>OY728121.1:1612132777-1615101123 GCA_963277665.1 Viscum album | reverse complement strand
CATATTCAGACAATGTTCTCTTTGCTTATTGAAGATGCTCACTAGGTCATCTAGGTGGTCAGATTTTTTTGGATTTATCCACTAAATCATCAACTTTTCATTCAAAAATCCTCCCCAAAGAGGGTTTGAAGATGCAATGAACAACACAGTGGTATATGGAGCTGTCATTCATCTAAAAAAAGGTCATTACCTAATTACATAATACTCCTTTAGGGGAAATGGAGGCGGTGAAATATTCATCTCTTGGGGCCATCGAGATTTTGTTGTACCCTAAGTAGAAATCCATGTAGGATAGGATATGATAACCCAGAAATGTATGAATCAAGAGTTATGTGATCGGAACCCAGAATCCATCTTTCAGATAGTGCCAGTTTTGGTCGATGATGTCTATGCAACGTTGATTTTACAATTCTTCTTCATTACTGGGATAATGTTTGATATCCATTTTAGATATTGTACCTATTAGATGAAGTCATTAGTGATATTCCTATCCACTTCAACATCAATTTCTGAGGTGTGGGTTGGGTGTTCCCTTCTAGAATCCTATTTTTATCCCCAATGGTCTTATGGAAAACCCATTTGAGGTGTGGAAACATCGAGTTTGTGTTTAGGAATCACTGTGTAATTCCTGAAAAACACATTTCATTTTTTTCAGGAAGGATGTATATATCTTCTACTCTTCATAATTTTGGGCTACACTAATCAAAGTGGGTCATGGATCTTTTTTAACCATATTTTTCTTAATGAGTTCATTAATAGTGGTGTATACACCTTACTCTAATGTTGGAGGGGAATACTTGAGGTATTCATCATCTTCTCCATCCACATACCTTACTAATTCCACATATTCCTATGAAGAAAGTGATGGAGAAATTTCTTAAAAGGGAGGAGAGTAGTCACTATACAGAGATCTAGAATATAAGGAGACCATTTCTTGCCCAATTTCTGGCATGAGGCCTTTTTAAAGTTATAAAGGGAAAACGAGGTACTATGAATGGAGCTATTAATTTTCTCTTATTTTCATGAAAACTTCTATACTTGTAGAGAAATTAGGGATTTGTTTAATGCTCAGTGGATGGGATGAAAAAATTTTAATCTAGAAATTCATTATTGCTCGAAGAGTTGAAAACATACCCAATGTCATCGAGCTCAGTTGTCATAATTAACATCACTGAAGTCACTGAGAATGTACTCTAATTTCAACACATCTATTCGATATGTTTGATGGGTAGAAAATACTCTACACTGATATTCTAGAAAGTGTTTTCTAGATTCAATTCTTGATAATTTGAGGCATTGATTCAGGAAACATTTTTAACGATGGACTATTTCTATTCTTTGTGGTTGAATACATCATCAATATATTATGATTCGTAGGATTTTAATTAAAATTTATCGCCATTTAATGTCCAAATTTTCCCATTGACACAATATTTGATGTATTGGAGGTATAATGAGGGGTTTATAACATGATGATGTAACCATGGTCTTTATAGAAGAACATTGGAGACTGTATCCTATCTAACAACCATGAATTATGAATCATATGTAAGATCCCTAAACTGAGTACTTATATTGATCTCACCAAGATGTTATTTCTCATTATTTTCATAACCCGATAACATCAGAGTAGATGGGGAAAATAAGAATCATCATAAACCATTTGAAAAATATTTTTGATTGAGATGAGGATGAATTCCAAGCTATTGTCAATAAAGGCTAATAAGATATCAATTTTATTTATCCTAATAGATCATTATAGGGGTTTTATGTTCCCTAGTATAATGGAATCCTCATCCTAGTCTATAAAAGAAATGGTCATGTGGAATTTTCTAGTATCATTATCTACATGATACAATTCATCCACAAAAACCATGACTTCATTCTTATGAGGGCATGAAAAGACCTCTAGAATTTTCTCCCTCGTGTCCTTTGATACACTCATGACATTCAGGTTTTAGAATTTAACTGGAACTAGGGAAATATGTTTCAAAACATCATACTTCTAATCCAGAGGTATATGCATCCAAGAATGGGGACTCTCCTTCCTAGGGAAAATGGGAGTTGATGTTCTTGATATAGATGGGTTATCCCTAGTGAATGTAAATGATGGTGGTTTTGATATTCATAAATTAGGCTTTCTAGGTTTGCCTAAAAAATGTGTATGATTAGGTGATCACGTTTCCTCTAACTAATCTTCCCAGATGATTATTTTTGTGTAGAATATATTATGTGTAGGGGATATTTTTTTCCATTTCTGAGATCAATGTAGAGATCTCCCATGAATTATAGTTACATTAAATGTTCTAGTAGGGCTGTGGTTAATTTAGTAACTCTTGGAATTACCATTTTCTACCCTACATCCTCGACTTTGGAGGCCTCTTCCCCTTGATCCCTAGTTAAGTGTAGAGAATTCAGGTTCATAATCATGTCCACCATTTGATAAGGTATTAATTAAGTGAATTTTTTTTCTTGAGTTGAATATCAACTCTTCATCAAATAGAGATTGTGTATGGTGGGTGGACCCTTATTCTAGTGTTTGGTAGGGGTGGTGATCATGTTTATGGGACTATATTCATAAAGTCCACTAAAGTTGTGGATGAATTTTGATTTTTTATAGGCTCATCATATCACATTTTCTTCTCACTCTTCGGGCCATAATCATTTTTAAGACTGGGTTTCCAAGGATTGAGATACCGATGAAGATGGTTGTTTCCTTGTTGAAGTAGCTGATGGCACAATAGGAAGTTTCAACTATGTTTAGAGGATAACATGAGTCAGGTTGATGACCTTTCTAACCATCGGGTCATTGAAATTATGCACACAGTTTATATTAACATCCTTCCATTCATTTTCCTGCTATATATTAGTGACAGATATTTACCAGGATTGAGAAATAAAATTTATAATCTTAACTTTCTTAGTTCCCTACATATTTTATAGGATGTCTTTTAAAACAAAACAATCATGGTTGTGGTTCCCTATTACTTGGTTGAAGGGGATATAATTTGGTATATCTCCAACAACTTCTTTTTTGGACTTCCTTGGAATTGGAAACTTGACCAAGCTGTTTTCCATTGTAGAGATGAAGTATCCAAGGACATGGTTATTTTGAAAAGAGTAGACCTTGTTTTTCATCTCCTCAATCTATTTTCGTATGTGTTCTCTTTGATCATATTAATAAGGAATACATTGTTTTTTATGCTCTGAGACTAGATCTATATGATATGGTGTAAGATTTGAAGAGGGAGTATATAAAGGGGCTTTATTAAGTGTAATTGTAGTGGCATCTAATTTCCCATATCTCATTCCATTTGTTGAGGGGATTATTGAGGCCTTAGATTTCATCTCTGCATTGGATTTTTGCACCCATTGAGGAATTGTGGAATGGTTCTAAAACCCTCCTATATATTTTATAGGGATGAGTGGAATGTGAAACCCATTAAGAGGTTCACAATACACATGTCCAACAACCCTTCTTAATGTATAGGATGGTTCAAGGAGTATTTCACTCCAGTCCATCGAGATGTCAAGTCCCATACTATTTTATTATCCATCTTCTTATAGTTTGAATGATCGAATACTTTTGTCTTCTACAACAATGATTTGAACATGAATAGAAACATCTAATAGAGGTCTTCCCACCCTATTATTGAAAGATCCTACAAACTCGTGTACTATACAAAGGATGGTACCTATAACGATTGCACAAAACACAAAAGTTTCACTAACATCTGTTATTCAGGGGTTCCCATCATGGGGTTATCGTGAGAGAAGAAATACATTAAATGTTGTTCTGAGTCACCTATGAAATTATAAATTGAAAATTTTGAATTCCCAATATTTAGAGGGTTAAGATTCAGATCAACCTATTTAGGGTAATGATTATTTTCCATCTATACAGGTTCACTTCAATCCTCCATTGTTTCCAATTGAGCCCTGAGTAACTCAATAGTGTTCATAAGCGTTTATGGAATGTTTGGCTGAGATAAAGGTTTAACATGTGCGGTGAATGGAGACTGAACTGCTGTAGTGACCAAGTTATGAATAGGTACATTTTCCAGTAGGGAAATCAGTTGTAGAAATAATATAATTTGTTAGGGATAACCTATAGAGTTAGGACAACAAGGATGTTTCTGGACATGCTTTGGATTCACATCCAAACAGATGTAATTCTTAATCTTCTATTCCAGAATCCAAATTTAATGGTGGTTGGTATCCAACATTGATAAGATGTGTATAAATATTTCAGTTTTTCTCGGATAACATCTGAGCTGAGGTTCTACAACATGAATTGAGAGATGAGGCTCTGCTTACAGAACATTTTCAATCAGAATGCTACATGGGATTAATTATTCATTGGATCTCCTCAATTAATTAATATCTTCCTCTTCCTAAAAAATAATTTCCTCAAGTGAACTATATTAAAATCTCTATGAGGCAGGTAAGGCATCATTTGACACATACCCTTTCATTATTTTGAGGACTAATGATGGATTGTTTGAAGGAGTTCCAAAATTAAAGGCATGTTTCTAGTTTTGGATACGCACACCCACTAAGTCTTTTCCGAGTGTACACAATTTTTAACTAAAATACTCATATGGATCATAATATGAAAGAGACTCATGTCTTACGAGGTATGCATGGGTGGTGTAGATGATATTCACCGATGCGTATTTAATGGTAGAAATTTTATCAGTATCATTGTGAGACTGCATTCCTCTACACCCACCACAATATTTTTCTATATCATTTGTTTATTATATGGTAGATTCTATGTGGATAGAAATCCATAGGGAATATCTAGATAGTTCAGTCATTCCTATCCAAAGAGAAGGTACAAGATCATGTAATGAGATGCACAAGGGGAATCCATTCAGAGGAAATTTTCCTAATTAGTAGAAAACCGATTCCCACTGAAGAGGGGGTTGTCGAGGTGAAAATCCACTATCTAGGAGGGATGGGTATTTTCATATTCAACTTTTAGAACCCATTTGGTTTGGTTTTCAGACCTTGAGGGTTGGGTAAAAAACCCCATCCCTACAAGCTAAGTTTCTCATGAACTATCATGGTTGTTACTATTGTGTCTTACGTTCTAATTCTATTTATTTTTGGTCAAAAATGGAATGGGTGCATCATTTGGTTCACACATAAATCACTCACTTCAAATTTCCATTTCACTATTTCTAAAAATTTCATTATATAACAATGAACTTCCCCTAAATTGGAGGCTTACTCAATATTCTCATATACCTAACACAAAGGCCCCTCAATTGCCTTTTCACTTCTGGACCAATGTCTATAGGAGTTAGTAGGGGACTATTTTGGTTAAGCATATCTTTAGTATTGAATTGATTCTGTTTGTTTAATCCATACTGAAGCGAAAATATTGCATGATACAACCTTCTTCATGATTTTATAGTTAGGGAGCATAATAAAATTTAAGTATATTTAATATAATTGTTCTATTATATTGTAAATTTTATTTCATAATTGTTGGTGTTAAAATAATAAGTAAAAAAGAAAGATCTTGGTTAAGACGATTACCTACTCTAATATAAACCTCATTTGGATATCTTTTTAGGGACCCTAGGCTTGTAATTTTGTGAATAAAACCACCTATATAAACTATATAGGGATGTTGGGGAGAGTTTTTCATCAGTTTTGGTAGGGATAAATATCGCAATAAGTGTTTATAAGTAAAGGTAGGAGGAACCCTTTTATAATTAATTTTAGTGGTACACTTGTAATTTTTCAATGTTTTAAAATACTAATAGTTTAAATTGTTGGAAAAATGGATTCAAAAGGAAACATACTATAAAGTGATAAGGTTAATGAATAAATAAAACCAAAAAATTTTAAATAATAACATGTTAATGTAATTTTATGCCTTATCTTTTGGTTTAACCCCTTCGTTAAAATTTTTTAACCTCAACCGTATTAAAATGTTATTTGATATTAAAGTGTTATAATTTGAATTTTAAAGTTATAATTTGATCATAATTGGAAAAGGGATGAAATTTTAGGCCATTTATCATCCTAATTTCCTTATTAAATTTTTAATGATTTTTAAATAATTTATGAGAATATTATTTTTCATAGAATATCATTAATAGAAATTTTGACACTATTAAATTAATTTAATATTAAATACATGAATATATTAATGGAATTAGAATATATTAGATTAAACCATTAATAATATTTCATATTTATATATTTCATTATTATAAAAAAATAATTCATTGATATTATATATTTTTTTAGTTTTTAAAAACATTTACAAGATTTTTCTACAACTTGCAGAAGTATCTATCAACAATATATAATCATTTAATATAATTATAAAATAAAAAAATTGCAATAAATTACAATCAAATTTTTTTATTACTATAAAAATAAACAGAAATATTCAATAAAAAAATATTTTTATACCCATGTGACCATATAATTGAAATATAAAGTCAAGAGAGTGACATTTCATATTTTTCTTTACTTAAATTATATAAACTAGTACTTACCCATGCATTTTCACGACAACACATTCAAGGCTTATTTTCAAGATGGAAAAAGTATATTTAAAAGTTAATAAAGAACATGAATATTGAATATATTGAAAAAAATAGTGATACTTAATATTGAACTATAATCGGACAAAATATAGATAATTGAAAACATTGAAAAATAAGAAAAAAATAACATAGGAGAATATGTAGAACATTGAAAACATTTTGGAGAATATGTGAGAATATATATAGAAATCATAAGTATACCATCATTGTACAGAATAAACCATATAAATGCATGATGGAGAATATAAGTGAATCATATAGAAGAATATAGAGAGAAAATTAAATTATTTGAAAACATAGAAATCATATAGAAGAATATATAAGTAAATGAAAACATACATTCAAATTGAAAATTGAATATAGTAGATAAAAATTCAATTGAAAAGAAAAAGAACATTTTTAAAAAAATTTGAAATGAATGTGAATGAAAACAAAAAAGAATTAGAAAAAGAAAATAGGTCACAATGTAGAAAAAAACATAAGTATCCAACTTCAAATACATGAATAAAAATAAAAAATGGACAGTAATTAGAAAAGTACATTTTAAAATGAACATGAATGAAATAAAATAAATATTAATGTTAATGAGATATTATGAAAAGAACATGAAATAATCATTATACAACATTAGTATAAATAGCATAATATTCCAATGGAAATGAATGAAAAGAACATTCAAATGAAAATTTGAATTTCAAAACATACAACATAAGTATTAATGTCACTGAGAAATTATGTAAAACTGTAAAAATATCCAACTTCAAATGAAAACATCACTTCTCGGCCTCAGTCCCTTGATAATTATATATGAGCTGATCACTGCATCTCCTATGAGTATTCACTAACCTAAATTCTAGAATAATATGATTCATGGAACAAAAATAATAAAAATGAAGAATTTTATGATTAAAATATTTTTGAATATGTAAAACTATAAATCAATTTATCCAGGCATAATGTAATGGGATTATTATTATTTTTTATGAAAAAACTCATTCATATGAAAATAAACGGTTTCCTAAATATTTTTAAGAATCTCAATAAAGTTCATACATAAATGGAACATATTAACAGTCATTATAAATTGATAATATCATATAATTTGATCTAAAGGAAAAAAAATTAAATCATAGAACTCATGAATGAAGGTTTATTCCCTTATCCCCTCAAAATCTCAACCATTCAAGCTTGAATCGATATTGATATTTAAGACATACAAAATATTTAGAATACAGAGACCCTAAATGGGTTAAGGAAGAACTTAATCACTGTTATTGATTAAATGTCATAGATGCAATATTTTAGATGAACTGACCTATATAGATGTGTTTTTTAAAATTATATAATAATACATGCCCAATGATTTCACCGCATGAGTGTTCTCAGTAGCTGGGCTCCACTGTACAAGCAATCTGGTTTTGGTAACCCTTCAGCTGTGAGTATCGGGGTCCACTCCTAACTTCCCATGACATTGAACCATGTTGAAACCTCCATCAACATCATTATAACTCACATAGTGGATCCACCATCTCCCATTCCCTTCTTTTGGGTGTTATGAATGGCCTCATACACTCATCTTCTGCTTGAAGCTGGAATGGTAGACCTTCCTCCATCAACACCATTATGAATTCCCTAATCATTTTTTTCATGCCCTAAAGTTTATCTCTATATTTTTCCAGCAGCAAAACATTATTCAAAATAAACTAAATGTTTACAACGCTTCCAAAAAATAAGTATAGTCACTATTTTTATTATGATTAGAAATTTTAAAAATCTGAACAGTTGCAATGGAGTAACCTTAATGCAGAAACAATATACAAATCAAAAGAGGTAAAACATACCAATTGATCAAGAAGGCATGGAGGAACCTGTGTCACTGATTATTTTTAAATCTCATTGAATATAGGCTATACCACATCAGGCCCCCTCTTCCCAGCCTCCTCCCCCAACTACTCCACCCTCTTCCGAACCTATTTCCCCAGTGGCCCCCTCCTCCCTCACCTCCCCCCGAACCTGCCCACCCCCTACCCTCATCCTCCCCTCCCCTCCAAGATGCCCAGACCCACCTGCCCTCATTATCCCTAGGCCTCCCCTCATCCTCCCCTCCCCCCTCCCCATGGGGAACATCTTACCCAATTAGTCCCCTCCCCTCCCCTCCCGCCTAGAAAACATGTTCCCCAAGTAGCCCCCACCCCTCTAGACTACCCAGCGCCCTCCCCCCTGTCCTCATTATCCCCAGCCCTCCCCTCATCTTCCCCAGCCCTCCCCTCCCCTCCCCTCCCCCTAGGAAACATCTTCCCCAAGCTGAATTTTAACCTCCCCTCCCCCTGGCAAACCTGTTCCCCAAGAAGTCCCCCCCTCCCCTCCCCTCCAGACTGCCCAGTGTCCTCCCCCTATCTTCATTATCCCCAACCCTCCCCTCATTCTCCCCTCCCCTCCCCTGCCCTCCCCCCCTGGCCAAAATATTCCCCAAGTAGCATTTTAACAGAACATTATGAGCATAATAAAATGATAGATTTAAATAGAGAATCTTATATTGAACTGAAACATAACAAATAATGCACCCAACTTGGGAACTGTACTGAAACAGAATAAAACACAGACTCACCACATGAATTAAACTGAAACAGAGCAGAAAACGGACCCAAATCAAATCCCTAAGTCCTCGCTAAGTGGTAGCAGTCCTACAGGGTCATAAATACATGTGCATTAATTAAATGTAGCACAGAGTACATAACAGTTTATAAGTTGTTACCTTTTAATAACAATAACACAATGCAATATATTTTTTCAAATTTGAGATATGCATAAGAGAATATCCCGAATAACCTCACAAGATTGGTTTCTGTAGTCCAATAATCAAGTCTAAGTTAGCCAAGAATCTTGTGTTGTGTAATGCCATTCATATAAACCATACAATGAGCCAATAAAAACATAATGCAGTACATTACATAAGAACGTACCTTGAATGGACCATTAACTGTTCTAAAACTGATCGTGGAACATATTTAACCCAAATATGGAAACCCCTGCACTTTGTAAAGAAATAAAAAACTATAAATGTTTTTGAATGGAAACTCATTAATATATTGTACATACTATAAACCCTCGAAATTACCCCTAATTTTATTTGGCACAGACAGAAGGCCCAATTCTGAGATGAATGTCTAGACATGATTGCTTCTCCATCTTGATGAATCTTCCCAAATAATATCCCCCTTCTTAATAGTATTTCTTTCAAAGAAAACAGACAATAGAGTGATGCTAAAAAAAAGACTATCTGAAAATAAATATACCAATTTACGACTATAGACTGCAGTAAAAAATCACCCATTTTCTTATAATGGAAACAAAAGATCAAGTATTCATTGCTTAAACTTGGATGGAAGTAAATTGGAAGCCATACTAACTTAGGAGAGACCACGGTTGAGTAGTACACCGTAGCATACAGATTCCTAGAGGTCAGTACATGCATCCCAGCTAGTGATGATTGTTAAAGCCTTATGTACTTGACATTTCTTGGTCTTTCTGGTATTATGTGGCTGGAAAAATTTTCCATTTCAGAAAAATGATAAATTAGAACCCAAGAGTATTGAATAAACATGAATACTTCAGCGTTTGATGAATAATATACCTTTTCTCAGTTCATATAATTTGTATAAAATGGTCCATCTGGTGCGATATATTAGAGACGGCTGCAATTGATATATGTATGATAATATATAGGGGAAAATCTAATTAACCTTGCATGAGATTACAATGGAAGTATAACCAAATGCAGTAACATAAATCCAACTCTGTTGAGTGGGGAAGAAATGTCAGCGGAGAATAATAATAGTATAGAAGTAAAGTGTGTTTTGCGCTACAGATATCCAATGACCACATATAAATAAGTTCACCATGATCTGAAAAAAAGGCACTGGTCAAATTAAAAACTAAGTAAATTGCTAAAACATTATAGCAGCACTTAGACACCTCCCCCATGGGATCCATGGGTGTGTTGAATCCTAGAGAGTCAATAGAATCAAGCATAGGAATACATTTATACTTTTGTAAGAGTAAAATAGATACGTGACAAAAAATTTAAATCGATAAAAAAAATCAAACACACCATTCCAATAGTAATTACATACCTCCACCATGGGATACACTGGGTGTTTTGAAGACCAGAGAGGAAACGAAGGCACGGTTATAAATACTTTTATACTTTTTTAACAATAAAATAGATAAGAATATAAATATAACAGATTCTATAAATAAAATCAATGTTTTCATGTAATTTTAAATTTGATATGGCAAAGAGAATTGAAAATTTTAAGCTCATGTCGTTTAATAGAAATATTAGGTGTGTTCTTATGTGCAAGGGGTGATATGGTTACAAATAAAAATAGACTTAATTTTAAAATGCCTTACTTTTTTCCCAAAATCCTCCATTATTTTCCTCAATTGAATATAACTATCCAAAAAACTTCACAAATTCCATCATTTAATCTCAAAATCACAGAACAACTAATCTGCAATAACTAAAGATCAACAACATCCAGTGAATAGTTGTTATTGGAATTCATTTACAAAAACTGTAACAGAAATGGTATACATTATTTTCATACCATAATTCTCCTCAAAATTATAATCAATCATCTTTATCGTCATCAAAATAAATATTCTGCAAGAAAATAATCAGAAATCAAATCAAAGGTTTTTCCCCATAGTAATGCTTGGTGAAATCATGATTGGTATTAAGTAAGAACCTGATTGTAATCATCATCTTTACTGTGCTCTTCATTCTCATCCTGGATCTCATTGTCTCCATCCTCATTTTCACATTGCTTATTTTCCTTCAGTCCTTCACCCTTGTTCCCCTACCCAATTTGAATTAGTAACTTGAACCAAGAAAAATAAGATAATAGTTAAAACATCTCAATTAACTCCTGGTATTTATATGAGAAAACATATTGATATGGCACAGTTTTACATTATAAAAAAAATTGACATAATCACTTCCTGGATAATTTATGGTACCATAATATCTGTTTTTATATTAACTAAACAAACTAAAATAAACACATATACTCATATCTATAAAGAACTTCATTAATATAGAAAAATGGAACTATTGATAATAAATTCAATGATATTTTCAATTGAAAAGAAAAACTAAAAATAGAAATATTGTTATGTTCTAATTAATCCAACTTCAACAATCAAAAATCACACCCAATCAAAAAAAACTAACAATGTATGGAAAAACAGCGAAAAGAAACCTCTGTGGTCGAATAAAAAATGATCATCATCATCCAATTAACACAACTCAGGTGGGTGCGATCAATCATAGAACAACTCATCTGCAATAACTAAAGATCAACATCATCTAGTGAAAAGTTATTGTAATTCATTTTAAAAAACTGTAAAAATAGTTGTTTACATTATTTTCATACCATCATTATCCTTGAAATTATAATAAATCATCTTCATCATCATCAAAATCAATATTCTGCAAGAAAACAATCAGAAACCAAATCAAAGGTTTTTCCCCAAAGCAATGCTTGGTGAGATCATGGTCATGCATGCTCATCCTCAGATAAAATTTTCTTTCATTTCATCATTTCGAAACAAAGTTCCAGGAATAACATATCCATCTTTCACTTATCTAGAAGCTCTGTTTGTCAAAAATGGAGGTCTTTTATCATCTACAATGGCATCAATGAAATTCACATTTTCCCAACCTTGAATCAAGCCCTAACATGGTTAATTGCCTCAGCTTAAAAAATATAACCAATCCAAATGTCGACTTCACATACCAGTAGCTATCTTGGAGGTGGTTCTTCCTTGCAAAGGCAGTCTAGAATCTTAGCAGGGGGCAATATCCACCGACATCTCAGTTAGGGATCTAGCTCGTCATCATCCTCGCATCAACGATGAAATCGGTTCACGCTTTTTATGTTGCAAACCTCAACAGCAGTGGTTCACCGGGTTTGTCTCTAACCTTCACGAACTCTTGGAGAAGTGAGTGGTGGTACTGCGTTAGAGATCTGGTTATGTCTCATGTTGAGAAGTAAATAGCGGCAACGACCTTTTCTTTAATTCATGGTGGCGTCTTAGTTGATTGGGTTTCGACAGCAGGACTCAACAATGGAGGAGCGAGTGAGAGGATTGGAAAGTCAAGGGAAAATAATTCAGAGATGGTCATACCTTGATAGAAAGGAAACACCTGCAAGGAGAAGTGGAGAAGGCGGAGAAAGTGGAGATGGTGGGCGTGTCGAAGGATCCAGACGCGGAGCAGGGAGAAGGAGCCAGATGTGGAACCCTATAGTAGAGAGGTAGCCAAATCAAAACCCTATACTAGGGAGAAGTGGAGAAGGCGGAGGTGTCGAAGGATCTAGATGTGGAGTAGGGAGAAGGGAGAAGTGGAGAAGGCGGAGCAGGGAGATGTGGTGGAGACGGCGAAGTAGGGAGAAGCGGAGAAGAAGAGAAAGCAGATAAGGCAGAGATGGCGGAGCCGGGAGGAGCGGAGAAGGAATAGGTGTCGACGTGAGGCGAGTTGCTGGAGGTGGAGGTGGAGGCGTGAGGAGAATTTCTATGTGGAGCTGTGCGAATTTCTGTGTGGACATGAGGTAAAATTCTGTGCGGAGCTGAAACGCTAGGCGCGGGGAGGTAAAGCCCGAGCAGGAGGAGGAACTCGTTGGAGGGAAAGCCTGAGCGGGAGGCCGAGGGCAATAGGGAAAAGAATTCATAGGAAGAAAAGGTGGTGACGCGGAAGAAGGTAAAAGTGACATGTTAGCAGAAAAATGCCAACTTTAGAAGATATATAGATTCCATGATCAAATGGAAATAGAATTAAAATTCCATATATTCGAATTGAGTATGAATATGTTGGAATTAATCATATAAAATTAAAATATGGAATGTAGTGGATATATTTTAATACCTTATTACATTATTTTAAACCTTAATTACTTGATTTACCCTTTATCCAGGTGATAAATTTTACCATGGTTACTATTCATAAAAACTATAATTCAAAGATAAATATTTTAAATATTTAAAAATCATGATACAAAATATATAATAATGCTTTATTATCCATAATTTGTATTTTTTTATTTTAATTTTACTATAAAACTATAACATTCAATGAAAAATATTTTTTAGAAAAAAGAGTTTCTATGTCTAAAAATTAACTTTTACCAATATTTTGGAAAATGATGATCCTAATGGAATTTATTAAATTATTTTAAATAAAATGTATGATTTTAATATTTTATAAAAAACAAAAAATACAATTTTAATTTTAAATTACATCACTAAATGAAAATAAATGTGAGTATTAGAAAAATTATTATTTTTCACTATTCATTAAAAAATCAACCATTTCAAAAAAATCCAAAAATTTCACCATAAGGTAATTTTTAGATGATTATTCTAAAAATTATGTTAATTTTAAAAAATTTAATTTCTAAAATTTGAAAAAAGTAATTATAATTTAAATTAATAAAATACAATTAAATCATTTTTGTCGAAAATTCAATTTTTATGTATAAAATGACATTACTAAAAATTGAGTGATTATTTATTAAGAACCTATAAATAAATTTTTATTGATTAGGACCATTATGAATATATTTTTTAATGTGGTTACTCATATTTATACCCTCCAATTAAATTACTAGGTTATAAATGTCACATTAAAACAATAATAATATTATAATACATCTCAATCTGCTTAAAGATCAATTTTTGGTGTTAAGAAAGATTTCAAGAATATTACTCTTTTAAAATATGTTTTGGGGTGTTTTATTATATCCCTATTAAGGTAATTTTATCATCACAATTATATATCGACCATCAAAACTTCAACATTTTATAATATCTTTTTTAAAAACCAACATCATATAAAGTGATAATAAAACTTCTTTAGAAAAGGGGAATTGGGAAGGATAAATGTTACATGAAATGACACATAACTAGGTTCATATATAAGGATAAAATTGGTGTGGTGTTAAAATATATAAATGGAGGATTAAAATACCATCCAATAAAAAATATATAGTGATAAAGAACACAGTTATGAGAAAGACAATGAACGAAAAACGATTAACATGCGAGGAGTGAAAAAATCCATAAATTCATTTGAAATGAAGGTAAAATAAAACCTTCTTCATATAAAAATATTTTTACTAATGTTGATGGATTTTTTTAATATTAATATAGGGAAAATAATAAAATAAACTCTCTTTATTTCTTTCCATTTTTATGTACAATTTCTTTCTTTGGTTATTCATTAATGAATTTTCAAATCATCTCTTATTTAATGAAATGAATTTTCAAAATGTATTCTCCATGCTTGAAGCACTAAAATTAACTTTTATCAGATCATAAAATTAATAAAATAATGAAAATACATTCCTCCTTTCTCGAAATATTTAACCAAACCAAAATGTTTATCACAAGTTCAACAATAAGTATAAATATAATACATTAATCAATATATACTCAGAAATAACCCCCAAAGATCAACTGAATCCATTTTATAAATCTTTAACCTTATGAACCCTCTAAAATATGTATCACCAAATTTAAAACCCATAAATCCAGATGATTTGATCAAAAAATTTTCCCTAAACAACATAATGCTTCTCATTATGTCATATACCAAATAAGTGTGTACATGAGCCATATTTTCTAGAGCATATACTAAAAATTTCAAAAAATTACATTAATCACCACAAAACCACATTAAAAACCTATATGCTTCCATAATTTAACTTGATCTTTATACCTCAATTTAACCCCAATTATATAATGTAATATTCCCATTAACTTAATCACATAATTTCCCTAAAACATTTAGTGTACTTCTTCTAAAACAATTTTAATCACCTAGCCACAAAATTAATTTTCAATCCCATGAATAGATATATGATAAAACTTATGTTCCAAAATTCAAATAACCCATAATTACTTAAAAAAAGTTTATATTAAACATTAAGGTTGTCAATAAATTTATCACATATTTTTATAAGTCACATTTCCTAACATTTCCATAAAACATCATTAAATTACATATCCATTGGATAATAAATGGATATAAAAATACCATAAATAAATAGAAATACATCATAATTTTCAAAACATAATACATAGGTTTTTGTATCATTAAACTTCCTTTATAAAATTCTAAACAATCATTTTTGTTTTTTTCCATAATACTTACATTATAACATTAGAAAGATGAATAATATCTGAAATTTTCTCCACCTAAATCTAAATATATTTTATTTTAAGTGTAAATACTAATATCATTAATATTTCTTATATGTTACTCATATATTATTTAGCGTCCCCTTTATAGAATATAACTTCTCTAATCCTTTATTCAAATTACCTTGTTGATCCTTCTCCCGAGCATTCATCCTCATAACCTTTAAATTTGTAGTTTATTACTCGATACAATCTTCTTATATATCTAAAATGTCTTCCTATTCCTTTAATACATTTCACCAATGTCCTATTATGACATTATTTACATATATGATAATCAATCCATTTATTCCCATGGTTCATATCATCAAATATTCAAAGAAAATAAACCATGAACTTATTTTATATGTAAATAAATTCAATTAGATTGAGAATGCTAATCATGATATGAGATAGATGGTTAGGAATAATTTGATGATTTATCATCATTTCTCATGAAATATTCAGTTTCTCATCATCACAATCATTGTATTTTCCATCAAATTCGGAGTTAGAAAAGTTTATTATGGTTATATACATAGTCCAAAACCAAAAAATATAGTATTACCAACAATAAAAAAATGTTAAATATATAATCATGAAAATAATTTATTGTATGTCTAAATATTGACACATTATTTTCAATCTACGACACAGTATGTTCAAACTAGTCCATCCATGGTCATTATCTATTCAAATAATTCATAATAGATCATAAATAATATTTAAATTAACCCAATCATACCGAATGGGAGTATCAAACTAGGGGTAAAATAATAGAACACTATGATAAAATATAATTATGGATGAGATATACTTTTCCATAACTTTTTACTTTTATTACCTCTAGAAGAATCTATGCAAAAAATACATCAAATATTAGTATCTTCACTGGGATTTACTTCTATGAAAAATAGGAAATCTCTACCATAACAAATATTTTATGATTTGAACTTTTATTAGACATATCTCCAATTTCTATATAGTGTTATGTTCCATAATCTATGTTTGACTAAATCCAGTTCCCAAGGTTTTTATTAAACATAGGCTTATAAAAATAGTAATAATTAAAAATCTATTAACCAGGATTTGATGAATACTTCATGACAATGGAATAAGAATCAATGGATTAAATCCCCCTTGATGGTTAATTTTAGTATTATTTTTGAACAAGATACCGACATGGTTCCCATTTTACATTGGAAATAAAATAAAAAAACATATTAAAACTAAAATGATGCACCTTTGATCTCATTCAAGGATTTATTATTTATCTACTAGGGAAAAGATAAATAATAGTGGGGTAAAATACCCAGTATGGGTTATGTTTAATGGAAGATATCTGGACTAAATAAGTTATAATTAATATAAAAATGTAAATAACTGAAAAATTATTCCAATTAATGAAAAACGTAACTATGAAATTCACACATGTATAATATCCTCTTAATAATATCATGGATAATAAAAAATATAACCCATAAAGGAAAAAAATAATGTTCGATAGCATGATGTAATGCATTATGATATATTTACGACCATATACCTATGCTAAGATAATTTGAACTAGCGATAGTTATACTCTAAGCACCCTTTTAACAAGGTTATCCAACTGCTTTGTCTAATGTGTCAAATTGATTCATTGAGGGGATATATAATTTAGATCCCCACCCATCAATATATGTCCAATTCATTCCATACATATTGAATAATAAATTTAATTATTAAATAATATTCCTTATCAACACATATAAATATCGAGTAAATGATATTAAATATCAAAATTTCCCCATTCGTTGAAATAAAAATAATATAAAAACTCCATATATTGAAATGGTCTATTGGTTAGTAAATCATAATATCCATGATATAAATAATATGGATATTTATTGTTCAATGAAATGTTTTTATAACCAGGTGAATATTTTAAGAGAAAGTTATTGTTCACAAAACTTATAAGCAATAAAATATGATGATCAATTCATTAGAAATATATGTTTTTTAACAAAGTCATGTATTTTTTAAAATAAAATATCAATGGAATATTAAAATAATTTTTAATTAAAATTTTTATTTTTAAATAATTTTATACTTTAATGAGAACTAAAATTTCATAAAATAGTTATAACAATGATAATATCTATTAGCATTGGATACGTTCATAAGAATCATTCCTATTGAAATTTTGTTGTGAAATTTGAAGATAAACCTTAAAAATCTAGAATGATTCCTTTAAAACCTTTTAATAATTCAAGGAAAACATTAATTTACATTAATAAATCGTTTAATTAAATTAAAAGTTATTATTGAAAACAATTTTAAAAAATATAGACATGGAAAAAAAATATCCGATTAAAAAGAGTAACAAGATCATTTTTCATTTAAAAATTATTTTTATTAATTAAAGTGAAAAATAGAAGAAATGTTATAATAAAACAATTTTAAACCATAAATATTCATATGATAAAATAAATAGATGATCCTCCTAAAGTATATATTTTAATATTCCTTCAACAAAAAATATAAGCAATCTGAGAAATTTAAATTGTAACATAAATTATTACATATTTTGAACTTTTAAATTGTATCTCCTTAAAAGTGTGAACTAGAAATGAAACTTTAATAATAATGAATACATATTTATTCACTCTAAATATTTCAAATGGGTAGTATATAGACCATATAGAGTGTATTGGTTCATGACACACACCTTTCATGGGGTGTGGAAAAAACAAGTATTTACTATGTTAAAATATAATATATTGGATAACCTAGGTTGTATCTCGATGAAGAGTGCACAAAAAATAGTTTGTCACTTTTTATTTAGAGAAAACGTTTGGTGTTTTTGAAATTGTTTGGTTTTAAAATCAAATAGAGAAACTAAAAAAAGGAAGAAATTGGAAAAAAATATTCAAGAAAAAAAAGGAATGAAAGTGATTTAAAAACTATTTAATGATATGGGTGATCATGTTGGGGTCGGTTTTATAATTGCAATACTATCCTTGTTCCATTTTATTCAATCCTCTTCTACTAAGTTTATTTAAGTGAGATTCAAAAATTTGATTCAACTCACCTCGTTGGATAAATGGTGTTGGTGAGAGTAAAGCATAACATGATATTATTTTGGTCTAATATCCTTCCTTTTGTGAATGTATTTCAGTGAATACCCATGATTTATTTAGGCAATTCCCAATCGGGTATTGTTTATCCCATTCAATATTGAATATGTATTACAACTCTCACACGTACTGATGATCGTCGAGTAATTAACCAATATGCCCTGATATTATTCTTCAAAATATATATCAGAACCTATTAGAGGGAGAAAAATGGTCATTCATCAAATCATAAATAATAACATATTATAAAATCGAATACGATCGCATAAGATAATAAATTCTGTTATTAGAATTTGAAAACAACATCCCAGAAGAGATAGAGATTTTATTCAATAAAATGTATGAACTAAAAACATTAAAAATATAAAACCTTCCCTCCCCCAATATCCTCATAAGATTACCCCACCATGGTAAGGGTATTTTAGAATGATGAGGAAGATGAAGGCATTATAAAAATAAGAAGAAGAAATGAGTGAAAATAAAGCACTGAACTTTCTCCTCAGGAATATGTCTTCCAGAATGATAGCTTCGGTTCTGCCATCTCTCTGCCGAATGTGGCTGAGGTACCTTATTATAGAAATTTTTGAATGGAGTAATCCATCGTACCACAAAATATCAGAGAAATTGGAGCTGTGTCAAGAATGTAATGGCCACCTAGATGGAAGAAACTTTTCCTGGCTGCCAAACACTATTCCACCAACCCTTATTTGACCATTGAATTGGAGCCCTTAATTAATGAATTTATTCTTTATGTTTTGTGAACATATGAATGTTTTAGTAAGATTTCTAACCCATCTAGAATCACTAAATTTGGATGTGTTTTGTCCGAGATATGATTCTTTTAATGAGTCATTTTTCATTCTGCCATACAGAACAACGGTTCACATTGATAGAAAATTTTGGGCTTGTAGAAATTTGAATTGGATATTGTCACATAATAAAATTATTTAGAAAAAAGAAATGTAAAACCTAAAAAAATTAATAACTCAATTTTTTTCACAAGAGTAAAAGTTATGCCCGAAATACAGAAGGTTAAGAAAAATGTAAATTTCCAGATTTGACCAATTTTGACATTTAAGCTCAAAACATACCAAAAATAATAAAATGATATAAATAATCTGAAATTGATTAATTTTAAGGGATTAAATAATTTATAAACATATTAATTATTATGAAAATACTATATTTTTTTAATTCCCCCACACTTATCACTTAGACTCTTGGATAAGTAAAACTCAAAATCAAATCATAGTAAATTTAAAACACATATCCATGAGATCAACCAATTTAATATCATGAAAAAAAGATATCACGCCTCCTAAAAAACCATTATTCCTTGTTCATAATTTTAGATCATTCAATATATTTCCTCTACATTTCTCCTCCCACGCACATAAAACACTTACCTCACTTTCATTTTCTCTCATCACATAAATTTTAATTTTTCTACAATGTCATTCTCATCCAATACTCATGCAAGGGTAACCATAGGTTTGATAAATTCCTAAATATCCACCTTATGTGAGTCATGGACATATGATTAACGTGAGGAAATTACAGGGTTTTTCTATGGCTTTCTAATTTTAGTATTAAGATGTGAAAATTTTTGAGGCTGAATATGGAGGGCTTGGCTCTTTTCCAAGCAAAATTGTATTATTCTCATTTTTTCTCAACTATGATCTCCTCCTCAATCCCCTTAGTAGTATATCAACTTCATCAACATGAAAATCAGTGAAATTTCACACCATTTTTAATTTCAATAGAAAATGTTTCAATCATCTCAAACATGATTTATTTGAAAGATCTAGATATGCACAACGTTCTTTTTTTAGTAAAAGTTCCAGAAAGGCACAACTTCTCATACATGAAAGCACTAGAAAGGGAAAAAATTCAACAGAATGATTTTTTTTCAACAGTCAGCACATCTCTTCAACATTTTATTTTCTACCAAAATTCTCTTAAAATGAGGTAGCAAAACTTAAGTCAACCTCCCCCCACACACAAGTTCAATTAGATCATGCAATTTCACTTCAAGAGCAGGTTAGATAAGGAAAATTGGCTTGTAATGTGGCTAACCTAATAGGTTGTTCGTGGCTTATATGGTCTACAAGGATTAAATGTACATGGTGGGCCATTATAAAAACGATTATTTTTAATATTTGGCTTTAATATCAAAGAAGCGCCTCAAACATTTAAAACACATGTACCACAAACCCCCCATGTTTTGATTGAAATAAATCAAATTATTGTTAAATAAAGCATGGTATGGTTCAATCATGAAATGAGGTGAATGAAAAGTATATGAAAATTAGGTTCAGAAGCCTCACATGAAAGTGATTTCAAATATAATGATATTGAATTGTGGCATGGGATTAAAAATCAGAGTACTTTTCATGAAATTTCCAAATATTGGAACTTGAATCAATGTTATTTTTAGTATTCATTTAAGCTTGTTTCATGGGATAAATTGTTTCACTCATTGAAATGGGTTTTAAAAATTACCATGATTACCATTTCTACTCAAATGTTTCAGAAACACACAAATTTTTTTAAATTTGTTTTTAAAAAAAAACACACACTTTTTTTTATACACATAAAGATAGATAATTAAAATTACTAAACTAAAAAGGTTCCCTCCCCCACACTTAAATTATGCAGTGTCCATAATGAATTCAAATTTATTTAACATATATTAATATTTTTAATTAAATCACAACAATCAATAAAGTGTAAAGGAAGGGTAAAATATGACTTATTAGTAGAGCAACATTGAGTTATTCTCCTAAGTTCTGAACACATTGAGACCTACAACATAGTGTAGATAAGATAACATAATTAGTTTATTAAAATAAAATAAAATAGAAATAGATTATGAAAAGAAGGATAGAGCATGTTTTAATCCCCCATGTGGGCCTTGGGTTTTGACTGCCTCCATATGGGATGTTCAGTTGGTTATCCCCAATCGGATGGTGGGTTGAGTTTCTTTAATATGAACCACAAACACTTCTTCTATCTAGAATTCACATCTTTTTTTATTGAGGACTTCATGGATATAGTATTTCAAGTCCACCCCCATGAAAATAAGATAAAACAAGCATGGTGGGGGTATGACAATGAATGAGTCCTCATTTTTGGTCTCCACTTGCACAACTTCATCATCATTATCCAGTGGTTGCTCAAAGTATACTATATAAAAATAACTATGAATGGTAGAATTAGAGTTCAATTCCATTTGTATAATATTAAAACATGATTGATCAATATAAAATTATTCCCTTGCAATATAAGAACCTTATTTCTCATTTTCCTTAGGCAAATCCACATTGAACTCCTCTTGAACACCTTCTAATAAGTGTTCAACAAGTTTAGAGAGCTCCATGTATTCCTTATGATGTTAATCTTCTTTTTCTTCCTCATCCTTCAAGGAAAAACATTTGTTAGCCGAATATGAAAAATTGAAACCATTAGAGGTGATACTCAATTCTGATTCTATACAATCATAATAGAAAGAGTTAAGAAATAGATTATCTCCCTTAATTGGCTCTACTTAAATTGATTCTTCAGTGGAAAGTTCATCTTGGAGTTGAATTTCACTAGATAGAGGTAGGTAGTCAAGATCCTCCATCTTCTCTTTAAATTACACTTCTTTGGTGGTTCTTTCCTTTAATGGTTCTTGATCTCCCAAACATAGCTCAGTAGTAAATTCTTTTTTCTTGGCCTCATCATGTTCGTTTGTAGGTTCTAGTTTCTCCATCAATGCGCGAACATATTCAAATGCTAGATCTGCTTTTCTCTCTATTTGTTCTATATCTTTTCGATGTTTTTTCATCTTAACAATATCATAAATAGCCTCATATACTTTTTCCTCTTTTGTATTATTGTTCCATGAATTAAAGAAATAATCATTTGAAAACATTATGTGAAAATATTTTTTATGTGTTTTTTTAATTTTGAATAGTGTCAGATATTATTTATTAGATTGTGGCACTACCTCCCTAACAACGATGCCAATTTTTGATGAAAACCTGTATTGGGGTGTGGAACAAACATGTATATACTAAGATAAAATATAATATATTGTTTAACCTACGTTGTATCTTGATGAGGAGTGCACAAAAAATAGTTTGCCACTTTTTATTTAGAGAAAACATTGGGTGTTTATGAAATTGTTTGGTTTTAAAATCAAAGACAGAAATGAAAAAAGGATGAAATTGAGAAAAATATTTAATAAAAAACGGAATGAAATTGATTTAAAAACTATTTAATGAGATGGGTGATCAATTTGTGGTCGGTTTTATAATTGCAATGCTATCCTTGTTCCATTTTATTTAATCCTCTTCTGCTAAGTTGATTTAAGTGATATTCAACAATTTGTTTCAACCAAATTCCTTAGTTAAATGGGGTCGGTGAGAGTAAATAATAACAAGATATTATTTTGTTCTACAATTTTTTCTTTTCTGAATGTGTTTCAGTGAATACCCTTGATTGATTTAGGAAATTCACAATCGTGTCTTGTTTATCCCAAACCATATTGAATATGGATTACAACTATCACACATACTAACAATCGTCGAGTAATTAACCACTAAGACCTGATATTATTCTATATAATATTGATCAGAACCTAGTGGAGGGAGAAAAATGGTCATTCATCAAAGAAAAAATAATAACATATTTTAAAATTGAATACGACCGCATAAGATCTTAAACTATGTTATTAGAATTTGAAAACAAATTTGCTGAAAAGAGTTAGATTTTACACAATCAAATGCAAGAACTCAAAACATTAAAAATATAAAAACTTCCCTCCCCCAATCACCTGATTAATTTACGCCACCATGGTAAGGGTATTTGACAATTATGAGGAAGATGAAGGCATTACAAAAATAAGAAGAATAAATGAGTGAAAAGAAAGAACATAATTTTCCCCTCCGTAATCTGTCTTCCAGAATGATAGCTTAGGTTCTTCCCTCTCTCTACCTAATGATTACTTGTTCCCTTATAGAATTTTGGGAATGTAGTTGGTCATCTTCCCACAAAATGTCAGAGAAATTGGAGTCATTTCAAAGAAGGTATGGCAGCCTAAATTGAAAAGACATTTCCTGGCCGCCAAAAACTATTCCAGCAACCCTTCTTTGACCATTTCATTGGAGGCCTTAATTTATGAATTTATTCCTATTATTTTTCTATCCTCTGAATCTTATAGTAATATTTCGAACCCAGCTGGAATCACTGCATTTGGTGGTCGTTTGGCTGAGATATTATTCTTTGAATGAGTCATGGTCCATTCTGCCATCCAGAAAAACGTTTCACATTGATAGAAATTGTTGGGCATGTAGAAATTCGAATTGGATCTTGTCACATAAGAAAATTATTTATAAAACAGACATATACAACATAAAAAATAAATCACTCAATTTGGTTCACAAGAGTAAAATTTATGCCTGAAATACAGAAGGTTCAGAAAACATTAAATCTCCAGATTTGACCAATTTTGACATTTAAGCTCAAAACTTACCAAAAATCAGAAAATGATATAAATAAGCTGAAATTAATTAATTGGAAGGGATTAAATCATTTAAAACATATTAATTATTATAAAAATATTATCTTTTTCATGTCATAATACAAAATATGTCTCAATAGAGTGGAAATTGAGATTAAATTCTGTAAAAGATTATATAATTTGAGTGAAATTAATCATTTATGTGATTATGTGTAAACATTGATAGCCACAAAATTCTATTGGAAATAAAACACAATACTATCATAGTTCATTTCAAACATAATGAAGGTATAACTTAGTCAATGAAGTAAAAGTATAACATAATAAATGGAAATTCTGTTATAAAACCCCTTATATCAAACTTCCACTTTTTTAATGGGATTTAAAATATATTAAAATGGAATTAAAGTTGTTATAAATTTAAATTAAAACTTTATTATTATTTATATAACATTAGATGATCCATTTATATAATCTTATCATTTGTTCGTGAACAATCCTTTATTTTTACCATTTTTTTGGGTGTTAATTACTCAGTTTCCCAAGTATGTTTTATCAAAGAACTTCTAGACCATTTAAATTGGTTATTGTTTAATGAAATTTATAAATATGATAATGATAAAAAAATTATATTTATTCACTTTATTAATTTTTATAATAATTGTTGAATGGTGGACATATAAAATGAAATACCTAACTTTGTGGAGATTGAAAGTCGTATGCACTCCCAAATATCATTTTTAATGGATTAAAGGGTAAGGAGGTAGATGATATAATAATTTTAAAAAATTAATACTAAATCATAATTATCATATATATCAATTAGTTTCATCATTATGATTATTTATATGTGGTGGTGCTGGAAAAAAATTATATCGGTGCACGAGGTGGTAGTCAAATGTACACATGAGCGTTGGTTTTGTTTCCCATTTGGCAGAGAAGGAGATGAATAAATATAATTACATAAAAAATAATAGATATAAGTATATGGTAGATACTGGTGTAATTGTAATTTAATTATTAGGTACATAATTAATGGTTGCAAAAGAAATTGTAAAAAATAGAGATCTTGGTTAAGGATTTTACATTCTCTTAGAGAAACCTCCTTTGGATCTTTTCTCAAGGACCATAGGGTTTTTCATTTGGGATGAAAAAACCTCTATAAAATGGATAATTATTTTAGAGATATATTTTTATAGGGTTTTTTTCAAACTAACTGTCCCATTATGTGTGAAGAAGTCAAGGGAGGATGTGCCCTTTTATAGTTGAGGTGAGTGACACAATTGTACACTTTTATTGTTTTCAAATAATATATAGTCACTTTGTTAGAAAATAGATCTAAAATAACTTATATTAAAATTTTATATGTTTGGGTTCGAACTAAATCCATCCAATTTGGTTTAAGAAACTATTTAAGGCATTTAAACCATTATTTTTTGGTTTAACCCCTTAATTAATGATTTAAACCTTATCCACAGTAACACCTTTTTCAATATTAAATGTTTTTAATTTTACTTATAAGTAAACATTGGATAGTAAATTGAAAATGGATAATTTTTTAACCATTTTTTATCCTAATTGTTCTCTTTTATTATTTTATGAATTATAAATAATTTAATAAATTATTATAATTCATAAAATATCATTAATGTTTTTTGACACTATTCACATAATTTGACATTAAACACATGAATATAGTAATGGAATTATAATATAAACTTTTAAAATTTTAATAATGTTTCACATTTATCTATATTATTAATGTTGCATAATATTTCATCCAAATAATATTACTTTTAACTTTTTTATATTCATTTATTTTAGTTTTTTGTTTCTTGCACAATCACTGTGTTATCCTTGTATAAGAACATAATTTAATTATATAATCACTAATAAATACAAAAAAAAATTCCAAAAAAATAATAATTGTGACAATAATATTTAATATTAATTCACAACTTATTTTTATCCATATGTGAACATATAATATTGATTTAAAGACAAGAGAATGACATTTTATTTTTTTCGTCAATTAAAAAAATGTAAATGACATTATCAAATGTACATGGCCCCAAAATTCCATATATAATTGATATTATGATAGAGGTGGTTGAATTAATATCATATAATGAAAAAAATTAAATTTTTAGATATATTTTTAATTCCTTATCAGGTTATTTTAACCATAATTACTTGATTTACCCTTTATTGAGGTGATAAAATTTAACCCAATTACTATTCCTAATGCCTAAAAGTAAAAGGAAATTATTTTCAAAATTTAATGATCCAAATTCCAAATATGGAATGAATTTAAAATAACTGAAATTTTATAATTATAAAAAATAAATTTTAATATAAACGTGTAAAATGAAAAGAAATTCATTTTTTAGAAAGATTATTCTTAAGACATAAATTATTCTTATATAAAAATAATGTATAATTATTATTATAAAGGAATTTATTATATTATTGAAAGTAAAATGGATTATATTTGAATTAAATAAAAAATACATACTATAATGGGACTTCAAAAATAATTTATTTACTACAAATAAATGAGAGTATTTGAGAAATCATTATTTTCACCATTCACTGAAGAAAATCCTTTTATAAAAAAAATTACACATAAGTTAATTTTTATTGTTTTATTTAAAAAAAATTAATTTTATGAAATTAATTTTTTAAAATTAGATGAAATTAATTATAATTTCCAATAACAAAATGGAATAAAATCATATTCTAAAAAATGAATTTTTGATGAATGAAATGACTTCAATCAAAATTGAGTACATATTTAATAATAATTCATAAATAAATTTTCATTGATTTGAAAAAGTATACAATTGTTTCATAATAAGTCTTATCATACTCTTACTTTCCAATTAAATTACTAGGTTATAACAGTCATATTTAAATAACAATATTTTAATAATATATCTCAATCCTATCATAAAATGAATTTGGATATGTTTGGTAGTAAATATATTTTGGAAATATTAAAGATCTAAATTCATCATGGTCATTTATTTTTAGTTTTTACTAAAGAAAAAATTAACTTAATTCTATACACAACACTGATGTAATAATTAATCAATTAATAACAAAATCAAATACATAATTTCAAAAATATATAAAGAAATATAATTTGAGATAATTAATGTGACCTCATAATTTTATTGATTAACATGACATGTTAGGGATATAATATTTTTATCTTCAAAATTTACTTGTTTTATTGATGTTATTAGAGTCAAAGTTCTGAATAGTTATAAAATAGGCAATAATGATATTTTATAATAAATAATATTTTATTTAATGATATAAAATTACTAAAAAAATTAAATTCAACCAATTAGTTATGATATAAATTCTAATATCAAAAAGTTCAATTTATGGGTATATTTTCCACATATTGTAACTTTCTTGACCCCCTATGAGTAAATAATCCTTCTTGTCATTGTAAGTGTGAGAGACTAACGAGGTGTTAAAACCAAAAGATATAGGTACAAATATAGTCAAATCTGGTCTAATTGTCAATATATGGTGATATATAAACAAATTCTCAAAATATCATTGAAATAATTTAGTTTATATCCATTTTTATTTTATATTACATTAGGTTAATATAATATTCGGAGAAATTCCAAGATTGTCCTCCCCTCTCTTATAAAAAGTTAATCTCTAATTCCATTTACTTCATACATAAAAACGATTTTTTTCAAAAAAATATCTACACAAATACCATACTATAATATCTCCAAAGTTATAGTGGTCTTATTTGTGGAATAACACCAACCATAGTTGTCATTTGGGGTTATGAAAATTCAGTTGTTCAGAAAAGGTATTGTTTTGGACGAGGAATTTATATTCTATTTCTTCTTACAACTCCCTCAAAATATTTCTTTACCATGATTATATATAATCATAATTATGTTAAATATAACTAGGTTTTTTAATTTCAATGTAACAACCTATATCCATATACTCTTCCATCAAATGGGAAACAAAACCATCATTCGTCTGTATGATGGAGTATCGCCTCACGAACCGATGGAATTCGTTTTCCATAACCTTCTCACATGGATTAATTATAAGGATGGAATTAATATTAATATATTAAAATAATTAAATATTTATCATGTTGAAAATATAATATAACATTTACCTTCATACCTTTACATTCACTGAAAAATGATAATTCCGTTCAAGCATATGTGTAGACTACCGCCACCACAAAGCGATGTGATTCGTTTTTCAAGACAAAATCAGATGGATGATATAAATATAAGTATATTTAAAGAATTAATATTATATTTATGATATTATGATAATTTTGGAAATATAAAATAATACGAACCTTATTTCAATAATGATCATTGAAAAACGGAATCATTACTCATGCGTACGCACATAGTACCGTCTCTATGATTGTAACATAGTTCAGTTTCCTAAGAATCCTTCACGATATGTTTTAAAAGTATTATTTTTTATAAAAATAATAAATATATAATTACTATTAGTTTATATATAGTGGAAAAATGAAATATTTAACATACTCAACCTACCTAATTCATTTCTTACATATGATCTGAATAATATCGAGACACCCAATGTATAATTAATTGATTAAATAATAATATATATGATTGTATAAAATGAAATAATAAATAAATAAAGTGAAAAAAATTATTAATAAAATATAAATTTAACACAATATTTTCATTTAGGAAGATAATTAATGTACATGATGATTAATACTCAAGGTAATTAACTTTATTTTAAAAATTAACCCATTAAAGTTTCTTTTAAAAAAACATTTTCAATCATATAAATATTTTTAAAGTTATTTTTTTGGTTGTTTTTATTTGAAAATAATTTTTTTTGGATATTTTATTTACTTATCTTATATATTGTAATATTTTTCAAAAATAATATTTTTATTGAATGTTTTGACTTTCTTTATGAGAAGACAGAATAGAATGTTCTATTTTAATGTATATGGGAAAAAATATTTTCCTCCACCATAACCATTATTTGATGTTTTTATTACTCTACAAGATTTAATATTTTCTAATAACAAAAACCCAGTTTCCCATATTATTTTTATTTTTGTAATGAAATTTTCATTTAAAAAGAAAAGGGTATTTGGATATCCAAATGCCTTTCTCGTATGGATTTAAAAGAGTTCTTCCTTGGTAATATAATGAAAAGGTAAAAAATGAAAAAAATTTATATGGTAATTGATAATTATAGGTGAATGAGTGAGCCCAATACATCATATATAATTGTTTACCCCAATATATCTCATGGGTGTTCCTGATAAAACATATACATTGTTTGTTCTTAGATAGTGTCACATGATCCACTTATATCTTATACGATGAGTGTGCCTTGATAGTGCTCCAATTCATTGGGAAATGTACATATTATTTTTAGGTACGTAAGAGGTTGTTAACTAATTGTTTCTCCAATTGATTTATCTATTCTATAATTATTTATGAAACATGTATAATTTTTTTTAATGGGATGCTCAAATATTTGAAAAAATGTTTTTATTTTTTTCATGGGATTTAATTAATTTATTTTAGAAAAACATTATCTATTATTTAATTTGAAAATTATTAATTTCAGTTTCTAAAAGATCAATTTGGTGATTTTAAAATTTTCATGGGTTTTCTTATTTTTCATTGTAAAAACAAATTTCTTCTTTTTTATGTTCCTAATTGTGTTTTTTGTGCTCTTGCCATATTTTAGAATCATTTTCATAGGGATTTAGGTATGTGTAATGACAAGTATTAGGACTAGATAATTTTTTTGAAGATATTAAATGAAAATAAAAAACCTATATTTTAAAAAAAATTACAAGGGAAAAATAGATACTGAGTAGAAGTTTCCAATTGTAATATGTGGTATTTTTATAAAAGAGTTATGAATTGACTATCTAAAACAATAAAACTAAAAGATCTTTGGGAATATAAGAAAGTGAATACTATCTTAATTACACTAGAATACATAATATTTAATGATGGGACCTTACATATAAATTTTTGGCTTGATGAATAATTATTGTTTTATGTCATTTATAAATTTCATAAATGATCTCCTTTAACATTTAATTACATTCAAACAATTTTTATGGAATGATATTATTAATAATTTATATATGTTAACTACTGCCTCTATGAACAATGTTTCTTATTTTTATTAACCTACTAACATAGATGTAAAGAAAAATTTAAAAAATAAAATAAAATTATATTTATAAAATAATGATAATTCTTTAATGATAAATTTTCATACACATTCACTCGCCCATTCAATAGATATTGTATTTTTCAATCATGCGTACATTTGGGATACCACCTCCATGAATTATAAATACCAATTTTCAACACCACCCAGAGATAATGGTTATAATAATGGATTTTATTAACATATATTACTTATATTACATGTATAAGATTCTTTACATATTATATTATCATCAAGTAAATTTACTTTGATTGTCATTCAATCATTATGACACATATTTGTTTTGGTCAAATTATCACGTAATTGAGAAATGTTGTCATTTTTTTATAGTTAACTATTGAGGAATGTTATATAATATTAATAAAAATTACTAATAAGTTAATAAATATTTTAAAATGTTTTGGGAGTTATAATATAAATATCAAAACATTTTAATAATATATCATCTTTGTTCATTAAAAATACCTGGAACAAGTATGTCTCCTGCTTCATCTTCAAGAGTCATAGTGAAAAATATAACAAAATTAACGGGGAACATTATAAAAAATGATGATATATATATGTATATATATATATATTAAAAAAATATTAATATAAGAATTATGACTCTGTTATCAAGGATTAATTTTCTATATAAACATTACAATGCATGTACAAGACAATTAAAAGAGTTAACACACAATGTTAAAAATAATCTATAATGAACCAATATATTCTTAATAAAAAATGATAAATGATTTATATATAGTGGTTATAGAGATTTATAAGTTTATATACATTTTTAATATAGTTATGTGTAATGACTGGGATTTTCCAGAGTTTTTTTCAAAATTATTTGGGAAAATTCTGAAACACGACACTAAGATGGTGTGCCATTCCAAGGCCCGGTGTGGTAGAAAAAAAAATTCAAAAAAATTTATGTTTTTAATGGAACATGTGCATGAAATTTAAATAAAATTTAAATAACTTTTAAATTTCTTTTCATATTAAAAATATGAGGGCACTGTTGATCTTAGATCTATTGATTTACCCTAGCCGTGACATAACCATGGTCGATGCGGGCCATATGTAGAAAAAACCATGAGGGACATATACTTAAATAAATTAATTAAATAAAATTATTTTATATTATAATCCTAAAAACTCATAAATGGTAACTCAGATCAGAAATATGATAACACCGTTTAGTTCATAAAGGCGTTCTTTCCTTTGGAAAGACGTAACATCGTCTAGCAGGGGCCCGCTATGATAGATAATTTTTAGATGTAAACATCATTAAAATATTCTAATAAAAATATTTTATTATTAATGAAAAAAACATTTTATTTAAATATGTATTTTTCTGAGAAGTCATAATTATCACCATAACTATAGAATTCCACTAAGGCAAGGAGACAAAGTACTCTTAACAAACAGCGGTGGATCGTGGATCAACGATCAATGACGAACCTCAGATTTAAAGGATCTTCACCAATGATAGCAACATGAATAATATTCTTCATCACCAATAAAACCTAATTGATGTAGTGAATTTGTGATTTGATTTATTTTCCACGTTCATTAATTCCAGGATGAGTACCCACCAATCAACAACAGATTGGCCCATAGATCAATCATTGTTATAGGATGGGATTTAACTTTAAGGGGTTTTTATGGGAGAATGATCTTGGGATTATTTTCTAGATTTCAATTGTTGTTCTAATGGAACCGAACCATAATCAACATGAACATCAATAAATTAACATTCATATTGGTTGATTTATTATTTACCCACATTCTTCATTCATCATGGGCATTATTCTTTTGTCCCATGACTCGAAATGTTGTGATTGATCGATCAGTGTACACTCGATATGTGGTTCAATGATCTGATATCATAGATCTGGGATTGACATGGAATGATAGAGGTGCAACAACGACGGTGATGGATGAATCAAAGTGGTTAAAGAGATATGGACGTTGGAGTTCATTTTTGTTGGAATGGATCATGAAGTTGATCTGAGCCCAGGGTGACAAATAACATGACCAAGGATCATATGTGGGATTCCATTTCAAAAAATGGAGTATTGGATGAAAACCAGTGCCCGCAGAAGGGGCCACAAGCAGGCCAGTGTTGGCGACTAGCAATGGTGGCGGCTGAAAGGGGCATGCGGGGGTGGCCGATGATGTCGGGCCACCAGCGATGTTTAGGGGAGGTGGAATGTGGCCTAGAAGGGCTGTGTGGGAGTCTGTGACCGAAGCGGTGCCATGAGCATTGATAAGGTACAAAACAAGGGGAGCCACATATACGGATGGGGTCCATGTATTGGCTAGGGTCTGAATGGAGCCCGCAGTGGTAGCATGCCATGGGTGTGCAAGGATGTAGTGGCCTTCCGCATTGATGTGGACTAGTCACAGTCCAGCGGATAGCGTGTGGTGCCACCAAAGTAGCATCTAGGGAGAGCTAGAAAAGATGAGTTGTGCCACTCTATAATCCCAACAAGCCAATCTGGTTCTATCCGAACTGGTCCAGGTAAGGTTGATTGAACCAGGTTGGGTCATCTGGGGGGCCAGGTTGTGTCTAGTAGGTTGGGTCAGACCCAAACTGGAATCAGACTGGGCCTTTTCACTGAAATGGCCATATCAATCAAATAGAAAATTTAATTGATTAGCAGTGTATGATGTTAGGACCATTAAGAGGAGGAATTCCTTTAGAGATGGATTGGTGTGTTTCTAGTTGTATTATATTAGGTTCAGACTGGAACCTTATTCTTTTCCTATTAGTTTTCAATGTATTATCTTCTTCTCATCATTAGGAGGACCTGTATTTTGAAGTGATCTATCTCAACCCGACTTCGATAATTGATTCATTTGGTTGGTGTATGTATCACACCATGAGGCCCATTCCATACTCACATCTCTTCCTGGTACCTTAAATATTATATTTGGGTAATGCGTGACCAAAATTTACACTAGATCCTATCCCCTATCTAGGATGATGTATTTAGTAGGTCCCAGTGTCCCACTAGTTAGCCATGGGCGTTGAACCCCTATCTGTGTATCAAGATCAAATTCATTCCATTCTACATGACTATACCTAATGAGTGTTCTTCAGGAAGTGTTTAGGGGATGATGATTAGCTATGACTTGGTGAATAAATGGCTTGGGGGATACTTGACTTATCAACACTATGTGTGTTTTCAACACTATCTAAGTTACAAACACTCTGTGAGTTAACGACACTCCATGTGTTATCAAAATTTGAATTCATAGATAGACTAGATTTCTTAAGGAATCTATATACCCTATCAAGACCCTAATGTTCTCCAGGGAACTTTCGGTAGACCTGTTCTATGTGATTTTATCAGATTACTTATTGTGTGAGATCTCTGAGGACGAGCGTGCTACGAGTTGAACCGTGTATCTAGAAGTGAATGAAACAATGTGGATTGGAATACTTTATGAGTATACTTGGTTGTTCTTGTTATATATTCTATAGACATATACTAGTGCTGAGCTGACTACATATTCTTAGTGGTGATTTTACTTTGTTGTTTTTATTTGTGGTATTGTCACTGTAGATTTTATTCTATGGTATTCCATTGTGTTTTTGTGGTGTAATACTATTTAATTTCTTAATGACCCCTATATGGAATTTTCCTACATGTGCCATGAATTTTTTAAATGTTAAACCTTGTTACGAAGTTCCTTGAAGACCAAGACCAGATGGTGCATAGTGATTCCAGACAGACTGGGGTGTGCTCCTATGACTATAGAAAGTAGTCCTAGTACCTTTGTTTATAGGTCAGTTTTGTGGGTTGTAGACACTTATTAGTGGTACTGTATTCTGGAAGAATTATACTTTACTGCACTTTACTTTCTTGTCATACTCCTTTTGTTGGGAAATAGTGATATGAAAGAATTTTTTTACTCGGTGTTTTTTATTTTTAGTTTTGTGGTATTTTAGATGTTTTTGTGTGTACATGTACATGGGGAAATTCCTCCCATTTATGGAATATTCCTACACTGTGCTACTATCTAGCCCCTGGCCTATCGGAGGAGGGATTGGGGTAGTCATAGCATGGCCCCCCTCTACGATGGGTCATGATAGTGTTGTATCAGAGTGATTTTGGTTCTACTTTAGGACTTGGAGTATGTGATATTGGTTTGGGGAAATAGTGTTTAGTGTTTTGAGATCTAATTTCATGTTATGGAATTCTGTGTTGGTGCGGAGGCGGACGTAACCAAACAGTAGGGCTCTAGACACCTGCTTTTCAACTCAGTACATGAAAAAACAAGTTTTGGGGAGAAATAAATGTACATGAATTATATAATAATGGGGTGTGTTTTTCATGACAGTCTTGAGTCATCTCACTAGGTATAATATTTTATCCTAGATACAACTGGTTTTCTTACAGGATATATTCACGACACCCACTAGTGAGGTTTTCACCGGAGGATCCAGAGTTCGAAATGAAGTTTGATGAGGCCTCCCTGAGTGGAGCCATTTATAGAGCAGTTTTCCTTCTAGATGGTCAGCAAGTGTGGATATCTCGTATTTATTAGTCATTTTAACCACCTACAATGGTTCAGATGGACGCAACTTTCCACACCGATTCTTGGATGGATATTTTGGCACTTGATTATGATACACATGGTTCAAGCGCCTATCAAAGGCTTAAAAGGCCATGATAATCTGAGATGCATGGTCAGCAGTACCTTCCAATAGTAGGTGCGTGATTATTCCATAGAATATGTGGTTTCATTAGAAGTTGTAGGGGAATTATAGTTCCTTAAGGAATAGGTGTTTCTAGGATTTTCATGGGAAGGGACATTATGCGTGAGATTGTCCCATTATTCAGGGAGAATTCATAGAGGTGTTTGATGAACCTCCATGGAAGAGGGAGAAACAGAAGTAGATCGATCTTTTGGGAAGTAGATGTGGAAGAGGAGATATGGAGGTAGTAGGATGTGGCCAATGATGGATGTGTTACCACCACCACCCCCAGGTGGTCCATACCAAAGTCATGGAGCTGGAGGATAGGGGAGGAGACAAATGTAGGCAGTCAAGGCTTATAACCCCCAGACTCTATGAATGGTTCATGGTACGATGTGTGTCTCTCTACATTAGATATAGTATATAGACATGTGTTTTAGTGTTTTCCTTCTCTTAAACATTTCTTGTTTCATACATAGAGATTCTAATTAAACTATTAACATGAAAATCGTGTTTAGAGATTCATACAAGAGGAGTCCCAATGATCACACATGGGTTCTGACAGTGTGACCTAACTCTTAAAGGTGAATGTTTTATTGGGATCTCTTGGTAGTAGCATCGAGGTCATACGATGTCATTCTTGATATGGTCTAATAGACACAATTCATGATCAAATAGATTGTTTTAGGAAAAGTATGTAGTTTGTACATGTTAATTGAACCGTACATCCATTTTTTATTTGTTAAATGGAATTCCTTTTAACTCAGGATGGACTCATGCACAGGAGTGTGTAGCCGATTGCTCTTCAGTTGTCTAGCCTAACCCTCAATGTAGTGGATTTTTTGAGTCCTCATTTTCCTGTAATGGTGGGGGAGTATATGGATGTATTCCCTAATGATTTTCTAGGTTTACCTCCCCATTGAGAGTTTGAGTAATTTGTTTATCTACACCCTTTGATGACACTGATATCGACATCAGCCTATCGGATGGTTCCCACAAGGCTTTGTGAAATAAGGGTACAGTTGGAAGATTGACAGAGGAAGGGATTTTTTATACCTAGTGTTTCACCCTAGGTACCCCCATGGTGTACTTGTTGATAAATTTGAAATATAATTTATATCTGATAAGAAGCACACGAAAAACATGAGTATGTTTCTATGAACACATCTATAATACCAGATTTATGGGAATATTTTTCATTGTCAGTCATGGATTTGAGAGGCCATTATTTTGGGGACACATCATCTCAGATACTGGAGTTTCAATGGATCCAGGGATGGTTGAGGCATATTTTTATGAGTTGTCCCCTCTTAAAGTTTCTAGAGGAGGGTGTCAAGTATTTAATGTTATATAATGCATCAGAAACAAGGATTATTATTTCCAAATGCAATGGCAGGCAGTGATTTCCTGTGGTTAATGCCAGTTGAAATCAAAAGTGCAGAACAATGCGACCCATGATCTTGAGTTAGAAGTAGTAGTCATCACATTGAAGATGTGGTGAAACTACCTTATGGGAGAGTGGTTTATCATCTATTTAAGCCATACGAGACTCAAGTATAAATTCACTCAAAAGGATTGGAACTTAAGGTTGATGCGATGTCATGAGTTCCTTCATGACTATGACAAGTATATTGTCTATACTCTTGGGAAGAGGAACATGGTAGTAGACTCTCTAGTAAAAGAGTTAGCTTGAAGTTGATGAACGAGGCATCGAAGTAGTTACCCATGTTTTGGATAACCATTTTTGATGGACTTGTAGTAGTTTATCACTATTAAATTGTTTTTACCCATTCACTATTATGGAGGATTAGGTAGGAACAATAGATGGATACTGACTGTGGGGATCTATGTGCTCATGTTTTCACAGGGCATTCCTCTAATGGATATTTGAATGGTGGGGAGCTTACTGTTCTTTTTAGATGATGCATGATGATACCAATGGTGTTCCAAGAGGGATTTTTAAGGGAGTTTCATGAATAATCATTATCAGTACATCACTGTGTGGAAATGATGTAAGAGGAACTCTTATGTTAGTCTGGTGTCCAGTGATGAAGAAGGAAGTCGAATAGTTTCTGTCATTATGCCATAATTATCGACAAATGATGGATAAGATTTAGGTTCCAGTGGTTTTTACAAAACCCCTTTAAGTGAAAGAATGTATATGGGATGGAATAAAAATGCGATTCAGAATGGGATTACTGTATATGTACAGGGGGCATGATACGATCTGTGTGATATTTGAATGAATCACCATGTTAGCCCACTTCATACATATACTAGAGAAGAGTTTAGTAGAGCGCTTGGGATGCCTCTTTTTTCAGAGGATAGTTCATCTTCATGGAGTTATATAGATGATTGTTTCATATCGTAATCTTAACATCACATCCCGGTAGTCGAAGAGACTTCTGAAGGCGTTTGGGACACAAATATACTGGTGCACAGTGTTTAATCCCCCAATCGATAGCCATAGGGAGAGGAACATTCAGGTTTGTGGGACATGATTCAGGCTTGAATGTTATGTTTTTTCCCAAGTTGGGGGGATCTCCTACCTCTGGTTGAGTTTTTAAACAACAACAGTTACCCCCTACAAAATCAGTGTGGAACCATTCGAGGCTCTATATAAGAGACCCTACATTCCACCTACTTGTTTGATTGACCCAAGAGAGTTGGCTCTCATGGGCCCAGAGATAGTGGAGGTGACTACAGAGAAGGTCCGGGCACTACTAGAAAAACAGGTATTTGCGACGGGGCATTTGCGATGGGATCCCGTCGCAAATAGCCCGTTCCTGAAAACGGCGTCGCAACAACACTTATTTGCGACGGTCCCGTCGCTAAAGACTTTTTTTTTGCGACGGTCATTCTCCCCGTCGCAAATAGTATTCCTTATTTTTGTAAAAAACTTTTAAAATAGTTTTTGCGACGGTACCATCGCAAAAACTATTTTTTAAAAAAAATAAAAAACTATTAATAATACTAGTATTTGCGACAGACATAGTATCCCGTCGCAAATACGATTTATTATATTTGCGACGGGACCCGTCGCAAAAACCATTTTTTTTTTAAAAATAAAAATTATTAATAATACTAGTATTTGCGACGAGCATAGTATCCCGTCGCAAATACTATAAAAAAATAAAAAAAATAAATTATTAATAAATTATTTTAATTAATATAATAGTAGAATTATAATTCACAATTAAAAATAATTAATTATTTTAAATAATATAATAATAATAGAATTATAATTCAAAAATAAAAAATAATAGAATATTAATAAATGATTTAATTAATATAAAAATATTAGAATTATAATTCATAAATAAAAAAATATTAATAAGTTATTTTAATTAATATAAAAATAATAGAATTATTTTACATTCAAATATTAAAATAATTCAAGTATTACAAAAAATATAATTAAATTTTAATATTATAAAATTTTAATATATATATATATATTTTAATATTATAAAATATAAATAATATTATTATTCATATTAATATTGTTATTTAAAAATATTATAATATTAATATTTTATAATGAGACAAAAAGTAAGAATAGAAAAAAAAAATATTTTGATTTCCCAAATTTTATAACATAAATACAAACTCTAATCTGAAGGAGGGGGGGGGGAGGGGGGAGGTGGGGGATCTGCAGATGGTGGTGGAGGAAACTCTATCCCTAAAGCATGAGTGAGTCGGCGCATGTACTCCATCTGCTCCTGATGCTGCTGCTGCCACCGACTCGTCTGCTCCTCGTATAGCTGCTGCTGGCGTCAACGCTCCTCCTCATGCTGCTGACGCATCTGCTCCTGCTCCTGTCAGAGACTCTCTATCTGTGCAGTCTGAGATCGCAACTGATCCTCATACTGTGTAGTAGAAGAAGATGCACGAGCTCCTCTCGAGCTGGACGCCGACATCGCACCACTGCCATAATAATCTCCGGGAGTCAGTCGAGAGCCGATACCAACTACCCGGCCCTTCTCGAAGGCATACTGGGTGGCCTGCATCCATGCCGCCTCATCAAACTGACAGGCAGTGGTCTAATCTGATGACTCGGCCTAACTCTCAAGCCGGGCATGTGACGCTGCGGCCTCATATGACTCCTATAATTGCAATTTAAAATTAAAATTGTGAATATATTATATGCAGTTAATTTTTAAACTTGAAAACAAATAATACTGACCACGATGTGATGCTAACGATCACCTCTGAGCTCCCCAGTAGCAGGATCACTATACATCCTCCGATATACGTCGTAATCTGTAATATCGGGGTGCTCGACAGCCTATAAGAATAAAAAATAAACTGTTAATATTTATAGTTATATAAAATATTTATAAATAATGTACGTACCAGATGATGTCTATGAGTACTGAAAGAACGACTCCCAGCTCGATTAGTCACCTCCTGTCTCCCCCGATTCTGCCTCCCCACCGATGATCTCCTCTGAAAGGCACCACTCAACCAGTGCGCACATAATCCATCCCATACATGAGGTGAAATATACTCTGGTCGGTGTGCTCAACATGACTCCTCAAAATCTGACACTCCTGCTTTCTTCATCGCATCTTTTCTTAAATTGTGCAAAAACTGACGAAGGCGATCACGCATGGCCACCTCCCATGCCTTGTGGATGGCGTCACGCATGGTATCCTCGATCGGATACCATAAACCCTACAAATAAATCAAAATATCAAGTTAGAAATGAAATAATTTTCAAAATAAAAATTATTTATTTACGTACGTGACAACCAATGGCCGAACATGGCCTGCTGCACATCAATGGGAATCTGCTCCCATGTGGTCCACGGCTGAGAGAAATAGTTGCGCAAAATAGCGATGCCCTGTCCGACTGCTATATGCGGAAAACTGAAAAAATAATAAACATTCATTATGTATATAGATTAATGAAATCTTAGTCAAATCCACAGGTTATCACACCTCCGTGTGCGTGGATCAAACCCAAGACGTGGACGTCGCTCGGGGACGGGGTCAGGAATCATCAATCGTGCAAGACCGCGCCCCCTCCGCGTACTCCCTGGAGTGCCTGCAGGCTGAGGGTCATCTGTCAGCAACGCATCCGCATTGAAAGTCAGGTCAGCATCCGCCAACTCACGAAATGTGGCCTCGTCCATCTGAAATAGAAAATGTTAATGTTAGAAAATAATTGATAATTACTATTATATATACATATATACATATATACATATTATGATTGTATATAAATACCATGGAATTCTATCAGTGTTCAGCTTCGTCATCATCTTCATATATGTCAATGACATCTTCATATTCCTCCTCAACATCATCGATATCCATTCGAGTTACAGTTGCTTCATCTCTTACCATTTCAAATTCACATGTGACATCATTAACATCATCGTCATCACCGACTCTTAAATGTGGGTTTTCGTCATCGATACTCATGTCTCTTTGTAAAAAAGATTGATTTTGAGTACTCTCTTGAAAAACATCAATTCTTTGCACATCAGTGAAAGCACATTCACTTTGACTAAACTGATTGTCTCGAATTTTTATTTTTATTATACTCCACCAATCAGTCAAGTCTCTTGATGTTGCACAATACTTTGCATAATAAACTTGATATGCCTGTTGAGCCAATAAGAATGGTTCATTTACTGCGAGAACACTTTTACATTTAATATCGATGATTCCATGAGTCGGATGAACAAGCACGCCTCTCTCTGTATCCAACCACCAACATTTGAACATGGTTATGTAATGTTGTCCAAGATAACAGAGTTCAATGATTTCATCAAGTATGCCATAAAAGTCAACTTCATTTTCTCGATGATGAGATCCTCTCAAGCTAACTCCACTGTTCATTGTTTTTTTTGATTCCCCATATGCATGTGTGTGGAATCGAAATCCATTCACCACATATGCATTATAAGTTTTAACAAGTTTGGAAGGTGGGTTACTCAATACACACAGCCGTTTCTCAATTTTATCAGCATGTCGAGGCTCCTGAAAATTTGTGAAATAATTATCAATATAGTAAACTATACATTGAATGAGTTGCTAAAAGATAAAGAATTTATGTTACAAGTTTTTGAAACCACTGAGAGAAATTTTTCAGTCGACGTTCTTCGAGAGCAGCTGCTGTAATTTGTGGAATTTTTTTCTTGATAAGATTATCATACAACCTATAAAAACCAAAGTTATTTACTGTAACATAAATGATAGAATAAGTGATATAAACACTTACAGTACAAATGATGTCATCTCTTCACAGTTGAGCAGAACATACGTATGAGCTCTCTGATGTTCATCATCTGAAATCCAGCGTTCATAAACTCCACCAAAACCAAGCTCTGACTAGTTGAAAATAGATAATTGATTGTCGATTTCATCAATATTCCTCTCATTCCGTCCCATTCGTTTGTGTTTTGAAGGATAATCAGATTCAAAATAATGGGAGCAGAAAAAAGATATTTTCTCTTGCAAATAAGCTTCTGCAATAGATCCTTCAACAGATGCTTTGTTACGTACTTTTCTTTTCAATTTTTGCATGCATCTTTCAAATGGGTACATCCAACGAAACTGTACCGGACCTCCACATTTGGATTCATATGGAAAATGTAACATCAAATGTTCCATTGAGTCGAAGAAAGACGACAGAAATATTTTTTCCAGTTTATATATAATTACAAAAACATCTTTTTCAAGTTTTCCTAGAGCATCATAATCTTCCGTAGCCGCACAAATTTCCCGAAAAAAATGAGACATATCTGTTATGGAATCCTAAATCACAGAATTCAATAGACCTCTTAATCCAATGGGTAGAAGTCTCTCCATTATAACATGACAATCATGACTTTTTAATCTAGTAATATGACCATTCTTTACACATCTACCCAAATTAGAATCACAACCATCTGGAAGTCTCAAATCTGCAATCCACTGACAAAATAATAAACGGTTTTCTTTAGACAATGTATAAGCTGCTTTTGGTTTCAGTAACCTTTCTGTTATGACATTCTCAAATAGTTCCAATTCTGGACGCCTGCAAATTTGGGCAAGATCTAAACGTGCATTTACATTGTCTTTACTCTTTCCTGGCGTATCCAAAACTGTATGAAACAAATTATCAAAACAGTTCTTCTCAATATGCATAAAATCTAACATGTGTCGGACGAACATATCATACCAATATGGAAAATCCCAAAATATGCTACGTTTAATCCAATTGTGTTCTTTCTTAAAACCAGAAATTTTCTGTTGATTTATTATGGGACCAAAAGTGATGGGAGGTAATGAAAATACAACTGATTTTAACTCCGAACCTGATAGCATTTTTGGAGGTCCATCCCTTTCAACTGTTCCTTTTCTGAAATGAGATCTGTTTCTGCGAAAAGGATGATCAGTTGGAAGAAATCTGCGATGACAGTCAAAATAACAAGGTTTCTTTCCATGAATGAGCATAAATGCTTTGTTCTCTCCCATACAGTAAGGACATGATTTATGCCCATGTGTACTCCAGCCAGATAACATCCCATAAGCCGGGAAGTCACTTATTGTCCACATCAATGCTGCTCCCAGTATGAAATTCTGTTTCGTTGCAACATCATATGTACTGACACCAGTACTCCACAATAAATTTAATTCATCAATCAATGGGTTCAAATAAACATCAATATTTTTCTTCGGATGTCCTGGAATTAGTAAATTCAAAAATATATATGGCTCCTTCATCAACATCCATGGAGGTAAATTGTACAGAGTTAAAAAAACAGGCCAACATGAATATTGACTACCATAAGATCCAAACGGACAGAAACCATCAGTGGAAAGGCCCAGTCAAACATTTCTAGCTTCTAAAGCAAAGGATGGATGCACTCTATCAAAATGTTTCCATGAATCACCATCGGCTGGATGATTCAAGCTTTTATCGGTTGAAATATTCTCTTTATGCCATGACATCATTGTCGCTGTATTCTTAGACATGAATAAACACTGAAGTCTGGATGTAAGCGGAAAATATCTCAACTATTTTACAGGAATCAAACCAGACTTCCCGTGTTGTCCTTCTTTTTATCTCAGTTGCCCACATGTAGGACAACTATCCAACGACTCATTTTCCCCAGAATATAAAATGAAGTTATTTGAACATGCATGAATCTTCTGACAAGTAAGTCCCAAATTTCGAACCAGCCTCTTACTCTCATAGTAATTTGCAGGTAAAACATTTCCTTCGGGTAACAGTGTTTTCAGCAAAGAAAATATCTGGTCAAAACAGGTGTTTGACATTCCGTTATCTGATTTGATAGCCAAAAATTTTTCAACTGCTTCTAATTTGCTCATCTTGCAGCCAGGATATAATGCATCCTCAGCCGATTTCAACAACTCATAAAATTCAGACGGTGCCAACTCAGGATTTGAAGCTATATCAGCCGGAGTTTCTGTATGTTGAACAGATGAACCTGCAACATCATGTACTAAATCATGAAACCGGGATGGATTCGGAATCAAGTTGGTATCACCTGCTCTGGAACTGCGTTCACCGTGTTGATACCAAAAAACATAATCTGGTTGAAAACCAAAATGCAAGAGATGTTCTCCCACTTTGTCAAACATGTCAAACGTTCTCAATGCACATTTTCTGCAAGGGCATTTTATTTTTCCTTCTGAAACAAATTCTGAATTTGATTCCGCGAATGATAAAAAAGTCTCCACACCCTCAACATATACTGGGTTTAAACCAGAACCGTTTGGATTTCTACGTTGATTTATCCATATGCTGTCACCTAATAATGATTATTGACGACCTCGTTGTTTCATATTTCTCTTTAAAATATAAAAGCATTACTGGTTTTGAATAATTTGTTAGAAAAAACACTCAAGTAAAGATTGAATATATTGAGAATAAAGCAAAACATGTTACAAATATTGATAATTTTAATATTATATTAATTTTTTTTATTATTTTAATAATACTAATATAATTTTTTCATAAAAATTAATTATATAATAATAAAATTATTACATTATTACTATATTTTATTATTAATATTAAAATAACATAATTTTTTATATTATATACAATTCTCCTTTCATCTGTGTGTTTAACATTCTGTCTCCACATGTAATATTCGCATTCACTTTCACCTCTCCATTGGCGAGTAGGTTGATAATTTTGAAAAAGAATGCGAATATTACATGTGGAGACAGAAAACACACAGATGAAAAGAGAATTGTATATAATATAGAAAATTATATTATTTTAATATTAATAATAAAATATACAAACAATGTACTAATTATTGGTAATTATTACTAATTATTAATAATTATTGGTAATTATTACTAATTATTACTAATTATTGGTAATTATTACTAATTATTACTAATTATTGGTAATTATTACTAATTATTGGTAATTATTACTAATTATTGGTAATTATTACTAATTATTGGTAATTATTACTAATTATTGGTAATTAATACTAATTATTGGTAATTAATACTAATTATTGTTAATTATTACTAATTATTGGTAATTATTACTAATTATTGGTAATTATTACTAATTATTGGTAATTATTGGTAATTATTACTAATTATTGGTAATTATTACTAATTATTGGTAATTATTACTAATTATTGGTAATTATTACTAATTATTCCTAATTATTGGTAATTATTAATAATTATTGGTAATTATTACTAATTATTACTAATTATTGGTAATTATTACTAATTATTACTAATTATTGGTAATTAATACTAATTATTGGTAATTAATACTAATTATTGGTAATTAATACTAATTATTGGTAATTAATACTAATTATTGGTAATTAATACTAATTATTGGTAATTAACACTAATTATTGGTAATTAATACTAATTATTACTAATTATTGGTAATTACTGGTAATTATTACTAAATACTGGTAATTATTACTAATTACTGGTAATTATTACTAATTACTGGTAATTATTACTAATTACTGGTAATTATTACTAATTATTGGTAATTATTACTAATTATTGGTAATTATTACTAATTATTGGTAATTATTACTAATTATTACTAATTATTACTAATTATTACTAATTACTGGTAATTATTACTAATTATTGGTAATTATTCCTAATTATTACTAATTATTATTTATTACTATTTACCGGTAATTATTGGTAATTATTGGTAATTATTGGTAATTATTACTAATTATTGGCAGCTATTACTAATTATTGGTAATTATTCCTAATTATTGGTAATTATTACTAATTATTGGTAATTATTACTAATTACTCCTAATTATTGGTAATTATTAATAATTGTTGGTAATTATTACTAATTATTACTAATTATTGGTAATTATTACTAATTATTACTAATTATTGGTAATTAATACTAATTATTGGTAATTAATACTAATTATTGGTAATTATTACTAATTATTGGTAATTAATACTAATTATTGGTAATTAATACTAATTATTATTAATTATTGGTAATTACTGGTAATTATTCCTAATTACTGGTAATTATTACTAATTACTGGTAATTATTACTAATTATTGGTAATTATTACTAATTATTGGTAATTATTACTAATTAGTGGTAATTATTACTAATTATTGGTAATTATTACTAATTATTACTAATTATTACTAATTACTGGTAATTATTACTAATTATTGGTAATTATTCCTAATTATTACTAATTATTACTATTTATTACTATTTACCGGTAATTATTGGTAATTATTAGTAATTATTCCTAATTATTACTAATTATTACTATTTATTACTATTTACCGGTAATTATTGGTAATTATTGGTAATTATTCCTAATTATTAGTAATTACTACTAATTATTGGTAATTATTACTAATTATTTGAAATTATTACTAATTATTGGTAATTATTACTAATTATTGGTAATTATTACTAATTATTGGTAATCATTACTAATTATTGGTAATTAATACTAATTATTGGTAATTAATACTAATTATTGGTAATTAATACTAATTATTGGTAATTAATACTAATTATTGGTAATTAAAACTAATTATTACAAATTATTGGTAATTATTGGTAATTATTACTAATTATTGGTAATTATTACTAATTATTGGTAATTATTACTAATTATTGGTAATTATTACTGATTATTCCTAATTATTGATAATTATTGGTAACTGTTCCGAATTATTAGTAATTAAATGAATAATTACTAATAATTAGGAATAATTACCAATAATTACAAATAATAACATTATTAGTATATTTTATTATTAATATTAAAATAATATAATTTTCTAATTTATATACAATTCTCCTTTCATCTGTGCGTTTTCTATCTCCACATACAAATAATAAATGTGAAGACAGCAAACACACATAGATTTGGAGAGGTGGCATAACGCTTGGCTCTACCCCATTGTTGGACAGGGTAGACGACATATTCTAGGTGTCTTAGCTGAGGAGATACGTGCATGATCCATTTCATGTCATTGAATGTGGAGACAATTGCTGAGAATAAGGTAGAGGTCAATGATAGATATAAGGGGATCTTTCATGGGAGGTTTATTTCTATGATGCGTATTCGATGGGGGAACAAGAAATTGTAGGGGATCATATGAGAGTAGAAGGTTCAAATTCATACTTAGTACCATCAATTTTTTGAGTAGCCATTTTTTTGTCATTCCAGGACATAAATACCTATGGTGGCAAGAATGTAATGACTCAAATTTTTCTGAATATACTTTTAGAATTTATTTGGGAAAATTATCAGACCATGAGCTTAGACATCATGCAATTTTGAGGTTCTGTGTGCTCGAAATGATTCATTCAAAAATGTTATGTTTTTAATAACATGTGCAAGCGACTTTTCTTAAAATGTGAAATAAATTTCAAATGGATTTCCAGATCAGAAATATGAGCGCACCATTGAACACAGAACAATGGCTTTTCCCTAGGCATGATCTAACCTTGATCGGTGTGGGTCATCTATAGAAAAAGGCACCCCATACATAACCATAAATAAAATTATTAAATAAAATTATATTATTCCAGAATCATAATAAATCATAAATAGTAACTCAAATTCAAAATCTGAGACCAACGTTGAGTTCGTATGGGTTTTTTTCTTTAGCCAAGGACTAACATCAACCAGCATGGGTAGTATGTGAAAGATAATTTTTGGATGTAAACATCATTAAAATATTCTAATTAAAATATCTCATTCATAAAAAAACGACTTGTTTTCTATTAAAATTAATTTGTCATAGAATTTAGGGTTGTCACCATAACCCTATATTTCTACTCAGGTGAATAGACAAATCTCCCTTGAAGAACGATGGAAGATCATGGATCAACGATCAATGACGAACCATAGATTCCAAGGATCTTTACCCATGGTAAATATGTGATGACTATTCTTTTTCAGCGATCGAACTGAATAGAGTTAGGGTGTTTTTGATTTCATTTCTTTTCCTAATTCATTAATTGCATGAAAAACACAGACTAATCAAAAAACATATTGGCATTAAGATCTATTGTTTTTGTGGGATGGGATTTACCTTTGTGGGTTGATGGGAGAATGATCATGTGCTTATTTTTGGAATTTCGGTTATCATTCTATTAGAAATTAACCACAATCTACATGAAAATAGATCATGTTATATTCCTCTTGGTTGATTTATGCCTTTCTCCCCACGTTCTTTGTTCATCGTGGGAATTCTTTGTTTGGACCACAACTCGACATGTTGCAATCTATAAATCATTGCACACTCGATCAATGGTGCAATTATCAGATATCACAAATATGGGATCAACATGGCATAACAAAGGTTCGATAATAATGGTGATAGACATATCGAAGTGATTCAAAAGATATCACCATTTGAGATACTTTTCGTCAGAATGGATCATGGTGTCGATATGAGCCCAGAGTGAGAATGAACACGAAAAAATTATTGTAGGAGTACTTATATTTCAAATAACAGAGCACTAGAGGTGAACCAATGTCCTGCAAAAGGTGCAAATGGGGTGTTAGTTCTGACAACCTTAAATGGGAGTGGACGATGGGGAATGGTGGAAAATGCTACATGCAGATGTGTAGGACAACGGTAGGCCACCCGCGGTTGCCGGTGGAGGTGGAACGTGGCCTAGTGAGGCCATGTGGGAGCCTGTGGCTGAAGCGGTGCCATAGGTAGTGACTGGGGACATGGAAAAAAGTGCTTCATATGTGGCTGGGGTCTACGTGGAGTCCGATGTGGTACCAGGCCAAAAGGAAAGATGCATATGGTGGCCATCAACATTGAACACCGCATTGCAGTGTTTACTAGGCAGGGGCATGTGATTCGGCAGACCGCATGTGGTGCAACCAAAAAAACCTACAAGATAGGGTAAACAAGATGAGTCGGGATTCTATAGTGGCCCAGTGGGTTGGACCCATTGGTCTTGTGGGCTAGGATGGTTCATGCTGAATCTAGCCAGGTCGAGTAGGTCGGGTCAAGTTGTCCATGGGGGGGGGAGGTCAGGTCCGATAGGTTGAGTTGGACCTGGACCAACCCCAGATTAGTCCTTTTCACTAAATTGGCCATATATTTCAAACAGAGCGTCTGATTAATGAGTCGTATACTATTTTGGGACCCATACGATGAGGAGTTCCTTTTGAAAGGGTTTTGTGGGTTTTTAGTTGGATCAGAAGAGGTTGAGAGTGTAACCTTGGTATTTTCTTATGAGAGTTCGATGTAGGATCCCGTTCCCATCATATAAGATGACCTATATTCTAAATTGGGTTATCAAAACATGACTTTATCAGATGACTCAATTAGTTGGGGTATTTATCACACTGAGAGGGCTAGTTGGTCCTCACATCACTTTATGGTACTTTAGATAGGGTTTTTGGATAATTTGTGACCAATATTTACACTAGCACGAATCCCCTATCTAGGATGTTGTTTTCAGTAGGGCCAGGTGTCTTCCAAAGAGCCATGGGCATTGACCCCTATCTTTGTATCAAGATCAAATTTCTTCCATTCTACATGACCAAACTGGATGAGTGTTCCTTGGGAAATTTTTAGTGGTTAATATTTGGATGGGACATGGTGATTACATGACATGGGGCTATAAGACTTATCGACACATTGTGTGTTACCTACACTCTATGTGTTACCGAAACTCAATGTGTTTCTGAAACTTTGGGGGTAATCAAAGATCATTGTATTTGTGAAACTAGATGAATCAGGGATACTAAATAACTTATGGAGACCCTAGTGTTCTCCTTGGTACTTTAGGAAGACCTATTATACATTCTTCTATCAAATAGCTCGAGGAGTGAGATCTCCCTTATCGAGCATGCTATGAGCAGAACCGCGAAGCTGGCAGTGAATGAGATTTCAAGGCTTTTAATCTTTTATAATGATACCAAGATGTTTTTTTATATTCTATAGAGATATACTTATTTTGAGAAAATATATCATCTTATTGGTGTTTTCCCTTTGTGGTATTTCTTTCAGGGTATCTTCTTCATGGGGTTTCCTCTGTGATATTCATTTTTGTTTTCATTATTCCCAACTAAGTATTGTTTTACTCAACCATACATGGGATTTTATCACTCATTTGGGGTATTTTGTAGACATTCAACCTTGTTGTTGATTTCAAAGAACAATAGGACCAGAAATTTATTGGTGAATTTAGACAGATCACGTTGTGTTCGTAAAAATATAGACATCGGTCCCAGTAGCTTTTTAATAGGTTGGACTTAGTGGTTTATAGACTTTTTTTGGTTGGCCTATATTCTGGACCAGTTGTATTTTAATGAAATATACATTCCTTTCATACTCAATTGGTTGGGATATAGTGGTATTAATGAATTTATGTACATTGTATTTTTTTTATCCATATTTCAGGCTTGGAGGTCTGTGTGTGAGTGTGTAATGGTACTTAGAAAAATGCCCCCCATTTATCTATTATGCCTACTCGGTGCTAGTATCCAGCCCATGTCCAATTGGAGGTGGGCATGGGGTATTCACGACATGGGCTACCCTAGGATGTTTCATGACAGAGTGGTATCAGAGCAGTTTTGGTTCTACTTTAGCACCAGGAGTCAGTGATATTGGTTTGAAGAAACATTGTAAAGTGCTTCCATTTTGGTTTTTAGGCGAGGGACTCCAGTATTTGTGCGGTGGATGACAGATCCATACAATAGGACTCCGAACACCTTCCTTTTGACTTAGTAAATTAAAATAAAGGTTATAGGAAAAAATAAAGGTATATGCATCATATAGATTTTTTTTTTGTTTTCTATGTCCTTCTTGAGTCAGCTCACTTGGAATACTCTTTTAACCATGATACATTTGGTTTCCATGGAATATGTACTCACAACGCTAGAAAATGAGGTTTTCGAAACTGGATCGGGAGTTATAATCATTGTTTGATGAGGCCACCCTAAGGGGATCCAGTCATAGAGTAGATTTTCTTTGGGATGGTAAGCTGGTGGCACTTTCTCTTTTTGATCAGTTCATAGACCCTCCTCTAGTGGTTTAAGTGGATTCAATTTTCCAAACTGAGTCGTGGATGGATGTTTTGGTGATAAATGATGATACATTGGATTTGAACCCATATCACAGGCTTCCAAGGCAATGATCACCAAAGATGTAGGGCTAGAAGGACCTACAGATATTAGGTGCGTGATGTAATCCACAGAACAAGAGGTTTCGCCAGATGTTCCAGCGGTGTGCCAGTTCCCTGAGGAAGATGAATTGCTCTGATTATCATGGGAAGGAAAATTTTGCGTGAGATTGTCTCACTATTCAGGATTCAATATGAGATGTGGTTGATGAACCTCCATAGAAGGGGAAATAACAGGAGTAGAGAGATCTTCTATATAGCGGACATGGAAGAGTAGTTAGGAAAGCAGCAAGTGGTGGCCAATGTAGGGACATGTTACAACCACCACCTCCAAGTGGTTTATACCAAACATAGGGATATGGAGTATTGGGGAGGAGACAGTTATAGGTGGTCAAGGTTTATAACCTAGGATATAAGGAATCGATCAAGGTTTGATCTCTTTCTTCCTATATTAGTTTCAGTAGATAGACACTTATTTTAGTGTTTTTCATTCCTACCACATTTCTTCGTGGATACATTGCGATTCTATTAAAACTATTGACTTGACCCTCATGTTTAGATATTCCTACTGGACAAGGCCTGATGATCATATATTGGTACCAATAGTGTAACCTTACTCTTAAAAGAATGATTTTCAGCTGGTATCTCTCGAGAGTCATCGAGGCCTTCTGATGTCATTCTTTGTATGGACTAGTAGACACAGTTCTTTCTTAGATTGATTGATCTAGGAAAAGGGTATGGTTCATACATGGTAAAAGAACTAGATTTCACTTTCAATTGGTGAAAGGTAATTATTTTATAATAAGTATAGACTCATGCATATGAGGGTGCAGCGAATTACTCGTTAGTTGGAAAGCCCCACACACAGTGCATGTGATGTTTTGATTCTTCAATTTCTATTAATGGTGGAGGAGTACAAATACGACTTCCCTGATGATGTTCTCGGTTTACCCCCCCATTGAGAGTTGTACTTATCCATTGATCTACACCTGAGGAAGACTCTGATATCTACACCACAAATTGTATGGTTCCTACAGAGCTTCATGATCTAAGGGCGTGGTTGGAGGAATTATAGAGAAAGGGATTCATGAGACCTAGTGTTTCACCTTAGGAAAACACATGTGGTATTTGTTGATAACATCCTATTGTATTGACATATCAAAAGTCACACACATGACACTTAAGGATGGTTATAAACACACATTTAGGTCCCCAACTTTATGGGAATATCTTTACGTGTCAATCATGGATTTAAGAGGTCCTTTTTGGGGGACACTTCGTTTCAAATACTGGTTTTGTAATGGATCTAGTTAAGGTTGAGGAAATTTCTGATGAGTGCTCCCTATTTAGGTTTCTAGAGGAGGGTGTCGAGTATGTAGTATTCTATGATCCATTAGGAACTCATCTTGGTTGTGTCCTGATATAAGGAAAGTAGTTATTTCTTATTGATAACACTATTTTAAATCACTTGAGTAGAACTATTTGACCCATGATCTTGATTTAGTAGCATTAGTCTTCGCAATGATGATGTGGTGACACTACCTAGAGCGAGAATGGTTTATCATCTTCCTTGAAAAAAACTGTCTCAATTGTATCTTCTCTCATAAACTTGATTTAGAGGCGATGGCTAGATTTCTTCCAAAACTATCTCTTGTAGAATTTTTATATATCAGGGAAGGGGAGGTAGTAGACTCTCTTTGTAGGAGATCTAGTTTGAGGTTTCTAAACGAGGCATCAGAGCAGTTATCCACATTTCAGATAACCATTTTGGATGGACTTGGATAATCTTATCTTCAATAAATGGTTGTCACCCCTCCACTCTAATGGACGTCCATGGATTCATAACATAGGGGTACTAACTTTGAGGCTATACAAGCTCAAGTGTACATAAGGGATTTCCCTTTATGGAAATTTGAATGGTGGGGATCATGTTGTTGTTTTCATAGGATAAATGATGTTATTGGTGGGGTTGTGAGAGGAGGTTCGAAGGTAGTTTCATGCATCCCCTTTAGCGGAAAATATAGGTGTATAAATGATTTAATAGGACCAATGACATCAGTTTGCTGGCTAGTTATGAAAAATGAAGTAGTAGAGATTATGTCTCGATGCATTACTTGTCAATAATTTACGGCTGAGCATCCAGATCCATCAGGTTTAAATCAAACCCTTGAGGTTCCAGAATATAAATGGGATTGAATAAAAATAGACTTCATGAAAATTTTACAACATATGTCTATGGGGAATGATACCATACAGATGATCATTGATCAACTCACCAAGTCGGCCCACTTCCTACCTATATAGAGGCAGGGGTCATTATAGAGATTGGGATCAAACTACATGTCGGATATTGTTCGGTTTCATGGAGTTCCATCAAAAATTGTTTAAGATCGTGATCCTCACATCACATATCATTTGTGGAAGGGATTTTAGGAGGCATTTGAGACTCAGTTACACTTGAGAATGAAGTTACATCCCCTGAATATTGGTCAGAAGGAGATAACCGTTCAGTTTTGGGGGGACATTCATTGGGCTTTCATATTATGTTTTAGCTATAGTTGGGGGGATATCTTACATTTGGTGGATATTTTGTACAACAATAGCTACCCCACCACCATTAGTATGGAACCATTTGAGGATTTTTACGAGAGAACCTACAGTTCACCAAATTGTTGGATTGACCCAAGAGAGTCAGTGATCATGGGCCCAGAGTTTGTGCAAGAGACTACAGAGATGGTGCAGGTCATCTAGGATTAGATGAAGACTGCACAAAGTCATCAGAAATATTATGATCACAGGCGATGGACGAAATTAGTGTTTGAGGAGGGAGACCATGTGTTCTTTTGGGTCTTTCCTCGAAATGGGATACACATATCTAGATATAAAGACAAGCTATTGTCAAGGTTTATAAATCCTTTCCTAATACGGGGTAGAGTATGAAAGGTGGCATAACGTTTGGATCTACCCCCATTGTTGGACTGGGTACACCTTGTCTTCCACGTGTCTCAGAAAATGAGATACGTTTATGATTCATCACATTTCATTGTCTGGGGAAAATTTTGATGAGAACAAGATGGACGTCAAGGATTGACAAAAGGGGATCCTTTGTGGGTGGTTGATTCTTATATACAACATTTGGTAGAAGAAAAAGAATCTCTAGGGGAGCATATGGGAGAAGAAGGATCAGATTCATCCTCACTACCCCCAATTTGTTGATTAGACCTTTTTTTATTTCATGGAAATAAAGCGATAAGGTGGGGGGAATGTAATGACTCTGATTTTCTAGAATTTATTTTTAGAAATTATTTAAGAAAATTCCAAGACTAGGAATTGAGATGACATGAATTTATAAATCACGGTGTTCATGGAATGATTCGATGAAAAATGTTAACTATTTAATAGCACATGCATGGGAGCTTTCATAAAATGTGGAATAACCATTATATGGTCTCCATGATCCGAAATACAAATGAACTTTTTATATCAAAACAGTGGAGTTACCCTAGGTACGACCCAACCTTGGTCCGTATGGGCCATCTATAGAAAATCCCACCAGGGACTAACCACAAATAAAATAATTTAATAACATTATTTTAATTTAAAATTATAATGACTCATAAATGGGAACACTTATTGGAAATCTTAGACCACTTTTGAGTTCATAATGGTGTGATTTTCTTAGACAAGACCTAACTTTAGCCAGCGTGGGCTGGCTGTGAATGATATTTTTTGGACATAAATGTAATTTAAATATTCAAATAAAAATATTTTATTCATGACACAACGATGTGTTTTATTTTAATAAGAAATTTTTAGATAATTATAGATTATCAACATAACACTAGAATTCCTCTAAGGTAATGAGATGTATATCTCTTAAAGTACTTTATTAGATCGTGGATTAAAGATCAATGATGAACCTATGATTAAAAGGATCCTCACCCATGACAATGACATGAAAAATGATCATCATCAACATTCAAACTGAATCGATGTAGTTCATTTATGATTTAATTTCTTTTCCCGTTCATTAATTCCACTATGAACTCTGATCAATCAAAAAATAGATTGGATCCCTGATTGATCCTCATTCTATGACGGGATTTACAGTTTTGGGTTTTGATGGGAGAATGATCAAGTGATTATTTATCGGATTTCAGTTGTCTTTCTAATAGAAATGATCCATTATCGACCCGAACATTAATCATGTTTAGTTCCTCTTGGTTGATATGTTCATTTCTCCACGCATTCTTCATTTATCATTGGCATTCTTATTTTGGCCTAAAACATGACATGTTGTGATCGATCAATCATTTCACACTCAATTCGTGGCTCAATGATATGATATCGTAGATCTAGGGTCTATAAGGCATGAAGGAGGTGTGAAAACAATGATGACAGATAGATCAAATAGGTTCAAGAGATATAACCATTTGAGAGAATTTTCATTAGAATGGATTTTGATGTTAATATAAGACTAGGATAGTGAAGAAAATGACACTAGGATCATGGGTGTGCTTATTATTTGAAAACAAATCATTGGAGGCGAACTGGTGGCCCGTAGAAGGGTCCACTAGTGTGCTAGTTTCGATGGATGGAAGTAGTTGCGGCCAGTGAGGATATGTAGTGGTGGCCACTTGAGGATGATGTGGAAGAATGTGGGCCAATAGAAGTAGCTAGAGGAGGAGGAATATAGCCCAGCATGGCCACATGGGGGACCACGGCTAGAGCGGTGCTACAGGGGTCATCAGGGATGCAGCAAAGGGAGCCTTGTTTGCAGATACGGTTTTCAAGGATCCCACAATGGTAGAAGAGCATGTGGGAGATAGGATTTGGTGGACATCCTCAATGGAAAAAATGGTGCCACATTGACTAGGTAGAAGAACATGGTTTGGAAGACCGTGTGTGGTGAAACCAAACTAGAATGCATCATGGGCCAGACCAAATGAGTCGGGATACTCCAATAGCTCAGTAGGTAAGACCTAGTGGCCCAGCGAGCCCAGTCGGTTTGAGCCAAACTGGGAGGGGTCGGGTTAGTCAATTTGGGTTAGCTGGGGGGTTGGGTCGAGTTCAGTGGGTCGGGTCAGACTTTGATCAAACCTATATCTTTCCTTTCACTAAAATGACCATATCGTTCAAACGGAGCATCTGATTGACAATCCTCCTACAATGTAGTGGCCCTTGAGATGGGGTAGTACTTTTTAGATGGGTAGGTGGGTTTTTAGTTGGATTAGAATAGGTTGAGACTATACCCTTGGTTTTTCTTATAAATGGTTGAATCATGACCCAATTCCTGTCATAGAGGATACCCCACATTATGATGTGAGTTGTCTTCACCCGGCTAAAATATCTGACTCAGCTGGTTGGAGTATGTATCACATAGAGAGGCCCGATTGGTCCTCACTTATTTTCATAGAACATTTTATAGTGTTTTTGGAGAAGGTGTGCCCAATATTTTCATGGGAACCTATCCTATATCTTGGATGACGTTTCTAGTAGGTCAAGGTGTCCCCCCAGTGAGCCCCAGTAATTGAACCTTATAAATGTATTGAGATAAAATTATTTCCATTCTACATTCAAAGTCCTAATAATTGTTCTTTGTGAAGTATTCAGTTGTTGATGATTATTTATGACTTGGTGACTACGTGACATGGGGGCTGCATGACTTATCAAAAATCCGCGTGCTACCGAAACTCCTTGTGTTACCGACACACTGTGTGTTACCAACACTCCATATGTTATCAAAACACAATGAATTAGTGAGAATCGATGTATCAGGGAAATCACATGAGCCTTAGCCCGGTTGGTAAGGACACCGTAAGTGCATCCAAGAAACATGGGATAAAATCCCAGAAGATGAATCATTTCCGAGGTATTGTAGTAGTCAATATAGCGGGAACTATACGACACTATAGTAGTTACTGTAGAGGGAACTGAAGAAGGTACTGTTTTGCACTGTAGCATCCAGAAATATGCCCTCGTTTGGGCCTTTGGGCCACTGATTTGGTCCTCGATTACTTTAAGGCCTTCGGGACACCCAGGCCTTCGGGTTAGTAAGGCCTTCGGGCCACTTCATGGCCTTCAGGCCACCATTAAGTGCATATAAAAACCATAAAACCTACAAAAAACAAGCTCTACATGGAGGATGAGCAAGGATCTTTCACCAGTGTAGAAGCTAAATGAGATGCAAGAATGAGAGGGTATGACACCTGCCGTCGAGACAAGCCTGTGCATGCACAAGAATTCATAGCTGAACAGCCATACATAGGTGGAGAGTTGATTTCATGATGAAGATGCTGAGGAGGATCAATTCCATGTAGTTAGTCTGGGTTGTATGTAATTTTTGAAACCTACGGGAAATAAATATCTCTAAGGCCTGTAGGCCATGTAATACTTACGCCTATGAGCCTTTTAAGGGTTCCACCTCACCCCTTGAACTGTGTATTATCAAAAATTAGTAAAAAATGAAGGCATTCAGTCCATTGGATGGATGGATGTATTAGGGAAACTATGCAACAATTTGATACCCTAGTGTTCTATTGGGTACTTTTTTTAGACCTATTCTTCGTGATTCTATTAGATAGCTCGAGGAGACAGATCTCTCGAGATGAGCATGATATGAGTGGAACCGTGTAGCTGACAGTGAATAAGGAATTGGGGACTGGAATACTTTATGAGTATACCTTTATATTCTTATTATATGAATTATAGACATATACCTGTGTTGAGCTGACTATGTATTCTTATTGGTGTTTTCCCTTTGTGGTATTTCTACACGGTATCTTCTCCATGGTATTTCCTCTAATTCATTCCTTTGTGTATTCATGTTGTCTGACTAGGTATTATTTTACTGACCCCTTCACAAATTTTTCACAGACATGTCTTATATTGTGTACATGTTCAACCTTTTTACAGTGTTCTTGGAAGACCAGCACCAGAAGAGGCTTGATGAGTTCAGACAGACCAGGATGTGCTCCAACGACTACAAACAACAGTCCCAGTACCACTGTTTATAGACTGGAATTTTTGGTTTGCAGACCCTTTTTAGTGGGCTTGTATTCTAGGCTAGTTTTACATTACTACACATTACATTCTATCATACCGTGTTGGTTGGGATATAGTGGTATGCATGATTTTTTTAATTAGAGTTTTTACTTTTAAGTATTTTGGGAATAGAGGTGTGTGCATTTTTTAAGGAACTTAAGAAAATGCCTCTAATTTTTGGGATATGCCTACTCGACACTAGTATCCAGCCCATGGCCTATTAGTGGTGGAATTGGGGGGTAGTCAGGGAATGAGCCCCTCTGGGTTGGGTTATGACATTTTGGTTTTTTTTGAATAGAGTTAATGTTTAATATAAAAAGTGGAAAAATAAGGTATAATATTTTTTTTCTCAAACTCCCTTATTTGAGACACATTTAAAATTATAAACTAACTTTTTTATGGGGTATATTTTTACAAATTGTTATTATTTATTGAAATATATCTTATTCATGTCATTTGAGGTTCATTTTTAGTTTCTTTCTCCTTAAAGGGGTTTGGTTAAAATGTTACACAGGTATCAAGTCATTTTATTTTTCCATGGGTTGTTAATTTTATTCATGACAATGATCATACAAGTATCCTTTATCCTCATTATTCCTTTTAAATATATTTTATTTCCTTTATTTTGGTGGAAATTAATTCATTTCATTAAAAAAATTTCTTTAGGGGATCATGTTCTATTTACAAATGCATTATTGAGTGGAATAATCCCCAACTTATGCACACAAATATTTTTATTCCATATCCATATTTCACATAACAGATGTATTTTATATAATATTGAACGAGACCACCATAATGCTATTCACCTTTTATCAATGATTTGTTTTACCAACCATTTTATGATGTGGGTTTCAATTAAAGGTTTTAATGGATAGTAAATCTTTTCAGTATGATTAGTTTTCAAAAAAACATTTTATTTTAATGTAATGTTTTAAAATGTTTTGAAAACTCCTTAGTTAAATTTCATTAAAAAATGGAATTTTCAACTACCTTAAATTTAATAATATTTTTAAAAAGGATTTACATGAAGTGTATTTCATTTGGGTTGTTTTTGACTGAAAAAGGATCACTTTTACATGTTTCCATGAGAATAAATCTTTCCAAAACTTTTCCATTCTCTAATTGACATACTCTATATTCTTTCATATTTTCAAAAAAATAAATTATTATTCTCATGGTTTAGTAAAATATTATTTTTTAATTATTTTAAATGGAAAAAGGAAATTCTTAATTTTTTTTTGAAAATTTCTTAATTGTTTTTTAGTGTTCTTCATCTATTCCATATTATTGATCAAGGGACTTCTTCATATTATACCATCCACATTATTTATCTGAATGACTTTTAAAATTGTCATTTAAATCTATAGAATGACACATAAACGTTTTTTTCTTAATCATCTAATTTTAGAGGGATGATTTACTTCCAATTACATTAATATAAGAAATAACTATGTTCCATTACACGATTGATGGGTGTTTACCTAGATTCCTAATAAATAGATTAATTGAGAACATTGTTTTCTAAACAATATATTCATTTCCTATATAATGTGAATACCATAATATTAATTGTATTTTTTGAGTTTTATTTACCTAGAATCATGTATAACGTTATTTGATACCAATTTATTTTCCATGGGTTTATTAGGATATGCCAATTTTTGGAATTAATATGCCTCCTTAGGGAAGCACTTAAAAAGGATATCAAACACATTTTATTTACTTGGAATTTTTTATATGTTTTTTGAAATCATGTGGTTCACTAATGAATAATTTCATATAATGATGTGATAACCCAGATATCACGCCAATGCATTGGGTAATGTTTATATATAATGACATATCATGGTGCATGGGTAGTGATCCATGTCGAAAATGGTAGGTCGGAAGTTCTCCTAGAAAACTAGGTTATGTTAATGATGTAGGGATAAATGAAGTATTCTTATGATGCCATTTATATATTTTCTTCTAATTCCAATGATCCTAAGATCCTATAAAACGATTATTATTATTCTATTCAGTTATGTTATCATTTCCCATGTCTTGATTCCATGCTATTTATGATATCATGTTATGCTTATTAACATGTATTAGTTGCATCACCATTATGATTGACTATTATTATGCCCTTAATGAGAATCTAAGCTCACTCCTTCTTATGATTCCATTTCCCCATGGGTGAAAGAAAGTACTACATATGATAATCCTAGAATATTACCATATGTGGAGATTTGTTGGAAGATTTTGAATAATCATCTTGGATTTATTAGCGTCTTTTATAGTGAAAATTTTCAATTTGATGATAATATGTGAAATTTATTAGTTAGGTATTGGTATTAATTTTTAATAATCTATAATAAAATGTAATTATATAGTAAATGTGTGAAATATATTATAATTATAGATATTTATCGAATATAGTGTTTTAATTAATGTGTTTTTTACATTTAATACATGAGTATGTGTCTAAGGGGTGGTACAATCCACCGTTCAAATTAGTTCTCTAGATCTATAGTTTAGATGCTTTATTTTTTACATTACCTTCATAGAGATTCTCTAAATTATCCCTAATCTACTTATCTGTCTTGATCCCTAAAAATTTGGTGTACAATAATTAGATAATGAAGATAGAATATAATTTATATCTATCCCAAAAAATTCTTGATTACTCTTATATGTAATGTTCACAGGTGCATCTCTCACTAGGGGTGTAAACTGAAATGTAACAACATCACTAACCTGTAGGAATTTTGATAAGACATATGGGAGTATCCTATTCTCCATTTTCTGAATGTTCTTTCAATATATGTTAAATACCCCTATACTTCTGAAATAATTCTAACTCTCCATGTTCAACTCCTATTAGGATAAGATCATTTAGATATGGCCATGTTAATTTTGACCAAACATGAAGTGACTAGATTTCGTTTTATTGTGAATAAGGGGAGAGCATGAATTAATTATAAAAATTTTTAGATTTATTTTTCTAAATCAGCCTCTATGATTGATTGAATTATCGAAACTATATTTCATACTATCTCACCCATTCATGCATTCAATTGGATTAAATAAAATCAAAAAACAAAAGTATTTTCACGGTTTGGTCCCAATGTGTAAACCTACTCTTTGTTGTGTTCAATTATTAACCCGAGAACTATTTTTCCACAAATAAATAAAATTGGGTACCTTAACAATATATATCAAAAAAATCATCATAATTAGTGACTATAGAGGAGGAATATATCATAAAATACCAAACCACCTCATAATGGGTTATTTATATTATATCCCACTAGTGTGTTCTATCTTTTGAAAGGAATGTTATATTTCTTGATGAATTATTTGTACTAGATAATTCCAGTTCATTAATGGATCCATTCAATAAAACCTAGAATATATATTCAACTACATGAATCTTCTGGTATAGTTTTCATGTTCTCATTATTCTTTACCACAATCTTCTCCATTAATATTGAAATTGATATCTTATAATTTTTTCTATATCACAGGAAATGAGTTTCTCCAAAATACCACTTATTAATGGGATAAAAAATAAAAAATTGTTATCCATATACTTTTAAAATATTCCAAATTCTATGATAAGAAATATTATTAGAATCCTTTCTATTCGATGAACATTCTTTTCTTTCTCTAAGATGAAATCATCTTCATCCTTTAATACAAAGATAATATTCTTTTTTAAGTATAGTATTAGTTTTTTTTCACATTATCTATTATTTTAGTTTTCCCATTTATTCAAATATATTATTAATAATATTTTCATAAATTCAAATTTCGAAACTCATTGATTTTTAGCCAATATGAAATTCTGATATTTTAAACTGGTTTACAAAATCCTCCTATTTAATTATCATTTAAATCATGGTCAAATATATATTTATTTTTGCAAAATGATTGGGATTTATACATAATAAACAACTCTATATAATTTGGAATATTTTATTATATTTCAACAACTACATGGAATCATTTAGTGATTCCTATCAGGACACATTCCCCCCATGAAACTTTTTTCATCATGCAAATATTTGTGTAGTTCTCCTCATAGTGCAACAAATCCATATATAACATAATCAACATTGGTTGGTATTCTATTTTCTATTTGAATCAAAATCAATGTTGAATCATTATGATGTTTATTTAGAAGTAGATATGATCACCACATCATCTAAATTAGCTTCTAGAAACATTTTAAAAAAATAAATAGGCCTCACATTTTTTAAACATGAACTTGCATAAGATAAAAAAATTTATAGACCACTATAGTTCTCCATAAATTTTCATTTTCTTATTAAGGAATTATTCATACATAAGAAGATATTTTTCTTATATATTTTAATGTTACCTACAAACCATTTCATTTTTCTCACTATGCCTCCTTAGTTATGTTAAAAATTATCTAAATATGATATAATGTATATAGGTTAAGACATTTCATTTTCCTTTTCAGAGTAAATAACACAACTATTCCTATGGAAATTATAAAGTGATCTAATTTATTAAAATCTTTTATATATATTTCTAATGAAAGGATATAAATTTTGTTACATATTTAGTGAACTTTTACAATAACTTCACGTGTCAATGCCTTTGTCATATCTAAGGATTTAACTTATAATTCACCTTATATTAATCTATATAGGATGTTACATATAAAATAAACTCCATTTACATTTCCAGAAACTATTTCGTGAGATTATATAACTTATTCCTACATTAGAAAATTTCAAAACAAATAAACTGAATTACAAATATTCTTTAAATTTACTCAGAACCACTTCAATCCGTATTTGGGGCACTCAAATCACTCAAAAATAGCTTATAAAAACATAAAATAATTTTTATAATAATTAATATAATAACAAACATATTAATCTTATTTCTAATGTATTTTTTATAAATTAAATAGAAAATATATTTTATTTAAAGAAACAACACTACCTCAACTCATCCAACATCACTACCTCCTTTTTTCATCCATTATCTAGTAGGCTTTCTCATGTATTTAAACTTACATCATGATAAATTTTCCACATATTTCTCCTAAATAGTTCTTCCAACATTATATTTATTTAATAGTAGACCTCAATATATTTAAATATACATGCACATCACACATAATCAAAACTATTATATACAATTTTATCTACATTCTATAAACACATTTCATAGATTTCCATAAATATTTCCTTATAATCGTTAGATTTCTATTAATTTTCATTGAATATTTTTTATTATAAAACTAAACCACAATAACCATATAACCTTATTAATATACATTTATAAAAAAAACTTAAATATCATTGGTATATTCCACTGTCACCTAATATATACCATATATTGACATTATTCCTTATAAATATGTTAGAAAAAAATAAGACCAATATATATCTTCATAAAGATTAATTGGGATCTACAATATACCCCTTTAGATTTTTTAATTCCCATTTTTATTTCAAATGTCAATATTCTACCCCCATTATTTAAAATATGAGGAAAGTTGACAGTTTAAGGGAAGTTGTTCTCATCCCATCTATGTGATTTCTCCCTAATTTGAAAAAAATACCATCTTGGTTTTTGAATGTTATAACTTGATTCTCCTAAGATAATTATGAAATCACACATTTATTTTAAATTATGAAAACCCCATAATTGTTTGTCTATGTGATCCATGGTCAGTGTAGAAAACAAGAGTGATTAACTCTAACAATAATTTTTTCCATAATATTTAGCATGTGATATCAAATACTAATTTCATATTCTTGGATTAGTTAAATAGATTAACTAGGATATATTATCACGTATACTCAGATTAATAAACACATTAAAATTTATAATGTTCCTGGTAAATAATGTACTCATTTACTATTAAAAAAATCTCCACCTAGATATACATATTTTTAATGGAAAAGAATAGTAAAAATTGATATTTTACCTCAAACATCGAAAACAATACTAATTTATATATTCTATTGAATAAAGATGTTGTAGAAGTTTCTATACTGAACTTTAAAACAAGGGATGTACTCAACATTTCATTATCATGGTAGTTAAAGTATTCTATGTTTGAAATAACTTCTTCTTCAAAAATTAATAACAAAATCATCCAAATATAACATAATTCATCTCCTTTAATTCCCAAAAATTAGTATACTGAAATCAATAGGATAATAAGTAGTGCATTCCTTGATCCTAATTTAGATCATCAATGTTTGGAGTTTCTACATAACAAATATCCCTCATTCCTTTTAGCTTCAGCATTGATAAGACTCTTTATGCGTTCATTTAACATTTTCAAACCATGAATATTAAAAAGGGGAATGAATTTTTTCCCTTATAAAAAATATCTTTGTATAGTAACTTGTTAAAATTATTAGTAAAAGACAATTATTACTTAGATATTTGTTTATTCTTCTTTAAAATTTTAGCTTGGGTGTGAAGCACAATCAAATAGTCTTCAAAGCTATGTACACGATTTTTTTACATCCCACACAAAATCTCATGATTTCATTGGTTTTCATTTACTAAAATAATAAATTTAATTTTTCAACATTATATGATATCTCTTATCTACCTTTAACACAAACACATTTATTTACTTTCTTCATCATTCCTTTTTTTACAAGGACAACTTGGTCCAAAATGTACATATCCCCTTTTGTCATTTGATATTTCTTAATTATTGTATCCTATAGAGTCTTCCCAAGAGTTTTGTTCATAGAATATTCATAATAGTGACAATTCGGGTCACATATTTACTACATTTCATACAGATAATCAAATTTATTTTGATTAGATATACTTTTTTATCTTTCAACTATAAATATCTAAATCCAAAGAATGATCCTCCTTTTCACAGATCAACTTCTATTAATTCTAGAGTCCCCCTTATTCATGATGATGAATCTATATAAGTCGAATGTTTTAATAGAAATAGTTTCCTTTTAGACTAAATATTCCGAAACATCTATAATATCTCTAGATATATTATCTTTTATAATGTTGTTTTTTCTATTGGTGAAAACTGAATTGCTATCTAGATGCACTCCATCCCTTTTTACCTTTTTATAGGGATATTTCCCATTTCAACTCATTTCTAAGTACCATTAATATAGGGATGAATATCCACTGACTTTATTTTTACCAACCTCTCTGAGTTTTGGTTGAATAATCAATACTTCAAGATGTAAAATATTTAGAATCATTGGAGTATTCAAAAAAAATAACATTATTTTTTAGACTTGTTTTAATACTACTATTTTATAATTCAAAATTAACAACCATTTATTTATCATAATATTCCCTCATAATTAAAACAATTGTTGTCATATTTTTGGAACCTAGATGAGGTCTCATTAAATTCTTCTTCTTTTAAAACTAGTTTTAAATTATGTATATTCATAATTTTATCCTATTATTCAAACTCATCTTAAAACTGTTATTATTCTCATTGATATTTTCATCCATTCTAACTCAGACTCCTATATTTTTCTTTAGAGGATAAATTATTTTCATGAATAGGGTATTTTTCTCAAGGCATGCTATATGTTCTAGTTTCATCATGTATTCACTATAAATATCATAACCATCCTCATCATTTATATAACTGGATTCATGTTTTCAACATATTCCATGAATATATTATATTTTTAATTGATTACATCATCTTCTAATTCACTTCATTCTAATCAGTCTTCATCTTATTCCATACTAATTAGTTTTATTATTATTTTTACTGACTAATTGTTCATTATAATGTTACCCTTTAAATAATTTCCACATAATCTTTTATATGAGTATTCTTCTTCATCATCACTATTAGTTTTATAATATATTTTAATTATAACATTAATTTCATAATTTCCAATACCAATGAATTTAATATTTTTAGAGGGATCATAAATTTGTATTCAAATCTTACTCTTCTAATGATTTGGATATTAGAGACAAAATTCTATTTTGGTCCTCACTTCATTTTTCATAACTTCAGGAAAGTAAAACCAATTAATAATTATTCTTTTTTAGTATATCATCTCTCTAAGATTAAAACCCTATTTCATCATTGTATTTATTTATGAGCACAAAATCTTTTATCATATAATAATTATTATGTGTGTAAAACAACTCAACTAGGTATATTTCATCCTTCTCTTTTATGGATAACAAATTTGGGTTTAACATTCTAGGGAAATTTCTCATCAGTTTATTGATAATGGATGAATATTATAATGTATATCAAAATACCTTTATGTGACTAATAATCTCACATATTCTTGTTAATTAGCCATCTATTGTATCACCATCATCCAAATGTATTCAAATTTAGAACTCACCTCAATAACATTTTTTATTATTTGCAATCAAATTTAAGGGGAAGTGAGAACCCTCAAATTATGTAGTTTAAGCCCCAAAAGAAATGATATTTTTTTAGAGAACAATTTGGGCTGATTAAAATCAAACTCTCTAAATATTATCCAAGGAATAGAGTTTACCTTAGTGCCAGGATCGTCCCACAAGATGTATTCATAATGTTTCTCGAAGATGTCCCAAGACTTCATACATTCCTCTAAGTTAATCTTCACCATGTTGAAACCTCTAATCAAGATGCGGTTTTTCTTATAAATCATTTTACCTTTATCCTTTTTCATCATGACTCTAAGAATTCTCCCAACCAGTTGGTTGATGACTTCCTACAGAGCCTTAATATCCAAGAATTTCTCCAACATTTCTTCATCTGAGCGAATATGATGATCCATGTGATTCATCAATGAAGCTATCTATTTATTATAGTCAATAGGATTATCCGCCTCTAGTTTCTACACATGATGCAGTGCAGCTCACGCATCCTCAATCTGAAGCCCATGAGGATGTGAAAACTCTACTGGGTGAGGGTCACCAGCCGTAATGTGCATCTGATCAACCTCTTCTTGAGAGACAGAAGCCCTTGAGAGCTTTCCAGCACCTTAATATGTCTTCGAAGGAGGTTTTCCTTTACTTGTGGAACTCTTTACTGGAGAACTGAGTAAGTTGGAATACTCTTTTCTTGGGAACGTCCTCGGGGAACACCTGATAAAATAATCTGAATCTATAGTGGTGTTCTTTCCTTTCCTTGAAGTGGATCTAAAATAATCCTATACAATTCCCACTTCCTTGGACTCAGCCAGGGAGTTTGAAGTTGAATCCATATCTGCATGGATGACCTCACCACATCTATTTAGCTATCATGAGTCCCATTAATTTGTTGTTCAATTTATTAGAATTGGTTTATAGAATAACATTTTTTGCTGCTCCATACACTTTCAAATTTCCATTTTATAAAAATTTCAAAGAGCATCTCTCATATGGGGTGTAAACCCAACAATAATATAATGACTAGATTATTATCATCAGGATAAGAGATATGGGAAAATAATATTTATTCAGATATTAAAATAATTTCCATCAATGATATGAAACCCTATACAATTGACAAAATTTAAACTCTATATCTTCAACTCCAATTAGGATAGGAATTTTTGGGGGTAACTCGGTTAAAATTTATACGACATAATATTCTAAGGTTTGTTTGCATCACTAATAGGGGGATTCAGTGCATAAGTTATAATCCTTTTAATGATTAATTTCCTAAATCAACCTATTTGACTGATTATTGTCTTGATCTTCTAGTTGATAATATAAAATACATTTCCATACTTGACAAGATGAGGGAATAGAAAAGAATATAAATATTAGTAAGGTAATTTCCCATTGATTTTAACTATCATATAATGTGTTTTATTAGTAAATAAATACATATATTTACAATTGTAAACATGACTGATTACAAATATCAGTTATCTATCAAAAATATTTGGAACAGGTGAATATAGTAGATGGATATCTCTTGAAAAGATCATTCCACCTCTTAACAGGTTCTTTATACTAGCTCCCACAACCATAGGATATATCATTAAAATATATTTCCATATCTATGTAGGTTATTTATACTAGATCATGAAAATTATTTAAAGGCTCCTTTCAAAAACCCACAAATAGATCCTCAACATCTATTTCCATTGGATGAAACATGGACATTGATGTTTTTCTTCACCTTTATATTTTATAATATTTTTATCACTCATATATTATGATATTGGGATATAAAAGGGATATTGTTTCTCTAAATTTACACTTCATTATATACTTTCATAAAATAATATCATTATCAACAATCTTCTTATTTGTTCCGAAAGGGATATTGTAGATGGTCTGGAGGGTGGAAGGGAAATAGACTTGATATAAAATTTTAAAAACATAGAATAATTATAAATGTTAATTAGGAAAGTAAAATATCATAATATAATAAATTTATTAATATAGGAAATTTTTATTACGGTTTGGTAAAAATCGGACATTTTCAACTCTTATACCTCTCTACTCTATTGGAGATATACTCTGAACTATAATGATTTTTAATAGAAATCATAACTGAATTTCAACATAATATCAATCGGATAAGTATATCCAATACACCATGATTTTTTATAGGGAGTCCAAAACCAATTACAACACTGACTTTAGACTACAGTAGTCACGTCATGATTGGTCATGACATTAGAATTTGTGACTCACAACTCTATGAACGATATAAATAATTATTTTGAATGTAAAATCATAAAAATAAAGTGAGAGCATGTGCGAGAGATGAGAAGTAGGGTTATAGATACAAGAAACCTGAAGTAAATAGTAGATAAATGGATAAAGGATAGATACCCATTCTTGAGTAATGTATTAAGAAGTCTCATCAAGGATGTAGTATATTTCATGGATATTTTTGTTCAATACTTGAATTATTGTCCAAAAGATGAAAAATTATTTCCACAAGACAGAGTTTTTAAAACACTTCAAGGTTCTGAGTAATGATCTATTTGGATCACAATGTTTCTTGTTCTCATAACAGGTTACCTTTTAATGAGTCCCAAAATCATTAATAAGGATCATAAAAAGCAGTAAATAAATCTAAAACTAGGAAATGTAATTCAAATTGAATATTCAATATTTTCCAAGGCAGATAAAATTATAGTTCCAAAATAATCATAAAAAATCATTTGAATAATTTTTTATTGACTAGTTAAATATAATTTTAATTACTTTTTAAATAATTAAATATATCTCCATAATAATAGGTAAATGTAATTTTATAAATATCATAATACAATATAACTATTAAATTAAAATTTCAAAATAAATTAAAATTTCGTGTAGTGCATAATTAATTAAAATTTAATTATACTGCATTAGATAATAAAAAATTAATATTGAAGAAGATCGATGTAAAAAAAATTTAATTTTAACAAGAATAATACAAAGAAATCAACTAAAATTTTAAAATTTTAAATAATCATAATATATTTTTAACATATGAGATAATAAGGAATAAATTAAAACATTATATTAAAGTGTTAAAAGTATTCCAAAACATTTTTTAAAGATTATATAATATTTATATGCATTTTGGAAATAACAAAATTACTTAAAATAATTTAAATATACATGCATATAATCTAAATATTCAAAATAAAAAAAAGAGTACTCTAAAAATATATTGATTTCAGAAAAATTATAAAATTTATCAAACTGACTAGGAGTGATGAGTGATGTTGAGGTATATACGTTGTCAGTTAATATACCATGTCCTTATAACATGATGTAGGTGAATGTATTATTCTAGTCAGTTGATATATCACGTAGTTGGTATAATGATCATTAGAATATTTTAATGTGAGGCAGGTTCACATTCCATGTGGTTAATTTTTTACAGTAATTATGCTTTCTATGGGGTTGTGGATTAAATAACATCAAAGAAAGTCATGTATGTCCTTTAAGTAAAACTTATTATCTATATCCTTACAAAAATAATAACTCAATGAGTTCAAAATGAATAATTTTAATTTCATATGTGTTGTATCTTCAAGATTCTCATAGCAGGAGAATAAGATCCTCTGATCTCCCTGAATTGCATGAGGCCATGAAAGATAAAAATTAAAAAAAGAAATGTAAAATAAAAAATCAAATACTATAACTCATTTAATTTTATTTTTCAACATTAGTGTTTCTATCTAATAAATATGGTCTAGAATAAATGATTTTGGAACGATGTGGTACATTCTTCAATGTTTCTTCAAGATGAAATCAATTAAATCCATGGTAGGATAGAATGAAAGCTAAAACATATACGTAATCTGTACTACCTCTTTGCATATCATGACGTGCTTATGATAAATTTTTCTAGGTGAATAAAATATTATATTTATTAAAATAATCATCTCATAGTAGCTCTTGAAACATCATGGGAGGTCTAGTTATACATGTGATTGGTTGAATAAAGGATCATGGTTGTTTATGAAGTATTCATATGAAAGGTAAAATATTGAATATATGGTAACATACAAAATACATTGTGTAGTATGTTTTAGAAACCACCAAATGGTAATTTTGAAAAAACAACATGTGGTAGGATCATATTTCATGTGGTCATTTAAATCCTTCATGGTCACATAGAAAAAGCATAATGTGTTCACTTGTCAAGTTAGGATTCAATGAATTTTAAGACACTCTAAAAATAAGAATAATCAATTGGTCAAGTTTTTTTAAATGAATATAAATTTTTGATCTTTACAATGCATAAAAAACTATAATAAGACTTATTTAGTATAATATATTTTCAAAATTTAGTAAAATATTTGAAGATGAATTTGTGGAAAAAGTAATTGAATTATAGAAGAGAACTCAGCCATTTTTTAGAGCATCAAAATAGAAATTTAATCCACCATTTCAGTTTAATGAAACATATATAATTCACATATATTTGTAAAAAAATATGTTTCATTTGAATATAATATATATAAATGAAGTTATCATTTAATAACAAAGGAATACTAAAAATGAAAACTGATACATAACAAAAAAACATGCTGCTAGTTCAAACCAAAAGTGAGAATATTTATAGATGTAATTTGGACATTGTAATAGTTGACTAAAAATTAGATAATAATCTTATTTTATTTCAAAAATTGGATTTATAAAATTATACATACAATTTATTCAAGGTATAATAGTAAAAATAAATAGGAAGCTTGTAAAATAAATTTTTAAAAAATTATGATTAGCGTGTAATAAAAAAAAGTATTGTATGGAATTGTAATATCTAAAAAAAAGGACAAAAAAATTCCAATTAAATTTCCCCTTTTAAAAATTATAAAACAAAAAAATTGGTTTTTTATAAATCTCCCACATTTTAATTTTTTTGATAAAGATAAAATTAAATATTCTAAAAACTACCGAATTGTAAATAGAAATGAAAAACGACAATATAAAATAAAAAAACCTCCATTATTAAATTAATATTCAGGTAAGTAAAAATAATTTAAAATAATATTAAAAACTAATATCTAACATCCATTCACAAATTTAATTATATCAAAATTTTAAATAGATAAAAAGTTTCTAAAAATATCCTACCTTATATTTTTTAATAGAATATAATATAGAGTAATATCACTTTTGTTAACATAGTCTCAATAGAAATGAAAATATATGTATATATGATTAGTTATAGAATTAATTTAAGGGTTTTTTGAAATAGAAATAAAAAAATAATTATCAAAATAAATATATATTTTTCAAAATTAATACCATATTCATAAAAAGTTTGTTTTATCCATAAATATGGAGGGAAAAAATATGGAACATAGATATTCTCACTTTCAATAGTTGTCTAAGTAAGAGAGTTTAATTTTCATGAACTCTAAAAAAATAAAATCTTAAAAATAAAGTTACAGATGAATAAGGTTTTTTTTATCAAATCTACATTCTCCAAGACCAGAGTCAGAGTAAATAATAATTATATTTTTTGGAATAAATAATCCACTCTTAACACCTAATTTAACAAACCTATTGAGAAATTTTATATTCCTTATGTGATATTACTTATGTTTTGACTATAATATGGACCAAGAACATATAATAATCATGATATCATGTATAGATGTTGTTAAATAAAACAAAATACTAATCGTTGAAAAAAAAAATTTAGAATCAAAATATTTTCTTGACACATCCAAATCTAATTTTCCTCTAATACTCATTATAATTTTAATATATTTACTAGAATAAATACCAAAACATTTAACCATATATGTATGATATTTATATTTATTAAAAAATATTCCATTATTTTTCTACAAAAAGTGATCTCCTAGAAATAATTTGGAATCTCTAATAAGACACAAATCAAAATAACTTTCCCTCAATTTTAAAATTATTTACAAATAAAAACAGTTAAAAATCCCAAAAATATCATCAATATGATTTTAAAAAATTAAAATAACATTTGAAATAAATTAGATAAATAATGTTGGAAAAAATTTACATTTCGAAAAATTACTTTTCAATAAAAAATGTGTCTACCATACCATGCATGAGACACTTTCTCAATAGAGCACAAAGCATTTTCTAAATTAAAACCATTATTAATTAAATTTATTATTTTCAAAACAAGGTTTTGAGAATTATAATCATCTTAAAAAAATAAAACTTTTTAAAAATATAATTTTTACATTAATGTAAAACAAATTAAAATATTGAAAATAGAAAACATCTATGAAAATTATAATAGATTGAATTATACCAATATGTGAAAAAGAATCATAAAAATATATAACTTATTATTTATAATAACCTTGAGTAATAACTTTTACTTTATTATCAACATCCTTTCCATATTCATCCATCTTATTTCAACAAATCAATTTAGTTTTAATAACAATATTTTGAAAATGGGGTTCAAGTAAAGACTATTTTTTTTAGAAAATTAATTTAGTTAATCATGTATAGAAATAATATATTTAGGATCATTTTTATCAAAATTAACATTACTAAAAAAAATAAAAAATAAAAAAAATTGAACATTTTTAAAAAAAATCTAGTTTCAATAGAAAAATCAAGATTGCTAATAACATTATTACTAGGATGATATCTATAAATCATCCAAGATCAAGTATCATGTTGAAAATTAATATTCCTCATTGATTTTATTCATCCTTGGGTTATTCATCACCAAAATTTTAATATCAAAATTCCTCATTAAAAAAAATTACAATCAGAATTGAATTTCACATAATTTTCATCAAATATAACATGAATAGATTTTTCAATATCTTTATTTATTTTATAATGAACTATAAAATCCATACTATTATTATAATAACCAATAAAAATACCTTCATCACTTTTATCGTCAAATTTTTCTATATTATCTTATGAATTAAAAATAAAAAATTTACAACCAAACACTCTAAAAGAACCAACATTACCATAACCATTTACTTTTACATTATAATTATATCCAAATGTAATAGTGCCTACTTAACATTTTTTATGTGAAAAAATTTGATGGTATTTGGTAATATTCCTATATAAATAATTTTTTAGGTGCCTTATATAGTTCTTGAGACATCTAAGGAATTTTTACAATAAAAATAAAATACATTACTATTTGGTTAGCCAATCTGCATTTTGTCTAATTAGATTAGTGAAATAATTTTTAGGTACCCATACCAATTTTAAAAAATTTATTTTATGTTATTATGGATAACATATATTTTGAAATATTAGTATTCATGAATCTAAAATATTATTTTAGTATTATGGAACAATCAGTTTCACATTGTCCTTTCATGCCACATTGATAACATGTAATGGTAGAATTAAATAAAATTACTTTTCAAAAAATTATTTAAATATATTTGATTAAATATTCTATAATATCCAATACCAAAATTATTTTTATTTACTTTATACAAAAATGAAAATTTATGATAGTTTTCATGGCATTGATTAAAAGCACACAATCATTTATTATGAATTTAAAGTTCATTTTTCAAATTTTTATTCCAATCAAGAGTAGATCTCACATAATAATAAACATTAGAATCAGAAGCATAATTAGTATTCCTTAATTTTTTATTATGTTATAAAATCACTTAATATTCATAAAAGAATAATCATTTTTTAAGATAATTATGTAAATAAGTATAACTGATATCATATTTTCACTACCTTTAAATTTTATCTTTTAAATAATAATGATTTAGATTTTTAGAATCACAGTAAGAGAAACGAAATAAAATCCAATATCACAATCCACATTCAGTGATTCCATAAATAAAAGTATATAATATTTCTTATAAATTTCAAATTCTTCACTACAATTAGATTTATCAGTATAACTCTAATATACTGCCAATATAATTTCTCATTATTATTTTTATTTCTCTTTATAATTTAGCTTTGAGAATTTAGGAAAGATATTTCCTATCTTTCTTCAGTAAAAAAAAGTAACATATAATGTATTATAATTATTTCTACCTTCCTTATATAACTTTCATTTTCCTTTTTAGTGTTTCTGTTAATTAATTCTTAATTCCTAGATTTTTCACTATTAAAACCCATTCAAAATTTGATTAATATATTCTCTTTTCACTATTATGTAGTTCATAATCAGACAATCCAATAGTGACAAAATTAATAGATATAACTTCAACACATTAAATTTTTTAAGTATTCAATTTTTATATTTTCTTAAATTTCATTTCATACCAAAGAATTGAACTAATAAATTCATCTAGAGTGTACTCTATGATGTTCTTGATTTCATAAATGGAATCCTTATTTTCATTACATTTATTTGATAGTTATAATTGGACTAATACATTAAGTAATAAAATTTCTAATTTTTCTCAAAGATATTTCATTACATTATTAATACTTTTGAATTAGTTGACCATAAGGTTCACAGTTTCATTTTCACCCATATTGAATTCTTAGTGCTCAATTGGAATAATTTCAAGCATTATTCAATTAAATTTATCTGAGCCAAGGTGAGTAACTTATAGGATCATCCACATTTCAGGATTCTATTAACATAAAGACACATTATTTTATATGCTTATATTAATAGAATAATTTAAAATATTTACTATATTGTAATTTATAACGTCTTTGTTATCACCATTTAATATAAGATTATCCATGACAGATACTAGTATATTGTATTTTTTTACCATGATTGACTAGTATATTATGGACAACTACATTAGGTATAACTCAATTCTATATTACTAGTTACTATAATCATTTCAAAAAATCGAGGTGGATTCTGAGGAATCCATGTTTCATATACATTTATTCATTTCCTCTTATAAGGATATTTTTCCTTAGAATATAAGGTATAGGATAAAACTTATCCCAATAAAATATAAAACCATACACTATATAAAATTTAAATAGTATCATTGACCTATCCTTAACAAGATAAACTTTTGATAATAATTTTTTGGTAGGAATAGATTATAAAATATTGTATATATTAGGTGAATAAAACATATTTAAAATTTTAACAAGATAAAATAATTTTCAAAGTTAATTAATAGATTAAATGATAAACCAAAAATAAAAGAATGAACCTAGGGAATTATTATAGTTGTTCAGTCCAAAAATGGACCTAGTTATCTCTTATACCTCTATACATTGGGAGTGATATGTTGTGAATTATACTAATATTTCAAGGGTAAAAATAAACCAATTAAAACAACCTTTTTCTAGTATATGTATAAACAATACATCATACATTTTTATGGGGATTCAGGACTCAATTAAAACACTTATATTATTACATTCACAATATAAAATGTTTTAAAATTATAATGTATCAATCACAACAAGAATAATTCATGGAAGAATGTTTTTGAATGAAAAATAAAAAACAATAACTGAGATCCCATTTGAGAGATGATAAATTTTGTTACATACATAATAAAACATGATGAAATAAAAGATAAAAAAAATATGAAAGTGTTATAGTTAATGAGTAATGTATTAAGATGTATTTTCAAGAGAGAAATATGTTTTGTGTATTTTTTTCTTTACCACTTGAATTTTTTTTCTAGCATATGAAAACATGTTCACACAAGACTTGGTTAGTACATCACTTCAATGTTTTGTGTAAACACCATTTAGGTTCTGAAAAGTATGTTTTCTTTTAAATTGAGAACTTTGAATATGTCCTGAGGACATTATATTGGATATGTGTAACAAAAAATTCAATCTATTACTAGGTAAATTAATTCAAATTCAAATATCATAATTATCTATGGCTGAGAAAATTATCATTTGAAATAATCTGAACTACAAAAATTTGAATTCAAAACATAAAAAATAATTCAAAATAATATAATAAAACAATTAAAAATATATCCAAAATTACAGGTCAATTAAAATTTTTAAATATCATAATGGATTTTAATATAAAATTCCTATATCAAAACACATTTTAATATCATAAATGTGTAATTTTTCATAATTTAATTATAGTACATTAAATATTCCCAAATAAGTTTGATTAAGTTCAATTTCACTAATTGTTAATATATAAAAGAATAAGGAAATGAAATAAACAAAAAATCTAAAAATTTAAATAAATGAAATATATGGTGAGTAAATGCACCAATAAATAATAAATTATTATTTTATATAATGCTATTTTTAAATATTCCATAATATATTTCTCAATGATTATATAAGATTTATGATAAATTATTAAATAGTTAATTCACATAAAATAATTATTGTAAATAAGAAATATTCCACCTTAAGATTTTATATGTGTTTCCACTGAATGAACATGCAGTAATAAATAGCTTTCCTTTCACACAATGCCGATTCTATATGAACTTTGATATGATAAGATGTTATAAACTAGCCATAAAACTTGATTGTATGAAAAATAATAAAAATCACATTAAAAATATTTACATCAGTTTTTATTAATTAAACTTTATTTATTAATTCATAATAAATAAGTAGTTCAATTTTAGTAAAGTCATTTTATGCTTCAAAGACATGTTTTCTTCAAAAATTTTTTTTCCATTTTTGTAAGAGAAAGTTATAATTAATCTGTAAATTTTTTATAAATTTTATTGTAATAAATTAATATCATTTTTAATATCATCTTTCCAATATTATCTTATTATGATGTTTTAGGATTTCACTAAAAATATTTACTTTTATGTGAATAGTAAAAAATACCAACATTAGTAAAACATTCTATTTATATTCATGTAAATGCTCCATTATGTTTCAATTTTGAGTTGAAATAATTCTAATAAGCCTTTAATAAAAATTTTATAATTAATTACATAAGAATCATCATTATGCTTTATTTTGGTATAAGGTGATTTTGGGCTTCAAAACACATTTTTCTATAAAATTGATTTTTGGTGGTCAATGAGTTTTTTTCTTAATAAATTTATTTTATCTCTAATGTTTAATTATTTTATAATTAATAATATATATTCAATATATTATTATAAAATTAATTATATGGTTTTTAGAAGTTAAGGGATTGAAGTAAATTAAGATTTAGGCTTAAATATTCTTTTTTCAAAAATGGATTTTTGAGGCAGTTTCTCTGCATAATTAAAATTTAACTATACCACTTATAGTATAATAACTGTTAAAAGGATTTATATATTTTAAATAACAATAACTAATATTTTCTTCCTCATGGAAATCTGTTTGGGTCATGAATCTAATGGTCCAACAAGGACAAGGAAATATATCATTTTTATCCTATGATGGAGATGCCATAGATAATTCATTCATGGTGGGTTTACCATTTGTTTATTTCAAATGGAAGAGTTCTCGCCTAACATTCGATCATAGGGGGTTGAATTGTATCTAATCATAAACTTCATGTTCTCTATATTTAGAATGTTTCCAATGGGTTTGTTAATGGAACTAGAAACACCCAATGATTTCATATCCAATGAGGACTTTCTTCCAAAAGGCAGGCATAGGTTAGAGAGTTTTTTCAACGATGATTAAGAACTCACATTGGTTGAGAGGATGGGAGGTTAGGCTCATCACACCTTTTAGGGGGGAATTTTCGTCTACTCTTATATAGTTATATAGATTTCATATATGTTCATGAATCCTTCATTAATTCCAAAGAATGATTTGGATTTCCCCTAAATTAACATTCACTTATTAGCGTGTATAGAAATTAGATTCATATTTATGTATCTGAGGTTCTTTATCAATGGAGAAATCTTTATGTATCTGAGTTCCACCATTAGTGGTATCCCCTTATGTTCTGATTAGATATTCATTGTTTTTTATTAAAATGATGCTGGTTTTCTAGCCACACAGTGGGGTGCTTTGTAGTGTATCATCATATAGCGAGAGATAAGTTGTTTTGATTTTTTTTATCGAACACATGAATGGCTTTCCTACATATACAAGTGAAATGAATCAAAAACCACATAGTTAAGGTCCATATAATGGGTAAAATCATTCCATTTAGGTTCCTATGATAAGGAATTAACCTTGTAGTTTAGCATTAAGTGACATGGATTTATTGGAAGAATGCCCCTGGTCAATGTTTTTTTTGGGGGGAGTTATACTGATGTAAACTGAGGAACCTGGAAGGGTTGGATTCCCAGTTTGAATTAGACCCAACCAAGAATATGAACTTGATACAATAGGGTTGATTTTTGGTGTTGGGTGTGGACATTAGAGAGACTTCTTACGTGTCCCATTTGGATGAGACTCGGAGTACATGTAGTTTTTTTTAATACCCAAAACTCTGGAGGACCTTATATTTTTCTTGCAAGGGATAACAACCCTTAGAGGGGATTATTATGGTTCTTATACCAAATAGGTATCCCACAAGGTCAGATTTCTTGGGCTTACCCCTGATAAGGAGGACTATTATCCTTGGGAAATACGTAGGCATCCTTTGTATCCTTTTTGTAGAAGGAATCAGAGCTCTCGTAGTATAATCATGAAGACCCACACCTATGGTGGCAATCCTATATGTCTCTATTGGGATTATACCCTTTTGAGAGGATTAAGATGGGGCTTATACCAAGTAAGAGGGCCAAAATTTTAGAATTTATGGTATACCCCTAAGAATGATTCCAATTGAGCTCAGGCCTTTGGTTGGAATCCTATATATCATGGTTATAGAAGGAATCAGAGTTATCATAGTTCAATAATTCAATTCCTACACACTATGGTTTCATTGGTTAATGGGGTTATTATTAGAGGTTAATTCTGAAGAGGATTACATTGATTTGATGGTGGTGTACACTTAGAATGAGGCTCATGGGTTCAGAGTCACGTGGATGTCATGATCATCATTGATCTATAAGCCCGCATGAGTCAAGCTCAGTGTGAGAAAAATGGGGATGTAGAAGATCATAGAGACCACACACTTCTCCTCATCCACTAGCGGACGATGATGGGGTGACAAGAGATTATAGGGGCTCTGATGCCCATCCCCTCTCTGATCTTTGTATCCATGATAGGTAGGTCAAACTACCCATATAGACATAACCCTCAAGGAGTGAGGAGGAGCAAGAGTGAATCCTCCTATAGAAAGAAGAGTGTATTACTCCAGGAGATATTTTCTAATATTGGTTCCATAGCAATGGAGTAGAATCACATTCCATGTTGAACAGAGAAGAACGTGTAATCCATACCCTCCTTTACCAGAACCATAGGCTCTATGTCTTAGATAAAAAAGGCAGTACATCGTCCTAAGCCTAGTATACATGATCGATAACTTCCTGACACCATTCCATGTGTGGGGGCCCTTGTGACCATAATAATAAAATTCCATAGGAACCCCAAATATCCTAATAATATGTTATGAAAAGTTCAGGAAGCCTACGACTGTTGAAAGGAAAATCCAAATGGGAGACATGATGGTGTGACCATATTCATGGTATTTAATGTTTTAAGTCTTTTGTGGGGGTTTCAATTTGGAACCTATTTTAAAATGATCCAAATTATGAGAGGCCCTACCATGGATGGATTTGAAGAGTGTCTAGGTGAGGCTCACATTGGATGGAGGATAGGGAGATCCAAATGAGGGACACCCAAGTAGTATTGGTTGAGAAAAGGAAGGATCATGCAGGGGTGATTTTCTCAGGTGGACTTGGGCATGGTGATTGTACCATGGTTTATAGACTAGTTTGGAAACAAAACATGGGTGAGGAAATTATCAGTCCTGCAAAGGTCTCCACATCTATTCCATTAATTAGCTCATGCAGGTCCCTAGTTTGGGATGGCGACATCATGAAAGTGTTCTCAAACTATAGGGGAGAGAATTCCTCATGTAGTTTATATGTATTATAAACTATAGGAATACTTTAATTTTATTACACCGATTTTATTACTTCATCTTTAGGATTTATATAATTATAAAAAAAGATTTCACATGGATTTGGTGAAGGGCTAGGGTGATAAAAGAATCATGGGGGGCTTAATGAATTTTCTTAATAGAAATGTAGAACTACATGTCCTATTAATAGGAAAATATGGGAACTTAGTAAAAGGGCATCTTTCACTTTGGTGTGTTTTTATAGTGTGCCACGCTGGTTGATGCTTAATCCAGCTGTGAAGGCCAATGTGCGGGTGCCCTACGCACTGACGCTATATGGGGGTACCAATGTGAAGGTGCATTGATAAGGTTTTAAAATCTTATAATTATTCATTTATCTTCTTATATAACATTGAAGATATATCCCATTGACACCTTGTTTTCCTTGTGAGAAAATGGAGTGTCAAAAAATACCCCCTCAAGATTAGATCTAATTGAAAAAATAAGGTCTAATCATGAAGTAAAGGGATGAAAAGAGTGAATTTATCACAACACTCATTTTCACTTCTTATCTTTGTATAACCCCAAATTTTTGGTACGTAAACATTTTATGCCTTTTTATTTTGTTAAGGTAGTTAGGTATTTTTTGGTAGTGTTTAGGTGGGATTTAGAACAGTTTCGATTATTTTCTAGGGGAGCACAGTTTGATCATGGTTTTGGGAAATCGTGAAGGATTTCCACATGGGATGTCTATCTATGTGAGGAAACCATGTAGGGTTCTTGTTGAGGCAGTATCATGAACACGGTTAGCACACAGTTTGCCTAACCGTGTGAGCTAACCATGTGTGGCACTAAAAAGTGTGTTATTAAAAATGAAACCACATTAGGATTTCCATAAACCCCTTCTCTCATCTCCCATTTGAATCCTACTTTTTATTTTTGGTTAACAAGGGTTTTAGGGTCTATCACAATCATTTTTTAAGCGAATATAGGGGTTTTAAAGGTGTGGTAAAGACAGTTATCTTCTAGTAATCCTTTTCTCTTGGATCTTGCTTAGATCTCCTTACATCTACATATCCCTCCCTCTAGATTTTCTTGATCGTCACACATATAATGTAGATATATGTTTTTTTCCTAAAATGGTCATAGTTGGTCTTACTTATATAAGGAAAAGGGAACTAAGGCGATTTTGATTGAGATATCAATAGGATTTAGGGGTGCGGTTGTGAGTTGGTCAATTTTAAGGAAACCCTAAGGTAGGTGGCATCTCTATGAATTGCACATTCCGGGAAATAGAAGCCTTGTTTATAATTAGTTATTTTTTCTTGAATTTTGTTGTGATTAGGTTGTTCTAATCTTGATGAAAATTCATTTTTTGATGATTTGCGGATTTTGAGGAAAATGAGGTATTGCATTGAAATGTTCTTGATGTCGAATTTAAAATTGTAGATTTTAATATCACATTATTGGGATGATTTATGGGATTTTTGGGGATTTTTTTTCTAATGAAAAGGTGTTTTTTTATTTGGAAGGTAATGTGGCATAGATAATGGACTAAGGATTTTTATGTGTTGGAAATGGTTTTTAGAAAAATGTTGTGTCCATAGTGTGTTATATGCTTCTTTATTAGTTAGGTTTTTTATGAATGTGATTGAAATGAATGTGAATTGGGTGGGGCATACCACAATAAATAGTGTATTAATAGTGTATGGAAGGCCCACCATCAAGTATTAGATGGTAGGAAGTACCAGTAGATTGTGAAATTAGTAAACAAGCTTGGATGGGAAGTTCAACTATGATTGATACATCAGGTTGAGCGTGTGAAACTTTTTGGATATGTTATGATTATTTGTGTGTCTAATATTTATGAAATTATTGTGCAAATATGTGATAGTAATTTTTTATGGATTTGTTGTTGTCTTTCCCGTGTATTGTGTTGATTTGGGTGAAAAAATGGCTTGGTCAAGGTGTGTTTAGCTGGCCAGAAATTGTTACACCTTTTGATATTTTCTATAAATTTGTTTTATATAAATTTGATAATGGTTCTATCCTAGTGTAATGTGTATGGAATTCATTTGTGGAAAAGCTATTGAATATTATTACTCACCGCCTTCTTTGGTACTTGGGTGGATTTGGAGATGTGGTATTCTAGGATACATGAAATGGTAAAGAATCTAATTTTTCTAGTGGTCCATCATTATTCTGGGAAGGAATTATGGTGATCATAGAATGGAGGTTAGTATGGATATGTGGGTTGTGTCATAATTTAATTTGGGTCTTGTTTACGAGTCCTCCTCTTGGTACTCTGATTTTTTGTTTTTTGTTTATTTTGTTGTATTGGATTTTGGTAATTGTTATTAAAGAGTTTGGTTGATTGGTTGTCTCTTGGTAATGAGTTATCATAGTTTACCTTTTTTACATGCAACATGTTGTTGTGGTAGGATATTCCTTGTTTGGTTTTTTGGTTTTATTATATTGGAAAATCATTCCACAATTGTTCATGTAGCACTCAACATTTATCGCTAGCCTTTGGCGGCTTGGGAACTTCCCCTTAGATCATGTAGAATCTCACCGCCTTCTCAAGCCAATGAGGATGCGACATGATGTTACAAGTTTTATCAGTTGTTCTTTCCTTTTTAATTGGTTCTTGACTTTGGTCTTGACGTTGGAATGCATTCATAGGTCATTCCTTGAGTTGGGATGGTACAATTGAGTAGGATTTTCAGTACTTTAGATGTATAGCGTATAAGGGTGTAGGTAACCAATTTTTGTTGAAACATATGTTACCAAATATTTGGGTATATTATTGTTAAGGATACACTAAAATGAATTTGAAATCTCATTGTTGTCAGTGTATCCAATGAGATGATCAGGACATGAAAGGTAGAAATGACTTCCCACTAGGATGCATATTTAATTGGGTATAATGATTTATGTTGTGATATGAATGCATTGATTTGTGGGAAATATGAGAATTATTTTCTAATGTGTGGATTATAAATTTGGGTGGTTGGTGTATTCTGAAATTGGGTCTATTTTCATAACATGGTAGATTTTTTTTTTAAAAAAAATGGTTCAACATGGAAAATTTCAACTTGTGGGATGCCTAGTTGTCATTGTTGAAATGAAATTGTAAGAATTATTTTTGTTAAGAGAGTAAAACAAATAGTTGAATTTGTTTTGATATAAATGGAATCAGGTAGGCATCTTAGAGGCCAACCATAGGAGGATACTAAAAAGGTTTTTTCTCCTGATCCTCATGGGAACCAACAACTAGTGAAGAGTATCGTGCATGATTTTCAGGCTATTGAAAGTGGGAATAAACTGGATGAGACAATGCATGTAGATCAAGAAGTACAAATTCAAAAGAAGAATACACCCATATTTATGGGTGATTCAGAGTTAGATTGGGAAGAATCTTGGTTGAACAAAATAAATAGGATGTTTAAATTCTTGTGGACTCTAGTAGAGGTGAATGTAAAGTTATCTAATTATATATTGGAAGATCCTTCCCGTTAGTGCTGTGATTTAGAGGTCCACGTTGGAACAGACCAAGGTATGACATGAGAAGGTTTTGAGAGTTTTTTTAATAAAAAATTCCCCCCTCCCATGTTTATTTTTCAAAACAAAATGGATTTCTATAATTTAATATAGGAGAACCTCTTAGTAATGGAATATGTAGATATGTTTATGAACTTAGTGCGATTCACAACCGAGTTGGTCTGTAGTACATCATTAATGGAATGTATTTTTTAAGCTTGGTTGGAGAAGGAAGGTCATTATAAAATAGTGGTATTATTTAAATGTTATTCCATGGAAATGTTGAATATAGAATCAGTGGATGAAAGTGAAATCTTGAGGGATATAGGTAGGGGAAGCATATTGGTACCCATAGGAAATGGTGGGAACTCTAACGTGGGGTTCAAGAAGAAGAGGGAAACTTATTTCTAGGGTGGAAGTACAGCTCAGAATATGATGAAAGGATTAGTGAATATTCCTCCAAAGCCTCAAAGTAAGAGGGGATGCTGTTAGTGTGGCTCTACAAGTCACATAAATCTGGATTTTATGACTCAACCTCAATAATTTCATAAGTTTATGTAGATGGGTCATCTTCTGAGTTATTTTCTTAATGTTCCAAGGATAGGGTATCATGATACTCCTTAGGGTTCACAGGCATCCTAGCCTTGATAGGGTGGGGGAGACAATATACCACTCATCAGCAGAGTAAAGTTAGTCATTGTGATTCAAGGAATACAACGACTCCTCTGTAGGGAAATCAATAGCAGTGTGTGTAAATCAAGTAGTTGTTTGGAGCTAAGTAGGTTGTGATGGATGACCAGTCACGACCATCCATGGTGGAAGATATAGTTATTTTAAATTATACCATGATGCAAGAGTTTTTTATACAAGTTCTTCACTTTATTTTATTGCTTGTCATGATATTAGTTTGATGGGTTTAACAGTGGAAATGAAACCCTCAATTTTAAAACATCAAACTCCTCTTGGTAAAAGATAGTGCTGAGCCTTCCTATAATATATAGTTGTGGATGGGGTTGTGTTTATGTGGGACTTATCTGTTCTTGAGATGGATTCTTATGATATAATCCTAGGAATGTATTGTTTTGAAATGTTTAAGGCCCACCTCAATTGTTATTCACGAATGGTTATTTTCACAGTGGAAGATGGTGTCGACCATCTCTTTAGAGGATATATGAATGAAAAGATAGGTGAAACTAGATTATTGAAACCATCTCTTGGAATTATCTTGTACTATTTATTTGATCTATCGTTGAAATAAATATAATGAGTTTAGCATAGCATTTTCTAGAAGTTGTTGATGAGTTTCTGGATGTCTTTCCTAATGAATTCAGACGGTTTCCTCCCATGAAAGAAGTGGAGTGTTCAATTGATCTTCTCCTAGGGACTAGTACAATATCACCTCCATCAAACTGGATGGCACCAAAAAAATTGTGGAATTAAAAGTGTTTTTAGAATAGCTAGAAAAAGGGGTTCATCTGGACTAGTACCTCCTTGTGGGAATCTCCAGTATTGTTTGTTAAAAAGGTGAGTGGAAATATACAAATGTGTGTTGATTATTATTAGCTTAACTAGGATAAGATAAAGAAACGATATAAACTTCCATAGATTGATTATTTTTTATCGGTTGATGGGATCATAGTAGTTCTACAAGATTGAATTATGGTTTGGATATCATCAATTATGGGTGCGGAAGGAGGTTATTCTGAAAACGACCTTCAGAAGTAGATAAAGTTTTTATGAGTATCTGTTTATTCCATTTAGTTTGACAAATTAAAGATATGTTTTTATGTAATTGATGAATTAGATATTTCAAAACTATCATGATTATATTATCTTTTTATTTGATGATGATAATTTGGTATTTTCTAGGACAAGGGTTGATCATGGGCAACATGTGGAAATAGTGTTGGGGTTATTATGAGATAATCAGTTATATACCAAATTATCGAATAGTGACTTCTGGTTATAGGATTTTCATTTCCTTGTCCATGTTATTTCAGAGAAGGGTGTTTCAGTTGATCTAGAAAATATAGGGGTTGCTGTCTCATGGAAACTGCCAAAGAATGTTTTGAAGATATGATGATAACATGGTATAGCTACCTACTATCATTGTTTTTTTTGTGAATTATCATGATTGGCCTCACCAACTATAGCTCTAAGAAAGAAGAATGTCACATTTCAATCGAATGAGATGTGTCATAAATATTTTTAAGAGCCTAAGAGTCTCTTTACATTAGCACCAATCATGGATTTTTCCTAACTAGGATAATGTAACATAGTGACTGTGATATCCCTGGATCAGGGTTGGGTTGTGTTCTCATGAATGGTGATCATGTGGTTTCCTATTGCTCATGAATATTTAGGCTCCATGAGAATAATTACCCAAAACCTGATTTGGAGTTGGCGGTGGTGGTTCAAACATTGAAAATGTTGTGTTATTATCTCTTTGGTAAAACATTCAGGGTGTTTACCTATCATAAGAGTTCAAAGAATATTTTGTCTCAAATATATTTGAACTTGAGTCAAAGGACATGGTAAAAGTATATCCAAATGTTTTACTTTGACTTGATGAACACATCGGGTAAGGGTAATTCCGTGGTGGATGCGTTATGTTGGAATTTTAAAGATCATGTGGTGAAAGATACCTCAGATCTATGGAAGTTTCTGTCTATTATAGCCAACATGCTATTGGAATGTGAGGACCTGGGTGATATAGTTGTTTTCGTTCCAGTTTCATTGATTCATGACTTGGTTGTCTTGGTTAAAGAGGTGCATAATTCTTCTTCTGAATGTATGGTGATGATGTTGGGACTCCATGGTGGGGATACCATTGATGGTTGGGATCTGAATGTGAATTCTATTTTGTGTTTTCTGGAATTAGATGGTTTTACCGGAATCTGATCAAAAGGAAATTATCAAGGATTATCATCATTTTAGATGGTCTAACCAACCAAGAATGTTGAAAAATGTATAATTCATTGAATGTTCAATTTTGGTGGGTTGGTATGAAAATGAATGTGGTCGAGTTTTTTTTTTGAGATGCATGACTTGTCAAGAAGTTAAGGTAAAGCATCAATAGCGGACAAGTATTATGCAGTATTTCCCTATACTTGTCTTGAAGTAAGAATATATAGTGTGGGATTTGGTAATAGGCCTCCAAAGAATGGTCAAAAAGCATAATTCCATATGGGTGATAGTGGATCGACTCACAAAGTCAGCCCATTTCATCCCAATTCGTGAATCTCATAAGTTGGAGTATCTATCCAAAATCTATTTCCCTAAAGTGGTAAAGATCCATGGTGTTCGAATTTTTTTGGTATTAGATAGATACCCGAGGTTCATGTCTTGCTTATGGAAATCCTTAGAACAAGCACTTGGGACTATGTTGATGATGAGTATGGTGTACCATCCTCGGAGGGATTGGAAATCTGATAGAATGATACAAACCTTGAATGATATGTTAATAGCTTGTGTGATAGATTTTGGTGGCTCAAGGGAGGATCACTTGATGTGGGTGGAGTTATCCTATAATAATAGTTTTTAGTCCTCAATACATATGGCTATGTTTGAAGCATTGTATGGGAATTCATTTCATTCTCCACTTTGTTGGGTAGAAACGGGTGAGACCTTATTGGTTGGGCTAAGCATTTTCCATGAAGATGGAGATGGTGCAGAGTCTTCATAAATTGTATGTGGACCATCATCGAAAACCATTGTAATTCGTGGTGGGAAATCATTTCTCTTGAGAATTTCTACGAGGATGGGACATCATCGGTTTGGGAAGTATGGTAAGATATCGTTGAGGGATATTGGGCATTTTTAGATACATGAAAAGGTTGGAGTGGAAGATTACCAGTTGGCTTTGCCACCACATTTCAGGGTGGTGTAAAATTTAGTCCAAGTTCCTCAATTGAAGATGTATCAACAAGATCTGGACCATGTGATTCAATGCGATCATGTTTAGCTAGATCAAGATTCTTCAATAGAGAATGTTCCAGTTCGAGTTATGGATATGAATGAAAATGTCTTATGGTGTAAAGCATTGGTCTAGCTAGGCATTTGTGGCATCATGTTCAGATTTAAGAGGAGACTTTGGAGCAGGAGAAAGAGATGTGTGAGCAATTACCTAAATTATTTCGACAAATAGATGGTTCTCTAATTTTTGAGGATAGAATTTCCAATGGTGGGAAGAATGTAGCACCTCCTTTTTGAGATATATAACCAAATTTTATGACTTTTTATGTGTTTAAAGTAGTTGGGTAATGTTTGTGTGATTTTTGGAGGTTTTTAGAAAGGTTAGGTTGTTTTTCTAGGGGAGCACAATTTGTTAACATTATTGGGAATCCATGAAGGATCTCCAAGTAACTATGCGAGTGGAGGTTATGGTCTTCACATAGTTTCACATAGTTTTTCTAACCTTGTGGGGTCTCGATTAAGGATGTAGTATGAACAAGGTTAGCACATAGTTTTCCTAACCATGCAAGATAACTGTGCACAACATTAAAAGGTGGGTTTTTAAAAATTGGACCACTTTGGATTTTTCCAAAACTCTTCTCTCCTCCTATAAAGTCTCTACATGGGATTTTTTGTTCTCAAGGGTTTTAGTGTCTCTCAAAATCATTTTACATGTGAATTGAAGGGTTTTAATGGTGTAGTGAAGGTGATTCTCTTTCAGTAATCCTTCTCTACTGGATCTCTCTTGTTTTCGGTATATCTACATCTCCCTCTCTCCTAGTATTCTAGATCTACACCCATCGAATGTATATGTAAGGTTTTTGTTTCCTATAATGATGATATCTATAATTTTTGATGATAGGAAAAGATATAAAAGTGGTTTTGGTGGAGATTTTACCTATATTTGGGGTGTGGTTGTGAGTTGGTCATTTTCCCTTAAACCCTAAGGTAGTTGGCTTCTCCCTAGACTCCACTTTTCTAAAACTAGAATACTTGTTTTTAATTAGTTAGTTTTTAATGAATTTTGTGGGGATTATGATGTTCTAATCACTATGGAAATTCATTTTATGATTATTTGTGGATATGGGTAAAATGGGATATTATTTTGAAATGTTGTTGATCTTGGACTATAAAATTTAGATTTTAAAATTTGTTTTATGGGTTGATTTATAGAAATCATTTGTGATAATGGGTTTCAAAAGAAAAAGGAGTTGTTTTATTATAATTTAATGTGGCATTCATGTTTTCCTAAGGGATTTTTTGGTTTGGAAATGGTTATTTTCATAATGTTGTGTCCATGGTGTTCTATATTCATGTTTGTAGCTTATGTATTTATGCATGTGATTGAAATTTGTGTGAAGTGGTAGGGTATTAAAACTATAAAAAGAGAATTTATAGTTGAAGTAAGGGCCACCATAAAGGATAAGTGGGTGGGATGTAGAACTATATTGGGAATGTAGTAAACAAGTTTTGATGAGAAGTTCCACCATGATTGATACACCGGGTTGAGTGTGTGAAACATTATGAATATGTTTTGATTATGCATGTGGCTAACAATGATTAAAATTATTGTGCTAATATGTCTTATTAAATCTTTTTATGTCTTGTTTTCAATATTTCCCTTATATTGTGTGAATATGGGTAAAAAATGGATGGGTTAGGGTGTGTTTGGATTGCTGGAAATTGTTACATTTTTTATATTTTCTAAAAACTATTTTATATAAATGTTTTGAAAATTCTATCCTAGTGGAATGTGTATGGAATTAATTTGGGAAAATTCTATAGAGTATTATTATTAACCCCCTACATTTGAACTTAGATGATTTTGTAGATGTTGTATTCTGGGATACAAGCATAGGCAAATCATCTCATTTTTCTAGCAGTCCATCGCAATGCTTGGAAGGAATTTGGGTGATTGGAGTACAGAGGTTGCTGTGGAGATATGGAGTGTGTCATAATACCCTTTGTGTCTTATGATGAGTCTTCTATATAGTAATCTAATTTTTTGTTTTTTGGTGATTTAGTAGTATTGGATTTTTCAAATTGTTATGGAAGACTTTGTTTGTTTGGTTGTCTCTTTGTATTGTGTTATCATGTTATACATTGTGGGAATTCATCTTGTAGTTGTGGTAGGTTAAGAAAATTTAAGATGGTTTTTTTAATTCTAATTTCAAATCATTCCACAATTTCTCTTTAATCCCTCGACATTTATTATAAGCCTTTGGTGCCTTGGGAACGTTTCCTAGGGCCATGTAGTATCTCACCGCCTTCTCAAGCTAAAGAGGACGGGGGCGGGCATTAGATACTCTCTCGTAAACCACATAGGTCATATTCCTATGTCAAGGTGCACCCACGGGCTACATAGAGGGGGTTTTTTACCTATACATAGTGTCAATATTTCATCTGAAGTCATTCATGCTTCAGAATCTTTAGTCTCGCAGAGCTTGTAGTCACTGAAAATCTTATTCTTAAACCTATTGGATAATTACTGTATCACATAGACCACAATAATTCATTCTTGCATTATTCATATCCATAGGGGAGTTACTTGTGTGGGAACATTGGGTGAGGGGCCTGTGTGAGGCACTTAATTGAGTACCCTACACGAGTTCTTGACTTACGAATATTATTTTCTTTTCTGTAATTTTATTCAAAATGAACATGTACCTAACTGAATCCTTGGTATTTATTTTGAAGGTTTAATGGATACTAAGAACACCAGTTTTTCAAATGGATATGCTTATAATCACATCACAAAAATGTCAAAAATCATCAGACATGACTACTATGATGATTGTTATACTACTCTACCTGATCTAGTGGGAAAACTAAATAAATATTACTAAAACATAATAAGAGTAAATGCCTTACACTCAAGGGAAACTGTCATCCTAAGAGGTCCTTATATTAGATTTGAAGAATTAAACTCATCTTTATTGCTTCTATGTTTAGATATGTCTCAAAAAATACCAATGTTTCAAGCGTGGGTGCATTTATTAAAGTCATGACATCATCAGAAACCCATGTCATGAACTCTATCTTGTGTGCTCTGGAGTTGTACCATGCACACCCGAATTGAAGCTTCACTACTATCCATCCTTCGTAAATGATTCCCAATAGATCAGCCAATGGGTTAGATGAAATAATGAGACTCGGGCCTAAGAGGGGTGTCAAACCTATGTGGATGTGGGTGTGTTAGATGTACCAGACTTGTGCTGAATTCAAAAAGGATATACAAGATGTCCAAATCTATTTGTCCACATGGTAGGGGAATACATATGAGTACAGGAACACTGAGGTCATCTTTGAGCTATTAAGCAGATGTAGCCCACATGCAGAATCATTCCACCTGATGAATGGGGAATTTGGTTTTAGATTGTGGGATGTCTTGAAGGTATCCAGAGCTCCAATTTGTGAAGATATGTATGAGGAGATCATCCCTCCATAAGTTTTGTGGGATGTATCAGAAAGGATGCCTCCTCTATCATATGAGCTCCTAAAAATAGATTAGAATATTAAAAATTAAGACCCCAACCTGAAGGGGGATATCCATCCTGAAGTTTGGATGATTGCCTTTTTGAGGCCAGAGATAGAAGTCACCATGTGAAAATTTCCATATGGGTGTCCCAATATGGTGAAGATGTGTGCTCTTGGTATATTCTAGCTTTATTTGGAGAAAGGGGAGTATGAAAAAATGGGGGTAATTTCCCAAGTATAGTGTACTAACAATTACATGTATCGAAGGATTATTAGCAATGTGGCTAAGTGTCTACCTTTTGCCTATCTATGATTCCAACAATGACATAAGGTTAGAAAAATTCTCCATTAAGGAAATTCTAGTAGGGAAAAAGAACATGGGGTTGGAAATCCCCATTCTAGAAAACAATTACAAGTTCCTACTATGTGTCCATGTGGTAATGGCCCTGTTTAGGTATACCATAAAATTCCAGGTGCTGTGGGGATGAGTTTTGATCCCCTTTAGATCCTATAAAGTATTGAGCAGGGTTGAGATTCTTGATATCTAGTTTTGACAGCATGTTCATGTGATTTCATGTATTATTACTCCGCCTAAATCCCAAAGAGACTCTATTGAGTCTGAACATTTTTAAGGTGTTCAATTTATTCTCTTATGGGGAACCACCTTGTGGGATATTTATCGATGATATGAAGGATAGAAATGAGTGAATATCTTATATGGTGGCCTTTACTATTGGTGTACTAGATACCCGTATTGACCGTGAATTTATATTAAAGGCCCATGCTCCGTACATGTATTCACATCAATTCAAATGCTTGTAAAAAAATTGTATCTCCTCAAGTGTGTGTTCGATTAGTGAAGAATCTGATGTTATACCGATAGCTATGAATGATTAATACAATGTATTTTACTCAAGAGTTAGTCAACCTTCCCCCAGAGGATGCGACCAATGGATTGAACTCTGGGTATGATGAGTCCTGAATTGCATCATACCCTTACATAGTGTGGGATAAATCTTTTCCTTAAATTGATACTAAAAAATGTCCATGCATGTAAGGAGAGTTTGAAAGGATTCTACTCCTATAAATGATGTTTCTTCTCCAACGGAGGATGATTCACACCCTTTGTAAGGTGAAAATGATGAGGTTCCATGTTCACCCAACACACCTCATGTAAGGTTTATTACACCATCCAGAATCAAAAGGGATACTATCACGAACCAGGCCGGGTCGTCATCCGAACCGACACCCGACCCGGTCCGTGACATGGCCCGAAGGGCTTTCCCGATCCCCATGGGCTGGCAACTAGTGCCGGGCATCCAAACAACCCAGTTGAGAATGGTTTGTCCCATAACGAAGATAAATGAACATAAACTGGACAAGGAGATCAACAAAGGAAAAAAAATAAACAACTTGACAGTGGAAAGGGAATAGACAAGGTAACGTGACATACCTCAGGTGACCCCGTAGATCACCACGTTACATTAACTACACTCTCTTCCAAAAGCGATCCAAGACTGAAACCTGCAACTGAAAAGTAAGGTAGGCGTGAGCACCGAAATTCTTAGTAGGAATGCCAAAATATAACCACATCCAACGTCCCCGCCTTTAGTAAGAAATCCAATAATGCCAGTTTGAAAATAAGATATAATAAAATAATATTTCTCCTTTTCAAATTCAAGTAACGTGCTTTCATTTTCAGGTAATGCACTTTACTCCCACTACATTTTCAAAATAGGTTTCAAGCATGCATTAACATTTCAAAATGAAAAGAAACAATTTTGGATTAAAATATGGTTTTCACAAACATGACATCATGTATGAGAAAACTGAAAAGAAAGTTACATCGTCAGTAGCATGACACAGATGAAAACCAAGGGAAATCCCTATAGACAGCTAGAACATGTGGGAATTCAAAGACCTAGTACCTCAGTGAAACGTGGCTTAGAAGACCACGACCCTCAGAAAAAGTGGCTTAGAAGGCCACGAACCTCAGAAAATGTGGCTTAGAAGACCATGACCCTCAGAAATTCATATGTTTAGTTAGTGTTGTTGCGTCAATCCTGCTAGACCAACCGAGACAAACCCCTGCTATGTCATCTATCGTACTAGTCCTGGTCACCCACCTAGATAACTGGGTTTCCCATTGTGCTCTATTTCAAGTGGTGGTCATTTTTTCTTTATCATGCAAACATATATGAACATAACATTTTCTTTATCAAAAGCTCATTCAGCCTCTCACCACTGTTCTCCCTCCTTAAGCGCATTCCCCCTCTTTCATGTCGCACAATGCATAAACTTCAACATTAGGCACAACATAACACTTTCAACATACAAATCATTTTCTAAAACAAAGGGGGCGTGCCTCAAGAGAGGTTTTTTTCTATTTCATTTCCATAAAACATTATTACGGTTCCAAACGGGCTTTATTACATAAAGGGAATACTTTTCACAATTAACTGGACAAAAGGCCAAAAACCTTTTGAAATACACATTACCAATTCAACACCACTTAGGAAATCAATTTTTCAAGAAAAGGTCACTTAAGACTGATAGCATTTGAAATACACTTCAATTTACAAAACAAATGCTTAATCATTTATAGCAACCATAACCTGATTTCATAGCATGTGTATATAGCGTAAATGTAAAACATATTTTTAAAACAAGCAGGAAATTATGAATCTCATATTAAAGGCATAGGCATAGAGGACCTACCTCAAATGTGTCGTTATTTGTCGACAACCACTCGAACCCGCGTTTGACGCATACACGCACATGCATTTATACATATATATATCTATACCCCTAGCTGCATTGCACATATTCCCCACGCCATGAGGGAATATGTACAAAGAGGGCATATATATATATGCCTTACCCTGTGCATGTACATGTAGGATACCTCGAACCCGTGGCCCCAAACGATCATAGCGAGGCCCAACGCACTACAAAAATAATTTAATAAAAACAATTTCAACACTTAAACCATCTATAAAACATTTCCAAGTTTCCCAACAAGGATTTACCCTCCAAACATACTCAAATTCCTCCCTTTAACATCAAACACACATTAACAAATTTTCAAAACATGGTCACACCTCTTTATTTTATAATTGAATAAACCATTTAAAAAGTTTATAAAACGATTTCGATAACACTCAAAATCTTTTCACCAAAATGCATTAAAAACCATCGTTAAAAACCAACCACACACTAACCATACCAAAACATGATTTTCACCTCATAAATAACTTAAAAAACCCATTGCACGATTTAACAAAGAACTATTTAGTGACATAATATGGGTTTTCCTCAGAACACATCATATCTCATATTAAGTTTCCACTTTAAAATCAAATGTATAATAAATTTTCTTACAGCTATTTTTGCACCACATAAAAAATTAAATAAATTAATGAAACACTTACTAAAACATTTTCAAGGTGTGTTCCAATGTTTTACAACAAAACTACACTAAAATAATTCTGTTTGAAAACCAATGCACACGACGCTATATATAAAAAAAACATTGCACCGCCTGCACATAATAATAAACTAACTGCACAATTTATAAAACACTATTTAAACTGTTCAACATGGTTTCTCATAGAAACAAGTACTTGTATCATATAAACATAACACTAAACTCATAAACACATCAGAAATATACTAAACCTCAAGTAAAATCGAATTCGCATCAAACAAAACAATCAATAACCTTGCTAAGTTAATTAAATAAGCAAATTAATTCATCAATTAAAATTAAAATACAGAACCACTTACCACATAGTCATTTTCCCTAAAAATTGATGTGAATTCTACAATTTCATGTCCAATGCACCACAAGGAAACTGGAAAACACCCTAATCCAGAAGATTAAACAAGAAAAAATCAAGATTAAAACCCTAACATGAACATCAAACCTGCTAAAAACCTAAAACTCCTAATCGAAAGAGGGTTTTACCCAAATAGGCTTCTAGAGAGGAGTGCCCGCGCAAGGGAAGGTTGTGTAGGAGGCTGGGAGGGTGGCCGATGGTGTGTGGCAGGAGGGCGGCATGGCGGTTCGGGCGAGGCGAGCAGACGGCGCACGGGGCTGTCCGAGGGCTGGTGCGCAGTCGCCGGAGGGGGGTGCGGGACGCCGCTGCGAGGTCGTCGAGCGGCTGGCCAGAGAGGGAGAAGGGAGGCGTGGCAAGGAGGAGGCGAGGAGGAAAAAACGGTGCGGCTAGGGTTTGGAGAAAGGGGGGAGGGGGTTGTGCGACCCAAAGGGGAGGAAGGAGGAGAAAATGAGGAGAAGAAATAATAAAAAATAATAATAAAAAATAATAACAAAAATAAAAATAAAACATTCATAATAATAAAAGATAACAAGAAACTTAATAAAAATAATAATAATCCTGATAACATAATAGTAATAATAATAATAATAATAATAATAATAATGTTAACAAAATTTTTTAAACACATCAAAAATATAATATTCTAAGCCTAATTAAAATATTAACTAAAATAATAATAATAAAATTATTAACTGAGAGCGGACACCGCGCAAAATCTCACCCACAATCGCGTGCATGGTTGCATGTCTCAAAAACAACACATTCGATAACAAACAATCCCTTAACAAAAATTAGGAACTGTGCAAGGCGCGCATACGCTCGCACGTTCGTATAAAAACAAAATTTTCTTTTAATTTAAAACTGGTTCATAACGCAGTTAAAAAAAACGAGACACAAAATAATTAAAATAAAATAAAGCATCGGGTCAGGGTGTGACAATTCTCCCCACCATAAAGACTTTCTGTCCCCAAAAAGTCACCCAGCCAAACGAGGAAACAAACTCGAGTTTGAAATTGAACGAGGCCAACAAAGTCACGAACATGGTATGAATTTTCACTCCATTAGTCACACCCGACCAACTCTGAGGTAAACTGAGAAGATAACAACCATCAGTAAAAGAGGATGGTTCTCACCACCACAAGAACTCGACTAGCACAACCGAAATTGAGACTCTTAGCATGATCTAACTCTGGTACTGCTAACTTGATCCAAGAGGGAACCACCACACAGACCAAACCTCGAAAAAGGAACGACAAGATTCACAGTGAGTCTCCCCACCATTTAAGAACCTACTAGCTTAAACCAACTAGTATAAACAGACATGAGAACTTCCAACCCAAACCAGAAACCACTGCGACATGAGAAAACCCACAGAATAATTCTACCAAATAACGAACATAACCATGACTCATCATTTCCACAAGAGATGAGCATCTCCAAAACGAGCATGTACTAAAACAAAATGGGTCACATTTGAGGAGGCGGAACTACTTGAATTACAATAAAACAAGATAACCATGCCTTTTTACAACCACAGTGGGGTATTCAAAGAACAAAGACCACAACGAGAAAAAGAGACCTTTGTGCCTCTTACAGAAAAGCAGAACCTTCAAAGACGAGGAAGCCTGAACCGAGAAATTTAAACCGTCCCAATTTTAGCACTAGAGACAAAAGTTAGACCAATGTGACCCACACCCAATGATTCCTGACTTTGTGAAAGGCTTCACTCCGAGACCTATGGCTGGAGCTCTGATGTCATGAAGCATCTACTACCCCACAGTCAGGAGCTAACATCTATCAGTCGAGACTCTTTCTGACGTTACCGCTAGTAGAACCTCTCTATGTTCCCCAAACAGCCACACCAACAGGAAGTCTTCAACGGATGACGATGAGGCGCCTTAAAGTACCCAAACCAACCACACAAGAAGCGAACAATAGAGTGGCCCGACTAATAGAAGATGGAATTGAAAAGAAAACTTGTCTGAGATGGGTTCCTCCACCTCGCTCTCACGGAATGGGGAACCATCCAAAACACCAAAGGGAATCGGTCCTTGAATAATAGACGAAGACCCAACACAAGAGAAACTTTTACTAATTTTGCGACATTATCTTTGGATAAAAGGGAACCAACATCTTAAGATGACCAATGTAGGCCTTCACTATTCGTTGGCATTGCTGGACACTCACGAGACTTGTCGCTTCCATCACCTTCACTTCCACAAATATAAACCATCAAATGAGAGTGGTCCTAAACACCTTCCAAGACAAACCATCATGCAACGATGCTGGGATTATCTCCTCCACCAATCCCAAGTTTCACCCTCAAACGGACCTGAACTAACATAGACTCTCTTAGATTTAGGAGTTCCCAATAACTTGAAAACACCAACGACATCACCAATCTAGTTTTCTACCATCAATAGATCACAATCACTACAGAAGATAGACAATGACTAAAAAGAATTCAATTCCACAGCCCTGCTAAGGGTCTAGTTAGAACCAACAACTAGAAGAGGCTCACTAGAAACTTCTGGGACCTTTCTGGGAAGTATACACAAAAACAAGAAAAACAAATTCGAATCAAAACTCATCATAAATCAAAAATCCACACCTCAATCATGAATGAAAGCTCAAATTCAAATCACTATTCCAACCACAATTCAGTATGTCAAAACCAAGAACCCACGAAAAAGAGTACTTAACATGAAAAGAGAACACTAAACAATTGCTCACTCACTTTTCAAAACATTTAAAATAACCTTTTTTGAAAACCATTTTTTTCAGCAAACAAAACAACTTCAATATCCACCATTGGTATTCTATGAAGTCACACACCTACATATCCATGTGCTAGCTCATGCACTCATCCACTCAGATCACCAATTTCTCCAGTTTCCACATGCGCACCTCAATGTGTGATCACTCATAGGAATACCAAGGGTCGATTCAAGACACTTATCATTTCAAAAAAATAACATTAAGCACAAAGCAGAAATTCCCAACCAATTGAGAAAGTCACTTATCATTAAGGAAACACATTTCAAAATTCCAAAACGTCTTCCATTTCAAAAACCATTTTCCACTCCAACAACCATATTCCCTTTTGAAGACACCTTAACAAAAATCCATTTTCATTTTTGAGATATACTCTCACCAACAAAAATGAAGGTTAAACATAACTCACATTAAAACATCCAAAAATAAGGGACTAGTGGTTATACCAACCCAGTAACATGGCTTAGCAGGCCATGCTCCAAGAGAGCGTCAAACATAGGAAGCATCTTGAACCGTGCACTTGGGCTGTACTTGGGTCGCTACTCCATAAAAGTCTGCCGCATAACACTGGCTCACTTCCTTGGTCATTCCTCATCCATGCATACCAATCCAAAGAAGAAAATTAAAATCCCAAACTACCCCTGGAAACTCAAGTCTCGGGATGGGTAATGGTTCATGACGTCCATCCCGCACCTACCTCTCGAGTCCCGACACACCTAATCACCAAGCTACTTGACACCCCAAAGAACAAGGGCACCTCTGATACCATTTTGTCACGAACCAGGCCGAGTCGTCATCTGACCCGACACCCAGCCCGGTCCACGACATGGACCGAAGGGCGTTCCCGATCCCCATAGGGCTGACAACTAGTGTCGGGCATCCAAACAACCCAGTTGGGAACAGTTTGGCCCATAACGAAGATAAATGAACATAAACTAGACAAGCAGATCAACAAAGGAAAAAAAAACTAAACAACTTGACATCAGAAAAAGGAATAGACAAGGTAACCTGACATACCTCAGGTGACCCCGTAGATCACCACGGTACGTTAACTACACTCGCTTCCAAAAGAGATCCAAGACTGAAACCTGCAACAGAAAAGTAAAGTAGGCATGATCACCGAAATTCTCAGTAGGAATGCCAAAATATAACCACATCCAACGTCCCCACCTTTAGTAAGAAATCCAATTGTGCCAGTTTGAAAATAAGATATAGTAAAATAATATTTCTCCTTTTCACATTCAAGTAACGTGTTTTCATTTTCAGGTAAAGCACTTTACTCCCACTACATTTTCAAAATAGGTTTCAGGCATGAATTAACATTTAAAAATGAAAAGAAACCAGTTTGGATTAAAATATGGTTTTCACAAACATGAAATCAAGTATGAAACAGCTGAAAAGAAATTTACATCGTCAGCAGCATGACACAGATGAACACCATGGAAAATCCCTATAGACATTTAGAACAAGTGGGAACCCAAAGACCTCGTACCTCAGTGAAACGTGGCTTAGAAGACCATGGCCCTCAGAAAACGTGTCTTAGAAGGCCACGACCCTTAGAAAACGTGGCTTAGAAGACCACGACCCTTAGAAATTCATATGTTTAGTTAGTGTTGTTGCGTCAATCCTGCTAGACAAACCGGGACGAACCCCTGTTGTGTCATCTAGCGTACTAGTCCTGGTCACCCACCTAGATACCTGGGTTTCCCATTATGCTCTATTTCAGGTGGTGGTTAGTTTTTCTTTATCATGAAAACATATATGAACATAACATTTTCTTTATCAAAAACTCATTCAGCCTCTCACCACCGTTCTCCCTCCTTAAGCGCATTCCGCCTCTTTCACGTCACACAATGCATAAACATCAACATTAGGCACATCATAACACTTTCAACATACAAATCATTTTCTAAAACAATGGGGGCGTGCCTCAAGAGAGGTTTTTTTTTTCTATTTCATTTTCATAAAACATTCTTACGGTTCCAAATAGGCTTTATTACATAAAGGGAATAATTTTACAATTAACCGGAAAAAAGGCCAAAAACCTTTGGAAAAACACATTACGAATTCAACACCACTTAGGAAGTCAATTTTTCAAGAAAAGGTCACTTAAGACTGATAGCATTTGAAATACACTTCAATTTACAAAACAAATGCATAATCATTTCTAGCAACCATAACCAGATTTCATAGCATGTGTATATAGCATAAATGTAAAACATATTTTTAAAACATGAAGGCAATTATGAATCTCATATTAAAGGCATAGGCATAGAGGACTTACCTCAAACGTGTCGTTATTTGTCGACGACCCCTCGAACCCACGTTTGACGCATACACGCACATGAATTTATAAATATATATATATCTATTCCCCTAGCTGCATTGCACATATTCCCCGTGCCATGAGGGAATATGTACAAAGAGGGAATATATATATATATTCCTTACCCTGTGCATGTACATGTAGGATAACTCGAACCAGCAGCCCCAAACCATCGTAGCAAGGCCCAACTCACTACACAAATAATTTAATAAAAACAATTTCAACACTTAAACCATCTATAAAACATTTCCAAGTTTCCCAACAAGGCTTTACCCTCCAAACATACTCGAATTCCTCCCTTTAACATCAATCACACATTAAAACATTTTCAAAACATGGTCACACCTCTTTCTTTTATAATTGAATAAACCATTTTAAAAGTTTATAAAACTATTTCGATAACACTCCAAATATTTTCACCAAAATGCATTCAAAACCATCGTTAAAAACCAACCACACACTAACCATACCAAAACATGATTTTTACCTCATACATAACATAAAAAAACCATTGCGAAATTTAACAAAGAACTATTTAGTTACATAATATGGGTTTTCCTCAGAACACATCATATCTCATATTAAGATTCCACTTTAAAATAAAATGTATAATAAATTGTCTTAAAACTATTTTTGCACCACATAAAAAATTAAATAAATTAAAGAAACACTTAATAAAACATTTTCAAGGTGTGTTCCAATGTTTTACCACAAAACTACACTAAAATAATTCTGTTTGAAAACCAACGCACACGACGCTATATATAAAAAAACTTTTCACCGCCTGCACATAATAATAAACTAACTGCACAATTTATAAAACACTATTTAAATAGTTCAACATGGTTTCTCATAGAAACAAGTACTCGTATCATATAAACATAACACTAAACTCATAAACACATCAGAAATATACTAAACCTCAAGTAAAATCGAATTCGCATCAAACAAAACAATCAATAACCATGCTAAGTTAATTAAATAAGCAAATTAATTCATCAATTAAAATAAAAATACAGAACCACTTACCACATAGTCATTTTCCCTAAAAATTGATTTGAATTCTACAATTTCATGTCAAATGCACCACAAGGAAATTGGAAAACACCCTAATCCAAATGATTAAACAAGAAAAACTCAAGATTAAAACCCCAACATGAACATCAAACCTGTTGAAAACCTAAAACTCCTAATCGAAAGAGGGTTTTACCCAAATGGGCTTCTGGAGAGGAGCGCCCGCACAAGGGAAGGTTGTGTAGTAGGCTAGGAGGGTGGCCGATGGTGAGAGGCGGGAGGGCGGCATGGCGGTTCGGGCGAGGCGAGCAGACGGCGCACGGGGCTGTCCGAGGGCTGGTGCGCAGTCACCGGAGGGGGGTTCGGGACACCGCTGCGAGGTCGCTGAGCGGCTGGCCAGAGAGGGAGAAGTGAGGCATGGAAAGGAGGAGGCGAGGAGGGAAAAAACGGTGCGGCTAGGGTTTGGAGAAAGGGGGGAGGGGGTTGTGCGACCCAATGGAGAGGAAGGAGGAGAAAATGAGGAGAATAAATAATAAAATAATAATAAAAAATAATAACAAAAATAAAAATAAAAAATTCATAATAATAAAAGATAATAAGAAACTTAATAAAAATAATAATAATCCTGATAACAGAATAATAATAATAATAATAATAATGTTAACAAATTTTTTTAAACACATCAATAATATAATATTCTAAGCCTAATTAAAATATTAACTAAAATAATAATAATAAAATTATTAACTAAGAGCGGACACCCCACAAAATCTCACGCACAATCGCGCGCGTGGTTGTGTGTCTCAAAAACAACACATTCGATAACAAACAATCCCTTAAAAAAATAGGAACTATGTAGGGCGCGCATACACTCGCACGTTCGTATAAAAACGAAATTTTCTTTTAATTTAAAACTGGTTCAAAACGCAGTTAAAAAAAACGAGACCCAAAATAATTAAAATAAAATAAAGCATCGGGTCAGGGTGTGACAATTCTCCCCACCATAAAGACATTTTTCCCCCAAAAAGTCACCCTTCCAAATGAGGAATCAAACTCGAGTTTGAAATTGAACGAGGCCAACAAAGTCACGAACTTGGTATGACTTTTCACTCCATTAGTCACACCTAACCAACTCTGTGGTAAACTGAGAAGAGATGAACCATCAGTAAGAGAGGATGGTTCTCACCACCACAAGAACTCGACTAGCACAACCAAAATTGATACTCTTAGCATGATCTAACTCTGGAACTGCTAACTTGATCCAAGAGGGAACCACCACACCGACCAAACCTCGAAAAAGGCACCACAAGATTCACAGTGAGTCTCCCCACCATTTAAGAACCGACTAGCTTAAACCAACCAGTATAAAATGACATGAGAACTTCCAACCCAAACCAGAAACCACTGCGACATGAGAAAACCCACAGAATAATTCTACCAAATAACGAACGTAACCATGACTCATCATTTCCACAAGATATGAGCATCTCCAAAATGAGCATGTACTAAAACAAAACGGGTCACATATGAGGAGGCGCAACTACTTGAATTACAATAAAACAAGATAACCATGCATTTTTACAACCACAGTGGGGTATTAAAAGAACAAAGACCACAACGAGAAAAAGAGACCTTTGCGCCTCTTACAAAAAAGCAGAACCTTCAAAGACGAGGAAGCCTGAACCAAGAAATTTAAACCGTCCCTATTTTAGCACTAGAGACAAAAGTTAGAACAATGTGACCCACACCCAATGATTCCTGACTGTGTGAAAGGCTTCACTCCGAGACCTGCGGCTGGAGCTCTGATGTCATGAAGCATCTACTGCCCCACAGCCAGGAGCTAACATCTATCAGTCGAGACTCCTTCTAACGTTACCGCTCGCAAAACCTCTCAAAGTTCCCCAAATATCCACACCGACAGGAAGTCTTCAACGGATGATGATGAGGTGCCTTAAAGTACCCAAACCGGCCACACAAGAAGCGAACAAGAGAGTGGCCCGACTAATAGAAGATGGAATTGAAAAGAAATCTTGTCTGAGATGGGTTCCTCCAGCTCACTCTCACATAATGGGGAACCATCCAAAACACCAAAGGGAATCGGTCCTTGAATAATAGACGAAGACCCCACACAAGAGAAACTTTAACTAATTTTGCGACATTATCTTTGGAGAAAAGGGAACCAACTTCTTGAGATGACAACGTAGGCCGTCACTATTCGTTGGCATTGCTGGACACTCACGAGCCTTGTCGCTTCCATCACCTTCACTTCCACAAATATAAACCATCAAATGAGAGTGGTCCTAAACACCTTCCAAGACATACCATCATGAAAAAACACTGGGATTATCTCCTCCACCAATCCCAAGTTTCACCCTCAAACAGACCTGAACCAACACAGACTCTCTTAACTTTAGGAGTTCCCAATAACTTGAAAACACCAATGACTTCACCAATCTAGTTTTCTACCTTCAATAGATCACGATCGCTACAGAAGATAGACAATTACTAAAAAAGAATTCTATTCCACTACCCCGCTAAGGGTCTAGGTAGAACCAACAACTAGAAGAGGCTCACTAGAAACTTCTGCGACCTTTCTGGGCAGTATACTAAAAAACAAGAAACACAAATTTGAATCAAAACTCATCATAAATCAAAATTCCACACCTCAATCATGAATGAAAGCTCAAATTCAAATATCTATTCCAACCACAATTCATTATGTCAAAACCAAGAACCCATGAAAAAGAGAACTTAACATGAAAAGAGAACACTAAACAATTGCTCACTCACTTATCAAAACATTTAAAATAACATTTTTTGAAAACCATTTTTTTCAGAAAACAAAACAACTTCAATATCCACCATTGGTATTCTATGAAGTCACACACATACATATCCATGTGCTAGCTCAAGCACTCATCTACTCAGATCACCAATTTCTCCAGTTGCCATATGCACACCTCAATGTGTGATCACTCATAGGAATACCAAGGGTCGATTCAAGACACTTATCATTTCCAAAAAATACCATTAAGCACAAAGCACAAATTCCCAACCAATTGAGAAAGTCACTTATCATTAAGGAAACACATTTCAAAATTCCAAAACGTCTTCCATTTCGAAAACCATTTTCCACTCCAACAACCATATTCCCTTTTGAAGACACCTTCACAAAAATCCATTTTCATTTTTGAGATCTACTCACACCAACCAAAATGAAGGTTAAACATAACTCACATTAAAACATCCAAAAATAAGGGACTAGTGGTTGTACCAACCCGGTAACATGGCTTAGCAGGCCATGCTCCAAGCGAGCGTCAAACACAGGAAGCATCTTGAACCCTTCACTTGGGATGTACATGGGTCGCTACTCCATAAAAGTCTGCCGCATAACATTGGCTCACTTTCTTGGTCATTCCTCATCCACGCATACCAATCCAAAGAAGAAAATTCAAATCCCAAACTACCCATAGAAACTTGAGTCTCGGAACAGGTAAGGGTTCATGACGTTCATCCCGCACCTACCTCTCGAGTCCCGACACACCTAATCACCAAGCTACTTGACACCCCAAAGAACAAGGTCACTTCTTATACCATTTTGTCACGAACCAGGCCGAGTCGTCATCTGACCCGACACCCAACCCGGTCCGCGACATGGACCGAAGGGCGTTCCCGATCCAGACGGGCTCGAAACTAGTGTCGGGCATCCAAACAACCCAGTTGGGAACGGTTTGGCCCATAACGAAGATAAATGAACATAAACTGGACAAGCAGATCAAAAAAGGAAAAAAAACTAAACCACTTGACATTAGAAAAAGGAATAGACAAGGTAACCTGACATACCTCAGGTGACCCCGTAGATCACCACAGTACATTTACTACACTCGCTTCCAAAAGTGATCCAAGACTGAAACCTGCAACTGAAAAGTAAAGTAGGCGTGAGCACCGAAATGCTCAGTAAGAATGCCAAAATATAACCACATCCAACATCCCCGCCTTTAGTAAGAAATCCAACTATGCCAGTTTGAAAATAAGATATAGTAAAATAATATTTCTCCTTTTCAAATTCACCTAACGTGTTTTAATTTTTAGGTAAATCACTTTACTCCCAATACATTTTCAAAATAAGTTTCAAGCATTCATTAACATTTAAAAATGAAAAGAAACCAGTTTGGATTAAAATATGGTTTTCACAAACATGACATCAAGTATGAAACAGCAGAAAAGAAATTTACATCGTCAGCAGCATGACACATATGAAAACCATGGGAAATCCCTATAGACAGCTAGAACAAGTGGGAACCCAAAGACCTCTTACCTCAGTGAAACGTTGCTTAGAAGACCATGACCCTCAGAAAACGTGGCTTAGAAGGCCACGACCCTCGGAAAACGTGGCCTAGAAGACCACAGACCTTAGAAATTCATATGTTTAGTTAGTTTTGTTGCGTCAATCCTGCTAGACAAACCGGGATGAACCCCTGTCGTGTCATCTAGCGTAGTAGTCCTGGTCACCCACCTAGATACCTAGGTTTCCCATTATGCTCTATTTCAAGTGGTGGTTAGTTTTTCTTTATCATGAAAACATATATGAACATAACATTTTCTTTATCAAAAACTCATTCAGCCTCTCACCACCGTTCTCCCTCCTTAAGCGCATTCCGCCTCTTTCACGTCACACAATGCATAAACATCAACATTAGGCACATCATAACACTTTCAACATACAAATAATTTTCCAAAACAACGGGGGCATGCCTCAAGAGAGGTTTTTTTTCTATTTCATTTTCATAAAACATTCTTACGGTTCCAAATAGGCTTTATTACATAAAGGGAATAATTTTACAATTAACCGGAAAAAAGGCCAAACACCTTTGGAAAAACACATTACGAATTCAACACCACTTAGGAAGTCAATTTTTCAAGAAAAGGTCACTTAAGACTGATAGCATTTGAAATACACTTCAATTTACAAAACAAATGCATAATCATTTCTAGAAACCATAACCAGATTTCATAGCATGTGTATATAGCATAAATGTAAAACATATTTTTAAAACATGAAGGCAATTATGAATCTCATATTAAAGGCATAGGCATAGAGGACTTACCTCAAACGTGTCGTTATTTGTCGACGACCACTCGAACCCACGTTTGACGCATACACGCACAGGAATTTATAAATATATATATCTATTCAACTAGCTGCATTGCACATATTCCCCGTGCCATGAGGGAATATGTACAAAGAGGGAATATATATATATATTCCTTACCCTGTGCATGTACATGTAGGATAACTCGAACCCGCGGCCCCAAACCATCGTAGCAAGGCCCAACTCACTACACAAATAATTTAATAAAAACAATTTCAACACTTAAACCATCTATAAAACATTTCCAAGTTTCCCAACAAGGCTTTACCCTCCAAACATTCTCAAATTCCTCCCTTTAACATCAATCACACATTAAAACATTTTCAAAACATGGTCACACCTCTTTCTTTTATAATTGAATAAACCATTTTAAAAGTTTATAAAACGATTTCGATAACACTCCAAATATTTTCACCAAAATGCATTCAAAACCATCGTTAAAAACCAACCACACACTAACCATACCAAAACATGATTTTCACCTCATACATAACTTAAAAAAACCATTGCGCGATTTAACAAAGCACTATTTAGTTACATAATATGTGTTTTCCTCAGAACACGTCATATCTCATATTAAGATTCCACTTTAAAATCAAATGTATAATAAATTGTCTTAAAACTATTTTTTAACCACATAAAAAATTAAATAAATTAAAGAAACACTTACTAAAACATTTTCAAGGTGTGTTCCAATGTTTTACCACAAAACTACACTAAAATAATTCTGTTTGAAAACCAACGCACACGATGCTATATATAAAAAAAACTTTGCACCGCCTGCACATAATAATAAACTAACTGCACAATTTATAAAACAATATTTAAACAGTTCAACATGGTTTCTCATAGAAACAAGTACTCGTATCATATAAACATAACACTAAACTCATAAACACATCAGAAATATACTAAACCTCAAGTAAAATCGAATTCGCATCAAATAAAACAATCAACAACCATGCTAAGTTAATTAAATAAGAAAATTAATTCATCAATTAAAATAAAAATACAGAACCACTTACCACATAGTCATTTTCCCTAAAAATTGATTTTAATTCTACAATTTCATGTCAAATGCACCACAAGGAAACTGGAAAACACCCTAATACAAAAGATTAAACAAGAAAAACTCAAGATTAAAACCCCAACATGAACATCAAACCTGCTAAAAACCTAAAACTCCTAATCGAAAGAGGGTTTTACCCAAATGGGCTTCTGGAGTGGAGCGCCCGCGCAAGGGAAGGTTGTGCAGTAGGCTAGGAGGGTGGCCGACGGTGAGAGGCGGGAGGGCGGCATGGCGGTTCGGGCGAGGCGAGCAGACGGCGCACGGGGCTGTCCAAGGGCTAGTGCGCAGTCACCGGAGGGGGGTTCGGGACGCCGCTGCGAGGTCGCCGAGCGGCTGGCCAGAGAGGGAGAAGGGAGGCATGGCAAGGAGGAGGCGAGGAGGGAAAAAACTGTGCAGCTAGGGTTTGGAGAAAGGGGGGAGGGGGTTGTGCGACCCAATGGAGAGGAAGGAGGAGAAAATGAGGAGAATAAATAATAAAAAAATAATAAAAAATAATAACAAAAATAAAAATAAAACATTCATAATAATAAAAGATAATAAGAAACATAATAAAAATAATAATAATCCAGATAACAGAATAATAATAATAATAATAATAATAATAATTTTAACAAATTTTTTTAAACACATCAATAATATAATATTCTAAGCCTAATTAAAATATTAATTAAAATAATAATAATAAAATTATTAACTAAGAGCGGACACCGCAAAAAATCTCACGCATGATCGCGCGCATGGTTGTGTGTCTCAAAAACAACACATTCCATAACAAACAATCCCTTAAAAAAAATTAGGAACTATGCAGGGCGCGCATACGCTCGCACGTTCGTATAAAAACGAAATTTTCTTTTAATTTAAAACTGGATCAAAACGCAGTTAAAAAAACGAGACCCAAAATAATTAAAATAAAATAAAGCATCGGGTCAGGGTGTGACAATTCTCCCCACCATAAAGACTTTTTGCCCCCAAAAAGTCACCCATCCAAACGAGGAATCAAACTCGAGTTTGAAATTGAACGAGGCCAACAAAGTCACGAACTTGGTATGACTTTTCACTCCATTAGTCACACCTAACCAACTCTGAGGTAAACTGAGAAGAGATGAACCATCAGTAAAAGAGGATGGTTCTCACCACCACAAGAACTCGACTAGCACAACCAAAATTGATACTCTTAGCATGATCTAACTCTGGAACTGCTAACTTGATCCAAGAGGGAACCACCACACCGACCAAACCTCAAAAAAGGCACCACTAGATTCACAGTGAGTCTCCCCACCATTTAAGAACCGACTAACTTAAACCAACCAGTATAAACTGACATGAGAACTTCCAACCCAAACCAGAAACCACTGCGACATGAGAAAACCCACAGAATAATTCTACCAAATAACGAACGTAACCATGACTCATCATTTCCACAAGATATGAGCATCTCCAAAATGAGCATGTACTAAAACAAAACTGGTCACATATGAGGAGGCGCAACTACTTGAATTACAATAAAACAAGATAACCGTGCCTTTTTACAACCACAGTGGGGTATTCAAAGAACAAAGACCACAACGAGAAAAAGAGACCATTGTGCCTCTTAAAAAAAGCATAACCTTCAAAGACGAGGAAGCCTGAACCAAGAAATTTAAACCGTCCCTATTTTAGCACTAGAGACAAAAGTTAGACCAATGTGACCCACACCCAATGATTCCTGACTGTGTGAAAGGCTTCACTCCAAGACCTGCGGCTGGAGCTCTGATGTCATGAAGCATCTACTGCCCCACAGCCAGGAGCTAACATCTATCAGTCGAGACTCCTTCTGACGTTACCGTTAGCAAAACCTCTCTAAGTTCCCCAAATAGCCACACCGACAGGAAGTCTTCAACGGATGATGATGAGGTGCCTTAAAGTACCCAAACCGGCCACACAAGAAGCGAACAAGAGAGTGGCCCGACTAATAGAAGATGGAATTGAAAAGAAATCTTGTCTGAGATGGGTTCCTCCAGCTCACTCTCACAGAATGGGGAACCATCCAAAACACCAAAGGGAATCGGTCCTTGAATAATAGACGAACACCCCACACAAGAGAAACGTTAACTAATTTTGCGACATTATCTTTGGAGAAAAGGGAACCAACTTCTTGAGATGACCAACGTAGGCCGTCACTATTCGTTGGCATTTCTGGACACTCACGAGCCTTGTCGCTTCCATCACCTTCACTTCCACAAATATAAACCATCAAATGAGAGTGGTCCTAAACACCTTCCAAGACATACCATCATGAAAAAACGCTGTGATTATCTCCTCCACCAATCCCATGTTTCACCCTCAAACAGACCTGAACCAACACAGACTCTCTTAGCTTTAGGAGTTCCCAATAACTTGAAAACACCAATGACTTCACCAATCTAGTTTTCTACCTTCAATAGATCACGATCGCTACAGAAGATAGACAATTACTAAAAAAGAATTCAATTCCACTGCCCCGCTAAGGGTCTAGGTAGAACCAACAACTAGAAGAGGCTCACTAGAAACTTCTACGACCGTTCTGGGCAGTATACTAAAAAACAAGAAACACAAATTTGAATCAAAACTCATCATAAATCAAAATTCCACACCTCAATCATGAATGAAATGTCAAATTCAAATTTCTATTCCAACCACAATTCAGTATGTCAAAACCAAGAACCCACGAAAAAGAGAACTTAACATGAAAAGAGAATGCTAAACAATTGATCACTCACTTATCAAAACATTTAAAATAACCTTTTTTGAAAACCATTTTTTTCAGAAAACAAAACAACTTCAATATCCACCATTGGTATTCTATGAAGTCACACACATACATATCCATGTGCTAGATCAATCACTCATCTACTCAGATCACCAATTTCTCCAGTTGCCACATGCGCACCTCAATGTGTGATCACTCATAGGAATACCAAGGGTCGATTCAAGACACTTATCATTTCCAAAAAATATCATTAAGCACAAAGCACAAATTCCCAACCAATTGAGAAAGTCACTTATCATTAAGGAAACACATTTCAAAATTCCAAAACGTCTTCCATTTCAAAAACCATTTTCCACTCCCACAACCATATTCCCTTTTGAAGACACCTTCACAAAAATCCATTTTCATTTTTGAGATCTACTCACACCAACCAAAATGAAGGTTAAACATAACTCACATTAAAACATCCAAAAATAAGGGACTAGTGGTTGTACCAACCCGGTAACATGGCTTAGCAGGCCATGCTCCAAGAGAGCGTCAAACACAGGAAGCATCTTGAACCCTTCACTTGGGATGTACATGGGTCGCTACTCCATAAAAGTCCGCCACATAACATTGGATCACTTTCTTGGTCATTCCTCATCCACGCATACCAATCCAAAGAAGAAAATTCAAATCCCTAACTACCCCTAGAAACTCGAGTCTCGGAACAGGTAAGGGTTCACAACGTTCATCCCGCACCTACCTCTCGAGTCCCGACACACCTAATCACCAAGCTACTTGACACCCCAAAGAACAAGGGCACCTCTGATACCATTTTGTCACGAACCAGGCCGAGTCGTCATCTGAACCGACACCCAACCCGGTTCGCGACATGGACCGAAGGGCGTTCCCGATCCAGACGGGCTCAAAACTAGTGTCGGGCATCCAAACAACCCAGTTGGGAACGGTTTGGCCCATAACGAAGATAAATTAACATAAACTCGACAAGCAGATCAAAAAAGGAAAAAAACAAAACCACTTGACATTAGAAAAAGGAATATACAAGGTAACCTGACATACCTCAGGTGACCCCGTAGATCACCACAGTACGTTAACTACACTCACTTCCAAAAGCGATCCAAGACTGAAACCTACAACTGAAAAGTAAAGTAGGCGTGAGCACCGAAATGCTCAGTAAGAATGCCAAAATATAACCACATCCAACATCCTTGCCTTTAGTAAGAAATCCAACTATGCCAGTTTGAAAATAAGATATAGTAAACTAATATTTCTCCTTTTCAAATTCAAGTAACGTGTTTAAATGTTTAGGTAAATCAATTTACTCCCAATACATTTTCAAAATAGGTTTCAAGCATGCATTAACATTTAAAAATGAAAAGAAACCAGTTTGGATTAAAATATGGTTTTCACAAACATGACATCAAGTATGAAACAGCTGAAAAGAAATTTACATCGTCAGCAGCATGACACAGATGAAAACCATGGGAAATCCCTATAGACAGCTAGAACAAGTGGGAACCCAAAGACCTCATACCTTAGTGAAACGTGGATTAGAAGACCATGACCCTCAGAAAACGTGGCTTAGAAGGCCACGACCCTCGGAAAACGTGGCTTAGAAGACAACGGACCTTAGAAATTCATATGTTTAGTTAGTTTTGTTGCGTCAATCCTGCTAGAAAAACCGGGATGAACCCCTATCGTGTCATCTAGCGTAGTAGTCCTGGTCACCCACCTAGATACCCAGGTTTCCCATTATGCTCTATTTCAAGTGGTGGTTAGTTTTTCTTTATCATGAAAACATATATGAACATAACATTTTCTTTATCAAAAACTCATTCTGCCTCTCACCACCGTTCTCCCTCCTTAAGCGCATTCCGCCTCTTTCACGTCACACAATGCATAAACATCAACATTAGGCACATCATAACACTTTCAACATACAAATCATTTTCTAAAACAAAGGGGGCGTGCCTCAAGAGAGGTTTTTTTTTCTATTTCATTTTCATAAAACATTCTTACGGTTCCAAATAGGCTTTATTACATAAAGGGAATAATTTTACAATTAACCGGAAAAAAGGCCAACACCTTTGGAAAAACACATTACAAATTCAACACCACTTAAGAAGTCAATTTTTCAGGAAAAGGTCACTTAAGACTGATAGCATTTGAAATACACTTCAATTTACAAAACAAATGCATAATCATTTCTAGCAACCATAACCAGATTTCATAGCATGTGTATATAGCATAAATGTAAAACATATTTTTAAAACATGAAGGCAATTATGAATCTCATATTAAAGGAATAGGCATAGAGGACTTACCTCAAACGTTTCGTTATTTGTCGACGACCACTCGAACCCACGTTTGACGCATACACGCACATGAATTTATAAATATATATATCTATTCCCCTAGCTGCATTGCACATATTCCCCGTGCCATGAGGGAATATGTACAAAGAGGGAATATATATATATATATTCCTTACCCTGTGCATGTACATGTAGGATAACTCGAACCCGCGGCCCCAAACCATCGTAGCAAGGCCCAACTCACTACACAAATAATTTAATAAAAACAATTTCAACACTTAAACCATCTATAAAACATTTCCAAGTTTCCCAACAAGGCTTTACCCTCCAAACATACTCAAATTCCTCCCTTTAACATCAATCACACATTAAAACATTTTCAAAACATGGTCACACCTCTTTCTTTTATAATTGAATAAACCATTTAAAAAGTTTATAAAACGATTTCGATAACACTCCAAATATTTTCACCAAAATGCATTCAAAACCATCGTTAACAACCAACCACACACTAACCATACCAAAACATGATTTTCACCTCATAAATAACTTAAAAAAACCATTGCGCGATTTAACAAAGCACTATTTAGTTACATAATATGGGTTTTCCTCAGAACACGTCATATCTCATATTAAGATTCCAATTTAAAATCAAACGTATAATAAATTGTCTTAAAACTATTTTTGCACCACATAAAAAATTAAATAAATTAAAGAAACACTTACTAAAACATTTTCAAGGTGTGTTCCAATGTTTTACCACAAAACTACACTAAAATAATTCTGTTTGAAAACCAACGCACACGACGCTATATATAAAAAAAACTTTGCACCGCCTGCACATAATAATAAACTAACTGCACAATTTATAAAACACTATTTAAACAGTTCAACATGGTTTCTCATAGAAACAAGTACTCGTATCATATAAACATAACACTAAACTCATAAACACATCAGAAATATACTAAACCTCAAGTAAAATCGAATTCGCATCAAACAAAACAATCAATAAACATGCTAAGTTAATTAAATAAGAAAATTAATTCATCAATTAAAATAAAAATACAGAACCACTTACCACATAGTCATTTTCCCTAAAAATTGATTTGAATTCTACAATTTCATGTCAAATGCACCACAAGGAAACTGGAAAACACCCTAATCCAAAAGATTAAATAAGAAAAACTCAAGATTAAAACCCCAACATGAACATCAAACCTGCTGAAAACCTAAAACTCCTAATCGAAAGAGGGGTTTACCCAAATGGGCTTCTGGAGAGGAGCGCCCGCGCAAGGGAAGGTTGTGCAGTAGGCTAGGAGGGTGGCCGATGGTGAGAGGCGGGAGGGCGGCATGGCGGTTCGGGCGAGGCGAGCAGACGGCGCACGGGGCTGTCCGAGGGCTGGTGCGCAGTCACCGGAGGGGGGTTTGGGACGCCGCTGCGAGGTCGCCGAGCGGCGGGCCAGAGAGGGAGAAGGGAGGCATGGCAAGGAGTAGGCGAGGAGGGAAAAAACGGTGCAGCTAGGGTTTGGAGAAAGGGGGGAGGGGGTTGTGCAACCCAATGGAGAGGAAGGAGGAGAAAATGAGGAGAATAAATAATAAAAAAATAATAATAAATAATACCAAAAATAAAAATAAAACATTCATAATAATAAAAGATAATAAGAAACTTAATAAAAATAATAATAATCCTGATAACATAATAATAATAATAATAATAATAATAATAATAATGTTAACAAATTTTTTTAAACACATCGATAATATAATATTCTAAGCCTAATTAAAATATTAACTAAAATAATAATAATAAAATTATTAACTAAGAGCGGACACCGCACAAAATCTCACGCACGATCGCGCGCATGGTTGTGTGTCTCAAAAACAACACATTCGATAACAAACAATCCCTTAAAAAAATTAGGAACTATGCAGGGCGCGCATATGCTCGCACATTCGTATAAAAACGAAATTTTATTTTAATTTAAAACTGGTTCAAAACGCAGTAAAAAAAAACGAGACCCAAAATAATTAAAATAAAATAAAGCATCGGGTCAGGCTGTGACAATTTTCCCCACCATAAAAACTTTTTACCCCCAAAAAGTCACCCATCCAAATGAGGAATCAAACTCGAGTTTGAAATTGAACGAGGCCAACAATGTCACGAACTTGGTATGAATTTTCACTCCATTAGTCACACCTAACTAACTCTGAGGTAAACTGAGAAGAGAAGAACCATCAGTAAAAGAGGATGGTTCTCACCACCACAAGAACTCGACTAGCACAACCAAAATTGATACTCTTAGCATGATCTAACTCTGGAACTGCTAACTTGATCCAAGAGGGAACCACCACACCGACCAAACCTCGAAAAAGGCACCACAAGATTCACAGTGATTCTCCCCACCATTTAAGAACTGACTAGCTTAAACCAACCAGTATAAACTGACATGAGAACTTCCATCCCAAACCAGAAACCACTGCGACATGAGAAAACCCACAGAATAATTCTACCAAATAACGAACGTAACCATGACTCATCATTTCCACAAGATATGAGCATCTCCAAAATGAGCATGTACTAAAACAAAACGGGTCACATATGAGGAGGCGTAACTACTTGAATTATAATAAAACAAGATAACCATGCCTTTTTACAACCATAGTGGGGTATTCAAAGAACAAAAACCACAACGAGAAAAAGAGACCTTTGCACCTCTTACAAAAAAGCACAACCTTCAAAGACAAGGAAGCCTGAACCGAGAAATTTAAACCGTCCCTATTTTAGCACTAGAGACAAAAGTTAGACCAATGTGACCCACACCCAATGATTCCTGACTGTGTGAAAGGCTTCACTCCGAGACCTGCGGCTGGAGCTCTGATGTCATGAAGCATATACTGCCCCACAGCCAGGAGCTAACATCTATCAGTCGAGACTCCTTCTGACGTTACCGCTAGAAAAACCTCTCTAAGTTCCCCAAATAGCCACACTGACAGGAATTATTCAACGGATGACGATGAGGCGCCTTAAAGTACCCAAACCGGCCACACAAGAAGCGAACTAGAGAGTGGCCCGACTAATAGAAGATGGAATTGAAAAGAAATCTTGTCTGAGATGGGTTCCTCCAGCTCGCTCTCACAGAATGGGGAACCATCCAAAACACCAATGGGAATCTGTCCTTGAATAATAGACGAAGACCCCACACAAGAGAAACTTTAACTAATTTTGCGACATTATCTTTGGAGAAAAGGGAACCAACGTCTTGAGATGACCAACGTAGGCCATCACTATTCGTTGGCATTGCTGGACACTCACGAGCCTTGTCGCTTCCATCACCTTCACTTCCACAAATATAAACCATCAAATGAGAGTGGTCCTAAACACCTTCCAAGACATACCATCATGCAAAAACGCTGGGATTATCTCCTCCACCAATCCCAAGTTTCACCCTCAAACAGACCTGAACCAACACAGACTCTCTTAGCTTTAGGAGTTCCCAATAACTTGAAAACACCAATGACTTCACCAATCTAGTTTTCTACCTTCAATAGATCACGATCACTACAGAAGATAGAAAATTACTAAAAAAGAATTCAATTCCACTGCCCCGCTAAGGGTCTAGGTAGAACCAACAACTTGAAGAGGCTCACTAGAAACTTCTGCGACCTTTCTGGGCAGTATACTAAAAAACAAGAAACACAAATTCGAATCAAAACTCATCATAAATCAAAATTCCACACCTCAATCATGAATGAAAGCTCAAATTCAAATTTCTATTCCAACCACAATTCAGTATGTCAAAACCAAGAACCCATGAAAAAGAGAACTTAACATGAAAAGAGAACGCTAAACAATTTCTCACTCACTTATCAAAACATTTAAAATAACCTTTTTTGAAAACCATTTTTTTCAGAAAACAAAACAACTTCAATATCCACCATTGGTATACTATGAAGTCACACACATACATATCCATGTGCTAGCTCAAGCACTCATCTACTCAGATCACCAATTTCTCTAGTTGCCACATGCGCACCTCAATGTGTGATCACTCATGGGAATACCAAGGGTCGATTCAAGACACTTATCATTTCCAAAAAATACCATTAAGCACAAAGCACAAATTCCCAACCAATTGAGAAAGTCACTTATCATTAAGGAAACACATTTCAAAATTCCAAAACGTCTTCCATTTCAAAAACCATTTTCCACTCCAACAACCATATTCCCTTTTGAAGACACCTTAACAAAAATCCATTTTGATTTTTGAGATATACTCTCACCAACAAAAATGAAGGTTAAACATAACTCACATTAAAACATCCAAAAATAAGGGACTAGTGGTTATACCAACCCAGTAACATGGCTTAGCAGGCCATGCTCCAAGAGAGCGTCAAACATAGGAAGCATCTTGAACCGTGCACTTGGGCTGTACTTTGGTCGCTACTCCATAAAAGTCTGCCGCATAACACTGGCTCACTTCCTTGGTCATTCCTCATCCATGCATACCAATCCAAAGAAGAAAATTAAAATCCCAAACTACCCCTGGAAACTCAAGTCTCGGGATGGGTAATGGTTCATGACGTCCATCCCGCACCTACCTCTCGAGTCCCGACACACCTAATCACCAAGCTACTTGACACCCCAAAGAACAAGGGCACCTCTGATACCATTTTGTCACGAACCAGGCCGAGTCGTCATCTGACCCGACACCCAGCCCGGTCCACGACATGGACCGAAGGGCGTTCCCGATCCCCATAGGGCTGACAACTAGTGTCGGGCATCCAAACAACCCAGTTGGGAACAGTTTGGCCCATAACGAAGATAAATGAACATAAACTAGACAAGCAGATCAACAAAGGAAAAAAAACTAAACAACTTGACATCAGAAAAAGGAATAGACAAGGTAACCTGACATACCTCAGGTGACCCCGTAGATCACCACGGTACGTTAACTACACTCGCTTCCAAAAGAGATCCAAGACTGAAACCTGCAACAGAAAAGTAAAGTAGGCATGAGCACCGAAATTCTCAGTAGGAATGCCAAAATATAACCACATCCAACGTCCCCACCTTTAGTAAGAAATCCAATTGTGCCAGTTTGAAAATAAGATATAGTAAAATAATATTTCTCCTTTTCACATTCAAGTAACGTGTTTTCATTTTCAGGTAAAGCACTTTACTCCCACTACATTTTCAAAATAGGTTTCAGGCATGAATTAACATTTAAAAATGAAAAGAAACCAGTTTGGATTAAAATATGGTTTTCACAAACATGAAATCAAGTATGAAACAGCTTAAAAGAAATTTACATCGTCAGCAGCATGACACAGATGAACACCATGGAAAATCCCTATAGACATTTAGAACAAGTGGGAACCCAAAGACCTCGTACCTCAGTGAAACGTGGCTTAGAAGACCATGGCCCTCAGAAAACGTGTCTTAGAAGGCCACGACCCTTAGAAAACGTGGCTTAGAAGACCACGACCCTTAGAAATTCATATGTTTAGTTAGTGTTGTTGCGTCAATCCTGCTAGACAAACCGGGACGAACCCCTGTTGTGTCATCTAGCGTACTAGTCCTGGTCACCCACCTAGATACCTGGGTTTCCCATTATGCTCTATTTCAGGTGGTGGTTAGTTTTTCTTTATCATGAAAACATATATGAACATAACATTTTCTTTATCAAAAACTCATTCAGCCTCTCACCACCGTTCTCCCTCCTTAAGCGCATTCCGCCTCTTTCACGTCACACAATGCATAAACATCAACATTAGGCACATCATAACACTTTCAACATACAAATCATTTTCTAAAACAATGGGGGCGTGCCTCAAGAGAGGTTTTTTTTCTATTTCATTTTCATAAAACATTCTTACGGTTCCAAATAGGCTTTATTACATAAAGGGAATAATTTTACAATTAACCGGAAAAAAGGCCAAAAACCTTTGAAAAAACACATTACGAATTCAACACCACTTAGGAAGTCAATTTTTCAAGAAAAGGTCACTTAAGACTGATAGCATTTGAAATACACTTCAATTTACAAAACAAATGCATAATCATTTCTAGCAACCATAACCAGATTTCATAGCATGTGTATATAGCATAAATGTAAAACATATTTTTAAAACATGAAGGCAATTATGAATCTCATATTAAAGGCATAGGCATAGAGGACTTACCTCAAACGTGTCGTTATTTGTCAACGACCCCTCGAACCCACGTTTGACGCATACACGCACATGAATTTATAAATATATATATATCTATTCCCCTAGCTGCATTTCACATATTCCCCGTGCCATGAGGGAATATGTACAAAGAGGGAATATATATATATATTCCTTACCCTGTGCATGTACATGTAGGATAACTCGAACCCGCAGCCCCAAACCATCGTAGCAAGGCCCAACTCACTACACAAATAATTTAATAAAAACAATTTCAACACTTAAACCATCTATAAAACATTTCCAAGTTTCCCAACAAGGCTTTACCCTCCAAACATACTCAAATTCCTCCCTTTAACATCAATCACACATTAAAACATTTTCAAAACATGGTCACACCTCTTTCTTTTATAATTGAATAAACCATTTTAAAAGTTTATAAAACTATTTCGATAACACTCCAAATATTTTCACCAAAATGCATTCAAAACCATCGTTAAAAACCAACCACACACTAACCATACCAAAACATGATTTTTACCTCATACATAACTTAAAAAAACCATTGCGAAATTTAACAAAGAACTATTTAGTTACATAATATGGGTTTTCCTCAGAACACATCATATCTCATATTAAGATTCCACTTTAAAATCAAATGTATAATAAATTGTCTTAAAACTATTTTTGCACCACATAAAAAATTAAATAAATTAAAGAAACACTTAATAAAACATTTTCAAGGTGTGTTCCAATGTTTTACCACAAAACTACACTAAAATAATTCTGTTTGAAAACCAACGCACACGACGCTATATATAAAAAAACTTTTCACCGCCTGCACATAATAATAAACTATCTGCACAATTTATAAAACACTATTTAAATAGTTCAACATGGTTTCTCATAGAAACAAGTACTCGTATCATATAAACATAACACTAAACTCATAAACACATCAGAAATATACTAAACCTCAAGTAAAATCGAATTCGCATCAAACAAAACAATCAATAACCATGCTAAGTTAATTAAATAAGAAAATTAATTCATCAATTAAAATAAAAATACAGAACCACTTACCACATAGTCATTTTCCCTAAAAATTGATTTGAATTCTACAATTTCATGTCAAATGCACCACAAGGAAATTGGAAAACACCCTAATCCAAAAGATTAAACAAGAAAAACTCAAGATTAAAACCCCAACATGAACATCAAACCTGCTGAAAACCTAAAACTCCTAATCGAAAGAGGGTTTTACCCAAATGGGCTTCTGGAGAGGAGCGCCCGCACAAGGGAAGGTTGTGTAGTAGGCTAGGAGGGTGGCCGATGGTGAGAGGCGGGAGGGCGGCATGGCGGTTCGGGCGAGGCGAGCAGACGGCGCACGGGGCTGTCCGAGGGCTGATGCGCAGTCACCGGAGGGGGGTTCGGGACACCGCTGCGAGGTCGCTGAGCGGCTGGCCAGAGAGGGAGAAGGGAGGCATGGAAAGGAGGAGGCGAGGAGGGAAAAAACGGTGCGGCTAGGGTTTGGAGAAAGGGGGGAGGGGGTTGTGCGACCCAATGGAGAGGAAGGAGGAGAAAATGAGGAGAATAAATAATAAAATAATAATAAAAAATAATAACAAAAATAAAAATAAAAAATTCATAATAATAAAAGATAATAAGAAACTTAATAAAAATAATAATAATCCTGATAACAGAATAATAATAATAATAATAATAATGTTAACAAATTTTTTTAAACACATCAATAATATAATATTCTAAGCCTAATTAAAATATTAACTAAAATAATAATAATAAAATTATTAACTAAGAGCGGACACCCCACAAAATCTCACGCACAATCGCGCGCGTGGTTGTGTGTCTCAAAAACAACACATTCGATAACAAACAATCCCTTAAAAAAAATAGGAACTATGTAGGGCGCGCATACACTCGCACGTTCGTATAAAAACGAAATTTTCTTTTAATTTAAAACTGGTTCAAAACGCAGTTAAAAAAAACGAGACCCAAAATAATTAAAATAAAATAAAGCATCGGGTCAGGGTGTGACAATTCTCCCCACCATAAAGACATTTTTCCCCCAAAAAGTCACCCTTCCAAATGAGGAATCAAACTCGAGTTTGAAATTGAACGAGGCCAACAAAGTCACGAACTTGGTATGACTTTTCACTCCATTAGTCACACCTAACCAACTCTGTGGTAAACTGAGAAGAGATGAACCATCAGTAAGAGAGGATGGTTCTCACCACCACAAGAACTCGACTAGCACAACCAAAATTGATACTCTTAGCATGATCTAACTCTGGAACTGCTAACTTGATCCAAGAGGGAACCACCACACCGACCAAACCTCGAAAAAGGCACCACAAGATTCACAGTGAGTCTCCCCACCATTTAAGAACCGACTAGCTTAAACCAACCAGTATAAACTGACATGAGAACTTCCAACCCAAACCAGAAACCACTGCGACATGAGAAAACCCACAGAATAATTCTACCAAATAACGAACGTAACCATGACTCATCATTTCCACAAGATATGAGCATCTCCAAAATGAGCATGTACTAAAACAAAACGGGTCACATATGAGGAGGCGCAACTACTTGAATTACAATAAAACAAGATAACCATGCCTTTTTACAACCACAGTGGGGTATTAAAAGAACAAAGACCACAACGAGAAAAAGAGACCTTTGCGCCTCTTACAAAAAAGCAGAACCTTCAAAGACGAGGAAGCCTGAACCAAGAAATTTAAACCGTCCCTATTTTAGCACTAGAGACAAAAGTTAGAACAATGTGACCCACACCCAATGATTCCTGACTGTGTGAAAGGCTTCACTCCGAGACCTGCGGCTGGAGCTCTGATGTCATGAAGCATCTACTGCCCCACAGCCAGGAGCTAACATCTATCAGTCGAGACTCCTTCTGACGTTACCGCTCGCAAAACCTCTCAAAGTTCCCCAAATATCCACACCGACAGGAAGTCTTCAACGGATGATGATGAGGTGCCTTAAAGTACCCAAACCGGCCACACAAGAAGCGAACAAGAGAGTGGCCCGACTAATAGAAGATGGAATTGAAAAGAAATCTTGTCTGAGATGGGTTCCTCCAGCTCACTCTCACATAATGGGGAACCATCCAAAACACCAAAGGGAATCGGTCCTTGAATAATAGACGAAGACCCCACACAAGAGAAACTTTAACTAATTTTGCGACATTATCTTTGGAGAAAAGGGAACCAACTTCTTGAGATGACAACGTAGGCCGTCACTATTCGTTGGCATTGCTGGACACTCACGAGCCTTGTCGCTTCCATCACCTTCACTTCCACAAATATAAACCATCAAATGAGAGTGGTCCTAAACACCTTCCAAGACATACCATCATGAAAAAACACTGGGATTATCTCCTCCACCAATCCCAAGTTTCACCCTCAAACAGACCTGAACCAACACAGACTCTCTTAGCTTTAGGAGTTCCCAATAACTTGAAAACACCAATGACTTCACCAATCTAGTTTTCTACCTTCAATAGATCACGATCGCTACAGAAGATAGACAATTACTAAAAAAGAATTCTATTCCACTACCCCGCTAAGGGTCTAGGTAGAACCAACAACTAGAAGAGGCTCACTAGAAACTTCTGCGACCTTTCTGGGCAGTATACTAAAAAACAAGAAACACAAATTTGAATCAAAACTCATCATAAATCAAAATTCCACACCTCAATCATGAATGAAAGCTCAAATTCAAATATCTATTCCAACCACAATTCATTATGTCAAAACCAAGAACCCATGAAAAGGAGAACTTAACATGAAAAGAGAACGCTAAACAATTGCTCACTCACTTATCAAAACATTTAAAATAACATTTTTTGAAAACCATTTTTTTCAGAAAACAAAACAACTTCAATATCCACCATTGGTATTCTATGAAGTCACACACATACATATCCATGTGCTAGCTCAAGCACTCATCTACTCAGATCACCAATTTCTCCAGTTGCCATATGCACACCTCAATGTGTGATCACTCATAGGAATACCAAGGGTCGATTCAAGACACTTATCATTTCCAAAAAATACCATTAAGCACAAAGCACAAATTCCCAACCAATTGAGAAAGTCACTTATCATTAAGGAAACACATTTCAAAATTCCAAAACGTCTTCCATTTCGAAAACCATTTTCCACTCCAACAACCATATTCCCTTTTGAAGACACCTTCACAAAAATCCATTTTCATTTTTGAGATCTACTCACACCAACCAAAATGAAGGTTAAACATAACTCACATTAAAACATCCAAAAATAAGGGACTAGTGGTTGTACCAACCCGGTAACATGGCTTAGCAGGCCATGCTCCAAGCGAGCGTCAAACACAGGAAGCATCTTGAACCCTTCACTTGGGATGTACATGGGTCGCTACTCCATAAAAGTCTGCCGCATAACATTGGCTCACTTTCTTGGTCATTCCTCATCCACGCATACCAATCCAAAGAAGAAAATTCAAATCCCAAACTACCCATAGAAACTTGAGTCTCGGAACAGGTAAGGGTTCATGACGTTCATCCCGCACCTACCTCTCGAGTCCCGACACACCTAATCACCAAGCTACTTGACACCCCAAAGAACAAGGTCACTTCTGATACCATTTTGTCACGAACCAGGCCGAGTCGTCATCTGACCCGACACCCAACCCGGTCCGCGACATGGACCGAAGGGCGTTCCCGATCCAGACGGGCTCGAAACTAGTGTCGGGCATCCAAACAACCCAGTTGGGAACGGTTTGGCCCATAACGAAGATAAATGAACATAAACTGGACAAGCAGATCAAAAAAGGAAAAAAAACTAAACCACTTGACATTAGAAAAAGGAATAGACAAGGTAACCTGACATACCTCAGGTGACCCCGTAGATCACCACAGTACATTTACTACACTCGCTTCCAAAAGTGATCCAAGACTGAAACCTGCAACTGAAAAGTAAAGTAGGCGTGAGCACCGAAATGCTCAGTAAGAATGCCAAAATATAACCACATCCAACATCCCCGCCTTTAGTAAGAAATCCAACTATGCCAGTTTGAAAATAAGATATAGTAAAATAATATTTCTCCTTTTCAAATTCACCTAACGTGTTTTAATTTTTAGGTAAATCACTTTACTCCCAATACATTTTCAAAATAAGTTTCAAGCATGCATTAACATTTAAAAATGATAAGAAACCAGTTTGGATTAAAATATGGTTTTCACAAACATGACATCAAGTATGAAACAGCAGAAAAGAAATTTACATCGTCAGCAGCATGACACATATGAAAACCATGGGAAATCCCTATAGACAGCTAGAACAAGTGGGAACCCAAAGACCTCTTACCTCAGTGAAACGTTGCTTAGAAGACCATGACCCTCAGAAAACGTGGCTTAGAAGGCCACGACCCTCGGAAAACGTGGCTTAGAAGACCACAGACCTTAGAAATTCATATGTTTAGTTAGTTTTGTTGCGTCAATCCTGCTAGACAAACCGGGATGAACCCCTGTCGTGTCATCTAGCGTAGTAGTCCTGGTCACCCACCTAGATACCTAGGTTTCCCATTATGCTCTATTTCAAGTGGTGGTTAGTTTTTCTTTATCATGAAAACATATATGAACATAACATTTTCTTTATCAAAAACTCATTCAGCCTCTCACCACCGTTCTCCCTCCTTAAGCGCATTCCGCCTCTTTCACGTCACACAATGCATAAACATCAACATTAGGCACATCATAACACTTTCAACATACAAATAATTTTCCAAAACAACGGGGGCATGCCTCAAGAGAGGTTTTTTTTCTATTTCATTTTCATAAAACATTCTTACGGTTCCAAATAGGCTTTATTACATAAAGGGAATAATTTTACAATTAACCGGAAAAAAGGCCAAACACCTTTGGAAAAACACATTACGAATTCAACACCACTTAGGAAGTCAATTTTTCAAGAAAAGGTCACTTAAGACTGATAGCATTTGAAATACACTTCAATTTACAAAACAAATGCATAATCATTTCTAGAAACCATAACCAGATTTCATAGCATGTGTATATAGCATAAATGTAAAACATATTTTTAAAACATGAAGGCAATTATGAATCTCATATTAAAGGCATAGGCATAGAGGACTTACCTCAAACGTGTCGTTATTTGTCGACGACCACTCGAACCCACGTTTGACGCATACACGCACAGGAATTTATAAATATATATATCTATTCAACTAGCTGCATTGCACATATTCCCCGTGCCATGAGGGAATATGTACAAAGAGGGAATATATATATATATTCCTTACCCTGTGCATGTACATGTAGGATAACTCGAACCCGCGGCCCCAAACCATCGTAGCAAGGCCCAACTCACTACACAAATAATTTAATAAAAACAATTTCAACACTTAAACCATCTATAAAACATTTCCAAGTTTCCCAACAAGGCTTTACCCTCCAAACATTCTCAAATTCCTCCCTTTAACATCAATCACACATTAAAACATTTTCAAAACATGGTCACACCTCTTTCTTTTATAATTGAATAAACCATTTTAAAAGTTTATAAAACGATTTCGATAACACTCCAAATATTTTCACCAAAATGCATTCAAAACCATCGTTAAAAACCAACCACACACTAACCATACCAAAACATGATTTTCACCTCATACATAACTTAAAAAAACCATTGCGCGATTTAACAAAGCACTATTTAGTTACATAATATGTGTTTTCCTCAGAACACGTCATATCTCATATTAAGATTCCACTTTAAAATCAAATGTATAATAAATTGTCTTAAAACTATTTTTTAACCACATAAAAAATTAAATAAATTAAAGAAACACTTACTAAAATATTTTCAAGGTGTGTTCCAATGTTTTACCACAAAACTACACTAAAATAATTCTGTTTGAAAACCAACGCACACGATGCTATATATAAAAAAAACTTTGCACCGCCTGCACATAATAATAAACTAACTGCACAATTTATAAAACAATATTTAAACAGTTCAACATGGTTTCTCATAGAAACAAGTACTCGTATCATATAAACATAACACTAAACTCATAAACACATCAGAAATATACTAAACCTCAAGTAAAATCGAATTCGCATCAAATAAAACAATCAATAACCATGCTAAGTTAATTAAATAAGAAAATTAATTCATCAATTAAAATAAAAATACAGAACCACTTACCACATAGTCATTTTCCCTAAAAATTGATTTTAATTCTACAATTTCATGTCAAATGCACCACAAGGAAACTGGAAAACACCCTAATACAAAAGATTAAACAAGAAAAACTCAAGATTAAAACCCCAACATGAACATCAAACCTGCTAAAAACCTAAAACTCCTAATCGAAAGAGGGTTTTACCCAAATGGACTTCTGGAGTGGAGCGCCCGCGCAAGGGAAGGTTGTGCAGTAGGCTAGGAGGGTGGCCGACGGTGAGAGGCGGGAGGGCGGCATGGCGGTTCGGGCGAGGCGAGCAGACGGCGCACGGGGCTGTCCAAGGGCTAGTGCGCAGTCACCGGAGGGGGGTTCGGGACGCCGCTGCGAGGTCGCCGAGCGGCTGGCCAGAGAGGGAGAAGGGAGGCATGGCAAGGAGGAGGCGAGGAGGGAAAAAACGGTGCAGCTAGGGTTTGGAGAAAGGGGGGAGGGGGTTGTGCGACCCAATGGAGAGGAAGGAGGAGAAAATGAGGAGAATAAATAATAAAAAAATAATAAAAAATAATAACAAAAATAAAAATAAAACATTCATAATAATAAAAGATAATAAGAAACTTAATAAAAATAATAATAATCCAGATAACAGAATAATAATAATAATAATAATAATAATAATTTTAACAAATTTTTTTAAACACATCAATAATATAATATTCTAAGCCTAATTAAAATATTAATTAAAATAATAATAATAAAATTATTAACTAAGAGCGGACACCGCAAAAAATCTCACGCACGATCGCGCGCATGGTTGTGTGTCTCAAAAACAACACATTCCATAACAAACAATCCCTTAAAAAAAATTAGGAACTATGCAGGGCGCGCATACGCTCGCACGTTCGTATAAAAACGAAATTTTCTTTTAATTTAAAACTGGATCAAAACGCAGTTAAAAAAACGAGACCCAAAATAATTAAAATAAAATAAAGCATCGGGTCAGGGTGTGACAATTCTCCCCACCATAAAGACTTTTTGCCCCCAAAAAGTCACCCATCCAAACGAGGAATCAAACTCGAGTTTGAAATTGAACGAGGCCAACAAAGTCACGAACCTGGTATGACTTTTCACTCCATTAGTCACACCTAACCAACTCTGAGGTAAACTGAGAAGAGATGAACCATCAGTAAAAGAGGATGGTTCTCACCACCACAAGAACTCGACTAGCACAACCAAAATTGATACTCTTAGCATGATCTAACTCTGGAACTGCTAACTTGATCCAAGAGGGAACCACCACACCGACCAAACCTCAAAAAAGGCACCACTAGATTCACAGTGAGTCTCCCCACCATTTAAGAACCGACTAACTTAAACCAACCAGTATAAACTGACATGAGAACTTCCAACCCAAACCAGAAACCACTGCGACATGAGAAAACCCACAGAATAATTCTACCAAATAACGAACGTAACCATGACTCATCATTTCCACAAGATATGAGCATCTCCAAAATGAGCATGTACTAAAACAAAACTGGTCACATATGAGGAGGCGCAACTACTTGAATTACAATAAAACAAGATAACCGTGCCTTTTTACAACCACAGTGGGGTATTCAAAGAACAAAGACCACAACGAGAAAAAGAGACCATTGCGCCTCTTAAAAAAAGCATAACCTTCAAAGACGAGGAAGCCTGAACCAAGAAATTTAAACCGTCCCTATTTTAGCACTATAGACAAAAGTTAGACCAATGTGACCCACACCCAATGATTCCTGACTGTGTGAAAGGCTTCACTCCAAGACCTGCGGCTGGAGCTCTGATGTCATGAAGCATCTACTGCCCCACAGCCAGGAGCTAACATCTATCAGTCGAGACTCCTTCTGACGTTACCGTTAGCAAAACCTCTCTAAGTTCCCCAAATAGCCACACCGACAGGAAGTCTTCAACGGATGATGATGAGGTGCCTTAAAGTACCCAAACCGGCCACACAAGAAGCGAACAAGAGAGTGGCCCGACTAATAGAAGATGGAATTGAAAAGAAATCTTGTCTGAGATGGGTTCCTCCAGCTCACTCTCACAGAATGGGGAACCATCCAAAACACCAAAGGGAATCGGTCCTTGAATAATAGACGAACACCCCACACAAGAGAAACGTTAACTAATTTTGCGACATTATCTTTGGAGAAAAGGGAACCAACTTCTTGAGATGACCAACGTAGGCCGTCACTATTCGTTGGCATTTCTGGACACTCACGAGCCTTGTCGCTTCCATCACCTTCACTTCCACAAATATAAACCATCAAATGAGAGTGGTCCTAAACACCTTCCAAGACATACCATCATGAAAAAACGCTGTGATTATCTCCTCCACCAATCCCATGTTTCACCCTCAAACAGACCTGAACCAACACAGACTCTCTTAGCTTTAGGAGTTCCCAATAACTTGAAAACACCAATGACTTCACCAATCTAGTTTGCTACCTTCAATAGATCACGATCGCTACAGAAGATAGACAATTACTAAAAAAGAATTCAATTCCACTGCCCCGCTAAGGGTCTAGGTAGAACCAACAACTAGAAGAGGCTCACTAGAAACTTCTACGACCGTTCTGGGCAGTATACTAAAAAACAAGAAACACAAATTTGAATCAAAACTCATCATAAATCAAAATTCCACACCTCAATCATGAATGAAATGTCAAATTCAAATTTCTATTCCAACCACAATTCAGTATGTCAAAACCAAGAACCCACGAAAAAGAGAACTTAACATGAAAAGAGAATGCTAAACAATTGATCACTCACTTATCAAAACATTTAAAATAACCTTTTTTGAAAACCATTTTTTTCAGAAAACAAAACAACTTCAATATCCACCATTGGTATTCTATGAAGTCACACACATACATATCCATGTGCTAGATCAATCACTCATCTACTCAGATCACCAATTTCTCCAGTTGCCACATGCGCACCTCAATGTGTGATCACTCATAGGAATACCAAGGGTCGATTCAAGACACTTATCATTTCCAAAAAATATCATTAAGCACAAAGCACAAATTCCCAACCAATTGAGAAAGTCACTTATCATTAAGGAAACACATTTCAAAATTCCAAAACGTCTTCCATTTCAAAAACCATTTTCCACTCCCACAACCATATTCCCTTTTGAAGACACCTTCACAAAAATCCATTTTCATTTTTGAGATCTACTCACACCAACCAAAATGAAGGTTAAACATAACTCACATTAAAACATCCAAAAATAAGGGACTAGTGGTTGTACCAACCCGGTAACATGGCTTAGCAGGCCATGCTCCAAGAGAGCGTCAAACACAGGAAGCATCTTGAACCCTTCACTTGGGATGTACATGGGTCGCTACTCCATAAAAGTCCGCCACATAACATTGGATCACTTTCTTGGTCATTCCTCATCCACGCATACCAATCCAAAGAAGAAAATTCAAATCCCTAACTACCCCTAGAAACTCGAGTCTCGGAACAGGTAAGGGTTCACAACGTTCATCCCGCACCTACCTCTCGAGTCCCGACACACCTAATCTCCAATTACTTGACACCCCAAAGAACAAGGGCACCTCTGATACCATTTTGTCACGAACCAGGCCGAGTCGTCATCTGACCCGACACCCAACCCGGTTCGCGACATGGACCGAAGGGCGTTCCCGATCCAGACGGGCTCAAAACTAGTGTCGGGCATCCAAACAACCCAGTTGGGAACGGTTTGGCCCATAACGAAGATAAATGAACATAAACTCGACAAGCAGATCAAAAAAGGAAAAAAACAAAACCACTTGACATTAGAAAAAGGAATATACAAGGTAACCTGACATACCTCACGTGACCCCGTAGATCACCACAGTACGTTAACTACACTCACTTCCAAAAGCGATCCAAGACTGAAACCTACAACTGAAAAGTAAAGTAGGCGTGAGCACCGAAATGCTCAGTAAGAATGCCAAAATATAACCACATCCAACATCCTTGCCTTTAGTAAGAAATCCAACTATGCCAGTTTGAAAATAAGATATAGTAAACTAATATTTCTCCTTTTCAAATTCAAGTAACGTGTTTAAATGTTTAGGTAAATCAATTTACTCCCAATACATTTTCAAAATAGGTTTCAAGCATGCATTAACATTTAAAAATGAAAAGAAACTAGTTTGGATTAAAATATGGTTTTCACAAACATGACATCAAGTATGAAACAGCTGAAAAGAAATTTACATCGTCAGCAACATGACACAGATGAAAACCATGGGAAATCCCTATAGACAGCTAGAACAAGTGGGAACCCAAAGACCTCATACCTTAGTGAAACGTGGCTTAGAAGACCATGACCCTCAGAAAACGTGGCTTAGAAGGCCACGACCCTCGGAAAACGTGGCTTAGAAGACAACGGACCTTAGAAATTCATATGTTTAGTTAGTTTTGTTGCGTCAATCCTGCTAGAAAAACCGGGATGAACCCCTATCGTGTCATCTAGCGTAGTAGTCCTGGTCACCCACCTAGATACCCAGGTTTCCCATTATGCTCTATTTCAAGTGGTGGTTAGTTTTTCTTTATCATGAAAACATATATGAACATAACATTTTCTTTATCAAAAACTCATTCTGCCTCTCACCACCGTTCTCCCTCCTTAAGCGCATTCCGCCTCTTTCACGTCACACAATGCATAAACATCAACATTAGGCACATCATAACACTTTCAACATACAAATCATTTTCTAAAACAAAGGGGGCGTGCCTCAAGAGAGGTTTTTTTTTCTATTTCATTTTCATAAAACATTCTTACGGTTCCAAATAGGCTTTATTACATAAAGGGAATAATTTTACAATTAACCGGAAAAAAGGCCAACACCTTTGGAAAAACACATTACAAATTCAACACCACTTAAGAAGTCAATTTTTCAGGAAAAGGTCACTTAAGACTGATAGCATTTGAAATACACTTCAATTTACAAAACAAATGCATAATCATTTCTAGCAACCATAACCAGATTTCATAGCATGTGTATATAGCATAAATGTAAAACATATTTTTAAAACATGAAGGCAATTATGAATCTCATATTAAAGGAATAGGCATAGAGGACTTACCTCAAACGTTTCGTTATTTGTCGACGACCACTCGAACCCACGTTTGACGCATACACGCACATGAATTTATAAATATATATATCTATTCCCCTAGCTGCATTGCACATATTCCCCGTGCCATGAGGGAATATGTACAAAGAGGGAATATATATATATATATTCCTTACCCTGTGCATGTACATGTAGGATAACTCGAACCCGCGGCCCCAAACCATCGTAGCAAGGCCCAACTCACTACACAAATAATTTAATAAAAACAATTTCAACACTTAAACCATCTATAAAACATTTCCAAGTTTCCCAACAAGGCTTTACCCTCCAAACATACTCAAATTCCTCCCTTTAACATCAATCACACATTAAAACATTTTCAAAACATGGTCACACCTCTTTCTTTTATAATTGAATAAACCATTTAAAAAGTTTATAAAACGATTTCGATAACACTCCAAATATTTTCACCAAAATGCATTCAAAACCATCGTTAACAACCAACCACACACTAACCATACCAAAACATGATTTTCACCTCATAAATAACTTAAAAAAACCATTGCGCGATTTAACAAAGCACTATTTAGTTACATAATATGGGTTTTCCTCAGAACACGTCATATCTCATATTAAGATTCCAATTTAAAATCAAACGTATAATAAATTGTCTTAAAACTATTTTTGCACCACATAAAAAATTAAATAAATTAAATAAACACTTACTAAAACATTTTCAAGGTGTGTTCCAATGTTTTACCACAAAACTACACTAAAATAATTCTGTTTGAAAACCAACGCACACGACGCTATATATAAAAAAAACTTTGCACCGCCTGCACATAATAATAAACTAACTGCACAATTTATAAAACACTATTTAAACAGTTCAACATGGTTTCTCATAGAAACAAGTACTCGTATCATATAAACATAACACTAAACTCATAAACACATCAGAAATATACTAAACCTCAAGTAAAATCGACTTCGCATCAAACAAAACAATCAATAAACATGCTAAGTTAATTAAATAAGAAAATTAATTCATCAATTAAAATAAAAATACAGAACCACTTACCACATAGTCATTTTCCCTAAAAATTGATTTGAATTCTACAATTTCATGTCAAATGCACCACAAGGAAACTGGAAAACACCCTAATCCAAAAGATTAAATAAGAAAAACTCAAGATTAAAACCCCAACATGAACATCAAACCTGCTGAAAACCTAAAACTCCTAATCGAAAGAGGGGTTTACCCAAATGGGCTTCTGGAGAGGAGCGCCCGCGTAAGGGAAGGTTGTGCAGTAGGCTAGGAGGGTGGCCGATGGTGAGAGGCGGGAGGGCGGCATGACGGTTCGGGCGAGGCGAGCAGACGGCGCACGGGGCTGTCCGAGGGCTGGTGCGCAGTCACCGGAGGGGGGTTTGGGACGCCGCTGCGAGGTCGCCGAGCGGCGGGCCAGAGAGGGAGAAGGGAGGCATGGCAAGGAGTAGGCGAGGAGGGAAAAAACGGTGCAGCTAGGGTTTGGAGAAAGGGGGGAGGGGGTTGTGCAACCCAATGGAGAGGAAGGAGGAGAAAATGAGGAGAATAAATAATAAAAAAATAATAAAAAATAATACCAAAAATAAAAATAAAACATTCATAATAATAAAAGATAATAAGAAACTTAATAAAAATAATAATAATCCTGATAACATAATAATAATAATAATAATAATAATAATAATAATGTTAACAAATTTTTTTAAACACATCGATAATATAATATTCTAAGCCTAATTAAAATATTAACTAAAATAATAATAATAAAATTATTAACTAAGAGCGGACACCGCACAAAATCTCACGCACGATCGCGCGCATGGTTGTGTGTCTCAAAAACAACACATTCGATAACAAACAATCCCTTAAAAAAATTAGGAACTATGCAGGGCGCGCATATGCTCGCACATTCGTATAAAAACGAAATTTTCTTTTAATTTAAAACTGGTTCAAAACGCAGTAAAAAAACGAGACCCAAAATAATTAAAATAAAATAAAGCATCGGGTCAGGCTGTGACAATTTTCCCCACCATAAAAACTTTTTACCCCCAAAAAGTCACCCATCCAAATGAGGAATCGAACTCGAGTTTGAAATTGAACGAGGCCAACAATGTCACGAACTTGGTATGAATTTTCACTCCATTAGTCACACCTAACTAACTCTGAGGTAAACTGAGAAGAGAAGAACCATCAGTAAAAGAGGATGGTTCTCACCACCACAAGAACTCGACTAGCACAACCAAAATTGATACTCTTAGCATGATCTAACTCTGGAACTGCTAACTTGATCCAAGAGGGAACCACCACACCGACCAAACCTCGAAAAAGGCACCACAAGATTCACAGTGATTCTCCCCACCATTTAAGAACTGACTAGCTTAAACCAACCAGTATAAACTGACATGAGAACTTCCAACCCAAACCAGAAACCACTGCGACATGAGAAAACCCACAGAATAATTCTACCAAATAACGAACGTAACCATGACTCATCATTTCCACAAGATATGAGCATCTCCAAAATGAGCATGTACTAAAACAAAACGGGTCACATATGAGGAGGCGTAACTACTTGAATTATAATAAAACAAGATAACCATGCCTTTTTACAACCATAGTGGGGTATTCAAAGAACAAAAACCACAACGAGAAAAAGAGACCTTTGCACCTCTTACAAAAAAGCACAACCTTCAAAGACAAGGAAGCCTGAACCGAGAAATTTAAACCGTCCCTATTTTAGCACTAGAGACAAAAGTTAGACCAATGTGACCCACACCCAATGATTCCTGACTGTGTGAAAGGCTTCACTCCGAGACCTGCGGCTGGAGCTCTGATGTCATGAAGCATCTACTGCCCCACAGCCAGGAGCTAACATCTATCAGTCGAGACTCCTTCTGACGTTACCGCTAGAAAAACCTCTCTAAGTTCCCCAAATAGCCACACTGACAGGAATTATTCAACGGATGACGATGAGGCGCCTTAAAGTACCCAAACCGGCCACACAAGAAGCGAACTAGAGAGTGGCCCGACTAATAGAAGATGGAATTGAAAAGAAATCTTGTCTGAGATGGGTTCCTCCAGCTCGCTCTCACAGAATGGGGAACCATCCAAAACACCAATGGGAATCTGTCCTTGAATAATAGACGAAGACCCCACACAAGAGAAACTTTAACTAATTTTGCGACATTATCTTTGGAGAAAAGGGAACCAACGTCTTGAGATGACCAACGTAGGCCATCACTATTCGTTGGCATTGCTGGACACTCACGAGCCTTGTCGCTTCCATCACCTTCACTTCCACAAATATAAACCATCAAATGAGAGTGGTCCTAAACACCTTCCAAGACATACCATCATGCAAAAACGCTGGGATTATCTCCTCCACCAATCCCAAGTTTCACCCTCAAACAGACCTGAACCAACACAGACTCTCTTAGCTTTAGGAGTTCCCAATAACTTGAAAACACCAATGACTTCACCAATCTAGTTTTCTACCTTCAATAGATCACGATCACTACAGAAGATAGAAAATTACTAAAAAAGAATTCAATTCCACTGCCCCGCTAAGGGTCTAGGTAGAACCAACAACTTGAAGAGGCTCACTAGAAACTTCTGCGACCTTTCTAGGCAGTATACTAAAAAACAAGAAACACAAATTCGAATCAAAACTCATCATAAATCAAAATTCCACACCTCAATCATGAATGAAAGCTCAAATTCAAATTTCTATTCCAACCACAATTCAGTATGTCAAAACCAAGAACCCATGAAAAAGAGAACTTAACATGAAAAGAGAACGCTAAACAATTTCTCACTCACTTATCAAAACATTTAAAATAACCTTTTTTGAAAACCATTTTTTTCAGAAAACAAAACAACTTCAATATCCACCATTGGTATTCTATGAAGTCACACACATACATATCCATGTGCTAGCTCAAGCACTCATCTACTCAGATCACCAATTTCTCTAGTTGCCACATGCGCACCTCAATGTGTGATCACTCATGGGAATACCAAGGGTCGATTCAAGACACTTATCATTTCCAAAAAATACCATTAAGCACAAAGCACAAATTCCCAACCAATTGAGAAAGTCACTTATCATTAAGGAAACACATTTCAAAATTCCAAAACGTCTTCCATTTCAAAAACCATTTTCCACTCCAACAACCATATTCCCTTTTGAAGACACCTTCACAAAAATCCATTTTAATTTTTGAGATCTACTCACACCAACCAAAATGAAGGTTAAACAAAACTCACATTAAAACATCCAAAAATAAGGGACTAGTGGTTATACCAACCCGGTAACATGGCTTAGCAGGCCATGCTCCAAGCGAGCGTCAAACACAGGAAGCATCTTGAACCCTTCACTTGGGCTGTACATGGGTCGCTACTCCATAAAAGTCTTCCGCATAACATTGGCTCACTTTCTTGGTCATTCCTCATCCACGCATACCAATCCAAAGAAGAAAATTCAAATCCCAAACTACCCCTAGAAACTCGAGTCTCAGAACAGGTAAGGGTTCATGACGTTCATCCCGCACCTACCTCTCGAGTCCCGACACACCTAATCACCAAGCTACTTGACACCCCAAATAACAAGGGCACCTCTGATACCATTTTGTCACGAACCAGGCCGAGTCGTCATCTGACCCGACACCCAACCCGGTCCGCGACATGGACTGAAGGGCATTCCCGATCCAGACGGGCTCGAAACTAGTGCCGGGAATCCAAACAACCCAGTTGGGAACGGTTTGGCCCATAACGAAGATAAATGAACATAAACAGGACAAGCAGATCAAAAAAGGAAAAAAAACTAAACAACTTGACATTGGAAAAAGGAATAGACAAGGTAACCTGACATACCTCAGGTGACCCCGTAGATCACCACAGTACGTTATCTGACCCGACACCCAAACCGGGATGAACCCCTATCGTGTCATCTAGCGTAGTAGTCCTGGTCACCCACCTAGATACCCAGGTTTCCCATTATGCTCTATTTCAAGTGGTGGTTAGTTTTTCTTTATCATGAAAACATATATGAACATAACATTTTCTTTATCAAAAACTCATTCAACCTCTCACCACCATTCTCCCTCCTTAAGCACATTCCGCCTCTTTCACGTCACACAATGCATAAACATCAACATTAGGCACATCATAACACTTTCAACATACAAATCATTTTCTAAAACAAAGGGGGCGTGCCTCAAGAGAGGTTTTTTTTCTATTTCATTTTCATAAAACATTCTTACGGTTCCAAATAGGCTTTATTACATAAAGGGAATAATATTACAATTAACCGGAAAAAAGGCCAAACACCTTTGGAAAAACACATTACCAATTCAACACCACTTAGGAAGTCAATTTTTCAAGAAAAGGTCACTTAAGACTGATAGCATTTGAAATACACTTCAATTTACAAAACAAATGCATAATCATTTCTAGCAACCATAACCTGATTTCATAGCATGTGTATATAACATAAATGTAAAACATATTTTTAAAACATGCAGGCAATTATGAATCTCATATTAAAGGCATAGGCATAGAGGACTTACCTCAAACGTGTCTTTATTTGTCGACGACCACTCAAACCCACGTTTGACGCATACACGCACATGAATTTATAAATATATATATCTATACCCCTAGCTGCATTGCACATATTCCCCGTGACATGAGGGAATATGTACAAAGAAGGAATATATATATATATATTCCTTACCCTGTGCATGTACATGTAGGATAACTCGAACCCGCGGCCCCAAACCATCGTAGCAAGGCCCAACTCACTACACAAATAATTTAATAAAAACAATTTCAACACTTAAACCATCTATAAAACATTTCCAAGTTTCCCAACAAGGCTTTACCCTCCAAAAATACTCAAATTCCTCCCTTTAACATCAATCACACATTAAAACATTTTCAAAACATGGTCACACCTCTTTCTTTTATAATTGAATAAACCATTTTAAAAGTTTATAAAACGATTTCGATAACACTCCAAATATTTTCACCAAAATGCATTCAAAAGCATCGTTAAAAACCAACCACACACTAACCATACCAAAACATGATTTTCACCTCATACATAACTTAAAAAAAACCATTGCGCGATTTAACAAAGCACTATTTAGTGACATAATATGGGTTTTCCTCAAAACACGTCATATCTCATATTAAGAAACCACTTTAAAATCAAATGTATAATAAATTGTCTTAAAACTATTTTCGCACAACAAAAACAATTAAATAAATTAAATAAACACTTACTAAAATATTTTCAAGGTGTGTTTCAATGTTTTACCACAAAACTACACTAAAATAATTCTGTTTAAAAACCAACGCACATGACGCTATATATAAAAAAACATTACACCGCCTGCACATAATAATAAACTAACTGCACAATTTATAAAACACTATTTAAACAGTTCAACATGGTTTCTCATAGCAACAAGTACTCTTATAATATACACATAACACTAAAATCATAAACACATCCGAAATATACTAAACCTCAAGTAAAATCAAATTCGCATCAAACAAAACAATCAATAACCATGATAAGTTAATTAAATAATCAAATTAAGTCATCAATTAAAATTAAAATATAGAACCACTTACCACAGAGTCATTTTCCCTAAAAATTGGTGTGAATTCCTCAATTGCATGTCAAACGCACCACAAGGAAACTAAAAAACACCCTAATCGAGAAGATTAAACAAGAAGAACTCAAGATTAAGACCCTAACTTGAACATCAAACCCAATGAAAACCTAAAACTCCTAATCGAAAGAGGGTTTTACCCAAAGGTGCTTCCGGAGAGGAGCGCCCACACAAGGGAAGGTTGTGTAGGAGGCTGGGAGGGCGGCCGGTGGTGAGAGGTGGGAGGGAAGCATGGCGGTTCGGGTGAGGCGAGCAGACGGCGCACGAGGCTGTCTGAGGGTAGGTGCGCAGTCGCCGGAGGGGGGTGAGGGACGCCGCTTGAAGGTCGCCGAGAAGCTGGCCAGAGAGGGAGAAGGGAGGCGCAGCAAGGAGGAGGTGTGGCGAAAAAAATGGTGCGGCTAGGGTTTGGAGTAATGGGGGAGGGGGTTGCGCGACCCAAAGGGGAGGAAGGAGGAGAAAATGAGGAGCAGAAAGAATAAAAAAAGAATAAATAATAATAATAATAATAATAATAAAACTTTCATAATAATAAAAGATAATAAGAAACTTAATAAAAATAATAATAATTCTGATAACTTAATAATAATAATAATAATATTAACAAATTTTTTTAAACCAATCAATAATATAATATTCTAATCCTAATAAAAATATTAACTGAAATAATAATAATAAAATTATTAACTGAGAGAGGACACTACGCACGATCTCACGCGCGGTCGTGCGCATGGTTGCGTGTCTCAAAAACAACACAATCAATAACAAACAATCCCTTAACAAAAAATTAGGAACTATGTAGGGCGCACATATGCTCGCACGTTCGTATGAAAACGAAATTTTCTTTTAATTTAAAACTGGTTCAAAATGTAGTTAAAAAAAATGAGACCCAAAATAAATAAAATAAAATAAAGCATCGGGTCGGGGTGTGATAGCTACACCAACTGAGTCTTAACATAGGCAGTCTAGTTTTTAGGGTCATTAAGATAACTATGTTCCATTTTCTTTCCCTTTAGATGGGATTGGGAGGGTTAGAAAAACTTTGAAATTTATGGCTATTGAATCTTCTTCATGGTAGTAGGGTATGAACTCATAATTTTTACAAACAGAGGCATGCCTTTTTTGGCAGGACATGTCATCTAATGCAGAAATCATATAGTTACTTCTTCGCGATGGGCAACAGATTCCATGTATAAGAGATGCCTAAGTCTCACCCAATTATCTATTTGAGGAAAATCCTATTGAGGTTAGGATTTATATCTAGTTACTAGAGATGTATATTTATGAAACAAACAATTAGAACTCTCTAATGATTTGAGAGGAGGACATGGTGAGATCAGGCTCTGATAAAGGGGTTGACTACCTATATTTTGAGGAATTGATTGATTATGCCAATGTTAAAGACATAATTTCTCTTTTTTCCCATCTCCTCTTTTCTTACTCCATTCTTTTATCTTGGAATAATTTATTTTTACAGAGGGGAAGGTCATTTTTACTTGAATCGATCTAGGGAGGATGAACTAAATTTCCATTTCCAAAATATGTATCAACTAGTACTCTACTTGGGATTGATAGATCATCTCTTAAAATTAGTGATCAATCTTTGGGCCAACAAAAAATAAAGTCCAAGATTGCGGGTGAAACTATATTTTCCCCACCAATACCAATCTTTTAAGAGGGTGGTGGTGGTCCTCCTCTATCAAAAAAGAAATAATGGTTGATGATAAAATATTTGGATAACATATATTCTTGTGATGGTTGGTATCCATAGTACCGTTAAACTTTTCACTATTGAACAAAAATTTATAACCCTATTCATGATTGCTAAATCTCTATCCCTCTGCTATCTTAAGGGGATTACAAACAACCCTCCAAGAATGGAGTATGATGCTATTGAACAAGAATTTATCTCTACTGGAGAGTGGTTTACCTTGATAAAATAAGTGTTTAGGGTTGAGGATATGTCATCTGCTCCCATCACCTCCCCTTCCAATGTAGTGGGGAGGAGGATTATGTTAATGTCAATGGTATATTATAAGGTGTAATATACGGGCTATTGAACTTTATCCCTATGATATTTCAGGTTCATCTCACGCATGAGAGGACCCTGAACATCTCAGGATTACCCTAAAAATATCATTGAGGAAGCTGTTCAGGGTATCAAATAATTGGAAGAGGGTGATGCATAGGGTCCCAAGCCAAATATTCCCGGTGTCTCCACCAGTGATTTTACCATGGGGTTGGGATGTCAATACATTCCACGTGAAATTATTTCATGAACATTCAAAAAATTATGGAACATATTAATCTTCCCAATAATTTAGTATAATTTTAGGAACATAATTGGGAGTTTAATTTATGTTAGTCTGTAATTTTGTGCAACCGATATTTACGTATGATGTTTTGCTCAAGAATATTTGAACTGTGAATCTCCTTCAATAGAAATTATTGTAGCGGTTTTACATCAACAATGTGTTGATGTCTATCATGATACCATAATTTATAATGGTCTTATTTAGGTGAATCAGAAAACATGAAATCTTCCCAAGCCTTCTATGGTGATCTTCGAGCCAACCTTGGATAATGCTTCATAGTAAGAGGTTCTAGCTCAAACTACTGAGGCCAGGGATGGCAGGGAGGAATCCACCATAGATGCAAACCCATTATTGGGTGAGTGTAACAATATTCTTTAAATATCCAAATTTTAATCTATTTTTTATATATATTGAGTCTATAAATAATTCATTCCCACTATCTTGTGCTATCAAATTATATGGTTGGTTCTAACAGAGAATCCTCTATGCCAATATAGTTAAAACCAGAACCAGAAACTATTATTATACAAGAGGGAGTGGGGAAGGGTGACTTAATAAGTGCAATGATTCTAGAGTATTCTTCTTCCTATGAAAGTGGCTCTTATATGGATATAGAGATACAAAATTATATTCAAATCACAGGGCATTGGGTATTGTGGGATATGTGGAAAATAATCTCGAGGACCCCTTTTGAATACCTTCCATCTCAAATCCATCCTCTCCTATTCATGTTTGGTACGTCGGGATACATTTGTTTTTATTACCACTAGATTCATGACGTTGTGAAGGATATCATTTGAAAATAAGAGAGTGGGCATGGGGTTCAAACAAACCTAGTAATGGAGATGGTGCGCATCCACACTGATGATTTAGGGGATGCATTATCATAGGTGGAGGCCAACCATACCATGAAGATGGAAGAATGTAAACAAAAAATCATTGTGAAAACTATTAATGTATCATTACTTTAAAGAAATGGATTCCAATCAAGAAGATCAAGTAAAAATCCACCATTCATTTGAAGGATCCCAAATGGATGGTTCAATTTCTATTTGAATACATGCACATTACTAGGATTAGGAGACGAAATCCATTAATGGGGATGGTCATCAATAAGAAGTTGATGAGGCTCAAGAGGCCATTAAAAAAATGAAGAGTTATGCTATAAATGTCTTTTAATGTGTGACAAAGAGACTCCATCTGGTGGATGCTCCTCTAGTTATATATTGTTTCATAAATGGAAGGAATTTTGTTTCTAATCATCCATAGTCTCTTTCTTTCATCATACCATAACATTGAAACTAATTTGTATAGAAAAATATATTTATGTCAGCTAGCCACAACCACACTTATAGGTATAGGAATACATTATACCCTTTTACTAAGCCATGGGTCCTAGTGACTGTATTTTGACTGTTTTTGGGTTCATACCGACAACCCTATAATCTTTGTGTCTTATTATGTCATCCCACAATTTTTTTCCAAAGGCCATTATAAGGGAGATTTTAGAGGGTAAGACCTGGATTTTTCTTATATTACAATATTTTTTTTAACATTACATGTTCTATATCTCTTATATGTTTATTGCATGATAATTTTCTTAAACCATATAGAGTATAGGTCTAGTGAGCTCATACATGGATTTTGTTTTCTATATTTCCCTTTGTAGGTTTCCAATATGGAGATTTCTATGTCTATTTTTGTGGGATGTTTAAATTCATTCAAGGAGTAATAGTTTGACCAGTGTTTTAGGTCAAATATATTTGAACATAAATTTTTAAATGATAATCCAAAAATGTATTTTTATCCGAGAATGATCCTAAATTATTTAGATACCACAATGGTAATTTGGAGCCACATGTTTGAGTTTTCCGAAACAAAAACATGATGTTTTGGGATATAGGAGGTCTTTATTAAGGATGAAGTTACCAATAGTCGAAAAATCCCATTTGAGGGAATAATTAATGCCATTACAGCTAGGGAATATTACTTCATAGTCAATAGTGGAATCCTTCCATTTACAAACCCATTCTTATGCTACATTTTACAAATACCATGGGGTGTATTATAACATAGTTGGGAAAAGGGCTCTTAGTAATTCTGATATCCTTTTATAGATTAATTAAGGGTATTTATAAAGATTAATCTTTCTCAATACCATGATGGGTGGTTTTTTCAAGGGATGATGTCTAATAATGAAGGAATACTTTTTTTGGAATTTTCCATGAATGGGAAACCGCTCCCACATTAATTTGGCTTATGGGAAGGAGGGTACATTTTTTAAAATGGTAGATGTCATGGTGAGGCACTTTTTATAAATGGGGTTACAGAATCATACATTTTAATGTAATGCCACCCGAACATTGATGACGTAGTTTAATGTCTTACAGAGATGGCGTTGTATTCCAGTTTACTATCTTATGACTAGGATGTTAGGCTATGTAGTTTGAAGTCATATAATGGGAACATTATGATATGTAGCTTAAGGTCATTCATCAAGGAAATTATATGGATTATAATTTAAGTTCATGATCATTATCCAAATTTTAATGATCCTCCCTTTCTGGGTAATCTCTCTTGGAATGTACCATCATATTCAGGTATGAGGATTGTAATTTTTTAAGAAAAAATATTAGGACTTTAAAATCCTATGAGTTTTATGTGAAAAGACATCATAGAAATAGAGGATGTATCATATGAGGAAGAAGTTACCACTAGTTGAAAAACCAATTTTGTGGGATACATTATGCAAGTCTAGCTAGGGCATGTTTTTTCACAGTCAAATAGTGGAATCTGTTGGTTGAAAAGTCTGTTTTGTGGAAACTTATGCCATCCCAACTAGGTTGGGTTATAGGATAGTCAAGAAAATGTGTTCCTGGGAATTTAGGCTTTCTATCATCAATGAGAGAAGACTGTTTATAGAGATTATGATTTCCCCAAATACATGGTCTGGTTTTGTGGAATGTAAATTTCTAAACATGAAATTACTATTTCAAGTAAAAGTCACTAAATAATTAGTGGAAAAGGTTTCCTACATTAGTATGTCATAGAACAAGAAATATGGTGCTTGTAGTTTTAGGTCATACAACTTGGACTATGACATCCTGGAGACAACAGGTGGTATGCTACCTATCTGACCAATCCTGTTCTAGAACACTATGGACATTAGGGATAAATTTTAAATCATTATCTTTGGGTTATAGGATAGGGAGTAAGGTTGTGGTACAAATATATGAGGGATTCCCACATACCAATTCAAATCATATTTTTAACATATTTCCGAAAAATATTATGATGATAGAAGAGTCTTATCCCAAGGGTTAGGTTACCACTGGTCGATAATCCCATTATTAGGACATTTTATGCTAAGAAATATGGGGTAAAAATTTCATAGACAAGAGGGGAATCCTTTGGAAGAAAGATCAATTTTTTGGAAAACATTTGGAAAGAAAATTGGGGAGTGATACAACATAGGTAGACAAAGAAATGATCAATTGTCAGAAATTATATCACCGGAATGTGAATAATGACTTTGGAGATATACTGGTGTCCAACATTAAGATAATTCCATGTTGAATGGATAATATCTGAGAAAAAATGAAACTCTTGTGTTGATATTTTCCAGGAAGTGTAGATTCACTTGTAAAGATCTGAATAATATGTAGATGCAGGACATCTCTATTTCCATGGTGGGGCTCATGATAAGGGGAACCAAATTTGTTGCTTCTGTACAAATCACTATTTGTATGCAGGATTGGAGAATTTCTTCTTACCATGTGGGTGGGACTATGAAATGTGGCTTCGATGTCACTACATATCTCAACAGAATAATAATCAAGCCCTATGTAGTTATAAAATAAAGGTCCCCCATATTGATTAAATTTATGTGTGATGGGGAAGGAGGGGGTTTTCTTAGCACAGGTTCATGCATAGGGTGAGAACCTATATTGAATCATTTTATGTAGATCTGACTTATAAATGAGATAATGGAGGTATTTACCATATTATGTTGTGGTTGGGACAAAGAATAAAGATATATACATCACTATATATCTCATTGGAATGAGAATCAAGCCACATGTAGTTATTTCGGAAATCATGCTATTTATTGTCATGTGATGAGGTCATCTATTACGTCTACTAATTCCTTTCATATAGGACCACGATAATTTAGAAAAAAATTGATCTTCCTTATTTGTGCTGGGATCACCATTATGAAATATCATAATCCCATGTGATCCATGCTCGGTGTGAGATACAAGGGGTGTAAAATTATCTTCCACAACACAAGTGAAACAAAACAAAAGGGAATTGGAATTTAAATATTCATAGTGGTGGCTAGGATAAGAGATATAATAGAGGTGCCTCTACGTATCTCATTGGGATGATAATCAAGCCTTATGTCATTCTTAAACCATCATGAAGTTTAACATCATGTGATATAGAGTTTGATGAACCAACATGAAAATTTGAAATGACTTTGTTGGGAACAAGGCTAGAAACCTTGGTTACACTGCTTATCTCATTAGAATAAGAATCAACCCTCATGTAGTTATGCAATGCATTCCTATGCATTTCTGATTTTTACATGGGGAAAAGAGTGATAATTTTTCATTGTGGTAGGACATGGGATGGGAGGGGTGAGCATGAAAATGTATCTCATTCGAATGAGAATCAAGAAACTCATAGTTCTTAAAAGGTTCACCATGTATTTATGATTTATAAATAAAAAAAAGAGGGGATCTTATTCATTGTGGAAGGACTTGAGATGGTTGATTTGCAAATCACTGTGCATATCTTCATAATGAGAATCAAGCCACACATAATTTTGGAATGATTTCCCATGAATGTCTGACGCACTTCCAGGGAGAGTGAATATTTTTTCATATTTTTTTGTGGTTAGACCCAATATTGGAAATTTGGGTGTCACTATTTATATTTATGGAGAAAAATAAAAAATTAACTAATTCATAATAGTGTATTCCCCACATAAATTATTATTTGACATGCGAATAGGGGGATTTAAAACATTTCAGAATGATGGTCGGGACCATCACACGAGGTCTAGGCATTACTATTCATTTGTTGTAATGATAATGGTTCCATATGTTCTAGAAATGTTAATTATGATGATGAAATTTGTACCTAGGTGGAAAGGGGGTTTCATTTCCTTAATTATAGATAGAGCCTGGATGAGAGTCACATGTGTCACTATGTATATCATTGGAATGAGAATCAATCCATACTTAGTTATTTAAAATATCATGTTTTTCTTACAATTCAGCGGGGACGTAAACGACTATGTTTTGTGTCACGTGGTAAGCACATAATAATGTTGCGTAATATACCCACAAAGGGATCCCGAGTGCTACTATGGTGTGGATGTGATGTGGTTAGTTCTCACATCTGAGAAGGAGGTCCATATTTAATGGACCATAAGGGAAGAGTTTCTGAGATAGTAGTATTTTGGGGATTTATTAATGCTGACTAAGAGGGGCATTAACCATGCATTTTAATTTCATGCAGTGAAGATGAATGTTGTCTTTATATTTTCGGACATTTGATTAAGACCATCTGTCGTGAAGTTTATCATCATGCGACAAAGATAATGATTCCAAATAGTTTATTACTAAGTGTAAAAGGCATTATGTCATTACTTTTAAGGTCATGTGAAATAGAAAAACTAAACAGTTTAATTTCTTGCAGTTGGGTCATTATAAGGGCATATGAAATTTAATGTTCTCTTTTTAGGACGACTTTCTGTGTGATTAGAAAAAGAATACTTCTTAAAAACCTCTCATTGGTGAGAGTCTTAATGATTTACCCATGCCTCAAGATCAAGGAATAAGATCTATTAGAGTGTACCTTATGTGTGGAGTAAGGTCTGTACCACTTCAGTTCAAGAAGTATAAGATTCTTGCATGGAATCATTGGAGTCCTATGCACTTGTACAAATTCTCCTTAGATGAATGATCGTATAAGGACCTTCTTGTTAAAGTCTCATGCTATTTGATATTGATATACTTCCAAGTAATTCATTGTGTGAAATCTTTTTTAATATAGACACTCTATTTAATCCAATTGTTTCTGGGATTTCTCATATATAGATAGTTTTTCACATATTGAAATGCAGAGCAATGGTAATTAAACTTCAATGGATATGACTACTTCTTTCCCATATAACAATGAGTACGTGGTTTCATATGTGGAAGTATGGGTTTTAGTCTTATAAAACCATATGGAATGAAAGATTTTTTTTTGGAAAAGAGTCTTTTGTCTTTGTCCACCATATTATGGAGTGTGTTTGATATAGTCTTGAGGAAGGCCTCTATTAGTCCAATATCCACTACAAGATAGCGTGGTGAATGGTTGGATATTATATTGTATTTCTGATATAGATTTTTCACGTCATCAGAACAAAAATTGGTGTCATTGTCTGTTAATATTGTATGTGGGACAACAATATTGTAATGATATAAGATTTCATGAAACTATTAGTGCTCTTGGCCCCACCATCTTTGAGGGGTATCACCAAATCCCATTTGGAGAAGAAATAAGTTTCAATAATGAAGTATTTTAACTGATTGGATATATCAGGAGGGTAAGAACCCACAACATCAATTCCCTATATTAGAGAGTGTAAAGGATTATTTGGTTTTATGTATAAAAATTTGTGCTTATGGATGAAGTGGGTATTCTCATGTAAGGAATTATAGTTCTTGGTGAATTCTATGTAATCCTATGTCATCAAAATCATTAATTATCATAGACATTAGATTTGATCAGAAAATGTGAACCCTCACCAGTGGGTACAACAGGCTCCCACATGTAATTATTATATAATAGTATCAGTCTCTCCTCCGTTGTCACATATGAGAAGGACTCCATCAAAAACTCATTTATAAAGGTCTTTCTGTAGATTTGGGTCATTTTAAAGAGTGATTCTAATTGCGTGCATTTATATTTTTTCTTTCCCAGCTCTATTTAGTGGGAGTACACTATAATGGAGGTATTCCATGATAAGAATTTTAAATACCATGGTATGACCATACAACTCCTAGATAGGAATGACTACATCAATATACAATGTCATGACTAGCGAAAAGGTGACACAATTTGGTGATGGGTGATGCTAATAATTATTTCCACCAAGTTTAGATCTTAAACTATTGTTTCATCATTTTTAAAATGCATATACCTGGGTGTTTTGTGATCATGGGATGGGACTCAATATTGGTTCTGATGAGAACTCTTCCATTATCCCTTTGATATAATCATGAAGGGAGATTATCTATTCATTTCTAATAGTGAAATACCCATTAATCTAATTGATTACCAACACTGAATCACCTCTAACCTCTACGTTGTCAACTCGTATTTTGAATTCCAATTATAAACCCACAATTATGGCATGCTATTCTTCCTCATTATAATTAAAACTTTATGATAATAGGAATGAGTTAGGAAAGTATGGCTTTGCAATTGAGACAATCATAATCCCTAAACCATCATTGTTGAGATTATGATATTCCATTCTATTCCCAATTGGGCTCCTAGATGAAACATTTCAATTCATTTCCCACATTTGATATCCATATTGAATTGAAAATTCTATTTTTATGGAAATTCATTATTTAACGTCATTTCTTCCACAGAGAGGTGCTATGTGAGAATGTCTACCTAGGATTTTACTTTCTCTACTTTTTGAGGCATGAATTGTAAATACAATTATTAGAAAATAATCACCCACTACTCTAGACTACTAGGAAACAAAGGATGAATGATAATATAGTTGAGTGGCTTATTATGATAGACCACTTTAACTTCATGGTTCTATATAGAGTTCCTCAATTTCTGAAATAAAGAGAATAATTCCAAAAATCTCTCATCGATATCAATATAATGAGTCTTAGCATTGAGTGTTGTTTGAAAAAGATAATAAAAGACGTTTTCATTTCCAACACCATTCTTTCCCCCATAGAATCTTCCTAGTGATCATTCCCAACATGTAACATATAACATGAGTGGATTTCCCTAAATGGATATCACTAATTCCATTGGCCCCAAAAGTTAATTCTTGAGGGGATAAAATGATCCCTATAAATCACTAGTATACTAATATGAGACCCCTTATTAATAAATTTGGTGAGGGAAAAACACTTCCATACAAGTTTAGATATGATAAATGGATTTAGGAAAAGATTCAATGATGTCATCTCAACTCATTACGGTTTCAATGACGTGACTTTATAATGATACTTTTTGTTTTCTTAGGATCAACTTCGATGATTTTATGGCATAAGATGAAGAATAGAAATTTTATAGAGGATACCCTGAAAGAACATTTCAACTGCTTTATATTCAGACTATGTTGTCATTTCTTGAAGAAGATGGTCACTAGGTCCACTAGGTGGCCCAATTTTTTTTTGTATTTAACAACTAAATCATAAACTTTTCATTAATTAAGAATTTTAGAAAAGGTTTTGAAGACGCAATGAACAACACAGTGGTATGTGGAGCTGACATTAATCCAAAAAAGGTCATTACCTGATAACATAATACTCCTTTAGGGGACCTGAAGGCATGTACTATTCAACTCTTGGTGCCATCCAGATTTTGTTGTACCCTGATTGGACATCCATGTAGGATAAGTCATGATAACCAACCATTGCATGAATCAAGAGTTCTGTAATTGGAACCAGGAAGCCATTTTTCAGATAGAGTTAGTTATGGTGGATGAATTCTATGCAACTCTGATTTTCCAATTCTTTTTATTTTCCGGGATAATGTTTTCTATCCATTTTGGATATTGTACCTCTTAGATGAAGTCATTGGTGATGATATTTTCCCCTTCATCCTCAATTTTGGAGAAGTGGGTTGGGTGTGACCATATAGAATCCTATTTTAATCCCAAATAGTCTTATGAAAAAACCAACTGAGGTGTGGAAACATCGTGTTTGTGTCTAAGAAACACTAAGTAATTTCTAACAAATGCATTGCATTTTTTCATCAGGAAGGATATATATATATTTTACTCTTTAGAATTCAGGGCTGTACTAATTAAAGTGGGTCATGGATATTCTTTTTTACCCATATTTATCTCTACAAGTTCATCAACATTGGTGTATACACCTTCCTCAAATGTTGGAGGGGAATCCTTGAGGTCTTATTCATGTTCCTCTTCCTCATACCTTACAACTTCCACCTCTTCCCAAGAATTAGGTGATGGAGAAAGATCATTAGTGGGAGGAGAGGAGTCACTATACGAACAACCAGAATATGAGGAGACCATTTCATGCTCACTTTCTAAAATGAAGCCTTTTTGAAGTTATAAAGGGGAACTGAGGGACTAAGAATGAACCTATTAATATTCTCTTATTTTCAGAAAAACTTCTAGAGTAGTAGATAAAATAAGGATTTGTTTAACGCTCAAGGGATGGGATGAAAAATTATTAATCTAGAAATTCATTATTGCTTGAAAAGTTCCAAACATACCCAATGCCATTGATCTCATCTATCATAATTGACATCACCGAAGTCATTGAGCATGTACTCTAATTTCAACACACCTATTCACTAATCATCCTAAAAGGGTTTTCTATAGTCTTTTATAAACCATTTGGGGAATTTATTCATGAAACATTATTAACCATAGACTGTTTCTATTCCTTGTTGTAGAATCAATCATTAATATAGTACTATTTATAGGATTTTAGTTAGTATTTATCGCCATTTAATGTCGAAATTTTCCAATTGACACAATATTTGATGTATTGGAGATTTAAGGATGGGTTGATCACATGATGATGTATCCATGATCTTAATTGTAGAACATTATAGACTATATCCTATCTAACAACCATGAATTATGAATCAAATGTAAGATCCCAAAACTGAGTACTTATCTTGATCTCACTAAGAGGTTGTTTCTCATTATTTTTTTAACCTAGTAACATTAGAGTAAAGGGGGAAAACTAAGAATCTACATAACCCATTTGAAAAACATTTTGAATGCAAATTAGGACGAATCAAAAGCCATTTTCAATAATGGCTCATTAGATATCAATTTCATTTATACTACTAGATCAATTTAGGGGTTTTATGTTCCCTAGTATAATGGAATCCTCATCCTGGTCTATAAAAGAGATGGTCGTGTGGAATTTTACATCATTATTTTCTACACGATACACTTCATCCGCAACAACCTAGACTTCAAACATTTGAGGGCAAGAAAAGGACTCTATAGGTTACTCCCTAGGGTCATTTGATAGAATCATGACATTCTGGTTTGAAAATTTAACTGGCACTAGGGATATATGTTTGAAAACATCATACTTCTAATCCAGAGGTCTGTGCATCCGAGAATGGGGATGCACATTCATAGGGTCTTTAGGAGTTGATGTTATTCATATAGATGGGTTATCCTTTTTGAATGTAAATGATGGTACCTTTGATATTCTTGAATTAGGCTATCTAGGTTTTCTTACACAATGAGGATGATTAAGTGATGACGTGTCCTCTAACTAATCTTCCCGGTTGATTATTTTTGTGTAGACCCTATTATGTGTAGGGGATATTTTGTGCCCTATCTACGATCACTGTAGAGATATCCCATGAATTATAGTTACATGGAATGTTCTAGTAGGGGTGTGGTTAATATATTAACTCTTGGAATAACCACTTTATCCCCTACATCCTCGACTCTGGAGGCATCTTCCCCAGGTTCCCCAGTTAGGTGTAGTGAATTCAGGTTCATAATCAGGTCCACCATTTGATAATGGATTAATTATGTGAATAACATTAATGGTGTAACACACCAAGATTTTATGAGATATGTTCTTTTTAATATCATTGAAATATAATGTTGTACACTACACCAATATTACCTTGTAATATAAGCAACAATATACTTGGCTTGTGTTACACGCAAGAGCGACCTTCCTCGATTGCTTGTGAGGTACGCAATACCGAGTTTCACTAAATAATGATATTTTATAATATTATTATGAACTACCAGTTATGAATAGTATTAACTGAATTTTGAATTTTATAACATTATAACCCATCTTAATCTTTTTCAAGAACATGGTATGAGAACAAAATCAATTTTTCATATAAAGGAAGTATTTTTCAAAAAATTCAGTTCTACCGCTTTTTGATGGAAGACCCATTTTAAATCTAATTTTTGAAATGTTTATAAGTTCAATTTAGAAAAATAAACTAATTATTTTGAATCAGGATATAAAAATTTACATTGGATAAAATTTTCATATTTTTATGATAACTTTCATATTTTAAGGAATAGTAAACATACGCTAAATTTTACTTAAAAGAAACTTTTTTCATCAAGATAAGTTATATGATTAAATTATAAAATTGAATGATTTTAATGTTTAAATAGAATATTTTTTACCATTTAATATAATTTATGTCATTATCATTAATTTTACATTGAATTCATAGGTAAAAACATCTCAATCTTTTGCAACGTTTTAAACAAAAAAACCCTTTTTTTCAACATTGGGATTAATTTTAAATTAATTACGGCATCTTCTATGTTATTAATATGTAAAAGTGTATTATATATTTATAATTAGGAGGTTCAAATTGTGTAAATAGATAACTTTTATTTTTAGACATTATGAATGGTAACTACGGTAAATTTTATTTACCACAGTTAAAGGTAAATCATGTAATTAAGGGTAAAAATAATATTATAAAATTTCCCTAACACATGTCTTGATATAATTGGTTGATTATATTTCTACCTAAAACATACTTGGGTCGAAATGGAATCTTTTGGAACCAACTCGGATGTGATAAAGACCATTAATTTAATATATTTAAAAGAAAAGTGAAATATGTCTCACTCAAACTTTAATAATTAAATTATTTTTAATATAATGTTATATAGAATATAAATTCAATTATAAATACCCATATGAAAGATAAAATGTTTTTATTTATCATGTTAATTTATTTTTTATTTTTATGAAATATATAATTACCATAATAGCTTATACATTAATGATGTAGAAATTATTTATTTAGTGAAAATTCAATAATATGGTTTTTATTAAAATAATAATACGCATGAAATTACCTAAACAGCTGACCAAAACTTATTTGTCGTGTACATCAAATTCATAAGAATCCAATGGTTGACTTTTTGACCATTTGGAGACATAAATCGTGATTATGACACTTATATTATTATATTTTAAATGATGTCAAAGTTGTCACCTTCATAATTAAATGAATATTACAATTTAAATGTTGTGAGTTTAAGTTGAAAAATTAGATTAAAAGTATTATTAATAATTATACTATATTTATATTCATCATAGTATTTTATTTTTAATTTATATGAAAAAAATAAGCATATTAAATAATTATACAAAAATGTTGTAGTAATTATCTTATTAAGAGAAATATCAAATAAATGGTTTTAAAAATATTAAAATAAATAATATATTAACAAATTAATGTGCTCCCCAAATTATCTAGATGAATTATATATTTTAAAAATATATTAAATATTTTGGTTCCTATATATCTTTAGTGTGGATTTTACCTAAATTCAAAAAAATGAATAGTTTCAAAATTGACACTATTAATATTTTATAAAAATAACATATTATTAAATTATCTAAAAATCACAAAAATATTTAAAAATTATATATTGAAATTAATATGGCCAAAAATGTCATAAATTAACCAATTAAAATTTTGAATATTATTACAACAAATAAAATTAAATATATAAAATAAGGATAAATCATGATAATAAGGTTTCAAATAAATTCCAAAAATGTATAAATTTTATTGGTTGATGATATTACAATCGTATCTTATCTCATATTAGAATTTGAGCCACCTTGGAGGTTTTTATGTGGGGTTTGATTTTATTATTAATTAATATTTTTGAGGTTTCCAAAATTTCCCCTCCTCTCTCTTATAAAAAAAACCTCCTCCCTCTTCTCTTCACACAATTTTGAGCCTTCAAGATTGGGGAACCCCATCCCATTACTCATCTAAACATACCTAGTAATATTCTAGACGTTCTGGTTTTCTCAAAAGACCTACTCTAGTCCCTTAAGAGGAAGTTTAAAGGAGGTGCATCGAGGAAGCGGAATTTCGGATACATACATAGCATATCAGACCTAAGGTAAGGGATAATTATTCCAATCTCATTCTTATCTGAGATTGTTTATTCATAAGTATTTACTGGGGTTATATTTATCATACATTTACATGTTTTATAAGAATGTTTTCAAAAAGTATTTACAATTCTTCCATGTATGTTTAATGTCATGTTTACGCCTTTTTGACTTTTACACTATGGTATGGAAGGAATATTTCTTTTGTTTACCACAGGATGTACTTTTTTACTTATCTAGAAAAAGTACGAGAATATTGTTTATTTATCATATATGAAATGAACATATTTTTATGGTTTCATAATGATTTATTTCTATGATGCTTCCTCTACAAGATTTCATGATTATTTTTAACAAAATTATTTTCTTTTAAAATTTAACGACATTTTAAAAAAGAAAATGATTTTAAAGAAGAAAGGATATTTTTACTCAAAAAATCTTTTCAAGTGTTTAATCAAAACAAGTTTCCATCCAAGATTACATTATTTAATATGGTTATGTTTCATGAATAATGTCCCTATAATTTACATGGTCTGATTTAGTTTACGATGAAATTATATCCATTGTTTTATATGGATTATGTTATGATGGGATGATGTTTATGAAACCCATTTTATTTGTTCAGTTATGATGAATAATTTATGTTTATTTAGTGGCACACAAAATAATGATTTCATTTTGAGATGGGTGGGACCTATATCTCCCTCCATTGAATTGGGTAAAGATTTACATCTCATGAGATAAACATGGATGGAATGACAAGTAAATCTGGTTCAGTAATACAGGGCTGGAATGACAAGTATACGTAGATCAATAATGGACGTTTTCCTCTATAATGGTCATGGAAGAAATTACTTGGCTACTATGGAAATCATATCATATGATTAATGGTTTTCAACAATTACATGTTTTATTCCCATGATATTTTATCATGATTAATGTTCCTTTGTGATATATTCCTTACGCACTTCCAAGATTTATTTCATGACTCAAGATTTTGATATTTAAACTTTATGTTCATGTTTTTCAGTTCAAATGTATATGGTTTTTTAATATTCACAATTTTTACCCTTACTTAGCATTTGAGTTCACCATTTTTATTTTTTCTTTTCCCCATAATATAAAAGAAGGTCTTAGGAAGAAAAAAAAGGAAGATCTTTATGGGAGATGTTGAAGATCATTCACAATGATTAGAAGATTATGTTCTGAGTTTCCAAATAAACTAAACTAATACAGTCATTGGGCATCTGTCTGTGCCATGTATTATGTTTTCTTTAAATGTAATATAATTTACAAGTATGTCAAGATTGGGTCTCTATAGTTGGTATCAGAGTAAAGGTTTAGTTAAACATTGGAAACTAGGATGCAGAAACATCAGTGAGATCCCTAGAGATATTTTTAAGGTATGTATAAGGATTTCCCTAAGTTTATGTAAAATTATAGGTTATAGTCCTAGAATTATGGTAATAATCATAGAGTTAAACCAAAGATGTTAGATATTTATGGTACTCCCCTTTATTATGTTGTTTTCCTAGCACGATTTTTTCCTCTAACACTATTCTTTTAGGGTTTTAGACGACAACTTGAATACGAAGGAACTGTGTTGATCAACGTAATTGGAAATGAAATGATTTTTCACCTAAAAAAAACCAATTTTAATAGAGATGGAGTGAAAAATATTATTACAATACATACAAAATCTATGAATCATTCCAATCTTCGAAATGAGAAGAGAAGATAACAATATTCTATTGAGTCCTTCATGAGGCAATGTCCACCTTTTTCCATGGGTGTTCTATTATTGAGGAAAAATGGATCAGTACCATTGAAAATATATTTTTCATACATTTCTGTTTAGAACATGAAAATGTCATTTTGGTTTTTTAACATTTAGAAGGTGAAGCCGACCAGTGGTGGACTCAAATTAAGAATACAAGGCCCCAAGTTGAAATTGAATCCATGGAATGTGATGAGTTCCAAAACTTGTTATTCAATAATTACATCCCTCGTATTCTTTTAACAATGGTGGAAAATGAGTTCCTTGAGATTAATAAAAAGGATAATGAATCTATTGGTTTATATGAATCAAATTTTACAAGGCTGGAAAGGAATGAATATGGATTTATCATCCAACCTAAAATTAAAGTTAATAAATTCTTTAGTGTCTTAAAACCAATTCTTCTATGGGAATTAACTATAAGAGACATCAGTAGCTATGATGAAATTGTGCGTTGTGCTATCAAGGTATAACTAGAAGTTGGTGTTACATATCCATCTCATGGTTTTGACAAGAAAAAAAAGATGGAGTTCAAGGTAATGTCTCTAAAAAATGGTGGAAAGAAAATTATTGCTTCATTTAGCATAATGTGTGGAATGAAGCATGGTGGAGATTCTCTAAAGGGTACTAGAAAATGTTTCATGTGTGGAAAGAAAGGTCATCAGAAGCAGAATGCCTATGTAATGGGAAAAGTTTTCTAATGATGTAAATAGTGGAAAGACTACAGAGAATGTACCACTAACACTTCAATGCTATAAGTGAATGGAAATGGGGCATTATGACAATCAATTCCCTAATACAAGGGTTAATGATGATCGATGTGAGAAACCTCTTAAGGCAAAGGACAAAGGGAAGTCACATGTGATCACTATTTGTGAGGTTGAGTATGACAATGGTGTGTTGGAATGAATAAGTGTTTATATAATGTGATTTCAAAATAGTGTCAGGGAATCTCATTTATAGTATTATATAATATTTGGATATCATTGTATAGGTTTATTGTGGTTTTAAATAATTATATGGTACCTGTAACCTTGAAAAGTGATTGAAATATTTTTTGAAAGTAGATGATATGCACATAATCAGCTCATAATTGATAAAAAGAAAAAGTGATATCATGGTTTGAGTATGTAATTTTTTTTTGTATATTTGGTATATATAAAGGGTTAATTTTGAGGTAATTCATGTTTTCACTAAGGTTCTATTGTAATTTATGTTACTATCATATTTAAAGAGGATGCATGATGAAGTGATTCAAATTTTTGGAATGTGACCAACATGATATAACATATGATATATGGAGATAAATGATGGTATTCACATGCTTGTTATATGACCTTAATAGTTATCGTTTTCTTTATACTAGAGATTGGATTAAAGTATTTTAGATAAGATTGGAATGGATTAAGATGTACATTAGATAGTATTGTTTAAGGTTAAATCCTTTTTATTTTGATATTATTTATTGAATGTTATAATGGTGTAGTTTTAGAAAAAGGACAACTTGCAGGACGGGTGAGAACCCATTGCGTCAGACAAGGATGTGAGAATCGAACCCACAACCAAAGTGTGATAGGCCTTTATCACCTACCACTAGCTTACAATAAGTCCCTGGTTAGTAGAAATTAGTTTTATTTTATTAAGTCGTATGATAAATGAAGTATAGGTCCATTTTTATAACCATATATGATTAATATTCCCATATATGGACTTATGTATATTTAATAACTTTTTCTAGCATTTTGTTTGAGATAGATGGAATGACCCATCATTCTATCACATAATCTTCTAACACTTCAAGAATGAAAAATTCAACTTCATTTCCTTAAGATATGAAGTGGGAATTATTCATGAAATGACCAAAGACGAGATTGACCCAAAATAAAGTGTGTATTTATTTTAATTCAAAATTTTCAAATTTGGGGAAATGATCATGAAAACCAAAAATTTTGTCCTACTACCATCATATTCGATGAATCAGATGGTACCTTAGATCATCAAAAATTTATGGCTTTGGGATTGTTGGATTTTTTATATCCATGTTCTCAACCAGTCTCAACCAGAACATGATGGCTATATTTCTATTCAATATCCACATTTTCACCTATGTTCTTCTTTGGGGAAACCCATTGATGTGTTAATATAGGAAACCATTACATTTCATACTTTACTTTTTTAAATTATGTTTTGGTATTCCTTTTTATGATGTGGGTTTCTATGAAAGAAATTTTCTTGTAGTAAAACATTTATAACCTTGACGAATTTCGAGGCCGAAATTCATTTTAAGGGGGGTATAATGTAACATCCCAAGATTTTATGAGATATATATTTTTTAATTTCATTAATATCTTCTATTGTACACTACACCAAGATTATATTTCAGTATGCGCAAAAATATACTTGGCTTGTGTTACACGCAAGAGCGGCCTTCCTCGATAGCTTGTGTGGTACGTAATACCGAGTTTCAAAAACAATGATATATTATAATATTATTATGAAATAGCCATTATGAATAATATTTACCCCATTTTTAATTTTATAGCATTATAATTCATATGAGAAAAAAAATCAATTTTTCGTATAAAGGAAGCATTTTTCAAAAAATGCGGTTTCGCCGCCATTTGATATCGTACCCATTTTAAATATAATTTTTTACAAGTTTATAAGTTTAATCTGACAAAATAAACTAATTATTTTGAATTAGGACATAAAAATTTACATTGGATAAATTTTTCATATTTTTCAAATAATATTAATATTTTGATGAATAGTAAAAATACACTAAATTTTACTAAAAATAAATTTTTTCATTGATATAATTTTTATGGTTAAATTATATTATTAATGTTTTTAAAGAATAAATATAATATATTTTTACCATTTAATATAATTTATGTCATTATCATTAATTTTACACTGAATTCCTAGGTAAAAACATTTCAATCTTTTGCACTGTTTTAAACAAAAAACCCCTTTTTTCAACAAAAAGATAAATTTTAAATTAATTACTGCATCTTATATGTTTCTAATTTGTAAAAATTTATTCCATATTTATAATCAGGAGGATAAAATTGTTTCAATAGATTAATTTTATTTTTACGCATTATAAATAGTAACTACGAAAAATTTTATTTACCATAGTTAAAGGTAAATCAGGTAATTAAGGGTAAAAATAATATTAAAAAATTTCCCTAAAAGTTGTCTTGATATCATTGGTTGATTATATTACTCCCTAAAACATACATGGGTATAAATGGAATCTATTGGAACCCACTAGGATGTGATTAAGACCTTTAATTAATTTTATTTAAAGGAAGGTGAAATATGTCTCACTAAAACTTTAATAATTAAATTATTTTTAATATAAGGTTATAAAGAATATAAATTCTATTATAAATACTTATTTTAAAGCTAAAATGTATTTATTTATCATAGTAATTTATTTTAATTTTTATGAAATATATAACTACCTTAATATCTTATACATTAATGATGTAGAAATTATTTATTTAGTTAAAAATCAATAATATTGGTTTCATTAAAATAATAATACTCATAAAAAGGTCCAAACACCTGACCAAAAAATATTTTTCATGTATAAATAAACCATAAGCATCTAATTATCTACTTTTCGACCATTTGGAGCCTTATGAAAGCGATTATGACACTTATATTCTTTTTTTAAATGATGTCAAAGTTGTCACCTTCATAATTTAATGAATATAACAACTTAAATGGTGTGAATTTTAGATGATAAATCTTATTAAAAGTATTATTATGAAATCTATAAGATTTATCTTTGTCATTGTATTTTATTTTTAATTTTTTTTCAACAAACATATATATGAAATAATTATACAAAAATGTTGTAGTAATTATCTTATTAAGAGAAATATCAAATAAATGGTTTTAAAAATATTAAAATAAATATTATATGAACTAATTAATGTGCCCCTTGATTTCTAAATAAAAATAATTTAATTTATGAATCTATAAAATATTTTTTTCGAATATATCATCTGTGTGGAGTTTATTGGAATTCAAATAAATTAATAGTGTCAAAATTGACACTATTTATATTTTATAAAAATGACATATTATTAAATTATTTAAAAATGACAAATATATTTAAAAATTAGAAAATGAAATTCATATGGTCTAAAATGTCATAAAGTATCTAGTTGTGGAAAATTCACAACACCTAAGTAAACATTCATTACCATTTAAAATTTAGAATATTATTACCACAAATAAAATTAAATTGATTAAATAAGGATAAATCAAAATAATAAGGTTTAATATAAATTCCAAACATGTCTAAATTTTATTGTATGATGAGATTATAACCATATATTTTCTCATATTCGAATTTCAATCACTTAGGAGTTTTGGATGTGGGGTTTGATTTTATTAATAATTAATATTTTTGAGGTTTCCAAAAGTGCCCCTACCATCTCTTATAAAAAGGACCCTCCTCCCTCTTCTCATCACACCACTTTGATCCTTCATGCTCATCCAACACCAGCCCATTACTCTTTTAATCTTACCTAGTAACATTTAGGAGGTGTTGGTCTTCTCAAAAGACCAACTCTAGTTCCTTAAGTGGAAGTATAAAGGAGCTGCGTCGAGGAAGAGGAATTTCAGATACATACGAAGCATATCAGACCTATGGTAATGGATAATTATTCCAATCTCATTCTTATCAGATATTGTTTATTCATAAGTATTTACTGGGGTAATATTTATCTTCCATTTAAATGTTTTATTAAAAAAATTCACATTGTATTAAATATTCTTCCATGTATGTTTAAAGTCATGTTTACCCCTTTTAACATTAAATATGTGGTATGGAAGGAATATTTCTTTTGTTTACCATATGAGGTAATTTTTGACTTTTTAGGAAGAAGTACGAGAATATTGTTTTTTATCTTATATGACATGAATGTATTTTTACTGTTTCATAACGACTTATTTCCATGAAGCATCCTCCACAAGATTTCAGGATTATTTACAACAAAATTATTTTCTTTCAAAATTGCACGACATTTTGCAAAAAAATTGATTTGAAAGAAGAAAGGATGTTTTTCCTCAAGAATTAATTTCAACTGTTTTATCAAAACTATTTTCCATCTAAGATGACATAAATTAATATGGTTATGTTTTATGTATAATTTCTCTATTATTTATATGGTTTGATTTTTTTATGATAAAATTATATACATTGTTTTATATGGATTATGTTATGATGGGATGAAGTTTACAAAATCCATTTTATTCATTGGGTTATGATCAATGATTTATCTTAATTTTGTGGAACATGAAAGAATGATTTCATTTTGAGATGGGTGGGACCTATATCTCCCTGTAATGCATTGGGTAAAGATTTAAATCTCAGGAGATTGAAATGGATGGAACGACAAGTAAATTTGGTTCAGAAATACAGGGTTGGAAAAACAAGTAAACCTAGTCAGTAATATACATTGTCCACTATGATGGCCTTGGTAGCAATTCCTTTGCTACTATGGAAATCATATCATGTGCTTAATGGTTTTCCACAATTACTTGTTTTATTCCCATGCTATTTTATAATGATTAATGTTCCTTTTTTATCTATTCCTTATGTACTGATAAGATTTATTTCACGACTCATGATTTAGATATTTAAACATTATTTTCATGTTTTTACATTCAAATGTTTATGGTTTTTTATGTTCTCCATGTTTTCCCTTACTGAGCATTTGATCTCAACCATTTTATGTTTTCTTTTCCATAGGATATAAATGAAGGTATTAGGTAGAAAAAAGGGGGAAGATCATTAGGGGGGATGTTAAAGATATTTCACCATGATTATAAGATTATGTTCCTAGTTTCCAAAGAAACTAAAATAATACAGTCATTGGGCATCTGTTTTTGCCATGAATTTTGTTTTCTGGAAAAGTAATATAATTTCCATGTATGTCAAGATTGGGACAATACAAATGGAGCCGAAGATCATCTCTTCATCTAATAGATATTACGTTTGGTGGATGGGGCCTTATTCTAGTGCTTGGGGGGTGGTGATCCTTCTTTTGGGACTATATTCATAAAGTTCACTAAAGTTGTGAATAAATTTTTATTTTTTATAGGCTCATCATATCGCACTTTCTTCTCACACTTCAGGCCATGATCCTTTTTTATGAATGGGATTCCAAGGATTAAGATGCTGATAAAGTTAGTTGTCTCCCTGTTCAAGAATATTAAGGCACAATAGGATGTTTCAACTATGCTTAGAGGATAACCTAATTCTAGTTGATGATCATTCTAACCCTCGAGTCATTGATTTTATGAGTACACTTTCTATTAACTTCTTTGCATTCATTTTTCTCCTCTATATTAGTGACAAATATATATGATACTTGAGTATGAAAATTTTTAATTGTAACTTTCCCAGATCCCCCCATATTTTATAGGATGTCTTTTAAAAGAAAATAATTGTGGATGTGGTGCCCTATTACTTGGTTTAAGGGGAAATAATTTGGTATATCTTCATCATATTTTTTTTGGTCTTCCTGGGAATTGGAAACTTGACCAAGTTTTTTTCTAATGTATAGATGAAGTATCCAAGGACATGGTCATTTTGAAAATAGTAGACCTTTTTTTCCATCTCCTGAACCTATTTTCATATGTGTTCTCTTTGACTATATTAATAAGGAGGGAATTGATTCTGATGCTATAAGAGTCGAGATGCATGATATGGTTCATTATTTTAAGAGGGGGTATATAAATGGGGTTTCTTATGTGTAACTATAGTGGCCTCTAGTTTAACATATCTCATTCCATTTGTTGATGGGATTATTGAGGCCTTGGATTTCATCTCTACAATGGATTTTTCCACCCATTGTGGAATTGTTGAATGGTTCTAAAAACATCCTATATATTTTATAGGGATGAGTGGAATGTGATACTCATTAATGGGATACACAATAAATATAGCCGACAACCCTTCTTAATGGAGAGGTTGGTTCAAGGATTATGTCACTCCTTTCCATCAAGCAGTCAAATCCCAAGCAATTTTACTATCCTTCTTCATAGAGTTTTAATGATCGAATAATTTTTCCTTCTACAACATTGATTTGAACGAGAATAGAAACCACTAATAGTGGTTTTCCCACTCCATTATTGATATAGAATACAAAATCATGTACCATACAAAGGATGGTCCCTATAGTTATTTCAAAAAACACATAAGTTTCACTAACTGTAGTTATTGATGGGTTCCCATCATGGGGTTATAGTGAGAGATGAAATACATCAAATGATGTTCTGAGTCGCCTAAGAAATTATAAACTGGAAATTTTAGATTCCCAAAATTTAATGGGGTAAGATTCAGATAAACCTAATTAGGGTAAGGCTTATTTTCCTACTATATAGGTTCATGTCATTCCTCTATGGTTTCCAATTGAGCCCCGAGTGACTCAATAGTGGTCATAAGCACTTATGGAATGTTTTTCTAAGATGGAGCTTTAACATGTGTAGTGAATGAAGACTGAACTTGTGGAGCGACCAGATCCTAAATAAGTACATATGCCGATAGGGATATCAGTAATGGAACTACAAGAATTTTTTAGGGATAACCTACAGAGGCTGGACTATAAGGATGTTCCTGGACCAGCTTTGACTTCACATCCAACAGATGTAATTTTAAATCTTCTATAGAACAATAAAAATATAATGGTGGTTGGTACCCTACATTGAGATGATTTTTGTATCTATTTATGTATTTCTGGGAAAAACTCTTTATTGAGGTTCTCCAACATTAAGTGAGTGATGATACTCTACTTACAGAACATATTTTGTAGGAAGTCTACCTAGGATTAATTATTCATTAGATCTCCCCAATTCATTAATCTCTTCCTCTTCCTAAATAATCCTTTCCTCAAAGGAACTAGATTAACATCTCCATGATGTAGGTAAGGCATTATTTGACCCATACTATTTCCTTCTTTTCTAGAGTAATGTTAGATTGTTTTAAGGAGTTCCCAAATTTAGGGCATGTTTCTAGTTTTTGTTACACCCACCCCCTCAGTCTTTTCCAATTGTACCAAATTTTTAACTAAAATCCACATATGGATCATCATATGAATTAGACTCATGTTCTACTGGGTACGCAAGGGTGGTGTTGATGGCATTCACCGATGCATATTGCACAGTCGGAATTTTACCGGTGTCATTACGAGACTACAATCCTCTACACCCACCACAATATTTTTCTATATCATTTGTTTATTATATGGGATATTTTTGGAGAATAGTAATCCATAGGGAATGTTTAGATTGTTCAGTCATGCATATCCCAAGTGAAGTTACCAGATCATGGAATGAGATGAACTGGGAGAATCCATTCAGAGGGAATTTTTCTAATCAACAGAAAACTGATTCCCACTGAATAGAGAGTTGTTGAGGTGAAATCCCCGTTCTAGGAGGGATGTGGCTTTTTATTTTAAACATTAAGAGTCATTTTGTTTTGGTTTTCAGACATTGATGGTTGGGTTAAAAACCCCCATCCCTACAAGCGAGGTTTCTCATGAACTATCATGGTTTTTACCGTTGTGTCTTATGTTCTAATTCTATTTATTTTGGTTCAAACATGGGATGGGTGAATCATTTAGTTCACACATACACTCACTTCAAATTTACATTTCACTATTTCTGATATTTTCATTATCTAACAATGAGCATCCCCTAAATTGGAGGCATACTCGATATTCTCATATTCCTAACAAAATTGCCCCACAATTTCCTTCTCTCTTCAGGACCAAAATCTGTAGGAGTCAGTAGGGGCCTATATTGGTTGATCACATCTTCAGTTTTGAATTGACTATGTTTTTTAAGCCATACTGAAGCTAAAATATTGTCTGATACAACATTCAATATGGTTTTATAGTTAGGTAGTGTAGTAAAATTTAATGCTCCATGTGTACCCAACCCTCTAATATGAACACAAGATGTGGAATCAGTGATCAACTATTGAAATATCATTAGTACACTGAGGCATACACATTGAACGGCTTCTTGATGTTCCATGATCTTTAAATATTGGAAATCCCTAAGATATTCTAATTCATTTTTTATTTTCAACCCTTCTATTACTATAATCTTAACAGCAATACACAACATAAGGTAATACATTTTAATTAATGTAAAAAAGATTTTTCCATATATTGAGGCATAAGTTAGGAACACAATCTTCCAAAAACAACTCTGGAATTCCCTATTGAGTTTTGGTTAAAGGTGAACACATGATATATATGTTACCCTTATCCATCTGTTTCCTCATGCTTCGTACACCTTATTTAACTTTTTCAGAGGCTCCCCTACCTCGAATAAATTTAATGGATTATTCCCAACCATTTTATCATAAGGAGTGATATTGGTATGGATTTACTCTATCCTTTCAGAAGGAATATTCCCCATGGGAGGTTCAGATAATGATAATAACATTTGACTATCTTCTGGTGGAGAAGGAATTTAACTTTTTAATGAAAGGCAGTCTAATATGAAATACCTTGACTTCTCAAGTTCCTCATTTTTGGATGGATTTCTCATCCCAATATCTCCATGGGGAGCGCCCCAATGACAATCAGAAACATTAGTACACATAGAACTTTCATAGGGAATTACCTCACAGGGAGGAACACCATGATGGATTTTAGTAATGGGATGTCCCTCTTACTCCTTGACCACCCTTCCATGGAGGACATCCTTGGATATCATTAGAGGATACCCTCTAGAGGATGAAGAGATTGTGATATTGAATCAAGAATTATTAGTGAAGTCTCCACGGTTGACCTTCGTAATAAATGCTATAACACCATAAGTTGGTAATGGGATGGAAGGATATTGAGTGGAAAAAAAGCATCTTAGGTCTTTAGGAACACCAAGATTGAGTATAGAGGGATTATATATTGACTATTTATTTTCCATTTGTCTTTTTTGGGGCTTCTTTTTGGACTATTATTATAAGAGATTGGCGCCACTTGTAGGGAGAAGTGGTTTTTAGGGGAAGGTAATTTTGCCTTCCTAGGAGTGGCCATTGGGATTGGTCGGTTACATCTAGTTGGAGTGATTGTGTGATCCCAATCTGGTTCATCATATAATACGGTGGAGATTTCCCCATGACCATCCTTGATGGGAGAAGAGGTGTGTGTATGCTCTGGGGTGACATGCTTATTAGTAACCAATATTTTGGGAAAATAACTATATGTTCGTCCCTTAAAAACTATTTTTACCACTATTATGTTGTCCTGGAATGTTTATAGGATGTGGGTATGTATTTTTTTTCTACTTATTAACCATTTGTAGGATATTATTGGTGACTTCAGTAGTGGGAACATGGATATATTCCCATTAAATATTTGGATTAGGGTATATTTGTGCTCCTATATTCCCATTAATTATATTTAATATTGAAAATACACAAGTGTGGGAGTAGAGGGTTCAGTCGTACCCTCATTTTTCATTGGGACATTTTTAAGGACTTCTCCAGTTGATGTCAGACAAAACTGCTAATAGGAATGATGAATTAAAATAGGTGTGTTCACATGCTTATTGTCATTAACCAAAATTTGATGGAGCGATTATTTAGGTGAATATAGATAGGGCTTATATATGGATAGATTAGTGCAAGTAGGTGTATGATTATGCTCATGTTTTGCAGCAAGATTTGAACAACATGTTTCCTCAAGTGTCCGAATGAGAATTTTCAGGATAACTAAATTAGAGCAAGCATGTGTATGTTCCAACACATTTATTTCAACAAAACTGTATTAGTGGGATTATCCATGGGGTAAAGGTTTGTGAAATTTATCCTTATTGATATATTTATTCCCCTAATGGGAAATCTTGTGCACCCTGGTCTGAATTGCTTGGGTCAGATGGGAAATGATAGCACCCTCATCATATTGTGGTTTCACTATCGCATTGTGTTGGAGGTAGTGATTGATGGTAGGAACTATTTAGCAGGGCCCATGTGTTTTCTGGATTAGGTTTTATGTGGTGTATTGATCCATGTGATGGACCGGTTGTTGTGTTATAGGAAAACATTCTCAAAACTGTTGAATATGATGGTTGGTGTCATCTACATCAAGACCATCAGTCACTACTGAAAAAATGATTACATAGGAATCATGAGATGTATGTCTCTTAAGGTGGACTCTAGGGTCTATATTTTACCATTTTGATAGTACTCTAGGACCAATGAGTTTGAGGCCCTGCATTGAAGTCACAAGGTTGATATTGGCATCCATTACATGGATTAAGACCCAACATGAGCAGTATCTAGAGAATGAATTGGTGAAATCTTGAAATATTTCATTTTATATAAGGGTAAATTGGAAGGGAGTGAATATATATAAGATTGAAAAAAATAATAGAACCCCATCAATGAAGCATCACATTTGAATGAACATATTTTGGATTGATTGTTCTGTTTGGACCCTTTCATTTTTTTGAGAGAAAGGGGAATGATAGGTGTGTAAAACTATGATATTGGTTAATGATTTGCATTTTGTTAACCATTTTTCCCTCACTGAAATATGTTTATGTTAGTAATGGACTAGTTTGATGAGGATGAAGAAACATATCCTTTTTATCTTATGATGAATATGTCCTATTTTTTTCAGCAAAATCTTGTTCCTAATTTTTTTCCTAATAACAATATGTTTTAGTCAGAAATGGAATGGCAAAATAAGGACTAAGAAATATATAATTTTAATCTTATGAAGGATATACTGTAGTTATTTCATTCACATTCGGTTCACCATTTTTTCTTTGTAATGGAAACATGTATCATCTGACGGTCGATCAAAAGGGGTTGAACTGTGTTTAATAATACACATCAGGTTCAATATACTTGAATGCTTTTTAATGGGTTTGTTAATGGATCTAGAAAAAAATAATGGTAATATATCCAATGGGGACCTATTTTCCATTGTTAGACACTAGTTGGAGAGCTTTTCCAATTATTCTTATGAATTTACAATGGTTGAGAAGATGGGAAGTCGGGATAATAACACCCTTTTGGGGGGAATTATTGCATACTTCGAGACCCTCTTATAGATTTATGATATGTTCATGAATCCTTAATTAATTTTAATTGAAATTTTGTATTATCATTCAATTAAAATTCAATTATTATCATGTATATATCATTGAATAATCTATTTGTATTTGAGGTTCTTAATCAACGGAGATATATGTATGTATCCATGGTTCTCCATTGATGGTTTCCCCATAAATACTAACTAGATAATTTTTTATTATGATGATAATAATCTTCTAGCCACATTGTGGGGAACTCTAGAGTGTATCATCATTTAAGGGTATGGGAGTTGTTTTGAGTTTTGGACCATATCCATGAATGGGATTCTTATGTATACTTGAGGAAGGAATCAAACCCCACATACTTCAGTACCGTTTAATGGGGAACAACAAATCTTTTATGATCGTGTGATAAGAACCTAAATGTGATTATTAGCATCATATAGAAAGGATACCTAGGTTGAAGATTCCTAGTAAATATTTGGTGGGGGAGTTACACATAAGCAGCCTAAGGAACCTAGAAGGGATATGGATACCCAGGTTGAATTAGACCCTACAGGTAATATAGACAAGATAGAATAGTTTGGATTATGTTTTTTGGTTTTTGACAACAAAGCTAATTCATACTTACACAATTTATATGGGAATCAAACACCATTTAGTTTTGTCATGAAGACCCACGACTATGGAGGCCCTCATATTTTACTTTAAAGGATGTATGGACCTTTGAGAGTATGAAGTTCGTGCTAATACAAATTAGGTGGACCTAAAGGTTAGATTTCTGGGCTTACGACTATGAAGGATGCCCATTGAGCTTGAGCCATAGGTAAAAATTCTACGTATCCTTGTAATAGTAGGAATCAATGTTCCCATAGTTCAATAATGAATACCCACACCTTTAGGGTCCCTCATATTTGTCTCATAGGGTTTTATGGACCATTGGGGGAATATTTCCAGGATTATAACATATAGGTGGCCCAAAATGTTATATTTATGGGTTTACCCTTGAGAAGAATTCTCATTGAGAAAATGCCTTGGGTAGGAATCCAACATAAACTGGTTATAGTAGGAATAATAGTTCTCATTGTTTAATAATTTATGGATTAGACACTATGGTTTCTTTGTTTAATTGGTTTATGATTGGGTATTACTCCTGATGAGGATGAGCTTGATTGGTTGGGAAATACCCATAGAATGTGGCCATTGGGTTTTGCATCATGTGGATGTTATGATAACCATTGAACTCTAAGACCACATGAGCCATGATTGGTGTGTGAAAAAAGATGAAGAAGAATATATGTGAAAACACTCACTTCTCCTCTTCCCTTGGTGGAAGAGGGAGGGCCGATGAGAGCTAGGAGGGGCTCTAGTGCCCATCCCATCTCTGATCTTTGTATCCATGATAGTTAGGTTTGACTACCCATATGGACATGACCCTTAGGGAGAAAGGAAGATAAATAGTAACACCTAATGCATGAAAGGATAGGGGACTAATCTAGGACAGATGACCTAATATTGGTTCCATAGTGAGGGAGGAGAATCTACTCCAATTTTAATAGAAAATAATGATTAATCATTACCCACCGTGGCTAGAATCAGAGGCTCTATGTCTTGGAGATGACCTGTGTAGGACATGGTCCTAACCATAGTATCTGAGACTGGGAACTCCCTTAAACCATTCCTAGGGTCAGGTTTCTCATGCACATGGTAATAAAAATCAATACACACCCCAAGGAACCTAACCATTTGATAGGATAAGTTTGTGAGACCTCTGACCGTAGTAATGGAAATCCAAATGGAAGACATGCTTGTGTGACCCTATTAATGGTATTGAATGTATAGAGGTTTTGGTGGAGGATTTAATTTGTTACCTCTTATAAATGGGATCCAAAGTAATATAGGGACAACCATTGATGGATTTGTAGAGGAAAAAAATTGGGTTTCGTGTAGGATAGTGGCTGGGGGATCCAATGGAAGTTCACATAGGTAGGGTTAAGAGAGAAAAGCAAGGGTCATGCAGGGGTTGCTTCACTCAGGTGGAACTAGGTAAGGTTATTATACATTTGGTGATGGACCACCATTGGAATTAAAATTAGCTAAGAATTTTCTCATGAAATCAAGGGTCTCCATAGGTGTTCCAAATAGTGGTTCACACAGGTCCTTATTTTGGGAAGGTGACATCGCTCTATTCTCCGTCAACCATGGGGGAGATAATAAGTCATGTTGGTGTTGTGAATTTTAAACCATTGGAGGAAATTAATTTAACTACCCCTTATTAATTACATTTTTTCTTAGTTTTTTTATAATTACCTAAATGGTTTCATATGGCTTGGAAAAACGACTAGGGTGGGCAGAGCCTCAAGAGTCCTTCGCGAAATTTCATCCTTGGAAATCAAGACCCCAATGGTCCTATTTATAGGAATATATGGAACCTTGGGTGATAGTTATATTTCTATTTAATGTACCAAGTTGGTGTGTTGTGCTGGATGATGACTAATCCAACCAGACCATCCAATGCATTGATACCCTGTGCGCTAATGCTACCTTTGGGTACCTACTTAAGGGACATTATGATTGTTTTAGACCCTTGGGATTCTTCATTTATCATCTCCTCATACAATTAAGATATATCTCATTTAAAACATTTTATCCATGTGTAAAAATGGAGGGTCAGAAATATTATCAAAAAGGGTAAACATAATTTTTGGCCACAATGAATTGTAAAACCAGAGAACATTTATTACAATAGTTAAAGTAAAAAATCAGTTTATTTGGGGGTGGTGTTGGTTAAAAAATGATATAAGGGTATTAATTCTTTTAAAAATGATATAATTATTATTCTTCATTACATTTTATCATTATCATATCTTACATTCAAATACCTGTCAATTTAAAGACAATTTTTCTATAAATGGACTTTAAATCATTGAAATCATTTGTGAAATTCCCTCTGTATCCGTCCCCTTAAAAAATAGAACCTCTCTTAATCCCTTATTGAAACCATTAAGCCTTTAATATTTTCTAATTCATGCTCAAAATACTTTCTAGAATACATCCCTTTATCCTATATCTTATTTTAATCTCCTAATATTAATCCTCCAAGGCTAAAAATGTAATCCAAAGGAGGTATCTCAATGAAGATGTTTAGATATTAAACTAGATCTTTCAATTTAATTTCTTCTTCTACTTTGAATTAAATTTTTGCATCCATAAAAAATGATTAATAGCATATCATAAATATACAAAGAATTTATTAACATAATTTACCAACCATTTACCACTTATTCTCAATCCATTGGGAGTTGAAAGTATTTCTCATGAATACGTCTGAACTACCACTTCCTCGAAGCGATAAAACTCATTTTCCTGCACTATCATTCATTGTTGGTTGTTATGATAGCTTTAATGTTTATATATTTTAACTATTTATTAATAATTAATATTGTAAATATGAATTGGTATTTATATATCTCTAATTCCACCCATAAAAAAATGTAAACTTCACTCAAGCGTAAACGCGGAATAACGTCTCCACGTAGTGATGCAATTTATTTTTCATAACATATTTATATGAATAGTTATAAATATATAAATATAATGAACATATATTATATTTATATAATGAATTAAATTATTTATATGAATATAACCTGATCAAAGATTGTGGACCATAACCCATAGACCAAGATATATATGTAAAATGATGCAATTAACACCTAAAATAATGACTTTAATTGAGAATTTATAATTAGTAGGGATTGAAAAATATATAAGTGGATCATATATAATATTATATGTATGTATATGATAACTTTATATAATTATAATAAATATATATTTTTTATATAGGAGTTTACAGTTCTTACAAATCAAGTCATATATAATTGAAGGGGTTCCTTGACTCATATTAAAATTCACGAGACATGATTGTTGTTGTTCCCCATAATTTATTTTATGTGATTATATTATTAAGTAATGAATTTATTTTTAAATATTAATTAAATTAATGTGTTTTTAAGATCCATATTATGTTATTTCAATACCTATCCTTCAATTAAAAATAAACAAAAGTTGTAAGAATTTATTCTCAATTTCTCTTTTCTGAGACATGATTATTTTTATGCACTAATTTATTATTTATTTTCTTATATATAGACTAACCAATAATCTATTTTAGATTAATCTATTATTTAATTAAATATATTTACTAAACACTGTGATTTAAAATATTTTAATTACATTCATTTCATAAATTATTAAGCCACATGGGTTTTTCATCTCAATTCTATTTCATTAAGATGTATTTGATGTAATACACCTATAATATTTTATGAATATTATCTACTTGAACATTTATATGTTGTGTCATTAATATAATTATGTTAATTTAATTTAATTTTAATTTTGTTTCATTTCATTAATCGGGGTAATGATTCAAAAGTTACCACAATAGTAATGGTTTTATGTTATAATCACATTTTTATCGAGATTCAATAGGATTAAATTTACAATGATTAAATTAAATGACCCATCTATAAAAATTATTATATATTTTATTTTAATAGGATTATTTCTATTGATCACATGTTTTCATTTTCGTTTTCCTCTTTTTATGCACTCAAAATACTGATTGGATGTATTTATGGGAAAAACATTATTTTTTTCTATGGCTAGGAATATTTTCTTCTTGGTAGTTTTGTCATTAAAATTATTTGATGAATGATTTTAAAATTATCCAAAGTCATTATAAAATTATTTTTAACTTTATTTTCTTTCTTTACCATGTTTTAAAAGGAATTTTTGTATTTTTTCCAAAATGATGTACTTGTGACATTTTACTAAAAATGTGGGTGAGGTTTTTTTGTAATGTTCACCATATGAATTATTTTACCCACTATAATGCATAATATTTACTTTGAATATTACATTATATGTTTTTGTAGTTATTCTAAAAGTAAATTATTTCCTAGATATTTTGAAAATTATTATATTTTATGAATGTTATTTCAAAATGAATAGTGTCTTTTCCTTTAGAATTATTCGATTGTTTTTTAAAATTCATTTCCTTATATAACAAAAACCTTTGATGTTTCCTATGATTTATTAGGGGTATGATCTAAAGTTTACAATCATTATTATTAATCATTATGGTTTATGATTATTATTATGAAATATTTATGAAAAATATACTGTTTCCCCAGTATATGACCAAATGATATAATGAATATTATATGATCTTTTGGAACATACCTATATGATTTTTATCATGTGATATTGGGTTCAATTATAAACTAGGAAATGGGGTTCTATTCTAAAATTAGGCTAAATGGGTCCATTATATATGTTCAATGCATTGGGAAAAGATGTATATCTCATGAAATAATAAGTACTGTAATGGGGAGTAAACCCAATTTGAGAAGGGAATTTGTCCAATAAGATAGTCTTAAGAGGGAACATAAAATAAGTATGTGTTAGAATGAGGAGTGAAACCAATATACTATGATATCCTTGAAAGTGATCCATGACTAAGTGAAATATTTTCCATGCTTATTTGAATTCTAAAAACTTATATGTAACTCTTATGATATATTTTATTAGATCAGGATTTACTTTTGATGATTCTATACTCTTATGCGTTATTCATTTCAATGAATAAAAATTTATTAAATGAATCTCAATTATGATACAAGAATTTGTGGGTATGATTGTCTATTGTTTACCTCATGTTTTCATACTTTTAATGGAGTCATATTCTAAATTATGATCATTTTTTAAAATCTCTTATGTTTACCCTTAAAATGTATTTTAGATCACCCTTTCTTATATTTTAATTCGACATATTATGTAAGAAGGATTTATGTTTATTATTTATAACAAGTCTTCTATTTTTGAATAAAAAATAATTATTACTTCTGTCTTTAATGTAATTTTTTTAACACATCCATGATAACAAAGAATCAAGACCTCTATGGTCCTTAATGCTGCATTATTGTGAAATTTATTGAATATTCAAGTAAAATGAAGTAATATTTATATAGGAAAATATGGGTTTATATAGTTTGAATTAGAGGAATTTTTTTGTATCTTTTGGAAACAATAATGCAAAAAATTAAGTGAGAACCCTTGATATATCACTATGTATAAGGGGACATCAAATATTACAATAAATAAAGTAGTCTGGATTCCATAATAAAATAAATCCCTATATGGATACTACAAGTGAAATTGGTTTTGGAATATATGCATATTAGGGTGACAACCTCAAAATGTTTTGGTCAAGTATATCTTGACCATCATTCTGGTGCATGGTTAATGGGTCCTTACAATGCACCTGGTTTGGAACTCCTTATTGATATTATTTGGTTGATTCCAAATTTCATTAAGTGTTATTTTTAAGGTTTTGAATTGATAAAGATCAAGGATGAACTAGGTTAAACCTATGGTTTCATAGATTATAATTTTGTTTTTAATATGTAGATATCTTATGAATGATTTCTCATGATTGATTACTTTGATTAATGATACGTGATGGTTATTCTCACCGTTTTGGTCTCACTAATGGATTGAAGAAAAAATGAAAATGCTGAGAAGAAAATAGGTATGGTAAAATATTAAATCACGCTATTTGTTCTTAGTTATTTTAGTTCATGTACATCAAGAAACTATCAATAAATTTTATTCATATCCTCAGTGAGTAGGTATTTAAATAGTAGTGAAACTCATAATACTTAAATAATAAAATCTCTTGTCTATGAATCATTCCTAACAAAATTTCGTAATAATAATCCCTATATTAGTTTATTCATCATTTAGTGGAATCCGATTTTATTTTGGTCATTTATATCAATCTCTATATAGATCCCTTATAAATTTCTAGAATAAGAAAATCCACAATGATATCCTAATCCAACATATGATTATATATTATTGCTAGTATAAATATGACCCTACTATGGAAATTAAGTCCATTGTGTGGGTATTTATTCCTATTAAATATTTGTATATATCTTATATGTTTGAGGGAAAAATTAATCCTCATAGATATGCTGATTGTACATGTGTTTTATGATGTCTTTCTAGAAGAGATTTTTTTCTTCCTATAAATAGGGAAGTTGACTTTTCAACAGAAATAAATAATTGTGTGAAACCTATTTCAATGACTCCATATTTAGTGGCTCTGATTGAACTTCAAGAATTTATGAAGTAAATCTAGGAAAATCATGATAAGTGATTCATTTGGACCTATGAATCACCATAAGGCACACCAATACTTTTTAATTAGAATAAATAATGATCGATGCGACTTTCCATTGATTATTGGGAAAAACGATGGAAATAATGAATAAGTATCATCTTTACCATATTAATTTTTTTATCAATTATGACGAGCTCAATATTATTCCTACATTATTCTTCAAACTATATATTATCAGTTGATTGTTAAAAGTAAAGACATAAAAAATTCCAAATTCTCTTTGAGGTATGGAAACTATTAATTTATAGTGATTCCAATTTGATATTACTAATTACCCGGATATCTCTATGGATTTAATGAATAGTGTCTTTAGAAGTATCCTTAATAAGATTTTCGATAGTTTTTATAGATTATATTATTATATACTCCAAGTGAATTTATGATAATAGAGATCAGTTGGGGACTATGTTGAAGTCCAGAATTTAGGATAAACTGTATGAAAAATTTATCATTCCTGAATTTTATTTATATAATGTTTCATTATTGGGAAATATAATATGAAGTGAGGGTAAGTTGATGGTTCCATAATGTTATTGAAAATTGGAACATATTAATCATTGTGACTAAATCCATTGTTTTCTATGATTGGATGAATATTATCAATTATTTTTGAAGGATTTATCATGGATATCTAATAAAATCATCATGTTAACATTAGATGGAGTAAATTTTCATTGGATTGATGAACGTGAATAATAATTCAAGGAAATGAAGAGATGGTTGGTCAGTGAACATGTTATCGCACTATCCTATAGTGTGAAAGGTTTTTTGATTTTATGAGATGCATCAAATAATGTGTTGTGATGTGTTATCTTGTAGAATGATATGGTGATAGATTATGCATCATGATAATTGGCCTTCCATGATCAAAATTATCTGACTCATGATATAGAGTTTGCAGTAGTAATCATTTAACTAAAGATATTAATGAATTCAATTTGTATGGAAATGCAAGAAATATAAACTAATTTAAAATGTTCAGTGTTTAAATTCACATAGAAAGAGGTGAATGAAAAAAATATTAAGGATGTATTTGAATAAATGTTATCACTTGTCAATAAAGTAACACCATAGGAAAGAGAACACATTGGATGATGATTTTAGTTCAAAGGATTATGATGGCTCCTCTATGATTAGGATAAAAAAGATGCAATATTTATTGATTTGTAAAGGATGTTGTAACACCCCAGGATTTTATGAGATAGATTCTTTTTAATTAATTTGATGTCTTGTGTTGTACACAACACCTAGATTATCTTTTTCTATGCGCAACACCATATTAGCTTGCAGTACATGCAGAATTATTCTTGGAACGTGTACACACAATTTCAAGTTATTTTGATAGAATTAATTTCACGCAATAATGAGTTTATGTGATAACTAAATATTATAACATAATCATTATAATAGTGGGTATGAATGGAAATAACTTTCTTCTATTAAACTATTTAAATGAATATAAGTGAATCTATTAAATAATAAAATCATTCCTTATAGATTTTACTAATAAAATACATATTTAATATATTCAATTTAGTGGGATTTTTTCATCTTAGGTATTTTCTAGAACATTATATAAGAACAACATCATTTTTTAGATAAAAGAAATATTTTTAAAAAAATGAAATTTTGTTTCCTTTTGATGGTGCACACATTTTAAATCTACTTTTTAACAGTTATATATAATCTATTTTATAAAATAAATTCCTTATTTGGAAGTGGAACATCAAAATTTAAATTGGTTTAATTTTTAGTATTTTTCTGATAAAATTTATATTATAATGAATAGTAAAAAATACTGCATTTTAATTCAAAACTATCATTCCATATAATTTATTTATATAGTTGGATTACCTTTTTAATAGTTTTTAAAATTTAATTGGATTATTTGTTATATTTTAATCAAATATTGGTCATTATAAATAATTTTTCATTTAAATTGGTCATAAAAACATGGGTGTAATTTGATAGTTTTTATTTTTTTAAAACCCGCATTATGGTTTTGAGAACGAGAATTAATTTCTAATTAATGAAAATCATGTGTTTTGAATTTTGAAAAACTGATTCCATTTTTGGAATCAGTGTGTCCAAATTATGTTAATAGGTTACTTTTTTTTATATTATGAATAATATCTATGGTAATTTTTATTTACCATTCTTAAAGGGAAACTTGTAAAATTAGTGAAACAAACAATATGATAAAGATTATAAAATTTCCCTAACACCTGAAAAAAATACTTCGATGAATTATTGTCGAAAAATATCACCAATGGGTTGGAAGTGATTTATTTAAGGGATTTCGTTTTCTAGAAAGTGATGTAATTATAATTAAAACCAAAGGAAGAGACAACATGTCACTCTCTCTATCTTATAAGTATAAAAATTTTAATCTAGTGATAAAAATGTTAAAACATATAAAAAAGATAGTCTAAAAAATCTAATGATATTATATACATCCCGTGAATTTATTTAGAATTTTTTATAATTAAACAATTACCATTAATGAAGTCACAATAGTGATGTAGAAATTATTTATTAATGGAAATATAAATTAAATGGATTTAAAAATATTAATAGAAATATAATATGACCTAATTAATGTTCTCCACAAATTTACATGGGGACTATGACATATAAGGAGTGTATTAAATATTTTGGATCAAAATTCTCTTCTGTGTGGATTTTATTTAAATTCAAATAAATGAATAGTGTCAAAATATAAACTATTGATATTTTATAAAAATAACATATTATTAAATTATATAAAAATCAAAAAAAAAATATAGACATTTAATAGTGACAATTATAAGGTTGAAAATTTCCTAATTTATCCAATTACAGAATATTTAAAACACATAAGTAAATATTTATAAGAATATATTATTTAGAATATTACTAGCACAATTTAAATTAAATAGATTAAATAAGGATAAATCAAAATGATAATGTTTTAAATAAAATCAAAATAGGTCTAAATTTTATTGATTTATACAATTTTTACCCAAATTCATCTTATCTTCGAAATAATCCACTTTGGAAGAATTTTAATTTAAGAATTAGTTTACATTAATTTAATAGTTTTGGTATTTCCAAAGGTGCATCTCCCCTCTCTTATAAAAGGTATCCTCTCAGTCTCTTTAATCACACATCTAAATCCCTTTGGTTCGGCCAAACCCTGACCATTTAATCTTCAAAATTTCCACACTTCATCCTAGAGGAATTTTTTTTCCAGAAATATATCCTATGGATACCTTGTGTGAAAATCAAAAATAAATACTGGAAAAAGAGGTAATGGTTTTATCACCTCTTTCAAAATTTGTTTCTTCTTTTACATCCTATTTTTTTTCCATACTAAAGTAATAAAAACAATATCTTATACATAATTAGATATTATTATAATTATGGTAGGACCTTATACCTTCTTTAATCCATCCTATGAATAACAATATCACCAAGCGTGCATACGTACAACTTACCGTATCCATGTTGTGGTGTACTTTTTTATTGAACAATACATAATTTGGATGGAAATAATGATGCATATAATGGATTTAAATAATAAATATAAAATGAAAATTATTATTTATAATTAATATACCATCCAATTCATTACCATTTAACCATTATGGGAATGTTATCGTCGCTCATCCGTAGGTATGGCTTACATCTCCACGACGCGATGAGATTCATTCTCCACGTTAACCACTGAAGAATGATTAAAAATTATTTCTAATAATTAATAATTAAATATATGGAATAATAATTCTATTGGATATATATATGTATATTTTATTACATGCTTCCATTCAATTTAATATGAAAATGGAAACAACATTCATGCGTACGTATGACCTACCATATCCATGAATGATGTATTCCATTTCATTTATATATCTATTATATATATTTAGATACTGAATATTTATTATATATAAACAATATTTTAGATTTGGGAAGTAATTAAATCATGACCTACATAATAATATCATGAACAACATGTCAAAACACGTATAGTAAAGAAACTGACTATTACCCAAAATGTTGGTTTAACATGGAATTGATAGATAAACATGTAATATAAAGTCATAAGTGAATCATATATGACATATTAAATATTATTCTGTTTCTTTTACAAGTTAATAATATTTTTAAACCCATTATACATGTGTTTTGGTCCCATACGGATGAAATCAGACCTATGGTACAGGTTAGTTTTTCAATCTCATTATTATCCTAGATTATTTATTCGTACACATTTACTGGTGTATATTTAACTTAGATGTCAATTTTTCATAAATATATATTATTATTTCTATACTTATACTATTTTTTAAATTTATTTCTACCCCTTGTTGCTGTTTTATTAAACGGTATAGATAGAATCTTCCTTCGTTTTCCAAAGGAGGCACTTTTTGACTTTTTCGGCACGAGTATGAGAAGAATGTTTTTTAACATATACGAAATGAGTGAATTATTAAATTTTCATAATTACTTGTTTCTATCAATATTCATCTATAATATTTTATGTTTATTTTCAACTAGATAATTTTTATCTAAAATTGCGTGTAATTTGGAGAAAAGAAAATTCTTTTTAAGAAGAAAGGATATTTTCCTCAACAATTAAGTTCAATTCTTTTATCAAAATTATTTTTCATCTAAGACAACATAGGGTCATGTTTTTATCCATATTATTAATTTATTTTTATTGTGTTTATGATGTAATTATATTATTGAAACAAATGTATTTTATAAGTATTTTGATGGAATGATGTTTAAGAAACCTAATTTATTTCATGTGTTATGCTATGATGAATGATTTATGTTTTTGAGGAACATGTAAGAATGATTTAATTATGATATTGGTGGCACATACATATTCCTCCAATGAATTGGGAAAATATTTATATCTCATGAGATAGAGGTGATTTGAATGAAAATTAAATCTCGATCAGTAATAGAAGGTTTGAACAACAAGTAAACCTGGTTCAGTAATACCTGGCTGGGACGAGAAGTAAACCCAGTTCAGTAGTGGACTTTGTCCACTATGATGGTCTTTATAGCTATTCCTTGACTACTATAGAAATGAAGTTATCTGCTTACTTGTTTTCCACAATTCTATATTTTATTAAAATTCTATTTTCTCATGTTTCATGATTCCATTATGATTTATGCCTTATGAACTACCAATAATTGTTTCATGACTCAAGATTTTGGTATATGTTAAATGTGATATGTTTTATTTCAAAATACATGTTCATATTTTTAAATTCTTATGTTTATGTTATTTAAGATATTTTCCATACATACCTTCACTGAGCATTTGATATCACCCCTTTTAATGAATCATTTCCCCCATAATTTGAAGAAGGGTATTATGTATAATGTTTCAATAAGGCGTTCTACTTATGACGAAAAAATTTGGAGACGATTTAGATGTATTATGAACTAGTTGTTTATGATTTATAGTTTCCAAAGGCACTACACTAAAAAAATATTTGGGCCTTTTTTTTGTATCATTTATTAAGAATTTCCCAAAAATAATGTAATGTTAATGTATATCATGCTTCGGTGTTTATAGTTGGTATCAGAATGAAGGTTTAGTAAACCTTTGAAAACTAGGATGAAAACACTTTAGGGAGATTTGTGGAGATATATCTAAAGTTTGACTAGGGATGTCCCTAATGGTAAGATTAAATATAGTTTATTGTCCTATAATTATGGTAACGAATCATGAATAACCTAGGATTAAATCTAAGAAGTTAGATATTGAAAGTACCCCTTGATTATGTGGTTTTCCTTGTATTATTTTTTCCCATCAAACAATTATTTTTGGGTTTTAGATAATGGATTGAACCAGAATGAACTGTGTTAATGATCAATGCACTGGGAATTTCAATTAAATAAATCCTAAAAAACCAAATGTTCTGGTAGATATAATAAGAAATCTTTTTTCTATACTTACACAAACTGTGAATCATTTTGGAGTTTCCAATGATCTGAGAAGGGAAAAAAATTCTGTTTAGTCCTTTATGAGGAAAAATCTAAATTTTTTTAGTGGGTCTTCTGATCCACTTATTACTAAACAATGGATCAGTACCATTGAAAAGACATTTTCCATCCTTCACTATTCAAAACATGAAAAGCCATTTTGGTGGTTTATTTTTTAGAAGGCGAAGAAAACTTTTTGTAGACACTAATCAAGAATACAAGGCATGAAAATGAAATTGAATACATGGAATGGGACAAGTTCAAGAACTTTATTTTAAGTATTTTATTTCCTCTTATTCCTCATAAAAATATGGAAAATCAGTTCTCTAAACTAATGAAAAAGGATGATGAATCCATTGGTGCCTATGAATCGAATTTTACAAGACTGGAAATGTATGATTGTAGAATTATCATCCAACCAGAATGTAATGTTGATCGATTTTTCAATGGGTCAAAACAAATTCATCGAAGGGAATTATCAATAATAGACATTAGTTGCTATGAAGAGATTTTGGATTGTGATAATAAGGTTGAAATAGAAGTTGGTGTTACGTATATTTCTCATCGTTTTGATAAGAAATAAATATTGGAGTTCAAGGGAAAATATCAATGCTTTGGTGAAAAGAATATGATTGTTTCATTATGCTCAAAGTTTTGAAAAAAGCATGGTAGATATTGTTTTAAAGGGACTATAAAATGTTCTATGTGTCGAAAAGAAGGTATTCGAGCAGTTGATTGCCGATGTAATATGAAAAGGGTTTCTAATGATATGAATAGAGAAATTAAAACCGATAACGCACCACTCACACTTCAATTCAATAAGTATAAGTAAATGGTGAATTTTTTTAACCACTTCTGTAATCCATAGGTTATGGATGATTATCAATGTCCACAACCACCTAAGTTTGATGGCAAAGGCAAATCACATGAGATCATGGTTGGAAATGTTGAGTTTGCCAAAAAAGTGGTTGAATGATTACATTTTAATATAATGGTATACCAAAATAGTTGTTTATAATATTTTTATAGTATTATGAAATATTGTAATATCTATGTATTGGTCCATTGTGGTATTCCATATGTATATGGTATTGTTAACCATGAAAAGTGAATGAAATATTTTTGTAAAGCACATGATATACGCATAATGATGAGGTAAGGAGAAAATGAGATTTTTTATAGTATTAATGACCTCATGATGGGTATATGGATAATGTGATATCATGGTTTGATTATATATACTTTTTGTAATTTTTTAGTGCGGAAATATTTAATTTTGAAAGAATGCAAGTTTTCACTATGGTTACACTATAATTCAAATTATTACCATGTCTCAAGAAAATACATGATTTTGGTATTCACATGTTTGGAATGTGACAACCATGAACTAAATTATGAAATATGGGAGATAAATTTTATGTCAATTTAGTTCACCTCTTTCTAATGTTTTATATTTTTTATTTTTTGGATGGATTGTAATATTATCCATTTTGGGATAGTATATTTTATATTCCGTTTGAAGTTTGTTAGATTGATGTATTATCTCAATATATGTGGGCTTATGAATATTTTATTACTTGTGATAATATTTTTTTGAGACTGATGGAATGGCCTATCATTCAATTTCATGATATGTTAACAAAAATAGAATGAAAAGTTCAACTTCATTTCATTAAATAAGAGATGAAGTGGAAATTGTTAAAGGCACAAACAATGGTGAGATTGTACCAAAAGAAAGTGCATATTTAATCTAATGAATCATTCTTAAACTTTTGGGAATGGATTTTAAAATTTAATAATGTTAACTTAGTATCTTCTTATCCGATGAATCAGAAGGTCCTCTAAATCATCACAAATTTATGGATTTTTGGTTTTTAACATTCCCCAAATTGTGTTCTCTATCACTATCCATAAGAAAATTATTGTTATATTTCACTTCCATATCAATTTTTTCACTTTCCACCGATTTTCTTCTTTGTGGAAACCTAGCATTGAGTTACTCTGGGTAAATATTATGTTTCTAACTTTCATTGTTTAAAATGAAGTTTTAATATTCATTTTTACAATGAGGTTTTCTAGAAAAGAGTCTTTTAAGAATTAAATATTTTATCACACCAAATAATTTATTGAACAAAATTCATTTTTAGGGGGGAATAATGTAACACCCTGTGATTTTATAAGATATATTCTTTGTAATTTTTTTGATGTCTTGTGTTGTATGCTACAGAAAAATTTTCCTATGCTATACGCAGCCTCGTATTAGCTTCCTTATATGCAAAACTATTATTCACATGTGTTACACACAATTTCATTGTCTTTTATAGAAGTCATTTCACATAGTACCGATTATAAGTGATAAATAAATATTATAACCTAGTCATTATAATGGTGGGAATTAATGGTATTAACTTCCTTTTAAAATAAATGTTTAAATGAAAGTAAGCGAGTGTATAAAATAATAAAATCACTGTATATGGATTTTATTAGTTAAATATATATTTAATATATTCAAATTAATGTTTAAAATTCATCTTATGTATTTTACATAATATTATATCAGAACAAATTTATTTTTTTGTCAAAAAAGTTGTTTTTTTAAATGATTTATTTTCACCTTTTAATGGAGCACCAATTTTAAATCAATTTTTTAAAACTTTTATATATATTAATTGAAAAAATAACTTTCTTATTTATACGGGGGACATCAAAATTTACTTTGGTTGAATTTTTTGTATTTTTCTGATAAAAATCATATTTCAATGAATAGTAAAAATACTGCATTTTAATTCAAAATTTATTTTTCATCTAATTAATGTATATAGTTAGATTATTATTTTAATTGGTTTTAAAGTAAAATTGTATTATGTTTTTATAATTTAATCCAATTTTGGTCATTGGAAGTAATTTCACCTTTAAATTGGACATAAACACATGTTAGTATTCTGATAGGTTTTACTTCTTAAAAACCCGTTTTTGGTTTTAAAAACAGTAATTAATTTTAAAAAGTATTTATCCAACTTCTATGTTTTAATTTTGAAAAATTCATTCCTTATTTGGAATCATTAGGTTCAACTTATGTTAATATGATATTTTTTATGGATATTATGAATAGTAATTACGATAATTTTTCTTTACTACAGTCAAAAGTAAATCAAGTAAAAGAAGGTAACAAACAATATGACAAAGATAATAAAATTACACTAGAACTTTCAGAATAATATTGGATGAACTAAATTCTAAAAATATAACCTAAGGGTCAAAATTGATTCATTTAATAGAATTTTTTCCATGAAAGGGATTTAATTATAATTAATACAAAAAAATGTGATAACATGCCACTCTCTTATATCTTATAAGTATAATAATATTAATGTAGTGTTAAACATGAAAAATCATAGAAAATAAATAGTATATAGAAATATAATGAAATTATCTATATCATTTGATTTTTTTATTATTTTACTAGAATAAATAATTTCAATTAATGGTTACACAATAGTGATGTAGAAATTATTTTATTAATAAATATATCAAATAAATGGTTTCAAAAATATTTAAAGAAAAGTAATAACAACTAATTAATATTCTCCTTGAATTTTATCGGTGAATATTAAATATTAGGTTTGTCTTAAATATTTTTCTTCAAATTTTTCTAATTTTTGGATTTTATTTAGGGTCAAATAAATGAATAGTATCAAAATTGATACTATTGATATTTTATTAAAATAACATATTATTAAATTAATTTAAAATTAAAAAATATTTAAAAATAAAAACATTTAAAATTATAAGGTCTAAAATATCATAATATATCTAATTATAGACTATTGAAAAAACATATGTAAATATTTATAACCATTTATTATTTAGAATATTATTTGCACAATGAAAATTCAATAGATTAAATAAGGATAAATCAAAATGATATGGTTTAAAATAAAATCCAAACACCTATAAATTTTATCGGTTGAGTGGATTTCGACCCAACCACATATTATCTTCTAAATGATCTCCTTTGGAGGAATTTTAATTTAAAAAACAATTTATATTAATTTAATTGTTTTGCTATTTTCAAAGATGCCCCTCCCCTTTCTTATAAAAGGGCATCTCTCTTTCAATTTTAATCAAACCTTTAAAGCCTTTTGGCTTGGCCAAACCCTACTAATTTACTCTCATAATGTCCCTCAATTCGTTTTATAGTCCACACATTGGGCATAAATCTATCCTAAGGAGACCTTTTGTTCTAATCCAAAAGTGATACTCGAAAAATTTGTAATTGTCTTATCATCTCTTTGATAATTATTTTTTTTCTCCTTCCACTTATTATGTTATTTCAATAATAAAGTAATAAATATAGTCTCTTCAACATGATTATATATTATTATAAGTATTGTACAACCATATGCCTCCTTTTATCCATGTTACGAATAACAATACAACCATACATGCGTTCATACATCTTACTGTCTCCACACAATAGTGTAAATTTTTATTCAAAAATACATACTTTGGATGGGTATAATTATTAGTATAATGCATGTATAAACCAATATAACATTATAAGGTATCTTTATAATTAATATACCATACAATTAATTACCATTTAATCATTAAATGAATGATATCATCGCTCGTGCATACTTAAGGCTTACCGTCTCCACGATGCGACGAGATTCATTCTCCATGTTAAACATACAATAATGATTAAAAAGTATATATAAAAAATAATCATTAAATATATGATATAATAATTCTACTAGACTTATGTATATATATATATATATGTAAATTACTTGTTTCTATTCAATTCAATATGGAAACATAAACAACGTTCATGCATACATACGACCTACCATCTTAATGAATGGTGTATTCCATTTCATTTATCTATCTATTATATATCTTTATAAACATAATATTTATGATATATAAATCATTTTTATAGTCTTCAAGTCCATAAATATCGATCTAAGTAATAATATCAAGAATAAGAAGTCAAAACATGTAAGATAAATAAAATGATTGTTACCCAAAATGCTATATTAACATGGAATTGATAAATAAAAGGGTAATATAAAATCATATGTTAATCATATATGATATCATAAATTTAATTATGGTTTTATTAAAATTTAATAATATTATTAAACACACCATACATGAGTTTTTTATGCGTACAGAAAACATTATACCAATGCAAAGGGTAATTTTGCAATCTCATTATTATTCGAGATTGATTATTCGTAAGTATTTACTTGGGTATATATATCATCCACATCCATGTTTCCAAATTATATAAAATTATATCTATTCTTATAATATTTTTTAAATTAAATATTACCCATTGGTGAATTTTTATTAAATGGTATGGATGGAATTTTCCTTCATTTTCCATATGAGGTACTTTTTGACTTTTCTGCCAACAGTACGAGATGAATATATTTTTTAACATATACTTCATGAATGGATTTTTACATCTTCATAATTTCGTTTTTCCATGAATCGTACCCTACAAAATTATATTTTTATTTTTAATGAATAATTTAATTTTAAAATTTCATGAAATTTTGAGAAAAGAAAATGATTTTTAAAATGAAAGCATATTTGTTTTTCAAGAATTAAGTTCAAGTATTTTGTCTAAATTATTTTCCATCTAGGAATAAATAGTTTTATGTTTATATCCCTATTATTATATTTATTTTATATTTTTATGATATAATTATATTAATGAAATTAATTTAGACTATATGGATGATGATGGAATAATGTTTATGAAACGTATTTCATTTTAGTGGTTATGCAATGATGAATGATTTATGTTTTTGTGGAACATTTATGAATGATTTAGTTATGATATATTTCAGACCTATATATCTCTATAATGCATTGGGTAGAGATTAATATCTCATTATATAGACATTAATGGAACGGAAGGTAAATCTGGTATAGTAAAACAGGGATGGAATGGAAAATAAATCAGGTTCAGTAATACGTGGATGGAATAACATGTAAACCCAGTTCCGTAATGGAATTTTTCTACTATTATTGTCATTAAAACACTTCCTTGGCTACAAAGGAAATAAATTTTTGTGATTATTTGTTTTCCAAAATTCTATGTTTTATGCCAATTATTTTTTATAATGGTTCATGATTCCATTATGATTTATTCCATATGAACTAAAATGATTAATTCCATGACTCAATATTTTGGAATATGTTAAATGTAGTATGTTTTTTTTATATTATTTGTTTATGTTTTTACATTATTATGTTTATGTTATGTAAAATATTTTCCAAAATTACCCTTAATGAGAATTTGAGCTCACCAATTTTCATGATTTTTCCTATAATATTTGAAGAAGATTATTAAGTAAGATGTGTCAAAAATGGGTTCTAGTTATTAAGGATAAAGTAGGAGATGATTTAAATGTTTTATGAACCGGTTCTTTATTGTTTCTAGTTTCCAAAGGAAATAAGATAATATTGTATTTGGGATTCTATATTTTCCATTTATTAAGTATTCAGAAAAAGAAATGTAATGTCAATGTATGTAAAGATTTGTTCAATAAAGATGCACCATGAAATATTGATGGAAGATGAGAAATCGTACCTTTTAAAATTGTTTGTTTAACTATCTATCCATGTAAATATTAAAGAGTCACAAGAGGTGGATATTAATATGTAAAATAAGGTGATAAATTTTCATGATTTTAACCTTTATTATGATGGAATTATATGGTTCAGATACCAAGTCTTTGTCCCATAAATAACATACCAGATGGAACTATTAGAAGAAGATCATATATCATTATTTTCAATTCATCCTATAAGTACAACAATTTATAGAGTTCTAAAATTTATTTTTTTGGGGAGGACATGATGATAAATATTTAGGAGTATATATCTTCGTTCTTAGCCCCTGTGATTAATTGGGTTGGTACAATAAGGATTGGGTTTGGGGCATGTTACAGTCATTACACATACCATAGTAAAAATGGGAAAACAATTCAATGGATTTTGATTTTTGAATTCGAAAATATTATAAAGGCCATAATACCATTTGATTGGTATTTGACCACCATAATAAATTACATAAATTAATTTATTTTAAAGAATATTTCCCCCTCAATCAAATTTTCTAGATATACATTTTGTAAGGGGTAATTTACATTGGGTCATACATTCTATTTTATTTTATTGGTATCAAAGGATTTCCTAGATGTCTGAGATAATTCTTTATAGGATATAGATATAGATAAATATTTCAGTACAATATATCATCATAAAAAATATTATGCTTGAGTTGAACTTTTAAACATTGGAGGATATTTCGAGATCCTTTTCTATAGATTTCAATGGTGTTTGGGATCAACACCTTCCTCTAGTAGAATTTTCTTACAAAAGTTGCATTCACTCAAGAATTCTGACAAATCATTATAAATAAATCTATGAAATATGTGTATAACCCTAATATATGAGGATTTTTTATTAGGAAAAAATCTACTGAGACCTGATCTTGATGAGTAAAATAGAGATAAGGTGAGAGACATTCATCTACACATCACGGTAGAAAATATAACCAAAAAATATTTTGTTGAAATTTGTTGGTGTGATATATAATTGAAGTTGGGGAGAAGGTTACCCTATTAGTTTTCCCATGGAATAAGGTTATGATATTTGGATTAAATGGAAACATGATCCCTAGTTATATTGGCCTATTTGAGATTCTTGATTGAGTAGGGAATGAAGCTTATCACTTGGAACTCCCACCAAACCTCTACCGAGTATATTATGTGTTCCATCTATCACTCTTGAGGATGTATATACCTAATCCTTAACATATACTAAACATAGGGGTTATATCAATGCATCCGGATCATTATTAATAATAACAAAAATTATGGGTCTTTGATTTCAGTGATAATGTTATACATAACAAGAATACTCACAAGGTTAATTTTATTTAGAGCAACAAAATATTTGAGAATGTTACATGGGAACCATTGGATGTGATTAAACCTAGATATCCTAATTTTTTTAAAACAATGTGATGGAATTTTGAGATTGAAATTCATTTTATGGGGAGTGAAATCTTACACCCTAATATTTTATATGTATTTCCTTTGAAATAAAAATTGATGTATTTGGTAGAATTCCTTATATGTAACCCTAATCATATATGAACCACGATGTAGTAAACAATTATAACCATACTTAATAATTAATAGATATAAATAATAATAACCACATTATAAAAAATACGTATAAAGGTTTTTTAATTAATTTTTTTGACTAATTCATAATAAATAAGTGCCCAATTTTCCATAATTTTATTGTATTCATAAAATTAGAAAAATAATTTTTATAAAATTTACTCAAGTTATAATGTTAATTAATTTAAACTTTTTTATAAATATAATTTATTAATTTAATTAAAATTTAAAAATATTCCACTTAATATTATCTTTGGGTGATTTTTTTTGGAATTTTTAATGTTATTTCATTTTCATTGAATAGTGGAAAATAGAAATTGTTTTTAAAAATATTATTTATTTTCAAATAAATGTACCATTATGTTTTTTAATATTATTTATTTTCCAAAACACATTTGTCTAAAAAAATAATTTTATGTGGGCAATGTGTTTTTATCTTAATATATAAATTAAATAGGTATCTATTTATGTTTTTATGTAAATTTATGGACTATATATTCAATATAGTATTTTAAAAGTCATTTTTGTTTTTTAAAAGGCTATGAATTGATGTAAATTATTTTTTACGCTTAAAAATTCATTTTTCAAAAACTGGTTTTTGTTATAGTTTGTACACATAATTGAAATTATATTTGACCACACTCAGAAATTGAATTTGTTAAAATGAATAAAAAATTTATAATAATAATAATTAATAAAATCTAATTAGAGAAAATATATTTTTATCCTAATGAATAAAAATAAAAATAGAATTTTTTTACCATAGTTAAGGTTAACATGGGTTTATCGGGGGTAAAAATTGAGATAAGTGTAGGCTTACCTCATAAACTTATATAGAATTATTATATTTAAAGATATTTAAACCATATATTATCCCACTCTAAAATACCTTTCCATGATGCCATTTTCCCTTCAAGGTGACCAGAAATCATTGAAATATTTTATGAAATTTCACGTCGGTACAACCCCGTAAATATAAAAGAGAACCTTTTCTACTAACTTATTCACACCATTTAATCCTTATTGATCATAAAATACCATCTAATAACTCTTTCTATATCCCTTACCCTCATTTTTGAGCTTCTGAGGTTTCATTAAGGAGTAATCTAAATGTGGTCTTTTAAATAAGAGTGATATATCAAAACAAAGATCTTTATGTTTTTCTTATTCTTATAATTACTATAAAATTGTTGTATCCATAAAAAATGGTAAATATAGTATCTTTAATATAATTAAATTTAATTATGGTTATTAAAAAAACATTTACCAACTCTTTCCAATCAAATGGGAGATTAAATTATCACTCGTGTATACATGTTAAATACCACATCAACATAATGGTAAAATTCATTTCACACCATAGTAATTAATGATTAGTTATTGAGATAAATCATTTATAAATATATGATATTTTAATTATAATAATAATTATGGAAAAATGAATTAATATTTACCTTTATTTCATTTCATTCATCATAAAATGGGAACGTTCCTCAAGCATATGTACATACTACCATTGTCACATAGTGATGTAATTTATTTTTCATAACTAATTTATGTTAATGGTTGTAAATATGGTTTTAATTAATTTATATTACATTATTTAAACTATTTTTATTGATAAAATATTATCTAAATGAATGAACCACAACCATGAAACCAAAACATATATGAAAACAATGTAATTTATACCCATAATGATGATATCAAAAGATAATTATGAATAAAAGAGTGTTGGAATGACATAAGTGTATAAAATATGATATTATATTTATGAATTTTATTTATGTATAGAATTATAATAATTGTTAATTTATTATACAGGTGGTGTAAGAGTTTATGAATCATGTCAAAAATAAGGCGGAAGTTTCTTTATCTCATTCTCAAATTCCCGAGACATGTTATCTATTATGAACCATCATTTATTTTATGTAGTGTGATTAAATCATAGGATTTTTTTAAATATTAATTAAATTAATCAGGTAATTATATCTATATAAATTGTTTTTCTTTTCATGGCCTTTGACTCAAAAGAAAAGAATGTTGTAAGGGTTTCATCCCATTTTTTCATTATTGAGATATGTTTTAATGTTATGAACCAATTTCTTATTTTAATGTTACATATAATTTCAATGAATTTATATTAGAATAATAAATAATTTATTTCATTATATTTATATAACCATATTATTTTCAATTAGTTAATGATTTTCTTTTAAAAATTTATAAAAACTATAAAGGTGTTTTATCTAAATTTTGTTTCATTGAGACTTGTTTTTTGTTATAAAGATATATTTTTTTGAGGTGTATCCCAAAGAAATTAATTTGTTGAATCATGAAAAAACTTATTCTAATTTTATATATTGTTTTATTTGTAATTTATTTCTTTCATTGGTGTCATCATTTAAAATTTTCCTCATCTCTAGAGGTTTAATATTTCTCTCTAATTTTGTCCAGGATTGTTTATTATTAAATTTTTTATTATAAAATTATATAGTATATATCTCCAAAATAATTGTAATTTTAATATTATATATTTATTTATGAATATTACATGTTTTATTTTCATTTTAATCTCGTTGAAAACTATGATTTTTAAAAGGATTTTTTTAAGGAAACCCAATTTCATCTCTATATTCGGTCGGAAATGCATTCTTCCATGTCCATGTTTTCATAAAAATATTTTTAAAAATGTTGTTAAAACTCACCAAAGATTATATAAAATTATATTAATTTTTTTTCAATTTTTTTTCCATGGTTTAAAAAGAATTATCCTATTCATTTCCAAATGATATACTTTTTTACATTTTACCTAAAATGTGAATAAAATTTTTGTTCCAACATACACTACGTCAATGAATTTCCTTACAATTATGAGTAATGTTTTATGAAGATTAATTTCTATGATTCATTAGTTATATTCAAATAAAAATGTTTTCCTTAATAATTTTTAAATTTTTAAAATTTATGTAATTTATTTCAAAATGAAAATTTAGTTTCCCTAAAAAATATTGTACTGATATTTTAATGTGATTTTCATCTAGAATAACATACTTTGATGTATATTATGATTTATAGGGGATATGATATAGTGTTACCATATTTACTTTTTCTTCTATATGGTTTTATATTATTACCATTAAATTTTGATGTAACTCATATCCTTTCAAAAGGTTATAATATGATGATATGATGAATGTTTGATGATCTTATGGCACATATATATATGGGTTTAGTTGTCGGATGGGTGGATCTGTTATAAACCAAGGATGAGTGGTTACAATATAATACATGGTTGGATGGACACATTATATCTCTCCAATTTATTGGGTAATTAAGTATATATCATATGATAATAAGTACTATAATGGGGATTGAAACTCATTAAATAAGGATATTTTTCCATTAATATTGTATTGGGAGTGAACCTTGACTAAGAAAATGTGGTAATGGATAGTGAAGCCAATCCACTATGATAGTCTAGGCAGTTAGCCTTGATTAAGGAAATGATTTTATATTCTTATGTGTATTCCTAAAACTTATTTTTTATTCTTATTAATGTTTTCATGGATCATGATTGACTATTGATGATTCGACACTCTTATGTGTTATGAATTAAAATTTATAAAAATTTATGTCATGATTCAGGATTATGATATATTAATTGATGTGTATTATTTTATAAATTTGTCTCATGTTATCATACCCTTATGCCTATATTATGATCACTAATGTTCATTTATTGATATATCCTATATATTCCCATACTAATAAACTACGATCACTCTTTGTTATGTTTACCTTCACCATGTTATGGAGAAATGTTTTATATATGATATGTCTAAGAAGGGTTCTATTTATCAAGAACTAAATGAGAAATTATGAAGAACAATTATGTACTTGTCTTTATTTAAGAATGTTTCCAAAGACACTAAACCTCTATTGTCCTTAAGAACATATTTTTTTCGAATCTATTAATTATTAATCTAAAATTATGTAATATTTATATAAATAAATATGTATATATATGTATTAAATTTAAATATTAAACATAATTTAAAACAGACCATGTTGAAGAAAGAAATAATTATAAAAAATAATTAATATAGTGAACTGACCATGAGTGTTGACTGATCATGAGGTATAGATCATGTAATAGATTAACATAAAATGGAATAATAACATAGAGTAAGTTCAAGTAGCAGTGTTATTAGTTGATATAATGTGCGGTTGGTATGCAGATCATGTGTCGATTATAATATGGGGTAGGTTTACTTATAGTGTGGTCAATGATGTTTAATAACATTAATTACCATCAGATTGTGAATTTAGTCAGTTCAATTAGAGTTTTTTATCTAATTTTCATACACTTTATCTATATCCATCCTAAAAAAACACTAAAACAAATTTCACTAAACATAATTAATATCCCATATGCATTGTATATGTAAGATTCATGTATCATGAGTGTAATATCTTCCAGGATCCGTAGATTGAATGAGGGATATGCCAGCTATAATTGACAGCTGAGTTCTAAAAATGAAAAAAAATCAAATAAAACTAATAATTGGTCATTATGTATCAAGCTTATTGTTGAGTTCCAATAGAGAAGGCCTATCATATGTTCTTTAAGATGGATAGTGTATGTGCTTCATAGTTTTTTCAAGAAGAGAGCTATTGAATCCATGTTATGAGTGCATACAAGTAGTAACATATATGTGATCTTCTTTACCTCCCCTCAGATCGGTATGGAGTGTTCATTATGAGCTTGTGAGATATGTTTGTTGGTGAAACCAATATAATGATTAGTTAAAAAATAAACTAACAGTAGCTCTGAACAACTCAAAAAAAGTTCGGTTATACTTGTGGTTGGTTGAATAATGGATCATTGTAGGTTATGTAGTATTCATACAGTAGGTAGAGTAATACACACACAGTAACACCTGAAAATACTCTAGGATTTCAGTTTTAGAAATCACCATATGGTCAATTTGATAAGACACCATATGTGGGGTTCATGTTTCTTGTGTTCGGTTTAAAGGATTAATGATCAAATAGAAAAAAAGACCATGAAGTCACTTGTCATCTGAAGATTTGGTGACTTTTTAGATCCTATAAACTTAAAAAATAATCCATTGGTACAGATGATTTAGAATCATATGAAAATGATAGATTTCTAATGGATGAAAAAAATACAAATCTAATTTATTCAATGTATGATATAATTGAAAAACTATAACATATATAATCTGATATTTTTTAAAAAAAATAACTAAAATATTATAGATAATTCTGTTGAATTTATGAGAATCCAAATGAATTTGAGTTTTCATTACAGTTTATTAAAATTGAGATCAATCTATTATCTTTCCAAAACAACATGTTTCACAAAATTATGATATATGTACCTCAATTTTTCATTTAATAATATATTATAACAATAAAAAAAGTAATATATAAAAAAAACATGCAGTATGTTCATGATGGAGTTGGTGTCCTTGGAAAAACATTTTGTAATTTTATTACAAGTATATTTGATGTATTTGTAATATCCTAACCTTTTCTAAAGATGTCTCTTTTTTCATAGGTAATATTTTTAAATATTTTGATTATTTCATGCTTGTGTTTTACTTTGGGGAGTTTTTATATTAAATTGGAGTGTTTTAGATGTAAGAGGGATTGTGCACGGTTAGCATAAGGATTTCACAAAATGTTTGCCCGGGACAACACACCAGGTGAAACCAAATGAAGGAGACTCATTAGGATGAATTAGGGTAATCTAATGCATGTTTCATCAACATAGTAACTATGAGACCCCTTGGAAGGAGGCACACGTTAAGTTTCAAGGTTATAGAAAACCTTGTTCCACAAACATGAAATCATGCACCATGAAAATTAAACACATGAACATTAAGTAAAAAATTCCCGAATGCCCATCTTATATCCATAAACACCATAGATTGATGTTAAATTTTTCCTTTAAATTTTATAGGTTCTTGAAAGAATTCCAAGGCATCCAAACTCTTTTCTTGACAAATCAAAGCCCTACTTGAAGATATGCACCTCTCCTGGTAATAGATTATCATTCTTATTTTCCTCCCCTCTCTCTCCTATCCTTATCTCATATTTTTAAGAGATTTATTCCTCTATAGGTGATGGATCCCGATCTGGGTTTTCATGGGTCTAATTGTCATGACCCATCTCGGTGGGGCCCGAGCCGCAACTCCCCAAGCACACCTCCAATAGACTAGGGGATGGTTACTATCACCGAGTAGGCATACTACTAACATGGGAGGCATTTCCTATAAACTTGTACACACACACACACATCCCCAATCCCACAAAGTGGAAAAGTAAAAACTACTAAAGACGGAAAAATCAGGCATACACTAAAAAGACAACAGACATATTATAACAGGAAAGTGAAGTGCAATTTTGTAAAACCCTGGGCCAAAAGTACAAGCCCACCAAAAGAAAGTCTGCAACAAGTCCAACCTACAGATAAAGGTACTGGGACTGCAACCCATTGCCGAAGGAACACACCTCAGCCTGTCAGATCTCACTGAGCACCGTCTGGTCCTGGTCCACCTAGAATCCTATCAAAGGCTCACTCGTCTGCACAAGACAGGACACGTGTGGGCAAAGCCCGTGAAGGGGTGAGTATAACAATACCTATTAAGACACCCTGAGACCACAAAGGAAATACAATAGAGGAAAAATACCACTAATAAAGGTACAGCTAGCTCTACACAGTATATGTCTATGGATCATATAACAAGAATATCTATATATACTCATACACAAACAACCTTCGCGATACCACCACTATGATCCAGCTCGAAGATTCCACTAAGCATACCATCGTGAGAACACACTCCTAGGTCTGGTGAGAGAGAGACACGAAGTACTCATTCCAGGAGAACACACTCCACAAGTACCTTGGGAACAGGATGCTCAGATGAGGATCACAGCCAAGTCATTAGGTGATTCTGACAACTCAGTCTGAGCTAATCTGCTAGGCAGAAGATCGGTGCCTGGGTAAGGTAGGTCACGTCGATACCAAGAACTCTACCTAGGGTATCAGGAATGAATAGAATATCTGAATCTAAGTCCACAGAAGGGATTCCAACAAATCTATTTAGGGAGTCCTACTGAAGGGATCATAATCCTGTATATTAGGAAATGATACTGGAAACCTTCAGGAGAAAGGGAAAGGGTACATACCCTAAGAAGGCCAGTCCATGTCACGGAAGACAAGTGTCCCAAGCCATGAAGAAAATGTTACACGTCGTGTAGTATGGTTACACGCCGTGTTCCTTGACCTTGGGTACTGCCCGTGTAAATGGCCCATGTCCTTCATTCAAGCCATGAAAAACCAAACTACACGGCGTGTAGTAAAGTACACGCCGTGTTCCTTGACACCGGGTACTGCCCATGTAAACAGCCCGTGTCCTTCATCTTGTCAGATAGAAAATCAACTACACAGTGTGTAGAAGAAAATTACACGCCATGTTCGAGCACCTAGGCTCGCTCTGTGTACACTGGACATGCCCGTACACGGTCTATGCCCGTGTCCGTGTCGCCTGCCCGTGTACCAGTACACGGGGTATGCCGTATATCTGGCCAGGTCTGGCCGGGGAGGGGTATACATGGCATGTCCCTGGCCATGTACCCTTCCCATTCTTGTGTACTCTCAGAGTACACACCGGGTAACCCTACCGATGAACACATGCCGTGTATCCCATACTACATGGCGTATAGTCGGGAAATTTACAAAAGCGTCGTCTTCCTCCGCGCGCCTCGACTGTTGCTCTAGATCTTGATCCAACGGCCAGATCATCACGAAACACCAGATTTGGGGTCATCCCACCCCTAAGAAATTGATTCTGTTGGTTTCGGGCATCCGATCAGTCTTGAAAACGCATCCCGATCCATCCGCACGAAAATGCCCGAAGAACGGGAACTTCCGAACCGCATCGATTCATCCACCGCTGTCGCTGTCGCACCTCCGCTAGGTCTCCTCGACGTTGGATCATTGATTTCGGAACGTTGCATCAAAAAAAGAAAGTGAAATGATCGATTTCCTCCAAGAATGTGTATAACTCAATAAAGAACGCGAAGGGGAAAACAAGAATCAATAAGAGGGGTGAACCTCAATCGTTGTTCGTGACGATCCGGGTTTGCTGCTGTTAGATTGAAAACCAAAACAATCTCTAAAATAAAAGCCTCAAATCCCCGAATATACCCATCTGGCAAGAACGATCGACCCGCGGGATAATCTCTTAGTGGATTAGTCTTCGTTCATCGTAGCAATCAAAAACGGGGGAGGGAGAAATCAATAACAATTATCCTACCAGGATTCACTGTGTTTGTTGGCGAAGATCCGCTCGCCGCGTCGTTGTCGCCGCGTTGGGAGGATTTGTCCAGAGCCTCCAGAGCTTCCAAGGGATTCACGGTTTGAGGATTGTAACCCTGGACCCCCTGCACATGCCTTTATTTAAAAATAACAAAAGATACAAGATTTAAAAGATCTCGCTGCAGAAACAAGATTCAAATTAAATATTTTTAATTAAATATATTATTACTCTTGTGTCCAAAAACCAGATTTCACCATCGACCTGGACCGGTCGATGTTAGACCTCCCCTTAGGTAAAATCCCTGTTTTGAACGCAAAAGTGCCCTTGGATTTCTGATCCGAGCACCCGTTTAGGAGTTATTACACTTTTTTAGGAAAACCGCACACGCATGTAATTTAATTATTAAATTAAATTCAAACATTTGTTCCAGACTCATAGGTCCTCGGAACTGCATGCCGTCTCAGAGCCTGGTCTCGAAATAATTCCCATATAATATTAAAATAATACATGGAAAAATCCGGGACATTACATCACACCCACCTTAGGGATTTTACATCCCCGAAAAACCAAAACAAGGGTGACTCAAAAAGATGTGGGAAATGCATGCGAATCTGAGCCTCCCACTCCCACGTGCTCTCCTAGAGACTCCTGTGCTGCCACCAGACACGCACCAAGGGAATAGCCTATCCACGAAGCATCTTCTCCTGCCGATCCTCGATCTCCACTGGGTACTCGGCAAAGGTCACTCCATCGTCGATGTCTAGCTCACCCCAGTCGATGACATGCGATGGATCATGCACGTACCTCCGTAGCTGCGACACATAGAAGACTTTGTGTACCTTGTCCATCTATGGAGGTAGATCCAAGAGATACGCCACCTCACCAACTCTACTCAGAATCTGAAAAGGGCCAACGAACCTCGGAGATAGCTTGCCGCCTCGGCCAAATCACCTTAATCCCCGTTGAGGTGAGACCCGTAGGAACACATGGTCTCCTTCCTCGAACTCCAAGGCCCTCCGTCTCCGGTTGGCATAAGACTTTTGCTGAATCTGTGTAGTATTCATCCACTCTTGGATGACCTGAACCTTCTTTATAGTAGCTCTGACCATCTTTGGTCCCATGAGTGATGACTTCCTGGGTCAGTCCAGCAAAGTGGCGACCCACAAGGTCGCCCGTATAGAGCCTCAAATGGTGCCATACCAATAGTGGAATGATAACTATTGTTATAAGAAAATTCCACCAGTAGTAGGTGATCCTCCCAGCTATGACCGAAGTCAAGTATGAAAGCTTGTAGCATATCCTATAAGACCTGGATGGTCCACTCTGTCTGACCATCAGTCTGGGATGAAACGCTGTGCTCAAGCGTAACTGGGTCCCAAAAGAATCCCGAAATCCCTTCCATAACCGGGATGTGAAACGAGAATCACGATTTGAGATGATCGTGTATGGTACTCCATGATGTTGAACTATCTCTTGCATGTAGATGTGTCCCAAGATCTCTACTAAACTCTGCTCATGTATGGCTAGGAAGTGGGCTGACATGCTGAGTCGATCAACGATCACACAGATGGCATTGTTTCCCCTGGACGTACGTGGAAAACCCGTCACTAAGTCCATGGATATTCCTTCCCACTTCCACTTTGGCACCACAAGGTGCTAAGACAAACCTGATGGAACCTGGTGCTCAGCCTTTACTTGCTGACAATTAAGGCACCGAGAAACAAACTCTGCCACGCTCTTCTTCATTCCTGGCCACCAGAACTGACGTCGGAGGTCCTGATACATCTTTTCCATGCCTGGACGTACTACAAAAGGGGATGTATGAAACTCCATAAGATCCTCCTCTCGTAACGTCACTGGCACTACCGTGCACCCTCTGAAAAGGAAAATGTGCTCCCCACCTTTTGAATATCCACCAGCAGCATCACCTGTGTATATTTGAGCACGTAGAGTCTCACAGCTAGCATCCTCGTGTTGTGCTTCCCTGACTCACTGTAAGAGTGGAGGGGTAACAACCATCGACTAAAGGTAAGCTCCCTTATCTCCATCTAGGAAGGAAAACTATAAAGAGGCCAACTGCCTTGTTGCCTCATCCAGCAACTGCGAACTTGATTTCCTTTTGAGAGCATATGCCACCACGTTCCCCTTCCCAGTAGTATAAATGATCTCAAAGTCGTAATCTTGGAAAAACTCAATCCATCTCATCTGTCTGAAATTCGAATCCTTCTGAGAAAAGATATATATGAGACTCTTGTGATCCGAGTAGACGGTAAACCTCTCGCCCATCAGGTAGTGCCGCCACATCTTCAATGTGAAGACTACTACTGCCGACACATGATCATGGGTCACGTAGTTCTGCTCGTGTGGTCTCAACTAACGTGAGCCATATGCAATCACCGCTTGCCTCTGCATCAGGAAACAACCAAGAATGGTTCCTGATGCATCACAGAACACTACGTACTCGACACCCTCCTTCGGTAATCTCATGATCGGGGCACTCGTCAGACTCTGTCTCAACTATTGGAAAGCCTGCTGTCATCTCTCAGTCCACATGAATGGTTGTACCTTTCGGGTCAAATCTGTCATGGGTGCTGCAATCCGGGATAAATCATGGATAAATCTCCGATAGTAGCCGACCAACCCAAAGAAACTCTGCACCTCCATCATGCTCTAGGGTGGCTCCCAGGATAGCACTGCCTCTACCTTTGCTGGGTCCACTGCAACACCATCCGCTGAGATAACATGCCCTAGAAAATGGACCTCCTGTGACCAAAAATGACACTTCTAGAGTTTCCCATACAACTGGTGCTCTCAGAGTGTGTCCAAAACCATCCTTAGGTGTCTCGTTTCCTCCTCTTCGGATGCAGAGTACACAAGGATATCATTGATGAAGACCACTACAAACCGGTCTAGATAGGGCTGAACGATTATATTCACGAGTCCCATGAACACTGATGGGGCATTCCTCATGCCGAAGGGCATCATGAAGTACTCATAGTGATCGTAGTGACATCTGAAAGCCTTCTTCGGTATGTCTTCATCCCGTACTCGCAACTGGTGATAGCCTGATCATAGATCAACCTTCGAGAACCATCGTGCCCCTCTCAACTGGTCGAAGAGGTCATCGAGCCTCGGTAGTGGATACCTATTCTTCATGGTCACCTGATTTAAGCAATGGTAATCCACACACAGCCTCATGCTCCCATTCGCCTTCTTGGCAAACAACACTGGGGCTGCCCAGGGTGAAACACTGGGTCTCACAAAGCCCTACTTCTGCAAGTCTTCTAGCTGTATCCTCAGCTCACGAAGCTCTGTAAGAGCCATCCAATAAGCTGATGATGATATCAAGGTCATCCGGGGTTGCACCTCAATGCATAAATCTATCTCCTGATAGGGAGGTAGCCCGGGGACATCCTCCAGAAAGACATCCTGGAACTCAGCCACCACTGCTAGAAATAGGAAACTCGTAATATCTACAGCGCCACGGGCTAGGCTAGCCAACTGATGTGAAATCAGTTGTGCCCTCTTAAGCACGAGTCCATCCTGCGCTGCCTGGGTCTCTCTTTCACCAAAAAAAGAGAACCTCATCCCAAAACCGCAGACACACCACACCCTTCGGCTACAACAATCAATATGGGCATGAGCTGTGGATAGCCAATCCATACCAAGAATGACATCGTAAGGCCTCGACGCTACCACCAAGAGGTTCATCCGAAGCTCTCGCCTCCAAGGGTCAGGTCACACTGCCTGCAAAGGTGTGTGATCTTTGAATCTTCTCTAGTCAGTGTTTCTAAGTGTAAGGGTCGAGTCAACGGCTCAACTGGAATCTCAAGGTCTCGAACAAGATAAGTAACCAGAAAGGAATGACTTTCACCTATGCCTATCAATATGGAAACCAATGTAGAAAAGACACAGATAGTAATCATTCCGGGAGTACATGGGTCATAAGCCTCTGCCGCCTGCAGCTGCCCCTGCCTCTATCCACCAGCTCCCTGAGGATGGGGAGGACCTTCTAGGGGTGGTGGTGGTAAAGGGTCGAAACACCGACCACATCCAGCTGCTCTCCCAGCTCCTTTTCCACGTCTACCGCCTTGCGGATCTGCCTCCTCCACACATTTCCTTTTCCTCGGTGGTCCATCCACTGCTCCCATGTCAGTAGTACGGCGGGTCGGACAATCACGGGCGAGATGTCCCCTGCCCTCACATGAGTAACATTGCCTCTCTAGAGGCTGTATGGATGTGCCCTGCGAACCCTGTATGGCCAATCCCCTATCCTGGGATCTCCTCTGGAAACGTCTCCCACGACTGGGTCCCTGATGATGACTCCCTACCGCTAAGGTCTCTTCTCCAGCTCACCCACTACTGACAACTGTCGGCTGTCCCTGCTCTACCAGGAAGCTCTCAACCTCCAAAGCCCACTCGAGCACCCCAGCATAAGTAGGAATTATCATAGGGATGATGTTATCTTGAATATCTTTGTGGAAGCCCCGATCCAATGTCCGAGCTCTGAAGTACTGATATCTGACCATATTCATCGAGTACCGCGAGAGGTCGGTAAATCTCAATGAATAGTTGGCCACCAACATGGTTCCCTACTGGAGCTGATGAAGCTCCTGTATGCGTACTGCTCTCAGGGTAACTGGTGAAATCTCCTCTCTGAAGATATTCTCAAACTCCGACCATGAAAGAGTCTCCTCGTCGTGAGTCTGAATGACGAAACTCAACAATCTCCCTACCGATCCCTATAGAAGGCTCACTGCCAGGATCACCATATGATCTGCTGGTGTCCTGACCAAATAGAGGACTCTAGACACCGTCTCAATCAAGTCCTTTGCTGCCTGAGGGCCAGGCTCACCTCGAAACCTGAGGGGTCTCTGTCTCTGAAACTCGTGGAGTGCGCTTAGCCAGCGATTCTCCTCTACTGGTACCGCGGGTGCTAAACACTACCCCACAGGTGGTGGAATAACATGCATGCCACCTGGTGGTATAACTGGGGGATCTGGTCCCGGTATCGAAGCTTCATCACTGAGGGGGTCATCCTCATGATTGAGCTTCTAGATCCTTGTGGGTGCGCATCACAGAGTCATGATTTTTACGAAACAAGATGTGTTACTGTTAGTGAGTATATCTGGAGAGATGACATAAGATGGACATGGAAAACAAAACCGATTTTATATGATGAATGTACCATTATTTTCTCCCATGAAACTAGTGTTTTCAGGTTCTGTGTCGAAAATGAAGTTATCAGAGCCCTGGTGTATGGATACGTCGGCTGCCGCACCAACACTGGGGTCCCTGGCCTAAGAGACGAACTCGAAACACTTAACACTATTACCCCAAACAAAATGACAGACTCTCAGTCCTAAGGTAGAACCGACCACCTCTGATACCACTCTTTCATGACCCGTCCCAGTGGGCCCCGAGCCGTAACTCCCCAAGCCCGCCTCCAATAGGCTAGGGGCTGGTGACTAGCACCGAAGAGGCATGCTACTAACATGGGAGGCATTGCCTATAATCTTGTATACACGCACACACATCTCTAATCCCACAAAGCTGAAAAGTAAAAACTACTACATATGGAAAAATCATGCATACACAAAAAACCCAACCAACAAAGTACGACATGAATGTAAAGTGCAGTAAGGTAAAACCCTGGGCCAAAAGTACAAGCCCACCAAAAGAAAGTTTGCAAAAAGTCCAACCTATAGATAAAGGCACTGGGATTGCAACTCATCGTCGAAGGAACACACCTCAGCCTGTCTTATCTCTCTGAGCACCATCCGGTCCTGGTCCACCTAGAATCCTATCAAAGGCTCACTCGTCTGCACAAGACACGACAGGTGCGGGCAAAGACCGTGCAGGGGTGAGTATAACAATACCCAATAGGACACCCCGAAACCACAAAGGAAATACAAAAGAGGAAAAATACCACAAATAAAGGTACAATCATCTCTACACAGTATATCTCTACGAAACATATATCATGAATATCCATATATACTCATACACAAACGACCATCGCGATACCACCACTAGGATCCAGCTCGAAGATTCCACTAAGCATACCATCAAGGGAACACACTCCTAGGTCTGGAGAGAGAGAGATACGATGTAATAGTTCCAGGAGAACACACTCCACAAGTACCTTGGGAACAGGATGCTCAGATGAGTATCACAGCCAAGTCATTTGGTGATTCTGACAACTCAGTCTGAGCTAATCCGCTAGGCAGAGGATTAGCGCCCGGGTAAGGTAGGTCACGTCGATAACAAGAACTCTACCTAGGGTATCAGGAATTAATAGAGGATCTGGCTCTAAGTATAATAGAGGGTATTCCAACAAATCTATTCTGGGAGTCCTACTGAAGGGATCATACACTTGTATAATAAGAAATGATACCGGAAACCTTCCGGAGAAAGGCCAAGGGTACAGACCCTAAGAAGGCTAGTCAATGTCACGGAAGACAAGTGGCCCAAGACATGAAGAAAAGGTTACACGGCATGTAGTATGGTTAGATGCCGTGTTCCTTTACCACGGGTACTACCCGTGAAAATGGCCCGTGTCCCTCGTTCAAGCTGTGCAAAACCAAACTACACAGTGTGTAGTAAAGTACACACCGTGTTCCTTGACACCGGGTACTGCCCGTGTAAACGGCCCGTGTCCTTTAGCTTGTCAGATAGAAAAACAACTACAAGGTGTGTAGAAGAAAACCACACACCATGTTAGAGCACCTAGGCTCGCTCCGTGTACGCTGGCCATGCCCGTACATGATCTCTGTCCATGTCCGTGTCGTCTTCCCGTGTACCAGTACATGGGGTATGCCGTGTATCTGGCTGGGTCTGGCTGGGGAGGGGTGTACACAGCGTGTCCCTGGCCATGTACCCTTCCTGTGACCATGTACTCTCTGAGTACATTCCCGGTAACCCTACCGACAAACACACGCCATGTAGCATACTACACGGTGTGTAGTTGTGAAACTTACAGAAGCGTCGTATTCCTCCACGCACCTCAGCTGTTGCTCCGGATCATGATACAACCATCCGATCATCACGAAACCTCGGATTTGGGGTCTTACCACCCATATGAAACCGATTCCATCGGTTTTGGGCTTCCGATCGGTCTTGAAAACGCATCACAATCCGTCCGCACGAAAACGCCCGAAGAACGGGAACTTCTGAACCGCATCGATTCATCTGCTACCGTCGCCGTCGCACCTCCGCTAGGTCGCCTCGACATTGGATATTTGATTTCGGATTGTTGCGTCAACAAACAAATGTGTAAAAATATATTTCCTCCAATAATGCGTCGAACACAATGAAGAACGCGAGGGGGAAAAACAAGAATAAACAAGAGGGGAGAACCTTGATCGTTGTTCGTGACGATTCGGGTTTGGCACCGTTAGATTTAAAACCAAAACAATCTCTAGAATCAAAGTCTCAAATCCCCACATGAACATGTCCTGCAAGAACAATCGACCTGTGGGCTAATCTATTCGTGGATTAGTCTGCGTTCGTCATAGAAATCAAAAACGGGGGCAAGAGAAATCAATAACAATTATCCTACCTGGATTCACTGCGTTTGTTGGCAAAGATCCACTTGCTACGTCGTCATCACCATGTTGGGAGGTTTTCTCTAGAGCCATCAGAGCCACCATTGGTTTCAGGTTTTGAGGTTTGTAACCCTAGATCCCTACACAAGCCTTTATTTAAAAAGAAGCAAATATACAAGATTTAAAAGATCTCTCCGGGGAAACAAGATTTAAATAAAAAAAATTAATAAAATATTTTATTACTGTTGTGTCCAAAAATTATATCTCACCTCTGACCTGCACCGGCGGATGTTAGGCCTCGCCTTAGGTAAAATAGATGTTATGAACATAACAGTGCTGTCGGATTTCTGATCTGAGCACCTGTTCGGGAGTTATTCCACTTTTTCAGGAAATCTGCTTGCACGCGTAATTTAATTATTAAATTAAATTGAAACATTTGTTCCAGGCTCACTAGGCCTCGAAACTGCACGTCGTCTCAGAGCCTGGTCTCGAAATAATTCCAATATAATATAAAAATAATACATGGAAAATTCCGGGACATTACACTAATAAATTTGATATTGGATATATGTTTCAGATATAGATCTTGTTCTTCGTCACAATCTTGGTTGTTCCTCTTCAATTGGTGATTTTTTTGGAGAGTTATTTTTATCAATATTGAGGTAGGTTCTCTATATTCAATTAACATATTCTTGAATCCCAATTACATGTATGTGTTTTGGAATTTCTATTTGCTTTATTTGAAATTGAATCTTGAAATGAATGAATGAAGGAATGAGTGAATAATTGAATGAATTAATAATATTGATTAGTGATTTTTTCCATGTGATTATGACTTGAGTTGAAAATGGGAAAATTTAATTTGGTAATTATTATTATGTAGTTGGAGAATAATTGAAAATTTATCTGATTTCATTTGACTTCTCTGTGAATATAAATTGGGATAAATTTAGGGCAATTTGAATTGGTGAAATTAGATTATTTATCCATTTAATTAACTAATGGAATATTGTAATTTTGGATTTGATTGGATATTGGGACCATGGTATTGCTCAATTTACATGATTGTAAAATAATTGATAGTACGAATTAGGATAGAGTTTTCTTAGCCTTAATGTGTAAGGGTATATTTGGTCCAAATAATGTAAATGAGTATAATGGGGAATTGCTATTATTATTCCATGTGATTAAAGTGCTGAACAACAATTCTTTTGATAGTTGAGATAGTATACTTGATGTTAGGTGATAGAAAGGGGGTTAATGTTCATTATCCTTAATGTATGCGATATATGAAATTTTTTTGATTGATTTATATATGTGTTTGGGACAAAAATTATGGTTCCAAATACCCATATACGATATTGAGGTGTGGGATGGGGACTGAGGATCCAAATACCCATATGAGATAGCGAGTATGGGATAAGGCCTGAGGCATCAAATAACTATATGAGATTGTGAGTATGTGATAGGGAATCAGGATCCAAATAACCATAGGAGATAGTGAGTATGGTAGAAAGAATAAGGGTCCGAATTCACATTTGAGATAGAATGTATGAGAACATGAATAAGGCTCCAAATACCCATGTGACATGAGGTATCAGACAAGGACCAATTCTCCAAATACCCACAGGATGTTAGAAGTGATTTTATATTCCCCTATCTTTGGAATTGGACTATGGTTCCACCTGTCCCTATTATGATTCGAAATGAAATGATAAATGATAAATAATAACCTCGGTATAGTGATAAATGATATCCCTTGGGGATAGTTTAGAATCCAAAAATAGTCTAAAATAGTTATTTATTGTTCATGGTTCCTCATGAACATAAGGGGTTTTTGTGGTTTAATAAATAATAATTAAAAAATGAATAAAATTTACCTTGTTTCTCATATTTTACTCCTTATAAAACTACATATACTATTATTGATTGGACATTGAGTTAGACGCCATTTGCGGTGGCCTACTGAGTTGTACACACACCCTGCTTTGTATTTCTGATCATTACCGAAATAGATTTCATGTTTTAAGGAATGGATAAGTGAGTGTACCCTTTGTTAGACAGATGAGTAAGGTTGGGGCACATATGGGGGTACTAGACCGAGTTTTATGACCCACTTGGTGGTGTTTTCTGTGAAGTTATTTTATATTTTAATTTTCACACTTGAAACTTATTTGGAATGACATATATAATATTTAGTTATGGGTATTGATTTTATTTTTGGTTCATCATGATATAATAGTTATTCTAGTTATTTTATTACTTTGGTTGTTGGATATTGTCAATTGTTTATTATGTAGTTATTTCTGCTACTGTCCTACACTGATAAAGAGGGTATGTTCTCCCCATGTTGATATATTAGACCCTCACTGCGAGTCAACAACCAATGGATTGTGGGGAGGTGCGCTTGAGATCATGTGATCAACAGGATTAGGGAACCAGGGTGTGACACCTGAGTTAGGATGTTACAAAGTGATATCAAAATAAATTTTCATTTATTTTCTCTTTCTTTACTATCTGGGGAAGGTAGACCGGATAATTAGATGAATCGAGGCTTGTTAAATATCACATGCTTTTGAGTAACTAACCCATATAGAATGGTAAAATATATGTACCTAGGGTGGTATTAATTTTGTTCATGATTTATGTTAGATCTAAATGTTATTTGACCTCAAGTGATACAATTGTTGCGTGACATGATTATTTTTTCTTAGATTTTATGATATTTGAATCGTGGCCTAGTATAGAATGAGTGATAATTATGAATGTTTCATTTTAGGAACATTGGATTTATTTTTACATGCATCATTTATAGGAATTCATGTAAAATAATTTTTTTGGGATGGGATGGTTTTATGAAAGTATTTTTTTTCTATTGTAATGTTTTTTAGGAAAAAGGTGCTTAATGAGTACATGAATGTTGTAAAATGATGAAAAATGAGAAAACTGGATTTTTAATGGAAAATTGGGTATATGAGAGTGGGTTTATCCTTTTTTAACCATGGCTAATAGATAGTATGGTTAAGTATATTTATAGTGCCTCAGTTTTGACCTTGTGGTGCGAAGAAGGGGGATGACTTGTTTTTGATTTATGTGCATCTATCTTATTAACTACATTAATATCATGATATTTTTCCTATGATGTGTGCTTGTCATTTTAGAGATATAAATCCATGATTTTGTTTTTTGATAGGATGAAAATATTTTATAGATGGAAATGATCCTCCAACAGTGGATCCTGAGGCACCGATAGTGCAAGGGGATGGATCTAGAGAGAAGTTCCTTGAGATATTTTATGGCTTCATGATGTTTATGGAGAGATAACCAGAGATGGTTGTGAAGTGGATGATTGATTGGACAATAGATTTTTAGTTAAAACACCCTCTAAATTTCACAGGATAGGGTGGAATTGAGGATGAATAATTTTGGATTGGGTATGTCTAGACAATACCAGTCCACATAGGGAGTCTTGCTATGAAGAGGGTAATGTTAGAGGCTTATATCTTATATGTATTAGTGAAATTATAGTGGGATGTTGAGGATAAGAAATGTAAGAAATATATAAAAAATAGAAGGGAATTATGTTGAATTTCATAGAGTACATTTATCTAGAAACACTATGACAACGGAAGGCAGTTGAGTTCATACAGTTGGCCTAGGGGAGTTTGTCTATGATGGACTATGCTGGTCACTTTACTAACATGAAATTCTATTCTACATTGATAGAGGAGGATAAAATAGCTATGTAAATACAGTTACCAAGTGGAATTAATTGTGTGATTGTATCCATAGTGAATATCTTTTCTTTGAAAATGTTTTTTATGTGGTGGATGAAGCTCTCATATCTGAGTGGAACATAAAGGAATCATATAGTGGGGGACATTTGGTTTATAATGGGTGATCTGGAGGTGTTTTTCTAGGGGTTGGAAGCCTCATTATTAGAGTGTTGATAAGAGATTTGGAATAAAGAGGTTTATGGTGGAAGGTTCAGTTAATCAGGATCTTAATTGGGTGCTTTTTCACTAATGCGGTAGGTCATGCCACTTTCGTAGAAATTTTCCCTAAACATAGTTGGTGTTATGATCATGCAGATGGATGGGAAATCTAAATAAGTTCTACAAGAACCAAAAATAGAAGTGAAATGATGGGGTTTCTAGGTATAACTAGAGTATGGGATGGGGGTCTTCTACAACATATAATTCTAGTAGTTGGAGTTGTACTGGATATGGTGGTAGATGCAGCAGACATGGTGCTTCTAGGAATGAGTGCCCATATCAGTAGGGTGGTGTAGCTCAAGGGGCTCATATTCTATCATAGGGAAGATGGGAAGGTCAATTTGATGTAGTAAAGGAAACACTAGTGGATAATGAACTTGTACCATCTATAGTTATAGGTACTATTATTGTAGTTTCTATGATAGAAAGTTCCATATTTTATAATTTCTCCAGTCATTACCTAATATTTATTCAACATGTGAATTGGTAGGGCCTGTAAATGGATTTTGGGAATGGTGTGATGTGGATAGATACACCTTGGGGAGTATGTTCGAGAGAAATCTATTTTCCAAGGGGTGTTCTCTATAGGTTTGGGAGGATCATTTATTTTGAATATTTTCATTCTATATATGTATGGATTTATTCAAATTAAGGGTATAGATTACTTAGTGTCATACCAAGACCACATAAATTTTTACCATAGGTGAGTGACTTTTACTTCTCTTGAGGGTGATAATTATATTCATTGTGGATAATGGAATATCCAGGAAGTCCGTTCAGGGCCAGGTCAAAAGAAACTATGGGATATAACCACCAAGGTTTCTTGAATGTTTCTAAATGATGGTGGTGTAAGGAATAATGTATTTCAACCCATTGTGGAGAATATAAAAGATTCATTTATTGGGGAAATATTAGGTATTCCACCTAAGATAGATGTGTAGTTTATGATTGAGCTCATACTTGGTGATGAGCCAGTTTCTATTCCACCATATATTATGGTATAGAAATATCCTCAAAATCTCACAACTCAGATGGAAGAGTTTATGGATAAGGGATTTATCCATTAGTGTATGTTTAGTTGGGGTTATCTAGTATTGTTTTCCATGAAGGATGATGTAACATTGTTCTTCAATGTTAATTACATAATGGTGAACTAGATGACTGTGAAGAACTGATATCCTCTTATGTGTATTTATGATCTATTTTACACATTTAGAGGAGCCTGTATTTTCTCGAATATTGACTTGGCATCAAGGTATCATAAAATGAATGTTCAAAATTTTGGGATACATAGAACTAAATTTAGTTGTAGGTATGGAATTTATGAGTTTTTTTTATACCATTTTGTTTAAAGAATTCTCCTTTAGTGTTTATAGACATGATGAAAAAAATCTTCCACCATTACCTAGACAAGGTTTTGGTAGTATTTGAGGATGAAATAATGGTTTAATACAAGAATCATGATGATCATGCACTACATATTGAAATTGATGGTACTGGGGTGTACAATGGAATCCTATGTGATGGGGATTTAAATAATATCCACTCGTGATCGACATAACATCAAAATTTTTAGGGAATCACATCCCTGGTAAGGGATGAGGATCAAAAATGAAGAAAACTACGAACAAAAAATAAACCATAAATAAATGTTTCGGTCAGAATCCATCCTCAAAATCAATGTTTCTCTGGTAAACACTTCTTGAAGAATCTGATGTCAAATTCCCCTTGTCAACCATGATTCATAAAAAAATTTGGGAGTCCAAATCATCGAATTCTAGGTGCTAGCACATATATTTCTTATCCCCTTCAACAATCCAATTATCAATACATTGATGTACTTTCGATGCATGATGGAGAGCTCAAATATATTATCCTATAATTGGAGATTCTAACTCTTAAACGTAGGACAGGAGAGAAAATCTCTCAATAAACCACCATGAATACTTCATTGGTGAGTGCCTCTCCTCTTATTTATAGTATATTATGAAATTACTCAGAATGGCTCCCGAACCCACCAATATTTTTTACAATACATATATGATATATTATGAACAATGTAATGAGTCATAAATATCATTCATATATTTTTTCACTTTATTTTAATATAATATATTATGTGATAAAACATAATCCATTAACGTGACTCATCGATCTAGAAAATATAATATGAAATTTGAATATTTTATACATAAATTCCTTCAAATAATATTTTTCATGTATTTACTTTAATACATGTAAATAAATGTTATAAATAACTTCAATTCCAATTATTCTTAACTTGGATAACATTAATCTAATTATACCTTTGGTGATCGTACATCCTTTGACAAATCTCAGACCCCAGTGGTGGGGCCCACCATTTCCTATATACATATTAAACTGAATATGGAAGATTATTGCATATTCTATTGTGTGTTTCCCTCTAGGACCTTATCTTAATAACAGTGAATAGTATCAACTGTCCATGAGCAGAGTCTAGCAACCCACCAAGGCCCCTAAATAGATATGGAGTATTTAGTAGTAAAAAAACCAATCTATGAACACAAAATGTGTAATACAATCTCTTTCTCATTAGACATCTCATATAGAAGGATGCTCACCCAAATCATCACCATTTCTTACATTTTTATTTATTGATCTAAATAGATAAATTTACCTTGGATTTCCATATGAATTTTATTATGAAGGAACTATCAACATGGTCATCCTAGCCCTTGATATAAATTCCTAAACCTTGAAGAGAAAAATTCTATCATGATCATTCAACCAATTCCAGAACACTAAGGAAATAACCAACGAAAGCTACCTTGCCATAATTTCATTATCATGGTTTTTACCCTGCATCAAATTATGAAATAAAATGGAACGCATTGATAATGATCACAAGTTAGGAGACCAATACACATGTCTGTAGATAGTAACAGGGAATTCCCCCTGAAACATGCGGTGTTCCTATTGGTCGGTACTTCCCCATGATCTCACTAGAAGAGATAAACAAGTGCAGACATCATGAGAAAAAGTATAAATAATTGTGAATCTCCAAAACTTGATGGTCAAAAGTCATAAGTGTCTTAACAGAATGATTTATCTATACCATATAACATATTTTTATGATTAGTTTCATAGTATCTCATGGTTCTAATTATAGTTTTTTACATTCGACAACCTTTTTATACATAAAATAATATATGGATATTACCATTTTGATAGAGGATAATGAAATTTATATACAATAATTTTATGATCAAATCATGTATAGATCATTGTGTTCATGAAATGGTAATCTAAAAGAAATGCATAGTGGGGTCTAGGAACCCACTGTTAAAACACTACCACAGGTAGTAAATAAAACATGCTAACAAACCTTTTTTTTCTCTCACATTAATAATATCATGTTTCTGCTGAGTCGTGACTTTAGTCACTGGGTATTCCAAGATTATAATGTGTAGATTTTTTCCTTATGAGACATCATCTCCTTGTGTAAAACATCTCCTGAGATGGTATCCTATAGTATATTCTATTTTTTCCACTATCAAAAACATGAAAAATTTGAAATTTAGAATATCATAATTTAAATAATGATAATTCATTATTTACTATGTGTGATTCTATGAACTGCAATAAATCATTGAATTTTATAAGTTATTCTTAGATTCGTAAGAATCTGCAACATAATCTGTATTTGTAGATATAGTTACCACTATGTTAATTAGTTTTTATTTCTCATTACATTATATTTAATATGTTATTAGATATCATTGTTCTATGAAAAACAAGTTTGTGTCCCCTAAAAGCTCGCATCCTTTCATCAACACATACTAGTTACATATAATGTATACATTCTCAAGTAAAACAGATAGTTTTGACTGTTTCTCTTATAGTTATCCTGGAAATTATTGATATTTTGAAACCATAATATATATTTTGGAAATATCATACCTTGTATATATCATGGAATATGGGATTGATCTATCACAAAAGTATACATAATTAATATCAACATCTTAATCTCCTCCTATGTCAAGGACATTTCTAACCCGAGATATATATTCCATATTTCACTGGTAAAAATTATCTCTCTAAGTGTTCCAACTTCTATTTTTCAGTACCATGTTAGTATATATACGATTTAGTAGGTGTAAGAAACTATTAGATCTATTTCAGTAGATCTTGTTTCCTACAACATAGGTTTCTATTTTAATTCAATCAATGGGGAAGTACGTTTATCCTAGACATAACTAACTGTATGACCATTAATTTCATTCTATATGTAACCCAAAATATTTCACTTAGATAACAATGGTACGCTGACTAACCTTTGGTAGATAGGTGGAAATGTTTCATATGAAATGAATATTCTAAGATCCTGTCACTAACATTAATCCGAAACATAATTTCAGTAACTTGAAACCCTATTGGAAATCTATGATGTCACCATCAATTTTTGGTTGCCTCATATAGTCACCTTCTTAGATAGGGGGTCTATAAAAATTCATTTCTCGAAAATATGATCTTACAAAACTGCTATGAAAAGTAAAATTCTAATGGATTTAGAAATAATGGATTGGTATAACCAACAGAGTCCAATTGGTACCATTCTTGTACCACCCATGTATCATGTCACATTAATATGTACAAAAATATTCAAAATAATATGCACCATGCAATTTAATACAAGGAATCCATTATTGAATTTTAATTGACCTTGGTAATCATAGTATATTTCCATATACTACCTACTTGTAGGCATTATTATTCTCAATGAATAATGAATCATTGAACTTGGTGAATCCAATACCATCACTATGGTTTTAACCTTTATATATAGTATGTCTCTATAGAACATTCTGGCTTAACATGAATTTTTGTAACTCATTCATATTCCCACTATTTGTGAATCTATGGAATTTACTAAATCCAAGTCAATATTGCACAAATATTTCTAATAGAGATATAAAACCGCTATAGAAATTTAGACTATAACTTTACTATATATTGTATATAATAGGTATTTGTGTAATATCCTAAGTTACTTTAAGGATAATTACTTTAGATGAACATTGTGTTTTTCTTGATGCATGTTTGTTTATAATCAAACAAAAACATTAAATTTAAACACATGTATTTTGAAAAAATGGATATATATCGTACTATGAATCATATGATATCCATTTTTTATTATGGTTGGCATACCGTTATGGGATAATTCCATCATTTGTAATGCATTTCTTGAAAAATAATGGAAGTATCTTCAATGGCTATATGTCCTAACATTGATACTCCACTAACATACATCATGACCCAAATGTGTAAAAGGGAATGTTCATTTAGTAATTTTTCAATGCTATATATTTTGGCAAATGTTAACAATTAAGGTTAATTATTTATCAATCATATTAACATCAACTCAAATATTTAGATAAGTTAATGTGCGTTTAGGAATTACATTCTGATACATTATACTGATTGATGAAAGAATTGTAAAGATATTCTTTAGCTTTATAGACCAAAGAAACTCATATGTTATTACCATTAATAAACTATAATTCACTTTTATATTCCTTAACAAATTAATGGAATATAATTAAGTATATATACCACTATCTTACCCATGGAATAATTCACTCTCTCTTATTGAACTAATTCTGAATGCATTGTGGAGTACCTTTATCTCTGATGGTTTATTTATCCAAAACTAAATAATTATATATCTCAAAAATACCTATGGTGTTTAGAACTTCTGAGTCTAAATACACAACTTAGTATATCCATGAATCCTGGATTTAGTTTTTAATTGAAAAATAAATACCTTTCCATAACTGCATATATAAGTCTTACATTTTATATTCATCATGTATTTCCAATGATTCAGGTATCACTGAAATATTAATTGTTTATTCTATACCAAAAATGACATTCAATACCTATCATGGAATAATGAATTCAGGTGTCTAAAGGACACATGAGATAAATGTTTTTGTAATACTCATCAACTTGATCAAGTAGAATCAGTCACTTTTCAATTAGTAGTCATGTACTTCTCACTACTGACTAAAGAACCACACTTTCATAGACTCTTTGAGAATACATCTTACATATTTTAATTTTTGTATACTTCATTTGTTATCATATTTAAATACACATATTTTTTGGCATATTTTATTTAATACAAAATATGTATGAGTGAGAAATTACTTTTATGAGTATGCCTCATGAAGAAGCCAGTATGTTCTTCATGGATTCAGTTAAATATAATTAATCTTCCATATATTTATGTCATGATAGGAAATGAAAATAACATCCCATTTAATATCCAACCACATTTCATTGATGGAAATTTTTAGAGTACATTTGAAGTTACTCTTTCCATTGGCCTTATTACCATGTAATTCAATTTTATTTCCATAAGATTTAATGATTAAACTTTCAATAAACTTTTTAATTTACTTGGAGAACCATACCTAAAAAGGTAATGAATAATTTACTCAATACTGTTAATTTTTAAACAAGAAACAAGAATGGAGTAATTTAGTTAAAATGATATGATAAAGTGATCCATTGAATGATAGTTATAAATATTTCAATTAACTCATGTCTAGTGTAATAATCACCTTTCCCATAACTTGATTCACTTTCACCATGAAAATATCTCAGAGATAGGACTATATGTTTTATCATCCATGTCATGTTGTAGTGACTAAAAATGATATAATATGTTGATTATAGAATAATCAAATAATCGTAATTTGATTTATACATTATTTTCCTATAAGAAATTTTACTCCCTCTCTTTTAAGGCAGATTAATAGGTACATGAACACCATAACCTTCAATTTCTTGTATCATATTATTGAGTGTAAGTTCCTATAATACATTTTTATTTTTATTTTCGAATTTAGAAATTTACATTTAATAATTTTTATTGTAATGTATTTTTCATATGACTTAAAATTTTCTATAATAAATAAAATCTAATAGATAAGTATATTGAAAATTGATATCCTATTTAGAAATTCATTATTACTTAATAAAGTCATTAAATGTATCCCACTATTTTATGTAATTATAGGAAACCTCTATACTAGAATCAGAATAATCTTTCAATTGATTATTTTAGGGGAAATGATCCATTAACATCCCATCATAGTCTATAAACATGATCTATTTCACTAGTCAGAGGGTTCAACATAGGGGTTTTACTATCCAACCACATTAACTCATGGTTCATTGATCTCTCGAGTGAAGTCTCTACTTATAAATTAATAAACATGACTCACTCAATGATTTACACTAATTTTTTAACATGTTATATTTGGAAACATCTTTGTTTTCAACTTTAGTTAAGTCAACTCATCACTCTCATAATAACTCCCTTGTATTTAGAGGAACCCTCAACTTTGGATGACATGCACCAAGAACATGAAATTTTTCTCAAATTCAATTTCTGGAAGGGGTTACAAATAAATATTTTCTGAGGGTTTTAATATTTATACATGAATAAATGAAATCATTTTCTCTATGATAAGCTTGTAATCTATAATATCACTAACAATTTTTCCTGCAATAAATAAAAAATATTCATCATGTCACATTTTCATGTTTTCATTATATGATATTTTATTCTATATAACCGTGTATAATCTACACATACATAAAATAATAACCCAGGCATAAATAAATTGATGATATGAGAATGAGAGGATAGTAATGGCTGATCCATTGAGTGAATAATTGATTAACCTATAACCTAGGGGTAGCTACTTAATTTGGGTTGTGTGCGACTCGAGTTGCAGTGAACACTCATCCAATGCATGAAACATATGTATGGCATGTCTCCATAACTCATCTTGATTTACATCACTGGTCATCTTCATCATTATATAATAATACTTGTAAACATGTGATGGGGGTTGGGAGTACAAAATACAGCTGTGAAATTGGACACATAGGGTCTTGTACATATAAGGAGAAAAATAAGTCATAGATCATCACTTATTAATGAAATTATTACAAACCACTATAATAAATTAATAAATTAATTAAATATACAACAAAAAGCATCAGTCAATCTATATCTCATGATCACTGAATACACCTTAAACTCTTGTATTAAAATTAAATGCATAAACAAAATTAAAATTAAAATAAATTATTTTTCCAAGGACATTTTATTGAATTAAAAATTATCTCCTATATTTTATTCAATATATTCATCATGTGGTCTCAAAATTAGTCTAATTGAAATGCCAAAATTATTTTCATTTATTAATTTAATTTTAAAACTAATTTAATTTAATTTAACTTGCACTATTATAATATCATTTATGCCAATAATTATAATTTAATTAAAATAATTGATTTAACTCATTTGTAATTCAATAAAAAATAAAAAAGCCCTAAAAACCGAGGAAGGGTCCACACCAGTCGGGCTGACCCATAGAAGGTTATTTCAGGCTACAAAGACCTCGCACTGGGATATCATGGGCTAGGCAATTATGCCCCGATCTATTTCTGGTCAGGAAGACCTACCTCAACCGGTTCAGGGTAGATCTGGTTTTTACTAAAAGGTATGTAATGGGGAGTACCTCATGCATTAAGGGTCCATCCCTCAGTTGGGCGATGGTTGGATGGTGCATGAACATGAGTAGGGGCGGAACACCAGAGGGTTAGAAAAGTAGTGGGGCACTAATTCTCGGATGGATAGCACCCGAGTGTGACCAACATCAGGCGGTATAGGGATTCACCGTATAGGATGGGGTAGAGGATCACTTAATGGGAAATTACCTAGGGAGTTTGGGATCTGGAATCTCCGACTTTGCGATGGCCAATTCCCATGGTAGGCAGCTAAATGGAATTTTGGGCACCAGCACAGCTCAGTTTCTAGGTGGAGTGTCAGTCGGAGAGAGAGGGTCGTAGTGGCGCTGTCACCTAGGGAAGATTCACTACCACAAATGCTCTAAGGGAAGAACTCAGGTTTTATCATCTCTAGAAAAAAGTACTGGTAAATCGACCCTTTATCAGAGCTAATATTAGCACTGATAAATTCCCAAATTTATTTTTGCTAAATAAATTATTAAAAGGAGCTTTTATCAGGGTTAATAATAGAGTTAATAAAAAATTTCAATAGAAAATAATAATATTATATATAAAATAATTTATTTATATTTCAAAATATTGTTCATATGTATACATTAAATAAAAAATTCTTGTTTATTATTCTTATTATATTTATGTTTATTATGTTTATTAGTTTTAGTTATATCATTAAAATAAATTTATTATACTATATGTTTATAATATTATATACAAATACTTTTAAATAAATATATATAAATACTTATTAATTTTTTATATTAAAATAAAATTATGTTTCCAAATGAATGTTTCAATTGATTTCTACATTCTTCACATGAATATATGTTCATTTTTTTACCAAAATGTTGGCCATATATACTATAGTACTATATATTCTTGGTGTATTAATTTATTTCTTATATATATGAAGCTTTATCTTCTCACAAATACTTAATATCATGATAAATATATTTAAATGAACAATAAATGCATTTATTATTTTTCTATATATAAATATTTAGTTATATATAAATATTTACTTTATTAAATATATTATATATAATTATAATTATATATAACATATTAAATATTAATATGCTTAAATAATTATAAAATAAAAAAATATATTTTTTAAATGATAAATTTATATTTATGAATGCCTTTTGAATATATTTATTTATAAATATATGTCTTTAATGAATATATACACATACACAAACATACATCTACATATATAAATTTATTTAAATACATATGAAATTAAAATTGAAGATAATATATCAATTTATATTTATATATATTTGATTACTATTTAAATTATAAAATTATATATATATATATATATTTATAATTTATACACAAACACCATAAAATATATATATATATATATATATATATTTGTAATTTTACTTATTAAATTATAATAAATATACTAATTATATATATTTATAAAATATTAAATGTAATAAATATATTGGTTATAATTTTATAATTATGAATAAATAGTATCTTTTATCAGTGTTAATTAAAAAGCACTGAAAAAAATCCAACTATTAGTGATTTTTTAACGCTAATAGTGATCAGCCGTTTTTAATGCAATAAAATTGCTGATAATGGAATGTTTTATCAACTATTTCAATTATAGCGCCAATAAAACATAATTTTATTAGCATTTTTAGCGATGAAAAATATAGACGTTTATCAACACTAATAATGTGTTGATAAAGGCATGTTTTATCAACACTTTCAATTTAAGCAATGATAAAACATACTTTTACCAGTTCTTTTTATCTAGTGTTGATAAATGTGTCGCCAGGTTTTATAAATTAAGCAAAAATTTCTCCTCCCTCCTGAAACCCTAATATCTCTTGAAAGCTGATCCCTACCACAACCATTGTAGAGGCTTCCGCTGCTACCACCATTGCTGCGGTGACCGTCGTCTCCTCTACTCCCTCTTCCTCCTCAACCGCCACCATTTTCGCTGCTGGCACCACTTCGGCCACTGCCACCTCCTCTCCTCCAACCTCTCCCGCCTCCTCCTCCTCAACTACTGACTCCTCTACCACTGAGAACTAAATTCTTAGTGTAGTATGGATTTTATTTTGATTTGTACCTCATAATTCATATTTTTTCAATTAATGTTATGCATTTTTATTCATCGTGATATGAATCATTTATTTCACAACCACATCCATTATCAATGATTCTATTATGGTAAGGATAATTAAAATAATCATTTTAATGGAGACTCAACCCTTCCAAGTTATTTAGTAGAGTACCTAACATCATGGAATGGAATATTCATAGATCCTTAATTTATTCCTTTAGTATCCATCCTCAAATTATCTCTTATTGATAAATTTTACTTGATAGGTTATCATCCATCACAATTCTACCTCCTCCGTTGTTATTCTTGATACCATATAATTGTGTGTATCATGATACTTCATCATAGATTATGCATTGTGGTGTGGGTGTGGATTATGAATGAACAATGGTATTAAGAGGTGATGTTGGTAAATTGAGATATTTCTCAATGAACACAATGTGATTTTAGAGTGGATATTTGGAATGGATTTGATCAATGGATATGAAATAAACAATGAGGGGGTGTGACTAGGAAGAGTAGATTAGTGGGAAAGACCCTCATGGGTTCTAGATAGCCACAAGGGGGACTATGATTCGATTTTTGGTGATTTAAGGTGTAAATGGATTGAACTGTGGATGACTATCATAATATGGGTGATGAATATAAACCCACAATGTGAAATTCAAAAGAACATATGCTATGTACCTCCTTAGATGTGGTGATAGGGTTTAGGGAAATTATAATTATCACACAACATACGGTATGGATTCACACACCATGTAGCCTATATAAAATTAACATCCATGTTCATGACATTATGTTGGTAGGCCAAGCTCATAACTAGCGACATGAATTATAGTTTGATTACATTCTATGTATGCCTACCTGGCATGACCCTGTTAATAGTACACACAAAAGGTGTCATCCATAGAATAAACTACATGTGTCCACAAAGACACATTGTGTTGTCATGGAAAACATTTCTTGATTATTTAATAGTACCCACTAAGTACTTTCGTGTGAATGAAACACTATGTATCACCTAAAATATTTTATGTACCCCGAGATGACATGGATATATGTATTAGGGATACATTTCTAGTACTTAATGGACTCGTAATATCTAAACATCATAGTGAAAGCCATGTACATTGACATAACATTCCTTGTTAAGAGGCAATACACGACAATACTATTGCAGAGGGGATATACACTATGTCACCTTATGATACATGCCATGTTCTTTTTCTAACCTTCTTTGGTTTTTGTATCACCTTGATCGTGACCCAGATTTAGGTGCATGAATACATCATGTTCATTTTCTATATAGTATGCTGTTGTGAGCTTCTCTTCAACGTCATTGGTGGGATGTGATGTGATTAATTATCTTTAATCATCTTATTTACAAAGGAATGAAGATGTGGATTGTGTATGTTGATGAAAGAATTCATGGGGTAGGGTTTTCCCATGGTTATGTGCTAATGGAAGATCATAAATCCCCCATATTCTTCATGAAGTTGGGCACTCCTGCACAAACATAGAGCACCGGTCACACAAATGAAGCATGGGGTCAGTAATCCCTCAACACTATTGAGGTATTGTTCCCCCCCACACATCTAATAGAGTTCAGTACTCCCCCACATATCCATAGAGTTTGATACTTCATCTTCTAAAGAAAACCCTTGATGTGGTGAGAGTTTTCTATTAGGGATTCAAACTCCCCCAACCAATGCATATACATCACCGAGTTGTTGGTACCTTTATATATATATATATATATATATATATATATATATATATATTTATAGGTGATGTGGGTTTTCTCATTACTAGGTTACTGTGATAGTATGTTTTGAAACTACCTTGATCATGATCAATCATTATTTATGGCTTGGGTTACCTTATAGGTTTCTAGAAAATTGATGTGATAAAGGAGGGAAACTAGGTACGATACTCCCCTAGTTTATGTTCATACCTCAATAAGGAGTGGGTTATGCTTAATATATTTTGGGAGCGTTTTAGAATAAAGGTTGAACATATTAGTTACATTAAGACTTGTGACTCCTCAAGTACCCCTTGGTGGCCTTAGAGACGTGACATTCAACTAGGATATCAATATCAAACTTCATGGTTTTTTAAATACATTGAGAATACCTTGTTTCTCATGATATATAACCTTCATGTATTATATCCAAATGACTAAGTCTTATTTTCATCAAAGAATCTTCTTGTTATATGAAATCTATCAATATTTCTATATCTACCTCTAGATCAATTTCTTACACTGGGAGTTGATATGAGTTGGTTTTTATCTTTCAATTATGGTTTTATGTAATCATACTTAGTATGTTTATAATCAACCCTACATAGGATTTATTCCCACATGTGTTGTCTCCATGCAGGGAAGATAGGGTATGAAGGTGGTCTTAGTGGACATATAGATGGTATAACTTGTTCAGAGCTAAAGGCTAATGGTACCCAGTACAAAATGTTGGTCCATGGTGGTGTTTATTAAGATAATAGTTGTATGATAATATATGAGTCCTTATAGAATAGAGGATTTACCCCTCGTTCCATGTTAATTGGGTTTTATGACCTTGAAAGATGTGTAATAGTTATCGTGTTTTCCCTATGTAGTGATATACTCACTATATGATGTCTCATGACTGCATTATATGTAGAATTCTATTATTATTATATATATATTTACATATATGATTTTTCTTATTGTTTTATAGATTGAGGAAATGTGTTTGTTATAGGTTGATATTGGATATGGTATCCCATATTGGGTGATATGCCTACTCGGTGAAAGACCCCATCCACTAGCCTATTAGAGGTGTGACATGGGTGGAACACTCACCTTAATGCTGGCATGGATGGGGCCCAACTGTGTTGGGTAATTTTAGAGTAATATCGTAGCTATTTAATAATAGGGGTTGAGTTTGGAGATTTTAATCACGTGAATAGTGGTATGAGAATTTAGGGAAATAATGTTTAGGTGGTTTTATGTTTGGTTATTTGACCATAGAGATCAATATAGGTGTGGTAGCTGACATATCATTTTCTCTAGGACTATATTAACATGTTAGTTATCCCATAACTATAATAAATTGATTTCAAGGAAAAATAAGGATGGTAAATGCGTTATATAGTGGTCGGTTATGATCTTCCATATCCTTCCTATTTTATCTTATATAGATATACTCAAATACTCATGAGTTTATCCTATTAAATAAAGTGTGATAAATAATTATACAGAGATTATGTGTAAAGATAGATCCAAGATGAGCCTACTCTTATAATTAGTCATCTTGCTACAAATTAGTGAGCGATGAGGGGTTTTTGAGACCTAGATGAGATATATTTTTGACCCACAATCTGAATTTTTTCATATCTTCTCCATTATAAGTATACACTTTCTTATAGAAAAGTTGGTATATCCTGTTGAGTTGGATAATAAGTCCAATATGCTAGATATATTTTATGAGTTCAACCAGTAGCGGTATCCATGGTTTTTAAGGAAAGCGTGATCCTTAGGAAAAATAGTTTTGGTTAGAATCTATGACTTTTTCATCCATCAACTTTATACTCTCACTCAACAGCTTCCATTTTTTACATTACGATCCCTACATAAAAAAATGATCTATTAGTGGATGATGTTTTATAGAATTCCTCACAACACTACATTATTGTTGTTTGATTTTGATCCCTTGTTTAGGATATTGATTTTTCTAAGGATGATAGACCCTTTATAAGGAATATTGATCGTGTCTAAGTATGCATTGAGGCCCATGAATATCAAGGTATTCATTGGTTAGGTTTTAATTTATATTTTCTCAAGCTCACGGGTTTGGGTTGAGATATCTAAGGAAGTTATTTTATGTAATAGATTTGTTTTCATGCAAAAAATCCTATGATGTTTTCCCCCAAGTGAGCATCGACAATTGAATATTCTTAGTGAAGACACACCCTCTATATGGGAGTTGGATAGTGTTTCAAATAATGACAAATATAGTGGTTCCATGGATGGAAACACAATTAAAAAATAAATATATATTATAAACCCGCCTATTTTAGGCCAAAGTTTCATCTAGGGGCTGTTCAATTGACGTTTAAATGGTGCACGATTAGTTGGGGATGAAAGATTCCTTGATCTACTCCCATAATTACTATATTTAGTTAGTTATTGTTAATAATAAAGTATTTTCATTTAAATATGGGAAAATATATGTGTGATGGATAACCGTGGTTAGGTATCAATAGTTGTATTTTGGAGTTCAATTTGTGTACACTCTTGATATACCCTTATACTAGATGTCTTTGAAATAATTTATTCTTCCAACCCCATATGTTTGGGAGTTGTATATTCCAATGATGCTCATAGACACTCCCTTACCATCTAGATAATTTCAAATAATGGAGACTATCTTTCACTCACCCCCCGCTTGTAAAGTGATATTATACTTCGTATAGAAAGAGGTCATTAATGATATAACTATATGTTATATGTGATATCCAATGTTACCTACCTTGATATATATTAGAAAGTAATGATATTACTCTGTGGTGATACACAATTGAGTATGTGAGGTGAGATCCACCACCAATAGTGAGTGGTACCCCCTTAAGTGTGGTGAGAGGATCACACCCTCAAGGATTTGTAGTCATATAACCATAAAATAATACGAATTGAATTATGAAAAAAGTGAATAAATGATAACTTACTACTTACGAATGTCCCAGAGTGCCTCAAAGATTTCGAAGGGAAACCCATTGTCATCCCTCAATATGAGGCCGATGTAATCATCAACATTCATCACAGAGAAGTCATTTAAGTGTTACTGAGAGGAATGATGAACACCCTTGTATCCTTTATAGAGAAAATAGATTGAATCCAACCTTGTATCGGTTCAACGAAGATCCTATTAGAGAATTAGAAATCTGTTTTAATGTTCTGACAAAAAATTGAAAAATGATATATATATGTTTTTTTGGAAATGAAATGATGTTCATTAATTATTATGAACTTAATTGGTTACATTCTACAAAGGTATCATTGTAAGATTATTCTTGATAAAATAAATGGGTGAAGAAGCATACATACAATGTATGAAGGAATTTTAAGGTAGATAAAATAGGTTTCATCGATTGTGTCAGAATACATATATAGGAAAAATGGTAGTGTGGTTTTGAATGTATAACTCCAAGGATGCGTATTTAATATTTTTACATGTCATGAGTCTTATAATGAATCAATTTTCCTCTAATGAGTTTGAGATGTGAAACATAGATAATGATCCTTATAAATTCTGCATATTAATTATCATGTATTCCATGATGTGTAATCAACCTTATATTTTCATATTATTTATGTGTAATAAGTAGATACATATCTAATATTGGTGTGAGTTATTGTATTTATATCAATAATTTAAAGTAATTATATTATTTTAATTCTTAAAGGTGAGGATGAGATCATTTATAGTGGTTACACTGATGCTAGTTTCCAAACTGACAATGATGATTAGAGATCATAATCCCATTTTATGTATTAACTCTATAGACTAGATATGAATTCGAATAATTCCAAAAAATCAACTATGAAATAGTTCAATATAGAAGCATAGTATATCCATACATAATATGCAGTGAAGGAAGCTCGTTGGATTAAGAAATTCATCAGTGAATTTTGTGTTATTCCAAGCATTAAGGGATAAATTTACCTTTAATATGACAAATATGAAACTATTTCAAAGGAAAATGAGTGATAGATCACCCAGGGTTTCCCTATCCTAACACATAAGTCAACCCACCATATGTTTTTAGTGATGATTTATTTTTACATCAATGTATTTGTATTTATTTTTTAAAATATTAATATCACTCAATCAAATATGATGGATATGAATAAGGAATGGATAGATGCCAATCGTCTGAAAGAAGTGTATGAAGATGGAGGAAAAAGATCATCAAGTTTGAAAAATATCATGCATATGATCATTCTCAAATCCATTGTCCATGTTGACATTGTTGTTATACAAGACATTTTAGTCCAGAGGAGTTGGAAGAACACTTGATCTCTCATAGAATAGATCAAAGATATAAATGTTGGAATAAACATGAGAAAAAATATAACGTAGCTAGTGAGTGATATAACACTGTGTTTTATGGATAATTTGATATGATTACATGTATGGACAATGAAGAATTCCATATACGGGATGTGATTACAGATGTTCATGATGATGTCGATCATATTGAGGAAATGATAAGACAGTTGACGTGAACTTCCTAATTTCCCAATATTGTTTGATCAGTTAAAGAGTTGTACAAACATTCCATTGTATGATGGTTACCCTAAATATACTGCATTATTAGCCATACTGAAGCCATATAAATTAAATGTAGACAATGGATGAAGTGACACCATTTTTAAAGAATTACTTTCTTTATTAGATGAAATGCTCCCAAAATCCAATGAGCTCCTAAACTGAATATATGATTACAAAATAATGCTATGCTCAATGGGTATGTTCTCAGAAAGAATAAAAAGTTTTTTGAATGACTATTTACTAATTGTAAAGGACCAAATATCACATTGAAAATTTCCAATGAGTGGTGCTTCTTGATACTTGAAAGATGAATCGGGTCCTATAAAAGTTTCATGGTACAGTCCAGTCATTCCAACGTTTAGGCACCTATCTGGATGTGAGGAGAATGCAGAGTAACTGACATGGCACACAGATAGAAGAAATAAATATGGAAAACTACGCATCAGGAAGACTCTCCTCAATGGAAGAGAATTGATCATTAGTATCAAGACATTGGAAATGAGCTGAAAAAATCATCATGTTGTGTTATCTACAAATTTTGTGAATCCTCTTGGTTTTCAAAGAATAACTCAGTATACAATTCCAATTATGTTGGTAAATTAAAACTTTCCACCATGGTTATGCATGAATCGAATACAAATCATGTTATCTATGTTTATATTATGAAAAAAACAACATGGTATTGATATTGATGTTTATTTGGCTCCATTGATCAAGGATTTTATATTATTATGGGATTCAAGTGTTATGATGCATGAAGCTTATAGAAATGAATATTTAATGTTGAGATCCATGTTGTATGGGAAGATAAAGGACATTAATGATTATGGAAATCTTTCAGGATATAACATTAAAGGTAATATCAGGTGTCTCTTATAGGAACAATGTACATGATCAATTTTGTTGATTCATTAATCGAAAAATGTGTTTCTAGGACATTAAATATTTCTACCCTGATGACATAAATTCAAATCTTGAATGATTTCATTTGATGTATTTTCATAAGAATGTACACCACCGTCTCCACTAAGAGGTGATCAAGTGTTTGATAATGTTAATGATGTGTACACTGCTTTTGGTAATTTTTTTTTTGAAAAACCTTATGAGAACTAGTTGAAAAAAATTATTTTTCTTAATTTCCAATCTAGAATTATCTATACATCAAAAAAATTCTTGGTGTTAGGCTTGTTTAAAAAAATGTATGTGATACTATCATCAACACATTGCTAAATGCACCTAGTAAAACATATGATGAAATTAAACCTAGGTTGGATATGATTGACATGGGAATATGAGAGGAGTTTTCACCTGTGAATGGTGAAAAATGAACATTTCTTCCTCCTATTACTTAAAATCTTTCTAAGAAGGATAAATATCTATTTTTTAACTTCTTGAATTATGTAAAGGTTCCAGTGGGGTATTCATAGAATATCAGTAACATCATGTCAATGAACGATTTGATGTTAAAATGTATGATATCACATGACTACCATATTTTGATGCAAGATCTGATTCCTATAGTTTTACACTTCATTTTACCGAATAATTTCCACAGTACATTATATAAGCTCTGTTTTTTTTCTTCAATGATATATATAGAAAAGTTATAGAACCAGAGAAATTAATGTCCATGGAAAGTGAAATTGTCATAAAATTATATGAATTAGAAATGTTTTTACCAATAACATTATTTGATATGATGGTTCATTTTACAGTTCACTTGGTGAGAGAGATTCAGCTATGTGGTCCTATACACTATAGATGGATATACCCCATTGAATTGTATAAGAATATTTTCAAAGCGTTTGTAAATAATTGATGTTGGCCAAAGGGTTGTATTGCAAAGTGATATATTGTTGAGGAAGATATTCATTTCTATACCGAATACCTGTTCGGTTTGAAAAGTATTAGTTTAACGAAATCTCATCAGAATGATGTGGGGATATATTATAGTAACATTTTTCTATCATTTTTTTAATTTACTAAAAATTAAATATTGAAACATTGACTTACACTTCATCATATCTTGTCGAGTGAATTTGCAGTAGATGACTCACACAAAAACAATGTATTAAGGGATTATGGATGGATTCACATGGGTTTTGCACACTTTTAATGAAATATCATCTTAATGATGTTTAAGGGAATATAAAACTGCCCCCACCTCTTCTTTATGCACACCAGATAACACAAGCTTCGTGGGATTCATTTACTGGCCATCGTGCGAAGTAGTCATTTTAGGTACACTATGCCGAGTAATACGTTTTTTGATGGTATGTGTATTCCTCACTTTGATTGATAGTGTTTTATTTATGAAACAACAAATGATTGATTAAAATAAATAGCAAACATCAAAACCCGCATACCCCTACCGTAAAGCAAGGATGGGGTGCGCATCATGTGAATAAAATTTGGTATGTATTTTAAATCTACCACAATAAATTTATGTCACATAAATCAACACAATGACAATCTTTTTTTGTTTATATGCAGCATGATGTGTCCAAATCCACATTCAATCCTATTCCACACCTTGTGCTATGGAAGGAGGTGCATGTAACAAATGATGAAAAAATAATAGATAAAAATACACAAAAACTGTGTGAAACATGTGTAAGTATGACATAATAAAAAAATTCATTTTCTTTAAATATATATGAAATACAATGATTAAATATTTTCCTATATTTTCAATCTGATAAATTTATAAGAATGAACAACACCCACACTGGATGCAGACATAGTTTTAGTGGCCTTAATGAAGTAAGAAAAGTATGGCCGTATCAAAGGTGCGGGTTTGGGGTGACACCCCGATTATATTTAGAGAAATAAATAACAAGAAGGGAATCAAACTGAAGAAATGAAAATGATGATAGAAACTTCAGATATGTCTCATGAAGAATTAAAAGACCAGAGAGAGCATATAGAAAGTTTGATGGGGGAGGGGAAAGAGAAGAAATAACTCAATAACAACCTGCGCATGAAGATCCATCCCCACCCCCACTAGGTTTGCGGTGATCCATTACCCTGAAATACAAATATTAATTGATGAAGTCAAGTATCTAATAATTGAATCTATGAAATGTGAATTAGATAGACACTAGAAATTGTTACCTTTGCTGTATTGATATTCTACTGGGTGAAAATGACCCTGATTTATATCTATCAACACCCACCCATCACCTTGTAGTGAGGGATACAATGTTCATTATCCAGAACGACATGCTACAAAATAGAAAAATTTTGACATATCATGTCAGAGTTTCAATTATTATTTCCCTAGATCTGAGTATCGAGAAACTTATTCCAATTGATGACATAGATATTAATATGATCGATCAAGATCTAGGAACATTCATCGCATGGATGTCACATCTAATGAAAAAACATGTTGATAATGAGGTATTAATTTCCAATTTAGTTTTCAAGTCAAACATTAAAAATTTAATGAAAAAGGGTATGAAAAAATGTAATTATTACAGATGGAAAAAGGGAAGTGTTGAAATGAAAGACCGGTTAAAAACCATCTCAAGGATCAACCAACTGATAAAAATGATCTACCAAAATAACATTAACATACCCATTATACATCCACATTTATTATCAGTGAAGGATCATTTGGATATAAAGTTGAAAGATGGTGGTAATCACATAATTAATATTGAATAAAATATATACAGATGGGAAGATGTAGACTTCATTGGTGTTAAGAGTGCAGTAGAAATCCTCGACTATTATTGGGTATGTGGATCAGTTGTAAATGTTTACATCTAGTATGTTTCCATGAATTTATTTTCCAAAAATATGATATACTGTGATGATAATAAATAAATAATTTTTATATTTTTCGTAGGTATATATATGAAAAACAATTGAAGGTATTTTCCCATGAACAAAAATTTGGACATGTTAGTCCTCACGACACCTCTATAGAACCAGAAGAAATAACATCCATGAAACATGGTGAAATAGTTGTAGGATTGATCAAATAATTAAAAAAACATTCCATATGATAGAATATTTTTAATACCAATGATGTAGGCGTAAAAGTCAACAATTTATTCATATCAAATATATTTTCATTTCATTCATTACTTATTTTGTTTTTCTTAGGTATCATTGGATGCTCATTGAGGTCAATTTATATACTATAATGATTTATTATCTGGATTCAATGCATGGATATCCAACAAACCTACCACAAATGATAGCATTTTTCAAATTGTAGTACACTAAATCCAACATTTTAGAACTAAATATACAATTATATAATTTATATTATCTTTTAATGGAGATTCTATTATGATAGGGTGGTGCGTGAATATCATCTACATCATGGAATTAGGCCATAAGAAAAGGATAAGAATCCTGAAAAGTACTACTACTAGATAGAAATTAGGGTATATATAATACTATCTCACTATCCAAACACATATAAAAAAATTAATTATTATCTCAACATTTTTTCAGTTCCCAAAACAAACGAATGGTAAACACTGTGGTGATTTTGATTGTAAATTTATGAATGGGATCATCTTCCATGAACAAACCAGCATCCCTGAAGAGGAAATTTCAAAGATAAATGATATTTAATTTTAAATTATTTTCATTACAATGTTATTTATATTTTTTCAGTAATACCATGACTGCCAAAAATATTCATATTCATAAGATGATATAGATATTTTTAGAAACGAATGGGCATCATACTTGGTGGAATAATGTACAAATATAGAATGAAGACGGAAAGCCTCTCAAATTTTTTTGACTTTAATAATATTTTCTACATTATATTTATTTTTGTTTTATAACTATGTTGTAATTTTTATGGGCTAAAAGCCCCATTGAAAATCGTGGCTCTTGGTGGTCCTTGTTTTCACACTAAATGAATTTCACATTGATTGGTTTTTTAAATGAAATTGGTGGCCCTCATTTATAGGGGATGTGGTTTGTTGATAAACAATAAAAGACAACTACTACCCATAAGGGGTTTCCACATACCTTGTGTTTGTGGTGACATCTTGAGACATAATGGGAATAGGATCTTACTCCACTATTCTCATTCTCTACAAAATGATGTATTTTTCTCCAAAAAAATCGATTCAATCTGCATCTTTGGAAGTTCCCCTCATTAGTTGACCCAGTGAAGAAAAAAATATCATATATTCATTCTATGGTCTTAAATATATGAAATTTGGTTCTTCATAGGGCCGAATAAATAAATGCTGTAGAAGGAGGATGTTATTCCAGGTCAACGATTCAAGGGTCAAATGTTTTTACATAATCCATCTAATCTTTGTAGATTGAGCATATTGAGCAGGTTGGGTCTCTTTATTAGGTTTTAGAGGCAAGGTTGCATTGATTTTTTGGTAGAAAAATTTACTTAAAATTTGTCATGATACTTTAGGAAAATTATATATGAGTCATTTGTGATGTGTAGGAATCAACCACACCTCAATCCAATGCACAATGTCATAGGTAGGACTCTAAATGCATCATTTTTTATTGACATTATTTCATGTAAAAAGACACCGCTAACATACTAAAAACTAAGAAAATGCATTATTAATGTTATGATACTTTAAAAAAACAATCCATCAGTCATTTTTGATGTGGAGGAATAATAAACACCCCAATATTATGCATGGTGTCCCAAGTATAACTTCAAACGAGTCTTGTTATTTAAAATTGACATTAATTCATGTAAAAAAAATTGATATACTGAAAACCAAGAAAATGCATTTAGATTATTTTGATAATTTTAGTAAAATGATCAATGAGTAATTTGTGATGTGTATGAATCAAACCCACATAAATATGATGACCACTGTGACCGGTATGAATAAAAGTGTTCGCTATCAGTTTAAACTTGACATTTTAACTCAAAACGAGTCACACATTGAAAACCAAGAAAACATGCTCTGATTGTCTTTCAAATTATGGAAATAAATTTTCAAGTACTTTGTGATGCGTATAATGTAGTCCCACATCAAACCGATGCACGATACAACCATTATGACTCAAATTGCTGGTTTTCAGTTTGGAATGACATTTTAGTAAAAAAACAACTGACATACTGAAAAATGAAAAGATGCATTCCAATTGTTTCGATTATTTAGTAAAATGTTCTAACAGACATTTTGGACCAGTAAGAATCAACCACACCTCAATCCTACCCATGGTGTCACTAGTTTGACTCAAAATGTGTCTTATTATTTAAAATTGTCATTAAATCAAGTAAAAAAACATAACTAACATACTGAAAACTAAGAAAATTCAATAAGATTTTTTTTATAATTTAGGAAAATGATAAATGAGTAAGTTGTGTTGTGTAGGAATCAACCCCAACTCAATCAGAAAAATAGTGTCACCGACGTTACTAAAAGTGTCCGCTATCAGTTTAAAGTTGACATTTTAGTAGAAAATGTGTCACTCACTGAAAACAATGAAAATACTCTCCTATTTTAATTCACATTAAGGAAAATTTTTCATAAGTCTTTTGTGATGTGTATGATTAATTATCACATCCAACAGAGGCACTATACGACCGGAATGACTCAAATTTCATGTTTTCAATTTTAATTGACATTTTAGTAAAAAAACACAAATCACGTTATTAAAACCAATGAAATTCATTCTTATTGTTCTTTTATTTTATAAATAAATATATTAGTCATTTGTGATGTGTAGGAATCAATCTCACCTCAATCTGATGCTCAGTGACACCGGTATGACTCCAATTGTGTATTGTCATTTAAAATTGACATGAAATCAAGTAAAAACTAAACTAACATACTGAAAAATGACAAAATGCATTCGGATTGTTTTGATACACTAGGAAAATGATCCATGAGTTAGTTGTGACATGTAGGAATCAAACCCACCTCAATCTGATGAACAGTGTTACCAGAGTGAGTAAATGTGTCTGCTATCAGTTTAAAATTGACATTTTAGTTCAAAAAGAGTGACTCACTGAAAAAAATGAAAACATGCTCTGATTGACTTCCAAATTATGAACAATGATTTTTAACTCTTATTTGATAGGTATGAAGTAGTATCACATACAAGGAAACTGGTATGACTAATAATTCATGTTTTTAGATTAAAATTACATTTTAGTAAAAAACCCAATTCGTATTCTTAAAGATCATGAAATGCATTCTAATTGTTTGATATTTTAGCACATCAATCTATCTGTCATTAGTGACTGGTAGGAATCATCCTATCCTTAATATGATGCACGGTGTCACCAGTATGACTCCAAATATGTCTTCTTATTTAAAATTTATATGAATTCATATAAAAAACAAAACTGACATACTAAAAACATAGAAAAAACATTCATATTGTTTTGATACATTATGAAAAATATCCATGGTATAGTTGTGATGTGATGGAATAAACCCCACCTCAACCGACAAACAGTGTGACCGATATGACTAAAAGTTATTGAAAAATGTTTATAAGTAACATTTTAGTTCCCAATGGTTCACTCATTGAAAACATTGTAAACAAGCGCAGATTGTCTTCAAAATTAAGGACATAGATTCATATGTCCTTTGTGGTGTTTATGAAGTATTTTCACATCAATATGATGCATGATGCAACCAGTATGACTCAAATTGCATGTTTTCAGTTTGGAATGACTTTTTAGTAAAAAAATAGAACCGATATACTGGAAACCTACGAAATTCATTCTGATTGTTTTGATACTTTAGGAAAACGATCCATCAGTCATTTATGACGTTTAGTAATCAATTAAATTTCTATCTGACACATGGTGTCACCATTATGTCTCAAAATGTGTCTTATTATTTTAAAATCACATTAAATCAAGTAAAAAACACAACAGACATAATGAAAACCATGAAAATGAATTCTTGTTGTGTGTATATTATTGAAGAATGATCCATGAGTCAGTTGTGACATATAGGAATCTACCCCACCTCAATCTGATGAAGAGTGTGACCAAAATGACTAAAAGTGTCCGCTATCAGTTTAAAAATAACATTTTAACTCAAAACTTTTCACTCACTAAAAACCATGAAAACATGTTCGAATTGATTTCAAAATTAAGGTAAGTGATCCAAAAGTCCTTTGTGACATGTATGATGCATTGTAACGTCAATTCAACACACGATGAAACCAGTATGACTCAAATTGTATGTTTTGAGTTTGAAATGAAATTTTAGAGAAAAAGAAACAGACATATTGAAAACCATGAAAATGAATTCCTATTTTTTTGATTCATTAGGAAAAGATCCATCAGCTATTTGAGACATGTAGAAGTAAACCAAACCTGAATCTGACCCATGGTGTCACCTCTATGATTCCAAATGGGTCTTGTTATTTAAAATATACATTAGTTAAAGTTAAAAAACAGAACTAACACACTAAAAACTAAGTAAACACATTAGAATTGTTTTTATAATTTATGAAAACAATCCATGAGTCAGTTTTTACGTATAGGAATCAACCCCACTTCAATCTAATGAATAATGTGACTGGTATGACTAAAAGTTTCTACAATCAATTCAAAATTAACATTTTATCTCAAAACATGTTAGTCATTGAAAACCAAGAAAACATGCTCTGATTATCTTTCTATTTATGGGAAAAAATTAATAAGTCCATTGTGATGTGAATAATGCAGATTCACCTCAAAATAACACATTATGTGACCAGTATGACTGAAATTTCATGTTTTCTATTTGAAATGAAATTTTAGTAAAAAAAACTACTAACATATTGAAAAACAGATGAAATTCATTCCTATTATTTTGATTCATTAGGGAAAAAATCCATCAATTATTTTTGATGTGTTGGAATCAACCACACCTCATCCGATGAACTGCGTAACTGGAATGACTCCAAGTGTATCTTGTTATTTAAAATTGACATTAATTCATATAAAAAACTCAAATGACATAATGAAGACTATGTAAATGAATTGAAATTGTTTTTATATTTTAGGAAAATGATCCATGAGTCACTTTGGATGTGTAGGAATCAACTCCACCTCAATCCGACGAACAATTTGATAGGTATGACTAAAAGTGTCCACTATCAGTTTAAAATTAACATTTTAACTCAACAAATGTCACTCATTAAAAACCAATAAAAGACGCTCCTATTGTCGTTCAAATATAGAACAACAATTTGTATGTCCATTGGTACATGTATGAAGCAGTCTCACAGCAAACTAGTGCATGATGCGACCGATATGTCTCAAGTTCCATGTGTTCGGTTTCAAATGACATTTTTGTAATAAAAGGAAACTAACATATGAAAAACATTAGAAATTCCTTATGATTGTTTTGATACTTTAGTAAAATGATCCATCCGTCATATATGATGGGTATGAATCTACCCCCCCCCCCTAATAAGACACACAGTGTCACCGGTATGACTCGAAATGTGTCATTTTTATTAAAAATTGACATTTTAATGTATTCATCATATTAATGATTAATTTATTTTTATATTGTTTTTATTACATAATATTTTTTTTCTTATAGAGGTGGAACCTTTTTCTTGAGTTGGGATGATTTTTTCGGTGACTATAACCATCATAGGAAATTTTTTATAGGGGACCACATACATCAAAAGGGAAAACATTAATGTTTAAAACTGTTTGTTAGATATTTGAAAATGTAATTTTATAAAACATTGTTCAAAATGTATAGAGAAGTGTTTTCTTTGATATATACCATGAGTGAATATTTTTGTATTGATGATGTCAATTAAATGTTTATAGCACTGTATTCCAATATTTTGTGTGTGTAGCTTGTTTTTTTAATATTTTCACTGTGTATGTGGTACTTTTGTATATATAAACCATGTGTGGTTATTTTTGAGATTGTTTTTGCTGGTTTTTTTGTATTTTTGTTGGTTTGATTATTTTGGTTGGTTGTTCCTTTTTTCTATAGCTTGCTCAGTGTGTTGTTATACAAACAACATGCCTAGACAGGGAATACTTTATCAGCACTAGTTGAAGCATTGATAAATGGGAACATTATTAGTGCATTGAATAGCACTGATAAGGGTGGGTGGGGGGGGGGGATTATTAGTGATTTTCTGAGTGATGATAAAGGGTACCCCCTTTAATAGTGGCTCGATTAACAAAATAAATTTCTCACTTATAAAGGCCTTCTTTAGTGACGATAAAAGTATGTTTTGTGGTACTGAAGGTGGCCAGATGTCTTCGGTTGATCAAGGAGATTGTGTAGAAGGGGTTGTCTAGTAGGGATGGGCTAGGTTTTTGTGGTATATGGTGGTAGGTCACGACTAGAGGAGGATGTCCTAAGAGGAGGTCGATCTTATTTAGTAATGATAGAATGGTTCTCACCGATTAGTTGGGGTGGGGGAGACAACCAAAAGTGGGGAGGATGACTGGGGTCCCTACTTAAACCCAAAAAAGTAATTTTTTATCATTTTATTTACTTTTTAAAATTCCTCCCATCCAATATTTTTTTAAAAATATTCCTAAATATTTGTTTCCACTGCCATGATTCAATACACCCCTTGATGTTTCTCCATTTATTTTCATTGAGGCTATTTACATAGCCTATTATATAAAATTATTATCACTATTATAAAATAAAAAAATCAAAATTTGTGTGGAATAAGACATCTTGCCATAATTTAGTGTCCGAACCATCAGAATTCTGGCTGGTGTTGGAGTTACTGTAAATTTCCATAGCCAACTTCTACTAAAATTTTTGTAGATAAATATAGACATATTTTCATTGATTTAATACACACTAAATATGATTTCAATCCTTATTTAAATATTTGGATGAAAATTTTTTTCTCATATGATCTCATATTGAACCCTTGTCTATGACATTGTGACCAGAATGACACCCTCTATGAAATTTAATTTGATTCCTTGGATTAGAATTAGAACACATCACTATGATAACAATTTAGGGTACCGGGGTGTGTAGAAGATGATGGTTGACTAGAGATTTATATTTTTTCCACTGATAATCATAATAACATCATCATCACCGATGAAGAGCAACCCCTATAAGGCCTAATGATCATGCATGGAGAAAATTAATAACATAAATTAAACCATAAATACCTTGTTAAATCCGAAGACGCAATCAACATTTTTTTTGTCTCCAATGATCCCTTCATGAAGTATACAAATTTGAATTTCTCTAGATCATCCACATGTGCTTTATGAATATAGAGGAGTTTTGATCATTGAATTATGGGTGCAATCATGAAGATCTTATGACACATTCATTTCCCTGATCGTCACCGCATCAAAATAACCTTAATCAATGAGAGAAAGAGATATCCATCTAATTACCCTCAAACTAGAGGTTCCCTTTCATGGAATTGGTATAGGAGTGTGAAGCTATTAATATCTCTCCATGAATAGTTTAATTGAAGGAGGGTCTCCTCCTATTTATGTTGTATTAAGAAAATACACGAAAAGGATCCCTGACCCCCAAATATTTAACACACTATATAAACAATATATTTAGACTACATTGCTGAGTAATAAATATAAATTATATTTTTCAATCACATTATTATAATATAATACATTACATGATAAAACCTGATCCATTAACTTGATTTGTCATTATCACAAATATTAAATGAAATAGGAATAATTAAAACAAATATTCATTCAAATAATATTTTTCATGTATTTACATTAAATTTTTTAATAAATTTAATAAATAAATTCAATGAAAATTATTTATAACATTAATAATAATAATTTATTTATTATTTTATTAATCGTATATCCATGGAGAAATCATAGACCCTAGTTGCAGGGCCCATGATGTCATATATACCTATTCAACTAAGTAGGGAATTTTGTTAAATACTCTATTGTGTGTGACCCTCTAGGACCTTATCTCAATAGCATTGAATAGTGTTTTCAGACAAATAATGGATTCTAAAAACCCATCAAGTACCCAAAAGGGATAATGAGTATTCATAGCAATTAAAACAGACCTAAAAACACACACTTTGTAATATAATATCATTATCATTTGATATATCTTATCGTATGAGGACACTCATGTCATCATCAATTATTTCAATGTTATTTGTTGATCTAACAAGATGAATTTACCCTCAACTTCCATTTCTATAGTTAGGTTAAGGTACTATCATCATCATAAACCTTGCGTGTGATATAGGTTCCTCAACCCGTAACCAACAAATCCTATCTTGATCATTCAAATAATACATTACCACAAATGAAACAACCAAAAAAATATACATTATCATGATTTCATTACCATGATTTTTTCCTTGATTCACTGTACAAGATCAATTAACACACATCGATAATGATCTCATGTCAGAAGAATAATACAAATGTTCATAGATAAAATAACCAATTAATACAAAAACTTGTGTTGTTCCTATTGGCGCATTTGTCCTCATGATCTATCTACTAGAGATCAACAAGAGTGAAATTCATGAGAAGAAATCTAAATGATTATGATAACCGAAAACTGGATACTAAAACATCATTTGGGTCCAGAAATAAGGATTTATCCAAAAAATGGACAAATGTTTAATATTAATTTCCTAGTATCTCGAGGTCCTCATTATATCATGGGATCTACTATGTCCTTTTATTAAAATAGATAATAAACGGATATTACAATTTAAACAATGGAAGTAGAAATTTCTACACAATAATGGTAAGATTAAATACTCCATATATCATTATATACATGATATGGTATTAAAAATTATATTATAGTTGTGTCTATAGAAAACCAATATTTCAATAGAAAACATCCTAAGTACACTAATTGGGAATTAGCTATACACCAAGCTATATAAGTGTAAATTCAAGATTGAACTGATAAACTTCTTAGGCCACATCATCTTAGGGGAAGGTGTATCAGTAGTCCTAGATAAATATAAGGAAGATTATTCGTCGGAGAACCCGAAGAATGTTTTTTATATCCACAGGTTTCTAGGATTTGAGGGTCATTATTAGATGTTTGTAATGGACGTTTCCCATATGGAAGAACCACTTTAACGATAGACTAAGAAGTGGATATAGATTGAATGGTCTAGAGAATGTTATAATGCCTCCCAAGAGACTAATAAGCCCTTGTAAAATCTAGAAATTTTGATCTTACTTTAAATAGTTGAAGAATATATGGTTCCTGTGATGCTTCAGGGCTAGGCATTGGAGTAGTGCTGATATAGGGAGATACAGTTGTGGTGTATGTGTCTTTTAAATTGAGGCCACATGAATGGAACTACCCTACACATTAACTCATTTTAGATGTAGTGGTATATTCTTTTATGTGTTGGAATCTTTATCAGTGGTGTGAGAAGTTTACTTTTTATATTGATCCCAATAGCTTGAAGTATATCTTTTTGAAACAATATTTTAATCTCTGAATGTATAGATGTGTTGAGTATAGGAATTCTTTGTTAGGACCTAGATGATTTTGAAGAATATACTTTTCAGGTATTGTATTTTGTTGTCATTAAAGTTTGATAACATATGAAATCACTTCACTTTATATAAGTGGTTGATGGGTGATTGGGAAGTTACAATACATCCCATGGTAAACTATGAGGAAACTTTGCTGATTTTTATTTCCCAAATATCATCTGTTTGGAGAACTTGCGATGAAAGACTTATGAAAGATAGGGAGGGTAAAGAAGTGTTTTTGGAAAAGGAATGAAATTGGGGTGCAAGTAAAAAGTGGCGTGCAAGTGTGGTGCACAAGTATATGTGGTGTGCAAGTGTATGTTGTGTGAAAGTCATATATCTTGATCATCACATCAAAATATGACAAAGTAAATAAAGTGGGACAGAAGATAAATATTGGCACTCAATTAAAAAAGTGGTGTGAACGTATAACCGGCACACATGTGTCTGTTCCGCACATTCCATATTTCACAATAATCACAAAAAATTTGACAAAGGAAATAAATTGGTGCACAAGTGATGGAGCGGCATGCAAGTGATAGAGCAGAATGCATGTATGAATGGTGTAGAAGTATATCTGACGTGAAAGTCACCAATATTCCTTAAAATATATGGCTACCCTCCTCATTTTTCTATTCTCAACACTTAAGAGAAAATTTGATCTCTGAGCACGCATGTAGTAGAAAGTGACGCACAAGATATATTGTCATTACAGTCATGAGTTATTTATAAGGCCGACATGTAGGGTGGGACACAAGCACCGTGGTGTGAAAGAAGAGTGTTGTGCAATCCGAAGTGGCATGCAAGATGTAAGAGGCGGACAAGAAGAGATTTGTGTTCATGAAGCCTTCTTTGTATAATCCAAACGTGGCGCACAAGTTTTGAGTTGATCACACTATTGTCACACAAGTAGTTAGTGGAGCACAAGCAGGTAGGCATGCAAGCTGAGTGGCATGCAAGTCGGTGGCATGCAAGTAGGGAGGCATGCAAGCAGGGAGTGGCATGCAAGCAATTTCCACCAGGAGGTTCTTTCCAGCTTCTCAGTATGAAAATGAAGAATTATATGGAATTATTTGATTGGCTAAAGTGCACTAAGAATCATAGAATCATTACATTAACATAATCGTGCTAAGTGGGAGCACACAGAGTATTAGATTGTTTTGAAAGTGCTACATGACTGTATGGTCATATCCTAATCATTGTATTCCATATCAATGGATTTTTTTCTTGGGGATTTTGTGGTACTGAGTTGTTTCTGTATCATACCAATGACATAGATACTTTTTTGAGTAGTGAACCTCGTAAATATTGTGTTTATGTGGTTGTGTGTGTTTTGTAGGGAAGAAAATCTATAAGAGGAGGCGAAGGTTGTTTCAAAAAGGAGGAAACATAAAAATAAAATTGATATCACTGATTAACTCCCTCCCCCTCTTAAGTATACTTAGATCCTCACTGGGAAAAACAATTTGTAATAGACTGAAGGTTACCTTCGTTTGTTTTTTGCTGATATTTTGAAGAGAAGTTGTGATGGAAAATCTGAATTGCGTGCAGAGTAAGTAGATTCTAATATTTTATGGAAAGAATTATCATATCTGGAAAGATAGAATGATTCCTTATCTTATGATTCTTGGTTATAGTGTTCTTGAAACTCCAACTGATGGATTTCCTCATATTGATGACAAGGTTCCTCTCACACCTACCGATAAGAAGAATATTGAGAATTATGTAAGAGATAAAAACTAATTACTCTAATCTCTTTATGAGTGTGAGTTTTTAAGACTGAAAGGTGTCACTACATATAAAGGAATCTAGGATAAGTTGAAGAAAATCTATGAAGGAAATACAAAAGTGAAGAAGGAAAAACTAAAAATCTGCAGGATGAAGTATGAAGAACTGATAATGAGAGAATCTGAATCTGTTGGGGACTTTTTTGCTAGGGTAAATGACATTTTCAGTACAATTATATGTCTTGGTGAAGTGTTAGAAGATTATATAGTCGTTGAAATCATCTTGAGAATTTGACCCAAAAAGTTTGATGTTATGATGACTTCATTTGAAGACAGAGACCTTAAAACATTACATATGTATTAATTGAATAATACTCTCATTACTTATGAAATGATAAGGGAGAAGACTATGAAGAGAAAAACAAAAGCTGACAGAGAAATTCCATTCAAGGTTTAAAAGTGAAAGAATAAAAAGAATACACTTATTGAATAAGATGTTGTGAATATAATTATAAAGATGAGGTTTGTAATAATTTTGATGAAATTTTATCCTTGTTTTTTAAGAATTTGAAAAGAAGTACATGGAAAAACAAGGGAAAACATCAGTGAAATGTTTTGACTGTGGTGTTGTTGGAAACATTGTGCCTAACTGTACTTAAAAGAATAAAGTGGAAGACAGTGATGATGATAACCAAAGTCCAAGAAGGTTATGGAAGAAACAAGCTGAGAAAGATAATTATTTTTCAAAGGGAAGAGATAAAAAGTTCTTCAAATCAAATTAGAAGAAAATTTTTATCTAAAGATAAAGAAGATGAAGATAGTGAAGAAGAATATGAGAAATCATTTGATGAGAAATCAAGGGAGAATAAATTTATTTCCCAAGTGAATAATGAAGATTACAAGAGCAATAGTTCTGAAGAAGAAGAAACAAGACTTGATTATCATCTAAAAGAAGAGATGAAAGAATGTTTGAGGAATATCAGAGGCCTGGAGAAGGAAAACAAGAATATTATAAGTGAAAATTGATCATTAAACAATATAGAAGGTTTTCCTAATGAGAAAATCATGATGGAAAATGATATTGATGATCTGAAGAATTATTCTGAGAATGAAAAGAGTATTAATGATCATCATGTAGTAAAGCTAATGGAAAAAAGAAGAAGAGTTGGAACTTGTCCAACAGAAACATTTTAAAGATAATGAAATGAATATCAGTTTCAAACAATCCATATCAAAAGATGGGGAATGTTCTTGTAAGAATGAACCAAAGAAGGTCTCCAAAACGCATCCTTTAATGCTTAAGAGGAAAGACACAATTGTTTCTGATAAGAAAAAAGAAGGAAAGCCTTTGTATGGTTCCAAAGTCAGAAATGTCTAAAAATTATAAGTATTTAAAAATAATGAGTCCATAAAGATTCATTCTACTTATGGTACTGATATATCTGAATAGAAATTTGATCTGAAAAAGAATGTTATTATTGAATACAGTAAGGTATATGGTAAGTATAGTACTATAAAAAAGGTTGTTGAAAATCATGTTCACAACTCCAATCAGTATAGAAGTTTTAGATGGAAATATTCATTTTATGTTCACTGCTAGTATTGTGGTGGATACAAACACACTTCAAATAAGTGTTGTGTTAATAAAAAACATTACTACTATTCCACAAGTTATAGAAGACAAGGTTTGAGGTGGATTCAATCCTCTAAAAATGGGAATTATGAGAAGGAGTTTCATAAGAAATCTAAGAAGGATGGTGTGAAAGTTGATAATAGGTTCCAACCATTGGAAATTATTTTTGAATGATGTGAACAAACTGGACATCTTTTTAAGGAATGTCTTGTTTTGTTTCCATCATAACAAAATGTTCTTAACTGATCTTATAAGCTAGACGATATGAATTAAAAAGAAGTACAAAAATCTCTTATTGTGGAAACCGCATTGAATGATACGAAAAGAGAATGTCCATGGATTCTTAATAGTGGGTGTTCTTATTATATGATAGGAGACTTAATGTTGCAGAATAATGTGAATGAATTCAATGAGGGAACAGTTACATTTGGAAATGATGAATCATAGAGGATCAATAGTTTTGGACCATCCATCATTAGGAAAGAAAAAATGAAATCCCGGAAATCATTATATGTTTATGGGCTGAAACACAATCCATTGAGTGTTTCACAATTCTGTGATGAGGGTAACAATGTCATCTTCAAGATATATGGATTTTTTTTGTTGAAAATGAAAATGACGGAATTGTATTTACAAGAGGAAACGTACAAAAGGGTACTTGTTCCAGGTTGGTGAAGTACAAAACTCTTGTTACATGGGTATAATGGATGAAAATCAGTTATGGCATAAAAGGCTGTGACATATGTGTCAAAAATACATGTGATGATTATCAAAATGAGATAGTGTTTGAGATATGCCTATTTTTTCTAGAAAAAGAGATTGGTGTTGAACTATTTTTGAGAAAAGGAAGATTTAAAAATCTATGCATAAGAGAGTTGACATTCATTCAAAAAGACCATTGGAACTTAATCATTCTGATATATGTGGACCAATGGGAAAGCAATAAAAAATATAGTGATAAGTAGTTCATTACATTCAATGATGAATTTTCTCACATTACTTGTGTTAAATAAAAGAGACATAGGTTATATGCTCTGAAAATTTTCCAGAGTTTCAGGAAGAATGTAGAGAATGAATGTGAGTATTCAGTAAAGAAGCTGAGAACAGATAATGGTGGAGAGTAAAATAATGAATAGATTAAATGTTACCTTGAGAAACATGGATTTTTTCATGTGTTCAGTTCACCAAACACACCTCAACAAAATGGGGTTGCTAAAAGGAAAAATAAAAGTCTGGTTGAAATGGGGAAAACTATACTACTTGAACGTGGTCTCTCTCATTATTATTTTAGGAAAGCCTTGAGTACTAATGTGTATATCCAAATTAATTATTTCTATAGGACATATTCTGAAACAACTCTGTATGAAATGTTTTATGAAAAAAAATACACGTTTGAAACACTTACGAGTATTCGGTAATCCATGCATCATAATGAAAAAGGGTGGAAACCTTGTAGAGTTTGAAAAAAGAGGAGATGATATAATGTTTCTTGTCTATTCTCCATATGAGATAGAATACCAATGTCTCAACAATGAAACAAGAAGATTCTACAATTCTACTGATGTGAAAGTTATTGAAAATGCTGAGAAAGGAAACCAGATTTTTTTCGATAATGAAGTTGAGAAGGATAATGAATGTATTGTTAATGATTCAAATAATGCTACCAACAGTGGTAATCCTACTTAGGAAGAAGAACCAAGATCATAAATTTCAATTGATGAGGATGAAATTTAATCAGATCATCCTAGGTTGAGGAAGCAAGTGGAGGCTCAAAATATTATTAGTGATCAACATCATAGGGTTCAAAAAAGAAGAACAAAAAATTCAGTTACACATATTTCTTTGTATTCATGAGTAGATCCAAATGATATGAATGAAGATTTTTAGCTTCAAGAATGGATTCAGTCTATGAATGAAGAGATTGATAAGATAGAAAAGAAAGATAAATGGGAACTCATACCCAAACTGGATGAAAAAATTTTATTGGTATAAAATGGGTGTTCCAGAACCAGCTGAATGAAGAAGGAGAAGTGATAATTAACAAGGAAAGATTACTGTGTAGAGGTTAATGACAAATTTTAGGTGCTGATTTTGATGATTTTTTTCTCTAGTGTCTAGATTGGAAATAATCAGAATATTTCTTGCTAGGGTTTCACAATGAGGTTACAAAATTTTTCAAAAGGAAGTAAAGTCTGCATTTCTTAATGGGAAAATTGATGAAGAAGTTTACATTGAAAAACCATTATCATTTTTTGTTGGGAAAGATTAATGTTAATTGTGTTAGCTATAGAAAGCCTTTTTGGTATAAAATAATCTCCATGGGCATGGTATTCCAAATTTTATACTTTCATATGGAAGATAAGTTTCAAGAAAGGAAGAGATGACAACTATATTTTTATCAAGGAATTTCAGGTTTATTCTCTCATTGTTATTGTTTATGTTGATGAAATTATCTTTTCTAGAAATGATGAATGTTATTGTAAATGATTTGCTAAAGAGAGGAAAAAGCTGATTGAGATGTCTATACTGGGAGAAATGAAATAAATTCTTTGGTTACACATCATATAAAAAAAGAACCACATTTTTATATCTCATGAAAAGTATTCTAGGGAATTTCTGAAGAAGTTTGGCATCGAAAATTAAAAACCAATTTCCATACCAATTTCTGTGGGAACCAAGTTGTCTAATGATGGAGAAGGCTAGGATGTTGATCAGAATGAGATTCAAAAGATGATTATAATTTTATTATATATGACTACCTCAAGACCTGATATTGTCTATGTTGTTAAATTATGTGCAAGGTTTTAGAGTTCTCCTAATGAATCACATTTTGTTGATGGAATGATGATTCTCAGATATATAAATGTCAATCCACATTTTTTAACCATGTATGATGGCAAATAAAATATTGATTTTTTTGGGTATTCAGATACTGATTAGGCAGGAAAGGTCGATGATAAAAGATTCACTTATGGTGGAGTTTTTTCTGGGGAAACTTTTTATTAGTTGGCATAAAAAGAAATAGAATATAGTAACTCTGAGCACCAATGATTCTGAGTATGTTTCTACCACTCAAGCTACTACCCAACTTATGTGGATGAAGACTCATTTGGATTATCAATTTGTTTATGTAAAGCTACCCTAACTCTTACGATGTATTAACCATAGTGCAATCAATATTACAAAGAATTTGGTACAAAATTCGCACTAAAAACACATTGACATAAAATACCACTTTATAAAAGATTAGAGGGAGAAGAATGAATTAAAGTTGGATTACATTCCTACAATGGAAAAAGTTGCTGACATATTCAAAAAACCCTTACCCAAGGAACCATTTGCTAAATTGTGGTTGAACATGGGTTTCTAACCCCCTTCTCATCATGTATGAGGTACATGTGTTAGTCACCTCTCTATTTTTACATTCTGATAGTGTAATATAAGGGGGATAATTATTTCATAAATCTATCCATATGGTTGCATGTATAAAGGGGTATTTGTGTGTAAGTTGTGAATTCATCATGTAAGTGTGTTAAATATTATAATAGTTTGTTGGAGTGGTTTTTGGAAACAATTTTTTTTTCTACATGGATTTGAAGCTACAGAAGATGGTTCAGAAGAAAAAAAAGATAATAATATTTTAGAGAAGGCTAGAGAAGAATGTTGTAGATGATTCATAGTCACTACTTTTGGACATCATGGTTTTGCTGTCAATAATTATTGTTTCTTAAAATGAGTTAGCTCACATATTCTTATAATTATTGATGGGTAATCCATTTCTTATGATTAAAAAGCTTAGTTATTTAGGAATCTTGGTTTACAACAAAATCAAAAGGGGGAGATTGTTAGGGACAATATGATTATGAAGAATATCCTTTTTAGGTATTGTGTTTTGTTGTTAAGAATGTTTGATTAGAATGTAAATGACATCAATTTTTATAAGTTTTTGATGGCAGATAGGTAAGTTACAATACATTCCATGGTAACTATGATGATTCTTTGGTGATTTGTATTTAAAAAATATAATAAGTTTGGAGAACTTGTGGTGCAATAATTATAAAGTATAGGGGGAGTAAAGAAGTGTTTTTGGAATATGAAAGAAAGTGGAACACAAGTCAAAAGAAGTTCACATGTATATGTGGTGCACAAGTGTATGTTGCGTGCATGTCATATTTCAATATCATCAAATCAAAATATGACAAATGAAATAATGTGGTGTTAATGTTAAGGATTGGTGCGCAAGACAAAATGTGGTGCACATGTATAACCGGCACACAAGTGTATGTTGCACGCATGTCATATTTTACAATCCTCACAAAAAATATGAAAAAGGAATGAAAGTGGCGTGAAAGTAATGGAGCGGTGTGTAAGTGATGAAGTGGCGTGCATGGAGGAATGAAGCATTAGTATATGTAATGTAGAAGTCACAAAAATTTTTATAAATAGATGTCTACCCTCCTCATTTTTCTATTCTCAACACTTAAGATAAAATATGAACTCCGAGAACGCAAGTAATAGAATGTGGGGCGCAAGATTATGTGTCGTGCAAGCCAGAATTTATTTATAAGGTGCACAAGTTGGGAGGCATGCCAGAAACATGGCATGCATGAAGAGTGGAAGCATGCAGAACTGGAGGTTAAATTGTAAGAGGTGTGAAAGAATGTATTTGTGTTCTAGAAGTGTGATGTGTATAAGATAATGGTGTCCTGCACGTTTTGAGCTATGAACACTAGTGGAACGAATGTGGATAGTGGGGCAAAAGAACATAGGATCACAAGCTAAGTGGCACACAAGCTGGTGGTGCCCAAGCAGAGAGGTGCACAAGCATGGAATGTCTTGCAAGATATTTTCACTATGATGATCTTACCAGCTTTTGGGTAGGAAAGTGAAGAATTGTTTTGAATGATTTGAACTGTGAAAGTTCATTAAAAAGCACAATAAAATTAAATTACCCTATTTTTTCTAAGATGGATCACACACACTATAGGATTTTTTTCAAAGTGCGACATGAGGGTAAGGGGATATCCTACTTGTTTAATTCCACATTAAAGTATTTTTTTCTAGTGGATTGTGTGGTACTGAATTTTTTCCGTACCATACCTCGGACGTAGATACTCTTGTTGAGTAGTGAACCTTGTAAATCTTGTGTTTCTATTGTTTTCTGTGTTATGCAAGGAAGAAACACTTTAACAGGAGGTGAAGGTGATTTCAAAAAGAAGGAAACATAAAAACAAAATTGAAATAATTGATTCATCCCTCCCACTCTCAGTGATACATGGGTCCTGACTGGGAACTACAGTCTTTTAATTTTGATCTATAGTATACGACAGAGAAGGAGAATAGTTTTTTTAATGATCTACGTACAAAAACATAGAGTTAGGAAGTTCTGGATTCTATGTCTGAGTAGAAGATGATGAATTTTCTGGATGAGATGCATGTTGTGTATTAGGAGTGTTAGGAGTAGAGGAATCTCATATCTGTTTTAGTGATATATACAATTTTGAGGAAAATAAGAGAGAGACAATACTATGATCTAGAATTTTTGTCCTTCAGAAAAACCGATGAATGTTGGGAGTCACCTATGTATGGGGACAGAAGTGAGTATGATATCATACATTTAGAAATAACGTTGTTGTTATTTCATTTATATAAGAGGAGACTATCTGAGAATTTCATGACTCAATGTGGGAAGTGCATCTAGGTTTGAAAAAAATGCACCACGACCTATGATGATGGTATTGGTGGTTTTACATGATAATGAAAATTGTAGGGTTCGTCAAAAGATGCTACACCTATGTACTGGTGGAGCTGAAACATCAATATCCTTCTGGTTCACTATAGCCATTGCCTATTATAGAATGGAAGTGGGATAGTGTTACCATGGATTTTTGTGTGGTTATTTTGATGAATCCTCATACAAATGACATTATTTGGGTGATTTTGGACAATTAGACTTATGTAGCACATTTCATGCCAATAATAGAGACGTTCACCAGGGATCAATTGGGATAATTGTACGTACGAGAGATATCTCTTCTTCACGGGGTGCCATAAATATAGTTTCTGAAAATGAATCACATTTTACATCATTCTTATAGAAATAAAAATATAATTTACTTGGTACATAAGTTTTAATGAGTGCGGAATTCAACCCATAGATTGATGGGAAATTGGAGGATACTATACAGGTTCTTGATGATATACTTCAGGTCTGTGTTCATACCTTCAATGGGGCATGGGGGAATCAAAAAGATATTTTTGAGTTATCCTATAACATATAATTATAGTATTAAGATGGAATCATTTGAGGCACTATATTGTAGTCCATGCATGTCACCTATATGTTATATAGAGGTAGCGAGTCCTTGTTATTGGGGATTAGTCTCGTATAGGAGATGACAAAGTAGGTTCAACTAATTCTGAACCATATTGATAGATTCTAGAGTAGACATAAGTCCAATGCTGATAAAAACCAATGAACCCTTGATTTTACACAGGGTAATTGTGTATTTCAATGGATTTCACTTTGATTGGTTCACTGCAGGATATATAGATAGGAAAAGTTAGCACCCCATGTTTGTGGACCGTTTGAGGTTATGGAGAGAATATGATCATTGGTGTACAAATTAAAAATTTTAATGTGGTATAGTTATATGCATCATGTATTTCATGTGTCACAACTTTAGAGGTGTCATCTCGACCCATCTCATGTGATTTATGTCGATGATCTTCAGCTTAAAACCAATACTTATTTTGAAGAGCATATGATATGAGTGTTGAATCATAGTGAGAATTTGTTGATGGGAATGATAGTGGCAATAGATTATGTAATCTGGAAACATGGTCATGTTCAGGAGAAAATATGGGATTGTTAATTAGATATTTTGGATCAGTGGCCTGATATTTTGGACTCAGAATCTTAGAGATTCTTGGGATTATAACTCAAGGATGGCCTATTATAAGGTAAGGATATTGTAAAATCCAAGCCATTTTTTGAAGACTTCACTCTCTATTTTACAGGTACTATTTTTACTTGTTTTGAGTATTTCATTACAGGGATTTATTTTATAGTTTTTGGGTCAAATAGAATATTTTTTATAGAAGAGGGGATTCGCACAGTTGGCACATATTTTCCCCAAATCGTGCTTCCGAAACATCAAACTATGTGAACCCAAGAAGAGGGGATTCACATAGGTAACAAACAATTTTATATATTCTACATCCTTCATGTAGTAAACGTGAGACCCTAGGGAGGATGTGCAAGGTGAGGAGCATGCTTAGAGTGAACAGTGTTCCCCATATAGGAAACTATGCATGTTGAAATTTAAACCCCCATAAATTCATTAAAACATTTCCAATCCCCCATCTTACATGCCAAAACAACCCAGTTCAACCCAAAACATTATTATTTGATTTTTGAAGGCTCAAAAAATAAATTCTAAGGATTCCAACATTTTTTCATGATGAATTATTCATGGATTGATGATATAATCTTTCCCCATAAAGATATTATCATCCCAATATATTACCCTATATCTCTTATCATTGTATCATCTTTTAAGGGATTTTTCCTTCATTGGTGATGGATCTTGATCTATGTTTTCATGGATATAATATGATTGATCTTGGATGTAGTTTTTGGATCTAGATATCATTCTTTTTTGTGATAATGGTTGTTTCACATAAATTTGGGAATTTTTTGGAGTATTTTTCATCAATATTGAATTAGGTAGTCTATGTTTAATTCACATAGTCTTGAATTCAAATTGTTAGCATGTGTTGTGGAATTACAGTTGGATGGTTTGGAAATTGAATCGTGAATTCAATTAGTTAAATGATTAAATAAATAATATGATAATTAAATTTTTTATTGGATTTTTTTTAGGTTATTGTTTGGTGAATTGATCTTGTGAAAGTTAAAATAATTAATTATGATTATAAAATTGGTGAATAACGGTACATTGAATTGATTTAATTTAATTTCCATGTCCTGATGAATTGGGCCAAAATTGGGGCAATTGGAATTGGTATAATTGGATCAATTAATTTATTAATTAATTAATGGAATATTCTGATTTTTGAATTGATGGGATATTGTGATTGTGAAATAGGTCAACTAAGGTGATTATGAATTAATTTACAATTAGAATTATGAGATTGTTGACATAACCATAATGGTTAATGGGTTATATGATCTATATTTTGTGAAATAGTTTAATGGTGAATTTCCCATGTTATTAAACATGATTAAAGTGTTGAACCTAATTATCTTGATAATTTAGATGGTATCCTTGATATAAAGTGATAGAATGGGGGTTAATGTTGATTAACATTGATTTATGTGATGTACCTAATTTTTGTGGGATTTATTGATATATTATTTTGGGATATGGAATGAGGATCCAAATAACCATATTTGATATTGAGGTGTGGGATAGGGGAAGAGGCTTAAAATACCCATATGATATAGTGAGTATATGAAATCAAATGAGGCTCCATATACCCATATGAGATAGCAAGTGTGGGACAAGGAATCAGGCTCCTAGTATCAATATGAGATAGAGAGTATGGGACATGGACAATGGATCTAAATAACCATATGAGATAGCCAATATGGGATAGGGATTGAGGCTCCAAATATCCTTGTGACATGAATGTGGGATAGGGACTGATGCTCTAAATACACACGGGGTATTAGAAATTAAATTCTATGCCATGATTTTGGAATTGTACTACGGTTCCAATGGGATGTGTTATGATTAGTAATGAATTGATAAATTATAACCATTATATGGTGATAAGTGGTATCCATTTGGGATAGTTCAAATTATGTCATGGGCCGAAGCTGGTATTTAGGTATCAGGTGTCCTCTAGAACATGTGGGTTTTTGTGGTTAAATAAATTATAATTTTATAGGTAAACTATTTATCATGATGATTCTATTTTATTACTTATACAACTGAATACACTATTTTTTACTGGATATTTGTTTTGATTTCATTGGTGGTGGCCTACTGAGTTGTAATCACAACATACTCAGGTAGCCTGATCAGAACTTGAGTAGAATTCATGTTTCTTAGATAGGATAAGGGAAAGGGCCCTGTGTTATATGGATACTCAAGATGGAGAATTAATGAGGGAACTTGAATAGGTGACGGGACCATCTTGGTGGAGTTGTCAGTGTCTTTATTTTTGGGTTTGAACATTGACACTTGACCCTTATTTGGAATGACATATCTAGTATTTAGTTTTGGATATTGTTTTCAGTTTTGGTTTGTCATGTGATTCTAGTTATTTTAGTTAATTTATTTTCTTGGTTGTTGGTTATTATTTATTGTTTATTACATGGTTATTTATTCTATTGTTTTACTTTGATATAGTGGGTAGAGTCTCCCCATGTAGATATATTATACCCTTACAAGTTGTCGATAGCCTATGGAATATGTGGAGGTGCACCTTAGGTTATGTGAATGACTAGATTAGGGAACTATTGTGTGGCACTCGGGTCGAGAGATTACATTATTTAATATTAAATAATAACTTATTAAATATTTTTCATTTTTCTACATGAATCTAATGTAATAATGACATATAATATCAATCATATTTAAAAGGTCATTGAAGTTCCCCGATATGATGATAAACCTGAAGTGAAATGATAATTTTATTAAATATAGTTCTATGGTTGATTTATATTCTATGATTCGACATATAAAATATGACTATTTGGTGTGACTATGTTTGAATTGGATCCCAAGAAAATCCAACTTTTAACATTATATTACATTCATATTCAATGAAGTGAATATTAACATAAAAATTTTATCTTGTATTTATTATTCTTCTAAATAACATTTATGTAACAATGGCCTTTAGTATCTTTCACGTTGATAAGGTAATAGTTATTCACTGATATAATGAGAACCTTGAGATGATATGATGATATCACTTATATATAGTTATAAATTCAGATAAAGACCCATGATATGGAAAATTGTACATAGACTGTCAGGTGAAAGTACTCATAAGTGGATGAGACTTCAAATCTTGAAGGACATAATTGGTAATCCCAATGATTGGAGGTAATTAGAATAGACCTGCTAGTATGAATTCCTTATGTTTTGGATTTGTATGATATTCTCATATGTGTGAAAGGGTTATGATCCACAAACATTGATATTATCATTAATGCATTGCATGACTCGAGCAGTATGATTTTCTGACAAAAACCCTCACGCCATATGTTTCTGAGAATTATGGTACTTTGGGAGCATCAAGAATGACTTGTTATCAATGGATAAGTCTAGGAAGGATTTTTCCCTTGAATTAATTTATAAGATAATATCTAGACCCATTGATTGAAATATTAAATTCTAATAAATTAAATTTTCATGGTCAAATGACATTTATTTCAAATTGTCAAATATAGACATATAGGGAAATTTAGATGATGAAATAGATATGCAACCAAAAAGATGAGATATTTTGAAAAAGGGATTACATTACATAGTGAGTTCTCATATATTATTGTCTTCATTTCCATATTAGGTTATTTAGCTTTAGTTCCTTGACCCATTACGTGATAGTAATCTCGGACGTTGTACATGCCTAGTGAGTGCTAATGAGACAGAGTCCTAGAGGGTCACACACTAGGTGTTATCAATGATCTTGATTAATTTAAATTTAAATTTAATTAATTGAATAAATTTTATTCCAAATACTAAGGAATAAATTTATTCACATTTTTTTGAGCACATAAATTAAATAAAAACTTATTTTCTAGTTTGGGAATAATATATATATATATATATATATATTTGTTACTTAATATTTTATAACTAATTTATTTATTAGTATGTGAATAATACTATTTATATTTGAATAAAATATTTATTTAGGTATTCAATAAATTTCTAGATGTTCAATAGGGACAAAAATGTTTTAGGTTATGGATATTTATTTACAAGTTAGTAAATAATATTTTACATATGTGTATTTTGTTGGTGAAAAATTAAATAATAATAATTTAATTATTATTAATAGTTGGAATTAATTTTATTAAGAATATTTTATTATTTTAATGGTAGACATGAAATTAAAATAATATTTCATAACCTAGACACTAACTCTATAAATAGACCATTATGAAGATTATATAGGGTTAATGAAGAATAAAGAATTTTAGCTTACAACAAATTCACTTTTGTTTCATCTTTCAATATCTTTATCACGAGAATGAAAAATTAAAGGGAGACTCAATCATGAATGAAGGAAAAGTGATCAGAAAAAAAAACATGAGAGGATAAATTCACCATTATCGAATCAAGATATCGATTAGCATTTCATGGAGAACAAAGAAGAATGTCTGGATCGCCACTAGAGGGATTTTATTCTTGGATCCCTCTAAAGCATTGAAGGAACTTTGAAAGGATTTTTACAGTGATCAAAATCTACATAGAATAATGATCCTAAGCCAAGGTATTTATTATCTTCTAATATAAAATTATTATTGATAAATTTATTGTGGAAGATCCTTGCTCAGGGTTTCGAGAAACTAAATATTAAATAAACTTTCAATATGTCACCCACCACCAAAAACATCATCTATACCCAATACCTTGAAGTGGTATAAGAGGGTCCATGTTTTAACTTTATAATTTTTTATTCGACTGTTGATCTATATACTTTTGTGGTTGAATTTATCATTTCATATTATTTGTTCATTAATTTGATTTGAATTAAAAAAAATTCTACATATTAATCTAGTTTTTTATTATTTTATTTTATTAAAGGTCTAAGAACAGATGAATAATCACCAAAGATTCCACTAGGATGTTCAGAAATTGTTTCCTGTAAAGATGGTTTACGTGTCTTGTAGGTGGAGTACACACCTTGTAACCATGTATACTACACCTGGATGTGTCCTGGGATACATGACATAATGATCAATTAATTACATTCTGTTCATTTATTAGACAACATCTATAGACCGATCCATCATGGAACACAACATGTCGTATTACATAGTGTGTAGCATGTGTACATGTTGTCTAGTTTACACTAGTTAGTGGAAAAATTTGTGAAATCCATGTGGTCATTATACACATTAATTTCTTGTGAGACTAATAGGCCATTGAATTTATGATATATATTATTATTATGCGGGGTAAATTAAATATAGTTCATCATTTACCATTTCTGAAATACATGATGATCCATTTGGAGAGTTATTCTAACACATGACGTGAGGGATAAATGATGTTTATCTAGTATATACACATAGTTTAGTCATGGATGATGAAAAAACAAAAGTTCATTGGTGGGTTACATGGTCATAAAACATTTGGACTACAAGACATGTAACTAGATTGTAAAAATTATATAGTCTATTAAAGATACATGCCTAATTCCATATGTTTATTCCTCGCACATGATAAGAAGATACACGGTATGTAGTTTACATGTAAAAACTATACATTCAGACAAGGTAAACACACCAAATCCCCAAGCATGTAACCCAGATACACATCAACTTAGGTACTTGAGGTGTATCTAAATAGTACATGTTGTGTAGTCTCCCAATTAATGATAAAATTAAATTACCTTGCATTTAAAATTGTAGCATTAAAACATTATTTTCTTGATAGACACATTATGTGTTCAAAAATATAATAAGAGGTTTACAAAACATTAAATTCTCAATTAGTTTATTTTAATAAATATATAATTATTGGTTTTACTAATTATTTTCTATGAATTACATTAATGATGGGTATCTCTATATGAATTTATATGGACGTTAAGATGAAATGGAATTAATTAATGAATCAAAAAACATTTATCTCAATAATGATGAAAAAATTCAAATGAATGTTAACTAGTTAAATTTTATACACACATTGCATGTATGAATATTCATTATATTTACCCTAAACCATGTATGTTTTGACATTTCAATTTAATTTGTTTCATTGGTTTTAAATTTTTTAATACTAAATTAAATTTTACATCTTCCATTTCATCCCTCCCTCTATTTTTATGTACATCCTGCATCTCTATGGTTATTTTTTTATTTAAATAAATTAATATTTCGATTCCCATAAAGTTCATGTGCATTAAAAATACTTGTAATTAATACAATTTCCAAAAACTTTTGGATGTGGTTGAATATAGAACCATAATGATTCCATTCTAGGTGATACAATAGAAGATACATGGAATACTGTAACACATTCCATGACCAACAATACGTGATATTCCCCATGGTTATTAGTTGAATTATCTTCTTCCTAATAAATCAACTGATAGATAAGCTCATGATTGTTTATTTATTATTTATTTATTTATATATTAGGAATTATTTATAATAAGGATACAAGTCCTCTATCACATAAATAAATGAAAAAATGTTCATAGATGGAATTTATATAATTGGATTACGCATACAATGTTATGTCTTGAATGGATAAATATTATTTAATTAAAATCCTATAAATATTTACATGTTATGAAAAGGATAAAATTGCATAAAATTTATGCATTATAAATAATATCCCTCAACTAAATATTAAGTCACACATGAACTTATATTACATAATTAGAAATGAATCCATTATAAAAAAATGCTCAATAAACCCTTTCTGGGACACATTCTTTTATAAGGGGTGTTCTTAGGAAGTCTTTAGGATAAATTATCCATTTAACATCAAGGGGATTATCCCACTATAGAAATGGTGTAATTTGTAAACAAGTGTTGAGATAATTGATGTTATTATTTTGGGATTGGGGAATCCACTCAACAGATTAATGGACTACAATCCCCCATTTGATAAATACTAGCCAACCTAAATACGTTCAAGTATCATGAAAACAACATTCTAGAGTTTTGTGGTGGGTAAAACAGGTCCTTCCACAAGAATTTACTAGAAATTATAAATTTTCAGTTTACTGGTAAGGGCTATTTAGAATTTATAAAATTGAGATGGATTTAATAAATTCAATTAATACATTATTTCTAAAATAATTTTTAATCATGAAAATTACATATAAACTCTTTTAAATATTTTATAAAATAGAAATAAATACTAAAAAATAGTGGTATCATTCAATAACTAAGTTTATGTACTTATAAATAATAATTTATGGATATAGTACAATCATTTATGTGATGAATCATGGAAAGGAAAGTGATGTATTTCAGAATGTTTTTACTATATATTGAAATACCTAACTCGTTATTTACCACTACAGTATGCGAGTAAAGGTGTCAATGATGCGTACCAGAGATATTTTAAGGATTCTTATTATGTACAATATATTAAATAATCGACAAACGTTAGAGTGTTGATGATACAACATAAATACATGGCTGGATACACCATAAAATCTCATCATTTTTATTTTGAGAATGATAAGGAAAGACAAGAAATAAATAAGATTTCCAATGCACTATATATGTTTGATGTTGAAGAATTAAATCGAGTTACAGATCAAGAGGTCAAAATTCCATGTTATATTGATTATATAGATATATTGGGCTTCCACATGGATAATAAATGATCTATTAATATTATCATATTATCATTACCACAATTGTTTCCTTATTTTTCCATGAATTGATAAATAAAATTCATTAATCTCCCAATAAAAATTTTACCATAATTCTCATTGATAATAAGGGCAGGATGAAACCAGGTTATCTACCCGTTATGGTGAATAGTTTGATAGATAAGGCAAAATATCCAATGTATAATTTCAATCTAAAATGACCTTTCTAACATCCTTCAATGATACAGAAGATTAAAAGGAAGTTGAATGGACAAGAGGCTATTTGATTCTTATATGGAATTATTTAAACCCATAAAATGAATATCAATGAATTGAATAAGGAAGAAGTTTCATAAACATTAGGTTTATACATCAATAAATTTTTTAACCAATTTTTTATTAATTAAAAATATTCTTCTGACATGCATGTATTTGAATATAGGAAATTATCATTAAAAGAAATTTTATAGATTGAAATCAAAAGGATATAAGAAGGGGGATTCCTTTTTCATCCAAAGAGAGATCACTGTTTCACATTTCCAAATGTATTGATTCATGTTTTTAAGGAGTGTTATCAAAACATTTATCTTCGTTTCCATATATAAACATCAAGAAATAATTTATTTTTGGAATAAAATTTGTTATTGTAATTTAATTATAAACAAATGGTTCAATAACTATTGAATAAAAAAATATCCATTGAAATGAATGATGAAAAATATAATATAAGGCTCTAACATGATTATGTAAAGATAATTATTTTTCAAATAAAAAAATATTAGATAACTAGTTTATTTACATTGATGAATTTCATCTCAATTGGGCTATGATTCTGGATATATTGAAAAACTTTTTATCATGTTTTAGAGAAAGAAAACATTTCAAATAATGATAAATCATATAAAATTTATATTTGGTTTAACAATGACATGGGAAATATTATTATGATAAAGGAAAATTTATATAATTTATGAAAATCTTTAGAAATCCTCAGTGATGTAATTGAGTTAACTTATTGATAGAAATGTCCAAAATGGCTGGTCAGTCCATATCTAAAACAAGTAAACATTTATCATATATAAGGGGTAAAAATCACCCTAACTCAAACTTCATTATATAAATCAATGTAATGATGGTACAAAAAAGGATGACCAATGATTAGTCTTATATATATTTAAAATCTTCCATTATCCCTTTCAAGATATATTTTGTAAATAGAAGTTAATAAGTAAACCATATTATAACTATACAGTATAATGAAAATCATATCAAATGTGATATGATAAGAATCAATTATAATAATACAAAAAGTTTTTTTTAAAAAAAATTAATTTTAAAATATGGCCTTAGCTATAAATAAACTTCAAAACCAAAAGCATTATAAAAGTTAAGGATCATAAAGACCCTAGGGTTATTAACATCCAGTAAAGATATATATTCACAATGGAAGACTGTCTCATTAATTATAGTTTTATAAGACATAACTTATTTGGGTTAAGGATATATATTCACTTGAGTTGGCATTGGAATATATGAATCTAATGAGATCAGTGGGAGGAGTGGTCACATAGACACATATTTCGAATGAATCAAAAACTAAAGACAATGGTTATGATCACCATTGTAGGTGATAGGTATATTATTCATTCATAATTACGATTCCTACAAAGAAGTAATAAATGGTAATATACCAAGGATGAATGGTATATAAAAATTCATGTAATGGACTCTAGGTATCATCAGTTGGGATGTCCTCATTTTGAATGATTCTTTGAATTGATACTGTTGGTCAGTATTTAAGAGAAATTGGTCATGGATGGTGTAAGAAGGATCCAATAAATAAGGACTCATTTTGGAATGTCTAGTCTATGAAAAAATCTATAGAGTAATCATTGCGACCAAAATCCTTCTTGAATTCTAATTTGTTAAAGCATATTTCTATGATAATTGTAGTGGGTTACTGATTGTCAAGGAAACATCATTTAGAGTAATACATATGGAAGATGTCTATATTATGTGATCATAAAGGATAAAATATATAATATGAATAATATATTTAAAAAAATGGTCACTAACATAAATAAATTCATATAATAATTGTAAATTATATAAATTTATTTATGAATAAATAATTTATAGAGATCATAGAATATTATTTTGGAAATTAATGAATGAAATGTATCTCTAACTAGTTATTAGTAGTGATAAATGTTTTCATGATAGATATGTTGACAACATATGAAAAATAGGTATTGTGTCTTACCTTATTTTTAATATTAAGGAATGAAATATCAATAATTATGAAGTTATGAATAAACTGTAATCATGGGAACAAGATCTAAAACATATATTTATGGGTTTACTAAATCTAGTCATTGTACATATATTAGAATAGTATTTAAATGTATTAGTTGAAAAGATTCAAGATTAAATTGTTTTTGTTGTATAATACTTCTTTTAAAACAGGTTTAGAAATAAGAAGAGATTATGGTGAATAAATAATTTCCCTAGAATAAGTGCTCAGAAATAGTCTCATGTGACATGATATGTACCGAAATTTTATATTACTGATACATAAAGAATAATAAGTGAATGTCAAATAAATCCAATGTAATCACATATATTAGCAGTTATAACAAATCCAACAGTACATTGAAAGGTAAAATTAGAAGAGATCATGGTGTTTGGAAAATTTTGAATTATAGTGATCTGGAGAATTGAATGGTTATCTTTATTTAGTTCAAATTGATCAATTATTATTGATAAAGATATATTAATTATAAATAGAATCTTACTATAGCTATTGGTTTCCATATCAATACTATCTAAGTATGTTTTCTCTTCTGATACATCTTATCAAGTGGTATAACAATGTCCTATTCCGATTTTATGTTATACAAATAAAATGGATTTATTATTGATAAAATAAGCTTTGACTGTGGGAATAGTCACATGTCAATTCATTAGAATAGGAACAAATTATAGAAACATGGTTATATCACTACTTGTGGGATTTTCTCTAGAATGTAATGTTTTGGTAAATAGATTCTCAATAGAAGATATATGGATTTAACAACCTTATCCCTGACAAATATTTTATCCCTGATGGTGTATCCATAAATGGTAGAAGAATGTGTTACATGTGTGGACTAAATGGTCATTATCTTGTGTCTATAATGAAAGTAGATGTTTGTTGGAGTTGGTTCATTTGAACCATGTACATTGTCATTTAGAATACTATTATATTATAATAATTTAATATTAACATAAATATATTATCATGTATTTATTTTTCTTCTATATAAAATTTATGTGATAATAGGAATGAGTATATATCACATTGATAAGGTCATAACAATTCCCTACTATGATGATAACCCTATGGTTCTATGAAGACATCTCTTAAATATAGTTCTATAGTATGATACCATACTATGATAGGGAAAATAATACAGAAATTGTTAAGTGTGAGTACTTGTTGATCGATGAGACTTCATCTCATGAAGTTCAAAATTGGTAATGTCCATGATCAGTGGTTATGAAGAAAGACCATCCAATAAGAATAATGTATGTTATTCTATCATTAGATATTCATGGATACAAGTTTTGGTAATGGACCTTAGAATTTAAAACTATCTTTAATGAATTTCATGACTTGTGGACTTTGATTTACTATGAAAAACCATCATAGCATATGATTTTGGGATGTAGGATCTGTAGGGTGCATAATGAATTATATTGTATTAATGTATATGTTGAGGAATTATTTTTCCTTTCTGACTTTATAGAAGTTGATATATTGGGCCATTAAATTAAATAAAACTGTCCTATAAATTTTATTTTCATGGAGAAAGGATATTTATTTCAGATAGTCAAAGAATAATGTATCAAGAAAATTGGATAATGAAACACATGTTAAACCTTCTGGATGAGTTATTGTGACAAAGGGATTATATATTACAAAATGAGCATTCATATGTGGTTGTCATCATTGAGACAATAAGTTATTTCCCTTGAGTTCTTTGCCCTATTTCTATATAATATAATTTGAATTTTGTCAAGACCACCTACAACCGAAGAGAATGAATCCTAGAGGGTCACACACATAGTTTTTTTTGATGATATCAATTAATTAATTTTTAATTTAATTAACGGAATAAATATTATTTTCATGATCAATGAATAATTTTATTCCAATTTCATTGATCATATAAACGTAATAATTTTTTTTATTTTTGAAATAAAATATATTTATTTATGTAATTTAATATTTAATGAATAATTTAGTGACTAGTATATGAATAGAATATTTATTCATAAAAAAATATTTATCTAGGTTTTCAGTAAATCCCAATGAGTTTGAACAGACGAATAACATGTCTTGTGTTCTATATTTATTTAAAAGACGATAAATAATATTTTTTATATTAGAATGTTGGATCACAACCCCGAAATAATTATAACAGTAAAATTATTTTATGGAAATCGATTTCTTGATAATATTTTATTATTTTAAGGGTGTACATGAAATTGAAATAGAATTTATTACCCAAGACCTTAACTCCACAAATAGACCATTGTGCATATTATTATGGGTTAATAAAAATTATAAAAAAGTTGTGCACAATAAATTCTATCTCGACTCATATATATCCCTGCCTCTCAAGAATGAGAAATTTATGATAGGTTCCTCGAATACCAAAGGATAATAAATCATCAAAAACCACATAATACAATAAATTCATCATTCTAGTATCAAGAGATTGATTGGATTTCCTTGGAGATCATTGGAGCATGTGTGGATCACCATTAGAGAGACTCTATCCAAAAATCCACATAATTTAATGATGGAAATATAAAAGGGAAATTTCTTAAAATCAACATCCACATTGAACAATGATCCAAATCCATGATATTTTTTTTCGTTATATCTAAATAATTACATTACAATTTTTACAAGAATGATCTTTGTTCGAAGATTTAGGAAGTAAAATATTAAAAGAAATTTAAATATGTCTCCCAACACTGCATGATTCTAGTTCAACTAGAACATTCATAGAAAACATAAGTGGATGAGGATTCAACCCTTGAAGTTATCACTTGGAAATATCAAAATTGAATATTTTGAAAATAGTTCCACATGTGGGAATTACACATGTTTTGGTGTCATCAGATATTTCTATCTATGAACCTATGCAATAGTCCATAGAGGTTATGATAATTAATAAAGGATATAACTCTCACTCATTTATTTATTTATAAAACTGTTACTATAATAAATCATGGGGATGTTGGATATGTTGGGTACATCATGAAGGATGTGTTTTTAAAGAATAATTTGAGGAAATATTTTTCCCTTCCACCTATATCAATGATGATATATTTACCCTTTTATTGGAATATAACTATCACATTAGATGATGCAGCCATGGGTCAAAGACACAGTTATTTTAGATAGTCAAAAAAAGATAAATAAATTATATAGGTTAGTGAAAAATATGTGAAAAATTATTGATGATATATAGTGAAAAGGAGAATATATTACATAGTATGAATTTTCATATAGTGTTTGGCATATAAAAATTATGTTATTTAAAATGGTTTCCTTTACCTATTTTGAGATTTTAATCATTGAAATTAGGAAAAACCATATAATTCCATATGAAATAATCTTACTGGGTCATAAAATAAGTGCTTCTATGGATTTTGATTAAATTCTATTTGAATATAATTAATTGAAAAAATATTATTTTGGTGACTGAAGAATAATTGTATTCATGTTTATGGATCCAAAAAAATTATTGATGAATAAATAACATAATTAAATATTTATTTCTGTATTCAATAAATGGTTAGGAGTCAAATGGAACAATACCGTGTTTGGTGAGAAATATTAAATTACAATACAATAAAATAATATTTGTTGTTGTGCAACATAGAACACGTTTCATAAAATAATAATAATTCTATTATTATTTTATCATAAGTTTTAATAATTTTTTTTATATTATTTGACAACCAATGTGTAATTGAATAATATTTTTATCCTAATACCAAACTATATAAATATAGGATTATGTCTACTGCGTAGGGTTAATTGAAAAACACATATTTTTTAATATAATGAGATCTGTCTTGAATTCCATTTTCTTTCTCACTCTCAATAATTAGAAATGAAAGAGAGATATATTCAATATCAAAGGACTAGTGATCAATAAAAATGACACGGTATATTTGATTTACTATGATAGAACCTAAAATTAAATTGGCATTTCACATATATAAAAGGAGCATGTATTGATCACCTCTAGATTTATTTAATACACGCGTACTTATTCCACAATAATGGTGGGTTTTTGGACAATAAATATCCTCATCAATGAATGGATCCTAAGACATGGTAAATCATTCCATCGAATCTAAATAAATTAATTATAAATTTATCATGAAAGATCCTCCTTCTAGATTCAATGTTTCTTTACATCAATATCTTATGGAAATATTTCATTGGTCATGTATTTGATATCACTAAAATCATTTTGAATGATCCATCAGATCGAAATAATATTTTGATTTACCACCCTTCTTAGAGCTTCCGTTACACGTAAAACCTTTAATTGTTATTAGAATAGTCATGTTTTGAATTTATAATTATTTATTTTATTGTTTACTAATGTGAATTTAAAAGATTATGTTTATTTCATGTTTTAATTTATTCTTTATAAATCATTTTAGTATCTCCTTCCACTTTTTCATTTCATAAAACTATTTCCAAGATTAGTGATTGACTAACAAATTTTACATATGAATAGCCCATCTGAAGGTTCCAAGAATCCGAGATAGATTATAAAATACATCAATCCATGTGTTCCCATTATAAATGATTTGTATCCATGTTCATTTAATAAGGTTGCCCGTGTGAAATGGATTTTCATCATTGCAAGATGTAAAATGGATTTTCATAAAGTAAACACCATGTAGGATGACTATACACCATGTAGTCAAATTTTCTTCAAGATTGAAAACATATTTTTAATCCTTGTTTTTTAATTAATTAACCATTGATATTTAATACAAGATCAATATATATTAGAAAAATTGTAACTAGAAGAACACACAGTGAATCCTATATACATGCCTTGTACTTTGTAAATGTTCTTTAGGAGTACACACCGAGTCTCCAAGAATGTATTTTGGAAATTCATTGATGATATGTACATTTCATGTATCATAATTTTTTATGAAATATATGTTACCTATTTATGATGAAAAATTAAATTTAAATAATTAATCCCCAATCATTATCTACCCATGTTCTATGGGTCATTAGGTTTTCCATCCCAAACCTAACGTTACTTTTTATATTATATTAAATTTTTATCAAATTTATTATAATACTAAAGACAATTAATCATATATGGTTGTTGTATAGTAAATACTAAATGAATTAAATTGTATATGGTCTATGATTCTCATGTGTTTCATGAATCATTCTATTGATAGTACATTCCAGGAAATTAGTAATCATTTCAAATACACAATCTGTTTTATGAGTTCATTATATATAATTAAACCATAATGATCAATTAAAAATTTCAATCTCTATGTTTCATTCAAATATAATGCTGTGTATTTTTTTATTGAGTGTTAAATAAATTAAATTTATGTTATTTTATTAGAAATCACAGTGGGTGGGAATTTAATAGTGATTGTATGAAGTAAGATAATATTTACTAATAATAAGATTGTTACTTGTTTTAATTCATGGATGTTTTATCTTATTAAATTATGGATTGAAATGAATAAAAAAAATTATTTTAAACATGTAATCATTGCATGTGTTTGACTTATCTTGAGCAAAGAAAGACAGGTGTATGTGTTGTATTTATTTAATATAATTCTTTTCATGGGGTTATAATAAATTATCATTAAATTAAAATTATTGCTTGCATTTCACCTCTCCCTCCATTATCATGTCATACTTGCATGTCCACAGTTATTTATAAAATTCCCCTTTATCCAATCCTTTGGCTCCTCTAACCTATATGTGAGTTATAAATACTTGTATGTAGTAGACTTTCCCATGGTGAATTGAGGTAGTTCAAGATGAAAGTAAAATCATGCCATCCTAGGTGATATATAGGTGGACATGTGTAATGTAACAACTCAAGTCGAGACCAGTAATATGAGTTATTAATCTTGATCATTTGTTGATTTATTATCCACTAAATTTATCAACCATTTTATATGATCATGATCGGGTCATTTATTTATTTATTAATTTTTTTTATTTATTTTTTACATTATAGATCCAAGACATTGATCACATAAATAATTTAATTAATTTTAAAATAATAAATTTAAATAAATAGATAAAGTGTAAAAATTAATCCATCATAATTAATTAATTAAGTTAAAGCCCCATAATATTAAAAATAAATGTAATGTAAAAAAAGAAAAAATATATGCATAATAAAAAAATACCCAATGTTTATATTAGTTCATTAATGCTTCTGTAGTATGAATTAAGATTATCCATTTGTTTAAGTGTTAGTTAGGCCTCTATATGGGGAACATTTAAATATCATGAAGTGTTAAAAATGGAATTGGTTTAATATAAATGAATATTTTTTTGATGGACTCCATATAGAAAATTAAATTTGGAGGCAAATGTTGAGGAAATTAGAGTTTGGGTTTATTGGGTGGGGATTCAACTCAATATATCAAGGATCTGTAAGCCCTTATTGGGAATAACATTCAACCTAAATAGTTTCTACTAATTTAAATGGACTCCAACTGGATAATAATAAATAAAATATAAATCATTTCCACTATAATGTCAATGAAACTAGACATCATGAGTTCAATGCTGAGGGATATCGAGAAATGATAAAATAGTGATTGATTTAATAAGCATAATTTTATTAGTTATCACATGATATATAGTCATTAAATGTACTAATAACATAATATTTTATAATTTTATGAAGGGAAGGTTCATTATCCACAAAATCCCTATGATAAATATTGGAGAAGGACCATCTCCTGAATGAAAATAACATCCTATAATTGTTAAGTTGCCTTCAGGTTGTGTTACATAATGAATAGAAACCTTAAATCCTATAATTATAAATATATGATCTTCCTACCAATGTGGAATGTAATAAAGTGTTATTTTTCAACACATAACTTATAAATGATGTGGTAGACATTAAATATTTGTTTATTTCATCTATTTCAAGTGAAATCATGAAGTCTCGGGAAAAATAGGATACTTATAATATGATCATTCATCATTGTGTACTATATTAGGGGAGTGATTGTCAAGAACAATTTATGATATCAAATAATATTTTTCAGAGCAAGATTGGAAAAGGATAAAAAATTACGCCTTATGTAATCAAGATCATTTTAAATATTGAGTACCAAGATTTTATTGGGTTTAATCACCCTGAAGAACTAGGAACTAATATTATTCATGAATCACTCCCACATAGTTTCTCTAAATATGTTTTAAAATTTAATATGGACAACATTTAGAAGTATCTCCAAGGTAAACTTACTTTTCTTCCTAAATTTATTAGTAGGAGGAGTGTGAGAATACCTCCTTATGGTGAAAAAATGATAAGTCAAAGAGAATAGGGCAAAGAGCAATATATCTTCTCAATGACCCTAAAATAAGAGGATGATATAACAGAAAATAAGGGAAAATGATGTTATTTAATTTCCATGTGTAAAGAAGCTCCACCAAAAAGAAAATTGCACATATCCATTGAAGAATGTGGATGCATTATGCAATTTTTTTTCAGTTCAATTTATTTTTATATATAATGGGTAATATATATTGATTTTGGTACTCACAATAGCATTAAAATATATGAACTAAGAGGATTAAAAAATATTGTATGATGGTAGGTAGATCTATGTACATCCAAAAAAGATAATCTTGATTCTGTATGTACATGTTACTACTACTTTAAATTTACAGTTGGAATGATCTTGGTTTTGAAATGTTTTTATTATTTTCCATATATTACGAAAACTATTTTATATATACAGATTAGATACAAAGGGATGAATTTTCTTTTTTTTGTAATAAATGTTTCTTCTTTAATAAAGATAACATTTTTTATTGTAAATCATGTTTTAATAATGATCATTCTATGTTTGATTATTCTAATAAAGAAATCGAAATAGGTAATGAAATTACATCACATGATTTATACCACATTCAAAATTGTTATCATTAGATAGGTATATAAATGAAATGATTTTGAATAATTTACACAAATATAGATATTTCGATTCTTTTGAACTAAAACCACTCAATGCAAGTCACAAATGTTTAAAATGAAAAATGACAAAGAACCATTTTTGGAAAAATTGAAATGGCTAAATAGATTATTTAATTACTTCATACCATTGTGAGAGGACCGTTTCTTATTAGAGAACGGTTTGGATATACATACTTCCTACATTTACTAATGATTTTAGTAGATATGGATATGTTTACATGATGTTTAATAAGTTAGATTCATTTGAAAAATTCATGGAGTACAAGAATCATGTTGAGAACCTACTCAATTATTGGATTATGAAACACCTCTCTAACATTGGTGGAGAATATGTTAATCCTCATATCATTGATTATTTTTAAAAGTTTTGGATTCTATTCCAACTCACTCCACTTTGTAGACCTCAATGGAATGGTGTGTGTGAAATGTATAAATTCACCTAATTGGGCATGGAGACATCAATGATGAGTCACGAGAGTCTTCTATTATCCTTTTTAGAATACACATTATAAACAACAACATACATACTAAATTTAGTGTCAACTAGAATGAAATAAGAGTTTCCATAATAATTATGGAATGAAAAGAAACATTTGTTTTCATACAAACAAGTATATGGATTTGAATCATTTTTTAATACTTCTTTTGTTAAGAAACAATCAACCTATGGAAAAATTTATATATTTATAGTATATAATATGTGGACAATTGGATACTACCTATACAATACTTTAAAAAAATATTTTGATTGACATAAATCCCATATTGCATAAGTGGGAAGATATCTCTAAAAGATATAGTGGGAGTGTGATAGTTGATTAAGTACATAATCAAGATATAAAATAGTTCAAACATGAAAAAATCCCTCAAATCCCTATTGAATAAGAAGTTTTAGATAAACAAATGACGTGTTAGAGAACAATAAAAGTTAGAGAACCAAAACAGTATGTCTTTCTTATCACTAAGGATTATGGCAACTTATTTCTTTATAATTATGATCCTATAACCTATAAGAAAAGACTAAATGGAATAAAAATTTCTAAGTGGAAATAATACATTAATTATGAAATGGATTCCATGTACCAATTTATTATATACTGGTAGCTACTATTTTTTATGTAAATACCTTTGGTTGCAAATGGGTATTTAAGGAGAAACATAAAATTAATGGAAATGTTAGTACCTATAAATCATTTCCCATTTCAAAAGGGTTTAATGATTATAAATTAATTAACTACAATGAATCCTTTTAACCAGTTTCAATGAAGAAATTCATCATAATTTTAGTTTCCATTGTAAATTATCATGAATATAAAATTTGTAAAATGGTTATCAAAATAGACATTCTTAATAAAAACATTTAGAATATGTATATATGAAACAAGTCGAATGGTTTTTGACTCTATGGTATGACAACAATATATGAATCTTTAGAAAATGCATTTATGGATTAATGAATGAATCCAGGCTAGGGAACATTCATTTTGATAAATCTATAAGGGAATTAGGTTTCGTAAAGAAATATTTTGAACCTTGTGTATATACATGGTTTATAGGGAGTGAATATATATGCTTAATAGTATATGTTTATGACATATTAATTATTGGAAATGAGATACCATTGTTATAGTTTATTAAGGCCTAGTTGAATAAATGATTTTTCATAAAGGGATTAGGTGAGGAATCTTATATTCTTGGGATTAGGGTACATCATGATTGATCTAATAGTTATATCAGCCTAATTCAAGGAACATATATTGAAAGGTTACTAAAATTGTTATGTTTGAAAAAAATCCTTGCTGGAATTGTTTCCAATGTCCTAAGACATTAATCCATCAAAGAAATTGTTTCCTCAGACACATGACAAAATAATTTGAATAGAATGGATTTTATATGTATTTTTAATTGGTTTAGTCATGAATGTTATGATATGAATGACTCTGGATATTTCCTTCACAATTATTATCATTGATATATATAAATCCGATAAAGGTTATCTCTATTGTATGTTTTTCAATACAATACTTAAGTATCTGAAACATAGTAAGCATATACTTTTAGTCTATGGAGGGACTAGGAACTAGTCATCATAGGATACACAGATGCTAGTTTCCAAATAGATCAAGATTAAATGAATCCTAAAATGGTAAAAAAAATCATTTTTAATGGATGTTTTTTTGATATGTAAGAACTAAAATTAGGATATTATCATATATTATAATGTAGAGTTTGAGAATATTATGTATTCAACGGAAGCTAAAGAAGAAAAATGGATGTGAAAATTTGTTCATGATTTTTATGTGGTAACTAATAGTAGAGATCCTATACCTTTCTATTGTGACAATAATATAGAAGATGATACCTTATGGAGCCATGGTCAAATCAAAGAACAAAGAACACACATTGGACATAACATCTCTTGATTGTTTTTTCACAAAGAGATGAGGTTTCATTGAGTAGTATTTCAGTGAATGATAATGTTTAAGAAAACTTTAAAAAGTCCATAACATAGAAGAAACATTATTATTATGTGAGGTCAAGTGGACTAAAGAAATATGTATATGGCTCTAGTCAAAGTGGGATTTAATTGGAGATAATTTCCTTGGTCCAATTGTTTGTAATTTGATTACATGTATATTTGATGTATTGAATGTTAATAAAAAATATTATTACTTATTGTTCATTATTAATCATGAATTTGATTTAATAATGTCCTAAAAATATTTCACATTGATACAGTGATAACAGTTTCCCACAATAATGAGAACCACAATGTGAAATGATGAAATTATTAAACATAGTTCTATAGTTGAATACAATTATCCAATGTGACACATATAACATGAATATCATGTGTCACTTCTCATAATAAGATGATGATTATTCTCATGAAATTCACAATTGGTAATCTCTATGTTGATATATTAAAATATTTGACCCACCAGTAATAATTTACCACATTTTTGTGTCATCAGATTTTAGTTTCTAGGAATGTGTATAACGGTCCTTAAAAATTATGATCCTTATTAATACTTATTGTAGCTTTAAAATTTAGATTTATTTTAAAAAACATGAACATTAATGTTCATAGAGAAGTTTTATATGTTGGATTTGTTAGGAGTCATGTGTTATTAATGAATATGTTGAGGAAATATTATTCCCATAAATATTTATGGAAGATGATATCGTAACCATTTTATTAGAATAAAACTTTCATATTAAATTCCATGGAGATGGTGTAATGATGAGTCTATTTAAGATAGTTGATGAAAGACATATCATGCATAAAATTTGGAGACATAAATGTGAAACCTTATTGATGATATATTGTGACAATGAGATTATATAACACCATAAAAATTATTTTATGACCTTATTAGAAATATTATTTTATAATAATTTTTTATTATAAACTGATATAAGTTCATTTAATTTCTAAAATATATTTGAAAATAAATTTTTGATATGAACTAGTAAAACTAAGAAAATTCAAAAGAATACATAATAAAAACCGTGAACACTTTATTTCATTATTTAATAATAGTAAATCCAGTTTATGAAAATTCCTATTATTGATCCAAATATAATAATGGGAAAAAATTAAATGAATCAATAATGTAATATATTAAATTTTGGGTTTCTTAAATACTATATAATCACCCCACACACAAAAAAGTTTATACAAAACAAACATAGAGTTAATAATAATATATTTATTTTCAAAATGATATTGAACCTTGATTGGAAATAAAATGATTTATGAAGGGTTAGAATGATGGTGTATTTATAGGGAAATATGACCTTTATTATTTATGTTTGTTGACAATTATTTTTTATTAACATTATTGCCATTAGTCAATAAAACAGTTCATCATTATTGTTGTTCATTACGATGAACCATTTAAATTTTAGTCAGAATTAATTAATAAGAAATTTTTTGTTTTATTTAGACAAGAGAATCATATTCTATTAATATATGATTTATGTGTTAATTTTGAATAAAAATTCACTTCATGATATAATCATGTAAAATTATTTTTGAAATTATAATATATTTTGATGAAGCCCATCAATTTTTTTATAATTGTTAGAATGTTGATTTTAATATTCATATTTTAATTTTCATTAAAATAATGATTTATTAAAAATTTAAAAATATCATAACTATATAATTATTTTTATAAATTTTTTTAACATATCAATTCATAATTATCTTAGGGTGGTTTTATTGGAATTTTCTCTCAGGGATGAAATTTTTGAAAAAATTGTTAAATTTGTTGCTTTATGAGTGTTGTGATTTTATGACATCATTACTATGTCAGCATGACTAAATTTTGTTGAAAATTTTTATTATATAAAATTCAAACAAAATAATTATTAAAACAAATTTAAAAGTTCAACTTTTAAATGATAAATTAAAATTTACCATTTAGACTAAAAAACACTTATTTTAAGATAAAATGTATTATTTTTTCTATTCATTAATTTGGTTTTATGGATGGTATTATTATGTTTTTAGGGCCCTTAACATAGAACCACTTCCTCACAATCATTAATAGTCAAGAAAAATGGTTTTAATTTATTTATCTCTATAGTTGTTTGTTTATATAAAAAATAACCAATATTCAATCATTTTAAACCCACCCCAAACAAGATTAAATATATAAAATTATCCCTTTATATCCTATAAAAAATCATAAGAAAAAAAATTTTCCCTATTTACCTCTATAATTTTCATACAACGTGTCCCCAAGATGTTTCTAATGTCCTAGGGTTTCCCCCTCCATAATTTATGATGTAAATATTAAGGTAAAATATTTTTTCATCTTCTTTTCCATTAAAGCATCTTTATTGTATTTAGACATTGAATCTCTACTGTGTATGTTTTATATAAGTTTTAAAATCCCCTATAATGTATAATTTATGTTATTATAATTTTACAAAATTTATCTCCTCGTGGTATATCATATACCAAAGCTATTGGTTTCCAAAATTAAATACGGGGACTCTTTCCCTTGTTTTCCATTTATACTTCTTCTTTTTTGTTTATCCTTTGAATATAAATTGGTTATTTTTTCAGGAATTAATAAATTATCCTTTACATTAAAATTGGGTTTTTTAAAGTTATTGATCATTTAACCCATCTCATTATACCCTATACCTAAGCCGTTACTATGCCCAAATTTACAAAGGGGCATCTCTCATCTTTTCCATTCAAGCACTGTCATTGTATTTAACCTTTTGAATCTCAATTGGTTATGTTATTATTCCTTAAAAAATTTCACTTCACTATCCAGTTTATATTATCATGATGATATATCATTTATCCCCTCTATCTATAACATTTATCTAACGAGTTATTATGTTGAAATCTAGTAAAGGATCACCTCATTCTATTATATACTAAAGAACCTATTTTTATATAATGAAATTTTTATTTGAATTATTAATTTTGGGAAATGATTTAATATATTAATTATAAATTAATTTTGATTTTGAAATTATTATATAAAATATATCTATAATTATATCATTTTATTAATATTTATGTACTTCTGTTATGCTACCAAAATTTCATTGATATTTTTCACGATTTTTTTATCCAAGAACCCTATTTTCAATTAATTTAAATTCAAAATATTTCGTGTTATATTTTTTAATTAAATATCGCTACTAATAACTTTTTTATGTTAAAGTGATGAGATACCCATTTCACTCTCATTAATCCCCCCATGATTCATTATTTACCCCATTTTGCTTCTGAAATTGTCCAATGATTTTTTACTCCCAAACCATTGTATCCAGAACACCATCACCATTTACAATCAAGGGAATTCAAACTAAAATACTTGTACTTTTCTTATTTTCAAATTATATATATGTATTCCATAATTCGTAATCATATGATTAAATTTGAATAAATAGGATCCAATATTGAATGATATTTATCGAAAACATATGAAATTACATGATTTGATTATGATGGAACACACAGATTGCGCTCCAATGAATTTTGTAATATTTTACTACCATTATATTACATTTGTGTTGCATGATAGGTTATCCTAATATTATTGTATTATGAATTATTTGTGTTTAACATTGAATTATTCATATTATGACATGTCTATTGTGGTTTCCACATTCCCATGTTTCCCTTATGTTATCATTCTATATCATGCCACATTATTCAAGATTTTGAATCTCCCCATTTCCCGATAACATTTATATATAGATTGACTAATTTTTTTACTTTTATCATGTAATTATTTAATTATCCCTTTATAGGGATTTATATGTCCCCCATTTCTTATGTATGTCCCACGAAAATCATGTGTAGTTTTAAAAACTAGGGAATTTTAGAATCATGATAAGGAAGTGTATAAAAATGGTTTCGTATCCATGTATTATGTTTTTATGATATGTAACAAATTAAAAAATATAAAATATGAGTCTCGATATTATGGGATGTTCTATGTGTGTTTTTATGCTATAAATCATGATTTATTGTGTAATAAATACAAGTATTTTCACAGTTGTTATCGTAAATAGGTTTTGTTATTTTTGGTCTTATGATTAAAAGATAGTACAAAAATATTTAAGGATAATACTCAAAATAATAATACATATTTTAATATTGTTAATGTATTGAGTATGTTGTTTGAATGAAAATAAATCCATGTATGGATGCTATGAGTGTATGTGGATATGAAATAGATGTAAATAGAGGTAACATCCAAAAATTTCATATTTGGATAGACATCATCAGGAACTGGTGTATGAAAATAATAATTTCTATAAACTAGGTTTGACACTCCTTGGGGAAATTCATTAATAAATTCACAAGCTCATTATGAAACATTATTAAGGGAAAAAATTCCCATAAGATTTTATGTTAGGAAATAGATCATGGATAACATAGATTGAATCATATAGAATCTGAATTTAAATAATGTATTAATAGATTTTTTTCATTTATGGATAAAGCATATTCTAAATTTAAGTGAAAATATTTTAAAGATTTAGTGATTTCATATAATAATTTTGGGATATTAATTTAAGGAATTGATTTAAGAGTATAAGAAAATCCATCCTATGAATTATATATAGATCCAAAAGATATATAGGTTGACATGAAAGTGGACAAGTCAAAAATTTGGGCACCTTAGGCATTCATATGTTTGATTATTTAAAATTTATATACATTATTATAATAATATACGTTTTATCACTAAACATTATATACATTGGTTTTATTATATGACTATAAATAAAAGATAGCTCACATCATTATAAGGTGGAAAATAATTCAATTCATGTATTAATTATATTGTTTCAAAAAAAAATTAAAGTCCCTCTCCATGATGGAAGGAGGAAGATCATGAACAATGCTTATCTATCGCACAAAATATATAATTACATGTATTTTCCTAAATTATATCTCTTATGACTTGAATAATTTTTTAAATAACCAATTTGCCTACATACAACATTATGTAGCATATAATAACTCATCTACTCCAAATGTATTTTGAGAACATTGTTTTTGTATGAATAAATATTTCATTCTCTATTTTCAAAACATACTAGGATTGGAAGGTACTATCATGGCATTTTTTAAGTCTTCAACATAACTAAATATTATGAAGAACATAATAGTTTTGAAGGATCAATGAAAGAGGGTAACCTCCTTAAAACCTTAATTTATCATATTATATATTTCATTAAATTTTTTATAATCAATTTTATCCAAAATAAATTAGTCGAATTTAGATTAATGACATTAAATAATTTAAAAATTCCTCGAGGTACCATTTCCATTAATATACCCTTGGTCTTCATATGAGACACTAAGACTGAATACCTGATTGAAGGTTTGAATTATTTCAATAAAATAATAAAATATAATTTTAATGATATGTGAATTTAATAAATTTATTATTTTAGGAACGAAGAATATCAATATATAATCTTGTAATTTTATATTTAGAGTTTCCACATGTATAAAAAAATAAAATTTCAAGGGAAATTTTTATTAACGTGCGGAAGAATGTAATGCCCCAAAAATAATTTCTGTTATTAATATAAATATATTTTCATAATGAATGGTTTATTATATACACATATAAATAAATTTAATTTTTATAAGAACTTTGTATAACTTGTGTTGATATAAAATATGTACAACTAGGAACAATAAAAGATAAAATATAATTGAAACCTTCAAAACATAATTTCATTATTTATGAATGTTACATTTAGTCTAAATAAAATTTAGTTTATTAATAAAAATATTACAGATGGAAGAATAATAGAGATTAAATAATCTGGATATAAAAATTTGGGAAACGTAGATCCCCTTGAATCATTCCACCCATGAAAAATGTTGTATCAAAGAAAGAGAGTGTTAGTAATAAAATATTAATTCGGGAAATGATATTAAACCATGATTCGAATAAAACTGAATGATTAGGTATAAGTATGAAGTTTTATTTATAGGTAAACATGATCATCATCCTATTGTTTTTTAAACTAATATATTTTATCTGTATTATGGACATTAGTCCTTAAAATAGCCAGTCCTTATTGTTGTTGGTTACGTCAACACATTTAAATGATCATTGGGATTATTTAATTATCAAATTTGTATTATTTTTAGAGACTAAAAAACTATTTTATTACATTATATTTTTTGTAGAATATTTGAATGTAATTTTATTTAATTAACTAATATTATAAAATTATTCTAAAATTATAAATTTTGTTGATGAACCCAACAAATTTTGTATAATGGTAAAAATATTGATTTTTCTAATAAATTATTAATTTTTATTAGAATAATGATTTACATATAATTTTAAATTCTTATATATAATGAAGTATTTTTATGAAACAAATTTCATTTCGAGACTCATCACCTTGAAAATATCATAGTGTTATTGTTTTGTGATTTTATTTGACAAAGTTGGTTTTTTGGAGAAAAAGTGAAAAATAATATTTTTCAAGCACTGTGATTTTATGACATCATTATTATATTAGCATGACTAAAAGTTATTGTTAATTTTATTCAATAAAAATTAAATTTATTAATTATAAAACTTAATTTTAAGGTATTAATTTTAAATTTTATAGATATAATATTTATTTTTGAACAAAAAATTGGAATTTAAAGATTAAACTAACCTCTTTGCTTTCAGGACATAAATTTGGTTGTATGGAAGGTATAATTCATATTTTAAAGTACCTGAACTTACAAAGACCACCTAACACTCATTAATAATATATAAAAATGATTTTAATTGTTCGATCTTAGTAGTGGATGAATAATATTTAAAAATAACTAAAATTTAATTCTTTTAAACGAACCCCTCAACAAGTATATATACCACCCACTATCATTTTTTTCCAATAAATATTCATCATCATTGATGTTATTTCCTTTTAACCACTCAAAATTTCATCCAAATTTTCTTGAAGATGTATCCAAGTCTTAAATCTCCCCCTCAGCGGTTCCAGATGAAAATATTCAAGGTAAGTGGTCTCTTTCTCTTATTTTCCATTCAAGGATCATATTTGTATTTAGACTACCAATCTCAGATGGATATGTTTTAAAGCCTTTATAAATATAACATTACCTTCAAATTTATTCTAGAATAATTATATAACATTTATCCCCTGTCATTATAACCACTAACTAAGCCATTACCTTGACGAAATTTATTAAGGGATCTCATTCTCTTTTTTTCCATTAAAGATTATTATTTTTATCTAGCAATTTAATTTCCATTGGTTATGTTTTGATACCTTTATAAAAAAAGTTATTTATTTTTATGTTATTTTAATGAGATATCATTTATCCCCTCTCATTATAACTTTTTTCTAGGCCATCACTATGCTGAAATTTAGTAAGGGACCTCTCTCTCTTATTTTCCATTCAAGCACCTTCTTTTATTCAAAATTTTTAATATAAATTGTTTAAGTTTTGATTCCTTTATCAAGGTGAAAATAATGTAAAATTTATGTTATTTTAATGAGATATAATTTCCCCGCTCACATTATATCCCTGACCTAAGCTCTTACCATATAGAATGTTGGTAAGGGATCCACTCCTTCGTCTATTTACAGAAGACAATTTTTTATTTAATGAAATTTTCATTACAATTACTAATGATTAGATATATTTATCCACATCAATAATATTGTATTATTTATGTAAATAAAATTAAGATATGCCTTTCTCTTTCATTATACAGTTTTTTGAATCATTATATGCAGTCATTATACTATCGAACATTCACGATGATTTCTCATGCGAATCATTAATTAAATAACCCTTCTATAATATGACTTTTAATTCATAATTTTCATGTTGTAATATTTTACTAAATATTTATCTTATATTCCATATCATGTAAAATTTATGAGATACCCCATTAACTCTCATTGGGCCCGCCCATGATTCATCATGTACCCCATTAGGATTCTAAAAATGTCCTATTATTTTTCAATGCCAAACCATTTTATCTAGAATAACATCAAAATTTACACTAAATGGTATTAAACTATAAATAATGATCCTTATTTTATTTGGGACCTACATGTATATATTCCACACCTCTTAATCATGGGATTAAATGTTATTAAATATCACCATACGCTAATCTACATGGAACACTTATGCATGTAAATTATAGGATTTTGAAGGGTTAACCTAGATAGCACTCCAATGCATTAGGTAATTTCTTAGTCTCATGAGATTCCATGTACTATTAATGGGAGGTAATCCAAAGATTATTATATTGTGAGGTCTTGGTGGTTAACTATGAATTATTCTTACGATGTCGTGTTTAATTCTTTTTCTACACACACATGTTTCCTTTTTTTATCATTCTATATCCTGCCCCATTAATCATGATATTTATTATAACCTTTTTCATGTCTTAATGATATGTATATTTTCTAACATGTGTAACATTTGTCATGTTATTCTTTTCTAATACCCTTGGATTTATATATCACCCATTTCTTATGTATGTCCCCAGGTTATCCAATCTAGTTTTAAAATATATGGAATTTTAGAATAATTCTAAGCATTTTTTTAACAATGTTATTATATCCATTTATCAAGTTTATTTTATATCTTCATAATTACAAAAAATACTTGGATTATAAATTTTCTATTCTGTATTATGTTTTTATATAAAAAATCATGATTTAATGTCTAATAAAGAAAAGGTTGGTCCTAGATTATACTACACATTGTATATCTTTATATGGTTGTCGACATAGATCCTTTATGTTTTTCCTCATAGGTGACTTGACCCATTTCTATATTGTAATATTATAATTTATGTTGTCCATAAAAATTAAAATAAAAAATAATCTGAAAGGGTAACACACTATGTCTTTCCATTGATCTCAATTAAATTCTATTTGAATTTAGTTAATAGTAGAACTCCCATTACTTCTAAATATAATGAGAAGGGTAACGATGTTAAAAGGAAATTTATTTTCATGAATGAGGATTAATATTATTCATGTTTACACATAAAAAATATTTTTTATTGATTAATATAACATTAAATTAAATATTTATTTAGGTATTCAATAAATTTTGAGTAGTACAAATGGACCAAGATAATTTCTGGTGATAAATTTAATTTAAAAACTAGTAAAATAATATTTTTTGAGTAAGATAGCATGTGCACAATAAAATAACAACAATATAAATTTTCTGGAATAGGGTTTAAAAAAGGTTATTATATTATTTAACATATGAATTTGAATTAAATAATACATTTAACCTAATATTAAATTTAGTTAAAAAATAGTTATATATATTTTTTAGGGTTAATCTATAAATAGATATTTTTTGCATATAATGACTTCTTTCTTTAATTACTTTTTCTCTCTCACTATCAAGGATGCTAAATTCATGTCACATTCCTTCATGATCCAAGGATGAGTGATGAACAATAATGATGTATGCTAATTAATTCAATTTAGTAGCACTCATAAACCAATTAAAGTCCCATGATGATCAATGTAGAATATGTGGACCACTGTTAGAGGGATTATAAACTTGTATTCTTACATCACAATAATGGTATTTTGGAAAAGGTTTCTTTTATGATCGAAATTTATTTCGAATAAAGGATCCTAAGATATGGTAAATCATTTATTCAGATATAAAAAATTAATTACAAATTTAACATGAAAGATCATCTCTCAAGGTTTCAGATTTCCTTTAGTCTAAGTCAGATGGAAATATTTACATGGTCAATATTTTCACATAAATGAAATTATTGTGAATGAAATTTTAGATAAAAAAATTTATTTGATTTATCACCAAGGCCAGTGCATGTACTATGCCCCGAACCTTCAGTAATGACCAAAAGTGTGAACATTTAAAGACTAAATTTATAATATGTATTGGTTAAATAGAATGCAGAAAATCATATTATCATTCATATGACATAGAATTTATTAAATTACAAGTACCATGATGATTATATAATTATAAAATAATGATCTAGAAAATTAAATTTCTATAAATTATGATCAATATATAATAAATAAATTATCGTGAGGATTGTAAATATACAAAACAAGAAATATAAAAAATAAAAAACAATTGACAAAACTCCCCCTTTTTGAAATTATAAAACTAAAATTTTATATTAATTAATTCTTCATCGATTTGGAATTTTTTAAAAACAAAATACAAAGAAATATAAAAACAAACATATTTAAAAAAGATGTGAAAATATTCATTGTCAAAACAGAACCCCCCCTAAATTAATATAATTTAGGGTAATTCAAAAAAGAATAAAAGTTCAACTAAAATTATATCACACTATGTTCAAATTAAACATTCTCTAATTTTTAAAAATCGAACAATTTTGTGTACGTATAAAATAATTGATTTTCAATTTGAATATTTAAAATAATAATATCACCCTTATTGCCATAATCGTGAATAAAATAAAAACTCAAGTCTATATGATTAATTAGAGAATGTTGTAAGGTGTTCTTTGAAATAAAAATTGTAGAAGAATTATCAACATATATAATTTTATTATTAAATTGTAAAAACTAATAAGATAGTTTCTATTTAATCTAAAAATATTGATGGAAAAAATATGAAATATAGATTTACTCACATTGAATAGTTGAAAAAAATATTATTTTTTCTCATGATCTATTAGAATCATAATTCTTACTAAGAGGTACATTTTTTATCAAGTCAACATCATACAAAATTTGTGCTATATTAAATAATAAAATGATACTTTTTTAATAATAAATTAATTTATAATTAATATATACTTCATTAAATAGAATAATTCATAGAGTTTAAATGAGATTCCATAGGATTTTATTGGAATATAACATACACACAAACACTAAAAATTATATTGTATCTAGAAGTATTAATTTAACAAATTACCAATCATGACTATAAACAATTTAGAATCAATATATTTTCTAAAAATAGTAAAAATCTAATTTATAACTAATACTAATATGTATTTTAAAATATTTTGAAAAATTTGGACCTAAACATTTGACAAAATAATTAGCTAATTTAAATTGATTACAAAATACCATCATTTTTTAAAAATTTTAATCTTCCAAAATAATTATTAAATCTTCGACAAGACACATTTGAATCTAAAATTTTATAATCTTATAAAATGCACAGCAAGGAAAATCATTTGAAAATTCATAAATAATATCATCAACAAAAATTTGAACAGTTAAATTATAACTGGAACTAATTTAATATGAAAAATAATATAAAATTTATATTTTTAAAAATAAATTTTCAATAGAATAATAAAGTATACCATACCAAGAACAAGGTTCTTAGTTGTGACCATACAATGTTTTTGATTACTTGAAAAAAATTAAGAAATTTATAAATTTCAAAACTAGTGGGTTAACAATCATAAAATTGTTTAGAACTAAATAATTTAAAAATAAACTATTAACATCTATTAGAAATACTATAAAACAATAAGAAAAGACGATAACTAAATTATATTACATTAAATTGTAGAAACATGTGAAAAGAATCTAAAAAATACAAGAAGAACCCAAATTGATTAATGTAATTTTTTGATTTTAATTTTTTTCAATATACTTGTTTGATGAAATTTAAATGTTACTATGATTTATGTATGAGGTTCTACCATGGAAATTTATTTATGAATTATCTACATATTGGGAAAATGGTTTTGATTGTAATATTTTCTTCAGATGAAGCAAAATTTTTAAGGTGATGATTGCAAAATAGATCTTATATTAAAATGACATGTGTCATTGGTTGAATTAAATTGAAACATTGTTTAAAACATTTTATGAAAAATCTAGGAAAAAATAGATTATCTTAATGATTTGGTTTTTAGGTAATTGGAGTTTTTTTTTATGATTATATGAAATCTTGTTTACAATTTTTAAAAGTTGATTATATAAAAATATATCCTACCATACCAGCGAGCCATGAGGGACCCACACCACTGAGGTTGTGGGAAGGTTCTACCTCTAATCCTAGCCAGTATGTATCATAATTTGGAAAAGGGGTGAATATGAGAGGCATGTGAGCGACGGTGAGACACCATGTGGGGAAGTATGGTGATAGAGGTAGATTCTAGCACATGGCAGTTATAGAAGCGCTAGGGAGTGCCTAGTAGCTGACTTTTGTGTGCTCTCACCCACATCTAGTATTATATGGGAGTGTAGATTGATTCAATTTTTTGAATTGGGATCTGTTACTATAACACCAAATGAACTATGACCACTAGATCTATTGATCTGTTGCATCTAGGTCGTTCAATAAAACTTGCAGTGTCATCTTCTGCAACAAGCCACCAATGGAGTTCAGTTCACCAGGGTCTCCATTCCACATAATTCTATGCTCGATCAGAGACTTATCATCATCGTTTATTTATTTTTAAAATTCCATTATGATCAAAATCTCATGAAATTCATTTTTCATGATTAAATGATGATCATTTCATAGAAAAATATGAATTCAAAAAATATTTTCTTATCTGTGATGGTGATATCAAGTGAATGGAACCATAGTATGTGAATTTTTTGATCTAATGATTAAATGAATGAATCTCTATGAATATTAGAGAAAATGATTCAATTAAATGATTACCTATAAATACAATATGAGATTATCATTTAGAACTTGATTCTTCTCTAACATCCTATAGACGAGTGTAGATTTAGGATATTAACTAAGCGGATCACCCACTCTGTATACTCAAAGGAGCTTCCATGTATTCGAATTGATCATCCAAATTTATGTTTAGATGAATTTTCCATAAACCAATTAATCTAATTTGAAAAGGATATTATGAACCACCTAAAATAATTTACTCGGTGTAGAATCCTTGTGTGTTATGATTCTTACAAAACTGATTCTCATGAACCAATGAGAAAAAACATGAAACTGAAAAGGATGACTGTTTCCCATAACTAGTGACATGATTTAGTGTTTTATTTTGAAAAGGAGAATCATGATCATATTAATCAGTTTAATCATCAATAAATCTTGTTATGTGAAGAAGATATAATCAACTAGTATATGTGCATACATGAAGGTCCATCGATCTAATATTCTCTTAAACTAAACCAATTACCCCATAGATATTAGACTCATGCTTTATTCCTAGTTTACAAGAAGCTAATTGGAAATGTTTTTTTATAACATGAAGAAGATATAGGTACCCATGAAAAGGTAAAGGTAAAATACAAATAACAGGAAGAGATAATATATTCACAACATGTACATTTATATAAAGAAGGACTTTATTCCTCATGATCAATTTTGAGAAGATATGATCACATTTATGATTTGAAGAAGAGTAGAATCTTGTGAATGGATCAATTGAAATCTTTTGAAGGAGTGTTGTGAAAATAAATAGCATGAAACATTATCATATGTTTATCTTTAGAAAAGATAATAAGTATTTTATGTGTTATGTGAAGAACATTTGAATTATACTATTACCATGTTATATTTGAGTAAATCAAACATAAGGTGTTCATATTGTGTTTTTCATTGAAAATATATAATAAAAACATGCTATGATTTTCACACATAAAACATAAGATGCATGAATTATATGTAAAAAATGTTTAATTCACGTATAGATATACATGAATTTGAATGTAATGTTTGAAGGAAAGTGAGATAGTAATTCTGTGCATTCTAGCATCATGTGAATGTATAAATAAGATAAAAATAATATACATTGTCGTGAATTTGTTATTTCACAAAGACAACACATAAATAGTCTGGAGAATTACATGAATTAAATATTTTCATATTATGTTTAGAAAAACAATCTTGAATAACAAATTATTTTGGTATGTGTAATAATTGATTTGAGATGAAGAAATGTTTTTCAATAAAGAAAATATGAAGGGAACTTGTAGTTTATTGATATATCTTTAGTTGTTCATTCTATAACTATAAAAAGTTGAATTGGATGTTTTTACTTATACAATTCAGAATACTATATAGATCCAACAAGCATTTAGTGTTTTGGATTATATTTAGTTCTATTAGATGTTTTTTATTTTATGTGAAAAAGTATAGAATAAATATATTATAAGTGGCTTGAATAGGAAGATCAATTTTGATTTATAGTGGAATCATGATGATCTTGTGATATTTCTCATCATTTTAATTGTTGTCTTTTAAATACTAGTGGAAATCTAGTATAAAAAAATTGGTGGGATTCCCTTATAATTTAGGAAAAGGCACATACCAACCCACCATGGTTTCAGGGTGACACCTATCAAACTCACCTATAATTATTGATTGATTTTGTAGTGTAGAATTTGTGTCTCTAATTGTAACATCCTGGAATTTTTTATTTCATTACCTAGTTTATATTTTAGGTTTTGTCTCCTGTTATTGGATAATTAAATGTTTCTTGTGGTCAAGGGGTGCCTCGGGGGTGTTTCAGGGGTGCGACACATGAAAAGAAGGAAAATCGAGCCAACCAGCGCAAGGTGCACAGTCAGCACACTGTTAGATAAACCATGCGGTTAATTACACATAGTTGAGAACATTTAGTGAAACTATGTGGAGCTCCTCCATTAACTATGTGACCTTTTCCCCATAGACAATATTATTTTCTCACTTTTCCCTAAGATTAGAAAACCATGCAGACAAACCGTGTTCCATAATAAAAGCTGGAAAATATACAATTTTTCAATTACAAGATATTAGGATACCCACATGATTTATCCCCCATTTCTATCCCTCTCAACCCTATGGATGAACCAAATTTACCCAAGCTTCCCATGTGTTCTTCCCCTTATATTATTGTCCATTTGGAGCACTTTTTGTTACGGATCGAAGCCTAGGGTAAGTCCAATGATCCAATTGATTCACTTATCTGGATTAGGGTTTTTAGTTTCCACCATCTTCTTATGAAGCCCTTCAACCCTATTTCAATAGTTTATTTTTAAGACATAAAATTGTGATTGAATCTATATCTGAGACCACACCTAAGAGTGTTTTCATCATCAAATTCAAGGTAGGTGGTATATAAGTTTTATACCACAGTTTGTTTATAGATTTGTTCACGTGTGTGAAGATCCTTCTTCCCTCTTTCTATTTTTTTTACTTTGAGTAATATGTGGTAAAATGGTTGGGTAATTAATGATTTATACCCCTCAGGATCCCCATGGGATGTGTTGAGGATTATTATAATGATTTAGGGCCACCTATGGGGTGCAATGACATTTCAAAATCTAGAATTGTTGAATTGAAGTGTTGAGTTAGCCTATGATAATATAGTGGCCAAATGGAACATGTTAATATATTTAGTTGAGTAAAAATGGATTATTGAAATTTGTGATTAGGTTTTGATGATGTAATAAGGGGGGTTTTTTCATGGATTCAATGTGGGTTAATTAAGATTGTGTCAAATGGTTTATGAATTATGATGAATGCCTAAAAGGATTAGTATATTTGATATTATGGACATGTTAAATTGGAAATAGATTCTAAATTTTGATCAGGTAAATAGTTGTATAATTGAATATATGAATATGTGTAATGGGATAATACACAGTAATTATAGGAGATACCTAGTGGGTTGAATATAATTATGTTTTTGTGATATATGATTTAATATTTGTAATTGAAATACATAAGCGGGAAAATTATTGTGAAATGAAAAATGGAAAAAATGGGATGATGTATTGTAATTGGTGAATATTGGATAATGTATGGGAATTGTATAATACACTTAATGGGTTATGGAATGAGAATGGGAATTGGGATAAACAGTTATGTAATGTAAATGGAAAATGTTTCAATGGGTTATGTCATCGTATTTATTCCCATGTTGATGGTTGTAGATTTTGGTTGCTGTTTGTATTGGTTGTGTTTGGTTGTGATATGGTTTGTGTGTGGTGAATAGATAAATATAATGTGCACATGGATTTATAGTGTGGGATATTTACATGAGGTTCTATGCCCACAAGTTAAGTTAGAATGAGGCTCTATACTCCACAAAAAAAAGGGTTAGGGAAGGGGTGGAGGATCTATTCCACTAACTGTTGCATTCCACCCATAAAGACACTTTAATGTTAGGATAATGTGATGATGGGATGTTTTTATCCCTAGTGATATAGGTAATTCATTTATTTCCAAATTCATAGTGATTTATTTTCTTCAACCCATGTGTAGATGATGTATATGCATAACCAAAAAAACATGCTATTAAAAATATTAAGTAATGAGGAAGGTATAAATTATGAAAATGGTAATGAAGATAAAAATGGTTTAAGGGTACTTTTGAATATAATGGAACATGATTTATCCATATTTAATCTTTCCATTTACCACATAATTGTATGATCAGTCCATTTAAACTATATATTTTGTAGACATCGTTGGTGGTGGCCTATTGAGTTGTACTTACACGCTACTCGGGCAACCGTTAGGTACCCGAGTAGTCATAATTATTGCAGGTTCTGTTAATGGAAATGGCCTAGTTCATAGGAGTTAGATGGGATTGGGTTATTCAAGGATACAGATCTTGACATAGAGTCAGAATAGTATTTTGGGATTCATCTAGTTGAAATTATTTTTTGGTTTCCATTATTTTTGCATTGCTATCACGACCAGACAAAGATAATATTGATTTGAGGTTTGTGCCCATTTTTTCAAGATGTTTTCTTCTTGATTTTTATTATTTATTAGATATTTATTCTTATATTTATATTGTTAACTACTATGTCCAAAGATGTTAAAGGTAGTATAGTCTCCCCACATGGATTATTATACCCTTGCCACTAGTCGAAAGCATCTGGAATATGGGGAGGTATGCTTAAGGTCAAGTGACAACCTAGCTCGGGGCACCAATTTAGTGGATACTTGGTCAAGGTTTTTACAAATCGGTATCAAAGTAGTTCAATTATGTGGAAATTTTATTTGGGATCATAGATAAGTTGTTAGGGGGTGTTGGTCCTTAGTAATGAGACTGTGATTGGGAGTAGCAAAACCATGTTTGAGGGAAAAACCATGTCACCAAGGGTTGGAATTGTTGATCTTGATGTGTTTTGGTATGTTTGATGATAATTCACCATTAGTTGGAACACATGTTGTGTGATGCGATGGTTTTATGATATTTCACTTGAAGTCATAATAGCATGAGTTTGCGCATTAATACATCATTTTAGGAACCTAAGGATATTGATAGCAAGTATCATGATAAGAATGCATGAGATGGGTGTGTGCGACATAGAGAGTAAAGTGAATTTTACGTTCTTGAAAAATTTGATTACAATGGTTTCTAAAAATAATAATTCGTGTTGGTAAATGAAAAAAATGTTAATGAATAAGTAAGTAATAGTTTGTAAAAATATATTTTATGTCTAGTTTAAAATTTGGGTTGTGATAAACTATAAATATTGAATGGTGTATAATTATATAGATTTGTAGAGTGAAGGTAATATGGTTAATGAATTTTTCTTAAAGAAGTGGAAAATGAGTTAAAATTATTGTGGTAACATGTTGTGAAATGGGGAATGTGATTAAGAGAAAAGATTTGTGTTGTGATGGAGGAAATTGTTTAAAAATGAGTTTGATGAATTATTTCTGATTAAGTAGTTTTGTTTACCCTCTATTGACAATGAATCATGGAAGGGATATAGGAGATTTGTGTTCCATGTGTTATGAGGACTGATTGGATCGTGTTTGCAGAGTGGGTTGCTCGAGGAGGATAATGTAATAGTGTTTCTATATGTGGTTTAATCTGATAAATCATTCATTAAAGGGTTTCCTGAGGAATTTTTCTGGATTATGGTCATGAATTTGGTAGACTTTCAAAGAGTTAGGTGAATGGAGAGTTAAAAATGTGAATTCTTAAGGTCAAATATAGAGAAGGTAATTATGAAATTATGTGTGGTGATGAAATATTTGGGAGAATCGGGTTGTGGTTATTCATTGTGTTGTCGATTTGATCCTCATATGTGTGGTTTAGGGTGGTGTGAGTGCCGTAGTTTGAAACATTTTATATGGGTTGTAGGGAAATTATGGTTATGATATGGAATCTGACATGTGCATATGGAACCCTCGGTAGGGTTGTTGATTTTGTTTTGTGAAATGTTGTTTGGTAATGAGAGTTTGGAAACTCTGAAGGGTGATGATTATATGCAGTGCACAGTGGATCTCATGAATGGTGCATGGGTTTTGGTGACCTTGTGTGTAGGGAAATCATGAGTTGTTTTTTGGATCTCAGATAGGGTGTTTAGCTAATAGTGTTGATGTATGTGTACAGTTACCTTTGGTGTGGAACCTAGAGTAAATGGTCTATTTGTGGGAAGGGCACAGTGGGTATCGTTATGGGGGATAGTGTTCCTCTCATGAACATTTTTTCATTTTTAATGATATGTGTGAGGTTTTGATAGAGGATTAGTGGAATATTTTGTCATGAATCTAGTTTAGGGAGATGGAATAATTTCACCATCAAGGTGACCTTTGATGGTGGCCAGAAAATGTTTCTAATGATTTTGGGTGTGTGTTTCATAGGTAGATGTTCAGGACATTGAATGTGTGACATGAAAAATGTTTCCTTGTCTGGGTTTGGCCTACAGAGATTAGTGGGAAGTGTTGGGACCACATTGTTTATGAAGATTTCATTTTTGTCAACAGTTATCAATACTTGTCAAAATGAAGAAGGGGTTGAAGGACTAAAAAGTAAAATGAGATTGGATTATCCTAATTTCAATGAACTTGTATCAATTTAGATAGTTGTTAAACTAATCCTAAGTTCAAATAACTTGTGTCAAAGGTGACAAATTTTTTATAACGATGAAGAGTGGTGAAGTATTATCCATCTAAGGATTATTGGAGAAGAATTATGATTTGAATAATACCCTGCAATGATCCACGATTTCATGAGAACCATGAATGATCTTAGTTGAATAAAATAATCATATGATTTTCATGATGTAGAGAATGACGGATGATGAAGAAGGGAGAGTGTGGAAGGGATTGTAATTCTAATATGTTCATGCATTACACATTTCCTAGAAATGAGATGACTCTTGAACTATTCTTAAAGTTCAAAATACATTTATCAAAGGTGACAGATTGTCTAAAACATTGATGGTATTTTAAGAATCCTCATGCCTCCACTTTTGGATGAAGAGAGATGATTGGAGTTATTTGGAATTAAAAATCCAATGAAATTGAGGATTTTAAGTGAGGATGAATAAGTACATTGGAATTAATATCCCAAAGATTATAATAAGCAAGAAGGATGATTGATGAAGACAAAGAAAATACAAGAAGTAGTGGCAAGAGCTAGGAACTATGAGAATGGCCATAACTATGTAGATGCTATTAAGATTATCACTACAAAAATATTATATGTTCAGATATCTTGTGATGAATGTCTTATGAAGTATAGGGGGTTTAAATAAGTGATTTTGACAAAGGAAAGAAGGTGGAAGGCATGTCAAAAAGTGGCGTGCAAGTGCGGCATGAAAGTCAAAAGTGGCATTCAAGTATACATGGCGCATAAGTGTATGTTGTGCGCAAGTCATATTTCACAATCATCACATAAAAATATGACAAAGGAAATAAATTATTCTGCATGTTAAAGATTGGCACAGAAGTCAAAAAGTAGCGCAAAATGTTGTGTTTAAGTATAAGTGGCATGCAAGTGTATGTTTTGTGCAAGTCATATTTCAAAATCATTTTATGAAAATATGAGAAAGGAAAAAAAGTTTCATGCTAGTGATAGAATGGCATGCAAGTGATGGAGAAGTGTGAAGTAGGAATGATACGCAAGTGTATGTGGCATGCTAGTCCCCCAAAATGCCTATATATAGATGACAAGAATCCTCAAATTTATAAGTTCGACACTTGAGGGGAAATTTTAGATATAATCTCGCAAGTAAGTAGATAGTGACGTGCAAGCTGAAGTGGTATGCCAGTTGAGGGTTATTTATATGGCTCACAAGTAGGGAGGCATGCAAGTAGAGTGGTGCACAAGCAGAGTGGCGTGCAAGCAGAGTGGCATGCAAGCAGAAGTGGCGCGCATGTTTGGAGTTATGTGAATCAAGTGAGTTCTGTATATCCCCAAATTGGCGCGCAAGTTGTAAGTTATAGAAAATTGTGGCATGAAAGTATTCGGTGGTGCACAAGCAGGCAGGTATTCAAGCATGGTGGTGCACATGTAAGGATTGGGGAATAAACTGTGAGTTGTTCTAGAAGTTCTTACCCACTTCTGATCAACTAAGATGATGCTAAGTTCAGCTGGACTTCCTTGTTTTAAAAATCACAAAGAGAACATGTGATTTTTAAATGAATAAGAGGAAGAAGAGATCAGTTGAAATGGATTTCAATTGAATGTGAATGTTGGAAGAAGAGACAGTTTCATTTATGTTGTTTTAGCATTGAAGAAGAAGAATAAGAAGAGTGTGTAGATCACAAGTTTGCTACATAGAAATAAGAGAAGAAGAAGAAGAATAGAGTATGCCCAATAAAATCCTATAATTATTTTGGGAAGTTTAATTCTGATGATTCTATGTGAGATGATCCCCAATTTCTAAGTACTTACATTGGTATATGTGATTCAAGCCAAGAAGAGATAAGAAGATTTAGTGTAGTTGGTTGATGCACTAAGAAGAAGAAAGAAGAAGTCTAGTGTAGTTGGTGTTGCACTAGAGAAGAAGATATGAAATAAGGAAGAATTTCATTCATACGTCTTTGCAAGTAATCAAGTGGATATCATTAAATAAGACCAAGAGAAGAACATACCTTATCAAGAAAGAAAAAACCTGTCTCTATAGGTAGTATAAAGAACCATCTAGAGGCTGCAAGTTGGACTTGGTTATCACCAATCTAGGGAAGAGGATTGTTTCTCACCTCCCTCTTATGTGTAGGGACTCACACTTTCTAGAAGATTGTTTTCCTTTCCACTCCATTATAAATACATATTACATTATAGTGGAGAATCCATGAACTAGTCATTCCCATGCATGGAAAAGATGCAGATACTCTTATTGAGTGGTGAACCTTGTAAAAATATCATGTTCATATTATTACTGCATTCTATTATTTCATGAGATAGGTAAAAGATAATAAGAGAATTAAGATCCTAACAGGTCATGAGGTACATGGATAAAAAGTAAGAATTGGTTTAAAAAGTCCTCAACATTGATTCCCCACCCTCTCAATGTTTTTTATATCCCAAAATGGTCCTCTCAGTTGGTATTAGAGGGAGGATCATCTATATTGGATTCTCTATATAGAATATATTCGATTTGGAAGACTTGAGATTATTTTCGAAGTCAACAATGAAGTTTAGTTTTAATGAAGACACAATTTTCTCTGAGTAGAATTCTATATCTTCAAAAACCATAATGATCAGGAAAATGAAGGAGAAGAGAAAGCTATAGAATTCCCTCTTTTCTAAGGAAGAGGATGTATTTGTATCTCCACGCCTAGCTGAAAATTAGGACATATCAGACATGGAAATTAATGAGATGGTGGCTCATGTTTTCACCATGAAGATATAAAACCATCATACCTAAACTGATTAAGAGGTTTGTGTTAGTACATTTGGAGATTATTCTAATAATGAAAATGCTTGTCCATGTGGTGATGATCAATCTACAACATCTTAAGAAATAACAATTGATAGATTAAGAATGATTCTGCATGGTATCCCTGTAGAAATTACATCACAGGATTGTGGAGTATTTCAATTCTTGCAAAAAAATATCAATCAGCTGGAAGAAGAAACTGATATTTTGGAGAGAGGCTTACAAGAATTTTTTTTAATATTTAAGTCTCTCAAGATAGGATGGAGTCTTTGAAGCAAAAAAGAGAGAATTTGATATAAGTTATTCAATGTGGCTCATATATGTTGATGAAAAAGACGGAGTCAACAAGACTCTAGAAGATAAGATCCATGCACATGAAGAAGAGATCAAAAAGGGTAATGAAGTCAAAAAGTTATATCTCTAATAAAATTTCAAGAAGATCAAGGAACATGTCTCTTTGTTACAAAACAAAGAAAATATGCATGAAGATAAAGTTGAAATATTAAAAAATGTATGTGAAGTGAAGATGACTATGATTGGTGGCCAAGCAGTTATCCTCAATATGATATGTCTAGAATTGGATGCTAAGATGACCAATCTTATGAAGACACATATTTAGTCTCCAAAAATGAAGGAAACTGTTGTTTCTAGTACTCAATGCTCAATGGAGGATTATAATGAAAAAATACCTCCAACACGTGATAAGAAGTTCATGGCTTCTCTCATTGTTCTATCACAAGTATCTATGAATGTAAATGTACAACACATGAAAACTGGTATGAATGTCTCTTAAATTTCTTATACAAAAAGTGCAGGTTGGAAGAAAAATTCTAAACAAGTATGGATGAAGAAAATTGAGAAGAAACCCACAATCATTGATAGAGTGGATAGGGGAAAGAATGTGGAAGATAGCTCCCCACAGAAAGCACAACATACTAAGAAGAAGATTCAAAAGACATACAAAGAATATGTCAAGAAGTCATGGTTTGTTGTTCAATGTTGGTGGTGTAATAGATTTGGGCATTTTACACTGGATTGTTGGTACTACTACTTAAATGTAAATGCATAGTCAAATCCCATTTCAAGGGGGAGAAAGACGGAGCAGAAGAAGAAACTTCCACAACTCCAGAAGCATCTATATACTGCAAACATATTTTGAAAGTTAGATAACATCTGTGATATATGCAATAGGAGTGGTCGTAGGAATGGTGCATGTTCACCTCAACAGGTAACCAATGGTGATAAGAAAAGAATATCACAGTAGCTGGCTAAGAATGACGAATCATCCTTGGGAAGAAATTAGAAAATTGTTTTAAAAACAAATTCTCCCAAGAAGATGACAAGAAGAAAAGATAAGAAGTCCTTGAATTCTATGTCCAAGGAGGTGAAGGGCGGTTAAACCAAATGAACCACTAAGAATTATTCCACTTAGAAGAAACCTTGTAGAAGATCCAATCATGATTCCTCAGTTCCTAATGACATATTGGTGGGTTGGCGAAAATATTTGGAAAGAATGAAGAAAATGGAAGATACAAAGGCTAAATATAGTGCTAAAAACAAAAATATGACTCTACATGAAGGCAATGAAGTTTTGTGTGTGGGGTGCGACAAGGCTGATCACATAGTTAGAAGATTCATTGAATTTACTCCAGCCCAACAAAAATTCCTCAAGAAGATGAATGTTGCACCGAGAGCTACTAGGGCATTAAAATCCCTTGAAGAAAGAAGATTCGAATAGATAGAGATGGAATTAATTGTGATATCCACACATTTATAGTCAGAATTGAAGATATGTTGTTAAAGTGTGAAGAATGGAGCATCTGGGTTGAGAAAAACATCTCAACCTTGTTTTTCACATTGATATAGAAATGAAAATCCACATTATTCCTTTAAATTTTTCTATATTGTATTTGTTATTATCATATATGGAATTGAAGGTGAAGCATGCCCTCAAGGGAAAAACATTGGATTCAGTGAGTAGAAGTGTTCCCTTGAGGGGGAGACACATGAAGAAGCTACCAGAGTCATTATCTCAATCAGTATCAACATTAGTTGGTATAAAATTCAATTACTTGAAAGATTATCTGATGATAATTCCATTTGAGAAGGTATGTTATTTATAAATCTCTCACCCTTAGTTACAAAAAATAATGACCATTCTACAAAGGGGGAGTAACAACATTAATCAGTATCATAAGATGAGTGAAATTTTCCCAAGTCCATGTATCTTTCCAATTACAGTTGAATGTTTTTGATCCATTTTTTTAAGTAAGTATAGGAGTTTCAGGTTGATTATTATATATCACACTTATTATCCTAAGCCTAGAATGAAAGTTGATATCCCTTGAAGATAACAATACGAGTTCTTATCTCATGAGGTGTCATGATTCAATGGATAATGGAAAGATCTGTTGTCTAAACCAAATCCTCTTTTTTTCTATTCTGAGCACTGCTTAAGTAGACTTATAGGGAAATGATTGATGGAACACTGCTTAAGTGTAGAATGATTCCCTCTAAACCATGAACATTGTATATCTTTTTAATAGTGGTGATAGAAAGTGAAATGATAGTTTGAAAGGTAAGGGGCATAGAATGAAGTAAAGGGGAGAGAGTAGAATATAATTTTGACATTGACATATTCATTTGATGAGACTTTAAGGTATTGAAAACAAAATACAATGGGGAATATTTTTTGGACCACTTTGTGTATAAATATTATAATTGTTGTCAATAGTTTTCAATAATGTTCAAAATGAAGAAGGATATGAAGAAGAACTAAAAAGTTAATGGAGATTGGCTGATCCTAAGTTCAAAGAACGTGAATCAATTCAGATGATTTTTGAAATGATCCAAAGATCAAATAACATACATCCAAGGAGACACATTGTTTACAATAATGAATAATGGTGAAGTATCATCCATCTATGGATGATTGATGAAGAATGAGGATTTGAATAAGACCATAAAATGATTAATGATTGCATGAGAACCATGCAAGATTTTACATGAATAAAATAATCATATTATTTTCATGAAGTAGAGAATGTTGGTTGAAGAAGAAGAGAGAGTATGTAAGGGCTTTGTATTCTAATATGGTCATGCATTACACATTTCCTTGTAATCATATGAATCTTTCACAGTTCTTAATGTTCAAAATACATGTATCAAAAGTGATACATTTTCCACAAAATGTATGGTATTTGAAGAAGCCTCAAACCTCCACTTTTTGATGAAGAGAGACGATTGGTGTTATTTGGAATAAAACTCCAAAATAAATTGAGGATTATAAGTTTGAATGAATAATTACTTTGGAATTCATTTTCCAAAGAGTATAAGAAGAATGAAGGATGGTTGTTGAATATAATGAGAAGACATGAAGTAGTGGCATGGGATTAGAACTATTAGAATGGCGATAACTATGAAGATGCTTTGTTGATTTATATTTCACAAATATCATAAGTTAGGAGAACATGTGATGAAATCCCTATAAATGATAGGACGAGTAATGAAGTGTTTTTGGAAAATTAATGAAGGTGGTGCACAAGTCAAAAAGTGGCGTGAAAGTGAAAAAGTGGCACGCAAGTCAAAAGTGGAGTGCATGTCATATTTCAATATCATCACATCAAAATATGACTAAGGAAACAATGTGGTGCGCAAGTTAAATATTGGAGTACAAGCCACAAAGTGGAATACAAGTATAAGTGGCGCGCAAGAGTATGTAGTGCGAAAGTCATATTTCTACATCATCTTATCAAAATATGACAAATGGAAGAAAGTGTCATGCTAGTGATGGAATGGTGCACATGTGATGGAGCGATGCACATGTAGGAACATCACAAAAGTGTATGTGCCACACAAGTCACCAAAATGCCTATAAATAGACGAATAGCCTCAGGATTTTTAGAATCTCAACAATTGAGAGAAAATTTGATCTATGATCGTTCATGGAAGTAGAATGTGTTACCCAAGATGAAGTGGCACACAAGTTGAGGGTTATTTATAATACGTTCAAGTTGGTAGGAACGAAAGCAGAGTGGCGCGCAAACAGAGTGGTGTGCAAGAAAAAGTGGTGCAAAAGTTGTAAGAGGCATGCAAGTTGGGAGTTGTGTGCAACAAGTGTTTTGTGTCTAACCTCGAAGTGGCACACAAGTTGTGAGTTGTGCACAATTGTGGCGCACATGTATTGGGTGGCATACAAGGAGGGAGGCGTGCATGTAGGGTGGCTCACAAGTAAGTATTGGTGCACAGGTAGTGAGTTATTCTAGAAGTTCTTATGAAATTTTGATCAACTGGGATGATGCTAAGTTGAGAAACATATTGTTGTTTTAATAAAAACAAATGGAAGATGTGACTTTAGTAATAAGAATAGGAAGAAGAGCTCTGTGCAGATGGATTTTTACTGAATGAGAACGTGGGAAGAAGAACATGTTTCAGTGCAGCGAGTCTTGCATTGATGAAGTAGAGGATAATGACTATGTAACTTACAAGTTTTCTGCCTAGAAAGAAGAGAATATGATGATGAAGAGAGTATGCCCAAATGAGGCCTAAAATTATTTAGGTCAGTTTAATTCAGATGATTCTATGTCTGCTGATCCTAAGTGTCTGAATAATCACATTGGTATATGTGATTATGGCCAAGAAGATATATGAATATTTAATGTAGTTTGTTATTTCACTAAGAAGAAGAAAGAATAAGTCTAGTGTAGTTGGTGTTGCACTAGAGAAGAAGGGAATGAAATAAGGAAGTATTTCGTTCCTACTATATTGAAAGTTATCAAGAGAAGATCACTAGAGAATAGCAAGAGATTAACCCCCCTTATCATGAAAGATGAATATTGTCTCTATAGATAGTATAAAGAACTAGCTAGTGGCTGCATGTAGGACTAAACCATCACTAGTCCAGGGAAAAGGATTATTTATCACCCCTCCAATGCTTAGGGACTCACACTGGCAAGAGGATTTTTTTCCTTGCCACTCCATTGTAAAAACATAATAAATTATAGTGGTTAATCCATGCATTGGTCATTCCAATGCATGGAAATGAAGTAGCTACTCTTATTGAGTGTAGAACCTTGTAAAAATAACATGTTCATATTTTTAATGTTATTTCATGCAACAGGTAAAATATAATAAGATAATAATGATCCTAAAAGGTCATGAGGTACATGTATAAACAGTTATAATTTGTTTAAAATGTCTTCAACATTGATTCACCCCCCTCCCAGTGTTAAGTATATCCCAAACTGGTCCTCTCAGGAAGGATTATTGTTTGATGACATGACATGAGAAATGGATATACATTAATTGTTTCTGGGAAATCAAGGGTGGCCTCATTAGAGGATAGCCTTGGAATGGAGGTGTCATAGAATAGAAATCATGGAAGATTCTTTATAGGTGGGACTGATGCATATTTAGTACCATCAAGTTTTGGTAATGGTATGTTGTTCCCTGGTTCATTTAGAAGAAATCTCTAGTTCTTGTTGGAGGTTTAAGGTTTGTTTTAATGTGTTGTATCATATCGATTCCAAACATGTTTTTTTGATGATGATTTGTAGAGGTATAAATTTTTTTTTCATGTGAAATATACAAGGGTGACTGAAGCTTGTATAGATGCTTTTGTTTTGAAGGTGACACCTAAGGTGAAGAATATCACATGGACGAGCTTGTTTGTATGAATAATTTGGGTTTTGGGTGAGTTTTTTATAATTAATTGGGAAACTCAGTGAACCAAAAGAGATCAAGTTATGTGGTCAATGTAGTGCCATAGGAAATTTTTGTTTACGACTGCTTGTCTGATGGTCATGGAGTAGTGGTGAGTCTCAGTAGGCAATTGTTATAGAGAGGTGGTGGTTATGTGATGATGAGATGTGTGTGTAAGGGAAGCTTGGGATCCTTGGAAAGTCATGGGGTCCCAAAATTGGAGGTGACACCAATAATGGATAAGTTGGTGGTGGAGTTCTTGAAAACCTTCTTAGCGTACATTGGCCAGTGATGATAATGCCTAATATCTTAACATCATCTCAATTTAATTTGGAAGATATGGATTTATGCCTAAATCATGAAGGCATTTTAGTTATATCAGCTATATATTGGAGTTTATTCTCATGAGGTAGTATATGTGGAGCTGGATGGTGGGATGTACACCATCCACAGTTCATGGGAGAGGTCCTCAGGAAGGGCGAGGTGTTGTTGAATGTCATATGTTCCATTCTCGGATACTAGGAATGGGTATTAGGTGAGTTTTTTATTGATCCATGGAATGAAAGATGACCACATACATTTTATTAGGTTTGGATTATGATATAACTATTTTCTATGGTGGTCACAATATCTCATATAATGAAATGGTAATGACACTACTATGGTAGAGAGTAATAAGTCAATCCTGTATGTGGGGAGGAGAATGCTGAGTTGATATAGTGGAACTGTAATTACAAGGAGGAACCTATGAGGTTCACGTTTGGTTTCTAATAGTGGCCATGTGGTCATTGATTATGGTGTCTTATTGAGCCATGCAGTGGCATTGAGATTAGGGTAGTTCCAAACTAAACTAAATGATATATGTGTTAAAACCATTGAATGGCTGGCAACATGTGGCAATGGTTTGTGTCAAGAGAGGTTGGGTTCTATAATTACAATGTGAATAATTAGTATAATTAGTTATTTGTATTTGATTTGTATTGGAATGTCATTATGTTTGAAGAACCTTGTCCAAGTGATGTAATTTCATCCAAATGGTGCATGTAAGAATTCTAGGATGGGTCAGCTGGGGATAGGTTGACTCATCAAGGAGTGGGGGATTGATATGGAGAGTCATAAATTCCCATGGTTTGATGTTTTTGAGTGAGTAGTACAATTAATTTTTTTAATGGGTCTGAGTGAGAGGGTATCCTTCTTTAGTTAGTGCATGAATGGTTGGAGTGCTTGTGATGGAATGATGATGAAGGAAGTGGAGGCTGATGATGGTTTAGAGGCTAGAGATACTGTAATGGAGCAATCCAGCCAAAAGATAGCGAATGACCACTGTATGTTCATTGGGGGAGAGTGATGTGATTCAATTCAGTATTATCATTGGGATGGTAAAGAGGGGTATCATGACATCAGTGGAAGATGGGTGTTTTGGGACAAGCTATTTAGGGGTGGTCCATCACAATATGGTAAATGAGAATGGGTGTGGTAAGTTGTGACCCACCTATGATTTTTTTTATTGGCATGAAATTCAAAAATGACATTTTACTCAAGTGATGTCATTTTTATCTTTGTCCTCATTTGTATATTGTAGGGATTTCCTCTCTGATGGTTTCAACGATGAGGATTCATTCCAATACATGGTAATGAGCATTTGAATTATCGGGCATGGTGAGTTGGAACATGGAAGGTATGATGTGAATGTTTAGTTGAGATGTATTTTTATTTAATTGATAGTGGGGGTGAAAAACATAGTGGGTGAACCATAATGGACAAGTGGTTGGTTGATGACATGATTAGAGTTTTGTGTTTTTGGGACTCAACTGATCACCATTCGGGTAAGTTGGCCCTGATAGCAGGCATTGGAGTGGTTTTAACTAGTTGAGTGGCCAAGAGAATTGGTTGGATTAGATTTAATGTTATGGAATTTTATCATAATGAAATGGGTGTGGATCGACATATGTCAGGAAATTTGGTTAGAAAGATCATGTGATTTCCTTTAGGAGATATCTAGGGTTTTCACTGTTTGAAAATATAGTCAATTTACACCAGTGATTTGGATCATGAGTTTTGAAGATGATCAGAATAGTGGGGTGCCAATTGGTTACTCTATAATAATATGATGTTTTTTGTGAGGATTCCAGGTGTTTTTCATTAGGAACTATTTCTTATGTTTTTTCTATGAAGTTTTGGTGGTTGATGTATGGTGGATGTTGATTCATCCTTTGAGATGTATCAGGTTTGTGTAGTTGGTTATGGTGAGGATTTATTGTGGGGAAGGAACATGTCTTTGGTTAGAATTATATGGTTGAATTGAAATGTTCAATGAAATTATTGTAATATGGGAATGGGTAGGTAGGTCTAGTGACATAATTTCTTATTTCTGGACGCTTATTGATGCTTGGGAATACAGCTCGATGAAGAGCCTCAATACGGTGTGGAGGTGAAAGATCCCAGTATTCGTGAAGCTTTTCCCTTGATTAAATTTTGGTTTTAGTCTCTTGTTCATGGTTTATTAAATATTTTATAGTAGTATGGGGAGCCTCGTGGGTGTTTTAGTGGTTTTATAAACAAAAGTAAGGAAAACCAAGCAAACTTAGGCAACGCACACGATTGGTGCTGGGTAATGTAATCTCTGAAGACTTCCTAAGAAAAATGTACAACCTTAGACAGTGGCATTACACATGGTTGGCGCATGGTTTGTAAAACTATATAGATCTCTATAGGTAATTGTGGGACCTTTTCTCTTTAGACTGTAGCCTATGCACGGTTGGGGATGGTTGGGAACGGTTCAGAAAACTATTCACCAAAATAGAAGTAGTAAAATTTACAATTTTACCACTATAATATATTTATATCCCACTAGATTTCTCCCTCATTTATCCCCCTCTTAACCATAATGAAGAAACAAATCTTCCAAAGATTCCTAATGGGTTTTTCTCCTTCAATTCATGTCCTTTTGGAGCCCTGTTGGTTTTTGATCGAAGCCCTGAGAAAGTCTAACATTCATCTTTATTCTCTTTTCCCAATTAGGTTTTTTAGTTTCTCCAATCATCATATGAATCCCTAAATCATGTTTTTTGGTGGAATTCAGTTTGGGGCATCAAATGGTTTTTCAATCTAGAGATAATTCCACAAATATTGGTGTTTTCATCATTATATTCGAGGTAGGTGGACTATAAGTTATAGCCCATAGTTTTGGTACATATTTGTGCATGTTAGTTGAGATATTTGTTCCCTATTTTAGTGAATTTTTTAAATTGAGTAATATTTTAAACAATAGTTGGATAAATAAAGTATTTGTACCCTCATGATCGCAATGGGATGCATTGAGGATGATTAGAACTATTTTTGGCCACCCATGGGGCACACCATCATTTTCGAACCTAGAATTGGTTAAGTTAAGGGTAAATTTGATATATAATAATTTAGATCCCATATTGAACATGTTAATATGTTTAGTGGAGATGAAAATTGAAAATTATTATGTCTTCCTAGGTTTGATAATTGTATAAGGGGTTTTTTGGTATGTATTGAAAGGGGGTTAATTGGGTTAACAAAGATTGTGTCATACTATTCATGAATAATGATAGAATTACTAAAATTATTATTATATATTTGAAGTTAGGAAAATATTAAATTGGAAATGACATGTGAATTAAGAACATGTAAACGATAGGGTAAGGTAATTCATGAATGTGTTGAATGGTTTAATAGAGGGTTATTATGCGATATATACCTATTTGGTTGAATTTAATAAATTTTATGTGCTATGTGATATAAGAAATGTATTTGGAATGAATAATTTTTAAAATTATTGTGAAATTGTAATTGGGATAAATGGAATAATGTATGGTAGTTGGTGAATATTTGATAATGTTTGAGAATTGTTGAAAATACATAATGTGTTATGGCAAGAGAAGGGGAATTGGACATAACAACTTTTTAATATAAATTGAAAATGTGTCAATGGGTTATGGTATAATATTAATTCTCATGGTGATAGTTGTGGATTGTGATTGATCTTTTTATTTGTTTTGTTTGGATGTTATATGGTAGGTGTGTAGTGAATGGATAAATAATAATGTGATCATGGATTGGTTGTATGGGGTGTTGAAATAAGGTTCTACACCCATGGGTTGAGTAAGAATCATCCTCTAAACTCCACCCCAAAATGCACGGGTTAGGGCAGGGAACATATTATCTATTCCCCTAATGGATTCATTCCACCCAGACAAAGGATTTTATTTGAGGATAATGTGATGATGCAATGTTTTTATCCCTATTAAGATAGGGAGATGATTTATTCCATTATGATTACTGATTGATTCCCATCAACCCATGCGTAGATGATATATATTCCCAACCAATTGAACACATGATAAAAAGGGATTAAGTAATGAAAACGTTATAAATGAAGAAAATGGTAATAATTATAGAAATGGTTTATGTGTACTTTTTCATCTAATGGAACCTGAGTTGTCTGTTTATTCATGTTAAAATTTACCTCGTAACTATATGAACCATATATTTAGGCTTGATATTTTGTAGATACCGTTGGTGGTGGCCAACATACTTCTACTCATGCACTGATAGGGACGTAGTTTGGTACCCGAGGGGACATCATTATTGCATGTTTAGATAATGGAAAGGGCCATGTGATAGGGAGTTGATTAGGACTTAGGATATGCATAGATGAGAAACTAAACATTGAGTCAGAACCATTTTGGGGAATCAACTGGTGGTATTTATTTTGTGTTTCCATCATTTTGGAACTTTTTGAACAACATTACATGGTTAATATTGATTTGGGATTTGTACATAGTTTTAGGAGATGTTTAATTATGCATGTTTCTTTGTTATTACATATGTTTTCTGCTATTTATATTGTTAACTTATGTCTAATTCTATGGTAAAGAGGGAATAGTCTCCCCACATGGCTTATTAGACCCTTTCCAGTAGTTAATGGCCTCTAGAATTTGTGGAGGAGAACATGAGGTATTGTGAAGACCTGACTCGGGGCACCAGTTTAGTGGCTATCATGTCGGAGAAGTTACACTGATAATCCTGAATACAACAAGGTTGTATCCACCTACAATATGAGAGAACAATGTAAAAACACCATATTCTATTAATCATTTATCTTCTATCATTCTTGTGGTATAATTTTTTTTGTAAACAGGGATGATCCATTCACTCTAACAACCACAAAGTTTTGCATTAAAAAGGGGTTAGTGAAATGATATGAAAATTGTTAAAACCTCATGTATACTGATTCAACCCCCTCTCAGTATACCTGTATGATCCAATGAGAACATCAATTGGTATTGTAGAATTAGTTACATAAAATATTGGATTAGTCTAATTGCACTAGTTTTTTGTATCAGGAAAATATATAGTTCACATATAAATTTGATGTAATAGTGTTGTATTAGATTAAAATTTAAGTTACTATCTTTTTTAGTGTCAACAAATAGGATTATAAAAAAAGATTAAGAACAAATAGATGAAATAGGAAAGAAAGATGAGAATGAATTTGTTAAAGAAAGGGGATATATCACAAGCTATATGTAGTCAGAATGACAGTCAATCCATAGTATCTATTAAATCAGTTGATAATGATCATTTTTATGAGTTTAGATCAAGAGGTAATGAAGAATATTTTATTTAATCACATAGTGAATTTTATTCCGAAATTGATGAATATCCAAATAATGTCCCAACCAAATTTTTTACTTTGATATTTTCTTTTATCAAGGTACTATAGGACAAGATCACACATATTTAAAAGGATGTTGAGGATATTTATAAAGAACTGGGAGAGAAATTTAAAATATGTAATCTTCTATAACTGATTATTCATTTCAAAGAAGAAACGGTTTTTCCCTACAATGAATATTTCTACTATGTTGAAGATAAATTGAAAATAAATGTTCCTGATAATGATGTAACTGAGAAGGTTCTTACTGATAAGATTCACTCACATGAATAATATCATTATAATATTATGAATATTATGGAAACATAGTTTAAAATCAAAGTAAAGGATGAGACATTCACCCCATTGTAATCTTCAAGTGCACAATATTTATAACAATTCAATGGATGGTTAACTTTTATTGAAAGAGAATTATAATGGGCTGCATGTGAGAAAAATGTGATTGAGATAGTTTATATAAAATTGATATGTGCATTAAATAAACTACACAGAACCACTATAAATGTTAATGAATCCTAGTTAGATGTTAATAGAAATATAATTAACGATTTGAATAATTATCTACTAATGAAAAATAAAATGAATGATGATCAAGATTAGATAATGAAGAGTTAATGGGAAGAAAAAATGAATGTTATTGAAGAAGATATACTTTTTATCAACATGATGTTTCATTGATTAACAGTTAATTTAAAAAATATAATGGAAATACAATTAAATACTTCCTTAAAAGAACTCGATGATATGGTGAAATCACTAACAGTGAAGAAGAGCTATCTAAACCTTAAATTTTTTGAATTGGGTGTCATGTTCAGAAATCTAAAAATCACTTAATATGAATATTTACAAAATTAAGAGGTAAAAAATTCTTCCACATGAAATTATGAAAAGAGTGTTTCTTATAAAATGAGTCATTTATCTGACAATAAAATCATTATATTATCTAAATATAAATCATTTTCAAGATCACTAAAATAATAAATCCATGATCCCAAAGTATCTATTTTTATTAATTTAATTTCATCTATAAATACTTGTTATGAAAATATTTTTAGTCAAACATGTGTCATGAATAGTAATGATAAATCAACTATCTCATCAAATGTGGATATGAAAAAGTGTGTTAATTATTGTTCCCACAATGATCTTAGATACATAACCGTATTATCAAAAAGTAAAAAAGATGTAAAAATTAGCCAAATTGTTTCATAGAAGGAGGACTCAATAAATTTTTCTATTTTTCATACTGTTGGATATCTGGACATTAGTCCATTGACTGTTGGTATAATTTTTCAATGCATGATTATTATATAAGGCCAATATTAAGGGGGGGAAGATTTTGTAAAAATATTGATTATGTAAAATTTAATCATAATTAAATTATTGAGAATAATTTTTATTTCAAGAATATATTTCAAGGTGTTTAATTAAAATGAGATTATTTTAACAGAATTGGTCATTGTTATAATGAGTGCTGGTATGAACCATTTTTAGAATACGCATATACAGATTTAAATATATGACCACAACAAATGAAGATGAAAAGAAAAAATTTAAAAACATATTCCTTTGGGTTTGAGTAGGAGAAGAGAACGAAGAAAACATTGGAGTGAGATACACCCAAGAATAATGATGATAGGAATGTCACACCAACGAAAATATGCTTCGATTGTGGAAGAAACAGTCTTATCCGAGGCCTTTTTAAACATGTCAAAAAAACCAATGCTAGTGGAAGAAATCTAAATAAAATAACTAAATCAATATCTGAAAAAAAAATTATTTATTCTGTGCATAATAATAAAGATGAAAAATTATAATTTAATGACAGGTTGTCTAAAAACAAGGATCATATGAATCCAGTGGATTTGTGTATACAATGTAGAATGTCCGGGTATATTTCTAACAAAATCATGATTTGGTTGCCTGAAAAAATAGTACATGTGAAGAACAAATGAAAAACACTAGTGGATTATTATGTTAAAAATGCCACTCTGATGAAGTAGTCTATAAATGATATGATGCCTGAGTATGTTCCAAAATTATTCTTAGTCATTTGGCCATAGCAAATGGAATTGGCTAAAAAATTGGAACAAGAACAGAAGAAAGAAAGATCAAAACATACTTTTGTGAAGATTAACATTCAATATAAGATGAAAATTTATGAAATAAGGAATTCAATGTTTCCATGAAATGATAAAATTTTGGAAGTCAATTACGAAGAATGAAAGATGGGTTTTCATAAATCTGTAGCGTAATTGAAAGTATTTTATGGGTTGATAAATAAGGTTCATCCCAATTACTCTAAAATAAAAACATTGAAGACACAACTTATTCCTAGTTATATATTTTTTTTATTAATTTTATGATGGAAATTTAAAGGGAGGCATATGTTCAAGGGTAGTCTATAAGAGTTGAGTGTTGTAAAAACCTTATATAGTATTCATGTGACTATCTATTGTAGAGTTAATTTTTTAAATTTCTATTAAAATTGTTATTTCAATTCCTTCCTGAAGAAATACAATCATGATAAATACGATGGATGAAGCTCATCCCACTAGGCGGAGAAAATACGAACAAACCACTTCAGTTGAATTCACCAACAAGAATCATTGAAAATTTGATGTTCCAGTAAAAAATTTATATTATATTTTCAAATCCTATAATTTGAAGATTGTCATTAAAAAGATATATTCTCATATATCTTTACGAATGAAAATTATGAATCATTAGGGTAGAAATTGATAATTTTTTGATAAAATAAAAATGGACATATAAAGCGGAAGTAAATTCTTGTAATTTAATTCATTTAATCTATTTTTCATGATGAATGTATGAAATTAATTGAATAGATTTTTAAAAACCACTAAAAAAAGTTTTAGTATTGGAATCATATTCGGAAAAATTTATTGATTATATTTGTTGTCTAAATTGAAAACGCTTGTTTTCTAAACTGGGTTAGCCCACATATCGTTAAAGATGATTAATTAATGAATAATTTCCTTCATAAATGTGGTTAATTACTTATCTCATGAAGATCAATATGAATTTTTGATAAATGGAATCTCTCATGAAATGAGGAGATTAAAGGAGAGAAGAATAAAATTTTAGTTTTTAACAAATTATATGAGTAAAATAATTTCCTATACATCGCATTGGTGTTATCTTCCAGAAAGGTAGAGAAGAGAACATTATATTTCAATGTAAAATGGTTATAGACAAAAAATCACAAGGGGGAGATTGAATAACTCAAATTGATTAAAGTAATATTTTTATTGTAATTATTTTCAATATACTTATTTGAATAAAATTTAATAATATTATTATTTAATTATGAGGTTATTCTATTAAATTGATCTTTATAATTATTAGGAAGTTAGAATAGTTTTTTTTCAGGAATAGTTGTTTTAGATGAAGAAACAATTTTAATGTGAAAAATGCAGAACTGATATTATGTTCTAAAGACATGTATCATTGGTTGAATTGAATTCGACCATTGATAACATGTTTTTATAAATATTCAACGAAAAATGATTTATTTTAAAAGAGGAGGGTTTTATTTTTTTGATATAATTTTATATGCTAATATGGAATTTGGATTACAATTTTTAAAAGGTTCATATATAAATAATTAGCTAACCATACTGGCCAACTATGATGGTCCGACACCACATCTAAGGTGGGTAGGGGATTCCTCTCAGCCTAGCTAGTATATAGTATAGTGTTCTAATGGAGAGCATACGAGAGGCATATTAGTGGTGGTGAGACACCATTTAAGTTATCATGGTGGAAGAGTGTGATGATTACATGAGGTGGTGCAAGCGGGAGCAAGGAGTGTCAGGTACCTGATTTTGAGCTGTCTCACCTGAATATTGTATTATACAAGAATTATGATTTAGTTTCTCTTTCAATGTGGGATTAGTTACAATTGTATTGATTAATAGTGAACATCAGATCTATTTACCTATTTCATCTTGGCATTTCGATCAACCTTTCCTTATTGTCTTCTCTAGGAAGACATTGAAGGTGTTAATTTTACCAAGATCTCCATGCCATATCATTCCATGCTCGATCTGAGACATCACATATTATTTTTCATTATTCAAAAAAATAAATTATGATAAAAATATCATTAAATTTAGTTTTCAGGACAAAAAATGATCAAATAATAGAAAAATATAAATAGAAAAAATATATTTTTTATTTAATGATGGTGATATCAAGCGAACTGAACATGAGTCTATTCATTGATTTATTCCATGATATATGGATTGATATCAATGAATATCATACCAATTCATCAATTAAATTATTTTATATAAATACCAACCGAGGCTCTCATTTGAAACATGAATTTTATCTCACATCTCATTTAAGAGAACATCTTTGAGAGAGAAAATTATCAAATTTTGCACTCTGTATTTGAAAAAGAGGTTCAATGTATTTGAACTAATAATATGAATTTATGTTCACATGATGTTTATAAAAACCACTGAATCTATTTTGAGAATGATATTTTGAACCAAATAAAATAAGTTACATGAAGTAGAAGGGGTGTGTATTCTGGTTCGTGCAAAAATGGTTCTCAAGAACCAATGAGAAGATGTTTAAATAACAAAGGAGGAGTGTTTCTATAAACATGTTACATTGTATAGTATTTTTTTTAAAAAGTATAATGGTGATAATATGAAGTAGGATATTTTTTTGAACTATTGTTAAATTAATAATACATAATCAATGAGTATATATACATTCATAAAGGTTGAGTGACCTAACATTCATTGAAAAAAACATTCTCATGATCTAAACCAATTACATAAAGTATATTTGAATTTAACATTATGTTAGGTGTATGAAAAGAGAACTAGAAAATTACTTTTATTCCTTGAGTATGATATTGGTCATCAAGAAAATATGAAGTGAAAATACATATAGGATAAAGCTGAAACATACGCATTGTGAAAACATTTACAAGAAGAAGGAAACTATTTCGCGTGTTCTATTTTGTGTTTAGTTGATCGTGTATATGATTTGTAGAAGATCATCATCTCAGGAATAATGATTTTTAAATCTTCTGAAGGGGTTTTATGATAATAAATAGTGTGAAACATTTTGATTTGAGTATATTTTACAAATATAACTAGTATTTTATGTGTTATGTGATGAAAATATGATGTATTCTATCACCTGTTATATTTTAGAAAATCAAATATTGGGTTTTCATTTTGTGATTTTCATTCATGGAGTATATAATAAAGTCATGCTATGTGTTTCACCCAAAAAACATAAAATTAATTCATGTTGTGTTGACCTTGTATAATGGACATGTTTATTTTCATGCATAGTCAATGTAAAGTTTGAATGCAAGTGAAATAGTATTTTATTGCATTCTTTTATCATATTCCTAGGAAAAAAATATAAAAAAATATACATTATTGTAAAATTTTTATTATAAAATGAAGACACATAAATAGTCTATATAGTTACATGAAAAAAATATTCTAATGTTATGATGAGAAATACATGCATGAAGAACACACGATGTTGATATGTGTGATAATTGAGTTGAGTTGAAGAAATATTTTGTAGAAAATGAAACAAATAAAATGAAAACGTGATGTTTTCTGACAAAACATCCATTATTAAATCTTTTACAACAATTATTTTAATTGTATGTTTTTGTATCTATATGTTAGGAGTGTATACTGAGCTGGTTAGAATGTAATGTTTTTTTGTTATACTCAGTGGTAGTTGAAGACTTCCACATGAATTAAAAATGTGTAGAATTAATTTATTATCAATAGTGAAAAGATGAAGATGAGTTTTATATTGAATTAGTAGCTCTATGTTCTTGTGATATTTCTCATTATGTTAATTTTTTTGTGTTTAAATACATTTGGGATGCCATTATAATGAAAAATGGTGGGATTCCATTATAACTTGAGAAATGTTTCATACATACCCATCATGGTTTTACGGTGATACCTGATCAACCCACATATAATTGTTGATTGATTTATTAGTGTATAATATATGTATCATATAAAACTAACACATAGAAAGTATGTAGTGACCTATATCAGGAGAGAGGCTTGTAAAATTTTAGTTTGTTGTGATTTATTTACATTTAGTCTAGCAAGTTCTATAGTTGAATTTATAATCATTGAAGATCTATTCACTATAACTAGTGAAGTTGTAATGTCCCAACCCTAGATACCCAGAGTCGATGAATAATTACATAACATTTACATGATCACATGGGATCATGTCTCGAAAGACCGATTAGTTTAGTAGTCTTGGAAACACTAGATATATTCATAAGTCTTACATTACATCATAAGGTAAAAAAACTACATCAAAATCTTGTCTTCATATCCCCTCATACTATCCCTGTAGGTCATTCATAAATTACTTCTTCATAATCCTGGGAAAAATAAAACACTGGAAGGGGTGAGCTCAGATGCTCAGTAAGCATAACATTATAGCAGAAGCTTTCATAGCTAAGCATAATCACTTAAGGCAGTTTATAACTAAAACAAAATCCTTTTAAACTTTAACTTCAGCATAAAATGGCAAAGATTAAATAAAATAAAGACATTTAGTTACTCTAATGGATATTCTACTAGTCAAATGATCACATGGAATATCATTAACCACTTTCATAATGATGGAATGCATAATGCCAGACTATCATAACCACATAGCCAAGGCCTCGTTCCAAGACTACAAATAAGATTTTTCCAAGACCTTGTGCCAAGACACTAGTTTGTATCATGAGACCTACCGATGCATCAAGGAGCTATTTCGGGCTCCACCCGTCACTTATTAAGTCCAATGAATTCTTCATTTGAACAGGTTTAAACTTAACATAAACATTCGTATTAAAACTAGCATACGAAATGTCAATACTTTAACAACAAACTATGAATGGTATAAAAATATCACATACACAGTCAAACATAACTCATTTGATACAATATGGAAGATTTTATTGTATCACATTAACCTCAATCAATAATAATGAAGGATGTTGACATAGATCAAAATAATCATCAAAACTATTTGAGAGAAACATCCCCCTTTTTCTTGAAATCATTTAAATGTCACACTATTTGTCAAGAAGCCATTTAAAAATAGATTTTTGGATCAAAGTTTCCCATACCACTTTGAATATTTTAAAATGAGTTTTAATTTTAAAACTTTAATGTCCATATAAATAAATCCTGAAAACCATTTTTAAAACATGGACATTAATGATCAAGAGTGAGTTAAGAAACCCCTTACCTTGTACTTTTCCTTGGTTCGGGGTAGGTTAACCTCCTGTATAATGTTGAAATAATTGTTGTTAAATTATTCATGAATCATATACATTAATATGATATCATATATGATCTTTTAACATTGCTTTGTTAATAATATCTTAAAATTATCGTCATTTCGGGTGTTAACTTACTCATTTTCTTTTATATGGTTTGTTACGTAGGCCATGTTTGTCATGGATAGGTTGTATATTATTCATATCCAAAATTATATAAAGTTCTTAAACATTATTTTTGAATCATCAAATGATACTTATACTTGGATGGATATGATGGAGAATGAATCTCATCCCGTTCGTGGAGATGGTAGTCCGTACGTACACACGAGTGACAATATCATTATTTTGATATTAAAATAATATATAATTGGATGGTATATCATATATACAGAATCATTATAATGTTATATTTATTATTTAAATGAGTTACACATCATTATTATACCAACCCAAATAATAATATATTGAATAACAATTACACCACGACGTGGAGACGGTAAGCCGTACGTACGCACGTATTGTGACATGTTATTAAAAAGGTAGATAGAATACTGAATATGGTTGTACCATATTTATAATAACATCACAGTATATATAAGATACTTGAGTTATTATTTTATAATGGTAATAACAAAGAAAGAAGAAGTGGAAGAAGAAAGGAACTTGAAAAGGGGTGGTGAAAACATTACCTCTTCTTCGGGTTCTTCCTTTTGATTTGAACAAAAGGTCTCATTAGGTTGGCATTATGATCAAACTAAGGCCTCTAGGTTGTAGTGAAGGAAGTTTAGAGAGTATTTGGGCAGGGGTTGGCCGAAGAAAAAGGCTTTGAAGGTGTGAAGAAATGAGAAGGAGGAGTCCCCTTTTATAAGAGGGGTGAGGGGCACCTTTGGAAAAGCTAAAAATATTAATTTATAATAAATTCATATTCGGTTTCTAATGGCTCTAAAGTTGATTATTCAAAGGCTAAGGTGGGGATAGGTCGAAAAACATTCAACCAATAGAATTTATACAGGTTTGGGTTCCTATATTAACCTTATCATTTAGTTTTAATTCTTAGTTAATTAGTCTGACATTTACCGTGCCACTCTGTATTTTTATATTATATAGTTAATAATATTACTATATACATCCAAAAGACCCCCAAGTGGTCCATTAATGTTATAACTATCATTATATAAGTCTATTTGCCGAACCATAGATTATTAGGAATTTAATATCAATTAATAATATAATATTTGTTTTAAAAACTCTTTTTGTCAATTTTGACACTATTCAATAGTTGATTTTTGTGAAACTCATAACAGAATTCTTACTTCGAAAAAAGTCCATTAAATCCATCCTAATATGTCATATTATCCAATTAAATTATTTTAATTCATTAAAAGTCTTAAATTATATTTATTTGGGTATTTATAATATCAATTATTTTAATTTTTCACTATTATGGTAATTACCGCATCATCCTTGTGTCATAAATATATTAAATTATTTAATGTCTAAAAATTATAAATAAATTATACTTATGTAGTAAATCTTATTAGTTTTCTAATGAATATTTACAATCGAATTTATCTTATGTATAACCCTATATTAAAAATGTTTTAGTAAATAAACTTTGATTTTAACTCTTTTAACTCTTCTTTGAATTAAATAATAATAAATGTCCTAATCTAATCCAAGTGGACCTAAATGATAATATTTTATTCCTAAGGTTGTTTTTGGTCGAGATACACTTGTCCAATAGAATTAGGAAATGATTTATGGTAATATTAGTATCATTTTTACCCTTAATTACCCTATTAACTTTTAACCGTGGTAAATAAAAGTAAAAAGTTACTATTCCCCGAAAATTATTTTCATCTCATTGAACCACATTTTACTCCTTGATATTAACCATGTCTCACGGATTTTCTAAATTCCAATCACAGAAGCGGTAAAATTATGTTTTATGAAAAATTCAGTTTTTTAACTACCACTTAGTAGTTTCACTATTCATCAAAAATTGATGTTTTTCAGAACAATGCCAAAATTTCACCATAGGCTATAATTGATATTCCGAATTCATAAATGATCAATATTTTACAAAATTCCAAACATAAAAGTTGCATTAATTAATTTTATAATTAATTCCCGCTGTCACAACAAATAGCGTGTTTTTAAGAAACAATATATATCAAAAGATTGACAATTGTTTATGTCCAATTTCAAAGTGAAATTAATTCTAATGAACACCATTGAATAAAAAGTTAAAAATATATTATAAATATACTTTAAAACCACTCAAATTCATAATTTATCACTATTAATTATTTTTTTAAAAGTTTTTTTTAATTAAAATTTAGTAATTTTCACTATTCATCAAAATATTAATGTTATCCGAAAAGTACCAAAATTTCACCTTAGGCTAAATTCGATACTACAAATCCAAAAATGAAGTCCATTTTGAGAGATAAAATTTCTAAAATTTTAAAAATTAGGTATTACTATTCATAAGGGCTAGTATGATTGGTTGTGGTGTGTTAGAATCTCGAAGTTGCGTACAATGCACGCCATTGAATTATTCGAAGGGAAACGTAATGTGGAAGCTTGGGGTGTAACATTGTCCGCTTATTCAATAAATTGCATCCTCGAAATTTTTAAAATTGTGCTTGGGAATATAATGGAAAGTCCCACATCGGAAAAAGATTCAATTAAACTATCACTTTAAAAGAAAGATAGGTAGGTATAAAGATCAACCAAGATAACCCATACTCGGATTCCATGTAGGAAAACATGGATATGGATGATAAAATAAGTGTCAAGTTCTGATGGAGAGGGATAGAAATCATGATCAAGAGAAAGTTAACAATAAGAAAACCACAAACTTGTGTTGGGACAAACGGACATTAGTCTCCTAGTAGGAAAGTAAACGGACAACATTTTTTGTTTTAAGTTACATTACATAAGGATGAGGAATTCATTTATGATATTGAATAAGAATATAAAGATATATACTTAAATTTTATGTATAGTTTCATTCTTTATTAAATTTCCACCACTAACTCATTTTTTTAAACGATGAGTATTCAAGAAGACTGGGTCACACTAGAAGAGCTAGAATGAACTTCTATAGAATCACATGATCCATGCAGGATGAACTATATATTTACATTGTCTTTAGAGATTAATCAAAACCAAAATGGTTAGTACAAGATCTAATGATCCCTCAAAAGGATATTCCTTGAGAGAAATAAACACTAATCTTAATTTCCAAAATTAAACCAAAAATACCCCAAAGTTAAATAAATACCATTCAATAATCAATTGTCCTTAAAATCCTTAAATATAATCAAAACTAATATTGAAAACCAAAACTTATTAAAAATGTAGTCTTCCACGTTAAATTGTATCTCCAAATGACATTAATTACTCTTAAAGTCACATACTTAAAAGTAATTAAACTAATCATTTCCATAAATAACCCAAATCATTATAAATCCACAATCAAAACATAGATAAAAATCCACCATTACTCCTCAAATGAAGTCCCATACTATTCTATTTTCCTTGGGCATATAGTGTTCACACCAAAGAAAACAACTTCAAAAATAACATTTATCACTTAATCACCAAATCATTTTCCTATACTAAGGGTATTCATTTGATAAGACATAAGATCCAAAATCAAATTATTATTGATAAATAAAATCATTTAACTAAAAATAATAGTCACACTAACCAGGGACTTCATGTAGTCCAGTGGTAGCGATAAATCCCAATTTCACTTTGGTTGTGGGTTCGATTCCCACGACTTTTTCTGACGTGACGGGATGTCACACGGTCTACGTGTTGTCCTTTTTCAAAAACTATATTTTATAACATTACCAAAATGTGATAAATTCCTTAAAATAACCATAACATAATTTAACCACAAATTTTATCTCATACCTTTCATTTTCATCCCAAATTATAATAATTTTTAATTGCCTTAAACCCAATGATTGTATAAAACCAAATGGTTATTTATAACTATATCCACAAGAGAAAATATAATTCTTCCATAAATATCATTATCACATGGAAACTGTTAGGGTTACAAATACAAGAGAAAATTATTCCAAAGTAAACCCATCAACAAGGATCACTAATAATTGTTAAATGTTTATCCAACCATTTATTTCCACATAGCCTCTTCTCTGACCAAGAAAATATCCTATAGAATAGGACATTCACTCGGGTAATGACCAGGTCCCCTACATTTACGGCAAATGACTATAAATGGATTCTTGGGACCATTTTTATCTTCTTCCATAGTACTCTTCATTTTGCTTTGGAAATTCTTCACTTTATGTCCTTCCTTCCCACATGTAAAGCATTTCTTGGTCCCATTGAGACACTTTCCCGGGTGTCTCCTACCACATTTCTTACATGATGGAAATTGAGGGTTATTTTCTCCATGGTCTCCATTGCTGGAGCTCTTATCTTTTATCACCTTTCTATTCTTTGTTGAGTCCGGTAATTGGTTAATACATATATTGTTGATCATATTTTTTGGAAAATTGATTTGTCATAAAGATGATATCTTTTACGCCTATCAACATTCCATTTTGTTGCTCATTTCCACCACTATTCCCACCTCGTACATCATTCTCAAAGTCACTATGACTTCCTTGGAATCCATCCATTGACTAAAACCAGAAAGCATTGTGTGAGTAATAGTAGTCATACAATCATTTAGAGATTAACATGTCACCATATTCTCAATTTGAAACACATTAGGATTAACCAAGGCCATTTACTCTCAACTTATATATATAATACTTTAAATCAGTTTGTAAAGAAAATGTAAATTATCCAAAGCATATCCCCCGGGAGTGTCATAACCAAGAGTGCAGCAAGGCCCGTTGTCGTGCACCAGTTTATGTTCGAGTCTACCTCAAAGCGGTGTTTTCGGGTTTTACCCCTAGGTACATTTGTTCCAGAGCCGCCTCTACCCGCTCGTATCCAGACATGGATGTATTTCTTGGAAAACACACAAAATCTCTACAATACCAAAATTCTAGGAAGTTCATCTATACTAATCCTCAAAGTTCGTCTTAGGTCTACGTGCTCTAATCAGAGTTTATCTAAATCTAGCTTCCAAGGTTTGTACTAAACTTCCTCTGATACCAACTATAATGCCCCGACCCTAGATAACCAGAGTTGGTTAATTATTACATAACATTGGCATGATCACAAGGGATCAAGTCTCGAAAGACTGATTAGTTTAGTAGTCTTGGAAACACTAGATATATTCATAAGTCTTACATTACATCATAAGGTAAAAAAACTACAACAAAATCTTGTCTTTATATCCCCTCATACTATCCCTGCAGGTCATTCATAAATTACTTCTTCATAATCATGGGAAAAATAAAACATTGGAAGGGGTTAGCTCAGATTCTCAGTAAGGATAACATTATAGCAGAAGCTTTCATAGATAAGCATAAACACATAAGGCAGTTTATAACTAAAAAAAGCCTTTTAAACTTGAACTTCAGCATAAAATGGAAAATATTAAATAAAATAAAGCCATTTACTTACTCACATGGATATTCTACTAGTCTAATGATCACATGAAATATCAATAACCACTTTCATAATGATGGAATGCATAATGCCAGACTATCAAAACCACATAGCCAAGGCCTCGTGCCAAGACTACAAAAAATATTTTGCCAAGGCCTTGTGCCAAGACACTAGTTTGACTCATGAGACCTACCGATGCATCGAGGAGCTATAGAGGGCTCCACCCATCACGTATTAAGTCCAATGCATTCCTCATATGAACAGGTTTAAACATAACATAAACATTCGTATTAAAACTAGCATACGAAATGTAAATACTTTAACCACAAACCATGAATGGTATAAAAATAGCACATCCACAGTAAAACATAACTCATTTGATACAATATGGAAGATTTTATTGTATCACATTAACCTCAATCAAGAATAACGAAGGATGTTGATATAGATGAAAGTAATCATCAAAACTATTTCAGTGAAATATCCCCCTTTTTCTTGAAATCATTTAAAAGTCACACTGTTTGTCAAGAAGACATTTAAAAATAGATTTTTGAATCAAAGTGTCCAATGCCACTTTGAACCTTTTAAAGGAGTTTTAATTTTAAAACATTAATGTCCATATAAATAAATCCTTAAAACCATTTTTAAAACATGGACATTAATGAGCAAGATTTAGGAGAATAAGTCTTTAAAACATTTAAAAATGGTATTTTAGTTAGAGTTTCTAACCAAATGAGAGACACTTGAATACAAATAATTGAGGTAATCAAAAAATTATAATATCATGAGAATAAAGGAATTCATGATATACTATGTCAAAGTACATTTTATACACCTCATAAAAGTGATTTGGTGTATAACAACAAAGAAGTCTCAATGGAATGTAAATTGAGATGAAATCTCTCATAAAGGCCGTATCCTAAGGTTAAGGATAAATCAACGGAATAATTATGTGTGAAAAATATAAATATAGTAAATATTATTGGATATTCAGTGTAATAATATCAAAGGACATTCACACATATTCTTGTAAAAACAACACCAATGAATTGGATGTTTAACAAAACAAATGGAGAATGAGTGAAAATTACTCTTATCAAATTCATATCAATGACTTGAGAAATTATCAATGGAGTTATTATGTGTATCAAAAGTATATCCACATGATGGGGAGTGTCAATTATGACATAATCATATGAATAGTGATTCCACACATAATCTTGGGGTAATCTAATCAATGAAATATGCATAAATCCAAATGAGTGGAAATTGAAATTTCAAACTCCCTTATCGATTAGGTATCTTAAGAAACATACACCCATGAAAGAAGGATCATACCATGATGATGTAAATACCCATAAATTAATGTATATTACACAATGAATACAATCATGGGAAGTACACATACACCACATGCAATAATTAAGTGGTGAACAATGGAATTCTCACGAAATTAAGAGTGAGTTATGAAACCCCTTACCTTGTACTTTTGATTGGTTGGGGGTAGGTTACCCTCCTGTATAATGTTTAAATAATTTTTATTAAATTATTCATGAATCATATACATTAATATGATATCATATATGATCTATTAGCATTTCTTTGTTAATAATATATTAGAATTATCGTCATTTTGGGTGTTAACTTACTCGTTTTATTTTATATGTTTTGTTACGTAGGTAATGTTTGTCATGGTTAGGTTGTATATTATTCATATCCAGAAGGATATAAAGTTCTTAAACATTATTTTTAAATCATCAAATGATAATTATACTTTAATGGATATGATGGAGAATGAATCTCATCACGTTCGTGGAGACGGTAGTCCGTACGTACGCACGAGCGACAATATTATTCTTTTGATATGTAAAATAATATATAATTGGATGATATATCATATATACATAATCATTATCATGTTATATTTATTATTTAAATGAGTTACACATCATTATTATACCCACCCAAATAGTAATATATTGAATTACAATTACACCACGACGTGGAGACGGTAAGCCGTACGTATGCACGTATGGTGACATGTTATTCAAAGGGTGGATAGAATACTGAATATGGTTGTAACATATTTATAATAACATCACAGTATATATAAGATACTGGAGTTATTATTTTAGAATGGTAATAACAAAGAAAGAAGAAGTGGAAGAAGAAAGGAACTTGAAAAGGGGTGGTGAAAACATTACCTCTTCTTCGGGTTCTTCCTTTTTATTTGATCAAAAGTGCTCCTTAAGTTGGCTTTCTGATCAAACTAAGGCCTCTAGGTTGTATTGAGGGAAGTGGAGAGAGTATGTGGGCAGCGTTTGGCCCTACCAAAAGGTTCTGATGGTGTGAATAAATGAGAAGGAGGAGTTCTCTTTTATAAGAGGGGTGAAGGGAACCTTTGGAAAAGCTAAAAATATTAATTTATTATAAATTCATATTCGGTTTCTAATGGCTCCAAAGTTGATTATTCAAAGGATAAGGTGGGGATAGGTAGAAAAACATTCAACCAATAAAATTTAGACAGGTTTGGGTCACTATATTAACCTTATCGTTAATTTTAACTCTTAGTTAATTAGTTTGACATTTACCATGTCACTTTGTATTTTTATATTATATAGTTAATAAACATACTATATACATCCAAGAGACCCCCAAGTGGTCCATTAATGTTATAACTATCCGGATATAAGCCCTTTGGCCGAACCTTTGTTTTTTAGGAATTTAATATCAATTAATAATATAATATTTGTTTTAAAAACCCTTTTATGTCAATTTTGACACTATTCAATACATGATTTTTGTGAAACTCATAACAGAATTATTACTTAGAAAAAAGTCCATTAAATACATCCTAATATGTCATAGTATCCTATAAAATTTGTTTAATTAATTAAAAGTCTTAAATTATATTTATTTGGGTATTTATAATATCAATTGTTTTAATTTTTCACTATTATGGTAATTACTTCATAATACTTGTGTCATAAATATATTAAATTATTTAATGTCTAAAAATTATAAATAAATTATCATTATGTAGGAAATCTTAGTATATTTCTAATGAATATTTACAATCTAATTTATCTTATGTATAACCCTATATTAAAAATGTTTTAGTAAATAAACATTGATTTAACTCTTTTAACTCTTCTTTGAATTAAATAATAATAAATGTCCTAATCTAATCCAAGTGGACCTAAATGATAATACTTTATTCCTAAGGTTGTTTTTGGTAGAGATACACTTGTACAATAGAATTAGGACATGTGTTATGATAATATTAGTATCATTTTTACCCTTAATTACCCTATTTAATTTTAACCGTGGTAAATAAAAGTAAAAAGTTACTATTCACCAAAAAATATTTTCATCTCATTGAACAACATTTTACTCCTTGATATTAACCATGTCTCTCGGATTTTCTAAATTTCAATCACATAAGCAGTAAAATTATGTTTTATGAAATATTCAGTTTTTTAACTACCACTTAGTAGTTTCACTATTCATCAAAAATTGAAGTTTTTCAGAACAATGCCAAAATTTCACCCTAGGATATAATTGATATTCCGAATTCAAAAATGATGCCTATTTTAAAAAATTCAAAACAAAAAAGTTGCATTAATTAATTTTATAACTAATTCCCGTTGTCACAACAAATAGCGTGTTTTTTAAGAAACAATATATATCAAAAGATTGACAATTGTTTATGTTCAATTTCAAAGTGAAATAAATTCTAATGAACACCATTGGATAAAAAGGTAAAAATATATTATAATTATACTTTAAAAGCACTCAAATTCATAATTTATCAATATTAATTATTTTTATTTAAAAAGTTGTTTTTAATTAAAATTTAGTAATTTTCACTATTCATCAAAATATTAAAGTTATCTGAAAAGTACCAAAATTTCACCTTAGGCTAAATTCGATACTCCAAATCCAAAAATGAAGTCCATTTTGAGAGATAAAATTTCTAAAATTTTAAAAAGTAGGTATTACTAATCATAAAAGCTAGTTTGATTGGTTGTGGTGTGTCAGAATCTTGATGTTGCGTACAATGCACACCATTGCATTATTCGAAGGGAAACGTACCGTGGAAGCTTGGGGTGTTAAATTCAACCCTCCTTCAATAAATTGCGTCCTCACAATTTTTAAAATTTTTATTGGGAATATAATGGAAAGTCCCACATCGGAAAAATATTCAATAAAACTATCACTTTAAAATAAAGAACGAGAGTTATAAAGATCTACCAAGATATCCCGTACTTGGATTCCATGTAGGAAAACATGGATATTGATGATAAAATAAGTGTCAAGTTCTGATGGAGAGGGATAGAAATCATGATCAGGAGAAAGTTAACAATAAAAAAACCACAAACTTGTATTGGGACAAACGGCCATTAGTCTCCTAGAAAGAAACTAAACGGACAACATTGTTTGTTTTAAGTTACATTACATAAGGATGAGGAATTAATTTATGATACTGACTAGGAATATAAAGATATATACATACATTTTAAGTATAGTTTAATTCTTTAATAAATTTCCACCACTAACTCATTTTTTTAAACGATGAGTATTCAAGAAGACTTAGTCACACTGGAAGAGCTAGAATAAAGTTCTATAGAATCACATGATCCATGCAGGATGAACTATATATTTACATTGTCTTTAGAGATTAATCAAAACCAAAATGGTTAGTACAAGATATAATGATCCCCCAAAAGGATATTCCTTGAGAGAAATAAACACTAATATTAATTTCCAAAATTAAACCAACAATACACCAATGTTAAATAAATACCATTCAATAATCAATTGTCATTAAAATCTTTCAATATAATCAAAACTAATATTGAAAACCAAAACTTATTAAAAATGCAGTCTTCCACGTTAAATTGTACTTCCAAATGACATTAATTACTCTTAAAGTCACATACTAAAAAGTAATTAACCTAATCATTTCCATAAATAACCCAAATCATTATAAATACACAATAAAAACATAGATAAAAATCCACCATTACTCCTCAAATGAAATCCCATACTATTCTATTTTCCTTGGGCATATAGTGTTCACACCAAAGCGAACAACTTCCAAAATAACATTTGTCACTTAATCACCAAATCATTTTCCTATACTAAGGGTATTCATTTGATAAGACATAAGATCTCAAAACAAATTATTATTGATCAATAAAATATTTTAACTAAAAATAATATTCACACTAACCAGGGACTTCACGTAGTCCAGTGGTAGGTGATAAATCCCAATCGCACTTTGGTTTTGGGTTCGATTCCCACGGCTTTGTTCGACACGACGGGTTGTCACATGGTCTACGTGTTTTCCTTTTTCAAAAACTATATTTTATAACATTACCAAAATGAGAAAAATTCCTAAAAATAACCATAACATAATTTAACCATAAATGTCATCTCATACCTTTCATTTTCATCCCAAATTATAATAATTTGTAATTTCCTCAAACCCAATGATCATATAGAAACAAATGGTTATTTATAACTATATTTACAAGAGAAAAGATAATTCTTCCATAAATATCATTATCACATGGAAAAGGTTAGGGTTACAAATACAAGAGGAAATTATTCCAAAGTAAACCCTTCAACAAGGATCACTAATAATTTTTAAACATTTATCAAACCATTTATTTCTACATAGCTTCTTCTCTGACCAAGGAAATATCCTATAGAATAAGACATTCACTCGGGTAATCGCCAGGTCCCCTACATTTACGGAAAATGACTATAAATGGATTCTTGGGACCATTTTTATCTTCTTCCATAGTACTCTTCATTTCGCTTTGGCAATTCTTCACTTTATGTCCTTCCTTCCCACACGTAAAGCATTTCTTGGTCCTATTGAGACACATTCCCGGGTGTCTCCTAACACATTTCTTGCATGATGGAAATTGACGGTTCTTTTCTCCAGGTTCTCCATTGCTGGAGCTCTTATCTTTCATCACATTTCTCTTATTTGTTGAGTCCGGTAATTGGTTAATATATATATTGTTGATCACATTTTTTGGAAAATTGATTTGTCATAAAGACGATATCTTTTATTACTATCAACATTCCATTTTGTTGCTCATTTCCACCACCATTCCCACCTTGTACATCATTCTCAAAGTCACTATGACTTCCTTGGAATCCATCCATTATCTAAAACCAGAAAGCATTGTGTGAGTAATTGTAGTCATAAAATCATTTAGAGATTAACATGTCACCATATTCTCAATTTGAAACACATTAGTATTAACCAAGGTCATTTACTCTCATATTATATATATAATACATTAAATAGGTTTGTAAAGAAAATATAAATTATCCAAAGCATATCCCTCGGGAGTGTCGTAACCAAGAGTGCAGCAAGGCCCGTTGTCGTGCACCAGTTCCCGTTCGAGTCTTGATCAAAGCGGTGTTTTCGGGTTTTACCCCTAGGTACATTCGTGCCAGAGCCACCTCTACCTGCTCGTATCCAGACAGGGATGTATTACTCAGAAAACTCACAAAATCTCTACAATACCAAAATTCTAGGAAGTTCATCTATACTAATCCTCAAAGTTCATCATAGGTCTATGTGGTCTAATCAGAGTTTATCTAAATCCAGCTTCCAAGGTTTGTACTAAACTTACTCTGATACCAACTGTAACGCCCCGACCCTAGATACCCAGAGTCAGTGCATTATTACATAACATTGTCATGATCACAAGGGATCAAGTCTCGAAGGAACGATTAGTTTAGTAGTCTTGGAAACACTAGATATATTCATATGTCTTAAATTACATCATAAGGTAAAAAAAACTACAACAAAATCTTTTCTTCATATCCCATCATACTATCCCTGCAGGTCATTCATAAATTACTTCTTCATAATCCTGGGAAAAATAAAACATTTGAAGGGGTTAGCTCAGATGATCAGTAAGGATAACATTATAGAAGAATCTTTTATAGATAATCATAAACACTTAAGACAATTTATAACTAAAACAAAATCCTTTTAAACTTGAACTTTAGCATAAAATGGCAATGATTAAATAAAATAAAGTAATTTACTTACTCACATGGATATTCTACTTGTCTAATGATCACATGCAATATCAATAACCACTTTCATAATGATGTAATGCATAATTCCAGACTATCATATCCACATAACCATGGCCTCTTGCCAAGACTAAAAATAAGATTTTGCCAAGGCCTTGTGCGAAGACACTAGTTTGTCTCATGAGACCTACCGATGCATCGAGGGGCTATAGCGGGATCCACCCGTCACTTATTAAGTCCAATGAATTCCTCATATGAACACGTTTAAACATAACATAAACATTCATAATAAAACTAGCATACGAAATGTAAATACTTTAACCACAAACCATGAATGGTATAAAAATAGCACATCCACAGTCAAAAATAACTCATTTGATACAATATGTAAGATTTTATTGTATCACATTAACCTAAATCAAGAATAATGAAGTATGTTTACATAGATGAAAATAATCATCAAATCTATTTGAGAGAAACATCCCCCTTTTATTGGAATCATTTAAAAGTCAGACAATTTGTCAAGAAGCCATTTAAAAATAGATTTTTGAATAAAAGTGTCCCATACCACTTTGGAACTTTTAAAAGGAGTTTTAATTTTAAAACTTTAATGTCCATATAAATAAATCCTTAAAACCATTTTTAAAACATGGACATTAATGAGCAAGATTTAGAAGAATAAGTCTTTTAAAACATTTAAAAATGGTATTTTAGTTAGAGTTTCTAACCAAAAGAGATACACTTGAATACAAACAGTTGAGGTAATAAAAACATTGTAATATCACGAGAATAAAGTAATTCATGATATAATATGTCAAAGTACATTATATACACCACATAAAGGTGATTTGGTGTATAACAACAAAGATGCCTCAATGGAATGTAAATTGAGATGAAATCTCTCATAAAGGCCATATCCTTAGGTTAAGAATAAATCAACGACATAATTATGTGTGAAAAATATAAAAACACAAAATATTATTGGATATTAAGTGTAAGACAATCAAAGGACATTCACACATATTCTTGTAAAAACAACACCAACGAATTGGGTGTTTAACTCTACAAATAGAGAATGAGTTAAAATTACTCTTATCAAATTCCTATCAATGACTTGAGAAATTATCAATAGAGTGATTATGTGTATCAAAATTATATCCACAGGAAGGTGAGTGGAAATTATGACATAATAAAATTAATAGTGATTCCACACATAATCTTGGGGTAATATAATCAATGAAATATGCGTAAAGCCAAATGAGTGGAAATTGAAATTTAAAAATCCCTTATCGATTAGGTTACTTACGAAACATACAACAATGAAAGAAGGATCATACCATGATGATTTAAATACCCAAAAATTAAAGTATATTACACAATGAATACAATCATGGGTAGTACACATACACCACATGCAATAATTATGTGGGGAACTATGGAATTCTCACGAAATTAAGAGTGAGTTAAGAAACCCCTTACCTTGTACTTTTCCTTGGTTGGGGGTAGTTTAACCTCCTTTATAATGTTTAAATAATTTTTATTAAATTATTCATGAATAATATAAATTAATATGATATCATATATGATCTTCTAACATTGCTTTGTTAATAACATCTTAGAATTATCGTCATTTCTGGTGTTAACTTACTCGTTTTCTTTTATATGTTTTGTTACGTAGGCCATGTTTGTCATGGATAGGTTGTATCTTATTCATATCCAGAATTATATAATGTTCTTAAACATTATTTTTAAATCATAAAATGATAATTATACTTGAATGGATATGATGGACAATGAATCTCATCGCGTTCGGGGAGATGGTAGTCTATACGTACACACGTATGGTGACATGTTATTCAAAGGGTGGATAGAATACTGAATATGGTTGTACCATATTTATAATAACATCACAACATATATATTATACTGGAGTTATTATTTTATAATGGTAACAACAAATAAAGAAGAAGTGGAAGAAGAAAGGAGTTTGAAAAGAGGTGGTGAAAACATTACCTCTTCTTCGGGTTCTTCCTTTTGATTTGATCAAAATGGCTCCTTAGGTTGACTTTCTGATCAAACTAAGGCCTATAGGTTGTAGTGAGGGAATTATAGAGAGTATTTGGGCAGGGTTTGGAAGAACCAAAAGGCTTTGAAGGTGTGACGAAATGAGAAGGAGGAGTTCGCTTTTATAAAAGGGGTAAGGGGCACCTTTGGAAAAACTAAAAATATTAATTTATATTAAATTCATATTCGGTTTCTAATGGCTCCAAAGTTGATTATTCAAAGTTTAAGGTGGGGATAGGGTGAAAAACATTCATCCAATAGAATTTAGATAGGTTTGGGTCACTATATTAACCTTATCGTTTAGTTTTAACTCTTAGTTAATTAGTTTGACATTTACCATGTCACTTTTTATTTTTATATTATATAGTTAATAAACTTACTATATACATCAAATAGACCCCCAAGGGGTCCATTAATGTTATACCGATCATGATATAAGTCTCTTGGACGAACATTAGATTTTTAGAAATTTAATATCAATTAATAATATAATATTTGTTTTAAAAACTCTTTTATATCTATTTTGAAACTATTCAATAGTTGATTTTTGTGAAACTCATAACAAAATGATTAATTCGAAAAAAGTCCTTTAAATCAATCCTAATATGTCATATTATCATATAAAATTAGTTTAATTCATTAAAAGTCTTAAATTATATTTATTTGGGTATTGACAATATCAATTATTTTAATTTTTCACTATTATGGTAATTATTGCATCATCCTTGTGTCAAAAATATATTAAATTATTTAATGTCTAAAAACTAAAAATAAATTATAATTATGTATTAAATCTTATTATATTTCTAATTAATATTTACAATCGAATTTATTTTATGTGTAACCCAATATTAAAAATGTTTTAGTAAATAAATTTGATTTTAACTCTTTTAACACTTATTTGAATTAAATAATAACAAAGGTCCTAATCTAATCCAAGTGGATCTAAATGATAAAATTTTATTCCTAAGGTTATTTTTGGTCGAGATACACTTTTCCAATAGAATTAGGACATGTTTTATGGTAATATTAGTATCATTTTTACCCTTAATTACCCTATTTACTTTTAACCGTGGTAAATAAAAGTAAAAAGTTACTATTCCCCAAAAATTATTTTCATCTCATTGAACCACATTTTACTTCTTGATATTAAACATGTCTCTCGGATTTTCGAAATTCCAATCACAGAAGCGGTAAAATTATTTTTTACGAAAAATTCAGTTTTTAACTTCACTTAGTAGTTTCACTATTCATCAAAAAATGATGTTTTTTAGAACAGTGCCAAAATTTCACCCTAGGCTATAATTGATATTCCGAATTTAAAAATGATTTCTATTTTACAAAATTCCAAACTTAAAAGTTTCATTACATAATTTTATAATTAATTCCCGTTGTCGCAACAAATAGCGTGTTTTTAAGAAACAATATATATAAAAGATTGACAATTGTTTATGTCCAATTTCAAAGTGAAATTAATTCTAATGAACACCATTGGATAAAAAGGTAAAAATATATTCTAATTATATTTTAAAGCCACTCAAATTCATAATTTATCAGTATTAATTATTTTTGTTTAAAAAAGTTTTGTAAATTAAAATTTAGTAATTTTCACTATTCATCAAAATATTAAAGTTATCTGAAAAGTACCAAAATTTTACCTTAGGATAAATTCGATACTACAAATCCAAAAATGAAGTCCATTTTGAGATATAAAATTTCAAAAAATTTAAAAAGTAGGTATTACTTTTCATATTGGCATGTTTGATTGGTTGTGGTGTGTTAGAATCTCGATGTTGCGTACAATGCACGCCATTGAATTATTCGAAGGGAAACGTACCGTGGATGCTTGGGGTGTTACAGAATTGGTTTATATAATGAGGTAAGATAATCGAAATGAAAATTGTTAAAAACATTTTTAAAATTATTCAGCCACATCCTCTTAGTGTACCGTCATGATATATCGGGGAATTAAATATATTCCTTCTAAAAATTAAATTGGAGAAACATATATTTCTTCATTCTAAAAAACTGGTCAAAACACATCCATTTAATGTCTACAAAACCATTTAGTTCCAATAAGAATATTATTTTATGGGGTTTCAAGTAAATAAAAAAATATTTTGAGAAAATTAATTGTTTTCTTCTTGAATATAAATAATGAAACCATAATCATTGACATTATTGAGAACAAATTCATAAATATAATATAAGTGAAAAAAATTTAAATAGAATTACTTGTTTTAATAACTCAATCAATACTTCCAATATCATTTCCCACTGGATGATCTCTATGAATCTTATAAGAATTTCGCTCCATTTGGGATGTAGTCTTTAACTATTAAATTGAATCATCAATATGGGTTTCTTCACTAAAATTAATATCTCTTATGTAATCAATAAAAAAATCAGAATAAGAATTAAATTACACACTATTTTCATCAAACACCATATGAACAGATTCAAAAAATTATGATATTTATTCTATTATAAACTATATGAGACATAATAATAATATAATAACAATGAAAAAATACATCATAACTTTTAGAATAAAATTTCTATAAATTATCCATTAAATTAAAAATAATATTTTTATAACCAAACACTATGAAATAACGAAATTCATATTTTTTTAATTCTCCCTTAAATTTTGATTAAAATGTTATAGAACGTCGGTTCCATATATTATAATTGATAAAATATTACAGTTCTCCAGCCATATTCCAAGACAATCCACTATCCATGTACCATATTTCAATCATGAGACATTTGAGATATATTTCGTACAAACAATTATCACTGAACAATTTTGGTTCACAATCTAATTTGGGTCTAATCGAAATAGTAAAACAATTTTTAGTTACCCACCTTGAATTATTAAAAATAATTTATGGCAATATTAATAAATAATATTTTTATTTATGAGTCATCATAAATTCAATATAATAATTAAATAGAAGTGAATAGTTATTTACATCATTTCATTTCATTACACATTGAAAAAATGTAATTGTAAATGTATAACCATTTTATCATTTTACAAAATGATTTATTTTTTTATGTATCCTATCAAATACAATCCTATTATTATTTTTATTTTTTATTCGATGACATAATTTCATTATAATTTTTAACGTCTTGAATAAAAGAAGACAATATTTTCTTATGATTTTCAATTTCCTATTTTATTTTATCATTTAAATCCTAATAATATTTTAAATAATCAAAAAAAATAATGAGAATAAATTTTGTATTCCATGGTTTTAATTCTCTTGTAAAAAAAATTATTTTAAATAATAAGGTTCTCAATAATTTCCTTAATATTATTATAAAAATAAGTTTCCTGGAAAACAACTTTTCTCAACCTTAAAATATAAAATTTTAAATCAGAGACATTAGTTTTTCCAAATCATATTCACAATAAGGAAAAAAAATATAGATAATAATTAACCACGTTCAGATATTCCATTAAGATTATGTTATATTAATCGTTCTCATTTAAGGATTCTTTACTTGAATGGGATTCATTGTTACAACACAAACAAGTTTTCAATTCCCGTTTCTCATTATTTTTAATTTTTCTTTATTATATAGGTTTGGGTAGTCATAATTGATTTGAAATTTCTTTACGCACTTAAAACAAGAAAAATTTTACGTATTAAAATTAGTACTACATTTCTTATCCCTCTTTTATTTTTTCCCTTCTAAATGTTTCTTATAAATAATGTTCTGAATCCCATATTTTTAATTATTTTTCAATCACTAGTCAAAATCTAATCCATGCCCTCTTTTCAAATAATTCAAAATCATAATATTTATTAAAGTAACATTAATAGAATAAAATGATTCACATATTCTTTTTGAATTTTTCTCTATATCAATGTTCATCAATTCCAATTCATACTGAAGTTGTGGACCAATAAATTAATCAAGTGTGTACTCTTTTATATTCTTAAATTCGTCAACAGAAAAAGTATCTACATTCCATTTATATAGTAGTTCTCTTGGGAATCATTCATCATGTACTATATTTTCCAATATTTCTTTAATATAATACATTCCCTTCAGTAAAACATTGAATCTATGGATCATTAAGTTCACAGTTTGATATCTACCCATATTAATGTCATTATATTCAACTAAATCATTCCAAGAGTAGTTAAAATAAATTATTCTAACTCAATGTGATTAACATGTAGAATATTACAAATCGCATGAGCTATCTGAAATTTAATCACATGTCTAAACACACTTTGGTTAATAACACAATATAATGTATTTAATACCTTTTAAAATGAAACATATTTATCTATGTTTTCTCTTGTAAGAGTATCATGGTCATCTTATCATATATTTTATGTTTTTACCAGGATCAACTAGTTTTGTATGCATATCTAGTTTAGGTAAGACAATATTAAATATTTCTATTAACCATAATAATTTTCATCAAATATGAGTTTCTTATGAGGAATCCTTTCATCTTTTATGTTCATTAGTTCCATCATACATTGATCATTTTTACAACGACTATATGGTCTTGGATAAATGTCAGAATAATTAAATATAATGATATACTATATATCATAGATAAATAGTTGAATTAATATTCCATAACAAGGTGAACCTTTGATTCCAACTATTTTGTTGTAAAGGGTGATGGTAGAAGGTCAATAGAGGTGGGGATGAATAGATAGAATTTAATCATTTTACAATAAAAAATAATATTCAACGTTAATAAATAGAGTTATATAGAAATGAAAAGAAAATAAAGAAAATATGAAATTTTTATACAATTGAGGGCAAAATTGGACCTATTCTATTATTATACCTCTATATTCTATAAGAGATACATTGTGCACCATTCTAATTTTTAAAGTGAAATAATAACATGATTATAACTTATTTATTCTAGTGGGACTATAACCATTAAGGATTAATTTTGTCTGGGGAGTCAAAACCTAATTAAAACACTAACATTAAACTATGGGACTCATAACACGAATGGTCATGGATTTAAAATCTCATAGTTATGACCCGAAGAAAAAAAGAAAGATTATTCTTAATGTAAAATAATAAATAGAAAATTAGAGAATGTGTAAGCTTTTTTTAAGGTAAAGGGGGAAAGCCCCCATTTATTGAAAGAAAGAAACTCTTTTTGAATGGAACAAGGAGGAACCCATTATAGAGACAGATGCAGAAAATCTATCAAAACATGGCACATAGCCATACAGATATCCAAAAGTCAAAAGGAAACAAAGATCATAGCACGATCAAGCCAGAAAGTCCCATTGACCCCTAATAAAAAATGCCACAGTGAAGTCAGGCAAGATGTTGCGTCGCCCCCTCTGCGATGAAATTAGTCATGCTGGAAACACAGCCAAGGTAGAGCACTCCTCCAACTCACACTTAAATATGAAAGGATTACTAGACGATATGTTCAGCACACCTATCTCTCTTTCGATCCCCCCCCCCCCGATGGTGCAAATGAGAGACTCACTACACCATCAACATGATCCGTCACAACTTCCTCCAGAGAACACCGTTCAAAAATCAATCATGGTACGCATCCATCCAAAAGAACAGACGGCTGAATGATTGGTGCCAAGAAACCCATCCCTCCATTGAGGTCTCCCACCCAACGCAATCTGCACGAAAGAAAACGCCATGAAAATTCAAAGAGACAAGCAACAATCTCCCACAAAAACATCTGCTTCCCAGTGTCAATAAGATCCCGAAAAAGCTGTAATGGAAAATACAGATAGAAAAATCAGTGCATAAACATTCCAAAGCATCCAAGACAACTCCCACAACCACCCTAGGCCACACTGCTCCAATCATTCTAGGGCATACCTCCGCACGATCCAACAGAAGATCGTTGCACGATCTTGGACGATGAACACCCGAAGATGCTGCTATCCGAGATCCCAACTCCCTACAAACACGATTCGAACAACCCTAAAAGAATCTAGTGATGAAGGTAACACCATCCTTAACCGCCGAAGCTCAAACAAGCAATAGAAATGTGAGGGGAAGCCAGATCGACATATATCTAGAGAAGGGGGAGTGTTGTAGAAGATCTGCTAGCTGAAAGTGAAGCGAAGAACCAGAGGCATAGAAAAACTAGGCGTGAAAACCCTACCCCAAACCTAATCCATGAGATGGGATGAAGAAATCCTCTACCACAATAGGGGAGGGAAGAAATGAAGGCCTCTATTCATGAAGGGAACCCAATCGGTAAGGAAAGAAAATTCCTGGAGAGAGTGGCGTCAGGTGGTGTAAGTGATGAGAAGTTGTTTAATATAATGAAGAAACCCAAGTAAATTATATGATATATGAAATAGTAATAGGTATTGGTTATTTAGAAATATATTAGGATTTATTATCTAGTTAATAGTATATGTCTTGGACGTATTCATTTAATGATTAATGGTCAGCCGAACATATGAAAACTTGTTTGCACAAGACATGGTTTGTAAAAAACATAAAATTTCAGAGTAATGATATTTTTGGTTCTCAAAAGAATGTGTTCATGTAATTGTTTACTGTTTAATTTACCCCAAATCCATGAATGTAGATATTTTAAACAGGACAAGAAATCTCTAATTTGGAAAAGTAGTTCAAATTCAATCTTAATAACTATCTAAGAGAGATAATGTTATCATTTAATAAATAATCATAAAAAATCATTTGACTTAAAAACCTAAATACTTATTGAAAATAATTTGATAAATAATTTAAATAAATCAGAATATATCTATGATAATAAGACCATGAAATTAAATAATTATCCTAATACAATATCCCAATTAAATTAAAATGTCAAAATACATTATAATTTCAAATAGTGTGAAATTACTAAAAAATTAATTGTAGAACATAAAATACTATAAAATTTATTTTAATAAGTTCAATTTCATTAATTATTAATTTATAAAAGAATAATATAAATAAATGAACTAAAAATATAAAAATTAAATAATTCAAATATTTGTTAAATATATACACTAATAAAGAATAAATTAAAAGTTTATATAAATCTGTTTAAAAATATTCCAATAATATTTTTCAATGAGTATATGACATTTAAAAAATTTAAGAAAAATTAAAATAAATTAATATAATTAAAATAATTTCAATAAATTTTAATATTGAAAATAATGAAAAAGAGCTCATACTAAAAAAGTATTTTTTTTTTGAAAAAGTAATGTATCGAAATGACCATGACTACAGGGTGCCCTAAGGTATATGCCTTGTGGTCTGTGAAATTACAGTCTCATTATATCATGCATTGAGTTCATGTATTATTATTATCATTTGATATAATTTTTGGCCGATATACTAACCATGAGAATATTATACCATTCTATTTGTTCACTTACCATGTGGTCTATGATGTATAAAATCTGTACTTTAAGTAAGGTTGTGGATAAAGTAACACCATTAAGATTCATATATCTCATTATGATATAACTTATTATCTATATACATGTTTAAATAAGGCTATAATGAGCTTCACTTTTCCTAATTCAAATTCTAAATGTGTTATATACGTAATATTCTTATAGTATATTTATAAGATCTTTTGAGCTCCATGGATTGCATGAGGTCGTTACTAGATAAAATTTAAAATAATGTTCTACAATAGGAAATTTAAAATTTAAGCACTTTTTGAAATACATGTATCAACATTAGTGTTGATATCTTAAATAGATGTTATAGTGTACAAGATTCAATAAGGATGATATAGATGATTTAGTGTAATTAGAAGATACGAGAATTTGAAGCCATAATGGGATGCAATTCCTGTAAAAACCATAAAATATAATATTTACCATGATATTGATAATTATATAATTCTCATGATGTTCTTGTGAGAGGTGATTTTAGGATCAAACAATATTATATTCAGTAACATCTTTATATCATGATATCTCTCAACACATCAGGAAATCTCCTATTATACATGTGGTGCATTGAATAAAGGCTCAGAGTAGGTTAAAAATGGTAAAAATGGTAGGTAGAAGAATAAAAATTGGTTAAATAATTAAAATACACCATGAATCAGGTTTTATAAATCAAATGATGGTTACTTTGATTAAAAAACATGCAGATGGTTCATATTTCATGCGGTTATTTAAAAGAATTCATAGTCACATTTTAAAAATACACCAAGAAGGAACTTGTTATCACATGATCATTGAATTCTTAAAACCTATAAATATCGAATTTAGTATTTGGTCTACTTTATTTAATGTAATATAAATATTATTTATTTCCTATATATAAAAAAAACATAAATCATATATTTGTAAGGATGTATCTTATCAAAAAGAATTATCATCTATAAAATAAAATTTATAGAAAAAATAATTGAAATATTACTATGAATTCAATTCATTTTAGAGAATACCAATAGAAATTTCATCCTTCTAATCATTTTAATGATATATAGATAAATCTATTGTATTTCCAACATAGAACTTTGCATGCAATTATATTCTATATAATTCCTATTAATACCAAATAATAGAAGTGTACTATTAACCAAAAAATGATATATAACCAAAAACATGCTGCATGATTTGACCAAATGTGAATGGGTAAATAAAATGAATACAATTTTGTTATATTATATACGAAATAAGATTTATTAATTTACATGTACTATATCTAAAAGTTTAATAATTAAAAAAATTTATCCAGTAAAATTAATTACCATAATTTATTATTAATATGTAATAAATAAAATATTATGAGGAATTGTAATATTGAAAATATAAAATATTAATAAAAACATAAAACATAAAACATAAAACACTTCTCAACTCATCCATCCTAAATGATATTAAAATATTAAATGAAATATTATTATTCAATAAAAAATATTTTCTAACTCCATAATATAGATTACTTATTCTTTTGATATATATATAGTTTTCTTTGGAATAAGAGTATCGTTTTCTCTTTCATTTCACATGATCTCACATATTCATTATACCTTTTATTCATAGAATACCATGAATAATATTTTTTATAATTACAAAATGGAAACACATTTAATTTATGTTGTGTGATATTCTCATATGTTAAAATGGTTCAAAAAATCCCCCAGTTTAATTATTATTTAAATACCTATCTAAATATAATTTATTTTTACAAAAAGGTTTCTGATTTTTCTCATATTAAATTCTCCACAAAATCCATGAATTTTTTTAATATTATTTGATGATCACATGTAATCTAGAAGTGGATCTTTTCATGGTGAATCATTATCTTTTGATAATATTATATTCATGCAATGTGGAGTTTATTTCTCCACATAACATTGAAACTGAACAAATAATGGAATAATCTTCAATAGATATTTCATTCAAATATTGAATCATAATATGGATTAAATTAATTTTATTTATCCATAAATAATAAATCCTAACATCATATAAATTAACATACTGAAATAAATTGTGGAAAATATTTAATCCTTATATTTTTTATACTATCGGAACACGTGAATGATAAGTAATTTTATTCATTATCACTATATATCACCTTCTATTTTTATTTTTCCAATGATCAAATCATTATAGAAAAGATGAATATGATTATACATATTTCAACGTAATATTCATATATTTTTTTATTTTTTTGAAAACATAGTAATTATCTTAAAAACTCATGGAAAATAATCATACACATATAGGTCAATAAATTTCCATTCTATTTCTTAGTGTCTCGGACCAATGTTGAAATGCATCATAAAAAATGATATTATCTATTAATCACCTTTAAAAATTCTCCAGATTGAGGGTAGAAAATTTTGTTATATATTCAGTGAAATTTTACAATTAAATCACATATCAATTAACGTTTTTCAAATTTATGGATTTAGGATTGAATAATTACTATGAATGATCCACCGAGAATATTTTGTATATAGGGAACATAAGGTACATTTCTAAAAACTTCATCATGATATTATCTTAGGTATTAATTCCTTGTGTAAACATAATCCCAAAATTATAAAACAACTATAAATCCACTCGATACAAAATAATTCAATAATAAATTCTCCATAATAATTAAAAAATAAATAAAATTACCATCAAATATTTTTACAAATTATCATTATACATTGAAAACTCCTCAGTAAATTTTAATTGAATTTTTGAGATTTAAATAACTAAATTAGAGTATTTTATGAACCTCCACTACCTTAACTAATCCAACATAACTACCTCCTTATTACAATTATTAACAAGTATATTTTCTCTTCTATTTAATTTTACTTCATGATAAATTAACCTGGTATGGTTTGATAATAGTTAATGAATCTTTCCCTGTAATGACCCAAACATCTATCAATAAAAATTCCTCTTGTTCTAATTAAATGTCTTACTACGAAAAATGGATATGTAAAACAAATGCACTTACATGGTTTTATTTTTTTGGATTTTAGAATACTGTTATGGATTATTACTGTTTCTAATATAACCCCTAAAAATTGATCACATGATCAGTATAAATATAAGTCTTTAACAAATCGAATTAAATCAGACCAAATGAAGCGATGGCCTCATCTTGTAGACTTTACCCATGTGAAGCCAATTTTTCAGAGCTTTGAAAGGAGGTGGCACCATTGTGCTTCACTCTTGACCATTCCCACACCATGATTCAACACATTAAGCACAATTGGAATTGCCTTTGGGAAAAGTCGAAGTTGATAGATATTACCACCCAAGAAATGTTACCCGATCCACCCCATGATCCTATCAACATCGAACACCTTACCATTAGGTCTTATGCAGGTGTTATAAGGGGTTATATAACAAGACCTTAGAACTATGATTATGTGCATTATTTTTCTAAATAACAATGAATATACATTCATATTTTTCTTGAGACGTTGTAAATAGTTTTTCAAGCACAAATACATTATTTAGTTAATATTCAATTAGGAAATATATTTTTGATGAAATAATGGATTTTTAAATTAAATAATATTTTAATTAAATATTATTCTAAATTAATATTTATATAATATAAATGACCATATAATTGTTATGAATATGATTGTAATTTTTATTAAGGTTTGAAAGATATTTTTGGCAAAACTCATGAATTTTCGTTAAATGTCAGTTTATATTTTAAAAGTAAACATTCCCCTATTTTGAAAATTTTTTAGACAAATGAATTTTATTTTTTGAATTTGGACGTTGAAAGTTTCCAGTGGTGAATTTTTCAATATTTTTTGAGACAATAAAATTTTTGGGTAAAAATTAAATACCGTTTAAATATATAATGTTTTTAATAACATCATAATGATCCAATAGTGATGTAATAAAATACAATAAACCTTAGGTTCAACCAATATTTTTTTTACATTATGATAATGTGATTTTAGTTTTTTTGAATTATTTTAAAAATCTTTTGTGGACCCTTCAAGGCATATAAAACGTTTTCCATTTTTTAAATTCTTTTTATTGAGAGTGTGACTCACCTCAACATAAAAACCCTATTATTTTATTATGTTCGACCATTTTCCCTATAAAATATTGTTTTCCACTCCCATTTGGAAAATCCATGGTCCAAAACCATGGGATACTTTGTGGTTTTGATTAATTTAATGTGTGGTGTCCCAAACCTAAATAATAAAGAATTGCCTCTCATTTTCTATATAAAGTCACACATGATCCCAATCCCACTTCACTAAAATCATTTTGAGTTCATCCAACCTCAGCCCTCCTCTCTCTAGAATCCTCCCAAGGTGCCCCAAGCTCCCAAAGTGCCTCAAGCTCCCAAGAGGCCTCTCTCAAGCCTCTCCCAAGCCTTTGGGATCACACATCCATGTAAGGGATTCCTTCATTTCTCAAATTATAAATGTTTTTTAATATTGTTATGCCATTTTATTTTCAATTATAAATGTTGGGGTAAGATTTCGAACCTCATCCATACCTCCCTATTTTTGTTTGAATGATGATTGACCCAATTCTATCCCATTAATTCATCTAAAGTACACCTGATACTATTTCGAAATTCCATAAGGCATTTTCCTTTCCTCATTTACATTAAAGCAATTATTTTGTATTATGAATCCAACATCCATTAAGTATATTGGGACATCTATGTATATTACCCCATTATTGTCCATTTCATTTACCTATGATGAGTCACCCCTTTCTCTCTCATCAACCATTTTTTTATGAATTATTTTGTCATGCTATTTTGCTGCCAAAATTGCACAGCATTTTTCCATGAAAAATTCAATGTGTAGCATATACCATTCCCATTTAACTATAAAAGGAATTCATCTTTATGCATATTTACTTATGGATTATATAGTCTCAATTATGAATTAAAAATTCCTTTATCATGGTATAAATGACGATGAATCCCTATTTTATGATACATGTGTCCCACTTATGCATGAGATTAAATGATTACGAAGGGTGCACCTTGATACCACTCCAATGAATTAAGTAAAGATTATTATCATGATACATCAAGTGCAATGAGGATTTACCCATGTAAATTCAAGTGAAAATGAGGATTTACTCATGCTAATACAAGTTTAGTGAGTATTTACTCATGCTATTTCAAGTTTACTGATGATATACTCATGCTAATTCATGTGAAATGATGGTTTACTCATGCTCCATGTGAAATGAGGCATGGATCATGCTAATTCCATGTTATGTGTTGTGGATAAATTTCCATGTTATGGTAATAATTCAATATAGTGCCTTTATGATCATGTTCTAGGGTGCTCCATTGATATGCATGTTTCCTAACTTGTATTGTATTCTTTAGGTTATTTCATTTTTACTCCCTTACTAGGCTTTATAGATCACCCTATTCACATGTTTGGCCTTAGGTTAACCCATTCAATGCTAAGTACGAGGGAATGTCGTGGTTATGTAAAAGAAGATTTCAATAATGATGTTTTGTGTTTTATGTTTTATGTTGCTATGTAATGTTCATAATCCCCAAAGACACTATAACTCTTGATCTTCCATGTTGAATCAGGTGATGTGTTTATGTAATAAATCTTTTTTAATTGTGCAATAAAAATAAGGGTTGTTATAGATGGTATCACAGGATAGTTTTAGTTACTTTTGGGATTAGGACTAAAAAACACTGGTAAAGCCTTAGAGACAAGACTGACTATAAGAAAAACATCCTTAAATTTTGGTGAGTATTGGGTAAGTGGTTTATCAATAATATACATCCCTCTCTGGATATGATCAGGTAGAGGCGGATTTGGCATAGATGTACCTAGGAGTGGAAAATTCGACAAGGAGTTTCGGGCTTCACTCGGGGTATCCTGGAAAATGAAAATAGGTATTTCTACACTCTTGTTTATGTCACTCATATGCGATATTATTTGGTAAATTCAAAAGCTTAATATAAACTATTAATATGGGAATTAAAAAATTCCCTTAAGAATATATGATAGAATGTAGATAATGGATAACATATATTGAAGCCTATAAATTCATTAGTTTAGAAAATAAAAGTTATTTTTAAGTCATCCATTTTTGTCCTTGGATTACCATTCAATTGTTACCCCTAACATTCCTTTTATTCCATTCAATGGCCGGTAATATGAGGAATATGGATAACCACCGATGCAATGGGAAATGTGATGAATGTCCCAGTGAGATTCCCAATCAAATTGGAGCTCACGTAGGATATATCATGATTTTCCAAACCAGTTATAAAAAATCACGATTATCAATTGGTACGTTTTTTGAATTCCCAAGGATATAAAGGAAGAGGAAGATGACATCTCATGAATGTCCATCTTATAAGGGTGATAATGTTAATAAGACCCAATTTACTTCTTGCAAAAAATTTGGAATGAGGCACCAAGGGAAAGGTCACCAAGAGACTATGAGATGCTTTAAGTGTGGAAATGAAGGGGGAAAAGTATCCAATTGCCATGAAATAATGGATAATGTGATTGATGGAAAAAAATCTCCATCTATGTCATCCAATATGGTTCTAAGTCATGAATGTTGAGAAATCGGGCATTATACAAGATGATGCCCTATTGAAAGAGCTATAAAGCATAATGGTCGTCAACAATCTCTTGGATCACGGGAGAAAAAGATTTCCTATTATATTATGGATAATGATGAATGAATTACAGGTAACCACAACTTCAATTTTGTGTATGTTATAAATTATTTAAATTAATGTCCTATTGGTAAATATTTTATGTTTTCTATGAACATTGAGTCTCCACCATAAATGAATTTAAATCATTATGGATGAATTATATAAATGTTTTATCATATTTTGAAGATTGTGGGAAAGTTCCTGAAAATATTATAGGTCTATCATTGATTATATTTGTGGAAAAAAGGAAAAATTCTTGGCTTATAACTTAAGGAAGCCCCAGACATGATCTGGAGTTGGCTGTAGTGATATTTGCTTTAAAAATTTGTCTGCATTACCTCTTTGGGGATAAGTGTGAAATATACATGGGTCACAAAAAAATCAATTATATATTCACACAGAAAGAATTAATCATTCACCAATGAATATTGTTAGAGACGGTCAATGACTATGACTGTTCAATCCATTACCACCATGGGAAAGCAAACAAGGTGGAAGATGGTTTATATAGAAATGACCCATCAATTATATCATTAATTAGAATTGAAAAGGATCCAATCTTTTAGATTTGATGAAGATAGACATGGCAATCATCTATATGGGAACATCATCAATCCTTTCACAAATTATTTATCAACTATCCCATTGGGAATGGTTATAGGATTCTTAAAAGGATGATGTGTGAATTCAGAAGAAAGTGGAAACTATGAGAATAGTTAAATCATCAGAGTTCAATGTTAATGAAGAAGGAATCGTGAGATTTGGGTCAAGACTATGGGTTTCATCGAATCTGGAGTTATAGAAATATATTTTGGATGATGAACATAGTTCAAATTTCTCTATTCACCTAGAAAACAAAAAGATATATTGAGAACTCCAAGAGAATTTTTGGTGGGATTACATGAAGAAGGAGATCGCTGAGTATACATAAACGATTCTAGTATGTTATCAAGTGAAGGAATATAGGAAGAAGTCTAAGGGGATCATGCAACCATTACCCACACCATCATGGAAATGGGAGAACAGACCATGGACTTTTTCCCCAGACTCCTGAAGGCATCCAAAGGAAACAATGCTATCTGGGATGTTATGGATTGTCTTACGAAGAGAGCACACATCATTATAATTCAATAGGCTTTCTCACTGGATAAACTAGAACTGATATTCATTATAGACGTGTTAAGGATGCATGGAGTACCACTTTCTGTTGTATCTAATCGAGATCCATGCTTCACCTCTATGTTTTGGAAGAGTCTTCAACGCGCTCTATATACTGAGTTGATCTTCAGTATGTCTTATCATCCTCAAACTGATGGACAATCTGAGCGGACAATAAAAACACATGAAGACATTTTGAGAGTATTCTCAATGGTCTTAAAAGGAATATGGGATAAAAATCTTTCTCTAGTTGAGTTCTTTTACAACAACTGTTTCCACACAAGAATCCAAATGGATTCTTATGAGGCCTTTTACGTGAAGAGGTGAATACAACAAACATATTGAGGTAAATTTGGGTAGAGAAAACTCCTATGTCTAGAAACGGTTGAAGAAATGATCAAGAATGTTAAGACCATCCAACATCACATTAAAGAAGCCCAGAGTAGAAAAAATATCTATGCGGATAATCATTGAAGAAACTAAGAGTTTGATGTTGGTGACATGTTATTCATTCGCATATCACCATGAAAGATAGTTGTGAGATTTAGGAATATGGGAAAGATTATTCCAAGGCGCATTGACCCTTTTGAGACCCTTGATCGCATTGGAGCACTAGACAATTGACTATTACTATAAGGCCCCGACCTTAAACGTTACTTAATATTGAATTAAATGAATAATTCGCATTGAGGATCTTTTCAGGTTTAGAGTTTTAGATAATTAGATCATAAATCATGAATTACATTCCACATTTAAACAAAGTGGTTACATAAAAGATAGTATTCTTTTTTCCCATCAACGAAAACATATTTAAAATAAAACATGTATTCTTTCTTGACACTTCCTTGACACTATCATTATATCATGCACCTTTCCCTTGACCAGTGAAAAAAATTTCAAAAACTTGGGATGAGCATAAAAAGCTCAGTAAGGGATATAAAAGTATGAAAAGAAAAAATTAGTCCATGTATGAAAACATACTTTACTCATAAAACATAAGCATTTTAACATACCTCATCAAATCATGAATAAATCATAGAAATAATAAGACATAAAGGTAACTTGAGGAATTCATAACATTCTTACGTAGGGAGTAACCCTCTTTGTTACATTTGTAATACCCATCACCGTATATTCCCTAAATCTCTTCGGAGAAACCTTAACGCTTAACCCCATCACGTTACCCAATGCATTAGAGAGCTATATCGGGCTCACCCGCCCTTAGTTTATCACGGAACCACCCGTCTTCATAACAATTCCCAAGAACCATAACATAATCATAGAACATAACTTAATCATAAATGAAAGATAACACTCCCACATTGCACTAACAATATAACTTTTTAAGATATTGAAATAAAGAATCCATTCTAAAAACCATTTTCAAAACCATTTAAAACATTTAATAAAGAGATTTTTAAATCAAAGTGTCCCATACCATATTGATGATTTTAACATTTTAAACCATTAATATCCATATAAATAAATCCCTAAAACCATTTTGAAAACATGGATATTAATGATAAATATTTATAAGATTAAATCATTAAAACATTTAAAATGATATTTTAGTTAAAGTGTTTCTAACAAAATGAGAGACACTTGAATACAATAATTGAGGAAAAATAATTAATCAAAACTTTATAATATCATGAGAATAAAGGGATTCATGATATAATATTAAAAAGTATAGTATATACACCATATAATAGTGAATTGGTGCATAATAACAATGAAGTCTCAATGGAAATGTAAATTGGGATGAAATCCATTATAAAGATGGTATCCTTAAATTAAGGATAAATCAATTTCATAATTATGTGCGAAAAATATTAATACACCCAATATAAGTGGATATAATGTGTAAAATAATCAAAGTTCATTCACACATATTAAAAGGATGACATATTCAATAACTACATGTTGAACCCAAAGAAATCCAAATTGGGTTAAGAAGTTCCCTTGACAGCCTAACGACGTCACATCAAGTTTTAGAAAAAGAGTTGATGAGAGAGATAATTGGTGTCTCATCTATTGGACATAAAATTTATGGCCTAAGGATATATATAAGAACATATCCCAACATAATAAGAAGAAAATTAAAATACATAACAAAAGAAGTCTCTTAAAAGAGGAGGGTGAAAGGTTCCCTTACCGATTTGGGTAACTTTCGAGACGTACACCCCATAAAAGAAGGACTATACAACATTGATGTAAATACTCATAAATGAAAGTATGTTACAAAAAGAGTAGAAAAATTTACAGTACTTACACCACTCAAAAAAAATATTGGCAAATGTATCATGATTCTCACGAAAACACAAAGTGAGATAAAAAGCCCCTTACAAAATTTCGGCAGCCTAACGACGCCACTTAAAACTTCCAAAAACTGATTTATGAAATCAAATTGGGCCTCTCATAATATGAACATAAAAATTAAAGTATGAGGAATATAAAATAACATCCCCAAAAATAAGAAATATGGGCTTAAAAGAAATGACCTAAAAGAGAGTACATAAAAAGAAAGAGAGAGGATGGATCTCTTATGAAAATTCGGTAGCCTAACGACGCCACTCAAAACTTCCAAAATGGTTTGATGAGAGAAAATAGGATCTATCATAATATGAACATAAAAATTATAGTATGATTTATAATAAATAACATCCCAATCAGAAGAAGTATGATCTTAAATGTAATGACATAAAAAAGTGTACTTAACAAAGAAAGAGAGGGGTAGGATCCCTTACCTCGGGTCCGACTTGACTCGATCGTTCTTTAACGTCCTAAATAATAAACATGAGTTAATTTCTACATTCTTAAGAACCACTTTCAAGTTCATTATTCATTTTATAGTACTTATTGTAATTTTTTAATCATTATGTAATTATTTATGTTAATAATGTTTGTTTTGTCGATATTTGGTTCTTAAGTCGAAAATGGACTTCTTACAATTACATGTTGTTCGTGTGGTCAAAGGTTCATTATATCCAGAATGATATTCATGATTTGGATATCATATATATCATATATATCCATAATATACATGTATTTAAAATATTAAATAATCATATAGAGGTAAGAAATGAAATGCACCGTTCATTGAGATGGTAAGCCATACGTACGCATGAACACTACATTCATTTCTATGCCATATTAATGGAATTAAAACCAAATGAGAGGTATGTATATTTTAATTCAAGAATTATGTTTATAATTTATAAGTAACATAAATCATATATAAAAACTTTAAATCCATCCTTTATACATCGCACATATAGCATTACCGAATCAAATCACTTTGAGGGGGAGGTAGTCCGTGCTTCCTAAAAAGAAATTGTCGTGTTTACCCACAAAGGTAACCATAAAGGTATGACACAAAAGAAAAATACATAATCTTAAGTAAAACATAAAAATATTATATATCATATATAAATATAGTGACATATTAATGGCCACCTTTTAAGGTGTTATATGAGTGTTGAACAATCATCGTTTCGTGAGGCAGAAATTCGCCATCCACAGAAACAATATGTTATTTAACCATTAGATGTAGGTGTGTGTAAGTTTAGCTAGAATTATTCTTATAAAAAAATCCTAGTATATTGTAGATACTGGATTTGTTACAAAATAAATGAATAAAAATAGTTTAGGGGGTTGTAGAAGCAAAATAAAACAAAAGAACACAAGTGAAGACATTACCTTAAAATCGGGTAACTCTTTTTGATTTGAGCTCAAAGGCTTTCTTGGGAAGACTTCTACCCAATGTGAGGCTTATTGGAGTAAGAGAGAGATGTCTAGAGACAAAATGGGAAGAGCTTTGCCGAACCAATGGATTTAGAGGTGTGGGTAAGGTGATAGTGGTGGGGGCCTTTTATAAGAGGAGAGGAGGGGCACTCTTGGAAAGTAAAGAAATGTTACTTTATTTTAAAAATGAGTTTCGGATTTAAAAGGTCCCACATTGATATAATTCGAGGATAAGGTGATAAGGGTTCGAAATATACCCATACAATAGGTTTTTTTCAAGTTTAGGTTATAGTTTTAACATTATCTTTTCATTTTATTTAAATACTTTATTAATGAGGTAATCGCTGCATAATCATGATATCATAAATAATTTAATTTATTTAATGTCTAAAAATTATTAAAAAAATAACATGATTTTGGAAATCTTTTTATCTTTCTAATGAATATTTATAGTCAAATAAATGACTTGTATAACCGCATTTTAATATTATTTTAGTGAAACATCTCATGCTTGTGACATTTTTGTTTTAACTTTAAATAAAAAGTTATTTATGTCATTTTACAACCAAAGTGGCTCCATGGGGTCCCCAAGTTGACCCATTGATTTTCATTTTTGGCCATGACACATAAAATTATGGTAGGACATGTGTCTAGGTAATTTCATATTATTAAAACATTGTTTTTACATTAAATTACAATAATTACCTCTAATCGCGATTAGGAACATAAAAGTTACTATTCACCAAAAAATTATTTTAATCCCATTGTACCACATTTTATTTCCTAATGATAACCATGTATGTCGGATTTTTGAAATTTAAAACACAGAGGTGGAAAAGTTTCATTTAAATGAAAAATCAGTTTCTTTAACTACCACTTAGTGCTTTCACTATTCATCAAAAATTGATGTTTTTCAGAAAAATACCAAAAAATCACAGTAAACTATATTTGATATTCCAAACTCAAAAATGATGTCTATTTTACAAAATTAAAAACATATATGTTGAATTAATTAATTTAATAATTAATTCCTGGTCTCAGAGAAAATGACGTGTTTTTATGAAATAATAAGTATCAAAAGATTGACACTAGTTTAAGTCCAATTTTCCAGATGAAATTAATTCCAACGATCACTATTGGATTAAATGGAAAAAATATATTCTAATTTTACTTTAAAAACAATTCAAAAGAAAATATTATCATATAAATAAATTAGATTAAAAAGTGGTTTTGAATTAAAATACAACATTTTTCAGTATTCATTAAAAAAATGAACTTTATCGGAAAGATACGAAAAATTTACCCAAAGTAAATTTTGATGTCTACATTCTGAAGAAGAATTTTATTTTTTCAAATATAACACATAAAATTTTCAAAAAGTGGATTTAAAAGTGGTTCTCCATCAAAAGGAGGTTAATCGACCTTCTAATGAATATTAGAATGTTTAAGCTTAAAATTGGATTCATTCGCATTTTTTATCCTCTAATATTTATTATAAAATGTAAAAATATTTGACAAACATATATAATCATTTTTTTAGTTAGTTATTTTCATTCCCGCCATTACAACAGCTAAGCTTTAACTACCATATAAAATAATATTATATTATTATTAGAGTGCAGCGTAAGATTCCCAAGAAACTCATTGTTGCGTACTGGGTACCCCATCGAGCATAGCGTCCCCATTAAAGTAATATTAATATTTTATTCACAAATATGGATAATGTGAAAATTTCATATTCTTTATTTACCTAGGGTGTTACATCCTTCCCCCCTTTTGGGAATTGCATCCTCGCAATTTTAAAATTGGGCTTGGAAACATCATTGAAAATCCCACATCAGAACAAGAGTCAGTAAAACTATCACTTTAAAATAAAGAAAGATAAGTACAAAGGTCACCCGAGTTAACCCATACTAGGATTAAAAGTATGAAAATATGGACATGGAGGAAAAAAACAAAGGGTCATGTTCAGATGGAGGGTGATAGTAAACATGTCTAGGAGAATGTTAACAACAAGAAAATCACAAAATTGTGATGGGTTAAACGGTATTTGATTCCCGAGTAGGAAAAATTAATAGAAAACATTTTTTTATGTTACTCTTCATTGAGGAATATATTTTTGAGCTTAACTGAATCATAATTAAACATACTTACTTGTCACATAGACATTAAACTTTTACTAGATTCCTTAATCAAACTCATATTTTCTCCAAAAGACGAGTATTTTGGAAGACTTGTTCGCATTAAGAGTACTATAATCAAATTTTTGAGAATCAACTAATACACAGAAGAGAAATATATATTTACCATGTCTTTAGAAAAAATCCAAAATCAAAATTGTTAGTATGAGATTAGATAATCCACAAAAGTATAATCCTTTATAAAAAGAAAATCAATTCTTAATCTCCAAATTTTTTCGAAAAAAAACCCAAAGTTCAATGATGACCATTCGATAAACAATTTGTCCATAAAATTCTTCAAAGTAAACCAAACTAAGATTGAAACTCAAATATTTGAAGGATTTAATCACATATTCTTCCAAGATTCAAATTAACTTTTAACTCCAAATAACATCAGTTGCTCTTAAATTCTCATATTGAAAAGTAATTAACCTAATCACATATCCTCGATGATAGGTTAATCATTTCCATAGATAACCCAAAATAAACTTACTCTTGATTTGTAAAATCATCTAACTAAAAATAATTAGTCAAACTAACCAGGGACTTCACATAGTCCAGTGGTAGGGGATAAATACCAGTCGCACTTTGGTTGTGGGTTCGATTCCTGCAGCTTTGTCCGACCCGACGGGTTGTCACACGGTCTGCGTGTTTTCCTTTTTCCAAAACTATATAATTCTTAAAAAATTCCCCAAAATGAGATAAAATCTTCAAAAATAATCATAACATATTTTACCCTCAAGTTTATCTCATGCCTTTCATTTTCCATCATAACATATAATAACCCATAATTACCTCAAAAGTAAGGATCATATAAACTCTAATGGTTACCTTTATAATTATTACCTGATCTTCCACATCGATTGGTCATCTCATACATGATCCATTACAGATCATACCAAGGTTCAAGTGGATGATCATAACTCCTTGGTAGTTGGTTTAGAACAACCACAAGTTTCCTCATTGAATCCCCCATTTTATCTAGTATCTTAATCAGAGAACCACCACAGTTTCCTTCAAACCTGTTGTCTCTTTTGTGCCTGCTAGATCCATCCATTAAATAAAAATAGAAATGTTAGTGTGAGTGTATCAACAAAACAATCATGTACTGATGAGGAAGGTAAACACTAAGTTATACTTACTCATTCACTTCATCTAAAACTAGGACTCTTTCTGAAATCCAAACCACTATGGTAATGTCACTTATGCTTAGAGAATACCCTAACCTCTAAAGTTATCTAAACTGACCTCTGATACCAACTATAAGGCCCCAGACAAAAACGTTACTTAATATTGAATTAAATGAATAATTCACATTAAGGATCTTTTTAGGTTTAGATTTTTAGAGAATTAGATCATAAATCGTGAATTACGTTCCATATTTAAACAAAGTGGTTACATAAAAGATAGTATTCGTTTTTTCCCATCAACGGAAACATATTTAAAATAAAACATGTATTCTTTCTTGACACTTCCTTGAAACTATCATCATATCATGAAATTTTCCCTTGACCTGTGAAAAACATTTCAAAAACATGGGATGAGCATAAAAAGCTCAGTAAGGGATATAAAAGTATGAAAGGAAAACATTAGTCCATGTATGAAAACATACTTTACTCATAAAACATAAGAATTTTAACATACCTCATCAAATCATGAATAAATCATAGAAATCATAAGACATAAAGGTAACTTGAGGCATTCATAACATTCTTACGTAGGGAGTAACCCTCTTGGTTACGTTGGGAATACCCATCACAGTATATTCCCTAAATCTCTTCGGAGAAACCATAACGTTTAACCCCTTCACGTTACCCAATGCATTGGAGAGCTATATCGGGCTCACTCGCCCTTAGTTTATCACGGAACCACCCGTCTTCATAAGAATTCCCAAGAACCATAAAATAATCATAGCACATAACATAAGCATAAAGTAAAGATAACATTCCCACATTGCAATAACAATATAACATTTTAAGATATTGAAATAAGGAATCCATTCTAAAAACCATTTTCAAAACCATTTAAAACATTTAATAAAGAGATTTTTAAATCAAAGAGTCCCATACCATATTGAAGATTTTAACATTTTAAAACATTAATATCCATATAAATAAATACTTAAAACCATTTTGAAAACATGGAAATTAATGAGAAATATTTATAAGATTAAATCATTAAAACATTTAAAACGATATTTTAGTTAAAGGGTTTTTAACAAAATGAGAGACACTTGAATACAATAATTGAGGAATAATATTTAATCAAAACATTATACTATCATTAGAATAAAGGGATTCATGATATAATATTCCAAAGGACAGTATATACACCATATAAGAGTTAATTGGTGCATAACAACAATGAAGTCTCAATGGAAATGTAAATTGAGATGAAATCCATTATAAAGATGGTATCCTTAAATTAAAGATAAATCAATCTCATATTTATGTATGCCAAATATTAATACACCCAATATAATTGGATATTAAGTGTAAAATAACCAAAGGTCATTCAAACATATTCAAAGGATGACATATTCAATAACTACATGTTGAACCCAAAGAAATTGAAATTGGGTTAAGAAGTTCCTTTGACAGCCTAACGACGTCACATCAAATTTTAGAAAAAGAGTTGATGAGAGAGATAAAGGGTATCTCATCTATTGGACATAAAATTTACGGCAATAAGGATATATATAAGAACATATCCCAACATAATAAGATGAAAATTAAAAGACATAACAAAAGAAGTCTCTTAAAAATAGGAGGGTGAAAGGTTCCTTTACCGATTTGGATAACTTTCGAGACATACACCCCATGAAAAAAGGACTATAGAACATTGATTTAAATACTCATAAAAGAAAGTATGTTACACAAAGAGTAGAATAATGGACAGTAAATACACCAATAAAAAGGAAATATTGGAAAATGTATCATGAATCTCACGAAAACACAAAGTGAGATAAAAAGCCCCTTACGAAATTTCGGCAGCCTAACAACGCCACTTAAAACATCCAAAAATGGATTTATGAGATAAAATAGGGTCTCTCAAAATATTAAAATAAAAATTAAAGTATGAGGAATATAAAATAACATCCCCAAAAATAAGAAAGATGGGATTAAAATAAATGACATAAAAGAGAGTACTTAAAAAGAAACAGAGAGGTTGGATCTCTTATAAAAATTCGGCAGCCTAACGGCACCACTCAAAACTTCCTAAATGGATTGATGAGAGAAAATAGGATCTCTCATCATATAAACATAAAAATTACAGTAATATTAATATAAAATAACATCCCAATCATAAGAAATATGAGCTTAAAAGGAATGACATAAAAGAGTGTACTTAAAAAGAAAGAGAGGGGTAGGATCCCTTACCTCGGGTCCGACTTGACTCGATCGTTCTTTAACGTCCTGAATAATAAACATGAGTTAATTTCTAATTGCATAAGAACCTTTTTCAAGTTCATTATTCCTTTTATATTACTAATTTACATGTTATAAACATTATGTAATCATTTAAGTTAATAATGTTTGTTTTGTCGATATTTGGTTCTTAAGTCGAAAGTGGACTCCTTACAATTACATGTTATTCGTGTGGTCAAAGGCTCATTATATCCAGAATGATATTCATGATTTGGATAACATATATATCATATATATCCATAATATACATGTATTTATAATATTACATAATCATTTATAGGTAGGAAATGAAATACACCATTCATGGAGACGGTAAGCCGTACGTACGCATGAACGCTACTTTCATTTCTATGTCATATTAATGGAATTAAAACCAAATGAGAGGTATGTATATTTTAATTCCAGAATTATATTAATCATTTATATGAAACATACATCATATATAATAAATTTAAATCCATCCATTATACATCCCACATATGGCATTAACGAATCAAATCACTTTGAGGGGGCGGTAGTCTGCGCTTCCTAAAATGAAATTATCATGTTTAACCACAATGGAAACCATAAAGGTATGCCAGAAACTAAAAATACAGAAGCTTAAGTAAAACATAATCATATTATATATCATATATAAATATAGTGACATATTAACGGCCACCTTTGAAGGTGTTATATGAGTGTTGAACAATCATCGTTTCGTGAGGCAGAAATTCGCCATCCACAGAAACAGTATGTTCTTTAACCATTAGATGTAGGTGTGTGTAAGTGTATCTATAATGATTCTTATAACAAAATCCTAGTATATTGAAGATACTGGAGTTGTTAAAAATTAAATTAAGAAAAAAAGTTTATGGGGTTGGAGAAGCAAAATAAAACAAAATAACACAAGTGAAGACATTACCTTAAAATCGGGTAACTCTTTTTGATTTGAGCTCAAAGGCTTCCTTGGGAAGACTTCTGCCCAAAGTGAGACTTCTAAGAGTAATAGAGGGATGTGGAGAGACAAAATGGGCATGATCTTGGCTGAACCAAAGGCTTTAGAGGTGTGGGTAAGGGGATAGTGGTGGGGGCCTTTTATAAGAGGAGAGGAGGGGCACTCTTGGAAACTAAAGAAATGTTACTTTATATTAAAAATGAGTTTCGGATTTAAAAGGCCCCACATTGATATAATTCGAGTATAAGGTGATAAGGGTAATAAATATACCCATCCATTAGGTTTTTGACAAGTTTAGGTTATAGTTTTAACATTATCTTTTCATTTTATTTAAATCCTTTATTAACGAGGTAATCGCTACATCATCATGCTATCATATATAATTTAATTTATTTAATGTAAAAAAATTATATAAAAAATAACATGATGTAGGAAATATTTTTAAATTTATAATGAATATTTATATTCTAAAACTTGACTTTTATAAACCCATATAAATTTTATTAGTGAAACATCTCATGGTTGTGACATTTTTATTTTAACTTTAAATAAAAAGTTATTTATGTCATTTTCCAGCCCAAGTGGCTCCATGGGGTCCCCAAGTTGACCCATGGATTTTCTTGGTCGGAAATGTCACATCCAATGAGGTTAGGACTTGTTTCTAGGTCATTTCATATTATTAAAACATTATTTTTACCTTAAATTACACTAATTACCTCTAATCGCGATTAAGAACATAAAAGTTACTATTCACCGAAAAATTATTTTAATCCCATTGAACCAAATTTTACTTCCTAATGACAACCATGTATGTTGGATTTTTTAAATTCAAAACACAGAGGTGGAAAAGGTTCATTTAAATGAAAAATCAGTTTCTTTAACTACCACTTAGTGGTTTCACTATTCATCAAAAATTGAATTTTTTCAAAAAAATACAAAAAATTCAGCCTAAACTATATTTTATATTCCGAACTCAAAAATGATGTCTATTTTACAAGATCCAAAAAATATAAGTTGAATTAGTTAATTTAATAATTAATTCCCGCTCTTAGAGCAAATAGCGTGTTTTTAGGAAACAACAAGTATCAAAAGATTGACACTAGTTTAAGTCCAATTTTCAAGATGAAATTAATTCCAACGATCACTATTGGACTGAATGGTAAAAATATATTCTAATTTTACTTTAAAGATAATTCAAAAGATAATCTAATCATATAAATAAATTATATTAAAAATAGGTTTTGAATTAAAATATAACATTTTTCACTATTCAATAAATAAGGAACTTTTTCGGAAAGATACCAAAAATTTACACAAAATAAATTTTGATGTCTCGATTCTAAAGAAGAATTTTATATTTTCAAATATAACACATGGAATTGTCAAAAAGTGGATTTAAAAGAGGTTCTCCATCAAAAGGCGGTTAATCGACCTTCAAATGAATATTAGAATGTTTATGCTTAAAATTGGATTCATTCGCATTTTTAATCCTCTAACATTTATTGTAAAAAGTAAAAATATTTGACAAAAATATATAATCATTTTGTAGTTAGTTCTATTCATTCCCGCCATTAAAATAGCTAGGAATTTACTACCATTTAAAATAATATTATATTATTATTAGAGTGCAACGTAAGATTCCCAAGAAACTCGTTGTTGCGTACTGGGTACGCCATCGAGCATAGTGTGCCCTTTAAATTAATATTAATATTTTAATCACAAATATGGATAAATGTGAAAATTTCGTATTCTTTATTTACCTGGGGTGTTACATCCTTCCCCACTTTTGGGAATTGCGTCCTTGCAATTTTAAAATTGGGCTTGGAAACTTCATTGAAAACCCCACATCGGAACAAGAGTCAGTAAAACAATCACATTAAAGTAAAGAAAGAGAAGTACAAAGGTCACCTGAATTGATCCATACTAGGATTCCAAGTATGAAAATATGGACATGGAGGAAAAAAAAGGGTCGTGTTCTGATGGAGGGTGATAGTAAACATGTCTAGGAGAAAGTTAACAACATGAAAATCACAAACTTGTGATGGGTTAAACGGTATTTGATTCCCAAGTAGGAAAAATTAACAGACAACATTTTTGCTTTATGTTACTCTTCATTGAGGAATTTATTTTTGAGCTTAACTAAATCATAATGAAACATACTTACTTGTATTGTAGACATTCAACTTTTACTAGATTCCTTAATCAAACTCATATTTTCTCCAAAAGACGAGTATTTAGGAAGACTTGTTCGCATTAAGAGTACTATAATCAAATTTTTGAGAATCAACTAATCCACAAAAGAGAACCATATATTTAACATGTATTTAGAAATAATCCATAATCAAAATTTTTAGTATGAGATCAGATAATCCACAAAAGTATAATCCTTTATAAAAAGAAAATCTATTCTTAATCTCCCAAATTTGTCCAAAAAAAACCCAAAGTTCAACGAAGACCATTCGATAAACAATTTGTCCCTAAAATTCTTCAATGTAAACCAAAATAAGATTAAAACCCAAATATTTAAAGGTTTTAATCACATAGTCTTCCAAGGTAAAAATTAACTTTTATCTCCAAATAACATCAGTTGCTCTTAAATTCTCATATTGAAAAGTAATTTACCTAATCGCATATCCTCGATGATAGGTTAATAGTATCCATAGATAACCCAAAATAAACGTACTATTGATTCCTAAAATCATAAAACTAAAAATAATTAGTCAAACTAACTAGGGACTTCACGTAGTCCAGTGGTAGGCAATAAATACCAGTCGCACTTTGGTTGTGGGTTCGATTCCCGCAGCTTTGTCCGACCTAGTGGGTTGTCACACGGTCTGCGTGTTTTCCTTTTTCCAAAACTATATAATTCTTAAAACATTCCCCAAAACGAGATAAAATCTTCAAAAATAATCATAAAATATTTTAACCTCAAGTTTATCTCATTCCTTTTATTTTCCATCATAACATATAATAACCCATAATTACCTCAAAAGTAAGGATCATATAAACTCTAATGGTTACCTTTATAATTATTACCTGAACTTCCACATCGATTGGTCATCTCGTACATGATGCATTACAGATCATACCAAGGTTCAAGTGGTTGATCATGACTCCTTGATAGTTGGTTTATAACAACCATGGGTTTCCTCATGGACTCCCCCATTTTATCTAGTAACTTAATCAGAGAACTACCACAGTTTCCTTCAAACCTGTTGTCTCTTTGGTGCCTTCTAGATCCATCCATTCTCTAAAAACATAAATGTTAGTGTGAGTATATCAACAAAACCATCATGTACTGATGAGGTATGTAAACACTAAGTTATACTTACTCATTCACTTTATCTAAAACTAGCACTCTTTCTGAAATCCTAACCACTATGGTAATGTCACTTATGCTTAGAGAATACCCTAACCTCTAAAGTTATCTAAACCGACCTCTGATACCAACTATAAGGCCCCGACCTTAAACGTTACTTAATATTGAATTAAATGAATAATTAACATTGAGGATCTTTTCAGGTTTATATTTTTAGAGAATTAGATCATAAATCATGAATTACATTCCACATTTAAACAAAGTGGTTACATAAAAGATAGTATTCATTTTTTCCCATCAACGGAAACATATTTAAAATAAAACATTAATTCTTTCTTGACACTTCCTTGACACTATCATCATATCATGCACCTTTCCCTTGACCTGTGAAAAACATTTCAAAAACATGGGATGAACATAAAAATATCAGTAAGGGATATAAAAGTATGAAAAGAAAACATTATTCCATGTATGAATACATACTTTACTCATAAAACATATTCATTTTAACATACCTAATCAAATCATTAATAAATCATAGAAATCATAAGACATAAAGGTAACATGAGGCATTCATAACATTCTTACGTAGGGAGTAACCCTCTTGGTTACATTTGGAATACCCATCATAGTATATTCCCTAAATCTCTTCAGAGAAACCTTAACATTAACCCCTTCGTGTTACCCAATGCATTAAAGAGATATATCGGGCTCACCCGCCCTTAGTTTATCACGGAACCACCCGTCTTCATAACCATTCCCAAGAACCATAACATAATCATAGCACATAACTTAAGCACAAAGGAAAGATAACATTCCCACATTGCAATAACAATATAACATTTTATGATATTGAAATAATGAATCCATTCTAAAAATTATTTTCAAAACCATTTTAAACATTTAATAAAGAGACTTTTAAATCAATGTGTCCCATAACATATTGAAGCTTTTAACATTTTAAACCATTAATATCCATATAAATAAGTCCTTAAATCGATTTTGAAAACATGGATATTAATTAGAAATATTTATAAGATTAAATCATTAAAACAATTAAAACGATATTTTAGTTAAAGGGTTTTTAACAAAATGAGAGAAACTTGAATACAATAATTGAGGAATAATATTTAATCAAAACTTTATAATATCAAGAGAATAAAGGGATTCATGATATAGTATTCCAAAGAACAGTATATACACCATATAAGAGTGAATTTGTGCATAACAACAATGAATTCTCAATGGAAATGTAAATTGAGATGAAATCCATTATAAAGATGGTATCCTTAAATTAAGGATAAATAAATCTCATAATTATGTGCGACAAATATAAATACACCCAATATAAGTGGATATTATGTTTAAAATAATCAAAGGTCATTCACACATATTCAAATGATGCCATATTCAATAACTACATGTTGAACCCAAAGAAATCAAAATTGGTTTAAGAAGTTCCTTTGACAGCCTAACGGCGTCACATCAAATTTTAGAAAAAGATTTGATGAGAGAGATAAAGGGACTCTAATCTATTGGACATAAAATTTATGGAAATATGTATATATACAAGAACATATCCCAACATAATAATATGAAAATTAAAAGACATAACAAAGGAAGTCTCTTAAAAAAAGGAGGGTGAAAGGTTCCCTTACCGATTTGGGTAACATTCGAGACGTACACCCCACAAAAGAAGGACTATACAACATTGATGTAAATACTCATAAACTAAATTATGTTACACAAAGAGTAGAATAATGGATAGTATATAAACCAATCAAAATGAAATATTGTCAAATGTAGCATGAATCTCATGGAAACACAAAGTGAGATAAAAATCCCCTTACAAAATTTCGGCAGCCTAACGACGCCACTTAAAACATCCAAAAATGGATTTATGAGATCAAATAGGGTCTCTCATAATATGAAAATAAAAATTAAAGTATGAGGAATATAAAATAACATCCCCAAACATAATAAATATGGTATTAAAAGAAATGACATAAAATAGAGTACTTAAAAAGAAAGAGAGAGGTTGGATCTTTTACTAAAATTCAGCAGCCTAACGGCGCCACTCAATACTTCCAAAATGGATTGATGAGAGAAAATAGGATCTCTCATCATATGAACATAAAAATTATAGTAATATTAATATAAAATAACATACCAATCATAAGAAAGATGAGCTTAAAATGAATGAAATAAAAGAGTGTACTTAAAAAGAAATAGAGGGGTAGGATCCCTTACCTCGGGTCCGACTTGACTCGATCGTTCTTTAACATCCTGAATAATAAACTTGAGTTAATTTATACTTTCTTAAGAACATTTTTCAAGTTCAATATTCCTTTTATATTACTTATTTCCATGTTATAAACAATACATAATCATTTAAGTTAATAATGTTTGTTTTGTCGATATTTGGTTCTTAAGTCGAAAGTGGACTTCTTACAATTACATGTTGTTCGTGTGGTCAAAGGTTCATTATATCCAGAATTATATTCATGATTTGGATATCATATATATCATATATATCCATAATATACATTTATTTATAATATTACAAAATCATTTAGAGGTAAGAAATGAAATGCACTGTTCATGGAGACGGTAAGCCGTACGTACGCATGAACGCTACTTTCATTTCTATGTCATATTAATGGAATTAAAACCAAATGAGAGGTATGTATATTTTAATTCCAGAATTATATTCATCATTTATATGTAACAAACATCATATATAATAACTTTAAATCCATCCTTTGTACATCCCACATATGGAATTAACGAATCAAATCACTTTGAGGGGGCGGTAGTCCGCACTTCCTAAAATGAAATTATCATGTTTACCCACAATGGAAACCATAAAGTTATGCCTCAAAAGAAAAATACAGAAGCTTAAGTAAAACATAAACATATTATATATCATATATATATATAGTGACATCTTAATGGCCATCTTTGAAGGTGTTATATGAGTGTTGAACAAACATCGTATCATGAGGCAGAAATTCGCCATCCACAGAAACAGTATGTTCTTTAACCATTAGATGTAGGTGTGTGTAAGTGTAGCTAGAATAATTCTTATAAAAATATCCTAGTATATTGAAGATACTGGAGTTGTTATAAAATAAATGAATAAAAAGAGTTTAGGGGGTTGGAGAAGCAAAATAAAACAAAAGAACACAAGTGAAGACATTACCTTAAAATCGGGTATCTCCTTTCGATTTGAGCTCAATGGCTTCCTTGGTAAGACATATGCCCAAAGTGAGTCTTCTAGGAGTAATAGAGGGATGTGGAGAGAAAAAATGGGCAGAGCTTGGCCGAACCAAAGTCTTGAGATGTGTGGGTAAGGTGATAGTGGTGGGGGCCTTTTATAAGAGGAGGGGAGTGGCACTCTTGGAAAGTAAAGAAATGTTACTTAATCATAAAAATAAGATTCGAATTTAAAAGGTCCCACATTGATATAATTCGAGGATAAGGTGATTAGGGTTCGAAATATACCCATCCAATAGGTTTTTGACAAGGTTATGTTATAGTTTTAACATTATCTTTTCATTTTATTGAAATCCTTTATTAATGAGGTAATCGCTGCATCATCATGATATCATAAATAATTTAATTTATTTAATGTCTAAAAATTATAAAAAAAATAACAAGATGTAGGAAATCGTTTTATATTTCTAATGAAAATTTATAGTCAAAAAAATTATTTTTTTATCCCCATTTAAAAATTCTTTTAGGAAACATCTCATGCTTGTGACATTTTTATTTTAACTTTAAATAAAGAGTTATTTATGTAATTTTCCAACCAAAGTGGCTCCATGGGGTCCCCATGTTGACTAATGGATTTTATTGGTCTGAAATGACACATACAATGAGGTTATAACATGTGTCTATGTCATTTTATGTTATTAAAACATTATTTTTACCTTAAATTACACTAATTACCTCTAATCGCGATGAAGAACATAAAAGTTACTATTCACCAAAAAATTATTTTAACCCCATTGAACAACATTTTACTTCCTAATGAAATCCATGTATGTCGGATTTTTTAAATTCAAAACACAGAGGTGGCAACGTTTCATTTAAATGAAAAATTAGTTTCTTTAACTACCACTTAGTGGTTTCACTGTTAATCAAAAATTGATGTTTTTCAGAAAAATACCAAAAAATTCACCCTAATCTATATTTTATATTATGAACTCAAAAAAGATGTCTATTTTATAAAATTCAAAACATATAAGTTTAATTCATTAATTTAATAATTAATTCACACTGTCAGAGCAAATAGCGTGTTTTTATGAAACAATAAGTATCAAAAGATTGACACAAGTTTAAGTCCAATTTTCAAGATGAAATTAATTTCAACGACCACTATTGGATTAAATGGTAAAAATATATTCTAATTTTACTTTAAAAACAATTCAAAATATAATCTAATCATATAAATAAATTAGATTAAAAAGTGGTTTTTAATTAAAATACAACATTTATCACTATTCGGTAAAAAAATGAACTTTATCAGAAAGATACCAAAAATTTACAGAAAGTAAATTTTGATGTCTCTATTCTAAAGAAGAATTTTATTTTTTCAAATATAACACATAAAATTGTCAAAAAGTGGATTTAAAAGAGGTTCTCCATCAAAAGGCGGTTAATCGACCTTCTAAAGAATATTAGAATGTTTACGCTTAAAATTGGATTCATTCACATTTTTAATCCTCTAATATTTATTATAAAATGTAAAAATATTTGACACACATATATAATCATTTTTTAGTTAGTTATTTTCATTCCCACCATTACAACAACAAAGCGTTAACTACCATTTAAAATAATATTATATTACTATTAGAGTGCAATGTAAGATTCCCATGAAACTCGTTGTTGCGTACTGGGTACGCCATCGAGCATAGCATCCCTATTAAAGTAATATTAATATTTTATTCACAAATATGGATAAATGTGAAAATGTCATATTCTTTATTTTCCTCGGGTGTTACAATTACTCGCATCTAAACTATCTCAAGTACATGATGTATTCCATGAATCACTCTAGAGGAAATACATACCCGATCCATCACATGTACTTAATCCAAAATTGGTACCATTAGAGAATTAACTTACCTATGAAGACCATCCGAGGCAGTTCATAGATCGTAGGGAAAATGTTTAACGAAATAAGACAATTCCCATTATGAAAGTGTTGTGGAGAAACCACGTGTTAGAAAAAGCGACGTGGGAATCAGAGGAAGTCATAAAGCAGAGTTACCAACATATATTTTAGTGTCGGAAAACGAAATTTTATGGGAAAATTTCTTAAGGGGGAATATTTTAATGACCCAAACTTCTATCAATGAAAATTATTCTTGGTCTAATTAAATGTCTTATTATGAAAAATGGTTATGTAAAACATATTCTTTTCCATGGTTTTATGATTTTGGATTTCTAAATACATTTTAAGATTGTTACCATTTCTAATATACCTGCAGAATAGTGAGCACAAGATTAGTATAAATATAGGGCTTTAAAAATAATAATTTAATTAGACAAAAGGAAGCAATGGTGACATCTAGTAGACTTTCCTTGCACGAAGCCAATTTTTCAGAGCTCCGAATGGATGTGGAGTCCTTGGGATTCACTCCTATCCGAGACCGAGCCTAACTTCAATATATTATGCTCAAGAATAACTACCTATGGGAGAAGTAGTAGTTTATTGAGATTACCACCAGAGAAATATTCTCCGATCCACCCCAAGAGTTAGTCTCCATTACACACCTTAATCCATCGGTCTTATGCGGGTGTTATAAGGGGTTCTGAAACAAGGATTTAGCACTATGATTATGTGATTTTTTTTTATAATAAATAATATACATTTATTTCATTATTGTTATGTAGTAAATAGTTTTTAAAGAACACAAATTGAATTTTAAGCTAAAATTTAATTATGAAATTTATTTTGATGAATTAATGAATTTTTGAAATAAATAATATTATAATTAAATATTATTACTAAATAACTTTTTATATAATATAAATGACCTTATAATTATTATGAATACGATTATGATTTTTATTAAGGTTTGAATTCATTTTTAGTCAAAACCCATACTTTTTCGATAAATGTCAGTTTTTATTTTAAATGTAAAAATTCACAAATTTAAAAAATTATTTAGAAAAAATTTATATTATTTTTGGAATCAGGACATTGAAATTATCCAATGGTGAAGTTTTCAATGTTTTCTGAGAGAGTCGATATTTTGGCTAAAAATTAAATACTGTTTAAATATATAATGTGTTCATTGACATATTAATGAACCAATGCTGATATAATAAAATAATATAGAAATTATTTTCAGCACATATATGTTTTAAAATTAAAATAATTTAATTTTAATTTTGTTTTATTAATTTTACAATGCATTAGTAGACCCTTCAATACTTATAAAAAATTTACCTTTCTAAATTAGTTTTCTTGAGAGTGTGACTCACCACCACATAATGAACACTATTTTTCTAAGAAGTTCGGTCGTTGGACTTATAAAATATTGTTTTCCACTACCCTTTGTAAAAAAACATGGGAAAAACCATGGGCTGGTTTGTGGTTTTGATTAGTTTAATGTGTGGTGTCTAAAACCTAAATAATTAAGAATTCCCTCTCATTTCCTATATAAACTCACACAAGATCCCACATCTTCCTCACTAAAAGTATTTGGAGTTCATCCAACATCTGCCATACTCTCTCTAGAAATATCCCAAGTCACCCCAAGAACCTAATAATTTTCTCTGAAGCCTCTCCCAAGCTGTTGGGATCACACTTCCATGTAATAGATTATTTCCTATTTCATTTTATCCATGTTTCTTAACATTGTTATACCCTTTCATATTCAATTATAAATGTTGGGGTATGATTTTGAACCTCCCCCATACTTCCCTCTTGATTTTATAATGATCAAGGACCAATTTATTTCTAATTATTGCATCCCATGTACACTTGTTACCATAACTAAATTCTGTAAGGAATTTCTCTCTCTTCATTTACATTCAAGAAATTTTATTGTATTTTGAATCCACATTACAATAAATATGTTGGGAAATTTATCTATATGACCCCCTTACTATCCATTTAATGTAAATATGATGATATACCCATTTCCCTCTCATAAACCATTTTTTTATGAATTCTTATGTCATGCCCTTATGTTGCCGAAATTGTACCGCGTTTTCCTCAGCCGAAGTCATTGGGTAGTGAATACCAAGCCCATTTCTCAATAAATGGTATTCAACTCTATTAAAATTTACTTTTTGATTATATAGTTTCATGAACGAATTCCATATTCCTTTATCGTGGAACAAATGTTGATGAATCCATGTTTTATGATCTATGCGGAACACTTATGCATGAAAAGAAATGATTTAAAAGGGTGATCCCTGATAGCGATCAAATGCATTGGGTAAAGATTAATATAATAATACGTAAATTGAAATGAAGATTTAATTCTGCTAATTCAAGAGAAAATGTGGATTTACATAAGATAATTCAAGTGCATTGAGGATTTACTCATGCTATTTCATGTGTAATGAGGATTTACTCATGCTATTTCAAGTGCAATGAGGATTTACTCATGAAAAATCAAGTGCAATGAGGGTTTACTGTTGATCCATGTGCAACGAGCATTGGATCATGCTAATTCCATGTTAAGTGTTGTTTCCCCATTTCCATGTTATGATAATAATGCTATATCTTGACTTTATGATCATGTTCATTTTTTCTCCACGGATATTCCAATTGCATAACATGTATTGTATTCTTCATGTTATGCCTGGTTTAATCCCTTACTAGGATTTATATCTCACCATTTTCACATGTATCTCCTCTTTTTATCCCATGAAATTCTATGTATTAGGAAATGTTGTGGTTATGTAAAGGATGTTTTCAATAAACATGTTGTGTGTTTTATGTTATAAGTTGTTATGTATTGTTCCTAAGCCCCAAGGACACTAAACCTCTCGATCATCTATGTTGTATCATGTTTAGATTTTATGTAATAAATCATGTTTATGTGTGTAATAAAAATTAGGGTTGTAATATTCCGTCTCTCTAATACCATATATTAATGTATTTCAATAGTAGGCTGCCTCAAATAAACTCAAAACTATTATCTATAGTTCTATATAAATTCCAAAAATAATTTTTTATTGATATGAATATTATATATTTTATAATATGATATATACTACTATATATAGAAATAGTTTTTATTAAAACACCATATAAAAACTATACTATCTTGTTACTCATCTTTTGGAAATTCCCTTATCTTTACCTATTTTCCAATTTAATTGTTACTGTCTCGAGACTCCAGTGTGTGGAGAAAATTTATTAGGGGTAAAATTAAATAATATTCATGGAATTTTTTGGTAAAATTAATGTATTATAGGAATAAATTTGTTAATGGCATTTTAGGGTTCTGCCCAATTATGGAGAATGCTTGATTTTTTATGGGGTTTTATTGTAAGAATCAATAGTTTTTGCTATCTGTGAGAAAAATAATTAATGTGCAGGGGAGAAAATTAAATGTATGTTCTGTTGGATAGATTCCATGAACCTATTACAAAACATTATGGGATAACACCCCATGTATAGATTACCTTTTTGTAATGTCAAAAGGTTAATTTTTAATAAATATGCTATCATTTATTTGGAATATCCACGCCTTGCAGATTTCAAGGAATATTAAAATATTTTAGGAAATTTAAATGTTACAGTGTCGGATTTTAGGGTTCCTATAGGCTGAAATATTAATTAATTCGTCTGTATCTCTTTTGGATCTCAACCTGGAGCCCGTCTCCAGAGATTTTCGGAGTCTCTGTTTGATCTAGATTTATTTGATTATTGATTGATAACCACTGAAGTTGGTTTTCATCTCTATAGGTGAGTAATAATTTCTTCTACATTGTGTATTTGATCATGGTATCACTTTTCCATTGTCTTATCATATCAATTAATCAATGTTGTGGTTTCTTATTGTTTATTTCTTGATCGATTGTGTGATCTTGTTCTGAGGGTTGCATCCTTTGTTGTTGGTAGTGGAAAAAATGTGCATTCATGAGGTATGTGTTTTTTTCCTATTATCCTCCAAACCTTTTTTGGAATTAAATCATTTATATGATATACCATTCTATTCAGGGGTCTCCATTTTCATTGTTGTAATCTTCTTGTTAGTGGATCCTTTATGGGCACGCGTGACCCTGAGTTTTAAGAAAATTTGTTCCATCTCTTATCTATGTTAGATGAACTGTTTCACTCATATTGTTATAAAATTACTTATAAAAAATTGGGCATGATTGTATTGTGTTTTTTAATGTATTTGTGATAAAATTAGGGTTTTACCTACTTTTTGGTAAATTGAATATGGGGAATTTTCAATGCATTGAAGTGATTTATGAAATATAGCTCATCAGAAAATTTTTGAACATAAGTAGAAGGTTTAGCTTAGGTACATCATCTATATTAATGTTAAGTGGATTTCCAATGGGTATTTTCTCTTATCATTATGTCTATTATTAGATGACATATTCTAGACATTTTCGGGTGGATCACTTATGGGGTGTTCCTCTACTACTTAAGAATGTTTTCTAGGGACTTGTTATAGACTGATCATTTATTGTGATATGAGTAGTCTTCTAGCTACACGTATTGAGTTACCTTGAATGATTTACCTATTCATGTATTTATATTACTTTTGTCATTGATATTAATGATCTGGATTTTGATAAATTTTAATAATAATTATTCATGAAATTGATATACCTTCCATTGTTTTGTAATTTTTGGAAAAAGGGAAATATTAACCATGCATTAGATTAAACTAATTTTCTACTTATCATATAATGATATATTTTAAAAGATCATACTTGAGTTGTTTTTGTAGATAATTTCTTTGTAGAAACTTGGTGAGATCCAACTAATCCCATTATCTCACAGCATACATACCCCCACAAAGGTGCATAGAGCCTGTTATGTCTTTCGACGTAAGGAAATTCAAGGATCCACAGTGAGGTAGTGAGGTTTTCTATTAACCGATTTTATCTACCAATGCTTAGATGGTGGGAGTCTTGTGATGATATCATATGAAGTTATTGGTTTTCCTATTTTTGTAGTTATTTATGGTTGGACCTATATATTAAGGTTGTTTTTTGACTTGAGTAATTCAATTTACACTATTTATTTTCTATCAGGGAATAGATTTATCTTTTCGGCTCTTGTTTATACTGTATATATGTTCAATTCTATTTATTCAGGTTGGGAGAAATAATTTCCTATTGTTGTTTGATGCACAGGTGCTACTCGAAAACCCATGGGGATCGATAACACCCTTCAAGTATGTGACATGTCTGGTTGGGTGCCTGTTTGAGTGTGTATTCAGGGTAGTTAATTACAATTTGTTATCAATGAGGGGTTTTTTCTAATTTTTCCATGACTTGGGATGTTTGGTAGAGTTGATATAGCATTTTTTGGTCATGATATGTATATTACGTTGGGAGTATGGCAATATATGTTCATTATGAGACTCATATTACCATGGGTTGTTGGGATATAGTCTCATGTTATGATTACATGATGTTAATATGCATTTTCACAAATGATTTTTGTAGTTTGAATTGAAATTATTCTATTTTTTGGGAATTAATTATGATTCAGTGTTCAATAGTATTCCCCTGAGGCATGTTCTATGATATACTTAGGAGGTACACTGGATTCACATCAAGGAGATACACTTATGGATCAGAACATTATCAAGTCTATCACATGGGATGTTCATGCTATGGATAAAAATCTACCATATATTCAGAATTAAATTATTAAGTCATTTACTGGGAGATGGAGGAGAAAGATATTGATCAAGGATGTTCTTATGTGATATTCCACCATCCATTATGTGTACAAATGTCCACCAACAGGCAGAGTACTATCTTTACATGATCAAAAAGATCTTTGACATCCTGGATATAGTAGAGTGTATGAAGATGAAATGTGTAGTGATCAAACATTGGGGTATGAGAAATCATTAGTCAGATTCGATAGTACAAGATGAAAAGCAAATGGGATTAGACTGGAAGGGATTCATGTTATTTTCTTCTAGTTTTTTTTCCAGAGTCATTAATAATGGATAAGTCTTAGCAGTTCCTCTAATTATTTCATGGATAGCGTGCGGTGTTAGCATTCACAAATTAGTTGTAACCCCCCGACCCCAGCTACCCAGAGTTGGTGCATTATTTCGTAACATTGGCATGATCACAAAAGATCAAGTCTCGAAAGACCGATTAGTTTAGTAGCCTTGGCAACACTAGATACATTCATAAGTCTTACATTACATCATAAAGTGAAAAACTAAAACAAAGTCTTCATAGTCCACACTCATATCCTCTTCTGACTATCCCTGTAGGTCATTCATAAAATACTTCTTCACATCCTGGAAAATATTAAAACATTGAAAGGGGTGACCTCAGATTCTCAGTAAGGATAACAATATTGCGGAAGCTTTCATAAATAAACATAAATATTTAAGGCAATGTATAACTAAAACAAAATCCTTTTAAACATCAACATCAACATAATATGGCAAAAGTAAAATGAGATAATTCCATTTACTTCTTCACATGGATATTCTACTGGTCTAATAATCACATGCAATATCAAAAACCACTTTCATAATGAGGGAATGTATAATGATAGACATTCTGAAACATGTTGTCAAGGCCTCAGCGAAGATGTCTAAAATGAGTAAAGCCTCGGCCAAAACCATAAGTCAAATTTGGAAAGGGCCTCGGCCAATTCCATGTCTAGTTGTCTCATGAGACCTATCGATGCATCAAGGAGCTATAGCGGGCTCCACCCGTCACTTATTAAGTCCAATACATTCCTCATATGAATAGGTTTAAACATATCATAAACCATAACATAATCGTATCACATAAAACATGCATAAAAGAAATATAACATTTCTACATTTCAATAACAAGATATCAATACAACACATTGATATAATAAAAATGCTTTCAAAAAAATTTTCAATACCAAAGTAAAAGAATGTTAAAACATGGTATTTATTTTTCTTTAAAAAAAGGTATGGCTTGTAGAGGAAGCCGAAACTCAAATAATGGTCATGGCGGTGGAGAAGTTGTTGTTGCCGCATACGTATGACAAAAACATTCCCTTTTGTCATTTAGTAAACGCTTCGTATAAAAAAGATTCCTTTTGAATAAACGTAAAAGTCAAAGGGGTTTATACATTGTATAAAAGAAATCTGTGTATAAAAAAAATATGCCTCAATGAATGGAGATTGAGACGAAGTCCCTTAAAAAGATCTTTTTTAAATAAAATATATCTATTATGTGTATTCACTATATGTACACATAAATACAAGATAGGACATAATTATATCATGACATAATTTGAAAGTAGGAGATTGACCCAAAGAATAGAAATTGGGTTAAGAAGTTCCCTTACCTCTTGTCTGACTTAACTTTATCGTTCTTTAACCTCCTGAATAATAAACAAGAGTTAATTTCAAATTGATTAAGAACCTTATTCAAGTTTTTTATTCCTTTTATATCTCTTATTACCATGTTATGAGCATTATGTAATTATTTAAGTTAACAACGGTCGTTTTGTCGATCTTTGGTACTTGAGTCAAAAATAAACTTCTTATAATTACAATTTGTTCATGTGGTGATATATCCATTATATCCAGAATTATATTCATGTTTTAGTTATCATATATATCATATATATCCAGTATATACATTCATTTATAATATTATGTAACATTTAGAGGTAAGAAATGAAATGCACCGTTCATGGAGACGGTAAGCCGTACGTACGCATGAATGCTACTTTCATTTCTATTTCATATTTAATGGAATGAAATCATAATGATATAAATGTATAATATAATTCCAGTATAGTATAGTGTATAATACCATTTAATCCATCCTTTATACATCCCACATATGGCATTAACGATTCAAATCACTTTGAGGGTGCGGTAGTCCGCACTTCCTAAAATGAAATTATCGCGTTTACCCATAATGGAAATCATAAAGTATGCCATAAATGAAAAATACAGAAGCATAAGTAAAACATAAACATATTATATATCATATATAAATATAGTTACATCTTAATGGCCACCTTTGAAGGTGTTATATGAGTGTTGAACAATCATCGTTTCGTGAGGCAGAAGTTCTCCATCCACAGAAACCGTATGTTCTTTAACCATTAGATGTAGGGGTGTGTAAGTATAGCTCGAATACTTCTTATAACAAAATCCTAGTATATTTAGGATACTGGTGTTGTTACAAAAGAAATGAATAAAAAGAGTTTAGGGGGTTGGAGAAGAAAAATAAAACTAAACAACATTAGAGAAGACATTACCTCAAAATCGGGTAACTCTTTTTGATTTGAGCCAAAGGCTTCCTTGGGAAGTGTTATGCCCAAAGTGAGGCTTCTAGGAGTAAGAGGGAGAAGTTGGGAGAGTATTTGGGCAGAGGTTGGCCGATCCAAATGGCTTGAAAGTGTGAATGAGGTGGTAGAGGTGGGGGCCTTTTATAAGAGGAGAGGAGGGGCACTCTTGGAAAGTAATGAAATATTACTTTATTACACAATGATTTTCGGATTATAAAGGTCCCACAATTCTATAATTCGAGGATAAGTTGATAAGGGTTCTCAATATCCTCATAAAATAGGCTTTGGACAAGTTTAAGCCTTGTATTTTACATTATCTTCTCATTTTATTTAAATCGTTAAATAATGAGGTCATCGCTGCATCATCATTATGTCATAAATAAATTAATTTATTTAATGTCTAAAAATTATAAAAAAAATTCTATGATGTAAGAAATCTTTTTATATTTCCAATGAATATTTATAGTCAAAAATATGACTTGTATAACCCCATGTAAAAATTGTTTTAGTAAAACATTTAATGTTTGTGTCATTTTTTACTTTAACATTAAATAAAAGGTATTTATGTCATTTTCCAACTAAAGTGGCTCCATGGGGTCCCCATGTTGACCCATGGATTTTCATGGTCGGCCATGGCACATCCAATGAGGGTAGGAAAAGTGTTAAGCTCATCTCATATTATTAAAACATTATTTTTACCTTAAACTACACTAATTACCTCTAATCGCGATTAAGAACTTAAAATTTACTATTCACCAAAAATTATTTTAATCTCATTGAACCACATTTTACTTCTTAATGAAAACCATGTATGTCGGATTTTTAAAAATCAAATCACATAAGTGGTAATATTTCATTTAAACGAAAAATCAGTTATTTAACTACCACTTAGTGGTTTCACTATTCATCAAGCATTGAAGTTTTTCAGAACAATGCCAAAATTTCACCCTAAGCTATAATTGATATTCCGATTTCAAAAATGATGTCTATTTTACAAAATTCCAAAAATATAAGTTGCATTAATTTATTTTATAATTAATTCCTGCTGTCAAAACAAATAGCGTGTTTTTAGGAAACAATTTATATCAAAAGATTGGCAATTGTGTATGTCCAATTTCAATGTTAAATTAATTCTAATGACCACCATTGTATAAAATGGTAAAAATATATTCTAATAATACTTTAAAACCACTAAATTGTATAATTTATCACTATAAATTATTTTGATTAAAAAAGTTGTTTTTAAGTATTTCTCACTATTCATAAAAAATTAGAAGTTCTCAGAAAAATACCAAAAATTCAACATAGGCTAATTTCGATATTCCGAATCCAAAAATGAAGTCCATTTTGAAATATAAAATTTCTATAATTTTAAAAAGTGGTTATTACTATTCATAACGACTACTATGATTAGTCACGGTGTTTTAGAACTCGAAGTTGCGTACAATGCAAGCTATTGCATTGTTGAATGAGAAGCGTCTTGTGGAAGATCAGGGTGTTACATCCTCCCCTCCTTCAATAAATTGCGTCCTCGCAATTTGAAATTTTTCTTGGAAAATAAAAGGTTGAAAATAGAAAATACCTTTTTGGAAAACCCACATCGGAAATAAGATTAATAGAATTTAGCCTTAATAAGAGGGAAAGGGAAATGAAAAAGTCACCACCCAATTATGATCTCGATTTGGAGAACATTGGTGGCTATTAGAGACATATGATTGGAGAAAAAATGTAAATATTTGTAGGGAGTGATTGAGGTCATCAATCACAATCAACTGTCAAATTGAGGGCCTCAAAGCCTTCAATCTATGTTGATTTAAAATATCATCAGTTCAACATGACATAAGGTATTAGGATAACACATTTTTTTGTTTTAATATCCCTTTACTAATGTTTAAGAATTAATTCATTCATTGAATAAGAGATAGGTATATATATATATTTATTCTTGACAATTAGAGTTTCAACCTTCAACGCATCGTTCACTCAAAAATATAATAGAACTCAAAAATATTATACTTATCCTAATTGTATAAGGTTCCAAATGTAAACACATACCATTTAGATTAGTAAAATTATTTTGTAATAACCAGGGACTTCCTGTAGGCTAGTGGTAGGAAATAAAGGCCTGTCGCACTATGATGGTGGGTTTGATTCCTACAGCTTTGTCCGACGCGACGGGTTATGCCCCACCCTGCAGGTTGTCCTTTTCCTAAAACTATAGTATTATAATATTCAAAAATAACCATCATAAATTTTTTAACCTTAAACAATACTATCCAAAGATCAACTTAATCCACTCCAACCTTTATAGTTATCCAAAATACCTCTATCCAGACTTTCTCTAAAAGGTCTCTTAATTCCAAAATCAATTTATCAGATTCCCCAAACAAAGTAAAGTTCTCTTATTGTCACATACTAAAAATATAATTACCTTCATCATATTAAAACCTTACTGAAATAAACAAGTACTGAAGTGCAATCCTTATATATATATATCACATTATTATAATAACCAGAATATAATCCATGAGTCCAAAAGCACCAATACATTAATTATTCCGCTTCAACTGTAGTAACAGCATAAGATTGTCCGTGATCCCTTGGCCTTTTCTAAGGTAAGTTTCCCTGACGCTTAGGACATTCATTTGCATAATGCCCCATTTCTCTACAATTGTAGCATTCAACATTGATAGCCTCTTTCTTTCCCTTGCAATCACGCGCCTGGTGAACTTTTTCTCCACATTTATAAGAAACTCTGATTCCTTTTAGGCAAGTACCAGGGTGATTCTTCCCAAAATTATCATATAATGGAAAATCCTTCTTTCCCTAATTCCCTTTATCTGTCTCTTGTTCCACCGTTCTCTTCTTCTCTTGCTTTACTTTGTTGTCATAAGACTTAGAGAATTCCTTTCCTGTCTTGATAGAACATGAGACAATATCTTCGTATGACGAGAAGGTTTGTGAGACTAATGCTCAACGGAGAAATGGTTTTAACCCATCAAAGAAACGATCAATATTACTTCTTGGGTTACGTATATAATCTGTAGCATGCCTCGCTAACCTTGTAAAGTTGGCCTCATAATTTGAGACATTCTCATCCTCCTTTTGACTCAGACTCAAAAATTGTCTTTCCATATCTGCTCGATGGTCATGAGGAAATTATTTTTCTAAGAAAAGCTCTTTGAACTCCCTCCATTCCATATTTGATACGTCATCATCTTCCTTTGTGTTTTGAATCAACGACCACCACTGATCGGCATCTCCAGTGAGGCGGTAAACCGCCATGACAACCTTCTCGCTTTCGCTACTCCCCATGGCATGGAATATTTTCTCTAAGGAGTTTATCCATTGCTCAGCTACTAATGGATTTGTACCCCTATTAAATGTTGGCGGTTGTTTCCTCATTAAGAGGTCTAACATTAATCCTCCACGTTGTGGATCAGGGTGATCCATACGAGTAAGGTTATTATTCATAACTTGAGTGAGTTGTCCCAGTATGGTAATAAGTTGATCAGCACCAGTTGTATCTCCAGATCCACAATAATTATCTTGAGCAGGAGGGAAATACCTACATGGAGTGCGTACATTGATACGGTTTCCATTCCTTCCAATAGGCGCCATTTCTAAAAAATGGCATAAACTATATTAGTTTATGAATCAAAATACATAATTCCATACTTGTAAGATACTTAACAAAAATTGAACTATTTATGGATATAATACATAAAAATGTTTTCTTTGAGGAAGTATATACTCATAACCCTTCATAGTGGTTTATAATGAAAATGAGAATTATCCAAAGCATATCCCCCGGGAGTGTCGTAACCAAGAGTGCAGCAAGGCCCGTTGTCGTGCACCAGTTCCCGTTCGAGTCTAGCTCAAAGCGGTGTTTTTGGGTTTTACCCCAAGGTACATCTGTGCCAGAGCCACCTCTACCTGCTCATATCCAGGCAGGGATTTATTGCTCGGAAAACTCACAAAATCTCTATGATACCAAAATTCTAGGAAGTTCTTCTATACTAATCCTTAAAGTCTATCTTCGGGCTATGTGCTCTAATCAGAGTTTATCTAAATCTAGCTTCCAAGGTTAGTAATAAATTGCCTCTGATAGCAACTGTAACACCCCGACCCCAGCTACCCAGAGTCGGTGCATTACTTCATAACATTTACATGATCACAAAAGATCAAGTCTCGAATGATCGATTAGTTTAGAAGCCTTGGAAACACTAGATACATTCATAAGTCTTACATTACATCATAAAGTGAAAAACTAAAACAAAGTCTTCATAGTCCACACTCATATCCTCTTCTGACTATCCCTGTAGGTCATTCATAAAATACTTCTTCACATCCTGGAAAATATTAAAACATTGAAAGGGGTGAGCTCAGATTCTCAGTAAGGATAACAATATTGCGGAAGCTTTCATAAATAAACATAAATATTTAAGGCAATGTATAACTAAAACAAAATCCTTTTAAACTTGAACATCAACATAATATGGAAAATGTAAAATGAGAAAATTCCATTTACTTCTTCACATGGATATTCTACTGGTCGAATAATCACATGAAATATCAATAACCACTTTCATAATGAGGGAATGTATAATGCCAGACATTCTGAAACATGTTGTCAAGGCCTCAGTGAAGACGTCTAAAATGATTAAAGCCTCGGCCAAAACCATAAATCAAATTGGGAAAGGGCCTCATCCAATTCCACGTCTAGTTGTCTCATGAGACCTACCGATGCATCAAGGAGCTATAGCGGGCTCCACCCGTCACTTATTAAGTCCAATACATTCCTCATATGAATAGTTTTAAACATATCATAAACCATAACATAATCGTATCACATAAAACATGCATAAAAGAAACATAACATTTCTAGATTTCAATCACACGATATCAATACAACACATTGATATAATAAAAATGCTTTCAAAACAATTTTCAATACCAAAGTAAAAGAAAGTTAAAACATGGTATTTATTTTTCTTTAAAAAAAGGTATGGCTTGTAGAGGAATCCGAAACACAAATAATGGTCACGGCGGCGGAGAAGTTGTTGTTGCCGCATACGTATGACAAAAAAATTCCCTTTTGTCATTTAGTAAACGCTTCGTATAAAAAAGATTCCATTTGAATAAACGTAAAAGTCAAAGGGGTTTATACACTATATAAAAGAAATTTGTGTATAAAAAAAAATATGCCTCAATGAATGGAGATTGAGACGAAGTCCCTTAAAAAGATCTTTTTTAAATAAAATATATCCATTATGTGTATTCACTATATGTACACATAAATACAAGATAGGAAATAATAATATCATGACATAATTTTAAAGTAGGAGATTAACCCAAAGAATAGAAATTGGGTTAAGAAGTTCCCTTACCTCTTGTCTGACTTGACTTGATCGTTCTTTAACCTCCTGAATAATAAACTAGAGTTAATTTCAAATTGACTAAGAACCTTATTCAAGTTTTTTATTCCTTTTATATCTCTTATTACCATGTTATGAGCATTATGTAATTATTTAAGTTAATAACGGTCGTTTTGTCGATCTTTGGTACTTGAGTCAAAAATAAACTTCTTATTATTACAATTTGTTCATGTGGTGATATATCCATTATATCCATAATTATATTCATGTTGTAGATATCATATATATCATATATATCCATTATATACATTCATTTATAATATTATGTAACATTTAAAGGTAAGAAATGAAATGCACCGTTCATGGAGACTGTAAGCCATACGTACGCATGAATGCTACTTTCATTTCTATTTCGTATTTAATGGAATGAAATTATAATGATATAAATGTATAATATAATTCCAGTATAATATAGTGTATAATAACATTTAATCCATCCTTTATACATCCCACATATGGCATTAACGATTCAAATCACTTTGAGGGGGCGGTAGTCCGCACATCCTAAAATGAAATTATCGCGTTTACCCATAATGAAAATCATAAAGTATGACATAAATGAGAAATACAGAAGTATAAGTAAAACATAAACATATTATATATCATATATAAATATAGTTACATCTTAATGTCCACCTTTGAAGGTGTTATATGAGTGTTGGACAATCATCGTTTCGTGAGGCAGAAATTCTCCATCCATAGAAACCGTACGTTCTTTAACCATTAGATGTAGGTGTGTATAAGTGTATATCTAATCCTTCTTATAAAAACATCCTAGTATATTTAGGATACTGGTTTTGTTATAAAATAAATGAATAAAAAGAGTTTAGGGGGTTGGAGAAGAAAAATAAAACAAAACAACATTAGAGAAGACATTACCTCAAAATCGGGTAACTCTTTTTGATTTGAGCCAAAGGCTTCCTTGGGAAGAGTTCTGCCCAACGTGAGGCTTCTAGAAGTAATAGGGGGAAGTTGGGAGAGTATTTGGGAAGATTTTGGCCGAGCCAAATGGATTTAATGTGTGAATTAGGTGGTAGAGGTGGGGGCCTTTTATAAGAGGAGAGGAGGGGGACTCTTGGAAAGTAATGAAATATTAATTTATTACACAATGATTTTAGGATTCTAAAGGTCCCACACTTCTATAATTCTAGGATAAGGTGATAAGGGTTATAAATATCCTCATCAAATAGGCTTTGGACAAGTTTAAGCCTTGGATTTTACATTATCTTCTCATTTTATTTAAATCGTTAAATAATGAGGTCATCACTGAATCATCATTATGTCATAAATAAATTAATTTATTTAATGTCTAAAAATTATAAAAAACATACTATGATGTAGGAAATATTTTTATCTTTCCAATGAATATTTATAGTCAAAAATATGACTTGTATAACCCCATGTAAAAATTGTTATAGTAAAACATTTCATGCTTGTGTCATTTTTTACTTTATCATTAAATAAAAGGTATTTATGTCATTTTCCAACTAAAGTGGCTCCATGGGGTCCCCAAGTTGACCCATGGATTTTCTTGGTCGGCCATGGAACATCAAATGAGGGTATGACAAGTGTCAAGCTCATCTCATATTGTTAAAACATTATTTTTACCTTAAACTACACTAATTACCTCTAATCACGATTAAGAACATAAAAGTTACTATTCACCAAAAATTATTTTAATCTCATTGAACCACATTATACTTCTTAATGACAACCATGTATGTCGGATTTTTGAAAATCAAATCACATAAGTGGTAATATTTCATTTAAATGAAAAATCATTTATATAACTACCACTTAGTGGTTTCACTATTCATCAAAAATTGAAGTTTTTCAGAACAATGCCAAAATTTCACCCTAAGATATAATTGATATTCCGATTTCAAAAATTATGTCTATTTTAAAAAATTCCAAAAATATAATTTGCATTAATTTATTTTATAATTAATTCCCGATGTCACAACAAATAGCGTGTTTTTAAGAAACAATTTATATCAAAAGATTAGCAATTGTTTATGTCCAATTTCAATGTTAAATTAATTCTAATGACCACCATTGGATAAAATTGTAAAAATATATTCTAATCATACTTTATAACCACTAAATAGTATAATTTATCACTATAAATTATTTTCATTAAAAAAGTTTTTTTTAAGTATTTTTCACTATTCATAAAAAATTAGAAGTTCTCAGAAAAATACCAAAAATTCAACATAGGCTAATTTCGATATTCCAAATCCAAAAATGAAGTCCATTTTGAAATTTAAAATTTCTATAATTTTAAAAAGTGGTTATTACTATTCATAATGGCTACTATGATTAGTCGTAGTGTTTTAGAACTCGAAGTTGCGTACAATGCAAGCTATTGCATTATTGAATGAGAAGCGTATTGTGGAAGCTCGGGGTGTTACATTAGTTTTCGAAGATGTTTTGTTTTTCACAAGATCTTGTGATGAATGAATTGACAGAATCTTCGAATTACCTATAGGGTTTTCGACTGGATATCTAATCATAGGTGTTTATTTCAAATCCATTGACCTATGTAGAGATAGAGGATAGGTATGTGGTGGTAGTAATGAACTTTTCAAGAATATTATTAAATTATTCCCTTTCTCTTTCATCTAGTGGTAGCTTTATTGGAACTCCAGGGAAAAAGAGGATGTGGAAGGATCACTATAGGAGTAGTGGAGGTGGTTCTCAACCACATTCCACTTCAGAACCTCCAATTACTTATATTACTATTCCTATGACTTTCTATCATCAAGGAATGGTCAGAAACACTTGTAATTTGTTTCCTTCACCTGTACATATGTGTAAAAGTTGTTGATGTAGTGTCCATATGCAACATTTCTAACACGCCATGCCTACTCTTTCATAGGGCCAAGTATGGTCGGCTCCAAAGGATAATGCAGTGAAGGTAAATGATTCAATGAGTAAAATTCTCTATTTATATTACTTTATAGTGAATCAGATCAATAGGGTGGAATTGTTTCTAGTGGAGGTAGATGTGGGTTCAATGATAGTGAGAGTTACAATATTTATTGCATCCTTAGTAGGGATTATATTGTTTGATAATACTTCTTCCCACTCATTTATATCTAGAAATTTTGTTACATTCATAACCTTTTGACAGAAATCATGTTCATTTTTATGGATTTATAGACACAACTCAGGAAGAGGAAATAGTATGGGTTTTAGTTTCCTTCTTGTGCACTATTGATAGCTAATAAAGATCGGGTCTTGAATTATATTTTTCCTGATCTATATTTTTTAACATCATCATCAAAATGAATTATATTTTTGATCATTAGGATGAGATTTATTGTTATCATTAGAGTTCCTCATTTCCTATAGATAATAATATTTCATTGGGATTTTATGGTGAGTGGGATATGATTTCTGGTAATGAAGGACCTTCCCACCAAGAGTTGACTAGTTTTTTCTCTACAGTCATATCTAAGGCGGATGATGTTTCCTATATTTTTGATCTTGCTGCCTTTGTTTGGGGTTTTCCTAATGATGATTTCTCATGTATTCCTCCTAAGAGAGATGTAGAGTTTTCAATTGACCTTGTTCCAAGGGCATGTCCAATATCAATACATTATTATCATATGGAACCTCTAGAGAATAAATAGATAATGATTTAGGTCAATGATTTGGTGGAAAGAGGTTTTGATCAGCCTAGATTTTTTCCATGGGATTCCAAGATTCTATTTAACAAAATTGAATATGGGTCACATCAATTGTGCATGGCCTATCAAAATTTGAACCAGCTAAGAGTTATGAACAATTATCATTTTCCTTGTGTTTATGATTTCATTAATTAGTTGAAGGTAGAAAATTTGTTTTTTAAGATTGATTGTCAGTCAAGTAATCATTAGCTTAGTGTTAGGAGCGTGTTATATCAAAGGGAACTTTTAGGTGCAGGAATGCCCATTAAAAATATTTTTAATTCTTTTGGATCCAACTAATGCTCCAAAACATTTCATGTATTTGATATATAAAATATTCAATCACTGCCTCTATAATTTTTTGTAGTTTTCATGGATGATATTTTTGATTACATTCGACCTGATAATGAGTATAAGTACCATTTGATTGTGGTTTTAGAAATATTGAGAAGTCACCATATCATTAGAAGGATTTTTAAATTCACATTATATATTCATGTAGTAAAATTCATAGGGAATGTGATTTGGGTGAATGGATTATCAGTTAATAATAAGAAGGTAATTATAGTATTTTCATTGGAAGAGACACAAAATTTAATTGAGATTCATAGCTTATATGGTCTTTATTGATATTATTGATGGTTTCTCAAGTATTTATCAAATATTCCATCATTTTTAACTATTTTTAATAAGAAAGCGGTGAAAATCCCATGCGATGAAAAGTGTCAGTAACTTTTGATGTGTTAAAATGCTATCTTACATCATCTCCTATTTTGATCTTAGTTGATTCTAGTAATGGGTAAGTGGTTTTCTATGATGATTTTGGCACTTTTATGTGTTGTTTGATCATAAATTATTACCCTATGGTGTCTCGTAATTATTTTTATCTTATAACACATTAGAAGAATTACCCCACTCATGATTTGTTGATTAAGATGGTTATGCATGCACTTAAGTGTTGGTGGTATTATATTTTTGGGGGAAAGATTCAATGTCTGTTATGACCATAAGAATCTGATCTATATCTTTTCTCAAAAATACATTAACATCAGACAAGGGTTGTGGGTGAAATACCATTAGATGTTTGAATTCAATATCGCCTACACCCTGGGGAAGGGCAATGTAATTGCAGTTTCTCTATGAAAGAATATACAATCACATGCCATTTTGGATAATGATTTCCAAGGTGTCCTTAGACTTTGTTTTAGGATTACCACAGACTCCTTGAGGGTGTAACTCTATTGGGGTGGTGATTGATCAGTTGAAAAAGTCATCTCTATTTATTCTAATAAAAGACACTACAAAAGTTAGGGATCCTAGGATTACATGGGGTTTGATATAAAATTGTTTCATTTAGGGATCCTAAGATTACATTGAGATTCTAAAGAAGTCTCCAAGAGCCAATTGGAACTAAGGTCATATTGAGTACAACTTATCATCCATAGGCAGATAGTTAGATAGAACATGTTATTCCGTTCACAGAGGATATTCTTTGAGCCTACATCTTAGATTTTGGAGGATCAGCAAATATCCTTTTGGGAATGGTTGAGTTTTAATATGATAGTTGTTGATAGTATTTAATAAGAGTGGCTAATTATGTGTCTTTTTTTGTTCACCTGTGAAAATGAAAACATTTTAGCGAATATGTGGGTGAGGATTATTTGTTGGGACCAATTTTGGTTCAATATACATAAGTATGGATTCAGTAATATGTCAATTATATATTATGTTGCAATTTGGTAGAAATACTATGCTGACTGGAGACATAGTGATTTGTATTTTTCTGATGGTGATGAGGTTTTATACAATGTTTATACTTATTTGGGTCACCATAGGCTTGGAAAACATGGGAATCTGCAATCAAGATATGTTGGAATGTTTGAGTCCACTGAGCAACTACAGAAATATTATTACTGGTAGGAATTACTAGTTTAGTTTTCAGGAATTCATGAGATTTTTTACATATCAAAGATAATGATATACCATCATAACACCTAAAGAGACATAAATTGGGAAGATACTAAGTTAGAGGTAGATTTTTTTGTTGAATAAAATCCCGTAGATATCATGGACACTCAAATGAAGGTTTTTCATGGGAAGTCTATTCTGTTGGTTAGAGTGTTATGATGGCATGAAACATATTCTACTAAGACATTGGAGTTCAATTCATTTTTTATAGAGAAATGGCATCACATATTTACCAAAATATATTCATCCATATTACATCCCATGTATGGTAACTCTTATGGTTGTGTGTTTCTAACATCCCATTACCCACTTTTTGGTAATTACATGCACTTTACATGTTTTCTTCTTTAATTGGATTCATCTTGGGACTCCATAAGATATAGAAATCATTTTGGTTAAATGAAATAATGTAAGGTGATATTTTGATGAATAAATAGAGCTATGATATAAATTTTTAGATGGTTTTGTGGGGATCTCTCTAATTTTTGAGAATGGAAAAGGATTTTTGTTGGGTTAGTGAATGAATCCGCAGTTTTGGAAGTCTACTATAAAAATAAACACCATGGATGGGACTACATGAAGTGTAATTTATTCATGGTGGATGGCGAGAATATGGCATTATGTGGGAAGGGATTACATTCCAGGTACATATTCTATGAAATGTATTGTTAAAATGATTGTTTTTAATTAAATGGTTTGGTGTTTTTCGGTATATCTTAGCCCTGAGAATTACAGGATGTGAAAAGGGATTTCAAGCTATACAAATGTTGTGGTCTAGGATTCTAGTGCACCGCTCAACTAAAATTTTTATTCATTAATTAACATATCCATTATATCTTGACCTATATCCCTTATTCGATGACTTTGGGTGTCTCTATTTTATATAGATTGATTCATTCAGAAATTGATCACCATTGTGGTTGGTTTTTCTCTCTCCAGGTGAGTAAGCTTTTCTTCTTCTTCATTTTTTGGTTCATGTTAGTTTCATTACATTGAGTAATCATATCCATTGGACCATGGTGATGTTTTATCTTCATTCATTCTTGATCTATTGGTGATTTGGATTAGGGGGTTATTTTCATTATTTGTTAGGGTGTGAGGGGTGCATGTTTATGAGGTAAGTGTCATTTCATCTTCACCTCCAACCCTTTTTTTGAATTGAATAAATTCTAATATATTTAGGTTATTTACATGGCCTTTTTTGTAATTGTTGTTATCTTATTTTTAGTGAATCCTTAATGGGAATGTGAGACCCTGAGTTTTGATACTGGAGGTTCTATCTATAGCTAGATTTGAATGAACTGTATTTGAATTATATTAAAAACTTATTTATAAATAATTATGAAATGATTGTTTTGTGTATTAAATGGATTTGTGTTAAAAGTCCAGTTTTCCATATTTTATGGTAAATAAAAAAACTAGTATTTTAAATTAATTGATTTGATTTATGAAATTAAACAAATTATAATCCTTGGGTACATAGGTGGAATGTTTAGGTTCGGCCCATCATCCATATTACCATTGGTAGGTTTGGGCATGGGGATTTTCATTTCTACCTATCCCTTTTGTTCAAGAGGAATATTGTTAACATTATTGAGGGGTTCACTCATGGGGTGTTCCTCTTCAACCTTTTCCTATGTTATAGGGACTTGTTGTGTACAAGTGATTTGTTGTTGTATGAGTAGTTTCTTAGCTAGACCCATTGAGTGTTATGGCATGATTCACTTGTTCTTGGATATGTACTATTTTGTATTTGATATGAATTATTTTTCATTTTATAAATGATAATGTAAATTATTTATGAAATTAATATACCTTTCCTTTTTTTTGGAATTATTGGAAAAATGGAAATATTTACCAATATTTGACAAAATTACCTTACCGCTTATCATGCCAGGTTTTATATATAATGAATATACATGAGTTATTCTTACAGATACTTGTTTTGTAGCACTTGGGAGAGACCCTACTGAGCATGATATATTAGACCCTACATATGTATTTGGCTGTGCACAGTCCAAGTAATATCTTTCAATGTATGGAATCGAAGGGTTCCACAATGAGGTGTCATGGTTTTCTGTCAGATGAGTTAAGAAGCTTATGGGTAGATAATGGGAATCTACCAATGATATCACATGTAGCAGTTAGATTTCATGTTTTTGTAGTATGTCATGGTATGAACTATACAAGGAAATTGTTTCTTTTATTTTATTTTTTGGTTTTCATTGTTTTTTTGTATTTATGGAATATTTTTATCTTTCCCTATACTATTTATGGTTTATATATATGCCATGTTGATGCTTTAGGTTGGGAGAAATCATTCTCTTTGGTTTTTTTATGTTTTTGAGCTAGTCACTAAAAAATGGGTATTAGGAAACCCCTTTGTGTATGTGACATGCTAGGTTGGGTTCCAGTTTGACAGGGTATTCATGTCAATTTTTACAACAACAACCAGATATACAAATTCTATACCATTTTTAAGTATAGAAAGACAAGTAGTCTATAGGATCATCCCCCATCACTCAATATTCCCCACATATATAATTTATTCCCTGTATATATATAACGAAAAAAAACCAATATATTTCTTTATCACAGTCTAATTTGGTTTTTCTTTTATATAAATAACAACTTGATGTTTGGTGATGCTAAGATTATATATTACATGTTCCAACATTAGTGAATTTTTTAGCTATGTAATAAAAATATTATATTTATAAATATAACGAAAAATGAAATGTTTTACTTCCATATCCATACAAACCTACACATTTAGATCAGTAATGAGTGAGTTAAGGGTGTAATATAATTGCTGTCATGATGTTTTTTGAGAGTTGCCACACATATCCAACATAAAATATTTAATAAGGAATTTTTATTGTAACACAAATTTGAAATGTGATAGTTGTTTTTTTAAATCATTTATTTATAATATAACTAAATAATCACCAATATTTATGAAAGGGTCAATCATTGAACCATGACATGGATATTTTTTAGAGTATTATATACACATGTGGGCATGGGTTGTTTTAACATCCCTCCTCACTTGATGCATCAATATGGATGGAATAAAATTTAATAAAATTACAAATAAAATTTTTTTGTGGAAGTTTTGTAGTCTTTATAACTATGTACAAGGATTTTTTTTGAAGATTTACTCTAAAAAAAGTAGAAAAATAATGCTACATTTATTTGAATTTTTTTACTCACAGTTTCCTTATCAATCCTACACACGTATAACAATGAAATATTTCACCATTTTTGAAGATTATTTACAAATATTTTAGATGGTTAAATTGATTTCATGAACATATGTTTAGTATTTTAGAGATCATTAAACACTCTTGATGAAGAGGATGAGATCTGATCAAAGTATGCTACCAATATTTATATTACTCACTATCCTCGGAGCTCTTGAGTGAGTCTTAATTTTTATTTAGGAATTTATTATACCATTTATGAAATAATAAAATTATTATCACTAGAAATTACATTATATTCAATCATTTACCACATGATAAATCATTGATATACAGGGGACACTTAGAAAAAATAGTATAAAATGCTATGATATTCATGATGGAGGAGTTTTCACTATAACATCATCTTAGTATAATGTCAATAGTTTCACCTATTTTCTGACCTTTTTTAATATACTAATATAGTTCAATGAGAGAATTTTTTTATCATTTGGAGAGACATATTAATTTAAATATGTTTATAGTGTTATCTCCCTACCCTAATTGGCTTTCAATGATATTAATATAATCATGTGAGTAGTATGATATCATCCAAACCTAAAAAAGGAATATAAATTCATCAATGAGTGATGATCCATGTAGAAATAAAACATGCAACTTGTTTCTTTCAATTTCAACATATTTAGGTATGATTATTTCAATGTATAACTACAGATTTAAAAAACAGTTACATTAACCATTGATTAATGTGTTTTAATGAAATTTTTTTAAGGGTGAAAAGTTTTAAATAAGGAGGTGAACACTAAGTCAACACCTATGATAGTGGTAAACACTACTCAAATGTTACCTTCCATAGGTATTAAGCCCATAATTACTTATTTATTCAGGTACATGACTTTTTTCTATGAATTCATTACAAAGAAATCATTGTTCCCACAGTCTTTTGGATTAATATATTATTAATCTTTAATTATTATAATTAATTTTAATTATTTGATATCATCTACCATCATTGGTTTAAGTAATTCATAAATCGCTATAATTTGTACCCTAATATATAATTTTTTATATTATTTTAACATGATTACAAAGTATAGATTTGAGGAAACATCCAGGAACTCTTATAAGATATTTCCAAGTAAAAAAGGATTTTATTTCCAAAATATTTATTAAATAATATAGAGGTTGTGAGCTATTTAAAATTTATCTCTAGGAAATATGAATAAAGATGTTAATCACACAATATTGGTAATCAAGAAATTATGTGCATCAGTGTAGCTGAAATTACACTTATGAATCAATGAACAATTGAACATTTAATGTATAGAAATGGTTACCTAAAATATTATATTCAAACCCAATACTAAGTGGTTATAATTATTTAATTTATAAATTTCCATCATGAAGAAATGAGCTTAACGTACAATAAAAATTTATTTATGAGTGTATATGCATACTCATGTATTTAAATTGATAATTTCCTGAATGTACATCCAAATTATGTTTTCCCAATGTTTATATCAAAATTTTAGTTATTTAAATATTGTTTTTAAAGAATATATTTTAGTGATTAATATTGATGAATATTGATTATAAGGCATATTGGTTATAGAAATGGTGATACATAATGACCCCACCAGGACAGTGGTTGTGATTTTGGCTAATATTGAATTGGTCAAAAGTACATCTAAATAAATTAAGAATGAATACTAAGACCCCATCAATTTTATTACCAAGAAGATAAAGATTCATATTTTAAAACTCAATATAAAAATAAATAATTATAAGAAGGTAAATATATAGAAACAATTTCCTTTGTAAATTCCTTTATATAAAATGAGGAATTCAATGAATGTAATCAATGAATTAATGAAAGTATTATATCCCATAAATATTTAGTCAATAAAATTAAAATGGAGTTGAAAAAAAACGAAAAATTATTTTTTAATAAGTAATTTTTATTGTAACACAATTTTGAAATGAGATAGTTGTTTTTTTAAATCATTTATTTATAATATGACTAAATAATCACCAATATTTATGAAAGGGTCAATCATTGAACCATGAAATGTATATTTTATAGAGTATTATATACACATGTGGGCATGGGTTGTTTTAACATCCCTCCTCACTTGATGCTTGAATATGGATGGAATAAAATTTTAACAAATTACAAATAAAAAACTGTTGTATAAGTTTTGTATTCTTTATAACTCAGTTCAAGGATTTTTTTGAATATTTAATCTAACAAAGTAGAAAAATAATGCTACATTTATTTGAATTTTTTTACTCACAGTTTCCTTATCAATCCTACACACTTATAACAATAAAATATTTCACTATTTTAGAATATTATTTAAAAATATTTTAAATGATTAAATTTTTTTCTTGAACATATGTTTAGTATTTTTGAGATCATTAAACACTCTTGATGAAGAGGACGAGATCTGATCAAAGTATGCTAACAATATTTATATTACTCACTATCCTAGGAGCTCTTGAGTGAGTCTTACTTTTTATTTAAGAATTTATTATACTATTTATGAAATAATAAAATTATTATCACTAGAAATTACATTATATTCAATCATATTCCACTTGATATATCATTGATATATAGGGGACACTTAGAAAAAAATAGTATAAAATTCTCTGATATTCATGATGGAGGAGTTTTCACTATAATATCTTCTTAGTAGAATGTCAATAGTTTAACCTATTTTCTAACATTTTTTAATATACTAATATAGTTCAATTAGAGAATGTTTTTATCATTTGGAGAGGCATATTAATAAAATAAGTGTATAGTGTTATCTCCCTACCCTAATTGGATTACAATGATATTAATATAATCATTTGAGTAGTATGATATAATCTAATCCTAAAAAAGGAATATAAATTCATCAATGAGTGATGATCCATGTAGAAATATAACATGCAACCTGTTTCTTTAAATTTCAACATATTTAGGTATGATTATTTCAAAGTATAACTACAGATTTAAAAAATAGTTACATTAAACATTGATTAATGTGTTTCAATGAAAATTTTTTAAGGGTGAAAAGTATTAAATAAGGAGGTGAACACAAATTCAACACCTATGATAGTGGTAAACACTACTCAAATGTTATCTTCGATATGTATTTAGCCCATAATTACTTATTTATTCACCTACAATATTTTTTTCTATGAATTCATTACTTAGAAATCACTGTTGCGATAGTCTTTTGGATTACTATATTCTTAATCTTTAATTTTTATAATTCCTTTTTCTTTTTTGATATTATCTACCATTATTGGATTATGTAATTCTGAAATGGATATAATTTGTACCCTAATATATAATTTTTTATATTATTTTATCCTGAGTACCAAGTACAGATTTGAGGAAACATCTATGAACTCTTATAAGATATTTCCATGTAAAAAAGGATATTATTTCCCAAAAATTGATTAAATAATATGTAGGTTGTGAGATATTTAAAATTTATCTCCAAGAAATATGAATAAACATGTCAATCATGCAATATTGGTAATCATGAAATTATGTGTATTAGTGTAGCTGATATTACACCTATGAATCAATGAATAATTAAACATTGAATGTATAGAAAAGGTTAACTAAAAAATTATATTCAAACCCAATATGAAGTGGTTATATTTTCTTAATTTATAAATTTCCATCAAGAATAAATGAACTTAATCTACACTGAAAATTTATTTATGAGTGTATATGCACACTAATATATTTAAATATATCATTTTCTGAATGTACATCAAAATTATGTTGTCCCAATGTTCTTATTAAAATTTTTGTTATTTAAAAATTGTTTTTAAAGAATATATTTTAGTGATTAATATTGATGAATATTGATTAAAAGGCATATTGGTTATAGAAATGGTGATACATAATGACCCCACCTAAGAAGTGGTCGTTATTCTTGCTAATATTGAATTGGTCAAAAGTAAATCTCAATCAATTAAGAATGAATGCTAAGACCCCATCAATTTTATAACCAAGAAGATGAATATTCATATTTTAAAATTGAATTTATAAATAAATAATTATAAGAAGGTAATCAAATAGAAAAAATATCCTTTCTAAATTCCTTTATATAAAATGGGGAATTCAATGAAGACAATCAATGAATTAATGAAAGTATTGTATCCCATGAAGATTTATTCTATAAAATGAAAATGGTTTTGAAAAAAAAGAAAAATTAATTTTTATTTTTCACGGGAACAAGGTTTTTGGGAAATAATATTGAAAAGATTATTCTCTTTAATAACAAAAGGATAATGAGGGAGCAGAGATCATTGATATGGAATCCAAACTGTATAAATTTGAAAAATAATAGTTTTTAGAGTGGATCTTTCTAAATAAAAAGTAAATTAAATTATAATTAGATATGATAAAAATAAAAATTTTAATACTCAAAGGAGAATTATAAATTCTTTGAAACATGAGATGAATTTAATGTCAGAATATATAAAGGAATCACAGTTTAATAAAATATAGATAGAATATTCAAATAAGATAGATTAATTACTTTAATCATCACACCCTCACTCAAGGAAAAAAGATGTTTTATATGGTATTAATAATCAAAAAATGAATGAAAAATATTTTTTAAAATAATAAAATATTTTAAAAGTGATTCTTCTCAAGAAGATATCATTACATGTGTTCATAAATCAAATATGATAAAAGTTGTGAAGACCAAAGGAGAGAAAAAAAATTTCTCCTAACCAAACAATATTCTCACAAGTAATAGGATAGCTGAGAACAATAAAATGAATTTCACTATAACCATATAGGTCTTAAATACCACTAATATAACAGATGAATGAAAAAGAGAACTATCTTTGATGAAATTTCATGTGAAAGAATCACATAATTTGTTTTCACCAAACCACATGTATTCATGGAATTAATATTAATGCATGGGCTTATAAATCTCAATAAAAATTTAATTATGTTAGAAGGAATGCAATATATTTCTTAATAATTATCCCAAACTATTTGGTGATGAAAATAACACTAAAATTAGTTCCAAATAGTATTTTATAGATATTAGGCATACTAGTTCACCTAGGAGAAAAAGTAGATTCAATATCAATTTATAGAAATATTTATTACAAGGAAAAAATTAATTTTTTTATCATAATTCCTGTTTAACATATTAAATTATATGGATACTTGAATCAAGGGGGATAAATCAAACAATGTGGTAGTGAGATAAGGAATATGTGAAGCAGAAAACCCCTAATCATACAAATTGATTGAGAAAAACATCTATAAGATACTTGATAATTTCAAAAATGGCTCAATTATTTCATCCACACACACATATTTTCAAATGGAATAATTTTTATCAGATGAGGTAAAATAGAAAATACATTATGGTGGTATATTAATTAGAATATAGGGATAATGTTTTATTGATATTCCACATCAAAATCTGAATCTGGAAATTAAAATACCATTAATTTTTCCTCTTCAACATTTTGGTTTGACTGAAATTTATATCCCTCATATACCCATTCATTATATATCCAATGGGGGAGAGATAAATCCACATATTTCAAAATATATATTTCAATCCTAAAAATGGATATTCACATTTAAATATATAAGGGGATATTGAAGTGACTAATAGTTGAATTCATTAGGTTATTAACATTTTTGTAAGATATTTCATGTCTTATCATAATAGATAATAGAATTTATAGCGATCAAGGATTAAAAAAACAAAACAGGAAGTTAAAAGACCCCAAGAATTATATGTTGGATTATTCATCAATGTTTATTGAGATTCTAGCTATTTGAATAACGATAAAGTTGGAGATTAGGATTGTCTAAAATATTTTTGATTATACGATTAAGGAATTCCTTCTCATGAGGAAAATTTTAAAAACGTATATCAAGGAAAATGAAATTAAAGATAAATTCATGAACCCATCCCAAAATATTCCATGATAAAAATAAATCTGTGTTCTCAATGACAAAATATTCTCACAAAAATAACATAATGAATATTTCTATAAAAATCAACCAATATAGTGATTTGGTGGTGACATGCTCATATTTGGAGTTCTATTGTTCAATCCCCTGATAAATAAAATTAAGGGAGAAAAATAAATTCAATATTGTACTGATGTTATTTTTAATTATTTAATATTACTTAGATGATATTTTCTTTCATGATGGGTTTCCATGATTATATATGACTAAATTAATAATAAATGAATTTAGAATATATGGAGTTATTTTAAGGCTATCAGATTTTTATACCAAAAATCCATTAATGTTTATGTGGTTTATGAGTGTACTTGATGTTTTGGGGACTATCTTAAAGTTTTACATGGTGGTTTATGGTGAATTATATACTAGAGAATGAATTCGTATGATGATATTTTCAAGTATGGATTGATTTTATACTATGTGAGTGATCTTAAATAAAAGGAATCACGAATATTGACTATATAGAATAAGATATTGAAGTAAGAGAGTAATTTTGGACATTAATTAAAATGATAGTTTCATTTTAAAATTATTTATTTAATGGGTATTTTCACATTTCTGGGATGGATTTCATATGAATAAATAATATGTCTTTGGATAAGTGGTAGGTAATGGAAAATAGTTATCAATGGTGGTTACAAACACATAAATTTTCAATGAATGGTCACATTATTGAACTCTATGGAGGGAGGATTACCTATTTTATGTTAATGTTACCCAACGTTAATGAATACCTTTTAAGAATATTGGATCATACTAGAGGATCATTGAAGTTTTTATTCAGTGTTTGGAGTTCAAACAAAGAATTAAATTTTACCTTGATTATTGTTTTATATTTTTAATTATATTTCATGTTAAATATTTATTTATTTTTAGATCATTGATTCTCATTAATTTTTTAATTAAAATTAACAAAATTTCATAAAATAATTTATCATCTCAATTTGTGGTCTGATACAAATCTTATTCATCATTGAAGATGATTTTTATAATGGGATCATCTAGTTGATGAAATTAGAATCATCATATGAGAAACAAATGATTTCATTAATATACTATATCAGGAAAAAGTTTGAATAAACTATAAGATTGAATTAAATTTTATATGAAGTATTATGCCATTTTATTTTTTGTGTTAAATGTTATTTATGTTGTAATTTCAGGTTTATGAAAAATTTCCTTAAATGAAATGCAAATTTCATAGTGTACATTTTTTGATTTTTTATACCTCCACATGGAATATTCATATGTAATTTTTATATAGTGAATTTTATTTCATGTTATCAAATTCACAAAGTTTATGGAATAAACTTATTTGGAGTAGTTTTTTGTAGTTATTTCCAAATAATCATTGTATTTTACGATACTGAGATTCAGGATTACAGATTACATGTTCATACCTAAGTAATTTTTTGGGCTATAAATTGGATGATCATATTTCTATATATAACTAATGATATTTGAATTTTTTATCTTTCAATATCCATTATAACCACCTCATTTTTATTATAAATGAATGATTAGATGCCGAATTATATTATATTTCTATAAGTTATGAGTAGCAGACCACACGTGACTAACATGAACAATTTAAAAGGGAATCATTATTATTTTACCCACTTGAAATGGGTCCGTTGAGGGGTTGTTTATAAAATTATTTATGTATGATATGGCCACATAATAATTATTTCAATGGGTAGGGGTGGGGGGTTAATCATTGAGCCTTGAATTTATAATTAGATATATATGTGTGTGTTTGTGTGTGTGTGTGTCTCCCAGGTTATATCTAGATCCCATCCTCACATATTGCAAGAATTTGAAATGAAAAAATTTGAGAAATACATAATAAAAAATTTTGGGGGTTTTTTATAATGTTTGAATGTAAAAAATAATTTTTTAAGAGTCATAAATAAAAAAATGGTATGATTATGGCTACATTGTTTGATATGATTACTTTTCATTATTTCATGTAAACTTTTACCCTCTTATTTCACTAATATATTTCACCACTACTGAATATTATTGATAAATAATTTGGTGCTTTATAATAGAGACGTTATATTATGAACTATAACAACCATATAAAAGTGAAACATAATATTCTAAATGTAACTACCCATGTCCACAAGGCTCACCTATTTTTTTGAGATCCATCCTGATCCGGAATCCACATTTAGGCATGATTAATATAGCATAGTGTCAGGATGGTTGACCTCATGGGAAGTTTTACAGGGCATGTGAGAGTGATGAGAAATCACACTGAAAGAACATGTGCTATGCTATGGGGAATGTCATTATTATGATTGGTTTCCAAGGTATGTAATTTTATATAGAGTATTTGGATGAAAAAAAAATTCTTATTAGAGACCCATGGGGTTATATGGCTAGGATCATGGACCAGAGAGTTTGGGTTATAGAAAATGGCATTAGATCCATTGACTAACGTGAAAGTTAATTGCAACTGCCATGGTTTGAGGTTTTGGGTTGACAAAAATGGAGTTCTGAAAATATGTGGTCTATAAATATGATACTTAATATACCTAATGTTACAACCCATGTCAACAAGTTTCAACTTAAAAATATAGAGCATACTTGAATTCAACCCAATTATTTATCATTCTTGGTAAGGAGTAGTTTTAGGATGTAAAATATCTTGGGATGTTTCCCATGGTAAAATTGAGTGAGAAAAAACACATAGGAGGAACATATTTTGGAATTTGGGGACAATCATTTTTTGGTTGGAAACCCTGGTTCGTAATACCCTGTAGTGTGATGGATTAGATATTAAGAAATTAAAAGAGACCACTGAGACCAGATTCCAAGGATCGTTTCCCAAGGATTTTGGATAATGATATGTATTATATGTTGAATATATTTATACATACTTATAAAATAATAAAATATATTTAGATCATACTATCAACATTCATGTTACTCACATTTCATGGAGAACCCTTGTGTGTCTTTCTATTTATCGAATAATCGTTCATACACTTGATTAAAGAAGTAAAATATTTTCCATACATTTACACTAAAATACATCATTTACACTATCATCCTTTTCATGGCATGTAAAATTAATTTTGTTTTAATGGGTATTTATATCATAGGGTATAACCTTGGTCATCTATCAAGGATATTTGGATGTTTAAAGTTCCTATTTTTAATAAAATTAATAAAAGAGGTGGTGGTTTTGAAAATAGTTATAAAATTAAAATTACCATATTAATTATTTTAACAGTTGAAAAGGGATGGTGGTGTTTTATAATTATAATAGAAGGAGTTTATTGGATGATCAAATCATATCTTATATAGTTCATTGTTCTGAAAGTTTCACATTGTTTAATGGAATACATTGGTTGAGGGTTGTCAAGATCTTGATTCCCCTATTTCTTCTTAAAATGATTAAAAACGAACTAAACATTGACACAAAAATTTTGTTGTCAATGTTTTGATATCAAACATAGAACAAGTGCTACCATATCATACTTAAATCATATCTATGTGTTAGAAAAAGAGGATTCATGTCTTGTATAATCGGAATAACTAAATATTCCCACTCAAAATCTCAACATAATCGGTGCCGAAATGAGTAGTGTTTTGCTTTACTTTATCAAATAAATTAATTCATAGGATATAGATGATTATGTTAAACCTAATTGAAACATTTAAAACATAAATTACACAAAACCAGTATAATAACATGTCTGAACTCCCTCCCACATTTCTGAAGCTCCCTCAAAATGACCTTCAACCGTTTAGCTCTCTATTAAGAGGTGGAAGAGGCTTGGGTGGAACATCACATTCATTCATGATCTCCCTCTAATGATAGGGGAATCCAATGCTACTTAAATGAATATATGAATCTTTTTGGACTATGAAATTCTATATAATTTATAAATAGTTGAACTTACAAATGTTATGCTGAAGGTTCCAATTTATTGGCAAAGCGGACTGTGATTTTGGACTACTATATTTTAGAAATCCACATGGCCTACGGAAATCAACATCTATAAATTATTATATATTTTTTTAACGAAACTAAAAAAAATAACCCACATCAGTACAATATTTATAGAACTTTGGTTATCATTATGAGGCTTACAAATTGAGATATGTATCAAATACTGAACAAATCATTTAACAAGATGCATATTTGGTTTCTTGTATTGAAAAGTTTCTTTGGGCCTCATAATTGAATAATTTGTATTGGGTGTCTTTAAAAGAGTTTCAGAAAACATATTATTGGATACAATCACAAATTTTAAACCCATTTTGAAGCACATATTTCATAGAACATGAAAAATATTTGAAATTTTTTCATGGTCTTCCATGCATTTTTACCCATTTTGCTTCAACGTAATTTTGGATCCCCCAAATCACCTCCACCTATAGTGAAATATTCCTGAAAAGTGATATCATCTTATTTAAAAATGATAAATAAAAAATAATTTTATCGAAAAAGAAGTTAATTTTTTTATTAAAATTTTAATTTCTGAAGAAAAATCATTTAACAGAATGGTATAAGGGTGGAAATGCATAGTTAATCGCCACACGATCACACCCCCACACTAAAAAATTTAACTCTTAGGAAAATTAAAATTTAACAAAAATATGTATGCATGTATTCCAATATCTTGATGGTTTAAAATAAAAGGATAATTAAATTCCTTATAGCAATGTGAATAGATAAAATATCACCCAAAGGATTTATTCTCTGGCATCATGGAAAAAGTTCAATCATTAATTGTATTAGAAGAAAATTCCTGGAAATGAATGAAACCAATTTTTTAAAATAACTTAAAAGTAAAATATTTAATTATCTCTCAACATGTGTGTGTAAAAAAACATTTTATTATATTATTTCAACTTTTTATCAATTAAATATATGTTATTTTATGATTTTCTTCTAAAAGTATTATATCCACCAAACCTACCCTACACAATTTTAAATAAAATTTATAGGCCCACTAACTTATGAATTCTTAGAATTATAACAATAAGATTCTCACCATTATATCCCCATTTTTTACATTTAATCGATCCCCTCATTTATTAATTTTTTTCCAAAGTTGAACATGGAACAAATCACACACTCCTCACTCATGCCTTGATTGATAACCCCATATCACTAATTGTAAGTGTTATAAAATGATCAATGTTTGAGGAAGGGTGGTTTTATACTTCTCAAGAAACAAACCAATTTTTTTGTAGTTTTATTTTTATTTCTTTGGGGCATACAACAATCAGATTATAGGTACAGACACATAGGTCAATAAACCACTGTAATGAAAAAGATATGATAAGGAATAAAAATATGGGAAAGTATTTTTATATTTTTGATAAATATTAACCTACCATAAATTTATCTTTTTTTAGTTAGGAAATATTCATACATAATTTTTGGGTGAACATATGTTTGGATATATTAGGTGACACAATTTTCACATAAACCACTCACACAAAGGGTTCAATTATTCTCAATATTTCAAAATGATAAATCCATTAATATAATTGACACAAAACCAATTTACAATAAATTTTCACAAATAAATATTAAATCTGTTCTAAAGCACACATTTCATCAGTGAATTAATTTTCAATGTCACAAAAAATAAAATAGGGAAATATTTCACCTATTTTCAATATTTTCCATAGTTCTATGGGAAAAAATAAATGAATATTCTAGCAAAAACATGAGTGGTGGGAATGGGGGATATGGGTGGTAAAAATACTACATAATAAGTAAAAAATAGAAAAAGAATAAAGATAAAAATAATTCATACATAACTCAGGAATGAACTCATCCCCCAACACATAGATTATGCACTCTCCATACATTTAATAGAAGAGTGTGTGGGAATGTCATATAAAACCTAGAGGGTTTCATTTTCAGTTTTCTTCCCAAATGTGGAGTCCCTCCATTGGGGAATCCCTGAGGTATTTGTGATATTTCTTTTGGTGAGACCAATTAATAGTTATTTTTTTCATCAATTTCAACTTGAACAACACCAAAATGATAAAATTTATTAACAATATATGGGTCAAACTAGTGGGAATTTAAATTACATAGATGTAAATTCTACTAACATTAAAAGGGAGGAGCTTTATCCAAATAGGGAAATAAAGATGAAGTTTTAGGTAGACATTAGAATACATGGTTCACTCCATATAAATTTGAGAGTTCTAATATGAATAGCTACCAATTTACACAAACATCAGATTCTGTAGATTTTTTGAGATCCAACACCAGAAGGATTATAATTTCATTATATAGTGGACCAATAGGCTTGATTCTCTATCTCAACAGAGAGGTGAAGACTTTTTCCAAAAAACAAGATGATATGGAATATAGAGACCCTATCTATTTACATATAACATTAAATGATTTTATGCATGATTATTCATCATAGTAAAAACCAAGGATCATAAAGTTTAGTGTCTGGGAAGGCTAGGTATATAAAACTGAAAACAAGGAACTAAATAAAACATTTATTTATTTAATATTAAAATAGAGCTCCTAACCTACATTGATCTCAAACATCAACATAGGGTACCTTGGGTAACACATGAACAACGGGATGAGCTAAATATCCTAATAAGGGACTAACCATATGAACAAATCATTAGCACATGGGATATAAGGAATGCCGTTAGAAATTAAAAGGAATTAAAAATATGGAATCATAACATATTAACATGGAATCAAATAAACATGGATTCCTAATAATGTGGCTAAAACATAAAAAATTAATTTAGCATGAGTCAATGAAAACCTCCATGATCTTTTCACATGGAAGCACAAGCCAAGGCTAACCACCCAGACCATCACACATGGTAGCACAAGCCCAGGATAACTGCCATGAACATCAAAAATAACATCTCATAAGACTCAATATTGACAATTCATTGGACCAAAATATGGGTTCACCCATATTAACATGTTCATGAATACACTTTCCACATGTAGAATCATACATAACCAATTATACATAATAAGAATGGTATCCATGGAATGAAATGTGTATCCTAATCATGTCCTAAAACATAATATTTGGGTGTATCATACTAGTATAAATGAAATAAAATAATTAAAACATACATGGAAATTGATAATGTGAAATAGACATATATCATGTTAAATGATGTCAAACAAAATTTAAAACTTTTAATAAGAGTATTTCAAAAAAAATACCATTAAAACATTTTCATGTCATTTGAAGGAAAACACTAAAGAGCCATTAAAGTAGAAAATGGAATACTCTTTTATATAAATCCTGAAGTGAAACAAGGATTATTTCATAATAAAAATACTGGTTTTATAAAAAACATTTTTTCATTAAATATATGATATATTTAATTTTAAATTACATAATAATTTGGGATGTTCCCTCAAAAAGGGTTTGCATATTGGGAAGTATTGAGGAGGAGACATTTAAAAACATGAATATACCCAAAAGTTAATGATTAAGGGATATTGATATATGTGTTTAGAGAGTATACAAAACTTTAATAAGATGTAAATAAACATAATAGGAAACTTCATTTGGGTAGAGAGACTGATAGAGCGACCTGAAGGAGTAAAGGTGGCTTAGGTTTAATCCCTTATTGAATATTTATGTGGTATTGGGTATACATAAGATGGAATAATGAGAGAGGAAAATGGGTTTCTCATATTTTATAAATCATGGGGGTAGTATGGGGAAGGTGTGAAATTATACCCCAACATTAGAAATTATTTACAAAGGACATAACAAAGAATTGGTTCTCGATTAAATGTGAGAAACAGTGGATCCCTTAACTTAGGACCAATGTTGTGCTTCTCTAGATCATAATGACCCGAAATATCAAATTATGTTCATTAATTAATAATTAATGAAAAAATATTACATTTATGAAATTTATTAAAACTTTTTTGAGTTTTTTCATAACCTTTTAATTGGGTAAGAGGTTCAATTTCATTGTTCGGGTCCGTTTTCTTCCTTGGTTTTAATGATCAATTCACTTATATTAATGTTTGGATAAATATGTATAATATGAATTATTTTCCAGAATTGAATTTATATTACAATAGTGAACATCTAGAATGTAACGTGGTTGTAAATTTAATTTGGTTACATAGAGTGAAGTTGAATCATTATATAAAATATTAATGATTAACTCTGGGATTAATTGGGGGATTTTTCTAACAATTAACTTCTTCCAATTATTATTTTAAATAATGTGTGTAAAAGTATTCCATAACAAAACATAAGATAAAATACATTTTCAATATTCTAGTTCATCCATAAAAATGGATCCATGATAGGAATTGTAGATGGTAATAGAAATTGATAACTCGTTGTCTTTAAATTTCATTAATTAACACATCACGAACATTATTTTCATTTCTTTCTTATAAAAGGATGGGAAAGGATAGATGATAATAAATTATCCCACTATCATAACAACATTATATTACATGGATCTTAATAGTTTTTCTATACCATTTGGATGAGGTGAGGTCAGGAAAGAAAAGAGAACAAAGGAACATGGATATAAAATGAATGAAAAGAAAAGAGGAATTTAATTATAGATTTAATCTTCCTTGAGAGCCTCTTAAGGGGAGAGGATTTGGTATTTTGAGTAGACCAAGGGCTTCTGGACGCGTTGGTGGATCTTGGGGATGGATTTGGGTATAATTAAAGGATGCCACAAGGCTTGAGAGGTGCGAAGAAAAGAGGGGAGTGTTGGTGGTTTGTACAGTTTTTCATAATATTTTAATCATTAGTTTATAATTTTTCCATAAGATAAGAAATAGTGATGTTTCATGGTCCAAAAATGGTAATTAGTGCATGTGAATTCTAAATAAGGTTTCTTACATACTCCATGATTCGTGGAATATTCTATTTATCTTATAATGTATATATACGGTAAAATATCATATTTCATTGATCATAAAAAATTCAAGTATTTCATAAAAATCCAAAAAATTAACACAATACATTTTTAGACATATTGAATCAAAAAATAAAATTCAATTTTGAAAAATAATTTTTTGTGAATGATAAATTTATTTTATAATAAAATAATAATTTACATGAAAAATACATATTTTAAAACAATGAATGATTTTATAATGCTTTCAAAAATTATATAAGGTATTATAAAATATCATAAAACAAAAAGAAATAAAATTAGTAATTTATGAACACCATTTAGGGATATAAATTTTCTTTTAAACTAATTAATTTTTTATAATTAATTTTTTATGACATACAAAAATACCAATGCTTTTTACTTTGGTCATATTATCACTTATAAGATTCCTAAATTTTATTTATATATTCATGGTTGTGGTTACTACACTTTTGAATGATTTAATATTTATTATGGTAGGTTACTATTCACAAAAAATATTTTCTTATAAGACTGCATATATAGTTCTTATCACAACCATTTATGTAATATTTTTTAAATTCAAATCACAGAAGTGACAATATTATATTTAAAGGTCACATAGTACATTGTGTTTAATTTTGTGGTGAATTCAAGTGATTATATAACATAACAATAACAAGGGGTTTTCCATTAAGAAAAAATTGGGTCGTTACATTATTTAACCATTAGGAAATTTCTCCCTTGAAATTTCATTTTATATTCAAATCCATAATTAGGTGCAGGTACTTTTCGATCACTGCCTCCTCTAGTTCCCAGGTTGACTCTTCGTACTTATGGTTCTTCTATAGTACTGTGATGAGGTGAATTTTCGTGTTATGTAAAAATTTGTCTCTGTGATCCAAGAGTATCATTGGCTACTCATCGTAAGAATTATCATCCTCCAATTGTACGACTTATTAATAGAGTACATGAGAAGTTTCTGGTACGTACTTCCCTAAAATGGATTTGTGGAAGACATCTTGTACTTTAGAAATAGTGGGTATAAGTTCCAGTCGATAGACCCCAACACCAACTCAATCGGGTATTTGGAAGGGGCCAATGTACCTGGGATATAGCTTTCCATTCTTCCCAATTCTCGTGATATTCTTCCCTGGAGATATGTCAAGAAATACCATGTCTCCAACTTTGAACTCAAGGTCTCGTCCACAATTTTCTGCATAATTCATTTGTCGACATTGGGATACCTTGATGTGCTACTGAATGGTTTCCACCATCTCCACCATTTATGTTACTATTTCAGATCCTATTTTCTTATTCCCACCAAATTCATCCCATCATACCTGTGTTCTACACATTTTCCCATAAATAGATTCGTATGGTTCCATTTGGATGCTCGAATGGAAACTATTTTTGTAGGATAATTCAACCAGTGGAAGATGTTGGTCCCATCCTCCTATGAATTCCTTATAACATGATCTCAAAATATAATCCATTGTATAAATATTTATATTAGATTGGCCACAATTTTGAGGATGATAAGGCATACTAATGTTCAGTTCAGTGCTTAGAGAATGTTGGTGGCTTTTCTAGAACTTTAAGGTGAATCTTGTATCTCGATCAGATATAATAGATTGTGGTATTCCATGCTACCCTTCCACTTTTTTGATATATATCCCTTAATGTTGATCTAATGAGATGTAATCTTGAATTGTGACATGGTGATTTATCTTTGTAAGATGATCCATAATGACCCATATATCATTGTTTCCTATGGATTTCCTTGGAGGTCCAGTGAAAAAGTCCATGGTGATGTTCTCACACTTCCATATTGGTATGGGTAGTGGTTTCATCATCCCCTTAGACTTATATCTCTAAGACGTCAGTTTTTGACATTCTAGGCACCTTGATGCATATTCAACAATCTCCTTCTCTATATTGTCCCACCAAAAGATCTATCAGAGATCTTGATACATCTTTCTGCTCCCTGGGTGAATAGAGATAGTTGAGAAATGTGTGTCATTCAAAATCTTCTTCCTTATCTCTAGATCTAATCGTACACACAATCAAGACCCAAATCATAAAAATAATTCCTCAGAAATCATGAAATCAAAGGATTTACTATTTAAAATGGCTTCCTCCCTTTTATGAATTTCCACATCTTTTCCTTGAGCTTCCTTAATTTTCCCTATGAGGGATGGTTGAGAAACCATTTGAGAAAGGATTGATTATGTTCTTCCAAAAATTATCCCCATGTCTATACTCTAAAAATATATGAAGATTGGATATTTTTTTTAATTCACATCATTTATAATGTTGCAGGATCCTTTCTACTTAGAAAACCTACCACATTGTTTTCTTTATCAGGATGATAGTATATTGAGCAGTCATAATATTTGATGAGATCTATCAAACTATGATGGTGCATATTAATATCTATTTATGTAAAAATATATTTGAGACACTTTTAATCAGTATATATATCTCAGTTATCCCCATAGAGATAATACCACTAGATTTTTAACGTGAAGATCACAACTGCCAACTCCAGATCATGTATAGGATAGTTTTGTTCAAGGATTATTATCTTCCTTGAGGCATAGGTTATCACTTTATCATTTTTTATTAGCACATATCCAAAGTGCTTCTTTGATTCATCACTATACACCAAAAAGAGTTATCCACATGTTGAGAGAGTGAGTACTGGCATAGTGATTAGTCTCTTTTTCAAATCCATACAACAATATTCACATTCTTGAGTCCAAACAATATATACTACCTTTCATTAGATCTTGGTCATTTTTTTGAAAATCATGAAATGTTATTCAAGAATCATCTATAATACCCAGGTAGACCTAGAATGCTACAAATCTCCATTATAGATGTTGGCAGGGCCACTCTCCAATCACCTTTTCCTAGGATGGGTCCACAAATATCCCTTTGTTGGTGATAAAATGCCCCAATAATGATACATCCTCCATCAAGAATTCACATTTACTATTCTATTCATAGATCTTCTCCCTTTTCAATGTATTTAACAAAGTATTCAAATTCTCCTCATGTTCATCCTTCATTTTGGATCATATCTAAATATCATAAATAAAGACTACCATAAATTTGTCAAGGTAATCTCTTATTTTTTTTTAATTAAATCCATGAAAATTGATGGAGCATTAATGAGTCCGAAGGGAATCACTATGAACTCATAGTGTCCATACCTCATTCAAAAGTCAGTCTTGGGAATATATTCATTCCTCACCTTTAATTGGTGATTTCCAGATAGAAGGTCTACCTTAGAGAACTAACTGCCCCCATGAAGCTGATAAAACAAGTCATCTATACATGGAAGGGGATAATTTTATTTATAGTAATTTTATTTAGCTCACAATAATCAATGTAGATGAGAAATGATCTATCATTATTCTTGACTAAGAGGACTGGTTCACCCCATGGTGAAGCTCTCGGGCATATAAAACCATTCTCTATATTCTCTTGAAACTGCTTCATCAGCTCTTCCAGTTCTATGGTGTTCATTCAATATAGTGTCATGGATATTGGTAGTTATCTAGGAATATGTTCAATTAATATCTAACCTCTCAATCATGGTGATGGCCACAAAACACTTCAGGGAATACCTTAGTGTAATCCCTCATAATGTGCATGTTTTCAAGTATGATTATCTCCTTTATCTCAATATTTTGATCTAGAAATGATTGGTCATAAAGAATTAATATCCATATTTGAGACAATGATTCTAAAGGGGATTCATCTTCCTCCTTACACTTGTAATGAATTGGGGGATGATTCAGGATGTGAAGATTGATCTCGCATTCCCAACAGTTGATGTTGGATTTGTATAATGATACCCAATCCATACCCCAAATAGTGTCAATATCTACTAAAGGATGTATGAATAAATTTTCTATGAGGTTCTATACACATGTTTAACTTGGGAGGAGTTATAAACCATGGGAGTAATAATTTACACTTCCTCTATTCTCACAGATAACATATTTTCCAAATTGGGGGGGGGGGTGTTTGTAACATTATACTAAACATTCATGCTAAGAAAGAATTTGTAGAACCAGAATAAAATATTACATTCTTTATTATTGAATGAATAACTAGAGTACCTATCACCACATCATTTTCTAGATCCACCTCATAAATACTGATAGCATATTCCCTTCCTTTTTCCCTTGGAGGTTATTGTTGATTGCCTCCAGAAAACATTGTCTTATGGAATTTTTTTTCATAATTCCCATGCCCTATGTAGTCTTAACACAACTCTACAGGTTGATTATTGATCAGAACCTTCCATCCTTCTTCCACATTAGTAGGATTATTCTTATCCCATACATATTTTTTCTCCAAATTTCCCATCACTGCACATTTGAAACAATTCCTAGTTCCCTTTAGACCATTCTTAGGATGCTTATTACCCCAATTTTTACATGTGGGATGATCGAATATCTATCCATCATGGAATTAATTTACAGGACCACCCACATTAGATTCCATTGTACACTTCTGTTCATCGGACCCATGATACCAGTGAGAGTTTCCAATCACCATTTCAACCTTTAGGGAACAATAGAAAATCTCCTAATAACTATCATAGTCTCAAATCACCAATGATTTTCATAGACATGACTTTAGTTTTCTAAATAAGTGATCCACCTTGATTTCAATGTTTAACACAATGCCAAATGAATACCATGTAATCCTTGTGAAGTTTGCTTCATATGCCCTGAAAGACTCATATTCCTGCTACATGAGTTAGAGGAACTCTCATTCCATCTTGTGATGGATGGTTTGGGGAAAATATTTATTGAAAAAAAATTTCATTAATTCCTCCCATTCCATTGATTAAATTTCTTCCCACAACTTCATATTATTGATCATTTTCAACCACTGATCAACTTCCCATTCAAAACATAGACCACCAATTTGACTTTCACTTCTTCTAGGCACTAGAGGACCAATAATATATTTTTAATGGAGTTAATACAATATTCTATGAGGATTGGATCAGAAGACCCTCTAAACATGGGCAACAGTTGCTACATGAAAGATTCGATGACAACTTTCTCTTTCCTTGGAGAAGGGGGGTTTTATACATGATTCATGTTATTATTCAAATCCTAATACAACTAATCAAGTACTATCATGATGTTTTGAGGACCCATTCCCATCGTATCAGGAAAATCATTTTGAAAATATTCACATTCCCTATCACATTGATTGTTATAATGTGTTATTCTATTTCCCTCCATTAACTAAGAAGAATAATGTACTATTAAAGGGCTTAAATACTTAGCTATTTTTCATAAAAATGAAAATTTGAACATAATAGGTTAAACTTGTAAAGGATAAGTATATCCTAAAATGTGATTCCATATGATTTAATCATGGTTATACCTAATCTATTTCATTAACTTATACTCTTATGGGATATATTTTCATTCACATAATATTGTTTTATTCCGAACTGATGAATTTACCAAATCATATCCCCCAGGATTGTCAAACCAAGAGTGCAGCAGGGCTCATTGTTGTGAACTAGTACCCATTTGAGTCTTTCCCAATGTGGTGTTTTGGGGATTTACCCCAACATACATCTTTATCAAAGCCGCTACTACCTATTTGTATCCATACAGGGATGTATTTTCTTGATAAACCACTTACTCTATACTTACCAAAATTTAGGGGTATTTTTCTTATACTTAGTCTCATCCTTAAGGTTTTTACAAATTTTTTTTATTTATATTATTGAAAAATAACTAGACCATAAAATTATACCCACTATAATGACCCAATACTTTTACATATAAGATTATATGATTTTAAGAATAATTATACATCAGAGTACAAGCCATGTATTATGATGTCTAGTGTCATGGAAGACTATGTACATAAAACTGAAATCATGGAACTAAATAAAACATTTCTTTTTTAATCTTCAAATAGGGTTCCTAACTTCCGTTGAGGTCAAACATCTTCATAGGTTACCTTGGGGAACACATGATCAATGGTATAAGCTAAATATAGCAGTATGGAAATGGCCATAAGGACAAAGCATTAGCACATGGGATAAAAAGCATGTCATGATGATATAATAAGAAATTTAACATAAGGAATCATAACATATAAATATAGAATAATATAAACATGGATTCATAATAATTTTGATTCAAAATAAAACATGTCTTTATCATGATTCAAGGATAACCACACAAAATTTTTCACATTGTAGAACCTGCCAAGGCTAACTGCAAAAACCATCATACATGGTAGCACAAGCCAATGCTAACCGCCAAAGACCGTCGAACATAACGTCTCATGAGACGAAACATTACCCAGTTCAATACAGTGCAATCAATGGGAACCCATATTAAAATATTCATGAATATTCTAGTCACATGTAGAATCATTCATAATCAATCATACATAAACATAATGGTACCCATGAAAAAAATGTGTATCATAATCATGTCACATATCATAATAGATGGGCAAAACATACAAGTGTCCATAAATTAATGGAATAAAAATATATGTGGACATTGATATGGGATACTATCAATATATCATGGTAATATATTTCACACATAAGTGAAAACATATAATAATATTATATAAGAAATTTTAGCATTAAAACATTTTAGTGTGGTTTTAAGGAAAATACTAAAGATCATTTAGAGTAGAAAATAATGTAATCTTTAATATAGAACAAGAATTAAACCAAGAATGTTTTAAAAATGAAAATTCCGATTTTATAAAAACAATGGTGTCTTAAAATATATGATTGAGTTCATTTGAAATTGGGTAAGAATTCAAGAATTTCTATTAAAACATGTTTTTTATCGAGAAGTATAGAGGAGGGAATCTTTTAAAAACATATATATCCATGAAAGAGAATAATGAATGGATCTTCATATATGAGATTATATTGTATAAAAAAATTATAATATTTACATAAATAGAATATATAACTTCATTTGGGTAGAATTAATGATAGACAAATCCAAATGAATAAAGGAGGTTCCCGTAGAATCAGTTACAGAATATCGGCATGGTATCAGGTACACGTTAGAGGGATTAATGAGATAGAAAATAGGTTTCTCATCTTTTATAAATCAATATAGAATTATGGAGATGGTGTGAAATCATACCCCAACATTTTTAATTATACATAAAAGGACATAAAATACATGGGACTTTTTAATAAATGTGAGAAAGAGAGGATCTGTTATCTTAAGATAGATGATGTTCTTCAGTTGATCTTAATGACCTGAATAATCAAATTAGGTTCATTAATTAATAATTATAGAACCTATTTTACATGTAAATTTCATAGTATATCCTTTATGAATTTATTCCAAATCCTTTTTGATTTTTTATGAGGATCAATTTCATTGATTGGTTACGTTTCCATATTTGGTTTTAATTATCGGTTCACTTATATTCAAGTTGGGATAAACAATTAAGGATGTGAATGGTTGTATAAAATTGAAGTTATATAACATTAGTTAACATCCATAACATTACATGATTTTAAATTTAATTTTTTTTTCTCTGAGTGAAGTTTAATCATTATATAAAAAATTTATGATAAACACTTTGAATAATTTGGCAATTTTGTTCACAATTAACATGTTTCTTATTATTATTTTACATCTTGTTTGTTAAAGGATTTCAGAAAAAAATAAGATAAAATAAATATTTAATAGTCATGTTCAACTATAAAAAATATTTAATTACCAGAATCGAAGACAGTAATAGAAATTGATAACCCACCGTCCATGAATGTGATAAATTAACACATCTCAGATGATGTGTTCATTTCATTAGAATAAAATGAATATAAATGAGAGATGATAATAACTTACTTAGAATTTAAAAATTACAGTACATGTATGGTATTAAAGTTTTCATACCATTTAGATTTGGAGGGGTTAGGAAATAAAAGAGAACAATGGAACATGAAAAGAAAATGAAAGAAAAGAAAAGAGGAATTTAACTCTTGATTTAATATTCCTAGAGAGCCTCTTAAGGGGAGAGAATTTGGTCTTTTGAGGAGAAAATGGGTTGATGGACATGGGGGAGTTTCTAGGGGAGATATATGGAAAAAATTTAGGATTTTACCAAGGAATAAGAGGAGTGAAGAGAGTAGGGGAGTGTGGGTGGTTTTCATAGTGGATGCAAGGAGAGTTTTCTTAATATTTTAATCAATACGTTATTATTTTTTCATACGATAACAAATACTGTAGATTCCATGACCGAAAAACTATTATGTTCTTGTGAATTAAAAATGAGGTTTCTTTCATCATTCATGATGCGAGTAATTTTCCATTATGCTTATAATGTATATATATATATGGTAAATTACTGTATTTCACTATTAATAAAATATTCATGTATCTTAGAAAAATCCCAAAAAAGTAAACCTAACTATTTTTTGAAATGTAAAATTCAAAAATTAAATCCATTTTTTTAAAATAAATTTCTGTGTATTATTGAATTAATTTTTAATTATAATCATAATTTACTTGAAAAATAGAGATTTTAAAACTAGGACTACTTTTAAAATGATTTAAAAATGTACAAAAGGTCTTATAAAATTATCATAAAACAACACGACATAAAATTGTTAATTTATGAACTCCTTTTTCAAAAATACATTTTCATTGAAATTAATTAATTTTTTAGGATTAATAATTTGTGAAAAAATAGAAAGACATTTACTATAGTCATATTATCACTTATAAGGTGCCTAAAATTCATTTATACATTCATGGGTGAGGTTACTATTATATTGGATGATTTACTATTTATAATGGTAGGTTACTACTCCCCAAAAATGTTTTCATATCACACTCCAAACATCTTATTGATCACAAATGTGTATTTTAGAATTCGGAAATTAAAATAACATAAGTGAAAATATTATATTTAAAGGTCCCATAGTACTTAGTAGTTCATTGTGTTTTGTTTTCATGTGATTATATGACATAATTATAAGAAGAAAATCTCCATTGATAAACTATAGTGTTGTTACATGGTAACATTTTAATGTTTTTTTAATGGTAGTATGGTAATCCCATAATGAAACATTAATTCTAATACACTAATATTTTCTATTGGGTCAAACCATTCTTTTAAAAAAATTAACTCTATTTAACACCTCATATTAAGCATTGGTGTGTGGGTTATATGGTATAGACACTCAATGAATGACCCCATACTACCCTAAAATTTATTTCATTGTTCGGTTGTATAGTTGATAACCCTAGTCCGTGACGATAAACATAGTTAATTTAAAACTATAGAAAAATGGGGTTCTAAAAAATTCCACACCTATATTAGAATCATATGTTCTTGTGGATTTTTACTCTAATAAATTTTAAAATAAATAATCTAAAAAAATATTGTATATGTTTCTAATGGAATTGGGAAATGTCCCCATAATGTCTATGTACCAAAACCTGATCTGATTTGGACCTCCTCATGTAACATCCGATATTATTCATCTGATTTTTTCCATCAAGCCACCAGTTTGGGCCTACAGGTCTCAGGGAAATTGGGCCACCAATGACCTTTGAGCCACATGTATTTTGGGATATAGGGGACTTCTGGCCATCAATGGCCTTTTGGAAAAAGGTATTTTGGGCCACCAAATAGACCAAGAAGAAACCGAGGAAGATCACAGATGACCAGGCCCAAAAATGGATTCATAGAAAAATAGAAACCACTAGAGCATAACTAACTAAATAAGAAGAATGTGAGGGTATGGAAGCTACCATTAGTACTATGAACCATGAAACTCAGATTGAGGGAATGCTAGTTGATAATCCATGCATTGTGGGGAGATATGTGCCTTCAAGATGCAGATGCTGGGGAGGGATGTTTCATGTGTGTCTGTTCTGGGGCCTTTAATGTCAGGTATTTTTTCCTGGTGCCTCCAGAACATCAAGTCATGTGTTGGCCTTGTTTCATGGGCCAATGAGTTTTGTAAAGGTTCCCCTTCGACCCTTAAAAGTGTTATTATCCAAAATAAATAAAAAATAAGGCCTTTGGGCCATTCAATATAAAGAAAAGGTTGATGTAGAATTTCATTTATTTTAGAGACATTCCCAGTTCATTGGTAGTGAGGACAATATTTATAGAAATCCTGGGAATCCTGGAATAATGTTGGCGAAAAAAGCCTTGATTTGAGTACATTGAAAGTAAAACTTGGGAGAACTAAAGGTTCCCCCTCAATCAAAACATTAGAAGAATCCCAGGAAATAATGAATTTCATTATCAGGAACACAACACTAGAGTAATTGATCACTACATTTGCGCCAATAGTAGGGGTCATCCCAAATGTAACAAAGGGACTCTTGTTTTAGATGAACAACTTAGTTTTTTTTAAATAATAAGGAATTCAAGTAGAAACCAGAAAATTTAAAATCTCCACAAAATAGGGAATACTATCTTTCACACGGTACAATTAGTCATTTGGAAACCTGTCATTTGTGGGAATATAATGTGATGAGTCAATTTATGTGGATGAGAGGATCCTACTAATATGGTCAACCACAACATTCCTTTATCTTTTATATCAATAATTTCAAGATTAAATTCTTGATTTATGACCATTTATTGATTGAGAAATGGTTTTTCTTCCATAATTATAAAGAGATAGCAAAGGGATTCATGATAAGAGAACATAATGACTTTGGAACCTAGAATGTTTGAGCTAAATTAATCAATGGAAATCATAATGGAAATGAATTATTTTTTGGTCATGTTGTAGTTTTCATAGGCAGAGTCAATTATGATAGTTGAATAGGCTACAACATATGGAGCTCGATCAAGCCTTTATGATAAGAATGTCCCAACTGTATAGCTGGCGGTGGCACACATGAGCTCAAATGGAAAATCCCACCAGGGTGGATGGATTACGTAGGACTTTTTGATACTCCATTTCAACTTTTTAAAAACATCCTCACATTATATATTAAAAAAATTCCTTTATTCGAGTAATTTGGATAGGGAAAGTGACATATTACTGATGTCCTGAATGAAATGATGGTAAAATCAATCAGGACCTTAGAGGGAAAGAACATAACACACATTTTTAGGGAATGAAAATGATGAAATTACATACACTTTTGATTTATCTACCAATATACCATTAAAATAAACGACATTTCTATGGACTATACCTTGTCATTCCCTAAAATGTCTATTCTCACAATTCAATAGAAGATTATTTTAAATGAAAATATGTAGTAATAAGAGAAGGCTAATAAAAAAATGATCAAAAAATGATCCATAAATAGTGAAATCATCCCATTATACTTCCACAACATTATCATGGTAATCAAAAAAAAATACTAACCATGCATCGTTGGAATGTACATAGAGCATTGCACATACCAAATGGAATCCTCCTATATGAAAATATGCCAAAGGGGAAAGTGTAGGTTTTCATATATTGATCCTAGGAAAAAATATGGATATGAAATTATCCATAATTCCCATCAAGGAATCAGTTGGAGGACTTCCCTGAAAGACTCTCGAGATTTTGGATAATGAATTAAATGTGAAATGGTCTTTCGTAGTGTTTTTGTTTAGTATATTATCTTCTATACACACACCAACAATTCTACACAGGAGTTGGAACCAAATCGTTATTATAAATGTTTATTACCATTTGAATAGTTTTTATTAGAAATATGTACACTAATCTGAATGATTATCTTTCAAAGAGGGGATAAATGATTACAACATCAAATGAACTTGTTACCTCTTTTTTTAACAACAACTATGAGGTTTGGTTTCAGTTATTTTTGTTCAAACCTAACTGGATTATCTTCTTCTATTAAAAATATTTGATGTGTTAAAATTGATGGTCTAATACAAGGAATGTTAGAAAGTTTCCATCCTAATTATTTTTTATACACTAGAAAACAATCAAGAAGCTAATAATCATACTCTGGAGGGAGTGAACTTGTGTTAATGATAGGAATCTAATTTATATTCTTAATATATGATTATTTCATATTTTGAAGAATTGGTTATTGTTTTCATTCTGGGAGATTTTGGATTTATGGGAGTGGATGTGACAATAACAGATCACTATTCTCATCTAACTGCTCAATGGTAACATCCTCAAATGAGGAATAATCTTTTAAAATATTAGCAATATAATCCCTGGATATGGGATCCTTAGTGCTCCATAAATAATCAATTAAAAAAATGCTTCACATTTTTATAAATAGGTACAACATTCATTGAATTATTAGTTAAATATAATGTCTATCAATGTTAAAAAATCAGAAAGGGGTTTAACGGAAAGAAAATAACTATTTTCTGGGGAAGGGAGTACATCAATTGGAAGAAATAAATGTTAGGAATGTTCACCCATAGGGTTCCTCATTGCATAAAATATTTTGAAGTGGAAAATTCCACCACCAATATCAATAGATAATGTACCATTATGTACACTAATTAATGTTTTTGTATTTTTTATGAATAATATTCCCAATATAATTGGGGCATGCATTTTCATTCTATCATCTTATATTTTAAAGACATAAAAATGAGCATGAAAAATTCAACTTTTCACCCACGTAATATGATCATGTAAAAAAATGTGGTGTGTTGTACTGTGGGTTTCTATTTAAAAAAACTATTGTGGTCTTCAGTTCCCCATCACACAATTAGGAGAATATAGTGTGAGCAATCACAACTATAGAGGCTTCAAAATTAATAATAACATCGAAAAATAAAAAATTCACTATGGTACATGGAATCAAGAATATTCTAGGATCAATGAATTTGGTTGGATTTTATGGATCAGTCAATGCTGATAAATTTCCCTCCAAGGTCAACCTTTCATCAACTCTAAGTCACAATATTTGTTTAAACATCTCCATCAGAAACATGGTGTATCATGGAAATTTCATTAAGAAATCAACCAAGGTAATGTTAAAATACACATTCGTGAAATTTTCATTGATTTAATTATCAATATAGGTTTATTTTCTTCCCTTGGTTATGTGGACCTTTGGGGAAATTGAATAAGAATGGTTTTTTCATGACGGTTCAACAAATGAAACTCTATTTTCATTGGATGGGATTATTTGAGGATACGGTTTTTCTTGAACCATTTTTAGTGGCTGGGATCGTGGATTCCTTATGAGGGGATCACTCAAATAGATATTTCATTTGGGATTATGTTTTTTACACTCTTAAGTGTGATGGTAATGAAATTTCCCATAAATATATGTATTAATATTGGTTGAGAGGGTAGGTTACCTGAACAATGACATTTAATTTCCCTCAATGAGTTGGTGAGTTGGCATAATTGGGTTTTTAGAAATTGTATGGTAGTTTGGGTGTTTTTTGGGAACTAAAGATTATTTATAAGATTTTCATTTATCATTTAATCTATGATAGACTTTTGTTTTGGAGGGAATTTTTGGAATTTCCTTCTTAGTGGTTTAGTATTTCTCAGTAGTGGTGGGGAATGACTACTCTTCCCTAGTTGCTTCCATGATTTTTGATTTGGGATTTAATATCCCCATTTACTATTGCATTGGTTGTATATTCACCATGGGTTCGATAAATAATATGGTTCTTTCCAAATGGTTTTGTTATATGAGTGTCCTAGAAATATAACATCAAAACTCCTAGATATTTTTATCAGTGGGGGAATTTTTTTTGAAAAGTCAGATTCAGAAAAACAGATACCGCAATGGATGGAAGGTTGAGATTGGGATTTCCCTTGGGAAAGATATATTTGTCTCTTAATGGTACTTAACTCTTAAAATTTTTTATCCACATTCTTCTAAAACTTATAACTATGCACATCATGGACACCTCCAATGGGTATAATGGTACATGACCCCAATTATTGATTATTTTCTACTGTGTCTTCAATGATGGTTCTTATAATGATTGTGGGGTTTTCAAATACAACACCATCTACAAAAGAATTATTAATGATTCGTTAAATATAAATTAATCTTTCATAAACATATTTTATTAAATGTTGATCACTTATTATATGGTGTAGACACCTTGAAGATAACCTTTTAAATCATTCCAAATACTAATGAATTTTTTTCCTTTGTCATTTTCTTATTCCAATTTTTTTCATATAGTTACAGTTCTAGAGGCCGGGATGTATCTTTCAAGGAAAATATGTTTCATGTCTACCAATTCTCTAATAGGGGAGTTAACGTAATACAACCAATATTTTCTAGTTCCTTCTAAGGAAAATGAAAATTCCCAAAGCATTACTTATCAATCATCATCATTTTCAGTTTTTAATGTTGATCACACAATATGAAATTATTTTAAAGGATTCTGTTGGTATTCTCAGGGAAGTTCCTGGAGTCATGGTAATAGTTGAATTAAACAAAATTTATTTTCAATATATGGTACCAGTGCTTGAATTTTAATGTTTATGGGATGAATCTATTCATTAAGAATGGTTATATTTTTTAATGTTTGGTTATATTCAACCATATTATACACATTTATTGCATACATGGTGTTGGATTTAGGTAATGAAGAATGTCCAGAAAGAGTTATGATGTTTTCTGTGTCTCCCATTAATGGATCTATAGGTTCTTCTTGGTGTCGATGATGTAATATCCTCTCTGGTCCATGTTTTAAAGGATATGGATCCAACGAAAAATATCACATCATGAAAAATGGGTAGAAAAAGGAAATTTTATAAATCAGATTAAAAAATTTTGTTATAAAATAATAAAACAATGAATTAAAAAAATAAATAATTTTATTATAAAAAACAAAATGTAAAAAAAGTGATCCTCGGAAACAAAACCAAAATTTGATTGTTCTTTTGTGAAACATCATATTTATTATTTTTAAAGGGGACTTATAACATAAAAAAGAATCTAGATCATCTCTCAAGGAGCATTGGATGTTTAACGTGTTTATTTTTAATAAAACATACTAAAAGAGGGGGTGGTTTTGAAACCAATTTTAAAAATGAAACAACTTAATTAAAGAGGATAATAATTTTAAAAATAACGTGGTATTTTGATATTTATGGTAGAAATTTTTCATTTCATGTTCACTACATATCATGGATAATTAATTGTTCAGAAAATTTCACATGTATAATGGAATCCTTTGGTTGAGGGTTATCAATATCTCTATTCCCCCATTTCCTCTTAGAATGATACACAATGAACCAAATAGTTACCCAATAATAATGGTTTAAAGACCTATATACCAAGAATAGAATAAGGGTTAGAAAGTAATACTGACATAATATGAGTGTTTGAGAAAAATAATAATCTTTTCCTGTACAATTAGAATGACCAATGATTTCAACTTGAAATATCAACCCAATCGGTGTTGAAATGAAAACTCATTCACATTGTTATACAAATGTAATGAATTCATAGAAGAATGATTTTAAAATAAAAAATAAGGTTAGTATTTAACACAAAAATTACACAAATCCATAAAATGAAAATTTTCCAAAACTCCCTCCAAAGTGTGTGTATATCCCTCAAAATGACCTTCCATAGTTTTTCTTACCATCGAGAGGAGGTTGAGGTTCGGGTGGAACTTGTCCTTCATCCTTGATATACCTATGAGTATAGGGGACTCCCATGATTCATGGATGAAGGGAGAAATCTTTTGGGTATTCCAAATTCTAGAGCTTTTCCTCCTGGTCGATCATATAAATGGAATTCCCATGGTTCCAATTTATAGAAAATGTGGAAGGTTATTTTGGAAACCCATATTTCATAAAATAGGTTGTAACTTGGTTTTACAAATATAAATGGTTTTAAATAACTTTTAAAAAAACTAAAAATATGTTTCTGCACCTCAATAATAGCTTCACTGAAAATTTGGAATCATTTTGAGGCCTACAAAATCAGATATGGATGATATACAGAACATAAATTTTTTACATCTTGTAGAATCTGTTTATTGGATTTTTCAGATCAGTTTGGCCCTATAATAGAAAAATTGGGCTTGGATGTCATTTGAATAGTGGTATAGCAAAGAATTTGTGATTGTCTCATAAAATTTCAACCAATTTGAATGTACATATTTCATATAACATGAAAAATAGTGGACAAGTGTTCTTTACATTCCATTTAGTATGGCTAATATTACTTAAACTACATTCAGGATCCTCCAAATTACCTCCACCTATAATGAAATCATCCAAACATGTGAAATTACCATTTTTAATAGTTATAAAAAATTGATTCATATATGGAGTGATTTTTTATAATTTAGAATTTATGATACAAAATTAGTTTAACATGGTTTTATAATGATTAACATGAATAGAGAATTGCTATGCGATCATAAATATTGATAATTTCATTAGAATTGGGGATTATGGAACAAGTTTTAAAGAACAAAACAGTCATAAGGGGGTATCTATCCCAATAAAAAACTAAAAATAACTACATTTGTATCTCAAATTTTCATCCCTTGTATATTTTGTTTTTTTGTACCATAGGAACATGTTTTAAGTATTGGGAGAGAAGAATTTATTACATTTGGTGTTTAATGATATATATATATTTACCAATGGTTTTAAAATGATAAGGACTATATATCATGATTAGTGAGATATCAAAAAATCCACACCAAGGAAGAGACACTGCATAAGGAGTGGTGAACCTTGTAGAAACTTAAAGTGTCCCGTTTGGTTTAAATTTATACATATTTCAGTATGAGTGTTTCAAAAGTTTAAAATTGAGAAAAAAAACCTTTGATAGAAACATATGTAATTACACATAATTAAATTAAGGCATTGATCATTTTTTACAATTTAAATATTTGATTTAATCTATTTAAATGTGCACTATGGTCTAAGGGAGGTCCTAGGAGTGTCTATGTCTTCTTTGGATCATAGAGATCCTAAAAGTGGGATAAATTATTAGGCCAAAATTTTGGTAGAAACTATGCTTCCTTGGGAAAATTTTTATTTATTATTGTGTAGGGTAAAATCTAAGTGCATTAGGAGATGCCTGGTTTACTTATGACAATTTTACTCCAAGAACATGATCTTGTTAAAAACTGGAGGCATTTGACTGCGGGTTTTCACACTTTTAGAGTAACCAAGTGCCTGATCCATATGTTGAGTACCATTAAAAATTGGCTTGATCATGGGATGCGGATGATTCGGTAAGACATGATCCTTAACCATGGACCCTTTTATTTTACTTTATAATTACCTTTCTCCACCATTTAACTTTAAAAACTAATTTATTTTCTCCTTTCTTCTTGCAGTGGATGAAGATCCATATTTTCTCCTGTATCTTCCCAAATTATTCAATATTTTAATTGAAGTAACTCTCCAATATGATGTCTGATTTACAATCCATTTAAATCATTGGATCTCTCTTAGTACATTCTTCAATCATCTCCCTTCATATTTGTGTTTATTGTTTTTTCTGTTTCACTATTTAGCTACAAGAACTATTTTCATAATTTTAGGGAATTGGAATGTTTTTTATATTTCATATAACCTACAATGCATCTATGGTCGATATCGAGCGAGGAGTTATCAACATCTTTGAGGTTTTTGGTCTTGTCATTTTCCCCTTGTTTTTTGATGTTGTGTAGCTATGTTATTGTGCAAAATTCCATATTTCACAGAGCATTGCCATTTAATTTTGTACTTGATTTCAAATTGATCAGCTAACCATGATACACCCCCTTTGAACATTTTTTACTAGTTATGGGATGTTTACCTCATTTATGGACACCCCATGGGTGTTTCATGTTGAATTTCCCCTTCTGGTTAATTGTACTAAATGACTGAAAATATTATTTAGGGGCTGACTAGTTTTTTAGATTGAATTCTCCTTGTTATATGAATTATTAATGGAACCTATGGTACCTCTTAAGTTTCCAAACCATGTATAGTTGTAATTTACCATGTAGGAATTTCCCAAATTGACTATTTAATCTTCTAAATTTCTCATTGAGCCTTATTATTGGAATTTCATTATTATGAGGATTTGAATAGATTAATTAAGTGTAATTAAAAATACATAATGTCTTCCTTCTTAAAATGAAATGGATTATTTAAATGTAATGACTTATAATGGTGGTTTGGCAGCTCCTATTCACTTTTAATCATATTTAATTAATTGAAGTGTGAATCTTATTTATATTGAGAATTATTATTGAGATACATGTGAGGTAATTCCCCATTCCTATATTTTTAAATGTGATTATGACTTATTATGGGCTTCGTCATGGTGGAAAGGGATCTATTGAGAATGAAATGATCACTCTAACTTACTTTAGGTGTTGATCATGATGTCTATATCCATAAAAACTAATTGGATGTTTTTCTTGACACACCACATCCCTTGTTTGAGTGTTGAAATGATGTCACTCTCACCATCTCGAGTGAGGAACATGATATCCCCAAATCATTATGTGATGTAGAAAATGTACCCCATTTCTTTAGATTATAGGCTTGTCATACTTTTTATAGATGTCTAACATATGTATAGATCCAACTAGAAACTAGTATTCTATGTATATGGCCACTTATGTCCGCACGCACATGGTTAATATAGGTGAATGAAATATATATAAACATATTATATTGTTCTATAATATTACTATACATATAGTGACAAATTATAAATTCTTCCTAGCCATGAGCCGAAGCAGGTAGAGCTGCCATGTGTACTTTAGGAACTTAAGTGGGGGATTGAATATGTATTTATCACTTTAAATAATTAATTATTCTTACACACTATTTAGTTATTGGAAATGTTTGGATTACTTATAGAAACTATCGGTGGTGTCCTACTTATATTTTATCTCACACCCTACTTTGGATACATTTGATACGAAAAAACAATATCAGTTTATAGTTAGTGATAAAGGAATATGTCCTACTACCGGTCTTTGATTTTCCTACATATAATTGGAGCATTAGGGAAAAAGACTGAGAATTGTCTTGATATTTTAATGGATTAGGGTTTTCCTCTTTTGTGTTTATGAACCATATTTTATCTTCTAATCCACATTTACCTTTTTTATATAATAATTACATGCTTCCTTGTGTTTGAAACTAAACATAAAATTTGGATAACCATTCAGTCGTTCAGTTATCTTTTCATTAATTTTTTATTTATTCTGTCTATTTATTTTTTTGCTTCTATTTTTGAATTTTTTGTGGTTCTATTTGTTTTTTCACTCTAACAAGAGGGAATAGTCCCCCACCATACAACCTTTACTCCCTAACTTCTAATTGGTTGCAAATGGAATATGGGGAGGCACACATGAGGCTATGGGACCCACAATCTTAGGACATCACAAAGTGTTATCAAAGCATATTTTCCATTTCCTTACTATTTGGGAATTATACAGGAGACTAGGAGTTAGATAAATTTTGAAATTATTGTTTTCTCAAATGTACCTAACCCATGTACAGGGGAAACCCAAATTACCTTTGGTGGGAAATTTTTAATATTTATTTCTCCTATTAAGGTTGATACAACTTCACGTTTTGGAGGCACACATGTTTTATGGTGTATATGATATTTTTATTATCGAAGTGATGACCTATTCTACCAAGTCATGATGTGGTGAGGATGTTGTAGTAGATCACACATCATTACAGGCAAAATATGACTAATATTCCATGTCATGTTAAATAATAGTGTGCATTTTCCAATTTGATATTATTAGTTCCTTGAATATGTATTGAATTGTGGTGAATTTCCTTTCAAGGATTGGAAAACATAATTGAAAATTAAAGTGTCTTCCTTAACTTAACTGTCTTTTACCTAATTGGTTAATGTAGAAACCTTAATCTAACAATTAGTTCATATTGATCCATAAACCATTGGTTACATGGGATTGAACAAGTTTTGGTGGGAGGTAAGTGAATGTATTATTTTTTTTAATGGGGAGGATGGTCCTTTATGGAAATGAAAATGGTAGTCCACTTAATTCAACAATTTTATGAAATTTAAAATTTTGAACAAGCATAAATCTACTATAGGAATTACATTTCTGAACATTAGTGGCATCATATAAATGTGAAACTAAGACATTGACCCAAACCGGTCAATTGTATTGGGTAGGGGGTATTCTTTTATATTTATATGGCCTTTTGGCATCTTCTACCATCTCAAACAAGATTTTGGAGTAGGTAGATAGGAATGATCCTTTATATTGGAAGTATTTACACCTATCATTGTTTTCTAATTGAAATATTTTCAACTGGTGAAATACCTGTTGAGGTGTGAATTTTTTATTGTGTTATCATTCCACCACAAGATCCTAAAATTGCACCCCCTAAAGGCAGCGTTGAACATGCACTTGAGGTGAATATCCTTATGATTCCAATGATTCCATCTACAATGAAACCTATGACACCTTTTCCTATTACTGATATAGGAACTGATTCCTATTTTTGTGGGGAATGTATATGTATGATGCAAAATGTGAAATGTGTTTCTCGACCTATACCGAGTATGGAAATGTTGACTCAGGAATTCAAGCAGCATCATCCTCCAACATTTTATGGGGATGGAGTGCCACATTTTATAGAGCCATGGCTAAGAACCATTAATTATATATTATAACTTCTAAAGACGCATCTAGAGTGGAGTGTCAAGATTGAGGCATATATGCTACATTATTCATCCATGCAAGAGAGGGATGATATCACCCTGGAGGATTATCATCATAATATAGTCTGGGAAGATTTTTGGAGAAGAATATCTGGATTTTTATTTCCATATAATCTAAGGGATTACATATCTAGAGAATTTGTGAAGCTAATATATTAGATAATATATGTTATGGAATACTCTCCTCACTTCATAGAGTTGTAGCAGTTATCCCCTACTCTTGTAGGTGACAATGTTATGAATTCCATGTGATTCGAGGATGGGCTAGATTTATCCATTTGATCGATGGTCAATGTGTTTATGTTGACCACTATTTCTAAAATCAGCAACCACATCCTTATCATATAACTTAATATGAAGGAAGGTAATGTGTTGAGCTTGGGACATTTGGAACCTTGATCTATTAGTGGTTATTCTTTTGGGATAAAGAGTCATCTTAGGGATACTGGTGGAGGTTACATCAGTCAGGTTCCTCGTGGAGATAGTTTCGTGATATGTCCTCAGTGTGGAATGATGACGTTCACTAAACCTCTGTTCTTTTAGGATATATTTGAATGTAGTGGCTATAATATGTTATGTAATATTGAACACTTCTATAAAACGTTCCCATAAGGGCCTAGAGAGTGGGGATCTAATACTACCCCTCATTCTGGAGCATAGAAAATAGTATCATGACAAGAATGAAACTGGAATACCACTGGTAGATTAGGAAGAGTTGGAAGCTGTGGTAGAGGTAGTTATACTTATGATTCCTTATAATAGCAAAGAGGGATTTCTCTAGGTAGTCATGAAATGGCTCAGGGATGTGGTATAAGCATGTTACATGTAGTCCATCCTATGTTGAAGGTGAAGAGTACCCGATTTCTACTATATGATATACTATTAGAGTTTCCTCCACATTAGTGTTATATTTGTTTGAAATAGAGGGACATCATTATGATATATCTGAGACTGTTATGGGATGTATGGGCCTCAAGACCAATAATTTCTATGATGTTATAGTGCTTGATACCACATTAGGTATCTGATCGAAGGGTGTTTTTTGTGGTAAGGAATATCACCTTGAGATTGGTGGGTATATAATCATGTGGAATCATTTCATCCATGACATGATAAGATTCATTGTAATCTTTGGGTGGAAAGGATAGTTCCCTTTAGAGATAATATGGACTCTTATCATCAAAGGGTGTTGTTTACATTACCATAGGGAGGGAGGAACATACATAAGGGAGAATGAGATGTTATTGATATAGGGTTAGGGCCTGAGATGTAGAAGCTACCTAATGTGATGGTTCATATCTCCAGTATTTTCCTATGTGACAAGGGGGTATTAACAATTATTTTCCCTCTTATAGTGGATAATTTCAGGGAATTCATTCCTAACTACTTATTTGGTCTACCATTGGTGTGAGATATTGAATTCACCATTGATATTGTTCTAGGAGAAGTGTTAGTGACCATTCCTCTATATATGACGACCCTATAGAGTTTTTAGAGTGCAAGGAACAATTTTATGATCTACAGGCTAAAGGATTTATAAAACCATTAATCTCCATGGGATTCTTTGATCCTTTTCCCAAGAAGATGGAATATACCCTCTGTATTTTCATGGATTAATGTCAATTTAACCATTCAATGTAATGAAACAATATCCACTACCTAGAATAGATTACCGACATGATGATATCCAAGGAGGGAAAGTGTTTTTAAAATTAGATATGAGGCTGGGATATCACCAGCATCATGTAAGACATCAAACATACCTCACATAGCTTTTTGGAAATTGTATGGTTTATAAGAGTACTTGTTCTTGCCATTTGGACTCCGAAATGCACCTTCAATCATTATAGATCGTATAAATCATGTTTTCTACCCATAGATTTATTCATTCATGGTAGTATTTGTTAATGATATCTTGGTTTATTAATTCTCTTGACATGACTAGGAAAACTATCATAATATCATGCCAAATACATTGAGAGAGCATTGGCTCTATGCTAAACTAAATAAATTCCACTTTTTGATTAAAAAATTCCAATTCATGGGACACATCATCTCAGAGTAAAGAGTTTATATCGACCCAATGAATGTGAGAGAAATTTTTTATTAGGAACATCATTAAAAACGAATTTAAATTTATATTTTGTTGGGGTTTTTAGGATATAAAAGATTTTTCATCTAAGATTTTTCACATATTATGGCATCACATACGTGAAAGAAAATGAAAGGTGTGATATTTGTATAGTTAGAAGCCTGTGAGGAAGCCTTTGAAGAGTTAAATGGATGACTGACTTCAGTGATGATACATATTCTCATAGAGTGAGGCATGAGTTATATTATTTACAATGATGCATCAAGTATTAGGCTTATATAAATTATGATTTAGGATGAGTGAGTCATTGCATATGAGACTTGTCAAATAAGGCCTCATGAGAAAAATTACCAAACAGACAACCTCATGTAAGCTATTATAGTTCATGATATATACTATTGGAGACACTATCTGCATGGAGATAATTTTGTGATATTCACAAAACAAAAATGCCTCATGTACATATTTGAAAACTGGGATCTCAACCTAAGACATCACAGGTGGGCCGAGTACCTATAGTCATGTGATTTTGAGCTTTCCTACATGCCTAGTGAAAGAAACAAAGTGGATGATTCTCTAAGCAAGAAGCCACATACATAGTATGTTTAGGTATATAGTGGTGAATGGATGATCGTTGACTTATTCTCATAGATTCTAAATGATTTTAGGGAGGACCATTTTTAGACCATCTGACCATCCTTATAAGTGAATTCTACGCATCTGGAACAATTAATAATGTGATATGTATTTGATCTCGAAGTCCTTTCCCTAAGGGAAAGTGTCCTGGATGATGATAAATAAATAGGGTAGACCATGGTTGGGGCTCATAAATGATTATTTTAAGTGCATGTATGGGTCGTAGCATACATTAGAGAGGATCAGATGGATTAATCCAATTCCTCATTTTGGGTAGTTCCTCTCAGTGTCACCAAAATGTGTTCTAAAAAATTTCACCATTAATGTTGTCTACGTTTGAAACATGATATTACTGTATTCATCATACAGTGTTCCACTGGTCAATAGGTGAAGGTAAAATTCAGTGAATGATAAGCTTTTTCAACCATTGTACATTACCGAGTGGAAAAGAGATGATGTTCTGAAGGATTTCATGACTATTTTACCCTAGTCACATCTTCTCAATGATATAGTGTGGGTTTTAATTTATTTCTAGCTGATGTTCACACAGTTATTACCTATGCAAGAGACAATCTCAGTGGATGATCTAGGGATACTGTATCTTCAGGTGGATGTGCATCCTCATGGAGATCCTCATTCTATATTTTATAACAGAGACACTCTCTTTATGTTATGATTCTTGATGGGGTTGTAAATAGACTTATATTAATAAGTTCTCTTGAGTATGGATTATCTCCCAATGGCCATTAGATTGACAGATCACACTATTCATGTGCTAGAGGACATTCTACATGTATCTTTCCTTTACTTTTGGGGTTCCTAAGAGAAACATATTAAACTCATTGAGTTCTATTATAACAACAAACATTAGGCTACCATTAATATGGATCCGTAAGAATAATTATATAGTAAATCTATTAACTCAACACTATTCTCGATAGAGGATGGGGAAGATATGTTTGGACCATATCTCATTCTAGAGATAAAAATTTAGGTCTAATTGATAAGAAAGTGCATGATGTCATATTAGTCTAAATAGTAGTTTTCTGAAAAAACATCATAGACCTATCGAGTTCATGGTAGGGGACTGAATTGTTTTGTCATTCTTTCCCAGTCTGGGCCATAGATGGATTCAGAGGCACAATAATCTCTCACTACGTTTCACTGAACCTTAAAGGGTCTCAAAGATATCAGACCATTAGATTAGCAGTTGGAAATTCCAAGGAGATATTAGTCTATGAATGATGTCATTCATCTATTTCAACTTCACAAACACTATCCATACACATAACATATATTTCAACATGATGAGTCTGAGTAATATATAGATACTTAATTGGAAGAAAATCACATTTGTGTTGTGGATCAATGAATAAAGAAACTATGAGGTAGATCTATTCATTGGGTATGAGGGCTATGACAGCATTGCCAAGTACATGATGAGGCCTAAGAATAGTTAATAATATACATGCTGAATGGATTCATATTTTATCTAATGACACCTATTTACCCTATAAGGTCCAACACATCGATGAGTTGCTTTAAAAAGTCAGCATTGTAATGACTTGCCTTTTCACAAAGGTATGAATTGTTTGTTTTTCAATTAAAAACATTTTTTTTAATATTTGTAAAAATGAAATAGATCCTATGAAAGGTCCCTGGAGTGTCCGTGGATTATTCCGAGTCCAAATTTCTTGAAAGTGGGCTATATAAAAGAGATACTTTGTTAGTATAAACAATTCCACCCTGGTCACAAGGTTACTTCTTATCTTGTGTAGTGAAACCTAGGTGAAATATTAATTTTATGAATTTTATGAAATCATGCGCCTCGAGGAACATGGATATATGAAAAACAATAGACATGTAATAGTGGTTTCTCTCACTATTTGTGCATGGTTAAGGAAACTATTAATTTTAACCATACATGGAATATAATTTATTTGTTTCATGGGCATGATATGTGCATGGAATGATAAATTGTGTGCCTTAACTATGATCCCTTATATTTAATTAAAAAATTACCCCTTCACCTATTTAAAATTTTAAACCTATTTTGTTTTTATCTTTTCTTTATCTACTTTTCAAATCTTCTTCATCTCTTCCATATATTCTAAAATCCTTCAATCTCAGAATTAAGGTAAATCTCTGACCTGCAGTCTGATTCATTATCCTTCATAATCTTTTGTTCCAAATCAGTACATTCTAAAATCCTCTCCCTTATTTTCTTTGTTTATCATTATATATGTTGTGCTATTTTGGTTAACGCCCTTTTCCCTTTTCCAGTGCATTGGACCATTTCTCGTATTAATTCCAATATACTCTGAATTTAAGGCAGATATCATGTGAGAAGTCATTCATGGACATTTGATATTTTGTCACATCATTTTACCATTGAATTTTTATGTTTCATAGATAAGTTGTTTTGCGGAACGCCAACATTGGTAGAGTGTCACCATTTAATTGAGTTCGTCATATCAAATTGATCAACACACATAGATACACTCCCTTTGATCCAATTTTAGTTTTTATAGGATATTTAATTCATTTATGGACACCCCATTGGTGTTCCAAGATGAATTTCCCATTTTTTTAATTGTTCTTAATTCCCATAACTCTTATTTTGTTATATGTTTTTTTTTTGAAATTTAATTTTCCTTATTATATGAATGTTTAATAGATCCCAAGGTATCTCAAATTTTCCTAAGCCATATATAATTGGAATTTCCCATGTATTCATATGCATTGTTGACCATGTTACCTTCTAAATGGATCTTTGATCCTTATGAATTTAATTTCTATATTTTGAGAAAATTGATGGATTAATTATTTGGAATTGATAATACATCATTATTTCCCTTATTAAAATGAAATGGATGAAATAAATAGAAGGAATTATAAGGGTGGTTTTCCCATTCCTATTTGAATTTAATAAAATGTAATTAATTGAATTGAGAATCTTTTTTATATTGAGTTTGATTATTGAGATGCATGAGAGGTTATACATCATTCTTATATTTGTAAAGGTTATTATGAATTTTTTTGGGATGTGGTATGATGGTAAGGGATGTATTGAGCATGAAATTTTCACCCACCATTACATCATGTATAGAGAATGAATTATCACACCATGGACACTAGTTTGACATCAGGCTTCACACAATTCTTATCCTATTCAAGTGTTGTCATGATGGAGCACTCACTATGTCAAGTGACGAGCATGAAGTCTCCAACTCATTATGAGATTTAGAGAATGTGCCTTGTTTATTGAGCTTATACGTTTGTTAAAATTCTAATGGATTTTTTAGTTATGCCCCGATCTATCTAGAAACAAGTAATACAGATATATGACAACTCACTTATACACGTATATGGTTTATTTAGGTGGATGCAATATAAATAAGTATATATATATAGTGAATAATTAGAAATTCTTCCTGGACATGAGTTGAAGGAGGTTGCACTGCCAGGTGTCCACTAAAAACCTATGTTGGTGGTTATTTATTTATTTATCATTTTAAATTAAATAACTATGAATGACCAAAATTTTATTATGAAAACTGTTTTGATTACTTCATGACACCATTGGTGATTGCCTATTGTGATTTTAACTCCACCCAAACCTAGCTTCCTTTGGTACCTGATATGATTTTCTGTCTGCTGGTACTGATAAGGGAAGGTGTCCTACTACTGGTATATGATATCACTACTTATAGTTTGATCATATAATAAGAGGATATATCCTAGGGTTGAGGTTCTTCTGGAGTTTTTTTTTTATTTTTTTTTCAATTTTTATAACATGTTGTATTTTCATATCAACAATTCCCTTTTTGATATTTGTGTGACAAGAATCCATGTGTATAACACTATCTAGTGGATTTTGATTATCATTCAATTTTTAAGTTATCTATTCTTCTACAGCTTTTTTACACTGTATTTTGACTTTGATGTTTACCATATTTTATATTTATGGTTCTATATATTGTTCCAATCAGATAAGATTTTATAGTCTCCCTACAATACAACCTTTACACCCTCACTAATATTTAGAATCATCTGGTGTAAAGGGAGGCATTATTGAGGCAATTTGACCCACTATCTTGGGGAATGGGTTATGTGGACCCCCTGTTGAGATGTTACGAAAGAGAAAAATGTGTTCAAAGTATTGTTTTAGATTTGTGAATGGTATTAAATAGGGATGTTTCGATGGATTGTATCCTTATTTAGTGGTTGTAAATCCTCAAATATGACCTTCATTTTGATTCTAATGAGACACCAATGGGGTATCTCACATCTACACAATAATATAATCTCTATTCCACCTTTTTAATTAACATATATTACTAATTTGGAAAGAATAATCCTATTACTCATGATGTATAGGTTTATAAATTTATTATCTCCACTAATTGTTGAAGCCTTGAATGGTATTTAAAATTTTCTATTTCCATTTTAATATTTTATCATTATTTTAGTATTATTAATGAAATTATATTTCTCCTTTAATTGGGATCCCCAATGTTTCATCCATATGTTATCTTATCTTTAATATGTTATCCTCACTTCATGTTGAGTTTTGAGAGGGATAATACTTGATTTTAGCTCATTCTCTATGGCTATTTATTGTTCTATCTCATGTACAAGATCTCCATGTATTTTACATTGGATGTTCATCGTTGATCCATTTCTTATTATGGATTCATTATTATAGAAATATTATTTCAACAATATATGACTCTCCAAAAACTGTTGTTCTATAAATTCAGTCTACTCGATGTATAATCTCACTTGTATCCACCATTTCATTATGGTATGTGATCATATCTTGATCACTATAAGATAATCCTATGAATTTAAGACTAGATTTTGTTTTCATGTATTCCATGAAATTACCTTCATTGTTATTTTGCATTGGAAAACATGAATTTATTATTTATTAATAACCTTAACATCATAATGTGTTTTGAATTTTACCATAGAATCAGTATTGATCACCATTATTGGAGAGTTTTTATTTTTTAGATTCTTCATATTCTTATTACATTATTTATTTATATTGAACATAAATTTATCTACATTGATCATTTTTGGTGAAATGAAAATCCCTTTGGTTTTCCATTATTTTCCATATATCTTTACAAAAATCCTTAAAATATCAAAATAACTACCTTAATGAAAGGTTTACTTGAATACCTCACTAGAGATAACATTGTTCGATATTTTTCATCATGACACATAAATCACACGTTCATAATGATATCTCAAATCACCATCTCATTGAACATATTCTCTTATATTTCACCATAGTCCTAATGAAAAAATAATATATATTTTTTTCAAACAAAAAAAGTTAGTACCACAAAAAATGAAGTCTCATCACGGAATCCATATTTGCAAAAATCCAAAAATTGATATTGATAGAATTAATAACACATTAGAAGCATTAATCATTAATACTAGTTGTGATTTATAATTCAGTAACATAACACCTATCTCATTAAATCCATCAAAAATTTTTCTTCCATTATCATTGATTACATCCCATGGATCATATATCCATCTTTAAAATTACATTATTCGAAATAAATATAATAAATAAACATATAGGGAGAGGGGTACATCCCGATCAACATTAATTTTTGGAATGTGGTATGTTATGATGAACCAAACATTTTATTACACTCCCCTTATGATCCTTCTTAGTAGTTATCTATGGAGTGATACCACATTTTCAAAAATTGTTGTAGATATTTTCATTTATAATATCTAACATACTTGGATTAGGATTCAATTCCACTGTGTGAAAAATCTCACCTATGAATTTTCTCTAAATTAATGCATATTGATAGAATATATATTCTTGATTTTTCTACCAAATGACATATTTTACATTCCTATTAAATTCATTCCTTAAAATGATATTTTTTAGACAACTTTGACAAGCATAATGTCTCTGATATTAAATATCCATTAAGACTACCAGATGATTTTTTATCTATGGTGAGTCCTACTTTATGTGTATTTCCTTCATTCTTTAAATATTAGGGGCTATTGTTATCTTCCATTATATTTATTTTCATTATCTCTTTGAGGGTTACCATGAAAAGGCTTCCATTAGTGTTAGATTATAATTTCATTGATCTCCACTTTCAATTTCATTTAATTTGATGAATCTATTTTTCAACGTAATATATTTTGCTTCCTTCTATACAAGTTTATCATTTGACATGAGACTGTGAGGTTTTTCATAACCTCACCATCAATATTTATTCTATAATATCATATTATATGAATTTTTTTTATAAAAATTGAAACATATTATGATAAAGGCACCCCCATTATAGTCATTTATCCACATACTAATCATATTATAGTATTTTCAATACATCCATACATGATCTTCCTCCTCCATCCTCATGCCTTATGTGACAATGATAGAAATCATCCTTTATGCTGTTTTCCGTTCATATAAACTTGTAATTAACTCCAAAAATCTATTAAAAACAATATCGCACAACATTTTTCATACATTATTATCAAAAAATCGTATTAAAACTTTTTTTTTGTATCATTCACCCCATTAATTTTATTTAAAATTACTTTAAATATATATATAAATCATCATGATATATATATACTATCCCCATTTCCCTTTTATATAAAAGGTCCAATAATATTATGTATTTATATAATAATTTTCTCCCATTGTTTCAACAGAATAAAAACTCCCTCTTCATATATTTATTTCAATCAACCACTTTTTTCAACACAAATATTTTTCATAGCACAGTTTTATCTACCATAAGAAAAAAATATGCTTTTTTATTTTCAATTTATTTTCCTTCGACCTCCACTGCTAATTTTTTTCTACATTTCAAAATTTATTCAGTGATTGAAATTTAAAAAATAACAAAGATTAATCTATAAATCCTTTAATAGCACTGATTCAGAACGTGATATAGGAAAAAAGAATATATTTTTATAACATAAGTGATATTCATGTGACTCATCTATACCGATATATGTATAAAACATGAGTTTTTTTTCAAAAGTCTCAATATAAACTGGAATAAACACACACAAATATTTTCAATTAATAATCAGTAAATAAAAACTTGTATTAGATGTAATACTTATTATAATAATTTCATGATTTTATAGCTAATCAGTGTTCTTACTTACTATATATGTGTTTCCCCCTCTCCATGTGTGACATGCAGAATTTTAATTTTTTTGAAAACTTCGGTTAATTTAATTCATCTCTTGAATGTAACTATAATATATTTTCTTCTCATGGGAGTATCCTTTTAGTTGATTTATGTATCCTGAATAATAATTTGATTATTAAAATTTGTTTTATTGAAACAAATAAGAAATAATTCTTTCATGGATGTCACTACCTGATAATCATCATCTTGTCCTCTTCCATATTTTTGTTCAGAAACCACTTGATAAGTTAGGATAATATTTATTTATTATATGGATTTAATTTATATAAAATGTTAAATCCATATTTAGTTTTATCGCCACTATTTTTTCATTACTTGATCCATTCATTCCTATGCATATAGATTCAAATTAGGCACATGTACTATTGTTTAATTCCACATTTGATATTTTGAAATTTATAGAAAAACTACAGGTCTATAATAACTTGAAAATATCTCATTTAAAATACATTGAGAATCACGATGTGATCTTCTATGTCTCTTCAAATCCTGACACCCACGGTGGAGTGATATCTATCTTCATAATACAGACACCATCAACCCATGCCAATCAAAATTATGGTATTCTTCAAATAAAATATCCATGTCATAAACACTATGTCTTAGAGTATTACTTCTATGATCTTCAAGTGTTTTAATTTTTTTTCAATCACTATAATGTGATTCAGCCATCAAAAACATTCTAATACCACAATTATTTTTTTCCACACCTCACTTGAGAGGATGATGCATATTTTATTCCATTATTAAGCATTATATATTCGAATAACTCAATCATGATATTTCCCACTACTCAAAATAGTATTATATATATGGAATCATTCATTACAGTCCTTATCTTTTGTATTTGGAATGAATCATCCCATTATTCACTGATTATAGTATTAAAATAGTGAAATCTCCATTTATTAAAAAAATTATAAACGGGATATACACATTTCCATTTCCATTTAAATCTTTCATATTTACTTCATTAATTCTACTTCTCTAATCGTTATCATTTAATTAGGAATCCACATGTTCCATCCATGACCCATCTTCTTTTCTTGATTTTAATATATCTTCAATTTGAATTTTGATTGTGATAATAGTTACTTTCAACTCATTATCTATAAATTTTTTTTCTACTAACTTCATATAAATCTCTATAAGTATATAAATTTATCTCTTCATCTTTTTATAGATTCTAGTAATGCTTCAACCTAATGACACTAATCCTTTCTTCATTTTTTTATTCTAAAAAATCAAATCATCCTTGAATTCATAGTCACCTCTATTCATAATCTCCCATTAATACAAAATTTATTCTAGAGATTGGATAATATAATGATAATGAAAATAGAATTTTTTTTATTTGAAAATAATCTTTATATTAGAGTTTTCTAAAATATGACCATCCACTTTAGTCTCAAAAGGGATATTTTAATTTACTATTCTTTTTTAAAATCATAAATAAAATAATTAGTTTTATATTAACAATATAGTTACTATTGATAACCTTGATTTGAGATTTTATCTTCTATACAATCTTATTATTCTTATTCAATTTATTTTTACCTTTTGACACATGCGAGTATCCATTCACCATTTAGGGAGATATCATTATATATCAGGTTTTCTCTTATTATATCAAAATCAATTGAAATGCCATTGAAATATCAAAATATAAAGAACAATTACTTGGTTTATTAAATACCACATTAAAGGTATATTTTTTTAATGTTTTTTATTTCTCCAAATTATGTACCAAGTCATCAAATTTTTCAAATAATCCTCTCATTGAACATATTCCACTCTATATTTACCAAATGCTTATAGAAATAATTAAAACCATATTTTTGATTGAATAAACAACAGTACAAACCTAGAAAATATAGGGCCAAAATATTTAATCCATATGTTTCATATATAACAAATTTGATATTGATAGATAATACAACATGTAAAAACCACTTGAATCTCCTACCACTTGTAATTTCAAGTTGATTATGATACCATTGTTGCATTCAACCCATATGAAAATTTTAATCCATTTTATTTTATTACACACCATGAATCTTATCCAATGAGTTAAATCATAACCCCTACAATAATTGTTATAATATATAAAAACATGGGGTGAGGGGTAGATACAAATAATAATTATGTTTAGTAATGTTGTTGGACATAATTAAAAAAACTTTTTCTAAAATCCACATAAAAATTGCATAGAGGTTATCCTTTGGGTGATAATACTTTTATATACATCATTATGAGTATTTTCCATGAAATTATCTATATGCCATGGACTAGTATTTAACTCTATTGTGAGAATAATCCTACATGTTAATGTTTTCTCAATTTATTCATCTTGATTATAAACATATTCATTTTTAATCTTATAAATGGTGGATTGTACAAAAATCTTCATATATCTGTTTATAGTGGTAATTGTGAGACCACTTATTAATTATTCATGATTCTCTTCTCCAAAAGCCAATTTGACAAAATATGAATTATTTTTCCTTACTAATTCTTATTTAAGTGTAGATACTTCATTATTTTTCAATATGAGGAGTTACCTTATTACACTATGTATTTTATTTTGTTCAATCCATATGGTATATAATTGCGAAGACATCATTGGTTCTTGATGCACAATTCAGTGAGATATATCACTACATTCCATCAATCTAGTGAATTTATTTTACATTGTAATATATAACATTCCATACATACACATAATAACATGGAAATGAGAAATTTTATTTTCTTCTTGACATAACATTCATTTTTATGATGTAATATATTTTTATATGACCATGGTTAGCAAAAATAAAATTAGTCATTATGTAATAATTTATCTATATAGATCCAATACTATGTTTAATTGAATATATCCACCCTATGTATTCCAAATTTATCCTCCTTCCATATATAACTGTGACAGACATCCTCTACTAAGATATATTTCTTTCATATCCACTTTAAATAAACCCGATAAATGATTATAAAAATATTTAACACATTTTTTTCATTATTTATTGCCAAAAAATTCAACAATGATCCTTTTGGATTCAATATAAATCCAAAATAACTATATTTTATACCATTTAATCATTATATAAAGTATAATTTTATCACTATTACTAATTTTCATAATTTTAATAATGAAATATCTTTAAAAATCAGCATCACGTTTTCCATATAAAATCGGATTATAAATATCTATTATATCCTATAATTTAATTCATAAATAATATTTTTGAGGTTTATATAAAAAAATGTATCAAATTATTTCATGAATATACTAATATATATACCAATAAAATTACTCAATAAATTTTCATTTTAATCTCATTCACTTTTCCACATTTAAAATTCTCACAAAAATCCATTTATTTTTTTCTAAATACTTACATATAACCTACAAAAAATATTAACATATAAATTTTCTCATAAAAATATTGTTATGATTTGATATTTTAATTGATGATGTGATATTATTATTAAAAAATCAAACGTTATTCATTTTATTTCGAGAGATCTATTAATTATAATTATTTCCAGTCCATTAATAACCACAAACCACCATAATGTTGATGGAAAAAAATTCACCTACAAGGATATATGTTAATCTTATGTGACCATGGCTTACTCAAATAATGTATTTGAGAACACCATGTTACTCATTTATAGAATATTCCATGCTATGGTTAATCATAGATGTCCCAAAAATTATTTATATGTGGCCATGTTTAATTTTGACTCATTCATTGAATGCTCAAGGTCACATTGATTTAGATTCAAATTAATCTTACATGGATTTAGGAGGACTCGATTTAATCTTATATAGTTCTTATTAAGTCTTATATTACACCTTTATTTTACTATATAGTTCATTATTAATATTCTTTTAGTGCATTTTACTCCTATATAGATCATTTAAATTTGATTTTTTTTGGCACTCAAAAATTTTGATTTATAGTTAAACAGATCTCTTTAAATGTGACTCATCCAACACATTGTTTAAATTAAAAAATTAATCAATTAAAACATTAAAACTATACACCATAATTCTATTTCCCTCTAAAAACCACTAGAAATATTATTTTAAATATTTTTAGAAACTTAAAATAAATTAATAATTCATTCAACCATATTTACAAATAAAATAAACTCAATCATAAATGGTTTAAAAATCACACACACAGACACACACACTATCAATCTATCTCAATCTCACTCATACTATTCATTAATGGATTTATAATAAAAAGGGGATGATATGATCCTTCTATAGAATTTAGATATTCATCCAACCTATTGATACCCTAAGAAGATACAGTTTATGGGTTGTTTCTTTCCGATCAACATTAATAACATATGAAATATCATTGAATGATTTATAACATTTGAGGAAATAAAATTTTTCATCCTTATTTTTATTCAATATAAATTATGAGATGGATCCTATATAGAAATTTATTATAGTTCTTGTTTTATATTGCATTTGGATAAGTGTTACCACCTCCAAAACCCAAAATATGAACAGATATTGTAGTCCAGGACATACTAATTTACTGAACATATAAAAATCATTAAAATATTGACAAAATTATCTTATATTGAAGAATTATATGCACCATAAAAATAATTATAATTTCTAAATATACATGTGATATGAATATTTAATATATTCTATAATCTAATATATAATTGTTCTTTTATACTCAACAAAAAACTTCTAAGATGATCAAATAATATATTTGAAATGTAAAATTTAAAATCATGAATATTTTGAAGATATAAAATAATATATTTCATTTAAAAATAACTAATATATTTTTAAAATGGTAATGGAATATACTTTTATATTTTTATTCTATCCAAGAAATTTTTTTCATCAGCTTAAGGTAACGATCTATAGGTTGTCCTTCGGTATCATTCATGATGTTTATCTATGAAGCTACTTTATCAAAATAATGAATTTATCCATTTCTCATTAATAATGAGAGGTATCATGTTTATTATTCTCCTTAATATAGTGATATATTGTTTCATTTTTTATCTTCCTTATCGTATTTCTAACATTGAATCTCCAACTTCAACTTTTCCAAAATAGACTGAAAAACAACATTTAATACATTTTTTTCATTATATTTAGATTTAAAATCTAATTTATGATAAATAGTTACCCATTAAATTTTAGAAATAAAACAATCTCAATTTAATCTCATATAGATGAGTCTTCTTAAATATAAGAAATGTAACTTGAAAATTTATTTTTAATTCCAAAATGCCAACCTCAAAACCAATAGTGGAACACACTACGAAATCTATCATAATTTGGTTTTCTATTCTCAAACCATTATATTACTTATTTATTATAATAAACTCTCTATAAAAACTAGTTCCTATATAAAATTTTTTAAATATAAAACCAAGTAAAAAACTTCATAAACATAAATACCAATAGTGATTCTGACATTATCTAGATGTTTCTAAAATTATCCAAATTTAGGAATGATGGAAATTATTTATAGTCAAAAACACAATTTTGAAGTAATCCTAGGATCCAAAACACATATAAATTTCAAAATAAATAAATTAAATTACATGTATTTTCAATAATAATACTTATTTCATGATTTATTTATAAAAATGAATAATTTTAAATATTCTTAAGAATATCATTCAAAAATATCAATGTATAGTCACTATGAAAAAATTTATCTCCCCAAGATTTCATAGATATATATTTATTCATTAATATTCTATTATCATATTATCCTTGATTGATATTTTTAAATTTTAATGGTCCATTTATTCCATTTTAGAGATACTATTACCCCTTTCTTCCATATATTATCATTCTTTGAAAATAAACCAAAGTAAACTATTAATATAGTTATAAGAGTGGCCAGTATATCAGGGTTTGTTGGCAATGTAATTAATCATGAAATTATTTATGTTCTAACAGTGATGTTATTTATCCTCATGTATGAAGAGAATGACATCTAGGACATTGATATAGATAGAATTAATGAGTGATGGAAAATTTCTAAAAAATTAAATGTGAATTTATGATCTATTGGTTGAGGGGAATGTGATGTTGTCATCGATTAGGTGAATATCCAATGATTGTTTTTATAAATTTGGTCTATATATACTTGGATAATAGAGAATATATGAGTATATATATGGTATTGATATAATTCCAGTGTTGTTGTCTCTGGTTGTCTTAGATAATGTTATCCTATGATTTTTTTCTATCTCAACCAAACAGATATTATTTTTGAGTAAGCGTGGACCTTATTTACAATTATATGATATCAGAGCGACTATACTAGTGATATTTTAGGTCTCACAAAAGTGAGGTTTATCCAATCACACCATTTAGTGGGCAATTATTACTCCCCCTGAGACTCTCTTATTTATTTAAGTCATGTTTTTGAATTATTCCCAAAAATATTTTTTTATAATAAAAATATTCCATCATTATTTTTTAATTTATAAATTTGTAAAATGTATTTATTTAATTTTTTAATAAACACATTGACTATAATATTTTTAAATTCATTGTTTTTTTTGTAATTTTTATTCTATTGTTCATTCCATTTTGTTTATTTTTTTAGTATAACTTCTTACAAATCTCATCAAAATATATTATGTATCATGTTTTTTTGAAAATTATTACATATTTTTCTCCATATTCATTTGATTAAAATTTTGAAACATTTACAAAAAAGTATTAAATGTTTATATAAGTTTCATACACATCTTGTTCTTTTTAGATGTTTTGATTTATTTTTAAAATGTATAAATTCTTCTTCAATTGATTAAATGTATTATAAAATAATTATTATTTATTACAATAAATATGTTATTTATTATGTGAGTGTAATTAACTCTAACTGAATATTTAATTTGAAATATTAACATTTTAGATGTCATATTAACTTGAGTAATGTATTATAAAGATCATTTTAATGCATTATGAAATCTAAATGTCGTACAAATTGGATGAAAATCCATATGAAATGTTTAAATCCATATTATATGATATAATGTTTTTTCAGATTGATTATTTTTTATAAAATAAAGAAAATCCTTATAAAATAAAATTTTAAAAAAGATTCCTAAGTATGATATTATGTGTTTGACTGATTTACAATCATTTAAGTGTCTATGCCTTATTAGATTTAAATTTATTTTTATGAAATGTTTTTTATCAAAATATTTCTGTGATTTTAATGAATATTATTGTTTTATTATTTGAAATATATAGAGTGGTGGAATGATTCATACATGATTTTATAATAACCCTTATCCAATTAATATTACCTTTATTGATTTTTATAAAATCTTATGTTTTTTAATTACTCATTTGATTTAGGTGTTGATGTTTCTTTTTTAGATTTAATCTTATGAAGTATTTTATTTAGAGTTTTTGTATTTATAAATTTTTTTATTTAAATAATGATATTAAAAAAATAATGAATAATTATCAAATGACATTAATAAAAGTATTCATATGGTATAATTTTTTTTCCATGATGACTTTTTTATTTTCAAGTATTTATTATTATAATTTTTTTTATTTTCCAAAAATTTAATTCAAGGCTCATATTATGATATATATAAACTACTTTTAAGAGATAATAGACAAATAATATTTATGAGTGTGTGAATAATTGAACTATTGAATCTAAATTATGAAACATCATTGAATAACCATTAAAGGATTCCTATATAAATAAAGATCAATGAAACATGATGAACAAGAACTTTTACTATCATGAAATCAACTAAGATAAAAATTATTTAGGATTGATTTTGAAGAGATTTATTTTACTAAAATGAATAACTAAACGTGGTCATTCGTAAATTACTGGCCTACATTAATCTATTTACGTTTTTTTGTTTAAAATATTTTATCACATTAACCTTTTATATTACTTTTAAACTATATCTTGTTTATTCATTGCCCCTAAAAATACTGATGTTTTGGTTATACATCAATTATAATTCAAAGATATGAACATGGATGTTCTTAAATTTAATGAATAAATAATTTAATTGAGTTGTGACTCCAAAAAAATCAGGTTGTCTTATTCATGTTATACTACAATAAAAAAGGTATGTTTTATCTTCAATTAAGAATCCCAAAACAAAATCATGTTTAGTAGTGATAATTTATCTCAAGGAGTATAGAGAAGCTAAGAGTATATGTATGATCCTTTTTTTATACAAACTAAAAAATTTTCTTTTTTTATTTTATTTCTATTTTACATGAATTCTCATTTTACTGTAACCCGATATTTATATATTTTTTAATTTTAAATTGTTCAATTGAAGCCCCTTTGACCTTCTTGACTATCTCTGCATGGGAACATGGTTGGTATTAAATAAATTCTCATTTAGGAGCGGTATAGTATTTATTCAAAAAATGAAACTATTTTCATTATTATAGATTATATAAGTATTATTAGTATCTATATTTTCTATTTTAATATAATATTCAGTAACAACTGACATTATAATATACCACACGGTCTAGGTGAAATATCATTATTGAGTTGTAAGGTTTATATTCTAATGATGGTTGTATTCCTAAAAGAAAACCATAAATTGATTGTAATGATTATAGTCATTGTAAATCAATAATGGAAGGTTAACTTAATCACCAGACCAATGATAATGGGAATGCTATGGTAAAACATTTAAAAATCTTTAATTTGACCAAGATTCATTAATTATTAATAAAGTGGTAATGTATTTGTTAAATTTATAAATTATGAATATTTTTTTGCTATTATTTGAATTGTGTTTAATCATATATCAACTAATAAAACTTCTCAAGACAAATTAAGTATTTTTCTAGTTACCCATAATGTAATAAAGAAACTAAAGGGAACTACTCTATGAATGATTTGAGATGAATTTCAGGATTTCAATATTAAGGAAGAATATTAAATTAAGTGTATATCCCATAGATTAAAGAGTATTTTAAAATGAAAGAGTGCCCTCATCAAATCCATGGAAAATAATTTCTAAGTAAAATAAGTACTCATAACACTACCAAATTATTATCATAAAATATGGCCACCATTAAGGGATGGGAAAAATTCAAAGATCTTGTGCTTTATGATTTCATTAGATTAATAAAATTATATAAAAAAGTTCTCAGGAGTATATTATAAAACATGAGACTATTGAAAAAGGGTTTCATTTTAAAATAAATATACATTTTGATTCGTAGACATCTAATTATTAAGTCTCGGTAAGTGAAGGAGATATAGTTACAAAAAACTAGTAAATGATATGTATAAGGGAATGGAATAGAAAAAATGGATTTCAAGGATGTTCAGAAATGAATTTCATAAAGGTGTCCAAAATTAAAAAATAATTGTAATTCAAGTTCTATTAAAGATAATTAACATCTAAATCCATATGAATGATAAAAGAAAGGAAATATTAAGAATATTTATAATATTGAATCATAAATAAAGAGTCAAAAATTATGAGAATACGGAGAAATTATATTTTGTAGCTATTCAGAATTTGACTAAGGAATAAAATTGAAGTGAAAAATCTAGGACTAAGAGGGTGCCTTATATCTAGTATCTTCTGGATTCAATACATGAGGGTAGTATTGATTCATGATTTAGTTATGACTATATTTATGATGTTTAAAAACATTGTCTTTCTAAACATAATATACAAATATATTAAATATTAAGAGATATCATAATAATTGATGAATTGAATTACATGTTTAATGGATAAAATTAATTTTTTTTTTAGAGAATACGATTATTTCATAAGAAAATGAAAATTCAGATTTACAGTTTTATGTTTTAATGGAAACTTTTATGATCAATATGATATTATTCAAGAAAAAAATTAAACTTTTAAATGGACATTTGATATTTAATGGTAAATATGGTTGCTTTTGCACAATATAATGAAATCTGTGATAAATTTATGGTTAGGAACAATGTAAATAAAGTAAATATTTGGTTAGATATGGTAGTCAATGAACCAAAATATATAAAAATTTCATTGGGAAAATTTCTATAATATTTCACAAGTCATATATTTTATATAAATATATAAGTTCACTATATAAGTGAATTTTCAATAATATTTTATAAATCACGGGGACATAAAAACATTTATTTCTAAGAATCAATCTTCAATATAACCATAGAATACCTGATTGAATTTTATTTGGGTTCCAAAAAATTCATTTACTAATCCTATTGGACACAAGGCTTTATGGGTACCAATATAATCTTATAATTATTTTTTTCATAAAAATACATTTTGTGTCCCAATAATGACATATGGTATATTGATAGTTTATTTTCTAGTGAAATTATGTAATATAAATCAAATTTCATATCATATAATAGATATGATGGTGGGAATATTATATTTAAAGGAAACTATATAGGTAAATTTATAGGTTTTGGTCATTTATATGTATATATATATATATATTGATTCATTAAAACATAATATGTTAATTATTTATATATTATGTGAATATAGCATGTTTGTGAATTATAAAAATCAAAAATGCCTTGTTTTCAAATAAGAATCTATATTGTTTTATTTAAAAAAGAATAATATGAATTATATTAATTTTTCGATGCTAACATATTAATTTTATAATTGCCTAAAATTTTAAATTCTGATGATATTTTTAGAATAAAAGGATTCGACATGAATATCTTCATTTACTTATAAATATAGAAAATAATCTAGAAGTTATATTATTTCAGGAACTTATAGTGAAAAAAATTTAATAAGTGATTCATTAAGGAATGCCTAAAATTGATGGGAATGTTTACTATAAATAAAGGAGTTGAAAACTATAATACCACTTTATCATTTTAATTTAGAATTATTTAGAAATGTTCATACTTTTAGTATCAGTGTAATGAAAAATGTTTTTCTTATTTATTTTATTTTAATAAATTTACTTAGATTTATTTTCAATCATATAAAATAGAAATCCAACTAATATGTTTTGAATACTATAAATCTGTTCGTAATTATAATTAACATTTATATATATATATATATATATATATTAAAAATGATAGAGGTGGATACTTTTAAAATTTCAAATTTGGGATATTTTGTAAAAATAAATGTTATTTTTATAATTTCTCAGTAGATAGATCATACAAGAATAAATATTTAGTGGAAAGGATGAATAAATATATTCAAGAAATGGATAGAACATTGTTAAATGAATTTAAATTTTCAATGATTTCAAGTAAAAATATTTTAATACTTCTTATTATGTTTTTAATTGGATTATAATTTTAATTGTTACTATGAAAACCCCTTATGATTTATGGAAATGAATGAAACTAAAACTTGTATATTTAAACATTTTTATTTATAATATTTTTATTCTGAATATTTATGATTATTCAGATAATATGGATCGTAAATATGAGGAAGTCATATTTTTTTATTCTAGAGTTATTAATAATTATTATGTTTTTTAAAAAGTAACTATGGTTTTTAAAAAATCTATTCAGTATATAGTTGATGAAAAATATTTATGCTATAAATATTTATATCTAGAACTGTATAAAAAATATTTAATAGAATTTATTTTTTCTGAAAATTGGACTCGAGTTGATATTTAACATGATGTGGATGACCATCACCAACATGAAATATTTTTAAAAATTCATAGAGATAACCCTCAAGACACATTTTCTTGAGATGTTTATTTTAGAAATAATTCATGAAATTCATTAAGAAAATTTTAATCTCACATAGTTTTTAATTAATAATTCTTTATAAATATTTTATTAAATATTTAAAAGAACCTAAATTGATTTAATCTATGCAATAATAACTTAATAATTTTTATGAAAATTATTTTTTTATTCAATTAAGACACTTAATTATTAACATATTAGTAGAAAGAATTTGGTTGTTTAAAAATCTGCTAGATGAATTTAGATAGATTATAAGGAATAATTCTTGATTTGTTACAAAAGTATTTTTTGAAAGAGAGGGAATTTATTATTAGTAGTAATTTTTACGTCATTCTAGAATAATATAAAATTTTAATTTTATTATATTGTGAATATTTTCAGGGGTTAAACATTATACATTGGAAGTTAAGAGTTATTTTTTAAGGAGAGTAATTTCAAATTTCTATTAAGCATCCACTAGGTTCTAAATATGATAAATTTATAGATCGTGTATTAAAATATTCATCATATTTATAAAGACTTAAAAAAGATCCTTGAGAAATGTATGAAATAAAATATCAATTTATTTTTGTGAATGGTGTGGTGATGTAAAATTTTCACACAATTTTTTTTATTAAGAAATATTATAAAGGTATATAGGTGATCTAAATATATTTTTAGGATATTATATATGGATTCACTAAGGAATTTTCATGTAAGGAATTTTTAGGATTAATTAGTTGTTAATTTTATGAAATTATTATGGGAGAATTAAAATTATTTTAAGAATTTTGATTTTTGAAATAGATGATGTACTTTTTTAATAAATGTAACTAATCTTAGGTATTATTTAAAATATTTTTACTTTATCCTTATTATAGTTTAAGAGGACCTCATAGTACTTCATGAAAATTGGATATAAAAGTTCCTGATAAATAAATTTACATTAATGTTTTAAGATTAATGATATAATATTTTCATTATCAAACTGCTAGGTGATAATATATTAGGTTTAATGTATATATGTTTGATATATTTTAGAATGACCTGAAGGAAACTCACATGAATGATATTTAGTGGAATATAATTTTTATTAAAGGTATAAAAAATTATGTTTTTTTATCATAGAAAGAATTGGAAAAAAAATTAAATAGTTATATTGATTTTGATTTTAGAGGATGAATAATTTAGAATAAAGTTCTGATGGATTATTTTGAATTCATGTTAAAAGATGAAATTATTTTATTTTAATGTAATAATTATCAATTTATTTTTCCACAAAAAATTATAAATATATTTATATTACTATTAATTGTTTTTTATTCTCTTTAAATTTGACCGAATTTATCAAATTATATATTAATTTTTTAAGAATCACTATTATTTCTAATAATTGCTTCTATATTTGTAAATATCCATTACATAATTCTATAATTAAAAGTATAGTATTTATATATCATTTAATTCAATATAACATTCTGAAATATAAATATTATTTTGAAATATGTTTCTAAAATTTATTTATTAGATGACTTTTATACTATAACTTTAGATACATTAATGTTTTAGAATATTATGTTTGAATTTTGAATAATGGAAGAATAAATTGAATATATGATTAGTGTGCATTATTTAATTATTTTGTTAATATTCAATATTTCCCTTTTTTGTTCCTCTTTTTTGGTTCCCTTTTTATGAGATACATTTAATTGATTGGATATTAAATACCTTATAAATTTTTAAAACGTTATTTTGTAATTATTAGGAAGTTATCATCATTTTATTTTTTCTATAAATTGTTATTAATAATTTAATACTAACAGACCAATTATTTATTAATATGAATTAATTAAGGGTGGGTTATCATATTATAGTTGAATTATTGAGGTATCATGTTTAAGCATGTTGTAAATAAATTTAGTATCCTTTTCTGTGATGTATGTTTACTATATTATTCATTTTTTCAGAAAATTTATTTTAGACAGAATAATATCATTTTTTTGTGAATCATTTATTTTTGTATTAAACATTTTATTTTTACAAAAGGGGGATCTATTTTATGTTTTGGTAGATTTTTTAATTACCAAAAGGGGGAGATTGTTGTAAGGGATAAATTACCCTTAATATTTCATTTAGATAATTATAACAGTAGTTTATTTTGATTTTTTAAAAAATGATACAAACTATAATGATTTTTAAACTCAATTTTCAAAAAAAAATTATTTTTTATTTTTTAATTGTTAGTCTGTTCATTTTTGAGGATTTTTCTATTTATAACATCATATATATTTTCCACATTTTTTTCTTCATATCATGTAATTTTTCCATGTATATAATATTATATATGACTTATTAAATTAGTTAAATGCATTGAGTATTTATTTATAAGTCCTATACATTTATTTTAAATCATTATTATTCTATTTTTTAGAGGTATTTATTTTTTGATAAAGGAAAGTGTTTTATAGTTAATATTAGAAGTGTTTAATTTTTTTGAGTAAGTTAGATAATTTTTAAATGAATTGGTATATTATTTTAATGATGTTTTATGAAATGGAGATATGGTAATCTAATAAAGTTAGAAGTCATACAAACTAGAGTAAATTCATATATTGATTGGTTGAGATTATTATGAAATATATATGTTTTTTATATGGAATAAAATCCATACAAATGTTGGAAAATTTTACAATATTGATGATAGTATTATAAAATAATGAGAATATTAATTAATGGAAATTCTTATGATGATTCAAAAGAAATTATTACATTTTTATAGATTGAAAATTATCTATGTATCAAAGTATTGAAAGATTTAAATTTACTATTATAATGTTTATTTTCCTAAAATTTAACTACATATTGAATGTTTTCTAATCTTATAATTTAATGGATTAAATATTATATGATTTCATATTGAACCAAATAATATTTGATGTTTACCCTTATGATTTTAAATTAGATTGTACATTTTCAAATTGTCCTTATGAAATGTGATTCACCCTTATTTTTTTCAAATGCTCTCTTATGAAATATTCTTTCATGAGTGTTTTAGAAATGTTACTATTAGAAGAGGGATATAATAAGTTATTAATGGATGAGTATGAAAATATATGACCAGAATTATTATGAAGATATAGTTTTATATTTGTTAACTAGTTTTCATTTTCCATGTCTCTTTAGAATATTTTTTAATTTATTTATCAATGATTTAAATGAAGTCTCATACTATGACATGTCTAAATTATATTTATGATCTAATAGATAATTTTTTTTGAAAACAATGTGGAATTGAATATTTGAAAACAAATTAGGAAACCTCATGTACAGACTATTGGATGATTACTCTATAAATAAAGATAAAATGAACAAGATGAAGGATATCATTAATGAATTGGGAAAAAATTAGAATATTGATTGATTAAGATCTAAATTAATGATATACATCATGTTTAAACTAACTTATCAAAGTAATCAAGTTGATAATAATAATCTACTTTCATTAGTTATATTTTCCATCATGTTATATTCCATTATCGTTTTTATTACATCAAAAGAGTAACTGGTTTATGAAATTTACAAAAAAAATTAATTTACATATTGGTTATACATAAACTATAAAATTAATGATTATAAGTATTTATAATTAAAATTTTAGAAGGTATATTTTTATAGGGTTGTTACTCCCATGATATGTTAGGTTGTTTTTTTCTGGGTATTCCTTCATTAGAAAATGTATATTGTATGTTTTTTGTGACTCTTATAAAAAAGTATGTTCATTAGAAACCATTTATCTAAAGGATTAGTGATATGTGATGTGTATAAGTTGGATCCCTTTTTATCCAAATTGATATTAATATTTTTTTATATACTTTTGTCTCACCTGCAATTACATTTTAATGTTATTTTAACTTGGGATTTAATATCAATTTTAACTGGTCATTTCACCCCTCTCATGACCTTCATAACTACCTGAACCGAGGAAAATGATATTATCGATTTCCCTTAAGAAATTTATTTTATGAAAATATTAATTTTAGATAAAACATCATGTGGTGATTATATTATCTCAAATTTAATCCAACTTTTTGGTCACCCCAGATTTATAACCATATAAATATGATCATTGGAGTTTATCCTTATCTAGGGAGGTGACGATATATTGTAAAATGATTTATTAGTGGTTGTCAAGTTAGGAAGAACCCCATGATAAGGGAATCCTATATATCCTTATGAATGTAATTAGAACCTTCATAGTTTGTTACTTCTTAATGAGACACATTTTATGTTTTAAAGTAATCAGATATGGAAAATTATTTCTCTTATTAAGGTAACATGTTGATGAATTCATGAAAGAAATTTAATTTCATGAAGAGTAGACTACCTGGTGAATGGTAACTAGTAATATATTCTGTGAGACATACATATAAGCATCATTCTCCAATTTAAGATGACATAATAATTAGGTGATATTATTTTTTTCCAGTAAGGGGAGTATATCAAATATCAAAATTGGAATAAACTAAGAGGATTATCTCAAATCAAGGAATTTTTATTGGGATCCTAAATCAGATTCCATTTTTTGGTTATCCTATTTCTATTGAATCAATTTGAGAGTGTTTTCATGGGTTTTACGTGAGTTATGATGATACTATATCCATATCCACCCTTTATTTATTAGTAACTCTATGAGAAAGAAACATTGGAATGGTTGGAGATTTCTTCTAGTATGGGGACCATGATATTTATTAGGGTGTTAGGGATTAAACCTCAGTGAATCATCCCCTATATATAGGTGAATGAGAATAAAATTCTTATACTTCAACTTTCATAGTTTATTGTATTGTGATAGGAAAATACCATGTAGTTTAACATTATGAGGTAAAGACATCGATGTCATGAAAGGAATGGAAATAAGTGATTGAGTGAGGATTATACATGTGATACCTTTCTGATTAATCCAATCATTTTGCTACTAGATAGGAAAATGCAATTTTGGGGCTTAAACATAGTAATAGGCATATAGTTGGGATGGTTCCCATGGCAACAGACTGATAGTTGGTTCCGAAGAATGAGGACCTATGTATTTTGATTCCTAGGTACAACGCCCAGATACAGAGACATCAAGGTATACGGAAATTAGAAAATTAGCACTAATGATAAGGATTTGGGTGTAAATGGATAACTGTTATGGGATATGCTGATTTTTCTCCCAAGCATATATATTAGGAAATGTTTCACCTATGTTTAGGTCTTGGATGAAATTTTACCAAGGTGGTTGGCTGGGAAAGGGCCTCCAAAGAACAAATTTCTAGAAAAAATGTCCCACATGTATGTAGGGTATAGAAAAGTTGTATCATATTATGGACCTCTTAGGATGACTAGAATACATAAATACCTATTATTATAGTCATTAATTTAGTTGTGAGTGTGAAATTCGAGTACAATCCTTTAATATGAGATACTGTAAGACCCTATGTTTTTAGAATATATATCTCTTTAATATATTTTATTAATTCAATTATATAAAATGCAAACAACACCAAACATTATTAAATAATTATTTAAAAAATAAATAAATAAATATATTATTAGTCAATCCAATGAAACATAATTTTTAAAATAAATTATGTAATTTTATGAGGCACATAATTAATAATGTTTTTCTAAAAATATGTTTTATTTGAAATTTTTTTATTATGAATTTATCTTTTTATTTCAAAATATATATTTGTTAAAAATTCAAATTTTTATATGAAAAATTTAATTTAATTTTTTAATTGAACATTATGATATGATATCAAGATAATTTTTTTATATTTTTTAAATATATTTGTTTTAAGCTGAATAGTAAAAAATATCATTTTTATAAACACCATGAATTTATGACACAAGTATAGAAAAATCAAGAAATAATAATTTATGAAATAATTTTCTTAATGAAATATGATTTTAGTAAGTCAAATTTTACATTTAAAAAAATTTGGTTTCATTTACAAACCAATATATGACAGTTTTAGACTAAAAGATATATTTTTCAATTTTGTTTTATAAGATACAAATTTACTATTTTTGAATTAATTTTTATTACTTTTTCAAATTTAATGTTATTAAATTTTTTTAATATTCATAATAAATATATCCAAATTTTATAATAAGGGTAATTATATTTTCATTAATGAAGTCAAATTACATTATGATAAAAAATAGTTATCGAGGTGAAAGTTAATTTTGATAAAAATTTAAAAGTTGTCAGAAAAGTATAAAATAAATCAAAACATATATCCACAAGTGTTTTGATGAGTATTTTCTACCCACAAAATACTACACTTCATTATTTCCACTTTTGGATACACTTGGCCATTTAATAGAAACATTTCCTTTGGTATTATTATAAATATGCCACTCACATCATTTTACAATAGGATATTTCCAACACCTTCTAATATACACACTAAAATTATAATTTCTATTATCATAATATATTACTTAATCTAGATCCCTATAAAGATATTATTATCCCAAATATCTATGAATAATTCTTTCGTTCTCTACATCAAATTGTTCTATCAAGAGTATATTTTATATATCATCATGAGTATCACCCACTATATTAATTTCATTTTTAAATCATTCTCATCCATCCTTATCAAATTATATTCTAAAAACATGAAAATAATTAAATTATAAATATTTTAATACTAATTTTTTAGGGTATAATCATTATCCACCTTCCTCATTTCTCTTTAGACGAATGAAAACAACATCCATGCGTATGTGCATACTGCCACTTTTATTCACGATGTACTCCATTTTTAATGACCGCCTTACATAGATGTTTAAAATGGAATATTTTGTGAATAAATTTTATATTTTTTATGGGATTAATATTCTTAATGGATAAATTATTTTCTATCTTCCTTAAATTCTATAGAAAATGAAAATTTCACCTGTTTTACATTGGAGCCACTACCTCTTTGAATGGCCTATTCTATTTTTGATCACCACATTTCATGTATGATTGAAAAATATAGTTAATGAATATATATGATATTTAGTAGTAATATGTTTCTTTAATTTGGTTGTAAACATATGAACCAAATGATAATGATCATGATAATGTAATCCATTAACATTGATAAATTGATCAAAACAAGTTCATCATATATCCCATTATAAAGAAAAATGCCTATAGTTTTCATAAAGTGAACATGGGGATGGAAAAATAAAAGGAAAAATTATTTAAATAAGTTTCAACATTTAGAAATGTTGAACATGGTATAAAAAATTGGTGTTCGAAATCGCTGTTCAAAAACATCAATGAAACCATAAAACATACTAACATCCGCTGGTGAATATACTAATTAATTAGTTAGTAAATGTCTATTTTATGTTTATAGTTATATAATATGAAATGTAATATTTGTGAAAAAGGATCTCTTATACATTATCAAGATGATTCTATTTATTATTTTAGAGCCCAAATACCTTTCAAGAAATTAATAAGAAAAATATAAGGGTTTATTTCGAATCTCATTTTAAAATAGAGGTTTTTATGATTGAATTTACATATGGGAACAATTATGTTAAATTTATATATATAACCACAAAAAATTACTCTCATCTATATACTATTTTGGTTTTAAATGTCATCTCTTAATTTCAATCTCCTAGGTAAAAAATTTTCCAGATGTGATTCTTATATGTAAAACCAACCCCAAATATTCTATTTTGTTAGTAATCTTCTTCTTTTATGTCCATATTCATTTTACCAATTCCATTTTCAATGATTCAATAATTGATTATGGTCATATTCTACTATTTTGATATTATTTATAAAATATTGTAATTTTATTAATATTTTTCAGTTGTGTCATTTTCAAAAAGTTATTCCATTTATGATTTTCCATGAGAACATATTATATGACCATAAATAGTGTTATTATATAGAAAGAATCTTTCCTGGGTTTTAAAATTTTTCAGTAATGATTTTAATTCAAAATGAATTTTAAAATAAAAGGGATATTTATTTTTATTTATCAAATTATTTAATGAAAAAATATATAAAAGTAGTTTTTCATCTATATAAACATCTATTAACGTTTCTTATAAGATAAGATCTTATACCACTATCCACCTATATTCATGTGGAAGTTTATGTAATTTTATATGAATTTTTCTATGAAACCTATATCGTTTACTGAAGTTAATTTATTGATGAAGAAATATAATTTTTTTCATGTTTTCTTAGAACACCCGTGTATTATTATCTTTATGTGATATGTGAGGCCAAAATTTCATATCCCTCCAATGTAATGGGTAAATGATAATATCCCATGATATAATATGGAAGGTAGTGTGGAGTGAACCCAATATACTCTGTGAATAGTTCCATTCAGATTATCCTATATGTTATAACATTATAAGGAATTGAATTTTTTACATGTATGTGTATTCTAGAAAACCAATTTCTTATGTTTATGATATTCTTTCTTGTATCTAGATTAATTATTGAAGATTTCACTCTAATGTGACTCATGTTTTTTTGTTATGATAAATCATTATACCATTAATCACGATTGATGATCTATTTCATTTTGGGTATTAACATCAAAAGATATGATCCTTCTCTAATACCCTGATTCTTATATTTTTAACAATTACAATATCTAAATATTATTTAAAAATTTTAAAAACACTGATCATATGAGCTGTCCCTTTATTTTGTGCCATTTTATCCAGGTTATGAATAATGATATGCAATTCTATTTTTTTATAAGGGTACCCCATGGGAAATATTTTTGAGGTAAATAATGAAGAATATTATAAAATAAGATGACTATTTATCTAATATACAAATTCAATAATCCATTATAGTTCTAGGGCGTGTATTAACAAGATATATTTTTGATATTAATTTAAAATGTTGTAAAATTAATATAAGTTATGCTCAGGTCACCACAGTTGGTATCATAATATATATTAGATTTGTTATGATAACTATTATAAAACCATTTTGTGAAACCTATGAATAATTATAATTGTTGGATAACCTCCAAAATTTTATATAAGTATGGGATTTTTTGGTTTTCCTTGTACTAATCTCCCTATTGGATTAAAATAAGTAGATACATGATGTAACGTAGAAGAACCCCACTTGGGATCCTTGGTATCAGTAAATCATTGATTCATCACTCATCTCTCAGAGGACATAATTCTCCTTTACAACATCATAAACAAAATGTGGCCTGACAGTCCATATGATGGTATGGTGAATCAAAAAATTATAAGGAGATGTCTCATGGACAACATCATTGTCCATGGTGATTCTAGGATGGAATAGACTCCCAATATATCAATAATCTACCCATGATCTACCGACATTGGTGGCCACACATCAAGGGATAGGGAAACTCATTCACACTCATTCTTGGAAAACTTCTCAATGGGGAATTATTTCTATATGTAACTAAAATAATGTTGAACACCTAGATCATCAGCGACCAAGGAATGTCAGATGATTCGTAAGGGTTATATGTTTCCCATGGAAGATTTCATGACCCATAACAATTATGTTATGTTTAAAAATTTACATGGAAAATAAATCATTTAATTGAATTTTTTGAAAAATAATTATGATACATGGGATGATTTTGATTATTTATGGGACCTAACATACACATGAACTAAAATAATTAAGTAAATATATAGGTTAAGTTTGAGTACCACCCAACTCTTTTTTATGCCTTTTTAATTTAATTCCAAAACCTCAAATCTGCCACCATAGATAGTCTGTGATCTCTCTTATAGATACCCAGTTCTTGATCTCCTTTATAACTCCATGACATCCAAAAAAATTAAACATAACAATTAATTTAATTATGAAACATAATTCCAAAATAGTTAAAAATCGGATTAAATCACTACTGTTTTATGATCATTTAATCATTGATAAAAGATGTACCAAACTTCCATGAAACACCATTTAAACTACACCATTATAAATCACCAACATTAGCCAAAATTACAATAAATTATTTAATTTAATTAAAAAAGTTAAATAAATATTAGGTGTGACATACCATTATCCAAACATTCATAACATGACCCACCAGGTCCCTCTTGGGTTGTCAGTATGCTAAGAGTGACACCCTAATATTGCCTTCAATGGACCAGTGGTTGAAGAAAAGAAATGAGAAGGAATATCACTAAAATTTTCGTCCTAAGCCTAATGTTCTTATATACACTCACACTCACAAATCGATATAACTATGTAGAGAGATTAAAAATACATCAGGATCATGGATAATGTATTCAAAATCCTATTGGAAATAAATCAGAGTGTGACAAAAAAATATCCAAAAATTTGAAAGAGAAAAATAAATTCCCAATGAACAATAATGAAAATGTTTTCCATATTGAATATAACTGAAAAAGGGAAGAAAATATAGCCTAGATTATAAACATTATTATTGGACATCGATCATGGTTAGAACCTCCAACAACTGCTGTGATCCATTAATATCAGGTTATCCAAGGTAACCCACAATCTTCCCATAATCTATATAGGACATGACATGTGTGATCAAAACCCCTATAGTGGAAATTAAATACAGACATAGTAGGACTAATTGTAAACAAAGAGGGAAGAAATATAATATAATGGTCCTCTAATCTAACAATTCAGAAAGAAAATAAAATCATCATAAGATATTCTAATAATTAAACCCCAATTAGGAAAGACGGGGAATCTCAAACACCATAGCTTGATAAAAACTATGATTCTACTTGAGGCTCTAAATTTCCCATATCTAATGTCGATAACTCCACGAAGCCTCCTTATAATCATAAGAGTGGAAAGAAAACATTCTACTAAAAACCATTGTTGATGGTGTACAGATTCAAATATAAGACCTGAACCCTACTGAATAATGATGAAAGTGGAGTCCCAATACATAGAGAGAGTACTGATGACTCCTATAGTGCGTGGGATTAATGACTCAATCTATATAAATTATTTTGGGGACCCATCCAATGAAAGGTTAGGGGAGTACCATCCCCTTCATTACACCAATGACCAATCTCAATCAGTAGCATATACTATGATCCACTAGTGGAAGTATACCATTTATATCACCTCACATTATATCTCGGATTCCAAAAAATGTCACCCTCACATCCCCCAATTAAAACTACTTATAATTGGATACATAAAGGACCATATTTGTGTTCTAGTGAGAGGTATATGGAATGTAGAAGATTCTAGTAAATGTATAAGTTGTTTTCATTAGGGTACATTACAATGTGGAACCACCCATAGACCTAGGTTTATTTTACCCTAGATAGGTTGGTTGACCATGTTTTTTCATAGGGAATGTACCTAGGGAATATGTCATGTTTCATCACCTGGGGTCCTGGTTGTGTTCTCCCGATAACACGTCTCGACCACCTGGGTATAATCCCACAGGGTATGCATCCGACCACACAATGTCTGATATTAAATTCAGTGATAAATTCCAAGAGGCTACAAGAAACTATGAAACAAGAAGTTTGTTTCACTAGAATACATATCATATAGTCAATTTTTTCATATATTCTATGTTTTATTCTTGAATCCTCACTGCACCCACCAATCTCATCACTAACTCACCCCAACCGATTAAATTTAAGGGAAACACCCCAATCATCGATTCTTGGCCTCCAATGTTTGGAATTCTAGATTCCCATCACCTGAGAATAAACCTTCATTCAAACAATAACCAATATTTTTTTCTCAATATCTATAATTATCATATGTGATCAATAGTTAGTCCTCAATACATCCAAAAACCATCGATCCCAAGTTCATTCTTTTAATCATTGAAAATATAGAGGTTCAATCCTACTCAAAGAGTTCAAAAAATTTTAAATCATTTAAACCATGTGTTAAAGATAAATAACATGATGAATATTTTTAGAAGAGGATCAATAACAATTTGATATTATCATTAGACATTGTGAACCTAACTGATAGTCACAATATATGAATCAAAATGGTGAAAAAAATAGAATAATGATTTTAGACAATTAGGATCTAGAAATAAATAAATACTTAGGTTATATAAATAATTATATTCAAGTAAATTAGATGATAATCAATCCATTACCATAAATCATGAATATATTGTAAATACTACATGAAATAATAAGACCTACATTGATAATTGACTGATTGTTGGTGTAAGGCACTATATCTATATATTTCATAAGAGATTCAAATTTGTTCTTCATTCATCTCATGAATCTCTTAAAATGTACACCATTTATCCAGGATCTAATTTTTTTCAATGTCAATAGGGGCTCTCCTCCTCCTCATCCTTTCTAATCAATCAAGGTTATATAGAAAACCCTGATTTTTGCAATAATTTCATATTAATATTGAAGTGGATATGTTTTGTATTTAATAAATTAAATAAATTTCAAATTGAATTTAATTGATCCACCAATAAATATATTCACTTTTAAAAACATCCAACATATACAAAACTTTTATGCACTATAGGTAAACTGTGTATTTCATATTCGATCATGTTATCAAAATTTCATAATTGGGGTCCTGATCAATGGGAAAACCATTAATATTAAAATAATGTCTTAACATGATTTAATATATATATATATATATATATTATTTTTTTAATATTATTATTATTGGGTCATGAAATCCCTATAACAGTTTTTTAACATCGATGAAAAACCAATAAATTAAAATACAAAAATCCAAAGAGAAAACATTGAAAATTGGATATGTTAATTTCCCCCCACCTACATGGATTTTTATACTGAAAATAAAAATATACACATAAAGATGAGGGTACTGAGTCTAAAATTATCTCTCACAATCCCAAGATCTCTCATAAAAATTACCATGCAACTAAAACACTTGATAAAAAGGAATGGTCTACCCATGAATGGTCCTCTACTATAGATCCTTAATCACCACTATATAATATGAGAAGGTGTCTATATCCTCAATCTATCACTAAAACTTTTCAGTAAAGTGTGACGTGTCATGCACATATCATCATAGATATAACATGTGGAAGAATTCATGTACATGGTCTAACTATAGGGGTAAGGTTAATAGGGAAAAAACTGCACCTACCATACCTAGGATCTCAAATAGTACAATGATCCCTGGGGATAACATTTTACCATGAGTAAATCTAGGAAATACATTTCATATGGGGACTTAGAAGAAAACATTGTCAACCTATTCAAACTCCAATGTACTATGATGTTGAGTTGTGTTAGATTTATATCCACTTCGAACTACTCTCACATGCTAAGAGATCACCTAAACATTTATCATCATCGACCACACATGTTTTGGACTGACATGAGACTTCTCTCTAATCTCATTCCTACATAATTGTATCCTATAAGTTATATTGTTAATTTAATTGAATGGTTCCTTGCAGATAGTGGAGTGGTTAATATTATTATGAACTAACTACAAATATTATAAGTTACAATCCCATATTTAACATAAATCCAACACAAATCATCTCAATATGTCCCCTAAAACTGGGATGGTTCACTATGTATGACCATACATTCAGGAGTGAAATATAGTTCTCATCCTTAATGATCCCCAAAAGCTTCTTACAACAATATCAAAATCCATGAAATGAACCAAGAATCATATCCAGAGGCAATCTACATGGGTACCCTATGAGGATAGAAAACCTCTAACACATATAGAAGCCACAAACTCTCAACCAAATTCTACTCCCGAATAGAAATGGTGTGTGGTGATTTCTTAAGATGACAATGATTTACTAAAAGAGTCATGGAATCTTGTTTTCTATTTAATATCTATCAAAAAATTAATAAAAATTCCATCCAAATTCCATTTTGTGATCTCGAGGGTTTATGTCAGAACAACTGGAAACTAATATTCATCCTTTACCTGCTATCATGAGAAGTATTAAGATAAAAATTCAATAGTACACTAAATCATGATAACCCATAGAAACTACCAGAAAAGGTTTTGAGACATCTTGTCTACTCTTAGATACACTGTAAATGGGGTGGTATGAATCTCCCTTAACACCTCCCCATATAGCGTGGCCAAAACAACCTTACATAATAGGAAAAGGATGATGTTATACCTACCTTCAGAAAATTCATTGGAACATATAATCAGTAAATCATTTGAGGAAAAAACAACATAGTCGAGATTACTCAACTGAGACACTCTCATATGCTAAAGAAGAAGTTGAGTCATCACCATCGGCTATAGATATGTTTTCCCTCTCTCCTCTACTGAGGTAACTGAAAATAGGAAATTATCTCTAAGACCTCCTCTACCAAGTGAGAACAATGATTCCATATAATGGAATATTCCACCATACATCCCTTCACTAGATTATATACTAACTCGAAATCATAGACATCGAGGAACTCCAATAAAAACATCAATCTTATGTAGATGTCTCTCTAGGTAAATATATACCTAATACACTGGAGGTATGAAAAAGTAATGAATCTTTTTCTCAAAATTTATTGTCTTCACTTCTTCAAGTAGAAGAATGATAATTAAAATTTTATATCATATGACATGAAGTTCTCATTATGAGATATAAACTGCACAAAAATTTAATTAATAATGAATTTACTCTACATAAACTATCATTTGAATCCATCTTTTAAAACAACATGTACTCAAATCCCTCCATAGATAGTCTCAATATAAGAGCTATGTTAAACATATGCCTCATCTCCTAATATTCCCTATGAAAATTCAATTCCTAAGAAAATTTCCACCCATTCTATGTTAAGGAGGACAATGGGACTACAATCATATAAATATTTTCCAAAAACCTACAATAATGACAAGTTAAAATAAGGAAACATCACACCTCAAATATTTTCTTTGTTGTCTTCCATGTGAGGACTATACCAATATTTTCTATTTCTACTACAATACCCTGATCAGAGAAAACACTCTCAATAATGTGGACCTCTAAAATTTAAAATATAAATGTTAAGAGATTATCATAAAATTAGTGTTCATAGTGTATGTCAAGGACAATCCATATAGTGGCCCTCAATTTTTATATATTACCATTACATCACTTTTTTTGAATAATAAAAAAATTAAACATATAGATTACGAAATATTTTATTATTCTAGTGCCTTTAAAAACACTGAATGTTAATGAATTGTTCATAATCGAGCTACAATATCTCTCACTAGGTTCTTCCTGAATAACACCCTTTGTAGACCCAATAAAAATAATACATATCTTTTTATCATGGTGAAGGAAACATAAAATGAGATGATATCAAATGATATGTAATGATAAAAAAGGGAGACGCATGTATATAAAAATGAGCATAAGGGTATACGAATGTGATCAAAGCATTTGAATATCATACACTTCATATAAAATATCAGAAACATTAATAATGATAAAAATCATGGAATTACATAAGACATGAATCATAATGAAATAAAGAACGTAATCCATGAGATCATATCATAGGAATAAGACATGGAATTGATGAATACATAGACATATGATTTCATTCTCTACAAGTCAAGACTCATTGCTATAACATATCATGTTTCTATAGGGGAACCACATATAATGGGTGGGAGACCCAACTATCCTTAGTCGTAGCCCTATACTTGTAAGGTTTACGGTTTCCCCAAAAACCCATAGAGGATTAGGTTTCCCCATCTGGCACAACCATAGTGACTAAACCTACTGGGAAGAACACACCACTATCCCTAGTCAAAATCAATTCATTGTAAGGTATCAGTTTCCCCCATCATCCTATAGTGGATCAAGCTCGTCAACATAATTCACATCATTATCTATTGAGGCATAAATAATTAATCAGTGCATTTTATGGCGATCTAGGTCCCAACTATCTCATTATAAAATCATTCATACATGCTCCAAATGATAATAAAACAATCATCATATCATGAACCTAACAGGATATGGGTTCTATAAAAATCCCATCATAATCATATGAAATGAAATGGGTGTCATAAACATGTAACTATATCTTAACCTTTGAAAAATATATAGGTTTCATAATAATTCCATCAAAGCCTAACATGTGAAACAAACTGGTTTCCCAAAAAAATGTAGAAGATGAATTAGTTTCTTAAACATCAAAAAACAGGAAAAATTCTAAGAAATAATATTAATTAAACCTTTTAATGTTTTCCCATAAGGTCATGAGAAAAATCAATGGATGTCATCTTTGATGGAAAATAAAAATGAAAGATATTTTGAAAAAAATTAATAATGAAATAATCATTTCTTATTTTAAAAAGGATATATAAAACATAAAACCTTTTTAATACCATTTTAATAAAAATAAACATTAAAACATATAAATAAATCATTGAAAACCTTTATGAAATCTTTTTATTTAAAAATATATACAGATATCATGAATATGTTTTGAAACCCATTTATTTGAAAATAATTTGAAAATATTGAAAGGAATAGTCAAAAAAAAATTGTTAAAATAATTTTTCCTTTATAATGAGCATAAAATACCTTCTTTGAAAACATTATGGGAAACATGGTTCTTGATGAACAAGGCATGTGTCTCAAAGAAAGAAAAATTAAAAAAACAATTTTCTAAATTGGTAACTCATGAAACATAATGACTATGAAAGTGATATAATCAAATGGATTTTTAGAAAACCCTAAAAATTATGGATAAAAATAATTTAATATATTAATGGTAAGTATAATAACCAGAAAAAAGAATTGGGTGGTGAATAAGGTGAAAATCTCACAGGAATAAAAGAAGGACAAAAAATCCCCTTACCATTTGCCTGGAATCTCAATATACTCATTAAAAAAGATTGTATAATGTATATAATTTTATTATAAATAACCATATTCTTATATCTAATACAATATATGGTTTTATTTTGACATTATATTAACTATTCATTAACAATTATATGTTAAGGATTCACCTCAGGTAATATCTGCTTTATTATTCTGCATGTGTCTTAATTTGTTATATATTTAAAACTTATACATATATCATGATTTAAATAATTTAAAATATGATTTAAATATTAATTACAATTAGAATAAGTGTATTAAAATAATCTATATAATATATAATCTTAAAATAGAATAAACTGTTCATGGAGATGGTAGGTCATACGTACGCCTGAATGATATTCCCATTGAATAGTTATATTGAAAGAATAAAATTGAGATATATCTGTATATCTATATATATAATTATTTATGTATCATTAGTATATCATATAATTCAAATAAACCCATCCTTAATTAATTCAATTTACTCTATAAATGAATTACATCACTTTGAGGTGGCAATTTTCCACACTTGTAGTAACGAAAATATCGAAATTATAAAAAATAGAATGTATAATGATTTGTGTAGTAAAATTATTATAGAAGAATAAATACATAATAAATATAATATATAAAATATATAAATATCGGGTTCATCATAATTTCCACCGTGAGGTGATAAATGAAAAATGAGTCATCCTAATTTCATGAGGTAGTAGTTTTCTGTACACGTAAACAATATGTTCATTGCGCATTTCATCAAAGATTGTGTAAGTTTATGTATAATACCTAGAATAAATAAATCAAAATATATTGACTACAATGGATTTTTTTTAGAATTCATTAATTTTATTTGAGGTAGGGGAGAAAGAAAATAAAATAAAGGATCTTTGCAAAGGGTGTTACATCTTAATTGGGTAAATCCTTTTGGATTGCACCAAACGGATTCCTTGGGAGGAATAATGACCAATGAGAGGATTAAATGAGGAAATAAGGGATTATAAGAAGTGAACTGGGTACATATTTTTCAATCCTATTTTTTTGAGAGGTGTACCAATGTGGGAGATATGCTGGCCTTATATAGGGTAGGGAATGAACAACCTTGTGATTTTTGAAAGCATGTTGGGTGTACACACATTTTTACATAAATAAGTTATAAAAATCCATGAAAAATAAATAATGGATGATTTATGGAAAAAATAAATCCATTAAATTTGTTTTTTAGAAGTGGTTAGGTAATTTAGAACATGAGTTTAAGGATCATTTCCTTGTTCAGCTTAATTTTGCCTTAATCACTATAATTAATTTTAATTACATTCCCTGATATTAATTTTTGGAAAGATGAAAGTTGAAATTTTAATAAATTATCAATCACGATGAATCAAAATTTAGATCCCTTATTTTCAGAATTCTATACACAAAAATATTATAAATTAATTTCAATACAATCCTAGTGATGGGATGACACTATATGTATTTAAAGTAAAAACATCCAAAACCTTCCATATGTTTTATAGCATGTTAATAAGGAAATTTATTCTAATGAGCTATATTGGATTAATTGAAAAAAAATATTATCTAATTAAACATTTAAATCAATTTACTATTTAATTTATAGTAATAAATATATTTGTCGAAAAAGCTATTTTGAATAAAAATACATTATTTTTAACTAGTTATCCAAAAATTATATTTCTCAAAAAAAATTCCCAAAAATCCACCATAAGAAAAAATTGACAATGTAAATTTCAAATTTTATTTTATTTTATAAAATTAAATTTATAAATTTTTCCTATATTAATTTTATTTTTCTTCAAAGAAGGACATAAAAATTAGTTAATTTAAGAAAATAATATTTTTAAATATATAAGTACCTTAACAAAATGTATATCTTTCATTATCAATAATTTTTTTATTAAACCATTATAAAAAATATTTTAAAAGTAGTTATTCCTATTTATATTACTATGTTTAATGTTTATGTTTTGGTTATCTAATTTAATTTTTTTTTTAAAATGATTCATAAAAACTCATTGTTGATTGTAACATATGAGAATTTGGTGTTTCATGAATCATATTCCATGTTAGTTCTGTGTAAAAAAAATGTTTTACATATTTAAAAGAGAGATATCCATGAATTGTTTATTTACTCAAGAAAAAAAGGATACATAAAAACTTGGGTTCTAATGTTCTACCCAAATTGAAATGAAGTTCTCCCTCAAAATTCATTATTATAGTAAAAACAATTGCAGATACTTATACTTCATTATATACTAAAGTTCCCACATAGCTTCCTCTAACTAGAAAATTTCCACAATAATTTGAACATGTGAGTGGTCTTGTTCGTAGAACATTCTATGATCATTATGTAATTTCAATTGATTGTTCTCTGTATGAATGATCATGCTCCAGCATCATGACCACTCAGTTCAGTAAATGTAGAGGGATTGATATATACCTCCCTAGGAGAGATAAAAAGTACTCATAATCGATATGAGAGATATTCAGAAGAAGTTCCAAGCGATGATCTACCATCCTGATATTATCAAGAATATCAAAAGGACTGATATACCTACGACTCAGTTTCCCTTTCTTTCCAAACCTTATAACCTTTTACCATGGAGATATTTATAGAAACACATTTTCATGAACATAAAATTATAGAATGAGGACCTCAGTTATCAGCATAATTATTTTGCGGAATATGAGCTGCCTAAGTATACAGCTAAATCGTTCCCACCTTTTATTCCATTTCATCAGTGACTATTGGTCCCAATAGCCTTCTTTCCCCAAATTCATCCCATAACGTGGGAGCTATACATTTATTCCCTTATAAGGCTTCATTAGGTGGCATTTGAATTCTCAAGTGAAATATATTTTGGTTCAAAATCTCATCTAGAGGAAGGTGTTAATACTATCCACCATTTAAACACATAGAATATGTTATCAAAATATCATATAGGGTTTGAATCATTATATTAGACTAACCACCTATCTGATGATTATATGAAGTGATGAAATTTAATTCTATATCATGTGATTGCTGAAGAAATTTCAAAAACATAGATGTATACCTTGGATCCCGATGCAATAAAATAGAATATGGTACTCAATTCAAGATTCCAACTTCAATAATGTATATCCTACCATGATAATCCATATAGATATTTTCCCTTATTGTGATGAAGTGTGACAAATTTGTGAGGAGATGAAATTCCACCAATATAGCATTAATCCCTTTAGATTTTTGGGGTAGTCCAATGAGAAAATCCCTAGTGACATTGTCCCATTTACATTATGGGATTGGAAATAGATGAAACATTAACTTTTAATTTTTTATTTCAGCCCTAACTTGTTGGAATACCATGTAAAAATATACAAATTTGGGACATCTCTCTTAATTACATCCCACCAGAAGTATTCTTTCATGTCCCTATACATATTCATACTTATAGGATGAATATAGAATGTTGAATTATGAGATTACTCTAACAAATACTTCTTAAAATATGTTAAGGAAGGAACCCATATGCGGTTCCGGAACCTTATCATTCCATACGGATTAAGGATAAACGTAAGAACATTTATAACATAATTTTCTAGATCTATATCTTGATTATGTACCTCCTTAATCTATACAAGGATATAGGGTTGAACATTGATTTGAGAAAATAATATCTTTATCCCTCCTTCGGGATATCCATCTCTATCCTTTGAAAATCCATAAATATTAGATCTTTCATGATTCTTAAAATGGATTATATTTCATAATTCATTCATCCTAAAGCATCAACAACCATGTTCGATTTCCAAGAGTGGGATTGTATTGAGTTGTCTTAATCCTTTATCAACTCTAACCACCTTCTATGGAATATGTTTAAATAAATTTGTGTGAATATATCTTTCATAAATTTATTATTGGTATATATATATCACCTTTCTCAATAAAGATAATCAATACATATATTTACTAAAAAAATTACTATTGGTAACTCCAAATCCTGAGTTGGGTAATTTGTTACATGAATATTCAACAACCATGGAGAATATGGGATAAAATTCTCAACTAAATAATAACACATACTAATCCCTTATTTGATACATCACTATTGATTTCAAACCCCTATCCACTATAGTGTAATGTAAGCATAGGTAAACTAACAAATCTTCTTTTTTAGTTAAATGAATTTTGCCTCATATACATTTATCTTGAGGAACTTGGAACCCTTCTGAGTTAACATTGATAAAGGATAAGATATTCAAGAAATATTTCCCACAAACTGTCCATAACATTCGGCTAAACCTCAAAATCTATTTATTTCAATCACTATGGTTTCCCTAGGCCAACATTAAAAGGCCCCCCTCATTGATGGATCTACTGATATATCATATCTTGAGATTACATGACACAAAAATAACACCTTTTCCGCCAAAATTTACCCCTTATAAATTATTAAAATTGTACATCCTTACTTAAAGTATTTAGGGCAATTTTCATCAGAACTTCACACTCTTCCTTTCAATTATAATTTATATGAATATCATCTATAAGACTACCACAAACTGGTAGAGGTGATCCCTAAATACTTTACTCATAAAATCCTTGAATATAATATGGGAATTAGTAAGAGAAAAAGGAATCACAATATATTTATATTATAAACACTTTTAATGGAATGTCATCTTAGGTACATACTCTTTATTGACCCCCACTTGATTATATCTAAAATGAAACTCAATCTTGGAAAATTATTGAGCTATGTGTAGTTGATCAAACATTCCATCAATATAGGGAATATAATATTTATTATTTATGGTGATCTTGTTCAACTCCTGATAATCAATGTAGAGACACATTTATCTATATTTCTTTTTCACAAAAAGAATAGGTCGACTGAAAATGACACACATGGATGAATGAATCCATTATTATGGATTTCACAGTGTTTCTTCTTCAATTCCTCTAAATCAATTGGGGCCATTCTCTAGGGATTATATGAAATTGTTGTTGAACAAGGTATGTATTCTATCAAGGACTCAAATTATTGTTTTAGTGCATTTAAATGAAACACTAATAGAAATAAATCCCAAAAATAATGAAAAATAGGCATATAATCGATGGTGATTTACCCCTAACCATTTTTGATAAAATAATCCTTCAAAATATGAATTAAGACTCATACAGTGGATGTAATATATATAGGGAGTTCATACATATCATCATATTAATGTATGCTCATATTAGTGTTTTAAATATCAAACATAACATACCTCACTCGATAATTCATGTGGTATTTATGTCGAGAAATCCAATCCATGGCTATGATGATATCAAATTCAACCAAAAGAATAATGAAAATATTTACCAGGAGCACATTTATATAAATATTAACTATAGTGGAATCATTGATTTGTGATGGAATCATTGTACCATTAGGGGTATATACTACTAATTCTACATCTAATTGTTTTGGTGGAATATTTAACCCTTCTAAAATTATAATGATATGAAATTGTGGGAAGATCCATAACCAAATAATAAATTAGTAGCTCCATACTAGATGGGATGTGTACCTTTCACCACATTGTTATCACTCCCTCATCATAAAACAAAGATACCATGAGATTAACACTGGTACCTTGGTTTATGAGGTAGCTGATGTCGATCATCATCATTATACCTTTGATTTTGATACTCATTAACACAATTCCCATTCTGCTTAAAATTGAAGAACTATAGTGTGGGAGGTTCATTCTATATATATCTTCCACTAATGTCATCATGGTAAACTTATATCCATCAGTGAGAAAACAAATTTCCCAATGGAATTCCCATCTACAATAAAAGAACTTATTATAACCCAATGGAAAATTCTCACCATGCTTTTTTCCACACATACAACATAAGTGCAGGATCATCTTCTTCTCTTCACGGTTTTTATATTTTCCTTTAAACTCCATCATCCTTTTCTTATTAAAACCACGAGATTTATATATAACTCTAACATCCTATTCAACATTGATTTCACAACTCACATTCTATTCATAGATATTAATATTTAATTTTTCCAATAACCTTGTGAGATTTTTCATTAATACATTGAAAAACCTATCAACTTTAAATTAATATTGGATGAAAATTCCAAAAGAATACCACACATGTCTTGAAAAATTAAAATCATAGGAACCAATGTATTCATCATCATTTTGTTTAAACCTATAGCAAACCTATTCAATTTTTTCCTGAATAAAATGAGCACATTACTTAGTAAAGAATAAGTTTGTTAAATTTTCCCAATCCATCGACTCAATTTTATCGTGATTCTACATATTCTATATTAGATTCCACCTCTAGTCTAATTAAACTTATAACTAAGAAATTTATAGACTGAAATTATTTTGACCCTGACAATGGATAACTAAGAATATATTATTAGTGGCAATGATCCAGTGATCAACAACACGTGGTTCAGGAAACCCATAGAAAAAGGTGGAAATTTCATCATGATGGACTCAATATAATGTTTAACCTCTGTTGTTAATTTTAATTCTCTTATTGATTTATATATTGATAAATCGTCATGAGAATATCAATGAGATTTTTCATTATTTCTCCCTTAGCATTAGGATGCACTAGAGATCATGTTTTTGAATTTGTTTCACAATTACCATTAAAAGGGGTCCTTCAGGTTTCATCCATTGACTAAAAACAAAATTTAGAGTGTAAGAAAATGGTATCGTAGTGGGGTACCATGTAATAATAAAAAACCACATATTTGATGTATAAATTATGACACATTAATTAATTTATGACAACATTTTTATATATTATGTTATTCATATACAACATCTATTTAAAATACATCATGATGGTTCATGAAGAGTTTGTGAATTCCCAAAGATATCCCCCAGGAGTGTCAAATTAGGTGTGCAAAAAGGCCAGTTTTAATGTACTAGATTACCCTAAGTTAGGCCCAAAACCTCTTATTGATGTTGTTATTCCAAGGTAAATCTATTCTACAGACACATTAACTTATAGTATCTAGACATGGATGTATTCTAGAAAATCCAAATAACTTATCATTTACCAAATTTTAGGGCATTTTCCTAGAATTTTCCTTATCCTTATATTTATCCCTAGACATGTACTTAGTGTTCTCACAACAGTTTTATCATAATAGCTTCCAAATAATAACAAAACCTTTTCTCTAAAACTAACTATATAAACCCTCTATTTTCATATATTAACACTACATCACTTTTTAGAAATACGTTTAAAAATTAAACATACAGATGACCAAAGGCCAAATTAGTTTACTTCGATTGGAAACATGGATACATAAACACTAGTACACATTTTACATACATTATCTCCCACTAGGTTCATTATGAATAGAACCCTTAATAAGAACATGAAACAAAATATATGTATTCATAACCGATGGAAGGAAACATAAAGAGGTGTGAGATCATATACTCAGTAAGGTTAAAAATGGTGACTTGTAAACATAATCATGAGAATATGGTTTTGATAATATGATCATGATATTAAAAGATCATACCATACATATCAAATATCATGAACATGAAAAATTAAATAACTCTTGGGATCTCATTAGACATGAATCATAAGGAAATAAATAACATATGACATGAAATCATACCAATGAAAAAAGAAACAAAATTTTGGCATATATATACAAGTAATATCATTCCATATAAGTCAAGACTAATTACTAGAACATATCAAGCTGTATAGTTGGAACCAAAAAAACTGGGTAGGATACACCACCATCTCTATACATATTGTTTTCTTTGTTTGGGATTGATTTTCCCAATCTTCCCACCAATGACCAGGTTTCCCCATCTTCCATTTCCATTGTGACCACACCTACTGGGTGGGCCAAAACATCATCCCCAGTCATAGTTCGTTCTATATAAGGGATATGGTTTCCCTATCATCCCATAGTGGATCAACACCATCAACTTTATTTACATCATTATCTCATGAGATATAAATATTTACCAGACCCATTGGAGGGATATATATGTCTCACCAATCTCATAATAAAATCATTCATTCATGTGTCACAAGATAATAAAAAATTCATCATATCATGAACCATAAAAATAGATGGGTTTTATAAAAATAAAATAAAAATACAATAAAAGGAAATGAGTTTCTTAAACATTTAATAATATCTTATGCAGGGGAAAAAATAGGTTTTAGAATCATTTAATCAAAGCATAACCTGTGAAAAGAATAGGGATTCACTTGCAGGGAATATGTGGAAGGTGATCTGGTTTAATAAACATCATAAAAAATAAACTATTCATAGAAATTATATTAATAGAATCATTCATTAATTTCCAAGAAGGGCTTGAGTAACATAATAAGACTCTATCATAGATATAAAATAACATTGAAATATATTTTTAAAACATTTCATTACGAAAATATCCTTTATTATCTGAAAAATATTCATTAAGACGTAAATACTTTTTGGAAAACCTTTTCATAAAAATAAACATGAAAATGTATAAATAAATATTTAAAAATATTTTTGAAAACTTTTTATTTTAACACATATAAATAATTCTTGAAAATATTTTGGAAACCATTTTCCTGAAAAACGTTTAAAAATCATGAAATATTTTTGAAAATCATTTCATTAAAAATAATTTGAAAAAATTAAAAGAAGCATGAAATATTGAAATAAATTTTATAACCAATTTTCCTTAAAAATTATATTAATATAATATATTTGAAACCATTTTTGAAAACACAGTTCTTCATGTTCATGGCATGTGTCTTAATGAATTCAAATTGAGATAAAACTACTTTTCAGAATTGGAAACTCTTGAATCATAAACATCAAGAAAGTGATACCCTAAAATGGATATGTAAATACCCATATAATTAAGTATAAAAATAATATAACATATTTTTGGTAAGTATAATAACAAAAAAAATGAGATTAGTGGTCAATAAGGTGTAAATCTCACTCGAATTAAAGTGAGACTATAAATCCTCTTACCTTAGGTCTTGTCTCTCATCATACTCATTTTAACCTCTTTAATAATAAATATATGTTTATTATAAATAACTATATTATTATATCTAATACCATATACCATTTTTTCAAGAATTTATATTATCAACTTGAAAACTATTCTATGTTATGGTTTCACTTTGGGTAATATTCGTTTTGATTTTCGCATGTTTCTTTATTTGATATATCATTGGTACCTATACTTATATCCCGATTTAAATAATTTTAAACATGATATAAATATGAAATATATTAATTATAAATATATTATAATAATAAATATAATATATATTTATAAAAGGGAATATGTCATTCATGGAGACAGTAGGCCATATGTACGCATGAACGTTGTTTCAGTTTTATTATCCTATTGGATGTAAGAAATAAAAAAAAATACATATATAAGTTTATATATATCATTATTAAATTAGGATTATTACCTCATATATATCATATATTTTCAATAAACCCATCTTTAATACATTCCATGTAGTTTGTTAATGAGTCACATTGCATTGAGGGGGCGGTAGTCGAGACTTTCTCAAACGAAAGTATCATATTTACTACAAAAGATATGTATAATTATATGTGTTTTAAAAGGATTAAATAAGATTAATGAGATATTAAATAAAATATATAATATATATAAATAGAGTGTTTATCGAAATGTCGACCATGAGAGGTGGTAATGGATATATGAACAATCATATTTTCGTGAGGTAGTAGTTCCCAGTACATGTAAATAATATCTTTGTTACCCATGAGACAGAAGTGTGCATTTGTGTAGGTAAAACCAATTGAATAATAAAATGTATATTTAGGATACCAGTGTTTATTTAGAATAATGGAATATTTGGAGTTTAGGGGTTTTATAGAGAAAATAATAGAATGGATCTTGGCGGTGGTTGTTACCTCTAAATCAGGTAAATCCTTCTTGATTTCTCCAAAAGGATTATATGGAAGGATTTATGAATAAATAAATACATAAAGGAATAGGGGAGGGTTTTATTTGAATTTATTTGTTATGGAATGGCTAATGCTAAGTGTTTTTTAGTGTTTTTGAGAAAAGGGAGTAGTGGTAGCCTTTTATAGCGAAGGGAAAGAACCCAATTGGCATTTTTTAGAACAGATTAGGTAAAGACATGTTTCTACATAAAAAAATCATAAAATACAACAAAACACAATAATGTAAGGTTTTTGGATGAAATATATTCATGAAATTAGTGTTATATATGGTTATAGATCATTTAGGAACTTCGGGTTACGGTATATTCCCTTATTAATCATATTTTTACCTTAATCACACAAATTAATTTTAACTGTATTCGCTAATATTTTTGGTAAAAAACAAAAAATAACATATTATAAATTATAATTTACTCATATTACATACTTGGAATCCAAATTTCAAAATTCCAAACATAAAAGTGGTATAAATAAATTTAAATTTAACCCCACTGGCAGGATGACACAACAAATTTTTAATGTAAAAACATTGAAAATCTTGGTATGTTTTTATACACAGTTTCAATGTAAAATTTATTATAATGACCTATATTTAATTAATTTATAAAAATATGATATAATTTAACTTTTAAATAAATTTAAAATATAATTTATCCTTATTAATTAATTAGATTAAAAAACAGTTTTGAATTAAAATTTAGTATTTTTCAATATTATCAAAAAATGATGTTTCTTAGAAAAATATGAAAAATTCCCCTCATATGAAACGAAAATTCTAAATTTAAAAATGTTTTTTATTTTATGAAATTAATTTTATATTTTTATCTATAAATAATAATACTATTTTTCATAGAAGAACAAGACAAATAATTAATTTTAGAAAATAGTATTTAAAAATAGACAAGAACATTAACAAAAATTATATATTTTTTTACTAATATTTTTTTATTTATATTAAAAAATTATAAAAAATATTTTTATATTAGTTATTACTAATTATATTACTATTTTTATTATCTAGATAATAATTATCTCATTTAAATAATTATAACAAATAAATGATTCATAGTAACTGAGTGTTGCGTGTAACGTACTCGAAGTCAGTGTAGCATGTAATGTATTACAAGTATGTTCTTTGTTAAATCAATTTTTGACTTAGTCAAAATAAGATAATAATGAAAATGTAATTAATTGTGGAATAAATGTGTCCATATGAACATGGGGTGTTTCTATAATCAAATTATTTGTATGATCCTATTAAAATAAAATGTGAATGTGAATGTTTTTGAAAAAACAAACCATGGACCAGTCTAATAAAAGACAAAAGATATATTTTATATGTTCCATGGAAATAGTAAGGTTATTCATCTCACCAAAAGGAATCACCTGGAACTCATTATTCCCACAGTAACATCAGAGTGAAATATTTAGAATATCAACCTGATGAAACATCAAATGATAGATATTGAATATGAGATAAATCAGTCAGAACCATATTTTATGTTTCAACTGGTCTAAGTGAGATTCGATCATCTAAAAGGGGAACTTTTTCATGATCATCACTAGATTCAGGTGATGGTATTAAATATATAACCACATTCTCCTTTCTATATTCATAATATATGTCTCCAAATCACTCTAGGAGAAAACAATGTTTAATAAATACCTTCTTATGAAGGTATTCAAACTGCACTATAAGCTCCCAAAAAACATCAAGGGTTATCTTATGTACTTTAGAAGACATTAATGTTGTCTCGTGGTGAAATTTCATATATATATTGTTAAACCACTTCATGAATAGTCCGATATCTTCATCAATAATGATTTCCATATAACCTTACACTATCACTGGAATCCAAATCTCTAAATAGAAAACTACAAAAAAATGATGAAATCCCAAAACAATGGGTGATATATTTTTGTTTCCTACTTATGATCCCCACTTTTTCTACTGGTAGGCCCCTTTTTCCTATGAACTAAAACCTCTTCCCATCAATGTATAGGTATCAAACTCCCCTATAATGACTTTATATGTGGACATAAAAAACAACCAAAAACCCTATACATAGATGACTTTATAAGGATTCATCACCCCATCTAAGAGGTCCCATGAGAATAGATTTCTATTGAGCTCCAACTCACACTACGGAATGATGTGAAAAATAAAATAATAATTCAATGTATGAACCTCTAGAAACAAATGATGGTTTAAATAATCAATATGATTCTACTAACTTGGTGTAATGTTTAATTATATGAATGAAGGGGTCATGACAGTATTGGAAAGTATGATAGATAATGTAGTGAATAAATATATCTTACCTAAAATCACCTTAGGTGAAGCCTTGTAATATCCATCCATAACCAAAAACTGATAATATTCTGTACCACTAGCCCCATGATATTATAATGTTCCTCCGAGTAGTGTTGGTGGTAGTAAGACATATCTCCATCCCACACCTCCATATCCTCTTTATTTAGATCTACCTACCCCTCTATCAACACCATCTCCTTGGGCACCACCTTGATTATTCCTGAGAGATCCATGGCCAGGGGATGCCTCCACCACGAAGGTTATTCTACTATCTACCAACTATATGCAACAAGTCAGGTCATGAAATCATTATCCATGTGACTAAAGCCATCAAAATAAAAGCATCTACCTTATCTACCCTAACTGGTCCCCATAATAGAGAACCCCATGTATGAGTATTAGTAGGTGTATACCTCTTGTGTTGAGTACCTAACAGTTGAAGCATTCTAGATATTGTAGATGACTCAAATCTATTATGTCTACTTCCATCTCTAACTACCTGATGACCCTCTACCAAAAAAAAATTAATCAATAAGGCCCGCTCTAGCCCTCCAACATAAGTAGGAATTTAAAAATAGACCTCCATATCGTGAATGTAGATGTATAGGCCAAGCTCAAATTTTTTTACCTGGATGTTTGAAAGTCACACCATATCATGAGAGTAACACCTAGGGTCAATAAACATTGATGCATAATTAACCACTACTGTATTTCTCTGGTATAGATCAAGAAGGTCTTCGGTCCACATAATGTGAAAACTATAAGGATAATTTTCTTTAAAGAACATGAATTAAAATTATGTCTATGATAGTGTCACCTCGTCAAGGGTCTACACGATCAGTCCCTATCAATGTCCTACTACTCCATGAATAAGGATGGTTGTGAGAATTAGTATCTGATCATTTGGGGTCTATAAAATCTAGAAAAATGAGACAAAAATATTGATCTAATCCTATTTTTCTTTAGAGTCTAGTTCACAGTGAATCCTAAGTAGTATCTATCACTAAAACATTTGAATCATGTTAATAATATGAATATTATTATCTTATCCTTCTATATATATATTCTTTTGAATAGGTAGATTATCATCTGTATAATCCACTAGAGGATGGTCCATGTGTTTCTCATATGGTGGATGCACCGCTCTATGCTCTTCTATTTAGAAGAACAAAATAACATGACCCTATGTTTAGGAATAATCACTCAAATGGTATTCATCATGAAACCTTCATGGAATCCTATCTAGTTTTCATCATGGAGGAACAATGAATCATTACAAGACATACCATATTTTGATGTTTAAAAATGGGGTTCTAACTCAAGATTAACATAGAAGTAATAAATACCCAATTCTATGTGACTCACGTATCATTGTATTCAAAATAATTAGTTCATCAGTATTCAATATCAAATAGTTGGTAGTAAGATTCATTGTGTATGGATATGACAGCTGCCACACCACCACCATGTTCCCAGCCTGAGAGATGATCTTGAGACACTTCAATATCATTTCGCTATGTTCTATAACCAGTCCACACAAAAATATTAAATCCAAACACCATTACTTGTATATAATAATATAATACCGCTATATCATGACCCAACCAAATGAGGAAATATCTGGAGTGACAATAAGTTGCAATTATTTACCAAAGCCTACAAAAAATATGTCTAGGGCTAGATAAAAAATAAAAATAGTCATATAATAAAAATTGGAGGCCTTAGTATACATTAAATGTACTCACAGACACACAAAACTCCATGTGACAATGTAGTGACATAACTAAGTAAAACTTCAAGAGAATAAATAATTCTTGAAAAAACCTATAGGAAATAATTCAATGTGAAATATATAAATATATAACAATGTAATAGGGATAAATACCCACCCAAACATGAAGAATAAAAAATGGGACCCAACGAGAAAACCACTGAAAATTGGGGAAATTAGAAGAGGTTAAATCTCACAATCTATGTGACTAGACACTAATCAAGGTCGGTATCTCTAATTACTAATATGGTCCAATGATTCAAGGCTTACCATGGAAATATCCAATATTCATATCCTCTACAAAAGACATGAAAATTGAGTAAAAAACAAGTATGGGTATGTATAAACATACACTGTAGGATGCCCCAATATCTAATAGGGAAACAATAGAATATAATAGTTATCTCAACCTATAAAATTAAAGTGAAATGAATCCAAACATAATATATGATCGTACTAAAAACCTAGTAAAAAAGTTGAGGAATCCCAAAATCCAAAGCTATAAATGATGATGAGTCTACCTTCTACTACAAATCTCAAATCAATTATACTAATAACTCTATGGAATGAAACAAGAATATGAATATAGGGACAAATACTTGATATTTTATTCCATATAAAATGGATAACTAAATCCATTGGAGAACCTAATCCCCATCTAAGTTCGTTGATGGGGGGATTACTACTCTATAGATAGAGGTTTCACACCATTTATTATGTGGATATGTAATAACTCTATCAATTTAAAGGATATTAGAGACCATTGTCCTGGTGGGTCAGTGTAGTGTTGACCTCAGTTTCAATATGATTATAATACATGATATCTACATTGGACTAAGAATCACTAGTAGAAGCATCCAACTTGTATTACCTCTTGTCATATCTCTGATGAATAAAATAATATCCACCATACAATCTTATGGGAAAACAATCTAATCTAAAAAATTGTAATCTCAAATATGATTTTCAGAGATGGATATATGATAGATAAGAGAATATGATGAATTTACAAAGACATTTTCATAAGGGAAATTGTTTTGTGGAACCACTAGTTTACCTTGGTCTGTTCTTTCCTAGATAAGGATGAACTAACCATGATCCTCTATATAGAGTATCCATATGGGGAAATGACACATCTAATATCATAGGTTCTTAATCATGTTCACCTTTTCACACAACTCAATAAAAGGGTTGCATCACACGGTGTGTGGGACCAACCATATGTTGTGAGATATTTAACTCTGTGTTGAAACCTTATCCCCTGCATGAAACCAAGAAATATGGGGTGTGTTCCTTTGGAATTCACATTAGGTAGTTGAGATTTTTATATATTTTCATTATTCATCCATATGACTCTTTGTGTTACCCCAGATCACAAAAAACTCACCATTATATTTCCCAAAAAACATAAATCATATTAAAATTTCACAAATAATTGATTCATGGTCTCTAGTGAGCAGATATCGTGATTTCCATTTCCCAAGAATGATCTGTAGAATCTTTTAGCACAAAAATGAGGTCCTAAAACCCATAATATTCATCTTTGATTTATAGTACCTCCTTAATTAATCCAAAAACTATCCTCATAACTGTCAAAAATCGAGAGGTTCGATCGTGCTGTAAATTGACTAAAAAAGTTGATTCATTGACTACATAATCCATCAATGATGAAAATGATTAATGGTTGTTAGAGAGGCACAATTTCCATGTTGTAACATCATTTTCCATTGTTAACCCACAAAAAATAATCACTAGGGAATCCAAATTGAAATAATAAATCCGTAAAATGAAAATAGATAGTCAACATCAAAAAATAATAATTTATTGGGCTAGAAAAAAATTTTGATTCTAGGAAATATGTAGAGAATCAATCCCTGCCCATCAAATATTAAGATAAGAGCAATAATTTGTGAAATAAAATCCCTACCATTAGAATAGGTCGATTTTGATCAATAACACATTATCTAGGGATATCATAGGAGATTCGTTGAATTATTTTTTCTTCTATTAATCTCTTTGATTGTTTATCATCAATCCAAGACCGTCAGTTCATTAGAGCCAATAGTGGATCTCCTCCCCTTTTCTAATATCCTAGTTTTATTTTTACATCTCTATATGTTTTCAATAAAAAAATTTAATATAGGAGGGGGATAGGTATATAATATCATAAATTAAAAAACATATCATTTAATTTATTTAATACATCCACTAATATATTAACATCAATGAAACATATAACATCGAAAAACATATGTTGCACCAAGGGTAAAGACAACATTATAGATTAAATATGGTATTATTATTTCCATCAGGGGATCCAATCATTTAGAAACCCATTATTCTCAAAATAAAATGTCCAGATGCTTTAATTTAGATACTTATTTTAATATATTATTTGGGATCCAATGACTCCCATTACACGTCAAAAAATCTTAAGAAGAACCCCAGAATTTATTAAAGCATATATTCAATGTTTAAAACTATGAATATTTGAGATGTTATAATACCGATGAATAGAATGAGGTGATCATTGTTACAAGGTTATCTCTATTTTAGCAACAAGAATGACCTGTCATATTATGTTGATTCCACCACAATCTAGTGGAATCATCACTCGAATCCCAAACATGTTGAAACCAAATTTAATAGGGTTGGATGATGGATTAGGAATGAGATAACAATGGAATAAAAAACATAAAATTTCTTCTAATATTATTCCATAAACACCACCAAACAAAGGGGCCAAATGAGGTTAAGGTAAAGAGCGTCTTATAATAATTGTCTCCCCCATACCCCCTTTCCACTTCAACAACCAAGGGGTCAGATGGTGAAATTAATTGTCTAATGATCATTAAAAAATATATTCGTCTCCCTAGATAGTCAGTCTAGGATAACCGGCATGTTGGTTATGTGAACCTAGCTAGCCGACGACCATGAAAGTGGTGCTTGGGACTATAACTAGCCCATCTACAAGCATATTGGTGTAGGCTAATATAGACTACTATCCTGGCCTATAGGACCTCCCTCCAATGTTCACCTAAGATTCAATGTATCCTACCAAACATCACTCCTCTTCAAAAAACTAGTATTTACGGTGATTAACAATTCAGAAATCTATTTTGACTATAGTATCAAAAAACAACCTTCCCACTTAATTTCATGTTCAACATTTCCAATTAATTTAATCACTCGTACAAATAATGGTTCTTAAAACCTCCCTAATAAAACTGTTATCATACTCATGAAGCCTTAGTGGTCATTAAACCACAAATCTGGAACAACATAAATTATCAGATCAATGTTTACATGCCACATTCAATTCTTGATAACTGAACACACATCTAATTTATAACTCCGTACATATGAAAAAAATAGTAAAAAAACCATATCCATTGCACATTTTCAATTATAGAACACTGAGATGGTACTCAATGTTATTGTTTGTTCTGATAAAATGATGCTATCTTCATCTAATTGGTTATCCAACTTATAGTTCTCCCCTTCATAAGACATAACATACAATGGAAAATTTAAAACCACTAATCCTACTAAAGATGGAATTTTCTTTAAAACACACTTCCAACATCCCTTCAATTTTATTTTTTTGGTTTCTAATACACTAAAATCATTTATATAAAACCACTATTCAATTTTCAATACATCTCCACATCCCATATTCTAGTTTGAATATAAAGAGTCTCACCACCTGGGAACAAGTCTCAAATAAACCAAACCTTCCTTGAAATGCCTTAGAAGATCCTAAACACACTACTTTTGCATCTAGAATGATGGTACTGATGTGGTATCATCTCACCATATCCAATGATATGTGAGAACACAAGGTGAAACTCTTCTAGATAAATCATCTCTATAATTCCCTAATTCAATCATCGACGCTTTACTAGAATCACTTAATAAGGATTCCTTAAACACTGAAGGATTTATGCGACCATCAAAACATTCAAACAAATATTTTAACCTATCTTTTAGTAAGTTATAGGTTTTGATGCTCAATCATTTAAAAAATCACCATTATTCCCTACTAAACCATAATCATTAATTCACCACAAATTTGATCCTCAGGGATTCTATTTATACATACCATTGGAAACACCCTAGGATTTGGTTTTTTTTCAAAATAATTTACCATTTCAATATTTTTCACTACACATGACACTGGAAATAGTTCAATATATATATATATATATTAAATCACTAAGTCAAACATTCCATTCACATGAAATATTGAATTGGATTATGCTACATGAAATACTGAATTGGCTTGTGAGACAAGTAACCTAGACTTGGAATATGTTAAATGAAACACCAACTTGGCATATTAATTGGCATAAATTACACGCTCCACTAACTTGGCGTACACTGCATGTAACAATATGTTTCTATGAAACAACGTCATATATATATATATATAGTTATTTAAATGAGGTAATTATTACCTAACCATTATTAAATTTTTCAGAATTTTAATAACTACTTTTCATATATTTTTTATAATATATTTATATAAATAAATAATACTTATAATAGATGATAATATTTTTAGTAATGTCATTTTATATTGAAAATATCATTTTAAGGAATTAACCACTTTTTAAAATAACATAAATTTTAGAGAAAAATTTAAATTTAAATTTGATAAAATAATCTTCAATTTTTAATTCATAATTCTGAAAATTTCCTAAGGTTAATATTTCAGGATTTTCCTATTAAACATTATTTTTTGATGAATACATAAAAATACTTCTTTTAGTTAAAAACTCTCTTTTTGTCTAAATAATTATTAATTTTAAAAAATATTATAATTTTTTTTAATGTCACATTAGATAAATATTACATCTATTAATATAATTTAATAAATCATGAAAAGTTTCAATCAGTAAATTAATATAAATTCATAAGAAACTCTTTAACTTTTTTATACAATAAAACCACGGTATTTCATCCTATCTGTGGGATTACCACTGATCCTATTTTTCCACTTCTCTGAACTGAATTTAAAAAATTTTACATAAACAATTGAATTTAGTCTAATAATTAATTTCCAGTAATGCCATGTTCATTTTTGACGAAAATTTTTAGTAAAAGTTATTAAAATTTATCACTATATTTATGGCCAAATTAAGATTAAATAGGGATTAAAACTTAAAATTCAGGTCCCAAACGACCTATAAACAAGTCCATAACCCACTAGAAGTCAATAGTTTTGACATAAACCTTACATTATTGAGTTTTTTTTGTACTTTAAAACTTATTTTGTCTAAGAACATGTGCACACCAAACATGTTTCTAAAAATACCAAGTGGGTTGTTTTCCTCCACTATAAATGGAAACCATCTATACCCACTCATCACACTAATAAAACTACTTTTGTTGATCCAATATCTAAAAATATAATTTCATAAAATCCAACCATCTACCTAGAATCCTCCTGTTGGTCAGAAGGCCTCTCAAGGAATCATTCTATCATAAACTAAAAGGAGCTACCCGATTAATATGTTACGTGTTCTATCAAGATCATTTCCTTTATTTTCAATCCTCACGCCTTCCAATATTTTTATTAAATTATTGTGTGAAAAAAATTATAGTACATATAATAGTATTTTTATGCAAATATTTTAACCTAAACTTACAAAAACCTCGACCTAATAAATATTGAAAATATTGTTTCTGTGTACGGCGAACAACGACATCACAAAATGATGACTATTCATTTCTCATTTACCACTAATCATGGTGGAAATTATAATGAATGACATATTTTCATATGTAATATATTATATTTATTATGTAATATAATGTCTTCATTTTACATCACACATCTCTTTACATTCCATTTTTTGATAATTAGATAATATTGTTTGAGGATGTGTGCACTACTGCCCCCTCAAAGCGATATGATTCGTTCACATATCACATGGAATGTATTAATAATTATTATAGTGAAAATATATGGTATATATTATAAATTCAAGATTATTTAGTAAATATATTTATATATATATATATAAATTTTTCATCTACATACATTCTTTCAATAAAAAAACATAAACATCGTTCATGCATGCGTACATCTCACTATCTCCATGAATGGTGTATCCCATTTCTTACATATTTATTCTATAGGTCTTAATAATATTAATATAGTGAATGTAAAGGATTTTAGTATTATTATTTTAATTTTGGAATAATGATATAATTATAATAACAAATGATATAATAAATAAAGACACATACGAAGAACAAAACAAATGATACTTGAAGTGAAATCGTAACATAGGATCATTAACAAGCGTATATAAGGTCTTAATAAAAAAAATACATGGAACTATATATATTGATATTATAACGTAATAGATTTTTAATAAACTTATATTTTTTATAAAATAATCATTTATGAGTATGGAGAGAGCCAAGACAAAAGGTATAGGGATTTTATCTCACTTTTAAATTTTTATGAGATACAAGCAATGTTCGACGCACATTACTTTTTTGTGGTGTATATACATACCATGATTTTATTATATGTATATTGTAATTAAATTTATTGTTATTATCATTACCTATTTATTTTCTTTTTTTCCTAGGGTTTACCTTTTAAAAGGTACCAATCAGTAAAACTATTTTTTCTCGATTTCTCTTCATTGAGAGACATATTTTGTTATGCACATAAACATTTTTCAAGGTGTATATAAATTAAATTTACATGTTATATCATGAATATAAATCTATTAATGATATATTAATTTTCATTTAATTTTATTTTCTTACATGGAGAGTATGATCCCATGTTACCATCTTATAAGACTTTATTGAGACAATCTCATCTGTTTTTGAGATTGTTTACGTTTATTCATTCCTTGATGCAATAAAAAGATCCTTATACCAAAAAACTAATAAGATTATATAGTGTATATTTTTTCAAGATATCAAAATGTTATAGTACCATTTCTCACTCTTTGGTACTTAATATAGTGTTTTTAGGTAAAATATGGTTGTGTCTCTCTCCAGTCAGATATCTATTGTATTCAACGACATTGTTTTTGAAAATATTTTTAAAATTATTTCAAGAGATCCTTGATGACAATTTTTATTGAAAAAATATTTTAAAAACTTTTTATTATTTTCAAAGGTTCCATTATATGTTTTAATAACTACTTTCGAATAAAATGGTTTTCAAAAGGATTTATGTTATAAAAAAAATTTCGAGAAGAAAGGATATTTTCCTCAAAAAATGATTCAAAATTTTTATCTATCTAAGAAGAAATATATTGACGTTACTCATTTTTTTCTTGAAAATGATATATAGGGACCATTTATATTATTTATACAATTGGGTTATGATTAATGTGATTGTCTCTATGAATCTTTTTTCCTATTCACAAGTTACATGTTTAATAAACCCACTTCTTTTCATGGGTTATGCTTCGACAAAATGGTAATGAAACCAACATATTTTCCATAGTTTATGATGTGATGAAATGTTAATGATACCCATTTCATTACATGGTTTATTATTTTATGATAATAAAACCTATGTCATTTTATGGGTCATGATATGATGAATGTTTAATTATCTTATAGAACATCTATGAATGATTTTATTATTAGATGGGTGGGATATATATCATCTTCCAATGAATTTGGTAATAATGGATGAATCATTTCTATAAATTTTAGGTGTTAAACTGATTACATGTTCATAATGTTATACATGGACTTATTTTCACATCAAAACATTTATGCCTGAACCTAATTACATATTGTCAATGTTATGAGTGAGCCTTATTATGTGTTCAAACTGTTAGGGATGGCCATGGTTACGTGTCCATGGGTTTACCTGTGTACATTACTATATGCTCATAACATTTTTCATGAACCTGATTACGTGTTGAAAATGTTATTCCTGGACCTAGTTACATGTCTATTAGGTAATGTGTGAACCTAATTACACATTCAAAATGTTATGCATGAAATTGGTTTCACATCTATATGGAAATGAGTGAACATGATTATAGGATCACAATGTTATGCATGGACATGATTTCACGTCAAAAAATTAAGTGTAAACTTATTTAAATGTTCACAATGTTATGCATTAACCTGGTTCTATTCCCATAAGTTGATTATAGGGTCTTATTTCCCATCCTAAACTAAATTAGTGACCATATATCTAATTTTACATGTTCAGATCAATATAAACCAATGTAAATGAAAAAAATTCCTTGTTTTTTCCTATTTTATTCTTCCATGACCTATTTTATTTTATCTCTTTTGATTCAGGTCATATGAACTATCATTAATTATTATGTTCACTAAAATATAGGAAATTATAATCAAATGTTATTATCAAGTTCCATTCCCTTCTGATTATGTTATTCATTTCCTTTATTTACCCTTAATGAGAATCTAATCTCACCCATTTCTTATGTTTCCTCCCCCATGGTATGAATAAATTTTTTAGGTAGAATTACTAATGGTGGAGATCTTTAAGGTGGAATTTGAAGACCTTTCGCAAGGATATATGATTTTGTTTCCAAATTTCCGAATACACGAAACTATTAATGTCATTGGGAATTTACTCATTGTAATGTACTAAATATTCTTATAAAATGATGCAATATCGATGTATTCTATTCCTGGGTCATTATAGTTGGTATAAAAGAAAAAAAATTTGTCAAAATTTTAAAACTATAATGAGATAACTATAGTGAGATACCTAGTTATACTTCCTTGTATATTTGTAGGGATGTCTCTATGTATAATTATAAGGACGATTTAACCTTTAGAAAAATTTCTGGCAATTATGGTGAAGGATAGAGTGTGTGATTTCCTAAAACTACATCTCTATCTGGATACTTCAATTGTATGTGGATCAGGGAAAAATTACATTGGTGTAAAAACTTGGAAATGATATTCTAAGCATTGATCTGGATAAAATGGTACACAACAATGAGCCTTTCAACACACATAGTTTGACACTCTAGAGGTATATTCTTTGGGAATTCAGAAATTGTTAATGAACCATCATAACTTTTTTAATTAGAATTCATCTATGAATAACCTATAATAAACCTATGTTTTCATATATTAAGTATTGTTTCATACATTAGACATTCTATAAGTGAATCATCAGGATTATGTGGTTACTCATTATGATAAATTTTTCTTACTCTATTCTTTTGGTTTTAGTCTATGGATGGAACCAAAACAAACCATGTTAATGGTGATCATGATGAACAATGCAAAAAATTCCCTCCTGAAGGTCTTAATGTTATGGGGGATAGAATAAAAAACATCATTCCCATACTCTCATAGTAGTCTAAATCAATGCATCATGATGATTTTACAAATGATCAAATAAGGTAACATTGTTCTATTTAGTCCTTTATAAGGTATCATCCACCTTTTTTAAGAAACTCTTATAATCTACTTGATGATGAACATGGGATAAGTACCACTAAAATGATATTCTCCATTATTTGGTGTCTAGATCATGAGAAATTCATTATGTCTATTTATCGGTTAGAAGGTGAAGCCAACCTATGGTGGAATCTATCCATGAATATGAAGAAGTAATATGAAATTGAATATTTGGATTGCGATGAGTTCAATAAATATTCTTCAATAAGTACATTCCTAATGTTCTTCAAATGAATATAGAAAAGGAGTTTCTTGAGTTAAGGAAAAAGGATGATGAATCTTTTGGTACCTATGAGTCTGATTTCATAGGACATTCAAGGTACGCTTCTAGAATTATCGTCCATCCCGAATGTATGTTTGACATGTTGCTCAATGGATTAAAGCTAATTTTCAAAATGGTATAGGACATAAGAGACTATAGTAGGTAAAATAATATTCTTATTTATGCGATAAAAGTTAAAATGGTGGTTAGACTTACTTATCAAACCCATGGTTTTAAGAAGAAGAGGAAGATATATTTCAAAGGGAAATATATAAACCATGTAGGTTAGAAAATGTTTTAAACAAATATATGTGAAAACATTATTAAAGTGAACTTAAGAGAGTGAATTAAAGGAATAAGAAGGGTTTTCAAGTGTGGGATTCCCAACAATAGAGAAAAGGAATTTATCAGTGATGATATGAGGAAATTCAATGAAATGAGTGGAGAGAAACCTCAACCGGATGAACCACCATCCATTTAGTGTTTCAATTTCATAGAGCTTGGGAATTACGGGAATCATTTCTGAATCCAAGGGATAATATAGATGACAATACACAACAACCTTTGAGGAAAAATAAAAAAATGGACTCCTTATTAAATTACAAAGGATGATGTGAATAATAGAAATTAAGAGAAATTTTTTTTCTTTCCCCCTATTTGAGAAGTTTATGTTTGATTTTGAATGACTAATCCCTTTGATGATTTTGTTGTTCACAATATACTGATGTTTCACATAATAATATCCCTCTACATGAAATTTTAATAATAAAATATCATTTCATGATCTATCAGTGCAAGGATGAAACCTAGAATTCAATATTTTTTTTGGTATAAGATAAGATCATATTGAAAGAATAAACGATGAATTACATTTCTAAAGGGATGTAAGGTTAACCATTTATGGAAATCCAACGTTAAACATAAGATGAAATTAGAAATATTAATGTTTTTGGTCTCTATATAAGGATTTATGAATATTTAATAGTCTATTCAAACTAATCCATGTTGATAATAACTGTTGAAAAATTGGATGTAATGCAATAGATCTTCTGATCTGTGATTCCTTCAACAATGTAAAAGAAACCATTTATTTTTGATAATGAGGTGAATTGGATCTATGAAATACAAATGGTGACATTGTCCAAAAGTTAGGAAAGTATATCTTTTCATGAAAATTCATTAACATGAGGGAAAAAGAATCTTCAGAACAAAAATATTTTCCTGGTAGTTTTCTTTCAAAATAATTAGAAGGTCCCTTAGTTGATTGTAGATTTAGGGCTTGTTGATGATAAAATTATCTTGACCATACCCTCTATCACTATCCATCAGATCTTGATGGTAATATTTCCCTTCCATGTATCTTTTTTCAATTCCCACCTATGTTCTCATATGTTAGAATCTCACTATGAGTTACTTTGGGTAACCGTTATGGTTCCAAATTTCCCCTTTTAGAGGAAGATTTAGTATACATTATAATGATGTCAGTTTTACTGAATAAATCATTGAAGTATTAAAACATTGGTAACCTAAAAAAATTTGAGGGATAAATTCATTTTAAGGGGGAATAATGTAAAACCACATGATTATGTGATATATATATTTTTTTTTGAATTAACTAATATTTTCAATATTTTCAATTTCTCATGAAAATAGAAATATTTCATTATATATATATATATATATATTAAAACACTAAGGCAATAATTCCTTTCACACAAAATACTGAATTTTATTGTGCTATATGAATTAAAATATTGGCATATGCTACCTTCAATAATGACTTGGAATTCGTCACATGCAACACCAATTTGGCATACGACTTGGTGTGTATTACACGAAACACTAGAATGGAAGAAAATTCACACAACCCAGGGTTTCTATGAAAAATATTTTTATATATATATGTCGTTATTTAAATGCGATAATTATAACATAGCTGTTAAACACAGTCATATTCATAGTAATAACTACTATTTCAATATCTTTTATAATCAATTTCTATAAATAAATAATATTGATAATGAAAGATAATATTTTTGTTATAGCCCTTTAAAATTTAAAATACCTTTTTTAATGAACCAATTTTAATAATAACAATAATTTTATAAACATTATAAAAATTTAGTTTAATAAAATTAAATTTATTTTTAAATTCGGAATTCTGAAATAAGACTAACATGAATTTTTGTGATTTTCCTGAGAAATATAATTTTTTATAAATATTGAAAAATATTGCCTTTAGAAAAAAATAAATTTTTGAATAATTAATTTTTAATTATAATTGATTTTATAAATTTTTTTAAGGTCAAATTAGATAAATATTACATCTATTAAGATAGTATATTTCTATAGAATATATTTGACATTGAAACTGAGTATAAAATCTTAATAAGATTTTGTTCTTTATCCAACTTTTAAACCAAGATATTTCTTCCCATATACTGGATTAACACTAATCATATTTTTTCCGAATCTATGATATGAATTTTGAAAATATGTCATAAAGCATTTAATTATGTAAAATTTTTAGATTTTATTTAAACCAAGTTAATTATTGACCAAAATTATTATTAAAAGTGATTAAAATTAATCACAACATTTAAGACAAAATTATTCTTAAACATGGACTAACACATAAATATTAATGTACTAAATGAAATAGAAACATTACCAAAAACCGTTTTTTGTAAATATGTCCACCATAAATCATAAATTATTTATTCTATTTCATTTTTATGATTTTTTAGGTAAGAACATGTCCACACCCAACTTGTTTCAAAAACATCCAAATGAGCCCATTTCCTTCACTATGAAAGGCCACAATATCTACCAATTTCTCACACCTCTCAAACCTCTTATGTCCGAACATACCTTAGTTCTGGATGCCTCACTTTGGTCATATGTCCTCTTATGAAAGCCATTTAGAAAAAACCCAAAGGAGTTACCCGATTAAGAGGTAACATATTCTCTAATGATCATTTCCTTTATTTTATCTCATCACCCCATGCAATATATTAATTACATTATTGTGTAAAAAATTAAGTATAATAAATATATTAGGATGTTTTTATAAATTTTTTTATATCTAAAATTACACACACTGTAATCTAATGGATATCTAACATACTGTTTTAGTAATGTGAACTACTGCCTAACGAAATGAATACTGTTCATTTCACCTTTACCACCAATCATGGTTTCCATTATGAGGAAAAATCAATTAATATATTAAATATATTATATTTTATATGTCTTTAATATTATTTATTCCTTATACAACACCCATCTCTTTACTTTCCATTTGTTTTTAATAAGATAATCTCCTTTGAGAAAGTGTAGACTACCACACCTTAAAAGAGATGTGATTCATTCACACACCACATAAGAATGTATAATGTATCTGTGTAGTTAACATATAAGATAAATTTTATATAATTATTATACTATAATAATGATATATATTTATTTTTAAATATATATGAATATTTCATTTACATAATTTCTTCTAACATGACAATAAAAACAGAAACAACCTTAATGCGTACAAATGACTTACCATCTCCATGAACGGCGCATTCCATTTATTAATTATTTATTATAAGGATTATTATAATATACATATACATGATATAAATTATATTAATATCATTATTTAAATTCTGGTATCATGATATAACTATATTAACAAATGATATATCAAATTAAGACACATGCAATGTACAAAGAAAGTATTACCTAGAGTGAAACCTTAACATATGATAATTAAAAAGATATTAAGATAAGATCATCATGAAACCAAATATGGTAAAATCTATAATAAAATTTTTCCATAAAATATTTATAAAAAAACTTATATTTATTATATAAGAATGTAGTACAAGTTTGTATAGAGTTAAGACACCAGGTAAGGGGATTTCGTCTCACTTTTAATTTCTATGAGATACAAGCTATGATATAAAATCTTTAATTTTGTTTGGTGTATTTACTGCCTATTATTTTATTACATGTATCTTGTAAAAAACATTATGGGTATTCAAATTAAAATTTCGTTATTCTTTGTTTATGGTGTTTATATTTAAAAATATTCCATATCGGTAAAATAGTTTTGTCTCAATTTTCCTCCATTGATACTCATTTTTGGTTATGCACCTGCACACTTTTTCACAGTGTATATACCTAAATTTTACATTTAATATCATGAATATAATATTTTTCATTATACATAAGCATAATTTATTTCCATTTTCTTACATGGAGAGTATGATCTCTAGTTACGAAGTTAGAAGATTTTATTGAGACAATCTCATCTCTTTTTGAGATTGTTTAAATTTATGCTTCCCTAGATAAATTATTATGATCCATCTATAAATAACACTAAAAGGATTAATTATCCTATTTTTTTGAAGATATCATCATGTTCTAGTACCATTTTCCACTCTTTGGTTAAGATGATAATATTCTTAATTAAATTCTGGCCATCTCTATTAATGGTTAAAAATATAGTGAATTCAAAGAATATATTTTTGAAATGTTATAAAAATGATTCCAAATTATCCTTGATGCTAATTTTAATGGAAAGGGGATTAAAAAATGTTTTATTATTTTCAATGATTATTTTATATTTTTTCAAAGATATGTTCTATGAAAATGTGTTTAATAAGGATTTATATTATAAAATCAATTTTTCAAAGATGAAAGTATATTCTCCTCCTGAAATGTTCTAGTATTTTTCTTATATATGTTGAAATTATTTTATGATAATCATTCCTTTTTAAGAGAATATATAATGTTATAATTCATATTATTTCTAGTAATGGGTTTTAATTGATGTTATTGTCTTTATGAAGCCTGTTTCCCATTAAAGGGTTACATGATTAAGAAACCGTATTCTTTTCATTGGTTGTGCATTGATGAAATGGTTATGAAATCTATCTATTTTACATATGTTATGATGTGATTAAATTTTTATGATGCCCATTTAGCTTCATGGGTTAGGATTTTATGTTTTTAAAATCTATGTATTTTTAAGTATCATGATTTGATTAATGTTTTATTATCTTGTGGAACAAATATGAATGATTTTATTATGAGATGGATGAGACTTATATCTCCTCCTAATGAATTGGGAAAATGTGGAAGAATCATTGGTATAAATGAGAGGTGTGAACCTAATTACATTATCGCAATGTTATTTATAGACCAAGTTTTATACCCAAAAGTTTATTAATGAACCAAATTTCTTGTTCACAATGTTATGATTGAACCATATTATGTTTTAAAAATTCTATGCATGGTCCTGGTTGTATGTCCAAATGATAATGTGTGAAACTGATTACATGACCATACTGTTAGGCTTGAACCTGATTACATGTCCACAATGTTATGCATTGAACTAGTGACAAGTCTATTAGGTAATCTGTGAACCTGATTTCCCATTAAAAATAGTATGCATGGACTTTTTATCATGCCCATAAGGTAATGCGTGAACTTGATTACACATTAAAATTTTTATTAATGGACTTTGTTTCACATCTATAAGGTTAAGTTTCAACTTGATTACATGTTGAAAATGTTATGCATAGACCTGGATTATGGTCTAGAAGTTGATGCTGTGGAATGATTTCATGTCCTTAATTTAATTAGTGGACCAGTTTCTACTTATACATGTTCACAATGTTATAAACCAATGTACACATAAAAAATTCCTTGTATTTTACAATGTTATGATTCCTTGTCGTATTTTCATTCATTCATTATTATTCATGTCTTATGAATTTTCATTCTATATTATGTTTTCTAATATTTAGGGTATGATCTTCAGACATTATGATCAATTTCCAAACCCTTTTTTTATGTTGTGAATTTCCTTTATTTAACCTTACTTAGCATTCGAGATCACCCCATTCTTATGTTTTCTTACCCTATGTTATAAGGAAATTTTTAAGGTAGGTGTTCTAAAGGTAGAGATATTTAAGAGAGATGGTGAACATCATTCACTAGGATAGAAACTTTTTATCATTTTTTGAAAGATTCTAAACTGTTATGGTCTTCAAGCATGTATTTTTTTATTTTACTTAATATTCATCTAATGTGATGTCATATCAATGTATATGAAACCCGATTCACTATACCATCCCTAATGAAGTTTATAAGACCCCACATAGAACATACCTAAGGAAACATTTTTTATAGTTTGAGGAATCCAAATTAACCAATATTCATTTAATTAAAGGAATCAAATTCCTTGAGGATTATTCAATAGCTACTTTCACACACCCAAAACCCATCCCATATGAAGTTCACAAAACAGTGAACCATCCAACATTACTTATACTATTCCACGAGTATAACATCAACTGGTTCCACTATAAAATAGGTTTCACACCCCCACAGCCATACTAATCCACTATCAACCATTGACACTACACCACCCCGATAACATGTTTCCAGGACAGTACATAGGTGACATGTCTAGCATCACCCGATCTATTTATGATGCTTCCAATAAAATAAGGAAGATTTTTCATCTTCATAAAATCTTTGGGAAACTATTACTTCATGTATTCATAATTATCACTAATCCCTGGCTCATAGATTGATGCTCGCTAATCGAAAACATGACAGTATTTAATGTACCCAACATGCTCTACATTGACCTCATATAAGTTGATAGGAGTATTCTCATACAATACATGAATTATAGAAACCAAACTCATGCTCCCATGTGTCACGTATTATATAAACATGGCTCAGTCCCCTAAACCACTAACTATATTAATCATACAGTCATGTCTCACCTAATCTGAGTAGCCATAGATCATTTATTTGAAAAAACTAGGAACTTCATTAGTTACATAATTATTAACATGATAATGACCAACCAGTTTATTTTTATAACAATAAGAATAAATTCATACTCTTATATAATTATAAAATGAATCTATTAAAAATAGTGCTAGGAACCCAAACAACCCTTCCCTTCAGATCTGTCCGTAATACCTAGAGTACTAGAACTCAATGTGCTCAAACACTTGGAGTGTTATGACATAATCATTCCCAAACCATAACCTATATAGTACCCCCCACACATTGATCCCCAATTAAACTGCCATGTTCATTTTTTTAACCATGATGTAAATATCAATACCAAGATAGTCCCTCTAACGGTTCACCCTCAATCATAATAAATAATCAACTCACCACTATCTTGATTCATGAATCATGTTCACTAGGTTCTCTCAATAAGACGTAGTGTCTAGTCTCATAGATGATCACTTCCAATGAGACTTCATCAATGATACAATATCAAACAAACAATGACTTACATTGTTCCCAATCTCCCCCATCATGGGTCTCATATAAGTACATATATCATGAACCATTGTCTAATTCATAATCTTACTAGGGAATATATTCTCACTAACATCCACCTTTATGATTTCTCCATTGTTAATAAAAAATTCATCCATAATATTTTATATGTAGAACGACATCCCTCTAGATAATCTTTGTCAGCGAAACATATTCATGTGGCCTGGTTAAATAGAATTCCATTCTAATCTATAATGTAAAACATCATATAGGTTGTTTCCAATAGTTTAAATAATAAAACATATAGAATATCAACTAAAATTGGGTATAACACTATGGAATCATGTTCTTATATCGACCCACTAGGGTCACCCCATGTCCCAATAATCGAATTCGTATCTCTTCCTTATTTAGATAATCGTTTATGATCTATATAGACTATAATAAAAATAAAATATATGTATGTTATTCCTGTTGTATATAATTCCACCCTTAAATTTTATGGGAAAATAATGTATGATCTTCTATCTACAATTTAAATAGATGAACCTCAATTATTAGTGGTATAAAAATAAAATAATATACTTACATTTAATACAACTCTTATGTTCCTAATCATGATGCATGACATGCCTCTTTGCTCTATATGTCAAGATTTAAAATCCCTGTAAAATATTATAACCAACACCATGTGAATCGTATGAAGTGAAAATCATAAATTGTAATAGATAAGACCATGAAAAACAATACCATGTCTATAGTGACATGTAATTCCTATAATATAAGGAGTTCATGACACATTAGTCCAATATCAATCATGGTATCTGACACATTCCTATGTCACAGGTCTACCATACCTTAAATAGTAAGGTAAAAAATCCATGATACAACTTTGTATCATCAACCCCTTGCTAAAAAAAGAAAATGACCAGATCAATGGCAATGTATGACCTTATGAAATCCTCTCTATAGACAAGAGGATACTAATTAGGATTAGGTTCCTATGTTAGTACCATGTGGAGACTATATCTCGGCATCAAAGTGTGTAATCATAAATATAGAAGTAAGAATCACACACATAAGAGTTCATAGAAAAAAAATAAACTGAATATTCTTTGAAAAAATGGAATGGAGTAAAAAATGTATTGATAGAAATCAACCATTTGGAATATCACAAATATAGAATAAAAAATATTAAAATAAAAATGATTCTCTATGAAAATCCCCAATCCTCACATCCTACTCATCTTCAGACATTGACATATCCAACATGATCATGAAAATCTATGGCCCCTGCCCAACATGACCTGTAGTCAAGAGATAGTCTGCTAGTATAACATACTGAAATTGTTGTCTAAGTGGGGTGTGTTTATTAAAATCAGTATGAAAGCACAAATATGGTATTATATATATACAAAATAGAGAGATATATTAAGGTGACATGCTCTAAATAATAAATATAACTACAGAGAACAAGTAAATTATAATGCATTGTCGGTTCACATTTTAGAAACCGTGATGGGCCATACCTAATTTAGAATGTTTTGGAGTGTCTCATCACTTCATGATGACCATTCAAACAACTAAAATAACATTGGGGTATTTGACATCACATATTGATAATGAACTAAGTGCCACATCAACCGGGTAATTTGTTAATGACCATTAGAATTTTCTATCCTTATATATCAGCCTGAGCAATTTCTTATATAAGTTAACAGTGGCTCCCAATAATAGATCCCTGGTAATATAGATGACTATACCATAGCCACTGAAGACCCCAAAAGACCAAGTATGCTGGAACATGATATGAACTCTATCTTTTTATTTAAACCAATTTCCCCATCTCAAAATATATGTCACCCCCACTGGTAAGGGCAAGGCCACCCTACTAGGGTTTATTTCATCATAGCATCTATGAAGGCACTTTTCATGAACTCCTCAAAGGGTGTTTTCATGAAATACTAGAAAGGTGTTTTTACAACCTCCTTGTATGGAGTTTTCAAAATAACCCATTATGGAGTTTTCATGACTTCCCATTTGGGTTTCTTCCTTTTAATATAATATATCCACTACAGATAGGTTATTTTCCATAGGTATCACTACCTACACAGAGGATAAGTTTGTGTAACATTATAACCACTTACATGGGTTACACTATAGGGTCACAACATCCTCATAATAATTTTTTATGTATATTATAAAAATATAGGATTCTAGGGAATTTTGAATTAAAAAAACTAGAATTTCCATCGAATGAACATATGATCATATACAATATATATGTTTTGAGGTGACACTTCTAATAGAATCTACCAAAATCTAATGCACTCACTCATGGTTAGTATATCATTGGTCTTACAAATAGGGTCTATATTCGAAATAATGTATAGGAAGCATACTAGGGTCCTTGATCTATGTCAAACCATGGGTCATCACCCAACACTCATAGGAAATAATTCTCTAGAATAATATCTTATCTAGAATGTATCCTCATAGGAAACACTAGGGCACATTATATAAAAAATAGTCTTTGGAGATATCTCATGTCACTCATCAATGTCCTGGGTCATGTTAGGTTTGTGAAAATACATATCTTATCAACAATCAACCCATGTTCTATATATAAAGGTAGTTAAAATTTAAGCGTTAGGGAATATCAGCCAAACTCATTGAGGTCACACCCCTCATAGAATTTAGTTTCCATAGGACACAACAAAAATATCAACTACCTTATCCACCATGGAATGTGGAATGTAAGCTAGTGCTCAGGGGTCCACCATAGACCTTGGCACATTGATCATCCCATTAAAAAAAAATTGTAATTAATAATTTAAATTTAAATTATACAATTTAAATCAAATTTGGGAAAAAAATTATGAAACATGGGATGATCTTCCTTATTTGTGATATTGGACATCAAGATGCTTTATAAGAAATTCATAAAGTCATAGAGATTGTTCCATGACCACTTATCTCTTTCAAAATAATTTCATAATAAATTCTGTAGCCTTATAGTTGTTTTCTAAGTTCATCATTGTTAAAAAAACCCTTTCCCAGATCATGGGATCCTATAATAATTAATGAAATACCAAAACCTTAACCACAAAAAATAAAATTAATTTTCAAACATAACTCTAAAGTAGTCATAATTCCGATTAACTCAATTACATTTAATGGCAACAAAATATTTGTGAAATAGATCTATAACCATCACTGGAAAACCCCCAAACCTAAACTAAGACAAAATCAAAACATAAACCATTATTCCCATAAATTTTTTTAATTTAATTTAAAAGGAAAAATAAAAATAAATTTTTGGAATAACATACTATTATAGAGATAATGAATAGAGTAAAGAATATGTAGTTAAGGGGAGCCCTCTAAGAAAGCATCATGAATGTCACATTATACTGGGTTGATTCCTCCATTATATTGTGAAATCATCATTAAACTCCCTAACTGAGATTTTTTTTATGAATGATGTTGGAGGGATTTAGAATGATAGAATAATGAATGTATCTATTGGAAATCACCATCGAAAATATTCCAATACGTTCCAAAAATAATGGGGAAAATGAGGAGGATATAATAAGTGTCTAAGCTGAATGGTCTTCCCCAAAACCTCATTCCTCTTCCAAAAAATTATAAGTAATGGATAGAACTGAACATCATAAGCCTATTTTTATAATAAAGAAATTATCATCTAGTTATTCCATTTTCATCGGTGAGATGGTGGATCAATAATATACTGTTGTCAGTGAAATTGGTGTTGTGACACTTCTTATCCCACTTGCTAACTACTGGCTTGGCGGTGGCTGATCAACACCGAAAACTGGTAGCCCAGCAATCCAACCCATCCTCTAATGTTCACCCATGCCTCCTATCTACCTACTTATCTGACTTCCTTTTCCAAAAATTAATTTTAATATGGAAAACCTCTAATAATACCATTCCATGTTTTGGTTACAAAAATGACGAACCCAATAAAATGAAAGTTTTAAATCCAACTGAATTTAATCACCCTATATGATGTGAGTTATTACACTAAACGCCTAGTTTGAAACCCATAAAAAATATTCTTTGGTTAATTTACATTATGTATATAATCCAATATGAGGTATTTCAATAAATTTTTGAATGAATCCAAGAATGTCATTGGTTTATCAGAAAGTATCAAGATTTACAATATATTAGAAATGATTTTTTTATAATATGATTGATCACTCTAATTATTAATGTTTGATACACACATTAGAATTTCTGGTCGTAGTTAGTGGAGAATCTAAGAGAAACCAAGTTAAAAAGGGGTGTGATTAGAAATGATGTGCCATTCAAAATGGGTGAAAAATGGGTTGGGAGCTGGGGAGAAAAACCACATAATAATTTTTTCCAAAAATTATCATGCTATGATTAATATTGAAACCAATTTTTGTCTCTAGAATTTCCCAACAATGAAAAACATCTATTGGTTTCCTTATGATACAACCTAAAACCTCCATTAGTTATTACTCTAATCTAATTATTTTTATGTAATTGATATATCATATATAAAACAAATTTTATGTTTTCTAGAGATCATGGCATAGGAAGATTGTATTTGTAGTGTACCATTTGGATGTTGAAACTGATCAATGGTGGACTCTTATAATGAATATGTGTAAGAGGAGGAAATTTACTCTTGATTCTAGGGAGCAATTAAGAAGATATTTTTTCATATGTATTTTCATCAAACTCTTCATAATAATATAGATAGTGAATTCCTATAATCAAAAAAAGGTTGAGGAAATCATTGAAACCTATGAGGAAAATTTCACCTAATATGTATGGTATTATTTTTAATTTATCATCATCCCAGAAAAAAACTATTAAATTATTCAGTGAATTAAAACCATGTATTTAAAATACCATGGATATAAGAGATGGTTATTTTTTTATGAAATAGTTCCATGTTTTCTCATGGTAGAAATATAGAGTGTAGAATCTCATTATTCTAATGGTTTTATGAACATTAATAAGAAAAGTTATTTTCAAGAGAATTAAAATAATAAAAAATTGGGGGATTAGGACCACTATAAAAGTGATTTTTAAATGATAAATGTTACTCACCTTTTTAAAAAGGTGACCATTATTTTTTTAGTTTTGTATTTGAAAACAAATATATATTTTATTGTACTTGTATTAATGTAGTTTTTGGAAGAGGGACACAGTTGGAAGTTTCATAGGGTTTGTGTGAGTAAGTAAAAATCACAATGAATGAACAATTATTGGCCTGTGGGGAAATTTTTTAATCTGATAAATAAACAAAATGATTAATAGAATATATTGAACTGGGATGGAAATCTATGGTATTACTGGATATCCAAAGGGTTAGATGACATGCCTATTAGACCTAGGAGGTCAGGTCATCAAAATCATATTAGATATATTACCCATACAAATTTCGACTGGAACTTATTATGATTGAGATGTGGGGGTACAGAAAAATGATTCTATTATAAAATGGTATTGAGATTATAAATTCCCATGAAAAATGATAAACACGTTCCTATTATTTTTATACATGTCAATAAGATCCACCATTATTTTTTAGACCCTCTCTGATAGTAACTCAATAGTTAAACATGATTTTAAAAGACTAATGTTACAATTGGTGGCCTCATAAGAAGTTTCCTAGGTTTTTTGTGAGTGAGGAAATTTTTTACTGAAAGAAAAAATGTTACCATGTGGGGAAAATCCATAGTATGAAAAGTGACCCTAGTGGGAAATTTCCTGTGGTCTACTAGAAATGAATTCCAATGTTTTAAAACTGACCTATTAGGGTAGATGGATAGGTTCATAGATCAAGGAGGCCAAGTCATGATAAAATAAATAAAATTAACCACCCTTTATATTGAACATGTAGAAAGAAGGTTGGTGGAAATTTCCTTAAGGGAATTGGAAAATAATACCTGTGTGGAAATGAATCCCATAAAAAATGAATTTCAAATGAGAATGAACAAGCCAATAAATGATGAGACAAATAGTCAAAAACAATCTGCACCCACACTTTAATTATATAAATTAATAGACTATAGACATTATGCAAATTGGAAATGGAAACCAATGGTGAATTAGGAAAATTTGTATCAATAAACACTTAATAAAAAGAAAAATCGAAGGGATTATACAACCACAAATTTTCAATTCGGTCATCTAAATAAAGACGTAATAGGTACACTTATCACACACTCTGGAACTACAATGGTCTTATTTGATTCATTTTATACCAGTGCTTTTATAGTAGATGAATATTATTAAAATTTAACATAAATTCCTTAAATACTAGATATTGATCTATTGGTGAAAACTAAAAATTCTATGATTCAAATGTTTTGAGTGTATAGTTTTCATTATCTAGAAATTTTTGGGAATCTGCTTCCTAAAAATCATTTAAATTTCTCTAATGTTGGATTTCATATGATTTTGGGAATGCATTGGAACACTCTTTATAGATACCATATAAATTACTAATAAAGAGACTTTATATTTAATATACTGAATCAACCTATGCTCCATTATCAATTATATGATTAATATAAATTTAAAATTGACATTATTTTCATTAAATTTGTATTTCTACCTATTCATATGCATTATTTATCTCAAATTATTAGGGATAAACTAAACAATGCATATATGATTTTTTTTTGGAAATATGCTTATATATTTCACAGTGTGTTTCCTTGTCTTCCTTTTAAACATGAGGTTGAGTTTTTAATATAACCCATTCCCAGTGCTACTATTATTTCATTTATTTTATATAAGATTAACCCAATTGAGTTGTAATAATTAATGAAACAACTCTATAAGAATCTAGAAATCGGATATATATGAGCTAGTGTATCACCATGGGAAGGAAATATTTTTTTAAGAACAAATATTAGTCAATCAATTATTGCATTGATTATTAAGAACATTAAAATATATTTATAAAGAAATAATCTCATGTAAACAATTTGTACGACTTCTTTGATCTACATGATGGATTTCAGTACTTTTCAAATGTTGATATTTTTTCTGGATAACGTTAATTAATGTTCAAAAGAGGGGTATTCTAAAGATAGCATTTCATATGATCTATGGAAACATTGAATTTATTGTGATTCCATTTTGATTTTCAAATACCCTTGATATCATCATGTATATAATGAATTGAGTATTTATATATAACATTGATTAGTTCCTTATGGTATTTTTATATAATATTACCATATTATACAAGATAAAGGAATATCATAAAGATCGTCTAATGATTCTGTTAACTAATTTGAGGAATTAGAAACTATATTTCCAATTCCCAAATAATATTTATGGTTAAAAAATTAACATTCATTGTTTATATAATCACCAGTTAGGGCATATCAATGCATCCGTAAAAGGTGTATGTAATTGAATAAAGGAATAGACTACTCATTGTGATTGAGTTACATAGTTTTCCATGATTTTCTAGGTACTAGTGACTATATGTGACAGATTTCTAATGGATATGAAATGCATTAACCATATAGATGTGGAAGGGATCCATGCTCCTTCAGAAAGATCAATGAGAAGAAAACTTCAATGATCAATTGAGAAGTTTGGTTAGATCACCTATGATCTGACAACCCTATAGTAGATATGGTGTTATGATATACAGTGACATATCAAATAAGGTAATTTTACGTGTTATCTTGTAGAATGAAATTGTATAATCATATTCCCAAATAAAATTAAAAATTTTAGAAAAAAATTACACAACACATTATTTAGAGTTGGCAGACATATTTTATTCATAGATGATATGAAGGTATTATCATTCTAGTGAATGACCTTATATATATATATATGATGGTTGTAAAATCCATAAGTATGTATTATTATATAAATTTTTTTATATTCTCTAATGGATATTTTTGGAGTTGATTATGAATTATGAATACACAATACATTTTCACTATGGTTAGGGGAAAATATTATCTTATAATATAAGTAACAATGAATATGATAGCTTTTATATAATGAGGAATTATATAGATCCATTACTTATGGATTTACAGAGGATGATCCTTCAAATCACAAAGGATTGTGTGAAATCCTATATTTCCATAATTAATGTTCAAATATCCATCCATGTGAGTATATAAAAGGAAAAAAAGTAATATGTCGAACTACAAATGAATTTTTTGAATGTTACAGAGTTCCACCTTCACCGTGATGAAATGATAAAATACTAGAACCAAATTTTTCCCCCTATAATACCAAATTTTAAGAAGGGGATTTTGGATAAAGCATGTAACACTAGAATATATAACCATCTAAGAATCATAAATATTTACAATGGCCTCAAAACGAATTTATAGATGAAAATAATGAAGTAGTATATTATGGAGTATGAATCTTGATACATGGTGTTTCTAAATGTTATGTTATAAAATTATATGTTTAAAGGGATGATGAAACCATTACTTGTACCTATATTGAAATTGGAAAAAATCACCGGGGATATAATCATACTATTCCCCAATACATCTAAAGGTCATAATTCCATTTGGTTTGAAGTTGATGGATTTACTATGCCAACACATTTCACTTATACTAGAGAATATTTCTCACCTGACCAAATTTATATGGCATACATTAAGGAAGTGGTGAGGTATCATGAGCTACAATTATGGTTTAAGATGAAATTTTTAGAAGCCATAAGCATGTAATGAATAAAGTGTTGAACATTATCACATCAAAATATCCAAAGATATCTAGTGATTTATAGAGGACCATTAAAACCCATGATTATTTTTAGAGATATTTCTCAAAGTATTTCAAACTATTTTTGGATTAAACCTTCCTATAATTAAATCCTACTAAAATAATAACATTCACTTTTGAATGTAAATATATACTTATGAACACCTATACAAAAAGAAATTAAAAACTAAAATATTACTAGATGAGGTTGGAGAACATAAGAAACTGGGACATAATACACCTGAGAAAATGAAAGAGATTTATTAGTGATTCAAAAATACATTTGGGAAACTCAGATTCGACCAAGGGTTTTGTGGAAAAATTAGATAGATTGAGATTATGATGTTTTTGACATGGTATTTTAATGAATACATCCTTGGAATAAATTTATGATACTTTTAAATAAATGGATGATGATCCATCGATATATCATTCCCTTTGAGATTTTTTATTTTATTTGGATGAATACTTATTTATCAGTGCATCCACTAATCTTTTCCCATTATCAAAATGTATTCCATGTGTTACTCCCAATGTAAGTACATACTTGACACATAAAATATATTGAAATCAAATATACTATATAGGGATCATGAGATCTCATATATGGAATAATTACAGGTGATTTTTGGATCAAAGAGATAAATTTCGAGAAAACAGGACCAATCACATTGTGATTGTTCTATTTATTGAAAAATTAAATTTGACAGTGCTATTTAATATCTATTTTATATAATTATGGATAATTATCTTCATTTATTTCCATTATAATGAAATCAATTTCAGGGAAAATTTCTTGTAAGGGGTTAGAATGTAACTCCTCAAGTTTTTTGAATATATACCTATTTAATAAATTCAATGTGTTCAATAGCTTATGATGTGCATAATGACAGACATAAGTAAAAAACTCATTATCATAATAGAAAGTGAAAAATATTACAAGGAAATTAAATGAAACATAAAAATAAGATTCAATTATATAATTATAAAAAGTAATACTTTAATTATTTATGGTTAATAAAAAATATTTACATTAAAAAACATATTTTTATATTATATATAGGTTTTATTGATGGATATAAATATTAAACAATTTAGATTTTAAAAATGAATAAATTAACTTCATTTTATTATTTATCATAATAATATAATATAAGGATGATTTTTTTGCACTTTTACCTAAAAGGAATATTTCTACGTGGATTGTGAATAATAATATATTAATCAATACCATGATAGGTTGACATAATTTGTGTTTAACCATGACATAAAAATTAGTGAAAATATTTTACTAATCAAATATGATTTTAATAAGTGTATTTTTATATTTATAAATATATTTATAAATTTAAAATCTTATATTGGACATTTTAGAACCTAAATTATGATTTTTGTAAAAATTTATTTTTTATGTGATAAACACTTATTATTTTATTATTAAATTCTATCAATTTTATAAATTTAATATTATTAAATTTCATTCATATTTTGATATGATAATATTTACATTATTTAGGAAGGGTAATTATATTTTTAGTTGTTAATGTATGTTACAGAAGTATAAAAAATTGCTACTAGGATAATGGTGAATTTGTCAAAAACGTTAATTGTAAAGAGAAAAGACTAAAATCATTGTAAAATATATCCAACTGTTATATAAAGGGTTTTTTAAACCAAAACTCTAGAAAACATCATTATTACCCACTTTTGGATCCTTATTTTCATTGAATATTGACCTCTCCATTAATATTATTATAAAAATATCACTCAACTCATTTATAAATGGGACATATGATAGCCCTACGGGAATCGTTAATTCCTACCGGGTTACCAAATTTAGAAAAATATTACATGAATAAAAAAATCACTAAAATAAATGGTATTAGAGGATATAAAATTTCAAGTTTGAACCCACATATATAGGGTTGGAGAGAGTATTAATTATATAATATAATGATAAACTAATTTTAAATAAAATATAAACTATCGAGAATGGATTTGTTGAAGAATGACAGAGAAGATCATATAAAAAGGGTTCGAGGAAGAATTGATTCTAGGTTCATGAATGACGAGGTATATGATGATTAATTGAAAATTCTATAGTCAATGGAATCAAGTAGTGACAATTTCAATAGACATGATAAATGCACTCCATCCAAAAATCTCATTTTCTTATGGTCAGGTACTTCCGATTGTAAAAGATGGGTAATGAAAATCCTTATTTAAATATAGGGAAATGAGAAACCCAAGGTTCATGGTGGATGTTAAGAAGAACGTGGATATGTGGGCATTATTATATCATTCACAGGCTTCCCAATTTATTACATCATCCAATATATAATCAAAGTGGTGAACCTTTGCCCAAAAATCGTGACCCACGTTGCATGCATTTTCACTATGTGTCAACGCTATCACAACGTGTACCTGGGGTACACGTTGTTTACTTAAAATAGGTGTTTCCTCCGCATCTGCATGAATATTGTGCATATCGCATTCATAAATTATGAGTGTGAATGTTGTCAGGCCGTGTAATGTGGATACTCAATGTGGACCCTTTAAAACCATCCAATCGGCGGATCATGGAAAAATATTCTATGAAAACATGTCTTCAAAAAAATCATGTCATTTACTGGGCTTACACGACGTGTACTCATCATTCACATTATGATTTCATGTTACTAAATATATTGGATACATACTTCCTCTACGATGATGCGACAAAGTGTACTAATGGTAATCAACATGTAATAGCATTTCTACATTTTTTAGCTTCTCTTATTCTTAAAAAATCTACTGTAGCATCGTCTAGATACATTTTTAGTCTCTTTTATTTTCTTTTTAAAATATCCAACTTTTCATGCCAACAGATATAAAACAACTCAAATCACTCACTAATTGTACGGATTGATCAATTAAATAATAAATAAAAAGTTAAAATAACTAAAAAATGTTTGCATGAAATTGACCTATCAAATCCACCAACACTTGAATTTACAATTATCCTCAAGTATGGATCTCAATATACAATAATCGATTCTCACCTTACCATTCTTGAAGTTCAGTTTCATAAATGATAATTGATAAAATGGAAAAATAAATGTTTGAGCATCACCTAGGATAATTCAATAATGCCTCAATTTTTGAAGAAACAGATCAACCATGTGTTTTACTTTTCCTCTTCGAAATAGCCATTCTTGTTAATCATCCTTATTCATTTTTTAATTAATTATTAATATGTATGACACCTGAAATCTACCTCACATAATTTTTTCCACTCATCATAAGGGTACTATTATAAATATAATTATGCACACATGTCAAAAACATGTAACATACCATAGGCATAAAAGACATCTAACATTTCCTTTGTATAAAGCCAAAATCAAAATTAATCATCAGGGCTTCATCGTTATAGATCAAATGAATTCGAGGCTTTAGGGTTGGTAGGTAAATGATATAAAAAATAAATCTCAAAAAGGAGGTTTGACTCTAAATCCCTTTTCATGATAACAAAAGATAATCTCACTGAATGTCTCCCATTACCAATTTCATCTCTCCCTTCCCCCCAAAAACCTCTTATTGGACCCATGATACATGTAATTATAATGAATAGATCAATCTGTCATGAATTTTTATCTTTTTGGGATTTTTTTATTTTTAGAAATCTATGCTTAGGAAAAATCTCACATCCATCACGTAACCACATACATTATAAAATCTATAGTCCAGAAAATTTAGAGTCTTTATCCTCCCAATACACAACCCAATTATCATTTTTATAAATTATTTTTAGAAAAAGAGGTGAATAATAAAATTCAATAAAATATATCATGGCCTCTCCCCATATCATAAACAATACACCCCCATTAATATATCCTTAATAATGTAATTCATTTTGTGAAAAATATGTTCCTTACACACATGTATTATTTTAAATAACATGAAATACATTTAGAGGATGGTAATAATTTAAAAACTAGGCTTGTAACATGGCTCTTTTCCTAAAAAGTTTTTTCATGGATTCTACTAGATTATAAAGGTTTTATGTAAGGTGAGTCCATGGATAATGGATATCAAAAAAATTACCTCAATCATATTAAAAGTGATTCTATTCAGTCATATCTTGAATAGGATGCAAAGCATTTTCATGAAGAATATATAGCTATGTTTCTCAAGAAATAAACTTTATAATGAAATGGAAAATACTTCCTCATTGGATGTCTTTGGAATGAGAATAATGGTTGGGTAAATTATCAATTGAAATGAATACGAAAAATTAAATCAATCAATGAGAATTTAGTAAATTAAAAATATGGACAAATCATAGAAAACATTAATTTAAAATGATCAACATGCTCCCTAAATAATGATTTTTCAAATACATATCTATATGTTAATATCTACAAATTCATTTTCCATATTTTTCTCATTCAAATTTATTCTCATAGAAATATAAATACATGGCGTGATAATTGTCCTGAAAAAATTATGTATCATAGTTTATTTGATTAAAAAATGAATAAAATGTGGGGAATAAACTTGATAGTTAAAGATGTAAAACAATTAAAATGTGGGGATTACAATAGAAAATTCAAATTTGAAACTCATACTCCACATTCAAATTGATTCTTCAAGGATAGGTGTGAATGTACTACCTAAACAAGATTCACAATGTATAAATGTTTTTACAGCATCTCTTCCTTAGTCTGATACTTGATTTTACCTTCCACTTATGCCTTTAAGGGAAATGAAAATTAAATATAAACAAGTCAATGTACTAGACCGTACAATATTCTCATGAATATGGAGGAATTGAAATTCAATACAAACATAAATTTAATTTCATAAAATACAATAAAATTAAATTACTAAAAAGAAATAAAAAACTTGGGATGCCTTCCGGTAGATGCTATTTTTAATGGATGTTTAGCTCAACTATACCTAGGATAGCTGAATGGATTGTGGAATTAATCTTGACATATTTTGTGCACCATATCCTGAAATTTAAAACCACTTAGATCATATTGATTTCTCATCAATTGAATTGGCATTGATCTTGGAGGTGGTTACCAGAGTCTGAACTACATCACTTTTAATAGCATAATCTCTGCATTAGTCCGAACTCAGTAAAATTATTCTTTATATCAAATGTATGGATACAGGTATTGAGTTGGTCAATGATTTATTCATATTCATCCTCAATCTCATCAACATCTACTACTGCTTTTTATTTTCATGTTCTATTATGTAGTGAGTGCATTTTTTAACTTGTTCTTCTTCTTTATCTTCATGAATTATATATAAAAATTATAGAATATTTGTCAAAAATGAAAAAACAATCATATATTATTGCTCTTCTTCATCATCTTCAGCATCTTTCAATTTCATTGGATTTGGTCCTAGTATTGTAAGGAAACATTATAGAATCTAGGCAGTCGAGGTTCCTTCTTCTTCAATTTTACCTTTTTGATGCTTCCCTCTCTAGTGTGCATCAGAACATTCATGTTTTTCATCATTTTCACCTTATTAATTATCTTCTGAGCTTAAAAAATCAAGGGCATCTTGATTAGGGTAAAAATAACCATTGGAAGTGGTATATAACTCTTCTTCGTTCTTCTTTCTTCTATGTTCAGGACAGTCCTTGTAGAATTCCGAATCCTGGCTAAGGGGTTTTGTGACATCAATGCTTGGGTACAGTTATGGGAACTCATATTGTTGAATTCCAAATTATTTAATATTTATTATTAGTATCTCCATATCATTTATTAGGCCAATGATATTTTCCATTGTATTAATTCTTCTCTTTCATCCATCCATCTCAACTTAAAATACATATTGTAGTAAAAAGTAATAAAAATGATAATAAAAAACCTATTTTAAAATTAGTAATTTGGAAATATGAAAATATAATGTGTCTAAATAATTCAACTAATAACTCTTATTTCCTATACCTAGAAAAGGAACCGACAAGTTAATAGCCCTGTGGGGGTTGTTAATTCCTCTCATGTAACTTAATTTACAAATTTATAACATAAATCAAAAAAAATCACTAAACTACAGTGTAGTATAAGATATGCATGTCTGAGGTTGAACCCACAGAGATAGAATTAGAGAAAGTATTAATTAAATAAGATAAACCTAAACTAATTTAGAATAAAATCTTAAATATCGGGCATGGATTTGTTGATAAATTAGAGATATGACAAAACAAAAATGGTTATGGGAAGCAATGATTATAGGTTCATGAATGAAAAGATATATGATAATTAATTCAAAATCATGCAGTCATCAGAATAATGTCATAGTAATTTCACTGGTCATGAAAAATGCACTCCAACCCAAACTAACCAGTTCTTTTGGTTAGGTACTTCAGATAGTAAAGTATGAGTAAACCGAGAATTTACATAAACATAGAAACACGACAAAACAAATTTTCATGAGGGATGTCAAGACCCTAGATCTATCATTAATGAAATTTATTAAATCAATCCTAATAATCGGCATGCTCAAATAGAGAAATAAGTTTACCATATCCCTACCATTTCTCCCAATGGTCATGCAAGAAGAAATCACGAAAAAGATAGAGTTAAAGAAAAAATTGATATCCCATCATAAATATCCTTAAAATATAAAATGACTTACATTAAATCCCCCTTTACCATGCTTGTGCTGACCCAAAAAACAAATAATCCACTCATTCTCACCATGAGCATGTGTAGAAAGAAATAAATGAAAATCCTAAAGATAATTGTGAGGCAGGTGGTGCACCTTCTTCCAAAATTTTCCCAGTATCTAGTTTCGTCCAGAATATGATCAATGTATTGCTCCATCATCCTAAACCCATGGACCACATCACCGATATCTTCTTTTATTGTCACCATCATCATGACTTGTACCTAGGATACATGTCATGTACTTAAAATCGGTGTTCCATTCATGTCCATATGACTCTTCCGTGTATCGTGTTTATAAATTAGGATTTTGACTGCCATCTTATCATGTACTAGGGTACACGATGTTAAACATTTAAAATCTTCAGATCGGAGATTCTCAAAAAAAATAATCTCCAAAAACATTTCCCAAATGATGCCATGTCATTTACATGGGATACATGATGTGTACTTGTCATTAAAAACATGTTTTCATGTGATGAGATGTTCTTGTGGGCGTGTTCCTCACTGATGAAGTCACGACATGCATTGAATATACAAGACGTGTACCCGTGTTTCTTTATTTTCCTTATTCTCTTCATCTTCCAAATTCTGGTGTTGCGCCGTGTAGATCCATTTATAATCTCTTTTCATTTTTTTCAATTATTCAACATTTCCTACCAAAAAATATATAACAACTAAAATCACTAACAAATTGGAAATATTGATCAGTTAAATAAAAAAATGAACACATTAATCTACTAAAAATGTATGCATGAAATGGACTTATCATCATCCACCATCCTCTCTAAATTTTATCATCCCCATGATCCATGAATTATATATAATTCCCCTATATCCAAATCATTATTCGAGAGAGGATTCAAATTTTTATTTTGAGTGTCACCATGTCTCTAACATTATTTTCTTTTTATTTTTCATCCATCCTCATCAAAATCTACTAAAACCATATTAACATAATTAAATTAGTTTTATTATTATACTGAATATATCTATAATTATTTTACATTCATTAGAAATAGTCATCACATCTCCCTATAAAAATGTTAATGCCATCCTTGTGTATTTGTAGACTATCACCTTTAAATATGGCATACTTTATTATTCATAACAACAACAAAATACTAGTTAAAAGTTGTTATTTATTGAAAATATATGATTTTATTATCATTTTTATGAATCCTAATGTATATATTAAACTATAAAACCATTTTTTGGAAAATGAAAATATAACTCGTGTTACGTGTGCAATACTATCTCCATGGAAAATTTATTTTCTTTTTCATAACAACAATTAATGGATTGTTATATAATATATTTTCTTAATATTTATGTGTTTAAGGATTAATATGTTTCATGAATACGGTTCTAAAGAATGACACAAAATTTAATGATAATGATGAAGTAATCCATCAATAGCGGTAAATTACCCAAAGCAAGTCCATCTTGTTTACCATTCTCAGGATCTGTTTCCATAGTTACCATCAAGATACCATGGGGATGAATAAATATTTAGAAAAAAATTATTTAGAAATATTTAATAAATTTTGTATTTATAAAATTTGTATCAAGTATTTGGATTCCACATTTATACTACAAAATAAGAGTGGAACAGTTAGAATTTACTACAATCGAATAATGAAAATAATCATTAAATAAATAATACATGTGTACTGAATTATCCTAATTGAAGAATATTAATTTTAATGGTGGTTAATAAAATTAATGAATATTTTATTAATATTGATATGTTTATTATATAGGAGGTTAAAGTCCTTTAATGACTTTTTAGAGAATAATGTATGTGTTTCATTCCAATATAATTTTCAAATCATGATTATTTTGGATGAATTTTCAACTATGGGTATTTTGAGAAACATTTATCAGAAAAACCTTAATAATTTCCTTTTTATCTATGTATTGTTGATTTTTAGATGTTTTATCTCAATATGATTTTTAATGGTAAACAATTTTCTGAAGTTGAAACTCATAAGTGAACTGGTCCAATCTCTTAATTTCAGTCCATAATATTTCTCCTCTATATCTCTATTAATTTTATGTATATATTTTTCTATTCTTCAATAAAGATAATTTTCTACTATTTTAACATTAATAAAAAAATTCTTTAAAAAACGTTCTAAAATTTTATAAAGATATAATTTTGAAAAATATATTCCATTTAACAATTTCGTTATGAGAATATTATTTTTCATTATGTGAATTCTTCTTTATAAAGCTTCCATTCCATGTTTTAAAATTGTTTTAGAAAGAATTTTAATTTAAAATTATTTTTAAAAGAATATGGGTATATATTCCATATCGATTTATATGAAAATATTTAAAAAGAGTTTTTAATCAATATAAACATCAATTTATGTACCTTATAAGATATATCATTACTACACTACCCAAGTCTTATATATAGATTATTTATGAAATATCCTATGAATATTTCTCTGAAACCTTTATCTTTTACCGAGGTAAATATTGTGGGGATGAAATATGAATGTTTTCACATTTGCATGGAAAACAATATATGGTTATCATTATGTGATGGGTGGTCCATGAATTATATAGCCCTATAATACATTGATTAAATCTTGATATCTCATGAGATAATATAAAATAGAATGGGGAGTGAAGGAAATCATTTTCAGAATTACATTCAATATAACATTTTTGAAAGTTATCATTGACAAGTGAAATTATTTTGATTGCTTTTGGGTATTCAAAAAAATAATGTCTCATTCTTATTATAAAGACTCATGTGCCTTGATTTATTATTAATGATTAATAAATCTTATGAATCCTATATTTTTTTATTATAAATCATTATTCCATGACTCAATATTCTTGATATATGATTTTTTGTATAAAATTAAAAATTTATGAATGTTTTTTCATATGAATATTTTTATATTATTATTAATTTTGATATTCCATTTTTATTTGTCATTTATACCATTATAAGTAATATGAGCTCATCATTTTTTCTATTTCATTTTCCAAATGTTATAAAGAAAGGTGTTAAGTATGAAAAATATATAAGGGTACATTTGAAAATATCATTTGTGTTAATTGTTGAAGATTATTATTAAATAAGTTAATTTTGTATCTAGTCTCCAAATATAATAAAAATTAATTTTCAGGGATGTGTATTACTATGATATATATTTTATATTCATCTGAAATGATGTAATATTTATGTAAGTGATGATAGTGTTTACTATTTTCATTCACCCAAGTTCATATCGAATTCGTATATTTTTCTTTATTTAAATAAATACTATGAAGGAGTTGGGAAATAATTGGTTTCTATGAATATATACATCTAATATTGTCTATCCTATAAGAATTAATTATTTAAAATAAGATATAAACAATTTCTATGTATAGGAATCCAATGAATCTGCAGCAAAGAAAGGGGGGTAACCACCTCTCGTGAGATATTGAAAGGCTACCCAAAAGGGTTCCTATATATGAAATCATAGAATAGAATCCAGACACATAAGTGACTCATTCAAGAGGTCTTGGGTATGAATGGAAATGTTCCTGGATTTATGAAAACACGGAGAAGGATGTGCTCATGTGATAGGGAATATGAGTTTGGGTGAAAGTGGTTAGGTGTATTGAGTACGACACACGTGGAGAAGGCCTGGAACCAAAATGGACGTGAAATAAAGTTACTGATATATATCCAACTCCAAATAGTCTTAAATTCTTATTTAGAAGTCTATTTGGGCCCCATGATATGACTATTTCATATATATATTTCAGTATTAAAATTCACTACATTTTTGAAGGAAATTATTTATTCATTCAGTAACATTTTATGTATTTAAAAATATTTTTAAGAATGTAAAGAGATATGGGAAATTAGAAAAATTTGAAAAAATATTTTTTATTTTCTCTAAAATATGGGTTTCCATGAAAATGGAATGGACTAAGTGCTTATGTGGTTCAAAATTAAAGAATCTGGATGAAAAAGAGAAATTGGGGATAGAATAAAATCATTTTATCAAAAAAATTGTATTTAAAATGTAAAATTACAAGGAAATTAATTATTTAACAATGGAAAAAAGGTAATAAAATCCTGATAGAAGAAGAATTCATGTCATGGAATATCACATATGGGTCATTATGTGACACACCTTGATATTTTATAGATTGTATTTTGTGATGAGACCACAGTTATGTGGAGATGGTCCTTGAATCCTTATGGAATTAAACAATGACTTATGAAATAAATGTTGATGATAGTGCCAAATTCAGCCATATATGATTATAAGTGTCTTAAAAATGTCACCTATGACCCGAGAGATATTTTTATATCCCAGGAAACATTACAGTTTTATTTATTGGTTAAATAATTATGGCCTAAGAACCCAAGGAGATATATAAATATATATTTTCTATGATCCGTCCTAAAATATATTCCGATTCCAAAACCTGGGGTGAGTTACTACGCAACAATTTTGCTCTCCCATAGTCTTTCTATCATCTTTCTTCCTGATTTATTTATTATTTTATTCCTTCCCAATACAACCACATTATCAGAATGGGGAGGTAGTTTTATCCTTTTGATGGGGTAATGTTTGAAAGGGAGAACTCTATTTTCGATTTTATTTTCTATTTTTTAATATATTAGGGTTTTTAACATTTTAATTAAAAAATCACAATATATATCAATTTATTAATTTTGTGAACAATTATTTTTTAATCTGAAAGTAAAAAATTATGTAAAAAGGCAATTTCCTTAAATTTCACAATGATCATTGCATAGTTTAGGGTAATTAATATTAAATATGGTATTAGGATAAACACAGTTCATTAAAACCTAAAATTAGGAGACCATTGTAAGTAGGGATTTTTTATTAAGGAATGGATACCCTAACCATCATTTCTTCCTCATCTAGAATCGGACACCAATAATGAAAAATCAAATTAATTTTTAAATACAAGAAAATATAATCCCTGAAATCTATAATACCATATAATGACTTCCAAACCTGATTTTTAAAACAAAAATATTTTTTGTTTTCTTTATCACTTTCAAAAATAATGATAATATATTTTATTTCTATTTCCTTAGTATAAATGAATTAATTCATTTTTATTAAATATAAAAAAATATAGTATTGATGTCTCTTAGTTTTGACCTCTACATGTTTCTATTTATTGTTTTTATTGAAAATTTTGACTTTTCACGGTATTATGAATTTATATATAGGTTAGACAATTAGGTAATTAGAAATACACTATGAGAATTCAAAACATGCACCATTTTGGGGGATAGTCAAATTTTAGTTTCTATGAGTATAAATTTTAAAATTTAATTTCATTGATTTTATTTGAATTTCCATTTTACACCAAGTACATTAATGCTACACTCTCAGTGTTCTAAAACCATGATGAAAAATTATATGAAAATGTAAAATGGTAAATAGAAACTCAAGATTAACTACAAACCTGAAAAAAAATTATGAGAAATCACCAATGTTTCACCATGGTTGACATAGAAAGTCAACAATTTTCTAGTGTTCTAATAAGAAATATGGGGTTTTGAACTATCCTGGATTATGGAAAGTTATTGAGTATGAGATTGTAACTAAGATACCTTGCACCACAAATTTCATCAAATAATTTTGAGATCATTCATTCCATCATCTAAATGATCTGGAACAACATAAACATCACCGTACAACATCATGAAGATATGAAATATCATCTAGGAATATTTCATTAGAATTTAAACAATTAAAAATTCTAAAATGTATCATGTGCCATGGTAAGACTATGACTATTATGATAATCATTAATGGATCAAACTCTTGAGTGGATTCAATGATTATCCACTCCTTCCATCACAACATGTGATGGGTTGGTATGTAACTATATCACATTTTTCCTCTCTCCTAAAAAATTAATTGAAATCCAAGTAAATATTCATAATCCTACTCAAATAAAAGGAAGATTAGATTAAAATTATTTGTAATAGTTCTATATTTGAACAATAAATTCCATCGTCTTGTTTTAGGGACATGTATAATAATATAAACATTATATAATGTTTTTCATAGGTAAACATGCCAATTTTAGATGTTGTAGATGGTGGATCACTTATGATGAAATGTCCTAAATAAATATACAACCTAATGAATAAGATGTAAAATAATAGATTTCAATAGAAGATAGAAGGAACACATAAAATAGGGTTGAAAATAAAAAAAATAGTATTTTGACAATGGATAAAATGGAATTACTAAAAATACGAAATATAGGTTGATGGGAATGAAACAAAAAACCCTCAATTATTTGTTTAGATGAATATAATTATGTTGAATCTTTCTTTAAAAATAATTTTTATTTTTGAAATTCATAAAAAGGAATGTATATTAATTGAGCGAATCAATGTTTCTAGCCCTGCATGGTCTATAATGACATAATAAATGACACATACTAGAGGATTCTTTGGGTACATTCATGACATCCAAAAAATATTCCATTAGAGAACTGATGTCTAATTCAAAGGATGAAAGTGTGTTAGCAATGGAGTTGACGTAAAGATAAAGGGATCAAAAATACGCACTATTAAACCTCAACATCAATGTTATATTTTTTAATAAAATTAAAGAGATACGAAGATGAATACCACTATGATTCGGATAATTACACCCACTATTACAGTTAAATGTCAGTACTTTGTGAAGTTGAAAGGTTACCAAGTATTAGCTTGAATAAAAATGATACAAAAAGAACACAAATTCTAAAAGAAAGTTATAGAGAATGAAAAGAGTGTAGAAAAATATGCTGAATATGAAGAATATAAATAATAACCGGCATTGTATAAGCCAATTCATCCTTTTCTAGAAAAAATAACATAAGGTCATATTGACAAAAAAAAGGTAAATTTATAGAGTGTTTAAAAATGTACAAATAACATGAAAATTATATAGGTTTATTCCAACATACTGATGTAAGTAAAATTAATGAAAGATAGGGTGACCAATTGATTTAATATGGAGGAAATTGGACTAATTTCATTGAAATGAGTGTTATGTATTTGTTTCAAAGGTCCTACCAAAGATGAATCATGACCCTGGTTGTTTTTCCATCAATATTTTTATCTAGGATAATAAATTTGTAAATTAATTATTTAATATATGATATAGGGGAAATATTATGTCATAAATAACATTCAAATTCTATGGAAATAAGAGAACCAAATCCCTTATGAGTTTCAGATTAATTAGCAGACTCAATAGTGAAATTCCATGAGTATTTATTGAATAAATTCATATCTAATTTGAAAAATTAAACTTCCCCATAGACTTTTTGGTGAAAATTATGGAAGAGTGAAGAGAAACAATCATTTTGAGAAGAATTTTTTTTATGTGTTGGGATTTGATTGGTATAAAATGTTGGGATCTCTATGTAAGAGTATGATTGAACAAGTAAGTTCCAACATTTACTATCTAAAGAAAAAAATTGTTTGGGAGAAGATGATGATATGGGTGAATATGTAATAACTAAATCTAATGATAAAAATGAAGTTGAGTAAGTACATGAGGTAGCTAATGTCATACAAGAAAAAATTATAATTAAAAATATATGAAAAATGAAAGGGAAAATGAGGGGTCAGGCCACTAATATTGGAAGAGTGACTGAAACCACCATGTCTGAAAAGGAGAAAAAGTATGGATAGATCACGACAGTCTATTTAGATCATCCAAATTAAAGGATCATTTGTGGACCAATACGATATAAATAGATAATGTTCTACAAGTGGGAAGAGTTTTTTGTTTCGATGTGGATGGAAAAAGACTGGAACTTGTGAATTGGTCACAATTGAGACCCATTATAGACCCCGACCATGTAAAATATTTTCAACCACCCATAATGTGAGATAAATATAAAATTAGGTAAGGTCCATTAAAATTTATAAGAAAAATAAAGTCATGGACACACTATAGGTTTTTAATATTTCTCTTTATTTTGTTTTAGTTGCATTCAATCTCCCCAATAAATTTCAAATTTCATTAAAAATGGCCTTTACTTTCACTTGGGTGATTACAATTTTCAAGAACATCCAGACACTAGTAAACAAAATGAAAAGTATAAGTAAATAAGATACATGTTTAAACATCATTTAATGGGTACTAAGTGTTTTAATTATTGTTTTTTCAATTTTATTCCCAACATTTAATAGTTGTAGAGTTTGAACTACTAATTACATGTCAACCTTGATTATTACCTTAATCAATTTAACTAGGTGATATAAAATGATTAGGATAATTTCTATGCCTTGAGTTTAAATATCACTATTAATACATATATATCAGAAAAATAAGGGAAATGGATAATTTTCAAAAACATGTTTTTTTAGATTTAGAATATCATGATTTATGGATATGTGTTGATTTTAGTAAATGAAATATTTTTGAGTTTTGGCATGCCATGAATTTATGTTATCTTGATTAATTGATTTTAATTATTCCTATGAATTACCATGTGATATTTTTCAAACTATTCATCTCATTCCTGAGACATTTTCTGAATAAACACTTACCATTATTTCTATAGTATATTAATTGAGATACTCATACATGTTATCTTCTATATCAATTTTTTTATTTTATAAAAGATATGACTGAACAAAATCAATTTTATAATGATTTAAGAAATCAATATTAAATCCCATTATCATTGGATGCACCTTGAATTAATCAGTTATAATCTCACAGAATCCATGAATAAACATGTTAGGTAATCAACCACATTGTAGGCCTATTATATCCATTCCTAAGCTAATGAAAAATATTTCTCATGATATTTAAAAGTTTATGTGTTCGAGAGAGAGTATCCATGGTGGTAATGGATTTACCAATTTTTTATGATTTTTTAGGGGGTTTCATTATTACATGGAGAGGGTCAATTTATTATTCATTATACATAATTATTAAACACACATTAAAAAAGTGATAAAATATGTTTTTACCATAGGTGGATCTTAAATATCCCTTACCAGACTGATTATATTTTTATCATATTTGGTTTGGTGGGGGATGTCAGATTTTTCATGAACCCAATTTTCAAAAATGGAAAAGAATAAAATCAAGATAAGGATATTCAATCATCATGATTACATGTATAATGAACACTCTCACATTTTTGGGGGAATACAATGATGAAATCCATTAGGGGAGATTATTATTGATATTAATTTTTTATATCATGAAGTATTATATAGATTTATACATCCTTTTTGAGATTTAATTATTTTTACACCATTAAAATAACTTATGGTTACAGAATGTTGTCTTTCCTTTTCCCAAGGAAACCTATAATATCGTATCAGATGAATCAGAAATCAATTTAATAGGAAAATAATAGTCATGATATTGGATGATTGGGTCATACATGTATTCATTTTTGAGTTAAATGATGGATCCATATAAGCATCATCAAAATTAATCTGAATGTAATTTTATTTAATTAGATGTGTTGAAGTGAAATCCTACTAAAATTACTGATAAAACATTAATAGAAACAGATTTTCCATGAATTGAATGGATGTTATTAATGAATTTTTACTTAGTAAATGATTATATTACCATAATCATGTAAGGATTAATTCTATTACTTTCATAAAAGATTATGTTTCCTAGATAAATCTCATAGGAAACCGTAATGTGACATTGTTGAAACATCCTTAAAAGGTTTCAATTGAAAAAAAAATTAGGACCATAGAGTTGGAATTTATAAAAAATTTAAATGGTTCACCATAAATTATAATTTCATCCTAGATAACCTATATGTAATTCCCTAAAAAAAATAAAGTATACTGATCATCAACCTTTGGAATATTTCATGATCATTTAAATGTAAATTTGAATTCTCTAATATTCATATATTTTAATGGTGGTAAGTAAACCTTGTTTTATCTTTGTCCATCATTAGTATTATAATTCTATGTTTCATTAAAAATTATCTCTTTTGGTCTAGATTCATTACTAGATGATCTTCATAAGAGTTTTCAAATAAAATATGTACTCCCTCTGAGATCAATACATGTGTGGGATCAGGAATGTACTTCGTCAAGAGTGATATGTAAAACACATCCTAAACATGATTGAATGTTTTTTGAAGTAAAAATCGATAGGACATAGCTTTTATGCAGTCAAGGATATCAAATGTCCAATGTACCTTGGGATTATCTTAATTTTATTTCAAAACCACATTAATCTCTTCCATAGTGATATTCAATGTATGATTTTATCTCCAACATCGAAATCTATGTCCTCATAATAACTGTTATCATATCAATTTTGTTGACTCTGAGTATCTTTGATATGTTTTTTGTTTCCTGAAACCTTCTCGGTCATCTCTTATACAAAATCATGTCCATATACATTTCCTTATCCTACTTCTTCTGAATAGGTTGGAGTTGTACATCACTTTCAATACATATCATCATATGGATCCATTTGAATACTCGAGTGGAATATTTTTTTGTATGATAACAAATCCAAGGGGATATGTTGATTCCATAAACCATGGAATTCAAACGAACTTGCACTTAACATATCCTTGAGCGTTTGGAGAGTCTTTTCAGATTAGACACTGGTTTTTAGGTGATATGCCATCTTGATATAAAATTAAGTACTCAAGGTATGTTCAATAATCATCCATAAATTTGATGTGAACCATTGATCTTGATAAGGGAAATTTTAAAGCCGAACCTCATAATGTATCACCACTTCTTTAACATATATCCTTGCATGTTGTTTAAGGGAGAAATCTTCATGAATATTGATAATGCTGGAAGTCTTGGTGAGTCGGTCCACCACAACCCATAACACATTATTTCCTTTGGAGGACATCGATATATCTGTGTGAATGTCTATATTGAGATTATCCCATTTACATATGGGTATTGGAAATGGTTGCATCATCCCTTTGGAATTATATCTCGCTTATTTACCTTGCAAACATATCAAGATCTTTAAGATATACTCACCAATATCCTTCTTTATGTTGTCCCAATAGAACAGTTATCTAAGATCATAGTAAATCATGGCGATACAAGGTTGGATATAGAATGGTGATCTATGTGAATTATCAAATAGCTCATTTTTATCACATTTGATGAAGGCTCAAAAATATGCCTTCCAAGATGAATCACACCATCATCGTTTATATGGAATACTTGTAGCTTCCCTTCCATTATGTATTTTATCTTATATTTTTACTCCAGATCATCCATTTCATCCCCCATAATCGTCTGTTGGATTGATGGTTTTGAAATAATTTGGGAAAAGTAGGATGTATTACCTATGTTTATGACTTCATAAATCCATCGGTGGAATATCCATGAAGATAGGGTCTTTCCCAATCCACATCATTGATAGATTAGTATGTTTATTTATACTAAGAGAATTAGCTACCTTTTTTGAATTATAAGGTTATAATGAAAAGAGAAATCACTGTCTTTGATTATCTCTAACCATCTCTTTTGATGCATTTTGAGATCATTTTGTGTGAATATATACTTTAGAATCTTCTGTTTGGTATATATTCCACATATAAAAAAATAGAGGTAGTTCCTCCATATTTTGAAGGAAAAAATCATACCTTCTAGGTGGAGATCATGCATTGGTTAGTTCTATTCATGGATCATTGACTGCTATGAGGAATAGGCTATCACATTATAATTTTTCATGACTATAAAACCAAATCCATTCATTGAATCATTACTATATATAAAAAATAATTTTCCACTTTTCTATAATGTGAGTATTGGTTTAGTGATCATCCTTCTCTTTATCTCCTTGGATCATTCCTCACATTCATTTGTCCATACCTAAATTACAACATTCATGCTTTACATAGTTAGTGGGCATGGCAATCATGATACCATTCTCAAAAAAATTCAGTAGTAACTAGTTAATCTAGGAGAACTATTGATTTCTATTACACTAGAGGTTCTCGGTCACTTCGCAACCACCTTTTTAAGGGTCCAGATATATTCCCTCACATGTTATCACAAGTCCCTACAACGTGGAAAACTTCATCCAAAAGACACACTTTTTGAACATGTAATAAAACTACCCCTTTCTAAAAGTTACCAACACAAGACTAAGATATTCTTCATGTACTTATATGTACATGGAGTAGAAGAAAATATTGTCCATAAACACTACCACACATTTGACTAGGTGATGTCTAAAGACACTATTTTTTAATTTGATGATGATTTTATGGGCATTAGTTGTTTTTAAGGAATAACCAGAAACTCATAGTGCCTTTACCATGTACGACAGTTATTCATCTGAATATCTTCCAACTTCACATTTTGCTAATGATATCTAAAATGGAGATCCACAATTGTAAATTTTCGAGCTCATTGTAGCAGATAGAAAAATTTATAAATCCTTGAGATATTATTGTTTTTCATTATGATGATCTTTTTGAGTTCCCAATAATCGATATAAAACCACATTGATACTCCATTCTTCTTCACAAAGAGTTGTGCAACACCCCAAGTTGTTGTACTAGGGAATACAAACCCTTTGTCCAAATTCTCTCATAGATTCTTCATTAAGTTCTCTAGTTCAATATGATCCATCCTATAGGGACACATTGAGATATGAGTAGCTTTGAGTATGTGTTATATTGATTACACTACCTCAACATCCAGTGGATGTCTGGGTTACTCTTTAGAAAATTAATCACTGTATTCCATGACAATTTGATGTTCCCCAAGGTATATAACTTCCTTTAACTCAACCATTGTGGTTATTTATGCCTCTTTATATTAATTCAACACCCAAATCATTGAATTATTTTTCAGAGGAGATTCATTATCTTCTGTGAATTTATAGTGGATCATGGGATTTATTTAGAGTATAAATATATATTTATTTGTCCAAAAAGATGATATGTGCTCTATATATCATGATCCATCCATTACCATTATTGTATCGAATTACACCATATGATTTATCATGAGATTCACTGGATGATTATTCCCACATATTCCAATAGGTCATGATTCTGACATGCAGGATGCAATAATTGAACGCCATGGTATTTTTACAGATACATCTACTTCATAGTTTCTGGGATTCGATTCAAAAGTTCTTGAAAATTTTCAAGATATAATGTAATGTGTAAAATTATAATTGAGTAATACTTTTTCCATTATTGAGTGAATAATAAGTGTACCTTGTTCGAATTCATTTTCATTCTCCACTTTCACAGAAATGATAGAATATTTCTTCCCTTATTCTTTTGACTTTTGGGGCTTCTGATGCTGATTACCCTGGAGGACTCGAGGTTTGGTGCATGGAAATGCATATTCTCCTTGCTCCATACAATTGTATCAATATACTATGGGTTTTTCTCCCCTTTCCGCCACCACATTCTCTTGAATTCTCAATTATTTTCAACACTATTGAGCTTCTTGGAATTGTCTCCCATAGTGGATGAATTTTATCGTCCCTATGAGGTAGTTACCATGATGTTTCTTCCAATATTTTTGACATGTGGGTTGCTGAATTTTATTTCCACCATTCTCATTATATCCTCTTGAAAGAAACTATATCATTCATTTCATATATCCATATCCATGGGACCATTGCACAAACTTCATTGCCACTTTTTGATAACATCAAACAACTTCTTCATAAAGCCCAATGTCTTGAATAATAAGAGACTTTTGAAGGTGTGGTTTTGATACACTAAAGAGTTTGTAAATTTTTCTATCATTTTTGAAAGAAAATCAGGATGCGTACCTTACCAGCCTTGTGAAATTCACTTCATAAGCCATGATAGATTCTCCGTCATTTGTCATTATCTCTATGAATTATCTCTCAATATTTTTATGATTTTTATTCGGGAAATACTTTTTATGAAATATTATCTTAATACCTCCCCCCTCCATCACATTAATTTCATCACTTGACTTGTTGTTTTTAATTAAAGACCACCATTGGTCAGTCTCTCCATTGAGACAAAAAATAGACAAAGTCGCCTTCTAAATCTCATAATAGTGAAGAAAATAAAAGATCTTTTCCATTGATTTGAAACACTACTCCCTAACAAGTTTATTAAAAGATCCCCTAAACAGTGATGGTCATTGCAACATAAAAAAGTCGACATTAAGTTTCTCCCTCATAGCTGACGAAGGATGTTCCACATTACAGAATTAATTATTCATAACCTGAAACAACTGGGTAATTCTCACCAAGAAGTTTTGACCTCTACCTCCCAATGAATTGGGTATGTCATTTAGTCAATTTCTTCTTTTTCCCTTGCATGTGTTACTGTCATGGTTTCCCATAGTACCCACAATTTTATAAAATATAAATGATTAGAATAAAATAGATTCAAACAAGTCATGAATAAATAATTTATTCATTAGATAAATTAACACTAAAATCATATCTTATGGGATCCCATTGTTTAGAAAATATTCTTCTGTTTTTACATATAATTATTCATATACTATGGTTGAGATTATGTATCTCAAATCATAACTCCCAAATCAACTAAATAGTGCCTTTGATACCAACTATAGTGACCTGACATTTATTACGTTACATTAACATTATTATAATGATAATGAAATTACACCATGTGGATAAAATGGTTTAGATTCATTAGGAAACTAGCTCCATACAAATTGTTTTCAATATAAAACAAACTTATATTTAATTTCTTCTTATATAGCCTCTTATTGGCCCCTCATTTCCCTTTAGTACACGTAATAACCTGAAGATATACATAAAAAATTGATGAGAAAAAAACCAATAATAGGGTAAATTGTCCTAAATTAAGACATTGGTTGAGCATAATAATTATCATCATAAAATAGATATTAAAACAAAATTATTATTTGATGAATTAATAAAAGTGATTGAAGAGTGTAAATACATAAAAATGTATCCTTATATCATAGTGGTTTACTACCATACATAGTTGTGAACAATGATAGCATCAAGTTTAGGAATATTTCACTGTAAATCATGATATTCATTACATCCCACAATGCATTGAAGCAGTGTATAATTCTGGGCCCAATCATCACATCCTAAACTCATAATTGTGCTTTATATTTATGGTAGCACCTATCACATCATTACATTAGCATTATAATGCATACTGCCTAGAATGTATATAAATCATGTGAAGAAATATCCCAAGGAAAGGAATGGTTTTAATTTCAGAAATCATACATTCATAATATTTTTGTTCCCAAATTAAATAGGAAATAACAAACTAGATACAAGAACCACCAACCTTGAGTGATAAGTAAAAGGTGTTTTTTTTTTAAAAGAGTTCTTTTCAAAAATTATTTTTTGACCTGAATGCTAGTGGAAAATATTTATATTATATAAAATGTATTTTATTTATGAATAAGTTATTTTTTTTAATAACCAAACTAAATATGAAGTGAATATTTGAAATCCTGATGAAATAATGTCAATTTCGAGAATTCCCCTTACCTTGTGTCTAAATACATTCTTCACTTTAACATCATTTATAGTAACATTATATTCATTGGATAAAAATTATAAAAGAATTTATACATTTTGTTGATTAATTATCGTTTTATTATGTTATTTTTTGGCATTTGGATGAGTTATAGAGTTTAAATTTGTTGTTTGGGAGTGTTCTTTTTCTTTGCTTTCATGAACGGTTCACCAATATACATGAATGGATGTTTGTATATAACATGGATAAACATACATAATTTCAATAAAAGTATATTAATGATATTTCATGATTTTAAATAATCTCTTAATGATTTTTTTTATACCTTGAGTCTGAATAATTAACAAAAATTTAATGATGATTGTTTTAGGTAAATTTGGGCAGTTTTTGGAGCTCAACAAACATGTTTTGTTTTATTATTTATTATCACATATAAAAGTTGTTTTCAGATCATAAAAGGGGATAATACATACATATTAAAATATTATTTCATCTATTTAATGGTTTTATTTAAATACTTGAATGTGTTGAATGAAAATGGAAGTGCAACGCCCACGATGTAGGTAAATTAAAACATCACGGGTGAGAATTTTGTTTTTATAAACAATGAGAGAGAGGGAGAGGATTGTAGTTAATAATATTACATTAACATGAAATATTTTTATTATATCAATAACACGAGATTTATAATTAAATTTTAATATGAGGAGATTATGATAAGAGAAGAAATAAATGCAATTTTAAATGAATTTAATGGAAAGAGAGAGGGAAATTACCTCTTGAATTATCCTCTTGAGATCCTCCTTATGCCAATTAGGATTGCTCTTTGGATGAGACAAATAGATCCTAGACATGGGGTAGCAGATAAGAAAGAGGTTTCAGATTAATTTTGTTAATTATTGAATCATGAGAGGTGTGAGGAAATGATGTTGCGAGGGGAGGTATTTATAGTAGCGGGGAGGGTAGTTTTTTAAAAATTTAATTCATTAGTTTATTAATTTCCCTGAAGAAATGATATAGTTATTATTACATGAGTAAACATTGAAAATATGGAATATGAGTTTGAACCAATGGCCATTTACATTAGCCATGGGACAAGAATGATTTAGAATATCATTTATTTAGTATATTTTTCAATTTATCGAATTTACCTATTCACAATAATTAATGTATTTCAGAAATATCTATAAAAATCACCATCTCAATTTATTGGTTTATATAATTAAAAAATTATCTCCATTTTATGAAGATAATTTTTGAAATTATTATTAATGAATTTTTTATAAATATCATAATTTAATTGAAAAAATTAATTTTCAAAATTTTAAAACATTTTATAACACTTTGAAAAATTAAATATGGTCTCATAAAATTATCATTTAATCATAAAAATTAAAAATATTTTTTAATGAATACATTTAATGAAAATAAATTTTAATTTAAATTATTAAATTATTCAACAAATATTCATGACTTACAAAAATACAAACACAATAAAATAAGTATAACTAATTGTCACTTATAGGATGGTAAACTATTATTTATTCTATCATTAGTAAGGATCCTACTCATATAGGATATTTTATATTCATAAGGGACATATTTGTATTCATAAGGGTAAAATTACTATTCATAAGGGTATTTTACAATTCATTAAAAATTATGTTTTCCCTGTCAGACTCCAAACATCATACTGATCACAACCATGTATGTTATATTTTCCAAATTTAAATAGCAAATGTTGAAATTTTATGTTTAATGGTCACATATAATTTTAATAGTTAATTTAATCCTGATGTGGAGTTGTGTTTCCTAATGTAATTTTAGGTGATTATACTACATGATATTACTATTAGAAGGTAGAAATTTCTTTGATAAAAGTTTAAGTTGTTATAGTATTTCAATAAATTTTTTGAAAAAACATCCAAAATAATGGCAGACTCCCAACATATGAACATAAAAAGTGGTTTTATGACTTTGAACTTATGCTAAATCTTAGAATCACAATCAAGGATGATATATTAAACTCATACATAAATGAAGAAAAATATTCTTGTATAATTTAACTCAAGACACATTTGATTAATAATTATATTAACAAAAAATTATATTGGAAGAAAAAAATTTACAATATAATAACAATACATACATACATCAACCATTTCATATAAAAATTGTTCCTTCATTTTTATCGGTGTTAACCATTAGAAGAGTGAATTGACTCATATAATTCCCATGTCCCCAAAATTAGTAAAACAAACTACAAATTGATCCTTATGATGAAATTTATATACTTCCATTATACACATCATTTTCCCCAAAAAATCTTTGTAGTATAATCCATAACTTCCTTCATTTATAATTTTCCCATTCCATTGAGACACTTAATTCGGTGTCCATTTTAAAATTTCTGATTTTAATGAAATTACAGATTCTTTTTTTCCATGGTCTCCAATACTTGTTCTCTTAGTGAACATCATCATTCTATAATATTTGGAGACATTATATTGGTTTAGGTAAATTTTGTTAGTATTATTATGTGATAAATAATTTTGAATAATCATGATATCTTTCACTCATGTCAACATCCCACTAATTTTCTCATAGTCATCACATTTTCCGTCATGTTCAATGTTAGCCAGATCCCTCTAGGTTCCATCTGTTGACTAAAACAAAAAATATTAATATGATAATAAATAATAATTTTTTGGAAATCCTTTTAATCATTTATAAGATATATAAATCATGAAACATTCTTTTAAATCTATGAAACCTTATAATTAACCTAGGCCATTAATTTTCATCATCTATTTAAATCCTTCAAAATATTTTTTTGGAGAATGAGAATTATCCATTGAATATACTACATGATTATTATAGTATATGTGTAGAAATGTCTATTTTAATGTACCAGGTGACACTCATGTAAATCTAAATGGTCATTTTTTTGATTTATTTCCCCTATATACATAATTTTCAAAACTATATTATCTTTTAGTATACTTGCATTAATGCATGATCTGAAAAACCCATATAATATCCCCCATAACAAAACATTAAGATGTTTTAAAAAAATATCCTTAAAATATATTATATTTTTATGTTCCCAAATCTATAAAATCATAAAAATATTTCCCATGGTTTCTATTATACTCCCTACAATACCATCAATAACTACACAGACCCTAGTGATTGGGATCCAGTGCATGTTTTATTACAATGGCATTAGATAGAGGTTATCACATCCCAAAAGGCAAAAAGTTTTGTAATTTTGTTAAACAACATAAACAAATGATTCTTATATTATATTTTAATACAAAAATTACATTTTTTTGAGAATTACATTATTCAATTTAGCATATAATTTCCAAACATTCAGAGTACTCTTTTGGTATTCCTTATAAAGGAATCATAATAAGGGTGGTCTCAAATAAATAATTATAGTTCTGAAAATCAGAATATATTATGTGTTAATAAATAGTAATTAAAAGTAATAATCAATATGTAAAGTTAAATATCTAAATACATATGAAAATTTATCAATAACATGACTACAATTATTAGATAATTCATAATCATCAATGAAAAATATGTAAATAAATAGGGATTACATTTAATAAACTAAATGAGAATTATAGGAAACCATATATAATATCAATAAAAATATCATGGATAATAAAAATTAATTCTCAATGATTGAAATGATTAATTAATGGATGTCCCAATATTATGCATTATGATACCTCAACATTAAATACGTTTTGTAGGATAATATAAAATTGATAGGTATGTATATAATAGAAACCTAATTAACAAAGTCTAGATATAAAAAAAATCTCTTGAGACTACTGATACATTTAGGAGATATATATAACTAATCCCATTAAATATCTTCATGTCTAACCCATTCCTCTTATATCAAATGATCAATTTAATTCCTGAACAGTATTCCTTATCAAAAAATTTCGACATTGAGTATGGAATACATATTAAAAATATTTTCCTAATCTACCATATAACATTCAATTTAGAATAACATATATAGAAATGATATATGATTTAATTAATATGTATTTCCCAGATATATAATATGATATTTAGGATAAATTTAATGTCCAATGATAGCAATAAATTAAATATTACTCGAGAACGTTAATAATCAAAATAATTAATCAATAGTGAGAATTTTAGTACATTACTTGGTCAAAATGTTCATAACTTATCTAAATAAATAATAATAATCACATCAATAAAACATATTCCCATGGTATAATTATTACAATAAAGGATTCATGTTTTTGATTAATAAAAATACCCTAAAATTGACATTAAAAAAACTCTCGAGGAAAATTATCTATCAATTATTAAAATATTTTTAAAATAAAAAGATCATAAAATATGTTGAAAATAACCATTTAAAATACTAAATTATGTTATCTAATACTGATTAGTATTTATGGTAGGGAATTTCGTTCATTACAAATATGTTAAAACAATGATTCATGTCACATTTTTGGTAAAATAAAAACAAGTTATATTTTGATAAATTAATTGAAATTTACTTGAAATTTTATAATATAAAAACATGTAAATATTTCTTTAATAAATCTTTATTATAATGTTAAAAAATTATGAAATTTCAAAAAAAACATTGTTTTTGAAGGACATGATTTTTGATGAAAGGGAAAAACTTTGTTGGATTTTTTTTAAAACTATTGAGAAATTATATATATATATTAAATACAGGAAAAAATTAACTATTAAAATAAAAAATAATTAATAAGTAATGGGAAATAAAATTAAATGGTTTATTATCCAATGATAAAAGAATTTCTTTCAATGGAAATTCAAATATTAATAAGCCTAATTTATATTACACTCTGAAATATTTATTACAAAGACTATAATGTAGAAGTGATAATCTACCAATGAATTAATTATGTGTATAAAATGTAACTCCACATAAATGAGGTGATATAAAACATAATATTATCATAATTAATTACACATGTAATCTTATATTATCAAATACTATGAGGAAATAATCTATCCTAATGAAAAGAAATTGAGTAATGAAAATCATTATATTTTGGTATCATTTAATTCAAAGACACATGGTTGAAATAATTAAAAGTGAAACATAAATTACTAGTAATTAGAATTGAATCATCCTATTAAATTTCAATTGGGAAATAATTACACCATTTAAAATAATATAGGTGCATAATAGTACGACATGCCTTAAAGAATTGAAATTGAGATGAAGTCCCTCACCACATGCTTAATTTTGGTTGAATGAGTTTAAAAAAAATATTATGTTCATAATTTTTTTTACATTATACCAAAACAATATTTTTATATTATAGTGTCATATATTATAATATTATTATATTTTAATACACATTTGTTAATAATATTTCATTATTTTCAGAATTTTGGGTGTTAATTGTATTGTTTTCTCAGGTCTGTTTTGTTATGAATGCAAGAATTGATGTCTATATAATTTGGATATGTCATATACATAATTATATTAATGACATAAATATCATATTAACTCATTATATAATTTTTATAATCATTAAACTAATATTGACAAGTAGAATGAATCACAACAGATCATAGAGATGGTAGAGCATATGTACACATGAGTAGAAATATCAATCCATTAATGTGTAAAAGTGTAAGGAAGTGGGTGATTTATTAATTTAATAGAATAAATATCATATCATATATATCACATAGTTTCATTAAATCTACCCTTATTACACTTCATGTATATCATTAGTTAAAAATGCATCTCATCGTGGGTTGTGTGGGTAGTTTATCATATAGACGAACGACATTATCTTATTTTTAATAGAATGGATTGTAATATAGCCTACATTATAGTTTAAATATATATTTTAATAATATACTAAACATTATATATATATATATATATTAAATATTTCAGTATAATTAATTTAGAGATGTGTTGATGGAAAAAAATTTACTTCGTTTCATGAGGCAGTAGTCCGCCAAACATAAAATTGAAGATCTTCTTTATAATTTTCTAGAGGAGGAGATAGATAGTGATTATAAAATAAAAAAAATCTTTTTATATTTAATATAATTTCATTTTTATATATTTAGTTTTTAGTAATAAAAATTTCTATGAAAATAATCAAAATGAAAGTTCTTTGTTAATAAAATTATATTCTAAAAGAGATTACTTATTTTGATCTCCTTTTGAGGTCAATTATTTTTTCATTTTATGAGGAATAAGATATGTAGAATATTTATAATGATTAAGGGAATATATTTTTGAATTTTTTTGTGGATCCCAGGATCATTATTTGTGTATACATTTAATGGGGTGAATTGGCCTTTTATAGGTGAGGGATATGACACAGATACGCTTTTGGAAGATAATAGACAGTACAAATAGTTGTTACATGGAAAAATTATTTAACTGAAAAATTATTGATCCTTCAGCAATATAGGGATGATATATGTCTATACAATTATTTTTGGAATTTTTTGGTAAATTTTAACCCTTATCATATTTATTAAACCCCATGATAAACTAATTTTTTCCAAAATTACAATAATTAATTTTTACAATTTTCACTATTTAATAAGGTAAATAATTATGTTTAAATTAATTGATAATATAAAATATAATTATTAAAAATATTAAATCAATTATTTTTAAATTAACTTATCAAATGTGCATGAATTGTTTTTCAATGTAAACCTGATGACTAAATGAAATATTGGTTTTCCGAAATAAATAATTTCAAAAGATTAAAATAGTTTTAGAACAAAATTATAATTTATAAGTGATTCCAATCACATAAATTACTTAACATGAAATATAATCTAACTAAATATACAGAAAAGAATAAAATATGATTTATCATAGAGAATAATTTAAATTAAAAGAATGTTTTTAAGAAAAAACATAATTTTTTATTCCTCATAGATTTTACCATTTATGAAAAATCCAAAAACATTTACAAAAGGTAATTTTTAAATTCGATTTTATTAATGAATTTTATTTTTGGAAATAAAATTAATAAAATTTTTAATAATTAAATTTATACAATATGTGAAAATTGAGATTAATATCATGTTACCTTGGTCGGGAAATTTTTCTAATTTTTCTATGTTCTATTTTGGTCCATGTCTTTAAAATTGCTTTTCTTGATTTTACATTGTCATTATAGTAGGTAAATGATGTGTACTAGAGGTAAAAGAAATGTACTAGAGGTACATGTTGTGTATTGTAGGTACAAGATGTCAAGGTACATGTGGTGTACCTAACATACACATTATGCAGGGGTTAAATAACAGTTTTTTAACCAGAGGAAATAAAATTTTTAGCATAACTTATCCATCGTGGACAACATGACGTGACCAATGGGTACATGTCATGACTTGGCCCATGCCCAACTTAATTTCATACATTTTCCTTTTTCACTCGAACCTCTCATCCCAAACCTCATTTCTCTCGACCATAGGCTGCTCCTCAGGGATTTTATGAGGCTCATCACCTTTAGTATCGATCCAATCAGCTTTAGATCTTCATTGTGTCTATGGTGTGTATATCTAGGTCACTTTTCATTCTGGTTCTTCCAGATTGTTGATCGCGATAGTTCACTATCCTTTGGTTAGGAGATCTGCTAATCCAAGTTGGATTATTCTGGTTGTCTTCTTCTAGATCCATTGTTAGATCTTATTCTGGAGGTCTTTTCCATCATTCATTTTGGTGTGGCGAATATCTGTTTTTATATTATGTAGAAATTATTCTATCCAATGACACCATTTCATAATAGTCGAATCAATATGGACATATATTTAATTCTGGGTCCTTCATTGGCATTGTTGGGTTTCATTGATCTTGGATTCAGTTCTGGGGATGTCTGAACAAGGGTTTGAGTTTGGTGGTTATGTTTCTAACCTATGATAATGGGATTGACTTATATTGATTTATAAAATTTGATTTTCAATATTCTCATGATTTTTTGTTTGTGTGGAAAAATGGTTTGAAAGATAAATTGTTTTTTCCTGGATTTTGAAATAGTTTCGAATGGGTTTTGAAGAAAAAACAATTGGTTTTTGAAATTGAGAACAAGGGTTACATAGGTTAATAGTTTTAAGGTTTAGGTTGAGTACATCATCAATTGATTTTTGATTATCATTATGGTTTGTCTTAGGTATTTCCTCTATTTCCTTGGATTTTTTTTCTATGAGATTCATATTGACATTTTTGGGGGGGTTTAATCTTGGGGTATCCATCTACTTCCTAGGCCTGTTATTCTAGGATCAGTTTTTGTGAACACCATTATTGTTGTATGAGAAATATATGTCTTGGTTCAATAGCATTACATAGTGTTGTGGCACATGTACTTTCGTTTAGTAATTCATGTATTTCTATGTTAGCCTTCAAATTCATGTTAATGCTTTTGGAAAATGTTTTGTAGAATATTCTTTAAAATTGGTATACATTATTTTTTAAGAACATTAGAAAATTTAAAGGTTTACTACGTTTTCAATTAATATAATTTACAGCTTATCCGGGCTTGTTATATTTTAAAATGATCATATAATAATTTTTATACAGATATAGGATATGGATGACCTGGGGGGATCCTACTGAGCCTATTAGGTCATAGACTACGCACCACTTTGGTGGTTTGTAGACCTATTTCTTCTAGTGTATGTAACATAAAGGTTCTATAATGGGGTGCCAAGGTTCATGTCAGTTAGGTTGGGTAGCTTGTACTGGGATAGTGTGTGTTTTTCCACAACATCCCTTGGAATAGCAGTTGGTTGTGGTCCTTTTCTGTTAGTCTTGTCTTTTAGAGTTCTTTATAATGTTATAGTTTTTCAGTTTCCATTATCTTTCTTCTAGTAATTGAATATATATTTTTTAGACTTACATTTTTTCACTCATACTTTATAAATTTATTTCATGTTTGTGTTCGGGTTGGGAAAAATCATTCCCTCTGTTTTATCAATCATTTCTCGAGTGCTTATCACGAGCCCATGGGGATGAGGAATGCCCTTCTGGTATGTGACGGATCAGGTCGGGTTATGGGTTTGAGGGAATCCTTTTTTTTGTTCATTAAATTTTTATTTCAAAGGAGTACTATCTTCATTATTCATTGTCTTGGAACACCTATTAGACTAGAGATAGTATTGTCGGGACTTGAGAGCTATGTTGCAATGTCTACCATATGAGATCTTATTATAAAAAGACTCAAGATTCCATGGGATGTTGGGATGTCTTTCTCTAATATGGGATTTCTTTAAATCACATAGATTTTATAATTATTTTTCTATTTTTGGATGTGATTTTTTTGTTGTCTGGTCATTCTTATTTTTTGGTGTGCATTAGTATTCCTCGAAGACATCTTCCATGAGTTCCACATGAGTGCAGTTAATGCTCCCATGGAAATCCAACTATAGATCAAAATATCATCAATACTATTGTATGGGAAGAACACATTATCTAGTGGGATATGCCACAAGATAATAACATAGAGGTTGAGGTTCATTGAGGAGTTGTAGGAGAGAGATATCGATCACGGGAGGTCATAAATGAGAGGCCACCATCTTTTAAGGGAACGAATGAACCTCAAGAGGTGGATGATTGGATGTAAATGACTCATAAAATCTTATACTACCAAGAGACATTTGGGAATATCAAGGTAATCTGTGGAGTGATCATAATGGATGGTTTTGGAAATCTTTGGGGGATTATATGGTTTGTTAAGAGAAACACGTAGGCTTGGATTGGACGGGTTTCAAAACCCTGTTCTTTCAAAAGATTTTTAAAAAATCAGAGATGTTGGAAAATTATCTGGAGTTCATGTCATTGTAGCTAAGATATCATTCTGTGTCGGTGTACACTAAATTATTTCTTGAGATTTTTGGTTTGATTGTATATGTTGTAATTAATGAATAGGTGAAATTATTGAAGTACCTACAGTGCTTGTGACTGAATATCAGATCGCATGTGTTTATGCTGAGTCACTCTACCAATGCTAAGATAGTAGAAAGGGAAATGAAGGCATCAATTAATATGGCAGGAATAGTCGGTGTTTCCACCTCTTCTTTTCCAACCAATGATAGCATCAGTGGCTTAGATGGGAAGAATAAAAAACATGTAGGACCGTCATAGAAGTGGTGGAGGTGGGTCACAGTTGCGACCCTATTATTAACTATCTATTGTAGCTGATAGTGTGCCTTTGACCTGATATCAGCGTGTAAAGGGATGGAATATCAAACATTATTTTCATATTCTTGTGAAGACGTGAAAAATATGTGGACGAGTTGGACATCAAAATAATTTCTGTCATGAAATTACTATGCCTCGATATGGCCAGGTTTTGTCATCATTAAAGGCTGCTGCAGTATAGTCAGAAGCTTCGAATATTACCGGGTTGCAACCACAGTCCTCGGGATTGATGCATTAACATGAACTAAATTACTTTCCAATTGAAGTTGATGCAGTTCTGGAAACAATGAGAGGACCACTCCTTATTTCATCTCCAATATATATTTTTAAATAAGATTGGTTCCTCCCACACGTTTATATCTGTAGTCTTTGATGATGCGCTTAAACATCCAATGGAACTTATTCCATTTATAATGGAGTTAGAGGAATCATTTAAAAGAAGAAGGAGTTGCTGTTTTTGTGTCCTTATTGTTCATTTATGATAGTTGATACAGAGTCTTTCTTGGAAACTATCATTCTTAATATGGATCCATTTGAAATTATTGTCTATATGGATTGGATTGTCACTCATCGAGTTGAGGTTGATTGTTATTGTAATTTTATAGACATCTCTAGTCCATTCCGTTTCTGAAATCTGGTGGTTGAGCTATTCTGGGATGTCAAGGTGACTCATCCCCAATACTATTTCAAATTTCCGGTTCTATGAACAATGTTTCTTATTTTAGGAATAGTTTTACAGTGTCACTAAAATGGTGTCATAGTCACGGTGTCATAGAAACGGTGTCACAGGAACGGTTCCACAAATGTGATGTCACAGACATAGTGTCACATTCACGGTGTCACAATCACAGTGTCATAGAAATGGTGTCATAGTGATGGTGTCAAAGAAATAGTTTTATAGAAATAATTTCATAGAAATGGTGTCACTAACATGATGACACCGAAACATTGTAACAGTCATGGTCTAACAGAAACAGTGTCACATCTCATTAACAATGTTTCCATAACTATTTCATATTTCATTTTCCAAATTTCCATATTTTTCAAGTTTCATCGATTTAATATTTTCTTTGATGTTTATTGCATTCAGAACCTCTTTTAAGTGATTAAAGGCTGATTCAAAGCCCATAACACCTATATTAATTTTCCTAAATCATGGGATGAATTTACTTGGTTAAACCTCATGGTTTTCTATGACATTCGTTAAATAGTAAATCCAATGTATCAAAAATATCTACACAGTTGAATCTTCGGAAGGGACGAGATATCTTCTTCCTTTGTTCTTCCACATTGTTCTCTTGTGTGAGATGCCCAAACCATTCATTCCTCATAGTAAGATTTGTGCGATCAAACTATCCTATGTGGATTTTTTTCACATAGACTTTCTTCTTTCTAGAAGTGCACCCTTTTTTTTGTGCATCCAAGAAGTATCAATCAATATTCGATATAAGTTATGATCTAAAATTTTTCATTGGGTTCATCTCCTTCTATTTCTCCATTACATTTTATGGAATGCTATCTCCATTTTCCTAATGGACTTTTCTCTAGTGTTAACCGATGTTGTGGTGTCTCTACATACCAGGGTGGATACAACTATCCTGAGGGGGGAGTGCATAATCCATTGTGTGGATCATTCTCATATAAAGAACATTAAGAACAATTTGAGGTAGGGTATTCATTTCTTCTCTATTACTTTACGTGAAAATGTAGAGTTATATTGTTTTATTCCATTGGATTAGAATGGAATTTACATAATAAAAATTCTTACCAGATAAATAAACTCATAATGATCGTATGTTATTGCCCCTTGTATTTCATGATAGTGTGATATCAATTATTTCTTTGTTAATCTTTTTGTTCATGATCGAAATTTTTAAAGAACATAAACTGGGATTAATTGAAAATTTAATTTTAAAGATAAAGAGGCATTTGAATGAATCTGGTACTTCTTGTTAAAATTTTATGTCAATAAAAATGATGTAGTAAGAATGTTTAATCAATTTTTGATGGCTTACGGTTTAGTTTAACCATAGTAGGATCCTAAAATAATAAATTAGATAATTATAGATGGATTAAATAACATGTTTTTTGATAAAAAAATGGATAATTCATCGTAGGTTTCTGAGATAACTTATTTCTTGTAAAGGCCAAGAGTCATATGCTTGGAGATGTGAGAGCTCATTGTGTTTGAAGATAGGAAGCCTTATTTAAGATTCAAGTTCCAAATTGATATAAAGTTTGTTTTCATACTACTTGTGTTGTGAAATGTGGGGGAAAAAGGAAAACTGTTTGTGGTAGTAGTTGATGCCTAGAGTGGCGAGATTCAACAGTTTATTCATCTGGGTCTCGGGGAGGACACCAGAGATGATGGAATATGGTAGATGTGAATATTTGGATGCTAGAAATTTCTTATTGGTTTTTTATCCTCTTTGTTTTAACCACTACTAAAGGAATATGGTTTTATTACCCTCCATCCAAAAGTGATGAATACACACAGTGTATTCCATGTGCTTTCTGTGTTTGGCTTCCTGAGGGGGATGGGTCTACCCTCTTGCTATAGTGTAAATGACTCGACGGGTAGTTCGTATAATCACCGTGTTAAGCCCCCTTATGTTTAGTATCCTAGAATAATTTTCTAGAAGGCTTGGGAATATAGGAAAGTAATGATGTAAATAAATTATTTAATAAATGATATTAACCCACAGGGCTAGAGCCTTCTGGGACAAAATGATGGGGTTGAATTTTTTTTGGAACAGTGGACATTGGGTATGATGCTAATGAAATATCATGTGGAAATTCATAATAGATAATTATTGTTTAAATAATTTATTAACATAAAGTGAAATTGATAAGTGAATAAAGTATTGTAATAAATCACATTAAATAATTGTGTTCTTGTAGGATACATATTCATAGAAGTGGCAGTTAGGAGTCCAAGAGACGTTAGTTGTAGTTGAGTCTAAGACTATGTTATTCCCACAGTATAGTTTTGAGATACATTGTATTCTATACATTTTGTGTTTCTATATGCTACACCACCTCATCCATTAGGGAAACTGTCACCCCGGGGATTCTAATCCCTATGTTGTGTTTTTTCCAACATTCCGGTGGGAGGATTGATTGGTAACTACCACCTTTGCCCCCCTCACTTCTCATGGTAGTTACTTGTGTAGGTAGGAACAATGGTTAGTTTTTCCCATATATGTGTGTAGAGGGATCTAATGGATTTTGGTTATTCACACACATATATTCTGAATATAGATTCTTATGGACTACTATAGGTATAACATGTATAGACAGTGATTTCTTGTAAAGACTTACTTGGTGTATGTGCTGTAATGGATTGAGGTATACTTTCCGACGTATGAAATATCTTATTTGAGCTATGAAGGCTCCCAGTAACTACCTGGTAACATTTCATTAATGTACATGGTGGTTTTGTTGCACGAGGTGCATATGGGGGGTTCGTTGCCTTGTTTTCTACAGGCAAGCCTTTTTATGAGAGATATACTATGGACATGTGACATTGGGGCATAATGGAAAACCTATACGGAAGTAGTAGTGAGGTTCCCTTGATATTCATTATTATAATATATACTCTTTTATGAAATACATTGTGAGAGTGGCCAGGGTGAGGTTGGGAACTTAGTATACTTGTTTTGGTGATGAGTTAGTTTTACTTGTTTTCCATTGTGCTTTAGGATGCTTCTTTACTTTTTCACGAGAGGCTCCAGCGAGGATCCCATTGAGTATAATATTATACTCACCCTATGAATATATAAATTATTTTAAGTCAGATGGAGTGCATTAGAGATTAGGAAGGTTACTAGTAGCTTGGGGTTAAAGAAGAAGTTCTGGCTTTGTGGTCATTTTTTTACATTCTTTTGGGTATTTGTAGTTTTCACCTTTCATTATAGTAGTTTTTCAAGATATTATAAATATGTACATGGTTTTTGTTTTATATAGCTATTTGATTTGGAGTGGCTTGGTCTCTGTCTTATCTCCCACTTTCGCATGTATTCTCTTATAAGGTAATGCCTCCCATTTGTCTGTTTACTGTACCCTCAGTGCTAGTCTCCAACCTGGGGCCTACTCGAGGCGGGAAATGGGGCTCATTATCTCTCTTCTAAAATTTTTGGCCTAGGAGGGGTACACCTTTTAGGGAGGGGGTCATGAGAGAGTGGTATCAAATGTATGGTTGAGGGATAATATTGAGTTTGGTGTTTGGCACAGGTGAGGTGGCATAGGTTGGTAGGGAAAAAACATCAGTCATGTTTAGCAAGTGATTTAAACACTAGAGACCATCTGAGACATAGGCGTTTAGGTCCCCTTATTATCTGATGCACGAACCATTATGTTTACAATGGATAATAAAAAAGGTGATACTAGTTGTAGGTTAGAGACCTAGAAAAGGATCATGTATCATTATTCGTATGTTCTTGTATTTGAATGTATATACTTTGTGATAGGTTAACCTAAAATGAATACAAGAGAATAATTAATTAACTAGTTTAGAGTCTTCCATGCTTTTAGTTTTATGATCTATTAGTTTTTTTTATTTTATAGGAATTGCACCTGGTCGACATCCACGTCAGGTTTGTGTAGAAGATGTTCAACAGGTTCTGCTAGTAGATCATCATAGGTTAGATGTTAATGACAGTGACACATGGATGAGGACACTCTGCGAGTATTAGTGCCAAAGTCTATAGATGTACGAGGGATCCATTTCAGATTCAGTCATAGAAGACTGGTTGGAAGAGGTCGATATAGGATTCAGTTTGATCTATGCTCTTAAGATGGGTTTCCTTGGTTTTCACAATGCTGCATGATGCAGCAAGGATGTGGTGGTTCTTATTCCTTAGGGATCGCGAGGAGTTTTCAATCTCATGGGAGTAGTTTTGAGACATGTTTTGTGTCGAGTTTCTTTCTTCGACCATGATTTTTTCAAGTTTATTGGTTCTTATTACCATTCGACAAGGGAGCTCCATTGTGAAATAGTGTGGAATCCATTTTAGGAATCTTTTACGATATTCTTTAGACCTCTTTCCAGATGAGGAGGCTAGGGTGAGGCATTTTAAAGAGGCATTGCATCCAGGGATCCAGTGCATGGTCACCCATTTATGATATAGACATATCTTGTGGTGCTAGTAAGGGAATAGGTCGTCGAGATGACATTGGCCCAAATAGGATCATCCTGATAGGGGAGTTACCATGATTCTTGATGTAGCAGAGCTATCGTTTGGGGTTCCTGGTTTCTATGGTAGAAGAGTTTATGTTCGGCCGGGGGGGAGGTCCCAGCCATCAGCATCATCCATCTCCAGATGTAGTTAATATCATGAAAATTACAAGGGATCAGGTGCTTATTATTCCTGTGGTGGTTAAAGTCATCCGCAACGAGAGTTCCAGAGCATTTAGAGAAGTCATCGTGCACCAGGTGTTCCGCTCAAAGTTCATCTGTTGAGGTTGTTCCAGCCAATGCAGTAGCATCAGGTTGCACCATCTTTGGATCTATAGTGGGTAAATGGGGATGGTAGAGGATAGCCTCTTGATTCTCCCCATCCTCATAGGGAAGAGCATGACTGTGTTTTTCATCATCATCAGGGTCAGAAAGTTCATGGATGAAGTCATGGTTAGCATCATGCATTATCATTTCCTACTCTAGGAGAGCTAAATGTCGTTCCAGGTACCCATTTCTTTTTTTTAAACATTTACGTATTCCATGTAGGATTTAGGAGTGACACACTCCTTCATATAACCTACCAGTGTCCATGCATTGGGAGAAGTGATAGAGAGGCTTTCATTTCCCTTTGCATTGACTACGCCAGTTGGAGGTCGAGCTGACTAGTTTAAAGTATGTAGAGACTATGAGATAGTTCTGGGGTAGTCCCGCTCTTAGGGAGAATTCATATATTTATAGATACAACCACATGATATCATCCTCAGTATGGATTGGTTGTATTCATTACAAGATATCATGGATTGATTTTGGAGGCATGTTGTGTTCTTCGATGAGCCTGGAGAGCCAATGGTGTTTGTTGGTGAGCGAGTCTCTCGTATGGGTCAGATGCATGTTCTGTCATTATCATACTTGATGGATGAGCTGATGATGATTTCTTCAGAGGTTCAGTAAGTGGAATTTCATATGGTCATAGATGCGTACACTAATGTTTTTCTAGCAGAGGTTGTAGAATTATCCCTTTGATGAGAGATTGAGTTTGGGATCAAGCTATAATAAAGAGAACCTCTTATCTCTATGTCACCATATAGGATGACCCATTCTATGTTACGAGAGATATATATAGCTTGATGGTCTATTACAATTATATTTTGATTGGCTGTGTGTGTCATCATCGGCTGCACTAGTTTTGTTCTTGATGAAGGCTGACAACAGTTTGTGGTTGTGTATCAATTATCATTGCTTAAACAAAGTGATAGTTAAATATCACTATACTCTTTCCATATATTGATGATTTAATAGATCATATGAAGGTTGATAGTTTGTTCTAAAAGGCCAACATGCGATTAGGATATCATCAGATGCATGTGAAAAATGAGGATATCCTGAAGACTGCTTCTTGTTCTCTTTAGGGGAATTATGAGTTCACGGTAAGGACGGTCGGTGTGAAGAATTCTCCAGCTATGTTCATGGAATTTCTAAACACAGTGTTCGGTGAGTTCTTGGATATATTCATGGTGGTTTTCATCAATGATATCCAAGTGTAATCCATGTCTGGGAAGGAGCATTCAGAGCATCTACACGCTGTTATGGAAGTTCTTTTTCAACATATGTTGTTTAGGAAGTTGTCAAAGTGTGTGTTTTGGGCTCGAGAAGTCTGTTTATTAAGGAATATTGTGTCCCAATAGAAAGTATCCATGGATCCATCAACAATAGAAGCTGTTGTGTCTTGGGATTCCTCCACGATAGTGGGAGAGGTGCGAGGTATCCTTGGTCTCACATGCTACTACTGGAGTTTCATAGACGAATTTTCAGGGCATGCGACTCCACTAACCGCATTGAATCAGAATGATATATCATTTGTTGGGACTGATCAGTTTCAGGAGTCTTTCGAGTATCTTGTGGAGAAGAAATAAATATCTATAGTTCATTGTCATCTAGTAGTGGTAGATCATTTTGATGTTTTATGTGAGGTTTAACATCTTGGGTTAGGATGTGTTCTAAGGAAGCAGTGATTAATTGTTGCTTATGGGTCTCGGTAGTTGCATCCCCAATAATGTAACTATGCCCCACATGATCTTGATTTGAAATTTTTGGTGTTTTCTCTAATTTTTTGGATACATTACCACATTGTTAATTGATTTTTTGTTTTCAATGATCATAAGTGCATGTTGTGTGTTTTCTCCAAACATTATTAATCTTGCGGCAACATTCTTGGATGGAGTTCTTGTAGGAATATGACTTCGAAATATCATATACACCCAGAAAGGGGAATTTTGTAGCAAATGTGCTGAGCTGAAATTCTTCTAGTGATGCAGTGCATAAATCTGCTAATTCATGGAAAATTAAGGGAGGACAATCAGTATTACATCTTGATGTATGAGAAGTCGGGGGTAGAAGTTGCCTTTTCTAGATGACGGTGCAATCATCTCTAGTGTAGCAGGTGGAAGAGTCCCAATTGGAGGATGTTGAGGTGGAGGTCTGGAGAGAACAATTTTTTAATGGTGAGTGTAACGCCCCGACCCCAGCTACCCAGAGTCGGTGCATTACTTCGTAACATTGGCATGATCACAAAAGATCAAGTCTCGAAAGACCGATTAGTTTAGTAGCCTTGGAAACACTAGATACATTCATAAGTTTTTCATTACATCAAAAAGTAAACAAACTACAATAACATGGTATTCATAGTCCACACTCATATCCCTTTCCGACTATCCCTGCAGGTCATTCATAAAATACTTCTTCACGTCCTGGAAAATATTAAAACATTGAAAGGGGTGAGCTCAGATGCTCAGTAAGGATAACAATATTGCGGAAGCTTTCATAAATAAACATAAAAAAATTTAAGGCAATGTATAACTAAAACAAAATCCTTTTAAACGTGAACATCAACATAATATGGAAAAAGTAAAATGAGATAATGCCATTCACTTCTTCACATGGATATTCTACTGGTCGAATAATCACATGAAATATCAATAACCACTTTCATAATGAGGGAATGTATAATGCCAGACATTCTGAAACATTTTGTCAAGGCCTCGGCCAAGATGTCTAAAATGATTAAGGCCTCGGCCAAAACCATAAATCAAATTGGGAAAGGGCCTCGGCTAATTCCACGTCTAGTTGTATCATGAGACCTACCGATGCATCGAGGAGCTATAGCGGGCTCCACCCGTCCCTTATTAAGTCCAATACATTCCTCATATGAATAGGTTTAAACATATCATAAACCATAACATAATCATATCACATAAAACATGCATAAAGAAAACATAACATTTCCAAATTTCAATCACAATATATCAATACAACACATTGATATAATAAAAATGCTTTCAAAACCATTTTCATTTCCAAAATAAAAGAAAGTTAAAACTTTTTATTTATTTTTCATTAAAAAAAAGGCTTGTAGAGGAAGCCGAAACTCAAATAATGGTCACGTCGGCGGAGAAGTCATTGTCGCCGCATAAGTACGGAAAGAAAAACATTCCCTTTTTTCGTTTAGAAAAACGCTTCATATAAAAATATCCTTTTTGAATAAACGTAAAAGTCAAAGGGGTTTATACACCGTATAAAAGGAAGTAGTGTATAAAACCAAATATGCCTCAATGAAAGGAGATTGAGAAGAAGTCCTTAAAAAGAACATTTTTTAAATAAAAGAGATATATTATGTGTATTCACTATAGGTACACATATAGAATGTAAATATACAAAATAGGACATAATAATATCATGACATAATTTGAAAGTAGGAGATTAACCCAAAGAATGGAAGTTGGGATATGAAATTCCCTTACCTCGTGTCTGACATGACACAACCGTTCTTTAACCTCCTGAATAATAAACTAGAGTTAATATATACCTTATTAAGAACCATTTTCAATTTCATTATCCTTTTTATATCACTTATTACAATGATATGAACATTATGTAATTATTTAAGTTAATAACGGTCGTTTTGTCGATCTTTGGTACTTGAGTCAACAATAAACTTCTTATAATTACAAGTTGTTTATGTGGTAGAATATCCATTATCTCCAGAATTATATAAATGATTTAGATGTCATGTATATCATATATATCCAGTATATACATTCATTTATAATATTACGTAACATTTAGAGGTAATAAATGAAATGCACCGTTCATGGAGACGGTAAGCCGTACGTACGCATGAACACTACTTTCATTTCTATTTCGTATTTAATGGAATGAAATCATAATGATATAAATGTATAATATAATTCCAGTATAATATAATGTATAATACCATTTACTCCATCCTTTATACATCCCAGATATGGCATTAACGATTCAAATCACTTTGAGGGGGCGGTAGTTAGCACTTTCTAAAATGAAATTATCGCGTTTACCCATATTGGAAATCATAAAGTATGCCATAAATGAGAAATACAAAAGCATAAGTAAAACATAAACATATTATATATCATATATAAATATAGTGACATCTTAATATCCACCTTTTAAGGTGTTATATGAGTTTTGAACAATCATCGTTTCGTGAGGCAGAAATTCGCCATCCACAGAAATCGTATGTTCTTTAACCATTAGATGTAGGTGTGTGTAAGTGTAGCTCGAATCCTTCTTATAACAACATCATAGTATATTGAGGATACAGGTTTTGTTACGACAGAAATGAATAAAAAGAGTTTAGGGGGTTGGAGAAGAAAAATAAAACAAAACAACATTAGAGAAGACATTACCTCAAAATCGGGTAACTCTTTTTGATTTGAGCCAAAGGCTTCCTTGGGAAGAGTTCTGCCCAAAGTGAGGCTTCTAGGAGTAAGAGGGGGAAGTTGGTAGAGTATTTGGGCAGAGTTTGGCCGAGCCAAATGGCTTGAAAGTGTGAATGAGGTGGTAGAGGTGGGGGCCTTTTATAAGAGGAGAGGAGGGGCACTGTTGGAAAGTAAGGAAATTTTACATTATTATACAATTCTTTTCGGATTCTAAAGGTCCCACACTTATATAATTCGTGGATAAGGTGATAAGGGTTCGTAATATACCCATCCAATAGTCTTTGGACAAGTGTAATCCTTGGATTGTACATTATCTTTTCATTTTATTAAAATCGTTAAGTAATGAGGTCATCGCTGCATCATAATGATGTCATAAATAATTTAATTTATTTAATGTCTAAAAATTATTAAAAAAAATACTATGATGTAGGAAATCTTTTTATCTTTCCAATTACTATTTATAGTCAAAAATATGACTTGTATAACCCCATGTAAAAATTGTTTTAGTAAAACATTTCATGTTTGTGTCATTTTTTACTTTAACATTAAATAAAAGGTATTTATGTCATTTTCCAACTAAAGTGGCTACATGGGGTCCCAAAGTTGACCCATGGATTATCTTGGTCGGCCATGGAACATCCAATTATGGTAGGACATGTGTCAAGCTCATCTCATATTATTAAAACATTATTTTTACCATAAACTACACTAATTACCTCTAATCGCGATTAAGAACTTAAAAGTTACTATTAACCAAAAATTATTTTAATCTCATTGAACCACATTTTACTTCTTAATGACAACCATGTATGTCGGATTTTTGAAAATCGAAACACAGAAGTGGTAATATTTCATTTAAACGAAAAATCAGTTATTTAACTACCACTTAGTGGTTTCACTATTCATCAAAAATTGAAGTTTTTCAGAACAATGCCAAAATTTCAACCTAAGCTATAATTGATATTCCGAATTCAAAAATGATGTCTATTTTAAAAAATTCCAAAAATATAAGTTGCATTAATTAATTTTATAATTAATTCTCGCTGTCACGACAGATAGCGTGTTTTTAAGAAACAATTTATATTAAAAGATTGGCAATTGTTTATGTCCAATTTCAATGTCAATTTAATTCTAATGACAACCATTGGATAAAATGGTAAAAATATATTCTAGTTATTCTTTAAAAACACTAAATAGTATAATTTATCACTATAAATTATTTTGATTAAAAAAGTTGTTTTTAAGTATTTTTCACTATTCATAAAAAATTAGAAGTTCTCAGAAAAATACCAAAAATTCAACATAGGCTAATTTCGATATTCCGAATCCAAAAATGAAGTCCATTTTGAAATATAAAATTTCTATAATTTTAAAAAGTGGTTATTACTAATCATAACGGCTACTTTGATTAGTCGCGGTGTTTTAGAACTCGAAGTTGCGTACAATGCAAGCTATTGCATTATTGAATGAGAAGCGTATTGTGGAAGCTCGGGGTGTTACATTATCCCCTCCTTCAATAAATTGCGTCCTCGCAATTTGAATTTTTTCTTTGAAAATAAAAGGTTGAAAAGAGAAAATACCTTTGTGGAAAACCCACATCGGAAATAAGATTAATAAAATTTAGCCTTAATAAGAGGTAAAGGAAAATGAAAAAGTCACCACTCAATTATGATCTCGATTAGGAGAACATTGGTGGAAATTAGAGACATATAATTGGAGGAAAAACGTAAATATTTGTAGGGAGTGATTGAGGTCATCAATCACAATCAACTATCAAATTAATGGCCTCAAAGCCTTCAATCTATGTTGATTTAAAATATCATCAGTTCAACAAGACATAAGGTATTAGGATAACACATTTTTTTGTTTAAATATCCCTTTACTAAAGTTTCAGAATTAATTCATTCATTGAATAAGAGATAGGTATATATATATTTATGCTTGACAATTAGAGTTTCAACATTCAACTCATCTTTCACTCAGAAAGATAATAGAACACAAAAATATTATACTTATCCTTATTGTATAAGGATAAAAATGTTAACACATACCATTTAGATTAGTAAAATTATTTTTTAATAACCAAGGAATTCCTGTAGGATAGTGGTAGGAAATAAAGGCATGTCGCACTATGATTGTGGGTTCGATTCCTGCAGCTTTGTCCGACGCGAAGGGTTATGCGCCACCTTGCAGGTTGTCCTTTTCCTAGAACAATGGTATTATAATATTCCAAAAATAATCTTCATAAATTTTTTAAACTTAAACAATACTATCCAAAGATCAACTTAATCCACTCAAACATTTATAGTTATCCAAAATACCTCTGTCCAGACTTTCTCTAAAAGGTCTCTTAATTCCAAAATCAATTTATCATATTCCCCAAACAAATTAAAGTTTCTCTTTTTGTCACATACTAAAAATATAATTACCTTCATCATATTAAAACCTTAATGAAATCAACAAGTACTGCAGTACAGTCTTTATATATATATCACATTATTCTAATAACCAGAACATAATCCATGAGTCTAAAAGCACCAATACATTAGTTATTCTGCTTCAACTGTAGTAACAACATAAGATTGTCCTTGATCCCTTGGCCTTTTCTGAGGTAAGTTTCCCTGACGCTAGGGACATTCATTTGAATAATGCCCCAATTCCCTACAATTGTAGCATTCAACATTGATAGCCTCTTTCTTTCCCTTGCAATCACGCGCCTGGTGACCTTTTTCTCCACATTTATAACAAACTCTCATTCCTTTTAGGCAAGTACCAGGGTGATTCTTCCCACAATTATCACATAATGGAAAATCCTTCTTTCCCTTTTCCCTTTATCTGTCTCTTGTTCCACCGTTCTCTTCTTCTCTTGCTTTACTTTGTTGTCATAAGACTTAGAGAATTCCTTTTCTGTCTTGATAGCACATGAGACAATATCTTCGTATGTTGAGAACGATTGTGATACTAAAGTTCTACGGAGAAATGGTTTTAACCCATCAAAGAAATGATCAATATTACCTATTGGGTTACGAATATAATCTGCAGCATACCTCGCTAACCTTGTAATGTTGGCCTCATACTTTGCGACATTCTCATCCTCCTTTTGTTTCAGACTCAGAAATTGCCTTTCCATATCAGCTCTATGGTCATGAGGAAAGTATTTTTCTAAGAAAAGATCTTTGAACTCCCTCCATTCCATATTCGACATGTCATCATCTTCCTTTTTGTTTTGAATCAATGACCACCATTGATTAGCATCTCCAGTGAGGCGGTAAACTGCCATGATAACCTTTTCCCTTTCACTACTCCCCAAGGCGTGGAATATTTTCTCTAAGGAGTTTATCCATTGCTCAGCTACTAATGGATTTGTACCCCCATTAAATGTTGGTGGTTGTTGCCTCATGAAGCGGTCTAACATTGATCCTCCACGTTGCGGATAAGGGTGCTCCATACGAGTAAGGTTATTATTCATATCCTGAGTGAGTTGTCCCAGTATGGAAATATGTTGATCAGCACCAGTTGTATCTCCAGCTCCACAATAATTATCTTGAGCAGGAGGGCAATCCCTACACGGAGTGCGTGCATTGATACGGTTCCCATTCCTTCCACTAGGCGCCATTTCTAAAAAATGGCATAAACTATATTAGTTTATGAATCAAAATACATAATTCCATACTTGTAAGATACTTAACATAAATTGAACTATTTATGGATATAATCCATAATCATAAAAATTGTTTCTTTGAGGAAGTATATACTCATAACCCTTCATAGTGTTTTTTTAAAGAAAATGATAATTATCCAAAGCATATCCCCCGGGAGTGTCGTAACCAAGAGTGCAGTAAGGCCCGTTGTTGTGCACCAGTTCCCGTTTGAGTCTATCTCAAAGCGGTGTTTTCGGGTTTTACACCTAGGTACATCTGTGCCAGAGCCACCTCTATCTGCTCGTATCCAGACAGGTATGTATTGCTTGGAAAACTCACAACATCTCTACAATACCAAAATTTTAGGAAGTTATTCTATACTAATCCCCAAAGTCTATCTTCGTGCTATGTGCTCTAATCAGAGTTTATCTAAATCTAGCTTCCAAGGTTAGTACTAAACTTACTCTGATATCAACTGTAACGTCCCGACCCCAGCTACCCAGAGTCGGTGCATTACTTCCTAACATTGGCATGATCACAAAAAATCAAGTTTCGAAAGACCGATTAGTTTAGTAGCCTTGGAAACACTAGATACATTCATAAGTCTTTCATTACATCAAAAAGTAAACAAACTACAATAACATGGTCTTCATAGTCCACACTCATATCCCTTTCCGACTATCCCTGCAGGTCATTCATAAAATAATTCTTCACGTCCTGGAAAATATTAAAACATTGAAAGGGGGGAGCTCAGATGCTCAGTAAGGATAACAATATTGCGGAATCTTTCTTAAATAAACATAAAAAAATTTAAGGCAATGTATAACTAAAACAAAAGCCTTTTAAACTTGAACATCAACATAATATGGCAAAAGTAAAATGAGATAATTCCATTCACTTCTTCACATGGATATTCTACTGGTCTAATAATCACATGCAATATCAATAACCACTTTCATAATGAGGGAATGTATAATGCCAGACATTCTGAAACATTTTGTTAAGGCCTCGGCCAAGACGTCTAAAATGATTAAGGCCTCGGCCAAAACCATAAATCAAATTGGGAAAGGGCCTCGGCCAATTCCACGTCTAGTTGTCTCATGAGACCTACCGATGTATCGAGGAGCTATAGCGGGCTCCACCCGTCACTTATTAAGTCCAATACATTCCTCATATGAATAGGTTTAAACATATCATAAACCATAACATAATCGTATCACATAAAACATGCATAAAGGAAACATAACATTTCCACATTTCAATCACAAGATATCAATACAACACATTGATATAATAAAAATGCTTTCAAAACCATTTTCAATACCAAAATAAAAGAAAGTTAAATCTTTGTATTTATTTTTCATTAAAAAAAGGCTTGTAGAGGAAGTCGAAACTCAAATAATGGTCACGGCGGCGGAGAAGTCATTGTCGCCACATATGTACGGAAATAAAAAAATTCCCTTTTGTCATTTAGCAAAATGCTTCGTATAAAAAGATTCCTTTTGAATAAACGTAAAAGTCAAAGGGGTTTATACACCGTATAAAAAAAGTTGTGTATAAAACCAAATATGCCTCAATGAAAGGAGATTGAGAAGAAGTCCTTAAAAAGATCATTTTTAAAATAAAAGAGATCTATTATGTGTATTCACTATATGTACACATATATAATGTAAATATACAAAATAGGACATAATAATATCATGACATAATTTGAAAGTAGGAGATTAACCCAAAGAATGGATGTTGGGTTATGAAATTCCCTTACCTTGTGTTTGACTTGACTGAACCGTTCATTAACCTCCTGAATAATAAAATAGAGTTAATATATACCTTATTAAGAACCATTTTCAATTTCATTATCCTTTTTATATCACTTATTACAATGATATGAACATTATGTAATTATTTAATTTAATAACAGTCATTTTGTCGATCTTTGGTACTTGAGTCAACAATAAACTTCTTATAATTACAAGTTGTTTATGTGGTAGAATATCCATTATCTCCAGAATTATATTCATGATTTAGATGTCATATATATCATATATATCCAGTATATACATTCATTTATAATATTACGTAACATTTAGAGGTAAGAAATGAAATGCACCGTTCATGGAGACGGTAAGTCGTACGTACGCATGAACGCTACTTTCATTTCTATTTCGTATTTAATGGAATGAAATAATAATGATATAAATGTATAATATAATTCCAGTATAATATAGTGTATAATACCATTTACTGCATCCTTTATACATCCCACATATGGCATTAACGATTCAAATCACTTTGAGGGGGCGGTAGTCCGCACTTCCTAAAATGAAATTATTGCGTTTACCCATAATGGAAATCATAAAGTATGCCATAAATGAGAAATAAAGAAGCATAAGTAAAACATAAACATATTATATATCATATATAAATATAGTGACATCTTAATGGCCACCTTTGAAGGTGTTATATGAGTGTTGATCAATCATCGTTCCGTGAGGCAGAAATTCGCCATCCACAGAAACCGTATGTTCTTTAACCATTAGATGTAGGTGTGTGTAATTGTAGCTCTAATAATTATTATAAAAACTTCCTAGTGTATTGAGGATACTGGTTTTGTTACAAAAGAAATTAATAAAAATAGTTTAGGGGGTTGGAGAAGAAAAATAAAACAAAACAACATTAGAGAAGACATTACCTCAAAATCGGGTAACTCTTTTTGATTTGAGCCAAAGGCTTCCTTGGGAAGAGTTCTGCCCAAAGTGAGGCTTCTAGGAGTAAGAGGGGGAAGTTGGGAGAGTTTTTGGACAGAGGTTGGCCGAGCCAAATGGCTTGAAAGTGTGAATGAGGTGGTAGAGGTGGGGGCCTTTTATAAGAGGAGAGGAGGGGCACTGTTGGAAAGTAAGGAAATTTTACATTATTATACAATTATTTTCGGATTATAAAGGTCCCACACTTATATAATTCGTGGATAAGGTGATAAGGGTTCTAAATCTAAACATCCAATAGTCTTTGGACAAGTGTAAGCCTTGTATTGTACATTATCTTTTCATTTTATTAAAATCGTTAAGTAATGAGGTCATCGCTGCATCATAATGATGTCATAAATAATTTAATTTATTTAATGTCTAAAAATTAATAAAAAAAATACTATGATGTAGAAAATCTTTTTATCATTCCAATGACTATTTATAGTCAAAAATATGACTTGTATAACCCCATGTAAAAATTGTTTTAGTAAAACATTTCATGTTTGTGTCATTTTTTACTTTAACATTAAATAAAAGGTATTTATGTCATTTTCCAACTAAAGTGGCTCCATGGGGTCCCAAAGTTGACCCATGGATTCTCTTGGTCGGCCATGGCACATCCAATTAGTGTAGGACATGTGTCAAGCTCATCTCATATTTTTAAAACATTATTTTTACCTTAAAATACACTAATTACCTCTAATCGCGATTAAGAACTTAAAAGTTACTATTAACCAAAAATTATTTTAATCTCATTGAACCACATTTTACTTCTTAATGACAACCATGTATGTCGGATTTTTGAAAATCAAAACACAGAAGTGGTAATATTTCATTTAAACGAAAAATCAGTTATTTAACTACCACTTAGTGGTTTCACTATTCATCAAAAATTGAAGTTTTTCAGAACAATGCCAAAATTTCAACCTAAGCTATAATTGATATTACGAATTCAAAAATGATGTCTATTTTAAAAAATTCCAAAAATATAAGTTTCATTAATTAATTTTATAATTAATTCTCACAGTCACGACAGATAGCGTGTTTTTAAGAAACAATTTATATTAAAAGATTGGCAATTGTTTATGTCCAATTTCAATGTTAATTTAATTCTAATGACTACCATTGGATAAAATGGTAAAAATATATTCTAATTATACTTTAAAACCACTAAATAGTATAATTTATCACTATAAATTATTTTGATTAAAAAAGTTGTTTTTAAGTATTTTTCACTATTCATAAAAAATTAGAAGTTTTCAGAAAAATACCAAAAATTCAACATAGGCTAATTTCGATATTCCGAATCCAAAAATGAAGTCCATTTTGAAATATAAAATTTCTATAATTTTAAAAAGTGGTTATTACTATTCATAACGGCTACTTTGATTAGTCGCGGTGTTTTAGAACTCGAAGTTGCGTACAATGCAAGCTATTGCATTATTGAATGAGAAGCGTATTGTGGAAGCTCGGGGTGTTACATTCTCCCCTCCTTCAATAAATTGCGTCCTCGCAATTTGAATTTTTTCTTTGAAAATAAAAGGTTGAAAAGAGAAAATACCTTTGTGGAAAACCCACATCGGAAATAAGATTAATAAAATTTAGCCTTAATAAGAAGTAAAGGGAAATGAAAAAGTCACCACCCAATTATGATCTCGATTAGGAGAACATTGGTGGAAATTAGAGACATATAATTGGAGGAAAAACGTAAATATTTGTAGGGAGTGATTGAGGTCATCAATCACAATCAACTGTCAAATTAAGGGCCTCAAAGCCTTCAATCTATGTTGATTTAAAATATCATCAGTTCAACAAGACATAAGGTATTAGGATAACACATTTTTTTGTTTAAATATCCCTTTACTAAAGTTTCAGAATTAATTCATTCATTGAATAAGAGGTAGGTATATATATATTTATGCTTGACAATTAGAGTTTCAATCTTTAACTCATCTTTCACTCAGAAAGATAATAGAACACAAAAATATTATACTTATCCTTATTGTATAAGGATAAAAATGTTAACACATACCATTTAGATTAGTAAAATTATTTTTTAATAACCAGGGACTTCCTGTAGGCTAGTGGTAGGAAATAAAGGCATGTCTCACTATGATTGTGGGTTCGATTCCTGCAGCTTTGTCCAACGCGACGGGTTATGCGCCACCCTACAGGTTATCCTTTTCCTAGAACAATAGTATTATAATATTCCAAAAATAATCTTCATAAATTTTTTAAACTTAAACAATACTATCCAAAGATCAACTTAATCCACTCAAAAATATATAGTTATCCAAAATACCTCTGTCCAGACTTTCTCTAAAAGGTCTCTTAATTCCAAAATCAATTTATCAGATTCCCCAAACAAATTAGAGTTTCTCTTTTTTTCACATACTAAAAATATAATTACCTTCATCATATTAAAACCTTACTGAAATCAACAAGTACTGCAGTACAATCCTTATATATATATCACATTATTCTAATAACCAGAATATAATCCATGAGTCCAAAAGCACCAATACATTAGTTATTCTGCTTCAACTGTAGTAACAGCATAAGATTGTCCTTGATCCCTTGGCCTTTTCTGAGGTAAGTTTCCCTGACGCTAGGGACATTCATTTGCATAATGCCCCAATTCCCTACAATTGTAGCATTCAACATTGATATCCTCTTTCTTTCCCTTGCAATCAAGCGCCTGGTGACCTTTTTCTCCACATTTATAACAAACTCCCATTCCTTTTAGGCAAGTACCAGGGTTATTCTTCCCACAATTATCACATAATGGAAAATCCTTCTTTCCCTTTTCCCTTTATCTGTCTCTTGTTCCACCGTTCTCTTCTTCTCTTGCTTTACTTTGTTTTCATAAGACTTAGAGAATTCCTTTTCTGTCTTGATAGCACATGAGACAATATCTTCTTATGTTGAGAACGATTGTGATACTAAAGTTCTACGGAGAAATGGTTTTAACCCATCAAAGAAATGATCAATATTACCTATTGGGTTACGTATATAATATGCAGCATACCTCGCTAACCTTGTAAAGTTGGCCTCATACTTTGCGACATTCTCATCCTCCTTTTGTTTCAGACTCAGAAATTGACTTTCCATATCGGCTCTATGGTCATGAGGAAAGTATTTTTCTAAGAAAAGATCTTTGAACTCCCTCCATTCCATATTCGACATGTCATCATCTTCCTTTTTGTTTTGAATCAATGACCACCATTGATTAGTATCTCCAGTGAGGAGGTAAACTTCCATGATAACCTTTTCCCTTTCACTACTCCCCAAGGCGTGGAATATTTTCTCTAAGGAGTTTATCCATTGCTCAGCTACTAATGGATTTGTACCCCCATTAAATGTTGGTGGTTGTTTCCTCATGAAGCGGTCTAACATTGATCCTCCACGTTGCGGAAAAGGGTGCTCCATACGAGTAAGGCTATTATTCATAACCTGAGTGAGTTGTCCCAGTATGGTAATAAGTTGATCAGCACCAGTTGTATCTCCAGCTCCACAATAATTATCTTGAGCAGGAGGGCAATCCCTACACGGAGTGCATGCATTGATACGGTTTCTATTCCTTCCACTAGGCGCCATTTCTAAAAAATGGCATAAACTATATTAGTTTATGAATCAAAATACATAATTCCATACTTGTAAGATACTTAACATAAATTGAACTATTTATGGATATAATCCATAATCATAAAAATGTTTTCTTTGAGGAAGTATATACTCATAACCCTTCATAGTGTTTTTTTAAAGAAAATGAGAATTATCCAAAGCATATCCCCCGAGAGTGTCGTAACCAAGAGTGCAGTAAGGCCCGTTGTCGTGCACCAGTTCCCGTTTGAGTCTATCTCAAAGCGGTGTTTTAGGGTTTTACACCTAGGTACATCTGTGCCAGAGCCGCCTCTATCTGCTCGTATCCAGACAGGTATGTATTGCTCGGAAAACTCACAACATCTCTACAATACCAAAATTCTAGGAAGTTATTCTATACTAATCCCCAAAGTCTATCTTCGGGCTATGTGCTCTAATCAGAGTTTATCTAAATCTAGCTTCCAAGGTTAGTACTAAACTTCCTCTGATATCAACTGTAACGTCCCCACCCCAGCTACCCAGAGTCGGTGCATTACTTCGTAACATTGGCATGATCACAAAAGATCAAGTCTCGAAAGACCGATTAGTTTAGTAGCCTTGGAAACACTAGATACATTCATAAGTCTTTCATTACATCAAAAAGTAAACAAACTACAATAACATGGTCTTCATAGTCCACACTCATATCCCTTTCCGACTATCCCTGCAGGTCATTCATAAAATACTTCTTCACGTCCTGGAAAATATTAAAACATTGAAAGGGGGGAGCTCAGATGCTCAGTAAGGATAACAATATTGCGGAATCTTTCTTAAATAAACATAAAAAAATTTAATGCAATGTATAACTAAAACAAAAGCCTTTTAAACTTGAACATCAACATAATATGGCAAATGTAAAATGAGATAATGCCATTCACTTCTTCACATGGATATTCTACTGGTCGAATAATCACATGCAATATCAATAACCACTTTCATAATGAGGGAATGTATAATGCCAGACATTCTGAAACATTTTTTCAAGGCCTCGGCCAAGACGTCTAAAATGATTAAGGCCTCGGCCAAAACCATAAATCAAATTGGGAAAGGGCCTCGGTCAATTCCACGTCTAGTTGTCTCATGAGACCTACCGATGCATCGAGGAGCTATAGCGGGCTCCACCCGTCACTTATTAAGTCCAATACATTCCTCATATGAATAGGTTTAAACATATCATAAACCATAACATAATCGTATCACATAAAACATGCATAAAGGAAACATAACAATTCCACATTTCAATCACAATATATCAATACAACACATTGATATAATAAAAATGCTTTCAAAACCATTTTCAATACCAAAATAAAAGAAAGTTAAAACTTTGTATTTATTTTTCATTAAAAAAAGGCTTGTAGAGGAATTCGAAACTCAAATAATGGTCACAGCGGCGGAGAAGTCATTGTCGCCACATATGTACGGAAAGAAAAACATTCCCTTTTGTCATTTAGCAAAACGCTTCGTATAAAAAGATTCCTTTTGAATAAACGTAAAAGTCAAAGGGGTTTATACACCGTATAAAAGAAAGTTGTGTATAAAACCAAATATGCCTCAATGAAAGGAGATTGAGACGAAGTCCTTAAAAATGTCATTTTTAAAATAAAAGAGATATATTATGTGTATTAACTATATATACACATATATAATGTAAATATAAAAAATAGGACATAATAATATCATGACATAATTTGAAAGTAGGAGATTAACCCAAAGAATGGATGTTGGGTTATGAAATTCCCTTACCTTGTGTCTGACTTGACTGAACCGTTCATTAACCTCCTGAATAATAAAATAGAGTTAATATATACCTTATTAAGAAACATTTTCAATTTCATTATCCTTTTTATATCACTTATTACAATGATATGAACATTATGTAATTATTTAAGTTAATAACGGTCGTTTTGTCGATCTTTGGTACTTGAGTCAACAATAAACTTCTTATAATTACAAGTTGTTTATGTGGTAGAATATCCATTATCTCCAGAATTATATTCATGATTTAGATGTCATATATATCATATATATCCATTATATACATTCATTTATAATATTATTAACATTTAGAGGTAAGAAATGAAATGCACCGTTCATGGAGACGGTAAGCCATACGTACGCATGAACGCTACTTTCATTTCTATTTCATATTTAATGGAATGAAATCATAATGATATAAATGTATAATATAATTCTAGTATAATATAGTGTATAATACCATTTACTTCATCCTTTATACATCCCACATATGGCATTAACGATTCAAATCACTTTGAGGGGGCGGTAGTCCGCACTTCCTAAAATGAAATTATTGCGTGTACCCATAATGGGAATCATAAAGTATTCCATAAATGAGAAATAAAGAAGCATAAGTAAAACATAAACATATTATATATCATATATAAATATAGTTACATCTTAATGGCCACCTTTGACGGTGTTATATGAGTGTTGAACAATCATCGTTTCGTGAGGCAGAAATTCGCCATCCACAGAAACCGTTTGTTCTTTAACCATTAGATGTAGGTGTGTGTAAGTGTAGCTCTAATACTTATTATAAAAACATCCTAGTATATTGAGGATACTGGTTTTGTTACAAAAGAAATTAATAAAAAGAGTTTAGGGGGTTGGAGAAGAAAAATAAAACAAAACAACATTAGAGAAGACATTACCTCAAAATCGGGTAACTCTTTTTTATTTGAGCCAAAGGCTTCCTTGGGAAGAGTTCTGCCCAAAGTGAGGCTTCTAGGAGTAATAGGGGGAAGTTGGGAGAGTATTTGGGCAGAGGTTGGCCGAGCCAAATGGCTTGAAAGTGTGAATGAGGTGGTAGAGGTGGGGGCCTTTTATAAGAGGAGAGGAGGGGCACTCTTGGAAAGTAAGGAAATTTTACATTATTATACAATGCTTTTCGGATTCTAAAGGTCCCAAACTTATATAATTCGTGGATAAGGTGAAAAGGGTTCTAAATCTACCCATCCAATAGTCTTTGGACAAGTCTATGCCTTGGATTGTACATTATCTTTTCATTTTATTAAAATCGTTAAGTAATGAGGCCATCGCTGCATCATAATGATGTCATAAATAATTTAATTTATTTAATGTCTAAAAATTATTAAAAAAATACTATGATGTAGGAAATCTTTTTATATTTCCAATTACTATTTATAGTCAAAAATATGACTTGTATAACCCAATGTAAAAATTGTTTTAGTAAAAAATTTCATGTTTGTGTCATTTTTTACTTTAACATTAAATAAAAGGTATTTATGTCATTTTCCAACTAAAGTGGCTCCATGGGGTCCCCAAGTTTACCCATGGATTTTCATGGTCGGCCATGGAACATCCAATTAGGGTAGGACATGTGTCAATCTCATCTCATATTATTAAAACTTTATTTTTACATTAAACTACACTAATTACCTCTAATCGCGATTAAGAACGTAAAAGTTACTATTCACCAAAAATTATTTTAATCTCATTGAACAACATTTTACTTCATAATGACAAACATGTATGTCGGATTTTTGAAAATCAAAACACAGAAGTGGTAATATTTCATTTAAACGAAAAATCAGATATTTAACTACCACTTAGTGGTTTCACTATTCATCACAAATTGAAGTTTTTCAGAACAATGCCAAAATTTCACACTAAGCTATAATTTATATTCCGAATTAAAAAATGATGTCTATTTTAAAAATTTACAAACATATAAGTTGCATTAATTAATTTTATAATTAATTCCCGCTGTCACGACAGATAGCGTGTTTTTAAGAAACAATTTATATAAAAAGATTGGCAATTGTTTATGTCCAATTTCAATGTTAAATTAATTCTAATGAACACCATTGGATAAAATTGTAAAAATATATTCTAATTATACTTTAAAACCACTAAATATTATAATTTATCACTATAAATGATTTTGATTAAAAAAGTTTTTTTAAGTATTTTTCACTATTCATAAAAAATTAGAAGTTCTCAGAAAAATACCAAAAATTCAACATAGGATAATTTTGATATTTCGAATCCAAAAATGAAGTCCATTTTGAAATATAAAATTTCTATAATTTTAAAAAGTGGTTATTACTATTCATAACGTCTACTTTGATTAGTCGCGGTGTTTTAGAACTCGAAGTTGCGTACAATGCAAGCTATTTCATTATTGAATGAGAAGCGTATTGTCGAAGCTCGGGGTGTTACAGTGAGGCCCCTGATTATTCGTTTGAGGATGAACAACACCAGGTGTTGTATCATTGAAGTATTTTTATTCCTTTGGCAATGCATGAGACGGTTCTCTGAGACTTCCACAGTTCACATTTAGTAGTGCATCTAGGTGTGACCAAGATTTAAAGAGCCTTTTGGAGTTATTTTTTGTGTATTGGGTTGAAGTGTGAAGTTTTGGAGTCCTTTTCTCCATGTTTGGTCTTCCAGAAGGTCAAGGTTGAGCACTGTGTTATCAGTGGTTTTCTCCAACCATTATATATTCCTTAGTGAATGTGGTAGTACATATCAATTGACGTTGTTATTGGTATAACTTAGGATCATACATGACATGATTCAATTTGGGTGATAGTGGATCATTTTTCAAAATCAATCCACTTTATAGAAATAAAGGAGTCCATCTCTGTGGAATTGTTTTGAGGTAGTATATGAAGGTGGTGGTGATACTCCATGGTGTCCTGAGGGAGATCATTTCAGATAAAGATCCTTGTTTTACAACTTGGGTATTGAGAGGTATCCATCATGCTTTTTGTTATTACTTATGCCTTAACATGGATTTTCATCCATAGATAGATGGCCTGATAGATAAGACTATCCAGACTCTTGAAGACATGTTTCTCTCTTGTGTCTTGGATTTTGGAAGATAGTGGTTGAGGCACTTACCCTTGGTAGATTAATCTTACAAAAAACGTTTTCACTCCACCATTAGTATGTGGACATTTGAAACCTTTTATGGCTAACCGTGCTATTCTCAGTTGTGCTAGACATGGGTGGGAGATTCAGTTTTTCTTGGACCGGAACTAGTGCAGAGAATTACAATGATTGTTCAGGTGATTCGTGAGAGGATGAAGACTGCGCCAAATCATTAGAAATCATATGTTGATCAAAAGGGGATACCTTTGGAGTATGATGTTGGGGATAATGTGTTTCTGAAGGTGAATACCCTTCGTAGGCAGTGACAGTTTGTTCATGGGAGTAAGCTTTCTCCCCAGATTTTTGGGCCTTTTGAGGTGTTGGATAATGTTGTAGTCATGGAATATCGTGTATCACTTCCCTTGCAGATGAGGTGGATACACAATGTTTTTCATGTGTCATGGATCCATCATTATCTTCATGATGACTCTCATGCATTGATTGAGGGTAGATCTATGATGATGCTGATGCATCCTTTGGGGAGAAAAATGTGGATATCAAAGACCACTAAGAGAAGGTGTTGCATGAGCGTTCTATCCCCTTGGTTCATGTCTTGTGGAGACACAGTGGCATGAAGGAGAGTACAAGGGAATACGAGTCATAGATATCTGATCAGAACCAAGAGATGTTTTATGTTTAAATACTTTCATGCAACGATGTTTGCTTTGTGCTTATACCCCTTTTGTGTTTATAATATTGGTTTCTTTTGTATATTTTTATAGCTTTCTCTCTTTTTAATGGTATCTTGATGAGTTGTTGTTCAGAACCATTTTTTTTTCATTTGGGTTGGTTTTGGATTCATGATGTTGACAATGTTCTGAGAGGTATCTGATGTAATGACCTGGATATATCGGGTCCATTACCTTGATGAAATATAGTGGTTGAGCTGATCTAGGAGGTCAAGGTGACTCATCCCAAACACATTTTCAACTTTCCAGTTCTATGAAAAGTGTTTCTAGTTTTATGAATAGTGTCATAGTGACACGAAATTGGTGTCACAGAAACAATTTCACAATCACGGTGTCAAAAAAAGGGTGTCACACAAATGGTGTCATGGAAACGATGTCACAAAAACGGTTTCAATAAAATGGTGTCACAGTAATGGTGTCACAGAAACGATTTCATAGAAATGGTGTCACAGAAAAGGTGTCATAGAAACGGTTTTAGTGTTTGTTAACAGTGTTTCCAAAACTGTTTCATTTTTCATTTTCCAAATTTCCAGATTTTTCCAGTTTCGCCAATTTTACGTTTTCATTAATGGTAGACTCATTCAAACCCTTGTTTTAAGGTATTTAAAGCTAATTCAAATACCATGACTCCTATATTAATTTTCCTATGGCTTGGGATGGTTTTACATGGTCAAAACGTGATCTTTAATGTGATTTTCATTTAATGGAAAATCAATTGTATCTTAAACTAATGCTCCGTTAAATCTTCTAAAGGGATGATATATATTCATCATGTGTTTATAGTCTTTGTTCTCTAGTACTAGACACATGAAGATTTAATTCCATCCCATAGGATTGATTTGATCGAACATTCCTCTTTGTATTTTTTCCCGTTGAATTTATTCTTGTGGCATGTGCACCCTCTGTTTTAGTGAAACCAATCAATATCGATCAATCTTCAATATAAGGTATGATCTATGATCATTATTTTGGGATAATATCTTTCTATTTCTCCTTTCACATTTATTCAATGCTATCTCTGTGTTTCTATTGGACTTTTTTATAGTGTTGACTGGTGTGGTAGTGTTTCTGCATCCTCAGTTGGATACAGTTGTCATGGGGGAGGAGATCATAATCTTTTTTGTGGCTCATTCTCGTATAAAGATATTAAAGAAACATTTGAGGTAGGGGATTAATTGATTCTCTATTATTTTATATGAAAATGTATAGTTAGCATGTTTTAGACCATTGGATCATAATGGAATTGACATATTAAAAATTTTAACTAGATAAATAATTTGATATCAATTGAATGGTAGTGAACCCTGTTTTTCTAGATACTTCGATATCTATACATGTTTTGTATAGATTTTCATTCATGATAGAAAATGGTAAAGAACATAAACTGTTATTAATTGTAAATTAATTTTCAACGATAAAGAGGCATGTAAATTAGTCTCGTAATTCTTGTTGTAATTTGATGTTAACCAAATTTATGAAGTAAGAATGTTTAATCAATTTTCAATATATTACTATTGATGTTACCCATAGTTGTAACTCGAAAATAATAAATCCATTAATTATAGATGGATTAAGGATCAGGTTGTTGGATAAAAAACGATATTACCTCATAGAGTTCTTTTTTACTCTCTTGCTTGTGAAGTCTAGGAGCCTTATGCTTGGAGCTGTGAGATCTCATTGTGTTTGAAGGTTGGATTCCTTGTTTAAGGGATCAGAGCCCAATTTTTATAATTCATGTTTTTCTGTTTCCAGTGTTGTGATATGTGGGGGAAGGGAGACCTATTGGTTATGGTAGTAGTTGATGCCTAGAGTGGTGAGATTCATCTGTTTATGCATGTGGGTGTGGGGGAGGACACTAGATATGATGGAACGAGTTGGATGTGAATGTATGGATTCATTCTGCTTCTTGTTGGTTATTTATCTTCTCTTTCCCCACTAAAAAGGATGTTGTATTACTTACCCATCTTCAGAAATGGGAAAAGAGGCATGGGTTATGCCACGTGCATTCCATGATTAGCTTTCTGATGGAGAATGGGTCTACGCTCTTGCTATAGGTGGAAAAGACCCGACCGGAAGTTCCTATACTCACCTTTTTGATCCCCCATGATTTAGTATCTTAGAATTTTTTTCTATAATTTTTAGGAATTTTGGAAATTAATGATGTAAATAAAGGATCAAAGAAATGATCTTATACCATGCGGTTGGAGCTTGCTACGACACAATGTAGTGGTAGAAATTTTTGAAAGAACAATTGACTTGGGGTGTGATGCTAATGAAATATAATGTGGAAATTGTGTATGGTTAATTATTGTTTAATGAAATTATAAAATTAATATTAAACTAATAAAAAGAGAATAAAGTAATGCAATAATTCTCTTCAAATGTTCATGTGCTTATTTTATACCTAGTCAAAGAAGCGGTAGCCAGGAGTCTGAGATAAGTAGCCTGTAGTTGAGTCAAAGACTACATTATTCCCATAGTCGGGTGGTAAGCTATAGTATATTCTGTACTTTTTGTGTTTCTATACACTAATCCACCATATTAGTTAGGGATAATGAAACTCCAGGTATTCTCAGCCCAGTGTTGTGTTTAACCCATCATTTCGGTATGACGATGGATCCCTGACTACCCCCTTTGGCCTCAATATACTCTCATGGTAGTCAATTATGCTAGATGGCACATCAGTTAGTTTTCCCATATGTGTGTGTATAGTGATGTAATGTCTTGTGGTTACCCACAGATATATTTTGGATATAGTTTCATATGGACTATTATAGGTGTAACATGTATAGGCTATGATGGATTGACGATCCTTTCTCAGTGTATGGGATGTAATGTCTTGAGGTATAATGCCTGATGTATGATACACATTATGTGAGCTGTGGTGAATCCTGGAAACTACCTGCTTACATTTCTTTCATGGAAGTAGGGGTTTTGTTTCATCAGGTTCATGTGGGGGTGCATTGCCTAGGTGTTTGTGGGAATGAATTTTTTGAGAGAGATGCTTAGGATGTGCAAAGTAGGGGCATATCGGAAAACTATTGGGGAAGTAGTATCGGGGTACCCTTGATATTATTTTTTATATTATATAGTCTATTATGAAATACATGGTGATAGTATCAATTGTGAGGCTGGGAAGATTATATACCTATTTAGGTGACGAGTTAGTTTCACTTGTTTTTCATTGTTCCTTAGCATGCTTCCTTTATATTTGAACAAGTTTCTCACGGAAGGCTCCTACTATGAATCTTATTATACTCACCCTCAGTCTATATAATATTTTTTAATCAGGTCACATGGATAAGGTTGGAGATCAGGCTGTTTACTACTATCTTGGGGTTGCAGGAGCTGTTCGAGCTTTGTGGTCGATGTTGTTTTTACATTATTTTGGGTACTTTCTATTTTCCCCTATCAGTTGTAGTAGTTTTGCATGAAATTATATATGTATACTTGGGTTTCCATTTATATTGATGTTTGAGTTGTTGTGGTGTTTTTCTTATCTCTCTCTTTTTCATGGGTTCCCTTAGATGTTAATGCCTCAGATTTGTGTGTCTACTATACCACTGTTCTCGATTCCAACCTCAGGCCTACTAGATATGGGACTCAGGGTCACTATCTCTCTTTTCACATTTCTGGCCCAGGAGGGGTAAACTTTCTGGGGAGGGGGTCATGGTAGTTATCACTGTCGTGTTTTGTTCCTTTATGAAGATAAGAGATATTGTCTATTTCAGGGAGAGTGGGACCCAAGGACTCATCATGTAGTACCTTCTCACCCATAACACATGATTTTCTTGGTTGATGTTGTGTTTGTGACTGATAATGTTTCATCTATTGAAGATTTTACTATTGTTGTTTGTGAATATCTTGATTTTTTCCACAAGATTTCTACAGACATCCTCTAGTGGGATATAAGTAGAGATTACAATTGAATATGCGTAGGGTACCTAACATAAATTGATACCTTTTTATCTTATGGAAGTAATAGTTAAAAAATAGTTAAAGGTTAAATTAAAATACCTATTAGGAAAATTCATCATGCACCCTAGAGTCTCTCTGTGGGCAGCCTTAGTGCTCTTTTCCAAGAAAGTAGACGATTGAATTAAGTTCTGTGTGGACTATAAGAAGTTAAGCTGGGTAACAGTTAAGAACAAATTTCATTTCCACATGTGTATGATTTGTTTGATCAGTTGAAGGGGAAATGTTGTTCTCAAAGATTTATCGTCAGTCAGGTTATCCTGAGCTTAGAGTTTGAGTGTCTAGTATACCAAGGATGGACTTAAAGAGAAGGTATAGGCATTAAGAATATCTTGTAATTCTTTATGGGATAACTAAAAATCATAGAGTTATTATGGATTTGATTAATCAGATATTCCATCATTATCATGAAAAATTTTGGTAGTGTTCGTGGATGATTTTTTTTTATTTGAAATCTTTGTGTGATAATGAGGACTATCAGAGTTTGGTTTGGGAAATTTTTAGAAGACTATATTTTTATGGAATGATTTTAAAAATTAGTTTTTGGATACGAGAAGTGAATTTCATGGGGCACAAAATTTCATAGCATGGATTATCAGTTTATCCAGAGAGGTAAAATGACATCTTCTCCTTGAAGGAACTGCAAAACATCATTGAAAATAGAATCTTCCATGATTTTGTGGGATAATACTAATGGTTCAATAGGGATTTCTCTAAGATGGAATCCTCTTTGTATACATTTACCCCGAACATGGTTGAATTATCATGTAATGTGATCTGTCTGTCATCTTTCGATGAACTGAAAGAACATCTAACAGAAGATCATATTTAGATCTTGCGTGAATCGGGTAAGGGATACGTGGTTTATTTTGATGCATCTTGATGAAGGATGATCATATGGTAGCTTACGGATCACGTCAACTCTGACAACATGAGATGTACTACCCCATTCATGATTTAGAGATTTATACAGTGATGCATGGACTTTGGTGTTGGTGGAACTATCTCTTTGGGGAGAAGTTCACCATGTTATATGATCATAATATTCTGAGATATATCTTTCCTCAGAAGACAAGAATCATAGACATAGTTGATGGATATAATACCAAAAAAAATTTGAATTCAAAATTGCCTTCACCTTAGGGAAAGACAACGTTGTTGTAGATAATCTTCACAGAAAGCTACTGTCACATGCTGTGATGGAATCAGTGGAGAAGTGGAATATTATGGGGATATTTTATCATTTCAAATGGGATGCTCAGGAGGATTTTTTAGGTATAGTTATGAATATATCCCAGTTATCATCATCTCTCATGTATTCCACATTTAGAATTCATGAGGAGGATGATGAGTTTAGCAATGTTTTAGAAAGCCTTTAGGATGGGGTGACCGTACCTAGTTGGTCTCTTTCATCTGATTGCATACATCACATTCTGAATCATTTTTTCATCCCAACACTTTTGATACAGTTAGACTTGTTTTATTTTCATATCATTTGATGGTCTATTCATACTAGAACTATGATGATGTTCTATGATAGGAGAAGAATATTTTGTTGGCTGAGTATGAACCATGAAATCACATAGTTTGTGTCTTACTGTTACATAGGCCAATGGATAAAGGCAGAGCACATGAAACCCTCTAGTTTGCTTCATTATTTTCTGGTTCCAGAATAGAAATGGGATGATGTATGCCTGGAATTTGTTGAGGAATTTCTAAATACACACCAATGGAAAATTTCTATATGGGTTTTTTATGGATTAGTTAATGAGGAATGCACATTTCATATGGATTAGAGACACCACTAATGTCTAAGATGTGGGTAATCTATATGTGCATGAGATTTTGAGATTACATGGGATTCCTTTTACCGTTGTTTTATATAGGGATCGTAGGTTTCACTTGAGTTTCTAGAGATGTATTTAGTAGAAAATGAGTACATAGATTAGGTTGAGAATAACATACCATGAATAAACAGTCATTTAGATGGAGCATGTAATTCAAATCCTGGAGGATATTCTTCTTTCATGTGTCTTGGATTTCAGTGGATAGGGGGATATCCATATGGGGCTAGTTGAGTTGGTTAACAAAAAAATTTATAATTCATCGATAATAATGGATCCGTTGGAGGCATTTCATGGTATCCTGTACAAATCACATATCTTTTGGGAAGATATGGGAGAAGTATATTTGGTTGGGCCAAGTCTATTTCAGGAGATGTCGATGATGATTTTGGATGTGTGGCGACATATAGTTACCACCCAAAGTCGATAGAAATATTATAGAGATTAGCGATGTTGACCTTTGGAGTTCTTTATTAGTGATTGGGGTTTCTTAAACCTTTCTCCTCGTTTGGGTCCCCATCAACATGTAAAACATGTACTGTTGTCTATATGATACGTAAGACTGTATGGGATCCCTGAATGACTATAGAAGTTTTCAAATCAGTCAGCATTATTAGCTTGGTTTGTGGGAATTCTTGATGTTTTCCACATATATCTGATTATGAAATATAAAGCAGATCACACTCACATTCTGAGTGGGGATGAAATTAAGTTACAGAGATATGTTTCTATTTTGGAAGAACCAATTTTGATAATTGACTCACAGAAGAAAGACTTTCTTAGGAAGTCAATTCCATTGTTAAGAGTCATATGGAGACAAGGATCGGATTCTCATGGGACTTTGGAACATGATTAGTTAATGAGGGAGCAATGGCCTCATTTTTTTTCCAGGTATTACATCTTCCACATGACATCAGAGGGATATAATGTATTAATGTTGGGTAGTTTTTAATATCATGGTACCTTTATCATTTATGAGTTCCCTTTATCAATGATCCCTTTTGGTTCAAATCCCATAAAATTATGTTTTTTATATTTTTTGTAGGCTGCCGAGCAGGTACATTCTGGGTACAAGAGGTACAAGATATGTAGGTTAAACCTTTTTACTGGAGGTACGTATTGTGTACTAGAGGTACACGCTATGTAGGTACATGTCATGTACATGTGGTACACATCATGATGGGGTTAAACATCATGTTTTAACCTGCAGAGAATGTTTTTTTTCGGCGTAACGTATCAATAATGGCCTACATGACGTGACCAAGGGGTACACGTCGGGACTCGACCCACACCTAGATTAATGTCATGAGTTTAGATATTATTATATTCCCTCTATTCCCAGACATAATTTAACACCCCAAGCTTCCACGGTACGTTTCCCTTCGAATAATGCAATAGCGTGTGTTGTACGCAACCTCGAGCTCTAACACACACCACAACTAATTAAACTAGCCGTTGTGAATAGTAATACCTACTTTTTGAAATTTTATAAATTTTATTTATCAAAATGGACTTCATTTTTGGATTCGGAATATCGAAATTAGCCTATGTTGAATTTTGGGTATTTTTCTGAGAACTTCTAATTTTTTATGAATAGTGAAAAATACTTAAAAACAATTTTTTTAATAAAAATAATTTATAGTGATAAATTATACTATTTAGTTGTTTTAAAGTATAATTAGAATATATTTTTACCATTTTATCCAATGGTGGTCATTATAATTAATTTAACATTGAAATTGGACATAAACAATTGCCAATCTTTTGATATAAATTGTTTCTTAAAAACACGCTATTTGTTTTAACAGTGGGAATTAATTATAAAATTAATTAATGAAACTTATATGTTTGGAATTTTTTAAAATAGACACCATTTTTGAATTCAGAATATCAATTATAGCTTAGGGTGAAATTTTGGCCTTATTCTGAAAGACTTCAATTTTTGATGAATTGTGAAACCACTAAGTGGTTGTTAAAAACTGATTTTTCATTAAAATGAAATATTACCACTTGTTTGATTTGATTTTAAAAAATCCGACATACATGGTTGTCATTAAGAAGAAAAATGTGGTTCAATGAGATTAAAATAATTTTTTGGTGAATAGTAACTTTTAAGTTCTTAATCGCGATTAGAGGTAATTAGTGTAGTTTAAGGTAAAAATAATGTTTTAATAATATGAGATGAGCTTGACACTTGTCCTACTTATATTGGATGAGGCATGGCCGACCAAGAAAAACCATGGTTCAACTTGGGGACCCCATGGAGCCACATTGATTGGAAAATGACATTTATATATATTTATTTATTGTTAAAATTAAATTGACACAAACATGAGTTGTTTTACTAAAACAGTTTTTAAGTGAGGTTACACAAGTCCAAATTTTAACTATAAATATTAATTAGAAAGATAAAAAGATTTCCTACATCATAGTATTTTTTTTATAATTTTTAGACGTTAAATAAATTAATCTATTTATGACATCATTATGATGCAGCGATGACCTCATTATTTAACGATTTTAATAAAATGAAAAGATAATGTAAAATCCAAGGCTTACACTTGTCCAAAGACTATTGGATGGGTATATTTAGAACCCTTATCACCTTAGACACGATTTATATAAGTTTTGGACCTTTAGAATCCGAAAATCATTGTATAATAATGTATCATTTCAATCATTCCAAAAGAGCCCCTCCTCTCCTCTTATAAAAGGCCCCCACCTCTACCACCTTATTCATACTTTCAAGCCTTTTGGTTCGGCCCACCTCTGCCAAAATACTCTCCCAACTTCTCTCCCTTCATCCTAGAAGCTTTACTTTAGTCAGAAAGCCGTCCTATGGAGTCCTTTTGATCAAATCAAAATGAAGAACCCGAAGAAGAGGTAACATTTTCATCACCCTCTTTCAAGTTTCTTTCTTCTTCCACTCCCTCTTTGTTTATTATTTCAATTCTAAAATTATAACTCCAGTATCATCTATATACTGTGATGTTACTATAAATATGGAACAACCATATTCAGTATTCTACCCATCATTTGAATGACATGTCACCATACGTGCGTACGTACGGCTTACCGTCTCCACATCGTGGTGTAATTGTTATTCAATATATTATTATTTAGATGGGTATAATAATGATATGTAATTCATGTAAATAATAAATATAACATGATAATGATTCTGTATATATGATATACTATCCAATTATATATTATTTTAAAATCATAATAATGATATTGTCACTGGTGCGTACGTACGGACTACCGTCTCCACGAACGCGATGAGATTCATTCTCCGTCGTATCCATTCAAGTATAATTATCATTATATGATTTAAAAATAATTTTTAATGACATGATATCATTCTGGATATGAATAAGATACATCATATCCATGAAAAACACGACTTACGTAACAAAACATATAAAAGAAAATGAGTAAGTTAACACCCGAAACAACGATAAATCTAAGATATTGTTAACACAGCAATATTAAAAGATCATATATGATATCATATGAATGTATATGATTCTTGTATAATTTAATAACAATTATTTCACCATTATACAGGAGGTTAACCTACCCCAACCAAGGAAAAGTACAAGGTAAGGGTTTACTTCACAACCTCTTCATTATCCAAGGTTGTTTATACATAATTATCTACTGGGACCTCGTTATCATCCACATCCATGTTTCTTAAAAATGTCTTTCAAAACATTTTTACTATTAAATGGAAAATGGGTTAAAGTCATTTATACCCTTATACGTTTTTGAAAGGAATCTTACCGTCATTTTCCAAACAATGTACTTTTTGACCTTTTTGACAAATTTAAGGTAAGAATGTTTTTTTAACTTATACGGAAGGTGCGGCTATTTTCCGCCATTATAACTTCGTCGAAGCTTCCCTTACAAGATTATAATAATATTTTCAAAGTAAATGTATTATTTTATAATAATGGGAATTTTAAATGATTTCAAAAAAGAGAGATATTTCTCTCAAATAGCTTTGATTTCATCCATGTCAACATCCTTTGATGGGTTTTAAGTTTATTTGAAATTGATTTATGATACAAAACTTCCATTTGAGCATTTTGTGAAACATTTGACTGTGGATGTGTTATTTTTATACCATCCATAGTTTATGTAGAAACTGTTGACATTTCATATGCTAGTTTTAATACGAATATTTATGTTATGTTTAAACCTATTCATATGAGGAATGTATTGGACTTAATAAGTGACGGGTGGAGCCCGCTATAACTCCTCGATGCATCGGTAGGTCTCATGAGATAAATAGACGTGGAATTGGACGAGGCCCTTTCCTAATTTGATTTATGGTTTTGGCCGAGGCCTTAATCATTTTAGACATCTTGGCAGAGGCCTTGACAAAATGTTTCAGAATGTCTGGCATTATACATTCCCTCATTATGAAAGTGGTTATTGATATTTCATGTGATTATTCGTCTAGTAGAATATCCATGTGAGTAAGTAATGGCATTATTTTATTTTACATTTTCCATATTATGCTGAAGTTCAAGTTCAATAAGGCTTTTGTTTTAGTCATACATTGCCTTAAATGCTTATGTTTTCTTATCAATGTTTCCGCTATATTGTTATCCTTACGGAGCATTTGAGCTCACCCCTTTCAATGTTTTATTTTTCCCGGGATGTGAAGAAGTGTATTAAGACTGACTTGAAAGAATTGTCAGTGAGGATATGAGTGTGGACTAGGGAGACCATGTTATTGTAGTTTTCATTTTTATGATGTAATGTAATGTTTATGAATGTATCTAGTGTTTCCAAGGCTACTAAACTAATCGGTCTTTCGAGACATGATCTTTTGTGATCATGCCAATTTTATGAAGTAATGCACCGACTCTGGGTAGCTGGGGTCGGGGCGTTACAGTTGGTATCAGAGGCAGTTTAGTACTAACCTTGGAATCTAGATTTAGATAAACTCTGATTAGAGCACATAGCCCGAAGATAGACTTTGAGGATTAGTATAGAAGAACTTCCTAGAATTTTGGTATTGTAGAGATGTTGTGAGTTTTCCGAGCAATACATCCCTGTCTGGATATGAGCAGGTAGATGCGGCAGTGGCACAGATGTACCTAGGGGTAAAACTCAAAAACACCGCTTTGAGAAAGACTCGAACGGGAACTGGTGCACGACAATGGGCATTGCTGCACTCTTGGTTACGACACTCTCGGGGGATATGCTTCGGATAATTTTCATTTTCTTTACAAACCACTATGAAGGGTTATGAGTATATGATTCTTCAAAGAAATCATTTTTATGGATTATATCCATAAATAGTTCAATTTATGTTCAGTATCTTACTAGTTTGTAATTATGTATTTTGATTCATAAACTAATATAGTTTATGCCATTGTTTAGAAATGGCGCCTAGTGGAAGGAATGTAAACTGTATCAATGCACGCACTCCGTGCAAGGATTGCCCTCCTGCTCAAGATAATTATTATGGAGCTGGAGATACAACTGGTGCTGGTCAACTTATTACCATACTGGGACAACTCACGCAGGTTATGAATAACAACCTTACTCGTATGGAGCACCCTGATCCACAACGTGGAGGATCAATGCTAGAACGTTTCATGAGGAAACATCCACCAACCTTCAATGGGAGTACAAATCCTATAGTAGCTGAGCAATGGATAAATTCCTTATAGAAAATATTCCATGCCTTGGGGAGTAGTGAAAGGGAGAAAGTTGTCATTGCAGTTTACCGCCTCACTGGAGATGCCGATCAATGGTGGTCACTAATTCAAAACACAAAGGAAGAAGATGAATTAACAAACATGGAATGGTAGGAGTTCAAAGAGCTGTTCTTAGAAAAATACTTTCCTCGAGACCATCGAGTGGATATGGAAAGGCAATTTCTGAGTCTGAGGTAGAAGGAGGATGAGAATGTCGCAAAGTATGACGCTAACTTTACAAGGTTAGCAAGTTATGCTGCAGATTACATACGTAACCCAAGAAGTAAGACTGATCGTTTCTTTGATGGGTTAAAACCATTTCTCCGTCGAGCATTAGTATCACAAACCTTCTCTTCATACGAAGGTATTGTCTCGTGCGCTATCAAGACGGAAAAGGAATTCTCTAAGTCTTATGACCTTAAATCAAAGCAAGATAAGAAGATATCCGCTGAAAACTATGGGAAAGGAAATAAGGAAACATGGAATAAGGGTAGAAATGAATTTCCACCCTGTGATAATTGTGGTAGGAAGCACCCTGGTGCCTGTCTAAAAGGAAAAGTAGTATGTTACAAGTGTGGTGAAAAAGCCCACCAAGCTCATGAATGCAAGGGAAAGAAAGCGGCTGTCAACGTGGAATGATATAATTGTAGAGAGAAGGGACATTATGCAAATGAATGTACTAAGCTTCAGAAGAACTTACCTCAGAAGAGGCCAGGGGATCAGGGCCAGGCTTATGTTATCACTACTGCTGAGGTGGAAGCTCCGAAAGATGTGGTGGCAGGTAATTTAATGGTTTCCTCAAGTTTAGAAAATGCATTATTTGATTCTGGATCATCGCATTGTTTCATATCTTCCCAGTTTGCTAAGAATATTAGATATTTCCAATTTGATTTAACAAGGGATTTGTCGGTCAAAACCCCTAAGGGAAGTATTATTGCAACAAAGTTTTGTCGATTAGTTCCCATTAGAGCACCTAAATGTTCTTTACCTGCTGATCTCATCGTCATACCCATGATTGAATTTGATATAATCCTCGGTATGGATTGGCTTTCAGACCATGATGCAAAAATTTATTGTAAGTGGAAAGAGGTTACGATTCTTGATGATGATGATAAGGAACACCTTTTCTTTAGAGTAGAATCATCGCCACATAATTCTTATCTAGATCCACCCCCAGTAGCTCAACTAAATTCAATTATTGGGGAGGAATAGAAGGAAATTACTGAGGGTGGGGAAAGGAATATATAAATAGAGGATGTACCTAGTGTGAGAGAATATGTTGATGTGTTTCCGGAAGATTTACCTGGACATCCTCCAGAATGAGAAGTTGAGTTTTCCATTGATTTAATTCCTGGATCAAGGCCCATATCGAAGACCCCTTATGGAATGGCCACTGTGGAATTAGGTGAACTAAAGAAACAACTAGAGGAATTGAGTAATAAGGGATTTATTCGCCCTAGTGTTTCTCCTTGGGGAGCCCCTGTTCTTTTTGTTAAGAAGAAAGATGGATCTATGAGGTTGTGCATCGACTATAGGGAGATCAATGCTATAACAATAAAGAACAAGTATCCCCTACCTCGCATTGATGATTTGTTTGACCATCTGCATGGAGCTAAATACTTTTCAAAGATTGACCTTCGGTCTGGATACCATCAGTTGTGTGTGAAGAAGGAAGATGTTCCAAAGACAGCATTTCGAACAAGGTACGGGCATTACGAGTTTACACTAATGCCTTTTGGATTGACTAATGCACCCTCTGTTTTCATGGATCTAATGAATAGAGTTTTCAATGAATATCTTGATGACTTTGTAGTGGTATTTATTGATGATATATTTGTATACTCCAAAAGCCACGAAGATCATGAAAATCACTTACGCATTATCCTGAAGACTCTTTGAAGACATGAATTATATGGGAAATTTAGCATGTGTGAATTCTGGCTTCAGGTGATTTCTTTTCATGGCCATATTGTCTCTAAGGATGGAATTTCCGTTGATCCTTCTAAAACAAAGGCAATCCAAGAATGGCCAGAACCGACAAGTATAACTGAGGTACGCAGTTTTATTGGTTTAGCAGGTTATTATCGACGTTTCGTCCAGAATTTTTCCAGATTGGCTAACCCATTGACAAAGATCACACGTAAAGGGATTAAATTTGTCTGGACAAAAGAGTGTGAAGAATGTTTTGAAGAACTGAAGAGAAGATTAGTCGACGCCCCTGTATTGACTCTACCATAGGGGAATGATGGGTTTGTTATTTATAGTGATGCATCAAAGAAAGGACCTGGTTGTGTCCTTATGCAGAATGATAAGGTTATTGCCTATGCATCATGACAGCTAAAAATTCATGAGCAAAACTATCCTACTCATGATCTTGAGTTAGCAGCTGTGATCTTTGCTTTAAAGATATGGAGACATTAACTCTATGGTGAAAAATGTGAGATTTATACTTATCACAAGAGTTTGAAGTATATTTTCTCACAAAAAGAACTCAACATGAGGCAAAGGTGATGGCTTGAACTACTGAAGGATTATGATTTCACGATACATTACCACCCGGGGAAGGCAAACAAGGTGGAAATTGCTTTGAGTAGAAAAGACCATGGAGTTTTGAATGTGATGAGAATTGAAAGGGATCCAATTTTCATGGATCTAGTGAAGATGGACATGGGAATAAATAGGGAAGGTAAAACATCAATGCTTTTCCAAATGGTTGCCAAACCATCATTACTAGAAATGATTAAGAGTTCTCAGACCAATGATGAAGAATTTCAGAAGAAGATTAAAGATGTGAATGATGGAAGATTGAGGGACTTTGTGTATAAATATGGAATTTTGAAATTTGGGAAGAGACTTTGTGTTCCCGATATACATGATCTAAAAAAGGAATTTCTGGATGATGCTCATAGTTCCAATTTCTCTATACACCCTGGGAGCACCAAAATGTATAGCGATTTGAAGGAACATTTTTTGTGGGACAATATGAAGAGGGAGATTACTGATTTTGTGTCGAGGTGTATGCTTTGTCAACAAGTGAAAGCTGGAAGGAAACATCCTGGTGGAGTATTTCAACCGCTTCTAATACCTAAGTGGAAATGGGATAATATTACGATGGACTTTGTCATGGGACTACCAAATACTCCTAGAAGGAATGATGCAATATGGGTCATTGTTGATCGTCTTACTAAGTCAGCACATTTTCTGGCTATACGGGAGGATCTACCACTTGAACGTCTAGCAAGACTATATATTAATGAAGTTTTAAGACTTCATGGAGTACCCCTATCGATTGTTTCTGATCGTGATCCTCGTTTTACTTAAAGATTTTGGAAAAGTCTTCAAAAGGCCTTGGATACTGAACTCCGTTTGAGTACTGCCTATCACCCTCAAACAGATGGACAATCAGAACGGACTATTCAAACCTTATAAGACATGTTGAGATCATGCTCTCTTGACTTTCACGGTATGTGGGATCAATATTTACCACTGGTAGAATTTTCCTATAACAATAGCTTCCATTCAAGCATTCAGATGGCACCTTATGAAGCGTTATATGGAAAGAGATGTCGTACACCAACCTGTTGGGATGACGTTGGTGAAAGAAAAATTGTGGGACCAGAACTAGTGGAAGAAACAATGGAAAAGGTTAAGGTAATCCAAAACCACATCAAATCAGCTCAAAGTAGGCAGAATAGATATGCCGATAACAGAAGAAAGGTTTTGGAATTTCAGGTGGGAGATCATGTTTTCCTAAAGGTATCTCCATTGAAGGGAGTTATACATTTTGGTATGAAGGGTAAGTTGAGTCCCAGGTACATCGGACCTTTCGAAATTCTAGATCGTATTGGGGCTGTAGCTTATCGTTTGGCGATGTCGCCAAATCTCTCCAAAGTTCACGATGTTTTCCACATATCGCTATTGAGAAAATACATGTCCGACCCAACACATGTACTTACCTATGAGGAATTAGAACTGGAACCCGATCTATCCTATTGCAAAGAGCCCATCAGAATTCTTGATGTGAGGGAGAAGGTGCTGAGAAACCGGACGACTCGTCTGGTAAAGGTTTTGTGGAGAAATCATAAAATGGAAGAGGCAACGTGGGAACCTGAGGAACTTATGATGAAGAAACACCCGAGTCTTTTTATGCTGTAATACCCTAGAAATTGCGAGGATGCAATTATTTGAAGGAGGGGAGAATGTAACACCCCAAGCTTCCACGGTACGTTTCCCTTCGAATAATGCAATAGCGTGTGTTGTACGCAACCTCGAGCTCTAACACACACCACAACTAATTAAACTAGCCGTTGTGAATAGTAATACCTAATTTTTGAAATTTTATAAATTTTATTTATCAAAATGGACTTTATTTTGGGATTCGGAATATCGAAATTAGCCTATGCTGAATTTTTGGTATTTTTCTGAGAACATCTAATTTTTTTATGAATAGTGAAAAATACTTAAAAAAATTTTTTTTAATCAAAATTATTTATAGTGATAATTTATACTATTTAGTGGTTTTAAAGTATAATTAGAATATATTTTTACCATTTTATCCAATGGTGGTCATTTGAATTAATTTAACATTGAAATTGGACATAAACAATTGCCAATCTTTTGATATAAATTGTTTCTTAAAAACACGCTATTTGTTGTAACAGCGGGAATTAATTATAAAATAAATTAATGCAACATATATGTTTGGAATTTTTTAAAATAGACATCATTTTTGAATTAGGAATATCAATTATAGCTTAGGGTGAAATTTTGGCCTTATTCTGAAAAACTTCAATTTTTGATGAATAGTGAAACCACTAAGTTGTTGTTAAAAACTGATTTTTCGTTAAAATGAAATATTACCACTTCTGTGATTTGATTTTCAAAAATCCGACATATATGGTTGTCATTAAGAAGTAAAATGTGGTTCAATGAGATTAAAATATTTTTTGGGTGAATAGTAACTTTTAAGTTCTTAATCGCGATTAGAGGTAATTAGTGTAGTTTAAGGTCAAAATATTGTTTTAATAATATGAGATGAGCTTGACACTTGTCCTACTCTTATTGGATGAGTCATGTCCGACCAAGACAACCCATGGGTCAACTTGGGGACCCCATGGAGCCACTTTGGTTGGAAAATGACATTAATATATATTTATTTAATGTTAAAATTAAATTGAAACAAACATGAGTTGTTTTACTAAAACAGTTTTTAAGTGGGGTTACACAAGTCCAAATTTTGACTCTAAATATTCATTAGAAAGATAAAAATATTTCCTACATCATAGTATTTTCTTTATAATTTTTAGACATTAAATAAATTAAATTATTTAGGACATCATTATGATGCAGCGATGACCTCATTATTTAACGATTTTAATAAAATGAAAAGATAATGTAAAATCCAAGGCGTAAACTTGTCCAAAGACTATTGGATGGGTAGATTTAGAACCCTTATCACCTTTTCCACGAATTATATAAGTGTGGGACCTTTATAATCCGAAAATAATTGTATAATAATGTAACATTTCAATCATTCCAAAAGAGCCCCTCCTCTCCTCTTATAAAAGGCCACCACCTCTACCACCTTACCCACACTTTCAAGCCTTTTGTCTCGGACAACCTCTGCCCAAATACTCTCCCAACTTCTCTCCCTTCATCCTAGAAGCTTTAATTTAGTCAGAAAGCCATCCTAATGAGTCCTTTTGATCAAATCAAAAGGAAGAACCCGAAGAAGAGGTAACATTTTCATCACCCTCTTTCAAGTTTCTTTCTTCTTCCACTCCCTCTTTGTTTATTATTTCAATTATAAAATTATAACTTCAGTATATTATATATACTGTGATGTTATTATAAATATGGAACAACCATATTCAGTATTCTACCCATCATTTGAATGATATGTCACCATACGTGCGTACGTACGGCTTACCGTCTCCACGTCGTGGTGTAATTGTTATTCAATATATTATTATTTAGATGGGTATAATAATGATATGGAATTCATGTAAATAATAAATATAACATGATAATGATTCTGTATATATGATATAATATCCAATTATATATTATTTTAATATCAAAATAATGATATTGTCGCTCGTGCGTACGTACGGACTACCGTCTCCACGAACGCGATGAGATTCATTCTCCGTCGTATCCATTCAAGTATAATTATCATTTGATGATTTAAAAATAATGTTTAAGGACATGATATAATTCTGGATATGAATAAGATACAACCTATCCATGAAAAACATGACTTATGTAACAAAACATATAAAATAAAATGAGTAAGTTAACACCCGAAACAACGATAAATCTAAGATATTGTTAACAAAGCAATGTTAAAAGATCATATATGATATCATATGAATGTATATGATTCTTGTATAATTTAATAACAATTATTTCACCATTATACAGGAGGTTAACCTACCCCAACCAAGGAAAAGTACAAGGTAAGGGATTACTTCACAACCTCTTCATTATCCAAGGTTGTTTATACATAATTATCTACTGGGACCTCGTTATCATCCAAATCCATGTTTCTTAAAAATGTCTTTGAAAACATTTTTACTATTAAATGGAAAATGGGTTAATGTCATTTATACCCTTATATGTTTTTGAAAGGAATCTTACCGTCGTTTTCCAAACAATGTACCTTTTGACCTTTTTGACAAATTTAAGGTAAGAATGTTTTTTTAACTTATACGGCGGGTGTGGCTATTTTCCGCCATTATAACTTCGTCGAAGCTTCCCTTACAAGCTTATAATAATATTTTCAAAGTAAATGTATTATTTTATAATTATGGGACTTTTAAATGATTTCAAAAAAGAGAGATATTTCTCTCAAATAGCTTTGATTTCATCCATGTCAACATCCTTTGATGGGTTTTAAGATTATTTGAAATTGATTTATGATACAAAACTTCCATTTGAGCATTTTGTGAAACATTTGACTGTGGATGTGTTATTTTTATACCATCCATAGTTTATGGAGAAACAGTTGACATTTCTTATACTAGTTTTAATACGAATATTTATGTTATGTTTAAACCTATTCATATGAGGAATGTATTAGACTTAATAAGTGATGGGTGGAGCCCGCTATAGCTCCTCGATGCATCGGTAGGTCTCATGAGACAACTATAAATGGAATTGGCTGAGGCCCTTTCCCAATTTGATTTATGGTTTTTGCTGAGGCCTTAATCATTTTAGACGTCTTGGCCGAGGCCTTGAAAAAATGTTTCAAAATGTCTGGCATTATACATTCCCTCATTATGAAAGTGGTTATTGATATTTCATGTGATTATTCTTCTAGTAGAATATCTATGTGAGTAAGTAATGGCATTATTTTATTTTACTTTTTCCATATTATGCTGAAGTTCAAGTTCAATAAGTCTTTTGTTTTAGTTATACATTGCCTTAAATGCTTATGTTTTCTTATGAAAGTTTCCTCTATATTGTTTTCCTTACAGAGCATTTGAGCTCACCCCTTTCAATGTTTTAGTTTTCCCAGGATGTGAAGAAGTGTATTATGACGGACTTGCAAGAATAGTCAGTGAGGATATGAGTGTGGACTAGGGAGACCATGTTATTGTAGTTTTCATTTTTATGATGTAATTTAATGTTTATGAATGTATCTAGTGTTTTCAAGGCTACTAAACTAATCGGTCTTTCAAGACTTGATCTTTTGTGATCATGCCAATGTTACGAAGTAATGCACCGACTCTGGGTAGCTGGGGTCGGGGCGTTACACATAATTTCTCTTTATCCTAGTCTACTCATAAGAGATTTTTAGAGATTCATCACATTCTAGATCTATCTCATCAATATTGGATCTTTATTGAATCTATTGTGAATCTCTCAGGGAAACTGTTATTTTTAGTTCCACCATGAAGTTTATTGTGATAGGGCACTATCCTTTTGTGATCAGTTTCACAGATCCATGCTGGATTATTCTTGTTGTTTTCTTCTGACCCCATTGTGATATATCATTCTGGATTCCTTTTCCTTCAATTGTAGTGGTGTGTAAGATAATAATTCTTGAGGCACGTGGATTTTCTTCTATCCAGCAACCCATTTTCCTCTAAATAAAATTTATCATAACAAAAATTGGATTCCTCGGCCATCATTTTTATTGATGGGTTTCTCTAATCTTGGAGTCCATTATAAGAGTGTGCATCCCAAGATTTTAGGCAGGTTGTTCCATATCTATCCAATGATATTGATCCTGATAGATATTGCTTTATTAAAATATGTTTTCTAAATTGGCATGATTATTTATGTCTGTTGAAAATGGTTTTGGATGATAAATGTGTTTTACATGGATTTTAGTAACTCTATTTTGAAATGGTTCTTAATGGTTTTCATAGACTTTAATATTTTTTAAATTCAGCACATGGGCTATCATGGGTACTTAGGTAGAAGGTTTAGTTTGATGATATCATCTATTATTTTGTGATTTCCAAGGAGGATTGTCTTGGGTCTTTCTTCAATTTTCTAAGAATATTGTTCTAGGAGACCAATATTGAAATTTTGTGGGGTTTACTCATGGGGTATTCCTCTAGATACTAGGCATGTTGTTCTAGGATCAATTTTTGTGCACTTGATTTTTGTCGTATGAGTAGTCTACAACCTAGTCTTGTAGTATTACATATTGTTGGGATACCTATGAATCTATATTTTAATTCTAGGATTTATGAGTTAGCCTTTATATGTATGTTTATGCCTGTGAAAAATGTTATGGATTTTCTTTTTGATATTGATATACCTAAATTTATTAGAACTATGTAAAATTGAAATCATTACCTGGTTTTTTATAAAACAACTTTACTGCTGATAATTCTATGTTGTTTTTTAAAATGAGAATACATTAATTCTTATACTGATACTGGTTATGGAACACCTGGGTGGGATCCTGCTAAATCAATTATCTCACACCCTACACACTTATTTAGTGGTGTGTTGACCTTTTTTTGTCCCCCGATGTTGGGAAAGGCATGGTGTCGCACTGAGTCAGTGAGGTACATTCCAACAGGGATGTGAAGATGGTGGTGAGATGGTGGGAGTTTGTCCACACCATCACTTGGAGTCACCATTGGGTGTGGTCCTTTGTAGTTCCACTGGTCTTTTGGAGTTTTTCTACCATTATAGTTGTACTATTTCTACTTTCTATCTATCTGTTATGGAAAATTTATTTCTTAGACTTCAATTGTTCCCCTCATATTTTATATATGTATGCCATGTTTTTTTTCAGGTTGGGAGAAATTGTTCACTCAGTTTTATCATTCGATGCTAGGGTGTTTTTCACTAGCCTGTGGGGATCAGTAATGTCCTTTGGGTATCTAACAGATTGGTTCGAGTGCTGGTTTTGATGGAAACCCAGGTCGGTTTGTAACAACATGACTAAACAACCGTTTAGAAAAAATATATGTATTCTTAAATCAATTATTTTTCATTAATATTATTATTATTTTATTTATAAAAATTATAAAACTATTGAATTCATTTTATTCATGTGGAAAACATATAAATTTCATAATTTTATTAATTTTATTCATACCTATCAACATAAAGACTAGGATATATTATTCATGTTTGTATAAAAATATTTTAATAGAGTGTTATGTTTCATTAAAACATGATGTTTTGTGCATCACCAAAAATCAAAGGGATTGATTTTATTCAAAGAAATATATCATCATGTATCATGTTGTTAAATAAAAATCAATTATTTATGTCATAATTCATACATTATATTAACCCAATATTCACATTTTAATATATAGGTGTTTTATAAATTTTAAAAATAATAAAATTTTGGTAACATTATTATTGTGAAAATATGTTTACTAGGGGAAGGGTGTAAATCCAAGATATTAGTGTATTGTTTAAAACTAATCTGGTATAAATCATATTTTAAAAAATTATTTTGACATTTTTATGTCACATATTCATACTACTATCCATTTTAACCCATTTTCCACGAGTATAGAATTATTTATTTTTAATATCTTAGGAAATCCCTTCTATGTCCTCTCCCACACATATAAAATAACACACCTTCATTCTCTACATTAAAAAAATTTGTACCATATATCTTGAACAAACCCTACAAAATTTTTATAATGAACATACATAGTCATTATTTATAGGTTTTTATCTTCTGAAAATACCATTCCTAGGGTTTTTATGAATTGATATGCAGAAGGCCAATCGAAGGAGAGGTAATCACCATTCCTAAAATCATTCAAAATATTTCATTTTTACACCCATTAATATTTTTATTGTAAATAATATAATAAATTTATTAAACTAAATATATTGAAATGATATTTACAATAAGGAACCACTTTTATTCACCCTCTTGTACTTGAAATGAGATGTGGAAGTGTCTCTCATGTTTATGTGCGGACTACCACCTCCATATAAGGGTTTAATCAATTTCCCATAAACATTATCCATTGAGGAATATTATGATGACATTAATGTTTATAAATTATATTTATTACATAATTATTATTATGGAATTATAATATCATAACTAATTTATTACCTTCTAATCCATTAGAAAACGATTATGTTGCTTATATGTGTGGACTCCCACATCCATGAAGAGATGTGACCCAATTTTAAAATCCAATTTACATGGATGGTAATAAGGATATTTTTTATGCATATAAATAATAAATATGATATATTAATTACATATTGAATTTGAAATATTATTTAAATTTATATTTTTTCATCTGTTCAAAAGTGAAAAATAACATTCACACAAACATACAACTTACTATCTCCATAAACAATGTAAATAATTTTTCAAAATATAAATTTTATGGATGATTATAAATATATATTATTAGTATATATGATATTTATATATTGTTTTCTTCTCTATAGTTTATGGATTCATTTTCAATTTATATGGAAAGGAACTATTGAACAGAAACATACATGTGAAATGAAATAGTTAACACCTGAAGATGATGAATTTAAAAACGAATTATTAGTAAATGGTTGTTGAAATGAAAATATAGGAAAATATATGATATTATAATTCATTTTATTACTATATTATATAATATTATAAAATTAATTACTAATATATATGAGGTTAGATTAATTTAGAACCGATGCGAACTTGAGGTAATAGATTTTAGACTCACTTTTATTTCAGGGATATACAATTCATATTCCCAACACATTTGTTTTATGATGTGTATGTAATAAAAAAAGAATTTATTTTGGGTTTATTATCATGAAACATATGTGGATTTATATTTACTTCTATGATTACCACATTCATGAGATTTTATGATAATGTTACCAAAGTAGTAACGGTTTTATATTTCAATATCATTTTTACCATGATAGTTTATGACTAAGTATTAAATGATGAAATATCATGATCTACCTATAATGAATCCTATGAATTTTCATATCATCATGTTACATATGGATTTTACATTATTCCCTATAATATTCCTCACTTTCAAAACTCAATACAATGAATTATTATTTTATATGAAAATGGACATTATTTCTCTTTTCATTCAAAAACAATTCTTCTTGCATATCAATGTTTTGAAAAAAAATTCTTGAATAATTTGTTATATTCTATTATGATTTGTTATTAAAAATATTTTTACAATTAATTTAATATATATAATGTTTTTTAAAATTAATATTCTTATGGTTTTCAAAATGATGTACTTTTATGTTTTACTGAAAATTTGAATAAAATATTTGTTTTATTGTACATGAAAAAAGAGGAATTTCATACGATTGTGGACACTAAATTCATTTAAGAATACATAAAAATATTGAAAGAGAATATTAAAATAATATATATATTTTATATGTGTTAATTTGGTATATTTTAAATAACTGATTTCAATGTAAAAAGGGTATTTTCGTGGATAAATATACAATGAAATATTTTAAAATAATTTTCATTTATGATCACATCATTTTATGTTACATTTGATTTACATTGGATATGATCCAATGATACAATATTTGTTATTATTTTACAAGGTATACTGTTATGATGATTAAATGTTTTTGAATCCCATTTTATCAATGGGGTTCTGTATGGTGAAATGTTAAAATGACTATCAAACATGTTTCCATTCAATGGTTTATGATATATAATGGATGGTTTGTAGTCATACATATTTAGGATATAATTATATGATGGGTGGTACATAAAGTATATATATATAAAATTTATTTGGTAAATTTGGATATCTCATAAGATAATAAGTACTATAATGTGGAGTGATCAATTTTTACAAAGGCAATTTGTCCCCCATGATAGTCAGGAGAGTTTTCCTTGAATAATGATATGAGGAAATAGTGATTGAACACAGTCAGCTAAAATATTATTGGAATTCATCCTTGAATATGGAGGTGATTTGGAACGATAATTTATAATCCAAAACACATGTCTTCCACTGATATCATCCTCTCATGGGTCATGTTCTTTTATCATCTTATGATTCATGACATATAAACATCTAGGCCTTATTCAATGAATCAATATTATAATCTATGATATGGTGGGTATTGTTTTAAAATATTAATATACTGATCTCATACCATAAATCTCATATTATTTATAGTGATCATTGATATATCCCTTGTTTAAAATTACTAATAATATGATCTCCACCTTTGTTATGTTTCCATTCCATGTATTTTGATTAACAATTTTATGTATGATAAATATAAGAAGGGTTCTAGTGTTGAAGAAATTTTTGGGGATATTATATTGATATCTTATTAATAATAATATTATCTATCAAGTTTTCCAATTATGTTAAAACTATGTTATTTTATAATGGATATTATTTTTATGTATTGAATATTCATATAATAAGATGAAATATTTATGTATGAATAGTATGCGTCTCTAAATAAAACAGATTATATATATATATATTAATGTATAGGGGAACACCTACCACATACTTAATAGAGTCATTATATATAATAAAATTGAATAATTCACCCATGATTTCCTAATATTAGAAAATAAGACAAAAAATATCCAAATTTACGTATTGTTCTATATGAAAAATGAGATGAATGAAATAAAAACAAGGACCATCGGTGTTCCATTAACCTCACACATAGAATTACACATTTATAGATGGATCATCAATCATGTCATAGTTAAGAAAACATAATAGGAAAGAAAAAATTATAGATGGATAGAAACTAGTTAAAATGGGGTTACATGGTTTAGCAATGTTACTACATTAAAGGAGAGAGAGTGTTTATAAAATTAAAATAATTTTACAGTTAGAAAAATTATAGAGAGGGAATGGTATAATAAAATCTCAAAGAAATAAAATGAATGTTTTATGGGCCACTAGATTTACAATGAATCCCCACCCATTATCGGGCATTCACCACTACACCCCCATTTAAATGGATTTCTTCAAACTAAACCTAAAAAATATTTGTGGGCCATTTTCACCAAATCATTCACTTTTTAAAAAAATACTGGTAATCATTCATATTGTATCCACATAAAACCTCATAAAATTTACATTCCAAATGGAAAATATTTTGTAACATTAATTATATAAGATATTGAATTGATTTTTAATTAAATGTTACCAAAACATTTAAAAACATTATACATAAGGTTCTTGGACTTATCAGGAGTTGGGGGTAACCATTTAATTCCACTCTATATCAAAGAGATCCCTTACATTTTTGAAAATTAAATAGTTTTGTGGATTGATGGAGATAAATAGTGTAACTTTTTATTTATTTAGGGGTGGTTTGATTACTTCTTGATTAGTGTTATAATATAAAATTATTAATTTTTATTTAATAAAATATCATAGGATTATTGATATTTTACCAAATACATTTAAATTTTTTCATTTTTCACATTTATAGGGTGTATGTGATGTACTGTGGTTATTTATCTAGGTTTTTTTACATTCCCCCAATGTTCCATTCTAAATGTATATAATAATAATGTTCTAATGGATATTTGTAAAGGAAATGAATCATTCCTAACTATAAATGGAACTTATCAGAAAATATAGATACATGGAGTAGGGATAGCTATGTAATGATTTTATGGATCTTTCAATTTTTAGGGATTCTTAGAGAAGTGGTCTAGATGTGCCATTTTGGGGACCTAAATTTTGTGGCTATATTGGTTATTGTTTATATATATTATACACAATCTCAAAAATTTATTACTTTACTTATAGTATTTTTTAAAATTTTATATATTATGATAATGTTTCCCACTATACGTTGTTTCATTTTCACTTATAGTTTTAGAATGTATGACATAATGATTCCTCATATGAGAATTTTGATATGATTTTGAAATGAGTGGTGTGAGTTCTATGAGTAAAACCATACCATAATGGTATTATCTAATCTCATACTAATTAATACTAAACATTAGTCAATATACTTACACACCTTAGGTAATGTATTATATTTTACTTGCTCTTCTAAGGTTCATGTGTCATGGGTCAGGTTACAATGTTATAAAATGATATCATTTTTGTACCATTGGGTGGTTGGAAAAGTGATAAGATGATTTGGGACCCGAGATAAACATATAAAAAGTATACCTAATATATTTTTAAAATAAAATGCGTTAATGTGAATTGGGTGAAGACTAAAGGCTAAGTAAACCACTGGTTGATTCTCTATAGAGTAATCATTGTTTTTTCCATGGTCAAGGATAAAAATGTTTTTATGATACATGTTTGAATTCATAGATAGGAAATATATAAGGGATTATAATTTCATAGAAAATTATTATTTTTTATGACAAAATAAATTTCAATATTGGGAAATTGAAAATGGTTTATTTTTAAATTTCAATTCACAATAGTTTTTTAAAAAAATTATTTTGAGGAATTTGACTGTGGATGGGAAAGTGTGAGATGAAGTAGTAATATATCTCTTAAAGGTGTATTGGAGGAGTATTGTAATTAATAAATGATTTTTATATTTTATGTAGCATTCGTGAAGAAATTTAAGATAATTATGTGGAAAAATATTTCTTCTTTATATTTTGGGATAATGATTTATTCAGTCGGGATTATAGATTGATGAAACAATGATAACTCTAATAAATAAACAGGAGTAATCCATGGATAATATTTCTCCAAATGAAAAGCCATTAAATTATAAATCCATAATGAATTTGGAATTAGATTATTAGTCATTTGGTAAATTTAAATCACCTCCAAAAAGTATGTTAGATAAGTTATATTATTTTTAGAGGTATAATTCTCTAATTTTAGATGGGTACTTCTGCCCCAAATTCATTAATCATTATATGATAAAAATGTATCACATATTTTAGATATTAGTAAATATAGATAATGTTAAAGTGATTTTTTTCCATATATATGTTGAGTGGGTTCACAATTGAGAGGCTATATTTTAAAATTTGAGATAAGATACACAATGTTATAACATAAGAATGGTGTAAGAGGATGTTTCCATGAAACTTATAAATTTTTTAATCTATATATCAAAAACCATAATCTATTTATATCAAAAAATATAGATGTGATTATTCACATTATTATTATATTTTCATTACATTTTCCTATTTTATAATGATGAATTGTATCAGTGAATCATTGAAGGCTTAGAGACTTGATATACAAATGTTACTTGAAATGTTATTATTGGTGGGGTTAATTTAATTTGAATCATATATTTTGGTGGAAAAAACAATGTTGGTAGTGGAAATGGATGTTGTAGAAATATTTTGTGGGAAACACATAAACATATATAAGTGGCTGAAGTAGAATAATTAGTTTATATAAGATAATTCAGGATGATTCTTTTTATTATATTTGATCTTTGAATGATAAGGATATATCAATGAGCCTCAATGTTCTAAATGGAGGTTAAACAACCATATGATGAGATTCCTTCAATTTAAACCAATATACTTTTACATGTTATAAAATTTGGGTTAAATGAAGTGATACTATAGAAACTGGTTTCTCATTTTATAATAGAGGTATTGAACTATACAGAGGTATCACATGCCTTGATGGTTAATCCTCAATTGGGTGGTCCATATCAATAGTTATGGATTACCCAAACATTCTCGACAAATTTTTTGGGATTCAAGTGGGTGACATCTTATCAAGGGTACTATCTGAGTCCACGATGAAATAAAAAATGTTGTTAAAACCAATTTAGTGATTAACATAGATCATAGTGTAAACATTAATGGTTATATGTTCAATATTACTATATTATTCATTTTCATTAATTATTTATTAAATTTTTTAGTAAAAAATTTATTATATAATGGAAATTGATCACTTGCGAGAACATAAAAAAATGATGTTTCATGTCTTGCATATATATATCCTATAACGATAAGGATAATCAGGGATTAAAATTTCAACCACATACAATTATTATATTTAATGTGAAGTGATCCTGATTTATCACCATCTTCAAAATGTATATTTTTAATATGTCATGGCCAATGATTTTGTAATTATATACAACACTCAAATTGATATGTTGATTCAGATAGTTATATTATTTACTATAGAGTTTGTGATGCACACATTCAATGGGGGTATGAGATGTGAATAAGGGTAAATAAGGTAACAATATGATGGGTTTATAATGTATATGGGGTCATTTATTGGAAATGGTTCTATTTGAATGAGAAGTTATTGGATATATTTGGTTTTCGTAAATTTTAAATTATTACTCTAATATGTTGCAAAATGAATTTTATTGAATACCACACAATATTATTGTTGGGTTTTTTATCAATATGATTAAATTGATTAGTATGACGTCTCTTTCTTCAAATCTAATAGTGATATATTAAATAATATAGTTAAAAGATAATTTTTAGGTTTTGAAGGGTGAATTATTTATCAGACAGAGCTCTACACCTTGAGTGGCACACTGATTATATAAAAATTGTAATAATACAAATAATGTTATTATAAAAAAATACTTTCATATTACTAAAAAATATTTAAATTAAATTCTAATAGGTGTTTTTCTTATGATTGATATGAGGTCATGTTTTCAACAACTAAGGGTCAATTCTATAGACATTTGAAAAATATATTTTCACACTAGGTATAACCATTATTCGTATCTAGTTATGTAATTTCATCTCACTAATTTTCCAAATATTTCTGCAGAATTGATGATTCACAAACATCATGGATATATCAACTTATTTTCACCATATTGAATTATGATATAATTTTACATTAATAATCGTGAATTGATAAAAATTTATATTTAGTGTATGTATTTTGAATTCTAATTTAGATTATACAAAACTAATAATTATATAAATTTATACATTGTATATTTAATGTAAAATTACAATATAAGTTTTTTGAGAAAATGGAATATTAGTTTACCGTGACAACATTGAAGTGGCTATGTCATTGAAAACAAATAAGAATGAATTCAAGGAATAAAAATTTATAGGATTAACTATGTATTATTGAATCATTATTTAATATTCTTAAACAAAGATTAACTATTATAGACTTTATCTCAATAAAGATAAACATTTACTAGGGACACATGTTTACATATATCATGTAATAAATTAATGAGGATAGTTCCATTAATACTTTTTCTTATATTTACAGAGTTTTTTATGGTAATTTTTTCTTTTTTGGTGAATTTGGATGTGTACATGGATGTTTCTTCATATAAGATAATAATTTTTATGTGTGTATATTGCATTAATTGAGGGTACTGAAAAAGAATTTTCTTATATAAAAACTAAACCTGATTTATATTTTCTTATATGTAATACATTCCAACTTTAACCTTTTTTCATGACAGAAAAATTCAATGCACATAGATCAAAAAATCAAAAATTGTATCTTTTCATAATATTATTTGAATTTATGATGAGTTTATTAATGGGGTTCTTTTATAATTTTAATTTTCATAAATTATATAGACCATAAAATTAATTATCTTAACTAATTTTATGAGTGAAAAAAGACATTATTATTTCTTTTTAGAAGCTAAGGATAGATGACAACCCATGAGCTTATTCATCGATAATAGGTTTGGTGTTACCGATTATTGTTTGACTATGGTGTTATAGAGTATATTTTTTAAATAGAACATGGTTGATAGTTAAATTGTATTACAATTAAGAAATTTTTAGTTTGTTAAAATGATGAATTCCCATAATATATTGGATAACATTGATTAATGGTTGTAAATATCATCTTTAAAATTATATATCAATAATCATTTGTTATTTTCATCAACTTTGAGAGTGGAAGTCCTAATAAAATTATGTTATTCAACTATAGTGATTCTTCCAATGGAAATAAAAATATAATGGGAAATGAAATAATAGCTATGGTATCCAGGCATGTATAAATATACTTTCACTTATACATCAACATTCTCTACATTTCGGCATAAAAATGATGAACATAAATTCAAGGGGATAATATTTTAATTTTTACTTGTTACATTTTAGAAGTTTTTAAAAATTTATTTTGATTTTATTTTTAATTTAGGTTGATTTTAGGTATTCAATATTCTATATGGGCAGTCATGGGCATAGTATCCAAATCAGATCACATTATATTAATTCATGAGGTGAAATATGGGGTAGAATTAATTATGATATGTATTTTTAATGTGGATAAACTTCATTTTGAATTGATATTAATAACCTATAAACGATTAAATATGTTCACTTTTTTATTTTAAAAATAATTTATATTGATTGATTGGTGTACAGTTGATATTTAACGATACCAACCATCCTAATATGAAATGGATGTTTCACTAGACAATAAATATTTTAGGTGACATTTTCGATGATCACGTGATGGAATATAGAGACTAATTATAGGGAAAAGTAATATTTATTTTTATTTGTATAATAGTAAAATAAATAAGTATTAATAAATCTCTCATAGAGTTAATTTAGAGAAGACTTTGTTAATATCGAGTATTTTGGGAAATCAAATGTTAATCTTGTTTTCTGTGGATGAGTATGATCTAAGAGATAATTAAATGAAATTTTTGGATTAATAAGGGGATAAATATTCTAAAATTAATTAAAAATTATTATGATGACCATTATCAAAGAGATTTATAATTTTATTTAATAAATTACATTTTGAATCAAGTGCCAATGAGGTTGGGACACCTATGACATGGAAGGTGGAAAAAATTGTTACCCTCGTATATGGTAGTATTTAAGGTGACTGAGTTTATCAGGAATGTTACATAACATTTAGAATTATATCCCTTTTATATAACCATAAATAATTTATTTTATATACCAATGTTTTATATGTGCATGTCAGACTGTTCACATTTATTAGTTGGAACCACTTGGAGCTTGTGTAGGAAAAGATCTTTGTATAGGACACAATTTGAATTTTTTATTGAAGGTAAATATCATTGTATGATGTTGTCAATTTAATTGTATAATGAATTTCAACGAAAGTAAAAATTCATGTAAATACAAGGGAGTTATAATCATTAATGAATCAATTGTCGTTAGATATTGTTTATATTACTGATGATATTTATTTTGTTATTATAGTATGTGGAGTAGTAAAAAGAATAATTGGACAACAATTTGAAGTATTTGTATTTATATATTCGTTTATAATGATTTTATTGGAGTTTATAATTGATATTAATGTTTTTAAAGAGGTTTTGGGAATTTTCTTGGGAGTTGGAATGGGAATCCAAATTAAAAATATTTTTAATTATTTTGTGAGGGGGTAAAGGGGAATTAAAACCATATTTAGTATTTGGGTATGTCGTATGATAATTCCATAGGACCATTCCTATGATTTTTTAGGAAGGTACTTGTTTTGGAATAACCTTTTGAAACAGGATTCATGAAATAGAATAATCAAGGACCGCATGCACTTAAAATACCCTCCATAAGTATTTTTTTAGTTATAGTTTCTATGATTTGGACAATTTTATTTTCTATCGCATAGATTTTCATCATTAATTTAATATTTTTGGATTATTTATATTTTTAATCACCTTATTATAGATCACTGCATTTTTTTGAGTCACAACAATGATTAATAAATATATATCTCTCCCCTTTATTTCAATTTCTCCATTGGTTAAACCATAATTATTGATGGTTTGGTCAAACATGGGGATTTATATTTAGATAAATTAGGTATTTTTGAGTTGATTATGAAGATAAATTATTGAGTGGATATTGAGTATTGATTTGTATTTTTTATTCATTACTATGTTGTGGTATTTGGACTACATTACACACATTAATGTACTAGATATCTTATGATTGAATGTTTAATTTTAATTTAAATTGTTTTTTAATATTAATATTCTATTAAAATTATTGAAAATATATTTTTGAAATATATTTTTTTGTTTTGGTATGTTTTTATAAAAACTAAATTAATCTATATAAATGTGTATGTGTTATATCTATTAAATTTTAATATCATTTAAATGGATTTTTGGTAAAACTATATGCATTCAAATATAATTTTTTTGGTTGTATTGATGTTTATTTATTTTTGAAATTATTCTGTTGTTTTTTTTGAGGGCTCGAACATGATATTGGCAGTTCCTTTGTTTGTGTTGGTTCCCCATTGGTTTTGTAGAGGATTGTAGAAATAATGGATTTAGTGTGGAGGAAATTCCATTAAATCCAGAGGTTTAGGGTAGTTAGTATTATAATATGTATGTGGTTCTGATTTGATTTTAATAATGGTCTTAGGGATCCATAATTATTGGAACTATGAAATGTGAGTATCAAATAACTGTTGGTTGATTATAGATTTTTTTATGAAAATTGGTTATGGTTTTATGAAAATAAAATTGTTTCATACTATGAAATACATGATGTTGGTTTTGAAAATCTTCATAGGGTTAGACAATGTTTTATAACATACATGTAATGATTGTTTTATTTTCACAATCACGGAGTAAAATGGATTTTTAGTTGTTTTTAGGAACCAAAGTCCATAGGTATCAGCTTGTGTTGTCAATGAGTAAGATTTTAATCCCCAACGCCCACCATCAATAGTCCATAGGTTGGGGACTGACACAAAGGATATATAAAAACACACATATAGATGTAATTAACTTTTATAAAATGTAAATGACATATTAGAATTAATTTTACATTGTCCTTTCGAACTATAATACAAGTATAACATATATCAATATAATCCATATCCAACAAATCATATCTATATTTTAAGAAAAACAACAATTCAATCATTTCCATTATACCTAAACCGAGGTATATTGTAATCTACATCGAATAACATGCCTTATTTGTCTAGATATAATGGATATAAACCACTAGAAATTGTATGAATGTAATATAAAATTATGTTAATATATAATTAATGTTTTATAAAGGATTTTTTGTCAAAATATGTCTTCTTAATTTTTTTATATTTATTATTAACACTCTGTAATTTTTGTTGTGGAATTTATTCACAAAATTATTTTGAGAGAAGATAAAAGTGTTTTGAATGTTACATTAATGATGTTTAGGATGTTAAGGAGTTGATTCAGGTAATTCCAAAAGAAGTGTGAAAGTGGAGTAGTTTAATTAATAGAATTAGTGGTATGAATGTTATTTTTGTTTGTTTTAAAATTCCTAAAATAAATTATATAATGGTTCAAAAGTTATTTTGGAAGTGTTGCATAATATAATTAAAGATACATAGTCATTTAAAAAATATAAATGGTTCGAATTATATTTTCCTTGATTTTCTACAATTAATAAATTAATAAGGCATTACATATGTAATGGTTAATCTAAAAATATGGGGAAGTGAAAAAATCATGAAGTGGATTAACTAGATGGAATAATGTAATCTATGCCAATATTTAAATTTACAAAAATGTACTCTTCCTGAAATGGGAACCTATAATAGAATCCTCATAGTTATAAATAAGTGTTACCTGGATAAGACACATTCATCTTATAAAATGGGAAAACATCATCATGTATTTATAATGGTAATTTGAGATTAATGTAAAATTACCAATGTAATTGGACAATGCAAATTGTGGGAAGATGGGAAAGTGTTTAATTCATAAAGGTAATTAGGAAAATATGAAAAAAAAAATATAATTAAAAACTCATGATTAATTTTAAAAATCATTAAGACTCTCTCTATATTTATGGGTAAGTATAACATGATATATAAGTATATATTCAATAGGGATATTAAAAGTGATAAAGACCTAAATATTTATAACGATGCATATTGGTATTCCGATATGTTTGTATATGTAAATAGATCATATATAAGAGTCATTTGTTAATAGACAGAGGAAAATAGCTATGTAGTGATATAAAATAGAATATATATCAGTATCACATACTAGAATGATGATATATTATAATATTTTATCAATAACCTCATTTCAATGATAATATGATTAGTAGAAGATCATTATATATTGTATATTATTGAATAAAATGGATTATACAGACTGTTGGGGATGTATTCATGTTGTGGAATTGGTATACATGAAATGGACCATGTATAGGTTTCTGTGGGATTTTTATATGTCCACACTTTGGAAGATAAACATTCCATGGGGACTCTATATGAATGATTTAATTTTCCTACAGTATAGGTCCCCACACCCTAATGATAATGTGTAACACAATGAATTTCATATTAATAGAGAGAACTAAATTCATTTACATGATGTGTTTTGTGAATATGGTCAATAATAGTAGTAGGTTACTTATTTCACACCACAAAAGAAGTTGTCATTTAATAGAGTGCAGTCATGAATATAATTCAGTTTGTTTCTATGGATAGAATGTAAGAAATTAAGAAATTTAAACCGTTATTTTGACCCAGATCTAAAAAATAGTATTGGATATATTTACTGATAATATTGATGGAGGATCATTGATCTTAAAATATGTAAACATGGATATTTTCTCAATTAATTAAGATATAGAATTTATTGAATATAGAAATTATAGATATGTTAATCTTAATAAATATTTTAGGCTACTATGATGTAGAAAAAATTTAAATACTGACTTATTTGATTTAAATGTAAAGTTGGAATTCCAATAAAATTGTTGAAATAAAAGAAGTAATAATTAAAAATCCATATATTTTCTAAGAATAAAATGGAGTTTAAAAGATCTTTTAAGGAAATATGATGCAACTATTCATGGTGATATTTTGGAAAAATCTATAAAGAAGTGGTGTGGAAATATATTTAACCTATTTACCCTTGTTAAATAAACACCAATTATATTTCTTTACGTTGGACTATGTTGAAAAAAATTCCATTTATAGAGTATCAATAAAATATAGTGAATGGAGTGTACCGTGGGAGGTAGTGAGGCATCTATAATAATTAAAAGAATTGTGAACCATTTCCTATTATTTTTCATGATAATACCACCAAAAATTAGTTAATTCATAGGATTATTGTGGATTGGTATGTTTCTAATTTCATGATCTATTGATTCTACCATTGTGGGAGTAACATGTAAACTTAGTGTGTCTTTTGTGTAATATTTATTTATAATTTTCCAGGCAGAACATGGTGAATTTTGGTTAATAAGTCATTGATTATATTTTTTAATGGTTGGGGAATGTGAAATATTATTTTTATTTGCATTATGAGTGGAGGTTTAGTGTGACCATAATAATTATGAAGTTAATTTCATCTATGGGATTGCGAGATTGAGTATAAAGTGTTTTAATAAGAAACATTACATTTAATAATTCACCTATTAACACAGTGTGTATATATATAAATACAATTAACTTCCTAATAATTTTTATCATATAATTGGTTCCTTTTGTTTGATTTTACTTTCTAATTTGTGATTGAACTGTTATTTATAGTTATGTTTCAATTTTTTACAAAAATATACCTATGAGTATAAAATATTTAATGAATTTGAAGAAGAATCATAAACCCATGGGAATACCATACAATTGATTTTTTTAGAAAATTTGTGACCAATTGTAAAAATCCATCACCTTTTTGAATAATATTATTAATGATTATGATTTTGAATATATTAATTAATTTAATGATTTTTTATGAATAAATGTGCATCATATTTTCTCATGTGGTATTTAAATAACTAATAATAATGGTTAATTTATAAGTAAAAGGATAAATCTTTTAACCAAATAGAATTCATAAATGAGAGTGTTCATGTGGAAAATATTAAATTGAATAAGGGAAAAAAGTATCAAGAGATACATGTTATAGTAAAAAAATTGGATTAAAATTTTTATATCCCCAACAAGGGATTGGTTTAACAAGAAGTAGATCTATGTGAATGGAATGTTTTTTAGTATAATGAAATGTAGAATATGACTTCAAGAGTGAATAAGAACAATAATAGATCCATTGAGAAGATATTTGACTCAGAATATCTCTAAAAACAAAATGCTAAGATGGATGAACATTTTTACATATGTACAATTTGGTAAAAGTCTAATGATGGTTGTAAAAATGAATATTATACCTTATTGATTCTATTTAATTGTTGAAAAACATGATTAAAGAAAAAAGTTGACATATTGGGTAAACATTCCCATGTATTGTAGAATTTGATTTATAATGTGAAGAAACTAATGGAATTTATGAATTATCATCTTGAGAGAAAAATTAATTTTTTTTGAAAGCATTAAAATTATTTTATATTGTTCAAGATGCAAGTGGAACAATAAACTAATATGGCTAAACCTATTTTACATATTTTTTTAAATTTTTTTATTATAATTTAATAATATTTATTGAGAAATATATAATTTTTATCATATCTTCTGAAAAATATGAACGATTTATTTTGGAATAATAGCCATGATCAATGGAAAAAATGATCATTGTCCATGAAGAAACCTAAAAAAATCACAATATGAATACAACATTTAGGGATGTATTGAAATTTAATATTAGTGGAGGTAATACAAACATAGATAACAATGAATCTATAGGAATAAAATAAAAGTGGATGAGATTAACAATAAAGAATAAATATATGTGATTTTATTAGGGAATATAAGGGAATAGTTATAACTTTTATGATAGTGAATTGGAATATATTTATAATTGTGAATATGATGGAATGGTTTATAAAATATGATTCTAAATGTATTAATGATGTTATAAAACTTATCAAAACAATTATCACATTTTAAGAATTTACAAAATGAATACATTTTTAGTATGTAAGAATGTGTTAATCGTAAAAACTGAAATTCCTTCAATAATAAATCAATTCATAAAATAAATTATTTTTAGGGTTTGGTTTAATATGTTCACATTGATAAAAATATTTTTCATAGGGACCCCAAATATTCTATCAAATATAAATTTTCATTGAATGGATATTATAGTATTTGAAAAATTGAGTGATGATCACATGGTGATAAAACAGATAAGTATCATGTTAAATAATTATCCAAATTAATGTTATATATAGATAAATTTAAAAAATATTTCAAGGATAAAAAATAAAAAATAATGATTGGAAATTAAAACCACAAAATATTATTTTTCAAGATATCGTTATTTGTAAGAATCATTATGGAATAAAAATATATATTTTCATCCATGAAAAATGGGGAAATCCTAATGAAAATATTGAGAATTTTAATTTGATCAAAATTCTCTCGAAATTTAAAATGGATTATAAGATGAAGGTTAATGGAATATTCATAGTTCATAGTGTCCTAAAATATTTTTTATCTTGATAAAATTTTATTTTCCACTCTCCCAGATATATAAATCGTTTATCTATTATTCAACTATTTTTTATTTTATTATAGATATGATAAATTATGTGGTTTTATAAAAAATGAAAAATTATTTTGTGATGAGATTGAAATTTTGAATTTATTATTGGAGCTATATACATTGTATCTTGTTGAATTTTTAGTTAAATGACCATAAGTTTTAACAGAATAATTAGAGAAACAAAAAAATGGTATCACAAGTTTTTTGATGGACAAATTGAAGTGTTCATAGGAATAGAACATAATATAAATTTTTTCTAGGAATTAAAGAATGAATATGAAACACATATGGAGAATCAATGACTCAAAAAATTATATTCATGATTTTTTTTCATCATACTGGCATATTATATCTTCTGATTTTTTTCATGAAATTAAAAGATTATATGGGGGGATTATTATATTTATAGAAGTCAAATCTATATTTTTTCATCATGTTGATATAATGAATGGTGATTTGACATAAATATCATTAATCTGGTATCCCCATCAATGAAGGATAGAAACATAGTAGAGGAATGATTATATCTGTTTCTTATAAAATTCTATTAATATTTTAGCAATTTGTATCAAATTATTATCTATAGTGGACATCTATAAAATAAATATGTTATTAATTACAAAAAATATTACTTAATGTTTTATTCATCAATATATTTGTTAACGTGGGATTTTGATAAATGTGATATATCCTTTGTGTAAGCCGGATATAGTGAGTATACATAACTTATGGAAGTAGGTTAGTCCATTGAACAATAGTGGTATCATTAGTTCAATCTATTGTTTTCTATATCGAGTTTCAATAATATAGTAATATTGGTTCTTTCATAGATAAATACTAAATGTTAATATAACTCTATAAAAATATTTTATATTGGAGCCACAATTGAAGGGTTTTATTTACCATGGAATTTAAATTAGGAATTGTGTTGAACATATGGATAATGATATAAAATTATCATTATTTTTTAGTTTTTTTTGGAATGTATGATCTAAATATGTCTTATTATAATTTGTTGAGTATAATGAAAATGAGTGAGTTCTTCTATTTGAGATTAATTTATGATCATCATAGACATTGTAGAATGGTACCTTGTAAGTGATGTTATTGAAAATTATTAGGATCTATAATAATGGTTGTCAACTAGTATCATTCTATGATTTCAACCTATTAAAAAGTTAAAATGTTGTTGTTTTAAATTAATATGATAGCGCAAGAACGATGATGGTCCTATATGTAACACCCATTCCTCTCAAGGTAATATATTTTCCAATGAATCATTATATATTACTTTAGTATAGGTATTTTAATTTTAATGACATATCAAAAGGGAACTAGTTAGCATCATGAATCCATTAATATTCATAGTACTCAAATGAAAATAATTATTTGGTGGAGGCGGATGATATATGGTAATTTGATGGAGACATGGATTCATTGTAGTTATTCCATTGAATCCTGTGGGGGAAATTTTTTCATCCATTGAGGGGTTACTGTTTGATTAGATTAAATTAGTTGTTAGATTTATCTTGTTAGATTTATTTTCAAATGAAGTCAATTTTAATTTCACTATTTATTCTTTAAAATATTCTAAAATAATAATAATAAATGTTATAAATGACTTCTTGAATGTATTTTTGATATTATGATGAGCATTTTGGGATGTTTGGATGTTATCAGAGAGATGATTTACGAATGTTCCAAAAGTAGTACTAAAAGATTATTTTATGATGGTTTATAAATTTTATATTATAAATGAATATTGTGGAAAAGTTGTTTTGGATATTAATATCTATATTCTATTAGTTTCCTATTGTTATATTAAAATTTAAAAGGATCCCTTAATGGTAACTATGGCTATATATGTTATTGAAATTGAATAGGTATTATATATGCAATGGTCACTATACAAATCCATAGAAGTCAAAATGTCTTCAATTGGCTTTACGAGAATACGTAAAGGTGAATATGATAATTCTTATTTGTAATTGGGACTCTATATTAGTGAAATGGACAACTATTGGAGTAATATTTTATTTATATGTAAGAGTAACCATGACTGGAGGTAAAGAAATTGATAAGAGTAAAAATTTTCAATATATGAATAAAGTTAATCAAGTGAGAATGTAAATGTACCTAGATATATGTTTAAAAGTTATTATGAGAAACTGAGAAAGTGTTGGAATACTCTAAGGAATTCAATCCAATAAGTAAATGTTAACAGGGATATAGTCTATATGATTTTATGAAGGAATGATGAATCCTTGTATACGTAATGGTAACCATTACCAGATATGTAACTGTCAAATTGGAAGATATATTAAATGTATCAATGTTATAATTATTAATGACGATTTTTAACTATACTATAATCAGCATAAAAGATTAATCATAGAATGTGTATGATCAGTTATGTGAAGGGTAGAGAAAAATGTTTATATATTGAATTTGATAGGAGAATATCAGAGTTCCTCAACTATGAATGATGATATGTAGGTGTAATTTATCCAAAATAATTAATTATTAACAATATAGCCAATAATTGTCTATTATAAGAAGTGTTTCATTGTTTATGATAGATAATTATATCATCTTGTAACAAGTATTATGGAACACCTTATCCATACTTGTGATCATTCTTTGGTTTGACACTGTTTAGCGGTTCTTTAGGTGTCATTCAAAATTTCATTTCGGTTTCTGGGCTATTTTTGGTAGTGTAATTGTTTTTTCAATCATTGTTCCCAAAAAATTCAAAAAATGCATCCCTAGATAGTGGAACATTACATGGGTGGCACCCGTTTTGACAAACTATGATCCACCAGAGTAGAAATCATGCCCTCTATTATACAGGAACATTGTTAGGGTTCACAATTTTCTAAATTTTGTGACAATTCCCAGCCAACCAATGGAATAATACGTTTTTACTATAAAATTATTTTAAAAAAATATTTTTCAACCATTAAAAACTTAACATGACCCTAACTCGACATATCTCTAATTCCTAGTTCTTGGTGGCTCCTTGGAACCCTATTTGGTCCCTCCAAACCCCATCATTGAGGAATTGAATAATTAGTGGAAGATCAAATCCATATCTAGAAAGTGGATCTCCTCCAATTATTTATCTTCGTCTCTATCTTTAATTCCTCCAGGGAGTTTTATGGAACATCACTTGTCCGATGGATCTATATTTAATTTTTTTGGGTTCATGAATATAGGATTGATTTATTCACTACTGGAAAACTAACCTATACCAACATTTTGGAGAACCGTTTCCATGTAATCCATTAGGATAGGTCTATACCAACGGTTTTGGGAAAACTGTTGGTATAGACCTATACCAACAGTTTTGGAAACCATTCGTATCAGTAATATGAAAATCTATACCAAAGGTTATGGAACTGTTGGTATATGTATTTCAAAAAAAATTTGCTGATATTTGATCCCAGGACCCCTAGTTTATCATTGAAAGACTTAACCACTAACCTAACATGACTTTTGTAAACATAATTACATAAAAATATACATCAATTCTCATAATTATTTTAAATTTTGATTTATATAATGTTCTTGGTAAGATGAACTGATAAAAAATCAATGGATCTATACCAACGGTTGTCAAAACCGTTGGAATAGGTTTTGATTCTGGATTTTGATTTTGAGTGTAGCTTGATATATGGGGGAACTTTCCCAACGGTTTGGCCAAACCGTTGGGAAAAGTGGCCTCAATGTGGGCTTTCCCAATGGTTTGGCCAAATAATTGGGAAAGGGAACCTATACCAATGACATTTACAAACCGTTGGTACAGAAGCGTTGGGAAAAGTCAGATTTCCAGTAGTGATTGATCTCCATTTTTTTTCTTTAATGTAAAATACAAATGTGGTTGTTGAGTAATTATTCATTTATTAATGGTAGGTGGTTTCGTCTTAGATTCCACAATGTAATTAAAAAATGATATTATTTATTTTATGTAATGTATATTTAATTGATTTATGACATCCCAATTTTAGGATAATTGGAAATGAAATAGAATGGGTATGGATTTTGAGAAAACCAAAAATTCTAATGGAATTTGGTAATGGGATGTATTTTGAAAATAATTTAATTCCTTATTTGATATTAAAATTGATTTTATAAATTTTCATAAATTTATTTGACAAAATCATAAGAGTGTATTTGCATTTAAAATGAATGAAATAATAACAAAATCCATGTTTTTGTTTTTTAATATGAATTAGAGTTTTCAAAAGGAAATGTGGGAAATTGAATTAAGAATGATTAATTTTTGGAAATGAAATAATTTACCCTTTTTAAATTTTTTGATTGATAATATGAATGCGTAGATAGTTCTTTGGTTATTTAGGACGTTAATGCTAGGATGATTATTCCCTATCAATGTATTAGCGTTTAAAACACTAAAAAAAGTATTTTTAAGTGTATCTTATACCAAATAGGATATTGATGGGTTCTATTTGGCATGATAATAAAGGATGTGTGTTGAAATATTATTGTGATCAGTGATATTAGATGTGTGAGGATCCTATAATGAGAAACTATCTTACTATTTCAAGGATGTACATATTTCATTTTTTGGATTATTTTGAGATATATTCCATTGATTATGAAACTGTTTTAGTCATGCCAATTGATTTATATAAACTATATTAATTAAAATGTTTTTATAGACATGTTTGAAATGTTTTCAATCATTTTTTAATTAAATCATGTTTTTATTATATATGCAATTGTATCATCATGACCTATTTAATTGAAATTGAATGAAAATGTTTCTCTATTTTTATAAAATAATATTATGGAACACTTCATGGGAACCTACTATGATTTTGAAATCACTTCCTATATTTTACATTGGGTGTTTTTAGATTTTTGTTATCTAGGACTGAAAAAATGGAATGTACCTCTTTGATTTAGTCAATTTTACTAAAAATTTTATATTTTAGTGTTGATATGATCAGGGAGGTTGTATTTTATTGTGTTATATTATGATATCATTTTTATGTATTGTTTTTGTTTTTTGATATAACTTTTTTGTTTTTGGAACAATGTCCATTTAGAGATTTGAGAATATTGTATGTATCTCTATATTCCACTATTTTTTTTGGAAAAAATTTTCCCTTTATAATATTTTATGATTCTAGGTGATAGTCATCAACCCCTGGAGATCCATAACATCATTGATGATATCTTAGTGCTGGATAAAGCATCTGGCTTACACGGTATCTGACATAGTTAAAAATTGTTATATCAGAAGTTAATAATAAAAATATTTCTTTAACATCAATATACTGTTAAGAATATCATGTTGGGACTTAAGAGGTGGTTTTGGGTGACTTACTAACTTACTCTCATCACAATGTACTTTATGTTACAATGGGTGGTTTTCGGAAAGCAGTATTGTGGAATTTTTCTTTTATTTTCCATCCTATTTATTTGGATAGTGTAATATCAATATTTTTACTTATATAATGGGATATATTCCCCCATTTCACTTTTTTGAGTTAATTATCTCGGTAGTATTCTTATATATTCATTTTTGGTTGATTACATTTTGTAGAATCATTTTAAAAAGAATAAAAGATAATAGTCTCCTCGAAGATGTTTCTGGTGAAAAACACAGAAAAAAACCACCTATGGACTAGAATCTGTTTGACATTATTTTAAATGTTGTCCATACTCTGGGATAGGAACATGAACCCATTCATGTTCAGGATCATGTTACCAAAAATCATATGGGTGAATCATAGAATGTTTCATAGGATTTCCTTTACAAAAAGATACAATTATTCTAAGTATCTATTAATCCTCATGAGGTTGAGTATTGGATGATAAATATAGAGGTTCTTTGAGTTCTTTGTAATGCATGTTTCATTCAAAGTGAATTATTCCACCATCAAGCAAGAGGGACCTGGTGGAAAATTTTGGAACTCAGTGGTAATGATTAAGAAGGAGGAGGAATTATATTATAATGTCAAGAACAATATATCCAATGGTCAGTTTTATCCAATGTCTATGAAGTTGGACAATTCATGGGAATTTTTTGGAATCGAGATGGATAAAAACATCTTGAATGAATATGAAATCATATTTTCATATATTATGATGTATTCACTAGATATTATAAAAAAATGGGAATATTAACACTAGATCGTTTAGTATGGGAAATATATATGATATCTATTCTCTAGTCATCTTACTGAATATCATTTCTTATACAGATGTCCAGGACAGAGCATTGATGGCTAAGTATGATATTTGTGGTATATCAGGTTTGAGAGGAGTCTCTTTTTCTCCCAATAGATGTTATATGAGTTACTATAAACTGATTATGATGTTTTATGAGTCTCATAGTTGTTTTCGATATCATTATTTTTCCAAAACTCGTATAGTTCCTCGAATATGCCATTTTACAATCATCCAGTGTGGCATTCATGGGAGTTTAAATTAAATTTGAAGAGATGCTACCACGAAATGTAGTTCACCAGGATGCTCAAGTCAATTGAATATGTTTTTTATATCATTTTATTAGACAGTGGAATGAGTTTATCAGTGGATAAAAGTATTGTAATGAAATTTGATTCTTTCAAATTAAAGGCCATCAAACCACATGCATCTAGAATAATTCTTTTTCAAATTATGGAAGAGTCTCAGGAGTAAGAAGATATAAATATAGTGACACTGATAGGTATAATCATAATAGTTTCATCTCTAGTCACTTCTTTATTTTATAGTGGATCATATCATTTTTTCAATTTGTCTCAAATACTAAATAAGTTAATTCTTTACATTGATATTATGACTTGTTGGATTAATATTTCTATGACCCTTTGAACAAATAGAGATCAGGTTCCTTGCTATACTTCATGGGGTTTCTCCTTATCATACATTGAACATGCTTCTATTTTCCAGTTCTCAGCATGAAACCTCATGATTTCATTTATAGGATGGACTGAATCATTTCTAGAAAATACCAAACTCATTTTAACCTTTAACGGGTCTCCATTTCAATGCCCAATGTGATATTTTGTACCATTCATGGAAATGGGACCTATGGTTGAGTAGATATAGACCTTACCATTTAATTTTGGGGAATGTAATATTTGTCTTTTCTCTTGATCCGAAGTGGGAATATTTGAGTGGTTGTCTCCCTAAAATATTCGTCAAGTATCCAAAAAAATTTCCTGATAATTTAGCTAGATTCTCATTGGAATGATAGTTAGAGTATTTTTAATTTGGTATACTATACTCAACCAATTTCAATTCACTCTCATTACATGGAAGAATAAAAAATGAATGAGTTGACGACTCAGTTGGACAATATGTTGGAGAGATGATTCATATTCTTCAATGTTTCGCCTTTGGAGAAACCTATTTTTTACTAATAAATAAAATGGAAATCTTCATTAATGTATTAATAAATAACATATATGATTAGTTATAGTAAAGAACAAGTATTCAAACCAGAAATCGATGATATGCTTGACTTGTTTTTAGGGGTGAATTTTATTTTTTAATACTGTTCTTCGATCTGGTTATCATGAGATGAGAATAAAAGAATATGAAATTCAAAAAAACCACCTTCCAGATAATGTATGGAAATTATGAGTATATTTTTATTCCATTTGGTCTAAAAAACTCTCTTATAGTCTCTAGGGTATAGATTAAAAGGATATGACATGGGTGTCTTGAAATGTTTGTCGTAGACTTTGTGGATGAAATCCTATTTTACAAATAAAATTAGGGGGATCATGTATGTCATCTTAAAAAAGTTTTGGATCACGGATAAAATTACCATGTTTAGGAAAATATATAAAAATATGATTTATTAATTCAAGAAGTGAATTCAATAGGAATTGTTATATCAGAACATGTTATATCAGTTGATACTAAGTAGGTGGAATCTATTATGATTTAGGAGAAACCACGTAATGTGTTTGAGATTTGAGTTTCATGGGACTAGCTAGTTGTTTTCACTTGATAATATTAGATTTATTTATGTTAGCATCTCCAATGACCACTCTAACTAGGAAGGGGGTAATGTATTATAGAATGATAAATTTTAAAGTTATTTTTTGGAACTAAAAAAACTTCTTAATTTGTGTTGGTTCATGCAAAGTCCAATAAGGGCCATGGCATCTTCTAGGATACATCATGTTCAGTTTTGGGTTCTTTTCTTATGCAATGTGGTCATTTTGTATCCAACGACTCTCATAATCTTAGGTCACAAAACATGATTTATCTAACCCATGAACTTGAAATCATATCCATGATTCATAATCTTCTGATTTGGTATAATTTACATTTTGTATAATGTTTTACCACATATTATAACAACATGACATTTATATTTGAATCTTGTCGAGAGGTGTTTGGGGGAGTACCCAAAATCCTATGATTTTGAAAAATCTTATACCATGTGGAAATAGAATGTCATCTTATATCCATTGAGAAGGAATCACCCAAACCCAACAATGAATGACTCATCAAAAGAGTGGAACATCGTGGCTATTTTTTCATAGTTTCATGTTGGTTTTTTGAAATCATGGTATAGGGTTTTATTTGTTAGTTTTTAGTTGACCTCTATTTTTATGAGGAAATTGTATAGAAAAATTACCATGATGATTTATTAATGTACTGATAGAGAATATATTTTTAGTGGGGAGACTATTATGGATTCATTTTTCTTGACGTTGTGGTATTACATGATTTCAGAATCGGTTCTTAATTCCATTATATATGATGAAAGCAATAAAGGGGAATTGTGATAATTCCCAATGGGTTGTTCTGAAAGAATCCAAAAATATTATCAACGACAAGTGATGATGATTCTAGTGGATTTTATTGAGATTAGAAATAAATAAAAATGTTTTGTGTTGCTTAATATTTCAAAAAGTCTAAGTTTAGAAATTTTATCCTCTGGGTTTACTTTGATCAAATCTAATGGAAACCTGGATGTGTGATAATAGCACTATATAATTTTTTATTGGGATTCCTCATATCCATTGCATGAATAATAAAAAATTGTTTTTGATTGATAGGCTATCCAAATCTACTCATTGCTTTCCAATTCACAATGAAACCAAACATGATGAGATGGAAAATCACTATATGAAGGAGATTATTCGTTTTCACAGTGTTATATCATTTCTATTCTTTGATTGTTATCATTGGTCTAATTATCTCTTTTTTAAAGGCCTTCAGGTGGTGATGATATATTATAATAATTTTTTTATTATATAACAAATTCAAATGGTTACATAGATAGAGACGACTATATGGGTTCTTGAGGATATTCTTCATGTGTACGACCTCAATTTTGGTCAATCTTGGAATAACCATTTTGGACTGTTTTAGTTTTCTTATCATAATACATACCTTTCCAAGATTATAATTGATCCTTTCGAGGACTTTAATGGTCTTCCTTGTAAATTACTATTGTGTTAATCATATTTCATTGAATGTTCTATAGTTGGATAGATCCTCGACTAGGGGACATATATAAAGATTGTTTTGATTCATTTCATAATGTTGAAGGAAAAGATCTGAATTTAATCCTTTGAGGATCTTCATCATAGAGCATAGGAGTTTTTAGTTGGTGACTATTTGTTCCTTAAATTTTCACCACATTTAGGTTTCCAATGCCTTGGGATGAATGGGAATCATGAACCTTATTTTGTGGTACCTTTTGATGTTTTTGATTCAATGGGGAATGGGTATTGTTATGTATATCTTCCACCAAAGTAGATGTTGGTATGTTATGTATTCCATGTTTCTTATTTTTGAATGTATCTCTTTAAATATCTCATGTATTGTGAAGGAGTGATCATGATATAGAGCATGATTTATCCAGGAATGAGATTCCAGTTAGGATTGTTAATCTGAGATGAAGGTACATCATGTAATAATGATTCCATTGGTAATAGTGATATGATATTATGATTCAAATTCACACAAAACATATGAGATAGAGTCATAGATGAGATAACAACAGACTCATCTTTTTATATAGAAACATCTTTAGAGATTTTCAATGATATAATGTTTATTTATTGGGGATGTTGTAACATATAATTAATTGTTTTATATTACTCCTCACCCAATCTATTGATAATGATTTTTTTAGAATTTATGTTGGAGTTATTCATCTAAAATTTGGAAAACATTTGGATGTTTTGATGTTGTCAATGGTTGGGTGATGGTTTTCACAAACCATGCCCCAATCTAGTAATAATGGTTAATACCTAGATAGTGAGGGTTTTCATGGTTGGGGACGGTTAGGGAAATCAAACCACCATTTTTAAAAATATTGCACCCAATTTTATGGGTTCCTAGATAGGGAGAAAAGTTTTTCAACACCCCAGGCCTGCCTAACTAACCATGCAGGCAAGAAAATCTTATTTTGAAATTTTATTTAGTAATTTATGAACCACAATTTAAAACCCCACATGGAACCAACTATAAACATATCGAATTCATAGGACCTATAGGGTCTCATGAACCCTTTTTAACTTATACCAACCCAATATTTGTTCGATAAATGTGCTCGAGGAAGATTTGATCCTTCTCTAGTTAGTTGATCTACTCTAATTCCTTCTCTCCAACTCACACATTATTTCATCAATATCTTTTTATTAATTATTTATATTATGGATCTAAACACAATTGTTATAGATCTTGATTCTTGGTTTGATTTCCTGATTTCTAATTTCATCATTCCCCATTGGAAAATCAAATAGCATGTGTTTAGTTTCGATTCTGTGATTAATTGATGGAGGTTCCATTTCCGATTGTTCCTTATAATTATTCCTTTGGTTTACATATTTAAATTTAATTCCCTTAAATTTATTAATGAAATCAAAATTTGATGCAAATTGGAATAGAAATTCAATTAGTATGGTTTATTATAAAACTCTCCAATTACAATAGAATTGGAAGTAGATCTGTTTTTTGAAATTAATGGAATTGATGAATTGTTTTGAGAATTTATTTTATAAAATGGCATAAATTTAATTGAAAAATGGTTATTTTTACATTAAAAATTAAAGAAATAATCTAAAATATTATATTTTTTTGGCAGTGAATTAGAATTTTGAAACGGAAAATTAGATAGCTGAACATATAATGATGATTGATTAGAAATGAAATTATTTCACTATTTTAAAATGATTGATTGTCAAACATCTGATCATAGGTAGTTAGGGAGTTATTTGTGTAACGAATTCTATGATTATTAATCACTGATATTGTATTGATGATGAAAATACAAAAAAAAGAATCTAGTTTAGTGAATCTTATCCTCAGTTGGATATTGATGGGTCCTATTAAGCAAGAGCCTGAGCGTGTATGCTGACTTATTATGAAAAACATGGATATAAGATGTGTGAGAATCCTATAACTAGAAAATAAAATACATCATGGAATATGAAAATAGTTCACATTGTAATTATTTTTGAGATATATTAAATTTATTATGAAACTTTTTTATTCAAGACAATTGATTTATATCAAAAAATTTATATGAAATTATTATTTTATAAATTTTTTCAATTCATTCCATCATTAGTAAAAAAAAATAATGCCTTTTTAAATATAAATTTTATATCAATTCCCTATATTATTGAAATATAAATTATTATTTGGTTGATTATTATTTAATCTTCATGTTGATCAATTTTGGAGACCCTGTTGGGGTTTTTAGATCCCACCCTACCGTTGCATTCAAGAATTTATTGATTTACCTTATCCATGTCCAAGAAAAGGAAAAATCCTCAAGGGTGATGTGGTTACTCTTGGACCTAGGTAATTGAAGTGTTGAAACATTCATGATGTTTGAGATTTATATTGTAAGATTCTAATTATATTGATTATGTAATATTTTCAGGTTCGACAATACATGGTTTGTTTCGTCTACTATCTCCCATTGTAGTCTTTATATTACTAATACTAATCATTATCTTACAAAATTCTAGTTGAAATTTAGTTTTCCCTCTAATATTTTTGGATTCCAGGTGCTACTTTCCAGCCTATGGGGATTGGGAATTCCCTTTAGGAAGTGTTAGTAAAATCTTAGGTATCAGGGTACTAGGGTATCAATGAATGTTTGGGATAATCATTCATTATTCTATATATGTTTATAATAATTGTGAAGGGAGTACATTCCATAAATGTTCTTGGCCAAGGTTTGGATATAATTTTATTTTATGTTTTTTCATGTCATGGATGAGGATATTTCCATTTGGACTCTAAATGAATGAGTAATATTTCATGGAGTCTAGGTGACCACATCATGAGATAAAATGCTTTTCCAAGGTGCAATAGTCAATGTAGTGTTTTAAATTATTTACCATAATGTTTTTTATGTGATCTATAAAAAAGATCATTGATTTCATACAATAATGAAATTTATTTTCTTCAAGGAGGTTACCATAGAAAAAGGTGTATATATTTGAGGTTTCAATAGATGTAGATGATAACACCATGATTCTTGTAATCACATGGTAAAAAACATTAGATATTAGGATTCCTTAAATAAAATGTCCGAAATTTTAAGAATGAAATTATGGAATTAAATTATTATGATTGGTTAATATTTTATAATGATTATAGGATATAATTTCATTTCATATTTTTAGAGGATAATATATATTCATTGAGGTAAATGCGGAATATTTCTCTTTGAATAAATAAAACTAATTTATATAAGAAGATAATTATGGAGATATTTATCTCCATAAATATTGGATGCAGAATATAAGTAAAAAAAGTGAGGAATGGTAGAAAATTATTTTCTAAAGAGAATATGGTATTCTTGTTTTTTTAATTAATAAGATATGGATATTTTAACACTCATTTAAGATCATTCCAATGAAGCATTTGTATTTTCCTTAAAATGTCATCGAACAAAGTTAATCCTTTTTTGTGATATTATTTTATATTTCTTAATGGGGAAGCATAAATATTATATGTCTCTATCTATATTTTATGAATATTTTATAATTAAGTAGTTTATTTTTTTCCAACATGTAATTTATCACTTTTTTATAGAAATTAGAATAAGAAAGTAGTTACGGGTGTGATCCATGGGAGGTGGTAAGAGATCCATTTTCCTTGTAAGGGGAGTGAACCTGGCCCTATGAATTTCATAGGAATAATCCCACTAAAATGGGTTATATTGTATTTTTTTGAATCAAAACACTTGTAATTTCATGATACATATATAATCAATCATGTTTGAGCCAATTAATATTCATAGGACTTGTGGGCATGATTTTTATATTCTGCAATATATAGTGAGACCCTAATAATTATAAACTCACAATAATCTATTGTGGGGAGAATATTGAAAAATACTATTTTAATTAGAATGCTTTATACACTGATTCACCCCTTATGAGGGTATCTCTCACTAATGAAACTTATGAGATTATAAAAAAACAATATATATATATATATGTCTGTGTGTGTGTGTGTGTGTGTCTTGTGTTGGAACACAATTATACTACGTTGGATCTACCATCGTACTCTCATGTATCTATTTTAATGTAGTATAATAAATCAATCATGGGAATAATAATTAATATAAAAAAATAAATTCATATGTATCTTATATAATTCAACCATCTAAATACTTCTATTCCATATCACATAATCATCTCACATTCCAAACCTTGTCACATTCCTCATCAAGTGTCATAACATAACCAAAAATATAATAATAACTGACAATAATCCACATCCTTTAATTATATGTTTTTCAAAATTCAAGTAACATTCACTAATATTCTCATATAGACATCCACCCATAAGAAAATAACATCTATATTTGCATTGTCATGTAATCATCTACCTACATGGAATATACGATCACACCGACATATATTGGTTTGTTCACTATCCACCAATAGGAACCCTCTCAATATTTTTTGATGTCTAACCATATTAATTTTTACCACAACAATATATATCAATTGAGAACCATTATCTCTCGTGGACTATGTTTGAATTAAATTGTTCCATCCTAAAGTGACTTCCTTTTCTAAACATGCATCATCACTAACAATCATAATTTATCCATAATAAATAGCAATATAAACCGGAAATCTAACTCCATCACTCAAATGATTTTCCCCCAACTCTTCCCCTTCATAACTATGATTGAAAAATACTTCCACTTCATAAACATAAATCTTGAATGGATTCTGATTCCCACCATCCATTAATTAGAAAACTGATTACACCACATATACAAAATTTTATACGGAATATAACCACACTATATAGCAATACACTAATCCAAAATAGTTATGACACCATTATATCATATGAAGTAAAAAAATCACTAAAATTTATCATATCATGGGAATCCACTACCTCATCACATATTTAACACATAAAAATGTACATATCAACCAAACAACATATTTATGGTCAAAGTTTTATATTCACACCTCCAATTATCCGAAATTGTTATGTTTATCTAGGGTTTTATTCTAGATTAATATACAACCAATAATATAAACAGAACCTAATATAAAAAAAATATAATATATATTAATTTTTTTCATGTTTACTAGACAACGAATGACTTTATGTCAAAGTGTCATGAGTTCTGTAGAATTTACTCCATCTCATGAAACTAATTCCCAAAAATTTCTTCAAATTTTGGAATTTTCTAAAAACCCTATTAGATTCAAAAAAACAATCATCCCAATCCATAAAAATGAAAAAAATAGTGTCTATGTATGTGGAATATCCCTAGTAATGAATTTAAATTACCCTTGTAAAAAACATAATTTCATTCCATATGAATTTTGAAATAATTTATATATTTTTTCATCAATTATTCCTCAAAATTATCTCTAGGGAGAGTGAAAATTATCCATAAATATTAATAATCAATAATAAACACAACATTCCAATTATAAAAAATATAATAGAATTTTTAAACATTAGAGAAAAACCATATCAAAGAATAATTCAAAAATTTCATTATATAATAATTTTTTTAATAATTTTTTCATTCTAAATCAATTTATATCTCTATTAATTTTAATTCTATTATCATATAAATATTTTCCCATACAAATTCATTATATTATTGTAGCTTTCAATATTTTTGAAAAATAATACAAATATTCAAATCTCATACTAGTTCAATTATTCATCCAGAATAATTATTTAATGAAATTAATATTCACACAAAATACCTAAATATAAATTAATGTGTATTTATTATACATTAAAATTATTTATTTTATACCCTTAATATAATATCTAAATTAATGTAGATTCAAAATTATTACTGAGGAAAAATAATGTTTAGTCGCCTACGTCATTTGCACAATAAAATCTTCTCTTCAGTCCTTTGATGATAACAACAAATACTTTTGTCCAATACCCATTATTTAATCACCATAATCCAATTATCCAATAAAAATCCATTCTCCAAAAGGAATTCATGATAGAAAAAATGGAAATTATTAAATATGTGATGTTGATAAACATATTCTAACAAGTAAATTTAGTAATTGTATAATAATTTCTTCTACCAATTCCATACATAAGAACTCAAAAACACTTCCCTTGATTTTTCATTTAAAATTAAAATTGAATTAACCATTTTATTTAATTATTTTTATATTTCTTATTGAAAAATAATTTACCCCATGTGCATTAATATTTATATTTCACTACCATAAAATAAAATATCTTATGTAATATACATAAAATGAATTACTTAAAAAATAATTATTTATTTAAACTACCATCATCAACTGGAATCTATAAGAAAAACATACCAGTATTTAAAATTATGAAATTCTCACCCTAGAATAAATTCAAAATCCATAATACAATGTTAGGTACAAAAATTTATTTTCAAACTAAATAATTCAATATTTTTAACTAGTTAACTTAAATTACCCAACTTATTTTTGAACTCCAAAAATATGAATTTTGGAAACACTTAAGGGTATTCTATTGAATAATTGAATATATCTCCACTTTCATACTAGGTAGGATATGATGTAAGTTTGTATAATGATATAAGTAAGAAGAAAAAATATTACTTTACTACTGATAGTTAGTAAACATGACAATGAATTACCATAGGATAAACAATTATTTTGTAACCCCCCAAACCGAGAATCCTGGTGTTGGTGCATTATTTTATTACATAGGCATGATTATAATGAATCAAACCCCAAATGACCAATCAGTTTATTATTATTCGAAAACAGGAATATATATATGATACCAATCATACATTGGGAAATAAACATAAAAATATTATACATAATAAAATTAAATAAACAACAACCTTAACAGCTTACTCAAAGGATTCTTATTCAAAATGAGGGGAGAGGAAACATAATAATGGTGAGCACAAATGGTCAGTATGTGAAGTAAATTTGAATAAATAATGAATCAAGGAAAATAAATAAACATGGAAATGTAAATAACTAACAACACATGCAATTATTGTTACTAGATAATGAAAAATCAATTTTGAAAGGTAAGAAACATAAAACACATTCCCTTGAATCAATGAACTGAAAATGAAATTCATCAATAGATTTGTCGATAAAATATCACATTAATAAATAATAACTATATAAAATGAATATAAATTCATAAATAATGGATCCCATGTTTTCTATATACATGAAATCATTACCATCAAGACAATTCACAAGATAGTTTAGCATATCCAGTAGAAACACATATAATTTGGAAAATTATTTTGTTTTATGAGACTACTGATGCAACAAGTGATTTTATATTACCAGGTACCACCTCTGTCACACTTATCCAAATAATTCGTCAAATATAATAACAGATTTAATCAATAAAAATTATTCCTTATCAAATATCTATATTTTATAAAAGATATGGATTTACCAATAATTCTCTAGGTAATCATATAACTATCAAAGTGAAAATCATATGTAAAAATGGTATACAGGTTATGAAATAATAATACCCATCACCTAGGAATATGTATATTTAAATAATTTTATTTTTTCAACTGAATTTTACCAATAAAAAATTAAAAGATATTGTAAAGGTGATATTTAAAGACCCTCTTGGGGGAAATAATCATTAATCCTTTTAATGTGTCCGATATGAAATTGATACATTTAAATCATAATAATCATTTTGCAATAACATTAAGTGAAATGTATAATATCATGAAAATGAGGTAGATCATTAAAAAAATGAAAAAGGGTAGTATATAGAACATGAAAACATAAGTATTATATAAAAATAAAAAACACTTAGTATAATGTAAATTTGGATTAAATCCCTAACCTTAACCTGCCTTTTTTATGGGGTATTTATCCTCCAGTATAGTGGTTTAAAATATTCTATTAACTTATAAGATTAAAATAGTCATTTTTATAATATATTAACTTCTTATTGAATTTTATTACATTTTTTAACACTCCTTTTTTATTTTAACTCGTTTGGGTGTTAATTTCCTAGTTTTCTCAACTATGTTTTTACATGTCAATTTTTTTCATATTATTTAGATCATTATTCGATCAGAAACATATTGTAAACCATGATTTAATTATCATATGCAATCATAATATATTTATTCATAATAATATATAATATTTGGAGATAATAAATTATGTGCACTTGTAATGGAGACGATAGGCCATATGTACGCACGAACGCTACATATATTTCACAATCATATTAGATGAATAAAAATTAAATGATATATATATAATTTCTAAATACAGTATCATATATATTTCATATATGTCACATAGTTTTATTAAAATCAACCTCAATATATTCAATTTATATAGCGAAATAATCACATCTCTATAAGGTGGTGGAAGTCCACACTTCCAGAAACGTATTTTTGTATTTATACAAAATTTAATGTATAAAGGTATGTGTTGTAAAATAATTGAAGAAATAAAAAGTTAATTAAAAATATAATATATATCATATATATTTACATTTTTCATTATAATTTCTACCATGGGAGGTAGTTAATGAAGAATGAATAATCATGGTTTCATGATGTGGTAGTTCACCATTCACGTAAATAATATATTGGTTTATCATTGAATGGAAGTGTGTGTGAGTGTAGGAATAACAATTATTTTAAAAAAAACATAGTATATTTAATATACATTGTCTTCATATATGAAATGAATAATAATATTATTGATGGTGAAGAATGGAAATAAAACTAAAGGTCTTAAGGAAAGATGTAACCTCTTAGTTGGGAAACTCTGTTTCCTTTAATCCAAAGGGCTTACTTGGATTGATTTATGACTATGGTGAGGATTATAGGTTTAGGGGTTGGAGATTGAGGGTATAATTTTTTATATATTTTTGTAATCCAATTTTTCTGGAGAGGTGTGAGAAAATGGGAGGAGATGAGTCCTTTTTATTTTGGAGGAAGAGTTGCACTCTGAAATTTTTTGGAAAGGGAACTAGAACCATGTTATATCCATTGAAATTGGATCCAATGACTGCAAAAATTCCAAAAAATTGTTGATACGGTCTAAATTTATCCATAAAATGGATCATAGAAATGTTCCCTGGCCATTTGGACCCATAATATTTTGTGTTTTTCACTTATTATGTTAAATTATACATCAATCATTGTAATTAATTTGAAATACATTCCATGATATTTTTGGTCAAATTTTTTTTGACCATATTAATAATTATAATATTTTTATTCCAAATATGGAATCAAATTATCAAAAATACAGCCATATAAGTTGAATTAATTAATTTAAATTTAATACAGAAGACGGGACGACAACACAGTATTTTAATGTAAAAAAATACGAAATTATTTTATATTTTCATATCAAATTTAAAATATAAAGTGATTAAAATGACATAATTTCATTAGTTGAAAAATAATTATGTAACTAAAAATTAAAACAAATTTTAAATGCAATTTATTATTATAAATAAGTTATATGATGAAACATTTTTGAACTAAAATGTTGTATTTTTTACTATTCAAAAAAAATAACACTTTATAGAAAAATACAAAAAAATTATCATAACATAATCCTCATTGTTTTAATTAAATTATGAATTTTATTTTTTCATATTTTCTGCATAATATTTCCAAAATTTGAATTTTAATTGGTTCTCCATTAATAGGTGGTAAAACTGCCTTAAAAAATTATAGTATTTTATGAGTAAAATTTAGTTTATTTATATATTAGGGAAATCAATTCAATTGGATGAATATAAAAAATATTTTATTTAATATATATATATATATATATATATAATTAAAATTATTCAATGACATTAATTAATTAAATTTATTTGGGTAAACAAATCCTTGTAACAATAAAAATAATAATATTTTACTTTATATACAATCAATTCTCATATTCATTTTTATTTAATTTCTAATAAGTGAAATAATTTTATAGTATTGTAAAACATATATTTTCATGAGATAGTTAACCCTTTTCATAAATAATAATTTAATTGCAAGGTTTTATCTTGTTATAATAAATAATATTTTCATAATATATCTTTATTCGATAAAACTCATTCTGGTGTGTAACCTAATCCATTTGAAGAAACTAGGTGTTGTGTTTCACATACGCTAAATGAGTATCACATTTATTGACTGATATATAATATATTTAATTTATTTATAATAATAAATATATTTCAATGTCTCGGGGTATTCTATTCCCTTATATGATTAGTGATTAATGTAGCACATACTATCGAATAAAATGTTCTTACTTTAGAATTTTGGGGTGTTACATTGTTCCCACCATAATTAAATTGATTACTCCTAATTTATACATTATCTCAAAAATGAGGTTATTTATATTTTGAAAGAAACTATTTTTAAAAACCCATATCATAAATAGGATTAATAACACATATTCTTAATAAGAGATTAAGAAAAGTATTATGGTCACATATCAAGGTTCCCAATTAGGATAACATATGTGGAAAATTGAAAGATGGACATAGAAGAAAAATATAATAATCCTTTTATGATGGTGAGAGATAGAGAACATGGCTTGTTGAATGTTAACTATCACATGGCCACAAATCTGTGATGACCTAAGGGGTTATTTGATCAATCAGAAACAAAGGTACTAGGAAAATAGTTTTTTTTTCAAGATCATTTTTCCTAAAGTTGTATATTTCATTAACTATCTTTGAATATAAGTAAATATACTTAACTGGTAATTTTCATCAATCTTATACATTTTTCATACCTTGAACTATATTTACATAATATCTTATAACAAAATTCATCTTATAGTGATGTAATATATCAATCTCTAAAACCATATTTAATTTTCAACATAAAACATTTCATAAATGGTTAACTATTAAAAAAAATTATAATCTAAATATTTAGAAAGATGGACACTAAATTTACAAAATAAACTTATCATTAACCATTAATCAAAATGAAGAAGCTCTGAATTTTCACCTTCTAAACATGGAAATTACTTTATCATGTATCCTCGAGAAATATGGTAATAACTCCAATGACCATAAAACCTTATTCAAAACATGTATTTTTCCTTATTCATTAGGCAAGACACATGTTATTGGATATATTTATTAAATCTTAATGTGTTAAAAACTCTATCAATGAAAGCATATGACACATGTTGATAAGTTATTAATCATTTTCATGGTAGTAAATATTTTTCGATATCAATCATTTCATCATCAATCTCTCAAAATAAGGAAAATATTAACTGTTGTATTTACCCCATTCATGTGTTTTCAAAAAAATTTACATTATACTATAAAAATTTTCTTATTAACCTTCATTATATGATCTCAAATCATTAACAAAAAACTACTGTAGTACAATCCATATATATATAAATCAAATTTTGTGAACATAATAAATTATAAACATTTAAAAAATATTTTGTAGAACGAAATAATGAAGCACATTAATCATTCTACATTAGTTTTGTAAAGAAATTATTCTTGGCCTATGATATAATAGATAATAATTGTATACAATTCTTTTTGGCTTCATTATAAGGCTGTAAATATCCTCTATAGAGAACTGATATGTTGTATAGCTACAATATAATTAGTAGTCCAACTAAAATATGGGTTCTACATCCATATAAAGCGATCTAATAGAGGATATTATCCCTAAATAATATTTTTCATTAATTGGGAAAGGTTATATTTCATTGCCTAACAATATTTCCCAAATATATTAACAACATTCTTAGTTATAATACTAGCTACATTGAAATTCACAGCAGGGAAACCTCTACATTGGCCAAGGTTTTGATTCCATTCTTCCTTTAATGCTCTATTTCTAAAAAATGGCATATATAGGATTATCAACTAAAATTATAAACATTATAAAACTATATATATGGTATAGAACATGACACAAAGTTATGCATTGTAAATCCTATAATCACAAACATTGGTTACATTTGGAAAATCATTACATTCAAATACTTCATAATGGTAGGTAAAGAAAATGTGAATTTTCTTAAGCATATACCATAACATTTCCAAACCACATGCACATTAAGTCCCATTGTAGTTTACTAGTTTACACCATGATTTTTCCAACACACATTGTTGGAGTTGTTACTCCTAGGTATATTATTCCAGAACTATGTCCACATGTAGTTTCCAAACAAGGATGTATTGCTATGAATAACCCAATAATCTATACCTTAATAAAATTTCAAATATTTAATTCTATAATTATCCTCATATTATATATTAGTGTGTATTACTTAATCTATGTTTTCTAAATGTAGTCTCTATGGTTGCTTCTAAACTTCTATTAATAACAACTGTAGTGTCCCAACAACAGAAGCCTGGAGCTGGTGCATTATTTTTTTATATTAGCATGATTATAATGAATTAATTCCTGATGGATAGATTAGTTTTTCATTATTTTAAATCAAAAATACTAAAATGATACCAATAATACATTGGGTAATTGAAAATGCAGACATGATTCATAATAAAATAAAATAAACAACATCCTTAAAAGCTTATTCAAATGATTACTCCTCACAACCATGGTAATGGTAACATATTAAGGGTGATCTCAAATGACCAGTAATGGAAAGTAAAGCATAATAAACGATTAATCAATAAGAATAAATCAATATGGAAAGGTAAATGAAAAATAACACATGTCATTAAAATTAATATGTAATGAAATTTCAATGTGGAACGGTATGAACCATAAAACACATTTCATTTAATCAATTAAATGTGAATGAAATGAACCCATAGATATATCAACACAAAACATTAGGGATAAATATTCACGAAATATAAATGAGATAAATAAATAATTATTTTCTTCCATATTTCCTAGACATATTGTAACTCCACTAGATTTAGAGAATTTTTTTCGAATTTATTTATCCTTTTTCATATTTTTCATTTGATTCAACACTAAAGATAGTTCATTTTATATTAAATAACTATGTTTGTCTTGAGTAATATTCAAAACCAAGTTTATACTTCACTACAGAAAACATATTCATTGGCATGCTCTATATGGATCACCAAGGTTACCATATGTTATAGGAAATAATGACTTTCCGTGATGGCATGCATAACTTGTATGAACAATGTTTATAAAACAATAATATATTATTTAAATATGATTTTATAAAATAATAGGAAAAAAATTAATGTTAAATTACAGTTTTTGAATTTAATTAACTAATTAATGAAAATATGTGGTATAAATAATATAATATGAATTCATAGGTTACCAATTAATTATAAATGAATATGAAAACAGATTGAATATAAAAGAAAATATTAATATGGTCACAAATATTTTTTATCCTAATAAATTAAATTTTCATTTATGTATTGCAATGAAATATCTCAAACATTCATTTTCAATGGAACATCAACTTGGCGTTTGTTACAAACAATACTAAGGTGTTGTGAAACATCATTTTATTATTATAATCATTTAAATGAGTTATTCATTACCTAACAATTAAAATATAGTAATACGAATAATAATATATATATATAAAATATTTTTTTATAATATATTATATAATTAAATAAATTCTAATAATGATAAATATGATTTTTGGTAACGTACTTTTATGTTCAGAAATCCAACATTCTCGAATGAACCACTTTTTATATCCTCCAATGAAAAATAATAAATTAAATTTTTACAAATTTATAAATTTAATTTGACATAATAAAGTTAATTTTTAAATTTAGAACATTTATATTAAATTTTTGGGATTTTTTTGGATTTTTTTGACAGGATAATTGTTTGTTGAATATAGAAAAATACATATTTGTAGTTAAACCTTTCCTTTTTGACTAATTAATTAATAATGTTAAACTGTATCATAATTTTTTTTTATCTAATTAGAAACATATTAAATATATTAATATAATTTTTTTCCCAATAATCAATTTCATAATGAAATTGAATATAAAATCATAACACTCATTTGAACATTATTCTACATTAAAAATTAGTTATTTAGTTCTTCCGGTTGGATTAGTAACAATATTAATTTTTCATATTATGTGATTTCAATTATTAAAAAAAATAAACCATTTTATTATGTATAATATTAAGCATATAATAAGACCATGTTAGTTTTTGAACAAAATATTTTGTAAAAGTGATTAAAATCAATCATAGTAATTAAAGACAAATTATGATTATTTAGTGAATAATTATTCAAATTAAATTCCTAAATGACCTAGGCACTTGTCAAAAACCTGTTTTCTATACATATTTCAGACATACACCTTAATTTATTGATTTTTTTGTGTTTTATGACTTTTTTATGCAAGAACACCTTTATACTTATCATTTATAAAAATGTTCCTATTCAGCCTCTTTACTCCCAATAAAAATCCACCACCAATCCCACTTCCTCACACCTATGAAAACTCTTAATTACAATCATTAACTAAAAAAATACTTCCCAAAAATCTTCCATACCTTATATAGTCCTCCTCTTTGGCATAATAAAATCCAAGGAATCCTTTTGGCACAAACCAAAAGGAGTTACCCCCTTAAGAGTTAACATCTTTTCTCAAGTTCATTCATTTATTCCCCTTATCCTCCCCTAAAACTATATTTATTATATGATTATGTAAAAAAATTATAAAACATATACTAATATGTTTTTATATAAATTTTTCTACCACCACTAAACACACCTCTATATAATGTGTAATAAACATATTGTTTCTATGAACGGTGAACTACTACCTCACAAAATGATGATTGTTCATTTTTGCATTACCACCTATCATGGTGGCCATTTTGACAAAGAATATGTTTATATATGATAAATATAATATTTTAAATATCATTATTATTTGTTAGCCTTTATTTTTAACGTGCCTTAATTCTTTCTATCTTATGTAAATACGATAATTTCATTTTTGGATTTGTGGACATCTGCCCCTCTAAGCGATGTGATTCATTCATATAGAATATATATTGAATAAATGATGGTATTAGTGAATATATATGATATATTAATTACATTGTTACAATAATTGAGATATATATACATATATTTATTTCAATTTCTTTCTATCAATTTTACAATTAAATTGAAATATTGTTCATGTGTACGTATGACCTTTATTCTCCATGAATGGTGTATTATGTTTCACGGTTATATATTGTATATATATATATATTATTATAAAAATATAATTTATATAATTTATTTTTATATCATTGTTTAAATTTTAGAGTCATTATTTAAGAATACGGACAAACAATATAACAAATAATGACACATATGAAAAACATAATGAATATTACCCGAAGTGAAACATTAACATAGGATTGTAATCAAGTGAGTAATATATGGTCATAATTAAACCACAAATGGTATTATATATAATTATGTGGTTTTTTAATAATTTTTTATTAAATTTGAATTTATAATTTAGGTGTTTTGAAAGTGTATGACGAGAGTCAATGCATAAAGTAATTGGATTTCATCTCAGTTTTTATTTCCATGAGATAAATTATATGTTCAACATTATTTCCTTTTGGTGTGGTATATAAAATAAATGATGGACATTTATGTATCTTTTACAAAAATTTATGGTTATTCCCATATTTATTTTATGAACATTCCTTTGTGGGTTTTATGTTTCAAATGTTTCCCAATCGGGAAAATAGTTTTGTCCTAATATTTCTTTTTGAGACCCATGTTTTGTTATACAAAAAAATTCTTTTTCTTCCAGAAAATAAACCCATTTACATGTTATATCATAAATCTAAAAAATTTAATGATATTTTAGGGTTTTTTAATTATATTTTTCTTTCCTGGAGAGAATGATCCCAAGATTGCATGTTATAAGAGTTTATTGAAACAATCTCATCGTGCTTTCAGATGGTTTCTTTTTATGATTTCATTGATGAAATATTATGCTCAATCTGTTATTAAGATTCATTAATCATCTATTCATATGGATATCCATAATTTTATCATTTATTGGTATCATTTTATTCTATTTTATATATAAGATAGTTAAGAAAGTGTTCATAGGAAATATGGACTTCACTCACACTTCAATCAGAAATATGTGTTCTTTCAAATACATTTTTTCTAAAAATGGTTACCAAAAATATTCCTCTAATATAATATTATCATTAAATTAATTTTTTATCCATTTCTTAATTTAAAAAAATTTCAACAAAATATTCTTATTTAATTTCGATCAAATCATTTTTCTATCCTTTTTATAGTGAAGAAGGTATATTAGTTTCACCTCGTATGACACATACATATTCACTCTCCATAATTTATATGATGTTTCCCTTATTTGATTAAAGGGTTATGTTTTAAGAATTTTCTTTTATGTATTTTCTTGAAAAATGGGATTCAAATCCTTTTTATGCTTCTTTTATAAGTTTTAATTAAAAATATTTTTCAAAACTGTTTCATATTTATTTTATAAGTTTTCAAGAAATTGGGGTCTCAAAACATTATTCAAGTTTCTTTTTATACGTTTTAAAGGAATAAATGTCATTACATTTTAATGATTATTTTATATTTTTTCAATTAAAATTGTTTTCTAATGTTTTTCACTATTTTATTAAAAGTATTTATAGATTCCCCAAAAAATATTTTCATAATGATTTGAAGCTTATTTTAGAATATATAAAAGAAATTTTTTTCCAATGATTTCATGAATTGGTTAAAAATTTTATTGTTACTTTCAGGGAAAATCATTTTCAAATGATTTTATTAATTAAAAAAAACATTTCAGGAATAAAGGATATTATCCTCAAGAGACATTTTTTAAAGAAATATAAAAAATATTTTCAATATAAGATGACATTAGTTGATGTTACACATGACATTTTAGGAAAATATCTTAAGGATCCATAAATATTATTTCTGTCAACAATTTATACTTAATTTCATTATCTTCATGAATCATATATCACATATATGGGTTGTATACTTTTGAAAATCACTTTTTTCATCAGTTATGTTTATGATGAGATGATTAGGAAACAAGTATTTTTTTATAGGCTATAATATGATTACATGTTTACAATACCCATTTAATATCATGGGTTATAATATGATTATTTATGATCTTGTGGTGCATGTATGTATGGTTTCATTATGAGATATCCAGGACATATATCTCCCTCCATTTCCTTTTTTTTTGTATTTATATATCTTGAGATAATATAATATGTCTACGGGAGTGAACAATGATTAAAATGATGGTATGAGGAGGGAACACCTTCTATTAAGATAGACATGGGAGTGAACCTTGACAACCCAGATGTTTTGAGGAGTAAACTCATGCTGCTAAGATTCCCATGGGAGTGAACCGTTTCTACAAATTTTTTATGGGGAGTTTACCAATACTACAAAGTTGGCCTTGGAAGTGATGCAATGATTACTCTGCATGAACCTGATATTAAGATCACAATGTCATGCATGGACCTTTTTTCATGTACCCATGTTTTTTGGGGCATTATCTCATGTTATTAACATAATTTTTGAACTTTTTTCTAGGTATACATGTCCAAAATATTATATGCTTATGTTTGTTCCATAATTCCATTTTTATTCCTATGTTATACTTCCATGGGCTATGTTATTTATTTATATATGATTAATGAATTATTAATTGTAATGCATCATTCCTTGATTCATGTATATGTTCATTGACATGAAGGGTAAGATCCTTTACTTTTTTTGATCATGGTGTCGTACACTAATGCTCAAGATTATGCTTATATTTATCCCTTTTTCCCTTACTATGAATTTGAGATCACCCCATTCTTATGTTTTCTTTCCCCTGGCTACGAATAATGGTTTTAGGCATAAGTACTATTGGTGGATTGTTTTTGGAGATGCTGATTATATTTCACCATGATAGAATATTTTTTTCCATGTTTCATAATATAATAAACTATTATTATCATTGGTCGTGTGTTATTATAATGTACTGAATATTCATATAAAATGATTTAATATCCATTTATTTTAAGAATAGATCTCTATAGAAGGTATCAAGGGAATGGTTAATCATACTTTGGAAAATTGGATGAGAAAAGATTTGTGAGATCTGAATGAATATTTCTAAATACATATATTGGGACATCTCTATGGATAAGTATAAGGATGAGCCATGTTTTTTAGAAAATTTCATGTAATTTCGGTAAATTTTAGATTGTGGGTTTTCCTAGAAATAAATCATTTTCCAGATACTACATTTGGATGTGGCTCTTGAATATATGTTCCAAGGGATTAAAAATACAAAAAATATTTTTCGAGCCTTATTTTTGATAATATTTTACATGACAATGAGCCTTTTTATACACAAGGTTTGCCACTCTTGGGAGATATGCTTTGGAAATTCATCAGCTCTTCGTGAACCATCATAAGGATATAGATATTTTTCGGATATCAATAACCTTGGAGGAACCCGGGGTTTTAAATATTAAGAAGGTGTCATGATTTAGATATGCCAGGAGTAAATCTTTCCATGACTATGTGGTTTTCTACAATGATAGGCAATTCTCGCAATATGCTTCTATTTTTAGTCAATAGAGGGATCTATAAGGATCTAGATTAATTTGGAATGATATGGATGATTTTCTAATCTAGAATCAAGTGGTATGATCACTAGAGTGAAATAAATTGTTATCAAGACTAATAACGTTTTATGGAACATAATTAATAACATGTAGCTTAAGAAACTCTCAGACTCACCAAGTAAGAGAATAAAGAAATTTCCTAAGAGTTTTTTTAATGAATACCATTGATGAAAGAAGATTTCATTTCCTTTATTTCAAGAGTGTGGAAATAATAACCATAGAGAATGTCCTAGAGGAACAATAATTTTTTTTAATATGGAAGAAAGGACGCATATTAAGTGACCTCAAGGGGAAAATGAAGAGTTTGGTTAATGAAATGGATGATATTATTGGCTTCTCTATGTCTTAACCAAATATTAATTGTATTGTGTTTATAATAAATGGTCATTATGAAACTCAATGTCCCGTGATGAATGATCATGAAGAAAACAAGCCACGTAGTGAAAATAATGGTTACATTGTTGATGATGAATATACTACAGGTGAAATGTGAAAGGAAGTAGGTATTTCTTATTAATATGACGTAGAATTGTTTATGGATTAATGATGATGTTATCGATGTTTTTTATATATGGTTTCAATTAAATTATTAATGATGAAGTATACAAGGATAGTTCTACTTATGTTTTTCACCTATTATTTAAAAGATTATAAAGAATATTCCCGATGGACTGGGGAACTAATTTATGACAATGTTGTATTTTGATTAGAGGAAGGTATCCTCAAATATGCTTCTTTTTGGTAAAATAATGATTTTTGGACACAAATATCTGGTTTATGAATTATTAAATTGTATGATACATATTACATTAGAGAAGATTATTGAAAAAGTGTTCTCTATCATTGAGGATGAATCATATTACATTTTTGGTTTTGAAGAAGGGATCCCACATACTTAGGAATAAATAGGAATGCATTATTTCAGAAATGATTTATGGTAATTTAGGTCATTACGATGTTCTATGAAAATTTTCCACAACGGTATTCACTTGATTGGAATATTAAAACAATGATATACTTTCTGATCAATGAGGGATCAATTATATACTGGTTTCATGAATTTATCTCTATAATGGTATTAACATCTTTGATAAGGGTTATACGGTTTTCCATTCCTGAAAATCGTATATTAAACATTTGAGGATGTATTTATGCACGCTGTTTTTATTGAAATACATTCATAAAAGGCAAGTTAGTGACTAACCATATTTCAATGATAACCATCATATTTTGGAAATCATATTAGAGTGGTTTAGAAAATGATATCATGTATGATGGGTGACAACTAATAATGTCTGTAAAGGTTTGGGGTCCTGAACTCATGGTCGAATGATGATAAGGGATTCATGCCTTCCATTGGCCTACTTAATGTCCAGGTTAATGTATAATTATATTTGATGAATAACTATTTATGATGAAATAGTAGTGTCACTTTTGTGTTTATATAATTTTTTGATAACCATATTGAATTTTTAAATATATTTATAAATAGTTATACTTTTCATTCTTTTGTGTGCCTTAAGATCTGCTAAAAGTGTTTTTTTCACTTTAAGCATCAATGTAAATTTTTTTATGTCCAATACACAATGTTATAGAGGAATTTTAAATTTATTAATAAACAACTGAGGAATGTATATTTTTTAATAGGAATATATAATTTATTTTTATATCCTAATATTCATGGTTAATAAAATAATTACTCAATGTTAGTATAATGATTAAAAGAAAATATGCATTCTTAATACCTTAATTCTATTGAATTAATAACCTTTTAAATCATCATATACTTATAACTGTGAGCCCCTCAAATTTTTATTTATTTTTCACATGTCTATTATTGAAGACATCAATCAATCCATCTAAATATTTCAACATTCCCTCCATGTCCAATCATCACTCCCAATATTTGTTTAACTATATAGAAATGTTCTTATATGTTATTTTTGGTAACCATTATTCTTATAAATTTTATTCTATAAAGAAATCGATAGTATTCATTTTTATGATTTGGGTTTATATGAATGATAAATTTAAAGTATTAAACTGTTGATAACCCAGAATACATTCGAGGGGTAAATCCATTTTAATGGGAGTAGAATGTTACACCTTGAGATTTTGTGATTTTTTTGAATTTATCTATACTTTTTTATAATTTTCATTTCATTTAACATTAAAGATAATTTATTTTATATTAAAGAACTATTATTTCATTGTTTTATATTAAACAACATTTTATTGATGCACTACACACAACAAAATTTTTTTTTGGCTCTACACAGAATAATGCAGTTTTCTTGTGTTATACACAACAATGACATTCCTTGAGGATTTGCTTAACAAGAAAGATCGAGGTTTAAGGAACAATATTATATTATTAAAATATGATTATTTATCAAAAAAAATATAAAACCATGATTTTAATATAGATGTTATCAATAATATTAACAAATATATGATAATATATGGTTTATACAATATAATATGAATTCATAGGTTACATATTTATTATAAATGAATATGGAAACCGATTAAATGTAACAGGGAATATTATTTTGGTATCATTGGTGTTTCATGCTAATAAATAAATGTTTCCTTTATTTATTTCAATGAACTAATTTAAACATTCCATTCACAAAGGACATCAACATGGCATACATTACACAGAATACCGGGTTTCTACGAAACATCATTTTATCGTTTTAATCATTTAAAAGAGTTAATTATAATCAAGGAATAAAAAAAGAGTAATATTAATTGAATTAAATATATATAAAATATTTATATTATTGTATATATATAAAAATATATATAATGATGGATATGGTAATTTGGTAATGTCCTTTTATTTTTAAGAATTGTATTCACAAAAGAACTTCTTTTAATGTCCTTCAATGAAAAATAATAAAATTAATATTAGGACCATTTAGAAATTGAATTTTCTAAAAATAAACATCTATTTTGAAATCATAATTTCCAAATTAACATAGGATTAATTTGTTGGATTTTTATGAGAATCTTATTATTTTGATGATTAGTGGAAAATACTAGTACTATTTAAATACTACACTTTTGTTTAATTAATTATTAATGTTAAATGAAATTATAATTTTTAATGTAAAATTTGATAAATATTACATATATATATATATTATAAATTAATAGAATCATTTTAGCTTTGAAATTGAATATATAATCTTAACAAACTTTTGAGAATTATTTACTTCCAAACCCCATTATTTTGTCGTGTTTGTGGGATTAACATTAATCTTAATTTTTCAGCATCTCTGAATTGAGATTCTGAAAACCAAAGTAATTTAATATGTTTTATTATTTTTTATCTAGTAATACCATGTTGTTTTTTAACAAAAATTATTATTAAATGGTATTATAATTATTCAAAGAGATTAAGTCCAAATTCAGCTTAATTTGGGACTAAACCATAAAATTAAGGGGCCAAATGACCTATCGACTTGTAAAAACCCAATTTTAATTCCATGTTTTTTGAATAAAAATTCAATTATGTAGATTTCCATTTTAATAGTATGAATAATTACGTAATAATACGTGTTCACCAAAACTGTATCTAAAACGTCCAAGTGAGTCTTTTTCTTTCCCTATAAAAAGACACAACCTCTCCCACATCCTCACACCTATAAAACAACTTATTCTAGAAAAATATATACTCAATTGACATAAAATCAATCCTCACTCACTTCTAGAAGCCTTCCATATAGAATAAGAAAATCCAAGGATCCCTTATGGAATAAACCAAAAGGAGTTACCTGATTGAGAGGTATCATATTCTCTCAAGTCATTTCTAATGATTTCCTTCACCACCACCTCTAAATAAATTTATTCTAGGAATATAAAATAAAACCATTATCATCAATATATTATAATTTTTCAAAAAAAAAATGACTAACACTTACTGAACCTTCCATATAATGGGTAATGAACATATTATTTCTTTTTTTAGTGAATTACTGCCAAACAAAACAATGATTGTTCATTTTCTCATTTCCACCTATCATTATCGACATTATGATGGAAAATATTTATATATGATATATATTAAATTTATAACTTAGTTATTCTTATGAAATTTTTATTTAGAACATACCATTATGATTTCCCTCTTACTTAAAAGAGATAATTTTTTTTGAGGATGTGTGGACTACCACCCCTCAAAGCGATATAAATTGTTCATACACGACATTGATTGTGTTAAGGATAGTTTTATTGAATTTATATGATATAAAATACATCATTAAGATGCATTAATTGTTATATATATACATATATTTATTTTACCTTCATTCTCTCAACACAATTATTAAACAGAATTAAGGTTTATGCGTATTGATGGCCTACCATCTCCATGATCTATGTATTTTTTTAAATAGTTATATATTATATAGATTATTAAGATACTAATATAAATATATATCTCTCTATGTGTGTAATATTTAAATTATTTTTTACATAATGGAATCACTATATATGTATAATGTCCAACAATATAACAAATTAAGACACATATGAAAAACAATGTGAATATTACCTGAAGTGTAATCTCAACATATGATGGTTAAAAAAAGGGTAATATAATGAAGTAATAAAACCATATACGGTGTTATATATAATATTTTTTTGTTAAAATATTTATAATAAATTTATATTTATTATACATGTGTTTTTAATAAGTATGACTAGAGTTAAGACACAAGGGAAGGGTATTTCATCTCACTTCTTATTTCCGTGAGATACGTGATATATTCTACACTCTTTCCATATGTTTTTTTGTATGTACACCCCATTAATATATTATATTTTTCTTAAATTTAATTTTATGGTATTTCAAATATCATTTTGATGAAATTTTTTTCTTGGTTTTTATTTTTCAAATGTTACCAAATTGTTGAAATTGTTTTTTCTCAATTATCCTTCTTTGAGACTTATGTTTTTTTATGCACATAAATTATTTTTCATGGTGTATATAATTATTATTTACATGTTATATATTTAATATCCTAAATTTCTTGAATTTTTATTATTAATTTAATTTCGTTTTTCTAATATTGATATTATAATACCAAGTTACCATGTAATAAGAGTTTATTGAAAAAATCTTATCTCCTTTCGAGATTGTTTTTTATGATTTCATAGATGAAATATTAAAATCAATCTCTAAATATATTTCATGAATTTTATTATCCACTATATATTAATAATGTAATAATTTATTGGTTCCAAGTTTACCCCTTTGTACATAATATAGTTAATAAAGTGTTTTTATAAAATCTCGACATTACCTTCATTAGGATATATGCATTCATTCAAACCCATGTTTTCTAAAAAGGGTTTCCAAGAATATTCATATAATCTCCTATGATAATTAAAATAAATTTTTACCCTTTTTATTTTACCAATTTTCAATGGAATCTTCTTTTCACTTTTAGATCAAGGCATTTTTCTATACTTTTTCCCCAGTAAATGGAATATTTGTTCTACCTCGTAAGACATGTAAGGACATACCCACCATCATTTATGTGAAAATTCATTTTCTTGTTTAGGGGATTATGTTTTAATAATTTGGTTCTTAAATTTTTTTCATGGAAATTATATTCAAAACGTTTTCATGTTTCATTTATATGTTTTCATGAATTATGATTTTCAAACAAAAATGATGATTAATTTATACATATAATGATAAATGGTTATGAAAACATTTTCATTTTTTGTGTATATGTTTTTATGAAAAAGGATTTCTAATATGTTTTAATTATTATTTTAAAATGATACATGTTAATTGGTTCTAAAAATATTTTCAATCTATATTTATATTTTTTCAAAGAGTTTTGAAAGAAAACTATTTTTAAAATTCATTGAAGCTTATTTTATAATTTCTCATGGAACAATATATTAAATTATTTCAACTCTTCTTTATATGTTTTAATGTTTCATCTAATATAATAATTTTAAAATGGTTTTATGTATTAAAAATATTCTTCCATATAATAAAGGATTTTTTCCTTAGGAAATGTTTTTAAAAGATGCATAAAAATTATTTTCCATATAAAATGACATTCGTTGATGTCACACACTCTCTTTTATGAAATTATATAATGGTTAAATTAATATTATTTCTATAAATGAGTTACACTTATTTTCATGGTCTTCATAAAACTCATTTCTCTTTCATTAATTATATTCATTTGATATTTGACTCTTTTAATGTTTTATGATTATGGTAGAATTATTATGAAGACTATATTTTTCGATAGGTTATGATATGTTTACATGTTTAAAATTCCCATTTCATATCATGGTATCTGATATGATTATTTATGATCTTGTCGAACATGTCTATATGATTTCATTATGAGATGTGTGGGAATGATATCTCACACCAAATTATAATGTAATGATTTATATATCGTGAAACAGAACAAGATAAAAATTAGATTGTACCATACTACCCAGATGGTATGAAGAGTGAACTCATTCTACTCAGATGTCCATGGTACTGAACCATGAATACCAAGATGGTACGAAGCATGAAATCATGCTACTAAGATGTCCATGGGAGTGAAATATTACTACCAATATGTTCTGGGGAGTGAAACCACACTACCAAGATGGCTATGGCTATGATTCCATGACTACTATGAGAAAACATGATTACATGTTCACAATGCTATGAATGGATGTGGTTTCATATCAATATAGTTATGAGAGGTCCTGATCTCATGTCCTTAACCCAATGAGTGAAAATGCTTCTTCTTATACATGTTCACAATATTATTTGATTATATGTCTATTTCAAATCCTTGTTTTAATACTATATTAGAATTTTAAGGCTTATGATCTATATTTCATTATCATTCATGTCATTTGAATTGTTATTCTTTAAGTTGTGATTCATGTATTTGATCATTGATATGCGGGGTAAGATATTTTGTTTTCATGATCATGTTCTCATACCCATATTCTCATGATTATGTTTACTTATATCACATTTTTACCCATACTGTACATTTGAAATAACCCCTTTACTATGTTTCAATTTATTAGGTTATGAAGAATGGTTTTAGGTATAAATTATAAAGGGGGAGGTATTTATTTGAGATGTTAATGATCATTCAACATGATATAAGATTTTGATTGAAAATTTATGAGGACACATAACAATTATTTTCCTTCAGAAACATTTATTGTATTGTACTGAATAATCATATAAAAAGATTTGATATCCATGTCAGTTAATCTAGAGTCTCTATATACATGTAAACATTACTATCAAAACCATTCACTATACAGTTTAGCATATCTGGTATAAAGCCATCTAAATTTGAAAACAATATCATCTCACCAATCTACCGATGCTCGAGAGGCTCTCTATAATAAGGACCCACCCATGTCATCCATATAGAAATCAATCATCTTCTATAACAATGGATTTAATAATAATATAATATTTATTATCAAATATACATATTTAATAAATGATATAGGTTTATAAATAATTCCCTGATTGATCAAATTGCCCTCAAACTGAAGATCATATGTGAAAGTGGTATACAATTATAACATAATAATATCCATCATCAAATAATTTTTATATTTAAATATATTTATTGTCTTAATGGATTGTTAAAAACCAAAAGAAGTTGATATTGAAAAGGTGATCACTAAGCACATCCTTGAAGAACATAATATTCAAACGTTCCAAACTATCCCATACCACATCGAATCATTTAAATCATTATATCTGCGAAGTAATTACATCAAATAAAACATATAATTCATTAAAATAAGATGATTAATGATATATCAATAAAATAAATTTTTAATACACCATATAAAATTGATGTTTTGAATAAGAACAAATAATTATCAACGGAATGTAAATTTCGATGAAATCCCTTACTTTAACATTCATTTTTGTTTTGATTTATTTATACTCTTTTAATGATGTTTAAAATGTCTTAGTAAATTATAAAACTACCGTTATCATATTTATAATATCATTAAATAACTTCTTATAATATTTTATTACCAGCTAGATAATAGTCCTTCATTATTTTGACTATTTCAGGTGTTAATTGGCATGTTTTCTCAAGTATAGGTTTACTTGTAAATTTATTATCCTATTAATTAGATCATGATTTCACAATCATAAAAATTTTAAACATAACCCAATATTTATATATATTCATTATATACATATTTACAATAGTCCATAATATTTGGAGAAAAGAAACGAAGAGCACCATTCCTGGACACAGTAGGTTGTACGTACAAAATGAACGCTAATTCAATTTCATTGTTGTATTAGTAGAATAAAAATTGATAAATATGTATATTATTATTAAATTATTATATATATGTCATATATGTTACATATATATATTCAATTCATCATTAATATGTTTCATTTATATAATTAATTAATGGAATCACTTTAGGGAGATAGTAGTCCACATTTACACAAACATTGTTATCATATTTACAAAAAGTAGAATGTATAAAGTTATTTGTTATAATTTAATTAATAAAGGAATAAATACATTATAAATATCTTATATATCATATATAATTATATTTTCAATTATAATTTCCACCATGGGAGGTGGTAAAGGAAAAAATGAACAATCATCATTACTTGGGGTGGTAGTTCATTTTTCACTTAAATAGTATGTTCATTACCCATTAGATTGAAGGGATTGGGAATTTAGTTCAAAAAATAGAATAAAAACATGCTTTAATATTTGGTATCACGTTGTTGTTATATAATAATGTAATAATATTATTTTATGCTATGGGGAATGGAAAAAAATCTAAATGGATTAAGGAATGATGGTACCTCTTCAGCATGTAACTCCTTTTGGTTTGAACATAAGGGAACCCTATGATGGATTTATGACCAAGGTTTGGCTTCTTGGTTTAGGGGAGTTATTTTTTGGATCTAATTGATGGTTTCTTGGTTATATAAAAGTTTCCTGCGAGGTGTGATATAGTTGGTCAATTTTATAATGGAGGAGTGGCAGTCTTATAATATTTTTGGAAGTGAATTACACCCATGTATTGTCTATTTAAATTGGATAAAATATTTAAAAAATTCAAAAAATAGTGGAAAGGGTCGAAATAACAATAGAAATGTTATCTTGGATATGTTTTTAGGTCATTTGGGCCCTTATGATGAAGGTTTGGACCATTATTAAGTTTAATTTTAACTTAATATTTGTAATTAATTTTAAATACATTCAATAATATTTTTGGTCAAAAACAAACTGGATTATATTAGAAGTTATAAATTATTATTATTCTATATATGGAATCCACTTATCCAAATTCCAATAATAGAAGTGGTAGAAATTAATTTTACTTTAATAAGACAGATGTGATGACAACATGGGTTTTTGAAGTAAAAAAGTTCAAAAGATTGATATGTTTTTATGCCAAATTTGGAAGATAATTTGATTAAAATGAACTAAATTGGATTAACTAAAAAATATATCTAATTAAACTCCAAATCCAATTTAAAATGTAATTTAACCAAATAAATTTTTTATATGGAAGAAATGTTTTGAAATAAATTTCAGAATTTTTCACTACTCATTAAAATATGTAACATCACATAAAAATACCAAAAATTTAATCTAACATACTTTTTTGTTTCTATTTAAAATATTATGTTTATATTGACATATATAATCAATTAAATTTCCAAAAAAAATTATTTCAATTAGGTTCCCCATTAAAAGGTGGTCAAAATTCTTTAATGAAAATATAGTATTTTATGCATAAATTGGGATTAATTTATCATAGGCCAATTATAAAATTTAGAGGAATATAAAAATTATTTAATTGAATATATAATATATATCTCACTAATACCACTCACTAATTGTAATTAATTTACATTATTTGGGTAAAACAACTTTGTGAGGATAAAAATAATAATACTTTCCATTATATTCAATCAGATTTCATATTCATTTCCAGTTAATTTGTAACCAATGAAATTATATTATAATTTTTTAAACCATATATTTCCATAAGATAGTTAACCCTTTTAATATATAATAATTTAAGGGATATGTTATATCATATTATGTTAAATAATATTTTTATAATATATCATTTTTCAGAAATACTCAGTCTTGCATGTAATGAAAGTCATTTTAAGAAGCTAATTATTGCATAAAATGTACACTAAAATAGTACCACATTCATTTAAAGATATATCATTGATTTAATTTATTTAGAATACTAAATATTTTTTTAATGTCTCATGGTATAATATTCACTTATGGTCTTGGTGATTTGTGTGAAATAATCTATCAAATACAATGTTCTTACCTATGAATTTTGGGTTGTTACATATTTAGTGATTGGTTTTCTCTTACATTTCACAGGGAGGAATGAATTATTCATCCATAAACCTAATATTTTGGTTTTCAAATGTTTGTACATTTTGATTATTATTTATGGATTGAACCATCTTTTTTCTCTTTTTTATTTGTAGTGTTTTGTGTTTTAATAGTCTTATATCAAATATCAAATTTTAAATTTATATATATATTCTTAATTTTATAATGTTGGATTGGTAAGTTCAATTTATTTATTCATAATATCTAAATTTTGGTAGTATTTTATAATAATGGGGGAAGAGTTCTAGAGCGAAAACATCCAAAAATGGTTGTGTTAGATCCCATAGTTTTTATTGATAAAATTTATTCTTCTAGTGGATATAACCACATATTTTAAGTATTCGTTATTGTATTCGGTTAGGATTAGAGGAGGCATGTTGGGTCTTATTTTTATATATACTCCCCTTATACATCATTTAATATCCTCAGAGAAACCCAACTACATGAATTTATTACATACTCAATGTATTCAATGTTATATTATAATAGTTAAACCTCTATAAAAAATGGTATTGACACCTCAAATGACCCTATAAAAAGGTCTGTATAATAAATAAGTTGTACATCATATGTATTAATCAATTCCAAATTTTTCATAATGCATTCATAATAATCATACCGTATGAAACCATAATATAAATTTTGACCTCAAAAAACACTTCCAAACAGTGTCATCAAATACATTTATCATCTATGAGAATACCAACTTATAGTAATAAAAAAATTTATAATTTCAAATTCTAAATCATTTTATTTATAAAAATCAAATGTTAAAAAAATAATCAATATCTAAAATAAGAATATTCAATAGCCTTCACTCAAAAAAATAGAACATATAAAATTTAATGCGTGGACATCAATGAATTTCACATTAATCGAGAGTTATCTAGTAGGGCAGTCTCACATCATGCATTTGAATCTGATAAAATGTCACTAGAAGATCACATCGAATAACACATATCATTATGAAAATAATTACCATAACTACATGTTTCAATCCATGGAGGATCGTATATTATAAACTATTGAGTGGTATAAGGAACACTCAAACATCATACGTATGTTAATAGAGGATAATGCAGTACCAACTATAGTAAGACATTAAAATTATTTCATCAATGATGTCCACTGGATGAAATTTATTTGTAATATTGTTTCATTGAGAAAGTTTTTTGATAGTGGACTATTGTAGTATTATCACTTTTATAATAATAAATTATTATTGGAATCATATATTAGTAATATTTTCATAATCATATTTATTATAAAATATATATATTAGGGGGAAAATGTTCAATATAAGTATCCCTATTACCAGGATGTCAATACACATTACATATGACCATATTTCATTAGGATTTTTATTATATAGTCATTCATAAACATCATCAATATTGTCACCTCGAAGAAATTAGACCATGATAGCTACTACTATGTGTAATCATGGTTATTAATTAGTGAATTATATCACTGATATGATTACCATTAGGGGATACAAGTGTAATGTTCATATAGATGATTAATCAAAATAGTTAATATGGTGGTGTAATGATCATGTTGTGTTTTGAATATGAGTGACCCCAACAAGTTCTCTAAAATATTTATTGTTAAAATATCTCCTAATTCACAACCAAAATACATTATGAATACCCAAATATAGTAAATACAAATTATATAAGTGGAATATATCTTAAATAAAATAAAAATAATAACTTTCTTTTGTTTATAAGAATGTATTAACAATTTCATGGCACATTTAATTCTTTAAACCCATTGATGGGTTTTCATTTCCCGCTCTTATTAATAAATTTATGAAAATTAGGTATTATGTCGAATAATAAATATCAAAGATTAATCATAGTTTCATTCAATATCTAGGGTCCCATTAGGATATCATGAAGATTTATCTTGTCCCTGACTTTGAGAATAAATTTCATAAAAACATCCATGAAGAAAATATTCTTTTATTTAAATGATAACTTAGGTGTCGAAAGATAATTATTTGAATAAAACATTGTGTTTAATATAAAAATCACAATGAAACTCATACGAATTACCAATAATTATTCACTTCTAGTTTAGTGGGCTAAAACATTAAAATATTCCTAAAACATTGAAAATTAATTTATGTTGACAAAAAATTAAAATGAAAAGAGCTGTCATGCATATGTAGGCACTATTGTCTCCATAATTGTTGTAATTTATTTATAAAAACTACCTTTTATGGATGAATATATATATATATAAATTTAAAATAAATAATTTTTTATATGAAATATTAGATTCTTGAGAAGATGAAATCACAATTGGAGTACAATTACACGAACTCCCAAACCAAAATTATCATGAAATATTATTTAGCTAACACCCAAGAAAATGATAATAATAGATTATTGTAAAAAAATATGTGATGAGATATTATAAACGTATCTTGTCATAAATAATAGGTCATATTTTTTTATATTTAAATGTAATTATTCTATAATTATTCTATAGGAGATTAAAATCACTTACGAAGCAGGTTTATTTTAATGTAAGGGACAAAATCTCAATTTCTGACCTGTTGATGCATATTGTGTATTATGAACCTAATTAATTTTTTTGTGGTGTCTATATTTTACTTTTATATGTATAAAACATGAATATATATTTATTCATGGTTATTAGAGTTTCAATTCAGGTTTACATTATCAATGTTTTATAATTTTAATGCTACCATTTATGCATGAATTTATTTTGAAAACTATTTTTTGGGATTTATATATTTTTTTATTCAATTAATAATAAAATATGTATTTAAAAAACAATATATATTTTTTTATTCAAATTATTAATTAGTTTTATTGTTTTTTTTCTAATTTCTACTCTATTTTTTACATGTATGATGAAATAAAATTTTAAAACAAAAATAATTTTTATTTCTATTTTTGATCTTTTATATTATTCTTCTGAATTATAATTTTATCATATTTTTTGAGAATTTATGTATTATTTTCTGAAAATATTTTTTCGGTTTATTTTTTGTTATCATTTAAATTTAAAATGTATTAAAATAACAAAAATAAGTTTTGCAAAGGATCATTTTCTAATTTCTTTTCAAAAATACAGCAAGAATGATTCCGTTTAATGTATACAATGTAAATAGCCATTCCGACTTCCATAAATATTTAAATACATTTATGTTATTATTAATGATTTATGAATAATTACAATGACAAATCATTCATTAGAAATATTTTAAAAGTTTTTCGTCAAATTTTATTATTTATCCAAATGATTATATATTATTTCACGGCTAATGTTTTATTTATTTTGATAATCATATTTGTCTCTTATTGGTTTATTATCATTAACATTAAATTAAAACATTCAAATGGGTGTGAAAATTTTTCAATGGACATTATGTTTCTATTTAATATCCATATTATTTTTATCAGGTATAAAATTTCATCCTAAATTATATTCCAATTCTATATATGACATTTAGCTACGAATATTTCTTGATTGACTAGGATGATATTAATTTTCCTTATTCTTTATTCAATGTATTTATTTGATGATAAGGTTTTATAATTATGATTGAAAGTTTTCATAAAATTTAATTGTAATACCTTCAACAGTCATTGAAAAGTGGGGCCATATTTTATATTGTCCCACGACAACATTACTTTAAGATCTTGATATCCAACATTAAGAATATCCATTATTGTGAATTATTCTATAATTATAAATAATATTATAACATTGATATTATCTATGGATTCATTTGATATTATGTTATTATTTAAATGGAATTTGTTTTCAATTATTTACCTTCAGATATATATTATGAATTATTTATTCCTGACATATTCCCCTATACATAATCCAAAATAACTATGTGATGTAATAATTTACATATTTTCCACTCCTCATGTTATGAAGAAGGATATTATGAATAATATAATGTATGCGATAATGTTTTTATATTGTGTTTATTATATATTTTCAATGTAATGTCAGAATCATGTATATATCTAGTACTTTAAGACTACTAAATAGATTTATCCCTAGTGATTTTATTACTAGAAATTAATTCCAATTATATAAAGTAGAATAAAAAATCTCAGTTACTAGTGTTATGGTTATTACATTGAAGCTGATAAAAAACATCTTGATGATAATTCCAAACATCATAATTCATTATCTAGAGCTATTTAATAACAAATTTATACAAATGTGATGAGTAACACTAGTGAAAATTCCATGCTATATATATATTCTACAATATAAATAAGTTTGATAATAAGGTGTTGGATTCAACGATTTGTATCCATTATAATATGTTTGACAACATGAAGATGTTCCTGCTTGAATATTTTTATCGTTTCTTTAACTAAATCACAAATTAAGATAGGGAAATTGTGGGCTTGGTAAAATGTTAAAATATATTAATATTTTGTATAAGATAATAAAAATAATTCAAATTATATATTATTTAATGGTATAATCACATGATGAGGAAAAAATGGAATAAAATTCCCTTGATTTTTTTCAAGGTATTTTTTTCATATAAAATCTGTGTTAATCAATGAATAACGTGCTCCCATTAAATAATTTTATGATATTTTGAAACATTTTGAAAACATGACGTAGATGGTTATGTATATGAGGTAGATTAAATGATTAATACAATATCTTCTCTTATGAAATGTAAATTCAAGAGAGGAAAGGGATGATTTGAAGGTAAGATAGCATTATTATTTTTTCTAGTAATGTTCAGAACATTTTACAAAGGGTTCCAAATAGATATGAAAAATATAGAGATAAGGAAAAATTATTGAAAATATAAAGAGGTGGTTGAATACTAAATGTGACTTGAAACATTTAAATTCCTCATGAAATAATATTCATTGAGAAATCATAGTTTCATTTGAATAATAAGATGATGAAGATTGGTCGGAGGAAGTAAAAAATAGTATATATTTGATAAAAATGATTGTATTATGAAAAAACCTGAATAGGATGAATCATAATGTGTATATGAAAATCAACCAGAATCCATTCTCTATTACATTATTGATTATGTGATGAATATCTATGAAATCTCTGTAAAAAAATGGAAATATTAAAATATTGGATGATTTTTTACAAATACATCAGAATATGGGAATAATCTCAAAGATGAGATTGGATAATTATAAAAAGATATAGAATACCAATAATTTAATCAATTGATCTATAAATCAATATAGTATCTAAACTAAATATATGAATAAAAATATATGGATGTTAATGAAAATAATTCTTCATTGATGGAAAAAACAAATATAGTAGAATCCCGAGTAGAATATATTTTTACATTGAGAATAAAATTTTAATAAAAAATGAAATCACAAGATTTAAACAAGAAAATTTAGTTTAGAAATTCTCTGATGAAAATTTATTAAACAGAGAAAAATAGGGTTCAAGATGTTTTGAGATATATAATAATGATCAATGATCCAAATAACTAGGTAATATTAGTTTTTTTATTGACGTCAGGACATCAATGGTATGAATAATAAAAAATTTAAAAAAAATTAGAAATCATGATAATGGATATGTTGGATAATACACTATAATGTCAAAATAGTAGATTAGAATTAGGAACAACATGAATTGGATGTTTATAGAAAATTATTATATATATATGGATAATTAATATCAATGAAAATATATAGAGGGTGGGTACATGAAGAGAAATTAAAGGGAGAAGATATGTACTCTTCTAAAATTACAATTTTGATTCTATCATGAGAAAACCATGTATTACCAGGAAGAGTAATGATGATACTTGATTAGATAATAACCTATAATTCAATAAAGAATAATGATTCAATAGCTATCATCTACTAGATGACATTATTTCTATATATATTAAATTCATATTTATAAATTTTAACATACTAATTTTAATTATATAAAATTATGTAATCATGATTATCCCTATAGAATTCAATGTCATGTTATTTCAAAAAAAAATATAAAATTATTTCATTTAATAATAGATGCTCACTGATAAAAGATTAAAATAAGTATTATTTATGTATCAATGTTGAAGAAAAATATAAGAGTCCATCTTATATCTCAACCGAACATCGGATATCATGGAAGGAAAATAAGAATACAGTGGTGGATAACCTAACATAATTTCCCATAATGAAAAACGAGAAATAACACAAGGATCCATGATAGTGATTTTTCATCCCACATTACGGGAATTATAAATATACTAAATAAATTAAGGGAATATTTTTTAGGAATTATTATGTTTTGAAAGTATAGATATTTGAAAATACAAGGTATTGGTAATAATTGAATAATTGAAAATGTGTTGAATAAGACTAGAGTGATCTATATGTATGGATTATGGAAGAACATTTTAGGTTTGATTAAACTCATTGAATCGCTACATTAGGTAACATTTAACTAGAAGGGATTTATAAAAAATTCGAGTCTATGAACTCTCTCGTGAAAACATGGAAATTTTTTTAACCAATACATTGTAGATATTAATGAAAACTCTTATATTAAAATAGTTAATGTGAAGAAAATTACATTAGAGGTTTTTCTCATGTTCAATAGCCAAAAATGGAGAATTGTGATAAGATAAAGTTTTTATTATATATTTAAAATATAAGGACATATCGGTAAAAGGCATTCAATGCATGTTTACTGGGAAAGATGATACAAAATCTATATAAAACAATATGTATCCAACATCATTGACCCAGTTCACAGATATTAATGTGGTCTAAAGAATCACCTAAAAATATGTCTATGAATGTGTTTCATCCTTTTTTGATGGTTATATTAAATTTTATTATGTTATTCTTACAACATGAAAGAGATATTTCACTGAGTGAATGAATAGGTTTCAATGATGATTATAATATGAGACTAGAGACATAATCATAATCATTCCATCTAAAAAATATGTATCAATGTGGATTTTATGATGAGACTAGAGACATAATCTTAATCATCCATATGATATGGAACCCAACCCATCTAATATAATTCATGAGGAATATCTTTCTATTGAACTTTAATATGCATTCCCGGAGTATTATACCACTGATTAAGAGGAAATAGATGAGTCTAAATATGAGATAATATTCATAGAAACACTGATGAAAGATAAATCTTTATTCAACAACACCCAATCTGAACACATATCACGACTATGGGTCAATTTGGATGAAGCTAAAGAGAATATGGGGTGAGAAACTCGTGTATTATATGAAATTTAAGCTAAGAAGGATTTAGAATGGGTTTGGGATAATGAATTCACCCCATGTCCAATGAGGAATGAAGATAGCTCAGGTGAAGACAAAAACATTGGCACGCCATACACCAAAGAGCGGTGGAGAAGAGAAGTGCCACAGAAGGGGCCAATCCATAGGGATTGGGATTTTCCAAACTCATGAACATATTTCATGTTTTCTGGATTATTTATTTTAGGGGAATGGAATTATTTATTTCCTTAATCACTGTATCTCTATTTATCCATGAAACAACTAATAATCAATCCCTAGGACAACATCTGTCATACCTATTGTGAGAAACAACAGATGAACACATAATCGTTCACTTCATATATGAGAGCCCCATAAAATCATCAAATAATGGGGGTCTTCTACTAGATTAGTGACCAGATTATGTATTCGGGATAATAGATATGGGTTTTTGACTATATAATTGGGTTCTCTAAGTATCCAAATTTTCATTTCCAATGAGTTTCTAGTAAATGATCAGGATAGCACTGGGGGAATTAAAACCAATCCAAAAAAAGCGGAATTGGAATTTTGAATCATGACAGCCAAAAATTGGATCATAATGATGGTGGCATGAAAATAGAGGTTAAATGTTTAATGTATTCAATACATAGTATCATTATAATTCTAGAAAGAAATGGGGACAAACGAACGTGGGACATCCACTGGCCAAGTTCAAAAATAGGGGGCCTATCTCAAAATTACAGCCAATGTCTTCTAGACCATTGGCCCAATATGGTAGGTGACCAGAAATTTCATGGGACAAGGTCATTATGGGGTTCCTTTGGATGTGAAAGGGGATGAGGATCCTAATAAAGAGCATCAAAAGAAATTGGATGGAGTTATGAGATGTTCAATTAGTGGCCAACACTCTTTAAATTACGCCACCATGTAGAAGGATCATTGGTTGTGCATATTGGTCTGAATAAAGAGAAAACCTACTACTTGGAAGAAACTATCTAGTGAGGTACTAGAATTAATTTCAGTTTTACATCATTTCAATGATTATTCTAAGCACGTGGTTTATCATTGTTTGGTAATAATGAAGATAAACATTATAGTTTAACGTCAAATGGTCGTGATGGCACACATTGTTTTAGGTCATAATGCCTTGACCCTAGAAAATATTTTAATGTAAAGTTACATATACTAGAGGCTCCAAGATTTAAGGAAATTACATCATACTAGAATTGCGGCCAAAGGGGTAGGAAGAATGTGAACAACGGGATAGGCCCAAGGTGAAATGCCTAGGATTTCATCTGTGTCCCATAAAGATGGAAATAATGCAACATGTTTTTTAGAGGGTTAATGAAATTTAGTATCAAGAGAGAAAAATGATGAGAATAAATTTATAATTATATGTCTTGGACATGTAGACTCCAAAGATGAAATGTGTGGTGTGGTACATAACCACATATTAATGAATACAAAAGGAGCCCACACCACATCATGCATTCTCAAAGGGGATTCTAGAACCAAAGAGCCAAAAGGGGAAACAATGGTTAGGTTGGTCTTGAGATCAATGATATATGTGTCTCTATATATCCCATATGGATGGGAATTAAGAAACACATAGTTATTACAGTGTGTGTAGGTATAACCATCACACAGAGACAAGATAAATCAGTTTTTCCTTTATTGGTTCATTTTTTTGAAAAACCATCCTTGGATGAATTCTATGGGTGTCCCTATTGGAATCAAGCCATATGTAGACCTTGAAAAATGACATGGTGGATAACCATTACCAATGGACATTCCCTCTCATGTGATAACATCACAATGTGCATCATCTTTTCTTCATGTGTCTAGGATGATGGCATTGCAGTTTAAGGTCGTATGATAGGACCGGTCTATGTACAATAATGTTGTACTGTAAGGAAAATACAATTTAATGTAATGTGTGACAATGAGGTATAGTTTAACATCAAATGTCTTGGAATAAATAGATATTAGTTTATGGTCATGGATATTGTACCATAGGGTACCACAGTCCAACATGTTAGTATTATCCTACCAAAACTCCTAAGGCCATGTGAGCCATACTCAGTGTGGGAAATTATGTGTTATTCTAGTATTTCCCCATGAAATGAGAGTGCATTATAATGAACGAATAATTAATGGTGCGAAAATACTGACAATGAAAACATTATTTCTCATTATATGTGGATGTATGGAGGGATAACATTATTGGTGTGGGAGAATATAAGTGAATAAAAATATGAATCACTACACAAAATATCGAGGAAAATGGAGGTGGAATAACCATGGGGGATAACTATTGACCATATATGAAACATATTATCCATATTGTGTATCCTAAAAAGGCTACAAACAACTAAGGATCAACCACTGACCATGTTTGTAACATGATAGCTATATCAAAATTTCATTCTTGACCCATTAGGATAAGGGACCAAAATGTCCGGCAATCCTCAAGACGAATAATCCGTACTAGTTAGGGCCTTTTAGATGTGGAAGGGGATGGATACCCAAATTAAAGGAATGTGAGATGCGTAGACGATACCCATGAAGTTTAACATCATGTGGTAAGGTTGAATGTTGGGAGGATTAATCTCAAGGGAAGAATATGGTGAGAATATTGTAAACCTAACATGAATGTGAACCAAGTAGGATAAATCACAACCACATACTCATAGATGAACCCAAAAAAAGATCCCAGACAGATCAAAGGGATGGATTATAGACCACATATGAATGTTTTTGTCATTTCTACTTATCTCATAAGGATGATAATCAATCCATATATAGTTCTTGAAGGAAGGAGTAAGAAATGGCCCACACTGAAGGGGGTGATATCCTTCAAAATGAGGATAACTGATGTTGTTACGTTCTTTATTATCTTACAGACATGGAAATTTATCATCTTAGATTATGGTCTTAGTGTTTGGACCATCTCACTAAGGAAATCTATAGTGGTGGTGCCAAAATGTAACATGATGTGAAAAATGTGGAAAGAGGCATGTGCTACATCACACATTCCCTGGGGGATAACCATGAACATATTTTAATATCATAAGGCTTGGAAAATGAATTGAAACCTCTAATGTGGTAATATGTTGTGTGGCGGTAGAAGGTAACTTGATATGAATGATGATAAAAGAATTCCACACCACACCACACATTTTTGGAAGTAACCTCCTTATTTATTTTCATAGTGTTTGTACCATGAGAATAAAATTTATGAAGAGGAAATATATAACATGGTGTCAAAATGTAACCCAAAATAAAAAAGGACCAAATAGATCCATACCACATCACAAATTTCATGGGGAATCACACACACTATCTGAAGTCATGATGCCTGGATTTTGGGACATGAACCTATAGTTTAAGGACATATAGTTCATACCATATGATGAAAGACTCTTCCGTTAAAGTAAAAAACATTATCAAGATCCCATAATCGCATGTGATCCCTTATTAGTTTGTGAACCAAAAAGTGGTGATATTATTTACAATGTGTTGAAAAACAGAAAAGGGGAATGAAGGTATGGTGTCTAGTACAGACCCACGATGTTGGTCCATCCACTCAACATGTAATGGTTCCCAGAGGGATGGAATGGAGTGTATTGTAATTACTGTAGACGCCGGAAAAGTCCGTTGTTCCCAAACGAAGCTCCGGATGCGGGAAGCGAGGTCATATTTGGAGTCGGAAGCCCGTTTCGGAGGGCCCGGAAGCCTTGCGCGGAATTTTGGAGAGCCGCGCGCAAAGTTGGAGTGCTGCGCGCAAACCTCCCGGGATGCGCGCAATGCGCTGGGCCGGCGCGCAATTTTGCGTGCCCGTTGCCCACGCGACTCCCTTGCGCACCGGGCCCGATTCCGCGCCCGCGAAGGGAATTACGCGCCCGCGAACCAGATTCCGCGCCCGGGGTTGCCTATAAATATAAGGCGATCCCCGACGTTTTGAAGGTTGCCGGAATTCGAAAGGTCTCTCGTGCGCGCAATCCAACCCCTTCCGCGCGAAATGCCGATCTTCAGGTAACCTCCTTTCTTTCGCGCAAGAAAGCCTCGGGGTTCGCCTTCGCGCGCAATCCCTTTGGCTCCTTTTCTTTGAACTAATTCTTCACCCAAATGCCTTCGCGCGCAAAAGAAGCCTCTTACGCGCAATTGCCCCCGGGGTGCGCGCAATCCGGCCCGATTGCGCGCACCCCCTTTTTTAAAGTGGCCATTCGATTAAAGAATGAGCCGTTGCCCCCGCGCGCTATCCGAAGCCCGGTGCGCGCAATCTCTATCTTCCGCGTGAAAAGCGCTGGCCCAATTGCACGCCAGCCCGCCCATTTGTGCGCCGACCCGCGGTATTGCGCGCCATGCTTCTCTTTTGCGCGCAATCCGCCGAGGTCGCCCCCTTTGACCCCCTGAGGGTACCCGCCTGCGTGGCGCCCGATGATCTTCATCCCGGGTGCCCGCACCGTGCGTTGTCTTCCCGTGCGGCCCTCCAGGCTCGCGCGAAGTGATACGGACCCATCGGCGGCAGTATCGTCCGAGCTATAAGACGTTAAACTATTCAGCATTCGTCCTGCAGGACGTTAAATTGAACTTCATTCGCGCGACAAGACGTTAAACTGCCAAGCATCTTCGTCCGCGCGACAAGACGTTAAACTGCCAAGCACCTTCATCCTCAACACACGACGTTAAACTGTACTTCGTCCGGCAAGACGTTAAACCGTCTGCTTCATCCTCAACACACGACGTTAAACTGTACTTCGTCTGGCAAGACGTTAAACCGTCTGCATCACCCGATCCCGTGTCTCGCACGCAGGATCCCCCGGTTTGGATGTGGCCCCCACCCGCGCGTCTCTGCAGGGATGTCGGGATTGGAGTGGCCTTCGCCCACGGGGGTAGAGTGTTACAGACAGAACGAACTACGTGGACTTTGATCCCTGTCTTCTAAACAGGGTACGTAGGAAGCCTCTCCGAGGATCAAGCCCACCACCTCGTCGTTCCGGTCGTATTCACGTCGGTTCGTCCATCAGTGGACCCCTCCTGGGTTCACACTTGCATCGATTCACCTATGAATCCACCCCTGTGGGAGACTGCACATGTGTATCTCCATTGTTCTTCCCCACTTCCCTTTTCTCCTTTCAGCGTCCAGCATGACGTGAAACTGTGATCCACCCGGCCGTTCCATCCCCCTCTGTTTGAGGTGGATCGGTTCAATCCTCCGCCCGGCGGCCTCGACCTCTTCGTGAGTCGGCTTGCCGACGTCCAGCATGACGTTAAACTGTATATTCGAACTACGCTGACTTTGATCCGCGCCAACGCGCGGTACGTAGGAAGCCCCTACGGGGTCCAAGCTCTTCACTCCATCATCCATCCTGATCCTTACCCGGGCCGCCACATCCCTGTGGGGTCATGCAACTTCATTCCACTCCACTCCACTCGGGAAGCCGCCCATGTGCTGGCCCCAGCGTCGGAGGTTCCCCGCAAGGGGTTCTGTCATCTGATCCACTTCTCATGTTGATCAGTCCGATGCCGTCCCCGCTGGATGTTAAACTCGCGGCATACCCCGTGTTAAACATGGGAAGCTGAGGAAAACCTCAGGTAACACAGTTCCCTGCACCTAGCGCGGGATGCCTCAGGCCATCACGCCTTCGAGAAGCCCTATTAGGGACGGAAGTCAGACATGCAGAGTCGCAATGTTAAGGCACGCCCCCGACACCCAGAGCCACCCGGTCTCCTCACCGCAGGTTGCTGCCCCGACCAGACTCCTTGGAGCGTCTGGGAGGAAGCAGTGTAATTAACCGGTGTCCATGAAGATATGGCGCCGGGAACGAGATTCACGAACATTCTTAAATCTATGAGGGAGACCCGGATTAGGCAACGAGTTCCGAGGAGACGTCCATGGAAGGAGGAGCCGACATCCCATCATCCTGGTTTCGATCAAGGAGCAGACGCCCCTGAATAAGGGACGAATGCCGCCCGCCCTTGGAAAGCGGGACTGCGGGACCACAAGCCGCGCGCGCCCATCTCCTCGGGTCGATGGGCGCACGCGCGAACGCGTACTGGAGGAACAGCGTCGGAAGACCTATGGCTTTCAGAGTTGTTGGAAGACCAGCATGCTGCTCGACCAAGCATTCAACACTGGGGCACGGAACCCGCCAGGGGCTGGGGAAGGGAAATCGGGCACTCCGTCTCACGACGTCGAGGGCCTGGGTTCCCCCCATGGAAGGCGCCGTGGCACTAATGGTTGGTTGTCGATTCCTTTTCCTGTCAGTGTTAATGGGTTGTTCTCCCTGCTTTTAGGAATCAAGTCGCCCAATCCAGTGCCCGATCGCCACCCCGCCCACTGGCGCAGGGGTAGGGGAAACACCGACGCGGCTACTCCGCGCGGTCCCGCCCGTTCCACAGCCGTCCCAGCAGCCGCAGCTGCGGGGCAACCACGCCCTCTCTCCCCCTCGGAGGTCATCCAGAGAAGGGTGATCAACAACTTGGTGCAGAGATATGAGGAAGAGGGAGTCATCCCCACCAGGGACATGGCTCGCCTAGACCTCGAGGAAGCTGCACCTCGCCACCAACGCCGCCCCCGAGGGCCGCGCAGGGAGGCACCGATGCCTACCTTGACGTCCAACCGCTTCGAGAGCTTATCCCCGGAGCGCTCTGACAACTCCTTCCCCTATGCGGATGAGGTGGAAGATGTCCGAGACCACCCTATCCGAGATTCGTTCCAGGGATCCGCGATAAGGGCTCCTGTCAGGCCACGGCGACACCGCCGCCAGGCCTCTCCAGTCGAAGAATGGGCTCTCCACCTGCCCGGGCCGCTCATCCCGACTCGTTTGTCCTGACGCCAACGTCGGGCACGAGCGGAAGAGGATGCCCACCTTGGGGCCCTAGCAACAGCGGCCGCGTTGGCTCAAGCCACTGCTGGCTCCAGCCACCAGGCCCCTGCGCATCCTGAGCAGGGGCACTTCTATGCCCGACCTGGATCGAGGCCCCGACCACCCCAAAGGCAGGTTGGGTTGACTCTCCCAGTTGCTGGTACAGGCAATAGCCACCGCGGACCACCTCGCGGTAGCGCTATTCACCAACATGGTCTACTCTGCGTGGCCGATCCAAGAGGCATGGGTCACCCCACCTTTCGATCCTGGCCCGGAGGCCTGCCCGGGATCATCTCTCCCCGCGTCCCCTTTGATATCTGTCCCGGTGCTCCTCGAACCTTGGTTTCCAGTCCTCTTGGCCCCAGCACCAGTGCGGCTGGAGGACGCCAGGATAGAGATCAGCCATGACCCGAAGAACCACCCAGGGGAAGGAAGGCGAGGCGTCGACGCCGAGGGAAGAATGTTACGGAATTCCGGACAGAGATCCGACCGGTTCGTTTCTCTGATACAGAGGCGGAGTATGATTCGGCGACGGAGCCCTCCCCCCGATCCCTCCAGTTAGGGGCAGGGGTAGGAATGCGGCACGTCAGCCTCGTACTTCCCGAGAGCGAGATCGATACGATCCCCGCTTCTCTCCGAAGGTATATCCAGAGTAGTGAGGGCCTGGTAGACCCCCAAGGATCAAGCTTGCGGTTGGTACCGGCCCCTCCGGAAGCGCCTTCCGCCTCGATCGGAGAAGCCGGAGACTTTTTCTGGGGACCGACGGTCGAACCACGATTTAGTGCACCCTTGGCGAGCACCGACGCTACGGCAGGATGTTCGCTCGTTGGCCCGTCCTATCGTGATGTGGTAGCTGGGGCACCGCCACCCTCAGAGGGCGGCCCGGGATATGGAGTCCAATCGGCCTGCTCACCGTATTCACCGCCGGCCAGCCCGTCGGCCCGGCGGCCCGCCTCGGCACCACTGCCGGTTCCCCGTCCATTCCCAGTCATTGAAGAGGACCAAGGAGATCTGGGTCCCGAGTTTGAGTCGTGGAGCTTCTGGACCGTCCTTGCATAGGGCCACTTCCCTGAGAAGTTTTGGCCAGTCGCAGGACCGGACTTTGATGCACCCGAATCACTCACCCCGGATGAGTTCGAATGCTTCCGCCGAACTCTCCGGGAGACTCACTCCCGTCTTCACCGCCTAAAAATGCCATATCCGGGGAGTCAAGCACACCTGGAGGATATTGGTGAGCAGTGCCGTCAAATTGACCTGGCCACGCTCCCCGCGGTTCGGCACCCCGGGTCATTTGGGCACCACGAGGCCCTCCAACAACGATGCGTTGAGTGTTTTCAAGTACTCCGCAAGGTTATCGACGAAGCCACCCCCCACGTGTATATCCGTGGATGGGGGCAGTACACTGCCCTACGCTTCAGTGCGATTCGCCGACAGCCCGATTTACTGGGTGGCCCTGAGGGTACATCCCCGGGGACGGAAACGGTCAATATGGCTGACCTGTCGGGGGAGGGGAACGTCTTGGAACTTCTCGACGGGGGCTCTCCCCCCGAAGACAAGCCATTGTTGGATCCATCGGCGAGAGTTACTCGTCACCAGAGGAACCTCCTGGGTCTCCCCACACCCACTGAAGCACTGACGTTGAGCCAAAACGTCAGCAAAGGTAAAGAGCACGGCGGGGCTATGAAACCCGCCGACCCATCTGCCTCCACACAGAGGGCGGAGGAGGATCCCGAGAAGGCTATGCTACGTCAACAGCTCGCCGAGCAGAAGAAGCTAGTTGACCAGCTCCTCGCCGAGCACGCTGCAAAGCAGCGGCCTGACTACGGTGATCCTAGGCCAGGACAGCAGGGACAGGAACAGCCACCCCTCGATGAGGCTCTCCCGGGCAACCGTGATTATGTCGTGTTTGCCGACAGGGGAGAGGCTATTGCCTATGGCAAGAGGGCGCGGTATGTTTCACCGCACCCTCCCGAGCGGCGTGACTACCTGAGAGACCCCGATCGAATTCCTCCCGCTGCCCCAAGGGCTGCTCCGCCCGCCATCCCACGAGCCGCCGAGTTCGACGACCCGGTCGACGACCCGATTGAAGGGCCATGCAATGCGCTCGTGGTTAGAGATCCTCGCCAGGACTGGAACCCATGTCCGGACGATCCGATGGAGGCACTCATCACCCGCTTGGAAGCCTTGGAGACTCGGCAAGTGGCGATCCCACCGGACGGCAAGCCATACCCAGCATGGGTGGATGACATGCCGGCACCTCCGGGATTCGGGAATCCCACTTTTGCCCCCTTCAACGGGACTGGAGATCCGCCACAGCATTTGGCCCATTTCAACTCGAGGTGCGGGCCTATGTTGGGAACTCCGGCGCAGCAGGAGGCCGCTAAGCTTCGCTGCTTTGTCCAGACACTGGAAGGGCCAGCATTTGTCTGGTACAGCCAGCTCCCCGTCGGGTCGATAACTAGCTGGGAGGACCTTCGTAGACAATTCCTCTACCAGTTCAGTTCCACGACCCGGAAGACGAGTATCTCAGACCTCTTCAAGTGCAAACAGAGGCCTGATGAGCGAGTCACGGATTTCGTCGCCCGATGGAAGGGTCTCACGTATTCCCTTGACATGCCATTGACTCAGGAGCAGTTGCTGACAATGTGCGTCGGGAACGTCAAGACTGAGCTGGTCCCTTCCCTGATCACTCAGAATTACCCCGGAGGGTTCAGGGACTTCTCAGACAAAGCTCAACGTCTTGAGGAAGCCCTGCAACATGCCAGTCAGGCACACCCGCTGCCTCCTATGATTCCTGCAAGGAGAGCCAGCAGGGCTGAGCCCGCTGCTGTTGCCCAGATAGAGGCCCCCAGGCCGTTGGAGCTGCTGCCGGCGAGGCCAGCTCCATAGCCTCACAGGAATCCGCCTCCACAGGCTCAGTTCCAGGCCCAGCAGCGGCAGCCTCAGAACCGGCCGGCCCCTCCGCGTAATGTACCGCCACAACCTAGGCGAGATAATCAGGGTCCACCTCCTCGGCAGGCCCCTCCAGCCCCTCGTCAAGACAACGCTCCCAGGGGCCCGCGATACCTGACTTACTCATTTCACGAGGATCAGGTCCCCGGTTATTTCCGGAGCGCCCTGGAGCAGAGGATTGTGCGACTGCCTGAGTGTTGGAGGCCGGAGGAGGCACATCTCACGGATAACCCCCGCTACTGCCCTTACCATCGGGCCCTGGGGCACACCATCCGGCGGTGCTACGTGTTTAAGGACTGGCTCCAAGACCAGATTAACAACAATGTAATCAGGTTGGGCCCAGCTCCAGCACAAGTGGCGGGCGTGTTCGTGGGATCAGATGACGATAGTGGCAATGAGGACGAATGGCAGCTGGTCTCCGACCGCAGATCCCAGAAGTATAAAAACTGAATGGCCCGCAAGACGATCATTCGTGCCCATGGAATCATCCGTGCGCGCTTGAATCAGCATGAGCCACCAGAATCTGCGGGTGCTGCTTCGGCATCGTCATCCCAGCCTGCGTCTTCCGAGAAGAGCAAACGGCGGCGGCACAAGAAGGAAGAGCGCGCCTCGCCAGTTCCGCCACTATCCCGCACTATCGGTGATTTCATGCCCCCGGAGATGGGGATCCCTCCCCGGATTCGCCCAGTGATGGATGATTCGTCCGATGACAGTATTGGGTACACTTCGGTTAATACCGTCGAGGTGGTAAATCCCTTTTCGGTTCCCGACGTTGAAGAACACCAGGTGGACCTCCCTAGTGTCCCCGGTCGTCGCCACCGTCGGAGGAACCGCAACAACAGGAGTCGCCGGGGCACAACAGTTGGTACCTCCAGCCAGGACGTGCACACCACTTAGACTAGGCAGTAGGCTCAAAACCGAGCTTAGCGTGCGCAGCCCCCCCATCCGGGGATGACGGATTCGCCTCCGCCACTGTTTGTGGTGTGGGACCAGGCAGAACCGCCTTAGCCGCGTCGCGATCAGCTCCGCCCTGCCACGAGTCCATCCCAGCCTCCTGACCCCAGTATGGTGACCACTTCCCAGGCTTCAACCAATGAACAGCAAGATGCTCCAAGCACCAGTCGGCCGCCGGACCAACCGGCAAGGCCCGTCATGCCTCCAACCGCAGAGCAACCTCCTGCAACCAGGGGCTCGCGCTTGGCCAAAAAGTATGATGTCCTGAAGCACTTGGCCGACATCCCAGCGAGGCTCTCCATCCTTGAGGCTCTGCGCATGTCATCTGAGATGCGTGAGGCACTCGCTGAAGCCCTGAAAAGCCCCCTCCAGTTTGAGACAGAGGTTGCGGCTGCAGAGGCCTTTCACGCCGAAACGATTAAGGACGCCGAATGTCAGGCAGTTATCTCGTTCTCTGGTAAGGATGAAGACCCTCCTATACAGGGGCACATTCGTCCGCTGTATGTTACTGGCCAGTTCAATGGCCTTGAAGTCCGGCGCTGTCTTGTCGACACGGGGTCCGGGATTAACCTGATTCCAACTCGGACGCTCCGAAGATTGGGGTTGTCTGAGGATGACTTGATCCCCTCCGACCTCAGGATCCAGGGGTACGACCGCACCGAGAAAACCCCGGTCGGCAAGATACGCTTGAAGACCCAGTTCGGTGACTTGGTTTCCAACACCGAATTCATGGTAGTCTCTCAAGACACTGCGTACAATGCATTGATGGGCAGGCCATGGCTCCACCTTCACACGGAGGTTCCCTCATCATACCACCAATGCCTCAAATACTCCCTTAACGGTCGAGTAGGCGTGCTTCAGGGAGATGCCTCTCCTTTTTCCTCATCTGAAGCCCGCTATCTGGGCGCGGACTATTACAAGAGCAAGGATAAGCAGATCTTGGCAGGTGAGGTTGAGCCTGTCGTTGTTGCAAGCGATCCCTGGGCAAGTTTGGATGACGCTTACGTCCTCCCGATTCATCGGTTGGACGTGGCCATGGTCTCGACGGCCTGTGAGTCTCCTGATGAGATGACCGCGACCGCCCATGCCAGCACCAGCGGCCCAGTAGGATCTGGTAGCCTCGATGCAGTTTCTAACGCAGTCTCTCCCATGGACGATCCCTCCCCGAGTGGAGAGGACGTGGAAGATGCACCCCCAGCCTTTGAGGAGGGCGTCTCCGCCACGGTCGATGAGTTAGTACAGGTGAACCTTGGAACCGAAGCAGACCCAAGACCCACATTGGTCAGTGCCGCCATGCCCTCTGAGGAGCGGCAGCAGTACGTGGACTTCCTCAGGCAGCACCGTGATGTGTTCGCTTGGGGCTATGACGAGATGCCGGGGCTAGATCCTCAGGTAGCCGTCCACCGCCTTGGTCTCCCGGCGAACCATCGCGGGTTCAAGAAGCCTCCCAGGAAGATGCACCCATTCCACGGTGCCATGGTTGAGGCCGAAGTTTACAATCTTATCAAAGCCAACTTCGTGAGGGAAGTTCAATACCCCAAATGGCTGGCCAACATTGTGCCGGTCAGGAAGAAGAACGGGCAGATCAGAGTCTGTATCGACTTCCGCGATCTCAACCGCCACTGTCCGAAGGATGATTTTCCCCTTCCGGTGACAGAGCTGTTGATTGATGCCACGACAGGGTTCCAAGCCCTCTCCTTCATGGATGGATACTCCGGATACAACCAAATCCGGATGGCCCCTGAGGATGAGGAGTTCACTGCCTTCAGAGCCCCCCAAGGTATCTTTTGTTACCAGGTCATTCCCTTCGGCCTGAAGAATGCAGGTGCCACCTACCAACGGGCGATGCACCGCATATTCAAGCCAATCCTCCGCACACTAGTGGAATGCTACGTCGACGACTTGGTGGTCAAATCGCGCCAGCGTCAGGACCATCTCAAAGATCTTGAGAAAGTGTTCGGCTTCCTCCGGTCTCGCTGCCTGAAGATGAACCCGTTGAAGTGTGCCTTCGGGGTCACCTCCGGAAAGTTCCTTGGATTAGTGGTAAGACACTGGGGTATTGAGATCGGCCTGGAGAAGATCAGGGCGATTACCCAGATGCCTCCCCCAGGTAACATCCGGGAACTGCAAGGGTTCTAAGGCCACTTAGCCTATATACGCCGATTCATCGCGAATCTGGCCGGCAAGTGTAAGCCCTTTTCTCGGCTCATGAAGAAAGGTGACACCTATGTATGGGATAAAGAGTGTCAGACCCCTTTCGAGGAAATCAAGCAGTACCTGCTTCAACCTCCGGTTCTGATACCGCCTGTATCCGGGAAGCCGCTGGTCCTTTATGTGACCGCCCTGGAACGGTCCCTTGGTGCCCTTCTCGCCCAGAAGAACAACGAGGGAACGAAGAATAGCCTCTATTACCTATGTCGCATGCTCCTCGATGCGGAAGTTAGGTATTCCCCCATCGAGAAGAGCTGCATGGCGCTCGTATTTGCCATACAGAAATTACGGCACTACTTGCAGCACCACGAGGTACAGTTGGTTTCTCGGGTAGACCCGTTGAAATATATCCTGAGCCGGCCTATGTTGACTGGCCGTCTAGCGCAGTGGGCTGTGATTCTCCAGCAGTTCGACATTAGGAATGTGTCTCAGAAGGCCATCAAAGGGAAAGCATTGGCAGACTTTCTGGCTGCTCACCCGACCTCCGCGGATCAGCCGCTGGATCTAGGCTTTCCTGATGAGGCCATTCTCTCGGTCGATCATGCCGATCTGTTCTGGCAGATGCACTATGACGGTGCCTCCCGGAGCCCCACCGGTAGAAGGCTTGATAATCCTAAACTCAACAGAGTGGTCTTGGGTATCGTCTTCATTACCCCGGAACAAGCTGTGCTGCCATACTCTTTCCTGTTGTCAGAGGGTTGTACCAACAATGAGGCGGAATACCATGCCCTCATCACCGGCCTCGAGTTAGCTCTCGAGATCGACGTGCCCCATCTGTGTGTGAAAGGGGACTCTGAGCTGGTCATTAAGCAGATCAATGGCGACTATGTTGTCAGGAAGCCGGAACTTGTGCCGTTGCTGGAGTGCACCCTCCTTCTGATGGCCCAGTTCCCTTCTCGGCCAGAAATTGTCCATATTCCTCGGTCGCAGAACGGTCGAGCAGATGCTTTGGAAATCCTTTCTGCGTCACTTGCAGAGCCTAAACAGGACAACCTGATCGTCCGCGTGATGCACCGCAGGCTCATCGCTCCCGTTATCCCGGAGGGAGATCGCGGCCCGTCGGTAAGTAATCTCACCACGGTTGCCCCTATGCCCGGAGCCCCGAGTACCCCAGATATGGCAGTCGAACCAGCCCCTGATTGGAGGACGCCTTTGGTTGAGTACCTCCAACATGGTATTCTCCCGTCGGATCGGGCCGAGCGCAAGCGAGTTCGACGCCTCGCATCGCAGTTTGTACTCCAGAGCAGTCCCGGCCTAGAGCAGATCCTCTATAGACGCGGATTTGATGGTGTTCTCCTCCGTTGCCTTCATGGAGTTCAGATCCCACGAGTCATGTAAGAGGTTCATGCTGGTTCATGCGGTGCCCATCAGACTGGGCCAAAGCTGTCCCACCAGATTCGGAGGTTGGGATACTTCTGGCCCTCCATGATCCGTGACTGCATCGAGTATGCCAGGAGGTGCCATGCGTGCCAGGTTCATGCGAACTTTGTGCATCGGCCTCCGGAGCCTCTCCATACCACCAGGTATTCTTGGCCCTTTGCAGTCTGGGGGATGGACGTTGTGGGACCTTACCTGCCGGCGACGGCTCGCCAATGTCGGTTCATTTTGACCGCTACGGACTTCTTCTCCAAATGGGCAGAGGCGATTCCGCTCAGAGAGGTCAAATCCTGTTCGATCGCTAACTTCGTGACCTCCAACATCATTCATCGATTTGGAGTGCCTCACGCTATCCTCACGGATAATAGAGCCAATTTCCGAGCAGCCGAGTTGAAGAAGTTGTACGCCAAGTACAACATTCGCTCGAACCATACATCTCTCTATCATGCGCAGGCGAATGGACAGATTGAGGCGTTTAACAAGAACCTCTCTAACATTCTGCAAAAGATGGTTGGTCAGAACAAGAAAAGTTGGCCGGACAAGCTCCCCAACGCCCTCTGGGCTTATCGGACGACGACTTGCAATTCCACCCAGATGACCCCTTATTCGCTGGTGTATGGAGCTGAGGCCGTCCTGCCCATCGAGATCCAATTACCGTCCTTGCGCACTGCGGTCTACGACCAGCAAGCGCCAGACAGAGCTGCTGAAGCCCGTCTAGTCGAGCTGGAAGCACTGGATGAGAATAGGCTTCGCGCTTTGCACAACTTGGAGAGGCATCAGAGCAGGATGGCTCGAGCATTCAATAAGAAGGTTTGCCTCCGCTCCTTCCTGCAGGGTGACCTAGTGCTAGCCCTAAGAGCACCAATGATCCCCGGCAGGAAGCCACCCAAGTTGGAGCCCAAGTGGGAGGGACCTCTTGTCGTCCACAAAGTCTATCCCAATGGCGCGTACTCCCTAGCGACTATGGATGGTGAGCGTGTCACTCCTCCCACCAACGCTAGGTTCCTCAAGCAGTACTTTGCCTGAGTGCACATCGTCCACGCTGCAAGACGTTAAACTGCCCAGTGTTTCGTCCAACATGACGTTAAACTGTACCACGTCCGCGCTGCAAGACGTTAAACTGCCAAGCATCTTCGTCCTGAATGACGTTAAACTGCCCCTCAAGAACTACGTACGGCTTGATTCCCATACTTATGGGATACGTAGGACCGCCTGAACATTCATGTTTCAGGCCCATCCCCATCCTTCGGGAATTTCCATCCCATATCGGGCCCTTGGCCCAGTTGCCTCCGGGTGTGCGGCATATGGTGTGAACGCGGGGATATGCCCTCATTCATGTCGGTTTGCTCGCCACGCTGTACGCCCCCCACGTTTGGGGATGCCTTCTGCTCCCCCCTTTCTATTTTCATCCTGCATGACGTTAAACTGCACTTCAAGAACTACGTGCGGCTTGATTCCCATCCTTATGGGATACGTAGGACCGCCTGGACGCTTGTGTCTCAGGTCCAGCCCGGTCTCTTGGTTGATCACGGGGATCTGCTGTCTTTTGGTTGCTCTCAGGATGAGTCCTCCGACCCTTTCCGGTGATCTATTAACATGTTTTGGGTACTTTGGTCTATGACCCGTGATGTCGGATTCAATCCCGACAAGTCCTGTGTTGCTTGTCGGGCCGCGCGCTTCCTCTTGTTCGAGCCTTAACTCAAAGGGATCCTCGTTAGCGGTTTGGGTACGATGCCTCAGTGCTCTCCTACCGCTCCGGGTTGATTTACCGGCGGGTCCGGGGCCGCAAATCGATATGAATCCTGCGCTTGAGCGGTTGATGCTCGTTTGCTTGCCCCGTCCTAGGCTGACGCGATCGGATGTTGTGTTGCGAATATGGTCAGCGACATCCTTGATCTCCATGTCGGCTCTTTCAGGCTCTGAACATTGGTTGCGCAGTCCTCATCACACTCCGCCTTTGTGCGTTGTAGTGGAATCTCGACACTCTCTTCATACTGACCTTCAGTACACCTTTACACGTTAGGCAGGCCAACCAGGGTAATGGTGTCTTTCGAGGCACCCACGATCTGAGCACCAAGGATATATGTTGATGTCCTCCCTAAGGGCCATGTGTAGCTGGACCCTCGTCCCCATAAGGAGGAAGGAGTCACCCGAACAATCGCGTTCTGGGCCCAGTATAGCTGGAGGCTAGCATCTCTGCCCCTCGGGTGATGGACATACGCAGGCCCCTATCCCAGGATTCTTCTCCAGGAATCGTGCATGACCGCAGGGCTGGGTATGTTCCCACCTCCGCTGAGTCCTCCATATCGCAATAAGCGGGTTCCTCCATGGTCCGAACCACACGACCTTAAACTGTGTTGTCTGGTCCTACCACACGACCGTAAACTGTGATCGTCTTGGCCGCCCGATGAGAAACGGCACTGCATCGTGATGTTCTCCTCAGAGGACACTCACGTTGGGTGCTGGTTAATAACCATGCCATTTATCAATGCCTTTTATGGCTTGATTATTGTGGCGACGCCAGGGATTTCCTAATCACAGGCATGTCGCTGCATAAAGAAAAACCATCCATCTTTAAGGACAAACAAGAAATATCAAATGCCGCTTCTTCTGGGTGCGAGGGCCAGACCCGCACCCCTCCCCGCGCTGGTGCCCGATTGTGTTGCGCCGCGCTTCCAGAACTACGTGTGGCTTGATTCCCATCCTTATGGGATACGTAGGAACGCCCGGATGTTTGAAACTTCGGGTCCAGCCCCCACCTCTTAGAGATTCCCCCTTCTCTGGGGAATCCGCCGCCTTCGGGTCACCCTCAAGGCGTGTCCCTCGACCCCTTGCAGTGGTCCACCGGTGTCAAGAGTACTCTGGTTTATTGCCAGGAGGGTCAGGTTCAGCTTGTTCAGGTTCCTTCCACTTTTCAGGCTTCGTGCTCCCTTTCATTCGGACCCATCGCCTACGCCCTGGGTGGAGCCCCCGTGAGCGGTTTGAACACAATGCCTCAGTGCTCTCCCACCGACTCGGGCTGGTGCCCCCAAGGGCCTCGGGCAGCAAATCGATATGAATCCTGCGCTTGAGCGGTTGATGCTCGTTTGCTGCCTCATTTCATCAGCGGTCAGTGCGATATTGATGCTGCTTTTCCGCCACGGTCGGCAGTATTCTTATATCGTCACGCCGGTGCCCCCAGTCCTTGAGTGAATGTCCGCATGACTCACATTACGTTTTCCACCCCCCATTCTGACCAGGCGAAACCTTGACACTCTTGACACTATCCCTCAGTGCATCTTCGCATATCCAGGGGATAGGACCACGATGTGGCGTACTTTGAGGTTCTTATGGTCCGAGCTCTAAGAATTTAAACTAAGATCTGCCCCTATGGTCTGAGCTCTAAGACCTTAAACTAAGATATTCCCCTATGGTCCGAGCTCTACAACTTTAAACTAAGATCTCCCTAATAGGGGTTCTACGTCCTGCATGACGTTAAAACTGCACTTTCAGAACTACGTGTGGCTTGATCTCCAGCCTGATGGAGTACGTAGGAACGCCCGGGCATCTCGACTCGGGTCCAGCCTCAGGGATCGCTAAGTCCCGCCCCTCCTCGTCGCCGGCCGTCTGGCCTGGCTTCTGGTAGAGTGGTGCAGTTGTGATATTTTCCCTGATTCAGCTCGGGATGCCCCATTGCAATGATGGGAAGCGACAGTTTCCTCGTCAATGAGGTTCTTTCTGAGAATTGAGATGATTCACGGCCAGATTAGTGCATCCGCCAAATACACTTTCCCCACGGTGGCGCAATTTTGAGAGCGTTGGATTCTGTCCGAACAAATCATCACTTCGCCCCACGCTTCGCATGCCCTGTTGATCTGGATTTCCACCCTTGTGCCTGAAGGAACCCCCAAAGCGGCATTGATGATGACATGTGATCCGCCTCCTGCAATATGAATGATGACCTTCGGTCCGTCTATTGCAGTAGTATGGTCGATTGATCCATTGTCCGCTTGCCGTCTTGGGAATTTCCTGGAAGGCCGACCGCTGTGGATTTCTGAATTCGGGACACGCGATTCACCCTCTCTCATCTCCCTATGTTCGGATAAAATCTCAACGCCCCTAACGTTGTCCCGCTCGTGTGTCAGAACAAGTTGGGGGGATGATACATTGATTAGGTCTGAGGTCTCCTTTCCTAGGAATGATCTCCCTCTTTTCTTTTGAAATCCAGGCCCAATTACGGATGCCTGAAGCTTGGTTAACGCTCCCGCGAGACAATTTGTGGTTGAGCATGTTAAGCCAAAAGATGAAGATAAATATATTGGTTCATACAAATGGATCGAAATATTGAGTAGCAGAAGAAAATGTTCCGGGAGTGGCAAAAACAAAGCCCCTAGGGATTAGCATGCTGGAGAAGTCTTTCTAACGCCGCTACCCTTTGGCTGGTGGCCTCCAGAGCTGCTTCTCGCTCTCTGCGTGCCCTCTCCTCGTCGGCGGTCGCAACACGCAGTTCGTCGATCCTGGCCTGTGCGCGCTCCCGCTCGACTTGAAGTGTGACCATCTGTTGGCCCGCCTCCGTCAGCTGTACCTGGGCGTCAACCAGCTGGTCCGTTAGTTGCTCCACAAGTTCAGTGCACATTACAACGAAGACCTCCTTCTCTGCCGCCTGCCCTTCGAGACGCCGGACTTCCTGCTCCGCCGCGAGGAGCGCCCGCGTGCTCTCCGACATGTCCCGACATTGTGCGACTTCGGCACGCCGGCGGCTCTCACGCATCTTTTCGGCCATGAAATCACGGACTGTCAGATGGAGGCGTTGAGCATCAGCTCCCCCGGCACACAGGAAGTGCAGCTAGGTTTGAAGGGATCCCATGCGCCCCAGCCACTCCGATGGGTCTCGCTTGAGGAAGCGCTGGATGCACTTCCACCCCCTGCGTCGCGTTATCCGGCTCTCCTCGACCGCCTCCGCATCTGAGTCATCCATCTCCTCAGGGTTGGCAGGCCGGTAGGCAGGGAAGGCAGCCAGCAGGTCTGCTGCAGGGTCCGCCCCTGGGATGTCCTCACGGGGGATAGGTTCCCCGATATTTGGGCGACCTTCTTCTCCCGCCCTAGTGGCGTTGACACCCTCGTCATCCCCTGACATCTCTCTGATGTCAGGACCGCCGGCGTCCACAGCCCCTTGATCAGCAGTTGGTGGGGCCGGCTCGGTGTGGGAAGTCTGTTCCGGAGCAGGCGGCATGTCTGCCACCGGTCCACTCGTGGATGGCCTGGGTTCGACAGCCCGACGAGCCTCCAGTGTTGAGATCACTGCGCAGGGCATGCCGTGGTTAGTCACGGATCGTCAATGGCGAGCACCAGCAGTAAAGTAAGGAGACTTACGGGAGTTTAGAGCGTCATCTTCCGCTGCCCCGGCCGCCGCAGGAACAATTGCAGCAGGGGACCCTTCCATGCTTGTCAATTCAATGATGGGTGTCTGGCCCCCGCCTTGTCCTGCTGGCGCCTCTCCTACTCCCGCTGAGGACGCCTGACCAACATCCGTGCGCTCCTGAGAAAGGTGGAGAAATGGGTTAGAAGCTGCATAAGAGAATGGATGAAGCAGGATGAGTAGGGATAGAAGCGGACCTCGAGGAGCTCAGTGACATCAACATTGTCAGAGCCGGCCACCTCGCAGCTCTCCCGCGGGCTCCCATGATGGGACCTTCCCTCGGAGCCTTCATCCTCCCCCGTCTCCTCCTCTTCCTCGGAGTCGTTGCTACTTTCGTCTTCCTCCGGCGGCATCTGTTCTGGAGCAGGCTCTAGATCGAGCATCACCTTCACCAGAAGGGATGGCTCCGCACGCTGACCACGTTGGCGCGCGTACTCGTCCATGGCCGTCAGATACGCATACTGCCGGTTGAAGTTCACCCTGTCGGCGATCTGGAGGCGCCCGACCTCTGGCAGATGGATTCCTTCTCTGACTATCTTTCACCAGATGGCTTCGGTCCTCAATGACTGCCGCAGGGTCATCCAGGCCGACCACAGCGCCGGGAAGACTGCATCATGGGAGGGTTCGAGCAGACACCTTACCTGCTTCTCGGGCCGCTCCCCGACCGCCGCATGTGCCCCCTCTCCGGGCGCTGAAGTCGTGGCGGCAGCTTGCGATGTGCCCGCCGCCGAAGTCCCTGCTCGCGCCGGCTCCGCTGCTTGGCGCGCCTCCGTTCTCCCCCGTGTGGCGGTGCCTCGCCTCCTTCCTTGACGTCCGGTCTCCGCACGGGTGACCTCGATCCGCCGAACTGGCTTCCGTAGAAGCCCCTCGGGGTACACGATGGCCCAGTGTTCGGCGTACTCGGTTTCCAAGCCTGCGTTGACCCCGGTAGGAGGGAGAGTGATGACGTCGCCAGAGCCAAAGGCGACGAACATCAGCCACATCTGGCGAAGGACTCCAGGGTTCGTCTCCTCCCAGACAGCAGTGAATACCCTCTTCGGCATCCGTTGAAGTCACCCGAACTGCCTGGCGAACCGGGTTGGCACGTAGGGCTCGCAGATCACATTCCCGTCGATCCGAGCCACGAGCACCCCGCCCCGTATGTTCAGGAAGTACTCGTGCTGCTCCAGCGGACCCTGACCGTTGTCGATCATCTGGCCAACGGGAGTGGGGAATGGGCAGAAGTTGAAATTGGCATGATTGTCAATCCGAATCCTCATTCCCTCTTCAATTAGGGTCATCGGAGCGACCCCCGCAATGTTCAGCAGGGAGGGTCGCAGGGCGTTGCCCGGAGGAATGATGGCGTTCGGAAACGTGTACCCACCAAGGTGAGCAGCCACCCAGCCGTGGAAGAATTGGAAGGGCCCACAGATCCTTCGTGGCGACCCCCCTCGCGAGATGCGTCCCAGGATGGCGTACAGCTTAGCCAGCACTGGGACCCCGAGTTTGTATCTTTTATTGGCAGCCATGGCGCCCGCCATCGCCAGTGTCGCCGGGCGGACACCCATTCTCGCGTCCCGCACTGGCAGGAGCCACCCACTCAGAAAGGCGGCCAGGAACACCGCGTATTGGAAATTTGGGTCCCGGGCCTCGATGACGTGGTACCCCCATGAGCGGTAGTCGCCCGTCTCCAGGACCCGCCAGTACGACCCGTTCCGGCTCCTCTGAGCCGCGGTCGGGCACCGCTTCCCCCTGCCTGGCATCTCGACCACTGGGTCATGCTCCAAGAACTGGCCGAACCACTCCTTGTAGGCTATGTCCTTCTGGAAGTCCTTGACCCCGAGCAGCTCTGTAGCCAGGTCCAGCAGATGCCATGTCAGGATGGGAGTCCGTGACCTGTCGCCCCAGGTGTTCCTCGGAGGCAGGAACTCATTATATTGGTAACCCTCCAGCGGGATACCTCCGATGCAGTGGATGTCCCAGAGACCGATGCCGACCTCCCCATGGTGAAGATGGAAGGTGTTGGTATCTGGGGACCAGCGGGTGAACAGCTCCGGGCCGAGCTCGGACTGCTGGTAGAAGTGGAACTGCGACGTCCACACCGCCTCAAACAGGCCGATGTACCGCAGCTCCTCCGCGAAGTGATCGCAAGTGTGGCGTACCCAGAATTCCCAGGCCCACTCACTGGTGAAATTGCCCCCAGACCGCAAGTCCCAGTCCTTCAGCCAGCCCTTGGTGTCTTCAGTGACACTCTGGCGATATGTGCTCGAGTAGAGGGCTGGAGAGTTCTCCGCAGTAGGCTCACTTCCGACAATGGTTCGCGTCCTCGAGTTCAGGACATAGACATCTAAGTGTCTGGTCTCCCTGGCAGGATGCCCATTGTTGGTGATGTTATAGCGGGGAAGCTCGTCCTCCCGAGTCACCCAGGTCCGTGGCGCATCAACCTCGAACCCTGGCACCGGAACCTCATCTAGGATGCCAAAGTTCCAGAGCGGCAGGTTGTCCGACAGCGGATATGTCTTCTGAGCCGGCGTCAGCAAGTCGAACAAGGATTAATTGTTGGAAACAACCTCCTTGGCTCCGTAGACCTCCTCATTCGTCGCCATCTCAGCTCTGCGAGTGGTGGCATCCCCCTCATTCGCTTGATTCGCGGCCATCTCAGAAGCTCCGGGAGTCGTGAGGGTTAAGGGATGAATCGTGCGGAATCGGACGAGGCTGGCAGAGAAGTTTGAGAGTTGGCGCGCAATCCTGGTGGACGGCGCGCAATCGGGAAGTCTGTCGCGTAAAACCCCGGGTATTCGCGCAAAGACAGGCAGAAATCCGGAAAGTTTTGCGCGACGAACGGGTGAATTCCGCGCCGGAAAGGGCAATTTCACGCACGAGAGCTCGAATGCTTGTCGCGCGGAAGGCCGGTGTACGGTGCGGGGGACCCAGGGCCCCTATTTATAGGCGAGGTCGGGAGTCCGCGCCACGCGGAAAGCGCTTTGCGCGACCGCACCGGCGAATTTCGCGCCCGACGCCCCTTTTTGCGCGCCACAGTCCCGTGCCACCCAGGACTTCGGCATTCCGGCGTCTCCCTCGGAACCCGATCGTTGCGACCTCTCGCCGATCAGATTCCGAGGGGGGGCTTTTGTAGACGCCGGAAAAGTCTGTTGTTCCCAAACGAAGCTCCGGATGTGGGAAGCGAGGTCATATTTGGAGTCGGAAGCCCGTTTCAGAGGGCCCGGAAGCCTTGCGCGGAATTTTGGAGAGCCGCGCGCAAACCTCCCGGGATGCGCGCAATGCGCTGGGCCGACGCGCAATTTTGCGCGCACGTTGCCCGCGTGACTCCCTTGCGCGCCGGGCCCGATTCCGCACCCGCGAAGGGAATTCCGCGCCCGGGAACCAGATTTCGCGCCCAGGGTTGCCTATAAATATAAGGCGATCCCCGACGTTTTGAAGGTTGCCAGAATTCGAAAGGTCTCTCGTGCGCGCAATCCAACCCCTTCCGCGCGAAATGCCGATCTTCAGGTAACCTCCTTTCTTTCGCGCAAGAAATCCTCGGGGTTCGCCTTCGCGCGCAATCCCTTTGGCTCCTTTCCTTTGAACTAATTCTTCACCCAAAGGCCTTCGCGCGCAAAAGAAGCCTCTTGCGCGCAATTTCCCCCGGGGTGCGCGCAATCCGGCCCGATTGCGCCCACCCCCTTTTTTAAAGTGGCCATTCGATTAAAGAATGAGCCGTTGCCCCCGCGTGCTATCCGAAGCCCGGTGCGTGCAATCTCTATCTTCCGCGCGCAACGCGCTGGCCCAATTGCGCGCCAGCCCGCCCATTTGCGCGCCGACCCGCGGTATTGCGCGTCATTCTTCTCTTTTGCGCGCAATCCGCCGAGGTCACCCCCTTTGACCCCCTGAGGGTACCCGCCTGCGTGGCGCCCGATGATCTTCATCCCGGGTGCCCGCACCATGCGTTGTCTTCCCGTGCGGCCCTCTAGGCTCGCGCGAAGTGATACGGACCCATCGGCGGCAGTATCGTCCGATCTACAAGGCGTTAAATTGTTCAGCATTCGTCCTGCAGGACGTTAAACTGTACTTCGTCCGCGCGACAAGACGTTAAACTGCCAAGCATCTTCGTCCGCGCGACAAGACGTTAAACTGCCAAGCACCTTCGTCCTCAACACACGACGTTAAACTGTACTTCGTCCGGCAAGACGTTAAACCGTCCGCTTCGTCCTCAACACACGACGTTAAACTGTACTTCGTCCAGCAAGACGTTAAACCGTCCGCATCACCCGATCCGGTGTCTCGCATGTAGGATCCCCCCGGTTTGTATGTGGCCCCCACCCGCGTGTCTCTGCAAGGATGTCGGGATTGGAGTGGCCTTCTCCCACGGGGGTAGAGTGTTACAGATAGAACGAACTACATGGACATTGATCCCTGTCTTCTAAACAGGGTACGTAGGAAGCCTCTCCGAGGTTCAAGCCCACCACCTGGTCGTCCCGGTCGTATTCACGTCGGTTCATCCATCAGTGGACCCCTCCTGGGTTCACACTTGCGTCGATTCACCTATGAATCCGCCCCTGTGGGAGACTGCACATGTGTATCTCCATTGTGCTTCCCCAATTCCCTTTTCTCCTTTCAGCGTCCAGCATGACGTGAAACTGTGATCCACCCGGCCGTTCCATCCCCCTCTGTGTGAGGTGGTTCGGTTCAATCCTCCGCCCGGCGGCCTCGACCTCTTCGTGAGTCGGCTTGCCGACGTCCAGCATGACGTTAAACTGTATATTCGAACTACGCTGACTTTGATCTGCGCCAACGCGCGGTACGTAGGAAGCCCCTACGGGGTCCAAGCTCTTCACTCCATCATCCATCCTGATCCTTACCCGGGCCGCCACATCCCGGTGGGGTCATGCCACATCATTCCACTCCACTCCACTCTGGAAGCCGCCCATGTGCTGGCCCCAGCGTCGGAGGTTCCCCGTAAGGGGTTCTGTCATCTGATCCACTTCTCGTGTTGATCAGTCTGATGCCGTCCTCGCTGGACGTTAAACTCGCGGCATACCCCATGTTAAACTTGGGAAGCTGAGGAAAACCTCAGGTAACACAGTTCCCCGCACCTAGCGTGGGATGACTCAGGCCATCACGCCTTCGAGAAGCCCTATTAGGGACGGAAGGCAGACATGCAGAGTCGCAGTGTTAAGGCACGCCCCCGACACCCAGAGCCACCCGGTCTCCTCACCGCAGGTTGCTGCCCCGACCAGACTCCTTGGAGCGTCTGGGCGGAAGAAGTGTAATTAACCGGTGTCCATGAAGATATGGCTCCAGGAACGAGATTCACGAACATTCTTAAATCTATGAGGGAGACCCGGATTAGGCAACGAGTTCCGAGGAGACGTCCACGGAAGGAGGAGCCGACATCCCATCATCCCGGTTTCGATCAAGGAGCAGACGCCCCTGAATAAGGGACGAATGCCGCCCGCCCTTGGAAGGAGGTACTGTGGGACCACAAGCCGCGCGCTCCCATCCCCTCGGGTCGACGGGCGCACGGCCGAACGCGTCCTGGCGGAACAGCGTCGGAACATAAACCCGACGCACATCCGCACCGAAACAATTACATCAAGAAATACGGATGTGAGAAGGAATATGAATTATGATTCCAACATTTGGGATGGAATGGTGTTGGTGTAATAATGGAGGATAACTATTGACCATACTCGAAACACATTATCCATATTGTGAGACCTAGAATTTGAACAAACAACTTAGGGTCAACCACTGACTATGTTTTCATCATGGGACTTGTCTCAATGTTTCATTCATGGTCCTCTAAGATGTTGGCATAGAATTATAGTAGATTCTTAAGGACGAGAAACTATACAATTTTTTGGGTTCTTTTGGATGTTAAAGATAATGAAGAATAAACAATTGGCACACAAAGCATGGTGGTGGAACAAGAGAATGTCTATATAGAATCCAACACTCCAGGACACATACCATAGTGAATCTGATCACGTTAATGAGCCCTAATAGAGTTCTAGGGATTTAACAAGTATACAATTACATGAGTATATGAGTGGGGGAAAGGGGTAAATTGGGTTAATGAACCAGGGGCTGGACCGAATGGTGAAATGTACAAGTGTTCATACAAATCCCATAAGGATGGGAATGATGAAAAACGTAGTTATAAAAGACCCATTCTATTTAACATCATGTGTTTAGGATTTAGGTGGTGGAGAAGTGTTCCTTAATAAGGCACATGGTTCGGCTTTCGACGTGAATGAGGTAAAAAGAAGGCCACACCACACCACATTCTTTTAGAGGGAACCACATGCTGAGGGGGTGAAATAGAGGAACATGGGGTAGGACCTGAAGATAAAATGTCTTGGTATTCCTACATTTTACATAAGTATTATAATACAATCATACACTATTTTTTAATGTCTTTTAGGTTAACATCATGTTGTAAGGACGTATCAGTAGTTTATCATGATGCCATAAAAATGGGGGTAGTTTAAATTTATGTTCATGTATAATGGACCATAAATGATATGTAGTTAAATGTCATGAAGGTTAGACAAAACATTTTAACGTCATATGAGATTAGAGGGATCATAGTTTAAGGTCATAGAAAACAGACCATGTTAGGACAAAAAGGTTCAGAATGGTCATGGAAACTAAGGAAGGACCTGAATGAAAAATGTCTATGTGTTCATACATATCCCATTAAGGTGGGAATCAATCCAAATGTAGTTGTAGAATATCATGCAGTTTAACATCGTGCGGTAAATATGTATTTAACAAAAGAGGCCCCTAATGTGGATACATGATGTGGTAGTAGCAAACCTGGCGTGGAGAAGGGAAATATAATACCACACCATACCACAAGATCACATGATACAATACATAGGTCAAGAGGCTAAAGAGATAACATGATTTTTGGTACCCAGGGATAGACCATTGAAAAAATGGCTTGGGGTTCATATGTATCCCATATGTATGGGAATTATGCAGTATAGGGTTCATGAATACTATCTAGTTTAACATCACGTGGTTATGATGAATGATAGTTTTGATGTCATTCAGGATAATGGGACACGAAATTTAATTTCATGATGGACATAACAAAAGGGAAATGTGGCTTTTCATTTAGGTATAAACATCATGGAGAGGTAACAAACACAACATAAATAATGACCTAGGTGCTCACATTTCAAACCACATATCCCCTCAGAGTAATGGGGTTGTCAAACCTGCTATGGACCCTATGAGAACTTATCAAGGCATTCTTATGTATCGTACAAGGGTAGTAATCAAGAAACATATAGTTTTTGAACGAGGGGTAGTTTAACATCATGTATTGAGGATGTGGGTACTATTTAATTTTAGGTGGGATTGTGATTTTGGGATGTACTACATCATGTATCCTAGAAGAATGAGATAAGGGTCCTCAGGTGATGTACTATTTGAGTAATTTGGCATTGAGTGAAGGAGTAATTTTCTAACCATCCATGGTTACCAAAGAGTATGAAATCTTGTGGTAAAACTTATGAATAATGTTGGGTCCCTCCCACATAGGCTCCAACATTAATGGCTTCCTTCAAGGCATCATTTGGGTCCCCTATGGTAATATCATGTCACCATAATGGAATGAGAAGAGAATAACCTTCTTTTTGAAAGTTCTAGCTATCTTATTCCGGTTCCTCTCGAAATTTTGAAAGGCCCTAAGCCTATAATCATTGACGGATTCAATCTCACCCAGACAAACATCTACTATCTTTTTTGACATCTACTAATGATAATAATTTGGGCCCAGTGATGGTAACTAAATCAATATTAGTAGGTATTCTCCTTTCCCATTAACCAGAGAATATAGGGTCGCGTGGGTGGAATTGAGAGTCAACATCTGGTAATCATAGAGAGAGTTGGGGAGCTTATCTGGCCAACACTTCTTATTATGACTCCCATATTATACCGAATGTTGTATAGGGTCTTATTGAGTTCCTCACTATGATCATTTTCTTACACATGAGAGTTAGAAGTGTGGTTTGACTGGATTTTTTTGGCATAAAATTTCATCAACCCTTCCACTTGAAAGTTATTGAGATTATCATTGGGGATTGCATGTGGGAATCAAAATCAATGGAATTTATTGGAGCCCAAGAACACAATTTTTGAACATTTCTGAAATTCCTTGAGCTATATCACTTTTTCCCACTTGGAAAAGAACTCTTTGGCGGCCAAGATAAACCTGTACTAGAATGATGTTGCAGGGGTATATGGTCCCACCACATTGAGTACCCAAACCAAAATGTGCTATGAGTACATGGTAGTATGTAGGGGTTTTGGTGGTCAATCCACAGGGATGTCATGGATCTGCAATTCATGTTACCACTTGGAGAAAGCAATATAGTCATAGACCATATTGGGATAGAAATAGCCTAATCATTGAATCAGGAGGGAGAATTTCATCCATCCATGATTAGCTCTATGAGAACCAAAATGGACTTCTTGCATGACATGGGTAATCACGTATCCATGAATGAAATACAGGAGAAGTCCATTTAACCCACATTTATAAAGGCTCTTCTAAAGGATGTAACCACTATGAAGGGTAAACTGCACTGCACACCAATGCATTCCCTCTTGTTTAGCTCTATATATCTAGAGATTTTCATGTTAGAGGTACTTAATAAAAGTAGTTATCTAAACTAGGGTCTCTTATTCATTGGTATGGGGACACTGAGGTCCTACTATGTAGGCATTGACAGAAAGGTAAATTACCTTCTGGCTATCACTATTGTCATAACTGACGCGAGTGATGACCAATCTACATGCCATGAGGATCAACAGATAGTCCTAGTATGGGTCGGCGAGAGAAGTGAAATGGATGGCCATGGAATTGGGACCACCATTCTATGACCATGGAACATGAGTTACCTCAAGTAGAGAATGTAATTGTTCCATAAGCTAGAGAGTGACCTCTAAGAGGGGAACATGCACTAGCTTCCTGATAAAATAGTCACCATTGATATATCTGATAACCAACAATGTGCACCCCTTCATGTGTAGGTGGAAAACATCCATACCAAGGGACAACTCTAGACTAGTGATATGTTCCAGATACTCCACCCTGCTGTCAGTGCAGCCTTCCGAAAAAAACATATAGGGAAGAACAACCTATGTATGCTTGATGAAGACAATACACAGGCCTACACTATTGTGTCTGGGGTCATTGTGCCTTCTGCCGATGGGACTTTGGGGAGCACCATTTAGGTACATATGACAACATGACATCTTAAGGTCCACTGATAGGATGGACTCATCTAGAATTTTAAGATCAAGAGACTACTCTACGAGAGCTGGATTAGTGGAAGGGAAGTCTTCTAGCACCTGACCCTTGATAGAATTTTTCATGATGAACCAAATTTCAAACCACTGAAGCATCACAACCCAACAATCCAGATGACCTATCAACATAGGGTAGTTCAGAATATACTTTAATGGATCAACATGGGACACCAGGTATATCGTGTGAAACTGATGATAGTTCCACAACTTCTATAATGCAAAACATTGCATGATATATCTCTACTAGATAATGTAATATATAGTCTCCTTGTCGAGTATCATGATACTGAGATTGCATAAATTTTTCTATGTCCCTTAATTATTCTTCTAGGTGGTATGTTATGGAAGGGATCATTCCAAATTAGTTAGATAGACGATCAGTGACGTTCCATGGATGGCTAGAATCAATACCGATGGTTGTAGTAGGTACTTCCTGATCTCCTAATAGAGGTTTAAAATCCCTCATTCCACTAATATCGGACACCTTTATTATTGATTCTGGATAAGGGCTTAAACTTTCTATCTAGATTCTCAATGAATCTGTGTATTTTGGCTATGTGGCATTAGAATCCATGGAGTGATTGAAGGATTCATATATGTTGAATTTGATTGATGTCCTTGATCATATAGGAATCAATAATGATTCCACTTCATCTATTGAATAAGATGAGGTATTTTACATAGATAACCATGATGGAACACTTCAAGGGGTTCATCTTCAGATGGTGGGATTAGAGGAAGATTGAACAATTATGAATATCTCTGATATGGTCCTGATTCCAGTGATATTTGAGAACCAAATCATCCATGTATCATTCCACCAGTATCATAGTGATCAGTTTTAATATGCGGTGCACAACACCCTAATATGTGGCTCTAACATTCATCAGACTGAAAGTCATTTCCTGGTATCAAAAATTACAATGTGGTTCTCTAAAGGTAGTGGATTTATAATACTTGTGGGAAATTTGGATCTGATTATAGTGGGGATACACATCCATTATAGAGATATCTTGGAATCATATAGTGTCATCAATCAATTTCTCCATCATATGATGGGGGAAATATCCCTTTAGATAGTGATGGTTCAGATCCCGGAAGTTGATGTAGACTCTATTATTCCCATTCTTTTTCTTAATATTTATGATGTTTTAAAAACATATGGGGTAATGAACATCAATCAAGATGTCTTATTTGATGACATAATCAATTTTGGCCTCGACCATGGCCCATGAGAGGGGTGCATCATCCTAGGAGGCCCATGATGACTTTTTAGGAGACCAAGATGGTGAACAGTGACCTGAGGATCTTGTCTTGGCTTCTCTTTATATCTCTAATTGAATATATCCTGATAATTTTTCAATAAATCCACATTATATTTTAGCTCTTCCACTGGAATAGCATTGTTTGAAATGATTTGGTCACAGATCCTCCTCGTTACTGCGATTCCACTATACCAAATAATTGATTGTGGTGGATAAACATTATTGAAGGGATTCTTCTGAATCCAACTCATCTTTCATGGTGAGAGGATTGTTGGTATGAATAAATTTTTTTTAAATCATCTAATCTTGAAGAAATGTTGGTGATGGTCTGATCGGTAGTGGAATCGTCATTGTGAGACTTCTACACTACAGACACCATGGATATAAAATAAATAGATCTAATTAAAATGTTCCTTCGACCTAGGGGGAATTCTATGTAATATCACAGTAGTATTAGATTTTTTTAGTCGGTTCAACCTATACAATTGAGAAATGAATGTTTGGTGTAATTCCATTTCCATGGGGATAACATCCCAATATCTTACAAGGGTAAGGGGATTCGGTATGACTCAAGCCTGATTCGTGTAGCTGTATAATGTGATAATTTGTTGCTCCCTAAACCTAGGAACACACATCAAACCCCTTATTTATACAAAAAACCAGTTTCACATGTCCATATTCATGGCCTCCAACTAGTGAATTGGGAGGAAAAAGGAATCATCCAAATCGATCCATGGGCTAGTTATAATTAAAATATACGAAACCTTGATGGCCTTAACCGATATTTCAATACCCATATAGTAGTTGAAATCTACGTAGTGGGTATCACAGGAGGAAAATGTAGAAACATCACCTTGGATAACACCCACTTGACCATTGATGGATTACATAAGGCATTGTTCATAGGAGGAGGGAACTACAACACACTGAGGGAGCCAAGGCCTACCCATCATAGCATTGTAGGTGGTGTACTACGATATGACCTTGAAATCAGTGCTAGAAATCAGGCCACTGATATGGGTCTTCATTAGGCTATTTCCACATGGCCCCTACTTGGTCTAGTCATAACTGTGAATCTTTAGGTAGGGGGATTTAGATATTCTTCAGTCATCCCTAGTATATAGAGCATCAGGGTCTGGATGAAATAGATCCCAGAACCTGTGTCAGCGAGATAGTGGAGGACCTCAACACCATTAAACTAGTTAGTGATGCATAATGGGAGAATTTTCCCCTGTATGGGAGAACTATCATCTTCTTCTAAGAATTATATTATTTATTACCACTCTACAGGCTCATCTTCCTCATCATGGAAGACATTTGTAGCTATTAACTCTATTTTGAACTAGAGTGGATTTTTAAAGCCTATGTGGAATTCACTATTATCATTAGATAGTATAAGAAGATATAAAAACTTGATATCTTTTGGAATGCTATAAATGTGATTAGTAACATCATATATCCACGGTAGTAACCCATTTGTTCATGTAGGGAGTTTCTATGCGGTAGGTTGTATGATGAGAATTGGTGATTAGACCAGCATAATCTCTATAGTGAATTGGATATCCTAGTGATCAGAAGATGAAACATGATAAATGAAAATTGGCAGATATCCAGATGGCTAATTTGAGGCCACAATTGAATTTGGTTGATCATAGTGTAGTTTTGAAGGATCTACGTAATCAAGTATCACAAAGGGCATTGGGAATGAATCTGTAGTGACAAGATGAGGGCAATACACATGTTGATCTCTACAATAAGACTATTATTTAGTCTCAAAGGCATGAAAAACAGGGATGAATGCACTTGTCAATGCATCTCTATGATTCAAATACGCATGATTTAGTGAACATTGGTGTCGAATGGTATCAGTTGGAGGATTTTCCATGAACTCCACATCATCAAAAACGATTTTTGGGTCCAAAATCATGATATTATTCACTGATGTATACTATTGATCATCACATGATGATTCCTCCAATGATGGGAAGATCCTGGGTATTTTTCCCATATCTAGGGTATTGAACTCCCCAAGTGTACATGATGACTTTTTCACTGGTGGGGGGCCCTGGGTTCCCTTCCACTATTGTCATCTACCCTTCCAGGATGTAGTAGGTTGAGATGCAAATGTAAAAGTTGTAGCAAGTGGAGGCATGGAAGCTTTAGAATTATCATACTAATTTGGAAAATGAAAAATGGTACCATGGGTGTGAGCGATGGCCTTTCGGGCCACCCAATCATCATATTTATGAGACACATGACTAAAACCATGCATCCATTCACCCTCGATGTTGCAATAATGCCTCACAGAAACACATGAGACCTACATTGGGGGAAGGCCCAAAAGTACTAAATTGATTTCAGCCTGGCCTTGGACCCAATCCTTGAACACATAGTACAACTTTAGAGTATATCTCTGGAATCGGTGGAAGGGGTAGTAATTGAGTTGATCAATGAGATCATGCTCTTGAGGTCTCCTGAATTCTAGAAAGTGTGGGAATCCTTGACCTAAGTCACTCCAAAAATAACCAGTGAACTAAGGCTCATCAGATGAGTTGACATGTTTCCTCCTGTTCAAAAAAGGGACTCTAGGTTCATGTCCCTGTCGTGGGGGTGGAACATGACAAGAAGGTGGAACATCATTATATTTCCTAGGTGGTGGTGGTGCATTATGTTATGGTGCCTATCTATTTTTAGGTAGGCAATTTTTACCAAGAGTATGGGCCCGAGGCTGAGGCCCTAAACAAGGATATGGAGGAATCTCTATCAGCAAAAAATATTGTGGATCAGGGCCTCTACCAGCGGAATAGAAGTGGTATCATCCATGGATTCTCTTCTTTTATGTGATGGGAGATGCAATGTGGATTTATTATTAGCATGATGCAAGGATTCCTCTAGGTTTTGAGCCTTCTCAAAAACCATTCCATGATCAACAAAGTCTGTTATGAGTTATAAGAGATGGTACTAGTTCAGTCTTCAAATTCCCCACAAACATATTAAAAAAACTCTTGTCTTTCCAGCATGTCGACCGAATAAGTGAGGCCCTTCAATATGAATAAAATGATATAGATACGTTCATCTATTTTTTTCTTGCACATGAAGAGGTCATAAATATTGGTCTTCCAATGGATGAAGCTGAAGTGATAATTTTCCTATAGAGAACCTCCAATCCAGCTATAGAACATATGTGTAGCTAGTTGTACCAGATGAACTGGGGAACGTCAAATGTCTGTACAAGGAATTGGAGCGTGGAGACCTCTTCCTGTTATGGTGTTCCCAGCATGGGTCCATACCTAGTGATAAATTTTTATAGATGATAGAGAGGGTCTTCAGTCCCAGGGGGAGTCAGATTTCTAATGCCTGGGGGCAAGGCCATATCATTTACCCATGCAATATATGTCTTTCCATCAGGTGGAATCACCAACATTCATGTTTCATGGGCCTCTAGGGGAGTGATTATATGATCCATTGGATTATCCTCGTTGGTGTTCTAGTCAGGGTGGGGATCCCTAACCACTAGTGAATTTGTGGGTTTGTCAATATGTTAGAAAATCCCAGCAACTTTTTATGTGGTTGGTGGATTGACCCTTTGATATTCTCGAGGGATGACATGTGGAGCAGCTTGAGGGGACACATGATGAACGACCTATTGAGCTAGGTGTCACAACATATTGTCATGTAGCCCAGACAGATTTGGTGGTCCATAACATGGCCAATTTCTATAAGCTCTTCCCAGTATCCTCTAGCGATATGAAGGGTTGTTGAGATTGATGGGGAATACTATCCCGGGGGGAACATATAATGACCCCTACGTCCTCGATGAAGGAATGTTTGGATCATACTAGGGATCACTATAGACTAGTTGTCATTCAGCAAGTTTATTGGAAAAGAATTCATCAATTATTATCTTTTATTCTACAATCTTTTGAGCTGTGAAGCCTTCTCAATATCATCATCAATCATTCATTTAGAGATATATGGGTCTAAATGATTAATAGTCAAAGTGTGTCCTTTACTATTTTTGGGGTCCTGGTCGAGGGGCAAGGACTCGGTAGTGTATGGAAGGATTGGCAATTGTCTTTGTTGGTGAGTGACAATGACTAGGGGATCTAACAGAAGAATTACTTCCACAGGGGGTGGGTTATCCTCAATGAGTTTTTCCTTACAGTCCTTTTTGGGGTCATCTATAATTTATATGATTTCACGTAGGGTCATACCATCTATATCACCTCGCATGTCATGTTGACATTGGATAAGACTAAATTGAAGAGAAACAGACCACCCCCATCCATGGATCATGACATCTGGAGATGACTCTTCAATAATTCAGTGGAGAATAGTGATTCTCTGAAGGAACCATTGCTGAAGAGCCCAGTGATAATTAGGTGATTTTGGGTGCATATCCATGGGAATCATGACCAAATAGATTAGGATGAATTACTTTAATATAACATTATAATGTTCCATGATTTTTGGATAATCAAGCCGATAATTAAGAAGGAAGAAGTACATTGTCCATAGAGTTTGGTGGAAATATATGACTCCATCATGGGTGAGTGGCTCAGGAATGATGACGATTAAAGTAGAGATCGATAGAAACATCTCTGGAAGATAGTATGCTGAAAGAATTTCCCACACACTCCTTCATTAAAAATTGGGATCTTGATCTTGGATTCCCCATTCTTCAACTGGGGGAAGCATTGTAACTAGTAATGGTACTGATATGGATGATTTTTGTGGCGGAATGTCCAGTGGATATAACAAAACAAGGGCTGAAAAGTAGCTCCATACATTTTATCTCTTGGAAGCTGTAATGACTACATCATCACATCCTTGTAGGACTGAGTGATGACCACAACTTCTTGTGTGAAGTTTGCAGTTACTGGTGGTGAATATGGGCAGTGCTCATCATCTACTAGACCCAGAACATCTCTCTATAATCTCATGTCATGGTATAGAATGATCCTGGTTATGACAGGGAGGACTACAAAGTAATATCCTAAAAAGGATCCAAATTGTCCTCCTCCTATATGTTTCAATGTAAAGACTAAGGTATTTTGAGAATTAATAATTCTAGAATGAAGAAACTGACAGACCTTGTTCCCTCCCAAGACTCTGATGAAAATTTTCTCGGTGAACTCTCCATCATTAAATCACACTCTACTTCAAAATATACAAATATGTATAGAGTGGAAATAATGTGTCACTGCACAGGATTATACCTTCTATAGTGACGATTCACCTTTCTATATTGGGATTGTTCATCCGGGTAAGGTAAATATTCAACATGGGGAGGACCTCAATGTGAGATGGTGCTGGAGCAGTCAGGGCCTCTGGTGGAGCTGATAAAAACATGGGGAGTACCAATATAAATAATATCATGGGAGTGAGGAGGACCTCTGCTAGGACAATAATGGGAGTTGGTAGGACCCCCAACCTTACTATTTATAAGGAAATTCTGAGGGCCTCTCTATTGGGCGAGATAGTTGGGAGGACCTCCTCTTGGGTGCACTAGTGTGAGAGGAGCATCAGGAATGATGTCGAACAGAACATACAGTTGAAATCCATGTTGAGTGTGGGACTCATAGGGAGGACCTCCATAGTTGATGGAGCTAGAGTGTAAAGGTCCTCTACTGCAGTTGCAATGGACATGGAGAGGGCCTCCATGAAGGCTGCCTAAGACATAGTAAGGACTTAAATTCCGATTTGTAGTTTTGGTATGAAGAAGTCCATAATAGAGATCAAAATGAACCTGGGGAGGACCTATATTAATATGGGTGATTGGGTGAGGAGGAAATTGGCATTGATTACTAGAAATATTGGAAGAATATCCATACATAGGATCATGGGATAGGGGCGACCTCCATGATAGATATTAACAGGATGAGGAGGAACATAGTATGGAATGTTTTTGGTGGTATGGGGATGACGTCCATGCTTATTGAGAGTGGTGGGAGGACCACCACTATAACTAGTGTTGGTATAGGGATGACCATTATAATAGATCTTGATGTTAGAGGTTGGAACATGATGTCAACTGCTCATGTTGGAGACTGGAAGATCCATCCTAGCCTTCACATGGGGTGGATGGGGTCTCAATACTGATCGGACATAGAGGATACTGTTATCTATAATAAATGGGAGTTAATAGTATGAATCAGTGGTGGCATGGTCCATAGAATCTATAGAAGTTGACACCCTATGATGAAAATCTTCCTGAGCCTACACCAAGCATTTATGTCAGGTCAGCCAAAGCAGGTCCAACGATGATGTGGTGGAGACCACCAGTTCCTCAGCCAGAGGGGTCATATTGTGGAATTGGTGCATCCCAGTGGGATCCCTCTACTGAATATCTAGAATGAAAGTGGATGATAGGAAGAGTCGAATGTACCATACCTCATAAGCATAGGTGAATCATGGGAGTGTACCACAGAGAGGATCTTGAAATGGATGAATTTAGGAGTGGGGTATAGCAGCTCCATGTGCGGACCATGGAGGTGGTGGGGATGGGAAGGCACAAAACCAGTAGTTCAGGGTGTGCCATTTCCCTTGTTCAAATGACCCCATCCTGTTTATATCATCAAATAAGTGTATCAATCATAGTCCTCCAGATAAATTCTGAGTTTGATATGTGTTGTGGAAATTGGTTTTCTATGGTTGTTGATGAAATCATGGTTGTGGTGGAGTTATTTGGAAGGCCCCATTAGCATTAACCTTGAACCTGTGTATGTTGGTGGGAGGCATCTGTGTTAATGTGGCATTGATCCCACAAATCAGGAGGACTCAAATATTACAATTGACAGAAGGAATGTAGTGCCCAGTGCCCCAGTGTCATTCATTCATCCATTCATAGATAGAAATATAAAAGATTTTATGTCATAAACAAGAATTTCCAATGATTAAATTTCCAAATTATAGAGTGGTACACACCAAAAGCACTATTTTCATTGTGGGTCTAGGAGCCATATGGCTAGAACCAGTGAAATGCTTATCTACTAGCGCCTTTAATGATACTAATCCCCATGGATGAAGGGGAATAGATACATATTGGGTTCATCATTTTTGTTTCAATTTTATTGTAGGGGAACACCACCTGAGTACATTTGATGTTTGATGGCTTTGCATTGTAACTCTTATTATCAAATTCAAAAGGTGGGTGACATTCATAAAATCTTCAGAAATAAATTCCCCATGATCGTACGGGGTGAGGAGCATGGGACATACACATGGATACCGAACCCGAAAGGATCTTAGGATCACTATTAAACTCTAATCCCATGTGATTCATTCTCAATGTAAGAAATAAGATATAGTAGTAGACCAGGTAGACATGTTGGAAAAGGTGTGACTATAAAGGATGGAATGTGGTGTATGCATGGACAGTGTGCTAGGGAGATTGATATTGTGACCTATTCCAAGAGGGAAGCATAATGAGGGTATCCAGATATATGAGGAGTTTATGGCCATCATATAGGGAAAAACCTATCAGTGTGTGTCCGGCTAACATGAACACTACCTGAGGCTCACATAGAGATTACTCGCAAAGGGAGTGATTAGTGGGAGAGCGCTGATACTCATTCTCCTTCGATTCCACCAAGTCTTTCCACCAATATGATAACTCGAAATATAACATTTTTTGTTTTGGATGAGGTTGATTGATATTTTAACATTTTATAGATTAGATTATTTAGACTCAGTCCTCATCCCTTGGACGTGAAAAAGTATTACCACCACTAACTTATGGAATGGAATGCACAAGAAATGCCCATGATGGGTGAGGTAGAGGAGTTTTCATTTGAGGGGTCCTCATTAACATGGGTATGTGAAGAAGAAATAGTTCTCAGTGTTCCCATATGAAGAAGCATAAGTAAGGGCAAAAAAACCCAAAACACCTCTTGAGGAACCATCAAATTACATTATACAGGAATGTAGGGGAACACGACATAGAGGTTCATGAAGCATAAGTCCTTAATATGAAGGGATTTGTGGCACTACAGTGGTTCAATACGAGACGGAGCTCCGTGAAGGATGGTTCTTCACTAAGAATTGTAAAGACATATCTACAAAGGGAATATCATCACAAAGCATAGAGATCCAGCCAAGGAATGGAGTCTATATGTGTTTGTAGGGTGCTTCATGAAGGTTAAATTCTCTATGGAGCCTTGATGACCCAAAAGAGACTCCTATCTTTACAATGACCATCAGGTTTTGTGAATGGAATCCCCACTTGAAGTAGAGATAAATCAAAACTTAGGGAAAGCTGGTTCGTAATGCTCAAATACCATTGTAGATGAATTATTTCATCATCTCATGGATCATGTGGGGATTTGGTAATTAGGTGCACGAAATGAAAAAAGGATATGGTTGCAGTCCATTGGTGAGAGGTTAAGACTCATATTTATTGGCACGGGGTATCATGATTATCTAATGGATTCCCACAGAGGAAATGGAAATATGAGGTCAAATGTGGATTCTTTGAACCCAAAGAGGAATTTATCATTACTATGTGATGGTATTTATGCTCTTAGGACTCATATAGGTGACCTTAAATACTCCATAGTGCCCACTGAGTGCTACAGGGGCCATCTTCGTGCCGTTCAAGGTGATGAAGGGATTCATGATGAGGCTTTGTGAGGAAGTCCCTTTGGTAATTTCATGGTTTTATGATAAACGAATAATTTTTGAAATTATTTGGCCATAATTGACCATTTTTTTAAGATATTTGTTTCCAACACCAATATTAATTATTAAAACGTCATAGATATCATGTCTAAGTTATTAATAACTTTTTTTACAAAATCATACTAATCTGATTTCATCATGATATTTTAAACATGTTGTGGATATAATTTTTTAGAATAAAAAAAAAGATGATAATGCACGAATAGATATTTATACAATCTCATATCCAATTGGTGTTGCTGAAGTTGAAATGTATAATAATGTTTTCTTTTATTTGGAATCTAATCCTTATATTCAAAAAAATGTGTAATTTTTTTTAAATATATTCCCATACTTGGTATTAATATATTTTTTCATTGATATACATTAATTACTATACTTTTTATATCTATATAACTAGTTGTTTCTTTTTTAGAGGTATCATCCCTGAACGCAGGTTTTAGAGTGGTTTTTGTTACCCAAACATGTCGAGATCCTCCAGAGGTATCTTAAGGGATGATTGTTTATACCTACATGCTCTTCCCATCTAGGTTTTTTTTATTGTTTCTCGATGATGTATATTTGGTTTAGTGGTATATAATGTGATATATAGATAATTATTGAGCCTTAAATTTCTTTCTAGGGTGTAATTATAGATTCCAATGTTCGGGGTAGTTATTTATGTTCATCAATTGTTCGAGTTCTAGATAACAGGCTTAGTTGATGGTGATACTTCAGGTACAATGACGTCCATAAGAGGTATCATCATGATGGGTTTTAATTTAATTTAGAAGGGAAAACATAGTTTGATAGATATTTTATTTAATGGATAGGACTCTTTGGTCCATTTATTAGTGGTAAATATTATGTTTGAGGTGTACGCAGGGAATTCTGGGGTGTTTTTGATGTTCGAATGATGTAACATTCAAATTTTGTTCCAAATTTCATTTTTTCAAAAAGAATATAATTCTAGAGGAATGTAATTATGGTCTAATTTAATATTTTTTAAAATTTTAAATATTCTAATAGTGTCTCTTATGGGTGACATGTCATTATTGCGACGTTTCATCCTATTCCAAATTTCCAGTTTTCCCACGATGTCTCATTCTTGTGGTGTGTCATTCTGGAAGAATGTCAACCATTTCAAAACATCCAGTTTTCTATTGTCGCCTCATTCTAGAATTTTTTCATTATTTCAGAATATCTTCCTTTTCGTAATGTATACTTTTCCAACAGTGTCTCATTTTTTTAGCATTTTGTTCTGGGAGCGTGTCATCCTTTTTCCATATTTCACATTTTCCAATGTCATCTCATTCTGGAGGTTTCTTGTCATGGCGATGTGTTATCTTGATGATATATCATTTTATTAATGTGTTATCCTAATAGTGTCTCATCCTGATTGTGTGTCAACCTGGTTGTGGGTCATCCTAGTGGGATTTCATCCTAGCGATGTCTCATCCTAGTGGTGTCTCATCTAGGTGGTGTGTCATCCTAGTCGTGTCTAGTCTTGTGAATTTTTCAACTTGACTATGTCTTATCCAAACGGCGTGCCATCCTAATGGTTTTTCATACTAGAATTGTTTTATTATAGAAGTTTATCATCATGGAAATATTTCATCATGATGTAGTTTCATCCATGTGTCATATCTGCCTGGCACTATCTCATTTCCAACAAGTTTCCATTTTTTATGATTTTTCCATTTTTTCATATTTTCCCCCTTTTATGTCTATTTTGATAATAAATGAGTTTAATGACATAATTAATTTTTTTCCATGACATTTAATTGGTAGTTAATTATATCAAAAAAATATTTAAGAGTGAGGAGGTTTTAATTAGTAAAACGATGTGGTTTAATGTGATTTCGTTAAATGGAAATTCTAAGATGTCTCAAATTTCAGGAGTTCTGTATCTAATCCTTCAATTCTAGTGACCTTCCCTTAGTCCATTATTTATCATTTCTCCTGATATGGGTGGTTCTAAATCCTTCTTCTAATAGGTATCATGTAACCTGGTTTCTGTGGTTGGTTTGTGTTTCACTAGAGAATCTCCTCATGTACTCACACCCTATTGTGGTGCTGCAAACCTGGGAAAAAGGATATGAGAATCAGATTTGATCCAAGTAGGTTTTTCTTCATTTCACTTTATGTTTATCATGCATGATAGGTTTATTACTATCACCACTTGTGAAAATGGTTGCATCTGAATTAATATATATATTAGACTTCTTTAAAATAATATCTTGGGTCTGGGGAATGTGAGGTATGAACCTAGTATTTTATTTAAATTTCAATCAATATTAAGAATTTTATGGCCAAAATATCCATTGAAAATCATGGTCTTTTGGGGTACATGCCTATTATCTATTTTATGGATTGTGGAATAGGTTCATGTAATTTTTTTCTTTATGTGACATGTTATATAATTGGTTAAACATGTACATTAAGTAAAAATGAATGGATTCCCCATGATTATATAGTTTCAATGATAGCATCCTAAATTAAGTGTTATTTAATAAAGTATTACATGCTAAATCTAAAATGTGTTCTTCCTCAATTATGTAGTGTAATGTGTTTTTATACACGATTTTGTGTTATGGGTTGGACACAAAGATATTATGGATGGCATATGACTCTCTTGTGATTTTTTGTGAAGGTGGGGGATGTGATGATAGGTGTGGCATGGTTATAAAATGTGGATGTGAAACTAGATGTGGATATAAAGTGATGTGTTTGTGGATGAATGGATATGGTTTTGATCTTACGTTGTGTGGATGGTTTTAATATATCTACCCAAGTATTAATGGAAATAATATTTCATGTTAACAATTTCAAATGGGTATGTTTAGTGACGAAATAGATGATGAGCTATTTTGATTAACTAGTTAATGTTTATATATAAACAAATGGGATGGAAATATTAAAAAAGATGTATTTCAAAATGAAATGGTTTTTTCAATAATGGGTTATTACACCAATAAGTGTTCCTATTATTGTCAATAAATTTATCAAAATAGAGACTCTTGAACATGACTAAAAATTGGGAAATGAACTATGGATTGTGTTTTTTTGTTTTTATGCATTTAGATGTGGTAGTGATTGTATGGGTTATGTGAGATGGTTAGTTACTGTTATAAACCAATAGAAAATGCTTGCGTGTTTTATCCCTTTATGTATATACACTTTATATTCCTGTGATTTATCTACACACACAACCCTTGTAGAGAAAAATGTGATAAACACCCCCATCATCACAGGGGAGGGTATCTTTACCAAACATCTAGGTGGTAGGATGGATGGCTATCAACACACACTTCCCTACTCACACTTCCTTGCTAGGTATTTATTTCATAGGATGTGATATCTAGATGTCTGTTAGTGAATTATATGATGAGATGTGGTATACCAGGTGTCATTGGGATGAGTGGTGCTGTTTTTCCTCAGAATCTTTCGGATCAGTTGTCATGTGGTGTTCGATGTGTCATTGAGATGGATTGTGATGTTTCTTCCCAGTGCCTTCAAGATTAGATGTGTTGAGGTGTGATGTTATATGTTATGTTGTAAGGAATAGGTGAGTGTGGGAGGGATGTGTTGTGATGACCATCTAGGAGTGGGAAATATTTGATGTTCTTAATTCAGAATAGGTGAGAGAACCATCACATTTATTATGGGTGTGTAAGAGTGGTTAATTAGGGGGAAGTGATTCATGTACCCTATCATTGATGTAATTTAGATTATATTATATTACATGGATGCATTATCTGGTTAATGATCCTTAAATTGGTTGGGATTTTTGTTAGTATACTTATTTAGATGTTTTTTTCAATACCACTTTCACATGGGTTCATTAGTATACTCATTCCACATAAGCACAAGAGACATTGTTTTTCCTACTAAATATACATGTATTCTCACCCTTTGTATATAAAATCTATTTTCATGTTTTCAAGGGGACATTGTGGGTCATGCTAGACATTTATATCTTGGGGATTTAGATATGTTGTTGTGTCACTACCATATCTTTTATTTTTGTGAGATTTAATTCAGAGAATGTTATATGTATCTATTTTGATTTATACATTCATTTTGGGATGATAAACTTATTTTTATATTATGTAATGGAGTTGATTTTTGTTGATAGATCCTATCTCAGTATCATGTTTCCTTATAAATGTTAATACCTCCCATATTCTGAGAATGTATACCCTTACTGTAAGTTTATAACCCAGGGCAAACTAGAGGTAAGACTGAGTATTCATTATCCCCCATTCTTCATTTCCATCCCAAGAGGAGTATCATTTGAAGGCGGGGATTGTGATAAAAAATAAAATGATTCTTAAAATAAAATTTTTTGTTGTTCTTAATAAAAAGGAAATCATATCCATGTTGTTTTCTGATTGAACTAAAAAACAGTTGTACATTAAAATTATAAATTTTAAGAAATAATTATACCAAAATAATGATATAAGACTTCTTCAAAAAAAAAATTTCCAATTATTCTTGATAGTAGATATTAATAATAAAATAAATGAAAAATATGTATATTTATATATTCATGTTTAAACAGATTTTTAGCAAGTGTAATTTCCCCAAAAAAATATAAAATACTTATTCAACGTAATAATTAGGTATTCAACATAATTATTAGGAGAGGAATGGACTGTCTCTCCTTATACATTATTCATGATAATTTAATACTGCATTGACTGTGTCTACATCATATTCATTGTTATACCAAATTAATCTTTTAATAGTTTAAAAAATATTATATAAGTCTATAACACCATCAATATCCTCATAGCCTAAAAAAATTATCCACTTCAAGAATTATTGACCACTATTCATTTATTTTTTCAATAAAATTAAATATATATAGGTCCCATTTATCACCATGATAAATATTTCTACTTTTTAACTAAATATATTCAAATTAATAAATGTAAATCCATAATAATATTTTTCATAACACTCTATTATCAACTTAGTAATATTTAAGTAGTTAGACTGAACTTTTTTAAAAATTCAATTATTCTATGTCCTAAAATTCAAAAAAAATATATTTTGGATTTAAAAATTACATTTTTATATTTTGATCTTAAAATTTTAATTTCATTATTGTTGTCCTTTACTACATTATATCAAATCCTCGTCCTATTATTTAAGGAATTTTATTTTAAAATGCGTAATTGATAATGAGAAAAATATACAATTTGATATAATTAACACATTTTCCCCTAGATATGAATTTCAAATATTTGGATGTAAATTGATCAGTGTTTAATTTATCTCCAAACCATGCAATTTTTTTTATACACATTAATCAACCATATTTCATTTTATTTCATTATATTATACATTAAATTAAAAAAATTAGATGATATATATAGTTGAGCTTCACCAATGTTGTTAATAATGTATAAATTTTCTCACATCAGTGCCTCATGGGTAATTAAAAATACCTTGAATCCTTAGATCACTTTACTTTCACCATTAGAATAAAGATGTTGTGATGTATGGATACTAATATGATCCTATTACTTTTATTCACTAGTATAGAACTAAATCACATATGCTAAAATATATTTTATGAAAAATAGAGTACTCAACTCATAAGGTAAATTTATGACATCAAATAAACGTTTTAATAAATGATTCAAAATGATAAATCATCTATATTAATATTGGATCACATAACCTTTTCTATCACACAAAACAAATCTCAACATGAACTATTATATCAAAAAATGTTGGTGGAAAATATATCTCTTATTGAAAAAGTTGTATAATTTATCCATTAGTGGAAGGTTATTGAAATTTGGATCTATGAAATTTCTAAAGTTGAAATTGAAATTTTTTCACATGTTTATGATAGACTTATATACATACAATATAAAATATTCAACATTGTGAAACTATCTATAGTTTTTGTATCAATATAAGATAAAAATGATACTTCATCACTCTTAACATAAAATCCTCAATTTATGTGAAATTGTTCACTTTTAAATAATACACACTATTTACATTAATTCCATGTATACATTGAAATAAATCCATCGTCTCAATTTTTCTCAATGTGAGAAAATTAAAAGATAGGTATTTTCAATTTTTACATTTTAGTGGGAGAAATTACAAACATATTCACATAGTTATTAAATGTAATCACATATGAAATAAATATTTTTCATTACATTTATGTCCAAATTATTTGAAATAAAACATTCACCTGTTTATTTATCAATAAGAACCAATCAATGATATATCATACATAAAAAATATTTCACGGGGTGGAAAAAATAAGATAAGATAATTAAAAAATGTTATTTTTTAATGGAATGATTATGTTTCTTCCCAAATGGGTTAATGTTGTTTCTCACATTGTTTTAGTTTTATTCCATTAAAAAGGGTAATATGTAAAATTCATAATCCATAATGTCATTAAATACATTTTAAAATATTTGGTATGGGTAATTTACTCAAAAAAATATCTAATAACCCTTGTATGAAATCTTTTAACCATTATATAATTTTTTCTATTATGTCCTTTATTCATAAATATATATTATTTATATCACATACCATTATATCTTTATATTTTTCCATATAGAAGACATTCATCTATAGTGAAATCACTTAAAGAAAATAAAGTTTCATATATACATCAAAACCTTTAACAACTTCCTCCAATAAATATTTCTAATCATTAGTCAATGGTGATAAATAAAAATCAATATCATTTATGGGATGTTTTGTACCAAAAATCATCAAGAATAATACATTTTTTATTTATATAGATATATCAAAGGGTATTGATTTTAAAATACATACATAATGGGCTATAGACTATATTGGAAATAGAGGCTATAGTATGGTTTCATTATATATGTGAATTATAAAAATCAATTATTTTAGTATATTTTTTTAAAATGAGGAATTTTTTACAAAATAAATTCTTTTATGATGAATTAGTATAGTGAATTTGGTTTCTTTTGGATATCACTTAATTTTTTCAATATAATTAACTTTTCATTATTTTTAATTTAAAATTAATGAATCAAAAAAGGAATTATTTGAATAAAAAATACATCCTTAGTGTGCGGGGTTATGAAAATCTATAAGAATTGTTCATATTTGGGTCTCTAACAAATTTTATATCGTGATGATCCACATTCATGAAATTATAATTGACAACTATATTCACTTAAAAATAAAAAATTGTCTATGGTGAAAGAACATATTTTATTATACCCCATTTCAATAGGATATATTTTATTTTCATCATAACTTGAATTTAGAAACCTATTCCCTTCAAGAGAAAACTCTTTCCAAATTTCAATCCATTTAGATAATATATTCTCACTCTAAATTGTTTTTCTTTTATGATATCCAATATAATCAATATTTAAAACATAAGATTCAATGATAGATATTTTTGACTCATTTATTTCTCCATTAAATATTTAACATGTATAAAAATTATTAAAAACTAGAAAGTTTAGATTTTTGTTCATTTCAATCAACAATTATTTTTTTATTCAAACTATTGATTTTGGGGAATAAAATAATGTATTTGATTCCTAATTTCCTTTAGAAAATTCTAATAAATCATCATCTGGTTTTTCATAGAAATCACTAATTCAATGAAAATTTTCAAATTATGTTTCATCAATTAACTAAGACCATAATAATGTATATTAATATTTTGAAATATAAAAATATATATTTGTATTCATGATATATAAATAAATAAATATTAAACATTCAAATTTACATCATGTGAATTTGTAAACATAAATTATATAAACATATAAATATATAAAAATATATAAATTTTTAAAATTTTATATTTTATATTATTGATACATATAAAAAATAAAAGTAATAAAAAAATAATAATTGTGAAATAAAATGAAACAATTATTCATATTGAATGAATAGAATCTACTAAATAGGGTCACATAGATGAAAAAAATTATTAATTAATTTTTTAATAAATATAATTATAATCATATAAATATAATAAACTAAATCATAAAAATAAAAAATCAACTACCAATAAATATAATTTACATATAATTCGTATGTCAATAATTTAGGAAAAGGGAATTTTAAGCTCAAAATAAATGGGGATCTCTGTTTTGGATTCCAAAATGAATGATGTTGATGACTGTAAGATAAAGAACATATAAGATTCTAGGGAAATGTGAATGTATAATAATGAACATAGACACATGTGATAGAATGTGGTTATGGGTGATGACACAAGACTGAAGAAGAGAGAATATGGTTACAAAAAAGAGAAAGTAGTCATGGATTAAGGAATAGTGTCCTGAAAGTAGGAATAGAGTTATATAATTTCCCCTATGAAGTAATAGGGATCATGATTTTGATTCACAAATATTAGGGTTAAAAAAATTTCTAGTTGAAAAAATATGGAGATGAGAAATATGATTATATTTAATTTATTTAAAGGGTGGTGGAAATTTATTATTTTAATAATCGATATTAATAAAAAATTTAATGTTGTTTATTGTAATAACTAATGTTAGATCATAATGATATTGTAACACCCCAAGCTTCCACGGTATGCTTCTCCTTGAATAATGTGATAGCGTGTGTTGTACGCAACACCGAGTTCTAACACACCATAAACAATAAAACTAGCCGTTATGAATAGTAATACCTACTTTTTGAAATTATATATATTTTATATTTAAAAATGGACTTCATTTTTGGATTTAGAATATATAATTTAACCTAAGGTGAAATTTTGGTACTTTTCGGATAACTTTAATATTTTGATGAATAGTGAAAATTACTAAATTTTAATTAAAAACAACTTTTTTGATCAAAATAATTAATAGCGATAAATTATGAATTTGAGTGGTTTTAAAGTATATTTAGAATATATTTTTACCATTTAATATAATTTTTGTCATTGGACATAATTTTACAATTAAACCAGACATAAACAAGTGTCATTCTTTTGATAGTTATTATCTCTTAAAAACACGTTTTTTGTTTTAACAAAGGAAATTAATTTTAAATTAATTTCTTCCACTTCTGTGTTTTGAATTTGGAAAAATGGATTTCATATTTGGAATCAGGATGTTCAAATTGTGTAAATAGGTAAATTTTATTTTAAGACATTTTGAATAATTACTTCGGTAAATATTTTATTTACCATGGTTATGGGTAAATCCGGCAAATAAGGGTTAAACAATAATATTATAATAATACTAAATTACCCTAAAACGTGTCCTAGCATTATTGGTTGATACATGTTCGACCATAGGCTTCTTTAGGTCGATTTTTCGACCCCATGGAGCCACTTGTAGGTGATAGGGATACTTAATTTTAATTAAGTTAAAATAAGTACAAAAATGACATAAGCATATATCTTTTAGAAAACCAATTTTTACATAGGGTTATATATGTTTTATTTTAGACTATAAATATTCATTAGAAATATAAAACGATTTCATACAAAATTAAATTTTATTTATAATTTTTAGACTTTAAGTAATTTAATTTATGTTGACACAATGATGATGAAGTAGTTACCATAATAGTGAAAAATTAAAATAATTGATATTATAAATACCCAAATAAATATAATTTTTAGATTTTTAATGAATTACAATAATTTTATAAGATAATATGACATATTAGGATTTATTTAATTAAATATTTTCGAATTAATCATTTTTTTATGTGTTTCACAAAAATCAACTATTGAATAGTGTGAAAATTGACATAAAAGAGTTTTTAAAACAAATATTATATTATTAATTGATATTAAATTCCAAAAAATCTAAGGTTCGGCCAAGATACTTATATCATGATAGTGGTATCATTAATGGATCACTTGGGGGTCTCTTTGATGTATATAGTAAGTTGTTTTACTATATAATATAAAAATACAAAGTGACATGGTAAATGTCAAACTAATTAACTAATAGTTAAAACTTAAAGATAAGGTTAATATAGTAACCCAAACCTGTAAAAATTCTATTTGTTGAATGTTTTTCGACCTATCACCACCTTAACCTTTGAATAATAAACTTTGGAGCCATTATAAGCCGAATATGAATTTATTATAAATTAATATTTCTACCTTTTCCAAAGGTGCCCCGCACCCCTCTTATAAAAGGGAACTCCCCCTTCTCATTTCATTACACCTTCAAAGCCTTTTGGGTCGGCCAAAATCTGCCCAAATACTCTCCCAACTTCCCTCACTACAACCTAGTGGCCTTAGTTTGATCAAAAAGCCAACCTAAGGAGCCCTTTTGATCAAATCAAAAGGAAGAACCAGAAGAAGAGGTAATGATTTCACCAACCTTTTCCAAGTTCCTTTCTTCTTCCACTTCTTCTTCCTTTGTTATTACCATTCTAAAATAATAAATCCAGTATCATATATATACTGTGATGTTATATGGTACAACCATATTCAGTATTCTATCCACCCTTTGACTAACATGTCACCATATGTGTGTACGTACGGCTTACCCTCTCCACGTCGTGGTGTAATTGTTATTCAATATATTATTATTTGGGTGGGTATAATAATGATGTGTAACTCATGTAAATAATAAATATAACATGTTAATGATTCTGTATATATGATATACCATCTATTTATATATTATTTTAATATCAAAAGAATGATATTGTCGCTCGTGCGTACGTACGGACTACGGTCTCCACGAACGCGATTAAATTCATTCTCCATCGTATCCATACAAGTATAATTATCATTTGATGATTTAAAAATAATGTTTAAGGACTTGATATAATTCTGTATATGAATAATATACATCCTATTCATGAAAAACATGTCTTATGTAACAAAACATAAAAAATAGAACAAGTAAGTCAACACCCGAAACGACAATAATACTAAGATATTATTAACAAAGCAATGTACAAAGATCATATATGATATCATATGATTGTATATGATTCTTGTATAATTTAGTAACAATTATTTCACTATTATACCGGAGGTTAACCTACCCCAACCAAGGAAAAGTACAAGGTAAGAGTTTATTTCACAATCTCTTCATTATCTGAGGTTGTTTATATGTAATAATCTACTGGGATATCTTTATCATCCAAATCCATGTTTCTTTAAAATGTATTTCAAAACATTTTTACTATTTGAAAGAATATCCGTTAAAGTCATTTATACCCTTGATTGACTTTTTATAAGAGGTTTATAAGGGAATCTTTCCGTCGTTTTCCGAACAAGTTTCTTTTTAACCTTTTCGACAAAATTAAGGTAAGAATGTTTTTTTAACTTATATGGCAGGTGCGACTATTATCCGCTGTTATAAAATCATCGAAGCTTACCATACAAGATTATAAGAATATTTTCAAAGAAAATGTTTTATTTCATAAATATAAGACTCTTAAATGATTTCAAAATAGAAAGAGATATTTCTCTAAAAAGAGTTTTGATTTCATCTATGTCAACATCCTTTGATGGATTTTATGTTGATTTATTATGATACAAAACTTCTATATTGTATTGAAGGTTTTGTGATATGTTTGACAGCAGATGTGCTATTTTTATACTATTCATAGTTTATGGTGAAAGTATTGACATTTCGTATGCTATTTTTAATACGAATGTTTATGTTATGTTTAAACCTTTTCATATGGGAATGCATTGAACTTAATATGTGACAGGTGGAGCCCTCTATAGCTCCTCGATGCATCGGTAGGTCTCATGAGACAAACTAGTGTCTTGGCACAAGGCCTTGGCAAAATCTTATTTATAGTCTTGGCATGAGGCCTTGGCTATGTGGTTTTGATAGTCTGGCATTATGCATTCCATCATTATGAAAGTGGTTATTGATATTGCTTGTGATTATTCGATTAGTTGAATATCCATGTGAATAAGTAAATGGAATTATTTCATTTTAATTTTTCCATACTATATTGAAGTTCAAGTTTAAATGGCTTTTGTTTTAGTTATACATTGCCTTAAATGTTTATTCTTATTTATGAAAGATTCTGCTATATTGTTATCCTTACTGGGCATTTGAGCTCATCCCATTTCTATGTTTTATTTTTTCCAGGAAGTGAAGAAGTAAATTATGAATGACATGCGGGGATATTATGTGGGGATATGAGTGTGGAATATGGAGACAATATGTTGTTGTAGTAGTTTTTCACTTTATGATGGAATGTAAGACTTATGAATATATCTATTGTTTCCAAGGCTACTAAACCAATCGGTCATTCTAGATTTGATCTTTCTTGTGATCATGCCAATGTTATATAATAATGCACCGACTCTAGGTAACTGGGGTCGGGGCATTATAGTTGGTATCACAGGAAGGTTAGTACAAACCTTGGAAGCTAGATTTAGATAAACTCTGATTAGAGCATGTAGACCTAAGATGAACTTTGAGGATTAGTATAGAAGAACTTCCTAGAATTTTGGTATTGTAGATATTTTATTAGTTTTCCATGAAATACATCCCTGTCTGGATACGAGCAGGTAGAAGCGGATCTGGAACAGATGTACCTAGGTGTAAAACCCAAAAACACCGCTTTGAGCTAGACTCGAATGGGAACTGGTGCATGACAACGGGCCTTGTTGCACTCTTGGTTACAACACTCCCGGGGGATATGCTTAGGATAACTCTCATTTTCATTACAAATCATTATGAAGGGTATATGAGTATATACTTCCTCAAAAGAAAACATTTTTATGATTATGGATTATATCCATAAATAGTTCAATTTATGTTAAGTGTTTTATAAGTATAGAATTATGTATTTTGATTCATAAACTGATCTAGTTTATGCCATTGTTTAGAAATGGATCCTAGTGGAAGAAATGGAAACTGTATCAATGAATGCACTCCATGTAGGGATTTCCCTCCTGCTCAAGATAATTATAGTGGAGCTAGTGATGCAACTGGTGCCGATCAGCTAATCACCATACTGGGACAACTCACTCAGGTTATGAATAATAACCTTACCTATATGGAGAACCCTGATCCGCCGCATGGAAGATCAATGATAGATCGATTCAGGAGGCAACAACTACCAACATTCAATTGGAGTACAAATCCCTTAGTAGCTGAGAAATGGATAAATGTCCTAGAGAAAATATTTCAGGCTTTGGGGAGTAGTGAAAGGGAAAAAGTTATCATGGAAGTTTACCGCCTCACTGGAGATGCTGATCAATGGTGGTCATTGATTCAAAACACGAAGGAAGATGATGAAGTATCAAATATAGAATGGAGGGAGTTAAAAGATCTGTTTTTTAAAAAATACTTTCCTCGCGACCATCGAGCAGATATGGAAAGGCAATTTCTGAGTCTGAGACAGAAGGAGGATGAGAATGTCACAAAGTATGAGGCTAACTTTACAAGGTTATCAAGGTATCCTAGAGATTATATACGTAACCCAAGAAGTAATATTTATTGTTTATTTTATTGTTTAAAACCATTTCTCTGTCGAGCATTAGTCTCACAGTCCTTTTCATCGTACGAAGACATTGTCTCATGTGCTATCAAGACTGAAAAGGAATTCTCTAAGTCTTATGTATTTAAAGAAAAGCAAGAGAAGAAGAGACCTGCTAATCAATCTAGGAATGGAAATAAGGGGAAGAAGGGAAATTTTGAATATCCATCCTATGGTAAATGTGGTATGAAACACCTCGGTACTTGCTTGAAGGGAACAAGAGTCTGTTACAAGTGTGGCGAAAAAGGCCACCAAGCTCGTGATTGTAAGGGGAATAAGGAAACTACCGATGTTCAGTGCTACAATTGCAGGGAGATGAGGAATTATGCAAATGAATGTCCAAATAGTCAGGAGAACTTACCTCAGAAAAGGCCAAGGGATCAAGGACAAGCTTATGCTATCACTACTGATGAGGTAGAAGCTCCGAAAGACGTTGTGGAAGGTAATTTAATGGTTTACTCAAGTTTAGGAAATGCATTATATGATTCTGGATCATCGCATTTTTTCATATCTTCCTAGTTTTCTAAGAAAATTAGATATTTCCAATTTGATTTAACAAGGGTGTTGTTAGTTAAAACTCCTAAGGGAAGTATCATTGCAACAATGTTTTGTGAATCAGTCCCCATTAGAGCACATAAATGATCTTTATCTGCAGATCTAATCATCATACCTATGATTGAGTTTGATATAATCCTCGTTATGGACTGGATTTCAGACTATGATGTGAAGATTTATTTTAAGAAGAAAGAGGTTACGATTCTTGATGATGATGATAAGGAACACCTTATCTTTAGAGCAGAATTGTCACCACCTAATTCTTATCTGGATCCACCCCCAGTAGCTCAACTAAATTCAATTATTGGGGAGGAAGAGAATGAAATAATTGTGGGTGAGGAAAGGAATGTTCAAATAGAGGATATACCTATTGTGAATGAATTTGTAGATGTATTTCTGGAAGATTTACCTGGACATCCTCCAAAACGTGAAGTTGAGTTTTCCATTGATTTAATTCCTGGATCAAGGCCTATATCGAAGACCCCTTATAGAATGGAAACTTTAGAATTAGTCTAACTAAAGAAAAAACTAGAGGAATTGAGTAACAAAGGATTTATTCGCCCTAGTGTTTCTCCATGGGGAGCCCCTATTCTTTTTGTTAAAAAGAATTATGGATCTATGAGGTTATGTATTGACTACAAGGAGATCAATACTATAATGATAAAGAACAAGTATCCCCTACCACACATTGATGATTTATTTTACCAACTGCATAGAGCTCAATACTTTTCAAAGATTGACCTTCGATCTGGATACCATCAGTTGTGTGTGAATAAGGAAGAAATTCCGAAGACAGTATTTCGAACCAGGTATGGGCATTATGAGTTTACAGTAATGCTTTTTGGATTGACTAATGCACCCTCTGTATTTATGGATCTGATGAATAGAGTTTTCATGGAATATCTCGATGAATTTGTGGTGTTATTTATTGATGATATCTTGGTATACTCAAAAATCTACTATGATCAAGAAAATCACTTGCGCATTATCTTGAAGACTCTAAGAAGACATGAATTATATGGGAAGTTTAGAAAGTGTGAATTCTGGCTTTAAGAGATTTCTTTTCTTGGCCATATTGTCTCTAAAGATGGAATCTCTTTTGATCCTTCTAAGACCAAAGCAATCCAAGAATGGCCAGCACCGACGAGTATAACTGAGGTACGTAGTTTTATTGGTTTAGCAAGTTATTATCGACGTTTCATCCAGAATTTTTCCCTATTGGCTAATCCATTAACGAAGCTCACACATAAAGGAGTTAAATTTGTTTGGACAAAAGAGTGTGAAGAATGTTTCGAGGAACTGAAGAGAAGATTAGTCAATGCTCCTATATTGACTCTACCATTGGGGAATGATGGGTTCATTATTTATCGTCATGCATCGAAGAAATGACTTGGTTGTGTCCTTATGCAGAATGATAGGGTTATTGCATATGCATCACGACAGTTGAAAATTCATGAACAAAACTATCCTACTCCTAATCTCGAGTTAGGAGCTATCATATTTGCTTTGAATATATGGAGGCACTACCTCTATGGTGAAAAATGTTAGATTTATACTGATCACAAGAGTTTGAAGTATATTTTCTCACAAAAAGAACTCAACATGAGGCAAAGGAGATGGATTGAATTACTCAAGGATTATGATTGCACGATACACTACCACCCGGGGAAGGTAAACAAGGTGGCAAATACTTTGAGCAGAAAAGATCATGGAGTTTTGAACAATATGAGGATTGAAAGGGATCCAATTTTCATGGATCCAGTGAAGATGGACTTGGGAATAACCAGGGAAGGAGAAACATCAATGCTTTTTCAAATGGTTGCCAAACCATATTTACTAGAAAGGATTAAGAGTTCTCATACTAATGATGGAGAATTTCAAAAGGAGATTCAAGCTGTGAATGAGTGGAGATTGAGAGATTTTGTGAATGAAAATGGAATTTTGTAATTCGGGAAGAGGCTTTGTGTTCCCGATATACCTGATATAAAAAGGGAATTGTTGGATGATGCTCATAGTTCTAATTTCTCTATACACCCTGGGAGAACCAAAATGTATAGAGATTTGAAGGAACATTTTTTGTGGGACAATATGAAGAGGGAGATTTCTGATTTTATGTCATGATGTATGGTTTGTCAACAAGTGAAAGCTGGAAGGCAACACCCTCGAAGAGTGATGCAACCTCTTACCATACCGGAGTCGAAATGGGACAATATTATGATGGACTTTTTCATGGGGCTACCAAAGACTCCTAGAATGAACGATGAAATATGGGTTATTGTTGATCAAGTTAGCACATTTTCATGCTATAAGAGAAGATCTACCACTGGAACGCCTAGCAAGACTATATATTAATGAAGTTTTGAGACTTCATGGAGTACCCCTATCGATTGTTTCTGATCGTGATCCCCGTTATACTTCATGATTCTGGAAGAGTCTTCAGAAATCCCTGGATACTGAACTTCATTTGAGAACTGCCTACCACCCTCAGACAGACGGACAATCAGAACGGACTATTCAAACCTTGGAAGACATGTTGAGATCCTGCTCACTTGACTTTTAGGGTATGTGTGATCAGTATTTACCTCTGGTAGAATCTTCCTATAACCATGGCTTCCATTCAGGTATTCAGATGGCACCATATGAAGCATTATACAGAAAGATATGTCGCACACCAACCTGTTGGGATGACGTTGGTGAAAGAAAACTTGTAGGTCTAGAACTGGTGGAGGAAACGATAGAGAAGGTGAAGCTAATCTAAAATCACATCAAAGCAGCTCAAAGTAGGAAAAAGAGCTATGCCGAAAATCGAAGGAAGGATTTGGAATTTCAAGTTGCTGATCATGTTTTCCTGAAGGTATCTCCATGGAAGGGAGTCATATGTTTTGGAAAGAATGGTAAATTTATTCCTAGATACATCGGACATTTCAAAATTCTAGAACGAATTTGGGCTGTAGCATACCGATTGGAAATGCCGCCAAGTCTCTCCAAAGTTCACAATGTGTTCCACGTATCTCTGTTGAGGAAATACATGCCTGACCCAATGCATGTACTCACCTATGAGGAGTTAGAACAGGAACCCGATCTGTCTTATTGTGAAGAGCCCGTCAGGATTCATGATATGAGGGAACAAGTACTGAGAAACTAGACGACGCGTCTGGTAAAAGTTTTGTGGAGAAACCATAAGATGGAAGAGGCAACGTGGGAACCCGAGAAACTTATGATGAATAACAACCTGAGTCTTTTCATGTGATAAGTATTCTAGAAATTTCGAGGATGAAATTATTTGAATGGGGGGAGAATTTAACACCCCAAGCTTCCACGGTACGCTTCTCTTTGAATAATGTGATAGCGTGTGTTGTACGCAACACCGAGTTCTAACACACCATAACCAATCAAACTAGCAATTATGAATAGTAATACCTAATTTTTGAAATTATATATATTTTACATTTCATAATGGACTTCATTTTTGGATTCGGAATATCGAATTTAGCCTAAGGTTAAATTTTGGTACTTTTCGGATAACTTTAATATTTTGATGAATAGTGAAAATTACTAAATTTTAAATAAAAACAACATTTTAATCAAAATATTTAATAGTGATAAATTATGAATTTGATTGGTTTTAAAGTATATTTAGAATATATTTTCACCATTTAATATAATTTTGGTCATTGGCCTTATTTTACAATTAAACCAAACATAAAAAAGTGTCATTCTTTTGATAGTTATTATCTCTTAAAAACAGGCTTTTTGTTTTAACAACGGGAATTAATTTTAAATTAATTTCTCCCACTTCTGTGTTTTGAATTTGGAAAAATGGATTACATATTTGGATTCAGGATGTTCAAATTTTGTAAATAGGTAACTTGTATTTTCATACATTTTCAGTAATTACTTCGGTAAATATTATATTTACCATGGTTAAGGGTAAATCCGGTAAATAAGGGTTAAAAATAATATTATAATAATACTAAATTACCCTAAATTGTGTCCTAGCCTTATTGGTTGATACATGTTCGACCATAGGCATATTTGGGTCGATTTTGGGACCCCATGGATCCACTTGTAGGTGATAGGGACACTTAATTTTAATTAAGTTAAAATAAGTACAAAAATGACATAAGAATATATCTTTTAGAAACAAATATTTTCCATAGGGTTATATAGGTTTTATTTTCGACTATAAATATTATTTGAAAGATAAAAATATTTCCTACATAATGATATTTTATTTATAATTTTTAGACTTTAAATATTTTAATTTATTTATGACACAATGATGATTCAGTAATTACCATAATAGTGAAAAATTAAAATAATTGATATTATAAATACCAAAATAAATATAATTTCAGACTTTTAATAAATTAAAATAATTTTCTAGGATAATATGACATATTATTATTGATTTAATTAACTTTTTTCGAAGTAATCATTCTGTTATGAGTTTCTCAAAAATCAACTATTGAATAGTGTCAAAATTGACATAAAAGAGTTTTTAAAACAAATATTATATTATTAATTGATATTAAATTCTTAAAAATCTGAGGTCCGTCCAATAGACTTATATCATAATATTGGTATCCTTAAGGGACCACTTGGGGGGTTTCTTGGATGTATACAGTAAATTTATTGACTATATAATATAAAAATACAAAGTGACATGGTAAATGTCAAACTAATTAACTAAGAGTTAAAACTAAAATATAAGGTTAATATAGTAACCCAAACCAGTCTAAATTCAATTGGTTGAATTTTTGTAGAACTATCCCCACCTTAACCTTTTAATAATCAACTTTGGATCCATTAGAAACTGAATATGAATTTATTATAAATTAATATTTCTATCCTTTCCAACGGTGCCCCTCACCCCTCTTATAAAAGGGAACTCCCCCTTCTCATTTCTTCACACCTTCAAAGCCTTTTGGTTCGGCCAAACACTGCCAAAATACTTTCCCAACATCCCTCACTACAACCCAGAGGCCTTATTTTGATCATAAAGCCAACCTATGGAGCCATTTTGATGAAATCAAAAGGAAGAACCCGAAGAAGAGGTAATGATTTCACCACCCTTTTCCAAGTTCCTTTCTTCTTCCACTTCTTCTTCCATTGTTATTAACATTCTAAAATAATAACTCTAGTATCATATATATACTATGATGTAATATTGTACAACCATATTCAGTATTCTATCCACCCTTTGAATAACATGTCACCATATGTGCGTACGTACAGCTTACCGTCTCCATGTCATGGTGTAATTGTTATTCAATATATTATTATTGGGATGGGTATAATAATGATGTTTAACCCATGTAAATAATAAATATAACATGTTAATGATTCTGTATATATTATATACCATCTATTTATATATTATTTTAATATCAAAAGAATGATATTGTTGCTCGTACGTACGTACAGACTACCGTCTCCACGAACGCGATGAGATTCATTCTCCATCGTATCCATTCAAGTATATTTATCATTTGATGATTTAAAAATAATTTTTAAGGACTTGATATAATTCTGTATATGAATAATATACAACCTATCCATGATAAACATGGCTTATGTAACAAAAAATATAAAATAAAACGAGTAAGTTAACACCTGAAACGACGATAATACTAAGATATTATTAACAAAGAAATGTTAAAAGATCATATATGATATGATATGAATGTATATGATTCTTGTATAATTTAATAACAATTATTTCACTATTATATAGGAGGTTAACCAACCCCAACCATGGAAAAGTACAAGGTAAGGGTTTATTTCCCAATCTCTTCATTATCTGAGGTTGTTTATATGTAATAATCTACTGGGATCTCTTTATCATCCACATCCATGTTTCTTAAAAATGTATTTCAAAACATTTTTACTATTTAAAAGAATATGGGTTAAATTCATTTATACCCTTGTTTGACTTTTTATAAAAGGTTTATAAAGGAATCTTTCCGTCATTTTCCAAACAAGGTGATTTTAAACCTTTTCGACAAAATTAAGATAAGAATGCTTTTTTAACTTAAATGGCATGTGCGACTATTTTCCGCCGTTATAAAATCGTCGAAGTTTCCCTTACAAGCTTATAAGAATATTTTCAATAAAATGTTTTATTTCATAAATATAAGACTCTTAAATGATTTCAAAATAGAAAGATATATTTCTCTACAAAGATTTTTGATTTCATCTATGTCAACATCCTTTGATGGATTTTATGTTGATTTATTATGATACAAAACTTCTATATTGTATTGAATGTTTTGTGATATTTTTTACTGTGGATGTGCTATTTTTATACCGTTCATAGTTTATGGTGAATGTATTGACATTTTGTATGCTAGTTTTAATACGAATGTTTATGTTATGTTTAAACCTTTTAATATGGGAATGCATTGGACTTAATATGTGACGGGTGGAGCCCGCTACAGCTCCTCGATGCATCGGTAGGTCTCATGAGACAAAATAGTGTCTTGAGACAAGGCCTTGGAAAAATAATATATGTAGTCTTGGCACGAGGCCTTGGCTATGTGGTTATAATAGTCTGGCATTATGCATTCCATCATTATGAAAGTGGTTATTGATATTGCATGTGATTATTAGATTAGTAGAATATCCATGTGAATAAGTAAATGGAATTATTTCATTTTACTTTTTCCATACTACGTTGAAGTTCATGTTTAAAAGGCTTTTTTTTAGTTATACATTGCCTTAAATGTTTATTCTTATTTATGAAAGTTTCCACTATATTGTTATCCTTACTGGGCATTTGAGCTCACCCCTTTCTATGTTTTATTTTTCCCTGGATGTGAAGAAGTAAATTATGAATGACCTGCAAGGATATTATGTGGGGATATGAGTGTGGAATTTGGAGACAATATGTTATTTTAGTAGTTTTTCACTTTATGATGTAATGTATGACTTGTGAATATATCTAGTGTTTCCAAGGCTACTAAACCAATCGATTTTTCGAGATTTGATCTTTCTTGTGATCATGCCAATGTTATGTAATAATTCACCGACTCTAGGTAACTGGGGTCAGGGCGTTACAAGTATAGTGGTTTCAATGTCATTTCTACAATAAATGATTCTATGAACCACATTTAAAGTGTAATTAATCTTAGTTATTATATGAATAATGTTGAATGAATTATCAACTTCTATTTTATAATAATTGACATTAATATAATGATCTATACTCAAATTGTTTTAATAGTTCAACCATTTCATCTTCTTACTAAAACTTCATACGAAGGGAATTAGTCAAAATAGTACCCTATATCAATATATAGGTGATCTCAAATCACATGATTGTTGTAATTCTCCCATATCCTTTTCCAATGTTTCAAATCCTTTTGGGAGAAATTATTACGCATGACGTTTTGGCTATTATATGTCATGGACTTCTCACCAAATAGATAATGTCTCTAACACGTAATATCTTATAGGACCACCATCAATTTGAGGTAATTTTTTAAGAAATTATTTTCATGGGTACCATGTTTTAAATATTAGAATTCTACCCCTTGATCACCATGTATAAGAACACAAACCAATATTATCTATGAATAATTAAAATCCATCACATTTTTCTTTTTTATGATCTAGTAGAATCTTGATATGGGATAATTTCATTGATTGCTTCAACTCATCTAATGATGTTTTGGTATTACATGAATCCTATAAATTCCACTCCCTTAAAAGTGATATTACACTAAGATAAACTGGTCTGAAATGTATTTTACAAGTCACATGTAGTATATTATGTGAATAATGAAGGTAAAAATGTCAATGACATATTAGTTCTTCTAAAGACATAATAACCATTAACATAATAAATTAATTGATAGTTTTTTGGAAAATAATTGTCCAATTAACTCAATATCATAGATATAAAAACACAACATTGATAGCTTCTATGATAGATGGTGATAATGAAAGGTTCCCAAAACAATCCTAGAGGTTTTACTATACCCATCTTTTTTATAGTTAATCGATATTTCATCCATGAAAAGCATAAAAAAGGATCCAAGATACCAGTGATAAACCATGTTAATTTGGGAAATGAATACCCCTTGAGAATTCTTCATTTCAAAATGGAATCATTAGATACTCCAAGTGAACACATCTATTTATATAAAAGAATTATTGGGAATATTATACTACTTTAAATTGATCATGTGGGAACAATATTGATCATAGATCCTAAATACCCACCATTTTGATTTAAATTGATCAAAGATATTAAATATATGATGAAAATATTATTTATTTCCTGATGATGATATTATTTAGATTTATATAATTAATACAGATTTATATATTTTCACATATCTTCTTGTACAATAATATAAGAGAATCCAATATAGATACACTACTATTAACAAATACTAGATTTTTGAGAACATCCAAATTATATTTTAACTCATTCAACTCCTATAAATCTATTTTATAAAAAATGAATTATTTTAGATGATTTATAGGAGTTAGATTAATACTGAAATGAACATACCACTTAGGTGGAAATGCCAAGAATTATTTAAGGAACACTTTTTAAAATTTATTGATCATGGGGGAAATATTGTTTCCACATCTCAAGAGATTAATTAATATAAGTAGATGGAAACTATAAAATAATAATATAATATAAATAGAGAGTGTATGCCCCACATGAGTAAATATCAGGGCCAATTCCCATTGAAATAATTGTGAATTTATATTGGGTTTTGGGTTTGATGGAATCCATCTAATACATAGAAAAAAATGATACAAAGAAGATCAACTATAAGGATGTGGAATTATTATGTATTTCATTCTACTGATATGGAGATAAATTATTATAGGCCTTAAAAAAATATTATTTGTCTTATTCCCTAAAGATTTAGTTCTCAATATAACTTACAAAAAACTCTCATAATGACTATTTAATAGACACACGGCACAAAAAATAATAATTTTATGGGATTCGACTATATAAAACAAAGAAAATTCCATAGATGATATAGTATTTATAGTATGTTACACAATTTCAAGCCCCATTCCAAAGTCATTTTATACTTAATATGTGCCTTTGGGGTTGGGGGACCACAATTTTGGTGAATCCAATTGGGGTTTTGATCTAATTGGAGCCAATGACCCTAAACCACGTCTTTATAGGGATAATAGTACAATAACATTGAAAATTCGCAGTTTACACACCAGAGTGAAAATTTTATGACTGAAAATTGACATTTTTATTTACTTTGAAAATGACACCGTATAAAAATACCCCTCAAAGAAACCTCATGGTGGTCCTATGAAATGTAATCCCATAGCATCATTGACAACAAATTTCATCCCCTAATTAGGAAAATAACCCATGAAAATGGAAAAAAAACTTTATTAGATTTGATGATTCCATAGATGCCAAAGAGTACACAACCATGATCCCCTCTTGCCCAGAATGAGAGACATCCACATAGTTAACCATGAGTTTATTTCATTTTCTAATATTCTATGCAATGTTACAAGGGATACAACCGTTACCTAATAGAGCATTACACAGAACCATGGAATCTGTCTCTTCCATGTTATGACTTTTCACCCTTTGTTTGTAGACATCCTGCCCAGTCGCCATGGCCATATCTTCTACCTGAACTACATCACCTCTTCTATAAGAGGCTATGAACATTGTAATAACAAAACCCAATGGATCACTCATTACCCATCCCCCACATATCTCCCCTATGAGAAGAGATTGATACATATTGAGCTTCAAAACCTACCGTGGCGGATGCCGTTGAACCTGCCTTCCTAGCCCCGGAATACCATCCTGGTAGTCGTTTGAGATATTCAGGAAAATTTATTTCATTGATGTTGCTGATTGGAAATTGGGGAAAAATCGAGCAAAATACAGAAGAATATTTTCCATCCTGAATATTACACTTACCAGAGATCTCATGCCGCGATTATGACGCATCACGTTTTAGGCCTGCCAAATAGTCAAGCAACCAACAACAATTTATTTCCAAATTGATAAAATTCAAGAAAAATTCTCCAAATTGATACATGTGTGACCGACTATCAGGGATTCCATGAGACATTACAATTTCACTACTACAACTCATATCACATATTTTTTTCTCAACAAAGCATCCTTGAATTTTAATTAGGATTGGATGTAACACCCCAAGATTTTATTCTTTTTAATTTATTTGATGTCATGTGTTTTATGCTAAAACAAGATTATCTTGTGCTATACGCAACACCGTATTATCTTGCAGTATATGCAACACTATATTTTTAGATTGTGTTACACACAATTTCATGTTCGTTTGATAATAGTCAATCTACGCAACATTGAGTGTGTATATATATATATATATTCAATGTATAAATGAAATATGGTTGGATTCTATTATATGAAACAACAAAGGATTCTTTCACAACACGCAACCCTACCTTGGCTTTCATTACACGCAATCCCGACCTTCCCCGATAGCGTGTGTTGTATGCAATACCGAGGTTTACTAAACATTGGTATATTATTATAATATTATTATGAACTAGCCGTTATGAATAGTATTAAATAAATTTTTAATTTTATAAAATTATTATTCATCTTACAAATTTTCTAGAGCATGGTATAAGAACAAAATAAATTTTTTGGGTAAAATATGTATTTTTCAAAAAATGCAGTTTTGCCGCCTTTTGATGGTGAACCCACTTTAAATCTAGTTGTTGACATTTTTATAAGTTCAATATGACAAAATAAAATTCTCCTTTTGAATCAGGATATAAAAATTTACATTGGATGAAGTTTTTATATTTTTCTGATAACATTCATATTTTAATGAATAATAGAAACACGCTATATTTTAATTAAAAATATCTGTTTTCATCGTAATAACTTATTTGGTTAAATTATAATATTAAGTTGTTTTAAAGTATAAATAGAATATATTTTTACCATTTAATATAATGTATGTCATTAGAATTTATTTTAAATTGAATTCATACGTTAAATCAATTCAATCTTTTGCAATGTTCTAAACAAAAACACGTTTTCATTCGACAAGGGGATTAATTTTATTTTAATTTCTGCAACTTCTGTGTATTGAATTTGAAAAAATGGATTCCATATTTGGAATCAGTGGGTCCAAATTATGTTAATAGGATACTTTTTATTTTGGGGAATTTTGAATAGTAACTACGGTAAATTTTATTTACCATAGTTAAAGGTAAATCAGATAATTAAGGGTAAATATAATATTATAAAATTACCCTAACACATGCCAAAATTCTATTTTATGGCTAAAAGACGACCCATATCACCTAAGGGTCGGATTAGATTCATTTTATGGACTTTTTTCCCTGAAAATAATTTAATTATTATTAAAACCAATGAAAGTGACAACATGTCACTCTCTTAAATATTATAAGTATAATAATTTTAATTTAGTTATAAACGTCATAAAACTTCAAACATGAATAGTCTCTAGAAAGATAATAAAATTATCTACATCATGAAAATTTATTTAGAATTTTTTGGGATTAAATAATTTTCATTAATAGTGATACATTAATGATGCAGAAATTATTTATTTAGTGAAAAATCAAAAATATAGTTTTTATTGAAATAGTAATACATATCAAAAGGCCCAAAAATATGAAAAAAACTTATTATTAGTGTATATATAAACCCTCATAATCCACTGGCCGAATTGTTGACCATTTGGATCCTTATTAAGGCAATTATGACACTTAGATTAATTTATTTTAAATGATGCAAAAGTTGTCACCTTCATAATTTAATAAATATAACAATTTAAATATTTTTATTTTAATATGATAAATTCGAGTAAAAGGTAATATATTTATCTTCATCATATTAATTTATTTTTAATTTTTATGCAACAAATAAGTATATTAAATAATTATACAAAAATGTTGTAGTAATTATTTTATAAAGAGATAAACCAAAAAAAGGTTTTTAAAAATAATAAAATAACTATTATATGAACTATTTAATGTGCTCCACTAATTTTCTAGATACATATGACATTTTATGAATATATTAAATCTTTTATTTCGAACATATCTTCTGTATATATTTTATTTAAATTCAAATAAATGAATAGTGTCAAAATTGACACTATTGTTATTTTATAAAAATAACATATTATAAAATTTTTTAAAAATCAAAAAAACATTAAATGATTATAAATTTAAATTTATATGGTATAAAATGTTATAAAGTATCCAATTATGGAATATTCACAACAAATAAGTAATTTTTTGTTATAATTTAAAATTTATAATTTTATTACCATAAATAAAATTAAATTGATTAAATAAGGATAAATCAAGTTGATAATGTTTAAAATAAATTAATAACATGTCTAAATTTTATTGGTTGATGAGATTACAACCCTATCATATCTAATATTTGGATATGAGTCATTTTTTGAGGTTTTTATGTGGGGTTATATTTATTATAAATTAATATTTTTAAGAATTCCAAAGGTGCCCCTCTCCTCCCTTATAAAAGGGCACCTCCTCCCTCTCCTCCTCACACCAATTTGAGCCTTAATCCTCAGCCAACCCCTTCCCATTTCACTTCCTCAATTCCCTAGAAACAGCCTAGAGGTCCTGGTCTTCCTCAAAGACCAATTTTAGTGCCCTAAGAGGAGGTCTCAAAGAGGCGCTTCAAAGAAGAGGTAATGTCTGTTACTGATTCTTTCAACTTTATTTCTTCTTCCACTTCTTCTTCTTAGGTTGTTTCATTATGAAGTAATAACATCAGTATAACTCATATACTTATATGTTATTATATGTATGAAAAAACCCTATTTCACCATCTATCCATCCTACAGAAAAAGAAATCACCGCGTGTGCGTACGTATGGAATACCGTCTCCACACCGTGGTGTAATCTATTTTCCACCACCACCTTACTTGGATTGGTATAATGGTGTAAATAATAACTATATATGATTATTATAAATTTATATTGATTATTTAATATTATACATACACTCCAATAAAATTGCATGATCATGGGAACGATATCATCGCTCGTGCATACGTACGGAATACCGTGTCCACGGCGCGATGAGATTCATTCTCAATGATTAACCATTCATAAATGATTATAAAGTATATATAATAAGTAATCATGAAATATATGAAATAATAATTATACTGGATTTATGTATGTATATATATGTATGTCATCCAATTAATCCCATTAAATTCAATGAGGAAACGAAAACAACGTTCATGTATACGTACGAATTACCGTCTCCATGAACGGTGTATTTCTTTCCATTTATCGATCTATTATATATATGTATATTCTGAATATATATTATATATAAATCATGTTTTACATTCCGGATGTAATTAATCATGATCTAAGTAATCATATGAATAATTACAAGTCAAAACACGGATGACAAATGAAACAATTTTACCCAAAACGCTCATTAACAGGGAATTTACAAAAGAACGGGTAATATAAAGTCATAAGTGAACCATATATGATATCATAACAATGAATATGATTCATTAATTAGTCAATAACATTATTTAAATCATTATACAGGAGGTTCGGACACTTACGAAGCAAATCGGACCTATGGTAAGGTATAATTATTCCAATCTCATTCTTATCCGAGACTGTTTATTCATAAGTATTTACTTGGGTAATTGTTCTCATCCATGTCCATGTTTCCTAAAAATGGTTTCATGTATGTTTAATTTCCTTTTACCCATTTTTTACTTTTACTACATGGTATGTAAGGAATCATTCTTTTGTTTACGTTACGAGGTACTTTTTTGACTTTTCGGACAAAATTACGAGAAGAATGTTTTTTTAACTTATACGGCACAAATTTTTTTTACAGTTTTATAAAGACTTATTTTCATGAAGCTTCCTCAAAAAGATTTCATGACTATTTTAAGAAAAATATCCTTCTTTTAAAACTGCATGATGTTTTGTGAAAAGAAATTTTTTTTGAAGAAGAAAAGATATTTCCCTCAAAAATTCATTTCAAGTGTTTTATCAAACCCATTTTTTCATCTAAGATGACTTTCTTTAATATGTGTCTGTTTCATGTATAATTTCTCTATGATTTACATGGTTTCACTTTTCTTATTATGAAATTATTTCAATTTCTTTTATATGGATTATGTGATGATGGAATGATATTTATAAAACCCGTTTTATTCTTTGGGTTATGATGAATGATTTATGTTTATGTAGTGGCACAAGTAAAAATGATTTCATTATAAGATGGTTGGGACCTATATCTCCCTACAATGCATTGGGTAATGATTTATATATCATGAGATAGACATGGCTGGAACGGCAGGTTAAACCGGTTCAGTAAAACAGGACTGAAACGAGGAGTGAACTCGATTCAGAAAGGGACATTGTCCACTAAGATGGTCTTGGCAGCAATGCATTGGCTACTATGGGAATCATATCATGTGCTTAATGGTTTCCACAATTACATGTTTTATTCCCATGCTATTTTATCATGATTTATGTTCCATTATGATATATTCCTTATGTACTTCCATGTTTTATGTCGTTGCTCAAGATTTTTAATGTTCATGTTTTATTAAGTTCAAATATATATGGTATTTTTTATTTTATCCATGCTTACCCTTACTGAGCATTTGATATCACCCTTTTTATGTTTTCTTTTCCCCCAGGATTAAAAGAAATATTTTAGGTAAGGAAACAAAAATGGGAAGATCTTTATGGGAGATGTTGAAGATCTTTCACCCCGATTTGAAGATTACGTTCCAAGTTTCCAAAGACAACAAACTATTACAGTCCTTGTGTGTCTTTTTTTGTTATGTACTAAGTATTCCGCAAAAGTAATGTAATGTCTATGTACTTCAAGATTCAGGTCTCTACAATTAGTATCAGAGGAAAGGTTTAGTCAACCTTTGGAAACTAGGATGCGAAAACGTTAGTGAGATCCCTAGAGATATTTCTATGTTATGTCTAGGGATGTCCTTAAAGAAAAGTATACGTATAGGATATAGTCCTAGAACTACGGTAACGATCTTAGAATTTAACCTAAGATGTTTGATAGTGAAGTTAATCCCCCTTTATTATGATTTTTTCCTCTAACACTATTCTTTTTGGGTTTTAGAAAATGGATGGAAACAATATGATTCCCGATAATGGAGGATATTATGGACAATCGAATGATATTCTTCATGAGAAACCAAATAAAATGTGATTTGGAAGTCCAACCATCATTATTATGCTGAATCAGCAATCTCAAAATATGATCAATAAACTCAAATTTGGTATGTTCAAGACTCGGATAATAAGAGAAATATGGAGATTCATAATGATCATAGAGGAATGAAACTTCAATTTCCCCTATGTAAATCTTGTGGGAAGAGGCATCGAGGAGAATTTTTCAAGGGAACTGGAAGATGCTTTGGGTGTGGAAAAGAAGGACATGAAGCCAGTAAGTGCAAAGGAAAAGGTTCAGTTAACTCCTCGGATGAGGATAATGGTATTGCTACGACATCAACAATGGTTAAATGTTTTAAATGTTGAATGTATGGGCATTATGAAAACCAATGCCCTAAGGGAAAGGCTCGTGAAGAGAATCAGTATGGTCGTATGGGTAGTATTTATGTTGATGATGATGAAGAGACTAAAAATGATATGTGAGATGAATGAATTGTTGAAGCTCGGTCAATGGTTTAAGAAGGTAGTGGAATGATTACATGTTTATCAAGTGTAATGTTGTATAAGTAATCTCATGGTACTATGGAATAAAGAGACATCTAAGGATTGTTACACTGTTGTGTTTCCTTAAGTTTTGAATGTATATGATGAATGGTACCAGTGACCGTGAAAGGTTATTCAGATATTTTTGGAAAGTAGATGATATGCGCATAATGAAGGGATAAATAGAAAATTAAATGTTTGATAGTATTCATGAGATCATGACTGATATAAGGAGAAGGTAAAATCATGGTTTGAGTATATATAATTTTTATGATTTTGGAATGTGGAAAGAGTTAACATTTGACAGCATTCATGTTTTCACTAAGGTTCAATGGGTATTCATTTTTTCAAGAGAATACCTGATTAAGGCCGTCGAATGTTTGGAATGTGACCCACAAGATAATGGGGGATAAATGATGGTTGGTTGATGACATTTCATGCAATAATTTTCTTATACTATGAGCATGGACCGAAGTATTTAAGATAAGCCTAAAGATTGGAGTGGATTATGTTGAACATAAGTTAGTATTGTTTAAGGATAGAACTTTTTTCAATATTATTGATAGTATGTTATAGTAATGTAGTTTTAGGAAAATGACAACCTGCAGGACTGGCGACAACCCATCGCGTCGGACAAGGCTGTGGGAATTGAACCCACAACCAAAGTGCGACTGGCCTTTATCGCCTACCACTGGCCTACAGGAAGTCCCTGGTTAGTAAAAACTAGTTTTATTTTATTAAGAGGTATGATATATGAAGTATAACTTCATTTTTGGAATTGTATATGATTAACCACACCATAGATGGACTTATGTATATTTTATAACTTTTTCTAACCTTTTGTTTGAAACAGATGGAATGACCCATCATTCTATCACATGATCTGTTAGAACTTCACAAATAACAAATTCAACTACATTTCTTTAAGAGATGAAGTGGAAATTGTTCAAGGCACGAACAATAGTGATATAGCACCAAAATCAAGCAAGTATTTCTTCTAATTAAAAATTTTCAACTTTAGGGAAATGATATTGAAAACAAAAAATGTTTTCCTAGTGCTCTTATATCCGACGAATCATATGGTACCATAGATCATCACAAATCTATGACTTTGTGATTGTTGGCTTTTTCATAGCCATGTTATCTACCACTCTCCATCAGAACATGATGGTTAGATTTATCTTCCATATCCATATTTTCACCTATGTTATCCTATTTGTAAACCCAGTGATTTTTTAGTTTGGGTTACCGTTACATTTCATTCTATAGTTTTTAAAGTTATTTTTTGGTATTTCATTTTACGATGTGGGTTTCAATTAAATAAACTTTCAAGTAGAAACCCATTTATAACCCCGATGAATTTCGAGGGTGAAATTAATTTTAAGAGGGGTAAAATGTAACACCCTGAGATTTTATTCTTTTTAATTTATTTGATGTCATTTGTTTTATTCTACAAAAATATTATCTTGTGCTATACACAACACCGTATTTTCTTGTAGTATATGCAACACTATTCTTAGATTGTGTTTAACACAATTTCAAGTTCGTTTGATAATAGTCATTCTACGCAAAATTGAGTGTATATATATATATATATTCAATGTACAAATGTAATATGGTTGGATTATATTATATGAAACAACAAAGTAGTCTTTCACAACACGCAACCCTAACTTGGCTTTCATTACACGCAATCCTGACCTTCCTCGATAGCGTGAGTTGTATGCAATACTGGGTTTTACTAAACAATGGTATATTATTATAATATTATTATGAACTAGCCGTTATGAATAGTATTAAATAAATTTTTAATTTTATAACATTATTATTTATCTTACACATTTTCTAGAACATGGTATAAGAACAAAATAAATATTTCGGGTAAAATATGTATTTTTCAAAAAAAGCAGTTTTACCGCATTTTGATGGCACAGCCACATTAAATCTAGTTTTTTACATGTTTATAAGTTTAATTTGACAAAATAAAATTCTTCTTTTGAATCAGGAAATAACAATTTACGTTGGATAAAGTTTTGATATTTTTCTGATAACTTTCATATTTTAATGAATAGTAAAAACACACTATATTTTAATTAAAAACAACTTTTTTCATCGTAATAACTTATGTGGTTAAATTATAATATTGAGTTGTTTTAAAGGCTAAAATGAATAAATTTTTACCATTTAATATAATTTATGTCATTAGCATTGATTTTACATTGAATTCGTAGGTTAAATCAATTCAATCTTTTGCAATGTTCTAAACAAAAACTAGTTTTCATTCGACAACAGGATTAATTTTAATTTAATTTCTTCAACTTCTATGTATTGAATTTGAAAAAATGGATTCCATATTTGGAATCAGTGGGTCCAAATTATGTTAGTAGGCTACATTATATTTTTGGGAATTATGAATAGTAACTATGGTAAATTTTATTTACCATAGTTAAAGGTAAATCAGATAATTAAGGGAAAATATAATATTATAAAATTACCCTAAGTCATGAAAAAATTCTATTTTATGGCTAAAAGTCGACCCATATCACCTAAGGGTCTGATTAGATTCATTTTATGGACTTTTGACCATGAAAATAATTTAATTATTATTAAAACCAAAGAAAGTGACAACATGTCACTCTCTTAAATCGTATAAGTGTAATAATTTTAATTTAGTTATAAACATCTTAAAACTTCTAACATGAAAAGTCTCCAGAAATATAATAATATTATCTACATCATTATAATTTATTTATAATTTTTTGGGATTAAATAATTGTCATTAATAGTGATACATTAATGATGCAGAAAATATTTATTTAGTGAAAAATCAATAATATAGTTTTTATTAAAATAGTAATACATATCATAAGGCCCAAAAATCTGTAAAAAACTTATTATTAGTCTATATATAAACACTAATCATCCACTGGCCGAATTGTTAACCATTTGGATCCTTATTAAGGCAATTATGACACTTATATTATTTTATTTTAAATGATGCCAAAGTTGTCACCTTCATAATTTAATAAATATAACAATTTAAATATTGTGATTTTAAGATGATAAATTATAGTAAAAGGTAATAGATTTATATTAATCATAGGATTTTATTTTTAATTTTTATGCAACAAATAAGTATATTAAATAATTATATAAAAATGTTTTAGTAATTATTTTATAAAGAGATAAACCAAATAATTTTTTTTTAAAATAATAAAATAACTATTATATAAACTATTTAATATTCTCCAATAATTTTCTAGATTCATATGACGTTTTTTGAATCTATTAAAGATTTTAGTTCAAACATATCATCCGTATATATTTTATTTATATTCAAATAAATGAATAGTGTCAAAATTGACACTATTGTTATTTTATAAAAATAACATATTATAAAATTGTTTAAAAATGACAAAAATATTTAAAAATTATAAATTTAAATTTATATGGTAGAAAATGTTATAAAGTATCCAATTATGGACAATTCACAACAAATAAGTAATTTTTTGTTATAATTTAAAATTTAGAAGGTTATTACCATAAATAAAATAAAATTTATTAAATAAGGATACATCAAGTTGATAATGTTTTAAATAAATTCCTAACATGTCTAAATTTGATTGGTTGATTATCTTAAAACCCTATCCCATATAATCTTAGGATATGAGTCATTTTTGAGGTTTTTAAGTGGGGTTAGATTTATTATAAATTAATATTTTTAAGAATTCCAAAGGTGTCCCTCTCCTCCCTTATAAAAGGGCACCTCCTCCCTCTCCTACTCACACCAATTTCAGCCTTCAAGATCGGCCAAACCCTGCCCATTTCACTTCACCACGTCCCTAGAAACATCCTAGTGGTCCTGGTCTTCTTCAAAGGCCAATTTTAGTGCCCTAAGAGGAGGTCTCAAAGAGGCGCTTCAAAGAACAGGTAATGTCTGTTACCGATTCTTTCAACATTATTTCTTCTTCCACTTCTTCTTCTTAGGTTGTTTCATTATTAAGTAATAAAATCAGTATCACTAATATACTTATATGTTATTTTATGTATGAAACAACCCTATTTCACCATCTATCCATCCAACGAAAAAACAAATCACCACGCGTGCGTACGTACGAAATATCGTCTCCACGCCGTGCTGTAATCTATTTTCCACCACCACCTTAATTGGATAGGTATAATGGTGTAAATAATAAATATATATAATTATTATAAGGTGATATAGATACTTTAATAGTATACATACACTCCAATGAAATTCCACGGTCATGGGAACGATATCATCGCTCGTGCGTACGTACGGAATACCGTCTCCACGACGTGATGAGATTCATTCTCAATGATTAGCCATTAATCAATGATTATAAAGTATATATAATAAGTAATCATGAAATATTTGACATAATAATGATACTGGATTTATGTATATATATATGTATGTCATCCAAATAATTCCTTTCAATTCATTGAGGAAACAAGAACAACGTTCATGCGTACGTACGACCTACCATCTCCATGAACGGTGTATTTCTTTCCATTTATCGATCTATTATATATATGTATATTCTGAATATATATTATATATAAATCATGTTTTACATTCTGGATGTAAGTAATCATGATCTAAGTAATCATATGAATAATTACAAGTCAAAACACGGACGGCAAATGAAATTATTTTACCCAAAACACTTTTTAACATGGAATTTACAAAAGAACGGGTAATATAAAGTCATTAGTGAACAATATATGATATCATAACAATGAATATGAATCTTTAATAATTCAATAACATTATTTAAATAATTATACAGGAGGTTCGGACACTTACGAAGCAAATCGGACCTAAGGTAAGGGATAATTATTCCAATCTCATTCTTATCCAAGATTGTTTATTCATAAGTATTACTTGGGTTATTGTTCTCATCTATGTACATGTTTCCTAAAAATGGTTTCATGTATTTCTAATGTCCTTTTTACCCATTTTTGACTTTTACTACATGGTATGTAAGGAATCATTCTTTTTTTAGGTTACGAGGTACTTTTTTGACTTTCCCGACAAAAGTACGAGAAGAATGCTTTTTTAACTTATACGGAACGAACAGATTTTTACGGTTTTATAAAGAATTATTTTCATGAAGCTTCCTCAAAAAGATTTCATGAATATTTTCAACAAAATCTCCTTCTTTTAAAACTTCATGATGTTTCATGAAAACTAATTAATTTTGAAGAAGAAAGGATATTTCCCTCAAGAATTCATTTCAAGTGTTTTATCAAAACCATTTTTCCATCTAAGATGAATTTATTTCATATGTGTATGTTTCAAATATAATGTCTCTATGATTTACATGGTTTCACTTTTCTTATTATAAAATTATATCAATTTCATTTATATTGATTATGTGATGTTGGAATGATATTTATGAAACCCATTTTATTCTTTGGGTTATGATGAATGATTTAGGTTTATGTTGTGTCACAAGTAAAAATAATTTCATTATGAGATGGTTGGGACCTATATCTCCTTCCAATGCATTGGGTAAATATTTATATCTCATGAGATAGGCATGGCTAGAATGGCAGGATAAACCGGTTCAGTAAAACAGGACTAAAACGAGGAGTGAACTGAATTTAGAAATGGACTTTGTCCACTAAGATGGTCTTGGCAGCAATGCCTTGGCAACTATGGAAATCATATCATGTGCTTAATGGTTTCCACAATTACATGTTTTATTCCCATGCTATTTTATCATTATTTATGTTCCATTATGATCTATGCCTTATGTACTTCCATGTTTTATGTCATTGCTGAATACTTTTAATGTTCATGTTTTTTTTAAGTTCAAATATATAAGGTATGTTTGATTTTATCCATGATTACCCTTAATGAGCATTTGAGCTCACCCTTTTTATGTTTTCTTTTCCCCTAGTATTAAAAGAAAGATTTTAGGTAAGGAAACAAAAATGGGAAGATCTTTATGGGAGATGTTGAAGATCTTTCACCACGATTAGAAGATTATGATCCAAGTTTCCAAAGACACTAAACTATTATGGTCCTTGTGTGTCTATTTTTGTTATGTACTAAGTATTCTGCAAAAGTAATGTAATGTCTATGTATGTCAAGATTCGGTTCTCTACAGTTGGTATCAGAGGAAAGGTTTAGTCAACCTTTGGAAACTAGGATGTGAAAACGCTAGTGAGATACCTAGAGATATTTCTAAGGTATGTCTAGGGATGTCCCAAAGGATAAGTATACGTATAGGATATAGTCCTAGAACTATGGTAACGATCTTAGAATATAACCTAAGATGTTAGATATTGAAGTTACTCCCCCTTTATTATGATTGTTTCCCCTAACACTATTCTTTTTGGGTTTTAGAAAATGGCTGGAAACAAGATGATTCACGATAATGGAGGATATTATGGACAATGGAATGATATTCTTAATGAGAAACCAAATGAAATGGGATTTGGAAGTCCAACCATCATTATTATGCCGAATCAGCAATCTCATAATATGATCAATAAACTCAAATTTGGTAAGTTTCCTGACTCGGCTAATAAGAGAAAGAAGGAGTTTCATGATGATCATAGAGGAAAGAAAGTTCAATTTCCCCTATGTAAATCATGTGGGAAGAGGCATCGAGGAGAATGTTTCAAGGGAACTGGATGATGCTTTGGGTGTGGAAAAGAAGGACCCAAAGCTAGTAAGTGCAAAGGAAAAGGTTCAATTAACACCATGGATGAGGATAATGGTATTGCTACGACATCAACAATGGTTAAATGTTTTAAATGTGGAATGTACGGGCATTATGCAAACCAATTCCCTAAGGGAAAGTCTCATGAAGAGAATCAGTACGGTAGTATGGGTAGTTTTTATGTTGATGATGATGAAGAGACTACAAATGATATGTGAGATGAAAGAATTGTTGAAGCTCGGTGAATGGTTTAAGAAGGTAGTGGAATGATTACATGTTTATCAAGTGTAATGTTGTATAAGTAATCTCATGGTAATATGGAATAAAGAGACTCCTAAGGATTGTTACACTATTGTCTTTCCTTATTTTTTGAAAGTATATGATGAATCGTACTACTGACCGTGAAAGGTTATTCAAATATTTTTGGAAAGTAGATGATATGCACATAATAAAGGGATAAAGTGAAAATTAAATGTTTGATAGTATTAATGAGCTCATGACTGATATAAGGAGAAGGTCATATCATGGTTTGAGTATATATAATTTTTGTGATTTTGGAATTTGGAAAGAGTTAACTTTTGACAACATTCATGTTTTCACTAAGGTTCAATGGGTATTCATTTTTTTCAAGAGAATACATGATTAAGGCCATCGAATGTTTAGAATGTGGCCAACAAGATAATGGGGGATAAATGATGGTTGGTTGATGACATTTCAAGTAATCATTTTCTTATACTATGAGCTTGGACCGAAGTATTTAAGATAAGACTATTGATTGGAATGGATTATGTTGGACATAAGTTAGTATTGTTTAAGGATAGAACTTTTTTCGACATTATTGATAGGATGTTATAGTAATGTAGTTTTAGAAAAAGGACAACCTGCAGGACTGGCGACAGCCCATCACGTCGGACAAGTCTGTGGGAATCGAACCCACAACTGAAGTGCGACTGGCGTTTATCGCATACCATTGTCCTACAGGAAGTCCCTGGTTAGTAAAAACAAATTTTATTTTTTTAAGCGGTATGATATATGAAGTATAAGTTCATTTTTTGGAATTGTATATGATTAACCACACCATAGATGGACTTATGTATATTTGATAACTTTTTCTAACCTTTTTGTTGAAACAGATGGAATGGCCCATCATTCTATCACATGATCTATTAGAACTTCACAAATAACAAATTCAACTTCATTTCGTTAAGAGATGAAGTGGAAATTGTTCAAATAATGAACAACAGTGAGATAGTACCAAAATCAAGCAAGTATTTCTTCTAATTAAAAATTTTCAACTTTAGGGAAATGATATTGAAAACCAAAAACATTGTCCTAGTGCTCTTATATCCGACGAATCAGATGGTACCTTAGAACATCAAAAATCTATGACTTTGTTATTGTTGGATTTTTCATAGCCATGTTCTCTACCACTCTCCATCAGAACATGATGGTTAGATTTCTCTTCCATATACATATTTTCACCTATGTTCTCATATTTGGAAACCTAGTGATTAGTTAATTTGGGTAACCATTACGTTTCATACATTAGTTTTTAAAGTTAAGTTTTGGTATTTCATTTTACGATGTGGGTTTCAATTAAAGAAACTTTCAAGTAGAAACCCATTAATAACCCCGACGAATTTCAAGGGTGAAATTCATTTTAAGGGGGTAGAATGTAACACCCCGAGATTTTATTATTTTTAATTTTTTGATGTGATGTGTTTTATTCTACAACAATATTATCTTGTGTTATACGCAACACCGTATTATCTTGAAGTATACGCAACACAATTCTTAGATTGGGTTACACACAATTTCAAGTTCGTTTGATAATAATCATTCTACGCAACATTGAGTGTATATATATATATATATATTCAATGTAAAAATGAAATATGGTTGGATTCTATTATATGAAACAACAAAGGATTCTTTCACAACACGCAACCCTAACTTGGCTTTCATTACACGCAATCCCGACCTTCCTCGATAGGGTGTGTTGTACGCAATACCGGGTTTTACTAAACAATGGTATATTATTTAAATATTATTATGAACTAGCCGTTATGAATACTATTAAATAAATTTTGAATTTTATAACATTATTATTCATCTTACACATTCTCTAGAACATGGTATAAGAACAAAGTAAATTTTTTGGGTAAAATATGTATTTTTCAAAAAATGCAGTTTTGCCAGCTTTTGATGGCGCACCCACATTAAATCTAGTTGTTGGCATGTTTATAAGTTCAATTTGACAAAATAAAATTCTTCTTTTTAATCAGGATATAAAAATTTGCATTTGATAAAGTTTTGATATTTTTTTGATAACTTTCATATTTTAATGAATAGTAAAAACGCACTATATTTTAATTAAAAACAACTTTTTTCATCGTAATAAGTTATGTGCTTAAGTTATAATATTTAGTAGTTTTAAAGTATAAATAGAATATATTTTTACCATTTAATATAATGTATGTCATTAGCATTGATTTTACATTGAATTCGTAGGTTAAATCAATTCAATCTTCTGCAATGTTCTAAACAAAAATCAGTTTTCATTCGACAATGGGATTAATTTTAATTTATTTTCTGCAACTTCTGTGTATTGAATTTGAAAAAATGGATTCCATATTTGGAATCAGTTGGTCCAAATTATGTTAATAGGCTGATATTTTTTTGGGAATTATGAATAGTAACTACGGTAAATTTTTTTTACCATAGTTAAAGGTAAATCAGATAATTAAGGGTAAATATAATATTATAAAATTACTCTAACACATGAAACAATTCTATTGGATGGCTAAAAGTAGACCCATATCACCTAAGGGTCAGATTAGAATTATTTTATGGACTTTTGACCATGAAAACAATTTAATTATTATTAAAACCAAAGAATGTGAAAACATGTCACTCTCTTAAATCTTATAAGTATAATAATTTTAATTTAGTTATAAACATCATAAAACATCGAACATGAAAAGTCTCTAGAAATATAATAAAATTATCTACATAATGATAATTTAATTTGATTTTTTTGGGATTAAATAATTGTCATTAATAGTGATACATTAATGATGCAGAAATTATTTATTTAGTGAAAAATCAATAATATAGTTTTTATTGAAATAGTAATACATATCAAAAGGCCCAAAAATCTTCACAAAACTTATTATTAGTGTATATATAAACCCTAATCATCCGCTGGCCGAATTTTTGACCATTTGGAACTTTATTAAGGAAACTATGACATTTATATTATTTTATTTTAAATAATGCCAAAGTTGTCACCTTCATAATTTAATAAATATAACAATTTAAATATTGTGATTTTAAGATGATAAATTCGAGTAAAAGGTAATAAATTTATCTTCATCATAGGATTTTATTTTTAATTTTTATGCAACTAAAAATTATATTAAATAATTATACAAAAATGTTGTAGTAGTTATTTAATAAAGAGATAAACCAAATAAATGGTTTTTAAAAATAATAAAATAACTATTATATGAACTATTTAATGTCCTCCACTAATTTTCTAGATAAATATGACCTTTTATTAATCTATTAAAGCTTTTAGTTCGAACGTATCTTCTGTATATATTTTATTTAAATTCAAATAAATGAATAGTGTCAAAATTGACACTATTGTTATTTTATAAAAATAACATATTATAAAATTGTTTAAAAATCACAAAAATATTTAAAAATTATAAATTTAAATTTATATGGTAGAAAATGTTATAAAGTATCCAATTATGGACAATTTACCACAAATAAGTAATTTTTTGTTATAATTTAAAATTTATAATTATATTACCATAAATAAAATTAAATTGATTAAATAAGGATAAATCATGTTGATAATGTTTAAAATAAATTCCTAAAATGTGTAAATTTGATTGGTTGATGAGATTACAACCCTATACCATCTAATATTCGGATATGATTCATTTATGGATGTTTTTACGTGGGGTTAGATTTATTATAAATTAATATTTTTAAGAATTCCAAAGGTGCCCCTCTCCTCCCTTATAAAAGGGCACCTCCTCCCTCTCCTCCTCACACCAATTTGAGCCTTTAAGCTCGGCCAAACCCTGCTCATTTCACTTCCCCACTTCCCTAGAAACATCCTAGAGGTTTTGGTCTTCTTCAAAGACCAATTTTAGTGCCCTAACAGGAGGTCTCAAAGAGGCGCTTCAAAGAAGAGGTAATGTCTGTTACCGATTCATTCAACTTTATTTCTTCTTCCACTTCTTCTTCTTAGGTTGTTTCATTATGAAGTAATAACATAAGTATCACTCATATACTTATACGTTATTTTATGTATGATACAACCCTATTTCACCATCTATCCATCCTACGAAAAAAGAAATTACCGCGCGTGCGTACGTACGGAATACCGTCTCCACGCCGTGGTGTAATCTATTTTCCACCACCACCTTACTTGGATGAGTATAATGGTGTAAATAATAACTATATATGATTATTAAAAAGTTATATTGATTATTTAATAGTATACATACCCTCCAATAAAATTCCACGATCATGGGAATGATATCATCGCTCGTGCGTACGTACGCAATACCGTCTCCACGACGCGATGAGATTCATTCTCAATGATAAACCATTCATAAATAATTATAAAGTATATATAATAAGTAATCATGAAATATATGACATAATGATGATACTGGATTTATTTATATATATATATGTATGTCATCCAATTAATTCCATTCAATTCAATGAGGAAACGAAAAAAATGTTCATGCGTACGTACGGCCTACTGTCTCCATGAACGGTGTATTTCTTTCAATTTATCGATCTATTATATATATGTATATTATGAATATATATTATATATAAATCCTGTTTTACATTCTGTATTTATGTAATCATGATCTAAGTAATCATATGAATAATTACAAGTCAAAACACGGACGACAAATGAAACGATTTTACCCAAAACGCTCTTTAACATGAAATTTACAAAAGAACGGATAATATAAAGTCCTAAGTGAACCATATATGATATCATAAAAATTAATATGATTCTGTAATAAGTAAATAACATTATTTAAATCATTATACAGGAGGTTCGGTCACTTACGAAGCAAATCAGATCTAAGGTAAGGGATAATTATTCCAATCTCATTCTTATCCGAGATTGTTTATTCGTAAGTATTTACTTGGGTTATTGTTCTCATCCATGTCCATGTTTCCTAAAAATGGTTTCATGTATTTTTAATGTCCTTTTTACCCATTTTTTACTTTTACTACATGGTATGTATGGAATCATTCTTTTGATTATGTTACGAGGTACTTTTTTGACTTTTCCGACAAAAGTACGAGAAGAATGTTTTTTTAACTTATACGGCACGAACATATTTTTATGGATTTATAAAGACTTATTTTCATGAAGCTTACTCAAAAAGATTTGATGAATATTTTCAAAAAAATATCCTTATTTTAAAACTGCATGATCTTTTGTGAAAAGAAATTAATTTTGAAGAAGAAAGGATATTTCCCTAAAGAATTCATTTCAAGTGTTTTATCAAAACCATTTTTCCATCTAAGATGAATTTATTTAATATGTGTATGTTTCAAGTATAATGTATCTATGATTTACATGGTTTCACTTTTCTTATTATGAAATTATGTCCATTTATTTTATATGGATTATGTGATGATGGAATGATATTTGTAAAACCCATTTTATTCTTTGGGTTATGATGAATGATTTATGTTTATGTTGTGGAACAAGTAAAAATGATTTCATTATGAGTTGGTTGGGACCTATATCTCCCTCCAATGCATTGGGTAAAGATTTATATCTCATGAGATAGACATGGCTAGAACGGCAGGTTAAACCGGTTCAATAAAACATGACTGAAATGGGGACTGAACTCTATTCAGAAAGGGATTTTGTCCACTAAGATGGTCTTGGCAGCAATGCCTTGGCTACTATAGAAATCATATCATGTGCTTAATGGTTTCCACAATTACATGTTTTATTCACATGCAATTTTATCATGATTTATGTTCCATTATGATCTATTCCTTATGTACTTCCATGTTTTATGTCGTTGCTCAAGATTTTTAATGTTCATGTTTTTTTAAGTTCAAATATATACGGTATGTTTTATTTTATCCATGATTACCCTTACTGAGCATTTGAGCTCACCCTTTTTATGTTTTCCTTTCCCCAAGGATTAAAAGAAATATTTTAGGTAAGGAAACAAAAATGGGAAGATCTTTATGGGAGATGTTGAAGATCTTTCAACACGATTAGAAGATTACATTCCAAGCTTCCAATCACACTAAACTATTACGGTCCTTATGTGTTTGTTTTTGTTGGGTACTAAGTATTCCGCAAATGTAATGTAATGTCTCTGTACATCAAGCTTCAGGTCTCTACATTGGAGGAGTATAAAAAATAAATGATTTAGAATCCAGATAATTTCCAACCATCAATTCTTAATCTTCATCCTCAAAATAGTTTTGATGTTTTCAAAAATTATTTATTAACATAATCAAGAAGAGGGAAGCATTTAAATATTCTAGGATTTCAACATATCTATCAAAACTATCTTGGACTTGAATTGAATTAGAATATAAAATAGAGTATCCTTTTCCATAACAACCCTTTTTCTTGATTAATGTAAAATTCTCATAGGATTTATCCAATTCTCTAGTAGCACGATAAAAATTCTGATGGAATTTGAATTTTAAGTCCATCCATTTATGGTTATCATGTAGCATTTATTAGAAAATGTATTCCCCCAATTTTTTGATGTGTCCCACAAGATTGAATGTAATACATTTGAACTTGAGAAATAATAGAGTTTCATAAAATTTGAAAATCCATTCAATCATTTCCACCAAATCCATCACATGATGATTGCCAATACTTTCCCAAAAAATAAAATAGATTCATAAAATCTGAAAATCCAATCCATCATTTCCACCAAATCCATAACATGATGATGACCAATACTTCCCAAAATATGTGGAGTATTATGATGAATGAACTCTTGAGATTTATTTTTATTTTAGGTTTGATCATGACTGATTCCCTCATCTTGGGTTTGATGAGGGTAACTACATAATCAATATACCAAATCATAAACCAAATAGTATAAATAATGTTGTCTTCCATCAAAAGATAATATTATTAGAAATTTTATGTATCTCCCACTACTGGATTCAATTGATATCTTTTAGGGGAACAATACTAAAAATATACATATCAAGAATATAAACCCAATTATAAATTTAAATACATTTGAAATTAGGTAAAAGTTTAATAATCCTATAACTTTTAATTATTATTGAAAAATAATTAATATTAATATTTTTCACTATTCATAGTTCACCAAATGATGATTTAACCTTGTGAGTATCGTTAGATTTTTGAAATATAGATTCACTTCTGAGATAGTAGGTTTTCCAAACAATATGCCAACAATGCATGACACATTGGAATCATTCTATATTTTGTTTCATTGCTTATGTGTGGTCTGTTTCTAGTGAAACATAACCATCCCTATTTTTTTTATCCCCAAAATACAATACATAAATATTTAATTCATAAAATATCATTGGGCGCCCAATTATAGTAAAAATAATCAATTTCCTACCTACAATAGAAACTAAAAATGTTTCATAATTTGTTTTTTTAGAAACATTAAAATAAATTTTCCACCAAATCCTAGTAATCCAATTTCCTATCAAAAATGATTCCTTGAAAACATAATATAGAATTATTCCACTAATAAAATTTTATAATAATCCATCTTAGGATTCCATATCCGAGTACCCAAACTAGCATTTCATAAGGCAATATGAGAAATACCAATCACACAATATGGGAAATTTGTTCCATTGAATGAAATATAACATTCTTGAAATGGATTTTTATGATATGAATTAAATTATAATAGTGGATTTTCCATGAAAACATTATTTGTACTCATCATTTGTTGGAGAGCCATTCAGTTAAATAATAATTTTGTAAATAACACGAAACAACACATGGAATAATGTAAATAGTGACTTATAACAACCATAACATCAAACTAAAAGTATGTTATCTTAACCAAATCTATATATATAAGCTTTAAATATAAAATAGATAACTAAATATGATTAATCAAAAATAAAAAGGAATGATTGGACATGATTCTGAGGATTTTATTTTAATGTGATGAGAATAATCCAAAACCAATAATGAAATAAACAAAATATATAACTATCTTTACGAGACATTATGGTTATATCTCTACATTTCACCTCCTCCAAACCAAATAAAGGTATAAATTAATAATCACCACCTCTAATTGAATCCTTAAAGGTACATATATCAGTGAAAAATAATGTTTTCATACATCTAAGGGGTTCATATAATGTGTGAGCATTATAAGCCTTATATAATCCCACTATGTCTTCCATGTAATACCATATTGGATATCCCATAGCCTGTTAATTTTAAATATATTTATTTATGTAAAAATATTCATTTTATATAAATTAATATAATGTATGGGTTTTTAATGGATATAATAATTTATAAGGAGTTCAAAAAATTTGTTAACCATTTTGGTCATAAATATAAAATCAATAATAATTGGAATATCCATAGGGAACTATGATTAATACACCATACGATCCATATTCTATTTCATATCCAAATATAAAAAATATCCAACTATTTACATGTCACTATCTTGTGTGGATTTCTAAAAATGATGACATTACCACTTTTAATTGTATAATCCTTCACATGTGGTGAAATTATGGTGACAAAAGTCAGAGTGTAATAATAACATGTTCTAAATAATTCTATATTAATGAATTAGTGGTATCAATACCTATATTGTTTCTTGTATATTTTTACCACCAAGGTAAAAGATGTTCTCCTAAATAATATCCATTTTTGGGGAAATAATATTATTGTAGTCCATTTTCATATAATAAAGAGTTTCGTTCAAATATTTATCTTCCCACCAATAATATAATTAATTCAACTCATTGAAAAAAAACAATACTAAAAAGAAAAATAAATACATTACATATAATATCAAATCCAAAATTTCATCGAACACCAAATTTTCACCTATCAAAACTCAATTTAAAACATTCTTAACATGACTCTTTAATTACCTATTTTTTGAAGAAACAAATTATGAAAAATTTATACAAATTATATCATCTTCCAATGATAGAAAATAATAATTGATAATAATTAAATATTTTTTATGATCATGAATTTATAAATACTTATATATTGAAAAAACATGATTCTACAGGCCTTGAATCGAGGAATCCATTGGTTGTTGATTATAGTATACTAGAGTAGCAGAGGAATGTTATATGTGAGTAGGTTAAAACATCCATAACCATAAAACCCCAACTCAAATCCTTTGTTAACATAATTCTTTGGGCCGCATGTCAATACAAGTGAGGAAGAATGAAGAAAAATGTAAGTAGAAGAGTAAGGTAAGTAATCATGGAAATAATTTTTTGGATGTGAATCACATTTCATTGATAGAGAATCAATATGGGAAAGGATACAAAAGAATAAGATGCAAGTGGAATCCTATGGTAGAGTTATTGGTATGTTTTTATGAGGAATTGTTGAATAAAAATTAGGTTAGAAATGATCAATGCTAGAATAATAAATTAATAAATATTAATTTTTGGAAGCTCATATAGTTTGAAATCATCGATTGGTAATCCAAAAATAACTATATAAATTAAACAAGATGGTGGTGTAACCCTAATATGGGTATCATTACACTATTAGAACTAACCATTAATTAACTATGTGACATAAAATTTCCACTGGTTTTTTGGTGAAAAATATTCCTTGGAGTTAATAGTTGTGGAAAAAACAATAAATAATTAATTTTATACATGAATATTTCTTTTTCCGTTCTATATAACAAATAATCATTAGCCTTCTTCCAATAAAATACTACATGATCATATAGAGTAAATATAGATGAATATAATGGATATATGAACTTGTTTATATAGATATTTTTATTATATCATACATCACTATACGCATGGAATATTCTATCTTATGAAGGACAAATCAACTAATGACATAGGATACTTATATGTACAAAAATTTCATAAAAAAAAATTCAGTAAATGACTGAAATTGTAAATAAAATACCTCCATTAATAATTACATAACTATTTATCATTACCTTTATTATTAGAGGGAATCTACATTTAAATAAAATATGAATTATTCCAACACTTAATAATAATTGAAAATGTTGAATATAAATTTTTTTAAATATTAATAAAATATAAGTCAAAGACATAGTACATGGCCTTATATTAACAAATATGAAACAAGTAAAAATATTAAATAAAATTTTATTCAAATTATTATAAAATTTAAATAAACATTTAATAAGTAAAATAAATTTCCATTCCCATTACTATACAAATTTTCAAAATGGGTGTTTGAGATATGGATTTAATATTAATTCCCCAAATCATACACCACTCTAAAGAGGGTTTTAAATGAATAAATTTACTTATTTTTAGTAAGTGTCTTAAGAAATATATTTAAATTACTAAATTAAAATCAACCACTAAAATAATTATTTATACATAAAATTATAATTTCAATAAATGAGAGTATGAAAATTACATATTCCCCGTAAGAAGGGTTCTAAAAATAATAGAGGCTTGATAGAAACTAATTAGCTTACAGAAAGGGTTTATTAACTAAAAATATTGGTGTTTTATACTCATTTTTATTAATAACATATTTGAAATTATCATATCTAAGTCCCCATTCATAAGGATTATCGAGAAAATTAAAGTAGATAAAATAAAACTGGTTTCCACATAACTACAATTCACTACCAAATTTTTCATCGACAAAGATATTCTTCACTGCAAAATCCTTGAAATAACCAATTGGATCAAAATAGTTAAATAGATATTTTGGGTAATATGTGAGGTTTTTGGAAGAGTGAAAATAATTTCTATTGATATATAAGTTTTGATACAAATCTTACTTTAGCACACATTTTTCATGCGTGGGTATTTTGCAAAATGATCTTTCAAGGAGTCAACCATGGAGACAATAATAGTGTATCTATTATATAATAAAATTCCCTGTGGGGATTTTGATTATTGATTGGGGTGTATAATAATAATGATAATGAATTTTAATTTACACTTTATATATACATTTTAACATATATTGTCACCATGGATGATATAACCTGAAGGGAAAATGAATTAATATGGGAAATAAACATGTTCATGACAATATTTGGATGAAAATTATCTTTTTTTCATTATGTTATATATATATATATCATTCCACAATTCAAGAGGAATATGATGATCATGAAATTACAAGTTTATTTTTATTTTCAATTGTACATTACATAGGTTTAAACTCTATTGATATCATTATATAAATTTTATATCTTTTTTATTTTATTCATGAATTGATTCCCTGGTAAGGAATAGATAAGAAAGTTTTATTATTGATAATTTTTTTTTGTGGTCTGAAAACCTAGGAAGTATCCATCAACATTTTTTATATACTGAGGGCTATATATTTGTTTCCAATAGAAAACGATAGTGGATATTAGGGATTTTTTGAAAAAATTTATGTAGGTCATACCTATGAGAGATGTATTTCCTCAAATGGAGAAGAAGAAGAAGGAATATGATATAAGGATAAGTTTGAAGATGAAGGCGGGATAAGATCTGGAATTTCACATCATCTACATCAAATAGAGATTTGTCATGTAGATTGTTTTATATAGGATAATAGTAACACCTAATCAATCATCCCATATTAAAAGATAATTTTTTTTGATCCCGTATATATGATAAATATTGTAGAAAATGATCTATAATAATCCAGAAGTGGATCTACACCTGCAACATAGAACACAAGTACATGAGAGAGGTCGACCATGCCATCTCATTGAGCACCTCTAGATTCACCTTAAGTGTACTATATTCTCACAGTTTCCTTCCTTTGCATATAATCTTTCACCCCTACCTTTGTGCTTTTTAGGTCAACCTACCTTCAACATGGAAGAGAAAGGGTCCCATATGTGTTAGAGGGGGGTCACATGAGAGTGTGGTTGACCAATTTTTTAAATAATTAAATATTAAAGGAATATAAAAAAATATAATAATAGTATATATATAATTTTTTAATTTTTTTACCATATTATTATTTAATTATCATTTTAATAAATAGTATCTTATCATTTTACATACAATTCTAATTATAATTTTTAACACAATCAAATTATTACCAAAATTTTTTAATGTAATATAGTATAATTAAATTATAAAACTAATATTTACATAATAAAATTAAAACTATAACAACTTTTTAAAAAATTTAATGATTATAATTATTTTTTAAATAAAACCTATAATTTTGTATATAATTATTTTCAGGAAAAAAATAATATATACAAAACTATTAGTATTAAAATGATATATTTTTAAAACAATAAATCTTTGATATCAAGATAAAAGTAATTTCATATAAATAAAATATTATAATATATGAAATAAAATCTCCCAAGGGTCAATTGATTAATTTTATTTAATAATTTATTTTTGTAAAATATATTCTACTTCTAACATTTGTTAAAATATAAATATATTTAATCTTTGAAAACAAAATAATTCTTGCAAAAAAAATACTAATTTTATATTATTTGAATATTAATTTATATATAAACATTATTTGTATTTATGAAAATAATTTAGTTTCCTTAAAATTCATTAAATTCAAATATATCTTATTTTTTCATATTATGAAACAAACCATTTTTTGAAAATTTATTAAAAAGACAGGTAAACTACAATTCAAGTTTCCATGCTTGGGAAGAATATGAAATCCTATGTAATATTAAATAAATTTTGATTCAATATAAATTTAAATGAATTATATTTTTTATTTTTATATAAATTATAATAATATAAATTATTTATTCTATCAGATAAGATGTAATTTTATTCTTATTATATTTTTTTATATATTATAAGGTTTTATTTATAAGATAAATTTATAAATTTTTATAAATTTAATTTTAAGGAATTAGCTTTATTTCTTTCATGAAAATATTAAAAATATAACCAGAATAAATTTTAGGATATTTCCTAATTGAATTGTTTTAAATGAATAGTTAAAAAATACAAATTTTGTAGAACTATATTTTATTTTAATTAAATTAATTAATTAAAATTTCCATTTTTTTAAAAAATAACATAAGAATTATTATATTAGAAATAATATTATAAATCACATAGGAATCATCATTATAAATGTTTTTGGTACAAGATCAATTTTGTGCGTAAAATTGAAATTTCAATACCCTATTTTCATTAGATGTTAGAAATATTTTAAAATTGATTTCTAAAACTTATTGAAATTTAATCTTGAAAGATTTATATCATATTCATAACAATGTCGTTAGAATTGGGTAAATATTTCCCTTTTTATTTTTGGTCATTATAAATAATTTCCTCAGTAATAATTTATCAACTTGGTAAGGGAAAATCATGAAATAAATTTTAGAAATATTGTCATAAGGACAAAAGAATAATCCTTACACTTACTTTATTTTTACTTTATATATTTTTTTACAAAGGATATATATAGTTTCAATATGATGTAATTTATTTCCTCCTAACATTGATATTGACCACAGTATGACTGAAAATAATGAACAAAAAAATGATCCCATTATTATTTAAGAATCGTTAATATTTTTTCATAGAGATAAAAAGTGCATATATTTAGATATAAATGTTTATTTTAAATATAATTCATTTTTTACCATGAAAATTTTTATTTAATTAATAGTGATGTATTGATTAACATAATGTTTTAGTAAATTTTTATAAACTTATTGTGTATGTTGTAGAAAATGCATGTAAATGATTTTATAAAAAGTAATTGTAATATTTTTGGGTTATTTATTGTGCCTCATGAAATTTTTAGAAATATATAAATTTTTTTATTTTATAAAATTTATCATTTTAATTTAATTACTCGTTTTATATCATTAATTTCAAACTATGTGAGTATTGCTAATAATGACATTTGTGCTATATTATGTTAAATAAAATTTTATTTAATGGTTTAAAATTGCTAAAAATATAATTCGTGAAAATTTTAATGGGTTATTTTCTATATTATCAACTATTTTACATTTATGGTTCACATTTCATTCAATAGTAACTTTCTTGTTTTCTATTGACTAAAAATCCATGATATTATATTAATTGTTAAAAGGCTTAATGGAGGGTTTAAACTAAACATTACGGGAGAAAAAAATTGTAAATATTACTAAATAATATTTTAAGAGAAAATTTATACTCAAGCTCATGATATATATTAAATATGTCAATTTTGATCACATCAATGTGAAAACTAATTTATAATATTTAATACTCTATGAAATTCCATGTGTGCCCCTATCATTTATTTTAAATGGGAACATCATCTCTTCACTAAATCACTACTTTTTATTACTCAAGATCTAAAAAACCATTCTCCAATATCTCCCCAACATATAATACCTCATCATGGAGGCCATAGTCTCACCAAACATCTAGGCCAAGAAGGCTTGATGTGTAATCCATTGATGATATTCATAGAGATGATATACATCATTACCGGAAAATTTATGATTACGTCATTATCTAAATTGATCAAAACATATTTAAGAATGATAAAATAATAATAAATTTTTCTTTAATATACTTTAATATTATTATGATTATAGGAAAACCATTTTACAACACATTTTTCGTCATAATGGAAATAAAAACCTTTCTTGTGCTTACGTGTTGATTACCACCTCACTGAAGCAACCTGTATTATTTTTCATCACACTAAAATGGATAGTTGTTAAGAGTGATTTAATTACACAATATGATATTCATGAAATATTTACCTTTTTGGAATGATAATATATTATCAATTTTCATACCTTTCCATCCATTGAAATATGATTGTGTTGTTTGTACGTATATATCAACTACTATCTCCAAGAAGTTATGTGATTCATTATTCATATAAACTATTATTGGATGGTTATAAAATGCATCTTATTTTTTAAAATTATAATCAAATAATTAATAATATTATAGAGTTGAAGGTTTATTTATTCCTTTGTCAATGGTCATCCTACCGATTAACTTTTAGGGATTTTATCCCAACATCCTCAAAATGCCTTTTCTAAAATTTTCTGAATAGGTAACTAAAAACAGTAATAAAATTAATAAAATGGATATTTATAATTTATTTGACATGAATAATGTTTTTATTTTTGAAATATATAGTATAATTTTATTATTATAGTTTTAAATAATTAATGCTTTTAAATACTATATAAGGTAATTGATTTTTATTTGAAACCATATTTTGAAGTATGTATTTTCAAATATATTTCATTCATGTTAGTTTTCATTAAAATTCATCAATAAATTTAATATTTATTCATTAATAGAATTCAAATTTCATTTTTATGCACTATTGTTTTCATAAAAAGGATAAAAAAAGAATCATCTTTTCATTTTATAAATGAAGTACACTTACTGAAAATGAGAAGGAACCATTGATTTAAATTTTATGACAAGAAAAAAAAAATTCAATAATAATCTCTAATTAATTAATTATTTCCTTTACATGTTAAAATTTTTATTTTGAAATAAAACCTATTCCCAAATTTTTTTAGAGTTTTTGATTTTAATTAGTTTTCAATAAAGAGAAATTTAATTGTTATTTTATGTGAAAATGGGAACTGATTTACTTATTCATTTGGAACAGTTTTCCAATGGATTAATGATGAAATGTTGAAATATAAAAAAAGTAATTATTATGACTGGGTACATTTTCATTGTATACAATTATGTGTGTGTATAATTTAATTTATAATAAGGTTAATAATGATATATATACATTAAATGAATTGGATAATGTTTCTTATGTTCAAACGAAGGATGTAGGAGTTACTCCGGGAGATTTCACCTATGGATTTTACAAGGATCCATTTCATTCAGAAATGATTGAACTCATGTTATGAATATGATTATCTATGTTTCATATATAGATTTATATTTTCATTGTATGGGTTTTAATGGTTTTCTTTGATTATTTTTTTCTTATGTATTTTATTTATTTAATACGCACAAATAATAACGTGATTAAGGTAAATATTTTATGGGTTTCCATGTTTTTCATTAATTTCATAGATTTATTTCTTAATATCACATAATCATCTTTCTAATGTCATCCGAAATTTTATAATGTTTCCAATATTGTTTATGGATGTGTGATAATATTAAATAATCTCGTTGAAGGTCCTGATAAATATTCATGAGAATAAAACATTTTTCGTTTCAAATGATTAATAATTTTTAAAAAATTGTTACTTAGTGGAAGTGTAAACTTCTAATATATGAGTTTTATAACATAATTGTTGAAAAATATTTACATTAAAAAGACATTAATATGAATTAAATTTAATTCTTGTGCAAATAAACTATATTAAGAATTTTTTTATGCGTGATTAAATATAATAAGATAAAATATACTACATATTGACAATGATTGACTGTATTAGGATAAAGTTGAATTTAGAAGAATCAATCATATGCATAATATATTAGATAACATTACACATTGTAAATAATCTCTATTTAAAAATGTTTAGTGTAGGATTGAAATGATTATAAATCTAAATTATTTGTGAGAATGATGGTGTCTAAAACAATTGATAAATATCTCTTAGATGAATCTTCAAATGTGTTGCAATCTGGGCTACTACTATAGAGGTAGTTAAGGGTAATTAATTTACCATTATTTTATTATTTAAATTAAAATTTTATTTATAAAAGGATTTGAGGTTTTTTTATAACGTATTTAAATTTACAATGATAATTTAGATTATTTGATGTTTTTAATGTGAATATAAACATTTGATAATTATTGACACCAATTCAAATAAAATCACATAAGTATCTGAATTTTTATATAATTTATAGATTCTATAAGTGCACTATATGTGTAAGAGTTATCTAGAATTTATAAGAGTCATCCAAGAGTTTTCATAATGATATTCTCAATGGAATGGAATAAGGATGAGTAACTCTCTTAAATATGATGAATTAATTTTTAGTTGTAATTTGAATATTTAAAATGATTCTGGGAGACACACTATGTTGGTATGAGATATAAGTATAATTATTAGAGTCATTTACTCTTATGAAATCATTTATATTAGGGAAAATGTAAAATGTATGAAAAGAATAACTGTTATTTTTATGAATAACCATTTATTTTTATAACAATCATAATGAATTAATCCCAAAAATAGAGCCTTAAAGAATTTTCACATTACAGGAAAATTCAGCAACTGATGTCTCAATGTAACATTAATAGAAAAAACGTGACACCTATGGATACAATCTAGGGGACTCAAAATAATAAACATCAAAAATAGAGAATCAATATAAATTTTAGTCTTTAGAAAAATATTTTTTTCTCTCTATATGTACATAATGTTGGTGATATATTCCACCATTACATATCATTTAAAAATCATTTAAAAGATAACCAAATTTTAATTTTTTTAATCCCTAATAAAATTTATAGTGAAAGAGGAAAATAATTCAACTTAAATAAGATAAATAAATCATCATTCACATAGATAGTGAAAAATAATTAAAGCCTTCACCTCTTTATGAGCATAGGGTCTCTGACTAGGGGTCACAAAAAATTCCTAATCCACAAAGCATCGATGATCAACAATTTCCCCAACACTTGTGGTAAGAATGTAAAATGAAGTGTCATAAATAATAAGTTTATATCCAATTATACTTGGAATCATTTTTACTAAAACAAATGTTTATACTACCTTCCTCTACAATCCAATATGATCAAAATCCTATTGATGATAATGATAAGAACTCAAGGTTTTATTTTTGTATAGGTATCCATCTAATTCATGGTATGGAGACTATGTTGGATCATGCTGGATAATGGAATTTTCATCATTTATAATAGGAAAAATTGTTGGCCGCACAACATTGACTAGTAAATAATTTCTACAATGTAAAGATGAAATATTTGTGTATGCATATTCAATTACATAGAAACCCCTGAGTTGTGGGGAGATTTAATGAATTTAACCAAGGATGACGCATCCCTGATACTACTATAGAAATTGTGTATCCCTAAAAATAATTAACATTTGATAATTACATGATCCACATTTTGTATTTAATAAATAATATATACGTGAACATAGATACTAGAGTTAGTCCATGAATTTGAACATCCTCATTAGTAAGAAAAAAAATTCTTATCCACTACATGTGGAATCACATATTAATAGAGATAAATTTATCAAATATAAAATCCCCAAATGATATTTTTTTCTCTGATATCTATTGTAATTATTAAATGTAAAAATGACCATTATAACTCATCATAGAAATTAAAATCTCAATAATATTGCAATAATAATTTTAGGGTCTTGGAAAACAACTCTTCATCCATTGATAATTGAAGTTAAACTTGTACTGAAACATCACCCTAAAAATAAAATAGAGAGTCATGAAAACATGGTAATATAGTGATAAATCATGTTATTGATCTTTACAATATAATATATAACCTGATCTAACCATCGATCTTGATGATAATTGATTTTTGATACTATATACACTATTTGGGTACCAAATATGGAATTAGAACCAATTATTTCCTCTATTGTCACATTCTAAGTAGAATCGTAAATAGAATAGAATTTTTTTTCTAAAATAGGGAAACCATCCATAAAATCCAAATTCATCGGGGCATTTATAGATTCTATAGTATCCTGCAAACATGATAAATTAATCCCATAATCCTACATTGGATGAGATAAAGACCTCCAACCAATCCATTGATAACTCTTTTCCATCCCACTATCACATAGAATGTTGGATTATATAATTACCTTAATATCAATGACTTACATAGGATCCACTATAAAATCATCAATGTGGATAAGAATATAAGATAATACACTCTAAATAAAAGTGATATGATGACTACAAGATAGTACAAAATTTATCAAATTTTTAAAAAATAAATCTAATTTTTCCACATAGATAATAAAATGTTAAATAATAATTTAAAATTGAATCATTTAAATAGAAAAATTATATATGATAATTTCCATATACATTTATTACAGTAAGGATTCAATTAAATCAATGATTTAACAATTCATTCATGAAATAATCCACAAAAATAATATTTAAATAAACGATAATCATTGAAAAGTGGATAAACTTATATATTTTCTTTGAAGGTGAATTCATAGTACATGATGTATTATGAATATTATGAAATGGTGAAAAATATTAAATTAAATTAAATAGGTTTCTATTGGAAGGATGATGTTAAACCAAAATGCATGATTATAAAATTTTTAATGGGGTATTTATTACTACAAAATATGAGGCCACATTAAGAATATTTACATCCTGATGTGATGTAAACATGGAGTATTAAAATTTGATTGTATTTAACAGAGAGAATATAATATTTGAAGATATTGTGTTTGTTTTAAACTAAGTCCTTAGGAGATATTATATTATGATAGAATAGTAGTTTTAAAAGATTATACAATATTAGATAAGAATATAATTAATCTACCAAATATTTGGGGGATAATATATACAAAATACTATCAATAAATATAATGAAAAGAATAATAAAAGATATGATGAATCTAATTATAATATAATTGTGAATATTTTATAATTTGATGAACAAAATGATAGAATAAATAATGTATAGATAATATTATTTATTGTATATAATTTTTAGTGTCTGATGATACTGTATAATGTAGAACTTGTGTATTATGGAGGAGGAAGAAGGTGTTCTGTGATATATTTAGTGAAAAAATTACAATTAATAGAGAAGTAATCATATACTATATTATTATTTATATGAATTTTATATTAGAGTACTCAAAGATGAAGTCCAAAAGGGCCATCTAAATATAATGATTTCATTTATGTATTATAATAATTAGACCTAAATAAGGTATAAAAAATTTATGTAGTGTCATTTATTTCATTGATTATATTTATTTTTTATTAATTTAAATGGAGTACCCAAAAATATTATAGAGATCTAGAATAATAATGTACATCCCATACATCAGTATGAATATTTTTTTAATAAGTTACTTGATTAGAAATTATATATTACTCTCCCAATGGTGGAGGATAATACAATAAAACTTTGAGGTGTAGTGTAAAAATAGTTATCACGGAGGATACCATACCAACCCATGTATGTTTTTCATAGTTGATGATACATTCATTTACATTTTTTATAAGATAAAATTAATATAGTAGTTTTTTCTTAGTCTCAAGGAAAAATTTTAAGTATTAGATGGCTTCATTGAACCCAAACCATTAAAAAATAACAAATAATATTTTTTTATTTATCATCATATTTTATGTGGATATAGATTTTATGATCCCATTAATAGAAACATACCTCATAACCAATGAATATGACTTAATAAAATGATATGATAATTAAAATAATAGAATTTGGTAAAAAAAATGGCCACTTGATTCACCCAAAATCAGGTGACAATATAATCCTCTATGACTATCAAGTGGAATTTGAGCTTATAACGATTACCTATTATTATATCCAATTTTAATTCTATATTTTTTCATCTATATATATTATGGTTAAATTTGATGAAAAATTGTTTCCTCAAATGGAGTATATAGTTTCCATTCCATTCATAGATGAAATGATTTTATTATTCAAAATTTAAATGAACATGAAGAAAAAAGATGTAAATACGAAAAGGAAAACATTGATAGTTTAAGAGAAATAATAAATAAATTATAATAATAAAATTGGTTGGCTATTTATTAAATCTATTTATTATGATTAACTAGAAGAATAAGGTCCAAGAATTCTAGAGTAAGAGTTTTATGAGTTAATTAAAATAGTTAAAGAGCTATACTATAATGGTAAAGATTACATGAGAAAATTTTCCAATGACATTTTCTCTAATATTTTGATGTTCCTCAAGGTGATATATGATGAAAAATTAGGAAGAATTTTGAATTTAATGATTTGAAAAATAATATACAAAAGTTTTTAAAAATGAAAAACTATAACACAACTTGTTTAATTTAAGGAACGATCATTAATAATTTATAAAGAAAAATCATCCCATGATGAATAAAAATTATTAATAAAAGTTGGTATGTAATAGTAGTTGAGTACTATGAATAAAAAAAAATTATAAATTTTATGAAATTAACAATTAGTCTATCAAAATTGAATAACCTCATTTTTATGTTGATGTATGGATGAAAAATGTACTTTATTGTTTGTATAAGATGATAAAATGATGAAATATGATCAAATTATAAAATTAAATATAGGACCTAAATACAAAATAATGATCATTTACAATGAGAATATTTTCCTCATTATAAAATTCCACAATCATTATGATTGAATGGGTAATATATAGGTTTATTTAATCATGTCATCACAATAAGGTGAGTGAGGAGTTGATACATATAATTATTCGTTTATAGTGTTACACCCTAAAAGTCACATGTTAAAGGATAAAATGTTATTGATTTCATCAAATTATACATCCATTGGCTGATTATAGAGAATTATATCCCTTGTTTCCCCAATATATTATTAACCTAACAATGATCTAGTGGTTACTAAAAATTAAAAAATTAGTTCTTCAAAAATATAGTTTTTTTAAAAGTCAATTAAACCAACCACAATATATAGTGTAGATATTGTAATTACTAAAAAGTGTGGTTCCATAATGATTTCTCAAATGAAATGTCATTGGGCCCAAAACTAGAAAGTAATAAAATCTCAAAATATGACAACTAAAGGTAAATGATCATGAATAATCGTAAATGTTTTGTGATATGGGTGATTAGTACATAATACAATAAAATGTTAGCATAATAATATGTTTAATGAAGACAATATAAATCCTAGATTTAGAGATGATATATTAAATAAAGAATAATTACATAGGAAGATATCATGATTAAAAGTAATGGATGGATTGATCATTTACGATTAAATTTTAGAACTTGTAGAACATCTACGGAATTTTAATCACATGTTTTCATTATTATGATGATTGATAGTTTGAATAAAAAACAATTCATATACATCTAAGAAAATATGACCATAAAAGAAGAAGAAGAATAAAACATTAAATGATGGTATGTCTACCTTTGGTATCACGTAAAATATTAATGATTATTAAACAACATCCATGATGGTTCTACAACGATATACTACACCATGATATAATATATTCTTAAAATATGGAAGGAAAGGGAAATCATTAATTAGTATATTAAATCTATGATTTTTATTAAAAAAGGAAGCAAGATAGATCTTTGAAGAGAGACAATGTAGGTTTTAAATACAAATTTTGGATTGATGGAATACTTATTTAAAGAATATTATAAATTTAATGAGATGATGGAAAATAAGAATGGTCAACGAATTATTAAGAACCTATGTGTAAGGTGTTGAAAATAAAGACACACTCCTAAAAAGTTCATTAATATTCTACTAGTAGAGAAGGATCTGAAAATTGAGAATGAAATATTACTATTTTCTCCATAGTGAAAATTAATAAAAAGAAATTATGTTAAAATATTATACATGATTTCAATGAAAACCCCTTTTCTTAGAGAATGGAAGATGTATATAGATTATGAATGATTGATTTCATTACTAGATAATGGAAAAAGGATATTTCACGCTAATTTAGTACAATAAAATAATGACCATTGTGATTGAGGGTATTCATGTTAAAAAATTCATATACTAATTCAAGAAATGTTTATAACCCATTATATTGGAAATTAACGTAGTTTATTTAGTGATATGAATTTTTATAGTAATTTTTTCACTAAAAATATTTGGAAATTCACCTTATCCTCTAGGATATCATTTATAATTCTATACATATAGAATTATTGGTCATCTATATATGGGACTAATTTGATGAATACTTTGAAAAGATTAAAACTAGGAGAATCATCCATCATGGAATCCATTGAATGTAGTTTTATTGAAACCTGAAAACATTACATGTATTAAAAAATGGATATTTTAGTGTTCATAATCAATAATAATAACTATGATTATGGTGATGGATTTTATCCCATTCTGGTTATACCGAAGACGAATATATTTTATAATAAATTTAATTCATGAATCTATACATCAAGAAACCCTTTAGAGAAGAAACTTTTTGAGTAATCATTATAAATTTATCATCCTTGAGTTAATTTAATCATTTATTTTTATTTATGTGGAGTTTATGTAAATCATGATGGGGAAAATAAATTCTTTTACTTGAACATTTTAAAATTTTCTCATTGGAGATGATTGTAGGGTATAAATTTCATGAATATATATTTAAACTCTGTCTGAATAGTAAAATTAATATTTTTTGTAGAGGTTGGATAGTTTTATAGGAAAAATTTATTCGTGGATTAATCAATATAATTTTCTACTCTAAACGGTACTCACATACATAGAGATGTTTAATTTATGTCACACTATTATGAATAATGTGGTACCATCAGTATTTTAATAAAAATTATCCATTCCTTAATAGGGGGTGAAGAGAAGAACATGAGAATTTCAATTTTCAAAAAATACGGAGATTAGAAATATATTAACAGAGTTTAACATATTTTAATTTATTTTTAACTAAGCATTTAAAAATATGGAATTTATATATAAATTTTTAATTGATAAAAGAATCCAAAAAGATAGAATGAAGATCCTAATTATATTATTATGAAGGAATGTCTTGTTTCTAAATTTGTTAATAAGGAAATAAAATCCAATATATGAGGATTTTTGGTTAGGATAAAGACCCCATTTTGATGTTAAATAATATGCTACTCAGGTGGATACATATCATCAAGTTCAGTAATTTAAATTAAATATTATCTAATATTATTAAATTGTAACGAATATGAAGAAGTTGATGTTTTTTATTTTTTATCATCATACAAGAAGATTTAGGGTTCTCTACTTTACATATGAAAATTGGTGTGCTAATTTTAATAATAACCTACGAAATGTGTTAATGGGAATAATTAAATTCATTATTATGATTTGATAATAGTTGAATAAATTAGTATATGACAGTTTATATAAGTGAAAAGAATATACTTACTCTATTTTGGATCATCTAGTGACATAGTAAATATTTGAGTAAAGAATTTCATATTTGGATAGAAATGTTAATACGTATAATGTATTAAGGGGATGAAGGCTTCTATAACTAGTGATGAATATCAAAGGGATGAATGTTGGTTTTTTTCATTCAGGTGTGGTAATGACTTGGACTTTCATTGTCTAGTAAATTTTTAAAATCAAGTGTTTGTGATGTTCTGGGAGGAAACGGTAGCTCATCTCATGAGTTTTCCAAATTTCCCATTTTTTTATCTATAGTTCAGAAAGTTGGTAGATCAAGGTTTCGGTAGGTGGGGAGAGTCGGTGGGTCTAGGGCGTCAGTAAATTTATTGAATCGGTATGTCGAGGGCTTCAGTTGGTCAATTCATCGGTAGGTTAAGGAGTCAGTGAGATGAGACATTACTGAGTCAAGGAATCAATGTGTCAATGTGTCTGTGTGGTCAGATGTTATTGAGTTATGGTGTCGGTGAGTCTAGTTTTTTGTGAGTTATGGAGATGGTGAGTCAGGGTGTCAATGGGTCGGGGTGATAGTGAGTCATGGAATAGGTGAGTTAGGGAGATGGTTAGTTAGGGCGTCAGTGAGTCAGGTGTCGGTAGGTCTTGTCAGTGGCTTGGAATTAGTAGCTCTGCTTCAGTAGATTAGCGTCTGTAGCTCAGTGTCGATGACTCGTTGGTATTGTATCGCTATTAGTGGCTTGCTGTCAGTGAACCATTACCAGTTTTTCAATGTTTTTCCGGATTCTCTACTCATACATTTTATTTGATGTAAATTGTGATTAAAAACTAGTTTTTGGAATTTCTAAATCCATTTTAATGAATATTAATTTTATCTTGAAAATCATATCACTCTAGGTCTTTGAAATAGTCAAACCACATGGTTTTAGCCGTGACCTAACTTTTGTATCCATTGAATCCATCTCCCATTCCATTGATATATTTTTTGGATTTCTAATATGAGACCTTCTCTTCCTAGTGTATTTTCATTTTCTCTCACTGGGCCTAGATCCTTCCCTTTCCATGGAGTCACATGTTGTTCTACGACCATAGATCAAGTTTTCTTAGAGTATTCCTTCTAATTTCACACCACGTGTTTTAGCATAAGGTAAATCAGTGGTCTCTCATTGTTGCGTGTTGAGATTTCCTTCTTCTCTCTTTTAAATTTTTTATCTTATGTGTTGGATATAATGATTCCTCCTTTTGGTAAAAACGGAATGAAAATATAATGGAGAAAATAAGAAGTATTAAATGGGGGATGTGGAGATGTTGATGATCACTGCTTTTATCTGTTATCTTAAATCAATAGTGCGAATTATATGGGATGTATCACTCAGAATGTCATGGTTGTTTGGAGACTTTTCATTTGACCCCATGATTATTCATACTAGTTGTTGATTATCATTTGAAATAACCATAAACAATAAATCTGATTAATCATGTAAACCCAGTTAAATAAAAAGAATTCCTCTAGAATAAACAATATTTGTGATCACCCCTTTTATCAAAGTAGAATTAATGAACCTTTATTGGATAAATAAAAATATACTATGTTTATTTTTTTCTAAATATATTTTGTGTGGTTTTTTGTTTTTTTCCTTATTAGGGTTATATGGTGGTGTTTTTGGTAGCTTGGTTCGGGAACTTGTGTGGGAAGAGGAGTTGGTTCTGTCAGATGGGTGAGGTATTTGTGTGTTATAGGGTCATGGTTTTGGTGGGGGGTTTTGTGGGATCTGTGTATGAGGTAGGGAAGGAGGATTGATGGAATCTCAGGTAGAGATATTGATTGATTGTGGAATATATGGACTTATAAAGCATTCAGAATACTTCTGGCGGGAGTTATGGCTATTGGACATTATTGTGTAATGGGACTACAATATGATTATGTGATGTTTGTGTTACTAAATGTGTTGTGTAGGGCTATGGTTCGTACTTTCCAATGTATTTTTTGAATGAAATAAGTGAACTTATTAATAAATAATGATATGTCGTAAAATAAAAGGGGAGGGTTTATGTTGTTTTTGTGACTGTTGTAAGGCTATGCATGTAGGGATAGCAGTAAGTGTAGTTTTTTGTGGGCTGGTTGTTTGATTGAAAACCCATTGGGTGGGAGGAGTTTTTGTTTACCTATATATATATATATATATATATTAGTTCTTTGTGACTTCTATATGCACACCACCAGGGTTGAGAACTATCTACTAAACACCCACATTATTTTGGGGGAGGGTGTCTTTCCCAAAAACCTTGTGGGAAGATGGATTGAAGGTTATTAACTTTACCATACTCCATCTTCTAGGCATTTATCGCACAATACTGTTTCGGAAGGGTTTAATGGCTTGAGGTTTAATAGAATATTCACTATATTGGCTATGTGAGAGGTGGTTTGTTTCCCAGGTGTCTTCGGGATAAGGTCCTAGTGTTTTTGGTTGAGATGTGTGTTGGTTGTGGCATAGTTCTCTATGGGGAGGATGTGATGTGGTGTGCATATCAAGTTTATGTTGTATGGTTTTGATAGTGGGGATTGTGGAAAATCATGACAGCGTGAGGACATTTTTCTGTAGGGATAAGTAGTTAACATGTCGGACGTGTTGTGGGGTACGAAAGTACCAGTGTGTTTACTAATTTAATATACATTACTTGCATAATTTGGAGAGAATTCCTTGGTGAGGTTGGGGTTGATAGTATACCTTGTTAAGTGATTTTTAGATTCTAATATTTTCTCATAGGTTAAACCGTATGCTTCTCCCACTTGGGTAAGGGTGACATTGGGTTTTCTCTACTATGTATAGTTGTATGCTCACTCAAGGTTAATAAAATTGTTATATAGTTTCCATGGAGATTATGCAGACCATACTGTACCTTACGATCTCAGATGTTGGGGATAGTTTCTATGGTGTTGCTTAGTTTTATTTTTCTACTTACTTAATGTCTTCATTGTACATCAGCAGTTTTACTACAGTTATAAGTAATTAGGGTGATTACAGGTAAAAATGATATTATAATTAGAATAAAACATCTCTTAATTCTATTTTATAAGTGTATTTCGACCAAAATAAACCTTAGAAATAAAATATGATCTTTTTGTTCCATGTTGATTAGATTAGGACATTTATTATTATTTTATTTAAAGAAGCGTTAAAAGAGTTGAATTGAATGTTTAATAACTAAAGCATTTCTAATATAGAGTTATACATTAGATTAATTCGACTATAAATATTCATTAAAAATATTAAATGATTTATTACATAATTTAATTTTATTTATAATTTTTAGACATTAAATAATTAAATTTATTTATGACACAATGATGATTAAGTAATTATATTATTATTGAATGATTAAAATAATTGATATTACAAAAATTTATATTATTGTAAATTGAGAATTTTGGATATATGGAAATAATTTTATAAGTAAATATGACATGTTAGGGTTGATTAAATAAATTTTTTTCAAAGTGGTAATATTTTTATGACTATCAAAAAAACCAAATACTAAATAGTGTCAAAATTGTTATAAATGAATATTTAAAAAAATACTATATTATTAACTGTTATAATATTACTAAAAATCAATGGTTTAGAAAAAGATCTTAGATAATGTTAATTATATCCCTAATGGACCAATTTTGGGTTTTCATGGATTTTATAGTATGTTTATTAACTATTTATTATAATAATACACGAATACATGGTAAAAGTTAAACTATTTAACTAAGAGTTAAATGTAAAAGATAAGGTTAATAAGGTGATCGAAACCTATTTAAAACCTATTGGATGAATTTTTTTAGACCCATACCCACCTTATAATTTTTATAAATCATTTTTATCAATATAAACCAAAAATAATAGTATAGTAAAATAATATTTCAAACTATTCCTAAAGTTACCCTCACATCTCTTATAAAAGGTTTGATCCCCTTATCTTAATTTTAGACCTCCATTGCTACTCAAATATCATCCCGACTACCCTAAATTCAACCTATAGGCCTTACATTGATTATAACCCAGCCTAATCCGCCCTTTTGATCCACTAAAATGGAAGCAGCTGAACAATAGGAAATAATTTTTTCACCTCTTTCAAAGTTATTTTCTTCTTCCACTACTTCATTGATTGTTGTTCCCAAAAAAATGATTACTCCAGTACCTTTGAAATATCTTGATGTTATTATAAATATGGTACAACCATATTCATTATTTAATACATCCTATGTGGTACGATGACACCATTTGTGCGTACATACGACTTATCATCTCCACTTTGTGGTTTAGTTCGTTATTCAACACATCATTATTTGGATGGGTATACAAATGAGTATAAGTGATGTAGATAATAAATATAACATGTTAATTATTCATTATATATCACATACCATCCATTTAAAAACTATTTATCCTATAATAGATTGATATTTTCACTCGTGCGTACGTATGGATTTCCGTCTCCACGAACACGATGAGATTCATTACCCATCAAAACCATTCAAGAATAATTATCAGTTTAGGATTAAAATTATTGTTGACAACTTAATATCATTTTTCATATGAATAAAATATATTCTATAATTTTTTTTTTGAAATGAATTTTTCCGTCTTTTTCCAAAAAAGGGACTTTATGACCTTTTCAACAAATTAAGTTAAGAATGTTTTTAACATATAAAGAGGGTGTGTATTTTTTCCACCATTATAACACATTCTAATCTTCCCTTATAGGATTATAAGAATATTTTCATTATAAATGATTTATTTTATAATTATGTGTATTTTAAATGATTTCAAAACAGAATGAGATATTTCACTCAAATTTATTTGATTTCCACTATGTCAATATCCTTTGAAGGATTATACTCTTGTTTGAAGTTGATTTATTATGATACTATATTCCTTATTATATTGATGTTTTTTTGATATGTTTGTCTATGGATGTGTTATTTTTATTATATTAATGGTTTATGGTTAATGTTGTAATATTTCATATATTAGTTTTAATATGAATGTTTATGTTATGTTTCAACCATTACATTTGAGGAATTCATTGGACTTTGTAAGTGACCGGTGGAGCTCATTATAGCTCCTCGATTCATCGGTAGGTCTTATAAGACAAACTAGTGTCTTGGAACAAGGCTTTGAAAAAATCTTATTTGTCGTCTTGGAATGATGCCTTGACTATTTGGTTAAAATGTATGACATTATGCAGTCTATCATTATGAAATTAGTTATGGATATTATATGTGATTATTCGACCAGAAGAATATCCATGTGAATAAGTAAATGTAATTATTTGATTTATATTTTCCATATTGTTATAAAGTTTAATTTTAAAAGGTTTGTGGTTTAGTCGTATAAATTTACTTCAATGTTTATGCTCATTTCTGACTATTTCTACTATACTCTAATCCTTATTGAGCATCTGAGCTCACCCCTTTCTTATGTTTTATTTTTACCTGGATGTAAAGAAGTATATTCAAATTAACCTTCAATAATAGGCTAAATGTTATTGGTTTGTTCAAATGGGACACAATGTTTTTTTTTCATTTCATAATGTAATGTAAAACTTATGTATGTATCTAGTACTTACAAGGATACTAAACTAATCTGTCATTTGAGATATGATATCTTATTATCATGCCGATTTTATCTAATAATAAACCAACTATAGGAAACTGGAGTCGAGTCATTATAGTTGGTATAAGAGAATATTTAGTACTAACCATGTAAACTATATTTTAAAAACATTGATTATAGAACATTACCCTAAGATTGAATATGAGGATTAGTAGAGAAGAACTTTGTTGAATATTGGTAATGTAGATATTTTGTTATTTTTCTAAGAAATAATGCCTTCTCTAGATATGATCAGGAAGTAGCTGCTCTAGCATAGATGTACGTTGGACTGAAAATTTCGACAAGGAGTTTCGAGCATGACCCGGGATATCCTGGTACACGACTACGGGCCTTTATTCAGATTAGGTAATGATACACCTTAGGGATATGATTTGGATAATTTCCCTTTTATTAACAAACCATTATGAAGGATTTATGAGTAAATACCTCCTAAAAAACATGATTATTATGATTTTGGTTTATATCCATAAACTGTTAAATTTATGTTAGGTGTTTTACGTGTTTTGAATAATGTATTGTGATTCATAAACTAACCTAGTGTATGCCATTATTTAAAAATGGTTCATAGTGTAAGGAATGGAAACTGTATCAATGCGCATAATCAATGTAGGTATTTCCCTCCTACTCATGAAAATTATAGTGGATATGGTGATGAAACTGGTGTTGAACAGCTAATAACCAAACTATGAAAAATCACTCAGGTTTTGAAATATAACCTTACATGTATGGAGCACCTTGATCCAAAATGAAAAGGATCAATGTTGGACAACATAATGAGGAATCAACCAGAAAAATTCAATGGGACTACAAGTCCATTTGTAGCTGAGAAATGGATACATTCCTTAGAGAAAATATTTCAAACATTGGGGAGTAGCGAAAGAGAAAAAGTTGTCATGGAAGTTTATCAACTCATGGGAGATGCAGATCAATGGTGGTCGTTAGTTCAAAACAAAATAGAGGATGAAGAAGTATCAAATATGGAATCAATGGTGTTTAAAAAACTTTTCATAGAAAAATATTTTCCTCGTGACCATTGAGCAGATATGGAAATACAATTTCTGAGTCTAAGAAAAAGGAGGATGAGAATGTCGCAAAGTAGAAGGATAACTTTACCAAGTTAGAAAGGCTTGCAGTAGATTATATATGTAACCCAAGAGTAATATTGATCGATTATTTGATGGGTTAAATTCTTTTATCCATTGATAATTAGTCTCACAATTCTTCTCATCATGAAAAGATATTGTCTCATGTGCTACCAAGATAGACATTGAATTCACTAAGTCTTATGACATTAAAGAAAAGAAAGAGAAGAAGAGATCTAATATAAACTATGGAAATGGAGGTAAGTGGAATAATATAATATTTGAATTTCCATTCTACAGTAAATGTGGGAAGAAACACCCTGGTACTTTCTTGAAGGGAATGGGAGTCTGTTACAAGTGTGTTGAAAAAGGCCACCAAGCTTGCGGATGCGAGGGAAAGAAAGAGGTTGTCAATGTTGAATTCTACAATTGTAAAGAAATGGGTCATTATGAAAATGAATTTCATAATCTACAAGGAAACAAACCTCAGAAAAAAAACCAAGATTTCAAGGTCAAAATTATGTGATCACTTTTACAGAGGTTGATTCTCCAAATGATGTGGTGGCAGGTAATTCAATGGTTTCCTCAAATTTATCCAATGATTTATTTGATTTTAGATCATTTCATTGTTTCATATATTCCCAGATTTCTAAGAAAAGTAGATATTTCAAAAAAAATTGCAAGGAAATTGTCACTCAAAACTCCTAAGGGAAGTATCATTGCAACAACATTTTGTGAATCAGTTCCCAATAGGACATATATGTGTTCTTCATCTATGGATATCATCGTCATACCCATGATTGAATTTGATATAGTCCTTGGTATGGATTATCATTTGGACCATGATGCAAAAATTTATTATAAGAAGAATGAGGTTAAAATTTTTGATTATGATAAGGTGTACATTATATTTAGAGCCGAAACATCACCATATGATTCTTTTCTAGTTCCACCCACAGTATCTCAACATAATTCATTTATTTGAGAGGTGTTGAATGAAATAAATATGGGTTAGGAAAAGAATGTTCAAATATAGGATGTACTTATTGTGAAATAATATGTTGACGTGTTTCTAGTGGATTTACCTTTTCATCCTCCTGAATGAGAAATTGAGTTTTACATTAACTTAATTCCTAGTTCAAGGCCCATATCGAAGACCCCTTATAGAATTTCAATTGTGGAATTACTTGAACTAATGAAACAACTAGAATAATTGAGTAATAAAGGATATATTCCTCCTAGTGTTTCTCTATAGGGGTCCCCCTGTTCTTTTTGTTATGAAGAATGATGGATCTATCAGCTTGTCCCTTGACTATAGGGAGATCAATTCTATAACAATAAAGAAAAAGTATCCATTTCCTTGCATTGATGATTTATTCGATCATTTTCATGGAGGTAAATATTTTTCAAAGATTGACCTTCGATATACATATCATCAGTTGTGTGTCAAGAAGTAATACATTCCAAAAATAGTATTTCATACCAGGTATGGTCATTACGAGTTTACAATAATGCATTTTGGACTCACTAATTCCCCTTTCTCTTCAGGGATCTAAGGAATAGAGTATTCAAGGAATTTCTTGATGACATTGAAGTGCTATTTATTTATGATATATTCATGTAATCTAAAAGCTATGAATACCATAAAAATCACTTGCACACTATTCTAAAAACACTTATAAGAAATGAATTATATGGGATGTTTCGTAAGTGTGAATTTTGGATTCATGAGATTTCTTTTCATGGCCATATTGTCTCTATGGATAGATTCTATATTGATCCTTAAAAGATGATGGAAGTCCACGAATGGTAAACACCAACGAATAAAACTGAGGTATGCTATATTATTGGTTTATCAGGTCATTTTTGGGACATGGTCCAGAATATTACCAATTGGATAACCCATTAACCATGCTCACACGTAAAGGGTTTAAATTTGTTTGGAAAAATGTGTGGGATGAATTTTTTGAATAATTGAAGAAAATATCATTCAATTAACCTATATTGACTCTACCATCAGGGAATGATGGGGTTGTTATTTATATTTATGATTCAAATAAATGACTCAGTTGTGTCATTATATAGAATGGTAGGTTTATTGCCTATGAATCACAACAACTCAATATTCATGAAAACAACTACCCCACTAATGATCTTGAGTCAATAGCTGTAATATTCTCCTTGATTATTTGAAGACACACTATCTATGATGAAATGTGTGAGATATATACTGATCACATGATTTTGGGTTATATTTTATCATAAAAGGATCTTCACATGAGTCAAATATGATGGCTTGAACTAATCAATGATTATGATTTCACTATACACAACCACACGAGATGGAATGTATGGTGTCCGATGCATTGAGCAGAAAGGATCAGGTCATTTTGAACAATATGATATTTGAAAGGGATCATATGTTCATGGATCTAGTAAAGATGGATATGGGAATAATCATGCAAGGTGAAACACCAATACTTTTTCTAATGGTTACCAAATAATCATTACTATAAATAATAAAAACCTCTTAGATTGATGATGAAGAGTATCAAAAAAATGATGTCAACGATGTGATATTGTTCAACTTCATATATGAAGATGATATTGAGAAATTTGGGAAGAGACATTGTGTTCCGGACATACCTGATCTAAAAATGGAATTGTTGGATGATGCTCATAGATCAAATTTCTCTATACACCCTGGTAGCAATAAGATGTATTTATATTGGAAGAAATATTTTTCGTGGGACAGCATGAAGAGGGAGATTGCTGATCATGTGTCAAGATGTTTGGTTTTTCAACTGGTGAAGTCTAGAAGACAACATCCAAGAGGAGTCATGCAACCTTTTCCCATACCTGAGTGGAAATGAGTTGATATTACGATGGAATTTTTCATGGGACTACCAAAGAATCCTTGAAGGAATGATTTAATATGTTTCATTGTTGATCATCTTACCAAGTTAGAACATTTTCTTACTATAAGAGAAGAGTTACCACTTTAATTTTTATAAATACAATATATTAATAATTTTTTATGAATTTATGGAGTACCCCTATTGATTCTTTCTGATCATGAAACTCGATTTACATCAAGATTCTAGAAAAGTTATTAGAAGGCCCTAGATACTAAACTTTGTTTGAGCACTTCCAAACACCCTCAAACTGATGGAAAATCAGTATGGACTATTCAAAATTTATAAGACATGTTGATATCTTTCTCACATGACTTTCAAGGTATGTGGGATTAGTATTTACCTCTAGTCTATTTTTTTTATAACAATAGCTTCCGATCAAGTGTTCAGATGGCATTATTTGAAGCGTTATACGAAAAGAGATGTCTCACACCAACTTGTTGGGATGATTTTGGTTAATGAAAACTCGTTGGGCTAGAACATGTTGAGTAAACAATGGAAAAAGTGAATATTATCCAAACCAACATCAATGTAGCTCAATTTAGGAAAAAGAGCTATGCCGATAACCGAAGGAAGGATTTGGAATTTCAAGTATGAGATCAGTTTTTCATTACATATCTCCATGGATGGGTGTTATAGGTTTTGGTAATAAGTTTATATTATGTCCCAGGTACATAAGACATTTCTAAATTCTAGAAATAATCGGATTTGTAACTTACCATTTGGAAATGCTTCCAAGTCTCTCCAAAGTTCATGACTTGTTCCACGTATCACTGTTGAGAAAATATGTGTCTGGACCATTGCATGTACTCACATATGAAGAAATAGAACTGGAACCTGATCTCTCATATGGTGAAGGGATTGTCATGATTCTTGATACCAGAGAATGGGTGATGAGAAAACCGGCAACTCATCTAGTAAATGTTCTATGTTGAAACTATAAGATTGAAGAGGCAATGTGGGAACCCAAAAACATATAATGAAGAACCATTAAAATATTTTTATGATGTATTATTCTATAAATTTGGAAGATTAGATTATTAGAATTAGGGATGAATGTAACACCCCAAACCTCCCCAATACTTTTCTCTTTAAATAATACAATATTTTGTGTTGTACACAACTTCAAGTTCTAGCACCCCACGACCAATCAAACTAGACGTTATGAATAGTAATACCCACTTTTTGAAATTTTATAAATTTTATTTTTCAAAATTGACTTCATTATTGGATTCAAAATTTAAAATTAGCATAGGGTGGATTTTTTGAATTTTTGGGAAAACATTCAATTTTTGATGAATAGGGAAAAACAATTCATTGTTATTTAAAACCTACTTTGTATTTAAATAATTATTTATTTTATTTAAATTAATTTTAGGTTATAATAGATACATAAGATATATATAAATTTAATTTAATTTGTTGGAGTGATTTTATAATAATATTAGATACATAAAATTTTATTGAACTCTTAACACCTTTCACCCACATTCTAGGCACCATATAAAATTTGTATGAAACATAATTTTAACACTTCTGTGAATTAAATTTCAAAAATCAGAGAGGCATGTTTGACATCATTATGTAAAATTTGGTTCAATAAGATAAAAATAATTTTTACTGAATCGTAGCATTGGAATTTTATTTAACACAGTTAAAAGTTATTATGTTAATTAAAGGTCAAAATGATATTATAATTACCCTAACACATGTCATAATTCTATTGCATAAGTTTATTTCGACCAAAATCATCCACATGAATAAAATATGATCCTTTTGGTTTACATGGACAATATTAGGTAATTTTTTATTACATTATTCAATGATTAGTTAAAAGTGTTAAATTCAATGTTTAATAACTAAATAATTTTTAATATAGGGTTACCTATAAGAAAAATTAGACTATAAATAGTTATTATAATTATAAAAATATTTTTACCTAATGGTATTTCTTTTATAACTTTTAGACATTAAATAATTGAATTTTTTATGACACAATGATGATGCATTAATTACCTTATTATTGGAAGATTAATATATTTGATAATATTAATATTTATATATTTGTAAATTGATACTTTTGATGTATTACACAAATTTTCTAGGATAATTTGACATGTTAGGGTTTATTAATTAATTTTTTTTGAACTGATAAAGTTGTTATGACATTCACAAAAACCTAAAACAAAATATTTTCAAAATTGACATAAATGAGTTTTTAAAACCAATTCTATATTATTAATTGATATAATATTCATAAAAATATAAGGTTGTTACAAAGGACTTATATTACGATATATATATCAATAATGAACCACTTGGTCTTCTTGTGGATTTTTATTGTATGTTTATAAACCATTTATTATAATAATTAATGAATACATGGTAAAAGTTAATCTATTTTACTAAGAGTTAAATATAAATGATAAGGATAATGTGGTGACCTAAACCTATCAAAAACCTATTGGATGAGAGTTTGGAGACCCATCCCCACATTATACTTAAAATGAATCCTTTTTTATCCATTATAAATTGAATATTATTGTATAATAAAATAATATTTCAAAAGTTTTCAAATGTGACCCTCACATATCTTATAAAAGGGTACTTCCCCTTCTATTAATTTCACACCTAAAAAGCCATTTGTATCTAACAAAAACTGCTATAATATCCTCCTAACTACCTTCAATTCAACATATATGCCTTACTATGATCATAATACAACCTAATAATCCCTTTTTATCTAATAAAAAATAAGCACTCGAAGAAGAGGTAATAATTTCATCACCTCTTTCAAAGTTCTTTTCTTCTTCCACTTCCTCTTTCTTTGTTGTTCCCATACAAAAGTGATAATTCTAGTAACATATATATACTGTGATTTTATTTTAATATGGTACAACCATATTCATTATTCTATCCATCCTATCAATGAAAAAGTCACCATATATGCGTACATGGGGCTTACAGTCTCCATGTCATGGTGTAGTTCGTTATTCAACACTTCATTATTTTGATGTGTATAATAATGATAATAATTGAGGTAAATAATAAATATAACAAGTTAATTAATATTTATAAATTTTATACCATACAATTATATACTATTTCACCACTAATATAATGATATTGTCGCTCATACTTAAGTATGGATTACCGTCTCCACGAACGCGATAAGATGCATTCCCCATCATAACCATTCCAAAAAAAAATTCATTTTATTATTAAAAATATTGTTTTGGAACTATATAACATTCTGGATATGAATCAAATACATTCAATCCATAACAAACATGTCTTAAATAACAAATAATATAAAGGAAACGAATTAGTTATCAACTGAAACAATGATACTACTAAAATATTATTCACAAAGAAATATTAGAAGATCATATATGATATCATATTTTTTTATGTGGTTATTTTATAACATAATAACAATTATTTAACTATTATAAATGATGTTAACATACCCTTAATTATGTAAATGTACTAGGTAAGGGTCAATTTTAAAATCACATTATTTATCTGAGGATGTTAATACGTAAGTATCTACAACAACTTATTTATCAACTTCATTCGTTTTTCTTAAAAATGCATTTCAAAATATTTTTACTCTTTCAAAAAATTTGTTTTAAATTTTTTTATACCCTTGTTTTACTTTTTAAAAAAAATTCAAAATAATCATTCCATTGTTTTCCAAATAAGGTAATTTTTGACCTTTTCAATAAATTATGGTAATAATGTTATTTAACTTAAACTGCGGGTGCAGATATTTTCTGCTATTATTACACCGTCAAAGCATCCATTACAAGCCTATAATAATATTTTCAAATTAAATGTTTTTTTTATAATTATGTGTCTTTAAAATGATTTCAAAATAGAAATAGATATTTCTCCCAAATAGTTTTGATTTCATCTATGTCAACATCCTTTGATGAATTTTACACTTTTTTGAATTGGATTTTTTTTTCAATATTCCTTATTGTATTTAAGGTTTTGTGATATTTTTGACGGTGGATGTGTTATTTTTATACCTTTCATGGTTTATGGTTAAAGTATTAACATTTCTTAAGTGAGTTTTAATATGAATATTTATGTTATGTTTCAACCTTTTCATATGAGTAATGTGTTGGACATAGTAAGTGACTAGTGGAACCTACTACAACTCCTCGATTCATCATTAGGTCTCATGATACAAACTTGTGTCTTTGCACAAGGCCATGAAAAAAGCTTATTTTTAGTCTTGGCATGAGGCCAGGACTATGTGGTTATGATGTCTAGCATTATTCATTACATCATTATGAAATTATCTATTGATATTACAGGTGATTATCTGACTAGTAGAATATACATCTGAATAATTAAATAGAATTATTTGATATATATTTTCTATATTATGATGATGTTTAATTTTAAAAGGATTGTTTTTATTCATATACATTACTGTCAATTATTATGATTATTTATGAACATTTATGTTATATTGTTATGCTTACTAAGCATCTGAGCTCACCCCTTTCTTTTGTTTTATTTTTAGTAGGATGTGTAGAAGTATATTTATATTAACCTACAGGAATGGGATATCTGATATGAGTGTGTTCAACGGGGACACAATGTTGTTGTTTTTCAATTTCATAATTTTTTTTAAAACATATGTATATATCTAGTACTTCGAAGGCTACTAAACAAATCAGCCTTTCGAGACATGATCTCTTGTGATCGTGCCAATGATATGTAATAATGCACTAACTATGGGTAACTGGGGTTAGGGAGATACATTTTCATTTTATGAAAATAACTCCACCTAATGTTTATCATGATAGGTGTGAAAAAATATTCATGTGAGGTACATCAGGACTGAGAAAATTTAATAAAAATGAATTTAGGATCTTGAATGAATGAAAGGAGAAGATCTATCACTTTTTAATGAGGAAAAGTAAAAAAGCAGGAAAAATTGTTTCCTGCAAAAATGTGAAATTAAATTGATATTTTATGTGTATTTTTTAAATTTTTATATGACATTGTTTTTTTATTTTATTACATTAGAATTTGAATATTGCTAACATTGGTGAGCTCTGAATTCTAAGTAGAGATTTTATTCTCGGAGAAAATCATGGATTAAGTATGTTGGAATTGAAAGAGATAATATTTCCTTGTTTTTTATATATATTTAGATTATTTAAACCCTCCAAATTTATCAATTTGTGCTAATTTACAACAATATTGGAATAATGGTCTATTTTGAGCTAAAATGGAAATATTGATTAATTATTTAATTTTGACATCGTTTTATTATATGGGTTCATTGGTCATAAAATTTAAAAAATTAATCCACCTGTAGTTATTAATTTTTTATGATTCCATGATTTATTTTATACATCATTCCCTTTAGTACCAAGAGCTGATTCTAATGTAATGATGCCTAAAAAAATCAAAATAGTTCAATATTTTTTCATGCAGATAGCATGGAAACCACCTCTATAACATAATCATAATTTGTTACACACACTTCCAATTCAGTTTATTCCACTAAAGTATTAAATAAGACTCATAAGGAAATTAAAAAAATAAATTTCAAGAAGTAATTAAATAAAAATGGTTGAACTTGGATGTTATAAATTGGAAGAATATTTCATAAGTTATCACATATAAAACATAATCCCATGTGTTTATTCCATAATAGCCACTATCCAAGTCCAAAAAATATGACATTTTTTTAATAAATGAAAAACCTATTTTAGCACATCTTTAATGGAGGATCCTACTCCTAATTCTTCGATTTGGTTTGCATAACATGTAGACAAAATTTAAGAAATGTTATGTGACAAAAATTTCTACTGTTGATGACCCATTTTGTCCTCTAGGACATTAATGGTCAGTTATAGAACCCCATGGACACATACCTGACTATAAATAAGATTCTAATGGTGTATTTAAATATATATATATATATATATTTGAGATCGAATCTCATACTAGAAACATTCTTTAGTATTTTTTCTTACTTTTCTTTTATTTCATTTAGCCTTTCCTTTATAATGCATTGATCTTTTTTATATTAATGTGTTTTCTTTTTTTTCTTCCATTTTTCATTATCTTCCATCTCAAATTATATTTTTCCCTTCAAAATTTCTATCATGGAATCTCTTCACTTCTCAATCGAATGTTCTTATCCCCTAGCATGGCCCTTGGGAGGTTTATAGTCTTCCATACAATTGTTCTTCAATGAATAATGTTTTAAATCTATTTTTGGTGGAAATGATAGTATTTCACATGTTTGGAAGTCATCCACCATGATATTATTTTAAATTCAATTTATTTTCTTTGATTAATTATATTTCCCTCCCTTATTTTTCTAAAAACCATCATATGGTGGAGATAAGGTATTTTGAAGAGATGAAATAGTATATGGTGGTTCCTGGTCTTTTAGGAATAACATTATTGGTTGTGGTGTTATCATATATGACTATTATAGGAGGTGTGGCTTGGTATTCCAAAGGAATTATAAAATCACAAGCACAAAAAATAAAATAAAATAAATCCATTAATGAGGTTTCACTAAATGAATTATCAAATTTAATTTAAACAACAATTAAATAAATAATAATCTTGTATTATCAGACCCTAGGACCAAGACCTTCATTTCCTAATTTCATATTTTTTGCATCTGCATTTATATTTCAATTTTTCATTGAATAATTTTTATTTCACATTTTTTTAAAAAAAACCAACACCATCATTTCAATAAAAATTATGAAAAACTAAAAGAATTAGATTAGGTGAATTAAAATCAGTGATTGAACAGACTGTGATCCTCCTTAAGTGAGATGACCATGGTCAGCTTTTGGGCTTTATTAGGAATACAAATATTCTTTTTCCAGGACCTTGATAGTTATGAATCAGGAATATCATATATACCTTTCATCTGATATTGTATCATTATAAGGCCCTCATACATGTCAATATAACAATAAACAATTCCTTCAACGGATCTTTATGTTCAAAAAAGACCCCATTTATTGGGTAAAATCCCAGAAAAATGGTATTGAGGAGAGGGAATCGGGGTGGAAAAAAATTAGATGACACACTTGGAGGTGTCTATAGAAGAAGCTGAAAAGGCTACATAGTGCTAGGGTCCATTGTTCACTACAGCTTAGTCTCATGAATGATACACCACACAATCATGTGAACAGTCGGGGTGTGATGCCTATAAATTCCCCACCCAAACATGAAAAGAGGGTTGGAATCCTGACGGCTTGACTCTATACCTTTGGACTCTTGGGATGAAGTGCTAGAGCAGGATTCTTAGAGTGGATGATCTTATGATCAGTAATAATTTCATCAGGTAATATACCATCAAGAATCCAGAGAAATCATGTTCCATACATTTGGTACTCCACATGATCACTTTTAGATCACTAGAAGGACTGATGTAAAGACATGGAAAAAACATATCACATGTCCTCCAGGCCAATAAATACTCCATGAAACTGATAATAAATAAAACTAAGGCCTTCAGATTACATGTTCTAGAACTAAGATTAAACATTTGTTGACATAAAAGAAAAACACTCAATGGTCCTCTTGTCCTTCGCATGATTCATCCAAAGACACATGACTATTCCGTAACATTTATCCTAGTTTTTTTGAAACTCCTTTAACATACTATTTTTGTTCATAAAAAATACTCCAATCATGTAAGAGAAATTCACAGGATCCCTCTGGTCACACCAATTTGATCTCAAAATACCCTCTAAGTATATCACCTAAATCATGTGATGTCCTTCAGATACATCAACTAAATCATATAACGGGGTTCAATCTTTTTGGTCAAGTATCGTGGTTGCATCTAGGATTTACAACTATGCTATCATGGCACCCTCTGGGAAACTCAGCTAAGACCCACGACATCCTCCATACATGAAGGATAGGTCTCATGACACCCTCTGGGCATGTTAGTTGAGACATGTGACTCCCTCTTGACATAAAAGCTAGGTCTCACGACACCCTCAAGGAAAGTCAACCGAGACTCAATACACCCTCCAAACATTATGTCTTGGTCTCATGATTCCCTCTATTGATGTTATCCATGATACAATGTATCCTTTGAATCATATTGTACTGACACATGAGGAAACCAACATATCAATAACAAGCCAACTCTTTTGAAATACCGCAGGGAACATTGACCAGATCATGTGACACCTTTGAACACGACATATAGCACACTGAGTGGATTTTAATACAAGTCAACTAGGTCATGTGACAACTATTGGACAAGCATTCCAGTCTCCAAGGAATCACATGACGTGATAACATTGTTTATCCTTTGTGTGTAAGCCCCGAACAATTGGTTAACCAATGATTTTGTGCCACGATCAATAGGAAAACCATAGTGTGTAAACCAAAAATAGGTGAACTATAGTGACTCTAACTCCTAAAATATTCTGTATATGTAGTCCACCTCTCATTGAAGTTCAATCCCTATACTGATTATCCACAGAAATCCCAATATCCATTCCAATATTAAAAGCAATGAAAATGGTTACGTTCAATTTTTTGGGTTCTCACAATGATGATACATCATGTTGGATTAGGGAGTTTCAATAATAAAAAAAATATGCACTATAAACCACAATAATGGTGAGTACAACCTCAATGTATAAGTCCCAATAAAATTAACAGCGAGAACATTGATTCCTGCAATAATCAGGATACATTGGATTACTTCATAATGCCCAAGAACAAATAAACAACCCTTTTGAGGTATGTCCTTTTTGTACCCTGACATCATATCCATCAGGACCCAATTAGTCGCATGATATGTTCACCATTCCTCATCTATCAGTAGACTAAGAAACCAACTGAACTATGATGACACTAATTCTTACCATAACCAGGTTACCTAGTATGTCTCTCTAAGACAAGACTTCCATGATAAATGATCTAAGGGAAGCCACAACACATATGTCCCATATCATGATAAATAAAATGATCATATTCCACCACTTGTTTCTCACACAGAGCATAGCTCACATGATCAAAGGGGCCTACAATAATCATATCATCTACACCATGAGTCTGTACAATGTATAGTCTGACCACAATATATAAACCCTAAACAAAGTGAACTATGATAAATCTTATTCTCTTTACACTAGATTTTTTAGACGTCCCTATGAGACTCGATATATAATACATGGTGCCTAGAGCATCCATATGTGTTCTATCCGAATGATGTTAAACTGTATAGGTCCAACGAACAATGTGTCTTTTTATTCTGGTTATAACAGAGATACAAAGGATCCATCATAATGGATCAAACCCCTCCACAGAATATTAACCGCCTTCTTTAAAGGTAGAATATTCCGAAGCACTTGGTTATAAAGTTTCTTCATATATATATAAATATCCACCATTTATAGAAATATTATGGAGAACCCCAAATAAATATTGATAGATTCACTAAGGATACCCCAATCCCTCACACATATTAGAGAACTGTCCTATATTAATTTTTTTGGGTAATCGATCTCATATTATGATTTGTAAGGGATTTATGAACATATCATACATCTATAAGAGATTCCTAGAGTTGGAAATAATTTCCCCTAAAATGGTGGGATGATCCAAACCTCCCATCATCTTGACCAATCTGATTCCCCAAGAGTCATTGGGGCAGAATACCCAGATGACTAAAAACTGTTGGAAAGTAGTTATGTACCAAGCTACGGTTGAAATAACTATTAAGAATTTCTAGGAAAGACATAACAAATGTGAAATCTGATGTGATCGATTGAGTGAGGCCTCAAACCCCACATCAACAAAACCATCAACCAAAACCCATTCCATGCCTCAAAACCTAATGAAATGTAAATAGTGAAACTGATTTGAATATCTAAAATAACAAAATAAACATATTATAATCTGTGGACCATTTTTTTCTAACAATACGTGAAAAAATGGTGAACCCAGAATGATCCTCTATAATAAAAAATTATTATGTTATAATCCATTGATCCATTTTATTTTATCCCCTTATCCAAACACTAAGAATCCCATTGTGAACTTCTTAGAAGACATTGTTATGAAAACCCAATAAAAACAACGTCATAATACTTGAATGACCATACTTATGATCCTAGGTAATCAAGGTTCTCATAAGTCCATCCACATTTTTCCATGTACAAACTAGAATAATTGCTTAATCCATAATATCATGAAATTTGTGATAACCATGAATATATGATTAGAAAATCATGGCTACGGTATTTCACTAATTGGTGACCATATTCCTTGTTTTTTGACGATGTATGATATTAACAACATCTTGATTCATGGAAATTTCTTCATATACTAGCATTATCTCTAGTAAATAATTTATCACTACGCTCATTATGGTTATCAAAATTATATAACCTACCCTATAGCTCTAACGAAAGGTGGAAAATAGGATGTTTCGGGAGTACCATCGACATGCTACAATTCTTACCATTTATGGTTCCCACAAGGCTCTCCAAGCAAGAAAAGTAGTGAATCTTCTGTGAGAAGTGAAGGATGATGCTAAGCCAGTAGCCATTGTTGCTACAACCAACCACTTTGGGATCTTATCCCTAGATTGTGACAATGGGCTCCTTCCCTATCTAATGAATGTGGACCAGGGAGACAAATATGGATCCCATTAGGTTTGGGTTCTTCTAAAGAGAGAACCTACCAACTTTCATAAAAAAAATTATCCCACCAGTACCTTCCAGTCACCTTATAAGGGTACCATCCAACATGCTACTACCTTTGATTCACATGAACAGGTATAAAGGAAGGCTCATTAGGGGGTGAGGCACTAGATACCAAGAAGAGGGATCATATCACCACTCCTGCTAAAAATTTATACCTACACATTCGGACAAGAACCAACAATCATGCACATATTCCTGCTATATCAGATCATGTATATTGGAATATTTGAATACTAGGCATGGGGGAGGTGCATATCCCTAACCCGATGCATGATTTCCATCGACATACTCTAATGGTATCATGGGTACAAATGTGGGCACATATCCCGTATTTAATCGAAGACATATTGTAGTGCATGATGGAGATGGAGAATCTGAAGGATTATAACCTTTCACACACATTTCTAAAATTCCAATACATTTTTAAAACAGTATAACAGATCTAATGGAATATTCTGACACTATTGTAGATAACGGTATAGGCATATAATCCTATCCATACAGTCAGGGAAACTAAACACTTTAATCACTTCAAACAGGTAGTTTTACCAAATCTAAATCCCAATATTTCTCCATATATAGGATAATTATCTCTATACTTCAATAAAGGATGACACATCAGACTCGGATCATACTCTTGTTCCAATTGGGGATCATCTGGTGATAGTGAGGCACACATTCAGACAAGGGTGCAAGCCTATCAAAAGATTATGGTGTCATATTCTAAAGGCCAATAATTAGGCTCATATCCCTATTCATGTCAGTGATCACAACATGAGTGGTGAACATGCCATAGTAGAGGCTCACACCCTAGTCTGCAAAGTACCATGACATTCTCCAAAGGCCCAAGATCAGGAATATATCACTATTCTGGCTGTTGATTACCATGTGATAATGGCACAATAATTACGACATTCAGATATTCCTGTCAGGGAATCTTCCCGATATACTCTACAAGATCACATAAGTAGGTCACATATTCCTAATTATTAAAATAAACAATTTCACCTGCATAATTAAAAGCAAATATAGGAGGAGGCTCATATTCCTTCTCCAATTGTTGAGGTATGTCATCATATTCTGTAAGAGAATCCATATTCATCCTAGGACCATATTCCATTTCCAATCGGTACTCCCCATGTGAGAGTGGGACATGCCTCAGTTTAGGATCATACTCATTCCAAGAAAAACAAGCTGCATATTCCAAAGGCAAAAGATCTGGATCATACTCTTGTCTTGACTAAAGAAAACTATTGGATAATGGAACATACCTTATTACAGGCTCATCCTATATCAATAATGATATATATTATTAGAATATCCAAATATCTTCTTAATAGTAGTCTCAAACTCTCACAACAATAGATATTTATATACTTGTTCGGGAAACCATTACTTAGTAGCCTCATATCCCTACACAATCAAAAAAGGCTGGTCAAAATATTCTAACCATGATGTAGAACAGGGTCCATATTCCTATTCTCCCCAATTCCAGTGTCCTTGAGTTTGTTCAAAACACATTCTCAACAAGATGAGGGTCCATTGACTATTATATTTAAGGGGAAGTAGAAGAAATTCATTACAATGATAGTCCTCCTCGTGGTAATGTGGAGATGGATCCCATGGATTCTACTCCTAAAACACATCGTGGTCAACCAACCCACGATAATATATCTAATGTAGAAATAATTAATCCATTTTTCTAGACACTTATATTTATTAGTGTTTCCATAATTATTACACTGTTATATAGAAAGTCTTTGGAAACATTAGGGTTAACTATATATGGTTCCCCATCGACATCCAACAACACTCCACTCCTATCATTCAGAGACCATTAGAGCCATATTCTATGTTATCAATGGATGGAGATTAGTTTGTTTTATGAGGATGAGGATGATGTTATCATATGTATAGATTTTTCTGGAAACAACAACGCCACCAGGTTCTGGCTGATCACTTCTTCCATCTATGAGATCCTTGATGAGCTAGAAAAGGAGTGCATAACTTGTCTACCACTAAATACAAGGGATTTATTTCAGTGACTAAAGGATAAATATCTCCCTTAACCAGAATAGGAGTGTCACAAATAGAAAATCAAAATAATATATTTTCAGCTCAACCTAGATGATGTCCATAGCCCGGGATCCATAAACAAAAAAGCATTGTGCATATCTTCAACACACTTTTGGCCATTTAATCATGATTCATAGATAGATGATCTCAGAATCCAAATATTGAATATGTATTTGAGGATGGTTATAGTAAGTTAGATACCCTATTCCTCACCCTTGGAACCACAAAACCCCTAAGATTCAATGTCCTATATTGTATGAGCCTCTGACAAAATTAGGGGGTCGGGTAATGCTCAACCCAGTTGGTCACAACAGTGGAATGACCCCACTTCAAGGATTCCAAGACATCAAAAATAGGGGTATAGGATATCCAATAGGACATCAAAATGGGCCTCCAAATGCAATTAAAAAAAATTCTAATCACGGATAATGATGTCGCGATCATCCAGATAGCTTCTAGTAAAAAATTATTCTCTTGATGGGATCCCATCACTCCCAGATACCATGAAAGCATTGCTACACCACATTAGATAGGTTGCAATAACATCTTCCATAGTTGTCTTCTAAGATCTCAATTGACCCCTAGACCATGAAAATATATATCACTACCTCAACCTCTCAGGTTGTTAATTAAAAAGATGGTTTAGGATATATACTCAATAGATTTATGTGAACCCCAGTCTGCAGGGATGGAGGAATTTTTTTCTCAATCTCCATATCAATGTTCATCATCCCCTAATAGGATCTTGGAAGAGTCATAGATGATTAGAAATCACTCCCAAAACACTAGGATATAGGAATTTATATCTTCATGTCTATCCAAATAATCATCAAGTCTTTGACTGGAGTCATTGGATCCTCGTAAACATGACCAATCAGTTTTAATAGAATCCCAAAATGACCTCCAACATACCAAGATGGGGGAATTTTCATCATCGTTATCACCATAGAGAGTCTCAGTCTTCTCTTTGTGGGGAGGGGAAAATAAAAGGTCACATTCTCACTTATTCCCCTAACTGCAAGACAATCCTCTATTGGTTGGGGATTCATCTGTAATCACAATCAGAAACTCCCTTGGTTTTATTGTTCATAGGTCAATATGGGAGGAGCATAAGTCAATGTTAATCATAACCCATTGAGTTCACAATCCAAAATAGCCCAATAATTTCATGGGTTCCTATAACTACCTTGATGGAAGAGTTTCATAATAATCATGTTGTATACAAATAAATGGCACAACCACCACTTCCCAAAATTCCTTTGTCATTTGTTTTCACTATCAACAAGGTGGAAATAGATTTTGAAATGAACCATAGAGGGCTATATCATATAAAATATACCATAGTAGGAGGGTGATCTGGATGCAATAAAATTGGTTTCTCACACCCCGAACTAAAGAAGGATTCAATATTTGGAACCACTAAATAAGGAGTTGTCACCTCCATGGTGGAATTCTATGAATGAAAAAGGGAAAGGTATGGATAAATTACAAACACCACCCATAATAACTGAAATTACATCCATGGAGGAAAAATTATCACAATATTTGAGTGAAATTCGTGTTCTCTGGAAACTCAAATAAGAGATACTCAAGGGCTATATTCATGTTGGGTTTCATCTCTAGCCATTAATTAATATTTTACATCCCATATCTGATCTTATAGTAAGAGAAGTATCTGATCATGTGATTGGATCTAGATATATATAACCATAATTCATAAATATGGAAGATAAAAATGATCATGACCTCCCTCATTTGTGGCGAAATCTTCTTCCTCATTATGAAAATCATCTAGTCATAGTAAAAATTGATAATCATTGGAAAATGAGGGTGGGGCCACCACATTATCCATGCCCTCTCCATATAGAAGGGAGGAGGCTTGTACATTAGTGTCACCATAGTTACATAACATCATTCATTCTCTGGCTACTTGAATTAATGTCATGGAAGGGTGACATGAACCTATGCAACATGAGAGGAAACTGTATCCCAAATGGGAGGATGATACACCTCCTATGACAAACACCAATAACCCAAAATTATCTACCTTTTAATTTGAAGGTGATCTTGAAAAGCATCACACACAATTAATAACTAGATGTATGACCCTTATGGGGCCTCAAAATCAATAGGAGGTAACAATGCTAAGGAGTTTCATACAGACTCTGACAGTGCCTGCCTTTGTTTGGTATAACATTCTGCAACCTGGATCTATTACAAGATTGGAATACTTTCACCACAATTATCTTTATCATTTCAATTCTTCAATGAGGAGAAATGATCATAGGTCTAACAAACTGAAAACAACACTAGGACAATAGGGTGTCTAATTGTATAGCATGATATAAAGGCTTAACCTATTCAGTCGGCACCCCCTATCACAAGAGATGCTATTGGAAATCTATACTAAAAATTATAGGGAATAATTTAATCCACCTCTAATCCCCATAGGATATATAAGTGTATTTTGATTGTTCTATAAAATGGAACAATTCCATGAAAAATCCATTTAGTGAACATGATCTAAGACTCATATCATGCCCATAACATAAGAAAAAATCTGGGAAAACGGAGGTCATGGATTTCACTCTAAAGCCTACAAAAATGCCCATCCATGGAGCCAAACATGTCCTAATCCATGCATATCCTCCATTCAATTGGTAGTAACTCCAATATCACCCTCAACTAGAAGAACAAATTAATCAGGGATTCCCAAGATTTTAGGAATGGATGAAAAAAAATTTATCCTTCAATAATGAGTTAATCCCTAGTTATTTCATGGAATCCATATATAATAACCTACTCAAAAATCTACAACCAATACAGTGTTATGAATTAAACCATGCCATTATTAATAACTATTACCCTTACCATAGTATTCTAGGTTATAATATCCATTATTTCATCATCTTCAAAGTGGACATTCATGGAATGGTTGAGTCTTGAAAGGTGACACTCTAAAACACCTAAAAGTAGGTGGCTTTCATAACTATTGTCAGGTAAGATGAAGATTAAAGTTCACTGAAATATCTGGCCAAGAGAATGTAAAATATAGACAACTAGATGAATCAAAAAAATATCTATCTCACATTGTTCTGAATGGAATTTGTATAGACCCTCAATAACTACACCTCCTAAGAAAGAGACATTATGTGTACCTCTAAAATGGGGGTGTGACCAATAGAATCATGAATAGATAGAGGAGGAAGAGTCATATTATTTTCTGAAGAAATCCCAAACTCATTCATATTTCTTCCATGAATCGTACTTATAATGGGAACCAACCAACCAAATGGAATCCAGATCTGATGAATATATCATCTTTGGTTATATCAATGTGATACACTTGGAAGACCCCTTATCTAATGAAGAATATTCCATTGAATATGGATACCCACTACAAAATTGAGTAATGGGAAGATTCATGCAACGAAACCAACGATACATGGGGTAAAACATATTTTGTTGAACAAAATATCTTTGTCATAACCCCATGGAGGACATATATGAAACTAAGAATCATTACAAATTGCTCTAGCTGGGTCAAAAGTGCTAAAGTGGGGTCCTGAAACCCTCAAGTAGCCCCCCTTGTCAGATTTCTTTTCATGACCCTTTAGAGGGGGTTAAATCCAATGAACCCAGACAACAAGGAAGGATAGTACAGCCTACACCACTAGAAGAAGATACTCTCTTAACTTTTGCACAAATCCCCGGACCATCAACCTCAAATTCCTATGCTCTTAAACCCCAAACCAAATAGAAGAACCATATCATGAAGTGATGACCTCTAGAACACAAAATATGATGATTGAAAATAGCTAGCTATAGTCCTAACCATTCTATAGTCCATCGATGTTCATTTCCTCTGGAAATAAATCTTGTAGAAATATCTTGTATCACTTTAGAACACACGTGAATTAGGGAGAGAATTAGTTGTTTCTACGGTCTATCAAGTGGATACTATGTCCTCATAATGTCATGTCGTCATCTCATACACAGAACATGAACTGGAATAGTAAATCAAAGGGAACATATAAACCTTATATTTTTTTGGGATAATCAATATTGTCAATGTCCAAATGGTGTTGATGGATAATGTATATGCGATCAATATCATCGTAGTTCAAACTCTCTAAAATTTGGGATATATAGAATGACACTTATACCCCACAAAGGAGACCATTCATGGGTATAAAAAGAGTGAGAAAATACGTCTAGCGAAGTTAAAACTCAATTCTCAATGTGGGTCACTCATGTTAGATTCTGAGTTCATCGTTATTCAACAGGACATCACTTATAATGTCCTTCACGGATGGCCTTGGATCAATATCAACTTTGTACTATAATCAGCATTCAATAATTTTTTAAAGTACCCCATAAATGGATGGGTAGGCATGCTACATGGTGATGCACCATTTTAGAAACATGGAGATCCCATATACAAATATATATATCTATAATAAGGGGAGTAATCAAACAATGGATGATCAATTGTCATTGCTTTGGCGGGTGATATCCGGGTAAGTGTTCTTCATTGTCCATTGTGTAAATATCTTTCTCCACTTTTGATATATATATGGATCATCCTAAATTTTATAGATCTATCATCCATTATTTTTTATCTCTATTCTACGATTCTATTTCAGATCTTCTACACCGTCATTCTCATTGACGGGTTTTGTTGGGAGTGTCAGGTTTAGGGAAAAGGTAGGTGGTCCTTTCCCAAATTTCGTAATTGATTATTCCTAAATTTCAAACATTATTATTCATAAATTTTGTAATTTTTTAAAGTGTTTATTTAAATTCATTTTATTGAAAACCATTTCAATTAAATTGATAAAAAAACCCATATCTATTGAATCGTGAGATTTGAAATGGGTTTGGCATATAAAAGTGGGAATCTCCAAATTTCATTAAATCGGGGTGTGTTTATGTAATTTAGCTGATTAAAATTGATGAATTTAAATTATGTATTTATGGTAATTACTTCAACTAGAATTTAGAATTGAGCTGTGGAAAATGAATTTTTAAAAGGATAGAATTGTTTTTGAATGGATTTCAAATGTTTGAAAATAGAATAAAATAATTTCATAGAAACCTCTTGGTTATATCTTGTGAAAAGGACATGTTTTTTATTTTAAATCCCTTTTTGGTTTTAAATGGAAAGATATTTGAATTTTTAAATGGAAGAAATGGATTTAATTGTATTTAATTTAGTCATGAAATAAATTTCTCATCATGTAAGAGCACATGAAATCCTTTGGTATATTGTGAGTTATTTGGATACAATCTATGCTATTACAATGTTCTAAAAAACTATGGTAGGTCACATCCCAAATGGGAGGGTGATGAGTCACCTTTGGATAGTGTTAGGTGAATGTGAGTATACACATTTTTCAATGATCACTTCGTTATTGCTGAATTGTATAGCTGGTTAATGCCATCGTAACTTTTTGTAGATGACCATGTTACTTTCTTGTTTGTTTGTATTTCTGATATAAATGTACGAAAATGATGTTTGAACTCCATTACATTCCTGATGAATGTATATAATTTTTTTATATAAATGGTTTAATTAATTCATTGTTTTATAAATATTCAATATCTTTTAATGTAGGGACTGTTCTTTAAAAGTATTTTTCATCATTTGAAAATTTATAGATTGGTTTTTTCAAATGTGGTTTTGAAATTACAATGTTATTTTTTGTTTAAAATTGAATTGATTTTCTATGGATAATATATTTTTGGCATCTATTATGGAATCATTGGGTGTGTCCTATAGGGCTTAGGCTTGCACCGAACTTTTTCATTCGGTTGTTTGAAAAAATTCTTCTTCTAGGATTAACGAAAGGGAATCGATCTCTTGGAGGTGGATCCAGCTACTAAACTGTGGTTATAATGGGTTCTATCCATAGGGGCAGTGGGACTATTTTTGATATTTTATGCATTAGGTTGTAGTAATTTGGGATTTTAGGTATTTTTTATTATTTTACTTTACTGCTGATGGAGTTTTCTTTTGACATGCATACTGTCATTCTTCTATTACTTCTACTATGTTTTCTGGGAAATTCGTTCCCACTTTCATGTTGTATGATGTTAGATGCTAGTGTCCCACCAGTGGGGATCAAGAACGCCCATCGATACATGTTAGGGCCATATCAATTATTGGGTTATTAGGGTACTCAGGTTAGTTCATCACAAATTGGTATCAAACCGAGGCTGAGTTTTTGTCATGATGACAAAATGAATTTTTAAAATCTTGTTGAGACTTAGGAGGTATTTTTGATTGGGTTCCTAATCATCTCTCATCACAATGAACCTTATGTCTCCAAGGGTGGTTAAGGAAGGAATTATTATGGATTAGTTCTAGAAATTTACCTATTTTTATTTTTATAGAGTGAAATCTAATTATTTTATATTATTTAGGTTAGGGTTAATTATCCTCATTGCTCTGTTTGAGCACTACCTAATTTATTCAATGTTGTGTGGTGGTGTTGTGTAGAATAATTCCATTGAGAATATGCAAAATTATATCCATGAGGATTATTATTCTGAAAAATACAATATAATCCTATCATGGACCCAAATCTCGTTGAGTTTATCATGCGGATTGTCCATGCATTGGGACTGGCACCACCTTTAGTCACTGTTAAGCCTCATTTTGTGGATCCTTAGAGGGATGTTCTTCAGAATCACTCTCAAGAACTCCTTTACTAGAATCCACCAGTTTTCCAAGGCTCCACTGATCCTCAGCATGCTGGGGAATTTTGATATATGATAGAACTCTTGTATTAGTTCATTGAGACACTAGATGTGAAGAAGGTGAAGTTCTCCACCTTCATGCTGGAGGGACTGAGCAAGAGACGGTTGAACATGATGTTGATGGTAAGGAAGCAGGTAGGATTATAGTGGAAGGACATCATGGTTATTTTCATTGACTAGTTCTGTCAACATTCAATGGTTTTGGAAAAGGCATTTGAGTTTTTAGTCATGAGAAATGCTACAAAACCATGTCTGAGTATTCAAATCGCTTTACTGAGATGGTGTAGTTTCCATCTGAGATAATCTCTAATGAAATGAAGAAGGATCCACGATTTGAATTGGGGCTTCTATTATGTATTCATTCTTAGGTATTTTTCCTGAAGCTTCCTAGTTTTGATGTTGTGTTGGATAGGGAGATTATTTTTGAGATGGACCTGGCTGGAAAGTAAGTCTCAATGAGAGTTCCATTTCCTCCTAGTGGAAACATTGGTTCCTTCAACATAAAATGGAAGAATCATGATTCTGAGGGTGGTTCTTGATGATAGAGTCCATTTAGACATCCTAAAGCTCAATGAATAAGATATTTCAGTTTCTATTAGTGAGGAATGGCATGGAATTATAAGAGGGTTTGTGTTGACTCACTCAAGGAATGTAGTTTCTATGGTAGTTCAAGACACTTACAAAGGATCTACCATTACTTCTATAAACCATATAGTAGTTTAGAATCATCAGATCCTCCAAAAAAATGTGCTCTAATCAAATTATTCATCTTCAAAAGTGTTATAGCCACATTCATATAGAATGATGTATCTTCACATAGTGGAAGACACACTAGAGGAAGCAGACATGGGTCAACAAGTGTGAGAGTATATATGATTATAGCATCGGAATTAATGACTTCTCTTTTTTATACTAGTTCATCTAAATCATTTATTTAAACACGTATCATTAATTTTATTAATCTCCATATGGAAAATTTATCATGTCCAATGGTTATTACCACAACCAACGTTGTGCCTCTTGTCTTTCTAAGAGAATGGGAACCAAGGTTGGAAGAGATGAATCTTATTATTCAGAGTAGGGTAAAGTGATATAAGTGGTTGATTTTTATTTATAGTGAGTATCAATGATTCTTTATCTCCCTCTATTTGAATATGAATTTCCATTTTTTTCCTTTTGACATTCCTAGTTTACCACCAGTCAGTGAGGTAGAGTTTTCTTATAATAGCAGTTACCATTTTGCAATGAGAATGGATCCTTTAAAGGATTTTTATAGCCATCATTTTAAATATCCATTCCATTGGTCAATGATTTCTTAATGTCCCTTGGTAGGAAAAAGTTTGGTTCAAGAGATGACAACTATGATTCAGTGGATTCATTAGAGAATGCTGATATCACAAAGACAATATAAGTATTATGTGGGTCGTCTTTGTAGACCAATGGAGTTCTCAGTTTTTGAACAAGTCTTCTTAAAGGTTTCACCTTGGTTGGGTCATTGACAGGTGGGGATTCAAGGGAAACTTGATCACTGTTTTGTGGGTCCATTTGAGGTTGTTGGTTAGGTGTTTCTTGTTTCTTAACTTTCAGAACTACCAACGCAACTCTTGTTGATACATAAAATGTTAGATATATCGTTGCATGAAATGTATAAATATTATCCATCTCACATTTTTAGTTGTACTGGTCATTAGATTCAACCTATTTTTTCCTTCAAAGAGCAGCTAGTCTAGTTTGTTAATTTTGAGACCAAGGAACTTTATGGGAGGAAGATACCTCTCGTCTATGGGATATGGAAGCATGGTTCTGATTCTCATTAGACATGAGAGAGGGATTCCCTGATGAGAGAGCAATGTACTGATATTTTTGACATGGAGGCTTCATCAAAGGCTTTCTGGGGATAGAATTTTTCTTATGGTGAGGGCATTGAAACATTATGTTACTGTTTCATGTATTCCAAAACCCTCTTGTGTAAAATTTTAATATTGTAAGCATGGAAAGTTTATTTATGTTGGAAATATTTATAAAAGTGTCAAAGACATAGAATTCTAGATAAAATCATGGACTGTTCAATCATATATTTTTGGAGTTTGACACTGAGTTAGTGTGATATTCTGAGGCTCGTAAAGTCTCAGTAAGGACTGAATAAAAATATTAAATATTATTTATTAAGAACATTCTTTGAATTTAAAAATAAATGAATATGCTAAAAATGGTGCATCATATGAGAAATATAATACCACTATTATGTTTGATGTATGGGGTTTACCCTAGGTGGGGTATAACATTTGATGGAGATATTCATTTGGACGCATCACTAGTGAGATAACGTTATAAAAAATATTTAATAAATTATTTATAAAAAATAATTAAATATCTCCCAAATGTTGCATCAAATGAGAAATCTGAAACCACTGTTATCTCCAAAATATAGTTTTTACCATAGGAGGTGTATAACATTCGAAGGCGTTGATTATTTGGATCCCTCGTTGATTAGATAAAGTTATAAAATAATATTTAATATATTATTTATTAAAAATAATTAAATATCTCTTAAATAGTGAATTGTATAAGATATATGAGACTACTATTAGTTCCAAAACATGGGTTTTATCTTATAAATGGTATAAATATCAAATTCCACTGGAATTTGGTTAGGTTACTAATTAAATCATGATATTTAATAAAATAAGTAAATTATTAAATTATTAATTTGATATAAAAATAGAAAATAATGTTCTTAATCCTCCAAACCACCATGGTTGACGTAGCATGGTTTTAAAAGCCTCTGTTTCTTGATCATTTCAAAAATATTTTATGTAAATGACCTAATAGTTTTAATTTACAGAATCCACCCTTAACATTTTTTTGAATTGTGGATTAAAAAGGTATTTTAAATTTTCAGTGTTTAATAATAGTTTTTATAGAAATTATAATGGTGAAAATAATTAGAGATAACTAATGATAAAAAATAATAATATTTTTTTTTTCTTATTATTTAAATAAATAAGATTAATGGTAGAAATTATGAACATTATTTGATAATATAATTTTGTTATCATTATTTTTATTAATGTGTGATATTTAATACTAATTTTAATTTATGTTATTTTTATTATTATCTTTTTCAAAACAAAATATAATTCATTTCTCCCTATTGTAGTGTTGGATTGATGTTTTGTCAGTGGTAGTGTAACCCTGTAATTGGGGAGGACTTTTCAAGACCAATATTGGATATTTAATTGGGGTGTGTTTGTAGGTATAAAAATCTCCCAATATGATTACAGAGTTTCAACCATTAGAAATATTAGGGGTTTCAGGATGTGAATAGGTGTTACACATTTTATAATAACCAAAAATTAATGGGGAGTAACCATTTCAACGTGTATTATCCTTTTTGAAAAGGTTTCTTTCACGACATTTAACTAAATAACAAGTTTTGTAACACCATCATAGTAGGAGACAAAAAGGAGGAAGCACATGGATATTTTTTTATTAGATCCTCTATGATTCCCCTCCTCTCAACCCAAAGACTTCTCTATGAATTCTAGGAGTATTCCAATCCTCCAAATCCATTCCATTTGTGATCGGTCGACATTGCTTTGGTCGGGGATATCCGAATAAGCGTTCTTCATCGTTCATCATATATCTCTCTTTCTAATATTTCAATATTTGTATGGATAATCCTAATTTTGATGTATATGTACTTCTTGATGTTGTATATTGATTCTAGGTTGAGTTTTGGGATCTTATACACCTTTGTTCTCATTGATGTGTGTCGTTACAGGTGTTGGGTGTCGGGAAAAGGTAGGTTGTTCTATCCCGAATTTCCAATTTTATTATTCATAAATTGAATTATTTATTTCAACAGTAGATTTATATTTAATTTCTAAAAAATTATTTCAATTAAATTTACAAATACCCAATTCTAATGAATTCGGATAATTGGATTTTTTGGCACATAAATTTGGAGAACCCCCAATTCCAATGAAGTTGGGCATGTTTATGGAAATTTGATGAATTAAATTATTAAATTTAGATTTTGGATTTTAAGGAAATAATTTTAAGGAAATAATTTCTATTAAATTAAGGAATTTAATTGTGGAAAATGAATTGTTAAAAGTGTATTTGTATTTGAATTAATTTTAATATTTTTAAAATGGCTTCAAATGATTTGATAAAAACATTGTGGTTTTATCTTATGAAAATGGATTTTTTTATGAAAAATCATTTTTAATTTAAATGGAAAATATTGGAATTTTGAAATGGTAGAATGAGATTAAATTTCATTTTATACAGTTTTGAATAATTTTTCAATAATTTAGGATTACAAGGAATCCTTTTGTTGTTGGTGAGTTATTTGGGTACACACTACGCTATTACAGGGTTCTAAAACATAACTATGTTGGGTCACATCTCCACTTGGATGGTGAAGAGTCTCCATTGGTTAGTGTGATGGTGACTTCAGTACACTAATTTTGATATGATCATAGAGAGACTGTGGAATCATATAGCTAGTAAATGAAATTGTACCTTTTGGTATATGACTATTTCTCTCAGTTGTTTATTTATATTTTAGATATAAATGTATCCCAATGTTGTTTGAACTACATTATATTCCTGTTTAATTTATTTTAAATTTTATATATATTTTTTTTAACCTAATCAATTATTTTAGAAATATTCCAACACTTGTAACGTATAGACTATACTTTAAATGTATTTTCCATCATTTTAAAATATACAGCATATTTTTTTTAATTATTTTATTTGGAATGCCAATCCTTTTTAATTTTTAAACTATAATGAATTTTCACTGGATAATATATATTTGGAATATATTATGGAATATTTGGTGGTATCATATTGGGATTAAACTCACACACTAATGTTTCCACCAAGGGTTTGTATACATACATTTTCCAAGTTCGAGAAAAGGGAAGGGATCATGTTGAGGCGGATGAAACTGAAAAAATGTGGCCTTGTTGAGTTCATTCCTTGATGACCATGGGACAATTTCTTCTATTTTAGTGATTTTGGTGGTAGTGCATTGGCCTTTTAAATATTGTTCTTTTCTAGCACATTACTACAATTGGAGTTTTCTTTTGATATGCATACTATGTTTTTCATTCCTTTTGATATTTTTTGGATGAAAATTCTTTCCCAGTTTAATGATGAATTATTCTAAGTGCAATTCACCAACTAGTGGGGTTCAGAAATTCCCATCAGGCCATGTTAGGGCCAGCTCGATTATTGGGTAACTAGGGAACCTGGGCAGGTTCGTGATAATTTCATACACATATCAAGTGACATCAATAATATTTTTTAAGACACCGTTTTTTTATAAAATAACAACATTATTCATGAAAAAAATATTTCTTCATTTGTGGTTTTATTAATAAACCATGATAAATAGATATTATTTTATAAAAACAACGCTTCTTTACACTGTAAAATGGTATTTCTCTCAATAATTCCTTATTGATTTTATTAGAGTAATTTCAACTTTTTCAAAACCTCTATATAATTATATTATTTATTGTGGTTTATCAATTAAGTTTTTCATCCACCATATTTTATTTAATGGTTTATGATTAGTTTTATTGTTGATGTGATATCCTGATACAATTCACCATACTACTCAAAATTGTTTGTGACTGTTTTGAGAAACGTTATTTACATTTCATTTGTTTTTTGTTTGTTTCTGTTTATCCTCATACATATGTGTAATGAATTGGACATCGTATGTGATTTTTGGGACCCACTATAGCCCATTGACTAATCGGTAGGTCTCGTGAGACCTAACAGTTATATACTTGGCCGACGCCTTTCACATTTTTATATATGGTTTTTGTCAAGGCCTTAATCATATTTAGTTATCTTGGCTTTGGCCTTGATTATATGATTTAGATGACTTTCATTACGCATTCCCTCATTGTCAAACTAGGAATTGATAGTTCAAGTGATTTTTTTTCAAGTAGAATATACATGGTTATGTTTCATAATGGAATTATTTGATTACCTTTTTTTCATTCCATATTATGAACAATATTATTTTTAAAGGAATGTGTTCTTAGTTATTCATCAGTCCAAATGATTATTTATATGATACCTTAAATGGTATTATATACCCTCAATGATGTTCTTAGATCACCCCTTTCTTATGTTTATTTATTCCCTGGGATGAGAATAATTATATTTTGAATGACATGCAGTGATAATCTAGGATTTGTGGATGCTTCCAAATGAATATCTATATTATATTTCTTATAAAGTTGTAATTTAATACTTATTTATCTAACTGGTTTTCTATAACAACTAAACTATTAGGTCCTTCCGAATGAAGCTTCTATTTTTTATTGAATTGTAATAAAATAAGGCATTTACTCTAGGATACAGGGGTTGGTGTAATTATAGGTGGTATCAATGAATGTTTAGTAGAAACCATGGAATCTAGATATAGAAAACATATATTAGAGAAAAAAAACCTAATATAAACTTTTTGGATTATCATACAAGAACTTATAATAAATTTAGTAAGGTATATATTATATGGATATTCCTAGAAAATACATCCCTTCCTTGATACTACAAGTTGTTGTGGATCTAGCACAGATGTACTGAGGAGTTACATCATTGAAATGGTTTTCGAGGCCTGACTCGAGGAAACCTGGCACATAAAAATGGTTCAAAATGTGCACATGGTTTGTACTCCCACACGATCTATTTAGATAATTCTCACTGTTTTACAAAAAATTATGAATGGTTTAAAAGTATATATTTCTTAAATGAATTAATGTATTTGATTATGATATTAGTTGTACATATAATTTAAATTTTTATTAATTCTATTTCAAGTTGAGATTACACATTATGATTTATAACCTAATATAGTTTGTGTGATTATTTAAAAATGGAACACAGTGGAAGGAATGAAAACTCTCTCAATTAGCATATCCAATGTAGGTTTTTCCATCCAATTCTAGATAATGATATTTGTACCGGAACATCAACTAGTGCTGAGCAACTTATAACTATACTCAGATAGATAACTCATGTTATAAATAATAACCTCACCCATATGGACATCCAGAACCACAATGTGGAGGAGCAACGTTAGTCCTATTTTTGTGAAAATAGACCCCATTATTTAGTAATACTATATAATAACTTTTAGCATAGAAATGGATATGTTCCTTAGAGAATATATTTCTCTCTTCGAGATGTAATGAATGGGATAAGGTTATCAGGGAAGTGTATCATCTATCTGAATATGTGGATCAATGGTGGTCATTTATTCAAAAAGAATAGAAGGATGATGAAATTAAAAATATTGAATGGAAATAATTAAATTAATTTCTCCTTGAAAAATACTTTCCTCATAAACAATTAGTGGATATTGAAAGGAAATTCATGAGTCTGAAGTAAGAAGGGGATGAAAATGATGTAATGTATGAAGGCAACATAACATGGTTTGAAAGGCATGTAACTGACTATATACATAATACAAGGATCAATATTGGTCGATTATTGATAGAGCGCTATCGTGGGCGCCCTCGAATGATTAGTGGGATTTTGGGGTACTTAGGTGCAGCAGAGTGGCTGACCAAGGTCGTCTCTTAAAGGAGGAAGTGAATTAAAACAACTTTTCAGAGGTATTCTAGAAACAAAATAAAAGGGAATAAAAACACTACTTGAAAGTATGGGGGTGGTTGTTTATAGTTTATAAATCAAGAAGAAGCTTGCTGGAAGAAGATTGCATTTTTTTTTGTTTTTAATTTTGAAATTAAGTTTCGATTAGAATGACAAAACAAGAAGATGTTTTTTTTAGAAATCTATTTTAAAAGGCGTAATTGATCTAACTCTACCTCTTTACTTTATTATTAATCATTATCATTTAAATTAACATTCACTTAATTATGATCCCTTAATTTGTTAAATCACAAACCCTATGAGAATTAACTTTACCACGAAGATTGAAGTGAATTTAACCTTAGGCTAACTTCGAAACATGCAATCGCAGCACCCTGCTTTGATTGATTTTCTAAGATTAGATTATGGTCAGTGGTAAATTAAGGCACATATCCACTATGGAAATGAGGATGAATTGTGTTTAGGGATTGTTTTTGAACTCTACAAATTTATCCCGTGTGGTCTTGTATTACCGATTAAGATCGCGCTCTCACAGTTTACACAAAATCCCGACCTCGCGTGTTTTTGTGTACATTGTTCAATTGCTTGCTTAGTTTTGTACAATTTAAAAACACAATTCATGGATCATATTAAGTGAATTACAGTAGCTCATTTATTCAAAATAATTAAATGAAGTGGGTAGAAAATAGATCGATTACTAAAAGACTACTCTTCCATGGGTGGCATAATCATCGTAGAAGCGTTTTGCATGTGCAAAGGTTTAAAATGGGTATAACCCAATAAATCTTCTACTCAAGAATTCCAGCCCAATTAGGAAGATTAAGAGAAGAATAAATTTAAACAAAACAGAAGAAAAGAGAAGAAATAAAAGAAGAACAAAGAAGTTTATTACATAAACAAAATCATTACAACATGAAGGAGAAGAAGAAGGCTTCGTTGAAGGGATCCTTGCTTCAAGAGATACCCTTATTGAAATGGTTGGATAATTGGAGTGTATCCACTTATCCTCTGCCCTCAACTTCCCAATGCACGTCCCAACCCCTCCAAATGAGAAAAAACTCCAATTTATAGAGGGGAGGTGAGAAGAGGTTACAAGTGGATTCAAGTGTGAATGTGGAAATTCGGCCAAATATTTTATTACAAATTTCACCGACCATTTGACCACCAAAACGCGTGAATTGGCCAGCCTTCCAGAATGAAAGAATGTGTGGATATGTGTCTTCTATCTCCTCTCCAAATTTGGGCTCAATACAGGCCCATATGAAGGAGTTATGGCCGAAATACAGAAGCTTCTCCATTCGGGCGAGCCCAGCCCAACTTTGACTTCATGGCCCAATTTCAACAACCAAATGAACTCTTTAGCTCTAGTGTCCTGAATAAAAGTTGTAGATAATTAATTTCGGAACACTGTTACAAAAGTTCAAATTAAAATAAAAAAATTGAAAATATTTATATTCGAAATACTATAGTGAACTATAAAGGGTAAAACTAGAATTTTCATCAAATATTCAAATGAATGATCTAATCCCAAATATTTTATAAATAAACATATTTAACACAATGTGAGGAAATTATATCTTTTATTATCAGTAAAATATTCAATAAAATAGTGTTTTATCAACTCCCCCACACTTACCCTTTTGCACACCTGGGCAAAACCTCATATCAAGTAAACATCAATATCAAATCAAAACCAATTTTAAAACACATATCCTTAAGATCAATCAATTTCACACCAAGAATAAAAAGATATCATGCCTCATAAAAAACCTTATTTCATGTTATCCATTTATATCATTCAATATATTTCCACTTCATTTATCCGCCCATGCACAAAACACTTACCTCGCTTGAATTTTCTCTCATCACTCAAATATCAATTTTTTTTGCAATGTCTTTCTCATCCAAACTCATACATGGGTCACCATAGGCTTGATAGATTCCTACATCACTACCCGATGTGAGTCAAGGACATATGTTTATCATGAGGACTTTTCAGGGTTGTTCTATGGCTTTCTATTGGTAGGATTAAGATGTGAAAAACTCTGAGGCTAAATGAGGAGGGCTTGACTCTTTTGAAGCAAAATTGCATTAATCTAATTTTCACTTAAATATGGTCTTCTCTTCAATCCCCATAGTATCAATTTAGCTCCATCATCATGAAAAGTCATGAAAGGTTTACACCATTCATCATTTCAGCATAAAAAATGTCAATCTTCTCAAACATGATTTTCTTGAAAGCTCCAGATGGGCACAGCTCTCCACCTATATTAGAAGCTCCAGAAAAGGCACAGCTTCACTTGTCATGAAAGCTCCAGAAAAGGAACAGCTTTCAATTTAATGACTTTCTTTAGCAGTAAAAACATCTCTTCAGAATTTAATTTTCCACCCAAAGTATCACATAATGTGGTGGCAAAACCCAAGACAACTTCCCCCACACTTAAGCTCAACTAGATTATGCAATTTCACTTCAAGAGTTGGTTGGATAGGGAAAATTGGCTTGTAATGTGGCTTAACCTAACAGGTTGTGCATGGAATCTAAGGGCTACAAGGATTAAATATTCAAGGTAGGCCATTATAAAAATGGATTCTTTGAAATAAGGGCTTTAATACCAAACAAATGCCTCAATCATTTAAACATATGTACCTCAAACCCTCAAATTTTGACAGGAATAGATCAAATTCTGGTTAAATCAAGCATGGTTTGGTTCTCTCAAGAAGTGAGGTGAATGTAAAGAATATGAAAATAATGGTTTAGAAGCCTCACAGGAAAGTGATTTCAAATATAAAGACAGTGAGATTGGCATGGGATTCAAAATTCAGCGTACTTTTCATGAAATTACTAAATATTTGAACTTGAAACAAAGTCATTTCAGCATTCATTTAAGCTTAGTTTCAAGGGGTAAATTGTTTCACTTATTGATATGGATTTAAAAATGGTGATGAGAATCATTTTAGCTGAAAATGTTTCAAATAACACATAAAATTGTAAAATAAACACACAAAATTTGAAAAACACACAATTGTTTTGGTTTTTTTTTAACAGGAAAACAATTGAAATTACTAAACTAACAGGTTCCCTCCCCCACACTTAAAATATTGAATTGTCCTCAATGTGAACCCGTGAGATGATATATGCACATGAAATGCAGAAGTTTTAAATAGGACAAATAATATAAAAGTGAAAGGGTAAGGAACAACCTGATGTGATCAAGTGATGATGGGGTCATGCGGTGTGATAAAATCCACTGCATCAGTAGGATGTCCCTCAATGTATCTCTTCAAACGATGCCCATTGACTGTAAAGCTCCTTTCAGTGTCCTCTTGTGTGATATCCACTACACCATAAGGAAAAACATTAGACACAATATAAGAACCTAACCATCTGGAACGCAACTTACCAGGCATCAACTTCGGTCGTGAACTATAGAGAAGGACTTTCTATCCAACATGAAACTCCCTTTGTTGGATCATTTTGTCATGAGCTTCTTTTGATCTTTCCTTGTAGAGCCTTGAGTTCTCATATAATGACAGTCGAATCTCCTCAAGCTCTTGAATTTGCAACTTGCTTTGAATTATAGCTTGGTCCAAATCCATGTTAAATTTCTTTATAGCCCAATATGCCCGATGCTCGACTTCCACGGGGAGATGAAACGCTTTCCCAAAAACAATCCAAAATGGGGACATACCAATGGGGGTCTTTTATGCTGTCCTATAATCCCACAATGCATCATCCAAGCGCTTGATCCAATCCTTCCTATTTGGCTGCACGGTTTTGTCCAAGATTTGTTTCAACTCACGATTTGAAACCTCAACCTGGCCATTTGTTTGGGGGTGGTATAGTTTTGATGTTTTGTGAGTCACCCCATACTTACGAAGGAGGGAAGAAAAATTCCTATTGAAAAAGTGTGTCCCTTGGTCACTGATGATGGCCTTCAGTACTCCAAACCAGCAAAAAATCTGTGCTTTGACAAAGTCCACAACAACATGAAAATCGTCAGTCCTGGTGGCCTTGGCCTCCACCCATTTACTCACATAATCAACAGCAACAAAAATATACAAAAATCCAAATGAACTAGGAAAAGGAACCATAAAGTCGATGCCCCATACATCAAAAATCTCACAAAATAGTATGGGTTGTTGGGGCATCTCATGTCTCCTAGAAATGTTCCCAGTGTGTTGGCAACGAGAGCATGACTTACAAAACATATGGGAATCATAGAACAAGATAGGCCAATATAATCCAGAGTCTAAAACCTTCCTAGTTGTCTGTTGGGGTCCAAAGTGTCCACCACAAGCAAGTGTATGACAGAAATGCAAAACAGACTCAAAATCATGATCGGGAACACACCTCCTAATGACTTGGTCACTACACATGCACCTGAGGTACGGATCATCCCACATATAATACCTAGACTCACTTTTTAATTTTTGGACTTGATGATTCTTCAAATTTACTGGGATTTCAAGGCCAACAATGTAATTAACTAAATCAGCATACCAAGGATGCTTACCTGAGATGGTATAGAGATGCTCATCGGGGAAAGTGTCCCGAAGTGGTACCTGGTCCAAGGTGTCACCCTCTAGTGTGTGAGTAAGCCTACTCATGTGGTCTGCCACCATTTCTCTGACCCCTTCTTGTCCTTTATCTCAAGGTCAAACTCTTGAAGAAGGAGCATCTAACGGATAAGTCGTGGCTTTGCATCTGGCTTCTTTAGGAGGTTCCTCAAAGCTGCATGGTCAGAAAAAACAACTACTTTAGATCCCAATAAATATGAACGGAATTTATCTAAAGAAAATATGACAGCAAGAAACTCCTTTTCTGTGGTAGTTTAGTTTTATTGGGCTGAATCTGGTGTCCTCGATGCATAGGCGATCACATGTGAACGTCCTTCCACCCTCTGAGATAAGACAGCTCCAACCGCGAAGTTGGAGGCGTCACACATATGCTCAAAAGGAATCTCCCACCGTGGGGGATGTATGATAGGTGGAGTGGTCAGACATTGTTTTAGCACATCAAATGAATTCCTGCAAGAAACATCAAACACAAAATTAGAATCCTTTTGAAGTAATCTTGACATAGGAAGAGCAATCTTACTAAAATCTTTGATGAAGCGCCGATAAAATCATGCATGCCCTAGGAAAGATCTAACATTATTCACACATGAAGGATATGGTAAGGATGAAATAATGTCTATCTTAGATCTATCAACCTCTATCCCATGTTTGGACTCTACATGACCTAAGACAATGCCATGATCTACGATGAAATGAAACTTTTCAAAGTTCAGGACCAGATTCTTCTCAATACAACGATTCAACACCTTTCCCAAACTCTTTATACATTCATCAAATGAGGATCCATACACTGTAAAATCATCCATAAATACCTCCATGCAGGTCTCAATAAAATCAGAAAAAATACTCACCATGCATCTCTGGAAGGTACTTGGGGCGTTGCAAAGTCCAAATGGCATCCTTCTGTAGGCAAAGGTACCGAATGGGCAGGTGAATGTCGTCTTCTCCTGGTCCTCCAAAGCTATAGGAACCTGAAAATATCCAGAAAATCCATCCAGGAAACAATAGTGTGTCTTCCCAGCTAGTCTCTCAAGCATCTGATCAATAAATGGGAGGGGGAAATGGTCCTTGCGAGTGGACTGATTTAGTTTCCTATAATCAATACACACACGCCAACTATTTTGCACCCTCATTGGAACTAAATCATCTTTCTCATTTTTAACAACAGTAACACCACTTTTCTTAGGCACAACCTGAATAGGACTTACCCACTGTGAATCTGAAATGGGAAAGATTATACCTGCCTCGAGCAATTTCTCAACTTCCTTTTTAACAACTTCCAGGAGGGTGGGATTGAGTCTCCTTTGTGGTTGTCTCACCAGTTTAGCCCCATCCTCCAAGAGAATCCTATGCATGAAAATGGAGGGGCTAATACCTGATATGTCAGCCAAGGTCCACCCAATCGCCCTGATGTTCTCCCTCAAAATATTCAAAATCTTTTCTTCATGTTCAAAAGGGAGATTGTTAGCAATGATAACAGGTAATCTCACACCACTCAACAAGTATGAGTATTTTAGATTTGGTGGCAATGTCTTGAGTTCTAATGAAGGAGGGTGTAGTATGGATGGAGACATTGAAGGAACTGAAATATGTGCACAAAGAGCATCAGTATCAGAATATACATCATCAAAATCATAGAATAAAGCATCAAATCCATCAGCATACTCAACAGCCATTTCATAATCAGAGTGAACATTATCAAAATCAGAATATGAATCCACATCAAAATCAAATCCAAGATAGGATTGTGTATTAGAAACATGTGCGGAAGTGCTCTTATACATCAAACTCGAACCAATACTCATAATCTCCCTAAGCATAAGACAATCAAATTCTATGGAGTTTTTATTTGGTGGTTCAAAATGGGAGATAACAAAAGCATAATGGTCCTCAGAGGGGTACTTCATGGAATCCATAACATTAAATATCACAACTTCATCCCCAAATTCCAGGGAAAGTGTACCCTCATTGACATTTATGATAGTTTTTTCAGTTTTGAGGAAGGGCCTACCAAAGATAATGGGGGCATGAGAACTTACCTGATCATCATCCATGTTAAGAACATAGAAATCCGCTGGAAAGATCATGTCTCTTACCCGGACAGGTACATCCTCAAGGACTCCTACTGGATATGCCGTAGCTCTATTCGCCAATTTCACCACTATTCTTGTTGGCTTCAACTCGCCAACCTGCACGGAAGAGAATACAGAGTGAGGCATCACATTTATGGAAGCATCTAAATCACAAAGTGCATCAGAAAAGTGCAACTCCCCTATGGTGCATGGGATGGTGAATGTCCCTAGATCCTTGCACTTTGTTGGCATTGCTAGAGTTGGTGAAATGAGTGCTGAGACATTCCTTACAAGGTTTATCCTCTCATTTCCCTTGAGCCCTCTTCGATTGGTGCAGAGTTCTTTTAAGAATTTGGCATACCTTTGGATTTGCTTAATGGCTTCAAGTAGAGGAATGTTGATCTCCCCACACTTGAATGTGTCCAAAACGTCCTTTTGCATTGCTTCTTCAGCCATCTTCTTGGTTTGAACAACCCTGTTTGGAAAAGGAAGGGGTTTAGGAGGAACATCATCAATATTTTTCTTACCTTTATCTTTCTCCTTGGATTGCTCATCAGTTGGTATGGAATGCGGCTTCTCTGAAGTTGAGGTGAATCCCGGTGGAATGGTAGGTGAAGATGTATCGTTCATTTGCATCCCACTTCTCAATGTGATGGAACTAACATTCCCCTTTGGATTTGGAGTGGGTTGAGAAGGTAGATTTCCATAATTTTTACTCACAAGTTCATGGAGGGTGGTGGCAATCTAGCTCATTTGAGTCTTCAACTCCCTCAGCTCCGAACTTTGACTCTTCAGCTCATTCTGTTGATTAAGAACAATTTGCTTCAAAATATCATCAGTATTAGAATCTACCTTTGGTGGATGATTCCCTTGTTTCTGACTTGTTGATGTTTGAGCTTCAAATTTCCTTTGGGGTTGTTGGAAACCTTGCTGGTAAGGCAGAGGATGCTGGAAGTTTTGTTGAAAGGGTGGCCTTTGTTGTTGTCCAGAGCCATAACTCATGTCCGACTGATCTTTCCACCCTTGGTTGTATGTTGGATCAAACTTCTTTTGGGGATATGGTTGTTGTTGTTGCTGCTGAAATGGTCTCCCAGGGAACACTACTGCACAATCTTCTGTTTCTTGGAGTTGTGGGCAACAGTCAGTTGGGTGGCTTGTCTCAGCGCAAATACCACAAGGCCTTGAAGGAGGGGGTAAAGATGTATTTTGTGCCAAAGAAATTTTCCTCACCATAGTGGTCAATTCTTTCAACTTAGTATCAATCAAATGAATTTCAAGAGAAGAAGGACTTACCTGATATACTCCCCTGACATGTGGTGTACCTCTATCACCAAATTGTTGGGAGTTTTGGGCCATCTTGTCGATCAACACACGTGCAGCTACTGGTGTCTTGTCCACCAATGCTCCTCCAGCCGCAGCATCTACCATGCTTCTCTCCATAGGTGTGAGTCCTTCATAGAAGTACTGAATGAGGAGTTGCTCACTGATTTGGTGATGTGGGCAGCTTGCACACAACTTCTTGAATCTCTCCCAGTACTCATACATTGACTCCCCTTGGGCTTGCTTGATCCCCGATATCTCCTTTCGAATGGATGTTGTCCTTGATGCTGTAAAAAATATTCGCAAGAAAAGACGTTTCAAATCATTCCAACATGTTACATATTCAGGTTGCAAATAAAACATCCAATCTTTTGCAGCTCCATAAAGGTATAATGGGAATGCTCTTAATTTAATTTGATCTTCAGAAAAAATTTCTTGGTTTTAAAGTTGAGAAAACCACATTAAATTCCTTAAGGTGTTTGTTGGGATCCTCACCAGATAAGCCATGAAACTTTGGAAGAAGGTGAATTAATCCAGATTTCAATTCAATGTCCGATTCGAGATTTGGGTATGCAATACAATTTGGTTGATAGTTAATATCAGGTGCAGCTAATTCTCGAATGGTTCTATTAAGTTAATTTCCATTGTTTTCAGCCATTGGTTCCTCTTTTATGTTTGAATTTGAATATCTTCCAATTTCAATGTTTCCAGAAGAGAGGAATTCACCAACTGGTTGAATATGGAATCTTCCCGTAGATTGAGAATGTCTGATTCATGCCCTAAGGCTACGTTCAATCTCAGGGTCAAGATCTAAGAGATATTCCGGATTAGTTCGTGTCATAGATCAAATTAAAATGAAAATAAAGAACGTGGACCATAGTAAAATAAAAATGAGAAGTTTGAGTTGATGGTCCAAAAAGAAGTAGAAGAAAATAAAAGAAGAAGAAGAAAAATCAGATTGGGTAAAGAAGGAAGAAAGAAGAGAGGAAGAGAATAAAATGTAAAATAAAATAAATACCTCTAATAGGTTCAAATAATTACTTGCCTCCCCGGCAAAGGCGCCAATTTGATAGAGCGCTGTCGTGGGTGCCCTCAAATGATTAGTGTGATTTTGGGGTACATAGTTGCAGCAGAGTGGCTGACCAAGGTCGTCTCTCAAAGGAGGAAGTGAATTAAAACAACTTTTCAGATGTATTTTAGAAACAAAATAAAAGGGAATAAAAAACACTACCTGAAAGTATGGGGTTGTTGTTTATAGTTTATAAATCTAGAAGAAGTTTTCTGGAAGAAGATTGCATTTTTTTGTTTTTAATTTTGAAATGAAGTTTCGATTAGAATGACACAACATGAAGATGTCTATTTTAGAAATCTATTTTAAAAGGAATAATTGATGTAACTCTACCTCTTCACTTTATTATTAATCATTATAATTTAAATTAACATTCACTTAATTATGATCCCTTAATTTGTTAAATCATGAACCCTACGAGAATTAACTTTACCACGAAGATTGAAGTAAATTTAACCTTAGGCTAACTTCGGAACATGCAATCACAGCACCCTGCTTTGATTGATGTTCTAAGATTAGATTATGGTCAGTGGTAAATTAAGGCACATATCCACTCTGCAAATGAGGATGAATTGTGTTTAGAGATTATTTTTGAACTCTACAAATTTATCCTGTGTGGTCTTGTATTACCGACTAAGATCGCGCTCTCACAATTTACACAAAATCCCGACCTCGCGTGTTTTTGTGTACATTGTTCAATTGCTTGCTTAGTTTCTTACAATTTAAAAACACAATTCACGGATCATATTAAGTGAATTATAGTAGCTCATTGATTCAAAATAATTAAATGAATAGGGTAGAAGATAGATCGATTACTAAAAGACTACTCTTCCATGGGTGGCGTAATCATCGTAGAAGCGTTTTGCATGTGCAAAGGTTTAAAATGGGTATAACCCAATAACGCTTCTACTCAAGAATTCCAGACCAATTAGGAAGATTAAGAGAAGAAGAAATTTAAACAAAACAGAAGAAAAGAGAAGAAATAAAAGAAGAACAAAGAAGTTTATTACATAAAAAAATCATTACAACATGAAGGATAAGAAGAAGGCTTCGTCGAAGGGGTCCTTGCTTCAAGAGCTACCCTTATTGAAATGGATGGAAAATTGGAGTGGATCCAATTATCCTCTGCCCTCAATTTCCCAATGCACGTCCTAACCCCTCCAAATGAGAAAAACTCCAATTTATAGAGGGGAGGGGAGGAGAGGTTACAAGTGGTTTCAAATGTGAATGTGGAAATTCGGCCAAATAATTTATGTCAACTTGCACCGCTCATTTGACCACCAAAACGCGTGAATTGGCCGACCTTCCAGAAGGATCAAATGTGAGGATATGTGTCTTATATCTCCTCTCCAAATGTGGGCTCAATACAGACCCATATGAAGGCGTTACGGTCGAAATACAGAAGCTTCTCCATTCTGGCGAGCCCAACCCAACTTTGACTTCATGGCCCAATTTAAACAACCAAATTACCTCTTTAGCTCTAGTGTCCTGAATAAAAGTTGTAGATAATTACGTTAGTAACACTGTTACAAAATTTCAAATTAAAATAACAAACATAAAAATATTTATTTTTGAAATACTACAGTGAACTATAAAGGGTAAAACTGGAATTTTCATCAAATATTCAAATGAATGATCTAATCCCAAATATTTTATAAATAAACATATTTAACACAATGTGAGGAAATTATATCATTTATTATCAATAAAATATTCAATAAAATAGTGTTTTATCAATTATTTAATGGTTTATATCCCTTATTCTAAAGGATACTAGTCTCCCAATGTTTATCAATATATGAAGATATAGTCACATGTCTATCAAGAAAAATTAATAATTCTCTAATTCTTGTGAATTTAAGGGAAAACAAGAGATGAAGCGGGTAGACAAGGATAGAATAGATACAGGGAAAAATAATAATGGTAATTTTACAACATGAGATACTTATGGAAGGAAACACACTAGTTCCTTCATAAAATGAATGTAGTTTCCTACATGTGTTTAAAAAAATTAAATAATTCTACAAATTCCCCAGGAATGAAATATGATATCAATATTAAATTCTATAATTATATAGATATTTGATACTATGAAAATGATTGTCTAATTAATAATTTAAACATGACTTATAAAATTCCAATGGAGGATGGCCATAATTATGTGACCATAGTTGTAGATGTTCAAATTCCTAATTTCATGGTGGTAGGTACTTTAATCATTGTATAAAACATAGAAAATTATTTAATTGGTTCAGTAGTGTTATATTCTTTTATATATTCGTAGTTTTCGAAAAAAAATATACATTTTCCATTTTCTTTAATATAGGAGTTCTACGACAAAATCCCAAGGGATGTATCATTTCTCAAAGTTGTGTCAGTAAGTCCCCTTTATAACACATAAACGTGTTTTAGTTGTTGATAATTTCATAATACCTATGATTGACTTTGATGTAATTGTCAATATGGAGTTGAATTAAAATTGTGATGTGAAAATATATTGCAAGAATCAGAAAGTTAAACGTTATGAGAATGATGTAGAATACCATATCATTAGAGAAGAAATATCATCATCCTATTTTTATCCAGATCCACCACTAGTATCTAAACTAAATGAAATTTTTGTGGATGATGGGAATGAAATATATAAGGGTCGGGAATGAAATTTTCAAAATGAGGATGTAACTATCATGTTGAAATATATTGATATATTTCTATAGTATTTTCCTTAACATCCTCTAGAGTGGGAAGATAAGTTATATATTGATTTCATTCCAAGTTCAAAACATATATCAAAGAATCCTTATAGAATGGGAAATATGGAATTAGTATAACTGACTAAACAACTAGAGTAATTGGGTGATAAATAATTTATTCACTCTAGTATTTCTCCATGGGGATCCCATCTTCTCTTTATGATGAAGAATGATGAATCCATGGGGTTGTGCATTGATTATTGGTAAATCAATAACATTTCCCTGAAAAACATGTATCCAATACCTCACAAAGATTTATTTGATCTACATCATTTAGATCAGTACATTTCAATGACTGAACTTGGATCTGGATATCTTCAATTGCATGTGAGAAAGGAAGATATTACAAAGACAACATTTCAAACTAACTATAGACATTATCTGTTTATATTAATTCTATTTGTACTTTCTAATATTCCCTCTATTTTTATGGATCTAATAAATAGAGTTTTCAATATATATATTTATAAATTTATTATTGTATTTATTACTAATATTCTAATATACAATAAGTATATAAAAACAATGATAATCATTTGATGATTTTTCTGAAGACTCTTAGATGAAATTAATTATATAGTATGTTGAAAAAAAGTTAGTTTAGGCTACAATTAATTTATTTTCATGGCCATATTGTTTCTAATGATGAAATTTCGGTTGATCCTGTGACAAAATGGTTATTTAGGAATGGCCTACACAAATGAACACAACTGAGGGACGTAGTTTTATTTTTTTATCAGATTATTATTAGTATTTCATTTCAAAAATCTCCCTATTATCTAATAAATTGTCAAATCATACTTGTAAAGAGGCTATGTTCATATTTAGAAAATAATGTGATTTACGTTTTGAAGAATTGAAGAATAGATTAGTGAATGATTTGATCTTGAATATACAATTAGGAAATCGGAGATTTTTTAGTTATAGTGATGACTGAAATAATAGATATGGTTGTTTCCTTATGTATAATGATAGAGTTATTTCCTATGCATCGAGGTAGTAAAAAATACATGAACAAAACTTTCAAACTCATGATATTATGATAAAAGCTATAATATTTTCTATAATGATAGGAAGCAACTGTCTCATGGTTGAAATATGTGTGATATATAAAAATCAAAAGAGTTTTAAATATATCTTTTCATAGAAAAAACTAAACACGACGTAATGGCGATGTCTCGAGTTGCTCAACGATTAAAATTTTTCAATACACAACCACCTAGGGAAGCAAAATATTGTAGTATATTCTTTGGGTAGTAAGTATATTAGTGTTTTGAAAAAAATTCAGAAATACAAAGAATCATATATACCTGGATCTAGCAAGGATAAATATTTTAATTATCATAAAAGATGAAATATCACTAATTTTTTCAATTAGTTTCCCAACAATAATTATTGGGATTTCTTAAAAGTTCTTAGTTTGATGATGGAAATCCCCAAAAGAAAAATAATTGTGTGAATAAAGAGAAGGTGAAAGAACTCATGTCTGAGGATGGAATTCTGAAATTTGGGGAGAGGCTTTATGTTCCCTTTATACTCGAGCTAAAAATGGAGTTATTTGATTATGCACACTATACAAATTTCTCTATACACCCTAGTAGAAATATTATTTATAGGGATTTGGAGGATTATTTCTAGTTAGACAACATGAAGAGGGAAATTCTTTATTATGTATCAAGATGTTTATTCTATCAATAAGTGAAGTCTAAAAATTAAGCATCTTGGAGAAGTCATGAAAACCTCTTCCTTTACATATATGAAAATTGGATGAAATCAATTTGGATTTTGTCAATGGATTTCCAAAAAAAGATGACTGAATGATGCAATATAGGTAATTGTTAATAGACTTACCAAATCATCACATTTAATTTCTATAAAAGAAATTTTTTTTATTATATCACCATACACAAATATATATCAATGAAGTTGTATGACATCATGTAGCAGCTCTTTCAACAATGTCTGATTGGGATCCATGATTTAAATCAAAATTCTGGAAAAGTCATAAAGGATGATAATAACAATAGAATACATTTTTATACAATTATCACTTTATTTTCAAGGTATATGGGATCAGTATTTACCTTTGTTATAATTTTCCTGCAATAATATTTTCCATTATAATATTAAAATGGCATCATATAAAGTATTATGTGGTAAGATGTGTCATAATCCAACGTTTTGGGTTTAATTTTGTGAATGGGAGCCTGTATATTCCTATCTTATGGTGGAATCAACAACGAATATATGTAATATTAAAACGCATATCAAAGTAGCTCAATGTTGGAAATGGGTAATCAGTGGATGGATTTATAATTTCATGTGGGAGATAACTTTTTCATTAAATTTACTATAGGGGAGGGTGTTATAGGATTTTTTAAGAAAATGAAACTGACCCCCATTTACATTTTCGCTTACGAAATTATAGAGAGAATTAGAGGTGTGTTTTTACACCCGGTTTTTTCCATGTCAGGTTATTAATCCGGTACGTTGGAAATCCCAAAACATTTCTAGCGTTTTGGGTGATAATAATGTTTATTTTAAAACTTAAATCTTTTTTTTATCATCTTACCCAGGTTTCCCCATATCTTTTTTGGTATTTTTTTAGAGAAAAGTTTGTTACATCAAGATTTCAGCCAACTGTGTGCCCATTTCCATATTTAAAATCAAAATTTTATTCTCTTATATCTCCTTAATTTTGAAATATTTTTTAATAATAAACTTCCCAAATGAGATACCATGACCTATTAAAACCACAATATACTTTTGTACCCCCTTAGGTATTCATAATCATGGTGTATTTAGGTTATTTATTCACGTATTTCCATAGCATGTGTTCCCATTTCCAGTTTTATAAAAATAATTTTTTACTTCTATATATTATTAAATTATTTATATTTTTTTTGTTATTACACCAATCACTCGATATCAAGAACTCTAGATTCACCCCCAATTTCTATTTTCCCTATATGGAGCTCATCTAAGTCGGTGATTATGGGGAAATTTCTCAAGGTTTCTCAAATCGTCCAGATTTGGTAAGGTAATTTTTTTCTTTCAGGATTCATTCATTATTTTCTCTATATCACCTAGATTATCATTCCGTTGTTATAATATACCAAAGGAGACTCTCCAATATGTTACAAGCCCTTCTCCTTACTCTATGGTTTTAGATATAAGGGAAGATATAGAATTCTTTAGTGTCCATGGTGAGATTCCTTCTCCTTTATCCTCCCTCTTCCTTCTACATCCAGTTTATTTTGGTTTACTCTTATCACATGCTCATGAAATTCCTAGTATTATGTTATCAAAATATTTTTGTGAGTATTTTTGTTTGTTTTGGGATGTTCTTCGTAAATCTAGAGTGTTTGGAATCTTGGTGGGTGATATCAGGTGTGTGGTTCCTTTCCGCCCTGGTTCTGGTATAGGATATCCCATGAACATGCCATTATCATTTAATTTTAATAATTTTTTGGATTAAATCACCCAATATATATTTTAATATTGTTTTTCAGCCTTTGGATAATTTTCTTGGTGTGAAAAATGGTGGTTAAATCCTTATTTTGTGAAAAGTGGTGATATTTTTTATAAAAAAGTACATTTATTTATTACATAAATGTTTTCTTATCATACACACTAGTTTTATCGTATTTTAAACAAGTTTCAGTATATTTAATAACTATATAGAATTAAAATTTTATTTTAACCCTTTTCAAGTGCTAAAAATAACTTGTTTGTTTAAAAATTCATTCCAGGTGTTTGGTAAATTGCATGGCTGGATTTTATGTTCTTAGTATGATTTAAAATGATTTTTTTTGGATTTAATAATTCATATGAAGAACAAGAAATTGAGTTTTAAGGTCCATTTATGGCTGTAAAAAGTACTTTTGGTTTAATTAAAAAAATTTGGTTGTAAATATGTTTTTTCCCATGTTGCCAGAAAATGTCATGTTTGGCATCCTTATAAAAATGGCCTTGAATTGGATGAGTGACAGGGAAAATATATTCCATCAATTTACATTGAATTTAATTTTTAAAAATCCCATAGAAGTGTTAAATTTAATATAAATATCATCATTTTATGATATTGGGGATATTTTGAGCTTAATTTTAAAATGGCCCATTTCATATTTTTAACTATTTTAAATTATTTCTGTATTTTTGCCATTACATTTTCTAAACTACTCAAAATTTAGAATTTCATTCACTAACCAATTTTATATAATGAAAGTTTCATTTATTCCTTCTTGAACAAAAGTTGAATCGACCTAATGGAAGTTGAAAATAATCTCACAATTTGGACCATGAAAACAGTTTAGAGATCTGTCTATTTTTTGTTGGGTACATAACTCATTCATGGTTAGCCCAATTTCATTGAAATGTGTTAGGTGGATGAAAAAGAAATTTTGGAACATCTTTAATTAAGGAAAGGATGTGTGAATTGGTTGTTTTAGTGGTCCTTAAATAATCCTAATCCGGAGTTTTACGATTTGGAGAGTCTTACTGGATAGAATAAATGGTCATATTAAAACATGGATAACATTCTAAATACTTATCCATCAACACTAGGATTTTTAGGGGGAACTAAAAAGGTAATTATGAACAACATTCATGAAAGGAAATACGAGTGAAGAGATCATTTACTAGGGCTACAATGCATTATATTTCTTGGGATAGATTCGGGATATAAAAGGAGGGGGGATCCTCCCTCTCAACGAATCTCATTCCATTCCATTCCTTTGAAGACACCAGAGTGGAGAAATGTTTGTCTTTTTTTCACATTTATTTCTTTTTTTTCATATATTTGTAATTTATTATTCTTCCCCATTCATCTTTATTAACCTTACCACGGTGGGGTAAACATTTGGAGTGATTTTGGATGGTTGGTTTTCTATTTTGTAATGCTTGAGTTCATGGAAATAATTAAATGGAATTTCTTTCTTCATAAAAGTTGTTTTCAATTTCATATAGAAGATTTTATAATCAAGTACGATCATTCTAGAATTTTAATTATGCCATTTATTTTTTCCTTAGTTAAATAATCATTATCCCTCTCCACTGATTTCTGGTTTATTTATGACAGAATAGACCAGGGATTAGTGGTTAAGTACCTGACGATCATCTGCACGTGTAAATGTGGTATTAAATGTTCTAGAATTTTTTGGAATAAATAAGACCCATTTGAGTATCGGCCTTTTCAATTAAGTATTTTCATAACAACTCTTTTTCACTAGGGAGGAGAGTTGACCAAATTGATATCATGGGGAGGTTTTCTCTCACAATCATAATTTCACCAAGGAAGTGAGAGAAAACTATTAGGGAAACTCAAATTAATCAATTGAGAAGAAGATTTTTGAATAAAATTAAACATCGATAGAATTAATAAGATGAGACTGATGACGATATAATATCCCTTTTAATATAATATATTTTGATCTTTTTAATTTCAAATTTCATTCCAATCATTTTCTTATAAATTTATTCTAAAAACAGAACATTTTCCCATTTTTTAAAATTGAAAAAAAAATTGTGATTTACTATTCAGGAGAATTCTTAGGGTTAGTCACTAGACTACACTAGGGAATATATAATATTTTCCCATGCCATATGATCAGCGTGCGTCAAACATGGCGTTGTTATTGCGGAGGTAGAGTCACAATATAATTATTAATTATTAATTATTATTTTTAATTAATTTTTTTCCCCATGATGTATCCATGGTGCTATTATTCTTTATGGAATTAATACTCACGGGTACATCAAGAACAAGTAAATGTTGTTTTTGAGTATAACAAATCTCAAGTGAAGGAACTCAAAAAGGCCCTAGAAGGACTAATGGGTCAAATATGAAGGATAACAGAATATTTCCTATAGATACCCTAAGCTTAACGTACATCGACATTACATTACTTTTGTGGAATACTTAGTACATAATAAAAACACACACACAAGGACCGTAATAGTTTAGTGTTTTTGGAAACTCGGAATATAATCTTCTAATCGTGGTGAAAGATCTTCAACATCTCCCATAAAGATCTTCTTTTTTTAACCTAAATCCTTTCTTTATGTCTTGGGGAAAATAAAACATAAAATGGTGAGCTCAAATGCTCAGTAAGGGTAATCAAAAGAAATATCAATCACGTCATATTCATAAGAACATATCTGTTGGAAATTTTAACCTGCAAAAGAGATCATAATCTCATAACATGGGATAAATCATAGTAGTGAGATGTAATCCCAATAATCATAACTTAAAACATGAAACTTTGTGTCATACACACATAATCATAGAGAATCATTTCTTATTAGTCAATACTCATTTCCAAGACTATCTTAGTGGACAAAGTCCCTTTCTGAACCGAGTTCCCTCCTCGTTTCAGTCTTGTTTCAATGAACCGGTATACCTGCCATTACAGCCATGTCTATCTCATGAGATATAAAATCTTTACCCAATGAATTTGAGGGAGATATAGGTCCCACCCATCTCATAATGAAACCATTCTTATGTGTGCCACAAAATCGTAAATCATACATCATTGAATAACCCATGTAATAAAAATGGGAATCTTAAACATCATGACATTATAAAACAATTCATATAAGATAAAGGACATCATAAAATAATCAAATCAATGTAAAAATAGGGATAGAAATGGAGCCTTATATTATCTTAGATGGAAAATAATTTTGATAAAACACTTGAACTCAATTCTTGAAGAAAATATACTTTCTACTTCAAAAACATTTTTCCTTTCTTAACATGTCATACAATTTTATACTAAAAGATGTTGATTAAAAATAATCTTGAAAACTTGTAAATTAATCTTCTTGTAAATAATGTTTTAAAAATCCATTCATGCCGTATAAGTTAAAAAAACATTCTTCTCGTACTTTTGTCGGAAAAGTCAAAAAGTACCACATATGAAAAACGACAAAAGATTCCTTTCATATCTTTTACTAAAAACTCACCTAAGGGTAAAATTGGATTTAAACAATTGTAGGTGGGTGGAAACAATATTACATATGGAGGAAACATGGATGTGGATGATAAAATACACCCCAGTAAATACCAAAGTATAAAAAATCTCGGATAAAAATGAGATTGTGATATTTTCCCTTACCTTAGGTCCGATTTGCTTCGTAAGTGTCCAAAACTTCTTTATAATGATTTAAATAATGTCATTGACTTATTCCAGAATCATAATCATTATTATGATATCATATATGGTTCACTTATGACTTTATATTACCCGTTCTTTTTTAAATTCCATGTTAAAGAGTGTTTTGGGTAAAATCGTTTCATTTTTCGTCTGTGTTTTGACTTGTAATTATTCATATGAATACTTAGATCATGATTACTTAATTACAGAATATAAAAAATTATTTATATATAATATATATTCATAATATACATATATATAATATATCGATAAATGGAAAGAAATACACCGTTCATGGAGACGGTAGGCCGTACGTACGCATGAACGTTGTTTTCGTTTCCTCATTGAATTGAATGGAATTAATTGGATGACATAAATATATATATAAATAAATACAGTATCATTATTAAGTCATATATTTCATGATTACTTATTATATATACTTTATAATCATTTATGAATGGTTAATCATTGATATTGAATCTCATCGCGTGGTGGAGACCGTATTCCGTACGTACGCACGACCGATGATATCGTTCCCATGATCGTGAAATTTTATTGGAGTGTATGTATACTATTAAAGAATCAATATCACTTTAAAATAATCATATATAGTTATTATTTACACCATTATACCCATCCATGTAAGGTGGTGGTGGAAAATAGATTACACCACGGCGTGGAGACGGTATTCCGTACGTACGCACGCGCGGTGACGTCGTTTTCCATAGGATGGATAGATGGTGAAATAGGGTTGTTTCATACATATAATAACATATCAGTATGTGAGTGATACTGATGTTATTACTTCATAACGAAAAAAACCTAAGAATAAGAAGTGTAAGAATAAATAAAGTTGAAAGAATCAGTAAAGGACATTACCTCTACTTTGAAGCGCCTCTTTGAGACCTCCACTTAGGGCACTAAACATGGTTTTTGAAGAATACCAGGACCTCTAGGATGTTTCTAGGGAAGTGGAGAAGAGAATTGGGCAGGGGTTGGCCGAGCTTGAAGGCTCAATGTGGTGTGTGGAAGAGAGGGAGGAGGTTCCCTTTTATAAGGGAGGAGAGGGGCACCTTTTGAATTCTTAAAAATATTAAATTATAATAAATCTAATCCCACATAAAAACATCCAAAAACGACTCATATTTGAATATTAGATGAGATAGGGTTTTAATATCATCAACCAATAAATTTTAGACATGTTTGGATCTTATTTTAAACCTTATCATTTTGATTTATCCTTATTTAATCTATTTCAGTTTATTTGTGGTAATAAAATTCTAAATTTTAAATTATAACAAATAATTACTTATTTGTTGTGAATTTTCCATAATTGGTTACTTTATAAAATTATAGACCATATAAATTTATATTTATAATTTTTAAATATTTTTGTGATTTTTAAACAATTTTATAATATGTTATTTTTATAAAATAACAATAGTGTAAATTTTGACACTATTCATTTATTTGAATTTAAATAAAATATATACAGAAGATATGTTCAAAATAAAAGCTTTAATAGATTCATAAAATGTCATATGTATCAATAAAATTAGTGTATAACATTAAATAGTTCATATAATATTTATTTTATATTTTTAAAACCATTTATTTGGTTTATCTCTTAATAAAATAATTACTACAACATTTTTGTATAATTATTTAATATACTGATTTTTGAATAAAAATTAAAAATAAAATCCTTTGATTAAGATAAATCTATTAAATTTTACAATAATACTTTTACTCGAATTTATCATCTTAAAATCAAAATATTTAAATTGTTATATTTATTAAATTCTGAAGGTGATAACATTGGCATCATTTAAAATAAAATAATATAACTGTCATAATCACTTTTATAAGGCTCCAAACGGTTATATATTTGGTCAACTCATGATTAAGGTGTAGATATATACTAAAAATAATATTTGGTCAGGTTTTTGGTCCTTTTAATGGGTATTATTATTTCAATAAAAACTATATTACTTATTTTCCACTTAATAAATAATTTCTGTATCATTAATGTATCACCATTAATGACAAATATATAATCCCTAAAAATTATAAATAAATTATCAGGATGTAGATAATTTTATTATCTTTCTGGAGACTATTCATGTTCTAAGTTTTATGATGTTTATCACTAAATTAAAATTATTATACTTATAAGATTTAAGAGAGTGACATGTTGTCAATTTCTTTGGTTTTAATAATAATTAAATTATTTTCATGGTCAAATGTCCATAAAATGAGTCTAATCCGACCCTTAGGTTATATTGGTCTACTTTTATCCATCCAATAGAATTTTGTCACATGTTAGGGTAATTTTATAATATTATATTTACCTTTAATTACCTGATTTACCTTTAACTATGGTAAATAAAATTTACCGTAGTTACTATTCATAATTTCCAAAAATAAAAAGTAGCTTATTAACATAATTTGGACCCACTAATTCCAAATATGAAATCCATTTTCACAAATTCAAAACTCAAATGTTGCAGAAATTAAATTAAAATTAATCCCGTTGTCGAAAGAAAACGGGTTTTTCTTTAAAACATTGCAAAAGATTGAATTGATTTAACCTACGAATTTAATTTAAATCAATGCTAATGACCTACATTATATTAAATGGTAAAAATATATTCTATTTATAATTTAAAACCATTAAATATTATAATTTAACCATATGAATTATTGCGATGAAAAAAGTTGTTTTTAATTAAAATATTGCGTGTTTTTACTATTCATCAAAATATGAAAGTTACCAGAATAATATGAATAATTTATCCAAAGTAAATTTTTTATTTATTTATTCCAAATAGGAATTTTATTTGGTCAAATTGAACTTATAAACATGTCAAAAACTAGATTTATAGTGGGTGCGCCATCAAAATGCGACAAAACTGCATTTTTTGAAAAATACTTATTTTACCCGAAAAATTTATTTTGTTCATATAACATGTTCTAGAAAATGTGTAAGATGAATAATAATGGTATAAAATTCAAAATTCAGTTAATACTATTCATAATGGCTAGTTCATAATAATATTATAATAATATATCGTTGTTTAGTAAAACTCGGTATTTCGTACAACACACGCTATCGAGGAAGGTCGCGATTGCGTGTAATGCAAGCCAAGTCTGGGTTTCTTGTTGTGAAAGAATCCTTCGTTGTTTCGTATACCAGAATCCAACCATATTTTATTTATACATTGAATATATATATATATACACTCAATGTTGCGTAGAATAACTATAATGAAAATTGTGTGTAACACGATCCAAGAATAGTGTTGTGTATACTGCAAGCTAATACGTTTTTGCGTATAGTGCAAGGTAATCTTGGTGTAGCACACAACACAAGACATTAATGAAATTAAAAAGAATATTTTTCATAAAATCTCGGGGTGTTACATTCTACCCCACTTAAAATGAATTTCGCCCTCGAAATTCGTCGGGGTTATAAATGGTTTACTACTCGAAAGTTTCTTTAATAGAAACCCTCATCGTAAAAAGGAATACCAAAACCAAACATTAAAAAAAAGTATGAAACATAATGGTTACCCAAATAAACTAATCATTGGGTTTCCACATAGGTGAAAATATGGATATGGAAGGGAAATCTAACCATCATGTTCTGATAGAGAGTGGTAGAGAACATGGCTATGGAAAAGCCAGCAATCACAAAGCCATAAATTTGTGACGATCTAAGGTACCATCTGATTCATCAGATATAAGAGCACTAGGACAACATTTTTGGTTTTCAATATCATTTCCCTAAAGATGATGAAATTGGAATTAGAAGAAATACTTTCGTGATTTTTGTATAGTCTCACTGTTGGTCGTTATTTGGACAATTTCCACTTCATATCTTAAAGAAATAAAGTTGAATTTGTTATTCGTGAAGTGTTAACAGATTATGTGATAGAATGATGGGTCATTCCATCTGTTTCAAACAAAAGGTTAGCAAAAGTTATCAAATATACATAAGTCCATCTATGGTGTGGTTAATCATATACGATTCCAAAAATGAACTTATACATCATATATCATGCCACATAATAAAATAAAACTAGTTTCTACTAAACATGGACTTCCTATAGGCCAGTGGTAGGCGATAAAGGCCAGTCGCACTTCGGTTGTGGGTTCGATTCTCACACCCTTGTCCGACGCGATGGGATATCGATCGTCCTGCAGGTTGTCCTTTTTCTAAAACTATATTACTATAACATCCCATCAATAATATCAAAAAAATGTTCTATCCTTAAACAATACTTACTTACGGTTAAAATAATCCATTCCAATCTTTAGGGTTATCTAAAATACTTCGGTCCAAGCTCATAGTATAAAGAAAACGATTACTTGAAGTGTCGTCAACCAAGCATGTGAATACCATCATTTATCCCCCATATATCTTGTTGGTCACATTCCAATCACGTGAATACCATAATGATGTATTCTCTTGAAAAATGAATACCCATTAAACCTTAGTGAAAACATGAATGCTGTCAAAAGTTAACTCTTTCCACATACCAAAATCCAAAAATTCTATATACTCAAACCATGATATAACCTTCTCCTTATATCAGTCATGAGCTCATGATTACTATCAAACATTTAATTTTCTCCTTATCCCTTCATTATGCGCATATCATCTATATTCAAAAAATATCTGAATAACCTTTCATGGATACTGGTAACATTAATCATACACATTCAAAACTCAAGGAAAGACAATAGTGTAACAATCCTTTGAGGTCTCTTTATTCCATAGTACCATGAGATTACTTATACAACATTACACATGATAAACATGTAATCATTCCACTACATTCTTAAACCATTGACCGAGCTTCAACAATTCATTCATCTGACATATCATTTGTAGTCTCTTCATCATCATCAACATAAATACTACCCATACGACCATACTGATTATCTTCATGAGACTTTCCCTTAGGGCATTGGTTTGCATAATGCCCGTACATTCCACATTTAAAACATTTAACCATTGTTGATGTCGTAGCAATACCATTATCCTCATCCCTGGTGTTAACTGATCCTTTTCCTTTGTACTTACTGGCTTTGTGTCCTTCTTTTCCACATCCAAAGAATCTTCCCGTTCCTTTGAAACATTCTCCTTGATTCCTCTTCCCACATGAATTACATAGGGGAAATTGAACTTTATTTCCTCTATGATCATCATGAAACTCCATCTTTCTCTTATTAGCCGAGTTAGGAAACTTACCAAATTTTACATTATTGGTCATATTATGAGATTGCTGATTCAGCATAATAATGATGTTTGGACTGCCAAATCCCATTTCATTTGGTTTCTCATGAAGAATATCATTCCATTGTCCATCATATCCTCCATTATCGTGAATCATCTTATTTCTAGCAATTTTCTAAAACCCAAAAAGAATAGTGTGAGAGGCAAAAATAATAATAAAGGGGGAGTAACTTCAATATATAACATCATTGGTTTAATCTAATAACGTTACCATTGTTCTAGGACTATATCTTATACGTATAGTTATCCTTAGGGAAATCCCTAGACATACCATAGAAATATCTCTAGGGATCTCACTAACGTTCTCGCATCCTAGTCTACAAAGGTTGACTAAACCTTTCCTCTGATACCAACTGTAGAGACCCTAAGCTTAACGTACATAGAAATTACATTAATTTTGCGGAATACATAGTATATAATAAAAACACACACACAAGGACCGTAATTGTTTAGTGTCTTTGGAAACTCGGAATATAATCTTCTAATCGTCGTAAAAGATCTTCAACATCTCCCATAAAGATCTTCTTTTTTGTAACCCAAATCCTTTCTTTATGTCATGGGGAAAATAAAACATAAAAGGATGATCTCAAATGCTCAGTAAGGGTAAACAAAAGAAATATCAATCACGTCATATTCATAAGAACATATCTTTTGGAAGTTTTAACCTGAAAAAGAGATCATAATTTCATAATATGGGATAGATCATAGTAGTGAAATGTAATCCGAATAACCATAAATTAAAACATGAATCTTTGTGGCATACACACATAATCATAGAGAATCATTTCTTATTATTCAAGACTCATTTCCAAGACTATCTTAGTGGACAAAGTCCCTTTCTGAACCGAGTTCAATCCTCGTTTCAGTCCTGTTTCACTGAACCGGTATAACCTACCGTTCCATCCATGTCTATCTCATGAGATATAAAATCTTTACCCAATTCATTTGAGGGAGATATAGGTCCCAACCATCTCACAATGAAACCATTCTTATGTGTTCCACAAAATCGTAAATCATACATCATTGCATAGCCTATGTAATAAAAATGGGAATCCTAAACATCATGACATCATAAAATAATTCATATAAGATAAATGAAATCATAACATAATCAAATAAATGTAAAAATAGGGATAGAAATAGAACCTTATATTATCTTAGATGGAAAATAATTTTGATAAAACACTTGAACTCCATTCTTGAGGAAAATATCCTTTCTACTTCAAAAACATTTTTCCTTTCTTAACATGTCATACAATTTTATACTAAAAGATGTTGATTAAAAATAAGCTTGAAAACTTGTAAAGTAATCTTCTTGGAAATAATTTTTTAAAAATCCATTCATGCCGTATAAGTTAAAAAAAACATTTTTCTTGTACTTTTGTCGAAAAAGTCAAAAAGTACCTCGTATGAAAAACGACAAAAGATTCCTTTCATATCGTTTACTAAAAACTCACCGAAGGGAAAAATTGGATTTAAACAATTGTAGGTGGATGGAAATAATATTACATATTGAGGAAACACGGATGTGGATGATAAAATACACCCCAGTAAATACCAAAGTATAAACAATCTTGGATAAAAATGAGATTGTGATATTTTCCCTTACCTTAGGTTCGATTTGCTTCGTAAGTGTCCGAACCTCCTGTATAATGATTTAAATAATGTCATTGACTTATTCCAGAATCATAGGCATTTTTTTTATATCATATATGGTTCACTTATGACTTTATATTACCCGTTCTTTTGTAAATTCCATGTTAAAGAGTGTTTTGGGTAAAATAGTTTCATTTTTCGTCCGTGTTTTGACTTGTAATTATTCATATGATTACTTAGATAATGATTACTTAATTCCAGAATAAAAAACAAGTTTTATATATAATATATATTCAGAATATACATATATATAATATATCGATAAATGGAAAGAAATACACCGTTCATGGAGACAGTAGGTCGTACGTACGGATGAACGTTGTTTTCTTTTCCTCATTGAATTGAATGGAATTAATTGGATGACATACATATATATATAAATAAATAAATTATCATTATTATGTCATATATTTCATGGTTCCTTATTATATATACTTTATAATCGTTTATGAATGGTTAATCATTGAGAATGAATCTCATCGCGTGGTGGAGACCGTATTCCGTACGTACGCACGAGCGATGATATCGTTCCCATGATCATGGAATTTTATTGGATTGTATGTATACTATTACAGAATAAATATCACTTTACAATAATCATATATAGTTATTATTTACACCATTATACCCATCCATGTAAGGTGGTGGTGGAAAATAGATTACACCATGGCGTGGAGACGGTATTCCGTACGTACGCACGCGCGGTGATTTCGTTTTCCATAGGATGGATATATGGTGAAATAGGGTTGTTTAATACTTATAATAACTGATTAGTATGTTAGTGATACTGATGTTATTACTTCATAATGAAACAACCTAAGAAGAAGATGTTTAAGAAGAAATAAAGTTGAAAGAATCGGTAAAGGACATTACCTCTTCTTTGAAGCGCCTCTTTGAGACCTCCTCTTAGGGCACTAAACATGGTCTTTGAAGAAGACCAGGACCTATAGGATGTTTCTAGGGAAGTGGAGAAGATAATTTGGCAGGGGTTGTCCGAGCTTGAAGGCTGATAGTGGTGTCTGGAAGAGAGGGAGGAGGTTCCCTTTGATAAGGGAGGAGAGGGGCACCTTTGGAATTCTTAAAAATATTAAATTATAATAAATCTAACCCCACATAAAAACCTCCAAAAATGACTCATATTCGAATATTAGATGAGATAGGGTTTTAATATCATCAACCAATGAAATTTAGACATGTTTGGATCTTATTTTAAACCTTATCATTTTGATTTATCCTTATTTAATCTATTTAAGTTTATTTGTGGTAATAAAATATTAAATTTTAAATTATAACAAATAATTACTTATTTGTTGTGAATTTTCCATAATTGGTCACTTTATAACATTATAGACCATATAAATTTATATTTATAATTTTTAAATATTTTTTTGATTTTTAAACAATTTTATAATATGTTATTTTTATAAAATAAAAATAGTGTCAATTTTGACACTATTCATTTATTTGAATTTAAATAAAATATATACAGAATATATGTTCGAACTAAAAGCTCTAATAGATTCATAAAAGGTCATATGTATCTATAAAATTAGTGGATAACATTAAATAGTTCATATAATATTTATTTTATTATTTTTAAAACCATTTATTTGGTTTATCTCATAATAAAATAATTACTACAACATTTTTGTATAATTATTTAATATACTGATTTGTTGAATAAAAATTAAATATAAAATCTTATGATGAAGATAAATCTATTAACTTTCACAATAATACTTTTACTCGAATTTATCATCTAAAAATAACAATATTTAAATTGTTATATTTATTAAATTATGAAGGTGATAACTTTGGCATCATTTAAAATAAAATAATATAAGTGTCATAATCACTTTTATAAAGCTCCAAATGGTTATATATTAGGTAATTTCATGATTAAGGTGTATATATATACTACCAATAATATTTTGTCAGGTTTGTGGTCCTTTTAATGGGTATTATTATTTCAATAAAAACTATTTTACTTATTTTCCACTTAATAAATAATTTTTGTATCATTAATGTATCACCATTAATGACAAATATTTAATCCCTAAAAATTCTAAATAAATTATCATGATGTAGATAATTTTATTATCTTTCTGGAGACTATTCATGTTCGAAGTTTTATTATGTTTATCACTAAATTAAAATTATTATACTTATAAGATTTGAGAGAGTGACATGTTGTCACTTTCTTTGGTTTTAATAATAATTAAATTATTTTCATGGTCAAAAGTCCATAAAATGAATCTAATACGACCCTTAGGTTATATGGGTCTACTTTTAGCCATCCAATAGAATTGTTTCATGTGTTAGGGTAATTTTATAATATTATATTTACCCTTAATTACCAGATTTACCTTTAACTATGGTAAATAAAATGTACCGTAGTTACTATTCATAATTTCCAAAAATAAAAAGTATATTATTAACATAATTTGGACCCACTGATTCCAAATATGAATTCCATTTTCCCAAATTCAATACACAAATATTTCAGAAATTAAATTAAAATTAATCTCGTTGTCGAAAGAAAACGGGTATCTCTTTAAAACATTGCAAAAGATTGAATTGATTTAACCTATGAATTTAATGTAAAATCAATGCTAATGACATACATTATATTAAATGGTAAAAATATATTCTATTTATATTTTAAAACCATTCAATATTATAATTTAACCATAAAAATTATTGCGATGAAAGAAGTTGTTTTTAATTAAAATATAGCGTGTTTTTACTATTCATCAAAATATGAAAGTTACCAAAATAATATAAATAATTTATCCAAAGTAATTTTTTATTTTCTGATTCCAAAGAAGAATTTTATTTTGTCAAATTGAATTTATAAACATGTCAAAAACTAGATTTATAGTGGGTGCGCCATCAAAAGGCGACAAAACTGCATTTTTTGAAAAATACTTATTTTACCCGAAAAAATTATTTTTTTCTTATACCATGTTCTAGAAAATGTGTAAGATGAATAATGATGATATAAAATTAAAAATTCAGTTAATACTATTCATAACGGCTAGTTCATAAAAATATTACAATAATATATCGTTGTTTAGTAAAACCTGGTATTGCGTACAACACACGCTATTGAGGAAGGTTGCGATTGCGTGTAATGCAAGCCAAGTCAGGGTTGCATGTTTTTCAAGAATCCTTCGTTGTTTCCTATACCATAATCCAACCATATTTCATTTATACATTGAATATACATATATATATATATACTCAATGTTGCGTAGAATAACTATTATCAAAATTGTGTGTAACACGATCCAAGAATAGTGTTGCGTATACTGCAAGCTAATACAGTGTTGCGTATAGTGAAAGGTAATCTTGGTGTAGCATACAACTCAAGAAATTAATGAAATTAAAAAGAATATTTTTTATAAAATCTCGGGGTGTTACATGTCCCTTCAACCAAAAATAAATCCGAGATTGTGCTACATAGGGTCGATCATCATGGTTTGAATTAATTCTAGAACTAATGTGAATAACAACTCGGCCTTCCAAATAACGATGATCTGAAACCATTAAAGGGGGAAAACACTAAAGTGGATGAATTTTAATAAATTGAGGAGACTGACTACCTTCTTCTATCAACTACTACTCAACTCCATGAGGTGATTTCCACTAAAGAGGATATTGAAGATGAAAAAACACATGGAGATGACATTTTCATGAACCCATGATCTTCTAATTTTGAAGAAAATGTATTTAGTATCAACACTAATTGTTTTAAATATTCAAATTCAGTCAACACATCAATTACCTTGGTGGATGAGGAAGAGTAAAAATATTCACTTGATGAAGATAATATAGATCTCCCTATTCCTGTTGAACACATATTAAGGGAGTTCAAGAGGTTACAACCATGGATTTTCATGAGGGAAATGAGATACATGATAGTCACATTAAATGGGATGCATTTGATATTAATTATTCATGCCTTAGTTTTCTTTTCAAATAGACATACAATCCAAAATTTCATTTCATTATTCCATTTATGCATCATATCTTGAGAATTCACTAGTGAATGAAGAAGAAATTATGAAAATGGAAAATATGAAATAGGAGGACTCGTTAATTGTTTTATCCCCACCATGCATGTTATATCTCACAATAATGGGGTGTAAATGGTATACTATATCCTTGGAGTCCTCAACAAAAAGGAAAAATTGCATGTTGTAATGAATAATTATTGTTGGTTCAGGAGAAAGAAACATCACCCCCATCAGATTGGGGATAACCGATTAGAATAGATGTTGTCGAGGTAGTCAAACCCCAGGGCCAACATGGGGGATTAAACAAGATTTATCCTAAATTTCATATTCAAAATATATTTTCATTTCATTTAATAATTTTTTTAATTTTATATTTTTACCATTATTAGGTTTTAAAAGAGCAACACTTAGGACCCAAACTCAACATTACATTTCCATTAAGTCAGGCCTTACCTCTCCTTGACGCATCCTTACATGTTGTGATTTATTTTAAAATTTTCATAAATTTTAAATATATTTTAATTTATTGAGGATAATACATCATTTATGTATGGGTGAGGTGTCCTTGATAGTTTAGGATTTTCATTTTAGGTCTGGATTACTGTTTTCCTAAAAATAAATATTTTTGTTTTTCAGTTATTTGTGTGTTTATTTTTACAATTTAGTGTGTTTTCAGAAATATTGACCTAAAATGATTAACATTTCTATTTTAGAAACCAATTTCAATGAATTAATCAATATAATCCATGAAACTAAACTTAAATGAATGTTGAAATGATGTTGTTTCATGTTCAAATCTAGTGGAATTTTTTAAAATCCAATGCTACATCTCACTATCATAGTTTTTGAAATAACTATCTTGTGAGGATTCATTATAATTTTTGTCATATTATTTACAATAACATCATTTCTGGATAGATCCATACCATGCTTCCTTTAACTAGAATTGGATTTATTCCTATCAAAATTTGAGGGTTTGAGGTAGCTATGTTTTAAATGAGTGAGGGTTTTATTTGGTTTTGATATCCCATTTCAAAATAATCCTTTTTATTATGAACTGCCATATAAATCAACCCTTATATCCCATATAATCAATGAAAAAATTGTTTGTTTTGACACATTAACCAAAAATATTCCATATCCAACCTACTATTGAAGTGAAATAGCATGATGCAGTGGAACGGAAGTGTGTGTAAAGATTTCTTTGGGTTTACTAACTCATTTTGTGATACCTTGGATGGAATATAAAATTTTAAATAGATGATGTTTCTACAGAGGATATATTTTTGTTAAATTTTGTTCATTTTCTAGAGCATTAATGATAAAAGAATTTGTGCCTTCCTGGAGCTTCCAATGTAAGAATAAACTTGTGCCTATCTAGAGCATTCAAGAAAAAAACTATGATTGAGAATAAATTTTTTCGAGTAAAATGATAAATGTCATGAACATTCCTTGAGTTCTTAGTATTATGGGTCCTATTTTCTAGATAGTGGAAGAGGAGACCATGCATGAGTGAAAATTAGAATCTTGCAGTTTTTCTTCAAAAAGAGCCAAGCCCCCCTTTTCAACTTCTAAATTTTTAACATTTAAATCCTACCATCTAGAAGCCACCAAAACCCTGAAAATTCATCATGAGAAACATGTGTCCTTGACTCAAATTGTTTGGAGATGTATGAATTCATCAATCCTATAGTGAATCTTGCATGATTTTGGATAAGAAAATCCTTGTTGAACATTTATAATAGTGAGATGAGAGAAAGTTCATATGAGGAAGGTGTTTTGTGTGCATGATGTAAAGACCCGTAAATTTCAAGGAATCTTTTTTTCTTAATATTCTTTGGAATTTTACCAGAATGTAGTTTCTGACGGCACCTGATTCCGAGGACCGGTGTGCCCGGAATCTTGTTCCGAAGTTTGGCTCGAGTACATTCAGTGAACGAACGAGCGGGTTTTTCTAACTTTTGAACCAGTGCTCGGAATCAAAATCTGAGGGCACCGATGGAATCACAGTGCTGGTATTTGCCTAGAAACGCCTTTTCCGGAGTTGCGTTTTCTCAGGTGTGGTGTTTAATTTTTGGGGGTTAAGTGAAGAAAATAAAATAAAGTGGTGCGACAACTTTATTTTATTACACTTAAAGCCACTTAAAGCCACTTAAGCTAAGTTGAAGCGGATAGGGTGCAATCCAAAATATCCTAACCTCTTGGTAGGATATTTGTGAGGTGGGGCCCACACGAGCCCCACCGTTTCTTTTCCTCTAAGTAACGCACCCGAGAAAACTCTTCTTTAATGAAAGTCAACTGGTGCATTTTCTAAAACTCTTAACGCTCCTATTAATTGGATAGTTAAGACGTAACCATTAATTCACCGAATTAATGGTTCGTTTCTTAACTTGTTTTTCAAATTGTTGGCATGTTAATAAAATAAGACCAATGTATGTCTTTCTTGAGGATTTCTCGTCGAGAGGATTTGGAGAAGACTCCAAGGCTTGAGATCTTCATCCTCCTTCACGAAGAATGTGAAGAACGCCGGACTTCGACGAAAGGTGACGAAAAACGCAAAACCCTCGGAGATCAACGACGCGATGCCGATGATTCTTCTTCCGCGACGTTCTTCTGTGACAATCATTCCCCGAGGCAACCTTCGAACAACACCGTTTGAGGTAGGGGATTATGGATATTTTAAATTTCCTTTTTGGATTTTATCCTCAACATGGATTTAATTCGTGAAATTAAATTTGTGTGTTTTCTTAACCCTCAGAGATCGTCGACGCGACGCTATGTACCACGACAACGCGACGCCCATTCCGCGACGCGACGATCCTCTTATCCTGCGACGATCAATTCTATGAAGAACTCTCGTTCGACGACTACGACGAGGTAGGGGTTTTATTTGAGAATAATACTTATTCCCTTGGTTGTTTCCTTCTAAAACAAAGAACCCAGATCAACTCATCATCAAGTTGATTCGCGTTTGTTTTTATATGAGGGACGAGAACTTTTATTTACGGGAGTTTTTTTTGGGAACTAAATTCAATTTTAATTTATTAAAATTGTGCCTTGCTATGTTTTCATGTGTTGATTATTATTTCCCAATTGATATCACCTAACGTGGAGGGTTCGGGCCAAACAAACACGGCCCGACAACCCTCCGCAGATTTTTCGTTGATGCATGGATTAACAGCGTTTACGAAATGGGATCAAAATGGATATTGGAGGCATTCTCAACAATGTTCGGATCCCAGGAGAGTCGTAGGCACAAACCGCAGGCAAAACGGACCACCGAAGCGCGCCCGGTGGTCCGCGGAAGTCCCCGCCGGCACGCCCAGCCGACACGACGGCCGGCAGCAGTCAGCCGCCAGGAAGCGGTGACGCCTAGCATGCCGCTGGAAAGACCTGCTGGGGCTGAAGCTGCGGCAGCGAGCTCCGGTCCCGTGGCTGCGCGGGACCGCGGGTAAGGGATGCGGCCTTGCGTCGCGTCCGGTGACACGGAGCAGCCCCCGCGCGGGGGCCGCGGCTCCTTTGGCGCGGCCGCTCGGCCAACGCCGAGCCGCCCTGGTCGGGCCGGGCCACGCCGCGCTGGCCAGGCTGGGTCGTTCTCAGCCGGGTCGGACCCGGACCCGGGTCGGGTCGACCCAGTGGGGTTGGGTCGGGTCGGTCCGGGCCCAGACCCCCCGTTTTCAGACCCTTTTCGATCTTTTGCCCATCTCTTGGGCTACAAGCCTCCGATCGACGCACCGTCAGTGGCGATGTGATCCTTGGATCGAGATTGTCGTTTCGGTATATCACACTCAAGGTTTAGGAATAATTTGTGTTCAGTCGGGTTGGTTCGTACAAGAAACCAACCGGGCCCTCGGAGCGGAAACGCTCATATCTTGAGCTTCAGACGTCTGATTGACGTACCGTCGACTTTGATGGATTCCTCTAAGTGAGACAGATCTTTTGGCTTACTCCGACCAAGGTTTGGATGTAGGTGGAGTACGGTCGGGTTGGTTTTGACTTAAAAACCAACCGGGCCCCTAGGATGAAAAAGCCAATAACTCTCAGACCGGGCGTCCGATTGACGCGCCGTCTGGGACGTTGAGTTCCTGTTGACGGTACCGAACTTTTGGATACATCAACTCTATACTATGTGTCAGTTGATGTATCAGCCTCTCAGCTCATGGAGCAGACCCTCCCGAACGAGCTTGTTGTGTGCGGGAACCCTAGAGCTGGCTGCAACTTCGACGATGATGACGACTATGCAGAGATCCTCAGTAGATTCGACGATGACTACAACACTCAGCGATCCTTTGTGGGTCAGTGCTACCGATCCTGTGTGGGTCCGATCCTGTGTGGGTCAGTGCTCAGCGGTCCTATGTGGGTCAGCCCCTACAGATCCTGTGTGGGTCTTTGTGGGGGTTAGTTACCTATCGATCCTTTGTGGGTCAGATCCTTTGTGGGTCATTGCGGGGGTTAGTTACCTATCGATCCATTGTGGGTCAGATCCTTTGTGGGTCATTTTGGGGGTTAGTACTTATCGATCCTTTGTGGGTCTGCCGTCTTAGATAAATTAGTGGAAATATCTGGTAATCTTTATCGTCATATGAAGTTGTATACCTGTGCGAGCTAAATCATGTTTTGCTTTCCTATGTGGATTGTGTTGTGCTATCCTGTGTGGGTATATGTTTTGTTTTCCTTTGTGTACTGGGTTGTACTTGGGTTCAGATGTCGGAGCTGAGTGAGAATTGATGACTTAGGTATATGTATGGGCATATACCTAAGTAGTGTCGGATGTTACTACGTGATTGTATCTTTCCTTTGTGGATTATCCTTTGTGGATTCTGGGAGACCTTTTGGGGTCTCGGGGTCCCTACTAAGTATCTTATACTCACCCCTGCATGGGTTATGCCCACACTACATTGTGTTGGTTGCAGACGACGGACAACGCTGATCGTGGTTGAGGCTTGCAGAGCAGGATGGTACCTGGAGGTGGACCACTGGGGGGGACATACTCGGAGCGGTCGGCTAGACCCGAGGAGCAGTGGAGGCTATCTGTACCCACCCTTCAGGTGGGAATTCCAATGGACAGCTCGACGTTGCGGCTTTACTTTTCAGTTGTTGTTTTCCCTTTCCATTTGTACTTTACTTTCAGTTTGGGTTTTTATACTGGCCCACTTACTTTTCCGCACATACTGTTGTACCAGTTTTTAATTAGTGTTTACTTCTGCATGCTTGCTATGTGATGTTTGTAGTTTACTTTACAAAGGCAATGTCTTCCCTTTTACCTGTATTTATGCCTTGGTGCTAGTCGCCAGCCCCTGGCCTATGGAAGGATGGATTGGGGTAGTCACGGCATGGGCCCCAAGGACGGGTCATGACAAATTGGTATCGGAGGAGTTCGGTTCTACCACAGAACTTGGGACTCTGATCTTCTTCTCTGTGAAGCAGTAGTGTTTAGCAAATTGGGTGTGGTTATCAGTCCAGGGAGTCCAGTGTTGGTGCGGCGGCCGACGTATCCGTACACTAGGACCCTGACTTCTGATTTCCGACTTAATGCACGAAAACATTGATTGCATGTGTGTGTTTCAAGTTTTCTTTGTGATTAATTTATGTCAGCTCACTAGGTATACTATTCTGACCGTGGCGCATCTGTTTCTTTTTTCAGGATGGCCCCACGATGGCAGCCAGCTATGGTTCCGAGAGTTGAGCATGACGATAGCCCACTGAGCGACGAGGCCTCGGTGCAGGGCCCTTTGATAGCAGAGGCACCGGCGGTACCTCTACCCGCCGAGCCACCGATGCTTCCAGCCCCAGCCGCTGACGATGCACGTCGCCTTAGTGCACTATATGAGTTCCAGTGCCAGCGACCGCCTAGGTTCTATGGGGAGACGGACCCCCTGGCAGCTGAGGAGTGGTTGGAGGTAGTTGTACGAGTTTTCCGGTTAGTGAGGACACCAGCAGACCACATGGTGATCCTCGCAGTGAGCCTACTGCACACGGCAGTGGGCCGATGGTGGAGTTTGATGCTCCAGGTGCACGATGAGGCATCTCTTCTCTGGACATACTTTTAGAGCCTCTTCCGCTCAGAGTTCATCCCGGCCACCCTCCGTGCGGTATGTATCTATGAGATTCTTCAGCTACGGCAGGGCAGCTTGACGGTCACCCAGTACTCGGCGAGATTTACCGATCTCTCACACTACTCGACAGACATGGTACAAGACCCATTTTTCCGGGCCCAGATCTTTGAGAAGGGATTGAGACATGAGATGAGGGCATCGCTGATCCCCCTTAGCATTCTGACTCAGGCAGGAGTACTGGATCGAGCACTTTTGATCGAGAGCATCCTTGCTGAGCCTTCATCAGCAGCGAGACCAACTGTGGGGCGACACGTAGCAGAGTCTTCTGTGGCAGGCAGTCGATGGATGAATCATTGGTCTAGGCAGACCAAACCCTCACGCAGACAACCTCATGACACTGGCTCAGTATTGCGGGGGCACACAGCGTGGAGCCAGTCTTTCGAGAGGCAGGCAGTGCTACACATGCGGCGGTCAGGGCCACATGGTTCGTGACTTCCCGACCCACCGTTTCGAGGAGCAGCAGACGGTTGAGGGGCCACCCAGGTAGAGGCAGAGGGTCGACCATGGCGGACCGCAGGGAGCAGGTGGACGAGGCAGAGGAGCTGGCTGAGCAGCAGGTGGTGGGCGACGCTTTGAGGCTCTACCACCACCACCACAAGGAGGTCCACCCTGACCACAGGGAGACGATGGGCAGAGACAGGCACAGCTCCAGGCAGCAGAGGCCTACGACCAAGACACGCCCGAGATGATTTGAGGTACTATCTGTGTCTATTCCACCCTTGATTCCGTTCTTATAGACACAGGAACAAGTCACTCTTTCATAGCAGCTGCCCTTGTTCGGATCCTGGAGATTCCGACAAAGATGTGGGCTCGATCCTTACGGCTAGAGACCCCTACAGGAGCAGACTCGACGATCACGCACTATTTTTGGCAGTGTGAGCTTACTCTAGGAGGAGAGAGCTTTGGCTGGGATCTTCTTCTTGCAACGTCAAGGCCATACGACGTCATCTTGGGCATGGATTGGTTATCTACAGTCCATGCATAGATAGACTATATTAGGCGCAAGGTGCGATGTGTACGCACCGACGGGAGCAGGTTCACCTTCACCGACGAGAAGGGAGGCTTTGCAGCACAGGATGGACTCTCGCAAAGGAGAGGACAACCCATCACTCATCAGTTGGCTAGCCTCATCCTAGGAGCAGTTGACGTGCGGAGTCCTAGTTTTCCTACAGTGGTGGATCAGTATGCGGACGTCTTTCCCGATGACGTTCTAGGACTACCTCCTCGCAGAGAGGTAGAATTTTATATTGACCTATACCCCGGGATAGCCCCAATATCGACTCCAGCGTATCGGATGGCCCTCGCTGAGCTTCGAGAGCTATGAGTACAGTTGGAGGACTTGCAGGGAATGGGATTCATCCGACCCAGTGTTTCACCCTGGGCTTCCCCGATATTGTTCGCCAAGAAGGCGGACGGGAGCTTGTGAATTTGTGTCGAATATCATCGCCTGAACTAGGTGACAGTGAGGAACATGTATCCGCTACCTAGGATTGATAACCTCTTCGATATGCTCAAGTGAGCACGGTGGTTCTCGAAGATAGACCTCAGGTCAAGATATCATCAGCTCAGAGTTCGAGACGAGGAAGTGCAGAAGACGACCTTCAGATGTCGGTATGGCCACTATGAGTTCTTGGTTATGCCATTCGGTGTAACTAATGCTCCATCAGTGTTCATGGGCCTAATGAACATGATATTTCATCCATACCTCGATCGATTTGTCGTGGTCTTCATCGACTACATTTTGATTTACTCAACGATTGAGGAGGAGCATGCCTACCACTTACGGGTTGTACTAGACACACTCCGAGAGCACCAACATTATGGAAAGATCTCGAAGTGTCAGTTCTGGATACGTGAGGTCCACTTCTTGGGACACGCCATCTCTGAGGCGGGAGTTGCGGTGGATCCTGTGAAGATCGAGGCAGCGCTAGCTTGGGAGCCACCCAAGAGTGTGACGGAGGTGCGGAGTTTCTTGGGACTAGCTGGATACTATCGGAGATTTGTGCTATACTTCTCCAGAGTTTCAGCACCACTCTCAGCTCTTACGAAGAAGGGGAAACCCTTTGTGTGGTCAGATAGATGTCAGCAAAGCTTCCAGGAGCTGAGACAGAGATTAACCAGCGCCCCTATTTTGAGGCTTCCAGAGGAGGGAGTTGGGTACGTAGTCTACTGCGGTGCATCAGGGACCGGACTCAGATGTGTCCTGATGCAAGAGTGGGTAGTGATCGCCTATGGATCACATCAGTTGAGGCCGCATGAGCAGAACTACGCTACCCATGACCTGGAGTTAGCAGCAGTGGTCTTCGCTCTAAAGACATGGGGACACTATCTGATGGGCGAGTGCTTTACAGTCTATTCTGACCATCAGAGTCTCAGGTACATATTTTCTCAGAAGGACCTGAACCTGAGATAGCGGCAATGGATCGAGTTCCTCCAGGAGTATAACTTTTATATAGTCTATACTCCTGGGAAGGGGAACGTGGTAGCTGATGCTCTCAGTAGGAGGACGGGCATTCAGCTACTCGAGGAGGTGACAGAGCAGCTAGCCACTTTGTAGATATCCTTTTTGGATAGAGATGGAGAAGCTTTCCTTCAGTCACTCACAGTCTCTCCTCCACTACTATAGCGGGTCAGAGAGGCACAATGTGGGGACGCTGACTGTGAGACTCGGCGTGCACAGATATCCTCATGTCAGGCACCTGATGGTTTCTCCCTTTGAGCAGAGCACGACGTCCTTTTCAGAGGACGTACCTTGGTACCAGTTTCTTTACTGGAGGAGATGCTGAGAGAGTTTCACACTTCTCCTTTGGCGGTACATCCTGGAGTGGCAAAGATGTACCAGGACCTCAGACGAGAGCACCGGTGGCCGGGCATGAAGAAGGTTGTGGCAGAGTTTGTTTCATGATGCCTCACCTACCAACAGGTGAAGGCAGAGCATCAGGTACCAGCAGGCTTGTTACAGCCCTTAGAGGTCCCGGAGTGGAAGTGGGACGGGATATCTATGGACTTCGTGACTGGACTTCTGCGCACTTCCAGATGTCACGACTCCATCTGGGTGATTTTCGACCAACTCACCAAGTCGGCTCCCTTCTTACCCATCAGAGATCAGGGCTCGATAGAGATCTTGGGACGTCTCTACGTTCAGGAGATTGTACGGCTTCACGGTGTGCCATCATCTATCATCTCCGACCAAGATGCTCGCTTTACTTCTTGGCTTTTGGAGGGGTTGTAGGAGGCGTTTGAGACGCAGCTACGTCTGAGCTCTGCCTTTCACCAACAGACGGATGATCAGATGGAGAGGACCATTCAGACTCTCGAGGACATGCTTCGCACATGTGTCCTCGACTTTGGTCGCAGCTGGGAGGACCACCTACCCTTGGTGGAGTTTGCGTACAACAACAACTACCACTCCACCATCGGGAAGGCACCATACGAGGCGTTGTACGACAGACCTTGCATATCTCCTTTGTGCTAGATAAACCCTGGGGAGTCAGCACTTGTGGGACTAGAGATGTTCCGGGCCACGATTGAGAAGGTCTAGGTCATCCAGGAGTAGATGAGGACAGCTCAGAGCCGGCATAAGTCTTATGCTGACAGGAGGCGGAGGCCACTAGAGTTCGAGGATGGCGACCACGTCTTCCTGCGTGTCTCACCTCGACGTGGATTACGGAGATTTGGTCGAGGCGGAAAGTTATCTCCATGCTTCATCGGACCATTCCAGGTCCTCAGTAGGATTGGCGAGGTGGCTTATCGCCTGGCTCTACCACCTCAGTTGCACCGGGTTCACAACATCTTCCACGTATCCCAGCTGAGGAGATACGTGCATGATCTGTCGCATATCATTGACCATGGGGAGATAGACGTTGATAATGGGGCAACTTTTGCGGAGGTCCCAGTGGATATCGAGGATCAACAGGAGCGGGTCCTACGCGGACGATCGATTCCTCTTATGCACATCAGATGGCAGCACGAGAACCTCCAGGAGAGAACTTGGGAGCAGGAGGCTCAGATGCATGCTCAGTACCCACTTTTGTTTCCCTAGTTTATGATATATCTTTACAGGGATGTAAATCCCTGAGATGGGAGTGATGTAAAGACCTGTAAATTTCAAGGGAAATTTTTTTCATAATTTTCTTTTGGAATTTTACAGGAACGCGGTTTCTGACGGCACCTGATTCAGAGGCCCGGTGTGCCCAGAATCATTTTCCGAAGTTTGGCTTGGGTGCGTTTATTGAACGAATGAGCGGGTTTTTCTAACTTTTGAACCGGTGCTCGGAATCGAATTCCGAGGGCACCGATGGAATCGCAGCGCCAGTATTTTCTTAGAAACACCTTTTCCGAAGTTGCGTTTTCTCGTGTGTGGTTTTTAATTTTTGGGGGTTAAGTGAAGAAAATAAAATAAAGTGGTGCAACAGCTTTATTTTATTACACTTAAATCCACTTAAAGCCACATAAGCTATATTGAAGAGGATAGGATGAAATCCAAAATATCCTACCCTCTTGGTAGGATATTTGTGAGATGGGGCCCGCACGAGCCCCACTGTTTCTTTTCGTCTAAGGAACGCACCCGCGAAAACTCCTCTTTATTGAAAGTCAACTGGTGCGTTTTCTAAAACTCTTAACGCTCCTATTAATTGGACAGTTAAGACGTTACCATTAATTCACTGAATTAATGGTTCATTTATTAACTTGTTTTTAAAATTGTTGGCATGTTAATAAAATAAGACCAACACATGTCTTTCTTGAGGATTGCTCATTGAGAGGATTTGTAGAATACTCCAAGACTTGATATCTTCATCCTCCTTCGTGAAGAATGCGAAAAACGCGAAGAACACCGGCATTCGATGAAAGGCGACGAAGAACGCCAAACCCTCGGAGATCGACGACGCGACGTCGTGTACCGCGACGTCGTCGATTCTCCTTCCGCGACATTCTTCTACGACAATCCATCCCCATGGAAACCTTCGAACAACACCGTTTGAGGTAGGTGATTACGGATCTTTTAAATTTTCTTTGTGGATTTTATCCTCAACATGGATTTAATTCGTGAAATTAAATCTGTGTGTTTTCTTAACCCTCAAAGATCGTCGACGCGACACCGTGTACTGCGACGACGTGATGCCCCTTCCGTGACACGATGATCCTCTTCTCCCGTGACGATCAATTCAGTGAAGAACTCTTGTTCGATGACTATGACAAGGTAGGGGTTTTATTTGATAATAATATTTATTCCCATGGTTGTTTCCTTCTAAAACAAAGAACCCGGATCAACTCATCATCAAGTTGATTCGCGTTTGTTTTTATATGCGGGACGAGAATTTTTATTTACGGGAGTTTTTTTGGGATCTAGGTTCAATTTTAATTTATTAAAATTGTGCCTTGTTATGTTTTCATGTGTTGATTATTATTTCCTAATTGATATCACCTAACGCGAAGGGTACGGGCCAAACAAACACAACCCGACAACCCTCCAAGGATTTTTCGTTGATGCCTGGATTAACGGCGTTTACGAAATGGGATCGGAATGGCGATTGGAGGCCTTCGCAGCGAAGTTCGGATCCTGGGAGAGCTGTAGGCACGAACCGCAGGCAAAATGGACCACCAGAGTGCATCTGGTGGTCTGCAAAAGTTCCCGCTGATGCGCCCCGCCGGCACGGCGGCGCCGGCGTCCGGCAGCGGTCGGCCGCCAGGTAGAGGCGGCACCTGGCGCACCACAGGGAAGACCCGCCGTGGATGAAGTCGCAATGAAGAGTGCCGATCCCACGGCCGCGTGGGACTGCGGGGAAGGGACGCGGCCTTGCGCTGCGTCCGGTGACACGGAGCAGCCCCCGTGCGAGGGCCGCGGCTCCTTTGGCGCGGCTGCTCAGCCAGAGCCGAGCCTCCCAGGCAGGGCCGGGCCGGGCCGCCCAGGCCGGGCAGGGCCGGGTCGCGCCCAGCCAGGTCGGACCCGGGTTGGGTTGACCCGGTTCGGGCCGACCCAAGGGGAGTAGGGCCGGGTCAGTCCGGGCCCAGACCCCCCGTTTTCAGACCCGTTTCTCTCTTTTTCCCATATCATGGGCTACAAGCCTCCGATCGACACATCGTCAGTGGCGATGCGATCCTTGGATTGAGACAGTCGTTTCGGTATTTCACACTCAAGGTTTCGGAATACTTTGTGTTCGGCCGGCTTTGTTCGTATACGAAATCAATCGGGCCCTCGGAGCGGAAACGCTCATATCATGAGCTTCGGACGTCCGATTGACGTACCGTTGACTTTGATGGATTCCTCTAAGTGAGACGGATCTTTTGGCTTACTCCGACCGAGGTTTGGATGCAGGTGGAGTACGGTCGGGTTGGTTTTGACTTAAAAACCAATGGGGCCCTGGGACGAAAAGGCCAATAACTCTCAGACCGGGCGTCCGATTGACGCACCATCTGCGACGTTGAGTTCCTGTTGAAGATACGGAACTTTTGGATACATCAACTCTAGACTATGTGTTAGTTGATGTATCAGCCTCTCGGCTCGTGGAGAGGACCCTCCCGAAGGAGGTTGCTGTGTGCGGGAACCCTAGAGCTGGCTGCAACTACAACGACGACGATGACTGTGCAGAGATCCTCAGTGGATTCGACGACGACTACAGCACTCAGCGATCCTTTTTGGGTAAGTGCTACTGATCCTGTGTGGGTCCGATCCTGTGTGGGTCAGCGCTCAGCGGTCCTGTGTGGTCCAGCACCTACAGATCCTGTGTGGGTCCGATCCTATGTGGGTCTTTGCGGGGGTTAGTTATATATCGATCCTTTGTGGGTCAGATCCTTTGTGGGTCATTGCGGGGGTTAGTCACCTATCGATCCATTGTGGGTCAGATCCTTTTTGGGTCATTGCGGGGGTTAGTACCTATCGATCCTTTGTGGGTCCGACGGCTTAGATGAATCAGTGGCAATATCTTGTCATCTTTATCGTCATATGAAGTAGTATACCTGTGTGAGCTGAATCCTGTTTTGCTTTCCTATGTGGATTGTGTTGTTCTATCCTGTGTGGGTATACGTTTTTCTTTCCTATGTTGACTGGGTTGTACTTGGGTTTGGATGTTGGAGCCGAACGAGAATTGATGTCTTAGATATATGTATGGGCATATACCTAAGCAGTGTCGGATGTTACTTCGGGATTGTATCTTTTCTTTTGTGGATTATCCTTTATGGATTATGGGAGACCTTCGAAGGTCTCTGGGTCCCTACTGAGTAGCTTATACTCACCCCTGCACGGGCTATTCCCGCACTACGTTGTGTTGGTTGCAGACGACGGACAGCACTGGTCGTGGTTGAGTCTTGCGGAGCATGACATTACCTAGAGGTGGACCACTGGGTGAGACGTACTCGGAGCGGTCGGCTGGACCCGAGGAGCAATGAAGGATTTCTGTACCCACCCTTTACGTGGGATTTCCATTGGACAGATCGACGTTGCGGATTTACTTTATAGTTGTTTTTTTCCCTTTCCAGTTGTACATTACTTTCAGTTTGGGTTTGTATACTGGCCCACTTACTTTTCCGCACTTACTGTTGTTCCAGTTTTTACTTAGTGTTTACTTCTGCCTACTTGCTCTATGGTGTTTGTGGTTTACTTTACAAAGTCAATACCTTCCCTTTTACCGGGATTTATGCCTTGGTGCTAGTCTCCAGCCCCTGGCCTAATGAAGGCGATCTTGGGGTAGTCATGGAACGGGCCCCGAGGACGGGTCGTGACACATGAGATAAGAAATGAAGTGGAAATATATTAAATAATCTAAAATGTAGAACATGAAATAATTTTTTTTATGAGGATTCATAACCTTTTTTTCTTAGTGTGGATTTGGTAGATCTCATTGGTATATGTTTTTGATTTGATTTGATTTAATTTTGATGTTTACTTGTCCAGGAGTCCAAGTGCTAAGTGTGGTGGATGGGATATAGAAAATATTTTCAGTCAATTTACATTGTAGTTTATATTTTTAAATACCTCCAAAGTGTTAATTTCAGGTAAATTTCTTAATTTTATTATATTGGTGATATTTTGAGCTTAATAGTAAAAATGGACCATTTTGTATTTTTAACTATTTTTAATATTTCTGTATCTTGGCCAATACATTTTCTACACTAGTCAAATTTGAAAAATTATTTCCTTCCAAGATTTTATACATCGATGAATTCATTTATTCCTTATTGAACAAAAGTTGAATCAACTATATGGAAGATCAAAATATGCTCATAATATAGACCATGAAAATAGTTTATAGATCTGTTGATTTTTGGTGTGGGGTCCATAACTCCTTTTTGGTGGGCCTAATGGCATTGAGATTCGGTAGGTGGATACGAAAGACGTTTTGTAACATATTTCAATAATTATTGGATGAAGGAATTATCCATTTTAGTGGTCATTAAATCATACTAATCTAGAGGTTTACAACCAAGATAATTATTAACAACATTCAAGAATGGTGCAACACATGAAGAGGTCTTTTAATGGGGCTACAAAATGTCGACTTTCTAGGGAAATATTTTGGCTATACAATGAGGGGATATCATACCCTTAAAATCATCTCATTAAATCCAATTTCTTATGGGACACCAAGGAGGATAACGTTTCGACTTTCTCCCTTTTATTTTTTTTCTTTTCTGTAGTTTTGTATTGCCTTCTTCTTCCACATTCATCTCGATTACCCTTACCATGGTGGGGTAAAATTTTTGAGTTATTCTGGAAGGGACGAATTTCTATATTATATTTCTGGAGTTCCTGGACATAAATGACTGAAATTTCATTCGTCTTCAATGTTGATTTCAATTTCATATAGCATATTTTATTATCAACTGAAATCGTTGTTGAATTTTAATTCTGTTACTAATTTTTTTCATGTCAAAAAAATAATTATCTCCCTCCACTAATTTATTGTTTATATATGAAGGAATAGACCATGGATTATTAGTGAATTACTCAATGATCATCATTATGTGTAAATTAGGTAGTGAAGGTTCATGATTTTTCAGGGATAAACAAGAATCGGCTGGGTATTGCCCAAGACAATTGAGGATATTCATCACAACTATTTTGCACATATAAAGAGAGTTGGCCAAAGTAATATCATGGTAATGTTTTCTCTAAACATCATAATTTCATAAAGTAAGGGAGATGAAACAATTGTGAAAAATCCCTTTAATCAACTTAGAAGAAGAGGTTTGAATTCAATTGAGCAGGGATGATATTAAAATTGGGAAACCAACCACGACGTAATCACCATTTTAATATCATAGTTTTTAATCCTTTTAATATTAAATTTTCCTTTCATTCATCTTATTGTCAATTTATTCTAAAAACCCATTTTTACACTCATTTGAAACTGAAAAACTATTTTGTGTGCAATCCTCTTCTAGAGACATCCTAGGTTTAATCACTAGACTACACTAGGGAATATATAAAAATTATTTTGCCACACCCAATTATAGGCATCAGTCAATGTTTAAGCTTATTTTTTATGGGATTATGAAATTGGGTTTCTCTAGTAAATGGTTTGTATTCGCATCATTATTAAATGTGAAATTTTTACCTTTGGAAAATGTTAGTTTTGGGAAATTATTAAATGCATGTTTGACATATTTTTTGTAAAAATGATTCCAATGTGTATTTAATGTTGTATCATTTGGGTCCATTTTATGGTCCATGAAATTCATTAATTAAATGGTTTTGGGGTTTCCAAATATGGTTTTATATTGTATTTTGGGGTTTTTTCCTTAAAATATCATTTTTTAATGAATTTTTTTCTGCAAGGCCTTGTAATACATGAATTTTTTTCCATGAAAATTGAGGTTGTTTATTGATCTGTGAAAGAAATGCGAGACATGCGTGTTGACTGTTTGATGTGCATATGATTTATAAATTGAATATTCATGTGAAATTGGTATTTTGTAGATTTGTAATTTTTTGAACACAAAAAGATAAAATCCGAGTATCTAGGTGGGCCGACGTGTACTAGTATGCTATTGATTCTGAGGGGTTCCCTCCATATTTTACGTAGGATGTTTGATGATGACAACTCTAACAAAACTATAATGATGACGATATTTTGGACCAATGGTTTATGGATGATTATCAAACTAGTGTCTTGTGTGGATGAAAAATGGATATTTTTTATATTTACTTTTTCACCTAAAAACGAGGTATTAGATCCCACAACAAACTAGTGCCTTGGGGTGTTCTAGTGAATTGTGCTCATTGGATATTTTATACCCAAAGTTAGAATATAGTGTGTTTACTTGGTAAATTCTACAGCATGTTCATATTATTTAAAATTTTATATTCTATTAACCATCCCTCTGGAATAATATTTCATTTTTAAGTTACATCTCATTGAATAAATTTTAATAGCACTCTTGTTTATAAAACATGAATGTTTTTCTCTCATAATTTTTATAGAATGGAACCTCATTTGGAAAATAATATTTTATATATTGTATCTAAAACTTTAAATTGATATTTCTTTTATTTTAAATGATTTTCATTGGGAATAAAATATCTAGATAACCTCATTAGTTTTTATACTCATTCCTATAGTTTTATTCTATTTTTATCCCATGTGTTGGTTTTATCTTGATATTGGTCACTTTGGGTAAAGACTATTCACTATGTTGGAGAGTGACAAGTGGGGTCAAATGGTGTTAGTTTTGTCAACAGGTTTGGTTGGTTGGTTGTATTTTTTAGTTGTACTTTCGGTTTCTCGTATAAATAATGTTTAGTTCAATTTTATATAAATGTATGTTGGGTTGTCAGTTTTTTTCCAATACATGGTTCTAGATTATATTTGGGAGAAATTATTCCCTTGAGTGCTTTGTGGATTCCCAGAAATATTTTTCAGCCTGTGGGGATCAAGAACGCCCATTGGGCCTTTTCATGTATCAGTCCGGGTACCATGTTCTGGGTAGGCCTGGGTTGGTTCACGAAAAAAATGGTATCCGAGGAGGGGGGATCCTATTGTACAATTCATTTTAGAGCACCCATTTTTATTTGGGAGATGTCAATGTAGATATAGTAGGATTTTGGATATGTGAGGGATAGCTTTAGGAATATCTTCATGAAATCTAACTCATTCTAACCCTCAGGTGTCCATGGGATGCTCGGTTTCATTAGTGTCTTTGGTTTATATATATTGTTTGGTATTGGGATATGATATTGGGAGTGTGACTAATGGTCTCTAAGAGATGAAAGGGCCCTATAATGTCATGAGTAGGTAGGGCATGATACTATGAAGGCTCTTGTTGTTTGTGGGGTGTTTTATGTATTGCGGCTAACCATATGGTCAAGTCACCCACTAACACCGGTTCATGTTTGTGGGTCTCTTGGATTTTTTTAAATTTGTAATTTTTTTCAAAATCCTTTACTTAAAATTGAGAAAATGAGTTTTAATGGAATAGTTGGTTGTTCAGAAGTGAAAATTGTGTTTTCAAAATATAATATTTGAATGGTTTTGCAATGTTGGGTTTTGTGAAATAACTCTTTGCGATAAAGAGGAAATTATTTAATGGGAATGGATATACATAATCTATATTTATGATTTCATAAAATGGAATTTTTGGAAAGATTGGATTATTTTAATGTGATTCTAAATATTACATTAAATGGGGTTTTTCCTATTGAAATGTTTTTGAATATGATGAATTGGTTTTGGATATTTTTTTTGAGTGAATGGAGTTTTTCTATAAAGGGGTTTAGGCCTTTGTGGTTGCCGGATAATGAAAATAGACCTTTCTGAATTTTTTAAAATGGGAAGGGATATTTGGAATAGAATCATTTTTTGGGAAGTTCAATTAAATTAAATGTATTGGTTTTTTAATCAAATGGGTGCTTAGAGAAGTGTGGCTTGTTTTGTCAAATATGAAAATAGTTTTTGATTTAGTTGTTATTGTTACTTGGGAAGGAACATGATTCTTTTCTGGAGTGGTGATTGATTTTTTAGCAATGGTGTTTTCATGGGAACTCACATACATGGTTTTATAGATATATGGATGAATGGCTGATATGGAATATTGTTTGGGAGCTCAGGGAGGCACAAAAACATGCATATGTGTGAGACTTGATGAGACACCATTGGTGAATGAGAAAATCCACCATTTTGGTTTATTTTTTAAAAGTTTTTTATGCTTAAAAATTGTGGTGGTTATTATAAAATAATGGGTTATTTATGGTTTTTACTATATCAAAAAAAAATTCATTCTGTATGCTTCCATGCGATATCGAAGTCATATTTGTTTTGTGTCTTGATATGGGATCTCGTTGGCGGCTCAGTTTTGGAGCAATGTTCAGTTGGTTTCAGAAGATGTTTTGGATGTTGGGATGTGTCCAGAGATAGTTCCCTATTTTTATGATTTCCATATGATCATTTTAAGGATTCATTCCCAATGTTAAATCCACCTTTTTGAGTTATTTCTCAGCCCTTTTTTTTGAATTGAAAGCTTTTCTGGATTAATTTAAAGTACCTGTCCGTTATAGTGCCCTAATCAGTTGGGGTAGTTATCCCCATTGAAGTTGATGTGTTTCTTCATATATCTTATCCGTTATTCTTCTCATTAGTAGAATTTGAAAATAGTTTTTTGTGTCTACATGTAGTTGTTTAGATAAAAGTGTTTTGTTTGAAGAAGAGAGTTTCATGGTGTCCCTAGATTTGTTGTTTCAGCCTGGGAGTGTTATGTGTCACCATGTGGAATAATGGGGACAAGTTTAAGTTAGGGATTATAAAATCCTCACTACAAGGTAGTATATGCTTCATCCATCATTGCTCTAGCCATAGGTCTCGGAACGAAAATGGCGCCTCATCAGGAGTCCCAGGACGGTATGTAGTATTGCTAAGATTGTGCCACTACCATTGAAGTGAGGTAATTCCTTTATTTATTTTTTGGTTTCAATTTTAAAATGATTGGATCCCCTTCCATCCCTACCCCATGTGGTGGAGGTTTGGATACGTGGAGAGAGTGTTGTCCCAGTTCATGTCCCTTCCGTTCTAGAGTAGGGGGTTTAAATGTCCATGTTCTATTCCTCTCAACATGAGGTGGTAGGTTGTTGTGGGAGAGTTTTGATGGTCCTATATGGGATATACCTATTCCTAGATCATTATTAATTCTCATTTGTTCATTAATAGTTGGTTCTTAATGGTTGGGAGAACCACCATTGGTATGGTAGATTTTACTCATAAGAATTGGTCGAATTCTAGTTATTTCTTAATGGTGCAGAGTAAATTTTAGAATAACCTAGAATATATGGTTTTCATAAGTTTTTGATGTTTCTTGTGATCATTTGGTTCAATGGGAGATGGACCAACAATCTTTTTGTTGGTTTTGTTGAGGAGGTAGTTACTCGATCTTTCAGTTGATTCTCGGGAAGTGGTTGGGAGTTGGTGTTTTGGTTATAGTAAGAGTATTATGATCCATTACTGGTGGATATGGTTACATAAGATTCATATTATAGACCATATTGATAATTAATCCTTTGTTTTTTATCAATAAGTTGGAATTTTTTGTGGTTCTCTATGGGAAAAATCATTAACGGTGGGGAGATTTGTCACACCTGGTTTTTTTCATGTCTTGGTTTTGATCTGGTTTTTTAGAAATCCAGATAAATTTCCTTGGATTTAGATGAGTTGAATATTTAGTTTTTAATTTTCATCTATTTCTAATCATATCACCATGGGTACCCCATACCCTGATTTAGAGTTTTTGGAGAAAATGGTGGTTACTTAATGATTTTGGCCAACTTTGATCCCATTTCAACATTTAAAAACAAAATGTGATTATTTGATAAAACCATAGTTTTTCAACATTTTTCGATTGTTACAATTCCCATTTGGCCTTCCCTGACTTATTCAAACCACTATACCTTTCTGGATCCCTTTATGAATTCATAATAAGGGTGGATTTGGGATATTTATTTAGGTATTGGGATTACCCATGAGCTCATTTCCATTTTGTAAAAACTAAACGGTTTATTTTATATCATATTCTTTTTTCAATATTTTTCAGTCATTAAACCTCTCACATGATCCCATTAACCATATAATCACCAAATAGTTCCATGTTCCCTCTTTGGATCTCATCTTAGTCGCAGATTATGGAAATATTACTCAAATATTCTAAAATCTTCTAGATTTGGATAGGTGAAATGTTTCCTTCATGAGTCATTCAATTTTTTCACTTCTCCACCCAAATTGTTTTTCCCACGTTCGTTTAGACCTATGGATATTCTACAAGAAGTTATAATCCTTTACCATTCCTCTACAGCTGTTTATCTAATGAAAGATGATGAATTCAGTTGTTTCCAATATGAGATTCCTTCTCTTTTATCATCCATATTCCTTCACCTTCAACTTTATTTTGGTTTCTGATTATCTCCATGCCATGAACGACCAAGATATATCTTTTCCCATGATTTTTTTTTTTGTGTTTTTGTTTCATTTATGGCTGTTATTAATAGATCTAGTGTGTTTGGATCCCCATTTGGTGATTTCGAGAGTGATGTTCCATTCTGCCAAAGATTTAAGGTAGGATATCTATTTCATGTGAATTTATCATTTTGGTTCATCATTTTATTTAAATTATCACATTACATATAAATCTAGTGTTGTTTTTTATCCATAGAATAATTTTATTAGTGTGAAAAATTGGTTTTTAAGCCTTGTTTGGTGAAAACTAGTGTTGTTTTGTTATAAACACGTACAATGCTTTCTTACATAAATGTTAAATTTGTTTAAAAAACTGGATTTTGGTATTTTGAACATGGTTCCATAGCATGAAAAAACTTATGGAATGAAAATGGTATTTTATCTCTTTTAAAGTGATTAAAAAATATTTTTTTTAAATTGTATGTCATGTGTTCAATTAATTTCCCAGTTGGCTCTTGTGTACGTACTGTGATTTTAATTAATTTTTTGGGATTTATAAATACATATACAGCATGAAAAATAGTATTTTTGGGTCATTTTATTTCCTTTCAGAGTAGTTTTGGTTTTATACAAGAATGGTTTTTTTGTGGTAAATATGTTTTTCCCCTAGTTGATATGAAATGGCCGGTTAGGCATCCTAATAAAAATGGTCATGAAATGGAAGAGTAACCTGAATGTATTAAGGGGTTTATGTTATTGGTTTTATTCTATAAATGTTTAGTATACAAATATTTATATAATGGTATATTCTTTCCTTTGGAAAATATTTTTTTCATAAATTCTTAAAGGCTCCTTTGTCTTTTTTCTTATTAAAATGTTTTCCGTTTGTAATTCAGGTTCTATCATTTGGGGCCATTTTATCGTCAATGAAATTGATTTATTAATTGGTTTTTGGGGTATCCAAATTTGGTTTTATATGGTATTGGTTGGTTTTTGGCTTTATAATATTATTTTTGAATAAATTATATCTGCAAATCCACATTATACTTCATAATATTATTTTATGAAAATTGTGGTGGTTTATAGATCCATGTAAAAAATGTGAGACATGTGTGTGGGATGTTTGATGTGTGTGTTGTTTTTAAATTTAATATTCATTAGAAGAAGGTATTTTATATATTTTTTCCTTCTATTATAACAAAAAGGTAATACCCATGTATCTAGCTGAGCCTGTACTAGTATGCTAGTGATTCGGACGGGTTTTGTCCCTCTTTCAACTAAAACATTTTACGATGACAAAACTGAAAAAACTATGATGATGAATACATTAGGGACAACTAGGTTATGGATTATTCTCATACTAGTGGCTCGTGGGAATTAAAATGGATATTTTTTATAATTAATTCTCCACCGAGAAATGAGGTACTTGGGGCCCACAACGAACTAGTGCATGTTCCCTTGACTGGTTCTCATTGGATATATTGTACTCACTTTCGGAATACCATTTTTTATGTTACTAAATTCACCAGTGAGTGTGCTTTATTTAAAATATTCCATTCTCTAAGGATTCCCTCTTGAAAACTGTTTTCATTTATAAGTAACACCTCTTTGAAAAATAGTTACTAGCATTCTTGTTTATAAAACATGCAATATTTTGTTGTGAAATTTTTAAATCATTGTAACTAATTTTGAAAAAATATTTTTATATATTATATCTCGCACATTGAATTTATGAATCATTTATTTAAGAGTATGTGCACTAGGAATATTATATTGGGATTACCTTATGTGTTTTAATACTCCTGCCTACAATTTTCATCTATTTTAATACATTTTTCAAGTTTTTGCTTTAGTTCGATCACTTAGGGCAATGAGTATCTATTGTTTTGGAGAGTGACCAGTGGGGCCACATCGTGTTCATTTGGTGTTCAGGATTCTTCGGTTGGTTGTGTTGTTTTTTTGTACTTTTTCTTTCTTTTACACATAATGTTCAGTTTAGTTTTATATAAATGTATGTAGGGGTGTCCGTTTATTTCCACATCATAGTAATTATTTATATTTGTGATAAATAATTCCCTTGAGTACTCTATTGATTCCCATCACTAGTTTCAAACCCATGGGGATCGAGAACACCATTGGGGCCAAGCCAAGGATTTTTTCGAGTGCCTCGTCTAGGGTTAACCCTGGTTGGTTCTTGACATGTGGACTATTGGATGGTGATTCCACCAAGCCCTTCTAAATTAAAAAATGTGTTCCATGTATCCTTGTTAAGTAAATAACTACTAGACCCAACCCATGTACACATTATTTAAGGTATCGAACATGAACCTATCTTTTGTTACTCTGAAGAGTGTATCTGGATTCTAGACAATAAATAACTAGTGTTGAAGAATCAGATGACTTGGCCAGTAAAGGTAATTTGAGGAAATTATAAATTTGAAGAGTAAATGTGGGAGCCTGAGTAACTAATGATGAAATTCTACCAAAATCTTTTTTGAGGTGAAAATCTAGAAATTTTGAGTGCAACATTTTTTTAGGAGGGGAGAATGTAATGACCTAGAACACAATCAATGATATTTTCCTTGTTATTTTTATTCTATAAGGTATAGATCACATAATGTCCCATATGAAACATAATAAAAACATTATAAATTATAAATGAATAAAATTGGTGGTACATTTTGGACTTAAGGAACCTATACTGATGAAATATTTAAATAACTTTAGGAATATTAATGTGACACATGTTAATTGTAAAATGACCAATGAAATAGTAACCTCGCCAATAAAAGTATAAGTAAAATTTAATCATCCTATATTTAAAAATATGTTATAATTATTTTATATTATATGTAAATAAATATTTTAAAAATTAAAAAAATAAATGCTAGTATTTTTGGGACTCATAAATATTTGATAAAAAGTTTATAATTAATAAAATGATTTAACAAAAAATTAATTTTCATAAAATTTATTTGTAAATAAATTTTTGATTTTTTAATTATTTTAGGATAATTTAATGGGAAATTAGTTAATTTTTCATATTGTTATAAAATTTGTTATAAATTTAAAAACTATATTTTTCAAATAAATAATGATATTAATTAAAATTTTAATATCTCAAATTTCGAAAGTTATTTTAAAAAATAAAAGTTCATTTTTAAATTCTAAACATTGAAAAATGGTTATGGTGAATTTTTGGTAATTTTCTAAAATACATGAACATTTCATGAAAAGGAAAATACAGTAATATACGCTAAAAATACATTATGATTTTTATAGATTATTCCTTGAGTCATCGCTGCTATAATCACCATAATCTAGAACTTCCCATCATGATTTTTTATATTTTTTATGATAATACTCAAACTATTGATAGTCTTGAGCCAAAATAATAATCAAATGAATTAAATATTGAACAATCACCCCATCCACTATAAATATCACCCCTCACACAATCTTCTCCTCATTTATCTAAACCTTGAATCATGTAAACATTATCCACAAATACTATTTCCTAGTCTCAACCAACATCCATTAGCTCTTGGAATTTTTAAATGGGAAAACCTCTTCCCCTAAAGAGGTTGTCAAGGAGGATAATTCATGAGGTAAACCCTCTTACTTTGTATTTTTATTTCATTTCAATCTATTTTCTATTTTTATCCTCTTCTCGCTTCATTTATCTTAATGATTATGATAAAAATAATATCATATATAAAATAAAAGTATATCATTTTTATTTAATATAAATTATCAATCTCATTACTTTCCATTTTTTTTATTTTAAAAATGAAATCATCGTCTCATAGGTGCCTAAATATAACCATCATGGACAGTGAACTATCATTCTTTAATTTATTATTCAAGTCTAGTTATGAAAAAATTTTATGGTTGAGAAATAATATAAAATATTTATTATATATTATTTTTTGTTGTAGAATAATTTTATATACATAATAATAAATAGTAGAACAAAAATAGTTCATTGTGATCGAAAAACTGCTAAAATTTAGCTACATGTTTATCATTGAATTATTTTCTAATGATTCATCATCATATATATAAAAAAATAATACATTATACTATTTAAAATTGAGTTTTTTCATTATGAAAATTAAATTCAAATTATATAAATTATAATTATTTTTCATGAACTCCCATACTAATAATCATGTGAAGCGATAATGAAAATCCGAGACAAGAACACTTGATAGTGAAAACATTTAATCTTATATCATATCAAAAGGGACATTAATGAATGTATTTAAATTATAAAAATATATTTTAATTTCTAATAGGTTATGAGTGATATTATTAATGAGTTTAATTTAATATTATAGGTCCAAAAAGTTATGTGTTGAACATATTAAAACTTAATATAAGTTTTTTCTTCCCAGAACTCTGTTATCATTTGGGTTGTGATTTATTTCTTCAAACAAAAAGTTAATTAATCCTTATTTTAATATAGTTATTCTAAATTTTATATATATATATATATGTCTCTAAAATAAAATATCTATATCATTTTATCATTATATTATTGGATAAAACTTGTTATACAAGGTTCATTTCTCATTTCTTCTAGATACACAGGACCAATTAAAGGGAACATCATGATTTCATACCCATTTTCAAGTGTCATCCATAATCTATTTTTAGGAACCATTATTTTAATTAAATCATTAATTTTGTCAGGAAAAATGATATTTTTTAATTTCTATTTTTATTGAAATAGCCTTGAAAAATATAAATTAATTTTCTAGAAGAACTCTTCTTTCCAATGTTAAAAGGATATTTGTCAAGTATTCCACAATGATATTTTTAGAGTAATTTCATCTATTTTCAAACTTCTATATAATTTTATTCTTTATTGAGAAATATATATTATTTTATCATTCACTATATTATATTAAATGTTATGTGACCGGTTTGACTATGGATGTGCTATCATGATACCATTCGCCATACTACTCAGAATGGTTATTGGCTGTGTTGGGGAAAGATACTTATATTTCATTTTTATTTGTTACTTATGTTTTTTCCCATTCAAATGAAAAATTAATTGGACATTGTATGATATTTTTGGGGACCACTATATCCCCTTGATGCATCGGTAGGTCTCATGAGTCAAAACAGATGTGGACTTGGGTGAGGCCTTGCACTTTTTCAGATATGGTTTTGGACAATGCCTTAATAATTTTTAGTTGTATTTTTGATGGTTTTTATTATATGATTCATATTTATATCATTATTCATTCCCCATTTATGAAACTATTGATTGAAAGTCCATATTTTTTTGACTTCTATAATATCCATTATTTTATTTCATTATGGGGTTGTTTGACCATATTTTATTCATGCGATATTGTGAACAAGTTTATTATTAAATTAATGTGTTTTTAGTTATTCACCATGAATAATTTATTAAGTTAATGATATCTTCTAATATATTACCTACCCTTAACTATCATCTTATATCATCCCTTTATTACGTTTTATTTTCCCCCAGGATGTAGATATTTATATTATGAATGACTTGTAGTGATAATCTTGGATATGTGGATGTTTCCATTGAAATTTCAATATTATATTTCCTTTCATGTTGTAATGTAAATCTTATGTATGTATATGTGATTCCAAAACTACTGAAATATTCTGTCCTTTGGGATGTGACTTCCTTGATTATATACTAATGTAATATAATAAGGCAACACCATTGGGAATGTGGGGTCACGGTCTTTACAAAAGCACTCCCCTTCTAAACATATGGCCTGCTTGGGAAATCACTCTACAAATCTGCTAATTTCTAGAAAGCTAGTAAATATTATCATTAATAATCTCATGTTGGTGGGAATTCATGGGAATATATCTAAGAAAATATAATATAATTTCAACATTTAATTCCAAAAAGTAATTATCATTAAATATAAATCAAGGGATTGGTATTTATGGATATTTCAAAAAATTTAGAGCTATCATATATTATACACATCATGAAGGAAAAAAATGAATAGTGTTATAGAATGTTCATAATATTCATCCATTCATCATCTAAAATGTGGTATTAATCTCCACATTTCATGGTCCCTTTGAGGTCTCATAAAAATACAGTGTGGTACAAATGTTGAATCACAATAAAAGTACTCGACAATGTTGGTAATATAAGTATGAGTATGGTGAAAGTCATCAGTTGAATGTTGGAGTGATTCTCTCCCTAATTCTTCCACTTCATACCTAATATAGAGAGATTGGTCCAGATTAGTAATTTCTTCATCCTTCTTTTGAGTATATTCCAATGAGGATGATGATGGAGAAAGATCAGTCCTCAGATAAGAAATCATCTCCTCACATCCTAATATTTGCAAAGTGCAAGCATCTATCTCAGCATGATATTCAAGAAACAACTAATGACCCTACTTCAATGCCTTTATCATCTCCCTCATCTATATATCAATGGAATACAAATTTACAAGATCATGAAAACCCCTTTCATTGGTTTCTAGATCTCTTCGGTCCAGTATGATTTGATAGATAATTTAATACAAATGATGTCGATTTAAACCACCTACTCCCATGTAATGAAATAACAAGTGAATGTATTCCCCATCATCATAGAATTTTTCCAAGGGGGTCTATGTGATCAAGATTGGAATCTATTCCATGATCAGAAAAATATGGGTTGAATCCTATACAAAAAACCGAGGTCGGCATGGTAAGAAAATGACTAATCTGATCGATTTGGGTGGAAATGGGAGAAGAACCCCATATAACCTTCATTCAAAAAGAGTATCATATAATCCTATGTTAGTGGATTAACATTCAAAATAAATTTTTTTCACTATAGAAGTGGACATCACTCGAATGAGGTATCTTTTTTCATTGTCTCTTCATGACCTTTAATCAATTCCATCGTCGCAACTTACAACGGAATTGGAAAAGGTGAAAGGCCTATACATCTTACTGAAAAACTAGTTTAACACACCAACATGATTAGCTACTATCCAAGACTAGTAATAATCCATAGTTAGGAATGTGAAGGAATCTTTAAAACGCTGAAGAATAATCTCATCCTTGGTGTCCTCACCTGTCAGCATCCTCCAAAATTGGCAGATGAAACCATAATGTCTCTCCTCTCAAACACCAACCAAATATAGAGTGGAGACCGTTCTAATACATCCAAAATGATGAGAAAATAGATAAGGTGTATAAGAATTGTAGATGACTATATCTTCCACCCTAGTTATGATAACCCTATCTAGAAGGGAGGTCAAATAAGATATTTTTTCAAGGGAACCACTGGTATCATCAATAATGGGCCCATATTCTGCATAAAAGGGGATAAATTCAAAGATATCAAATTTTAGTAGTGATATTCTAACCTCCATAGGGATTATTAAAATAGTTGTAATGCTAGATATGATCAGAAATCTAATATAGAGAAAAATTAAATGTGTTTGTTTTGAGGCACCAAAGGCTGATCGTCTTTCAACGGATTTTGGAAGACAATAAATAGAGATATCCATATGGAATCAAAAAGTAAAACCCTGTATCAATCCTTAGAGTACTCCAAAAATATTTTACGGAACTAGAATGTCCATGTCTACTCATGAGGGAAATTAATGTCGAGACGGATATCCCATATTGAGTACCATCATTTTCCTAGATTATTCAATGAAGAGGAAAGTATACTCAAACAGCTCTATGAAATATGTTTTTGGGAGAAATAATAGTCTTATGGAATTTGATGAATGTGGGAAATAAGATTAAAATAATCCTAGGTTCGAGGTTTAATTATTTGACCATCCTCGACAATTGTTGGCTGAATGCAGTTGGGAGAATCAAACACCCAACAGGGTGGAAGATTAAAATCTGGACAATGAATGGTTGAATCAACATATAAACTAACCCTGCATAAGTGAATTCAATGAGACGTGGGATAATTCTAGATAATGGATGAAAAGAACTTCTTTAGGGTTTCTTTATCAGTTTGCATGTGATATTATGGATCGATGTTACGATTCTTGGAAATCATTGATCATTTATTGGACACAAATAAGGTACCTTGAAAAGAAAAATAATCAATTTGAAATTAGGTAAATTTTTTATGTCAGACCAATCGATTATAAAATCTTGTCAAAAATAGAGGCATGAAGGTTTCGGTAGCATCATGGACATCACATGAATCAACCAGGAACTGTGAATAAATGAATTTTTAATCTCCAGATATCTAAAGGACTCACAGGTCACATAACAACCTCATGACATCACATAATAATATTACCCATTTGGATACTCGTGATCTTGTTTCCTAGAGAAGTTCATACGAATCAGTCCAATTGAATGATCAAAAAATATGTCCAACTGAAACCACCACGAACATCATAGTACCTCATGGTAAACGTCCAAAAAGTATTACAAAAGTATGGTTTGTATTTTGATATTATGATCCCTTGAGTAGAAGTGTTCTTGTGGGACAGATCTTATGAAAAGGCTCGCAAAAAGATTCTTGAGATCAGGACTCGCAGAGCAGACTTACGATAGTAGCATGCAATGAAAACAAAGTCTAGAGAACTCTAAATAAGTGGTTACCAATGGAATTATTTTCCTTATGTCCCCTCCAATATATAGGGATTTTCATAGAATACCAAGCACCACCTAGTAGTCCAAAAGTCACCCAAGACACCAATTCATGACACATTCAAAGACTATGTTGGGTATTTACTTTCATCAAATATGAGAATGTGTCATTGCGAATTTTTCACCTTAGGGGGTGGGGGAATTTGTTAAAATCCACCAAATGAGAATCAAAAAATTAAATAGAGATTAAATACCTAAGTATAGATATTATTTACACTATAACAGAAAAGGAAGAAGAAGTTGAGACATAAGGAACACATGGATTATTAAGAGACTCGCAATCATGTAACCATTATATTATAACATAAAGACACCATGCGCAACACATAACGTGTAATGGATCCAATTGAACCCCCTATAAAAGAGCCCCAATATTTTTGAGATGGAGATCTGGACAACCATAAGTCACATGGTGGAATCTGGATGAGCCCCCCTAGTCCATATGTGCAGTTGGTAGAATGCACCTGTTAATCAAACATGAAAATCTTATTAAAATGGGAGGAAGGATTCCCAAAAGGGGGAGACCCCTTTTATTTGTAATGTACATGAGGACAATCACCAAAGGGAAGGGTGTTTGATGTTAGAAACATCCATGAAAATTCTCATTAATAAAAAACCATTATAATGTAATACAATGGAGATAAAAAGGGAGGAAGCAAGAGATACTTGTGGTTATTGAAATGCATGAAACACTCCCCATGACAATTCAAATTACACCTCAAGAACCCGAAGAAATTTCCTCCTCATCTCGCCAAATAATTTTTTCTTATATGCCTCAGCATGAAGAAGCCCTAGGATATATCTAGAAAATAGTATAATTTCCCTTCAGTAACCTCAGTACAAATGGATGGATTTTTACAATAAAATGATCATGCACCCCCATATGACCTATATTCATCACATGGTGCATCACAAAAAATAGAGTAATATTCCTTGACATTACTCATGAAATATCACATGACTACCAAACATTGTCACATAAACCAAGGTAATTAAATATGGATGGGGTGATACACTATTATGGTCTTAAAATGATTCATATAAATCAAGGAAGTCCACATCATAGTCCTACCGGACCTCCGGAAAACCCAACCTTGTCATACAGAAATTCCCAAAAAAGTCATCGAGTATTTCAGATAATCCTTTCAATTGGAAATTAGATTTCAAAAATTCCCTTGGGCATGTAAAAATGATAATAATAAATTCATTTTACATTTCTATGTGATCAAACATGCTTCCATTTATTTGAAATAAACCAATAATAGAGGTGCTGATGAGAGGGACTCGTGGTCATTGAAAATCAAGAAATGCCCTTAGAGTGGTCCAAAAAAGAGACATTCAAAGACATGTGGCACCATATCCTTTCCCTGAATTCATCCTAGAATCATGCTAGATATGAATAGAAATTATTTAATATTGTAGGTTGATTTGAAAATAAATTCCCTACTGCAACATGAAAAAATGGTTTGACTCTAGGCAATTTGACTCTTGGCGTTTGGACGCTCAAGTGCGACGGCTAGTTCATACTTCTATGAGAGGCCGATCTCATGACCAATAATTACTTCATCAAGTAATATCAAATATATAATTCAGAGAAATAATGAACCATACATAAGGTACATCAATTTATAATTCATAGTTCACATGAAGGAATGTAAGAAATACATCTGAAGAACATATTGCATGCCCTCTATATTTTGAGAGACTAAAAGAAACTGATACTAAAAAAACCTATGGACTTTTCAGTATAGGGGAAAGTAACAATATTAAAATGTGCAAGACATCAGAAAAAACATGCTCGATAGTCCTAATGCACTTCATGTGAGTCATCTAATGACACTCAAAAGCACTAGGAAATGACGCTTAAATTTCACAACACTCCTGCAAAAAGATATTTAGAACACGTGATATCCTCTCATAATGTATGAGAAAATCATATGATCTAGCTAGGCACACAAAATTTATCTCTCAAAACCCTCTAGGTCTATCTCCCAAATCATAAGATGTTCTTCAGATACATCAACTAACACATATAATGACTTAAACTCATGTCAGGTAAGTCTCACAGTTGCATTTGGGCATTACAACTTAGATATCTCCAAACCGACTCGGAAAGTCAGTTGAGAACCATGATTCCCTCGAGACATGACAACCAGGACTCGCAACACCCTATGGGAATATCACATGAGAGACATGACTCCATCCTGACATTATGGCTAGGTCTCGCAACACCCTCTAAGAATGTCAGCTAAGACCCATGATGCCCTCTAGGAATGATGGATGAGAATCATGATGCCCTACAGGGATGTTAGAAAGGATACATTGAATCCATTACATCATGTTGTACTAAAATTTTTGGAACCCTACATATGATTCATGAAAAATCATTAAAATGACACTAGGTAACATTAGTCAGATCATGTGACACCCCTAAATAAGCCAACCGAGTCATGTGATAGCATCCCAGAAAAGTAAATGGGACATGTAACATCTTATGGACAAGAAGGCCAGGTCGCCCAGGCATCCCAAGACAAGATAAATTTATCTATCCATGATGTGTAATCCTTGATCAATTGGGAAACCATAGTTTGTATAACCTCATTGAATAGGGTAGCCTATGTGTGTAAGCCCCGATAAAGGGAACACAGATGACTTGGATTCCTTGCATATTCCGGATACGTAGGCCACCTCTACCTGAGGTTCATGATCCATATTGATTATCTAGTAAAATCCTAGAATCTATTTCACATATTTAATGAAATGAAATTTATTACTTTCTGTCAGTTATTCTTTAAAACAATTATGGATCATGTGGGATTTAGGAGTTTCAATGATCATAACATCTACATTATAAACCTCTACAATAGTATGGGTTGGCTCAGTGTATAATACTTGACAAATAGAAATTTTAGAAATATAATTCCTATAATAATTAGGTTATATAGGATTCCTTCCTATGTACCAAGCTCAAAAAAACACCACATTCAGTGTAAGTCCTCTTTGGACTTGCACATCTCAACCATAGGGACCAAATTAGTCCCAAGTGATTATTACCTTACCTTAACCATCAATAGATTGAGAAATCAACTGAAGTATGATAACTCTAATTCATTCCATAACTAGAATATATTGGACTTCACTCTATGACCCATGTTCCATGATAAATATTATCAGGGAATCCCCATCACAAATGTCATATTTAAGGATAAATGAAATGATCAATTTTCATCCCTTGTTGGTATCAAATCATAATTCTGTTTAGTTAGTTTTGTAGCATCAATATTTCTAGAAAAAACCAGGATGAACCACTTCCATATCATCTAGCATAGTAGTCTTAGTTCCCAAACCTTAATTCCATGGTTTTCCCATGTTCTCTATTTCATGTGGTGGTGAGTTTTATCAAGTAAACATACAAGAACATATCATTACCTTTATTGAATAACACACTCAATCTCTCACCTCTGATATCCCTACTTGTAATCTCATGTTCAAGGAAAAACCCATATGGAAAACAATTTGGAATTAATTTGGAAAATCAAACATGTCATTAAACTTTTATAATAAAAATTACTGAAAGGCCCCATGTCTTTGGAAATTCCCGTTTCACATTCAAAACATCTAGGAATCCACTTTTCAAAATAAAAAACCATATATTTATATATATTTATTTATTTATAAAAATTACATATAGATTTTCATATAAATGAATGGGGAATATTATTAAATAAACCAAAAGAAAAAAAATAAATTATAATTATGAATCAAGGAATAGGGAACCTACTATAGAGAGGAACCAAATGTTCCACTTCGGTTCTAGGTGCTTTCTAACTTAAAGATGCTGCTCCCCCAACAATCATTTGCTATTTCGCATACACATGGGGTCACCTATAGCCAATTAACACACCATAATGGACATGAACATGTGATTGGGGATCCTTAAATATATGATTATATGCATTTAAAAGTCGCCACTCACCTACGTATGCATTTTCATATATATACATGAGATCACCTATACCCATATATGTACATTCACTGCCATTGATGACTATAAATATAACAGGGGAACCCACACACACACACACACACACACACACATATATATATATATACTTAATTATGCACACGTAGGTGAGTCTCCTTATACTCAGTGACTCCCAACCACGAAGCAGGGACCACGTACTAAACCTATAATTCAATATAACAATAGAACACTTAAACATTCTCTATAAAAATTCAAAATAACACATAATGTGTTTTCACCGATAACACACCCATTTATTATAACATGAGAATAAATCACCTAAACCATAATCTTCCTATGAAACTGGAGTGTTCAACAATGGAAATCAATGTCACATCACAAGTTCCAACCTGGCCTTCACCAATTTTATAATCATGTGAAAATCCATTTCCAAAACAATATGAAATTTCAAACAAAAATCCAAAGGAAGGAATAAAAATTTCCAAGAATAACCCCATAGATAAAGTGAAACTCTATTCCCACAATATAAAAATAAAACACCCCTTGTTTACATGAGAACCCCCCCCCCCAATTAAAAACAAAAGAAGCACATTCCTAACTCATTTGGCCTAATGCCCAATGATCAAGTTCATTTCACAATTTGAAACATCCAATGGAATTTTTATCAAACCTAATAGATTCATCACATCCAATTTCTATAAAATAAACTTTCAAATAGGCCATATGGGAATTTCCTCAAGAGATAAACCACTCACAAATTTCAAATCACCATTTGGAAGAAAAGTGAAAAACCCATTTTGAAAACGTTTACGGTCTCACCTCAATTTAAAACCAAATCCCATTTAAATGATAGTTTTCTCCCAAATGGAATCAAACTAGGAAAAACCCAATTTAATCACATTTAAATAATTAAAATTACCCAGATACATTTCCTTGAAGGCCTACCACAATTATGTATTCCAATCTAAATCCTAACATAAGGATTCACAAATCAACCATTTATGCCAAGGCCAAGGAATACTCAAATGGGTTCCAATAAAAACAATACTATTAAATGTATTTATAATTTGATGAAATAGTGAATTAGAAGGTCCATGATTTTTAAAACTCCAATTCGAAAAAATTTCATACTGTCACCTACCTCAAAGAGGGGAAGATCCAGCTGGAACACTTTGTCATTTGAAACCCTTGACGAACACTGCCCCACACTTTCACACACATGTATTATTATATATATATATGTATGTGTGTATGTATATATGTATATATGTATATATATATATACACATAATACATTATACAATATCCCCACTCCATGAGTAAAAATGTGCAAAGAAGGCATGAAGACACACACACACACACACACATAACTATACATGTGAGCGCAACACCTCAAGAATCCATCAATATTAGAAAACAATTCTAGGAACCCAAAATCACTAAGGATCCCAGATAAAAGGTGAGAAACACAACAGCAGAATAAAACACATACCTCAAGCAGCGTCGATGAGCTGAGATGAGACAATCCACTTCGTCTTCAACTGATGATACCATAATTCAAACAAAGTCGACCCGAGAGCCATTCCGCATACCCTAATGACAAAAGAATTAACAAAATATCTGACTTCTCGAAGTCCTAGGGTTTAGATGAATGGAATAGAGTGACAAAGAGGGGAAACCGGCCAAATTGAAGAGGATACAAAGGTAGACAGTCTTACCAGGAATAATAGAACATGATTTTCCATGGAACCAGCAGGAATTGTCACACCAAGGATAGGTCATGAGGGAGGTGAGGTGTGAGGACATGGGAGGGGAGGATCACCTCTTGCGTGATGCCTAGGGAGGGAATAACAAAATTGGAAAAGGAATTAAGAAAAATAAAAACAATAACAAAACATAATAATACTATTAATATTAATATTAATATTAATATTAATATTAATAATAACATAATAATAATAATAATATTATTATTATTATCATTATCCATGATGAAAATATAATAATAATCATTATTATTAGATAATTTTCCATTTACATTATTTTATTTCATTTTGTTTAAATTAAATAAATATTTAGACCATAAAAAACAAAAAGACTCAAATATAAATATAAAGAATCGCGAACAGAAGATACCAGGTTTCGGTGTGACAATATGAATATGTAATTCATAAGATTATTATGAAACCTTATTAAGGGAGTAGAAAAAATTCACACAAGAATATATGTTAGGAAATATATCATCGATAACAAATATTGAAGCCTAGAAATCCCAATGTTAAGGAGATACATGTGTGTTATAAGTTTCCCCATGAATGTTCTTAAATTATTCTGTTTGTGTTTTAAATCTTAATATATTCATAATTATTTTACTTTTATTCTAGGCAATGGAAATAAATATAAGGAATTAGTTAAAAAACTATCTGTAGATAAATTTGATAACCACCCTAACGATATTACCAACCCGATGTGAGAAATAATCACACACTTCATGATGATACTCTCTTAGCTAGCTCAGGGTCTAAATAGGAACCTAGATCTGAAAAATCGTCCAATACCCCATAATATGGGATAAGATGCAATCCAAAGCTTCATGCATCAAAGGCGTCATACTTTTATTGGGTCATCTGATCCCTTAATCCTGGAATAGTGGATCAAATCCATTGTGAATATATTATCCATCCTTCAAATCTATAAATAAGAGAAGTCTCCTTTGGTTGTTTATATACGGAGAGAGAATTTGATTAACGGTGTAAATTGATCAAAAATATGAAGCTTGGGGTAGGGTTCAAAGCGATGGGATGGGAGAATTTCTGGAAAATGTTTTTTGATAAATATTTTCCCCACACACTATGATTTAAATTGGAAAAGGATTTACATTCCCACTAGAGAAAAGGTGATTAACCTATCTCGTTATCCGAGGAAAACAACACAAGAGTTTTACGGTACACCTACATCTTTTTCATTACCCCTGAGTGCAATGCAGACCTCTTCTTTCATGGGCTAAATCCTAGCCTATGGAAATCCCTAGTGATGGATGACTTTGGTAGCTATAACGAAATTATCTGATGTGCCCTCAATGTCGATATAAATATTGACTAATCCCATTGGTATCAAGGGGATATGAGCAGTAAAGTGGAGATCAATATGGGTGGTCCAATAGATAGATCTAATGGTCCCATGAAATCTCAACATACCAGTTTCCAAATGTATAGATATAATAACTTAGGAGATTGCATGAAGGGTAAGAGGATATTATTTATGTGTGTAAAAAATGTCCAACTAGATAGTGATTTCCTAATGAAAAAACCTATCACTGTGATAGAGGAATGGAATGATTCAGTAATACCTCGGTGTATTGATCAATACTAAAACTTCCATGAACCATGCCATTTTTGCAAAACAATTCACTGATCCAAGGGTTTTAGGGGACTACCAATAACCTCTATGATATCAAGGGACCTCTTTGTCTATAACTACTACTAAATTCAATCCCAACAATGAAGTGGTGACAGGTATGGTAGTTATTCATTCCAGAATAGAAAACATACTTTTTGATTTTGGTTCTACTCATTCTTTCATATCACAAAATTTTGGTACAATTATTCAAACACCATCACAATGCATGGAATTTGAGTTATCGATGAATGAATAAAATGGACCGATGATTGCATCTCATTTATATAACTCCTCCCCTATCTCAATTTGTTGGATGAACATATTAGTGAACCTTTCCATACTCCCATTAGTGGAATTTCATGAAATTCTTGGCATTGATTGGATTTATTTATATAGAGGAAACATAAATTTCTGTGAGATGGAAATCACTCTCCGTATTAAGAATCAACCCCCGATTCTGAACAATTATAAGGAGGATGATGAATCCTCTTTAGAAAAATCATCTCAACCATGGATTTTATTTCCCTATGATAAACTCTATCATCTCAAATGATTAAGTATAAGGAATGAATCATAATTGAATGCATTCCCAGTGTGAGGAAATACATATATATGTTTCTCATGGAATTTTCTTGTCTTCCTCATAGCCAAGATGTTGAATTCTCAATAGAGCTTATACATGGGGAGTTAACAATATCAAATACATTGTGTATAATGATTATCATGGAACATGTGGAGCTAAGGAAACAACAATATTTTCTAATCGATCAACCAAATGGATCCCTATGAAGCCCTTTATGGGAAGAGGTGTAGGGTACCTACATGTGGGGATGAAGATGTGGAACAAAAACTAATAGGTCTTGAAATGGTCAAGGAAATGGTGGAAAAGGTTAAGAGCATTCAGTAACACATAAAGACTGCGTAGAATTGGAAAAAGAGTTATGTTTAAAATCATCAACGAGTCATATAGTTTGATGTTATAGACATAGTATTCCTCCAAATATCTCTAGGGAATGATGTTATGAGATTTGGGACTAAGGGAAACATAGTCTAAGATAAATTGACCCCTTTGATATCCTTGATGGCATCGTAGCAGTGGCCTATCGACTTGCACTCCCACCCAAAATATCTTGAGTTCATGATGCATTACATGTAGGACTCTTGAAGAAGTACATACCTAACCCCTCATATGTACTCAATACAGAGGTTGTACCACTGTAGAATGTTTTTTCTATGATGGAGTATCTAGTCATGATCATATATCATATAGAAAAAGTTATATGACATAAAACAACGCTCTATGTCAAAGTGTTATAGTGAAAATGAAATATTGAAGAAGTAACATGGGAACCATAGTAAATTATTAGATATAATTATCCTCTTCACTTTTAAGGGGGTGAAATGAAAATGTTGAGTGAAAATTTTCTAAAGGGGGAAGATTTTAATGACCCAAACTGTTATAAATAATGTCTATTATGATTTAATGTGTTATTATGTAATATGGTTATAGAAAACACTTTCACTTATTTTTTTATCCAATTAGAATAAAAACACCATTAATAATCTTTACTATTATTAATTTAGCTATTAAATAATGATCACATGATTCGTACAAATATAGGACTTTAACAAATCCAATAGACTCGGAAAAAAGGAAGTGATGGCCTCATTTAGTATATTCATGTCCTATCAAGCCAATATTCAGAGCATCTGATGGATATAGAATGTCTGGTCATTTCACTTGACCAATTCCAAGATTAGATCCAATAACATAGAATGATCAAAACCATTTACAGGAGATGTTCAAGCTCATCAAGATCAGAGCCGAAACCATGTTTACCGAACGGCCCCATGAAAGTCTCAACATCACGCACCTTAATATAAGGGCTTATATCGGTGTAATACAGTGGTATTTATATAGAAATTAATAATATGAATATTTATATTTTATATAATAATGAATGTATTTTCATTATTATTGTTACTTTTTAAATGATTTTGATTTTGATTCAACTAAACACAAATTTAATTTTAATGTAATATTCAAATTTCATAAAGGGATTTATTTTGATGAATAAATGGGTTTATGTATAAATAGTATTTAAATATAATGTTATAATTAATTAAGGTTTATTAATTATAAATTTTCATATAAATTCTATGAATTGAAATATACTTTTTATAAGGATTCAAAAATATTTACTATCAAAAACTCCTCAATTTTCAATAAATATTTAATCATATTTTAAAAGTAAAAAAATCACATATAATGAAATTTATTTAGAAAAAATAAACTATATTTTTGGTAATAAAAACATAAAAATTATCCAATTGTGTATTTTTCATTATTTCCAATAGAGTAAAATTTTCTGGTAACAATTAAATACCGTATAAATATACTATGTTTTATATTATATTTTAGGATTTTAATCTTATTTCACTATAAGTGTGACTCACCTCCACGTAAGAAGGGGTAATATTTTAATAATTGAGACCCATTTCATTAAAAAATATTAAAAAATACTACCCTTTGGCAGAAGCCATGGGCAACAACAATGGGAAGGTTTGGGGTATTGAATATTTAATTTGGTAGAGTCCAAAACCAAATTATTAAAAAAATACCTATATTCTCCTATATAAATCCCCAAAATACACCCATTTATCATCACTAGAAATCCTTGGAGATCATCATTAATCTTTCCTCCCCTCTCCATCATCATCCCAGGGTACCGAAAACTCTCAATAATCTCCTTTTATTTCTTTTGGAGCCACACATTCAGGTGAGGGTTCTTTCGATTCTCATATTTATCCAAGTTTCATTATAATGATATACCCTTTTATTTTCAAAAACTAATGTTGGGGTATGTTTTATCACCTCCCAAATAATTAAATATTTATTTATAAATAAAGATAGATCCATTTATCTCTCATTAAAACCTTCCATGTAAACTCATAACCATGCCGGAATTTCATAATCATATTTTCCTTTCACATTTATTCTAGATTAATTATTATCGTATGCCTTATTTTTCCTAATTCTATATGTGTGGACATATACTTCAATATCCCTAATACTATCCACGTCATTTAAAATATAGGAGAGATCCATTTCTCTCTCATAATTTTTTTTTCATTTCTAGGTGACATCGTTACACTACTGAATTTTCCCTGTGATTTTCCATGCCAAAAAATTGTGTTGTTAATACCATAATCATTATCTATCACTTTTTTTCACTATTAGGGACATATATGTTTTTATTTGGGGAATAAATGAATTTATTCTATATTAATTGATACGGGATTAAATTATGATAATGAATGTGTAACGCCCCGACCCTAGTTACCCAGAGTCGGTGCATTATTACATAACATTGGCATGATCACAAGAAAGATCAAATCTCGAAAGACCGATTGGTTTAGTAGCCTTGGAAACACTAGATATATTCATAAGTCTTACATTATACCATAAAATTAAAAACTACTACAACAACATATTGTCTCCATAATCCACACTCATATCCCCACATAATATCCCTGCAGGTCATTCATAATTTACTTCTTCACATCCTGGGAAAAATAAAACATAGAAAAGGGGTGAGCTCAAATGCCCAGTAAGGATAACAATATAGCGGAAACATTCATAAATAAGAATAAACATTTAAGGCAATGTATAAATAAAACAAAAGCCTTTCAAACTTGAGCATTCAACATAGTATGGCATAAATAAAATGAAATAATGCCATTTACATATTCACATGGATATTCTACTAATCGAATAATCACATGCAAAATCAATAACCAATTTTATAATGATGGAATGCATAATGCTAGACTATCATAACCACATAGCCAAGGACTCGTGCCAAGACTATAAATAAGATTTTTCCAAGGGCTTGTTCCAAGACACTAGTTTGTCTCATGAGACCTACCGATGCATCGAGGAGCTATAGAGGGCTCTACCTGTCACATATTAAGTCCAATGCATTCCCATATGAAAAGGTTTAAACATAACATAAATATTCGTATTAAAACTAGCATACGAAATGTCAATAAATTCACCATAAACTATGAATGGTATAAAAATAGCACATCCACAGTCAAACATATCATAAAACATTCAATACAATATATAAGTTTTGTATCATAATAAATCAACTTCAAATAAGCGTAAAATCCATCAAAGGATTTTGACATAGATGAAATCAAAACTCTTTTTAGAGAAATATCTCTTTTTATTTTGAAATCATTTAAGAGCCATATAAAATAAAAAATTTTCTTTTGAAAATATTCTTATAAGCTTGTAAGGGAAGCTTTGAAGATTTTATAACGGCGGAAAATAGCCGCACCCGCCGTATAAGTTAAAAAAACATTCTTACCTTAATCCTGTCGAAAAGGTTAAAAAGGACCTTGTTTTGAAAACGACAGAAAGATTACATTATAAACCACTTATAAAATTCAAAAAGGGTATAAATGACTTTAACTCATATTCTAGTAAATAGTAAAAATGTTTTGAAATATATTTTTAAGAAACATGGATATGGATGATAAAGAGATCCCAGTAGATAATTATGAATAAACAACCTCGGATAATGAAGAGATTGTGAAATAACCCTTACCTTGTACTTTTCCTTGGTTGGGGTAGGTTAACCTCCTATATAATGGTGAAATAATTGTTATTAAATTATACAAGAATCATATATATTAATATGATATCATATATGATCTTTTAACATTGATTTGTTAATAATATCTTTTAATTATCGTCGTTTCGGGTGTTAACTTACTCATTTTCTTTTATATGTTTTGTTACATAAGCCGTGTTTGTTATGGATAGGTTGTATATTATTCATATCCAGAATGATATCAAGTCCTTAAAAATCATTTTTAAATCATAAAATGATAATTATTCTTTAATGGATACGATGGAGAATGAATCTCATCGCGTTCGTGGAGACGGTAGTCCGTACGTACGCACGAGCGACAATATCATTCTTTTGATATTAAAATAATATATAAATGGATGGTATATCATATATACAGAATCATTAACATGTTATATTTATTATTTACATTAGTTACACGTCATTATTATAACCATCCAAATAATAATATATTGAATAACAATTACACCACGACGTGGAGACGGTAAGCCGTACGTACGCACGTATGCGGACATGTTATTCAAAGGGTGGATAGAATAATGAATATGGTTGTACCATATTTATAATAACATAACAGTATATATAATATACTAGAGTGATTATTTTAGAACGGTAATAACAAAGAAAGAAGAAGTGGAAGAAGAAAGGAACTTGAAAAGGGGTGGTGAAAACATTACCTCTTCTTCAGGTTCTTCCTTTTGATTTGATCAAAAGGGCTCCTTAGGTTGGGTTTCTGATCAAACTAAGGCCTCTAGGTTGTATTTAGGGAAGTTGGGAGAGTATTTGGGCAGATTTTGGCCGAACCAAAAGGATTTGAAGGCGTGAAGAAATGGGAAGGAGGAGTTCCCTTTTATAAGAGGCGTGAGGGGCACTTTTGGAAAAGCTAGAAATATTAATTTATAATAAATTCATATTCGGTTTATAATGGCTCAAAAGTTTATTATTTAAATGTTAAGGTGGGTATGGGTCGAAAAAATCTCAACCAGTATAATTTATACAGGTTTGGGTACTTATATTAACCTTATCTTTAAGTATTAACTCTAAGTTAATTAGTTTCACATTTAAAATGTCTCTTTGTATTTTTATATAATATGGTTAATAAACTTACTATATACATCCATGCGACCCCCAAGTGGTCCATTAATGATGAACCTATCATGATATAAGTCTCTTGGACAAACCTTAGATTTTTAGTAATTTAATATCAATTAATAATATAATATTTGTTTTAAGAACTCTTTTATGTAAATTTTGACACTATTCAATAGTGGATTTTTGTGAAACTCATAACAGATTTATTACTTCGAAAAAGGTAAATTACATCAATACTAATATATAATATTATCCTAGAAAATTAGTTTAATTCATTAAAAGTTTCATATTATATTTATTTGGGTATTTATAATATCAATTATTTTAATTTTTCACTATTATAGTAATTACTTCATCATCATTGTGTCATAAATAAATTAACATATTTAATGTCTAAAAATTATAAATAAAATATCATTATGTAGTAAATCGTTTTATCTTTATAATGAATATTTGTAATCTAAAATCCAATATATATAATCCTATGTAAAATTTTTTTTTCTAAAAGATAGATGCTTGTGTCATTTTTGTATTCATTATAACTTAATTAAAATAATGTGTCCCTATCACCTACAAGTGGCACCATGGGGTCCCAAAATCGACCCAAATATGAATATGGTCGAACATGTATCAACCAATAAGGCTAGGACACGTCTTAGGGTAATTTAGTATTATTATAATATAATTTTTTTAACCCTCATTTACCGGATTTACCCTTAACCATGGTAAATAAAATATTTACCACAGTAATTATTCAAAATGTCTAAAAATAAAAGTTACCTATTTACACAATTAGAAAATTCTGATTCCAAATATGGAATCCATTTTTCTAAATTCAAAACAAGGAAGTGGCAGAAATTAATTTAAAATTAATTCCCGCTGTCAAAACAAAAAGCGTGTTTTTAAGAGATAATAACTATCAAAAGATTGACACTTGTTTATGTTCGGTTTAATTGTAAAATTATGTCCAATGACCAACATTATATTAAATGGTAAAAATATATTCTAAATATACTTTAAAACCACTCAAATTCATAATTTATCACTATTAATTATTTTGATTAAAAAAGTTGTTTTTAATTAAAATTTAGTAATTTTCACTATTCATCAAAATATTAAAGTTATCTGAAAAGTACCAAAATTTCACCTTAAGCTAAATTCAATATTCCGAATCCAAAAATGAAGTCCATTTTGAAATAAAAAATATATATAATTTCAAAAAGTAGGTATTAATATTCATAATGGCTAGTTTGATTGGTTATGGTGTGTTAGAACTCGGTGTTGCGTACAACACACGCTATCACATTATTCAAAGAGAAGCAAGCCGTAGAAGATTGGGGTGTTACATTCTCCCCTCCTTCAAATAATTTCGTCCTCGAAATTAATAGAATACTTATCACATGAAAAGACTCAGGTGGTTCTTCATCATAAGTTCCTCGGGTTCCCACGTTGCCTCTTCCATCTTATGGTTTCTCCACAAAACTTTTACTAGACGCGTCGTCCGGTTTCTCAGCACTTGTTCTCTCGTATCAAGAATCTTTCCGGGTTCTTCGCAATAAGACAGATCGGGTTCCAGTTCTAATTCTTCATAGGTGAGTACATGCGTTGAGTCAGTCATGTATTTCCTCAATAGAGATACGTGGAACACATCGTGAACTTTGGAGAGACTTGGCGGCATTGCCAATCAGTAAGCTACAACCCCAATTCGTTCTAGAATTTCGAAATTTCCGATTTACCTGGGACTCAATTTACCTTTCTTACCAAAATGTATGACTCCCTTCCATGGATATACCTTTAGGAAAACATGATCACCGACTTGAAATTCCAAATCCTTCCTTCTATTATCGGCATATCTCTTCTTCCTACTTTGAGCTGCTTTGATGTGATTTTGGATTACCTTCACCTTTTCCATCGTTTCCTCCACCAGTTCTAGACCTACAAGTTTTCTTTCACGGACGTCATCCCAACAGGTTGGTGTACGACATCTCTTTCCGTATAAAGCTTCATATGGTGCCATCTGAATACTCGAATGGAAGCTATTGTTATAAGAAAATTCTACCAGAGGTAAATATTGATCCCACATACCCAGAAAGTCAAGTGAGCAAGATCTCAACATGTCTTCTAAGGTTTGAATAGTCTGTTCTGATTGTCCGTCTGTCTGAGGATGGTAAGCAGTGCTCAAATGAAGTTCAGTATCCAGGGATTTCTGAAGACTTTTCCAGAATCATGAAGTAAAACGGGGATCACGATCAAAAAAATCGATAGGGGTACTCCATGAAGTCTCACAACTTCATTAATATATAGTCTTGCTAGACGTTCCAGGGGTAGATCTTCTCTTATAGCAAGAAAATGTGCTGACTTGGTAAGACAATAAATAATAAGCCATATTTCATCGTTCCTTCTAGGAGTCTTTGGTAGCCCCATGACAAAGTCCATCGTAATATTCTCCCATTTCCACTCCGGTATGGGAAGAGGTTGCATGACTCCTCCAGGCCGTTACCTTCTAGCTTTCACTTGTTGAAAAACCATACATCTTGACACAAAATCAGCAATCTCCCTCTTCATGTTGTCCCACCAAAAATGTTCCTTCAAATATCTATACATTTTGGTGCTCCCAGGGTATATAGAGAAATTTGAACTATGAGCATCATCCAGCAATTCCCTTTTTAGATCAGGTAAATCGGGAACACAAAGTCTCTTCCCGAATTTCAAAATTCCATCTTCATACACAAAGTCTCTCAATCTCCCATCATTCACAGCTTTAATCATCTTTTTAAATTCTTCATCATCGGTCTGAGAACTCTTAATCCCTTCTAGTAAAGATGGTTTGACAACCATTTGAAAAAGAATTGATGTTTCACCTTCCCTAGTTATTCCCATGTCCATCTTCACTAGATCCATGAAAATTGGATCCCTTTCAATTCTCATATTGTTCCAAACTCCATGGTCTTTTCTGCTCAAAGCATCTGCCACCTTGTTTGCCTTCCCCGGGTGGTAGTGTATCGTGCAATCATAATCCTTGAGTAATTCAAGCCATCTCCTTTGCCTCATGTTGAGTTCTTTTTGTGAGATAATATACTTCAAACTCTTGTGATCAGTATAAATCTCACATTTTTCACCATAGAGGTAGTGCCTCCATATCTTCAAAGCAAAGATCACAGCTGCTAACTCGAGATCATGAGTAGGATAGTTTTTTCATGAATTTTCAACTGTCGTGATGCATAGGCAATAACCCTATCATTATGCATAAGGACACAACCAAGTCCTTTCTTCGATGCATCACTATAAATAACGAACCCATCATTCCCAGATGGTAGAGTCAATATAGGAGCATTGAATAATCTTCTCTTCAGTTCTTCGAAACATTATTCACACTCTTTTTTCCAAACAAATTTAACCCCTTTACGTGTGATCTTCGTTAATGGGTTAGCCAATCGGGCAAAATTCTGGACGAAACATCGATAATAACCTGCCAAACCAATAAAACTGCGTACCTCAGTTATACTCGTAGGTTTTGGCCATTCTTGGATTGCCTTGGTCTTAGAAGGATCAACAGAGATTCCATCTTTAGAGACAATATGGCCAAGAAAAGAAATCTCCTGAAGCCAGAATTCACACTTGCTAAACTTCCCATATAATTCATGCCTCCTCAGAGTCTTCAAGGTAATGTTCAAGTGATTTTCCTGATCTTTGTAGGTTTTGGAGTATACCAAGATATCTTCAATAAATACCACAAAAAATTCATCGAGATACTCCTTGAAAACTCTATTCATCAGATCCATGAATACAGAGGGTGCATTAGTCAATCGAAAAGGCATTATAGTAAACTCGTAATGCCCATACCTGGTTCGAAATGCTGTCTTCGGAATGACTTCCTTCTTTACACACAACTGATTGTATCCAGATCGAAGGTCAAACTTTGAAAAGTATCGAGCTCCATGCAGTTGGTCAAATAAATCATCAATGCGAGGTAGGGGATACTTGTTCTTTATCGTTATAGCATTGATCTCCCTGTAGTCGATACATAACCTCATAGATACATCTTTCTTTTTAACAAAAAGAACAGGGGCTCCCCATGGAGAAACAATAGGGCGAATAAATCCTTTATTACTCAATTCCTCTAGTTGCTACTTTAGTTCGACTAACTCTATAGTGGCCATTCTATAAGGGGTCTTCGATATAGGCCTTGATCCCGGAATTAAATCAATGGAAAACTCAACTTCTCGTTCTGGAGGATGTCCAGGTAAATCTTCCAGGAATACATCTAAAAATTCTTTCACAACAGGTACATCCTCTATTTGAACATTCCTTTTCTCACCGACAGTTATTTCATTCTCTTCCTCCCCAATAATTGAATTCAGTTGATCTACTGGGGGTGGATCTAATTATGAACTAGGTGGTGACGATTCTGCTCTAAAGATAAGGTGTTCCTTATCATTATCATCAAGAATCTTAACCTCTTTCTTCTTACAATAAATATTTGCATCATAGTCCGAAATCCAGTCCATACCGAGGATTATATCAAACTCAATCATAGATATGATGATGAGATCAGCAGATAAAGAACATTTATGTTCTCTAATGGGGACTGATTCACAAAACTTTGTTGCAATGATACTTCCCTTAGGAGTTTTAACTGACAACTCCCTTGTTAAATCAAATTGGAAATATCTATTTTTATTAGGAAACTGGGAATATATGAAAAAATGCGATGATCCAGAATCAAATAATGCATTTTCTAAACTTGAGGAAACCATTAAATTACCTGCCACCACGTCTTTCGAAGCTTATACCTCAGCAGTAATGATAGCATAAGCCTGGCCTTGATCCCTTGGACTTTTCTGAGGTAAGTTCTCCTGACGCTTAGGACATTCATTTGCATAATTCCCCATCTCCCTGCAATTGTAGCACTGAACATTGGTAGCTTTCTTCTTCCCTTTGCAATCACGAGCTTGGTGGCCTTTTTCACCACACTTGTAACAGACTCCCATTCCCTTCAAGCAATAACCAGGGTGTTTCTTCCTGCATTTACCATAGGATGGATATTCAACCTTTCCCTTCTTCCCCTTATTTCTATTCCCTGATTGATCAGTAGGTCTCTTCTTCTCTTGCTTTGCTTTAAAGTCATAATACTTAGAGAATTACTTTTCGGTCTTGATAGCACATGGGACAATGTCTTCGTATGACGAAAAGGATTGTGAGACTAATGCTCGACGGAGAAATGGTTTTAACCCCTCAAATAAACGATCAATATTACTTCTTGGGTTACGTATATAATCTCCAGCATACCTTTCTAACCTTGTAAAGTTAGCCTCATACTTTGTGACATTCTCATCCTCCTTTTGTCTCAGACTCAGAAATTGCCTTTCCATATCTGCTCGATGGTCGTGAGGAAAGTATTTTTCTAAAAACAGATCTTTGAACTCCCTCCATTCCATTTTTTATACTTCATCATCTTCCTTCATGTTTTGAATCAATGACCACCATTGATTAGCATCTCCAGTGAGGCGGTAAATAACCATGATAACTTTTTCTCTTTCACTGCTCCCCAAAGCCTGAAATATTTTCTCTAGGGAATTTATCCATTGCTCAGCTACTAAGGTATTTGTACTCCCATTGAACTTTGGTGGTTGTTTCCTCATGAATCGATCTAACATTGAATCTCCACGCTGTGGATCAGGGTGCTCCATACGGGTAAGGTTATTATTCATAACCTGAGTAAGTTGTCCCAGTATGGTGATTAGCTGATCAACACCAGTTGCATCACCAGCTCCACTATAATTATCTTGAGTAGGAGGGAAATCCCTACATGGAGTGTGTGCATTGATACAGTTGCCATTTCTTCCACTAGGCGCTATTTCTAAACAATGGCATAAACTAGATCAGTTTATGAATCAAATTACATAATCCCATACTTATAAAACACTTAACATAAATTGAACTATTTATGGATATAATCCATAAAAATATTTTCTTTGAGGAAGTATATACTCATAAACCCTTCATAATTATATGTAAAGAAAATGAGAGTTATCCTAAGCATATCCCCCAGGAGTGTCGTAACCAAGAGTGCAACAAGGCCCATTGTCGTTCCCCGGTTCCCATTCGAGTCTAGCTCAAAGCGGTGTTTTTGGGTTTTACCCCTAGGTACATCTGTGCCAGAGCCGCCTCTACCTGCTCATATCCAGACAAGGATGTATTGCTCGGAAAACTCACAAAATCTCTACAATACCAAATTCTAGGAAGTTCTTCTATACTAATCCTCAATGTTCATCTTAGGTCTACGTGCTCTACTAAGAGTTTATCTAAATCTACCTTCCAAGGTTTGTACTAAACTTCCTCTGATACCAACTGTAATGCCCCAACCCTAGTTACCGAGAGTCGGTGCATTATTACATAACATTGGCATGATCACAAGAAAGTTCAAATCTCAAAAGACTGATTGGTTTAGTAGCCTTGGAAACACTAGATATATTCATAAGTCTTACATTACATCATAAAATGAAAAACTACTACCACAACATATTGTCTCCATAATCCACACTCATATCCCCACATAATATCCCTGCAGGTCATTCATAATTTAATTTTTGACTTCCTGGGAAAAATAAAATGTAGAAAAGGGGTGATCTCAAATGCCCAGTAAGGATAACAATATAGCGGAAACTTTCATAAATAGGAATAAACATTTAAGGCAATGTATAACTAAAACAAAAGCCTTTCAAACTTGAACATTCAACATAGTATGGCATAAATAAAATGAAATAATGCCATTTACTTATTCACATGGATATTCTACTAATCGAATAATCACATGCAAAATCAATAACCACTTTCATAATGATGGAATGCATAATGCCAGACTATCATAACCACATAGCCAAGGCCTCGTGCCAAAGACTATAAATAATATTTTTCCAAGGCCTTGTTACAAGACACTAGTTTTTCTCATGAGACCTACTGATGCATCAAGGAGCTATAACGGGCTCCACCCGTCACATATTAGGTCCAATGCATTCCCATATGAAAAGCTTTAAACATAACATAAACATTCGTATTAAAACTAGCATACGAAATGTCAATACTTTCACCATAAACTATGAATGGTATAAAAATAGCACATCCACAGTCAAACATATCACAAAACCTTCAATACAATATAGAAGTTTTGTATCATAATAAATCAACTTCAAATAAGCGTAAAATCCATCAATGGATGTTGATATAGATGAAATCAAAACTTTTTTTAGAGAAATATCGCTTTTTATTTTGAAATCATTTAAGAGCCATATAAAATAAAACATTTTCTTTTGAAAATATTCTTATAGTCTTGTAAGGTAAGCTTTGAAGATTTTATAACGGTGAAAAATAGCCTCACCCGCCGTATAAGTAAAAAAAAAATTCTTACCTTAATCCTGTCGAAAAGATTAAAAAGGACCTTGTTTTGAAAACTACGGAAAGATTCCTTTATAAACCACTTATAAAAGTCAAAAAGGGTATAAATGACATTAACTCATATTCTAGTAAATAGTAAAAATGTTTTGAAATATATTTTTAAGAAACATGGATGTGGATGATAAAGAGATCCCCGTAGATAATTATGAATAAACGACCTCGGATAATTAAGAGATTGTGAAATAACCCTTACCTTGTAATTTTCCTTGGTTGGGGTAGGTTAACCTCCTATATAATGGTGAAATAATTTTTATTAAATTATACAAGAATCATATATATTAATATGATATCATATATGATCTTTTAACATTGATTTGTTAATAATATCTTTTAATTATCGTCGTTTCGGGTGTTAACTTACTCATTTTCTTTTATATGTTTTGTTACATAAGACGTGTTTGTTATGGATAGGTTGTATCTTATTAATATCCATAATTATATTAAGTCCTTAAACATCATTTTTAAATCATCAAATGATAATTATACTTTAATGGATACGATGTAGAATGAATCTCATCGCGTTCGTGGAGACGGTAGTCCGTACGTACGCACGAGCGAAAATATCATTTTTTTGATATTAAAATAATATATAAATGGATGGTATATCATATATACATAATAATAAACATGTTATATTTATTATTTACATGAGTTACACATCATTATTATCCCCATCCAAATAATAATATATTGAATAACAATTACACAACGACGTGGAGACGGTAAGCCGTACGTACGCACGTATGGTGACATGTTATTCAAAGGGTGGATAGAATACTGAATATGGTTGTACCATATTTATAATAACATCACATTATATATAAGATACTAGAGTTATTATTTTATAATGGTAATAAAAAAGAATGAAGAAGTGGAAGAAGAAAGGAACTTGAAAAGGGGTAGTGAAAACATTAACTCTTCTTCAGGTTCTTCCTTTTGATTTGATCAAAAGGGATCCTTAGGTTGGCTTTCTGATCAAACTAATGCCTCTAGGTTGTATTTAGGGAAGTTTGGAGAGTATTTGGGTAGAGTTTGGCCCAACCAAAAGGCTTTTATGGTGTGAATAAATGGGAAGGAGGAGTTCCCTTTTATAAGAGGGGTGAGGGGCACCTTTGGAAAATCTAGAAATATTAATTTATAATAAATTCATATTAGGTTTATAATGGCTCCAAAGTTTATTATTTAAATGTTAAGGTGGGTATGGGTCGAAAAAAAACTCAACCAATAGAATTTAGACAGGTTTGGGTACTTATATTAACCTTATCTTTAATTATTAACTCTAAGTTAATTAGTTTCACTTTTAAAATGTCTCTTTGTATTTTTATATAATATGGTTAATAAACATACTATATACATCCAAGCGACCCGAAAGTGGTCCATTAATTATGAACCTATAATGATATAAGTCTCTTGGCCGAACCTTCGATTTTTTTGTAATTTAATATCAATTAATAATATAATATTTTTTTTAAGAACTCTTTTATGTCAATTTTGAAACTATTCAATAGTTGATTTTTTTGAAACTCATAACAGATTGATTACTTCGAAAAAAGTAAATTAAATCAATAATAATATATAATATTATCCTAGAAAATTAGTTTAATTCATTAAAAGATTCATATTATATTTATTTGGGTATTTATAATATCAATTATTTTAATTTTTCACTATTTTAGTAATTACTTCATCATCATTGTGTCATAAATAAATTAACTTATTTAATGTCTAAAAATTATAAATAACATTTCATTATGTAGGAAATATTTTTATCTTTCTAATGAATATTTATAATCTAAAATCCAACATATATAACCCTATGTAAAAATTGTTTTTCTAAAAGATATATTCTTGTGTCATTTTTGTATTCATTTTAACTTAATTAAAATAAAGTGTCCCTATCACCTACAAGTGGCACCATGGGGTCCCGAAATCGACCCAAATATTCCTATGGTCGAACATGTATCAACCAATAAGTCTAGGACACGTTTTAGGTTAATTTAGTATTATTATAATATTATTTTTTAACCCTCATTTACCGGATTTACCTTTAACCATGATAAATAAAATATTTACCGCAGTAATTATTCAAAATGTCTAAAAATAAAAGTTACCTATTTACACAATTTGAACATTCTGATTACAAATATGGAATACATTTTTCTAAATTCAAGACACAGAAGTGGCAGAAATTAATTTAAAATTAATTCCCGCTGTCAAAACAAAAAGCGTGTTTTTAAGAGATAATAACTATCAAAAGATTGACACTTGTTTATGTTCGGTTTAATTGTAAAATTATGTACAATGACCAAAATTATATTAAATGGTAAAAATATATTCTAAATATACTTTAAAACCACCCAAATTCATAATTTATCACTATTAATTATTTTGATTAAAAAAGTTGTTTTTAATTAAAATTTAGTAATTTTCACTATTCATCAAAATATTAAAGTTATCCGAAAAGTACCAAAATTTCACCTTAGGCTAAATTTGATATTCCGAATCCAAAAATGAAGTCCATTTTGAAATATAATATATATATAATTCCAAAAAGTAGGTATTACTATTCATAACGGCTAGTTTGATTGGTTATGGTGTGTTAGAACTCGGTGTTGCGTACAACACACGCTATCACATTATTCAAAGAGAAGCGTATCGTAGAAGCTTGGGGTGTTACAGAATGAATCCAGGTTTTATGAATTATTTGGAACACCTAAGCATGAGAATGAAATTAAAGTGATGGGTACACTTGAAATTATATAGCACTTCAATGCATTGGGTAATTTTATGTTTCATGATATGTCATGTAGGTATAAGTATATTCTGGATTCCATTAGGAGAATTTTTCCACCATAAAGTCATGGAGATTTAGACATGTCTAATTTTTATGATGTAGTGTTTTGGGTTTTCCCCACATTTCCTATGTTATGATTATCAAGCTATATCATGGCTTATTATTCTTGTTCCTTTATGCCTCATTGGTAAGCCTTGTATGTAATGTATTATTATCTTAATGTTCTTTCATGTTTATTACCTTACTAGATTTTTTTTCTCACCCCAGTCTTATGTATTTACCTAGGTTATCCAATGTAGTTTTATACTCAAGAATGTAAAATATTTTTTCAATGCAGATGTTGTAATTCTTATTTAATGTTCTAATATAGTGCAACTAATTCCCGAAGACACTAGACATATCTATCTTTTATGTTTTATTATGTGTAATTATATATGGTTAAGTCGTGAATTATTGTTTAATAATATAAGGTTTGTTATATGAACATTTTAGTTTTCCATGATTCAATTTTGGTGGTTAAGAACAACATGAAAAATGGTTCTCATAGAACACAGGAATATGTGACATAATTCGATTACATTGTATTAAAAAATCTATGATATCTAAAATCCATTATAGCTAGCATATGGTTAACTGTTTTAAAAAACTAGAATTTTTTAAATGAAATTTCCCTTCATATAATTATAATATACATACATAAGATAGGGAATAGAATGAAAACATTATTCTCACAAATTAATAATGATACATTAGTAAGAAAATTTAATAAAAATTAAGCCAAATATTATAGTGGGCTAATAAATAATAATTAAGCTAACAAAAATTGAATAATTCAGTTATGTTCGATCCACGTGAATAACTACACACATGAAAAAATGTGTCGGGAATCAAATATTTTTAATAACAATATAATTATTTTAAATATGATAATATATATATATATATATCTTTATGAAAAAATAATTTTACTAAACAAGATCTAATAATAGGAATTAAAGAACCCATATTATCATTATAAGTATCACCATTGGAATATTAATCTGGCCTTTTGGAATAATAATATGACCATTAGAATAGTAATCTCTCTTATGAAGTTATATAATAAAATTTAGATATCTTATCAATAAAGATTGATATTTTCTTATTTTATATGTAAATATATTTTTTAAAAATGATAATTTATGTGAAGGTCTTTTTGTAAAATGTAAATGTTTATTTATAAATTTGTAGTTTATATAATGATTTAAACAAAAATTTATTTCAAAAAAATAAGTCTCTAAATTAATTTTTTTATTATAACTATTCGATAATTTTATCTGACCTTAATTATTATTTAATGTGATCAATAAATGATTTTCAAATTAAAAATATATATTTTTCGAATAAATGGTGATTTTATTTAAAAAAATAAATTTACCATATTTAGTACATTATTTTCATAAAATGATTTTTTTAATACACATATCAAAATGGTTAGGGTGGATTTTTGACATTTTCCTAATGTAATTAAATTTTTGGGGAATAGCTAAATTCAGTAATTTACGGTATTTAACATTATAATATAGATACATTATCTTTTCAGTCCAATATAATGATTAAAACCATTTTTTGAAATATACTGAAATATTTACTATATTTATTCATAAGAATCAACACTATTTGTAGTCTTCAATGAAAATATTAAAAAAATTAATATAAAAATCCAAACACCCTACCACCCCTTTTAAATACCACCTCTCATCGTCCCTTCTAATCAAGTCAATATTATATTTAATTAACTTAACAAAACTCTTCCCCATCTCCAAGGGATCTGGTTTTCAAAAAATTACCAACTCTATGTTCCATAATGGGTCCTTCGAGATGGTGATTTTCAAGAGGAATCTTTCTCAAACCATATCTTTTAATTTAATTTTTTATTCTACCTTATCCTCAACTCATTAATCAATAAGAGAATAGAAAATATATTATCCTATATATAAATTAATTTTATAGTGATAAGGGAATATATTTTTTTTCTCACTCTTCTCATCTCTTATTATTCAATTAAATGAAACTACTGTACAAATTATAGAGATTTTCCATCACCATGCATAATGATTTTTCATTTTCCATTACTTCCTTCAAGGTTGGTCATAAAATCATTATTATGAATCAAAAATTTATATTTTTATTATATCTTTTTTCATGTTATGGAACTATTATATAGAAATTTTATTATATATAACATAACTAGTTTTTGATGATCGAAAAAACAACAAAAATATATTAAACATTAATCATTAAAATTTGATCAAATGAATCATCCTCAAACCAGAACATATAATAACTGGTACCATTTAAACTTATATAATTTTTTTAATATCATATATATTCACTTAGGGATAATTATTCCAATTTATAATAACATCAATAATATTACACAAGTTAAACGTCCATGAATCCAGGACACAACCACTCCCAGAATGACTAAATTTTACTTTATAACCCATTAAAATGGGCATGGTTGAAGTTAATAAAATTATAATAAATAAAATAAACATATTAAATATTACTAATTAAGTAATTAAATACTCAAATTTTATTATCCATGATATTAAGAACAAGTTTGGAACATATTCAAACATAAGGTAAGGGATCACACAGAACCTTGGTTTTTATTTTATGTCATGATTTATCTCTATTTAACACAATTTATTTCCCAATTATTCTTATATACATATAAAAATTTATGTTTATATGTTCCATAAATTTTCATATATCTAACTTTATCTTTCATTCATGGGTAAATACATATTCTAAAACGTTCCCTTCTAATTCTCTCGAAATTAATGTTTGATTAATGTGAATTTCTCCATTTCAAAACCATTTATCAAGTAAATTCCAAAAAAAATTTTAATCCCCATATATATTTATAAAATATCCCATTTTATCATAAAAAACAAATATCCTTCATTTCTTGTTTTATACACACAATTATAACTTTTTCTTCATTAAGGACTCATTAATTTCTTCCCATCAAACTGCACTAGTGTGGCTCATTTATAATGTTTCCTATACACTATTTATCATGTTTTAATGTAAAATGGAAAACGTTATTCAAGATATATTATTACTTTTAATTTATTATTTCCCATAAATTATTCAATCCCTTCATTCATGGATACTATTTTGATACACCGTTTGGTTATGCCTTTTGACCATATTACAAAACTCATTTCCTTTTAAGGGAAAACCATATGATTATTACTTATGATTGATTTCTTTATGTAGAGAAACTATTAATGTAAATGTTTATATGGATGTCACTATATTTTACTCTAATATATTCGGTAATGATTTAGTGTCATGATATGTCACGTATGGGATTAGGGAGGGAACCTAATCTATTATGGGACTTTGTCCACCATGTGATATAGTCTTGGTGGTTATCCTTGTAACATATGTATGTCATTGTTATATATTTCTTCCATATTCAATTATTTACATTATCTTGTGATTATGTTTTCTATATGTTATTCTTCCATATGTTTATTCATGAGCCATTCATTTTATGTTATTGTATTATAAGTTCCCAAGAATATGTTATATTTTATTCCCATGTTTGTTCCCTAGCTCAGATTTTTATCTCATCCATTTTCTCTATGTATTCCATAAGTAATAAATTATATGATGATTTAAAAGATAAAAGTGAGTTAAGATATCATTATAGAGATTAATAAAATGATATTTTATTCTAAATTCATGTTTTTTGATTATTTACCTAGTCATTAAAGGACACAAGAATATTCAATCGAGGGATTAAATTTCATATATAATTATGCATGAAATATAGTATTAATATATTTAGTGGTCTTGGTTCACTATATTTGTTATCAGTGGATGGTATAGTTATTTTTGAAATTAAGACTTGAAACATTAGTGTGAACCCTAGTGACAATTATATTCGCATGTATAACATAGAATGAAACCTATGGAACCACAAGATAGGATATACTTTTTGTTTATAAGTTATTACTTATATGTTCATAGTTTTGTTTCGTATATTCTCATTATCTATTCTCCCACACATTTTTTCACCTTAGTATTTAAAATGACATTTTGATGGAAATTTTTAATAAGGTGGGAAGAATGTAGCAACCCCAAATTTTATCAATGGAATTTAAATTATTATAATTATAAAACATATAAATCAGATAGATAAAAAAATAAAAACAATATTCTAAAAAATTAATAATGATACATTAGTCAGTAAATAAACTAATAAGGATTCCTAATATTATATTAGTATAATAAATAGAAAGTAAGATAATAAGAATCGAAAAATAGGGATCTGTTTGATCCACTAAAATAACCACACTAAAGAAAAAATAAGTATAAATAAGAAATAATTTAATAAAACATATTATTTTATATGAAGAATGTATATATATAACCATAATAGAAAATATAATTTAATTAAACAATAGGCATTTATATGAATTAATGAACATATGTGACTGTTATAAATATAACTGTTGGAATAGTAATCTAACCATTAAGAATTTTAATCTAGATGTTAGAATATTAACCTCACCAATGAACGTAAAAAAGTAAAATATTGGTATTATATAAATAAAAAATGATATATTTATTTCATGGTATAAGTAAACATGTTTTTTACCAATGATGAACTTTGTGTTGGTAATTTTGTAAAATCTAAATATTTGTTTAAAATTCTACAATTCATATAATGATTTAAAATAAAATTTATTTTCATAATATAAATTAATAATTTAATATAATGTGGTATTATAAATATTAGAATATTTTTTATGAGTAAATTTAATTATTTGATGGTTAATAAAATCATTTATAATATTAAATATATCTATTATGTGAATAAATGTTTATTTAATTAGAAAAATTAATTTCAGATATTTATGATATTATTTTTATAAAATCAAGTTCATTTTTGAAATCTACACATTGAAAAAAATTGGGTGAATTTATTTCAATTTTCTAAAATAGTTAAATTTTGGGTGAGTGATAAAATTTAGTAATTTACGGTATTTAACATAATAAGGAAAATACCTGAATTTTTAATTCATTGATGATATAATCACTGATTATTTTAAACTATATTTAAATATTTACTATATTTATCCAAATGAAATAAAACTATTGATATTGTTGAGAAAAAAAATAAAATAAGGAATATAATAATAAAAAACTCTCCCCTTCTGCCCTATTAAATTCCACCACTCACCGCCCCTTATCCTCATACCTTCTGTGCCATTTATATTTTAAATATTCTACCCAATTCAATTCAAAATAATCATTTCTGCTTCCAAGGTATTCTAGTCTAAAAAAAACAACAATCCCAAATTCTATATGTTTCCTACAAGGAGTTGATATTCAAGACGTAACTTTCTTAAAACATCTCTATTATTTTCATTTTTTCTTCTACCTTCTCCTCCCCTCATTCACCAATAAAATCATAATAATTACATAATCATATATATACTTTTATTTTATATATTTAATATAATATCTTATGTCCACCACTTTTCTAATATTCTCTATTTTAATGTAATGAAATGTTTTTCCTAATTATAGAGGTTTACCATCAAGATGGATAATTATTTTCTATTTTCAATTACCCCCATCCAGGTCAGTCATAAGACCATTATTATGTGTAAAAAATATTTTTATTTTTATATTATAATTTTTTCCATTCTATGGTACTAATATATTGATATAATAATAAATAAAACAAAACAAGTTCCTTATGATTGAAAAACGACCAAAATAAACTAAATTTTTGTCATTAAATTTTATAAAATGAATCATACTCATACCAGAAATAAATGATATGTGTGACTATATAAAATTATTTAATTGAATTAATACCTTATAATTTAACTTCTGATGAATTATTCAATTTTTTAAAGTACATCAATAATTTTACACTTGTGAAAAAACCATGAATCCATAAAAAGAACACTCCTAAAATGAAAAAAATTTAACTTTTCAACTCATTGAAAAGGTCATACATTAACTTAATAGAATTATACTAAATAAAATACTTATATACATTGTTTTCAATTGAGTAATTAATTAATATAATTTGATTATTTAGTACAATATGTGAAAGTATATAACATATTTTGACATAGGGTAAGGGATCTCTCTGAACCTCTATTTTTCTTTTGGGTTACACTTTCTCCCTCCAATCCCCAACTTATTTCATATATATTATTATATAGTTCTCCAACATTTTGTTAATATGCTTCACCCTAGTTTATATTTCTCAATTCATCTTTCTTTTATGGGGGGAAACATATTTTAAATGGTTACCTTATTTGTTCCTCATGAAAAGAATTCCCTATAAAAGGAAACTTCATCGTTTCATACACATTTTAAAGTACACTAAATAAATTATTTTAAGGAACCAAATTTTTTATTAAACATATCATATTTTCATTAATAAAATTTATTTCCAATCTACTTTTAAAAAACCATTAGGACTCTTTCCTATATAAAAACTCAATAATCATTTCTATTAAACTTCAATAATGGGGCTCATTAATAAGTTTTCTTAAACACTATTTTCTTGTATTCACTTCAGTTTCAAATCAATATTCCTAGTTTATTCACATTTTTACATTATTTTTTCCCAAATATTATTTAATACCTTCTTTCATGGATACCATTTTGATACACCCATTGGTAATGCCTTATGATATGGTTATAAAAACTCATTTTGTTCCATGGGTAACACTTGTAATTATTACTTATGTTTTATTTATTTATGTGTCACAAATATGAATTTAAATTTTATGATGGGTGAACCCAGATAGAGCTCCAATGCATTGGGTAATGATTCATTCTCAAGAGATATCATTTATGGGATATGTGAGTCAACCTAATACCTTATGGGACAATTTTGACTATGTGATATAGTATTAAATTTTATATTTGACTCATGTTTATGTCATGTTATATGTTTATACCAAATTCCATTATTTCTATGATTATATGATTACATGTTCTATATGTTTCGATTCCTTAGGTTTATTCATTATCCATGCCTTTTATGATATCATGTTATGAATTCTAACACAATCCTTATGCTTTATTCCAATATTAATTCTAGTACCAGTCTTTTTAACACATCCCTTCTATATATGTATTCCATAGGTCATCCTATATAGTTATAGGACCTCTAATGGATTTATGAGATCATTATAGATATTAATAAATTGATATTTTATTCTGGTTTCATGTTTTCTAATTATTTACTAAGTATTCTAAAGTCAATACACTTTTTTATCATTGATTTATATTTCATTTTAATTGTGATTATAATAATGTAATAATATATGGAGAAGGATTGGATCACTATAACTATTATGACCATATTTGAAAAACACGTCTTCTAATCAAATATGGAAGAATAGAAATATATATTGGACTCCCCATTGATCCTCTTTTTACAGCCATCAACTCATTAATGCATATAAGGTTATGTGAGTATAGGAAAAACCCACTCTTTTTTAAAATTATTGATGAATACATAGTTGCGTTATTCTTCATTATCCCCATTTAGACGATCTTATATATTTTATCATGTTCATTCATTAATTTCACATTACATCCCTAAAATTTCATAATTGAATTCCATTGAGTATATGAATTTTTTTAAAACTTCTCCTAGAAATTTCCCACATGTGTCTGGTTGAACTAAATCTGGAATTCCTATGTCTATACCTCTAACAAACCTACCTAGGATGCTCGGATGCATCACTAGAACCAGTATTCCTCATGGCTGGAAGTGTCTTCCCAATCCCCACTGGCTAGAATCATGTTAATGGGCATCATAAGAAAAACCATTAAGAAAGATTTCCCTTTCAAATAAAATTTAATTAAAAGTATATCATTTACCAAGGCCCATAATATACCATGATTACATTTCAAATCCTTGTTTCATCAAGAATATATTAAACCAAAATAAAAAACCTGAAAAATTGTTCATAACTAACAACACAGATCTAACCCATTTGAATAAATCAAAAACATCATCTATATACAATTAAGTACAACATGGAATAAATAGATTAATCAAAGACAATAAAAATAATTTATATTGAATGAATATATTGTTCTATATTACAACCAAAAAAATAAAGAAACACTAGTCAGTCCTTAAAACACCAATAGGAAACCGTTGTATTCTCACCACCTCCCAACTCACTCAACGTCATCCTCAAGTACAAAACCCAAGTCTGTTTGAGAAACATAGAACCAAAAATATATAGGCATGATCTCGACATCCTAGTAAGTCACCACCCATCGAGACAAATAAATTCATTTCATAAGTAAATTCATAAATTCTTGTTTGAAAATATTAATATAATGTAATATTTTCAATCAAGCGCATATGAAAAACAAAGTTTGGTCCATTATCTGTTTATATATCCTCCAATTTTGTATTCATAAAATGAAAATTCCTATATTGAAAATATTTCACCAACCTGAGCTTTTTCAATAATAAATACCCATTTCATAATACATTATGAAACCCCATACAAGAGTATATAAATGTAAAACAGGGTTTTACAGAAAAAAAAATCAATATTATTTAAAAGGAAAAAAACACAATCGTTCCAGAATACACAAAGAGGATACCATAAATCCTACTAAACAAAATCAATATAAACTATAATAAGGTGAAGAAACAATTCAAGAAAGATAAATATATGATCAAGAACAATATATGAATTCCCTAGATAAACCACCAACAAATAAATTATTGTGTTATCAGATATACTATGGTATAATAACATGAGTAGGGTCTAATTTAATTATGTTTTCAACATACCAACATCCTACATATATTGATTCTGATAATTAATCAATCCATCTATCCAACATAAGATTAATTAAAATTTATCCCCTATCGATCCCTAGTGTCTACTATGATTGGAGGTCTATTAGTAGTGTGTGAACCAACAAGTTAATCCTAATAATTAACCTACCACATAGTAAAAGGGTTCCCATCAACAAAAAAATTGATATAAGGGAACATGAAATCCATAATCAACCAACAAAAACAAATATATTCCGGCCCATCACCTCAATAACCCTTATTTTGAAGAGATCCAATTTATAAAACATACATCCATGTATTTTACAAATAAAATTCCCTAAAACAGATAAAAACAACACCACATAATGATAAGCAACCCACAACAAGGGGAAAATTAATGGTAAATCATGACTGTCAAATGTGAATTATTCTTCACACATTATAAATTTCCAACCAATTCATTACTATAAAAAAAGAATCAAAATTATTGTCCCTTTATATTTTAAAAAACACCATATTATGCATCCTATAGAAATCAATTGAAACAATATACACCATTTTTATTTAAAATCCACCCCTTAAAACATGGGTTTTCCCCTTTAAAATCCAAAACTATCCCAAATTCCTTCTAATTCACAAAGTAAATTTTTAAAATACAATAAGTAAATTTTCACAAGTGGTATTAGAACACATTATTTTAAATAAAAAGTTTAAATCCATTAATTAAACCCTTTTCAAGTATACTATGTGGACAACAACATTCTATAAAAAAATTCACTCTTTAAAACAAATTTTTCATTCCATGAAAAAATAATTAGATAAAAATCTATCAAATAATATAAAAATAGATTCAAAAAAATTCATATGAATTTCTGATATTCTTTTCACTTTAAATAATTACAGTTCATATATAAAAACATGTAATTCAAAAATTTAAAACACAATATTTTTAGAAAAATATTCATACAAATGAGATAAAATGTCACATAGATATCACATATTTTCATAATTTAACTAAAATGATATTTTATTAAATCTGATTTCCACTTTGAAATAATAATTTGACAATTACATAGAAAAATCTACTTATAAGAAGAGAAAACCAAGAAGAAACATGTCACCGACATCTTGTATATGTCATAAGAGACATTAACCCCAGGTTAGAACAATCCTAATCTCAATCCTTAACATCCATCATGGATTAGGGTTATATGAGAAGGATTAAACCTAGAAATAATATAATGTGGGATAATAGATGAGAAAGGGGGATGGATTTACCTTGGAATCACATGGAAAACCCTAAAGTTATGCCATGATTTAAACAGTGAAATTTAGATATCTACATAGGCTCCCAAGAGTCTACCGAATCATATTAGAGATGATATATATACCAACCCTCTAGGAATTTTGATTGTATTTTGGTAAAAAAAATCTTTATTTGGTTTTGGGTTGGCTGCCCTATTTTTGGAACCATCCTCTAGTTTTTTAGAAGTACCCCTACACACAAAACATGTTTCATTCCATGAATTCTCTTGACGGTTAAATAAAACATATAGGTATTATGAGAACCCTCAATTTATCTATAACCTTTCTCATCATGTGGGCATATCATGGTTACCACTAACGATGTGGTAAAACAATATAACACCTAGAAAACCTCCAAAAACCGAAATTTCTAGCCTAAAAATTACCAAAACTCAAGTAGAATCCATTAAATAAAAAATAACTCAAATTAAACACAAAAATTACATGTGTTTATCAAAAATCAAAAATCATTTATTGATTTGTTCCCAAAAATATAATAAGTGCATCAAAATAATTAATATTACTATATCCTCATAGTCTTATCACTATTCTCCAATTATACTTCACACATTCATTTAGTTTACATGACTAAGAATTATCTCACCACACTAGGGTATTATATAAGTCTTATATTATATTTTCAATATTTATTATTATTTTTGGACATGTATTATTCAAGCATTACTAAAATGTTAAGAACTAATCCCTATAAAAACACTCATTTAAAATATAAAATTGAGTCTCATCATGTATATAATAGGAAACCTATATGATTTTTTTGGTAACACTCAATAAAAAAATATTTTTTGTGATAATCAATCGACTTATAAAATTTAATTTGTGTGCTTCTCCTTGATAAAATTTGAAATGACCACATTTAGCTAATCAAACAGTTCTCCTTAATTCTTGTGAAGATACCAAACATCCTTGCATCCAAAATTTGAAAATTGATATGTGAGTTATATATTGTATTTAATAATAGAGAAGAAAAAATATATTACTTAAAATAATAAATATAACTGAATTGTGCAATTCTTCTTAGTTATTATTAAAATCATTGTAGTTCCCCTTCAAAACACATTTCTATAAATATTTGAAGTTAATAGACTATTATTCATTGAAATCCCTTGGAATATTTTCTTACTTTAAATATATTCAAAATTATCCATTGTATTTGATTTTGTCAAGGGGTTCCTTTAATTATATTTTTCTTCATAAAAATAAGGGCTGAAAAATATTGTTCCCACCAATCCGTATCATCCATGAAAAACAAAACTAAATGTTACAGAAGAATATTATCCATACTATTAATTTTATAATTCCTAATGAATAAGTAAAATCATGGGGGTAAGGATTATAATATGATATTAATGTATAATTTCATATCTACATAGGAGCTAAAAAAATTTAAATAATAAATCTAATAAAACATATTGAAGGCAAGACCCCTAGTTAAGTACCCATTATCTAGTTTAGACATACACACTGTAATGATAATTTTATTTATTTTTATCCCCTCTTTATCTTTATCAAGATTTATGGGATGATTTATCTTGTTTTATGCATCCAATTTTTTAGATTCATTATATTATTTCAAAATATATCTAATCTCATGATGTTACTAAAATTTTCATTATGCTCCACGTATCTTCTTTGGGAAAAAATTTAACATTCACTCACTCAATGGGAAAGCTATTCAGAAATAGGGTATTATAACAAATAATAAAAGTATTCATAAATTAATTAAGAGTTTAATTGATAATAGAATCTTTGATGTTTTTTCTGGTGAGGAAATTATCTTTATCCCAAAAAAATTTCAGTATTCAAATTATTTCCATTTATAATTTCAATAATAAAATTTAATTTTATTACTTTATATTGACTTCCAATTATGAAGTAACAAATAAATTTCATATGTATCCAAATAATTTTTCAAATCATAATATTTATCACCATTGTATTTAAATTTTATATAGTGTGGATGATTTAGTACAATGGATCTATATCCAGATTCTCATATCAAAGATTATCTCTTAGTCTAATTACTCAATGTTATTTAGGTTGGTTATCCTACCAAATACCATAACTCATAGTTCCTTGATCTGTTGAGTGGATTACCGATTCTTGAAATCCCAAAAAATGATTTAATAAATACTGGAATCCATATTACACCAAGAATTATGAGTGAAATTAAAAGTGACACTAAATTGGGTTATCTAACGCAAAACATTTATTACAACTCTCAGATAAATGATAGTGTTCCCATGAGGGCTATACCAAAACATTTATTTATAGTTTCCTTCAAACTCATGTAAGGGATAGTTATATCTAATATGATACTATCTTGAGATAATTTTTTAGTATATTCCTAAATATTAATTATTTTATTCATTAAATTTATGTTAATTTTATGTGTATTTTTTATGACTAACTAACCATTTGTGATATAAAACAAATTAGATTAAAACCTTATTTTTTTCAATCTTACAAAATTATTTTTTTTAATGTTATCATGTTTATTCATCAAATAAAAATAAATTAGATAAATAAATAACAATTATCTAATAATGTAAATATATAATTTATATAATCATGATATTTCAACAACAAGTTAGTTTATTGAGGGGAAGATAAAACAACCTTGAACCATGGAGAAAAACTACTTGAGTTTATACATAACTATAGTTGTAACATTACACTATTAACATATATATCTCCTTAGTTGGTTTCACCTTAACTAAGATCATGAACCATCTCCTCTCAGAGCGATCTCCATCCTTAACAAATGATTACACAATTACATGTGTGGGGAACCTAGTGTATGGGGTTATATAAATAGTCATGAGACCTGGAACCCTATATATAAAGTAGGCAGAAGAGAAAATATCCATATAATCTTACTTATTTTATTAATAAACATTAAAAAAATAATGAAATAAATAATTTAATTAAGTAGAAACTCAATGCATAAAATGTTCAGTCAAAATTAGGATTTTTCATAATTTAAAACAATTATGCACTAGAATTTGTAGAATTATATTCAATTAATTCTCTTATTTGGAATAATATCTCAAATTTATTAATTAGACATCTTATTAATTAATTTATTCTTTTTATTAATAACCATTATAAATAATCATTGAGATTAACATTCTTGTTAATTCAAAATAATATAAAATAGTCATTTTCATTTTACAATTATTTATCAGATGGTTTTTATTGAACGAGTATATAGTTTTTGACTTCTTTTTTCAGATTATTGCCATTTTATAATTAATATATACATGGAATATAATATAGGTGAAATAGTCTTCATCCTTCTCCATCATATTAAACATGTTTATGGGTTATAACACTTTTGAAAAAAATAATATCACTCAGTATTGTGTATAACTATCACTATATATGGTCCTTTTCATTTATTTTGTACCAAACTTTCGTGTATGTATACATGATGTGTCATGATTTTACATGGTTTATTGTTTCATGGGTCAGGTTGTAAAGTATATAAGAATTTTATGACCATGATTAATTCCATGAATATATATGGAATGTACTATCGGTGAAGCATGTGAAGTATAAAGTGTGTACAATGAAAAAACTTGTCATTTATTTATAGAATTACAAGTTAATTAATTAAAGGAATTTAGGTCAACTTAACCCACATAAACTAACTTATTGGGTACTGAGGTGAATAATTCCCTATTACACAGAGTGTACATCGAGATACACACCATTTAAATTGGATACATTTATAATTATCTATGTTTTTATTCACATATCATATATTTTTTCGTGCCTACCTTATATGAGTCATCCTGGGTTACATGGAGTGTACAACCATCTACAAACCATGTAATTAATTTATATCCACCCATTATACATCCCTAAGAAGCTTAAGTGTAACTTTATTACTATATCATGTGCCACCTGATGTGTACAACTAGCTACACATTATGTACATCATGTGATGTTATGCTACTCTGATGGATTTCATTATGTAATGTTTCTATTAATTATACTCCACATACTTTTACCACATTACTTTAATGATTCCCGTAGGTTCATAATTGTGTAGAGTTACATAGGGTGTACATCGTATACCCAACATGTACTCCCTATCAATAAAGTACCATATATAAGTCAGTATGTGTATTTTAATTACCTCATGTACTATCCCCTAAATTAAATGTCATTATAATAATATCTTACCCATGTATAGTTCACCATGGGTAAAAAATATGTTCCTTTAAATTACATGTTGTGTTAAAATGTCCTTTATACAACATCGTCAGCACCTATGGATGTGATCTTCATGCATTCTATGTCTATTTTTATAATTTTCATGGTCATAAGAATACATATGGAATCATTATCATCACTTTTGGATTTAAAAACAGAAAAAACCGAAATAAATATCCCAGACTAAACTAAAATTTGATCAACCAATTAATAAATAATGATAAACTATAATTTGAATTCTCTAATACCACTTAAAGGATATTGGGCATAGTGAATAATGAGGGAACAATATCCCAAAATTCATATATTTTATAGAATAAAAATAGAAATACATGAATATGTAACCCCGCATTCATCATAGAATAGATATTTTAACATATAATATATAATTAATTTTAAATATAATAACATTGACATGATTATTCATCTTATTTATTGATCAATCTGGTTACCAATCTAGTCATATCATTATTTTTTGCGAATATCAAAAATTATAATTCCTTTAGTGGTATCAACACGTGCTCTATGAATATAAAAATACCACCATTGAAATTTTGGGTACAAAAATAGATTAAAAAGAACCATGGGATGTTTTTAGTTGATTATAACAAGTAATCATCCAATCCTAAAAATTTATCTATTTTTCTTTCATTACAAAGATGGGGGAGGAGGATTATCACTATATTATCTTCACAAATTTATTGGGAACTTCTCTTGATCTTGAGATATTTAGTTTTTAGGAAATCCATTTTTCAAAAAAAAACTCTCGACACTCAAAATGATATAAATAAGCTTAAATACATAGGGTTAAATAGTTTGAAATTATATAAATAACCTATATCTAATTGGTTATTCAAAGTAATAATCATGTTAAATAATAATAAATTTTTTTATTCCATGACATCTTCTAAATCAAGGATATTTAAATATGTTTTATAAAATGAAAAAATAAATAGTTATATAAATGATATTAATTAAAATATATCATTTATATGTTTCCCTCAACTCATACCTTCAATCCTCTATGTAATTTACCAAACCAAGAAAAAAATGTTCATTGAATAATATAAAAAATCAATTATTAATTCAATTAATAAATTAATATTAAATTCACTAAGCATGTGAATTGAAATTTATGTTTTAACAATTTTTTAACTAAATGAATATTTTATATTATTCTATTCAATAAATCGGTGAGTAACTATTTTTTTATTTTTAAACTTATGAGTAATAATAATAGATAAATAAATGTTATATCAACCAAATAGAAAATAATTTTTTATTAAATATTGAACTCAAATTTATTGAATTAGTATATATCTGATTATTGAATTTATATTGTAAGAAATAAATGAATAATTATTTAACTAAAAGTAATGAATACCTTTTTTACTATAAAATTCATGTGAAGTATATATATGATTTTTTATATATTTATTATGTGACCCTCCTGGCCTCTTTCCAAATGGCATTGGGTAAACTTGTCTAAAGTTCCATATAAGAATCTAACAACATCTTAATCCATCCATATAGAATGAATTTGATGTTGCAATGATAACAAACACCTTTTGATCACTTACTGTTTAATATAATCCATTTGTTTCGATATCCCATCAATAAATATACATACATGTTCCATCATCTTATATACATAATTTATCAGTTATTGATTATCTAAAATTAACTCATTAATTAAAAACATTGAACATGGATTAAATAAGATAGTTAAATTTTAATCAAGGGAACAAAGTTATTATTTTCCAAAATTCATAAGGTGGAAATCCTTTCATGATATGTTCAATTGATTTCTTATTAATTATGATTAACCCAAATCATATTACCTCATCATGATCATATATCATCACTTTTTAAAAAAAATATTAATTTACGAGATTCATGATATACGTTAATAACAATATCAATTCTAAGGTCTAATTTAAAATATTATATATTGGAATTTCGAATGGTAATTATAATGTATCAAGATTTTATTGGTGATTTTGACCTCAAAATCTCTTCTCTTGGAAATTACCCTAAGAAAACATCATTAGAAGAACTGTCATCTTCCTCTTAGCATTCAACACCTAATAGACTTTCATTATCTATTTCCCACAAGAGATATGTAATTTAGACCATAAGACTTATGTTTCATATTATTATCAAAATATCTCTAGGTTCTCGTTATAGAAGAGAACTGTTATAACCTTTTGAGGTGACAAATTTTGTATAAACATTATAACGTTAATGTTTCAGTAAAAATTCATATGAAAATGTATTCATTAATATTATTCTAATGAAAATATGAAATGTTAGTTAGTTCTTGGGAGTCAAATTTAAAATTCCTGACCACACTAAATTTTATGTCACGATGGCTATGTGAATCCCTTTTAATGTTCTGATTTGTTTTACCACATTCAAAATTTTTTGATGTTCATTTAATGTATATAAATTTATTATTTCATTATTTTTTTAATTTATACAACAATTTAATGTTTTTAAATTCTAGTAATGTTATATATTTTATATTTAATCCAATTAAAGAATTTATAAACCCAAAACATTACCGAGACACACTGTAAACGGTAAAATATTTATGTTATTATTGAATGTTTAATATATTTTTTCAAATATATTTATCATTTATGATTGAAATTAAATTTAATATTAAGAATTTTGAATTTTATTTGATATAAGTAATATAAAATTTATAATATTATTTAACTAATTCATAAATTATGTGATAAAGTGGAATTTTAGTTCTTCTTCATTAGTCTTTGAGAATCAAATATGTTGATTTCATAGATGTTTTTATTAAAAATATAGTTAGTACTAGTCAAAGAAATATATAAACATCCTAGATATTCAAAAAAGTATTAAATGTATTGGATTTAATTTTTTAGACATCAGGTATGGGTAAATGAATAAATTATAGATTATTAAAATGAACATTGATACCATATTTAGGCTGAATTGTCATAATTTAAAATAATTTTTTCAATAACATTAAAATTTGGATATGTATATGATTATTTATTTTTATTAATTTTCATAGACACATAAATTTAGTGTGAATTCAAGGATACATATTTTTACAATTGTTTGATTTTTTCTAATTTTTATTGTTTGGACTCAATGGATATCTTAGTATCTCAGTATATGAGTGACTAATTTTATGTTACTTCATTGTACATCCATGATGTCTAGACTATACAAGAGTTCTAATAACCCACATTATTCATTTAGCCTTAGCATATGTAAAAAAAAAGGCACCAGTCACTATGACCTCTCTGAGTGGAATAGTAATGCATATTTCATCTATTCGTGATTTGGATATTATACTTCTTGACATGGTAAATTTATTTTATAAATTTATGTTAAAATATGTCTTTTATATTCTCTATTTTATATGTGTTTCTCTACATCGTATATATTATTATTATTTATGTGTGGTTATTTTTGTTTTATGATTTGTGATAAAATAGTAAATTGAGACTACCTTGGGTGGTTCAGAAATATTTTTTATTATATATTTAATTCATGATAAGTAGTGCATGAACTATTTTAATTACAAAATCATAATATTTTTGGAAACCATATGGGTTAGTGTTACTCACCCATGTTTGGTAAATTCTATTATAATGTGATTTTGAACATTAAAATGTACTCATCAAACCTACAGACAAATATATAAATTTAGGTGGTTGTTTAGATTACTTGTTTTCTTTGATAATATATGTTCATGGTTTTTTGAGAATGAATAATTAGTTTTTACTTCTTGGGCATCTCTTGATTTTATTTTATAATTTTTACTATTTATAATTACATTGTGTTATATTTCATTTGAATTTTTTGAAATTATCTAGAATTAGTTGCATGTTTCATTTTATATGATCATTTAGATTTCCAGTCATATTTCTTAAATATTTAATATTATTTATATCTTTTAGGATGTCTTTTTTTATATATTCTTTTGTATAATGTCTCCTCTAATTTATTTATCACCCATGGTATTGGGATTTAACTGACAATTAATTGGATGGAATTTCATCATGTAATTTCAAATATCATTATTTATTTAGGTGGAATTTTGAAGTGATTTTTTTCATATCATAGAAGTATTAGAATTATTTTATTTTAGAAATGGATTTTGGGATATTTTTATAAATTGATTTAGTTTTTTGGAGAAAAAAATATTATAGAATATAATATTGGGTTTTAATAAAATATAACTCAACTTGGGATGCGATGAAAAAAAATTACTGTAGAAAGGAAACATTTCATGAATTATGTTTATTTATATATTGGGGTGATATATATTTTATTTATCCTTTATGGTGAATTTATGAGTTTCGTATGTGTGACTTTTTGATGACTATAACATTTTTGTTTTATGGTTTGACCTTTTCATAACATTGAAGTGGATGTTTTAGTTGTTTTTTGATGGGGAGTAAAGGTTTATAGTAATGACCATACATATTTTAATTCGAATATTAAATTCAAAGGAATAAGGATTCTTAATTTAATCTTACAATGATTTCTTCTATGTTTTTTATAGGTTGTAGTAGACTTATAATATTTCAATCTATGATTATTAGAGTATCTTTTTGAGTGAAATATCATTATAAGGGGTCATTAAATTTTTTGTGGGTTATAGAGTTTAGGTCAGTACCTTGTTCACTTAAAATTTAAAGGTCATTTATTAGAATTTATTCTTGTTCTTACAACATATTTAGTGGAGTTTTGAGTGTCATGAGATAGTTAGAGGTTTTCCAGATAAATTTTAGATTCCTAAGAAATAACATTCAGAGGTTCAATGATGGGATTGTCATTCTTTTGAAACCATTGATGTGGGAAGAAATGAAAACAGATAGTATTTAAATATTTCATATCTATATAGACTTTAAAGTGATGAGACGATGAAAAATATTATAAAACTTATGGTTGAAATGACCATAGTTGAATGAATAATGTTGGAGCATTTATATTATGGAAATTTTTGTGTATCATCAACCAAAGGAGTATAAAAGTGATGGTGATTAAATTTTACTAGTAATGTATCTAGTTACATATTCTACATAATTTATAAATTGATATAGAATTTTATTTTAATGTAATTATTATCCATCTCATTATCTTGAGATTTATGGTTTGAGAGTTTGTTTTTAAAATGGATTTTTTAACTTATAACTACCCCTATGGTTTTTTTAAATTATTTGGATGTCTCTATAATAGAAATTAACCCATTAATTTTATACTAAGTCTGATTTTAGTTTTTTCAATCCAGTCATATGTTTATTTTTGTCTTTATGGGGACTTATTAATCACTCTAATTAAAAATTTATGTTTCTAGGATTTTAGTTCAATAATTCCATGTTGATTATGTGACTCAAATTCAATGTTAAATGAACTTAATAAAATTGTTATATTAAATTAAAATTTAGATGTTTATGTTGGAAATTATTTTTTATGTGATCCTCTTAGATGAATAAAAAATTATTCTTGGTTGTACATTGATGAAATATTTTAGTTCTTAATGTTAATTTTTTTGAGAAATAATGTGTTCTGGTTAATGCATTGGGTATGAATGGCCAATTATTGGATAACTTCAAATATATATATAGGGTAAAATAAAATTGAATATCTCACTAATTTTTATATAAAGAGAATGTATAGCGGGGATCATGTTTATTTGAAATCAGTGGTGATTCTCCTGTTATTATTTTTTCATTAAATTAATGATTGTGGTTATTTGATTATGGTGTGTAGAGATCAACTTATAAAAGGTCCTAATTTTGGACACTATGAATGTGTTAGGAACATAATTCCATATCATTATAATTTATTTAGGGTAGATATTTCATCTAAGTATTTTATATTTATTATCTACCTTTTTTAATGTTTCATTTAGTATCCATAAAAATATTTCAATATCTAAAAGAAATTTTAGGTCCACAAATAATGTAAGGATGTATTGTGGTTTTTATTTCCTGATGTATCAGATACTATTAGGTCAATCTCAAATATCATTTTCTAGTTGAAATGATTTAGTCCCGGAGTGCACCAAAATGGAAGTAAAATCATATCACGTAAAATTTAATGATCATTTATTCATGATATTTGATGATTCTTGATTTATAACAATGGATTGTATTTTAAAATTATTTCACCTTGTGTTCATTAAAATAATGAATTCAATAAGAAATAATTGGGTTTTAGTTTTTTCAATCTACTTATTTTCACCATAAAAAAATTAGAAACTAGAAAGGACGATAAAAATATTAAATTATGTGTGGTGAGTGAATGTAATCTTTTTATAATCCTTATGAAGAATGACTATAATTAGTGGAGTTATATATATCAATGAAAAATAATTCACCATTTGTAAGAACCGCCAATAAGGCATGGTATATTTTGTGGTTTGATTTTTTTATTTGGTAAAATTTAACAAGTTTTTTTTGTAATGATATTAATGGAGAAATTAATATAAAAAAATGTTTACTTTATTATATAATAGTGAATGAATATCAAGATCTCTAAAAGTATCATTTGTATGTCAATGGTTATCTAACAATCATGAAAATAGAATAAAAATAAATATCAATACTTAAACCTTACATATTATATTGTCTTTATAATATAATTTGGATTCTTATAGTTCTAAGGATCTTTTAGGTATAGAGTTTTAAAGTGTTAGTCCATAAATATTAAATGAAAACCCCATATATATAAAATATTTACACCTCTAATCAATATCTATTTTTTCCCTAATATAAAACAGTTAACATAAAAAACATTTTATTTTATTGCAAAAAAATAATTATATTCAAATTGACCAATTCCATTACCTTAACTATCCCTAGGTAGTGTGAAAAACATTATACAACATGGGAGGAGAACAAAAATATCAGTAACAAAAATAAAATAAATAACCAAAGTATTATTCCATTAATAATTAGAAAAATATTCCTTTTTCAAAATAATCATTAGTATCAATAAAAAAATAAAATTCATGAAAATGGATTCTCTTCAAAAAATCTTATCATAAAAAATTTTATAATAAATAATAATATAAAAAAACTGATAAGGTTTCATTTAAATATTGAATAATCATAACAAAGTTCTCAATAAGTTATAATTTTCTACCCTGTGAAGTATAATATAATTTATTTCACCCTTTGAAGTCATAAGAATTTAATAAAAACACATAGAAAGTATAGAAAAATCATGTGTCTAACTTGGTACATCATTTTATTATAATATTACCTTGTAGAGAAACCCTCACAACAACACTTGATATAAACCGCATGTTTATACTTGAAATTGCCCTCATTTTTATACATTGAGTAACCACCTCTGTTACACTTGGGATAATCATCAAGATTAAATTCAAAAATATAGATACCTAATTAATTTGAGGTATATCATAGTCTCACTCAACTTGAGTTTATAATTGAATCACCCACGATCATAAACAATGTCCAAGAACCATAAAATAATCATAAATCAAGAAATATTTCATTATAAAAACATTCTAAACATCCGTAGGAAATTAATATTCTAATTTTTATATATCCATTTCTTTATAAAAAACAATTCTAAAAATAATGATTTAATAATAAAATGTAGAGTGGGATTTTATTTAAATAAAACACGAATGATTATAACTGTATACAAATTCAATATAAATGTAATAGTCGCATGAAATGTCATTGTCTCCATATATGATAAAATATAACATTCCTTGTTTTATTCTACAAATAAATGAAAAAAATCATAAAAATATTTCTTCTTAAAACCTTTTAAATAATGTCAAAATTTGCATAAAAATCCTCTAAAATTTATTTCCAAAAAATATCCTTAATAAATCACATTTGAAAAATATAGAAAATGTGTGCATAACAAATACTCATCTTTAGTTGAAAATAACCTTTTAGAAATATAATTTTGGATTTAAATAAATTATTAATCATTATGGTTTTAAATTACATTCATGGACTGTATTTTCAAAAATAAATTACTTTTTACATTTTAAAAAGAGTTTAAAATTTGGATTCTAAAAGAGTTGTTTTTATAAGAAAAATTACTTCCTTGAGTCTGAATTGTCACATACATTTTTAGACATCCTAAATAATAAACATAAGTTAATTATTTAGTTGTTTAATATATATTTTCAGGTTTATTATTACTTTTATAACACTAATTACCATGTTATAAACAATTTTATAATCATTTAAGTTCACGATAGACATTTTGGAAGATTTGGTATATAACTCCAAAATGATTTCAAAAATATGAATATGGCCAAAGAGTTAATCATTAAATTATCTAAAAAATAACATTCATGAAATAATTTCCCTATTAATGCAACAATTATACTTTAAAAAAAAGTCTTCAAAAGCTGTTATGAAAAAGTAATTAGGTTACAATCATGGAGATGGTTGGTCGTACGTACACATAAAAAAAATTTACATTTTTAACCAATAATTATATAATAAAGGTAATTATAAATTTATATTTAAATAATGATCTTAATATCTTAAATATCAAATTATTTCATTTCATATATTTTAATATATCATCTATGTTATGTGGTGATGAAAAAAATCACATCACTTTGTGGAGGTGGTAGTCCACACGTATATAAGAACAAAATTATCATTTTTTAGTGAATGAATAGTAATGAAATAAAATTATAAATTATAAATTAATAATTATAAATGATTAATTAATATAATACTTGAACTCTAATTACTTTATTATAACTAGTCATAAGTGGTCATTATGTAAAACAATTCACATCGGTTTCCAAGGTTGTAGTCTGATGTGCACATGAACGATGTCTTAGTTTCCCATTTGATAGATGATTAGATGGATATAAGTTATTAAAATGACATTAACATATCTTATTATATTTAATATATTGTTTTATTTTATAAAAAAATTTAATAAATATTTCAATTTGGTGGAAGAATAAATAAACATAAAAACATGGGATCAAAAGCAATTCCTCTTCTTTCGAAATTCTCTGTCCGTTAACACCTTAAGAACTCTACAGTAGGAATTATTTATACAAATGACATATATAATGATTTTAGGTATTATATAAGTGTATTTAAATGGGTATTTATAGAACCAAATGGGACTTTGAGTGTCATTGAATGAGAAGAAGAAATTCTCTTTTATAAGAGATGGAAGGGGAACACTTTCAATTTATAAAAAAAAATATAAATTAATTATCAATTAGAAAATGGATATGAAATAATTTATTAAGAATAAAACATATTTATAGTGATAAATAATCTCATAAAATAAAATTTAAACTGTTTTTTCTGTATTTTGACACTAATCTTTTGGTTTCAACCACTTATTAACCCACCTCACTCTTATCATGTAAATAAGGATTTTAACATTATTTCAGTCAATATTGTAACTATAAATGGAAAAGAGAACCATAAATGTACTATGGTCGATATAATAAACTATTTCACAATCATGTGTCTAAATATCATATTTTCAGAAAATGTGTATCATTTAATACAATATTATTTATTATAAAATATCAATAATGACATTTTTTAGAATTATTAAATATGTTGACTATAGAAATATCTATATAACATTTATAATTCAAAAAAATTATTTTAAAACACAAAAAAAAATTAAGGGTAATCTATTAAATTATTCAATTACTTTAGTTATCAAAAATTATATTATATTTTACATTTTTAATATCATTAATTTTATTTTTTCCATTATTTGGAAAAATAATATATCAATGTTTTTTCAATTTCTAAGGAATGTATTTCTTCACTAAAAATTCAAAAAAATTACAAATATTAAGAGAAATATTTTATATTTCAATGTAATATATATATTCTAAAATATCTTCTTTTTAACCCCATATAATAAATATAATATTTATCAAGAACAAGAGAGTGATATGATTCACTTTTCCTAAATTAAAATAATATAAATGTCATAATATCATTCAAATGAACTTTAAATTCCATATAAGAGAATATTAGTTTATTATGGTTGAATTTTACTCCTAAAATAATTTTATTTCAACGATTATATTCACTTTTTTTCCTTATCATTTTATTTTTAACCAAAATTACCTTACTAACCCTTTACTATGGAAACAAAATTTTATAATGATAATATTCATATTTATAAAAAATAAAAGGGTAATATTTAATATAATTTTTAATCTTGATAAAAAGTACAATTTTATAAATTTCAAACACATAAGTGAATGATCTTAATTACAAATTAAACAGAAATAACATAACAAAAAATTGTTTTTAGAAAACATTCATGTTTTAATATATTTAAAAAAATTTACTAAATAACAGTATATAATTATTTTACAAAGAACATAATTATATCATTTTAATTAAGAATTAACTAAAAAATAAAATTAATCATTACTTGAATTTTATATTATTAATATTTTTAAATAAAAAACAGCTTTCAATAAAAATATTTATATTTTTACTATTCAATAAAAAATCAATCACTTTAGGATGTTATGAAAAAATAATATTATGATAATCTTGACATCCTAAATTCATAAATGTGGTTTATTTTTTAAATTAAAATTTTACAACATCAAAATAACTTTTTTTTAAAACATATAATATATAAAAAATCCTATTTCGTTAGAAATAAATATTTTTTCCTTTTGACAGAAAAATTTTCTAATATTTTTATAATGAATATAAATTTATATAATTTTCATAACGCATATATATAATTTTTATATATATAAAAATAAACAATGATATTACATACATCCCCTATATTTAAATTTCATCCTCACAATTTCATTAACTTATTAAATAGGTGGGGATAGCCTTCCCTCATATCATTTTTTGACTCCTATGTTCCTTCATCAACCATATTTTCCAAAAAACCATTAATCTAGGGAATTAAATTTTTCCATAATAAATTATATATATGGTTAAGAATCTAAATAGGTTTTTTATCATAAAAAATATTCTCTTCCAACTATATTACCTTAGGGCTAATAACAAGATATTAATCATGGATATACTTTAATAACATTAAAACATAAAAAACATGGTCTATTTTAGATAAACTCAAAGGAAATCATAATTTATTTGAAACTAATATTACTTTTTCACGGAATTCATTCGATCCAATGAAACATGGACTTTTTTCCCCTTATTACCAAAATAAATCAAATTTTTTCATTGTGATACACTAAGAAAAATTTGATCACATAACCCAAAAAAGATATAATTCCTCTAATTATCCAAATAATGTTTCCATAAACTCCGAGATTTCCACATATGTTGTTGAATTACCTTCACCTTCTCAACCATTTACTCTACTAATTTATGTATCATCAACTTCCTTTCACCTACTTTATCCTAAAAATATATAGTCAAATGTCACATTACATAAAATTATTCAAAAGGAGTCATCTTTATAATTGAATTAAAACGTTTATTATAATAAAACTAAAAGTAAGAAAGGTGCTGATCCTAACCACTCTAGTATTACATTGAACAATAAAAAATCCTTTATTACAAGGCTTAAATTTTTTATTTTGGCTATCCATCATACTGAGGATGAAAATATGTATTATAATTTAATTCAATACCCAAATACTTTAAAGACCCTCACCAAAATTTGATATGACCCAGGGATCATGGTCAGATATGATGGATATGAAAACTATAAGTAACCTAATTATATTTTTACGATATAATTGTTATATTTTATCTAATGATACATTATCTCAAAGGGGATATAACTCTGACGATTTAGTTAATCGATCAATGACAACTAAAATCTAACTATTACCTGAATAATTCATCGGTAATCCCACTACTAAATCCATAAATATATTTTCCCATTTCCACATTAAAATAAGAAAATATAGAATCCTTATTTTAACACTGTGATATTTTAAGAAATATTTTTTAAAAATAAATGAAATATTATTGATATATTTTGTTACATGAAACACCAAGTTTATCTTGAGTTATAGGTAACAAAAATGTTTCATAAAATATGAAATACTATTGAAATAATATTATATAATATAATAGATATCACCTAGATATTTTAATGGAAGGTATGAAGTAGATATTCTAAATTATTAGAATCAATGTTTTACACATATATATTTAATTTTCCACGACCCAACCCAATGGGGCTCGAGTCGCGAATCCCCAAGCCCACCTCCAATGGGATAGGGGCTGGCGTCCAGTGCTGAGTAGGCTATCACACACATGGGAGGAATTAGCCTAATCTACATGTACACACGCACCCACAAACACCTCCATGCAACTGTGCAGAGATATATAAAACTGAAAATAAAGTGCATGCATACATCTAACCCAAACCAGAGTACAGAAGATGTACGAAAAGGGAAAAATAGGACCCACAAAAAGAAAACTACAAAGCGTGTCCAACCTGTTCTGAAGAAGGGGAATGCTGCCACAAACACCTGCCAGAAAGCTCCCTTGGCACCGCACTGGCAAACACCCCGGTCAGCCCCTCTCACTCAGCTCCGCCTACTCTGGGTCCTCCTGGGACTCCATCGAAAGGCATGGGGTCTGTACAAGACACAAACATGTGCGGGAAAAGGCCGTTCAAGGGTGAGTATAAACATACTCAGTAGGCACCCCAAAGACCCAAAACAAAAGAGAGAAACTGAAAGGAAACAGTCAGCTCATCCCAGCCAGAGGGAACCGAGGCAAGAGAGAAACTCCATCTCATGGCCATTCTCAGCTAAACACAACTAGTCAGCTCAGCTCAAGTGTATGCCCGTACATACACCTTGAACAATCCAGATACACTCAGCTCAGGCCACAAATCCACAAGAGGTACCGACCTCATCACCAGAATCTATCAACAACCAGGAGAGCACACTCCATGATCACTGTCATCCCAGATGACACTCATCTGAGAGATACACTCCATCGGGTTTCTCACAAACCTCTTAGACGCTCACCCGAGAGATCACACTTGTCAGTTAGCATCATTGAGGAAACCTCGCTGAAACAACAGAACCACCAAACTAATCGGATAGGGGATTGATCCTAGGGTCCTCTAAGGGATACCAGAACCCTCTCCAATATACGAAGCTCACAAATAGGGGATCACTCCCAGGGTCCGTTGGAGGATACCACGACCCGATCTGGCATACGTAGTTCTCACAGATAGGGGATTACACCCAGGATATGCTGGGAGATATCACAACCCGACCTGGCACTCGACAGAAGCATGTCACCCAGATAGAGGATAATCCCCCATATAAAGGTGGTCACGATGATACCGGAACCCTATCTAGTATAACTCGCGATGTAGGGGATCGAACCGACGATGCCGCAACCCTACAGAAACCACGCGCTGAGTAGGGGATCGCATAACCAACGATATTGCAACCCGACTATACACATCATGCTGAGTAGGGGATCGTATACCTGATGATGCCACAACCCTACAAAGTATGGCCCACCGCGTAGGGGATCATAATCCCGATGATTCCACAAACCCTACGGGGTTAACCTGCTAGATAGGGGATCGCTACCTTTGAATAAGCTGTCACAGCGATACCAATATCCCGATCTAGGGAAAAGATGCTAGAGGATCCCGCTCCGGGCCCACTGGAGGGATGCCATAACTCTAACAGTTTAAACATCCCGTCGAGAGGATCACAAACCAATAAGAAGGTTGTGATGCTACACGAACCCTCATGGGAACGAACCAAGGGAGTAACCTCAACCACTACTGGTAGAAAACATCGCTAAACCGAGCGACCCGCAACAACGCCACACTGCGCAACTCTAAGGCCAATACCAGGGCCACCATCACAATCTATGCGGAAAAACACGCAGGATAGGCTGCTTACTCGCCCAAAATGGAGCACCAGTGAAAAAGGCACTATTCACCGTAGCTAATTCATGAGGGGCCCACACAACGATCCCGAAACCCATCGAGTGGATCATACCACGACGATCCCCTTAGAAAAAAAGCGAAAAGGACTACTCGCTTGTCCGAAATGGACACCCAGTGAAAAAGTTACTATTCACCGAAGGCCAGCCCGGTTAGGGCCCATGTCTCGATCACGAAACACATCGAGCGGATCGCACCATTGTGATCCCCTCGAAAAAACACATCGGATCGACTAATCATCTGCCAAAATCGGACTCTTGGTGCAAATGCTGCGTTTCTCTGTAAACGTCATAAGTCGGTCTCGTGTGGCCCGCACCCCATTCCCAGTCCCAACACCCAAAAACCATCTCAAAAAGTCTTTCATACCATCAGGGTCTCAAAGCCACTGACGGCATGTCATTTGGATGCTCCGGGTAGAAGTTACAACGACCCGAAGTCGTAAAATAATAAAATAATATTATTTTATATGATGTTTCTAACTATCTGGCCACGATCTTGAACCCTTAAACTCACGAACCGACACAGGAGGGTTGGACTCGTCGTCAGGGTCGTGTCGCCGCAAACGACACACGAATCTGACTCCCGAATTGCAAGATGCGGGGGTTTAAAGACCCCTGTATGATAAAAATAGGCCGGACCGGCCTTGAAAAGCCACCACAGCCGACCCGCCACTGGCGGGCGTCCCTCCGCCGCGCTCCCCGGCGTGCCGCCGCACTGGGCGGTCAGCCGCCGCGGCTCCGCCGCGGCCCCACCGCTATCCGCCGGTGCTGGCGCCGCGCTGGAGGATCTTCCCCGGACCGCCGGGGGCACCCCGGTGGTCCATTTTACGATCCAGAGGCATCTACACGACCCTCGAGACCCGATCTACACTACTACGGCTTAAATTTGAAGAATAACGCAGCAAAACGGGATCGGGGGTTAAAACGCAAATCCGCCTACCTCGCGGGTGAAACACCGACGTTCTACCATAGATCCGCGCTCCAGAGAATCCGTTGCACGCTCCTGGAACGTCCGCCGTCGAAATCCGAGCTCGTGGGTGCTTCGTTTGCTCGATTCGGTAGATCGGCTGTGAAGAACGGCGAGGAACGTCGAGAGGAATGAAAGGGGGGGCTAATATTTATATCGGCTTCCCGGCAGCGCCAAACCCGCCTCGGCCCCAACGCCCGATGTGAACAAAGATAAGGTCACCCCTAGGGTAAATGTGCCATTCTGAACGCAACGGCAGACTCAGATTTTCCATCTGAGACTCCATTCATAAGTTACTCGAGCCGATGCTCGCACACTAACTTCTCCATTTAATTACGAAAATTCCCCTAGTGGTGTTTCTCACCGCAGGCCCGCTCCTGCAAAATTTACACCCCACCTAGGGTAAACGGGACGTTCAGGACATAATTGTGCCCTCGGAAACCCATTCTGAGCTACCATTTAGGAGATATAACACCCCTTCCATGTGCATAGTATAAAAATACTTAATATTTTTATAAAATGAATTTCGGGAACACCGAGCCTCGGAATCACATGACATCTTCGCGCCTAACTCTGGAATTATTCAAAGAAATATACGAAAGTCTGACAGGGCCAAAAACACGAGTCGCTACATCCTCCCCCGCCCCCGTAGAACTTTTCATCCCCTAAAATCCCTAAGCTCAAGGAAAGTGACTGGACTCTCAACTGGGTCTCCCACGCCAGCGAGTTCGCCAACCAACACCCATGCCTGAACATATAAGTCATAGGGACTCATCCACCACACCTCAACACTATCCTCTTTGGGCGGCGCTGACCCGCCCGCACGGTTTTAATCGCGTCGCATAAACACGTCTCGGTGGGGGAAGGATCCCTCTTCCTCATGCATTCGAAGCACGTTGGACAACACCCACACATGTTCTCACCAATGCCCTGAACAAAACTCGAGGAAGAAACAAAAAGGAAGGAGTACCGCTAAACAGTGTCTAACAAACTACTGTTGTAAGTAGAGAGGACACAAGGCATACGTCTATCCATCCAAGGGGCCTCCGGGTCAACAGCCTCTAGGGAATGCAGTTGACCTTGCCCTCAGCCACCAGCTCCCTGAGCTTGGCGTAGACCACCTGGGGGTGGGGGTGGTGGCAACTAGTACTGCCTACCACCTCCTCCTGCAGAACCGGCTTCGTTGCCACGTCTGCCACACTGCGGACCTCCTTGCTCGAGACCCTGCCTCTGCCTAGGCAGTCCATCGACCGGCTCCCTCTCAGCAGCACATCGGGTCGGACAATCTCTAGAAAGATGTCCCTGACCGTCGCAGGCGTACCACCGCCTCTCCTGCGGCTGACCAAAACTGGCTTGTAAGCACTGAGCCTCAGATCCTCCATCCTAGGGTCGCCTCCTGAAACGTCGGCCACGTCCAGACCCCTAGGCCTATCGTCGGCTACCAGATACCGATCCGACTGATGATGTCTCATCTCTCACATGCCCATCACTAACAGGGGGATCTTCTCAGCCAGAACACTCTCCACCACCTATGCTCTCTCTAGCACTCCAGCATAGGTGGGCAGGCACAAGGAAACCACACCTTCTTAGATGTCCCTGCGTAAACCCTGCTTGAAGGTCCGAGCCCTAATGAACGCGTCCCGAACTATATCATGGGAGTAGCGCGACAGGTCTGTAAACCTCACTGAGTACTCCGACACAGTCAGGCCCTCTTGCCGAAGCTGTAGAAGCTCCTGAATCTGCACTGACCTCAGCGTCACCGGATAGAAATACTCCCGGAAGAGCCGCTCAAACTCTACCCACATGAGCGTCTCCTCATCATGGGACTGCGTCACAAAACTCCACCATCGCCCGGTTGAAACATGCAAAAGGCTCACCGCTAGGACCAACATCTGATCTGGAGGTGTCCTCACTAGGCGGAAAACTCTTATGACTGCCTCAAGCCAGTCATCAGTTGCCTGGGGATCCGGATCACCCCAAAACCTCAGAGGTTGCTGCCTCTGGAACTCGTGCAGCGCACTCAGCTTGCGCACAACCTCGTCATGCACTGTCGGCATAACCAGCTGCTTGACAGGTGGTGGCTCAACTTGCAGACCACCTGGAGGTGCAACCTCAGAACCTGCGCCATGCTCCACACCCTCTACACGGGGCGGGTCGTCAGCACAATTTGGCTACGGAACTCTTACTGGCTGTCGTCATGGAGGCATCCATAAATACATTAAAGACGCATCACAATCAAATAGTATATATGGAGAGCTGACTCAAGAAGGATAAGGAAAAACACAAAAAACCCAGTCCTATATGATGCATGTACCATTATGTCCCTGTGACCATTGTACGAATGTCCCGAATCGAAAGGCAGGTTATCAGAGTCCTGGTGTATGGATATGTCGGTCGTCGCACCAACACTGGAGTCCCTGGCCTAAATGCCGAACTCGAAACATCCTAACATTGACTCTATGAAACCCGAACCAACCTCACAGCTAGACCAGCTATGCTCTGAGATCCCAAAGGTGGAACCTCCTCTGATACCAGTTTGTCACGACCCGACCTAACGGGGCTCGATCCGCGACTCCCCAAGCCCGCCTCCAATAGGCCAGGGGCTAGCGTCCAGTGCCGAGTATGCTATCACACACATGGGAGACATTAGCCTAAGGTACCTATACACACGCACCCAAAAACAACTCCATGCAATAGTGTAGATATATATTAAACTGAAAAAAATGCGTGCATACATCTAACCCAGACCAGATTACAATAGAAGTACAAAAAGGAAAAAATAGGGCCCACCAAAAGAAAACTTAAAAGTGCGTCCAAACTGCTCTGAAGAAGGGGAACGCTTCCACAAACACCAGCCAGAATGCTTCCTTGGCACCGTACCGGCAAACACCCAGGTCAGCCCCACTCACTCAGCTCCGCCTGCTCTGGGTCCTCCTGGGACTCCGTCGAAAGGCCTATGGTCTGTACAAGACACAAACAAGTGCAAGAAAAGACCATTTAGGGGTGAGTATAAACATACTCAGTAGGAACCCCAAAAACCCAAAACAAAAGAGAGAAACTGAAAGGCAACAGTCTGCTCATCCCAGCCAGAGGGAACCCAGACGAGAGAGAAACTCCGTCTCGTGACCATCCTCGGCTAAACACAACTAGTCAGCTCAGATGAGGTGTATTCCCATACATACACCTTGGACAATCCAGATACACTCAGCTCATGCTATAAAGCCATAAGAGGTACCGACCTCATCGCCAGCAACTGTCCACAACCAAGAGAGCACACTCCATGATCATTGTCATCCCAGATGACACTCATCTGAGATATACACTCCATCAGGATTCTCACAAACCTCTTAGACAATCACCTGAGAGATCACGCTCGTCAGTTAGCATCACTGAGGAAACCTCGCTGAAACAACAGAAGCACCAAACTCCTCGGATAAGGGATCTCTCCTAGGGTCCATTAGGGGATACCAGAACCCTCTCCGGTATATGAAGCTCACAGATAGGGGATCACTCCCAGGGTCCGCTGCAGGATACCACGACCCGATCTGGAATATGTAGTTCTCACAGATAGGGGATCACAACTAGGATCCGCTGGGGGATACCACAACCCAACCTGGCGCTCGACAGAAGCACGTCACTCAGATAGAGGATCATCGCCCATATAAAGCTGGTCACAACGATACTGGAACCCTATCTTGCATAACTCGCGTTGTAGGGGATCGAACCAATGATGCCGCAACCCTATAGAAACCACGCACTGAGTAGGGGATCACATAACCAACGATACTGCAACCCTACTATACTCCTCATGATGAGTAGGGGATTGTATACCCGACGATGCCACAACTCTACTAAGTACGGCCCACTATGTAGGGGATCATAATCTTGATGATGACACAAAACCTGTGGGATTAACCTTATAGATAGGGGATCACTGCCTGTGAATAATCGGTCATAGTGATACCAAGAACCCAATATATGGAAAATATGCTAGAGGATCCTGTTCTGGGCCCACCAGAGGGATTCCACAACAATAACAGTTTAAACATCCCGTTGAGAGGATCAAAAACCTATACAAAGGTTGTGATGCCACACGAACCCTCATGGGAAAGAACCAATGGAGTACCCTCAACCACTACTAGTCCAAAAAGTCAGTAACTCAAGTGACTCGCAACAACTCCACACTGTGCACCTCCAAGGCCAATACCAAGGCCATCATCAAAATCTACACGAAAAAACACGCAGGATAGGCAGCTTACTCGCCCGAAACAGAGCACCGGTGAAAAAGGCAATATTCACCATAGCTATCTCATGTGGGGCCCACACAACGATCCAGAAACCCATCCATCGGATCATACCACGATGATCCCCTCAGAAACACAAGCAGAAATGACTACTCAATCATCCAAAACGGACACCCGGTTAGAAAGGTACTATTCACCGAAGGCCAGCCTGGGTGGGGCACACGCCTCGATCCCGAAACTCCTCGAGCAGATCATACCATTACGATCCTCTCGAAAAAACACACATGATCGACTAATCATCCGCCAAAATCGGACTCTTGGTGCGAAAGCTGCGTTTCTCCGCAAACGCCAAAACCCGGTCTCGTGAGGCCCGCACCCCGTTCTCAGTCCCAACACCTGAAAACCTTCTAAAAAATTCTATCGTACCATCAGGGTCTCAACGCCACTGACGGAAGGTCATTCGGATGCTCCGGGTAGAAGTTACAACGGCCCGAAGTCCTGAAATAATAAAATATTATTATTTTATGCGACGTTTCTTACTCCCGGGCCACAATCCCGAACCCTTAAACTCTTGAACCCACATATGATGGTTTTCCTCGTTTTCAGGGTCGTGTCGCCACAAACGGCATGCGAATCTGACTCCCAGATTGTAAGATACGGGGGTTTAAAGACCCCCGTATGATAAAAAAAGGACGGACCGGCCTCGACCTGCCGGTCCGGCCGGCCGGGACCGACCGCCACCGCCGGCCCACCGCGGGCCGGTGGCCCTCCGCCGCATGGCGCACAGCGCCACCGCGGTCCCCAGTGTGTCGTCACGGCTCCGCCGCGGCCCTCAAGCACCGGTGTCGCGCCGACGGATCTTCCGCAGACCGCCGGGGGCACCCCAGTGGTCAGTTTTACGTTCCGGAGGAGTCTACACAACCCTCGGACTCGATCTACACTGCTATGGCTTCAATTTTCAGAAAAATGCAGAAAAAATGGGATCAGGGGTTAAAACTCAAATCCGCCTACCTCGCGGGTGAAACGCCAACATTCTGCCTTAGATCCGCGCTCCAGAGATTCCGCTGCACGCTCCTGGAACGTCCGTCGTTGAAATCCGAGCTCGTGGGCGCTTCGTTTGCTCGATTCGGCGGATCGGCGGCAAAGAACGGCGAAAAACGTCGAGAGGAATGAAAACGGTGGGGGGGGGGGGGGTGCTAATATTTATGTCAGCTGCCCGCCGGCGCCAAACCCACCTCGGACCCAATGCCCGATACGAACAATGGTAAGGTCACCCCTAGGGTAAACGCGTCATTCTGAACGCAACGATGAACTCCGATTTTCCATACGAGACTCCGTTCAGAAGTTATTCGAGACGACACTCACACACTAACTTCTCCATTTAATCATGTAAATTCCCCTTGTGGCGTTTCTCACCGCAAGCCCGCGCCCGCAATGTTTACACCTCGCCTAGGGTAAACGACAGGTTCCGGACTCAACAGTGCCCTCAGAAACCCGTTCTGAGCTACATTTTAGGATATATAACACACCCTCCATGTGCATAGTATAAAAATACTTAATATCTTTATAAAATTAATTTCGGGCACACCGGACCTCAGAATCGCACGATGTCTTCACGCCTAGCTCTATAATTATTCGTAGAAATATTCTAAAGTCTGACAGGGCCAAAAACCCGAGTCACAACATAATAAATTACATATTTTTATATTAATTAGAAATGAAACTAAAATCCATTTTAATGAATAGAAATAAATTTCTTAAAAACTATTTTTATGCACACAAAATCAATTTTACTCAATAAATTAATGAAACAAATATTGGTGATTTATTTTAAGGAAATTTATATATTATATATTCAATAAAAGTATTTGCATTCATACTATATGTTTTCTGGAAAATATATAGCCATAAAAGCAATTTTTCTCTTAAAAATTTTAGTTTTTAAAAAATACTATTTTTCACATTTTCAAACAATTATTTAAAAATTATTTTATTGAAATAGTGAAAAAAATATTTAAAAAAATTCAATTCATAAATATAAATTTCAAAATTATCTTGAACAGGTTTGTTAATAATTTTATAAATAGATAATTAGTCTTTATGTGTAGTGAATAATATATTTTTTTTAAAGAATTTTAATCTCATTTAATGATTTTAAAAAGTTTAAATTTGAATTTATCTTATTTTAGGAGTAAAATTAATTCAATTATAAATTAATTAATCCCCTTTATTTTCATGTAATTAGTTTCATATTAAATTTAAAAATAAAAACATTTTCAACTTCTAAAACTTCTCTCTAACGAAACTTGATTTTTCATTACATTTGGGTGATTATTTTGAAATAAAAAGTTTCCACATATATTAGTGAAATTTGGAAAAATGTATTATATATTTGGAGGAATAATAATTTATATTCTTTAATTAGTTAATATTAATTATTTACCATTATGAATAATAAAATTAGTAAAACATAAGTACCATGGTTAAGGTAAAAATTGGTGTGCCATTTGTGAAAATAAAAAGATAATAAGTAAAATAACATATAAAATTATCCATAAACTATTATATGGACATATTTAGACCCTAAAACCTATAACTAATTATAATTATTCATTTTAGATCCCTTTTTCATTTGAAAAATGTGGGTAATCCTTTTTTTGTTAAAACTTTACATGTTTGTCACTCACCTCAATTATAAAAGCCCACCCATTCTATTCTCCACATAAAACATAAAAACAAATTTCATTCAGACAATAAATTATCAAAATAAATACCTAATTAGATCCCCATTCACAAGATGACTTTTTTTGTTAATCCCCTATAATAAGGCTTTAGTTTTAATAATAAATAGGCTCTCAGAATAATTTCTAAACTCTTAAACATTCTGTTCTATTTTATTTATCTTCTACCTCCTACAAATATTACTATAATGTAATGATATAACAATAAAATTATATCCCATATACATTGGTGTTATTATTTTAAATTAATAACCTATATTCATATCATCATCCATGAAAAGGGATACGAAATCATCAATCACGTCTACAACAGACTACCACCTCACAAACTGATGTTATTCATTTTCCATCACCACATCTCACGAATGGATATAATGGCGGATTATATTTTTATATTTTATATTTATGATATAGTTATACTTATCGAATTATTATATCACATATAATATCATAATTTATATTATATGTAAATATGATAATGTTGCTTGCGTGTACGGCGTACAACTTCCCCGCGAAGCGATGTCATCGATTCACACTTCACATTGATGGTAATAAGGATGGGTTTAAGGAATATATGAGATATATATGAAATAAAAATGGTTCTCTACTGTTAATATTTTTTTTCCTTTTTTATTTCAATCTGTTGAGAAAATGGAAAGAATGTTCGGTACGTACGACTTACCGTCTCCAAGAATAGTGTATTTCATTTTTCTATCTATAACATTTATAAATTTCTATAAATATATTTATAATAAAATTATATTTATTATATAGTAGGTTTTAATTTGAACAATGGATGTCAACACATAATGTAATTTTTTCTAGTCTCTCTTTGTTTTTTGGGATACATATTCCATATTCACCACATGATTATTTTGTGTGATGTATAAACTACCAATTTGAAATTTCATATCATAAATAGCTTTATTTTACAAATATTTAAAGTTTAATTTGATGATATTCATTATTTTGCCTTATGATTCATAATATTACTAAAGTGGAAGGGGATATTTGTCACAATATTCTTTCTTTGAGACATATGACATGTTATGCACCAATTTTATTTTAAGAGGTATATATACAAACGATTTGACTAGTAAGATCATTAATTTATTTATTCTCATGATGTTTTAAGTTTTATTTAATTTTATTCATTCAAGTGGATTATTATTCAATGTTACTAAAGAGGTAACGGTTTTATGGTACAACCTCATTGATTATCAGGATTGATTTTGTTTATGCATTCGATGATGAAATATTATGATATATATAACAAGAATATCATTAAATTTATTCTAATATGGTTATTTTATGAGAATAATTTGTTTCCATTGGTTTTCCTCATATTATGTAATCAAGAATAAAAAAAATGTTTTTAATGTAAACAGCATTATTTATCACTTTGGATAAAAAAATATTTTTCTAAAATATAGATTTTTTCTGTAAATGTGTTCATTTTTTGAGCATTATCCATTATATTTAATAAATATATTTTATTCCAAGTTTAAATTTATAAATGTTTCTCAAAAAAATATTAATTTAATTGAGAAAATACAATTCATGGTTGGAAATTTCAAAAAACATGAAAGGGATCTTTGTTTTATCATGTATGGAATGGATGATATTTTTCCCATCATGAATAACTCATTATTTTGAAGAATCATTTATATGTTTCCATGATTATTTTAAAATAAAATATTTTCCAAAATATTTTTTGAATTTTTAGTTTTAGCATGTTATTTTAAAAATATAATTGATATTTTACTCAAGGAAAGTTTTAAATTATTGTTAATTATTTATTTATAATTTTATATGGTCATTTATAAATAAATGGATTTTGAAAAAAAATTATGTATAAAAATGTATTTTTCAATGTGGAACGTATATTTTCCTCATGAAATGTTCCAAGAGATATCCAAAAATAATTTTCCATGTGAGATAAAATATTTTGATTTTACTCATTATTTATTGGGGATATGATCCAATGATACCATTATCACTATTTATCTAGATTGTTTATGTTTATGATGACAATATGTTTATGAAACCCATTTCTATTCCACGTGTTATACCATGATAAAATAATTATGAAACCCAATTATTTTCCCATGGGTAATTCTTTGATGAAATGGTGAAATAATTATGAAACCAACTTAATTTCAACGAGTTTTATTGTGATTAAATTTTATAAAAGCCCTTTTGTTTCCTGGGTTTTGGTATAATGAATGTTTTATGATCTTATGGAACCCATATATATGATTTTTATTATGTGAAGGGTGGGACCTGTATCTCCCTCTAATTAATTGGGTAAATGTTGATATCTCAGGAGATAAATAGAAAATGAATTTGGAATAAACCTAATTCAATAATAAACAATTCCCTTTATGATAGATCTAGGAGTAAACCTTGACTACTATAATGGTTTGTGGAGTGAACACATTCCACTATAATATTCCTTGTAATGATCCTTAATCTACCAAGTAAATGATTTTATATGCTTATGTATATACCAAAAATATATTCCTTATGCCAATGTTATGTTCACATGGTTCATGTTCTTTGATTCCATTATTATTTATGTCTTAAAAAATATTATGTTATTTGTCATGACTCTTGTTTATGTTCTATGATATGAATTATATAGTTTTAAAATGTTATCCTCATGTTTTCATACCCTTTTGATCATTATATATAGATATCTTCCTTTCTTACCCTTACTAAGAGTCTCATCTCTTCTTTTCAATGTTTCATTTCCCTAGGAATTATGAACGGTATTTTGTATAATATTTCTAATAAGGGTTATATTTATGGAGAACATAGTGGTAGATGATGTATCACACTTATGGAAAAAAATTATGTGTCTAGGATTCTAAAGGCCCTAGACCTAAACTATAATAGCATGGATCATTATTTTGTGTAATAAATATTCATTTAGTAATATATACTAATAATTTATGATAAGTTTGTGAATTTAGAGTTGGTATCAGAGATAGTTTTATTAATCCTTTAGAAATGAGGATGATAAAAAAATTCTTATCCATATAGATATTTAAAAAGACATGTTAAGGGGTATATCTAAGGATAATTCTATGGATGGGTCAAAGTATCAAAATATTTCTGGGAATTTTGGTAATGGATAGAGTGATTGGTTTCCATTAAATTACATACATGTCTAGATACTACTGGTGTGTGTAGATATGGCATAGAGGAACCTTTTGGTACTAACTTAGAAAAGGTAACATCAATATGGAACTGATCACTACATGGTGCATGAAAACAAGTCCTGTTGGACACCAGTATGAAACACCCAGGGGATATATTTTAGAAATTCACAAACTATTTACAAACAAACAAGAATGATTTGAATAATGACCATTAATGACCTAGGATAAGACAAAAGTCAAATAGATTTAAAAAATGTGTCTGGATATTCACATCCTATAAATAATTTTTCCTGATAATGTGGTCTTACACTATGATTATTTTTTCTCCCATAATTCTTTATATTTTTAATCAATGGATAGAAATCAAAGTAACTATGTTAATACTCAATGTGATGAAAAATGAAATTATTTTCCTCTTCAATAAGCAAATTTAATGGTTGTAGAAATTCAAAAACTCATTATTATGATCACAAAAATTACTCAATATATGAATCATGTAGAACTTTTAAATGATAACAGGAAGTAATGGTGTCCTATTTATTCCTCCAAGAGACAACATACACCATCCATTAGTGTGTCGACAAATGTAGCAGTCACTAAGAAATGGATCACAACCACCGAAAAATATTTTTATTTCCTAAATGTGAAGATCATGAAAATTTCATTTTTTGTCTATCATTTCGAAGGTGAGGTAGATTAACAATAGAAACTTATTAACAATCCAATTTAGTAGTAGATAATTGATTCCCTAGAATGGGATGAGTTTGATTTGACATTTTTCAGTATGTTCACTCTCATAATTTACAAGCCAATATGGAGAAGGAATTTCTCAAGATCAAACTTAAGGATGGTGAATTTATGGGCACCAACAAAGATAATTTTCAATTTATTATTTGGTTGATTAAGACCAATTCATCAATTGGATTTTTCTATATGATACATGAGAATCAATGAAGAAGGCATTTAATGTGTATTGAATATTTAAATTGAAATTCCAAATTTGGAACATTCCTAAGGATTTGATAATAAAATGAAGATCGAGAATTATTTGAACTTGAATAAATCCCATAGTGGAAATAAAATTTAATCATCTATATTATAGAAATTTAGGATAATGCACTCAGGTGAATGATTTAAAGAAACAATATTGTGTTATATGGTTGGGATGTCTAGCCATCAAAAAAATTAATTCAAAATTGATGTTAAGAGGCCACTAAATGAAATTAATGGATAGAGAGGTCAATAGAATTCACCACCCACATTTCTGTGTTTCAAGTACATGGAGTTTAGCCAAGATGTTAATTAATTCCCCAATACTTGGGAAATTGTGGATAATAAGGCACAAAAATTTCTAAATAAAAATGATAAATGGAATGATAATGAAATTATAATGGATGAATTGAATCATGAATATTAGGGAAAACATATCCTCCCCTCCTTAATTTTGAACATCATGTTTTATTTTTGATGAATGAGGCCTATAAAAATATTATTGTTCACCTTTTTTGAGATATTTCATATGAATATATTTGTTTACATGTATTGTGGAATGTTGAATTACATTTTATATTCTATAGATACAATTATGAACTCAATCATCCTTTGAAATGTTTTTTGAACGATATAGGAGATTATATAAGGAAAAAAGATTGACTTAAATTTTGGAAGTGTATATATCTCCATGTAATATTATATTAAGAGTTATGGATACCGTCATGAATTTTTGAGTTTATGGTTAGCCAAAATATCAAATTTAATGACATCCCTTTATAGACTTTTGTGATGTGGATTTTATCATGATTAAGGTAAAATTAAGATACATTTATGGAAATTGAACCATAGGTTTATTAATATATTTTAGTGAAAATGTTATTTGAGTAGTAATTCCTTTTAACTTTTTATATATATGATTATTAGTACTAGTAGATTTTATATTTTTTCTTTTCTCTAACAATGATGTAATTATAGGTTGTAGTAAATCAAATTATGAATTTAGAACACATTGTTTCTGTCATAAAATTTTTATCTTTGGATCATATTTTCAGAATATGCATTATTTATGTAGTATGGTTTCACAGAGTACCACAATCAATTTTATGTGATCATGTTATAATGTTCGCCTTAATGATTTGGTGAAGCCTTCAGTAAGATCTTGATATGGAGATGAGTTTCAGAAATGAATATCATACACAGAAAGATGTTAAGTTTTATAGAACAATTCAAACCCTAAAGGATATGCTATGTTCTATTTCTATATATTTTAGAGGTTTTTGGGATCAACGCCTTCCTCTAGAAGAGTTTTCATACAAATTTATCTTTCACCCAATCATTCATATTTCTCCCTAAAAAATCCCTTTATGAAAATAATGTAGAAATAAAATTTACTAAAATGATGTTTCATAAAGTAATATATTGGTACTTGACATAGCTTCTGAAATGGTAGAGAATTTTAGATCCATTTAGAAACACATAAGTGTTAAAAACTGACAGAAATGTTATGTTAATAAACATTGAGGCAATTTATGATTTAATGTTGGTGGGAATGTGTCTCTATGAATTTATCTATGGAAGTGAGAATAAAAATACAATACATAGGTATATCGGTCCATTTTAAATTATTGATTTTATAGGGACCGTTGGATATCTCAGGGAACTGCCACCATACACATATCAACTCCATGATGTGTTCTATATATGTTTCCAGATAAAGTACATACATGATCATTCACATGTACTATAATCATAGTTTATACCACTAGAGAAGAATATTATTTATAAGGGACAATAAATTGTGATTATGGATAATATGGAGAAAGTGATAAGAAACAATTCCACTCTCCTGGTCAATATTTCTTAGTGAAACCGTGAGCTTCAGGAAGATATGAGGGAATATGAAGATGTAATGAGGAAAAAGTATACTCATTTGATTTTATCAAACTGATAAATTTAGATAAAAAAATTAAATTTAATAGGGGTAAAATGTAACAAAATAATATTTTATGAAATATTTCATTCCAATAAATTTAATTTCCTAGATATCATGTGTTACATGCAATAGTCAGTTTACTTTACATTACACAAAATGCTTGTTTTTAACGAAACATGACATATAAAAAAAACTGTATTATTTAATATTATAGATATATTCTAGTTATTATAATGGTGGATATGAATGGGATTAAAAATATTATGCAAATATATTGTTTAAAAATGTATATATAATGAATTAGTTGGTGAACAATTTTATAGAAATGAAAATAGAAAATATTGGAAAATAATGTAAATGTTTTCTGAAAAAAACTATTTTTATGTACACAAATGTGTTTTTCCTCAATAAATTAATCTAATAAATTTTATTCAAATATTTTAATTAAATTTATATAGTATATATCCTATCATGATTTTAACAGTACCATTTTTTCTAGATAACAAATGGGTATAAAAACAATTTTACTTTTAAAAAAATCTATTTTTAAAAAAAATTCTTTTGTTATGTTTTCACTGTTATTTAAAAACTATTTTTTCACAATTAGAGAAAATTTATTTGAAAAAAAAATAATTTTTTAATTATAAATTTAAAAATATTCAGGGACTGAATTTTTCGTAATTTTTTGAAATGATAATTTTTTATGAATAGTGAAAAATGCAACTTTTATTTTGAATTGTCAATTTATAAAAGAATTTAAAAACATAAAAATTGTTTTATGTTTATTTTAAAAGACAAATTAGTTCATTAATATATTAATTAATCCGATTTAGGTCGTTTTAATTAATTTCATATTGAATTTTGATAAAAAAATATTTTAAAACCATTGAAACATTTCTCTTTTGAAAATTGGTTTTTCGTCTCATCTGTAAGATTAATTTTAAATTAACATTTTCCACTTCTATAAATAGAATAATGAAAGAATTTAAAAAATATAAATTATATTGATTTATATTTTATAATAAGTTCAACATTATTTGCTTATAATTATGAATTGTAAAATCATTAATAAGTATTTAATGAGTTTATTGTGAAATTGGGTTTACTGGCTGTGAATCTAAAAATATATAAGAAAATTGACCTAGAATCTTGTAAAATGACCATTTCATGTACATATTTCGACCATATAACCTATAATGTTTGATAATGAGCCATTTATCTATCTTTTCGCATGTGGAAAACTTATATACACCATTTCCTTTTAAAAAATTATCAGTGTGTCACACACCTCACTAATAAAAGTGCACCCCTTCTCCTCTCCACATTACAATTAACAACCATTTTCTTTTCCTAATAACATCTTAAATCAAATACCTAATTACAAAGACACATAAAATATGTGTTATTCCTATTATGAAATACTCCAAATAATGCTTTAAGTATAATCCTAAAGTGGATCTCAAATAAAGAGGTGAATTCTTATACTTTAATTATTATTTTATTTCTTCACACACCTCCTTCAAAACAAATTCCATTAGGATGATATAATAAAAATAGTATTTAATATATACTAATATGTAATTATATTAATGTAATAACCTATATCAATCACCTCTTCCATCAAATGGGGTAAGAAATCATCATTCGGGTTTACAAAAGACTTCCACCTTACAGAGCAGTGTTATTCGTTTGTCAACATATTCGATCGCATATGAAATTAAATTTGAATAAAATTTATAAATATGATACTTATTATATTATTATAAATTTATTACGTATTATATCCCATATACCTTCTTTTATTTCATTACTTTGGAATATGATAATGTCGCTCGTCTGTGTGGCAGACTACAACCTCACGAATCGATGTGATTCATTCATAATTTACATGGAAGGTAACAAGGATTTTTATAATTAAAACATTTGATATTTATTGCATATAAATTAGTATGTAATGTTAATAAATTATTTACCACTCTTTCTTTTAATCATTAATGGAAATTTAAATAGTGCTCTTTCATACATACGGACTACTATATCCATGAACGGTGTAATACATTTTCAATCTCTAACTTTTATGTATTAATCTAAATACTTATATAATACATATATATGATATTTACATAATTTTTAGAAATAACAATATGATTAATGAATTATCAAATTAAGAGGATAAAAAATAAAAAAATTAAAACATACGTGAAAATCTAAGTAGTTAATACTCAAAAAGAAACATTAACATGGAATTGTTTTCAAACAGGTAATATAAGATCATATGTAAATAATATATGGTGTGATATATTTAGTTATGGTTTTTAATAGATTAATAATAAACACATATTTATTATATAGGTGTTTGGTAAATTTATGAAGGAATTTATGATTTGTGAAAATGGATTTCAAGCAATACTTTTCTTGTTGGGAGACATATGCCATATTCCCAAATTATTTCATTTGAATAGTGTGTATAATACACATTTGATATGTTATAACATTAATATACCTCTTTTCATATTATCTATAGTATCATTTGATAGTATTCATTAATGGGGATTATGATTCAAAATATTTCTAATATTGTAAGGGATTTTTGTTTATATTTTCCTTCGCTTAGACATATTTCATGTTATGCTCCTATATTCTTTTAGGAGGATTATATACATCCCATTTGACTATTAATATAATGAATTTATTAATTTTGATGATCTTTATGTTTAATTTAATTTTATTCCTTCATGTAGAGTGTGATTCAATGTTTTCAAAATACAAGTTATTTTTTAGTACAATCTCATTATTTATTGGGATTTTTATGTTTTGGATTAAAATGTTGAAATCATATGAAAATTATGACAATAAAATCATTAATTTTATTCTACATTGGTTATTTAGGAGAAAAAATGTTTTAAATTATTTTTTCATTCATTATGTACTCACGATTCAGAAATAAATAAAAATAAACAAAATTTATTTCTATTTTCCATACAACATCTATTTTTCTTTTATATCCATGTTTTTTAAAAATACTTTCCAATATGTTTTAAAATTATATAATTGTTTTATTAAAACCATTTTTAACCAAGTTTGAATTTTATTATGTGTTTAAAAAACATTCATGTCATTTTTAAAAAAAACATTCATTTGGCTATTGCAGAAACTGTGAAACGAATTATTTTTTTATTGGGTACGACATGAATGTCATTTTACACCATCATGACCAACTCATTATTTTAAATATTAATTTACATGTTTGAAATTTTATACTAAATGAAAATTATTTCAATTTTTTTTTGAATTTTTAGTTTTAAAATTTAATATTCAAAATAGATAATTTATTTTCCTCAAGGAATTTTTTTAATGGGTTTTAATGCTTTAATTATAATATTACAAGGTTATTTTTAAAGAAAATAAATTTTATAAGTTTTTATGTTTTAAGGTGTATTTTAAAAAGTGGGATGTCTATTTCTTTCAATAAATGTTCCAATTGATCTTTCAAAATAATTTTAAATCTAAGATGACATCCTTCAATGTTACTTATGATTTACTATGGATATTATCCAAGGATACCATTCTTTCTAATTCAATGAATTTTTCATGATTATAAGGATAATATGTTTATGAAACCTATATCTTTTTATGAGTTATACTATGATAAAATACAAATTAATCCTGCTTGTTTTTTATAAGGGGTTTTCTTTTTTGAAATGATGAAATGGTGAAATGAATATGAATCTAGTTTCCTTTCCATAGGTTATGTCATTCATGATCATCATGTTTTAAGGATCAAAAAATCATGATTCTATTGATACTAATGAATTTATGGTTTTCTATAAGTATTTTCTAAAATTTATGATGGGTAATGAAATTATTTATGTATAAGTCATTACTAGTTACATCTAAAGATAAGACACTTTTGAGACTGACACCACAAACATGAGTCACTATTTTCCTTGAATCATCATCTACATGGAAATATAGATAAGTATAAGACATTGTAAGAAGAAACATCACCATGATCTGAAACTTCTAAAATGTGAATTTGGATATGTATGAGATACCTCCTGATAAGGAAGTTCCAGTGTCATATAGAGAACACGGAATTTAGGATAAGTTTATGACACCTCAATACTAGACAACTCCATTTGTAAAGACACTATGAAAGTGAAATTTTGGCCATGTCTAAGAAACCACCCGTGTCATACTTCCAAAACAACATTCCTCTAAACATTGTGACATTACTAGACTATGCCAATATAATTATTTCCTTATAATTATTTTCTCTAAATTTATACTAATAGATACAATATTTAATCTAATTCAACTTTTATTTTAATTTTTGTCACATTAATTTTCCATAGAATTCCTTGACGTAAGTCTCAGACATATTATACGAGGAAGCAGAGACAATCTTGATATAATTTTTCCTAATTCTCATAAATTAAATAATAGTGTAAATAGTTCAAAAAATGAATCCTACTTATAGACATATTATTTCTCAAACTCACTAAAGAAATATCGATCTTAACCTGATTGTAAAAAATAAGAGCTCGCCTACTAAGAAGACAAGACTGTGAAGATGAAGTACATCATCACATGTAGTGATTTATTTGAATGAATGAAAATGATTATGTGACACTCTATTATTATTTGAATTTAAAGATATCGTTGCTCAATATTTAATGAAAATAATATAAAGAGTCACAATCTGTATTGAATCCAACTGAGAATTTATACACTCTACACATTTAGATTGCTTTGTTCTATTTATCATTATTAAATTTTGAGTAGGGTGTATGAATAATCTATTTGATCAGATGAATCTTGACTCTTGTACTGAACATGAGGATATATTGATATCTTCTCATCTTTTTATACACATATACTCCAATGGATAATAGTGGTATAGTTCCCTGTGTGGCCTTTTTTTTACTTCCACATAAAAATGTGGAATAGGTCATTTGTAACTTGGACAATTTTAAAACATTTGTAAAACCAAATCCAGATTCTGGATCAACATGTTTATACAAACATCTCTGTGGTAGGTGATCGCAAAGTGGAGAGGACTAAGTCTCTTCTTGAGACTAAACCTCTTGTATTAAATCATTCCTCTATATTCCTTATTTTTGTTTTACATTATGTTCACCTTAAAACTGAATATTATTTTTACAGAAAAAATACACAAACATTAATAGTTTATCATAATTTATGTTTATATTGTATTTTGAACAAGTAAATTTATTTCAATAGGGTCTAAAAATATTATATATTATTCATCCAAGACCAAGTGGATCTATAGATAAATATTTAGAAATATTAAGATCTATTTTATAATATATTTTTTGTGAAACTGGTTATTTAAACATTTGGTAGATTTTAAAATTAATCCAAAATAATCAAAAAAAATTATTGGGTACCCAATTTACCCCCTCTTGATAGACTCACTTTGATTAAAATTTGGTATCAAAGGAAGACACAATTTGGTATTAATGTTTTTAAAAATATCAACTGTAATTTTAGTTATGTTTTAAATTTCTTATATCTCTAACATTTCTAATTTTTTTTGAGTGGATAGTAAACAAGATGGTTCTGCTACAAATAGACCTAAATTTTTAATGGTTCCAATTATTATCAACCCAAAATTAAAATTAAATGAATATTGAAAGAATGGGTTTTGATATTTTACTTGTTAAAGAAGATGAATATTTCAAAGAAGATACTGATAGATGTGCATTGCAAGATGCAAAAATTTTATCTTACAAAAATAATCATAATTCTGTGAATCCCCTCTACTGTTCACTAGGTGATGAAGAGTTAAACAAAAAATTTGTATTTAAAACTGCTTATGAGATTTCGGAAAAAGTCTCTATTTATCATGGGGGAACTAAATGTGTTAGTGAGATTAGGCTTAATACTTATACCGTTAAATATGGTGACATTAAAATGAATATGGATGTAACTATTTATGACATTTACCTCTCATTTAATGAAAATTTCCACACAATGATCTCATATAAAACAAAAGTATTTGATAATGACCAGATTATGAGGTTAGTGAGACTTAAACCAAAAAACTAAGAGTCACATCTGTGTCAATTAGAGAATATTCTATCAGAAGCAAGCTTCCAGTCTAGGAGATGATCGGTATGGTTTTGATGTATGAAGTCGAGATAAACATAAATGGTGATGAAAATGAAGATACTAATAGAATATCAATATCATTCAATACTGTTACATTTAGACATAAATTTAAGGAAAGGAAAAGGAAAAAATCAAAGATGTGGATTAAAGTGACAGTGAATATCCATCAGATCATGATGAGAAGATGGATCACCTTTCTAGAATCTTTAATAATTTTTATAAAAAGAAAAATTAATTAAAAACTCAATGAATAAAGGAATTCTTGAAAATAAAATAAATTTTAAGAGATATTGAATGAAGGAAGCTGATTCAGAATACATTTTATGTTATGAATGTAATAGAGAAGGATATATAAAATAATATAGTCCAAAGCCTCACTATAATCTGAAACAGGGGGATAAGGACTAAATAAATAGAAAGGATAAGAATGAATCATGGACTTCTTCTATATATACCTCCATTAATTTTTATAATGCACTAAAAGATAATTTATTCCTAGAAAATATGTGCTTCATGATTAAAGTAATTATGGAACTAGGTTTACCCACTTTTTTAATATTCTTCCAGTGCCAAATTACGATAATTATGAAAATTAACAAATTGATGACTATAATATGTAAAATTAAGAATTATTTTAAAACATCAAAATTATAGAATAAACCATTAATGAGGTAAATTATTAGTACATAGTTTTGAAAATACATAATTGTTTAAGTATAAATATGAAATATAAATTATCTATAAAAAAGAGGAAAAATATCAACTTCTCAAAGAGGAATATAACCATAAAGTATAAAAATAATAAATTTATAAAATATCTATTAATTTTTACCAATTCTAGAGAGACACTCACACAAATTTTGGGAAGAAAATTTTCAGAAACGTTTTAAGTGGAATTGGAAATCAACCTATAGAGATAAAAATAACAATGAGTACATTTGTTCCAAAATCCAAAAGATAGAGTTATTCTAAAAACTATTTTACTAAAGTACCTAATAGATTATTTCCTTATTAAAATATTAAATAATTTTTTTGGAAACCCATTAGGAAAATTTTGGGCTCCCAAAACTTTTATTACATTCATTTCTGGACCCAAACAATTTTTCATTCCAAAATCATTTCTTGTTTAAAACGTTTCTATGGGAAGAATTCTTGAAGGAATCTAGTAGAATACAATGTTACATGGAAAACGGTTGATCAAGACATATGTCAATATATTATTCATTATTAAAGATACTTATTATGTTTGATAGTGAAAATTTCACCTTAGGTGACAATTCTATAGGAATGATCATTAGCCTAGGCTAGATTGGTAACAAAAATCCAGTTTTAATTTCTAAGGTTTTATACGATGATAGATTAAAATTTAATTTGTGTATAATTTATTAATTATTTGATGATGTATTTTATATAAAATTTGATAATTATTCTTGATATATTTATGACTCTAGAAATTATTTTGTTTTTACTACATTGAGAAATCATTATGTTTATGATATCGATATAAATTATTTATTTTCAAAAAATGTTTTGTCCATAAATATCATTCACAAATAGTCATGGATTTTGAATAGGAGACTATTCCATTTCAACATTCACTCTCTTAGGAAGATAACTATAAAAGGGTTAGATACGGATCTACATTATTTTGATTTTCCAACGGATAAAGTCTCTAACCACTAAAAAAAGGGAATCAACACAATGTCTTATTTAAATCAAAGGAAGAAGTGTAAAATTAACAACCCATTGATTTGGTTCACATGGATTTGTTCTAGAATCAATAGTTTTAAGTCATAATGCGAAGAATTATTTTTATTTTTTGGTAGATAATTTCACTACCTATACTAGGGTTTATTTTATACATCAAAAAATTAATGGTTTCTCATTCATTACTAAGTATTCTAAGACTATATAAAATCATAGGGGACTTAGGATTAAAACCTTATTAATATTTCATTTTAATGATATTGAAAACCCATATTTTTAATCTTTTTTCTCACAAAATCGATACACCCATATCTTATCTTCTCCTAATACCCCTCGGTAGAATGGATTTTTAGAGAAGAGAAATAGAACTTTACAAGAGATATCCCAGATGATGTTGAAATAGATTTATCTACCTATCTATTTTTTGGAAGAAGCTGTCAATACTGCCTTCCATAAAATATGAATCGTTTCCATCAAACAAATACATAAGAATACCCTTATTAATTTTACAACTCTATATAACCTACGGTTAACTAATTAAGATTTTTGGATGAAAAGTCATTATTATTAACACTAAATATAATTTGGAAAAAATTTCATCCAAAATATATGAATGTACTTTCCTTAGTAATTCAATATCCCTCTAAGATTATTGAGTTCTTAATAAGAATTCCAAAACTGTGGAATAATCCGTTCATGTAATATTTTATGAGAATAATCCACATGAGCCAAATACCTCCTTATAAATCATATAGTACTATCTATATTCTCTAAAAATAAATTATAAACCCTTATATTCTATTGTAAAACGAGAAGAAAATTTTTATAGTTCTTAATAATTTCCAAAATATCAAGAACAGATACCTTAAAATCCTTAAGTGAACAGTCCCTACTTCTTTAGAGATGTTGAATACCATAAGTATCATCCTTTAGATGATATTTTTTGTGATCTAGATATATAAACACAAAAAAATATCTTCTCTATGAAATTAAGTTGAATATCATGATTTCTTATCTAAGATTGAACCTAAAAACATCAATGAAGAAATTAATAATGAATTTTTTGAAATGTCCATAAATGAATATTTGAATCATTTTTAAAGAAAACGTTTTATGAACTTGTAGATAGACCCAAGTAAAACATGAATATTGGAACTAAATGCATGTTTATGAATATGGCTAATAAATAAGTCAATATAGTTAGAGACAATGTTAGTCTTGTTTCACAAGGTTATAGTCAAGAATAAGAGATATAATATGATGAAAACATTTCACTTTTAATGGTACATGAGTGTATAAGAATCCATCTATCTTATATATCACATATAGATTTGATGTTTTATATAATGTGTTTCAATAGTGAATTTATGAATGGTTTTATAGTTGAGGATTTTTATGTTGAACAATACCCCAGTTTTAAAAATACACATTTTCCAAATAAATTTTTTAAATTAAAAAAATTATATGGTTTAAAACAAGATCCTATATCTAGGTATGATATGCTCACTAATTTTCTTATTTTAAAAGGATTTTTGAAAATGTAAAGGTGATCATTCCCTTTTTATAAAATGAATTTTTAAACATGTTTTTTTGAAAAAATATATGACAATGATATTATTTTTGGTTCTTTATGAATTTACCTTTGCACTGGTTTTTCTAAAATGATGAAAAATGGGTTGTAAATGACATTAATAGGGGAACTAAAATTCATTCATGGATTTTAAATCAATAAAAAAAATTAGTAATTATATTTGATTAAAGTAAATATATGAAATATCTTTTTTTTAACTCAAACAACATTATGAGTAGTCATACTACAATGAGTATGACCTACAAATTTGATATTGATGAAGTTGGGAAACTAGTTGATCAAACTCATTTTAGTGTATTAATTTTTTTGTCTTATCACTATATCTTCTATTCAACCATATATTATGTTTGGTGTGTATATGTGTTCCCATTTTGAAGAAAACTCTAAAGAGTCACATTCAATGTCTATTAAAATAATTTTCAAATACCACAAGAATAAAACCACTTTAGGATTCTTTTACCCTAGAGGATAGGAATTTGATTTAGTAAGTAATTTTGATGATTATTTTGGAGGCTTAAAGTTAGACAAAAAAAGAACCTCTGAAACATGTCAATTTTTGGGCAAGTCTTGAGTCTCATGGTGTAGTAAAATAAAAAAGTATATATCACTATCAACTGCCGATGTTGAATACATAGTTACTGGTAGTTTATATGCCAAAATATTTGATTGAAAAATGCTCTAGTAGAATATTAATATGAATTCCCACATGTACCCATAAACTATGATAAAAAATGTTCTATTAACATTTCCAAGAATCATGTTTCACATTATATGACCAAACACCTTCAAATAATCACTTTTGGAGGGATTATTTTCAAAAAGGTGATATCACTCTTTAGTTTCATGGCACATAGCATCAGTTATCCGAAGTATTTACAAAGTCTTTGAAAGATGAAAGGTTGAACTATATCAAACATAAATTAGGAATGATTAATTTTTTATAGTTTAATTTTCAAAGACAGATCATTGTGATTGATAAACAGTTTTTGGTGACACACTGTTTTGATTGACATAATCTTTTGAGGACACACCGTTGGATTATCACCGTGTTGGATTATCATGAAATTTTTATTTCATTCCTTTGAAAATTCATTCTTTCTATGTTTTTTGAACCATTAGTCTTATATTTGTTATGATTTTTTTTTCATAAATCGTTAACTATGTTTTCTCAAATTCAATTTCTATTGGTTATTATTATTTTAATTATTCATACAACTAAATCCAAAATGATACAAAAATGAATCGTTATCTATTTCCAACATACCTTGAACTCAAAATGATACACTTGAGCTCTAATCTACCACTATTATCCCAAACATCAAACCTAAAACATTTCTCTTAGACATTGAGAAATAAAACCGAATGGATATACAAGACCATGATGAAGCAGTTTTCTAGGTCTTCTCCATGTGGGTTGTGATCATATAAGAAACTAAAGGAAGATTTGGGTGTTCCTAATACAATTTCTCTAGTTAATCATGAGATATATAGTAGAGTTATAGTAGCTTAATGGTAATTCAAATAGAAGTGGTCGTAGTATAGAAAGTCTCATGTACTCAAAGTACTCTAGAACCAAGGATAGTAAATGTGGTACTCTTCAAAGAAGAGGCACTTCTACCTTAAGATGGATTATTAATTATATAAACATTAAGAATATTACATTGATTATGATAGAGATGATTGGGTATTAATTCATGTAAAAGGACACTTAATAGGTTTTTCATTCATGAAATGTGAAAAATCATAATGTACCTGATGATGGAATTTATGATGAATATCAAGGCAGCATTGAGCAAGCCATCGATATTTTCATATAAGATGATGTACATGTTGTGATAACAGGAGACAGAATAACTAGGATATCTATTTCCTCATATATTTATTGGGATTTTAGGACTCTCTTTAATATTTCACTTCACATTATTTTCCCAAGAAAGGGTTGTTTCTCAACAATAATGTAATAAGTTTTTTCCCTCCTATATATTATTAAATAGTGTTATAAGATAAATTTATATAGATACCTGATGGTGAAGATGTGTGATATGATCAATACCTCCTCTATATCTAATTCTTTGAACTTCCCCACAGTCATTTCAATCATGTTAAAGGGAATGGGCCTTGTAGCTGGGGATTAAGGGTTGATTACAGATGGTGGTGATTTATGTATTTCAAGAGATACTTTTTTAAGGATAAAGATTAACTAGAACCCATGGAAGAAATAGTGGGTTGGATATAATGATAAATGGTTTACTATGTTTAACCTAATTGATAAACCTGCTAGGGTATGGGATGTGGTTGATCAAATTCTAGAGCCTGATAAGATAGTTGAATACTCTAATGATGATAAAGATGATGATGATGTAGAAGTAGAGATGGAACCATATGTTGATGAATGGAGTGATCCTGACTTGTATACCAAATCTTATCCCGCAACAATTGGAGATCCTATCCCACCTAGGTGACTCCCAAAAAGAGTAAATCATGTTAAAAGTGATCTGGAGGAAAAAAGGTTTTAGGAGAATATTAATTCAAATGATGTTCAAAAACTGATGCTGATGAATATGAGAATGGTGATGAAGAAATGGAACAAGAAAATGGTGAAAATGGAAAATAAAATGAAACGGATATATATTCTAGAGGTGATGATGATAATGATTAATATAACACTAATGGTTCACATTGATGAATTAAGGGGAAGTAAGTGCAGAGTCATACAGAAATCCATTATTTACCTAGTGAATCATTAGAAAAAAAAGTTTCGACTGGGGTTGTGGACCCAAATCTAAAAGGGAAATATGCATATATTAAGGGGGGAATCCATAACTAGGGAAATACATCATGAAGTATTAGCGGATGATGGATTTAAGGTCATCTTTGTTTCATCTTGTCAAATAGTATCTAATTCTACCTTGGTAGAGAAGATGAGAGTTATTGCTGAAACATAACAATATGTAGCTAAGAAAGATCAAAAGGAGATCCTTTTTTTAGAAAGGAATTAGTGAATATATTGTTTTTTGGATACTGATTAGCCTTCAGTTGACATTAATATGAGAGTATAAGATAAACCTTTTTGAACAAATCTCAGCAAAAAAATGTTTATATAGATATAAAATCCTTTAACTTCATGTTGTACCTACTAGTGTGATACCTCCTGCAACTACAACTATCTCAGTTTTCTTTCTAGATAGATGGGTGGATCCTATGGGAGAATAATGGAGAACATACACTAGTCCTGTAAGGATTCCACAAAATAATAGTGGACTTGAGGTTTGAAATGAATGAGATCCTAAGGGATCTACGATATCTACTCTACTATTTGATGGTTTGTGAGAAAAATTTTCTTCTCTTCGAACTCCTACACCTGAAGCTACTCCAGTTCCTCTTTTATTCCAGTAATTGATTTTGGTAAGTTCAGAAAAATTTTCAAAGAGGAATTTACAGATACCTTCTACGGACCATATATTATAGTTTCATCACCCCTCCCTATAATGTGTACCTCTCTTGAGGCAGAAATGGTATATGAGAGAAAGTGACACCCAAGTCCTACCTTGAGTAAGATCCATGTTGGTGAGTAGCACCATGAGTATATTGAACACAAAGATGGGAGGAATTACCCTCTATATGAACAGATGAGGAAGAGGGAGATAAGATATACACCAATGAAATCTTGTTCAAACCACAATATAAAATAAAACTCAAGAACAAAAATGTAATCTTAGGCAATAACTACTACAACTGAAAGGGAAAACTATAAGAATCTAAAGAAACTAATTTATACAATGATCACAAATACCAAATATATTTACAAAACCCACAAGATTGTGGTAACTAGCCTAATATCATACGATTACCAACTGACTAGAAAAACCATTTATATTTATTTTGGGGGAATATAATAGTATACTCTGTAGGATCCTCCTTAGAGCCTCTCGTCCAAATGGTAAATAAGTCATACTAAATTATAGTGAAGAAAATGTTAAATAACTCACCACCTAAACTTGTATACTATGTTATAATCCTCACCATGGATACTCTCACCATGTATCATATATAATGTCATATAATAATTAATATCAAGGGTACCCCACTACAACATCTCCACTATTTTACCCTCTTCCCCAATGTCGCACATACTGAGCCTCTCTCTCCAAAAAATGCTATCTCACATACACTAGGGAGAAGAACCACAACATGAAACTCAGGAAACAAAACACCACATCCATGTAACCAAAATTAATGATGTTGTTTCCATGATCCACTTCAGCTCTCATAACATGTATCATTGTTGGGTATTATACATCTAGCCATCACAGTCCACACAACAGGTAAGGATCCTCAAGAAATCACAGCCTATACATGTTATACTTATTGTATTATTTAGGAAAGTATATCCATAATTCATGTGTGTGAAATAACCCCAAGTCATTAAATCCCTCTACACACATAAATGGGAAAAACTCACCATCGAACATACCAGAACAAGTAACTACAAAGAGAAGAGAGTGGGTCAATAGGGGTAGTCAACCATCCATCCCCCCACAGGGATGTTTCGACAAACACCCCAAGGTTCAAAAACCCTGGGGTGTTAGTTTCACTAGACTATAGGCTGTACTTGCTTATAAAAACACAAAAATAAAATGATATAATTTATCTCGCAACCACACTATGGGCATAACCAAGGCTCAAACTCAAATATATATATAACATCTCTCAGAATACAATTTACCACTACTAAGACTAGATATCTTATAAGAAAACATCCATTTAAATAGATACATTAAATTAATTTATTTCTTTTCATAAGTTTCACGTTATTTCAATTCATTATTTATCCATTAATTGACCATTAACATTACATTTCATTAGCATCACAACAAACATCCATGCCCTCCAGGCATAAGAAAACTGAGCCCAAATTTTCTCAGAATTACAACCTCATCATTTCATCCCAGAAAGCTCCAATCCCATGGGTTAAAAATTTCTATATTTATTAACAACATTATGTACCATATTATGAGATATTCTAGAAAAAAAAATCTGCAATACCATACATAAGGGGATCAACATGGTCAGTATGTGAACAACCTATTGAGTCCTTACCACCTAAATATGGAGCGTAGAATCATCCAACCATTAGAATCTAAACCTGAAAATCATGTGGCATACTTTGGGTGCCTTCACCTCTATTGAAAGGAGAGTAACCAAAACCATCTACCTCAAGAAGTGGGAAATTGAAAGAAGATAAACCAAAACATGGTCATCGGCCAAGAAAATGACTAAAATAAGAATCCATCATTCCTAATAAAGGGTAAGACCAACTTTAACTCATTCTATCATCCCTGGGGTCCTCCCCAATACCCACACGCATATATTGATGCACCTCGCCACTCCAGGTGCCAACTTCTTCAACAATAATCAGGCCTCCCAGCCCCTCATGACATAATATCCCTCTTGGATCATACATACGAGGTTCAAAAACATCTAGTCTTCCCCACCCCACATGTCAAAAAATCCCTATAGGCTCAGCAATCCCAGGCTCATGCCACATCAGAAGTAGCAGGAAACAAGAATAACAATTGTGCTCTTGGCCCTAAAGAAAGGAATCCACACAATACACACAATGATATCTCATGGATCCAAAGCATAAGGAACAAATCCTTCACATGTAAATGACCAACTCATGACCTATAAAATAATTATATTTTATCAAAAAATAGGTTTTATTTAATAACTTATTCATTATCATAGGTTCCAACTATGGTCAACCTAAGATAAATGTTATCTCAAGATATAAAAAATTAATTAAACAATAAATTTGACATGACATTAATTATTATATAAGAAAGAATCCTCAAAAATTATGTTCATTAAACAATTCAATTAATCAATAAAAATTTAATGAATCTTATTATCATTAAATTAAAACAAGACCCTGATTTATTAAACATGCCTCTTTAATTCTTAGCCAATTTATTATCAATAAAATATGGATTTATATTAATTACCAATTTCCATCAGGAACAATATGATAATCCAATCAAGTTAAATATATTATACAATATATAAAATCGAGAATGAAATCGTTGTCATGGTATAAAGTAGAAACATCATCATGAAATCGATGTCAATTCTATAATCCTGTTTAAGTAATTATTAGGCTAATTTCATTTAGATCTATGGTGAAAAGTCATGATTACTCTATGATTTCATGTAAATAAATTGAGATGCAACTAATACCCAACATAAAAAGGTTTTTGACATCTTATTATGAGAATGGACCAAGAAACGGATCTCTGATCACCACTCTAGCAAGAACTTCATCCATCTGAGGATGTTTCGGCACAAAAACACCAATAAAAACCAATTATAACCCCATTAAAACCATTGGTAAAAAATGTAATATCACAGTGAAAAAAAAATATGGGAGGAAACAATATCAAATTGGGATAAACTACTCAAAAAAACTGAAGAATGCACCTTGGATCACCATGGATCACCACAGATTGAAGACAGAATCCCAAGGGCTGATCCTGCATGAAGGAAATCCAACATGATGATAAAGAGTTATATTGAATTAATTGAACAATGAAGAGTTCATCTATAGATGTAAGGTTTGTTAAAAACATGAGTAGATGAATCATGTAAAAACATACATCATTAGGTAATTACATAGAGTGTGATCCCCTTTCACATTGTGTAATACCCATATTTCAGTTTTAATAGAAAAACAAATCACCTATTCACTTTATTTTATTTTTTTTATAACCCAATCTATTAGATGATTTGAAATCCACCTTCACATCATCTAAAATTTCACAGTATCAAATCTGGCCTACATCAAGCTTCTAGTAGCTGAACTCCTTAATAATTCATTCAAGCCTCCTCCGATCAGCTCAAGCCCAAGAAACATTAAATTGGTAGATCCACGAAAATTGGTCCCATACATGAGATACCTATCAAAAAATTATCATCCTCAAGAATACAAAACCAACATAGAGAGGAAATGGAATGGGGGTCTTCTGAACATCCACCCCCTTAGATACCTCTCAAATATCTCTCCATCAATAGAGCTCAACCACCACACTAGGGGTATAACAAAAAACCATGAAATAACCACACTAATCTCCTAAACACTGTCCTGGGGGACATGCCTCTCAAATGAGAGTAATCCAAAAAAACAAACAACATAAATCTATCTTACAAACTAGAATAGGTATACAGACACAAACTGAACAGTGATACAAGAGAAGACATAAACCGCAAACAGCTTGGGGTACTGAGCACATATTTGTGACTCACATTCACAGGTACCTTCCTTCACACCATCGTGTTGCCACAAGACATGATCTAAATAGATTTTACGCCAATAAAAAACCTTCTCATAGCGATCCTAGATCTCTACAGGACCCCTCTAATGTTGTTTCTTCATGGACATCGATCTCTCCACAATATATGATATGAGAGTCATCATGAAGAAAAGTTCAGTGCTACAGAATGTGAAAAAATGTCAATAACGATGATCTTTGGGGGGAGAACTATCCAATATTCCACAGGTCCAACACCTCAAAAGGACCAACAAACTGTGGAGAAAACATACTCCCATAACCAAACCTTTATTTCCCAAGATGATGTGTCACCTTTGGGAAAACATGATCCCTAATGTTGGAATCCATAGGAATCCTCCAATGATTGGAAAAGGCTATCTAATGATATTGATCTACCTTCATCCTCTCAAAAATCACATGAACCTTCATTGTCGTATTCTGTACCTGTTTTGGACCTGGAATTGATGACTCTCTAACCCTAGTCCAGCATAATAGAGAATAGAAAGGTTAGCCAGACAAGGATTCAAAGAGGGACACACCAATTGTGGAGTGAGAACATTTTATGTATGAAAACTCTTCCAAGGTCCTGTTCCCCATCCATGAACCTTAAAAATCATTGAACTAACAGTGTTTCATGTCTTCAAGAGTCTGCATGGTTCCCTTTTTTGACCATATGATTAAGGATGCAATTCAATGCCAAGGAAATCCTAAGAACCAAAAGCATGATAGAGACCTATCCACACCTTGAAGGTAAAATGTGGATCTCAAATGGAAATGATCATCCTTGGGACACCATGGAGTCTAACCACCTATTACAAATAATTCCTCGACAAAACCTCTATGAATCTTGAATCCTTGATCTCTATAAATAGGGATGATTTCATTGAACATTCCACTACCACCCATACAGTTTCATAACCCACTTATGTTTGAGGTAACCAGTAAAAAATTCCATAAATATGTCCACTTACTTCCATTGAGGAACATCTAATCGTTGGATTAAACCACTCAGAATATGTATCTTGGTGTTCATCTTCATGAAGACCAAACATCGATACACAGACTCTAAAATTGCATGCTTCAACCCAGGACACAAAAACATACCTCTCAAATATTAGTGCATCTCTTTCATAGGAGAATGTACTGCCATAGGTTATCTATGAAACTCTATGAGAACCATCTCACACATCTCTAATGGAATGAAAATCAAACAGTTAAACAACAATCATTGTTGTTCATCCTCAGACCAACCATCAGGGGCCTCACTACAAACAACTCAGTCTCTCTTGACCTCCATCTCAAAATCCCCCAACTCAGACTCCTCCACTTGCTACAACAAATATGACTACACCATCATCTGAAAAATATAGCCCCTTCCCTCGACATATCCCATATCTAGATTCAATGATGAATGTTCTTCCAGAAATCTCCTGGAATCACCTAAATCCCACACTACATCATAGTGCACCATCCTTCTCTATGCACCCACCATGAAATCCCCTTTATTGATATATATGAAATATAAAATTCATAATCCTATAAGAACTATATTCATCGATGATCATTCAAGTTCAAGTAATGTTGGTAGAAAGCATACCTTAGTCCCTTATGGTCAGTGAAGACAACAAACTTCTCAACTATGAGGTAATTGCTTCACAAATTCAGGGAAAATATGACCACCCCCACATATTGATATAGTGGGTGGAATAGTTAAAATCATGGTGATGTAACTACCAAGACCCATAAGAAATTACGGATATATATTGTATCAAAACAAATACCAATCCAAGACAAAATGAATCACATAAAACCTCTAACTAAACTCCTTCTACTTGTAGAAAAAGAACTACATCACTAGTCAACTTCTCATTCAGATACTAAAATGTTTTCTGGCACTGATTAGTCAATAAGAACTCTTGATATTTTCTTTCAAACATGTCAAATGAGTAACATCCCAAGATAAATCATCTAAAAAGATCAAGTAATAGGCTACAAGACCAAGGAAACTTCACACCTCTTCCACTATCATGGGGGATTTCCAGAAAACAATTGCTTCTACCATTAAATAATCTATAGCCACTCCCAATTGGGATAAAACATACACCATGAAACTGACTTATTGAGCCCAAAAATCACACATTAGAAACATCCCAAAAAACTACTCAGGGTTAAGAACTCCCAAAATGGCACACATATACTCTCAATGTTATTCTTTCAAAAAGGACTATACAGGGATGTAATCAATGAACATCACCGTGAATATATCTTGGAACTTGTAGAACACAGCATTAATTAATCACATGAACATAGCAGAATAATTTTTTATACCAAATAGAATTACAACAAACATGTAATTCCCATGGCAACGACATAATGTAGTCATTGATATATCCCCATCATTTACATTCAACTGAGGTCATTCTGACTCCAAATTGATCACTGAGAACCATCATTAACCCTTCACATGATCAAATAAATCATCAATATGTGGAAGAGGATAGTGTTTATTCCATGTAACTTAGTTCAAGAGACAATAATTTGTACACAACCGCAAACAGTTTTCGGCCATCTTCATGAACAAAACTGGTGCACCCAGGGTGACACACTTGGCCGAACAAAACTACACTACAACAGACCATCAATCTATATACACAAATATTATAACACATAAGGATATAAACAAGTTATATACATAGATATAAGAGACATGTCTATCTATAGTTTGATCCCGAACTCAATCCCTCGTCTAGGGGGTAGCGCTACATCCTTCTATAAAAATATATCAAGGTACTCTTCTATGACCATGAGGAATGATGACTAATGAGCTTCTGAAAAACTCAACATATTCTTGTCCATCATTGATTACAAGTAAAGAACACATCTTTAGCCCATAAAAGGGTATATCTTGCCAAAAAATACTATTGGCATCTATCAGCATCGAAGAACAGAACATGTCCCCTATAGAAATCCACAATACCCTGTAGTAAAGAAAACCAATCCATGCTAAGGATAATTTCATATGGTTATATCCATAAACATAGTATATCTCTCCAACAACATTTCTTCCCCAACACTAGGTCATAGTTTCTATATACATCAAACAAGTCATCTCAACCTCCAACTAGCATAGTCAACGACAAGGGCACTTGAAGTGCCTCTACCTCATGTCCCAAAAAACATAAAATGGTAGGTGATATGAAGGAGTGCATATATCCTTCAACAAAAAAATTATTTCAACCATGTATAAAACATGAAAAGGGTAACTCAAAGTATTTATGGGTCACTTGGTTTTGGAAACACTATAGCATGAAACCAAACACAACCTGCTCCACAACCTCTCTAGAATGGCTGACAACCTACTCCATGGTTGTTATATGATCTTATAAGGATGGGGAAAATCATGGGGTTTTCATTTTTCGATCCCAACTACTCTGTGTTGATCCCAAACTAGAGAAACCTTCTATTGTTGCCTCGGTTGGAACTACCTCAATGGAGGAACCGAAAACAGAACAAATGGCAGAGGTTGACTGCTCTAAAAGTTTGGGAACTCTTGCCACTAATGAGCTCATCCTTCAAAATAAACACATGCATATGACCCCCTAGAATAGTCTTGAGAGCCGCTTTCCCCATCGAAATGCTTCACTGATGACTAGGACCTACCGCCTACTGATTAGAATATCTTCTGTCCAGAAAAGTGGGAACCCCAGACCACATCTCTACAACATGATTAATCTTGATAACTCCCCTATCACGAATATAAGGTTCTAACTAATATCCTCTAGATGACCTATACTCTTTCCATCACCTAGATAAACATGTTTAGCATAAATTGGGTGATGTTTGTGATGGATATGTGGAAGAAAATACTTCTCAAAGATCCTCTCCCCAGCCTCCCCTTTGGTAAAAAGGTCTAAATAATATTATAGAAGGTTCTGGAAAGAAATATCAAACTCTAACAAAATGGAGATCCCCTATCGAATCATATACATCTCATGGAGACTATTCATATTTGTGGTTTAATAGGGAAAATCATATCTAAACTCATCTCAGAAATCCTCCCATGAGATTGATGAATCCTTAGTAACTCCAAGGAATAAGAACCACCACTTTCTTACTTCCCAATGTAGCACCGTCACAACTAAATATAAAAAGCTCTCCTTCAGAGAATGAATAAAAAATAAGACTATATTAACCTCATTCAACTACTCTTCCATGACTACGTTTGAAATGGAGCCTCAATAAATTTATAGACTCTAGTGTTGATACTCTCGATGTGTCATGTTGCATGTGTCATTGCTATCAACCTCTACTATATGGTGATCTTCTTGATCAACATGGATAACATCTTTTTTTTCAAAAACGATCACGATACCGACCTGGAACCATATCTGCAAAAGAAAAAAATTTAGATCTCATAAACTGTAAAATATAATACATCAGAACAATTAATTATGAATTTTTATTCATTTATGGTTATCATATCCCTTGGTATACCCATTCAAACATGGGCCCAAAGAAGAATGATGCATGCTACTTTCCTAGGTGTCCACCCTACAACCACTATCTATTCGTTTAGTATCTGTTGTATGATTTATGGTTTGTTCATTAGATCAATAGGGTCACTAAATACAAGTGTATCATTCGAACTATTGTGTTTAAAATTATTTCTAAACTTATCTAAAATTTTATTCCAACAGACCCATGAAATCTCACATGTGTTTAACTCCAAACTACACCCAATCCCTCATCCATATCTCGGAATCCACTCTTTCACAACCCTCATCCCGCAATTTGTACCCCTCCTGGGATGGAAATGAGAGAAGAGAGATAATGACACGTGATTCCCACCTCTAGTAGGTCCCGAGTTGGAGACTACCACTGAGGGTATAATAAACACAAAGATGAGAGGAATTACCCTCTAAGATAATGCATATGGGAGAGAGATTCATGAGAGAAACAAACCAAATCTTAATTAGAATATATATATATATATAAGATAACCAAATTAAAAAAATGTAATTTCACACACAAACTACTACAACTAAAAGGGAGAACTACATAAACCAAAATAGTGTAAAGACGGTAGTGACCACGAAGCCTGAACTTCTCTTGCAAAACCCCCAAGCTAGTAGTAACTAGAATAATCTCTGTCCTACTCCAATTTTCCTGAAAATAGTTTTTATATACAAATTGTGAGTATAATAGTATAATAAGTAGGTTCCACCCCAGGTCCTCTCATTAAAATGTTAAAGAAATCATGCTATGGAATAGTGAACAAAAAGTGAAACATTATCATCACCTAAATAGGTATAATAAGTTCCTAGCCTCACCATGGATAGCTTCACCAAGTATTGCATAAAGGGGCATATAATAAATAATATGAAGGTTACTATGCTACCACTTCCCCAATAGTTTTCCACTATTCCCCCAATATCGCACGTCATGAGAATCTCTCCCCCAAAAAAATGCTCGCCTGCTGACACCTGGCCGATGCACCCCAACATGAAACTCATGAAACACACCACCACATCCATGTAACAAAAAGTACCCATGATGTTCTTGGTAGCCACCACAACTCACATAACGTGTATCATACATTGTGTATTATACCTCAAGACTTCTTAGCCCATAAACTGAGTATCCCCAGTCCATCACATCCAATACATGTTATACCTATAGTAGTCCTTATGAATGTTTATCCCGAATATATGTGTGTTAAATAAGCACAATCCACTATATTCCTCTATAAATGTATATGGGGAAAACACACCATTTTTCATACTATAACATGTAACTACCAATAGAAGAGAGTGGTCCAAAGGGGGTAGTCGGCCATCCATCATCCCAATAGGATATTTGTGAGAACACCCCCCCCCCTAGGGCTCAAAATACCTAATTTATCAATTTCCCTAAATGAATGAATGTGTTAGAATATGAAAAAAAATTACATGATATAATATAGCTTAGAACAACACTATGGGAATATCCTAGTCTCATAATAAACTACTTATAACATATCTCGAACTCCAGTATGCCACTACTAAGAACAAATATCATATAAGAACACAAAAATTAACACACACAATGACCCTCACATCACAAGTAGCACACAAACATAGCAGTCAGGCACTATGTCCTAATTAAAGGTATCCATCCTTCATGAACAATGATCTCTCGTGGCTCCAAAGCACAAGGAAGATATCCTTTACAATAAAACATGAATCATAGGCTCTAGAGAGAAATTATCATTTATCACACAATAGGTTTTTATTCCATATTGAATTAACCAATTCATTATCATTGCTTCCATCTGTGGGAATCCTAAGGAACAAGCTATCTTAAGAAACCACAACGTAATTAAAAAATTAATCTAGGATGCCTTTAATTATTTTATCCACAAGAATACTCATGCTTTAGGTACATTATCCAATTCAATTAACCATGCACACTTGTATCAATTTGAATATCATCAAATTAAAAAACGGATTCCTTAAACATGCATATTTAATTCCTTATCCAAAAGTAGCATCATGAAAAAGCGATGGATATCAATTCTTTGATCTAGATCAAGTAATTAATAGGTTAATTTCATGGTGATCCAAATGAATAAATCATGATAACTCTATAATTTCATGTAAATAAATGGATAAGAAATGAATCCCCATCCTCCAAAGGTCATTGATGTTCTTCCCATGAGAACAGACTAAGAAACAAATTTATGGTCACCCCTCCAATAAGAACGAAATCCATCAAAGGATACCACGGAACAACTTCACCAATAACAACCAAGAGAAACCAAATCAGAATAATGGGTAAGAAAAAACCATTGTGTTGAGTGAATATACAAGAGTAAATGAGATCAAAGAGGAAGAAACAGCTTGAAAATGAAGGATGAATGCACCTAGGATCACTATGGATCACCATGGATCAAAGAAAAAAGGCCAAAAGGATCAATCCCCCACTAATGGAATCCAAAATGATAAAGAAGAGGGTTGCCGGATGCTTAGAATGAGGAAGAGATACCCTAAAGCTATAGGGTTTGTGAAAAAATGTATGTTCCCAAAACATGTAAAAACAAATCACTACGGAAAAAATCCCTATTTGTGACGGGCTATTTGCGACTGGAATAAATCATGTCGCAAATAAAAAGTCCAGAAAGCTATTTCCGACGGGGGTAAGTTCCAGTCGCAAATAACCAATTATTTGCAACGGGATTTCGTCACCCGTTGCAAATAGTTTGGTGTGGCTTGCACGCCAAACCGCGCAAAAACTATTTGCGACGGGGAGATGTCTCATGTCGCAAATAGTAGGGAACAACTTGCGCACCAATAACCAATTATTTACAATGGGATTTCGTCACCCGCCGCAAATAGTTTGGTGTGGCTTGCGCGCCAAACCGCGCGAAAACTATTTGCGACAGGGAGATGTCTCTCGTCGCAAATAGTAGGGCGCAGCTTGCGTGCCAAACCCTGCAGGGTTATTTACGACGGGACCTGTCCCAACTACCCAGCGGCGGTTAATAACTTATTGCGACGGGATGTTGTCCCATCGCAAAAAGACTGTCAGTATTCACTATTTGCAATGGGTCCCATCGCAAATATCCTTTTGACCGCCAGTTGTAATTAATGCAAGCAAGGGTAATTGCGACAGGACCCATTGCAAATATCACCATTTGCAGCGGGAAGCCCGTCACAAATAATCTCGGCGCAACTAATTTAACCTATATATACCCCCATCCGTTTTTTCCCAAATCATTCAGATCTTTCTCTCTCTCTCTCTCTCTTTATTCTTCAGTTTCAAAGTGAAATTTTCTTTTAGTTGATGTTTTTTATACACGAGCTATCAGAGGGCATCAATATCTTCAGAATATCAAAGTTTAAGGTATTTATATTTTTTATATATTGGTTTTATTTTTTTATGTTAATATTAATTATTGTTTATGAGTTCTAATTTAATTAGATTTCAATTAGTAATAATTATATATAATTAGTAATAATTAGAAAAAATTAGACATAATTAGTAATAATTAGATATAAGTAGTAATAATTAGATATAATTAGTAATAATTAGATATAATTAGTAATAATTAGGAATAATTAGTAATAATTAGGAATAATTAGTAATAATTAGGAATAATTAGGAATAATTACAAATAATTAGTAATAATTAGATATAATTAAGAATAATTAGGAATAATTAGTAATAATTAGTAATAATTATTAATAATTAGGAATAATTAGTAATAATTAGAAATAATTAGGAATAATTAGGAATAATTAGTAATAATTAGTAATAATTAGAAATAATTAGTAATAATTAGTAATAATTAGTAATAATTAGTAATAATTAGTAATTATTAAGAATAATTTTGAATAATTAGTAATAATTAAGAATAATTGGGAATAATTAGGAATAATTAGGAATAATTAGGAATAATTAGGAATAATTTGGCATAATTTGGAATAATTTGGAAAAATTTGGAAAAATTTGGAATAATTTGTAATAATTATTAATAATTAGTAATAATTAGTAACAATAAGTAATAATTAGTAATAATTGGTAATAATTAGTAATAATTAGTAATAATTAGTATTATTTAGGATTAATTAGTAATAATGAGAAATAATTAGTAATAATCAGGAATAATCAGGAATAATCAGGAATAATTAGGAATAATTAAGAATAATTAGGAAAAATTAGCAATAATTAGCAATACTTAGGAATAATGAGGAATAATTTGGAATAATTAGGAATAACCAGGAATAATTAGGATTAATCAGGAATAATTAGGAATAATTAGTAATAATTCGGAATAATTCGGAATAATTCGGAATAATTAGGAGAAATCAGGAATAATTAGGAATAATTAGCAATAATTAGCAATAAATAGCAATAAATAGGTATAAATAGAAATAATTAGTGAAAATTATGAATAATTAGCAATAATTAGGAATATTTAGCAATAATTTGGAATAATTAGTAATAATTAGAAACACTTAGTAATAATCAGCAATAATTAGGAATAATTAGCAATACATAGGAATACTTAGCAATAATTAGAAGATTTAGGAACAGTTAGGAATAGTTAGGAACATTTAGGAATAGATAGGAACTGTTAGGAATAGTTATGAACAGTTAGGAATAGTTAGCAAGAGTTAGAAAGAGTTAGTAACCGTTAGCAACAGTTAGCAACAGTTAGCAACATTTAGCCATAGCTAGCAATAGTTAGCTACAATTAGCAACATTTAGCAACAGTTAGCAACAATTAGCAATAGTAAGCAATAGTTAGCAATAGTTAGCAATAGTTAGCAACAGTTAGCAATAGTTAGCAACAATTGGAAAAAATTAGCAACAAAAAAATTTATATTATTAATATTTACGAAAAAACAATAATAATATTATTAAAATAATAAAAAATTTATAAAATATTAAAATTATCAGTATCCGCAATAGACTTTTCTCTATTCTTAACATGTTTAAATCTCAAAGGGTTGCCAATTGTTAGGTCATGCACAATAAAAAGTTTGTGTCAGTCATGTCCATTGTAAACTCTATAATTGTCCATGCATGGTTGATCACCTTGCAAGTAGTATTGCAATCGAACAAATCAAGTCATTCCTTTCTTATGCATAAGAATTATCTCACATGAACCTTTACATAGACCATTCTTCTTTGAAAATTTAAGGGAAAAATAATGATATCCCCTCAAATTTTTAAGGAGGAATGATCTATGTAAAGTGTCATGTGAGATGATTCGTAGAGACGAGAATATCAATACTTTGGTCGTCCTATTGCAACACTACTTTCGAGGTGACCAACCATGCAAGTACAATTATAGTGTTTACATTGGACATGACTGACACAAATGTTTTATTGCGCATGACTTGACAATTGACGACCCTTTGAGATTTGAACAGGTTATGAATAGAACAAAGTATGTTGTGAATATTGATAACTTTAATATTTTATACATTTTTTATTATTTAAATAATATTAATATTGTTTTTTCATAAATATTTATAATATAATTTTTTATTACTAATAATTAGTAAATGAAATCTTCTTGGATAATGAAGGAAAATTTTTTAATCATCTCCACAATGATGATTACAAAATTTCCTTTTATTTTTCAAGCGGTTTTCCATTTTCTAAGTATTGCTTAGTATTTTTAAATTAGTAATAATTAGTAATAAATTGTAATAATTAGTAACAATTAGTAATAATTAGTAATAATTTGTAATAATTAGCAATAATTAGGAATAATTAGTAATAATTAGGAATAATTAGGAATAATTAGCAATAATTAGTGTGAGAAAGATGAAATTAAATGAGCTATCAGACAAAAGAGTATCCGTCAATCCAATAGAAATTGAGTCGCCCTTAATTAATGATAATTATTAAGTATTTGTAATTATTTATCTTCTTTTTCAGATAGTGTTTTTATAATTTCAATCTATTCAAAAACAGTGATGACTTTATAATTTATGTAGAAAAATATGGAACAAGGAAGTCGACATCAGTCATTATTAGATGACCGAGCTTGGATAAATCCGCACAGAAATCCAAATGGTTCTTGATGAAATTCTGTCTATATTGAGGGTGTTGAAGCTAACTTAGAATTTGCATCATCAAAACCAGAATATGTTTTAGAAGGCACAATAAAGTGTCCTTGTAAAAAATGTGCTCTGAGAATGTTGGACACATTTGATAAAGTTGGGGGACATCTCTTGGTGTATGGTTTTCAACCAGATTATGTTTTTTGGTATCAACACGGTGAACGCAGTTCCAGAGCAGATTCTAATAACTTGATTCTAGATCCATCACTATTTCAAAATATAGTACATGATGTTGCAGGGCTATCTGTGCAACAAATAGAAACTCACAATGATATTGATTTGACTCCTGATTTGGCACCATCCGAATTTTATGAGTGTTGAGGTTTGCTGAGAATGCATTATATCCTGGTTGCAAGATAAGAAAATTAGAAGCGATTGCAAAATTTATGGCTATTAAATCTGATAATTCAATTTCAAACAACTGTTATGATCAGATATTTTCTTTGGTTAAAACACGGTTACCTGAAGGAAATGTATTGCCTACAAATTACTATGAGAGAAAGAGGCTGATTCGTAATTTGGGCCTTAGTTATCATAAGATTCATGCATGTATAAATGATTTCATTTATATTATGGCGAAAATGAGGCATTGGATATGTGTCCTACATGTGGACAATCGAGGTATAAATAAGCTCAACCAGGGAAGTATAGATTGATCCAGTAAAATAGTTGATATATTTCCCCATTAAACCCAGGTTGCAAAATTTATTTATGTCTCAGAACACAACGTCAATGAAGCCATGGAACAAAACCAAGATTTCAACTGATAAAAGCTTGAATCATCAATCTGATGGTGATTCATGGAAGCATTCTGATAGTCTTCATCCATCTTTTTCAATAGAAGCCCGAAACGTTTGATTGGGTCTTTCTACTAACGGTTTTTGTCTTTTTGGTTCTGATGGTTGTCAGTATTCATGTTGGCCAGTCTTTATACCTCCAGACAATTAGCCTCCATGGATGTTGAGTAAGAAGCCTTATATCTTTTTGACTCTATTAATCCCAGGACATCTGAAAAATAATATTGATTTTTATTTGAAACCAATTATTGATGAGTTAAATGCATTGTGGAGTGATGGTGTTAACACATATGATGTTTCTGCGAAACAAAATTTCAAATTAAAAGCGGCATTGATGTGGACGATTAGTGAATTTCAAGAATATGGCATGTTATCTGGTTGGATTACACATGGTCTGAAATCATGTCCATACTGTATGAAATAAAGCAAAGAATTTATGCTGGTCAATGGAAAAAAACCTTTCTATTTTGATTGTCACTGTAGATTTCTTCCAACCGATCATCCTTTTTGGAGGAACAAATCTCATTTCAGAAAAGGTATAATTGAAAGAGATGAACCTCCAAATATGATCTCAGGTACAGATTTAAAATCGGTTGTATTTTCATTACCCCCCTTCACATTTGGACCAATAGTAAACCAACAAAAAATTCATGGCTTTGGGAAAGAACATAATTGGATAAAACAGAGCATTTTTTGGGAGCTTCTGTATTGGTTTGATTTGTTGGTCCGCCACATGTTGGATGTTATGAATATTGAGAATAACTGTTTTGATAATTTATTTCATACAGTTTTGGATACTCCATGTAAGACCAAAGATACTGTAAAGGCACGATTAGATCTTGGCCAAATTTTTAGGCGACCAGATCTTGAATTATTTGAAAATTTCAGATCACAGAGGTTAATGAAGCTAAAATCAGCTTGTACACTATCCAAAGAGAGTCACGTATTATTTTGTTAGTGGATTTTATATTTTAGTCTTCCAGATGGCTATGCTTCCAATTTGGGCAGATGCGTTAAGAATGGTTATATTACTGTATTAAAAAGTCATGATTGTCATGTTATAATGGAAAGACTTATGTATATTGGATTCATAGGTTTGTTGAATTCTATTATTTGGTATTTGATAATAGAAATATCATATTTTTTACGAGACTTTTGTGCAGCGACAATAGACTACGATACGCTAAGAAAACCGGAAGAATATGTGGATGTAATTATAAGTAAACTTGAAAAAATATTTCCACTGGCTTTCTTTGACTCAATAGAACATCTGATATTACATTTTCCACATGAAGATAAATTTGGAGGCCCAATACAGTTTCGATGGATGTACCCATTCGAGAGATTCATGCATAAATTGAAGAAAAAAATACGTAACAAAGCATCATTTGAAGGCTCAATTGGTGAAGCTTATTTGCAAGAGGAAATTTATTTTATCTGCTCTCATTATTTTGAATCTCAATATCCCCCAAAACAGAATCGCATGGGGAGAAACGAGGGTAATTTTAATGAAAAAATATAAAATCAATTAATATTTTTCAATCAATAAAATCATCGTTTCAATGGAGTTAACGAATGATGGCTTTCAGATGATGAACATCATAGAGCTCATACATATGTTCTGCTCAACTGTGAAGAAATGAAATCATTTGTCCTATAAGTTCTTCTATCACTTATTCTATAATTTTGTTACAGTATTTAAACTTATTTTATTTGTATTTTATATGATAATCATAACAAGAAACAACTTCCACAAATTACAGCATCTGCTCTTGAAGAACGCAGAAAAACAATTTCTCACTTGTTTCAAAAATTGGTTACATAAATTATTGATGGTTTAATGTCAATTCCATTTATTATTTATTATATTGATAATTGTTTTAAAAAATTTCAGGTGTCTCAATATGCTGATAAAATTGAAAAATGACTGTGTATATTGAGTAACCCACCATCCAAAAATGGTTAAATCTTATAATGCATATGTGGTGAATGGTTTTCTATTTCATATACTTTCATACGGGGAATCAAAAAAAACAATGAACAATGGAGTTTTCTTTAGAAGATCACATCACAGAGAAACTGAATTTGAATTTTATGGCATTTTGGATGAAATTATTGAGCTGTGTTATCTAGGACAGAATTACATAACAATGTTTAAATGTCAGTGGTTGGATACTGAAAGAGGATTGCATGTTCATCCGACTCATGGAATTGTCGATATTAAATATAAAAGTATTCTGGTATTAAATGAACCATTTTTTCTAGCTCAACCAGCACATCATATTTATTATGAAAAGTAATGTCCTACTTCATGAGAATTGAGCGATTGGTCGAGCATAATAAAAATGAAATCTTGGGAAAATCTGATTACTCAAACTAAATGTAGTTCTGCTGAAGTGGAAGTAATTTAAATTTTTCAAGAGACTACTCAAAATCCATGTCATTCACAAAGATATGTTAATATCGACGATGACACCCCAAAATTAAGGATCGATGATGAAGAAGATGTTAATGATGTTAAAAATGAATTTGAAATGACAAGAGATGATGAAACTGAAACTCATATAGATATTGATGATGCTGAGGAGGAAGATGAAGACATTGACATTGATAGCTTTGGAGAAGAGGATGAAGATGCACATTGAAACAGTTAAATGACAGTTATAATCATAACTAATATATATCTATATATAATAGTTATTTTCAACTATCTTCTAACAATAATCATTTTCTGTTTCAGATGGACAATGATTTATTTCGTGAGTTGTTGGAGGCTGAGCTACCATTGGATGATGAGGATGTGGGATCACCTGACCCTCAGCCTACTGGTGGTTCAGAAGGTACGTGGAGGGGGCGCGGTCTGGCCCGACTGATGACTCCTGACCCTATCCCCGAGTGACATCCACATCTTGGTTTCGATCCATGCACACGGAGGTATGGTAACCTGTATATTTTAGTTATATTTCATTAATTTATTTATATATATACTAATTGTATGATTATTTATTCTTTTTCACAGTTTTCTGCATATATCTATTGGACAGGGGAGCGCTATATTGCGAAATTATATTTCTCAGCCATGGATCACAAGGGAACAGATTCCCGTTGATGTGCAATGTGACATGTTCCATCATTTGCTGGTATGTAAATAAATAATATTTATTTTGATATTTATTTTATTAACAACTTGATATTATAAATTATTTGTAGTAGTTATGGCATCCTATTGATGATAGCATGTGTAGCACTATCCACATGGAATGGCAGGTTTCTATGCGTGACTGTTTCCGCCAGTTTTTGCACAATTTTAGAAAGACAGCCATTAAAAAAGTAGGGGTGACCGAATTTGATGAGTCGTGTAGTGCCCACAGTCCAGAGTACATTTCATCTCACGTTTGGGATGGATTATTTTTACACTAGTTGGGTGGGGAATTTCAGAGGAGATATTAATGGGGACGAGAGAACCGGGGGAGACAGGAGGTGACGCATCGAGCTGGTAGTCGTACAGTCAGTTCGCATAAAGAGCATCTGGTAAGTATATTTTTAAAATATTTTATATAACTATAAATATAAACAGTTTAAATTATATTTATGTAGGAAGTCGAGAATCCCGATATTACGAAGTTCAACGTTTATCGGAGGATGTACAATGATCCAGCCACTAGAGAGATTATTGGTGATCACCAGCGTCAGATTGTGGTTATTATTATTTTTTCAGTTTAACAATTAACTGCATATAATATTTTTAAAATTTTAATTTTAAATTGGAATTGAAGGAGCCATATGAGGCTGAGACCTCTCAGACACAGGTTGAGGGTCAGGACGAGATAGCTGAGCAGACCAGTGCTCACCATTTCGATGGGGCGGCATGGTTGCTGGCGACTCAGTATGGCTTTGAGAAAGGAAGAGTAGTTGGAATAGGCTCTCATATGACTCCTGGTACTTATTATGGTACTAATGTGATGTCGGCGTCCATCTCAAGAGGAACTCGTAGAGAGGCATCATCTTCTGCTTCACATTATCAGGATCAGTTGCGAGCTCAGTCTGAGCATATACAGTCTTTGTAGAAGCAGCAAGAAGAGATGTGTCGGTGACAGTAGCAGAAGGAGCAGCATTATGAGGTGAATAGCCGTCGATGGTAGCAGCATCAGGAGTATATGGAGTACATCCACTCTCTAACTCGTAGTTTAGGGAGAGAGTTTCCTCCACCAGCTCCTTCAGCTCCACCACCTCCTCTAGACGACCCCTGGTTATTTTTTTATGTTACAAACATTTGAATTAAAATTTAAATATGAATTATTTAAATTTTCTGTCTTTTATATTTGTGAAAATATTACATAATTTAATTTTTTATATTTTAATATTTTTTTATATTTTTTTGTGAATATTGAGAATTTTAATATTTTTTATTTTTTTATTGTTTTAATAATAATATTATCATTTTTTAATCAATCGTAATATTATTAAATTTTATTTTTTAAAAAATTAATTTATTATATGCTATAGGGGCTCTTGCGATGGGACCCCATCGCAAATAGCCTAACTAAATATTTTTGAAAACATATTTGCAATGTGTAAGTAATTCCGTGGAAAATAATTTGTTGTAATGGGCCCATCGTGAAAACGTTTATGTATATATAATACAAATAATATGAAGTTTATTCGTGATGGGCCCGTCGCAAATAATTGTTTTTGCGACAACATTTTCTGTAACTTGCTATTTGCGATGGAACCCCATCGCTAAAGCCTATTAGCGACGGGATCCCATCGCAAATAGTCCATCACAATTAATAAGAATTCCAGTAGTGTATAGAAATGGGAAATTACACAATGTGTAATCCCATTTCATGTCATGTAATACTTAGATTTTGGATTGCACTAAAAAATAGGTAACCTCTTCACATTATTTTATTTTTCAATCCCAAATAAATTACCGAACATGAAACACAATTTCACATCATGTAACCTTTAAAAGCATGAAATACTTCCCACTTCAAGCACATATTTTTCGAACACCTTCATACATATTTTGTGCCTCCTCCAAGCACCTCAGCTGTAGAAACACCCAAGGGATCGATCAACGTGGATCCAGACCCTTACATGGAGATCTTGTGATTCCATTGGAAGTTCTGAAGATGTTTGAGAAATATAAAGGGCATGACCAAAAGATAATCAGATACTATAATAGAGATATAGACGCTTCCAAAGAAACAATTACCAAGTATATCATATATTGTCTATCAAGAATCTTCCCAAATCATGCTATCGAACTGATATTCAAGTTATTGGTTGGAAATTTAAGGATGCCTCTAGTTTTTCATCATTTCAAAGAGTATGTAAGACAATTGAAAGTGATAGACCCAGTGTTATTCATGTTTATAGAAGAGAAGGGACATTTCTTCATGGAAATGGGATGAGGTGGAAAAATTATAATGTATTTTATAAATATGATGATTCCATATTGTTATGATCATTTTCATGTAGTTGTTTCTTGGGAAGCAGTTCATATTACTCCTTAGTTATCTCTCAAACCAGGAGATTCTTGAGAACCTCTATCACCTCAACCTTCTAGATTAAAATAGCTCCCTATGTCGCATCCCAATGCATTGAGACAACTCCGACCAGTTTTCATTTTATAATATCATACAATGGTTATACGTAGATTATTAACTTGTGTTTCATCTCTTCTACCAAGTTCTCTATTAGAATTGTTTATCCCTTCTGACTCACATCAAGAGGAAGCCAAGGCTAAATGAAGAAAACCAATGGAACCCTCTTTTTATCCTTAAACCTTTTCTTTTATTATTGGAGAATGTATGCCTTTTATGGTACCTAATTTTTAAAAACTTTTTTATATTTGTTTTGAATGCCTTTAAAAACACACATTTTACTCTATGAATTGGTTTTTCGTACTTTTATTATCAATATTGTACTGATCTATACCTTTTGATAATCCCAAAAGTTGGAAAACTGTTATGGAATATTTTTTAGTTGTTTGATGAACATTATGGTTTATATGTGTAATTTTTTTATAGTGATGTTTCTATGTTACATTTGATACTATCTATTTTTAATCTTTCTATACATGATACAATACATTTATCTTTGATACTGACTATTTTCTAATTTTTCATTGATACCATCTACATATAAAATTAATTATATGTCCCAATATATACTTCCTTTGATTACCTATTTCTACCTTTATAATATTCCCTGATGCCAGGATTTGTGATCATCAAAAAGGCAGAGACGGTTGACATCCTTATTTTAATGGTCACAATATCATTATTCTAGTGATACTAATGAATTTCATGTTTTCTGTAGGTATTCTATTAAATTTGAGAAAGGAGATTAAATTTTCTAATTATGAGTCACCACTAGTTACTGCTAAGTATGATACATTATTGAGACTAACACCTCCAACTCGAGTCCTTATTTCCATGAATCACTATCTACCTGGAAATCTTGCTAAGTATAATACAACATTCAATGAAACATCATCAGTATGTCATTCTTCCGAAACATAAATTTATCTATGTATGAGATACCCTTAGATGATTCACCTCCATTGTCGTACCAAGAACAATGAATATTGGCTAATTTTACGACACTTTCAGACCAATCACCTATAATTGAGACACCACTAGAAAAGTGGAATTTTGGCCAAGTCTAAAACACTTTCACTATTATACTGCCAAAAAAACATACTGTGAAACTTTGAGACACCTTCAGAAAATTCCAGCACCACTATTTCCTTATACTTATTTTTAAATATGTTTATTTTAATTTTTACATTATAGAATTTAATTAAATTTATTATTTAAATTTTTTTACATTAATGTTTGATAGAATACACTGATCTAAGTTTCATACATGCAGTACGAGGAAGTAGAGACCGTATAGATATCCATGATACATTAGAGGAAATAAGAAATGAGAGATGAAATAGTTTAAAAATAAAAAAATAATTAGGCTAATAGAATGTTTAGAGCTCAAACATAATGAAAAAACATAGATCTGAACTTGATTTCATACAACAGGAGCTCACCAACTATAAACCGTCAACTGGGAATCCAAAAAAGATCATCACAAACAGATATTTCATTCAGTTAATGAACAAAACCCAATGAAAATATTTTTTAATAATTATTTAATTATAACTTGACTTGATCATTAATGAAAATAAAACCAAGAGTCACATAATAAATTGAAATAGACCATGTATTTATAAAATCTGCCCATTTAGATTTCTCTCTTATGTTTATATTTATTAAATATTGAGTATTTTGTGTGAATAATATATTTTTTCACATGAAAACTGAATCTTATTATGAACTGGAAGATACCTAGATATCTTATAATCTTTTCTTATACTAGCACTCCCATCGATAATATTGGTAGCGGTCCTCGTGTGGGATGTTTATATTTAGACCCACATAGAACTATGGAAGAGTTCATGTGTGACCTGGATATTGTGTAAAACTTTTGAAAAACATGATCCAGGTTGTGGATGAACTTGATTATATATGATTCTTGTTTGCATGTCTTCACCATGTGGAGAGGACTAAGTCTTTACTAGAGACCGAAACTGCTTCATTCAATCTTTCTAATGTGTCCTTAATTTTTTTTACATTATTTTCACTTTAAATATGAAATTTATTTTTACTATAAAAATATATATATAATTTGATAGTTTATACCAATTTGTATCCATAATTTATTTTTATCTAGTGAATTGATTTCAAAGGGTATCACAATATTATATATTATTCATCTAAGACCAAATCAATATGTAGAGAAATATTATGAAATATTTAGATCTATATCATATTATATATTTTGATAAACTGGGAAGAATTTAAATAGCTGGTGGATTTCAAAAATAATCCATTTCAAATAATAAAATATATTGGGTACTCAATTAACCCCATCATGAAATACTCACTCCAACCAATAGTTTTAATTAAATGTTTATGAAACCAATTTTTTCAAGGGTTCTAATATGACGAATGATTTATGATCTCTTAGAACACATATATATATGATTTTAATTATGTGGAAGTAGGGACATATATCTCCCTCTAATTCATTGGGTAAATTTTGATATCTTATGAGAAAAAAAGGATTAAAATGGAGAGTGAACCTAGTTATATATTGGGTTTTATCCATTATGATGGTCTTGGAACTGAATTATAACTATTATGATTGTTTGGGGAGTGAACCCATTCTACTATTATTGTCTTTATAGGGATCCTTTAACTACAATGTAAATTATTTTCTAAAAATATGTGTATTCCCATAATCTATGAATTTTCCTAATTTATTTTATCATGTTTCATGTTCTTTGATTCAATTATGATTAATGTCTTACAAACTACCATGATTTATGAAAAGACTCAATATTGTGGTCTATGATATACAGGATGTGGTTTTCAAAATTTTATTCTCTTTTAATCATACCCATATTCTCTTGATATATTGATATCTCCCTTGACTACCATTACAGGGAATTTGATATAACCATTTTTTAGGTTTTTTTCTCAAGGTAATGTTGAATGGTATTATGTATTTTCTTTCTATAAAGGTTTCAAGTTATTAAGAAAATAGTGGGAGATAATGCGTCTCACTTATGGACTATTTTTTTATGTATCCATGATTCCAAATGAACTTGAACTAAATGATTTTGGAATGGATTATTATTTCATTTGATGAATATTATTCTCTTAAGATATAATATTTATATATGAATAGTTTTCATCCTTAAAATTACTTTTTAAATTTTCACTCTACATTAACCTGTTGACAAGTTATACATTTCACAGTAAAATCAGGAATACCTATTTTCATTCTACACCATGAGTAATACATTATAAGGTATATTTATATCTTAGTTCTTCTAGGATGAATGAAAAATAGAGTCATTTGAGTTTCACATAACAACTTCCTCTTAAAATAAGAATCAAAAGGTGCATACACTATCTTTCCAAAATATCAAAATACATTATTCATCAAAGTTAAATTCATCTAAATTACCCTTTTGACAATTTATACATTTTGCCATAACTAATTTTCTTCCTTATTTTATTTCCTAATCATTTATAATTGAGACTATTACGTTGGCACCTAAAACAAAATAGAGGATCTTCCTACATCCACAACTTGTATGAAAAAATTTATCAAATCATTAACTAAAGGGTCATGTTTTACATGTAACATGGTTAATGAAGAATTATTTTTGAAACTCAAAGAAACTTATATATTGTTTTCAATTCCATGATGGCAATGAATTGTGAAATCATAATCCATTATCATTTTTATTCATATAATCTACCTAATTTTAAGTCTTTTTGATCTAATATATACTTCAAACATTTATGTTCAGTAGATATTTGAACATGGATCCATATAAATGATGTCTCAAAATTTTTAAATCAAAATCCTAAGAAGCCAGTTCCATACCATGTGTAAGATAATTTTACTCGTGTGGGTTTAGTTTTCATAAAGAATAATAAACTACATCATCATTATGAATTTGGAAACAACCAATTCCTTTCAAAAAAGAATCAATATCGATGAAGAAGTCATCATTCATAGAAGGAATGTCCAAAACCATAGAGTTCTCTATTGTTATTTTTAATTCTTAAAAATAGTCGTCACATTATTTACTCTAAATAAATTTAAATCCTTTCCATGTTGACCTAGTCAATAGGGTAGATATTCGTGATTTGTTTCTTCAAAAAATCACTAGTGATAGTCTCCTAAACCAAGAAACAAATCCTAAGTAAGAATTTTAGTACTTTTTAATTCATCAACCCCATTAGTTTTTTTGGGATCAACTATTATGTTAATCTTATTCATGACGTGTCCGAGAAAAGAAATATTTTTTAAACAATAAAACAAAATTAAAAATTTCCCGATAACTTCATCTCATTGAGGGCTTTCAAAAAAATTCTTAGATATTTTTTATGATCCACCTAAATTTTTTAATCATCCAAATTACCATTAATAAAAACCAAAAAATTATTCAAATTTTCACAAACATCTCTATTCATTATATCAAAAAATACAATGGGGAAATTTTTAAGTCCAAAAGGGATAACTAGAAACATATAATGGAAATATCTAGTCTAGAGAGTTTTTTTGAAATTTTATCCTCCTCCACCTTTAGCTGAAATTACATAGATCTCAGGTCCAACTTTGAAAAGTATTTATGATTCATGTGTTGAACTATCAAATTCATGGATATGATGAAATAGATACATGTTCGTAAATATAATGATATTAAAATATCTATAATAAATTTAAAATATCATGGATTGATATTTATTTTTAATAAATAAAATAGGTTAAGACCATTTTGATGCCCTTGTATGAATTAAAACATTGTCTTGAATCTCTTCTAACTACATTTTTAATTAAGAAAATTCAACTTCATCCATTCAATAAAGTGTTAAGACATTTTCCAAGAATCAAGAACTAATTCAATAGTTAATTCAAATTCCCGACCATGTTTGAAACTAGGAAAATAATCATGAAAAATATCTAGGTATTATTTTACAAATAAATCATAATTAATCTATATACACCCCTTATTCTTGACAATATGTTCAAGATAAATTTAGATTCCATGTTATAATAGGATTATACCTTCATGATATGTCATCAAAGATTTGGATTCATTCTTAAAAGAAAACAAAAAATATTTCTAAAAATAGCTTCTTTAACTATGTAATATACAATTTCATTGTAAGAACAAATCCTATCCATACTCATAATAACATCAAACTCAATTAGGCAAATGAAAAATTGATTTTTATGTATTTCCTTTCAATAGATAATGACATGAATATTCTTATCATTTGTTTTTTCATTATTACATCCCCAATGTGTTTTTACCATAAGTTCTAAATCCAATTATTGATATGGGAAATCCAATTTAAAAAAAATTATACAAAAAAATTAATATATATACCCTGAATTAAAAATACAATAGAATAATTTGAGTAAACAATAAATTTACCTAATACTACCTTATTGTATCACTGAAAATCTATGGAAGTAGTTGTAGTTGAATTCACCACACATTTCTTCTTACATTTTGACTAATTCCCCTCATTTAGGTCAATATTCCGAGATGTATGTGCATATTTCCCCACCCTACCTCATTTAGATCATTTTATTTTCTTCGTAGTGTAATTGACCTTACACGAACCAAGAAATATTTCATTTTAATCATGGGCCATATGCCCAAATTTACCACATCAGAAGAACTTCCCATATTTTATGAGGCATTCCCCCATGGTGCTTTTTACCACACCTTCCACAAAAAAGAAACATGGTTTTCTAAACATTATATTTCATTGATTACTGGTTACCCATTTCCTTCTAACTATGCCTTTTATCCTACAAATCTTCATGAAATATATGATCTTCAGTATACTCTAGTTATACCCTCTCATTACATAGAAAAAGTCTCTCATAACTTTTGAATTCATTACAGTCCAGTTCCCTTAGATATCTTGTCTTTAATCCAGAGTAAAAAATGGTTGATTTTACAATAAAAATTTTAGATAAAATTTAGAAATTATGTTTCTAATCAGATGAAATTTTCTTCATTTCCATCCGTATAATCCTCGCCATTTTTCCTCTGTTACATTATTTTTTCCCATCTAGATTCAAGTAGCCGTATAAAAATATTTATCAAGGAGAACATTATTTAACTACTCCCATACCAGGCTATTAATTTTCTCTCCTTCTCCATTATTCTTAACCATTTTACATCATTAATCAATTTATCCTTTTAAAAAGTAAATATAATGTGTTTCCATTTTATGATCTGAAGATTCCAGAACATTGAATATCTTTTTTTTGGTTTAATCCAACATCCTTCTACAACTTGGTCAGAAGATCCCCTGAATGATGGGTGGTGTTTCTTCATAATGTTTTCCACTATAATAATGCTCATATGGGGTAGATTTTGCTGTTCTCTGGAATGGATTCTAATAAAATTTATATCCTACCCCAACTAATCCATTATTATGAAAAAAATAGACATATCCAATTCCATCTATTATGCGATAATGATTTTGAAGGATATCATCCCATTGGTTCTATCCTACTTCCTTTTCATTGTTCCCTCTATAAAAAACCATTATGAATATAAATTTTTTATATGAAAAAACATGGTAATAATTAAATTCTACATCAATTCAACTTAACTGAAATGAATTCTTTTGAGGTTATTTTATTAACATTATCCTAATGTAATCTAAACCATTCCTTTTATACCATCTATAAAGACTCGTCCATAAATGTTACATATTATAATGTCTTTATACTATAATTAACATTTGTAAAATTATGAGGATATTTTATGTTTATTGTTTTAGATATTTAGATCAAAACTATTAAATAAGAAACACATTTATATATAAAGAGGATACTTATAATTAGTATTTATCTCTTCCATAATATATATCTTTTAAAATAAATCACATTTTATTTTCCTTAAAAACATCATGACCCTAAACTAGAATTATTACATTCCCATAACCATCAATAATCCCTATGAATAGTATTTTAAAATTTTATATGAGCACGCAAAACTTGGTAAGGGACATAGAAAATAAATAAAGTTACCATTATTCCATGAATACATAAAAAATTCCTCTTCAAATTTAATGCTGATCAAAATAAGAAAATAATTATCTTAGTCAAGAAATGAACTTATCTAGCCAATGATTTTCATAAAAAGATTCAGAATAATTATTCAAGGAAAAAATAAATTTCATACATTTCATTGAAACATGAAAAACTCATAATAAAACCTCATAATGCTATAAGTTTCAACCTTATGAATTACCATATATTTTCATCTTCCTTATGAAAAAATAATATTTCCATAAAAACTCATATAAATAATAGATAAATCATGTAATTACCTTGGGGAATAATTTTTATATCATAATTACTTATGGAGTAAGTTTCTACATGAAATACCCCTAATAGTTGTTCTTGAAATAACCCTCGCAATTGTACTCGGAGTAAACATTATAGTTTCACTTGGAATAATCATCATAGTCAACTTCCTACATAATCAAACACATAAATTTAGGGGTATATGAGGGGATCACACGTTTTTGGATTATAATAGAACCACATATAATCATAAACAATGCTAATAAAACATACAATAATAATAAAGCATCATCCATAAAATATCAAAAAAAAAAATAACATCGATAGGAAAAACATTTTCAAATATTGATATATCATTATCCGTTAAATACCAATTTTAAAAACTATATTTTTAGTATAAAATTGAGAAGGTGGTTTTCTTTAAATAAAACATGAAATATTATAAAGTAATATGAATATCAAATGATTAGTTACACTAGTGGAAAAATTCATTGTTTCTGTATATGTTAAAATATAACATTCCTTTTGGTATTTTGTAATGAAAGTAAAAAAAGTAACATAAAAATATTTCTCTTTAAAATCATTGAAATAAATTCAAAATCTCCAAAACGTTTCTTATACATTTTATGTCCAAAAAATCATTCACAAAAAATATCCTTTGAAAAATCTAAAAACTGCACACATAATAAAAAAAATCATTTTCCTTGAAAATAAAATTTTAAAATTGAAAAGGTAAGTTCAAATAAATGAGGCAGAATAATGGTATAAAATTAAATTCAGGTAGTATATGATAAAAAAAATGAATTCCATTTAACATTGTAAAAAGTGTTTCAAATGGGGATTTCAAATGATTATGTTTAAAAAAATCCATTACCATGAGTCTAACTGATAAGGTACGTTATTTATCATCCTGAATAATAACAATATGTTAATTATTTAATTTATTGAAATATAATTTCATGTTTATTATTCCTTTTATATCTCTTACTACCATGTTATATATAATTACTTAATCATTTCAGTGCTCGTTAGATGTTTTGACAATATTAGACATATAATTCCAAAATGTCTTCATTAGGTTTTATTTGGTCAAATATCTCATCATATAATCCCATAAAAAATTATAATTATAGTTTTTAAACATAAATTATACTTTTAAAAGCAATAATGAAATATGGTTATGGAAAATGAACAACTTTACCATCATGGAGATGGTAGTTTATATGTATGCATGAGTAACCTTAAAATTTTTTCAATGATCATTTTGGAAAAAGGTAATTATTATATTATCTTTCAATACTGATCGTAATATAATAAATATTATATAAATTATTTAAATACACTTTTATATATCATCAATGTGATTTGGTAATAAAAAAATTCACATCGCTTAGTGGAGGTGGTAGTCCACACGTACGCCCCAATTACGATATCATTTTCCAATGAATGGAGTTTTAAGAAATTAAATGAAATATTATCCATTAATAATGATCAATTTATAATTCATATCATATATAAACATTAATTATATATTTATAACTAATTATAAGACATGGTGATGGAAGAAATCACATGGGTTCGCGAGGCAGTAGTTTTCCATACACACTAATGACGTCTTTGTTTAAAATTTTATAACATTGGAGATGGATATAGGTTATTATATTTACATTAAAACACATAAATATAAGTATTATAGTGTTTTATTATATGATCTAGGTTGACTAATGTTTTAAATGGGTGGAAGAAGAAATAAAACTAATAAATGTTGCTAAAAGTTATACCTCTTCCTCGGCAAGTCCCCTTTTATTAACAACTAAAGCACTCTAAAGTTGGTATTACGCCTAACCAAGACCTATATATTGAGGAAATGGATTCTGGTAATTTATTGGGTCTATTACTAGCCGAACCAAATGTTTTTTTATTATGATATAACACGAAGAAGAAGTCCCTTATTATAAGAGATGAGAGGGAAATCTAAGAAAATCCATAAATATTAAATTAATATAAGTAAAATTTAAATTCTAAATATATAAAAAAATGATTTATTTTTAATATATGACAATTTTGGGTTTAAATAACATCATAAAATAAAAATTAGTTATTTTTCAATAGTATTTCTACCCCTGTATTTTGGTTTTAACTCTATGTTAACCCCTACAACTCTTATCATGACGATAAGGATTTTTACTCTTTGAGGGTCAATATTGTTATTATATAGAGAAAAAATTCACATAAATTAATCATTTTGATATTATAAATCTTATACTAATCACTTCTGTGAATATAAGAATATTACTAGTATTATATTATTTAATAAAATATTATTTTCAACAAATTTTAATAAGGTTAATTTTTTGAACTATTCAATACATTGAATTTAGAAATATTTAGATAAAACTTCAAATTCTAAAAAATTATTTAAACAGATCCCCAAAAATTTCATATTCCTCTAGAATCATTGTGGATTACATTATTTATCTCCAATAGTATTACTTGTAATATTTTATATATAATTTATTTTATTTTTCCATTGAATGAATAATTATTGCATTAGTATTGTGAAAATTTTTATAGTAAATATTTCAACAGTAAAATATAAAAATAAATTACCATATTAAGGTAAATATATTATATTTCAGAATAATATTTATATTAAAAAAATATAATCTATTTTCCCCATATTAAAAATATTATAGGTATTAAGAATAATAGTGTGATGTGTTTGAATTTTTAGTAAATAAAATAATATACTTGTCATAATCTCATCCAAATGGACAAAAATTACTTATTATTTAATCATGGATGACTATGGACAAAATTAACTCATTAAATAATATTATTTATTGTTTTATGGAAATATTAAATTCTATGTAATTTTTTTTAATAGTATTTACCTGATTTATCCAATAGTATGGTAAATAATATTTTTTTGGTTACTATTCATATTAACAATAAATAAGTTGGACCTATTTATTAAATTTGGGACTTATAATTCCAATCATATAATCTATTTTTCTGATTTCAAAATATATAAGTTTATGATTTTAATTTAAAATTATACCGACAAAAAAAACAAAAATTAGTTTTCTAGAAAAATGTCCAATTTAATATAAAATGTTTTTATAGAAAATTAATGTGTAAAATTACTTCTAAAAACAATTATTGGATAATTAAAAAAAAGGAATAAATTTTCAAAAATAATCTAAAATAAAATTTTACTTTTTTGAAAATTAAAATGAAAATATTGTTTTTAATAAAAAAATGTTTCACTGTTTTTGAGAAATAAATCATTTGAAAAAAAAATCAATAACTAATCATAATAAAAATTTGAAATTACGATTTATGAAATTATATTACCTTTTTTTAAACAAAAAATCTAAAATTATAAAATCTATATTCTAAATAAAAACATATAATACATAAAAACCCAAATTTGATGAAATACATATTTTTACCTTCTGAATGAAAAATTTTATAATATTTTTAAAATGAATATAACTATAATATATTTCACTGATGAATATATGATTTTTTTTATAAAAATAATATCATGTCCAGATAAAATACATTTTTTATTAATATTTTCTCACTGTAATAAGTAAAGTGTTTTAATTTAGAAAAAAAGTATCTCTATGATTTTTGGAATATTTTGAAACATTTTACAATTTTTTAATCTCTATTTTCTATGTATAAGTATTATAAGTATGTTATTGGCAGTTAATATGTTATAAATTGGGGAAATATATATATCAATGATGATAAATTTTTTCTAGGATTTAGAAGATGTGGACTATTTTCATGAGTTGGAGTTGTAAAACATATCGATTCCTTTAGTATGAGCGGTTTCATGTAATATTAGAATCAATTTTAGATTGGATATTTTTTTAATATTTCTATATGAAATATTTTCATTAATTTTAAAAAATATTGGATGATTATTAAATAAATTTTTTTCATCATATTTTCATTTTTAGAATAAAACATTAATAATGCGTAGAAAATAATGAGTGGGTCTCATGTGATATTGAATTCATTAAATTTCTCATATTTTGGCTCTTTTAAAAAAATATTTTCTAAAATTTCTGATTGCTTTTTAGAGATATGTATTGTATTGGGAAAATTTTTTGGAGAAAGTGTAAAAATAAGTGAATTTAAAAAAAATCTCTAATATATAATACTTATTTTCAAAACAATGATTAAATAGTAAAATAGAAATTCTTATAGTGTAAAAGAGTTCAATAAATAGAATTAAATTAATAGTGATTATTGTAGACCTAGGTTTTCATGGAATCATGTGGTTATAAATTTTTCATTACAAGAATATTGACAATTAATTTAAAATATGAAGGTTGTGTTCAATAAAATTCTCTTTGGATGAGTAGAATCATGAAGTTGAAGAATGAGTTATGAAACACAATCATTTTATTAAATTATGTTGTAATGATAACTATGTTTTAATTTTAATAGATTATATTAAAAAATATTTCTTAATTTTAAAAAACATTTATTATATTTAAATGTTTCATCATTATGAATATTTCATTTCAAGAAATATTTTGTATTTATCTTCATAGTTTAAATATAAAAGAAATCTAGTACTAGAATTGAACCTCGCAAATGAAATTTATTTGTGAATACTAATTTTATAATGTCTAGATATCAAATGAATATGTATCCCAACGCATAAGTTTGTAAAGTTGGATATGTCATTCTCATTTTTCAAAAAATATCATGAATTTTGAAAAACCAAAGAAATAAATATGTTTGGTTTTTTCAGATGATCCTCTTAGTGTAAATAATTGATGTTAGTGACTGGAGATGATGTGAATACCATGTTTCTCCACCAACATTACCCGATAATATATATATGTGTGTGTGTATGTGTGTCTATTTAGAATTATATATATGTCTATGAAAATATAGAAAACAATAATTTTACTTTAACTTCGGTAAGAAAATTCTCATTTAGTAACCCCCCAACAAATCATTAGTTTTACAGACTGGGTGTAATAAAAAAATTGGAAATGTGATGCACCCAAGATACACATAGATATAAATATTTTTATATCTCCCTCCATGAAAGAATTACAAGTGACAATCCCAAGCATTTCCATGCTATGTATCATTGTTCCTTTTTCTAGACCATTCATTATATGGATTTGTGTTTCCTTTTTTTATATTTCTGTGACATTTTTTATGGAATATGAGTAATAAATTTCATAATTTTTCTCAATTATATTTCAATTAAATTGTTTTTAAAATATAAATATTTCATTTTTATTATTAGTTATCTAGTGAAATTTTCATACATATAAAAATCTTGATTTTTACTTTGTAAGAGATTATAGATATTTTTATCATTCCATGGTGAGAATTTTTTTACTAAGATATCTATACTTTTTGTTTAAAATTTATTTAAATATTATAAATTATAATTTATTTTGGATTTTGGGAAAGTATATTTTATAGTTTTTCCAAATTATTGGACTCATCGAGTGACTGAGAGGAAACAATGTTGTACTTTTTTAGTCTATTGGAAACAACAATGGTCATTTGTGGAGTGTTTTTTATTTTGATTCAATTTATAATTTTACATTAAATCATATAAAAATATATAATGTTGAAAATAGTAAGTATTTTATAGCTTAAATATAGTTCTTCACACCTCACTTGAGTGAATTACTAAAATCATGATTAATTAAATGGGCTTAGACATCATATTTTAGGTCAACAATAACAATAATAATCAAATTTTAAAATTTTCGCCTCAAAAAATTGAACACGTAGATTATCAAAAAAAAATTGATCATGGGCATATACATTTTGGATAATATGAAAACATTAGGATTTTTTAGTTAATTTTTTATTTCTTTCTATTATTTATTATGTTTCGAACTTTTTATATAACATAGTTCTCCACCATGTCATTGGCCAACGTCATGTTAATTATTAACATAGTTGTAGAGGATTACATGAATTAATCATTAATAAGTATTATATATTTTATTAGTTGAATGTAACCATTTATAAAATAATTCTGGGATGGACCTAGAGTATAATGGTACTGGGTATTGAAAATATATGATATATTAAAAAGGGAGGGTTTTACAAAGTGAATTTTCCATATGTTTAGGATTTATTAGGCCTTTATTTGGGACCTATTTTGGTGTTTATTCCACTGAATCTTAAAAATATTTGTTTTTTATAATATTTTATCATATTGTATTTCTTTTTTCCATTAATAGTTTGAACCATATTTGGTTGATGTAGTTATACTATTTATTTCTATAATTTTAAGAGTCATTCTACGAAATATTACTCACCCTTGCTTGGGAACTAGTGTTGTAATGTGCTTGTGATAATACAAATTATATTATCAGTAAAATTTATTGATATTGGAATTAAAATTTCCTTTTAGACCACTATTTTTATGAAAATTGTATATTTGTGGTATTAGGTGGGTGAAAAATGAATATTTATTTTTTTAACCTGTTCCCATTAGATATTTTTTCAATTGGGGAGAATTATAGAGAGTTTTTGTTCATGTTAGTTGTATTTTATTTTTTCAAATTCATCTTATATTTTCATTTCATAGATTAATTTATCATAATAGTATTATTTTTTTATAATATAGAATTTTTTTAATTTTTGGGTTCTTGTAATTGAAATGGTGTGATCACATACCTCGTATAAACATGTTTAATGTGCCACCCATATAGACCTAATAGAGAAACATGCTTCCCAAATGGTTCTCCGAAGAATCTAGATTCACTTTTTCAAACATTCATGCCAAATAGTTACCAAGAATTGTATATCCATTAACTAATTCTCTAATACCACTAAAGGGGTTTATGAAAATCCAAATATAAATTATAAAATTAATTCCATTTACTACGATCAACTGGAATATAAAAATAATAATCTTAAATAAAAAATATATATTATAGAAAATAAATAAATTGTTTAATATATGTTCATCATTATTAATTTTTCATCATTATTTATTCTAACCAATTTATTCATTCCAAATTATGTACTAAGAGGATAATATTTTTGAAAATATATAAAAGGTAAAAATTACGATTCCAGTACTTTCAAAATTCTACAGTATTATGATATTATTATCACATTTTTATATAGGCTTCTAAATCCATGGTTTTGAGCAAATATAATCCAATATAATTCAATTAAACGTTATACAAATAAATTGAATTAATAAATAAGAGATATTAATTTGTAACCATTATATATGTATGTATTGGAAAAAATAATATACATATGAATTTAAGTAGATCATTTTATTTTTTTTATAGAAACAATATATATACCATATATATATGATAATAAATAAGGTATTTCTTATATAATTCATACAATTTATATATGTGTGTGTATATAGACGACTTTTAGTCAAATCTATGATTCAAATGTTTGTGTGTTAAAATCATTGTACTAAAAATTAAATATTTTCAAATCTCATTTATATGTCTATTATTAACCTATATATATTATTAATACTAAATAAGTATTAAAATGTTATTTATTAAACACCTAATAAATTGTTTTTCATGGTCCAACCATACATGTGTACGTAAAATCACTGTTTATTTATCCCTAACACTAAGAAGAGAATGGCACACTGATTGAGTAAACAATTTATACTCATCTAATTTTTTTTAACAATTATCATAATAAAGTAAATATATATATATCCATTATATCTAGTATGGTCATTCACATTCTCAATCCAACTCATTTTATGGCCATAATACATAACATATCACACATGTGACCAAATATCATATAGTATTTTATTGATTCCCTTCCCTGACCAGTTCCATGCCAAATAATGATCTGATTATTATTATTTTGAATGGTTTTGGGTGGAATCCAAAGATTTATTTTATCCATTATAATATTATCAAAAACCATCAAATCAAAGGACACATGTAAAACAATCCAATAGATAAAAAACTAAGACATTAATAATAATATTCATGAGGATTATCTCAAGTTGGTCATAATAAATTCAAAATAATTTAACATATAACTTGTAACATTCACCAGGATGGTGAAACAAAATCTTTTCATATTAGGGTTCTCTACGTGAACTTAGGTGTGCCTCCCCAAACGCATGTGGATACTAAATAACTGTGGGGGTTTATGATTGTACAATTGGGAGACTACACCCTCAGTATCAAAGTATTATAATATCATAACTAATAACAATTAGACATAACTATCATAATAAAATAGTAAAACATAAAAATAGAAAGTTCCAAAAAATAATTATACCTTAAACTATATCAATAGATGTATACATGTCATATAGGCAATAAGAAATGTCAAAACCCATAAATTTTCTAATGACCTAAATAGGAAAACATAAGTACTCTAAATAAATAGCCTTGAACTCCAATTATCCATCATAGTAGTCAAAAAAATTTAATATCCATAAGGAGATTTCCCATATACAATCCTATAGTGAGGATGTCTAGTCAGGTACCAGTAATGTCTTAGGTAGGGTCTGAGTACAATTAAGTAGTCTGCTACCGATGAGGTCTATAAATATATCCAACATGAGTAAGTGAATGAAAATTAACCATTATATATAAGTGTAAAAAATAAATAAATAAATAAATAGTATTCATTGTCATATTTGTTCCATTATGACACGTGAGTCCAATTATACCTATCTCATCTAGTTTCAAATGTCTTTCGAAAATAAGTATCAGAACATGAAAACATTACCATTCCTGATTATATGTCAGGACCAATAAATATACCCATACAAGAACAATAGTAATTATTAGGGATATATACTCATTTTGGAACATAAACATCACCCAATGAAATATACCCATCCTATAAAAATAGTCACAACTTGGGAAATAGACTCAGCCCATAACATAAATATCACCCAGAAAAATATACTCATCCTAGAACATAAACATCACCTAGAAATTATTCGCATACAAGAAACATGAGAGTATGCCTTAAGTAATAAAATTCCTAAAACCATAAAATAACTACCCTTGAAACACCATATTGGGAACTACACATACAAGGTACTACCAATTGGTCGACATTCTTTCATAAACCATAATTTACCGATAATTAATTCAGTGTTCATTTTTGGACAAACCATTCTTGATTTCTTCTCTCAAAAACTATTACACTTTACCAATTCACCTACCATTACCAAATAGTATCTAAGAATATCCTTAACAATTTATCCACCAAAAAAACATCACAACTTAGGTTGATAATTTTTATGTGTACACCATTTTCCATCTAAAATTTTTATTAACTAATTTTGGTTTCATAACATAAGGAAATGTTATTAAATTCAATTCCATAAATTAAGGCATGGAAGTTGATACTAGTTCAAATGAACATTAGGCTGGAGAAACATAAAAAATCAAGAAATAAAAAAAAGATAACAATTTCAGGAAAATATAGGACAACAACCTTAAAAACAAGAAAAAACACAATCCATGAGATGCACCGATTTGATCAAACCCACCAATCCAGAATCCTTAAATTATATATTATTAAAAATATACTATTTGTATGAGAAAAATATTAAGAAATTTTATAGCTGAATAAAATAGATCTATATTGGGAAAATGGAGGCATATAATAACAAAGGGGAATAAATTTTAATGAACAAAGATTCAATTCAATGATAATTTTGGAAGACAGCCCTCATAAGACAAAATTTCTCAAAAATAATATGGCGGTTCAACAGCCTAATTCTAGGTATGAAAAATGATGACCTTCTTTAGTTTATTGGTTTAAAATATAATTTTAATAATTCCTTAACCCCGTTCTATGGTTTTTAAACCATGCTTCAACTAGGTGAATCCCACTAGATAATAGACAGAGCAACAATGTTTTCCAAACCATTCACCAATAGTGAAAAATGAATATATCTCAATAATATCATGTTTTTTAGTTTCCTTTGGTATTCTAAATAGTTTTAAGAAAAATATCCCTCTATAACCCCCCCCCCCCCCACATAGTTGGGATCATGTATATCACTAATTGTGTGCAAACCATGTTCCCTAATGCTGCAACTCCAATTCCAAACATTTCCATTCCTCTACCCCCGCCCAATTCTCTTAGAGCCTTCAAAAATCCCCTAACATCATCCATAATGGAATAAAAAATAAAAAAAACATAGGATGAAATTTAAATAATAATTCACCCAAACAATAATTTAGGGTTTTACAACCTTTGAGAATATCATCTTCAAGATGCACTCGAGAAAAAAGACCTACATTTTACAATATCCCCATATTAATGTAGTTTTTACTTGATTTTTACTATGGAACATAATAAAGACTCATTAGGAAATAACTAAATCTAATAATTATACATTTATGATTCTAATTCCTAATCCTCATCCCAGTTTTAGTCATGCTACTGATTCACTTTCACAAAATGAACTACTGTTCCACAAAGAGTCTCTATAATCAAGTCTATTATTCATATCAGATGATCTCCTACGGATGTATCAGCCTCATCCACAATATCATCTATGTTGATCACATGACATAACTATAACTAATGAGTATTCATGTATGATTCTCATTACTATGATTCCTCCTAGTTTCATCCATGCTACCTCCACACTTTCGCTAATTGAACTTTCTATCCACAAAGATACGTCAAAATATGGTCCAATAATTATATCAGATGATCTTCAAAGGATTCAATATCCCCAACCTCAGTATCATCGATGTTGAACACATGAGATAAATCTGAATGGTATTTCCTCACACTATATATGTAAATAACATCATGCAATGAATTGAAACACTATTGAAAAACTAATATTTAGGCGACTATAACAATATTCTCCAATATCTCGAATGACACCACAAATATAGGTCACAACATCCCCTTCCACTTCATCTAATGTTGTCCAACCCTTAAAAAACTCATAATTACCACCCATCAAAAAACCCTAAACTCAATAGGATGGTTTGGTAGGTCCTAATATGGCCATTAAATTCTAGAGTAGTATTCAACTATATCTAAATCAATTGCACATTCTCTAAAAACTCCTACACAAGACAGTTCTTAATCAATTTTGATTCACCAACCTCCATCTAATATAGTGGTTTGAAACATGGAATACCATAAAATGCCTTATAAGGTGTCATCTATATAGATTCATGATAACTGTAGTTATAGTTGAATTCTACCAAGGCCAAGTGATTCTCCCCAGAACCCCCAAAGTCTATAACACATGTTATTAGTAGGTCATCAATAATCTATATTGTATGTGACTGATAGGAAATTCTTAGATAAGAAAATGTATATAATGACTTCTACAACCCCTAGTAAAAGATCTACGTGAAATGAGTGTCATGTTCTGAAATAATGGTTTGAGTACCCCCATGAATGTGTTTGAAAACATGGACCTAGATCGTTCCATGATCACCCAATGAGAAAATCTCCCTAATTGGTAAAATGTGAGCGAGCCTTATAATCTAATCAGCTAAAACCCAAATCAATTTTCTTCCCCATGGGGATCAGGGAAACCCTATCACAAAATCAATTTTAATTCCATAATATTTATATATTAAAAATTTCTTAATCCCACATATCATGCCATTGATTATTTAAATTAATCCCACCCTGGTGCACCATATCAAGTACCATTTTTAAACCCAAAATATAATAATATCACACCTTTTTGGGTTGTTTTTATTTGTCTACAATAGTCTATTTCTTACCAAACAATTCTTATTGAAACCCATAAACACACTATTAAGACTGACTAGAAAATAAGGGTCATCTTAATTATTTCTTATAGCTTTTTACTCTAGACCATAGAAGTCTCATAGACCAAATCAACTTTTAATCATATTCTGATAGTTAACCCTTGTTATAACACTTAACTGTTATCCTATATCTTGAAAATATCAAAATATAATAATAATGACCTTATAAAATGACATCATCTAACACCCACACGTGGGTCCCTTAATTTTCTTTCCTAAATAAACCTCATTTACTAATGTGACAACTCAAAACCACTACCATATCCCAGTTGGAAAATCAAAATATCCCTTTCAACATTCAATAAAATCTTCTCAAGACTATTTTCACATGCTGAAACTATCCATGTTGTGTTCTCAACTGTAGGAGTTCTTTATTACCAATCAATGAGCATTATCTTTCATGATTATAATCATCAGCCAAAAATTTACACTCTCAAGACCCATAGGCATTACATGAATAATTCATCAGCTCATCATTGCTTGAAACTCTACAATACCGGAAATACTCGTGAACTATATTCTAAATTATATCAGTATAAATCTTCCACACACCTGGTAATTCCGATTCTAAATCAAGTTTCACGACCTTTTCACCACCGCATGACTATTATATTTGATCTGATATGGGGCCCATTTAGACATTCGAGTAACATATACATGTTCCAGGCCTCATAATTTCAGATATAGGGCCCTATCATGATTCCTTTTCCATCACACAGAGTCACTCAACCTCTTCATTTATGAAAACATCAATGGTTCATAAGATCACAGTTCATATTTTTTCAAAAAGGTCACGGATCATACTCCATATGAAATCACCATTAACAAATCTCCTAATTTCTCATCTCCCATTGATCAGTTCATCAAAACATATTGATACCTCATCACATGATTCGTTTATTCCTTGATTCATCTAATCCCCATAACAACCTACACTTGATTAAAACCCGTAATACCTCATTTTCTTTCTAGTATATATATTAACACCCAGGATCTAATCCCTATTTCATTTAACAATAGAAAAATGAATATATTTCATTTCCACCATCATCTCATAGTGAATCATCCACTAATCCCATCAACAATCCATTAGAACACTCCAGGGAGTCATGGAAAATGATGGAGTCCTAGATCCCACTATAAAATACAGGCACCTCATATGTTCCTAACACTGTCGGGTCACTAGATACCAAATCATACATCCAAAAACATTATATTAGAATTCTATGGTTATCCAATGAAACTAGAGTAAATTATACAAATTTTATCATGACTTTACATCAAGATTCTTGTAGGTCTCCCAACGTGGACTTTGTAACCCAAAAATTAAAAAAACCCCACTAAAAAATCTAACAGACACTACTAAAAATATTAATTTATTAGTGATAAAAAAAGCCTTTATCAATGGTAGAGAGGTGCTGAAAACCCGAGAGAGATAAAAATCCATTTCCATTTATGAGTGAAAAAACTCTCATAAAGGGGTCCTTTTTTAGTTCTAAAAATAGAACTGATAAAGGGCCCATTTATCAGCGCCATTCTTAATGCTAATAAAGGTCCACTTTATCAGTGTTTTTATTTGGAACTAACAAAGGGTACAATTATCAATGGTTCAAAAAATAGCTGATAAAGGAATTGTTTATCAGTTCTTTTAAAAGAGTTGATAAAATAACAATTTATCGGTGCTTTCAAAACAATGATAAATGGGCAAAGTTCAATGTGTTGTAACTGCACACTACAGTTCCAGTGTAATGTGTTGAAATTGTACACTAAAACACAAAAAATAGAAAAACATAAACAAAATCAAGTACCATTATAAAATTTAAATGATAGGAAATTTACAACTCTAATACAAGAAAAAAACATTGTACTATAGACATTCAAAACATTGGTTTATACAATTACATAAGTACAAATTATTACATACATTCAAAAACATCAATTTTCCATTTTTATTTGATCCTAGCCTCAACTCATGCTACATCTGAATAAACTAATCATGATCATGTAAATTAAAACACCACTATACAAAAACAATTCATCTGTTATTAATAAAAATTAATTAAAATAATAGAATGTGTTGATTTTAAACTACAATTTCAGTCTTACCTAGAAAATTTTGTATCATATTGAGTTCTGGTTGATTCTTTAATGTCGTACCATTTCTTTTCCATATTCATGAATAATATCTATGAAAATTAATTAAACAAGTATAAGATAAATCCTGAAATAATAATATTGGTTTTCAATGAGTGACACATTTTCAACTAAATTTTCGATTTTAAACTAATTACAGACACTTTGAGTCATATCAAGAACATCATGTATCTTATTGAGATGTGAATTTTTCATATATGTAAAAAAGGACATAAGGATCATTATTTTAATGTATGAAAACAATCTGAATCCATTTATTGGTTTTGAGTAGGTCAGTTGTCCATTTTACTATAATTGATGTCAATTTTAAATAAAAAGACGCACTTGGAGTCTTATCAGTCACACCATATGTAAGAATGAGTTTTGGATGATTCCTACATGTCTCAAATGACATATGGGTAATTTTACTAGATATTAAAAAAATCCATATCCTTTTTCATGGTTATGATTATGTCAGGTGAATTTTTAACTAAAATAAAATTTTATACTAGAATGATTAACTTTGGCTCATTATAGATACATCGTGTATCGGTTTAATGTGAAACAAATTATTATCTGTTAAAAATTAATTATTAACTATTTAAATTTATTATCAAGAAAATCTGATTTCATTTGATCAGTTTTCACTGAGAATCTTTTTGTAAACTAAAATTCCAATTTTAATTAGATAACAGACAGTTTGATTCATATTGGGAAGATCATGTATATAATTTAAGCGATGTTTATTCCTACACGTAAAAAATTACATATGGATTGTTTTCTGTAATGTATCAAAACAATCCAAATTCTTATTCACATTATTGGGTTGGTTATTTGTACGTTTAACTAAAATTAATGTTAATTGTTTAAAAAAAAAGATGCACATAGAGTCTTATCGGTCTCACTATAATGGGATTGAGGTTATGTTGATTCCTACATGTGTCAAATGACATTTGGATCATTTTACTAATGTATCAGAACAATATGATTGTTTTTTTCAGTTTTTATTATGTCACTTTTATTTTTTAATAAAATTAAATTTTAATCAAAAACACACACATTGACTCATTTAGATCACATAATGTATCTATTTGACTTGAAAAAAATTACAAAACATTACCAATGACTTTTAAATCATTTTCATAAATTATCATGAAAATGAGAGAATGTTTAATTGGTTTTCAGGGAGTGAATTTTTTTTACTGAAAATGTCCCTTTTAAATAGATAACAGAAACTTTGAGTGTTTCTAGGAACACTGTGTATCATATTGAGGTTTGCATAAATACTACTTGTAAAATGTGACTTATGGATCAATTTTTTATTGTGTAAAAATAATAGTAATGTTTTTAAGGGTTTTGAGTAAGTCAATTGTCAATTTTTAATAAAAATATTCACATCGAGTCATACCGGTGACACCGTGCAGTAGATTGAGGTGTGTATGATTCCAAAACATCTCATATGACTAATGTATCATTGAAATCAATATTAAAACATCTTTAATTCGTTTTCTTGGATTTGAGTAGGTCACTTTTATTTTTTACAGAAATGTCTCTTTAAACTAGAAACAAGAACTTTGACCCATTCAAATCAAATTAGGTATCAGTTTGATGTGAAACTGATTCATACATGTAAAAAACTAATTATAACATGTTTTTATAAATTTTAAATTAAACATTGTTATGTTTCATTAGTTTTTATTGAGTGAATATTTTTAAACTAAAATTTCAATTTTAATATGTTAATTGAGACTTTTAGTCTTATCGGGCACAACATGTTTCTGATTAAGGTTTGGATGATTTCTAGACATCAAAAATCTCTTAAAGATAGTTTTCATAATGTTTCAAAATAATATGAATTTTGAGTTCATGGTTTGGAGAAGCTTAGTTTTATGTTGTACTAAAATTGATGTCATTGTTAAATAAAAAAGAAGAACATCAAGTCATACCAATCACACTGTGAATCAGATTGAGGTCTGGTTGATTCCTACAAATATAAAATGAATTATTAATCATTTTAATAAGGTATTAAAACAGTTCAAATTGATTTTATTAGTTTTGAGAACATCAATTTTATTTTTAGTTAAATGTCATTTTAAACTGAAAACACACACTTTGACTCATTCTGAACACATCATGAATCAGTTTGATATGAAAATAATTATAAAATGTAAAAAATAACTTAAAATTAATTTTACTAAATTATCATGAAAATATGACTTTTCTTGATTAGTTTTCATTAACTAACACTTTTTGAACAAAATGTTGGTTTTAAACTGATAATGACCACTTTGAGTCAAATTAAGAAAATTGTGTATCAAATTGATGTGAGGCTGATTCCTAAAAATAAAAAAAGACATATAAATCATTTTAGAAATGTATTAAAACAACAAGAATGTGTTTTTTGATTTTGAGTAGGTTAGTTGTCCATTTTACTAAAATTGATGACAGTTTTAAATAAAAAGAATCACATTGATTTATACCGGTCACATTGAGTGTTGGATTAAGGTTTATCTAATTCAAACACATCTCAAATGAATTATAGATAGTTTTAAAAAAGTATCAAAATAATAAGAATATGTTTTCATAGTTTTGAGTATGTCACTTTTATTTTTTATGAAAATGTCATTTTAAACTAGGAAAATGTGCTTTGAAAAATTTTGATCACATCGTATATTTTTTTGTTGTGAAAACAATTCCTACAGGTCCAAAATTACTTATGAATCATTTTCCTAAAATATAATGAAAATATGAGTGATTTTGATAATTTTTTAGTGAGTGATACTTTTTGAACGAAAATGTTGATATTAAACTGATAACAGACCCATAGAGTCATATGGGGCACATCATGTGATAGATTGAGGTGTAGATGATTCCTAAATATATAAAATTCTATCATTGAAGGGATAAAAATGTTATGAGGGAGAAGAATGTTATGAACATTTTTGTATAAAAATGTATGAGAGATGGAAAGAACACCAAAACTCAAAAAAATGATCCACTTTTTTATGAAAGCAATTATTCTGTGAGTAATACTAAAAATAAATAAATATTACATTAAAATGAAACAATACATTAATTCTATGAAAAATTATTTTACTAGGAAAACATAATTATTTCCTCTATGATTGACTAGATATAGGGTCATTTGTCTTTTTAAAAAGGCATGAATTAAGGATATAAATAATTTAGAATAAATTAACTCTACTGGAAATAATGTCAACTAAATAAATGATCTGTTATATTATTTTTTGGTAAAATAGAGAAATTATATCATATCATTTCCTTTACATCTTCTCAAATGGTTTCCTTCATTATATTTTTTTTATTTTTTGGGATTCGTAACATCATAATGTGTAGAATACATTGTCTAGATAGTATTAAAACGTTTAATTTAGATTTTGATAATTTAGTATATAGTATATGATATTTTAAGGAAAAACATTTAATATTAAAAAACATTTTTACCTTCTCATCGAATTTTATTTATTTTCCTATGTTTTAGGGATATGATTCCCCTATGGAGAATCAAAATCCCCTCTTTATGGTCCCCTAAAATGTACAATACATTGAATACATAGAGACCAGACTAAACTGATTATGATCTCTCAATTGAAGTGTCATCCTCAACTAATTTTCCATTTGACCCAACATTTTTTTATTTTCGAGTGGGGAAATTGACCAATTCTTATTTTCTGGAGATGAGATAGAAAATATATTTAGGACTTGTGATTCCATTATAAACAGCTTGTCTTTTCACCTTCCATAATAACATTCCCCATTATAACACCCATTTCATCAACTTTCACTCCACTCATACTTTCAACCCATTTGCAAAGGAAAAAAGTCACGTGAAATTTTGTATAATACGATTCATATATCTATTAAATAAAGAAAACATATAACATATTTTCATAAATTGGATTTCGATCCTTGGAACAGATGTGTGCATCACTTCATCCAAAAGCATTACACCACAATTTTTCCTCATACATATGTCAACACTTTATTTTATAGAGAATTTATAACTATTAATTACAAAACCAGTATAAGATATAATATTTTCATTCGGTCTCCCTAGCTATCCATTGATGTAATTCAACAATTGAATTCATATTTTCATATTACTCCTTTTAAATTTGATTTGGGAACCAACCTATAAACTATTGATTATGTGTATTTGATATTCGTCCTACTGAACTTGATGGATTCAAAAATATTTGATTTTTTTGTGATCTTCAATTTATGGATCAACAACTGCACCATTATGCAAAACATAAAGGTCTGTTTTCTCCCACTCCATCAATGTAATTGAGACAACCTCTATTTTAGAAATCCAACACCAAGAAGGCGATCACTATTCGGAAATTTTGGGAGATAGATGTTTCCAACATCAGATAGGTAATTCGTACATAATTCAATAGCTTCTTCAACAATATATCATTCTACAATACAACCTTCTATTCGACATCGATTATTTTCATACCATTTCAAAATCGTCATATATTGTTCAATAGGGTACAACCATATATAATTGAAAAGACTAAATATTTGAACCTCTCAGAAAAAGTGACCCATTAGGTGGATCATTATATCAATGAATTATTGTCGGAAGAACATTTCTAACTCACCTAATATGACTAAAACCTCATTTTTCATCATTGGAAATGTCATCCGGTGTATAAATTTCTTGTAAATGGACATGAAAAATAAGTATATTATGGTTAATGTATGCACTAAATTTTTAGGTAGAATGAAATTGGAAGAAACATGTATCTAATATTGCAACAAATTATGACATAGGTGTGATTTTAGTCCTTGTAACTTCAAATTAGTCATCGACGCAACATTCTTGATAATTGATGAATACCACATATAGAAATTTTACACTATTAATTCAAATAAAAAAATTGAAATTTTTCTTATCTGGATATAGTGTAAGGAATTGTAGGAAGAAAATGTCACCTCTTACCCTTCACCTTTTCCAAATCGTCCCTTATCCCCATTTCAATCAAGTCTAAGCTACAATTTATGACATGTTTCATTTCATCAGTAACATTTATTAATATTCTAATAAAACTATCTAAAAAAACTCTATAAACATTACATCCTGAAAATTTATGATATACAAAAAATTATAATATGATAATTCAAATAAAAATCATCCCTTCTTGCAGCCTGATAATGTAACATTTTTTGAAAATGGTTTACCAAAAATTGTTTCAATTTCTTTTACATTATAAATCATTTGATAACCTGTTATTTGAGGTGGTTTTGTACCATGTTTGATAATCCTATCCAAATTTTTCATCTAGGATAAGTATTTATATCATTGAGTTAAGAATTTATGATTTCTTTCAAAAATCCTTTGAGGAATGTTTCTACCAAACTATGTATTTTTCGTTTTCACAGATGGGACACCCCATCATTCCCTTAATTTTGTATCTTGATAAATTTCCTTAAGTGATGAATTTTTTTATCATCTCATACAACATGTCCCTGAATGTGAAATCTTAAATTATATGAGATTCATTTACTATAATACCTATATCCCACATCATTTTTCAATATTCGATCAATGAAGATAAAGAGAAATCAATATCATTATTAGGTTTCTTTTGTCCAGATATAAGCTGAGGCTACAAAATGTATTTGCACTTCAAGTATAACCTTGTCCAGAAGTTATAATCTACTAATATGATGCATCATGAATTGTGATTTATACTCCGTATACCAAAAGTATTTATTCTATTTTTTGATAATTCAAGATGAATTTTTCTCATCTCATTTCCAAATTTTGGACACTCATAATTATTTTAGCTCTGATTACGAGAATCTACTAGATGAAATAGGTTCCCATATTTCATTAACGTATCTACACGTCATGTCCATTTTCTCATAGCTTTTTGAAATCCATATAGTCTTCTAAATAGTAGAATGATATTGATGTTCCATACATATTGAGAATGACATGATTCATTTTTCATGAATTGATTTTCCCCACACATAGGAAATTTTTTGTGTGATTCATGGTCCTTGAGAATCAATATGCAATCATTTTAACAAACCTTTATTTATATATATCATTACCATTGAACATAGAATTAATTTAGCATCATATGATCAATATGGTAATTCATTTTTTTCTTGTATCATATAATTTAGAAGAAAAGGGATTATTTAAAGTAGGTGTCACTCAATTCGCTTCCATCATTAAAATTATAAAATTTCAATACAAGTCACAATGATTTGTATTTAGTAAAATAGTTCTACAATGGTCTCTTGGCACAACTATTAAACCTCTCAAAAAACAATGGAAAGTCATGAAATTCATCTCAAATATCCATTTTCATTCTTTTCAATGCGATCTCCATCATTATTTACACCTATATTCGTATCAAATGATTCATAAACCATAGTACCATCCCATTTGGTGTGAATGTTTTTTCCCATGTTTTTTAACACATATAGCTCTAATAAATTCTTAGTATAATTAAATATTCTTCCAACTCTTCTAGAAAAATTTTTCTTTAATAGAAGAAACATTAACAAGAATAAATGATTGAGAAGGTTTGTATTCAAGCTCTATTGCAAACTTGTTGAACTCTTTAGCTCTATATTCATACTCTTTTTTTCTAATGATTAGTGTGCATCCATTTTTTATTAATATAAATATTTTTTCAGTCATAGAATATTAATTTATTATAATATATAAATAAATTAACATAAGATATTTAGTATCAGAGGTGAATGTTATAGACCATTTAAAGAAGGGAAACCCAAAATATTATGGTTTCTATTAATTTCTGTATGATTTGAAGAAAATGGGTGGATGAATTTATGAAAATAATTTTTGTACTATGGTGGGTGTTGTCACTTAAATTATTTCAACGGTGAAAGTTATAGACAATTCTGATGCTCATCTGCTAATATACCAAAAATTTATCCTTTCATTTTATTATTTGACACACATCCTCTATATCCTGAGGACATGAACCTATGTTGATTGAAATACACTAAGTGGTATTCATCCATGGGTTCACTACCGCTCAATGTAGTACAAGGACCATAAAATAGATGGGGGATGATTATCAAGTAACAAAATCCAATAAATATTCGCGAGATGAAACTGAGGAGAATGATAGGTGTCAATAATTGGGATGTGGGATGAGTCTCAAGAAAGAAATTGAAATAATAATTTTTTTTGAAAAACATAAAGACATTCATAAATACTGTAAACAAATGTAAATATAATATAGGTAATTGAGGAGTAATATGAAACCCAAATATGATAAACAATATTAATAAACACCCATTTAATCAACTAAATGATATAAAAATTAATTGATGATACATTTTAATAAATAAAGAGCTATTTGATATACATGGAAGGTAATCATAGATTCCTTGGAGTGGAACCAATACATGTTGACCTAAAATAGTGCATATCTACAAATAATTTCTAATATATAGAATTTCTTATCCTCCATTATATTTTTTAACAAGTGGTTTAACAACCCCAGTAATTATTACATTTAATATTAATGGTATATCAAATATTTCAAAACCTCTAAAGACTCTTGGGATGTCAAATCACCCACCACCAACCCATCCTAAGGATTCCATGTAGGCCGACAATTTAGATATACCCATCTGAAGGATTCTATGTTGTCCATAAATAAACATTGATCGATCCATGAGATTATAGGGAGGTCCCTAAAGATGCAGGAATAAAGAAATAATACACATCAATAATATATATCAAAAACATGGATAAAAACACCCCAACCCTTGTAATATCAATCCCATACACACTAGCCTCTACTAAGATTGAATGAGTCCCATGAGGTCATATTTTCAATGTGTAATACACATACTTAACAATGAAATATAAGTGGAAACAAAAAAATTGATAGATCTGTAAAACATAAATCCCCATCTACTATCTCTACTACACAAATTCAAAAATAAATAATCAATTTAAAATTCATGGATGCAGTCTCAAAAACTATGTAACACCCCTAAATTCTGTGAATTGTTTTTTTGAATTAATTTATTATTTAGATATTCTTTTCACTTAACATGAAACGAGAAATTGGTATTTATATATATATATATATACATATTAAAACTCTAATAAAAATATTTCATCCACATTAAATACCAACCTGGCATTCACTACATCCAATACGAACTTGGCTTGTTCTGTAGGAAATATCAACTTGTCGTACGATGCACCCAACACTGAGTTTCTATGAAACATATATATATATATAATTAAACATGATAATTATAATGTAACCATTAAACATATTTATATTAATAGTAAAAACTAAAATCCAAATATTTTTTAAATTTTTAATTGAAATAAAACAGATTGATAATGAATGTCGTGATTTCTTGTAATGTCCTTCTGGGTTTATGAAAATAATTTTCTAGAATGAACCACTTTTAGTTAAAAAATACCTTTTGTGTAATGAATTATAAATTCTAAATGTTATTATAAATATTTTTTAAGGTCATATTAGATAAATATTATATCAATTAATACATTTTAATTCATTACACTCAATTTCACATTGAAACTGAATATAAAATCATAACAAACTTTTGAACTTCTTCCTACTCTAAAACCATGCTATTTCGTATCATCTATAGGATTAGAAATAATATTAATTTTTTCCCTCATGTGATTTAAATTTAAAAAATAATACCTACACCCCTGTATTCATTCAAATATTTTGATTCTAATAAGACCATGTTAATTTTTTACAAAAATGATTAGTAAAAGAGATTAAAATTAATCACAGTAGTTAAGGCCAAATTAAGTTTATTTTGGGAATAAACCTTAAAATTAAGTTACCAAATGACCAAGAAACATTTCCAAAACCAATTTCATATCTATGTTTCTTAAATAAACCATCAATTATTGACTTTTTATGACATTTATTTGGAGAGAACATGTGCACACATAACTTTTCTCTGAAAATTAGAAGTGGCTCCTTTTCCATCAATATAAAAGGTCACCACCTCTACTAATTCCTAAAACCCATAAACCATTTATTATGATAAAATATATTCCCAATTATCCCCCCATATATCCTATATTCTACCTTGAATCCTCCCTTTGGACATAAATATTCTCAATGAATTCTTTTGACACAAACCAATTAGAGTTACTCGATTTAGAGGTAATGTCTTCTCTTATGCTTCTTTCATTTATTTACCATCTTCACCCCTTTAAATATTTTCATAACATTAATGTGTGAAAAAACTAGTATAATTCTTATAATATGATTTTTTTTAATTCAAATGCTATGACATAAACTTACACACACCTCAATCTAATGGATATTGAACATATAGTTTCTCTCTATGGAGAATTACTGCCTCACAAAACAATGATTGTTAATTTCTTCTTTTCCACCAATAATGGTTTCCATTATGATGGAAAATATGTTTATATATTCCATATATTATATTTAATACTTATTTAATCTTATTTATTCCTTTTTTAATACACATCTCTTTACCTTCCATTCGGTGTTAATACGATAATCTTGTTTGAGGATGTGTGGACTATTTCTCCCTCAAAGCGATGTGATTCATTCACACATCACATTGAATGTATTAAGGATGAGTATAATGAAATTATATGATATATATGTTATATTAATAACACTAGAATAATTATATATATAAATATATATATATATATCATTTACATATTTTCTTTTAATATGACAATGAAACGGAAACAACGTTCATGCATACATACAGATTACCATCATTATTAAAAATGTATTCCATTTCATAATCCTATGTTATATTGATTATTATATTAAAAATATACTGAAGATAACTGATATTTATATAATTTTATACATTATGAAATCATGATATATGTATAAGGACCAAATATATAACAAATTAAGACATGTACGATGAACCAAGAGAATTTTAAATGAAGTGAAACATTAACATGCAATCGTTAAAAAGTGGGTAATATATGGTCATAATAAAACCATATATGGTATTATGTATAATAATATTATTATTAAAATATTTATAATAAACTTATATATATTATATCGGAACCTTGTATGATTTTTAAGAGAGTCAAGACACAAGGTAATGGAATTTCATCTCACTTGTAATTTCGATGAGATACTTGTAATGGTCTCCACCCTTTACATTATTGTGGTGTTTTTACTTCCCATTTTTGTATAATATTTATATTTTTTCATAAATATTTGGGTATTGACTTGCCCATTTTATGATCCTTATTTCATGGGGTTCATCTTTCAAAAGTTACTAAATCGATAAAACTGTTTTTTCTCAATTTCCCTCCTTGGAGATTCATGTTTTGTTATGTACCTATACTCTTCTTTGAGATGTATATAAATAAATTTTACATGATATTTCTTTAATATAATTATTTTAATGATATATTAAGGTTAATTTAGTTTCTTTTTTTACATGGAGATTATGATCCCATGTTACCGAGTTATAAGAGTTCATTGAGACAATCTCACAGCTTTCTGAGATTATTTATGTTAATACTTCGCTTGATGAAATATTATAATCCATCACTCGAAAAAATTTATGATTTTATGTATGACATATTATTTCATGAAATTATAATTTATTAGTACCATATTATACTCTTTGGTATATAATATAGTTAAAAAGTGTTTTTAGGGATACCTGACTTTACCATTTCATTAGTCCAAAATCAATGTTTTCAACAAAGGGTTACCAAGAATGTTATACCATTATCCTATAAATTTATGGAGACATTTTTACCCATTTTTTTATTTGAACAATATTTTTAAGGGATTGTTATTATCTCTTTTCAAACATGTAATTTCACTTATCCTTTTTACTGTGCAAAATGAATGTTCTCTTTTTACTCCATACGACATGTATGGATTTAACCGATGTCATTCCTTTGATGATTCCATTTTATTTTTAGAAGGATAATCATTAATAAATTGAATTGAAATTTATTTTCATCATTTTTTTTCAAAATGGTTTCAAGTCTTCTTTATATTGTATCATGGTATTTTCTCCAAATATGTGTTTTAACTAGTTGTATATATTTACATTCCTTTTTCAAATATGAAATGATATTTTCATTAAATTATTTTGAATGAAATTTCAAAACTATTTTCCATAGAAGTTAAAATCCATTGATTTTACTCATGCCCTTTTTGGAATTTTACTAGAGGTCCCAATCATATCCTTTTTATGAATGGTTCACAATTAATGTCACGGTATTTATGAAACCTGTTTCCCTTTTACGGGTTATATATTTATGAAATTAGTTTATATTTCACATGTTATGATTCATTAAATGGTTATAAAACCTATATTTTTTCCATAGTTTATGATGTGATGAAATTTTAAATAAACCCATTTCGTTTTTTGGGTAATTATTTAATGTTTAAAATACATATATATCTTATTATGGGTCATGATATGATGAATGCTTTATTATCTTGTGGAACATGTGTGAATGATTTTACAATGAGATGGGTGGGACCTATATCTCCCTAAAATGCATTGGGTGATGATATGTTTTACATGATCTCAAAGGGTACATGGGTTGTAGCCCATGCCTGAAAAGAAAGGGGCTGTATTGGTAGTATCCCATGCCCGAAAACAAGATGGTACATGGGTTATACCCAAGCCTAAAAGAAAGAGGGTACATAGGTTGTTCCCCGAACTGAAAATAAGAAGGTACATGGGTTTTATCCTAAGCCTAAATTAAATTTGGTAATCTGGTTGCTAGTACATGCCCAAAGCAGGTACATGGTTTGAAGCCCAAGTCTAAATTGTTTTTTAAGGTATTGGTATGGAGACCTAACATAAAAGGTTCTATAATAATATTTATCCCACAAATCATATGTCGTGATGATTTTTTATGATTTCATGTCACTTGATGTTTATTTCCTTATGATTAATTTCATTATAACTACCATTATTTATCCTATAACTCATGTTTATGACCATTGATATACAAGGTATGATCTTTGAATGTTATGATCATGTTATCAAATAATATGTTTATGATTATTCTTACATGTCTCCCATATTTTCCCTTACTGAGCATCTGAGCTCATCCCTTTCTTGTGATTCCATTATCTTTGGTATGAAGAAAGGTTTTAGGTAGAAGCACTAAAGCTATAGATCATTATGGGAGATGCTTAAGACCATTCACCCAGATAGAATATTTTGTTTCCTTGTTTTTAAATAAATTAAACTATAATGGTTCTCTAGCATGTATTTTTTTAATTTACTGAATATTCATCTAAAAGGATTTTATATCCTTTTATGTTATGTCTGGATCACCTCAGTAGGTACCAACAGAAAGGATTAGTAAGAAACTGGAATCTAGGATGATAAAAACATAGTGAGGTCACTAGTATTATTTCTAAGGGTATGTTTAGGAATGTCACTAAGGATAATTATAAGGATGAGTTAATGTTTAGTAAAATTCCCTCTAATTTTCTTGATGGATTGAGTAAGTGGTTTCCTAGAAATGGATCATTGTCTACATACTAAATGTGTATGTGGCGCTGGAAGATATGTGCCTTGGGGTAACAACTCTAAAAAGACGTCTTGGGACTGACTCGGGGAATCTGGTACACGGAAACCATCCTTGATTCACACATGGTTTGGAACTCTCAGGGGATATTATTTGGGAATTCAAAAACTCTTCATGAACCATCATAAAGTATTTAATTTTAATTTTTATATGAATAACCTAGGATAAACCTAACTGTTTATATATTAAGGATGGATTCATTGTTTAGACATCCTATAATTGACTCCTCATGATTCTGTTGTTCCTCATTGTGATAAATCTTTATTACTAAATGTTTTAGGTTTGGAAAATGGATGGAACCTGAGGGAACTACATTAATAGTTATTGTGATGGAATGTTCAATGAATGGACTCCTGACGGTCTAAAATTTCTGGGGGATAGAGTAAAAAACCCCATTTCCATACTCTCATAGATTTCTCAATCTGAAAGCATGTAGAGTTTCCAAACGAGCATAGGAGAGAGTAACATTATATTGAGTCCTTCATGGTTCGTTTTTCATATTCTTTTAGTGGGTTATCTGATCCACTTGTTTCTAAACATTGGATCAGCACGGTTGAAATTATATTTTCCATTATCAAGTGTTCAGATCATGAAAAAATCATTTTGGATATTTATCGGTGAGAAGGTGAAGCATACCAGTAGTGGTGTCTAATCTAGAATATGAGGAAGCAATATGGAATTGAATTCATGGATTTGGATGAGTTCAAGAACATATTATTCAAAAATTACTTTATATAGATTCCTTTGTACAAATATAGAAAATGAGTTCTTTTCATTAGAGCCAATGAATGATGAATACGTCCATACCTATGAGGATAATTTCACAAAACTGGATGGATATGCTTATGGAGTTATCATCCAACCAAAAAGTAAGGTTGATAGGTTTTTTAGTGTCTTAAATTTGTGTCTCATAAGTGCATTATCAATAATACACATTGGTAGCTGTGAAGATATTGTGTGTTCTACAATAAATGTTTAAATGGTGGATGGTGTTATGTATCAATATTAAATTTTTAACAAGAATAAAAATATGGAGTTCAAATGACAATAAACAAAACATGGAGATAAGATGTTTATACTTCCTTTCTTCTATACATGTCGAATGCAGCATGGTTGGAATTTTCTTAATGGGACTAGTAAATGTTTTATTTGTGGAAAGGAAAGAAATCAAGTCATTTAATGCTGAAGAGATTGTAAAAAGTTATATAATGATGTAAATATTGAGATAACTCCTCAGGATGCACCTTCTACACTTTAGTGTTTTAATTACAGGGAGTTTGGTAATTTCACCAGAATGTGCCTAAATCCATGGGTTAATAATGATGATCATGACAAACAACATTTGATGAAAAATGACAAAGATAAATTATACGTGATCATAACTGATGAAGTGAACCCAGTTAATTAAAAATTACATATCCTTCCTTAGTTGGGTATTTTATGTTTGATTTGGTATGAATAATCCATATTAATTTATTATTACTCATCCTTTGGTTTGATTTCATGTGATTATATTTATCAAAATTGATTATGGAATAAAAAATCACATTTGATATTATATCAATAAAAGGATGGACCAGGTTTCTATTATAAATGATTTTGTATAAAGATAGGAGCATATCTGAGGAATAAAGGTTTAATTATAACCATTTATGGAAAGTTTATGTTAAACATAAAAATAATTCATCTAGATTAAAGTTTTATGTTACATATAAGGATTTGTGCATATTGGTAGCCTATTCAAACTACCTTGTGTTGATGCTAACTGCTAAAAAAATGGGATATCATGTCCTCGATCTCATGATCTATTTGTACTTTATGAAGGAAAAAATGTTAACTTCCTTTTTAGAGAAATATGTGAAGTGCATCAATGAACAAAAAAGATTGATGATGTCCTAGATTCATGTAATAAATTCATTTCATGAAAATTATTTGACATTAAGAAAAATGATCCTTAATCCAAAAATTTTGTTCATGTACCATCATCTCATATCAATTAGATTTGTTGTTAGGTATACATGAATTTAAAAATTTATGATTGTCAACATTCCATTGAACATTACCTCTACCATTATCCAAAAAAACAAGATGGTTATATTTTTCTTCCATATCAATTTTTTCACATTCCACCTAAGTTATTTCATGTGGAAACCTAGTTATATGTTACTTTGGGTAATCGGTATGGTTCAAAATTTAGAATTTTAATGGAATTTTTTGTATCCATTTGTACGATTTCGGTTTCTATGAATGAAAAATTCATGTATTTAACCTTTGATAAACCATAAAAATTTCATGGGAAAATTCATTTTATTGGGTGTAAAATGTGACACCCTAAGATTCTGTGAATTATTTTTTTCAAATTATTTTATCTTTTTGATATTTTTTGATTTCACATGACACTAGAAATTTTTCTTATATATATATATATATATATATATATTAAAACGTGAAGACAAAAATTAATTCCATATGAAATACCGAATTGGATTTCACTACATCCAATACCAACTTGGATTATACTACACACAACACTTACTTGGCATGTGATGCACACAAAACTGAGTTTCTATGAAACATGCATATACAAATGTATAATTAATTAAAATATATAAATATAACTTAACCAATAAAAATAGTAATAGGAATAGTAATAACTATAGTCATAATATTTTTTATTATTTTTTTATTTAAATAAAACATATTGAAAATGAAGGTCATGGTTTTTGGTAGTGTCCTTATATGTCTAAAAACATCATATTCTCAAACTAACAGCATATAATAATGAAATTAATTTTATAAAAATTTAAAAACATAATTTGATAAATTAAAATATATTTTTTGTTTCAATAATGGTGAAATTTTCTTATGGTGAATTTTTGGGAATTTTCATAAGAGCATCATTTTTTGATGACTACTGAAAAATACTTCTTTTTAGTTAAAAACTGAATTTTTTCTAATTAATTATTAATTCTAAATGACATTATAAATATTTTTAACGTAAAATTATTAAAATATTTAATATATTAACAAAATAGAATTCATTATAATCAGTTTCAATTTGAAACAGAATATAAAATCGTAACAAACATTTGAACTATTTTCTTCTATAAAACCATGTTATTTTGTCCAGTTTGCAGGATTTTCACTAATCTTAATTTTTGTGCTTTTGTGATTGGAATTTAAGAAATCCAGCATATATAATTTTATTCATTAGAATATTTATATTCCAATAATAACCTATTAATATTTTTCCAAAATTATTTTTAAAGGTGATTAAAAGTAATCATAGCAGTGAAGGCCAAATTGAGCATAATTAGAGACTAACCCTTAAAATTAACGGCGCAAATGAAATAGACACATTTCAAACACCCATTTACTATCCATATTTTTTCCATAAAACATACATTCTTTATTTTGGTTGGTTTGGTATGATTTTTATATGTAATAACATGTGAACACCTAACTTGTTTTTAAAAATTCCAAGTGAGTCCTTTTTCTTCCCTATAAAAGGCCACCACCTCTACCCATTCATCACACCTCTCAAACCATTAATACTAGTACAAGATCATAAAATGTATCCTCCCAAAATCCATCCCTTTTACCTTGGTTCCTCCCTTTTGGAATAATTCTTCTCAAGGAATCCTTTTAGAACAAACCAAAGTGGTTATTTGATTTAGAGGCAACGTCTTATCTAAAGATCCTTTCCTTTAATTCCCTTCTTCACCCTTTAAACTATTTTTATTCCATTTTCATATTAAAATACTAGTATACTACATATAAAATTATGTTTTTATGTATATTTAATGACCTAAACATACACACACCACCGTTTAATAGATTTTGAACATACTATTTCTGTGTACGGTGAACAACTGCCTCACAAAATGAATATTGTTCATTTCTCTTCTAACACCAACAATAGTGGACATTATGAAGGAAGATCTATTTATATATGTCATATATTGTATTTACTTTGTATTTATTCTTTTTTATTCTTTTTACAACACACGTCTCTTTACATTCAATTTTTTTAATACAATAATATGTTTTGAGGAATTGTAGACTACATCCCCTTCAAAGCGATGTGATTCATTCACACACAACATGGAATGTATTAATTATAGGTTTAATGAAATTATATTATATATGTGATATATTAATTATACTTGAATAATTATATATATAAATATATATATTCTATTTACATATGTTATTATAATGCAAAAATAACGATGGAAACAGTGTTCATGCATACGTACAACTTACCCTCTACATGAATGATGTATTCCATTTCAAACTCCAATAATTTATATATTATTATAATACAAAAAAACTATATATACTTGATATTTATATCATTTTTTACATTTGGGAATCATTATATAAATTTAAGTATCAAAGATATAAAAAATTAAGACACATGTGATGAACAACGTGAATTTTACCCAAAGTGAAAATTTAAGATATGATCTTTAACAAGCAGGTAATATAAGGTAATAAAAACTATATAACTAGGATTTTTAACAAGAGGGTAGTATTATGTAATAAAAAACAATATATGTTGTTATGTATAAGAATATTCTTCTTTAAAATAATTATAAAAACATATATTTATTATATAGGAAGCTTGAATGAGTACAGAGAGAGTCATTACACTTGGTTAGGGGATTTCTCCTCACTTTTAATTTCAATGAGATATATGTTATGTTTTCAACTCATTAAACTAGTGTGCTGTATTTAATGACCATTATTGAATTATATATATATTTTTCATAAATTTTTGGGTATTCACATTACCATTTGATGATCCTTCTTTCATGGGGTTTATCTTTTCAAATGTTACCAAATCGAAAAAATAGTTTTCTCTCAATTTTACATCTATGAGATTCAGGTATTGTTATGAACCTAAACTCTTCATAGAGGAATATATAATTCCATTTTATATGTTATCACATCATTTTAGTTCTTTTAATGATATATTTATCTTATTTTAAATTCATTTTTTTACATGGATAGTATAATCCCATGTTATCGAGTGGTAAGAGTTTATTGAGGAAATATAATCATTTTCTAAGATTTTTTATATTATTACTTCCCTTTATGATATATTATCATCCATATATCAAGAATATTTATAATTCTCCTTCCACTCTATTATTTATTGATATAATCATGTATTGGTAACATATTATACTCTTTGGTACATAAGATAGTTATGAAAGTGTTTTTTTGGAAAGACCAACTTTAACCTCTCTTTAGTCCAAAATCTATGTTCTCTAAAAAGGGTTTCCAAGAATATTATACCACAATACTATAAAATTTTAAAAGACATGTTTACCCCTTTCTATGTTTTACCCATAACATCAAGGGAATATTATTATCACTTATTGAACATGTTATTCATTGTAACCTTTTTACAATGAAAAAGGAATGTTCTTTTTTTACATCGTATAACATGTACAGAATTATAAACCATCACCCATTTGAAAAGTCATTTTAATTATCAAAAGGATAAACATTAAGATTTTTTAAATTTAATTTTAAATGAAAACATTTTAAAATTTATTCCATGTCTTATATATATATATTTCATGGTATTTTATGAGATAATAATTTTTTAAATGGTTTTATGTATTCACAAGCCTTTTTCAAAGAAGAATGGATATTTTCCTCATGAAACGTTTTTTTAAGTATATTTCAAAACTATTTTCATTATGAGGTGACATCCATTGATGGTAATCATACCCTTTTTGGAAATTATATAAAGATTCTAATCATATCCATTCTATGAATGGGTCACACTTATTGGCAGGGTCTTTATGTAACCAATTTCTCATTCATGGGTTATATGTTTATGAATTCTGTTTCTCTCCCATGTGTTATGCATCATTGAAATGGTTGTGAAAACTATCTCTATTCCATATTTTATGATTTAATTATATGTTAATGTTACCCATTTCATTTTTTTGTTACGATTTGATATTTATAGTACTTATATCATTTTATGGTTCATGATATGATGAATGTTTTATTATCTTGTGGAACATGTGTGAATGATGTTACTTTGAGATGGGTGGAACCTATATATCCCTCCAATGAATTGGGTAATGATGTGATTTATATGATCTAAAAGGTTAAATGAGTCATATAAAATGCCCTAAAAGAAAGAGGGTTTATGGGTAGTATCCCAATCCAAAAAATAATAAGGTACATGGGTTATAACCCAAGACTAAAAGAAAGAGGGTACACGAGTTGTAGCCCAATACTGAAAATAAGAACGTGAATGGGTTGTATCCAAAGCCTAAAAGAATTTGGTCACATTAGTTGTTATCTGATTCTTAAAACAGGTACATGAGTCGTAGCCCAATCCTAACATTTTATAAATATCTTGGTAGGTATCCATGACAATAATGTTTATATTCTTATATATATGCCAAATATCCTATTCCTTATTTCTTAGTAATGATTTCATGCCTTGTGATGTTTATTCCCTTATCATTCATGTTTGATGAACTTCTATGATTTATCCCATAACTCATATTTATGACCATTGATTTTTAGGGTATGATCTCTTAATGTTACAATCACATTATCATACTACTATGTTCTGGTTTATGCTTACATGTCTCCCTTTATTACCCCTACTAAGAATATGATCTCACACCTATCTTATATTTCCTTTCTCTAGGTTATGAAGAAATGCTCTTGTAATTCCCTGACCCCAGTTAACCAGAGTTAGTGCATTATTACATAACATTAGCATGATACGAAAAATCATGTCCTGAAAGACCAATCAATTTAGTAGCCTTGGAAGTACTAGATACATTCAAAAGTTTTACATTACCTTATAAAATGAAGATCTAAAACAACATAGTATCCATAAGACACAATCATTTCCCTTATACTATCCTTGAAGATCTGTCATAATATACTTCTTCGCATCCTGGGAAAAATAAAACATAGATTGGGGTGATATCAGATGCTCAGTAAGGATAAAAATATAGAGGAAACTTTCATAAATAAGCATAAATATTTAAGGAAATATAAGACTAAAACAAAATCCTTTTAAACTAGAAATATAGAAAAATATGGAAAAGTTAAAATCAAGTAATTCCATTTACATATTCACATGGATATTTTACTAGTAGAATAATCACATGCAATATCAATAGCCATATTCATAATGATGGAATGCATAATGAAAAACGTCATAACCACATAGTCAAGGCCTTGTTCCAAGACTAAAAATATGATTTTTTTCAAGGCCTTGTTCCCAGACACTGGTTTGTCTCATGAGACCTACCGATTCATCAAGGAGAAATAGCAGGCTGCACCCGTCACATACTAAGTCCAATTTATTCCTCATATAAAAATGATTAAAGATTACATAAACATTCGTATTAAAACTAGCATACAAAATGTCAACAATTTATACATAAACCATGAATGGTGTAAAAATAACACATCCACAGTCTAACATATCACAAAACATTAAATAAAATATAGATGTTTTGTATCATAATAAATCAACTTCAAACAGTCTCAAAATCCATCAAAGGATGTTGACATAGATGAAATCAAAAAACAATTTAGAGAAATATCTCTTTCTATTTTGAAATTATTTAAATGTCATAAAATTATAATATAAGACATTTATTTTGAAAATATTCTTATAATCTTGTATGGGAAGCTTCGACGATGTTATAAAAGTGGAAAATAGCCGCACCCACTGTATAAGTTAAAAAAACATTCTTACCTTAATTTTGTCAAAAAGGTCATAAAGTACCTTATTTGGAAAACGACAGAAATATTCCTTTCGAAACATATATAGTCAAATAATTGTATAAATTACTTTAACCCACAATCTAGTGAATGTTAATTATGTTTTGAAATATATTTTTATGAACACACAGATGTGAATGATAAAGAGGTCCTAGTAGAAACTTAGGTAAAAACAACCTCGGATAATAAAGAGATTGTGAAATTAACCCTTACCATGTACTTTTCCTTAGTTGATGGTATTTTTACCTCATGTATAGTAGTTAAATAATTGTTATTAAATAATAATAAAACTATATAAATAACTATGATATCATATATGATCTTATAATGTTTCTTTGTTAATAATATTTTAGTAGTATCATCATTTCGGGTGCAAACAAATTTGTTTTCCATTATATGATTTTTTATGTAAGTAATGTTTGTTATGGAAATGATGTATATAATTAATATTCAGTATTATATTATGTATTTTAAAATTATTTGTTTAATCATAAAATTAAAATTACTCTTAAATGGATACAATGGGGAAAGAATCTCATCACGTTCGTGGAGATGGTAATCAGTATGTACGCACGAGCAACAATATATTTCTTTTTATATTAAAATAATATATAATTGGATGTTATATCATATATAAAGAATAATTATCATGTTATATTAATTATTTAAATCATTTCTACTCATTATTATACCCATACAAATAATGAAGTGTTTGAATAACAAACTACACAACGACGTGGAGACTGTAATCCGTACATACGTACCTATGGTGACTTTGTCATTTATAGGAAGGATAGAATAATTAATATGGTTGTACCATTTTTATAATAACATCACAGTTTATAGAATATACTGTAGATAATATTTTCGAATTTAATCAACAATGAATGAGGAAGTGGAAGAAGAAAAAACCTGAAAGAGGTGATGAAATATTTACCTCTTCTTTAGGTTCTTCATTTTGATTTGATCAAAAGGGCTCCATAGGATAGATTTATAAATAAATAAAGTCCTCTAAGATAAAGGTAGGACATTTGAGATGATATTAAGGCAGCGTTTGGCCGAGCCAAATGGCTTTAATGGTGTGAATTTGAGATAAGGTGAAGTGCCCTTTTATAAGAGAGGTGAGGGTCACTTTAGGAAAAGCTATAAATATTATTTTATAATAAAACCATCTTCGGTTTCTAATGGCTCAAAAATGAATTATTTAAAGGATAAGGTGGGAATGGGTCTATAACCTCACAACCAATAGGTTTTAGACAGGTTTAGGTCATCATATTATCCTTATATTTTATATTTAACTCTTATTTAAAAAGTTTTCCATTTACCTTGTCTCTTTGTATTTTTATATTATATGGTTAATAAACATACTATAACAGGACAAGAGAACCCCATGTGGTTCATTATTAATATATATTACCTTATCTTTGTCCTTTGGTAGGACCTTATATTTTTAGGAATATTATATCAATTAAAAATATAATATTTGATTTAAAAAACCAATTATGTCAATTTTGACATTATTTAATTAATGTTTTTTTTCAATGTCCTAAAATTTTATTAGATCAAAATAAATTATAATTTTCAATAATAAAATGTCATATTAACCTAGAAAATTAGTGTAATTATGAAAAAGTCCCAATTTACATTTTTTGGGATATTTATAATATCAATTATTTTAATATTTCATTATTAAGGTAATTTTTGTGTCATCAGTGTGTCATAAATAAATTGCATTATTTAATATCTAAAAATTATAAAGAAAATATCATTAGGTAGGAAATCATTTTATATTTCTAATGAATATTTATAGTCTAATTTATATTATGTATAACCCTATATTAAAAATGTTTTAAATATTAATCTTTGATTTTAACTGTTTTAACTCTTCTTTGAATAAAATAATAATTAATGTCCTAATCTAATAAAAGTGAACCAAAGGGGATCATATTTTATTCCTAAGGTTTTTTTGGACGAATTATACTTATCCAATAGAATTAGGACAAGTGTTAGGGTAATTAGGATATCATTTTTTCTGTTAATTACCCTATTTACTTTTTACTGAGGTAAATAAAAGTGAAACATTACTGTTCACCAAAAATTATTTCATCTTATTGAACCACATTTTTCATTTTGATATCAACTGTGTCTCTCGGATTTTTGGAATTCCACTCACAGAAGCCGTAGAATTACGTTTTATGTGATTTTGCAAATGCTCCTAGGAGGTGGGTAAAACACGGTAAAAAGTTCAATAAAATCTTTATATATATGAACTTATTATAAAATGAATCCAGTGAATTACATTGAAATTATATAGGTATTATGTATCTATTTTGACCTAAAATAAATTTAAATCAAATAAAAAATTATTTAAATAAAAAATTTAGTTTTAACTAATAATGTAGTGTTTTTCACTATTCATCAAAAATTGAATGTTTTCAGAAAAACACCTAAAATTCACCCTAAGATAATTTCGATATTCTGAATCCAAAAATTAAGGGCATTTTGAATGTTAAAATTTATTAAATTTCAAAAAAGTGTGTATTACTATTCACAACAGCAAGTTTGATTGGTCGTAGTGTGTTAGAATTTCGAAGTTGCGTACAATGAAGGATATTTTAGTATTCAAAGTGAAACATATCATGGAAGTTTGGGGTGTTATATTTTTTGGTAGAACTACTAATGGTGGAGACATTTATGAATGATGTAGAAGATCATTCACTAGGATATAAGATTTTGTTTCCATGTTTTCAAAGACACAAAACTATTACGGTCCCCAAGAATGTATTTCTGTAATGTACTAAATATTCATCCAAAAGAATGCAATATCCATGTATGTTAATCATTGGTCACTATATGCTACCAAACCACCATCGTTGAAATTGATACATAAATAAATTATATATAAGATGTAACATGGGATGGGACTTCATGAATATGGATAATTCTTCTATTCATCCAATGAAAATAATCCTGATTCATCCACACAGTCACATAAATAAACGATTACCTCAAAAATCACCAACATTAATTCAAAACTATAATTGATAAAGAAGGATACACTCTTATGACCTTGTAGTGAATCTAATAAGCCTCACGGTATAGGTGATGCACAGACTAAAAATTACAAAAATCAAAATGGACGATCTCGATGGCCGAATCTCCAAAAAGGATAACTCACCACAGTTATTGTTGCAGAAGACCCTCCACCATGTCTAGAACCGTTAATGTTTTACATCCCATGTTCCCCAAGTAAAAGTAGGCAAAGACTTGTGTTTGAGAGAAATTAGAGAAAGGCTTATGTTTGATCCTTGGATTTATTCGACTCTTGAATAGTTTGAGCCTTAGATTTCAGCCCTAGATTTGTTATTGTCTTGATTTTAGATTTGATTCAGTGAGGATGAGTGTGGGCAGAGGGCGGATTCAATGGAAAGGTTCGGATTTTACTATGGGTTCATTAATGGTTAGGGTTTTATAATTAGATTGAGACACTATTACCATCACAAAAAAAATCACTGATAAAGGATTCATAATTATAATTATAAATCATAAAATATGAATATATATAATTATAATTATATATATAATTATATATATAACCAATATATATAATTATAAATATAGTAAAAATATTCTTTATTTAAATATATAATAAGTTATTTATAAGTACACATAAAATTTTTAAAATAATATTTATAACATTATATATATATATATATTTTTATTTTTATTTTTATAATTATTTATATGATAAATATTTTTTTTTATACAGTAAATAAATTATTTATTTAAACAAAATTATTATAAATTTCATAATTTTTTTATATAAATTATTAATTATTTATAACTATATAATAACATTAATAAAGTATAATATTTATTTATTTATAAATATAAATATATAAAAGTCTTAATATAGTAAATTTACATTTTGAAATATTTTTATTTATAAATATTTTTTAAAAAAATATATTTTTAACATTATTAATTAATATTTAATCTTATGTGAATACTTGTTAAAAATGAGTGAAATTAAATAAATTAAAAATAAGTAAACTCCAAAAAAACTAATAAGTTTTGTGTGTTAGTATTATATATTAAAATTAATTAATTATGTATATGTAAAATCGAAATAACACATGTTTGATCACTATTAAACTGAAAAATCAAATGATATTAATCAATTATGTCAATTACACTATGCGTAAAGAAATATTTTTTATTATATAAATAATATTTATATAAATTAATATATATATATATATATATATATATATTAGACTATTTATTAACATTATTAATAATTATCTAATTAATTAATGGTCTAATATTTTTTTTAATATAATTATTTTTAATTTTCATTAGTTTAATTTTTCTTCTACATATTTTTATATAGTTAGTATATACTATTTATTTGTATTTTTGATTTATATATAGTATAATAAATTCATTTGTTTTTATCAATAATTACTTAATTAATCAAAATTTAATAAATTTTTAACAAAATAAATTTTTTGTTTTATTTTTTTTATTTATTTCATTTTATTTGGACGTTTATCAATGCTGATAAAGGATCCCTTTATGAGTGATAAAAATAAGGCAATGATAATAGGTAAACTTTTTTATAAATAAAAATATTGTAATGATAAAGGGAACCCTCTATCTGCCCTAAAAATAAATTACAGATAATTGGAACCCTTTATCATTTATTTTCTTAGCACTAATTAAGGTTCTCTTTTTCAGCTCTTTTGTAAACTACTGATAAAGTTCAGCCCTGTTAAAGAACAATTTTTTTAGTAGACAAATTCAATAAAATCATTCCAGATCAAGATAAATACTGACCATACCTCAATAATTTTAATATTAGGTTTCAATAAACCCACATGTTATATTTTTTTGAAAAAAAAACACAATCAGTACATGGTTAAGGTGTATCGCAGTTAATCTCCCTAAATGGTGTTCAACAACTCTGGTTACCAAAAAGGAATTCTCAATAAACATACACCCCATTGTCACTATAATCTTCCACAAAAATAAAATATCATGAATCACATCCCCTTGGTCTGAGGATCTTCTTCCAAACAAACTGCTAAAGAATTCTCAGTTCATATAAACTCATATAGATGAAATAATCTCACTTGATTCTTCCTTTACAAATAGCATGTGGTATTTTAATCATTACAACGATAGCTATGTGATTATCATCCACTTCAAGAATAAAAAATAAGCTAAAAGTATCTTCCTATGCATTACCCATTATTGATCGAACCATATTGGATCACTCTATAACTGTAAAGGCTAGGCATCAAACTAATCATTCCCATTAAAACCAAAAAAAAATACATGACATCATGGATTATCATCTAAACCCATTTTTTCATAAGGAATCAATATACCCATTATAATCATTTTTTAAACACATCTCATTAAAAAATATTAATAGAACTAATTTACATGCTTCTCAACTCTTAAGTGTCCACAAGCCTCGGATAATCCCTATATTAAGTTACCCTCAAAAAACACTTCTAGAACATTAAAAAGAGAATATTATTCTTCTTATCCATAGTTTCTATATAACCATTATCTTGAGCGACATTTCTGTAACACCCCTAGACTTTATGGAATATTTTTTCAAAATTAATTTTATTTCATCGATATCATTCCTCACACACAAAACTAAATTTTAGCAAACCATGAAATAATATTAATATAATTACATAAATCAAACAACTAAAAGTTGTCAATTAAATTATATTATATAAATAGAAATAACAAAATTAATAACTTTATATATTTTACATGTGAAAAATGAATTATTTCGTTATCAATTGATTAAAAAATGAAAAATTAAAATCATTTTAAAGTGAATGAATATTTTTAAAAAAACTACATTGAGTGAAATAAGTGTTTTTATCTAAACAAATTAAATTATTCTCCTTTTAATAATTTTTAATGAAATTTATATATTATATATTCAATAAAATATTTTTTCTTTACTATGGGACATGAATAAATATAATTTTACTTTTAAAAAGTATGTTTTCTGAAAAATTTGTTTCATTGTGTTATGGACACTTGTTTCAAAACAATTATTTTCCAAATTAATATAAGGTATTTTTAAAAAATAAATTTCATTTATTAAATCATAATTTATAAATTATATTATAGTTATTTTTTATTCCTTTTCTAAAAATATTAATTTCTCGATTAATAGTGAAAAATAACGTTTTTTATTGAAAATTTTATTTTCATTTAATGTATTTAAAATGTTAAATTATTTTTTAAAATGGTTTTTTTCCAATTTGTTTCATTTTTCTTCAAGGATTCTATATTAGAGTGAAAATGAAGTTGTGATTCATGGATAATGGTAACATATTCATTTTATTGAATTGGATGTAACGGTTGGAAAATGCTTGATGTTAATATCTGTTGATTGTCGATTTGATATCCAAATTTCAATGAAATGTTCTATGGAGTTTTAACATTTTTACAACATTTGACTTTCAGGAATACTAATTGAGGAATCCCATGCATAGTTTTTTAATTCATGAGGATCTAAAGAGATTCCCAAGATAAAATATAAATATATAGTTTTCATGATTAATAAGAGTAGAATATAAGAATAATAGATGTTAGAGAACAAGTTGGATTAGTATTTTTATTAAGGATATATTTGTATTAAATTTTATATTTGGATTTATTCTATATTAATTATAATAGTGGACTTAATAAAAATTTTCCAACCCACTACCATCCAAGGAAAATGATCAACTAAGGGAACATGTGGGACCGTAGTCGACCAGGCCTAAGTGGACTAGCCTTAGCACAACATTGGGTTTGGAAGAGGAGAGTGAACACACAAATATCTCATGGAAGTATAGGTGGCCCCACCATTTAGTGTGTAAAGGGGGAATGAAATCTGACATGGGGTGGTGCTATTGGGGGTTTAGGATTTATGGTAGTATAGTATAAGAAATTAAATGATATACAGATGAAGTAACACTATGGGATTCCTTTGTGGGACTTAAGATGGGTATTCAATTTTTATTCATCTTAATGAATATGGACAAATTCAAATCCATATAATTGGTTTCATCTAGACCATATGACCATGGAGTTGTACAATCTTCTCCCTCCCTTCCTCAAGGGTTCTGCGGAGTGTTGTAATTCCATCAATATCGGGACATGAACATGGTTGAGATGTCCATGTTTATCCTTGGGATCATGGATAGTCCATTTTATTCAATTCTAATGATATTTGTACAATTCATTGAATAATTAAAGGCCACCAAACATGATGAATTTTTAATGAAACATAACCTTTTGGTTGATTTTAATGAAGAGATTGTTACACTTGAATGATTTAAATGAGGAAAGTGTGTAGCTCCTCATTAAATTAAAGAAAATAAAATAAACAATAGTGTATGGGTAAGCCCATTTTCTGAATGTTTTTAAAAGATTATAACCATGTGAAGTATAAATCCAAATCCATTAGCTATTTAAAATAGGTGCATTCATTTGAATTTATAGTGTATTGGAAAAGGAAATCCTAAGACATCAAGTATTTTTAGTGATATGTGGATCCTTTTATCCAAGTGTTAAGATAATACCTAAGTCTCTCAGGTATTTAGAAATATAGAGATGCTGCAGGAATGGTTTTTTGGTGGTCCATGTTTGTCACATACCCATGTGAATAAGATTAAATTACATACCGAATGGCTATTTGAGATAAATAAAATCCATTCATTTTATTGGAATATTTTTCATAGAAAAATAATACCATAGTTTATGGGGCACTCAAAATGAGTGAAGTAGTATACATAGATAATGGGGTATTTCCAAATGATTAAAATAATACCCATGGTTTATGTGGTATTTAATCTAATAGAGGTAATACCAAGGATTCAAATGGTATTATTATTTGATGAATTAAAATAAGTTTTTATAATTCTTATCAAAGTATGTTCAGGAAATAAAAGGGAGAAATTAAATCATGAAATGTATTAAGTCCCCATGAACAACATTTTTTTACAAATATGTGTTTGAAGGAGATAAGATATTTTTACTATATTTTAATATCCACTCGGACAACTTATAACCATTTTACATTAAGAATAATGAGCATAATCCAAGTTAAGGTAATTCTTTATAAAGGATATTCCATATAGCCATGCATTTGAAAAATAAGAATTCATAAAATTCTTGATATGAATGGCGTTTCAAGGAAAAAAATATTGATCAAATCATCTATTGAGGACATAAATTATTTTTATATAAGGAAGGTAAATTCATCATTCATTTGGATAATGACTACCTATGAACAATATTTTTCTAGCACTGGATCAATAGAATAAGAAGAATGCAGCTCAGGTGTCTAACCAACTACTAAAGGCTTATGATTTGGGTGTCTAACCAATTATATTAGAAGATAAGTTAGGGTGTTTAATAAAATGTGTGGAGAAAATATGGGGCATCTAACCAATTGTGAAATTTTGGGTATAACAAGTATTATTGACTTGTGGAGATAATTAAGAGAATTCATGTTGGAGTGTCCAACCAATATGGAATGCAGTATGACTTCCATTGCTGAACCTTGTAAATAATTTGTGATTCCCTATCTTATTTTACTATTTTACATGAGTTTTTATTGTGTTTAACTATTTAGTGGATCTAGAACATTAAATTGTTCAAGAGAATAAATTTAAAAATATAAAAAATCATAAAAAATGGGTATAACTAATTCACCCACCCCCACTTAGTGGAACCTAATCGGTCCTTGGGTTATACAAGTTTTATTAGAGTATAGTTCAAATCTAAATATCCAATTAGTTTCAATATATTTGTATATTATCAGTCCTCTAATCATCCAAGGAGTTCCAACATTCAAGAGATCAAATTATCACTATTGCATAAATGTGATGCCTCCCTACCTCTAGTCACATTACCTTTAAGTAAGAGATGCTTCAACAATAGGTTTTCCACCTATTTCTTATGATTACCCCATTACTCATGCTAATAATAGTAATTTTGAGGATTATGTTAAAGAAAAAAAATCTATCATAATGAATTTTTTAGATAATTCATATACCAAGGTCATGTGTCATCAAACTACACATGAAATATGGGAGAAATTAAAAAATATTTTTGAAGGAAACATCAATGTCATGGAAGCCATGATAATATTCTATCAATGAAAATTTGATGATATAAAAATTACTAATGAAGAAAGCATTGATTATTTTTTTCATAATATTTAATGATATTATAAACAATATCTAAGTGGTTTTTAGAGAATATTGATAATTCCATTACTCTAAAAAATGTGATGAATAAATTTCCAAATCATTCTGATTCAAATAGATCATCCATCAAAGTGTGATATGATTTATATCCTGATTAAAGTCTTAATATTCCAATAACTTATGAGATGTGGAAAATTTTTTATTTCATGATGAAAGGAAAAAAATTAATTTTAATTTGAATCCTGGAGGAATGGAAAAATTAAAATGATAAAATTTTTGAATCAAGTGATTCTGATGATGAGGAAAGTGAATATGATTTTAAAAATATTTTTTTAATTATTTCAAAAAGGATTTTAAAATAGATGGGGGAAGGAAATAATCGTCAATGTGATATAATTTTAATAGCCTAGAACATTTTTATTATTAATTTATTGAAAAACAAAAAAAATGTGAGCCTAAATTTGATGTGGATGAGGAGTGACAACAATGGAAGAAAGGGGATAAGAAGATGACATACTCAACTTTCAAAAGGATATGTTTAGAGAGTAAAAGGGTGAAAGATGATTCATCCAGTGATTCATATGGTGATTTCAACTTCATTGTATTTATTGAGAAAGGATTTAATTCATCAAAATGTGGTGTTGATAGAGTGGAAAAAATATCACAACATTAAATAAGATCCCATAGTGAACATGAAAAGAAAAATAGAACAATGATTAGAGAAAAATCTCAAATATAATTTTTCCACTAATGAAATAATTGGTTCCTCCTTATTACATATCATTTTATTTGATTTAAACTATCATAATGGGGATTTAAACACAAGGTCATGGTTAAAATTTTTAGATATCATGATGAGATATTTCATGGATGTTCTTTATTTGAAATTCATCATGTTTTTTAAGATGATTGCATCCCTTGTAGTGGATCATAGATGATTTTTTCCGCATGAAAATAACATTATAATCGATTTTTATTAATTTTACTTATTATGTTTGAGTGCATGACTAATTCAAAAATGAGGCAAAGGGGTAGTATTTTTTTGACCCAAAACATTCTAATGTCTTTATTTAGGTGTGCGTGATCTTTTCATTTCCTAAAAAATTGCCGAGTTTTTAAAATACTTATAAGGAATTGTGAAACCCTATGCTTGATGTCACAAGTGAGTATGTGTTATGGATATCTTAGTACACCATGGTAATTTCACTGATGTTTTATAAAATGCATTAACCCTTGTAGTCATAGAGTCTATTAGTTGAAGGATATTTTCTATGTATCATGTTATATCAACCCTTTAATTTTAAATATGTGATGTTATTTTCTTTAGGAAATATTACATGAGAACAACCCCACATATAATTTCAATATTATTTTAAAAAAGGGGGATACGAATTTAACTTTCTAAATGATGACTTTAATTAAATGAGTATATGTTGACAATAGAAGAAAAAGGGGGAGATTAGTTATTCCAAGTGTTTTATTTGTTATCATGATGTAAATATGTGAGTGAAGATGAAGTGGTGATGCCTGGGTAATTGTTATGGATTCATTTTTGGGAATTACATGTCACACTAGGACAATTCATCTAGTTTAAATAAGATTATTGATAAAGTGATCTAAAAATTTCAATGACATGTGCAAAAAAGTTTTCACATTTTTCCACAAGTAAAGTCTAAGAAAAATTAATTACCTGAAGAAGAATTTATGAAGCACTTGAATTGTGTTTTAATGCATGAGTATGTGAATATATGGCCATAAAAAATATAAATATATATTTTTTATAGTAAATAAGATAAGAAGATAAGAAAATGTGATATTTGAGAATAATTTGCATAAAAGTTTTGTTAAGGATGGATTTGAATTATATTTGGGACTTGTGTCTATTCTATGTTAATTATATTAATGGACATCCTAAAATACAGGCCAATACACTTCCATGTAAGGATTAGGCTCGATTGAGGTCACATTTGGGATCGAAGTCAACCCAAACCAATGAAACTAGGATTTGGGCAACATAAGGTTTTGAAAAGAATATAGAACACTAGTAGAGTGTATTGGAGAAGTGGTGGAACTATAGTGTATGGTGAAGAAGAGACAAATATATCCTTCACGGGGTAGTTCTAATGGGGGTTTAGAATTTATTATTGTCTATCAGTATAAACTACTTGTTATAGTTAAGCAATTTCATTATGGGAAATTGATGTGGGATGTGTATGGTGTATTCTCGATTTATTCATCTTAAAATAGATGGACATATCGATAGTTTTTTTCTTGGTTTGATCAAGACAAATTTATTAGGGAGTTGTGTTATATTTTTCCTCCCTTGGCCGAGAGTTCTTCAAATCATGGTCATTCCAACATGATTGTGAAACCAAGATCATGCTCATGTCCATTAACTCAATTGAGATGGCCTCAATGGTCCCCAAAGATCTTGGTATGTCCAATGTATTCATTGACAACAATATTTATGCGTTGACATTCAAAATTGAATGTACCCATACCTTAATGATATTTTGAATAAGTAGAACCTCATGGATGAAGATAATGCCAAGATTATTTCATAGGAATGATAAAAAAGTGGCATACAAATAGATTTTCACTGCATGCATGAAAATAATATAAAGTATAATGAAAAATGAATCCCACATCCAGTTGTTGTTAAAATATTTCAAAAATGTTAATAAGAAATCATGATTATTTTTGTTTATAAATAATGTGAGGTCATTTGAATTTATATTATAAAGAAAAAGGAAATACTAAACTTGGATCATCTATATTGAGCCATAGAAGATTTCTTACACTTAAGAAGATGATACCTTAATATCTCAGTTGTTTTAAAATAAGGATATCCAGGTAAGAATTTATGTTGGGTGAGCTGTGGGTGATCATATAACCACATGGAGAAGAAGAATATAAATAATTTAATGGGTATTTCATATGTATTAGAACCCTATGCGAGTTTGAAATGAGTTGCATGGAAAAAATATTACCCACGGTTCATGGGGTGTTCATAAGGAGTGAAATAATACCTAAACTCGATGAGGTATTTCAAAATGTAAACATGAATACCCATTTTATATGGGGTATTTAATTTTAGAAATAGAATACCTAAAATTTATTGTGTATTATTATTTGAATAAGGGAATTAAATGTGTTTAATTCGTAAAATATTTAGTTGAGGATTGAAACGTTATAATTTGAATCATGAATTTTATTGAGATTCCATAAACTACATTTTTTTTGTATAAATATTTTTATGACGAGGATGAGAAATTTGTACTATATTAAAATATCCATTTAGAATCCAAACAACCATTGTTTCATAATAATTTTGAGAGTGATCCAATGCGGGGTAATTCTTGAGGAAGGTGATTTTCTATACCCATGCATTTGAGGATGGAGAATTCATGTCATTAATTATCTAAAAGTATTTTTTGAACAATAGGATTTATTAAATCATTATTCAAATACATTAATAATTTTTTTTAAAGGATGGGACATCCATATTTCTTCTGGAGGAATGCTATCTATGGAGAATATATTTCTAGATCTGGATAAATATAAGTGGAAGCTAGTTACTTAGGTGTCTAAGCATGAACTATTGTTTTCTGATTGGGGTGTCTAACAAATTAGAGAAGAAGAGTGATGAGGGTTTCTAACAAACATTGCAGAGAAAAATTGGTGTGTCTAACCAATTATGGAAATGGGTTGTTTAAAAAATTGTATTCACTTGTGGATATAGTTAAGATAATATATATTGGGGTGTTTAACCAACATGGAAATGAGTGGGAATTTCACTATAGATCCTTGTAAATACATTTTGTTTTAAGAAACTATTTTACTATTTCCCAAGAGGTGAGATTTAGTGAAACTATCATGTGGATCAAGAATAATAAATAGTTCAATAAGTTAAATTTTAAGGGCAAAAAATTCAAACAAAACCAGTTTTCCACTAATTCACCCCTACCTATGTCAGTGGAACCTGACTAGTCCTTGGACTATAATGTTTTAAAAGTAAAATTAGATCAATAATATTATGAATAATCCAATTTTTTCATTAAAATAAATTATATGTTTTTACAGGAAAAACATTCATAATTAAGGAAATATTTTATTTGGAAAACTAATTTTTTGTCATGTATAATAGTTTAATATTAAGTTAAATTTTCCAAATTCTATGAATTTTTTTGAATGGATTCAATATTTTTAATCATAATAATTAATATTATTTAATAAGTCCAATATAATTTTTTCTAATATTTAATTATAAAAAAAATTAAAAAAATTATAATTACTACGGATAATATTAAAACGGGTTTACTGGTTAAAAAAAGATAAGGGTGTATTGGAGAAAAAGATGACCATAATTAAATTTTATCCCATAAAAAGATTGAATCTATTTTTTGGAAACATTTTTCATGTTAATTAATTTATAATTTTGGATTCTTTTATGAAATTGTTATGTATTTTCCATGTCGGTTTGTTTCCATTCTTATAAAATAACCTCTCCTCTCTTCTCATATACACTCTATGTGATCCTTTTAGTTTGCCTAAGACCTTCCCAAATAATTTATTTACTTCCCTCCCCATTTCATTTAATATTTTTAATGATTATGAAACCCTCCTATGATGTATTTTTATGCTAACCTAAGGTGGTTCTCTAAAGAAGATGTATCATTTTTAATCAAACATCGTTATTTCATTAACCCTTACACAACAATAAAATATTATTGATCTATGATAATATAATAAAAATAAAAAATAAAAAAAATTTATATTTTATTATTTAAATTGTATACCCAATTTCCATCTCATCTTTCATCAAATGTGGAATGAAGTCGTCGATCTTGTGTACTTTTGACTACCGCCTTGTGAACTGATGTAATTTTTTTTTCTGTCACCGCCTCTCATGGATAGATGTAGTGACGTATTTGATATATTCATATGGTTTTTTTGAAATAATTATACATATATAATTTTAATATCAAATATTACTTATTACCTTCCAATCTGTTGGAAAATGAAAACATCGCTTTAGCATACATGTGGACTACCGCCTCCACGAAGTGATGAGATAAGTTTTTCAATTTATTTTTTCATCAATGGTAATAAAGATAATTTAAATGAATATATATGATATATGTTATTCAAAAATATTTCTGTAAATTTTAATTAATATTTACCTTTATTTCATTCCACATATTGAGAAAATGAAAACAATATTCATGCATATGTATGGATTATTATCTCCAAGAATGATGTAATTTTTTTCTATCTTTAACTTTTATGGCTAAATATAATTGTGAATATAATTTATATATATGTAATTTATATAATTATAAACATTATGGTGATGATGGAAGCATAATAATTTTACAATTAGAAAAATATTGATCCAAAACATACATGTAGAATGTTGCAATTATCACCTAAAGTCGGGATTTCAACAGAAAATTGTTTATAAATGGTTCATAAAAGGTTATGGGTAAATAATATATGATATTATATATATGATTATGGTTCATTAATTTATATATAGTAAATAAATATTTATTATGGAGGATTTTTGAATGAGTAAGAAAAAATTCATGGGTCGAGGTAATGTATTTTTGTCTCAAATGGACTTCTTCGGGACATATGTTGATAGTTATACCTATATTACTTTATGAAATTTATATACAGACCAATTAAAATGCAATATAATGAATTTTATTAGTCACATTGTAAATTTTTTAACTTAATTTTATTCTTTCATGGGTATTATGATTCAAAAGTTACCAAATCATGTTATGGATTTTCATCTCACATTTAATTTTTTGGGATATATCCCATATTCTCCACTTGTTTATTTTTTTGGTGTATATATTACCCAAGGATTTAATTTTTTAATTTTGTAATTAAAATTTTTAGGATATAAATACCCATATCTTTTTATATCATTCATGGGGATTTCAATTGAAAAGTTTCCAATGTGATGAGGGTTTGATATTATAATATCATTGTTTATCAGGATTGTTTATGGTTATGATTAAAAGGGTGAAATATCGTGATATATCACACAAGAAACTCATGATTTTACTTTTCCTCTATTTATTTGTATAATACATGTGATCCTTCCTAATTATTATCCTTTATAACAAAAGATTCCAAAATAACTGTTTTATAAAAAATTGACTTTATTTCCCACATCGGTCGAAAATCGTTTTTCATCCATGTCCTTGATTTTTAAAAATGTTTTAATCAATTTTTTTGAAATTCTATAATTATATTCTAATGAATTTTTTTTTGAGGATTTAATTTTCATATAATGGCTTAAAAAGAATATTCTTTTAATTTTCCAAACAAGAATCTTCTATAATTTTATAGAAAATGTGAAAATAATATTTAATTTAACTTGTAGGGATGAATAGTATTTTCCATTGTCATGACTGCTCAATAATTTAGGGATTAATTTAAAATTTCATAAAAATATTTTAATAGAAAATATTTTCCTTAATATTTGTTAATTTTTTATATTTTAAAGACATGATTTAGAAATGAAAATAATATTTTCCATATGAAATGTCCCATGTGTTCCTATAAAATCATTTTCAATGTAAGATGGATCCCATTTATGTTACATAATAATGACCGGGGATATGATCAAATGATACCATCCTTATTTATTCTCAATATGGTTCATTATATTGGGGAAGCGATATTTATGAAACTTGTTTCTTTTCCACAAATATGCTATGATAAAATATTTATGAATCCCATTTCTTGTCCTTGGGTTATTCAATGATCAAATGTTTATGAAACCCATATATTTCCCATGAGTTTTACTATGATGAAATTTTTATAAATCCTAGTTCCTTTTCAACGGTTATGATTTTTTTTTGTGATGAATGTTTTTGGGTATTATTGAACACCTATGTTTGGTTTTAATGATGTGATGAACGGTTCCATTATAAACCGAGGATGGTGGTTATGTTATAACCACGAATAGAAGCTATATTATAAAAAAGGATAATAGTTATGTTATAACTAAAAATGAGTGGCTCCATTATAAACCATGATGGGTGGGACCTCTATCTCCCTCAAATTACTTGGGTAAAGATTTATATCTCTTTAGATAAAAATTACTAGATTAGGGAGGGAACTGAGTTCAGTATTTTACTTTTTCCACTATGATAGTCTTGGGAGTGAACCATTAATGCTATGATGATTTATGGAGTGAACCTAGTACTCTTTGATATATTAGAAATTTATACTTGAATAATAAAGAAATGTTTTTCTATGAATATTTTTATTCCACAATTCCATGTTTTATGAAAATGATTTTCTCTTAAGACTCATATTTAGTGTTTCCTTTATGATTAATGTCTTATAAACTTAAAAACATTATTCCATGACTCAAGATTATGATATTTGACATATAGGGTATGGTTTGAAAATGTTTATCTAGTGTTCTCATACCATTGTGAACATGTTATGCATATGTGATCATTGATATCTCGTTTTATTCCCATATTGGGCATCTGTTAGCACCCTTTATTTTGTTTTCATTCCTTAGATTGTAAAGACCAATTTTTTATATGGTATTTATAAGAAGAATAATATGTGGCAATATCATTATGGTATATGTTTTATATATTTTATGAAATAAGAATATTGAGTATCAAGTCTCTAAATAAATATATCCTTTACTATCCTAAAGAGATTATTTGGGAGATGTATCAAATATTTATATAAAAATATGTAATATTTATGTATGAACAGTCTTGGACTCTATAGCAGGTATCAAATAATATGTTTATTGGACTATTAGTTTTTATTATTAGAAAAATTTAGTGACTACCCTTGGGATATGTTAATATATTGGAAAACATCATAATGATTTAGTAAGTAAGAGATTATAGGATATTTCATGAAATTAAATCCATGTCTATATAATACAAGTGGATGTAGCTCTTGAATTATTTTACCAAGGGGTGATAACTTTGAAAAAGGTGAACTGTACTTTGCTCAATTTCCACCTAGGGTAGAACAACGAACCCTGCTAGACATACAGTTTGACACTCTCATGGAATATGATTCGATTAATATACATATTGTTCATAAACCATTGTGAAGGATTTTAATAGATGATAATCATGGATGAATATGGATAAACTTAAGGTTTCATATATTGAATTGAATTTTTTATGATTTATAAATCCTATAAATGATATTTCAATAATATGTGTTTTCCCACTATGATTATTATTTTCACATCATCATTTTTTGTTTTATTAAATGGATGGAAGGAAAAGGAATTGAGTTAATAATAAATTTGGTGGAAAATACAACAATTTACCTCTTAAAAAACCAAATATTATGGCATATGGAATGAAAAATCTCATTTAAATACTCACACAACTTTCTCATATCATGAATCTTGATGAAATTCTAAATTGGAAAAGGAGGGAAAAGTATTCTATTGATATCATTATGAGGTAATGTCCACCTTCTTTTAATGGGTCCGCTGATCCATTAGTAATTGAGGAATGAATTAATACCGATTAAAATACATTTTCAATTCTTCGGTGTTTGGGGCACAAAAATTTAATTTTGGTTGTGTAGCTTATGCAATGAAAAAGAAAACATTGGTGGAAAATTATTAATGATATGACTAAAGAGGAAGAAATAGACTCCATGGAATGGTATAAGTTCATGGGGATATTTTTTAAAATGTTAATACTAAATATTCAATATATAGTTAACGAGAAGAAATTTCATGAGCTGAAATAAAATTATAATGAATCTATTGGTACCTATAAAGATATTTTTAATGGACATTCATGGTATTATTGTGTTTTAATAATGAAGCCTGAAAGAAAAATTGATCAATTCTTTATTGTCATAAAACTGAGTCGACAAATGGTATTTCCTATAAGCAAGATTAGTAGATATGAATATAACATTCAATGTGAAATCAAGGTAGAAATGGGAATTTTAGATTCCCACTATTCTTATTGTTTGGTATGAAAAAGAAGATTGTGTCTCATGAGAACTGATCTAAATCACATATTTGGAGGAAATTCCACTCACCTACATACAATAAACATGGGAAGATACGTTATGGGTTTTTCTTGAGTGGATCTAGGATGTTGTTTAAATATGGGATGGTGGTTCTTAGAGACAGTGAATTTTAAATGTCCATGAAGAGGAAGGTTGATACAATAAAGGAAATGAAGATAACAACTAATGTACCACCATACTCCAATACATAAAATATAATAATTTGGGTCATTATCTGACCCAATTCCACAATCCAAGGGATAGTGGGGATACTAAACCATATCAAACTCTGAAGTAAATTTTTAATGGTAATGTTTATGAAATAACAATAGTTGATGTGAACCATGATAATTAAGGAACACTTATCCTCCACTCCTTAGTCAAGAATTTTATATTTTATTTTGTACGAAGGACCCCTATAAAAATATTATTCTTCACCCTTTAGTTGAAAATTATCTTATTATAATATTTATTATCTTTCCCATCATTGATTCTCAAATAAGAATATCAAATTTTGAATTTTGAATCATCATATAATCATATATTAGTGTAAGGAATGAACCCATACTTCTAATATGAATTTTTTTTGGCTAATATACAAGATTATTTTAGGAATAATAGGCGAATTATCTTTTCAAAGAATAAATTATTTTTTGTGAATATTTTTTGGTAATTAATATGGCATATAAATTTTTGGAATGAGGATTTATGAGTGATTAAAATTATTTTTATGTATATTTCATAAATTTAGTGACTATATATATAATTTTTGGAATTTTGGAAGGTTCTTAAGGTTAACCATTTATGGAATGGTTAATGCTGAACTTTGGATAATGTTTTAGATATTAAAGTGTTATTTCACCATATGATGATTTAAGCATATTAGATTTATATACAAACCATTTTTGTTTTCATGATAACTAGTGATAGATGGAATGTATTATCATTCTTTTATGGATCATATGATCTTTTTGTGAATCTGGAATGAAAAAAATCATCCTCATTTAATTGTGTATAATATAAAGTATAAAATGGCCAAATCACAAGAAAATGATGATAATTTGATTATGAAGTGGAAATAAATAGAGTAAGTATATTTTATTGGGATCCCTATCCTGATAGTAAAAATTAAAACAGAATTAGGAAAAGGATCTTGATATAAATTTTTTTTTTCATATTACTTTCATTTCAAATGTATCAATAGTCTTTTAACTCATCATATATTTATGGTTTTGTGGTCGTTTACTTTCTCATTAACATTTATCTATCACTCCATATTAATACCTGAGAGTTAGTATTCTCATCCATTTAAATATCTTCACATCCTACTAATGTTATTATATTTTGAAACCTATTTTTTCAGGTGAAATTGGTATTTTTTATTCCCATTTTTCATGGGGATGTTTTATCAACCCTTTTAATATGTGCATTTTTGTGACGAAATTTTCAAATTTCCAACCCTTTATTACCAAAAATAACGTTAAAATTTTGATGATTAAATTTATTTATGTGGTATAATGTAACACGCTGAGATTTTATAAAATATTTTTTCCAATTAAATTTTATTTATTTAATAGCTTGTGATAGATAAAATGACTTGTTTTACTGTATCTATATATTATAATAATATTATTGTTTATACCTGACAATTATAACCAAGACAATAAATTGTGTGTATGAATATGACAAAATAAATTATGAAAATTATTTTGTTTACCCATGAATAAAATAAATTCATTTTTTATCAGATGATTAGAAATAAAAATATAAATCAATTAAAAGTAAAAGAACGGTTTTTGTAATAAACTATTTTTATGTGCATGATGTATTTTTTTCTTAAAAATTAATTTATTCACTTTTTATGAATTACTTCCATGATATTTACGTATGATATATTCAATAAATTATTTTATTTATGCATGGGATAAGAATAAATCCATTTTTATGTTTAAAAGTGTATTGTTTTCTAAAATATGGTTTCATCGCGTTCAAAAAACTTGTTTTCAAACTAAAAATTTTAATGATTAAAAAAATAAATTTGAAAAATTAAATTAAATTTTTGGGATTCTAATTTTAAAATTATATTGACAAAAAATTTTGAAAATTTTCTAAAGAGATTATTTGTTTGATGAATAGTAAAAATGTTGCTCATTACTAAAACCTGCCTTTTCATTTAAAGTATTTACAATGTAAAATTCTCTTTTTAAATAGTTTTAATAGTGAAATTATTTATATTATTTTATAAATAATCTAATTGAGGTCATTTAAATCATTTTTTTATATAAAAACAATAATACTTAGAGAACGAATTTCATTAGAAACCCTCTTTTATATCTTGTTAATCGGTTTAATTTTAAATTAATGATTTGAAATACTATGAATTTATTTCCTTAAAATTTATTATGAAATTTTTATAATAATAAATAATATTTATTAAGGAGTCTAACTTAATTTATTCATAATGAATAGTAAAAACTGTAAAAAATTAATTATCATGGTTACGTTTAAATTCAGTTTTCAAGGGGTTAAACTAAAATATATGCGAATTTTTCTATATAAAATAAGACTAAATCCTATTTTATAAGAATAATTAAATATTATAATACCCTTAGATCAGATATATGGTAATATTGATTCTTTTTTCTTGGGAATTACTTTATCATTTTCAATCTTTTGGGACATTTCCATATAGTTTCCACATGGGTTTCTTTCCCCACATATAAAATAAACTATCACATCCCATCCTATCCACATTATAAGATCTATTTAGATAAAAAAATACCTACTTAAATAGTTTCCATAATTCCATCCCTATATCTTATAATCATTATTTTTATTAGGAACCCCGCATAAGAAGGATTTTGGTGTTTACCTAGGGAGGTTTTCTTGAGAAGAGGTATCGTTCTCAAATAATATTTTTTATTTATTTATTTAAAACTCTATAAAATTTTATTAAAATGTGATAATATAATAATACTTTTATATAAAACATTATAATAATTTTTAATGTTAATTTAATAACCTTCATATATCTCATATTCCATTAAATGGGAAAAACCATTAATCGTGGGTATAGTGGACTATCGCCTCGCAAACTGATGTAATTCATTTTACATAACCTCCAGTCATGGCTAGATATAATTATTTTTTACCATAATTATATGAGATTTATTATATAATTATACTTATAAAATTATAATATCAAATACACCTTCTTATCATCCAATCCGTTGGAAAATAATAACATTACGTGTGTATATATGTGGACTACCGACTACATGAAGCAATGTGAGAAATAATTCATTTTATTTTTTCATGGAAGGTAATAAGGACATATTTAATTAATATAAATTATATAAATTATATTAAAATTATTGTTTAAATTTGAGTATGTATTTACCATTCTATCTTTTCTTCCAATGATAAAATTAATGAAGCATTCATGCATATATACAACTTACCATCTCCATGAACAATGTAATTCATTTGTTATCCTTAACATTTATATTTGAATATATATTAATATAATGAATATATATGTAATTTATATCATTTTGAAAAATATATGGATTTTGGAACCATAATCAATTTACAAGGACCAAAACTACAAAACCAAAACATACACAAGAAAAAAAATAATTATGACCCGAAATAGTGATTTCAACCAATAATCATTAATAAATGGGTGATAAAAGGAAATAGAAAATTCATATATGGTATCATATATATTATTATGGTTATATAATATATTTATAATAAAGATATATTTATTATATATGAGTTTATAAAGAGTAGTAATAAATTCAATACTTGATATATGGGATTTTTGTCTCCAATTGTCTTCTTTGGGACATATGTTATGTTATGATCCTATAATATTTAATGAGGTATATATAATTCCTAGTTTACATTTTATATCATGAATTGTTTTATTAATATGATTTTTTATGTTTCATTTAAATTTATTATTTCATTGGGCTTATGATTTAAATATAACCAATGTATATAAGGGATATTTATCTCACATTTATTTACATGGGACAGATTCCATATTTACTAATTATTTATTTTCTATGGTTTGTATACAAACCATGAATGTATTTTATGACTAATATAGTGAATAATATTATATATTCAAAATCATTTTTGGTTTGTTCTTTCATTGGGATTACGATTCAAAAATTACCAATGTGGTAAGGGTTTTTTGTTACAATCTCATTATTTATTGGGATTATTTATGATTATGCATCTGATGATGAAATATTATTTAATTTCTCTTAATAAATACATTAATTTTCTTATACTATGTTTATTGATTTATAATACATGTTTTTCCTTCATTTTACTCCCTTTATTAACTAAAGATACCAAAATAATATTTTTAAGAAGAATTGACATCATATCATCCTTTAGTATAAAATCCTTTTTTGTCCTTGTTTTTGAAAATGTTTTAAAGAAATATTTTAATAGTATAAAATTACTTTATACAAACATTTTTACAAATTTTTTACTTTTTATAATAAAAAATTAAATGGATCTTATGTTCATTTTTCGAACAATTTTCTTTTGACTTCTTACCAAAAATGTGAATGAAATCATTGTTTTAACTTATACTCCATGAACAATATACTCCAATGTAATTATCACTAAATTATTTAAATATTTATTTATAGTTTTCCTATGATATTTTCAATTAAATGTTATCTTTTATGTTTCTATATTTTTAATATTTAAAATAATTAATTTCAATGTTAATAGGAATGTTTCCTTATGAAATGTTCAAAATGAGCATTTGAAATCATTTTCCATCTAAGATACCATCCATTGATGTTAATTATGTTTTAATGAGAATATTATCTAATGATACCATCCTTATTCATTATCTTTATGGTTTATTATTATGAGGAGGATATATTTATTAAAACCATTTATTTTCCTTGGGTTATTCTATATTGAAATGTTTATGAACCATATTTCCTTTCCATGGATTATGCTATGATGAAATGTTTATGAAACCGATTTCATTTCGGTTACGAACCATCCTCGGGGCCTGTTCCGTGACTACCCAAAGCCCGCCTTCCATAGGAAAAGGGCTGGAGACTAGCACCAAAGGCGTAAATTCTGATAACTAGGAAGGAATTGCATTTATAAAAGTAAACAAAACAGCACAGAGTACAAGCGGAAGTAATACACTATGTACAAAAGAAAGTGTTGAAAATTAAGTGGGCCAGAATACAAACCCAAATGAAAGTACAGCTACAAATGAACGAAAGTAAAATAGAAAAGTCAAACAAATGGAAAAATAGAAGCATCTCCTGAGTCGTCCACCTTGGATCCTACCTGAAGGGTAGGTATAGATAGCACAGCTCCTGGATCATACACCACGAATCCTACCTGATGGGTAGGTATAGATAACCTCCACAATGCTCTCACCCGTATACCTCCTCCAAGTATCGTCTCGTCATGAAGTCAAACTCCGGATACTAACACGTCGTGAGGTCCTACCCCCGTGTACCATCCAGTCCTCAAACACTTGGCCTCTATTAGCGCTACCCATCGTCTGCAACCAACACAACGTGGTGCGGGCATAGCCCGTGCAGGGGTGAGTATACGATAATCAGTAGGGACCCCGAGACCCTCAATGTCTCACTAAATCCAACAAGTATAACCAAAAATAAGGATCTCAACAGATAACCTTTACTTAGGTATAAGCCCATAATTATACCTAAGTTATCAAGTAACCCATCTCAATCATGAGGAAACACAAAGGTTATGAAATCAACAGATAACCACTACCTAGGTATATGCCCATATATATTCCTAATTTATCAAGTGACCCATCTCAATCATGAGGAAACATAAAAGGTCCTAGACTCAGCTCAAACCAGGATTTTCGTTATCGAAACTGTAACAGCTGAATAGCTCCGTCTCTGACGAGTAAAGTGATCCTGTCATGACTTCGAGGTACTGTTCACTAAACTAAGACTGCTAATATACTCCTCATTTTGAGTACTGCGGGTCTGCCACCTCACAAAATAGTTCTCCACCACTATGGGTCTGCCACCTCACACAGTAGTCCTCCCCCTCAAAGCCTACATAGGTACTTCTCCTGTCGAGTACCGCGGGTCTTCCACCTCACAAAGTAAGTGTCCTCCTCCATGAGTCTTCCACCTCACAAAGTAGTGCTCCCCAATGGGCTATAAAAGTGACTCCAAATCGAATCGGACATGTAGTCATCAGGTCTCAGCCAGCTACATGGTCTATGTACTCCGTACACTCGTCTCCAGGAGGGTCCACTCCACGAGCTACAGGTCAATACTCCAAGTATCACAAAGTCCCAAGTAGAAGTATCTCAAAGGGTTGCCCCGTCTTAGGGGTCTCAACGCAATAGACGGTGCGTCAATCGGACGCTCGGTCTATGAGTTATTAGCTTTTTCGTCCTAGGGGGCCGGTTGGTTTCCTCTACGAACCAACTCCACCGTATCCCAACTATTCCCCAAACTCACATAGGGTATACTCATAAGGATCGTTTCTCAACGTGATCACCAATGTCGCTCACGGTTCGTCAGACGAACGTCCGGTCTGAAGTTATTAGCTTTTCCTTTCTAGGGGCCCGGTTGGATTTCGGGTACAATCCAACCCAGCCATACTCCAACTACATCCAAACCTCTGGTGATGTATGCCAAAACTTCCATCACAGTGATAGGAATCCAACAAAGTCGACGGCACATCAATCATACATCTAGAACACAAGTTATAAGTATTTCTGCTCTGAGGGCCTGGTTGGTTTCATGTTCGAACCAACCCGTCCGTACACAAAGTTCTCCAAAACATGAGTGTAATATACCGAAACCACCCTCTCTATCCAAGGATCGCATTGCAACTGACGGTGCGTCGATCGGAGGTCCGTAGCCCATGTTATGGGTGTTTGAACAGAAACTGCCCGAAAATAGGGGGTTCGGGCCCGGTCCGACCCAGCCCGAGACCCCCTGGGTCGGCACAAACCGGGTCGGGCCCACTAGGGCACGGCCCGGCCCGGCCTGGGCGGCCAGACAGCTCGGCTCGGCCCAGCTGTCGCAGAAAGGGGGGGGGGCGCCGCCCCCTGATTGACAAACCCCCCCCCCCCCCCACGTGGGTGTCGATATTCTTTCCAGCCCGGGGTTACGACCCATGGTATCCCCCTGAAATGGATGGCTGGTGTTGCCACCACGGGACCGCTGCGGTCCCGCCCTCCTGAGGTGTCGTCGGCAGGCGGTTCTGTCTGCCCCGCCTTGCACCGTCGCAACTTTGAGCCGCGACCTTGTCCGACTGGCGCGGTGCGATGATGTCGCGCCCCTCCGTCGCGGCCCGACTCCGTCAACAGCCTCTTCAAGGTTCTCTAGAATGACGCAATGGCATCGTGGGTTGTTCGTCCTCAATGGCGTGGTGCGACGGCACCGCGCTCCTACGTCGCATTCCTTCTTGTTTCCGCGCGGTGTCGTTGCACCGCGCCGCCTTTGTTCGAGCCGCAACGAACACACATCAAAGGGGGAGGAGGATCGGCCGTGTTTGGGCGGTCCGACCTCCTCCTGTTAAATTGATAACAAGTTGCCCAAATATTAAACAAATAACTCAAGGAATTTATTCACGAACAAAACCAAACCCCTTCCTCGATTCAATGTTCATTCGTCGTCGGTGCGGAAATTCGCGTCGCGGAAGACGGTCTTGTTCCATCAACGACAAGGGAAAAAGAATGTTGTCGTTGGTGGTGATCACCGCGGTCTACATCTTCTATCTTGATGCGTAGGACGATAAGGGAAAATGGGTGTTCTTCATGGGTGTCGTCTTTCATTGTCGAGAGATGTTCTTCGTTGGAAGAGGATTATTCCTTCAAGAATTCTTCCCTTCTCCTTTGATCGCCCAACTCAAGATATGCCCACCCAAAAAAAATAATACAACTCTTATTATTATTCTCACCTATTGAATTCAAATTATTTCAAAAAGATGATCCAACTAATTAAATTCCTTAACTCAAGTGTGTTGGAATATTAAAAGAGAGAGAGAGAGAGTAAAATGAGAATGTTAAAGGTTTAATGAGTTTAGGGGGGGTTCAAGGAGTTAAAGAGAAGATGAAAGGTTGGGCTTGTGTGGGACCCACCTCACAAATATCCTCTCATGTGAGGTTATGTGGGTGTGGGAGCAACCAAAAACCTCCCCCTTGTAGGATATTACCAACTCAAATAAAAATGTGTGCAACATAATTTTTATTTAATTTAAGGTTAAACTCTAAAATATAACTTCAAACCCACATAAATCGCAACTATGGAAATGGTCCCCTTAAGCGAAAACCAGCACTACGAGTCCATCAGTGCCCACAGATTTTGATTCTGAGCACCGGTTCATGAGATAGAAAAACCTACTCGTTCTTTGACTGAACGTACCCGTGCAAAACTTCAGAAAATGATTTCGGGCACACCGGGCTTCAGAATCAGGCACCGTCAAAAACAGCGTACTTGTAAAATTCAAAAGAAATTAAGAAAAAAAATCCTTGAAATTTATGGGTCTTTACCTTACTCCCACCTCAGGGCTTTACGTCCCCGTAAAGATTTAACACAAACTAGGGATACAAAAGTGGTAATGAGCACACATTTGGGCCTTCCGCTCCAATGTGCTCACCTGGATGTTCCCGTGTTGCCAACGAAAGTGCACAAGGGGAATAGACCGTCCTCGTAGGACCTGATCCTGTCACTCCTCAACCTCTAATGGAACCCCACAAAAGTCACCCCATCGCCAAAGTCCAGCTTTCCATGGTCGATGATATGCGTCGGGTCAAGCACGTATCTCCCTAGTTGAGATACGTGGAAGTCGTTGTGAACCTAGTGGAACTGATGTGGATGGGTCAAACGGTAAGCCACCTCACCTAACCTACTGGGGACCTGAAAAGGTCCACTGAACCTTGGAGATTACTTGCCACCTCGTCCACATCTCCGTAAACCTCATCGAGGTGTGACCCGTATAAGGACGTGGTCGTAATCCTCTAACTCTAGAGGCCTCCTTTCAGCTCTGTGCAGTCTCATCTCCCGTGATCCATAGGCGATCAATGCCCACTCCTACATCAGGACACACCCAAGGCCAGTCCCTAAAGCGTCGTAGTGAACTATGTAACCAACGCCCACAGGTTGGGCACACCGGTCAACCCAGCTCCTGAAATCTCTGCTGGAAGTGGTTCCACAACTCTGTAGAATTCTGGCACAAAGGTATGTTTGGCCATATCCTAAGTTATCGAATGCACCCTCTTATGCATGATTCCGTCCTGTGCTACTTGGGTTTTACTTTTCGCCAACCAAGGAAAACCCCATCCCAACATTGTAGATAAACCACAACCTTTTTTCCTAATACCGTCAAACCGTGTATGAACTGTGGTTGCCCAGTCCATACCCAAACTAACATCGTAAGGCCTCGACGCTACCACCAAGAGGTTCCAACCAAAACTATTGCCTCAAGGGTCATATCACATCATCGGATTAAGTGTGATTATCGAGTCTACTTCCAAAGGTATCTCCAGACGTGAGGGTCAAGTCAACGGATTAACCGGAAACTCTAGGTATGGGACAAGATTCATGGATGGAAGGAATGATTTACATCAACGTTTGTTACTACGGTTGCTAGTAGTGGACACAGACTGTCCCTCGAATCATTCTTAGAGCCATTGGGTCACACTCCTTGACTGCATGTAGCTACTCTCTTCTCCTTCCCTCCAGCTCCCTGATCCTGGAGGGGACAACAAAGGCAGGTGGTTGTAACATGTTGAAATGTACACAACCCCATGATACTCTCCTAGCTCTTCCTCCACATCTATTGCTCTGCAGATTTATCTTTCCTTAACATTTCCTCTTCTTGAAACATTCGCACGCCCAAGTCTCTGAGACTGGAACCAGCTCTCTATGTTCCAACTTCTAACATTCTCTAGCTGTATTCATTCAGCCAAAGAACATTCAACCTCAAGGTTCTCTCTAGCACCCTAACGTGAGTAGGAATTCATAGAGGAAAAAGTGATGGCTCTAATATCATTAAACACACCACGCTCAGAGGCCCGAGCTCTATAGAACTGATCGAATCGTATTCATCGAGTACTCGTAATGTTCGGTACGCCTCGATGAATTCTCAGATACCGATACGTCGTCCTGCCAAATCTTTATAAGCTCTAGAAAACTCTCAACCACCTCCTCAAGCCCGTCATCAGCCGCCTATGAGTCAAGTTTGCCTCGGAACATGAGGGTATATTATCTTGGAACACGTGTAAGGCAGTAAGCCTACATGTGTCACCTACCGGTACCGCCGGTTGTAACTACTGACCAACAGGTAGTGATGTATAGATGACACACTACCTGAAGGCACTATCTTAGGAATCGGTCCACGTACCGAAGCCTCGTCACTATACGGACCATCCTCATGGTCACTCACTGGAAAACACTAGTAGCCACGTCTATCATCCACTCTACCGGTGCCTTAGCTAGGCGAAAAACTCTAGAAATCACCTCCAGCCAGTCCTCTGCTATCTGGGAATCTTCCACGCCTCGTAACCTTGGAGGCCTATACTACTGGAACTCATGCAACGCGCTCTGTTGGTGTGCACCGTCTACTAGTATGGAAAGTGTCATCTGCTGGCCAATAGGTGGTGGTGCTACTGGTACACCACCCGAGGGTGAAAATATAGTAAAAAGGGCCCTGCACTGGAGCCTCATCGCTCGGTGGCCCGTCATCGTGTACTATATCAGAACTCCAACTGACTGTCTGCGTGGAGACATCCTGAACAGATGCGACACGGTCAACGATTTATACCTGTTGAGCTGACCTGGTTTGAGATGACTTTTAAACCATTGGAAACACACACAAAATCAGTGTTTTCATGCAAAAAGTCAGAAATCAGTTGGCAGGGTCCTAGTGTATGGATACATCGGTCGCCCGCACTAACACTGGACTCCCTGAATAGAAAACTAGACTCAGTACCCTTAACACTATTGCTTCACAGAAAGAAAAATATCAGAGTCCTAAGTTCTGTGGTAGAAATGGCTCCTCTGATACCAATTTGTCACGACCCGTCCTTGGAGCCCGTGTCGTGACTACCCCAAGCCCACCGTCCATTGGCCAGGGGTTGGCAACTAGCACCAAAGGCATAAATCCCGATAACTGGGAAGGAATTGCCATTATAAAAGTAAACGAAACACCACAGAGTACAAGCAGAAGTAATACAATATGTAAAAAAGAAAGTGCTGAAAAGTAAGTGGGACAGAATAAAAACCCAACTGAAAGTACAACTATAACTGAACGAAAGTACAACAGAAAATACAAACAGTTGGAAGAATATAAGCAGCTCATGGGTCATCCACCTCGGATCCTACCTGAAGGGTAGGTATAGATAGCGAAGCTCCTGGATTGTCCACCAAGAATCCTACCTGAAGGGTAGGTACAGATAGCCTCCACAACGCTCTAGCCCGTCTACCTCCTCCAAGTATCGTCTCGTCGTGAATTCCACCTCCAGATACTGACTCGTCGTGAGGTCCTACCTCCGGGTACTGTCCAGTCCTCGAACACTCGGCCTCTGTCAGTGATGGCCGTCATTTGAATCTAACAGAACGAGGTGTGGGCATAGCCCGTGCAGGGGTGAGTATACGATACTCAGTAGGGACCCCGAGACCCTCAAGGTCTCACTAAATCTAACAAGGATAACCACAAAGAAGGAACTCAAAAGATAACCCTTACTTAGGTATAAGCCCATACTTATACCTATGTTATCAAGTACCCCATATCAATCATGAGGAAACACAATGGTTATGAAATCAACGGATAACCACTACCTATGTATATGCCCATATATATAACTAAGTTATCCAGTGAACCATCTCAATCATGAGGAAACATAAAAGGTCATAGAATCAGCTCAATCCATGATTTTCATTATCAAAACTGTAACTGCTGAAGAGCTCCATCTCTGATGAGTACAGTGATCATGTCACGACTCTGAGGTACTGCTCACTAACCTAAGACTGCTGAGATACTCCTCCTATCGAGTACCACAGGTCTACCACCTCACAATGTAGTGCTCCTCCTCCATGGGTCTGCCACCTCACACAGTAGTGCTCCCGCTCATAGCTTACATAGGTACTCCTCCTGTCGAGTACCGCAGGTCTGCCACCTCACAATGTAGTGGTCCTCCGCCATGGGTCTTCCACATAACAAATTAGTGCTCCCCACTGAGCTATGCAAGTCACTGGAAATCGAATCAGACAAGCAGTCATCAGGTCTCAGCCAGTTACACGGTCTCTGTACTCCGTACGTTCGTCTCCGGGAGGGTCCGCTCCACGAGCTACAGGTCGATACTCCAAGTATCACAAAGTCCCACGAATAAGTATCTCGAAGTACTGCCTCGTCATAGGGGTCTCAACGCAACAGACATCGCGTCAATCGGACTCCCGGTCTGTGAGTTATTAGCCTTTTTGTCCTAGGGGCCCGATTGGTTTTGTGTACAAACCAACCCGACCATATCTCAACTATACCCCGAACTCAAATAGTGTGTACTCAAAGGGATCATTTCTCAATGTGATCACCAACGGCATTGACGGTTCGTCAGATGGACGTCTGGTCTGAAGTTATTAGCTTTTCTGTTCCAGGGGCCCGGTTGGATTTAGGGTACAATCCAACCCAACCATACTATAACTATGTCCAAACCTTAGGCGAATTATGCCAAAAGTTCTATCACATCGAGAGAAATCCTAAAAAGTCAACAGCACGTCAATCGGATGTTCGGAACTCAAGTTATAAGTGTTTCCGTTCTGAGGGCCTGGTTGGTTTCGTGTTCGAACCAACCCATCCGTACACAAATTTTTCCGAAACATGAGTGTAATATACCAAAACTACCTTCTCGATCCAAGGATCACATCGCAACTGACGGTGCATCGATCGGAGGTCCGTAGCCCATGTTATGGGCGTTTGAACAGAAACTGCCCGGAAATAGGGGGTTTGGGCCCGGTCCGACCTGGACCGGGACCCCTTGGGTCGGCCCGAACCGGGTCAACCCGTCCCGGGTCTAGGTCCGGCCCACTGGGGCACGGCATGGCCTGGCCTGGGGTACCCGACCCAGCCTGGGCGGGTGCGGCCCGCGTGGCCAGAGAGCTCGGCTCGGCCGAGCTGTCGCGGAAAGGGGGGCGGGCGCCGCCCCCCGGATTGACAAACCGCGGCCCCCCCATGTGGGGCCACTCTTCTTTCCAGCCGGGGGTTACGAACCTAGGTCTCCCCGTGAAATGGTCGGCCCGGTCTGGCCAGCCGGTGCTGCCACTGTGGGACCGCTGCGGTCCCGCCCTCCAGAGGTGTCGGCGGCCGGTGGTTCTGCCCACCCCGACTTGCACCGCCGCAGCTTTGAGCCGCGGCCTTGATCGACTGGCGCAGTGCGACGACGCCATGCCCCTCCTCCGCAGCCCCACTCCGGCCGCGGCCTCTTCGAGGTTCTCCGTCGTGGCGCGATGGCCCCGCGGCTTGTTCGGCCTCAATGGCGTGGCGGGACGGCACCGCGCTCCTTCATCGCATTCCTTCTTGATTATGTGCCGTGTCATTGCACCACGTCGCCTTTGTTTGAGCCGAAATGAACACACATCAAAGGGGGAAAAGGATCGGCCTTGTTCGGGCGGTCTGACCTCCTCCCGTTAAATTGATAACAGGAAGCCCGAATATTAAACAAATAACTCAAGGAATTTTTTCACGAACAAAACCAAACCCCTACCTTGATTCAAGGTTCGTTTGTCGTCGGTGCGGAAATCGGCATCGCGGAAGACGGTCTCGTTCCATCAACGACAAGGGAAAAAGAATACTGTCGTTGGCGATGATCAACATAGTCTGCGTCTTCTATCATGACGCATAGGAAGATTAGAGAAAATGGGTGTTCTTCGTGGGTGTCATCGTTCTTTGTCAAGATATGTTCTTTGTTGGAAGAGGATTATTCCTTCAAGAATTCATCCCGTCTCCTTTGTTCGCCCAACTCAAGATATTCCCACCCAATAATAATAATACAAATCTTATTATTATTCTCACCTAATGAATTAAAATTAATTCAAAAGGATGATCCAACTAATTAAATTCCTAAACTCAGGTGTGTTGGCATATTAAAAGAGAGAGAGAGAGTAAAATGAGAAGGTTAATGGTTTAAGGAGTTTAAGGGGGGGTCAAGGAGTTAAAGAGAAGATGAAAGGTTGGGCTCGTGTGGGCGCCACCTAAAAAATATCTCTCATGGGAGGTTATGTGGGTGTGGGTCCCACCAAAAACCTCCCCCTTGTAGGATATAACCAACTCAAATAAAAATGTGTGCAACACAATTTTTCTTTAATTAAGGTTAAACTAAAAAATATAACTTCAAACCCGCATAAATCACAACTACGGAAAAGGTCCCCTTAAGTGAAAACTGACGCTGCGAGTTCATTGGTGCCCTCTGATTTCGATTCCGAGCACCGGTTCATGAGATAGAGAAACCCGCTCGTTCGTTCACTGAACGTACCCGAGCTAAACTTTGGAAAATGATTCTGGGCACACCGGGCCTCGGAATCAGGCGTCGTCAGAAACTGTGTACTCGTAAAATTCCAAATAAATTAGAAAAAAAATTTCCTTGAAATTTCTAGGTCTTTAAAATTTCTATGGGTTATGCTGTGATAAAAGTTTTATGAAACCCAATTCCATTTCATGGGTTTTGAGGTGTTTTTATAATGAATGTTTTATGATCTTGTGTCACACATATTTATAGTTTTCATTAGGGGTAGGTTTTGAATTTATAAACCAAGGGTGGTGGTTATGTAATAACTATGGATGATGGATGCATTATAAAAAATGATGCTTTTAAAATTATAACCATTATTAGGTGGTCATGTTATAAACCATAATAGTTAAGAAGTATATCTCCCTCTAATGCTTTCAGTAAAAATTGATATATCATGAGAAAACAGAACTTCAATAGGGAGTGAACCTAGCATAGTAAGGGACATTGTCCTGTTGATAGTCTTGGGAGATATTATTGACTAGTATGATGGTTTTTTTAAGTGAACCAATTCCACTATGATAGTTTTGGAAATGATAATTGACTATATAGGAAATGATTTTATATGATTATGTGTATTTCAAATTTCATTGTTCTATGTCATGGTTAAACTCCCATAGCTCATGTTATTTTATTCCTATATGATTCATGTCATGGGAAATTCTATGCATTATTCCATGACTCAATATTATGATCATTGATAAGAAAGTTAAGGTTTAAAAATTTTGATCTCATATTCCCATACCCTCATTCTCATGTTATTCTTATGTGATCATTGATATCTCCCTTTTTTACCCTTACTAAGAATATGTGCTCACCTTATCTTATATTTATTTTTCCCATGTTATGGAGGATGGTTTTAAGTATGGTATTCCTAAGAATATTAGAATGTGTGAATATATTTATGGGTTATATTGAATATTTTTTATGAAATTATTAGATTGAGTATACAGTCTTCGAAGACACTAACCCTTTACTATATTTAGTCTTGTATTTATCAAATGTATTGAATATTTATCTAAAAATATATAATATTTCTACATTAAAACTATGGCTCACTGTAATTAAATTATTTCAACAAAAGATAAAAAATATATCATCTTTATACACATATATTAGTAAGATTATTTTCAACAAATTTGCTTAATTCCTAGAGGATAATAATAATAATAAACATGTATCACTACTCCACTTAAGACTTAAAACACTAAGGTCTCACATACTATCTCCAATATTTAATTTCATATCCACTCTTGGGATTGGAATAATATGATAAGATTCACAAATAGTCATTACATGTCACAACATTCAATGACACAATTTAAAATATAATGTTTAATATGCATAGCATCTCGTTATCTTATACCTATCATATCAAACAAATATCAAAACTCATGATCTCTATCTCAGTACTAACATACCCATTATATATACCATGTTACCCACAAATAAGACCCATAAAAGAGGTGAATTTCAAAATAATTATTATTTTCAAAGTTCAAAAATAATCTAGTAGGAATAACTCCTCAGTCATCGCTACATCACATATGACAAGGATCTCTAACCTTGTCACTCTTAACAGCCCCAACATCCCATAAACAAGATCAAAAAAATATACAGATAAAGGTATATATCATATGCATATGATCCATATCATCATTTCTTTCCTATATAATTTTACCATAATTTCACATCATTGGATATTTAAAAATATAGAGATTACAAGTTACAATGGAAAACGCTTTATAAATTAAAATTAAAAATTAATTCAATAGATTCTATGTAAAAAAATTTAAATAAGTGATCATGTAACACCATATTATTCCTTTAATTTATCCAAAACATTTCACAATTTTGGAATATTTAAATGACATTCCAACTTAAATTTATAGATAAAAATGAATTTTAAGCTGTAATAGGTATTTTATTAGTTGAAGGCCTGTAATAATTGAAATACATATTCATGAAATATCATTTTATAAATACCACATTATCCATTATATAAAAACAAATAAATCATATAGATAAAATGAAAATCCTATGTTCATGTAATGATTGATTAATGCGCACCGACTATCTATTTTGGCCAAAATAAAAAAAAATCTCATTAATTATATAATAAAAACTCATGCGCATCACATGATGATAAATAGGAAATATTAAAAATTAAACACCATATCATTTATCTCATCATGGGTAAATTTTACATTCCTAATACATGGGTTAGTGACTTCCAGATATATGTTCGACACCATGACTTGACAGACCCTATCTCACATCTATTTCACCCAAATAGTATAAAAAATGAAGACCTTTGATACAAATTTGTACCATCCCCCAATCCATGGCCACTAAATGGTGTCAGATTGTGGTTATCTACATGGCCATAAGTACTCCACCCTTATATAATAGTGGATTTGAACTATAAGTAAGGTTCAATAATGGAATGGTGGGAAGACTATACCCAAAACATCATTAGAAAAAATAATAATCAGATATAAAAATGTAAATAAAATTGTATATGGGAAAACTAGGGATGTTAAAATAATAAATATAGATATAAATTAATTTAATGATGTACACATGTCCAAACACCTACAAGAACAGTCAAAACCCAAAAATATCACAATGAAAAAATAGGCAAAACTAAAAGACTCAAAATGAAATGTCCTTAAATAAAATTATCTATTATATAAGCCCAAATCATTCATCAATTATTGTGTGGTTACCCTTTTCCAGTCCAAAATTCATAAATTGTAATTGAACAGCAATTGTGACCCAAGAAGGGTGTGACTAAAACTCAACTGAAAACCAATAATAGTGTATATAAATATATCCCATTTGAGTAAGTTCATCTAGAAGTAACATTTATATCTAATTAAAGTGATAAAAAAATAAATAAATATTCTTCATTGTTATGTGGGTTCAAAAATGAAACATGAGACCAACCACACTAACCCCAGCCAGTGCCGGATGACTCCTAGAAATAGAATGAAACAAGAAAAATATACCCATCTCATATTATAACTCACACCCAAGAAATATACCAATACAAGAACAATAGTCACACCCTTGAAAATATACCCATCTTGGAACATAAACATCACCGAAGAAAGTATACACATCCCATAACAAAGACATCACCTAGGAAATATACCAATCCCAAAAAACTAAGAGTCCTCTCAAAGGAACAACATCTCTAGAACTATAGAAAATTTTCCCTAGAAACTCTATAATGGGAACCATGCATTCAATATACAAGTAATTGGTCAACACCATTTCATAAAACAACTTTTACCAATTATTAAATTCAATTTTATTTCATGAAAAACCATTCTTAATTTCCACTCTTAACAAATGTTACACATTACTAATTCACCTCAAATCGTCTAACAATCAATCAAAATACCGTTACAAATTTTGTTACAAAAAATAACCAAAATTTAGGATGGTAATCATTAAATATTCATCATTTTCCATCTCAAAATAAATTTCACTAATTCTTATTTCATAACATAATGAGATTTTGTAAAATTAAATTCCATGAAATAAATCATGTAATTAATTAATATGTTAAATGAATGGAAATAGGGAACAGCCCCAAAATTCATACCCTAAGAGAAACTAATATGTATTAATTGAAAAATATAGACCACCTTATTTGAATGAAATAAATCTTAATCACATAGATGCAATGAATAAATCTAATCTAATGATCTAAGATCCCAAAATTAGAATCCATTAACACTATATTTGGGTAATGATAAAGAGAAAAATAAATATATGAGAAGTGAAAAATAGATCTATTTGAGGCACATATGAGATTAGAAATACTAGTAGTAATAAATCGAAATTAATAATACATTGATCCACAATGAATCAAAGAATAAGTTCCTACAAATGGAAAAATTAATCATAAAATAAATGAAGTCTTAATAACAAATGTTTAGGGAAGGAGAATGAGGGTTCAGGAGATTTTTTTACTATATAATATAACTTTTTTAATTCATTTATCATTTTATATTGTTTGGTTTCACGTTTTGGAAATTTTGTGCCCACCATGCGAACCCCACTAGAAAAATCACGGAGTCTCATTGTTGTGTTGCATGGTTTTCCAATCTACATGAGAACCAAATGAAACACTTGTGTCTTAAGATTATTTGGTTTTCATGGTTTCTAAAAGAAACAAACAAGGCTTTACAAAACATAAACCTACCATTACCCCACTCCATTATTAAAATCATGGATTGAAATAATCATGTGTTAACCATTAAACCTGTAGTACATCTCTAATGTCCAACATTCTCATTCCACTAACCCATTGATTTCTCTCAAATCCTTCCCAACTCCCCTACTGACATCAATTATAGTTTAATCCATAATAAAGAATAAACATAGGGTGATATTTTAATAATAATGAACCATACCAAAAACTAGGGGTTATAAATAACCCATTTCCATAATAAATTTATATAACTATATATAATCCTTTAAGGTGTTATCCTTTTATCAAAACCTCACTTTCATAATATTTCAATGTTTTGGATAGAACCTAACATCATAATATTTTTAGAGGATTATTATCCAAAAATAATGTGTACAGTTGAGAGAATACAAATTTTTATAGTGGAAAACATTATAACATAATAAAAAATATAAATATTTTCTAAACCCAAATCTTATGAATATTTTATAGTCTAAAGAATTAAACAACTCAAATATGAATTAGATAAAATATCCTAAGTATATTAAAGCCAAATATTATTGCTCAATATCATATATATCATATATCTAAATATCATATATATCAATCATTCTTTTATTATATAATTTGTTTTTAAGAAAATATTCTATTATATTAATCTTATTCAGCAATAAATCACCATTATTTATAGTATCATAAATGAGATAATTTCTCACCAGTATGTGCTGGGATTACTTTTGAGATTAATGTTACTTAACATTTTGAAAAAATCCCATTAATCTATAATCCTTATGGAGGCTTCAAAATCATTTTGGTAGTCATAATCCAAACAACATCGATTGTTATATCATATGATTCAATAAATGTATCTTCACTATTTTAAATTAAAAACAATTCGTGGATTTTTTAAAACAAAAAGAACCTCAACTTTGAAATAATAGAAACATAAATTGGGGTATAAAATATCGTAATATGTTTTGATTATTTCCTCTTTATACCCATTTAAAACAAGTTATTTGTATCCCCCATTTAACATGAACATATCCATATTGTTTTTAGTTACATATGACGATTCATTATTCTTATCCAATCACCTTTCCAATGATTAAATTGGTATCCCATCATCAATGTCAAAGAATATGAAATATTTGGGAATGTATATGACATGGTATCCTTCCTTTTATTATTCTTTATTAAAAAAAATTGATTTTAATAATATATATACCATGAATTATGTCATAAGTCCTCATTAAACTATATCAATAAATCATCATACACAAGATGTATGATATTTATTTTATGTTTAAAAATAATTATTTCTAAAGTCAATCCTCCTATAAATTATTTTATATACACATAGATTATATTTATTTTTTCAATCTAATCTCACATATCACCTCATTAAACTTAATGTTCCAACACATAGATACAGACTTATATCCATTAATAGATCTCTACAGCTTGTATACCTTTATAAAATAATTTTTATATGATAAAATATCATATTTCTTCATAAGAAAATCTCATAATCATATTATGTTATAATTTCTTTAATAATTTTCAAATAATTAATTATAATAATGATAGAAAATATTTATTCATCAAAAAATCTATAAATTGTATTGAAACATTTCTTTGATAATAATGATTTATTGGTAAATAATCCACCAATTGAGGATTCTTCAATAGAACTAGCTACCTGATACATTCAATTATTGGTATATTCATTGTATTATATATTTATTAACATCTTATCACATGTTGGTTGTTCTTATACATAACATTATGGGAATAATTTCCAAAGATTACTTATCACTTAAAAATTCTATTGCATTTCCCCACATTGATGAGAACCTTAAAGTGGTGTGATAATATTTTTAAACATATGTTTTATGATCAGATAACATCATATATATTATAAAAAATTATAAGTGGATTTGGTTTAGGAGGAACATGATATAGGTTCCCAAAACAGCTTTAGAGCCTATTGGGTACAAAAACTAGTCTTTTTGTCGTAATTAAGGAAACATTTGAGATATATGTGATGAAGAATTTAATGAAAATTATAAGTAATTCATTTTTTAATTGATATATGAGTACTAAATAAAGGATTAAATGATAAAAAAATTATAATATATTTAAAGATTTATTTAAAATTACCTTGTGTTGTAATTATTTCATCATTAATGATTCATTTGACTGCCCTCATTATATTATTATTTAATCATAGGATCCACGAGTAGATTCCACCTAGGAGTGATCCACATGTGATCAAAAATCTCAAAATTTCATTGTAAAATCATTGGGTACTAACATAGTAATTCATGTTAGCTTGCATCATTTATTGTTGATCATAGAAATAATATCATCCTAGAATAAATATTCTTTAGGTTCTCTTAAAGGATTCGGTTGTTGGAGGAGAATCGATGATTTTATTCTTGATAATGCTCTTAATATGTTTCACAGTTCATATTGATAGAATTATCTCAAGGTTTATAGTGAACAAAAACTAGTTAACCCTATAAAGGTAAATAATCATGTATTTATATAGCTATGTTGAGTTATTAATTACAGTTATTCCTTTAGATAATTATTTATTTCATAGAAAAGACCATTTTATATTATAAAGTATTAATAATATTCTTATTTTGATATGAGAAATTCTTGTGGAAAAATAAATATCATTTGATAAATATATAATTTTCTTTTTATTTAAATATTATGTAATATTTTATTTTGGACTTTTCCAATAAATGTATTCCATTTATCCTGTTTTTTATTTATTTATCCTTGAATAATGATTATTTATTTAATAAATAAATATTACTATATTATTCATTGATAAATATATTACATATTTTATTCACTATATATTTTGAATATATATTTATTATTATTGTGCTCACATATCTATTCTTATGAATAACTTATTGTTAAATCTGTGTGATCAAACAACCTAAATAAATATTAAACCATAAATAGGAAAAAAAATTGATTCTAACTTTTAAAATTCATAATAAAATATATCTATGATTTTAGATACACATATTGTGTGGCTGTATGTGCCTCTTTATCATTGGCATTAGTTATAAGTTTCTAAAGTCCAAGGATAGAATCTTGAAACCAGAAAAGACAACCATGGAGAAATAAAATAATGTAATAATGATATAAAACCTTATACGAATTCTCATAGTGTAATATAATTTTTTTATCATGATGTCTCTCCTCAAGGTTGTATCATATTGGTGTCACTATCCTATCTGCTTGAGGAATCATTGTTTGATTTCCAAAAATGATACTTTCTAGGGAACAACATGGCCATAAATTTAATTAGGTTGACATATTTCCATAAAAGTTATAAATATATCAACTTTAGTTAAATAAAAAAAGGAAAAATCTTTTCTCACATTATTCATTAATGAAGTATCTCTTCTGACGCACCTAATATATCCTACTTCACTGATAACATATATCCTCATTATTTTATTCAATATATAAATCTATGTGATACATGATATGTATTAATAATTAAATTAATTTATAATCTCTAATACACATATTCATGGAGATTAATATTCAAAGACATATATAAATGTGGATTTCATACTAGTATTTCATTTAATCATAATAACTTTTTCTAAAAGTTACCAAATGTGTAAACAATGAGAAAAGTATCAAAGTACTATGATTTTTCACCCCTGAAAGATGGTATTATTTAAATATTTTAAATTATATCATTATACTATAGAACATTTATTTTAGAATACAATCATTTCAATTTTAGGTTCTCAATATAACAAGGAACTAATATAAATTATCAATGTGATTGCTAATATTATGACATTATCACATACTATTTCACACATAAGACCAATCATTATATGATAATACCATTATTTATAATCAAAATAGTGAATATAGAAGATTATATAGTATATAGAATTGGTTTATAGGTTATAACTCCAAAAGAGTCACAATTGAATTAAATCTAGCTATTAACAACCTTTAATATGTTAACTATCTCATGATACACATTTTTTTCTTAGATAATTTTTTATTCAAAGGTTTTAATAAGATTTATTTTGTAGAATGTATGCTCACTATAACTTCACATCTCAAATTAAAATCCATCAATAAAGGATACATTCAATGTATGTGCTTTATCTATTTGGGTGAACTTAACCCCTTTATGATATCCACCATTGTAGTTTTTTAAAAATATAATACAAAAGTTTAATTAATAGAATACACCACTTTATGGTCATACAAATAACTTCTATAACCAAAAAAAACTTTTTCTGTATCAAAATATACTATATACTCAAACTATACTATAGAATTGGAGACAACTACTAATTTTGAACTCTTCCATCTCACAGCTCCACCAATGAGACTAAATAGATATCCTGAAAATGAATTTAGATCATTTTGATCTATCGAGAATCTAACATCATTTTAACACTTGTGACATGCTTCTCAACACCTCTCTATACTAGGAACATATCCTTATTATTCCATAGATACTTAAGGATAGCTTTAAAAGTAGACCAATTTTGTTCGAATGAATCATATTGATATCTTCCTATAATTATCAATGAATATAATACATAAATCACAGTACGTAACATGTCATGAAATATTATCCCCATCTTGTAAGCATATGGGATCAAACTCGTTCCCTCTCTTTTGTTTTTGTGTGTGAGGAATCCTTTTCATTGAAATTCATATATCATGTCACACTAGAGCCAATATCTTATTAGATTGTTCTGTAGTAAATCTATTCGGTTTATGGTCAATCTTAGTGTTGTGACTTAGTCCAATAAACCTCTCATATCAATCTTGAATGACCTCGATCCCTATAATTTTGGCTACTTCACCTATGTCCATCATGGGGAAGCACATTGTCAAAAATTCATTAACTTACTATAGATATATTAGTTTTTTCCAATAAATAATATGTCATCAACATATAATGCATATATAATAACATAATTTACACCAAACCAATTCATTACTCATGTCTCATATTCTCTCTTAATGAAGAAATATAAGTTTATAACTTCATGATGTTGAATGTTTCAAGACCTAGATGCATGCCTCTATCCAAAAACGGATCTCTAAAACTTGCATACTTTTTTTCTCAATAAAAGGTGACAAAAATAATTATTTTTGTTTCATATAGTTATCTTATTGAAGGTTCTGTTTATAGATATCAATTTTTACATCCATTTGAAAACTGCATAAACTTGTAAATATGTTATATCGAGTAGAATTATGATGAATATACACAAGGATACTACATAAAATAATTTATATTAATTTATTCCTTGAAGTTCCCTAAATCCTTTATCCACTAGTCATGATTTATTCTTTTTCAATTTACCTTCCACGTCATACTTTCTCTTGAACTGCCATTTTTACCCAATGGGAATTACACCAACTATTTCAAAAACATAAACCTAGTATTCGGTCAAATAAATGTAATATCTCTAATAATTAATTTCATCTTTCTAAATTGAATCATCTAAGATCTATACATACTCTTTGTAGGAAATTGGATAATTATTTTTAACTGAAAATGACTCACTGTATTAAGTGAATAGAATATTTTACCTTTCTGGGACCCTAACCACTCTAGTGCTCCTATACAGTACTTGTGTTTTAGGAATAACATCTTTAAAATGGAACTTGGAATTTATTTCCATAACAACTCATTTGTATCCTAACGGTAAACTATATCAAATTCTATATTCCTATCACTCTCATTTTTTAGGATATTCTCCCTCTCAAAAAAATATATTTTTTTGCAATGGTCTCCCTCATGTCTGAGGGGTCATATAATTAGTATACAATTTATACTATGGGATGGCCTATAATGATAATATTTATGCATCGAGGTGTTATTTTATTTATTAATATGGCCCTAACATGTTCCATGAAACCCCATGTTTTGTTATTGGATAATAGAAATTTATATCAATACATTAATTCATATGGAATTATCTTAACCACATTATATGGTAATCATTTTATAATGTGTGTTGTATCATGTAATACAACTCCAAAATGTACTAACAGAATATATTCACGACTCATAGTTTACCTTACCATTTCATGAATGGTATAATTTATCTTTTCACTAACACAATTACTATATTTGTTTAGAATAATTTCAAACTTTAAATTAAAAAACAATTTTCGATTTTTGGGTGTTTTCAAAACATTGGTAATTCCATCTTTATTAGGTGGGAAATTTCATATATTCATTTGGAGCAGTAGGAGGGGTTATTGAACCCTAGGTACATGGAATTATACTATAGAGGACGTAGTTTCTCTAGGTGGTCGGTGAGTAGCGAACAATGAGTGTACTGGTTTTCCACAAAGAGAAGAGAGGTAAGAGTGGATACAGTAAAGATATAGCTATCAATAGAATATCATTATGGGGTTTCTATGTTTTTGAAAACTCATGTAAAACAATCGCGATGTCATGTGACGATAGAGATAGAATTATTTTCAACGGCGTGCGAAGAGATACATCATAGAGATCCATGTATAGAAAGTCTTATTAGTTTTGGATATAAAGTTAGTTTCCTAGTTATGATGTTTGTTGGTACATATAAATGGTATGTTCATTGGTTTCTATAAAATATATATTCGGTTTTGTGGGTATTAAATTCTTCATGGGTTTCAAATTCCATTGGGTGATAAAATCTCTTCAGGTTTATTTTATACATTTTTTGACTAAAACCGCTATGATGTTGGGCTCTAACCTAAAAAATGGTATAAATGTGAAAAGTGATGGACCTATGATGATCATGATAAAGTGATGTATTTTCATCATGATTGATATTCATTGAAGGTGGAGATGATAATGATCAAGGGGATTATGGAGGATTCGGTGATGGTAGGGTTGAATATCATGAATTAGAATATATTGGCGATGAGGGAGATGTTTTTTAATTTTAATTTAGGTGGATATTATTAGAATTAAATTAAAATAAATGGAAAAAATGGCTACATGATTGGAATGATGGATCACTAGAAGAGGAAAGGCATGTATTTGTGGGGGATCACAATAGATGTTAATGTTAATGGAATATTAGAGAAGAGTTGAACAATTCTGAAAAGTATATGGAAGGGTTGTGGAAAATCATGAAAATATTCATGAGTGTATGCATTTATATTCATAATCTTCAAAGTGAATAGAGGTGGAAATTTTTAGCCACAATGGAGAATTAGAGATGCTTCCAAGATGCAGTGTCCAATAGAGTGAATGGGAGGATGTTGGGGTAGTATGTGAGTAGTAAGAATTGTGACAATGAGAGAGATTTATTTGAATATAATCAGAAGGTGATTTCATGTTTATGATAACTCACGATAAATAATGATTATGAATGAAGTGGAGATGGTGATTATGTCAATGGTGGAATGATGATGGAGATGATTTAAATCATTGAAGATGGTTTGTGATAATATATAATGATAGTGTTATGTATCAAAAGTCTTTCATGATGTTGAGATCAAGAAACATATCCTAATTCTCATGATTGGTGGTACATCATAAAGGTATGTACACGTGAGTACTGAAATTTATAATTTTGGTGTTTTTAAATGATTCATCTAAGGTGCTAATCCCTCACCATAGCAAATGGTATCAAATGTAACAATCATGGAAATATGATGATCATTATAAGAAATTGATTTTCATCTAGATAGATAATCATTGAAGGTATAGTTGATGATGATTAAGTGGATTAAAAAGGATTTGGTGTTATTATATTTGGGATCATGAAGTAAATATATTGGATTTGTGGGAGCTATTTTTAAATATTAAATATGGTGGATATTGTTGGGATTAATTTATAATTTAAAATTTGAAATTATATCTAGGTTTTGAGAAGTTATTCCACTATGTAGGACTCCACATTGATGAGTTAGGGATGTTAATCCCGTTATATAGAGTAGTAGGATGGGTTATGGCAGCCCAGGTGCACAAAAATATACTAATGTGGATGAAATTCCACAAAGAGTTTTGTGAGGAGTGAATTGTGGGTGTTCTAGTTTTCTATTAAAATAATATAGTTCAGTTCCGATTTAGTAAACATGTATCCATTGTGATATAATTGGGAAGTTGTTTTTGTGTTTTTGGTAACTCGTGAGAAGTGATGATAATGTTGTGTGATGACGGTTAGGAGATTTTTGACAATGTCATGTGAAGAGATCCATGATGGAGATATATGTTTCGAATGTCCTCTTGGATACAAAGATCAAGAGGTGTTTCCTAGTTGTGATGATTGGTGGCACATAAAAATAGAACAATCATCAGTGTCTATAATAAATTCTTTTAGGTGTGATGAGATAAAATCCTTCGAGTTTCAAAATCTCCTCCAGGTGTTAAAATGTCTTTAGGTGAATTTTATACCTTATTCGACTGATTAAATTATGACATTGGGCTCTGATACAATAATTTTTTATATATGGTGGATTTATTTGACATATAATCTCACCATATCATAGAAAGTTTCTAATGCAATGGTTAATATATTCACCACCTCTATCAAAATCGATGCTTCTTTATCTTCTTACCGAGTTGATTCACTAATTATCTAGTAAAATAATTGAATTTATCAACTGATATAGACTTATACCTCATCCTTTAAATATAAACATATGTACTTGGGTCATCATTTAAAATTATAAATTGAAAATACCCACCACTAGCTTTTAATTGAATTGTTCCACAAGCATCAGTGCATTGCAATTCTATAAAATATGTGTATCACTCACCAAATACAAAAAATTGTGGATTCCCCTTCCTGATTTATAAATAATAATGACATATTTCAACTGTTTTTAGTTCAAAAGTGTCTAAATAAGAATCATAATAAATATATTTTAGCAACTTCTCATCTACATGACCAAGATGGTGATAACCCAACTCATTGATAAATGGGATGTGTGAAATTGATTCTTTATCAACTTTTCAAAACATTTTTATCATGATTTAATAAATAAATATTATTTTTTAAATGTTTCATTCCATAACATAAGCTATATTTGTAATATTAATAACTTTTATTTCCAATCATGAAAATAAAACTGCTTATAACTAGGAAAGATATATAAATTTTGATCATTGTAAAAGTTTTTTCATAATAAAAAATCATTTGAAACAAAAATCATCCACGTTTGAAGAGAAAAATGGTAGTATATATAGCCAAAATAGTATTTATTTTTCCAATGGAATCTCTGAGATCCACCTCCCTTGTGGAAAACATATGGAATCCACCTCATTGCTACATTTGGATATAAATTTGAGAACCACAAGTTATATCCAATACCAAATGCATAGATATAATAGGATTTCACTCAATAAAAACACACATATAACATAAAAATTGGTCTTAAACAAGGCTTATTTCTCTTATAATATCCTAGATTTCCCCATCCAAAACATACCACGTTTTATTCGTTTTATTTACATTTTGACTTCCTCAATGTAACGCCCTGACCGCAAAAGCCAAGAGCTAGTGAATTATTTTATTACATTGGCATGATTATACCGAATCAAATCCCAAAGGACCAGTTAGATTGGGAATTTTGATAAAAACATTTATATAAATGATACCTAAAATAAATTGGTAAAATAAAATAAATCATAACATAAGTAAAAATTAACATCCTTGAAAGTCATTCGAAGGTTTCCTCTTCATATCCTTGGGAAATAAAATATATTAATGGTGATATCAAATGATCAGTAACTGTGTGTAAAATTGATGAAATAATGAATTGATGAGAATAATAAAAATTGAAATGTAAATTAACCATAATCCATTCAATTTAAATAACTAGATAATTCAATATCAATATGGAATGGTAAGCAGCTGAAATAACATGTCCTTTAATCATTGAATGGAAATTGAAACGCATCTATTGACATGTCCATGAAAAATATCATGGATATATAATAGATGATTCTGAATGAGGTAAATTATTTATTGTGGGACACCATGTTTCCTCGGTAAATGAAACCTTTACCAAAAATACCTTCCACAAGATGATTTAGCATACCGAGTAAAACCCCATTTAATCTTCCAAACTGATGTGTCTCGTGAGACAACCGATGCATTGAGGGGATATATATAAACAATCCCCAAAAGTGTTGTACCTATACAAATCATTCCTCATATATAAAATAATAAATTTAACAATGTTATTTATCAAATATATGTATTTAATAAAATATATATAATTACAATAATTATCATCTTAATCAAATAACTATCAAAGTGAGAATCATTTGTAAAATGGTATATGATTTAGGAAATAATATTATCCACTGAATGAGAATATGTATATTTGAGGAAAAGTTAATATATAATTAAAATTATAATAAGAAACTTGTTATTTCAATATAAATTTAACAATCACAAAAAAAATTATATTTTAATGTAATCATTAATCACATTCTTGATGAAAATAATAATTAATCATTCCAAAGTGTCACATACAACTTTGATACATTTTTAATCATAATCACCTTGAAATAATGAAATTAAATAAAACTTATAATGTCATTGGAATAATTATATTAATGATATAACATGTAAAATGTTACTATGCAGACCATATAAAAGCTAAATTATGCATAACAACAAATAATTGTCAATGGAATGTAAACTGAGACAAAATCCCTTAGCTTTTGATTCCTTTTATGTGAATGGTATTTAACATATTGTATTTTTTTAATATGGTTAATAAATTCATAATGAACAATATTAATGAATATAATATCAAATATTTTCTTCTTATAATATCTTGTTACCCATTTAATAAAATCATTCATTATTTTCACTATTTTGTGTGTGAATTGCCTAGTTTATCAAGTGTATTTTCACTCATTAATTATTGTTCTTATTAATTAGATCATGGTTTAATCATCTCAAACAACTATAATATTATTGAAATAACATATATATTCAATTTATATGCATTTATAATTATCATTAATGTTTTCATATTGGAAATGAAATTTCCATTCATGGAGACAGTAGGTTTTACCTACGCCTGAACTCTACATTCATTTCTATATCATATTTTAAAATATTGATAAGTAAATGAAATATAATCACATATATATATATGTGTATATTATAAATATAATAACACCTATATTTATTATATGTTACATTGGTTTAATAAAAAATTCTGTATACATTCCATGTATAGCGTGAATGAATCACAACGCTTTTAGTGGTAGTGGTCCACACTTCCACAAACGATGCTATCGTATTCCCAAAAAATCGGTTCTATAAAGTTATGTGTTATAAAAGAATTATAAAAGTATAAATACAATATTAATATCATATATAAACTATTAAAACACATTTTACATCATAATACCCAACCATGAGTGGTGGTAATGGTAAAATGAACAACTTATTTTCATGAGGTGGTAGTTCATCGTACACATAAACGATAAGTTTGTTACCCACTAGATGGAAGTGTGTTTAAGTGTAGGTATAAACCATATAATATAATACTATCAGTATATTTAGGATAATTAATTTTTTTTAAATCATGGAATTATAATAATTGAAGGATTGAAGAAAAATAATAAAACTAAAGAGCAAGTGGAAGGATATTAGCTCTTATTCAGGTAACACCTAATGGTTTACACAAAAGCGAATCCTTGAATGGATTCTGAAAAAGGTGAGTCTTATAGGTTTACTAAAGTTATTTTTACGATCATTATGGGTAGATAATGGATGATCCAATGTGACTTGAGAGTTTTGAGGAAGTGGGAGGGATGAGTTTCTTTTTATGGAGGAGGAGGAGTGGGATTCTCATAAACTTTGGAAAAGGAAATTCCACCCAAAATTTTCCTATGATAAGTGGCCAAAACAAGGGTTATAATTCAAAAAAATTGGTGATAGGGTCTAAAAATGGGAATAAAAATCGTTTTTAACAGTTTTTTGAGGTTTTTTTGGCTATTAATATAAAGGTTTAGTCCCTTTTTAAGATTATTTTTCTCTTAATCATTGTAAATAATATTAAAGACTTTCACTAATATTTTTTGTCAAAAAATAAGTTTAACTTATTAAACATTGTAAAATATTATAATTACAGATAGGGAATCCATTTTTCAAAATTCCATTCACATTAGTGGAATAAATTAATGTAAAATTAATCGTGTAAACTGGATTACAATGTGAGTATTTAAAGTAAAAATGTTCAAAAGATTTGTAAGTTTTTATATTTAATTTCAAAGTGAAATTGATTCCAATTACCTAAATTGGATTAATTTATTTATAATTTATCTCATTAATATTTATTACTAGTATAGAATATAATTTTACCTTATAGAAAAATTATACAAAAATTTAGTTTTGAATTAAAATTCAGTTTTTTGACAATTCATCAAAAAATGAACTTTCACATAAAAATACCAAAAACACAGAATAAGATACTTTTTATGTTTCTTTTTAAAATATAATTTTTATATTGAAAAAAATAAATGATAAGTTTTCGAAAACATTTATTTGAAGTAGTTTCTCCATTAAAAGGTTGAAAAACTACCTTTATAAAAATATAGTTTTCATGTGTAAAATTATTATTTTTTATATTATCCCTAATAAATATATTGAATGAATGTGAAAATATTTTATTGGATATATAATATATAAATATACTTTATAAAGTCTCTAAAAGTTTTATAATTATATTGAATATGAAAAATTTGAAAAAATTATCTTCGGTTTATATTGGGTGTTTTGTGTATTGTAAAGCTATAAAAAATTAAATATATTCTAAAAGGAAAATATTGTAATTTAATGGGGTTATTAATTATTATCACTTACATAAATTTCTTCCTTGAAATTTAAGTAGTATTAGTTTAAAATATGAGGGTAGTTCTCCTTAATAAAATCTTATAGTTCCCATTTTCATTTTTCCATTTTGTGGATTCTTCAGAGTACCTATACTATACTAGTCATTCGATTTGGAAATACTTTCTCTCTATTATCGAAAAATTAGATAATCTCTTCACAATATGAAATTTTATATTCAAACACTATTTCATCAGAGATAAGAACATGCATTGGGTCATCCATGTACTTTTATAGCATAGATATATGTAACCCATTGTGCAACTTTTATAGATTTAAAGGTTTTTCAAAATGAAATGTGACAACTCTAACACTTTCAATATTATCAATGGGTTTGATGTACCTAGGAATCAGTTCACCTTTCTTAATGAACCTTATAACAACCTTCCATAGAGATAAATTCAACAAAACATGATATCATACATGGAACACTCAATTTTCCTCTTATTATTTGCATAAATTTTTAGCCTACTTTGTGTTTCCATAATATGGGCTTGAATAGATTTTACCATAGCTATTGTTTATTCAAAAAGTTCTTGGCCTATGAGTTTCCTTTCACCTACGTCATCTAAGTAAGTTGGAGTATGACATCTTTCACTGTATAATGATTCATATGGAACCATTTGAATACTCAATTGAAAACTATTATTATAGGTAAACTATACCAAAGGTAAGTAATAATCCCATAAACCTTGTAAGTCCGCCAACCATGAAATCAACATGTCCTCCATCAGTTGAATTGTTCTTTCATACTATCCATCAGTTTGAGGATGGTTGGTAGTGATCTAATGAACTCATTCTCAAGAGCCTTATGAAGAATTTTCTAGAATTTTGATGTAATGTGGGGATCTCAATCAGAAATAATTGATATAGGTTCACCATAATGATTTGTAAATATATTAATATAGAGATTTTTTAGGTTCTCAAGAGGAAGGTGTTCTCTAAAATCAAGGAAATGTGTATATTTGTTTAGGCAGTCAATGATAAGACATATTTCATCATTATTTCTATGTGTATTTGGTATTTAGAGAACAAAGTCCATTGTAATTTACACCCATTTACACATAGAAATATGAGGTTGTGGGACTCCTTTAGGATGTTGCCTCACAGTTTTAACTTATTGACAAACCAAACATCTAGACACATAATCTTCAATTTCCAGCTTCTTTTTATCCCACCAAAAATGATCCTTCATGTACCTATACTTATTTTTGATACTAGGGTGTGTATTGAAATTTGAGCTATGATACAAATTCAACAATTCCCTTTTTATCTCGGGTATATATGTAACACATTCTCTTTCCAAATTTTAGAAAACCATCACCACAAACAAAGTCTTATAATTTTCCATCTTTCACATATTAATTTTTCTTCTGAAAGTTATCATCATCATATTGAGAATTATTTATCCACCATAATATAGATAGTTTTTCAATCATTTGAAAAATGATTGATGTATAACCTTATTTAAAAATTCATGTATCCCTGAATTTTGTATCCTTTTCCATCCAAATTTGGGTTAGAACTCCATGATCCTTTATACCTAATGTATATGATACCATTTTTCAAATCCCTAGGCAGTAGTTTATTGAGTAGAAATAATCCCATTATAGCTCATTCCATCACATTTCCCTCCTTTTAATCTCTTCCTTAGAGAATATGAATTTCATCCTTTCATGATCCATTTATATCTCACATCTTTCTCCATAGAAATAATGTCTCCATATTTTGAAAGAAAAGATGAAAACCTCTAACTCCAGATCCTAGGAGTGGTAGTTCTATTCATGAGTCATTAATTTCATTGATTCATATGAAATTACTATATCATTATGAATTATTATGAAACACATTCCCATCTTCAATGTACCACTATATATGAAAAAACCCATCACTCCCATATGGTGGTGTCAAAATTAGAGAATTGACTAATATTCTATTTAGTTCATCAAGGAATTATTTATATTCCTTTATCCTAACAATCTTAAACCCTTTCTGTGTATGTTTTTTTTAACGGGTTATTCAATCATGCAACATTATAAGGGAATCCCTGATAGTAACCTTCCAAACCAATGAAACTATGTATATCGGTTAGGTTTTTTGTTGTAGGTCATTCTCTGATTTTCTTTTTATTGGAAAGATCAATTGTTATTCCATCCATAGAGAAAATAAAACCAATAAAAGAAATTTCTTGAAGTCATAAATCACACTTACTAAATTACCCATATAACTCTTCCCTTTTAAGGGTCTTAAAATTTTTCCACAACTGACTATAGTGGTCCTTATAAAATTTTGAATACACAAGAATATCAATAATGAATACTACCACAACATCATCCATGTATTCCTTGAATACCCTATTCATTTGGTTCCTAAAAACAAATGCTATATTAGTCAATAAAAATGTAATTACTCTAAACTCATACTTTCCATATCAAATCAGAAACATTGTCTTTAGAATTTCTTCTTTCTTCACACATAATTAGAGATACCCAGAATGAAGATCTATCTCTAAAAAATATTGTACTCTTTATAGTTGATCAAATAGATCATTAATTTGAGATAGAGGATACATTTTCTTTATTGTAATATAATTGATTCCCATATAATCAATGAAGAGCCTCATGGTTCCATTGTTCTTATTAAAAAAGAGAACTTTAGATCTCCATAGTTAAATACTTGGCTGAATAAATCCCTTATTACCCGAATTCTCAAGTTTTTTCATCAAATTCACTAATTCGACAGTGTACACTCTCTAGGAATTGTTTGATATTGGACTTGAATCAAGAATTAAATCTAGGGAATATTAAAATTTACTATCTAGGATATGTTTAAGAAATTTCTTAAGAAATAAATCAATGTATTCTAGCACAACAGGTACATCCTCAATTAGAAGACTACCTTCTTCATCATTTGTTGTTGTTTTATCTTCTTACCCAATTATTTCATTTAGTAGATCAACTATGGGTGGATCTAGATAATAATCATGTGACTAATATTCTTCTATAAATATGAGGTATTCTATATCAACCCCACAAATAGTAATTTCCTTCATCTTGAAATAAATTTGGGCATCATATTTTGAGATCTATTCTACACTAAGGATTATATCAAAGTCATTGATAGGTACGATAACAATTTCAAAAATTAAAGCACATTTATGTGTCATAATCAGGACATCCAAACACATCTTTTTTTGAAATGAGACTTACCTTAGATGATTTGACTAAATCATATATTTTTAAATCAAATGGTGAATATATTATTTTCTAATGAATTTGGGTAGATATAATACAGTTTGATGATATTGAATCAAATAGGTCATTGGATAAATTTGTATATAGGATTAACGTACCTACCACCACCAAATTTTTTATTTCTACCACAATTTTAGTGATCACATAAGCTTTTCCATCACCAATTGGCCACTTGTATGGTAGATTACCTTGATTATTGGGGAATTAGTTTGAAAAATTTCCCATTTTCGTGTAGATATAATAATAAATAGTAGTGTTTTCCTTATTCCCCTCACATTATTTATCATGATGACACCTTTCTCTACACGAAGAAAACTCTATTTACCTTCAATAATTTTCCATGTGGACTCTTTACAAAGATTCCACAAGATATAAATTGATCAATGTTCATCTTTATTATAGATGTATTCCCTTTTCATTGTTCTCAAAAGATATCTTCGTCTCTTAGTTTCCTATGAATATTTTGGATCTCAAGAATTAATTCTCCTTCTTTATGAAACATAAAAATATTTACTTATATGATGAAAATTTCTCAGATACAATTTCCATTTGTACCATTTATCTTCATACCTTCAAATAAGTCATCAATATTTGACTCTATATTTACTATGAAATCAATATCATACCTAGATATCCTTCTAATGGTGGATTCATAATCTTAAACACTTTCTTCTTCCTTTTAATTTAAGCTAAGGAACTTTCTCTTCATCTCCATTTGTTGATCATGAGGTCACTTTTTATAAAATAATTCATCCTTAAAATCCTTCATTGCATGAGTTCTATTTCTTATTCTACACTAGTATTCTAGATTAAGGACCACCATTAATTATCATAACTTTGGCACAATGTAATTTAATTGGATCCTTTTCCATTTTACAATATCTCATGGTTGTAAATGTCTTCTCGAGTGACTTAATTCATTTCTCATCTACAATTGGATTTATAGAACCACTAAACGAAGGGGTTTTCTATTTCATAATGTGATATAGAATAGGATATTCTCACTGTGTAATAGGTTTCAACATTATAGAATTTTTTTTCATTACCTAATTAATCTACCATAGAATAGCCCTAATTTACTATGTTACAATACAAGCTATATTGGCTTCTTCAACAGGATAATCTCTACATTTTCCTAGAGTATTGATACCACTCATCCTTCCATGTTCCATTTCTCAAAAATGTAATGGATTAAATTATCTCAAAATTTAATAATATATATTTCAAAATATTTCATACGAAATAACATAAATTTATGAATTGTAAATCTTAGAATCATAAAAATTTGTTTCTTTGGTGACTTTATTAATTTTAAATCCTTCGTAATGGTTTGTAAAGAAAGTGTGAACAATCATATATGTATCCCACAAAAGTTTCAAACAAGGTGTTCAATAAGGTTGGTTGTTGTTTACTAGGTTATGAAGAGTCAATCCCAACACACCTTGTTGGATTTGTTACTCATAGGTACATTTGGTCTAGAACCACGTCCACTAGTAGTATCTGGACAATGATGTATTTCAAGGAATACCTCGATAATATCTACCTTACCAGAATTATAAGATATTATTCTATATTAATCATCAAATTATATCTTAGGTTTATGCTCCCAAACCTATTCATTCTAAATATATTTTTCATGTTTTCTGTTAATCTTCCTCTGATACCAACTTTATTGCCCAAACCCCAGATGTCAGAAGCTAGTGTATTATTTCCATACAATTGCATGATTACAAAGAATTTGATCCTAAAGGACCAGTTTGTTTAGAAGGTTTAGGGATTCAGATTACATACATGATACCCAAAATATAGAGGTAAAATAAAATAAAACATAATAAAAGTAAATTTGCTTCATCCTTGAAACTCATTAGAAGGATTCCTCTTCATAACATGGGGAAATTAAAACAAAATATGGGTGAGCTTAAGTTCTCAGTAAATACAAGTAAAAGGGATTAAATAATGAATTGTTGATAATAATCGATATTAATAGGTAAATAAATGATACTAAATTCCTTTAAAATAACTAGATAAAGTGATATCTATATAGCAAGGTAATAAAATGAAGAAAAAATCCATTTAATCATTGAACTAAAAATGAAATGCATCCAAAAATATGTTAAAAAAATATGTTGTGTAAATAAAACTGAGATTGAATAAGGGAAATTATTAATTATTACATTCTATGATTCATAGGTATATAAGACCATTACTGTTGAGACCTTTCACAAGATGGTATAACATATTAGGTAACAACCCATCTAGTTTGGCCAACTGATACATCCCATGAGACAACTGATGCATCGAGGGGATATCTATAATTGGGCCCCAACCACATCCTACCTATCTAAATAATTCATAATATATTTAATAATTTATTTAACAACGACCTTATAAAATATCCATATTTAATAAAAGATACATATTTATTAGTAATTCTCTAGTAAATCAAATCAGTGTCAAAGTGAACACCGTATGAATAATGGTATATGATTTATACAACAACAATATCCACTGCATGAGAATATGGATATTTAAGAAAATGTAATGTAACAAAAAAATTATCATAAGAATCCTATTATTTCAGGATAAATTTAACAATCACAAACAAAATTGATATTTCATGGTAATCATTAAACACATTCTTGAGTAAAATAAATTATAAACATTCCAAAGTGTCCCATACCAATTTGAAACTTTTGAAATCATAATCCCCTTAAAGTATTAATGTTAAATAAAACATATAATATCATTATAATAAGTATATTATTGATATGGAACACAAAATGGTATTATACTCACCATATAAAAGGGGATTGGTCTATAGAAACAAATAAGTCTCAATGGAATATAATTTGAGATAAAATACCTTACAGTGAATTTACTTCTATGTGAATGGAAATTAACCTCTTGTATAATGGTTTTAACCATGTTAATAACTATTTATAGAAACATATTCATGTTTATAATATTATATATTATGTTTTTATAATATATTATTACTCGTTTAATAATAATCTTTAATTATTTTTACTATTTTGGGTGTTAATTGCCTGGTTGGTTGTGTATGTTTTAACTTGTTACTTATTGTTACTATTAATTAGATCATGGTTTCACCATCTATATAATTTAAAAAATTATTTAGAGATCATATATATATTCATTATATATTCATTGATAATAATTCATCATGTTTTAAGAGAGGAATTGAAATTCATCGTTCATGGAGAAGGTTGGTCGTACGTACCTATGAACAAAACTTTCATTTCTTTCACATATTTTAAAAGAATGAAAAAATGATATGTGTGTGTGTATGATTATCATAGTCATATTATAATATATTTTACATATATTTTACATAGTTTTATTAAAACTATCCTTTATACATTCCAAGTATTGAGTGAACAAATCACATAGCTTTGAGAGAGTGATAGTCCAATCCTTCATAAACAATGTTATTGTATTCCCAAAATTTATAGAGAATAAAGGTATGATATAAAATTAATTAAATAATTAAAAATACATTATAAATATTAAATATTAAATATTTTAATTTATTTTCAATCATAATTCCCAACCATGTGAGGTGGTAAAAAATAAAAACCAACTTTTTTTATGTGGTTGTAGTTTGTCTTCCACATAAATGTAAAATTTTTTACCCATTAGATAGAAATGTTTTTAATTTTAGTTAGAAAAATAGACATAAAAAATCATAGAATATTTATTATACTTATGTTTTTATATAAATATCTAATGTTGATAATTAAAGAAGTACATAAGGAGAAAAATAAAGAGCCTGAGAAAGGATGTTAACTCTTATTCAGGTTACCCTTTTTAGTTTGCACCAAAGGGATTCCTTGGATAAATTTATAACCAAGGTAAGTATTATTGTTTTAGGAGATGGATTTTTAAGATCTATTTTTTTAGATATCAGGAGATTAAATGTTTCATGAGGTGTGTGAGGAAGTGGGAGGGGTGAGTGCCTTTTTAAAGAGGCGGGTTAGTGGCATTCTTTTAATTTTTTGGAAAAATGAATTCGAGGCATGGTTTTAGAATGAAAAGTGGCTCCAATAAAAGTCCATAGTATATAAACGGGAGTATAGGGTTACCATATGGCTAAAAAAATCTTTTGGACAAGTTTCTATTTCATTTATCATATTAAGATTAAGGGTTAGTCCCTTGTTTTGCTATTTTTTCTCTTAATCGTTATAAATAATTTTAAATACATTTATGAATATATTTGCTTAAAACCAAGTTAACATTATAATAAATTATATATAATGTTGGATACAAATATAAAATCCATTTTTTAAAATTCAAATAACAGAATTGGCACCAATTAATTTCAAATTAGTCATGCTAACGGAATGACAATGCGGGTTTTTAATATAAATAATGATAAAATGTTTACTATGTTTTTATATTCAATTTCAATGTGAAATAAAATAAAATTAACTAAATTGGATTAATTTATATAATATTTGCCTAACTAATCTTTAATACTAATAAAAAATATAATTTGTCCATATAAATAAATTAAAAAATGTATTTTGTATTATTCATAAAAAAAATGGAACATCAAATAATAATAACAAAAATTCCCCCTAAGATAATTTTTTAGTTAATATTTCAATGATAATGTATATTTTCACATAACAAATTCATAAAATTCCCCAAAATTTGATTTAAAATAGGTTTTCTATTAAAATGATGCAGAAATACCATTAAAAATATAGTACTTTAAGCATAAAATATTGTTTGATTTTATCTTATGCATATCAAATATATTTAATGAATTTAAAAATATTTTTTTGGACATATAATATATAAATTTTCTATAGAAACTCCTTTAATGTGATATAAGTTTATTGACTATGAAAAAAGTTCCCATATAGTGTTTTTTTTAAATCGGTTGTTTTGTGTATTGAAAAGCTATCAAAAAAATTAAATTTATTCTAGAAGGAAAATATAGTAATGTATTGGGGTGATAAATTCTTCTTGGATGGCGATGATCATAATAATTAGATGTAGGATCAATCTTTGGGATCTTTTCCTTGATCATTCATTCCTTATTCACTATAAGGAAGGTGGAATTTTCATTCCACAAGTACTTTTCCACTTGGGGAAGCATGTTTAGAAATTTTGAAAGAGTCTTATGACTATTTCTCATATTATCATTATTGATGAAATTTGGATAATATATTAGTATTGAGGATAGAAAGATATTTTTTTAGATCATAATGGATTTAAAATCATAAGATAAAAAATTTATCTATACATCCAATCATCATGACTTCATAATTTTCCATCCAACACTGAGTCTCCAAGCTTTCACATGAATAGTGAAAGGGATATCTCCTATGTCACCTGCCTTTACATCTCTTTATAATGATCATAAAGGTGAAACATGGTGTCATAAAAACCTATATCATTTTGTTTCTTTAAAATTTCACTAAACATGGACAATAGATTTATACATTGGAAATATTTGGAATCATCCACATATTTTTGGTAGAGATATACTTCATCGTTACTAGTCATTTATAATGTGACTCAAGAACTTTTCCTTATATCATTTATTATTTCCATTCACAACATAGTATAACCCTTAATGTAATTTTTAATTCTAATAAATATATTTTGGGAAAATGTTATCCCTCAATAGTATGGATAATAGTGATATAGTTTAATTCATGTAGCTAACTATATCTAAAATAAATAAGAATTAAATTTTTTACATTATCAATATTTTAAAATTAAATAATAATAATTATATTATTAGCTTATTAAACTCCCCTATTTTTTTAAAACTCCAATACCCCTCTCCATTTTTTTCATAATATCCTATCACATGGATATTCTAGTGGAAATAGTCTATATAACCCTTCTCAAAACCCATACGGATGATTGAGAAGTTATTCAATGTTATTTAGTAATAAATATTTTTCTATGTTCCTTAACTAAAAGATCATTTATCCCTTGAGTATACTCGGCAATCCATAAAAATTGGATCAATATTTTCACAAATAATTCCTACTAGTTGCACTATGTCTCATGTACGTATTAAACTCTTCATGAAATCTAGGTTAAGTCAACCTACAACTCAAGTTTGAAATTACTCGATTATTGAAAGAATCCCAATGAAGGTTGGTCAAAAACATTGAACTATGGATTTATGTTAACCCAATTAGTGGAAGACAATAATGAATTCATATTTAAATTTTATGAATTTTTATCCTCACACATAAATGTCCACTTTTATATTAATATATCCTTGTTAAAAAAAAATTGATTTTATTTATGTGATAAACCATGACCTATAAAATATTTATGTGATATACCCTGACCTATAAAAAAATATGCATATAGTAATTTTTTAAATTTAATCATTCTATCTTGATAATTCATTAATGTATGTTATCATAACAAATCTTCCTTAAAAATTTGACCATGAAACTTGATTGAAATAAAATAATAACATTGGTGTGATCAAGAGCTTTTATATTAATTATTTTATCTTGAAGATGAAAAACTAACCCTCAAACCTAAGGGGGGAATATAAACTATAACTTGGTTCATGTTATTGTATTCTACTTTTTCTCCCACAAACCTCCAAGATTAGTTTCACCTCAGAACTGAACTTGAACCACCTCCACTCACGAAGGATCTCCATCCAATAAAAAATCTTTAATTACATGCAGGTGAGCTGAATCAAAGTATTGGTTTAAAGGTTTTATATAAATGAAAATGTTGGAAAGAGGGGACCTTACATGATGACAATAAGGGATGACACATAAGCAATCATTTAATTTAATAATGAAAATAAATTAATAATAACATATCTGTTTCACAAGTATATTCTAGCCACATGATCACCACTGCATATATGATAAATAAATGTATCAAATATAACTATATGTCACATAAATTTATTATTAAGTTTATATAATACACCATGAATTAGTAGAATTAATTATTTGACTAACTAATTAATTAAAATTTTCTAAATTCCAACCTAAAAATTATATAAATTTCCATCATCCATAATTTCAAATAAATTAAATAATCTTAATATATTTAAAATTAATAAATTACATATCATATTTTTGTGGAAACAACTTATTCCTATCTGAACTACTCTACATGGTCATTGTATTGTGTATTCATATGGAATTCATCATATATTTTAAAGCTTTTAATTTCAATGCATATATTTTCAAAAAATTATGCATGTTTATATATAAACTGTATATCATGTGATGCTATTAAGGTATATAGAATACCCTATAATTAAATACTATATGCATTTTTATGTTTTTATTTTTGCATGTTAATTATTTTAATATATAATTAACAATCCTGTGAAATTGTATGTATTATCAAAAAATTATGCAAATAAGCATGTTATAGCAGCTTAATTATATCTTATAATTAATTTCCACATAAAATTAATCAAACTAGGTATAATATAATACATGGAATATACTTTGTCTATACTATATGTAATCTCTTTTAACCCATGTCAATCATACTTGATTGCACTATGATCCATTGAATAATTTTACTCTTACACCATGATAATAAACTACTTTTTTATTATAAAATACAAATTTAATAAAAAATTAAACATCATGACTAATTCAAATATTTTGTATTTATCACTGTTATAAAGATCTATTTTACTTGTTTTAGTGATTTCATTATAGGACGAGGTGATTTGGAGGCTTAGAAATGATGCATAAGGGAAATGAGCTAAATTTCATGGAATCACATGGTCAAATGTCCATTGTATTACATATTCAATGAGATTTTTGGTCCAAATGCGATTATACATTTAAATATGATCTAAGAATATATGGGCTACAACTCATCTCATGATAGTCTATCCCAATTCGGCCATCTGTTTTCACATCTAAACTGATGTCTCCAGGGGACTGAATCTGTACAAATTCAAAAGTTAGGATCATTATTTGGATAATATCTCTTAATAAAGACGTACGATGGCTGAAAAATTTGAAATTGAGTGAGTAAATATGTCTAATAACAAATCTTATCTTATTTCCATGTTAGGATATGGCCTTTTACTTTTCCAAAATTGAGATAAATGTGGTATAACAAAAACTCTGTGGCCAAAACCACACCCCAATCTAGCTATTAAAAAACTCTATGGGAAACTCATTTGGATTTTCGAACAATGAGGGATGTTCTTACATTTTGGAGTACCATTAGATTCCTCTCATCCACTTATATTTTCAGGATCTCCCAATTTTCATAGGGAAGTCTGAAATGACAAAGTAGATTCACCCGACATTCCTCCTCCTCTCAATGTTGTTCTAAACAGTTAGAATTATTTGGGAGGGAGATACACATATTGTAAAGGGAGTTATGGCACATGTACATCAATTGGATTAATTTATTTGTGGTTTGAAAACATTTACTTTAGAATTATCTTACTTGGATTTGTGTTTAAATTCATTGTTTGATTACACCAAATGTAATACTCTTTACTTTTAACTAATCAATGTGATTTGTTTAGTGCATGAATTGTGTTGTTAGGATTATCCAACACAAGAGTCCTTTTTACCCACTTATTTGAGATTTAAATTTTTATTGGAAATTTGTATACGATGAAAAATATCTAGACCTTATCTATATTTTTTTTATATAAGGTTTTGGTTCAACATGTGTTGATATTAAGTCTTGGAAAGTAATTGGGATTCTGATTAATTTCAACCAAATACATACATAAAACCAAAATTAAACTCTAAGTGAGATGAATTTTATATATTTGTAGTAAACTAAAAATGAACCCTTTATCTCATATTTTCCCTAATCCACTTTTTTTTCAACTATTATACTATTTAAATTAAATTATTTTCTTAACACTATTTTCAACCCCCCCCCCCAACTTTTAGTACTTTTTTAATGAATAAATACACAGTATAAACATATCAAAGATCCTTGAGAGATGACCTAGGATCTACATTATTCTATAGAATAATCATTGAATAATAATCAATTTCCTATGTCACAACAACACATTAATATTTAGGAAATATTTAGTGGAGTACATTTTTTTCTACTTGGTGTTATTTCTAATTTTTTGTTAATTTTTTGAAATTTTATTTGTTTAATATTATGACTTTATATATATTTTGGTGTTTTGATTTTTTTATTATGTAGGTTTTATGCATGATGTGTTCTACTCAGAGATATTTTCCACCTTTCGAACCCAAACCAGATAGGATCCTATGTTAACAACCTCAAGACACGCAAGAAAATACTTTGAAGGAGGGCACACCACATCTTTCTAGTTTTCTAAACCCTTATTCACTTAGAACAAAATTAGAAACTAAATTAGGAGGTATAACACAGATGAAAACAATCAAACATTGAAAATATAACCTCGTCTGATGTTGATATCCAACCCACCTATATTCAAATTCAAGAGGATGAACCTAATTTTCAACTAAAATAGTGTTTAATTCACTTATTACCAAGCTTACATGGACTCTCAATTGAAGGTCCACATAAGCATTTAAAATAATTTGACAGTGTGTATTCAATATTAAAACAGTGAAATGTGGATTAAGAACAAGTAATTCATAGGTTATTCCCATTATCATTAAATAAAATTTCAAAAATATTGTCTTGTTTATGTTAATTCTCCAATTAGAGGTTTATCGGAAATGAAATTCCTTTTTCTAGAAAAATATTTCCCATCCTCTTGAACAGAAATAATAAATAAATAAATCTATGGGATAATATAATCTCAAGGGGAAACACTTCCTGAATATTGGGAAATATTTAAAAGGATTTGTTATTGTTTCCTACACCACCAAATAAGTGATCAATTTTTAATTTAGTATTGTTGTGAAGGTTTAATTACTATTCGTTGAGACATGGTTAATACTACTTTAGGTGGTGTTTTAGTTGATAAAACCCCAATTTTTTAAGGAAACTCTTTGAGAACATGGCACATTTCACTCAAAAATTAGGTCCAAAGTCAACTGTACCCATTCAATGTGTCCAGGAGGTAAAAATCGCTAAATTCGGGAAGAAGGTGGACACAAATTTGGAGTAGGTAAGTACCCTTATTCAATAACTTTCTCTACACCAAGGTAAATCCCAATCTCCTCCTCCCATTAATTATGGTATATGTTCTTTATACACCCACTACACTGACTAATGTTATCAATTACGAGAAAAATATGAGATTTTTGAGAAATCATTCTAGGACACCCCTATAACCAAACATTTAGGAAACAACCACACTATCCATCTAACTGTGGGTGGAAAGACAAAAAAACCTATAGGAAAGGGGTTATTCATACCAACCTAAATAACCATGGACCCATCTATGGTATAGTATTCATCCACCACCACCCAAAAATCCTCAACCTCCCCAAATGCCTTTACAAAAAAAACCCTCCAAATGGGAATCCTAACCAAGAAGACATGATGAAACAAATGTCTATAAAAAAATACTCAATTCAAAAAACCATCAGAGATACCATACGAAACCTAAATACCCAATTAGTCAAACATTATAACTCAGTGGGGGAAATTCAAACTCATGGGTCGGATAAACTACCCTCTCAACCAATATTCTACCATAGGGAAAAGGGAAATGTCAATTCCATCACCCATAAGAGTGTAATACAATTAAAATCCAAATGAATCCTCCCTTAGAGTCATCCCATCCAAAGAAACAACCATCCCAACCACTAAAAATGGTCTTAGAGCAGAAAATCCTAGTCTTGAGAAAAATACAGCCAAAGGAAATAGTGTTTCTATTGATGAGAAACTTAGACCACACAGTCCTCTTTAATTTCCACAAAGGTCCTCACATCCATGAAAAAAAAGATTCTAAAATTGATAAATAAATATTGGAAATTAAAAAAACAGGTTAATATTCCATTGATTGATGTTGTGAAGCCAATTCAATGATACACAAAGTTTCTAAAGGAAATTTGTACACATCAATGGTGGCATTGAGGTGATTAGAAGGTGATATTGGGGAGGAAAATCCCAACATTCATAGAGAAATCACTTCCACAAAATTCAATGATCTAAGAAAATTCTCTATTCTATATACCATAGTGGAGTATACCTTTACAAATGTTATTCTTGATTTGGGTTCTTCTATAAATTTGATACCTCACTCTATTTACTCTCCATTATTGGTTTTGTAACTGAAGACCACATGAATTTTTATTTAAATATAAAACCGAAGTACAGTATATGCTACTGCTATGTTAGATTATTTTTTGGTTTGGGAATGTATTTTAATTTTTCAGACCAATTTTTATGATCTTAAAATGGAAGATGATAGGGTGAATGGAAATTCCCCAATTAAATTGGGAAAATAAATAATGAAAACTACCAAAACTATAATTAATGTCCACAATGGTATATTATCTATGGATTTTGGTGGTGACATTGTCCAATTCAACATCCTAGATTCCATGAAGAACCCCTCCGAAGAACATTTCTCTCTCTATATATTAATTTGATTATACTCCCTTCCTCCATAGAATCTTCTTTTCTCTCCCCTGTTCCAATTATCGTGTATTATAAATTTATTGAAATACAAAGAAATTAATAATTCATATAATTTTGTACCGATATTGAAAAATGTCAAGCATGTTTTTTAATTAATAATTTCTTGAAGACTATGGATCCCATTACTATTGATTATAATACCACGATTGTAAAATATCATTCCACGTCTGTGGATGTTAACATTGATGAGTTAGATGAGATCATTGACCTCCCACTATCACACCCACTCCCATCAATCCAAAATCCACCAGAAGTTTAACTGAAACAACTACCACAAAATTTAATATATTCATATATTTGGAAGAGAAATAATTTTTCAATCATCATTTCTAGTTAATTACCTCCAAATAATGAATTTCAATTACTTTAACTTTCGAGTGATTATAAAAAAGATTTAGGATGGACATTTTCTAACATTCCTAGTATTTCCCCTTTAATTTTCATACATCATATATTTTTAAATGATGAGGCTATATTAGTGAGCCAGGCATAATGTCGACTGAAGCCAACCCTCTTAGATATTTTTAAAAAGTAGGTAACAAAATTATTTTCTACTAGAATCATTTACCCCATATTTGACATCCAATGGGTTATTCCATTTCAAGTTGTTCCTAAAAATACTAGTCTTACGGTAATTAGAAAATGAAAATAATGAATTTGTTCTAACTCATGTTAATAATACATGGTGTGTCTATATATAATATCACAAACTAAGCCAACACACTAATAATGGCCATTTTTCAATGACGTTCATTTCATAGATGCTAGAGTGTCTAATGAGTAAGTCCAAGTAATGTTTCCTTAATGGGTATTCTAAATAATTTCATATCCATATTTCCCCCAAGGATCAGTAAATATTATCTTTAACTAGCATCTTTGGCACATTTTCATATAGGAGAATGTAATTTGGTATGTTTAATTCTCTAGGTACGTTCCAATGGTCCACTATTATAATTTTTTGGATTACCTGTAGGATTTCGTAGAAGTTTTCAAGGATAATTTCACTGTGTATGGATCCACTTTTGATGAATATTTGAGTAGTATGGGTTCTATCCTACATCGTTGTATTAAAAGTAATATCGTAATAAATTATTAGAAATTAAATTTCATGGGGAGAAAATTTATGGTTTTTTGACATGTAATTTCTAGGGATTCTATACAAGTTGAAAAATAAAAATTGGATTTCATTTCATCCCTACAATTTATAAAAATGTGCAGGATGTTTGGTCTTTCTTAGTTCATCTTTGATTTTTCCATGATTTCATATTTGAATTTAGTAAAATTTCACTCCCCCTATCCCACTTACATCAAAACGAGAAAAAATATATTCTTGATGAATAATGTCAAGAATCCTTTAGAAAACTGAAATGGAGTCTCAAATCCACCCTAGTAATCCAACCACCTCTAAGGGATTTACCATCTGAGCTCATGTGTGATGCCTCTAACTATGAAGATTGGGATATATTATCATAATGGTTTGATCAACCTCCATATTTAATTTCCTATTCCTCACGTACATTGGACCCAACCCAATAAAACTACACCATAACTAAAAAAATAATTCCATTACATTTTGTTTTTATTTGATAAATTTTGGACTTACCGTCTAGGGTCCAAATTCATTGTATTCTCAAACCATGTTTCCCTCTAGTAAGTCCTTAAGAAACTAGAAGCTAAACGACATCCAATTCACTGAATTCTCCTTCTTTAAGAATTTAATTAATAAATTAGGGATTAAAATGAGGATAAAATGTGTTGAATGACAATATCAGTAGGAACCTCTCATCCTTATACATTGACTATTCCCCCAGTATTCCAATAAATGACATGTTTCCAGATGATCTATTGTACCTTGTACAAGATTCAATTTTGGAATGAAAAAATTGTAAATGATTTGGTAGCATCTTGCAATCTGAATAATTTCAACAGACACCAAGATGAATTTCGAAAACATGGGTCTTGTTGGTACATTTGGGATGACCCCTAACTTTGGAACACATGTTGTGAGAAATTAAATAGTCGTTCTATTCTTGATAGTGAGTTTCAATCTATCATTAGGTTCTGCCATAGTATTTCTAGTGGGGACACATTGGTCCCCAATGGACTACCCATATGGTCTTTAGTTTTTATCTCTTTTGGAAAACATGATTTTTGGATGCCCATGATTTCTGTAAATCTTGTCCTCATTGTCAAATAATAGGAAATGTCTCTAAAATAAATGAAATTTCACAACTACCACTTCACTTTCATGATATTGTTTATGTTTGGGGAATTGAATTTATCAATCTATCTTCATATTCCTTTGTAAAATTTAAATTCGTTAGGTAGTTGTGTATGTGTTAAAATAGGTAAAGGCACGAGATATAAGGACAGATGATTCAAATAATGTAGTGGAATTTTTGTGATCCCAAATTTTCTATATCATGGGATTACCTAGTTTCATCATCAGTGACTAGGGTTCTCATTTCTGTAGACACACAATGCAATCACTTTTACATCAGTATGGGGTCACGCATTGAGTGTCTAATACTTATCACCCACCAACCAATGGTCAAACTGATTTTTCAAATAAAGAAAAAAATTTCTTCAAAAAAATGTTTCATCACAATAGAAATTATTTGAGTCTTAGAAATTATGGTTCATTATGTGCCTATTGTACGGTTTTCAAAACTCCCATTGGCACGTCACAATATGAGATAGTTTTTTGAATGATTTTTCACCTCCCTATTGAGATAGAGCATAGGGCCTATTGCTCCATTAAACAATGCAACTCAAATATTGCTATTTTTGGATTACAATGGATGTCATCAATTTGGAAGCACGAGAAAATTCATATATGTTCTTATAAAAACTCCCAAATATAAAATGAGTGATCCAAGGATTACCATGACCATCTAACCCTTCATTTTCAATTCTACATTGCGAAAACGATCCTCCTTTACAATTAAAGAATCAAGTTGAATCTAGGAAAGATTTGTTCATATTGGTGTGTCCCATACACTATTACAAATGTTTATCAATTTAGTTTTGTTCAAGTTCAAAAAAATGAAACCAATCAAAGCATTACTGTCAATGGGCAGCGGTTGAAGCACGTTCACGAAGCCATTCTAGATTCCCCAATAGAGGAACTCCGCGTTCAAGAAGACAACTACATATGATACCCCACAAGATTTATCATTAAATCCCATATTATTTTTTATTATAGTGATAAAAGTACACACACTACGTGTTGGGGATGGGTATATTCCTACATTAGTTATGAGTTTTCATCATTCTTCTTATTTTTCTTTTTTCTTTTATTCTTATTGAAATGTATTGTTACTCCTCCATTACATTACTACCTCTCTTTTATGCTGAAATATTAATTGTTGATTCTCACATTATCAGGGAAAATGACACCCAGTTAATCATGGAAATTATGGAAAAATCATGGGTAATTTCCCTATTTCATGATTTTTTTGAAAAATAAATCACTAATATAATGTTTATTTTAGAATGAATTTCAAATTGAGGTGTGATTTTTAGTAGAAAATTGGTTGTTTTTTATTATATAAATGGTATTATCATTTCTATTCCTTTATGAAGAATGGTACCCTTTATGTGAGTAATTTATGGGAAAATTGTGACACTTAATTTCTCCACACATTTCTTCACCAAACTATTATGTGTGAATATTTCTTATATAGTAAAAGGTTAATATAAATTAGTTTAATATTTTTTATCTTTATAAAAAAAAATTCCATGTGTTTGTTCCTTGTCAAATATTTTTTATTACTATACAGAATTTACATATGAGTGGGTATTTATTATCCAAGTTTTGTACTCCCTCCATAATTTTTAATAAAAAAATATGGGTGATTTCCTTTACGGGTCAAAAACCATTTTTCCTCGATCATTGATCTTATTAAAACTATTATAATTAGTGTTGTGGGGAGATAAAATAATGGCTGAGTGATTCTTGTGATATTTGTTCCAAGTAGAACATTTAAAAGAAACAAAAAATAATAATAAATGAGGGGAGTGATGAAATGTACAACAAATGGTGATATATAGTTTGGGATATTATGGTTATAATTCCAGGAATTATTATGTGAGTGGGTAATTAAATTTGATTGTAAATTATATTGGGAAAGTTTGGTGGACTGAATCTCTTATGTAGAAAAATTTTAAAATAACTTATATTTACAGGATATAAAGTTGAAATAATATCATGTAATGGCTTTCACACCCACAAATGGAGAGTTAGTGCCATGTCTTATTTTTGAATTCTTATCTCATTTTGGTATCATGAATCTCTTTGAATTTTGTTCTGATCCATTTTATGAGACAACTTTTTCCATGATCATTGAGAATAACTCCTTGGTGTGATTTTTTATTTGATCACATTGCTATCATGAATCCAATTTTATTTGAATGTTAAATAATCTTGAATTTGGTAATATCCACATGCATTATTTTGGAAATGTGACTTTCCCTAGGAGTGCAAATGTTTAGGTGTGGGGGTGTGATCGCACCATGATCCATTTCTTAATTTAAACCATAGACCACTCTATTAAAATGATTTTTTTATTACAAATTATAAATTTAATTACAAATTTCACTTAATTATTTTTTCATTTATTTAATTTTTATCAGTTTTATAAAGGGATATTTTAAATTTTTCAGTATTTCATTTTAGGAGGAACCGATATAGATGGTCAGAGATGGTACGGAAGGGAAATGGGAAAACTGAATGGAATCCCAACGACATATGTCCACTTTTTAAAATAGTCCAAGAAATCACTGCTTAAAAATGGGATTATGTTTTGTTATCTGGTACATGACTCAATTCTATATAACTGAACATAAGTATCCCAACCCAATTTATCCATCTGTTGGGCTTTTGAACTGATATGTCTAGGGGATCGAATCTATAGGAATTCAAAATTTCGGTTTTGTATTTTTAATATATCTCCCAATGTAGATATAGTAACATCCCAGTTAAATGAAGAATAAAATATTTTCATAGTTATAAATATTTGAGAATTAAATATCAATTTTACTTTAAAGGGGTTTCTATGTTCGATAGCGTACCCGATACGCAACAATGGGTTTCTTTGAAATCTTACGTTACACAATAGTAATATAATATTATTATTTTAAATGGTAGTTAAATCATAGTTGTTGTATTGGCGGGAATGAACAAAACTAACTAAAATATTATTATACATGTTTGTTAAATGTATTTACATTTATCCAATAAAAGTTAGAGGCTTAATATTTGAATGAATCTAATTTTAAGCATAATGTACATTAAAAGGTCCATTTACCACCTTTTAATGGAGAACCCTCTTTAAATATAGTTTTTGTCACTTTAATACATTCTATATTAAAAAATAAAATCCATCTTTAGAATGGGGACATCAAAATTTACTGTGTGTAAATTTTGGAATTTTTCTGATAAAGTTCATTTTATTAATGAATAGTGAAAAATATTGTATTTTAATTCAAAACTGTGTTTTAATCTAATTTATTTATATGGCTAGATTATCTTTTTAATTGGTTTTAATGTGTAATTAGAATATATTTTTACAATTTAATCCAATGTTGGTCATTGAAAATAATTTCACTTTGAAAGTAGACACAAACAAGTGTCAATCTTTTGATAGTTGTTGTTTCTTAAAAACTCACAATTTTTTTAACAACAGGAATTAATTTTAAATTAATTAATTCCACTTATATGTTTTTAATTTATGAAAATATACATCATTTTATGTTTTGAAATATCAAATATTTCTTAGGCTGAATTTTTGGTATTTTTCTAAAAAACTTCAATTTTTGATGAATAGTGAAACCACTTAGTATTAGTCAAAAAACTAACTTTTTCATTTAAATGAAATTTTACCACTTCTATGAATTTAATTTCAAAAATCCAACATACATAGTTTTTATTAGTATCTAAAATGTGTTTCAATAAGTTGAAAATAATTTTTGGTGAATAGTAACTTTTGACTTTTTTTACCTCAATTAAAGGTGAATAGGGTAATTCAAGGTAAAAAGATTATTGTAATAATTCAAAATTACCTTAACACTTTCCCTATACTTATTGTATGAGTAATGGCCGAACATGGGAATCCTTGGGTCTATTTTGGGACCCCATGGAGCCACATATGAATGATAATGACACTTTAGATTAATTAATTTAATGTAAATTCAAAAATGACATAAACAAAAATATTTTAGTAAATTAATTTTTGTATGGTGTCATATAAGTAATAATTTTTACTTATAAAATTAATTGGAAATATAAATAGATTTCCTACGTCATGTTATTTTTTTTATAATTTTTTATAAATCGAATAAATTAAATTATTTATGACCCAATAATGATGCAGGGTTTACCTCATTAATAAAACATTTAAATAAATAAGATTATAAATATTAAAATATTGTCCAAAACCTATCCAATTTCTATTGGATGGTATTATTTCGACTATTAGTCACTTTATCTTTGACTTACATAATTTTTTGACCTTTATAAACTGAATATCATTATAAAATAAAATAATATTTCCACACTTTCCTAAAGAGCCCCTCCTCTACCTTATAAAAAGAGACCACTTATAACCAATTCCTGACACCTCTCAAGCCTTTAGACTCATCAAAACTCTGCACAATTAAGCTCCCTACTACCCTCTCCTCCTCCTAGAAGCCTTACCTTAGGCAGAAGGCACTTCAAGAGGTCCTTTTGGTTCAAACCAAAGGAAGTTACCCAAATTAAAGGTAATGATTTCTCTTAACTTATTTTATTTTATTTTACTTCTCCAACCCCCTAAAATATTTTTATACCTTTATTTTATAACAAAACCAGTATCCTTAGTATACTAGGATGTTTTTATGGGAATTATTCAAACTACACTTACACACACCTCCATCTAATAAATGATGAACATACTGTTTTTGTGGATGGAAAACTAACGCCTCACGAGACAATGATTGTTTGATTATCTCATACCGCCTATCATGGTGTCCATTAATATAGAAATGTATTTATATATGATATATATTATTTTTAAGGTTTCTTTATTCTTCTTAATTTCTCATTTATAGCATAACTTTAAGGTTCCCATTATGGGTAAACGTGATAATTTCATTTGAGGATGTGCGGACTACCGCCCCCTCAAAGTAATAGGACCCATTCATGCCTTATGTGGGACATATAGAGGATGGAGTTAGTTATATTATATATGATATAAAACTGGAATTATAACATATTTATGTATAATTATGTTTTAATTAAAATATTAAATAGAAATGAAAGTAGCATTCATGCGTACGTATGACTTACTGTCTCCATGAATAGTGTGTTTCATTTCGTACCTCCAAATATTATGTAATATTATAAATACATGTATATATTGGATATATATGATATCTAAATCATGAATATAATTTTGCATAAAATTAAATTTTGACTATGTGAACAACTTGTAAATATATGGTGTTCATTTGTGACTCAAGTACCAAATATCGAAAAAACAAACATTATTAACATTAATGATTACAAAATGTTTATAACATGGTAATAATTGATATAAAAGGACTAATAAAAATTAAAAAGGTTCTTAAGAAATTAGAAATTAACATCAGTTTATTATTCAAGAGATTGAAGAAAGAATTGGTCTAGTCAGACACGAGGTAAGGGACTTCGTCTCAATCTCCTTTCATTGAGGCATATTTTGTTTTAATAAAAGACTTTCTTTTATATGATGTATAAACACCCTTGAATTTTCAAAGAGAATATTTTTCTACGAATGGTTTTTCTAAATGTCAAAAAGGGTTGTTTCTTTTTACATATGTGGTGACAATGACCATTCTGCCACCGCAAGTGTTATTTGTTCTTTGGCTTCTTTAACAACCCGTAATGTTTTTTAAAGAAAATAAATACCATATACTCTTTTATATATTTTGTTATTGAAAATGGTTTTGATAATGGATATATTATGTCAATATATTTATGTGATATATTGTGATTGAAATGTTGAAATGTTTTCTTTCCTTCATATTTGTTTTATGTTTTATGATTTTATAATGGTACTTGGACATTTGACGGGTTGTTATGTGATAGACCAAATGACGAGTGGTGCTATGATAAACTAGGATGGTTGGTTACGTTATAACCTCCAATGAAATGGGTATGGAATTCAGCCGTATGGCTATTGAATTTAGTGATATATGTGGAAGTCGACCATATGTTTATTCCATTTAAGTATGTTTATGTCCCAAGTTACCTTTATATGTTATGTGTTATTTATATGGATTTTATGGAAATATTTTGGTTAAAAAGGGGTAAGTAGTGATCTTTTATTCAGAGAACAGTATTTACTACTTCATAAAGGTGAAAACTATTACTTATGTTAAAGAATTCATGGTTTACTTTTTTTTATAAACTATCAGTTTTTCTTCTTTGTGTATCCCTTACTGAGATTTTTATGCTCATCCCATGTTTTTGAAATATTTTTGACAAGATATAATGTGGAATAGGGTCAAGGATTAGATCAAGGAAAGCTCATGCTATCTAAAACATGGAACTAGACATGACTCATTTTTTAAGAGTTTTTATTTTATGAAAAAAATGGAAACTGAGTACAAGTGTCTACTTTTTAATCTTTTGAGATGTAATAGTTATGCTCTAATTATCTAAAACTCTAAACTTGAAAAGATCACCAATGTAAATTATTAACATAATTCAAGATTATGTATGTTTTAAGGTCGGGTCCTTATAGATATAAAATGGACTCTAAATTTCATATAGAGTTATTAAAGGGTCATGAAAGTAACCCTCAACATTTTTTAATTCCTGATATGGACTCTAACTAGTCCAAAATTGATATAAAAGTGGTATAACCAAAAATGTGTGCCCGAAACCACTTCCCATTTGGGCCATAAAATTGAACCATGGGGAACTCATTTGAATGTTAGACCAAGAAGTGAAGTGATACCATATTGGAGTTCCATAGGTTTCCTCTCTTCCCCTTGGAGGTTCTAGATCTCTCTATCCTCATAGGGAGAGCTGAAATGAAAAATTAGATCCAACATACTTTTCTTCTCCTCTCAATGTTGGGAAAAATGGTGGGTGTTCATTGTGAGGGAACTATACATCATGTAAATGGAGTTACGGAAATTTTACAGCTATTTGATTGATGTATTTTTTGTTTTAAAACATTTCATTCAGAATTTTCTTACATTGATTCATGTTTGAAATCATTGAACGATTAAACTGAATTAAATTATCTTCACTTTTAATATCTGGGCCTAAATTATTGTTTTCATTACTTGAGTTGTTCTGATTAGACAACACAATAATCATTTTATTCCACACTTATTTTAGATTTCAATTTTCTTTGGATGTATTATTCCATTCATAAGATATTTACCTTGGCTAGACAGTTGTTTTTTGATGGTTTGGTTTAGCTTGTATTGACATAAAATCTTGGAAAGTAATCAGAATTCGATTAATTTCAATCAAAGACATAATTCTAACCCAAATTAATCTCTATGATATATGAATGTTATATGTGTATAGTAAACTCACAATGAACCCTTTATATCATATTTTTCAAAATCCACTTGATTTTTAAACTATTAAACTCTTTAAATTATGTTTTTTCTAAATCTATTTTCAAAACCACCTAACTTTTTTGTACTTATTTATTAAAAAAATACACTCTCTAAACCTATCAATGATCCTTGAGAGAACACTTAGGGTCTACCCTATGCTAAAAATCATAATTAAATCATATCCAATTTGACGTGTCATTAAAATTTGTTCAATACTCATCTAGGGATATGGTGTTCTAAATAGTTATAAAAGTGTTTGTGGAACTCATTTTTACACCAACTATGGGTTGTCTGACCTTTTTGTTGCATGGTTTAGCAGTCCCCTTTTCATTTCATAAATGAATGACATGTCTTGGGCCCTATGGTTTCCACTATGAAAACACATGTACTACACATCATGTAAGTGGGTTACAAGGTGTAGAGTCCTCAAAAACCATGTGTCATCCAATCATGGCCAACACATGATCCAAATATAACACTTACCACATAATTTATTTCATAATACCAAAAATTTATAATGATTAGTCTATCTGAAATTAGAACAAGACAATAGTGTGTACGAACATGCTACATAACATGGAGTCATGTGTCCTCAAGACACCAATAAAGCCTCTATATATAATCTTTAAATTTTATTCCTATTTATTTAACAATTTATTGGTTATATGGGAAGGAATGAAGAAATTTAATAGAATATTTCAAATTTTTAATTTAAGAGAAAATAATCTCAAATAGAATATTAACTGAAAATGAATATCATTGATCAATGACTAATATATAATTACAAATTAATATTTTGATATATTTGACCCCACTTCAAGGTTTTGGTCGCATGGAATGCATCTATTGGTCATAGCCAACTCATATTTTCATCAAAATTAATGAATAATATGAAATACACAGGATTAAGAACATCAAGACCAAAAATATTAATTCAATATTTACTTAAAATATGAATGATTCAAGATAAAATGAAGGATCGTGATATATAGATTATAATTAATGATAGATATATAATTACCTTTTCTTGTAATTATTTTTTCATTCATAATTTAGTCGGATACACTTTTTTGAATTCTCATTATGCCATAGGATCCATGGGTAGATTTTAAATAACCTTAGGCTAAACATACATAAATAATATATTGATACCATGGTTTAATTAACACCTCACACAAATAGTCACACACCCAAAGGACCTAAAATATTATTGTATTAAATACTAGAAACATAAAACACTTATTATCTATGTTGTAATCATTTATGTATAAACTATATCCACTCTTATATATTCCATAAGATATAATCATATTCAAATATAGGGGAAGTGAAAACATAAGAGAAGGTGATCTCAAATTCTCAATAATCGATTACATAACAACAAACATAATGGTTGTATCATAAATATATATAGAGAAACATGAATAATCAAAAACATCTATTTTAAATGAACATAAATCAATAATTGTTAACTATTGGTATAAATATTAGCATTAAATCATAAGTGATAACACATCTATCATGGAATTATAAAATAAATGGTGAAGTGTATAGCATGGGTCATGGAACATAGGTAAAAAAGTGTCACCATAATACAAAAAATATTTCATAACATTTTGGTCCTGGCTACCAACCAACCCATTCACAAATAAAATTATTGGTCGATAAAAAAACCATTACAGTCACCATTTGTGAACCTAACTACTATTTAACATGTTCACATAACATTTTTATTATATATTATGTAAGCCTTTGACAAATTTATTTTAGGGATATACACATCCCAACTACCTCATAATTCAATAATTTTCATGGCACATAAAATCAATCAATAATATATCTTAAATTACCCTGGAAAAAATATTGGGTTTCTTAAAGATTTCAAAAAAAATTACATATCATGAACATAAGAAAACATAATATATCTAAATTGTCATTTTCTAAAATAAATAATATCATTAAAACATATATATGGTGTTCAAAACATTAATTCATGAATTATAATCCTATGAGGGTAAATAAATGTGAATCAACAAATTTTTTTATATAAACCTTTTAAACATTTAAAAAAAATATGATGTGAAAATTAAATACAAACAAATAGTGAAGGGAAGGAGAATAATTTTTCAAAACCTTTTTATTGGGATTTCATAAGTAAATATCCTTAAAAATGCTTAAATTCTTAAAAAATGATAAGTAAAAATACATTGAACATGTTTACTTATGAAATATTATTTAATAATTGAGACTTAAAAATGACATAAATTTTTCATAAAAAAATGGATGAAAATTGAATTTTAAAACATTTAATTATAAAAACAATATTTAAAAAATTAACCTTTAAAAACATATAAAATTTATCCAATTAAATTTTTTAGGGGTTTATAAATATTTTATGATGAAATAATGGAAAATCATTTAGAACATTTTGAAATAAAATTTATAAAAACCTACATCATTAAAAAAATGTTAAAACAATTTATTTAAAATTAAAAAATGTGGAAAAGGATCATTAGAGGTAAAAAACTAGTTTCCATAATATAAATAAGAGCATTGTGGGGATGTAAAAATAGGGATATAGAGGAAAACTCCCTTAAAAGAAATGGAAATTATTATCAACAAAAAGGTATTTTAATGAATCATTAGAATAAAAAAGGAAGAAGGATTATGTGTGAAACATTATACCCCTAGAAAAAAAATTAAATTACTTTATAAAAAAATATGTCATAATATATCAATCATGAATGATACTATAGGAAGAAGAGTGGCCATGACCCAAAAAATATAACTGAGTCATGAAATCTCTTTATGAATTTAGTATTTTTTGAATCAAAATTCATTGGATTATTGAGAATCATATGTTTATATAAATCCAAATAATTAAATAATTAATTATGTAAAAATAAATTCAGTGTTAGTATAAGAACCATGAAAATATTAAATTAGTTCTTCATATAAAAACATATCCTAGTGATGAGAAGCTAAAATGAAAAACTACATACCTTGCTTCCATACATAGTTAATTAAACTCTGACCTCATGTGAGACAAACATATCTACCTTAATAATCTATGAAATTATTCATATTTTTTATCTTTTGTATCCATCATATATAATTATTTATTATTGGTATATTTTGGTTAGTTATAACTTATTTTCGACCATCAGATGTTAATAATTGAAAAAAAATTCCATGTTCAATAATATTGAAATAATTACTCATTATATCATAAAATTTTCATAATTAATATTTATATTTAAATATAATATAATATAATACTATTTTATAAGTCTCTCATATCATTCCATAAGTGTTTCTGTTATGATGTGTGAAAATAAAATCAGGGTTGGCTTGTATGGTAATTTTATAAAACACAAAATATATTTAATTAATAAGTTAAATATATAATTTGATATTTTCATAACCATATACAAATATCTAATTTTTTATAATATTATAAGATTATTAGTTTTAAATTCTCATAGCCTTCCATAATATATTTTTATAGCATGGTTCATGTGGGTTATTAAAATGATGAACGCATGAACATGCTTTAACTTAATTAGTTAGTATAGTTTAAGATGTATTTATTTTTATATCATTTCATTATAAACTAATAATAATAAATTTTTGTATTATTAATTATTATGAATAATATTTTGCAAATTTTTTATAATGAATTTAAAAATTATAAGAAAACAAAAAAGGCAATTATTCATCAAGGACTTAGATTGGGCACATGTAAAATTAACATTTATTTTTTTTTGAGGAGGAAGGAACTTGATGACTAAGAATCATATAATTAACATAGAAACATTAATGTATTTTAAGGATAAAAATTTAACTATATTATAATGGTGATATGATATTTATAAGAGCATGACTAAAATAAAAACATAATAAGGTTATAATACTTGTATTGGACACTCAATTTTTCCTTGGAAGTCCCATTGAAATAAATGGTAATTTGATAACTATGACTCATGAGGGAATTATATTCAGGGCATATTTTTGAGGGAAATTAAATTAGATTATTTTAAAATGTTAATTTTTTTATAGGTGAGCCATGAAATATGTAAGTGTAACCTTTTAATAAATGAATAGAAGGGTAGTTAGGTAAATATCCAATGAATGTCAACAATATAATTTCACTATTAATGGTTAAATATCATAGAGAGTTAAAATTGAATAAAGGGAGTGATTTTTAGTCAATATTGACCTCAGACGTCGATTTGAAAACATTTTTTTAACATTTTTTTACATTCCACTCTGTTAAAATACATTTTACCATTTTTAATTTTTACTAGGGAAACTAATTTTTAAAATTAGAAATTAATTTAACTAACCAAAATTAAAATTAAAAAAATTAACTAATTTTCACTTTACAATTGAATAATTTAAAACCATTTTATAAAATAATATTTCTATAGTTATGGTATGTCATATTTAATATAAGAACACTTAAATAGGTATAATCATTTTTTTGAATTTTTTTTAATAAGTAAGATTAATATATGATAATGTTAACATGGTCATTGATTTTAGAGTCAGAAATTGATTTATTAATAATTTAATAATATTTATTAGGATTATATATAAATCCAAACCTGAACATACCCTTGGTGATACTTGATCTAAAGAGATTACTAAGAACATTTTTTCAATTATTAAAGTAATATTTTTCTTTTTTCCAAAAAAATGTTCCTCGTTAGTTTTATATATAAAATGAATACCAAAAAATGAATAATTTTATTTCTTAATATCAAATTTTATAGAATTATGTGTTTTTAAATCATTAAGTTTATTCCAATATAGTGATTAAATTATGGAAATTATAATTTTTATATGACTCTCATTTTAGACTAAAAATCATCTTTTTTAGAAAATTATCAGAAATTAGTATTTAGTATATTTTTATGTGATGAATTAAGAAATTAGTATTATTTTATATAATTCAAATTATAAAGTTTTCAAATATATCTTTTCAGGGAAAATGGAAAATAAAAACTACACTCCTATTATTTTTGAACATTATCTCAAATTAAAAATTTCTCATCAAATGGCAATGAAATTTAATTGACTTCCAATTAAATTGTTGTTAAAAAAATATTAATGTTTTTATAAATCATATTATATTAATTATTTAAAGGATTTTAATTTAATTAATTTGATATAAATTCTTTGATATTAATTAAAAAATAATCTTCGAAATTAGAATAAATCAATAATCTAAATTTTAATCTCAAAAATGAAATTTTCCATATTAAATAATATGAATCTTATTTTATCAATTATAATGACCATTTTATTTAATTAACTTTAAATTTTTAACAAAATTGTTTTTATCATTAGTGCATGGAATGTTTAAAATCTCTTATTTAGGAAAAGTGTATTTTTAAGTATAATGGTTATGTATTTGAGTAAATTATCACCATAGTTGATTAAAATGATATTAATAAGATCAAAATTAATTAAATATGGTTTATATTAAAGGAAAATAAATCCAAAACCTAATTTACACATTTTTAAATTTAATTAATAAAACATATAAAAAATAGTTTTCTAAAATAGTAGATGATTTCTAAAGGAAATAAATATTTATGGTTTACCATCTTAGTGTTTATTGTATCTTTATTAATATTGTGTAGTTAATGTGTTGTGTTTTTTTTATGTTGGGTGTAGTGTGTGAACAATGTTATAGAACATAGAATGTATTTTAAAGGTTCAAAAAAATCTGGTCGTTACATTGTAAACCCATTAAATAAATTGTGCCATCACAGTTTAATCATTATTCACATACAGTTATATATAATTGTGGATTAAAATTAACATGTCTCTATATATTGCTTCAAAATGATATATGATCCTCAATACCATAGGTAAGACTATAGTACACTTCTTTTAGAAAACAATTTCATGGAAATGTATCTAATAACAAGGTATTAAGGCCCATGTGAAGGATTCATTTCTCTTATTATATAATTTATAATTTACCTTACAATAATAGATGCTGAAAGTTGTTTATAATGTTCCTTTTCCTGCTCTAAAAATTTATGTAGAATCAAAGTTAAAATATCTATTATTTTTCTAAATTAAATTCAATTTTCTAGGAGGATACAATGATTTTACAAAATTTATTTCCCCAAACATAAAAATAATACCACTAAATGTGTTCTGTAAAATAAATAATCACTAAGAGTTCTGACATGATGTTCATTGAAAACATCCAAGATATAATTTGGTCGACCGAACTAGAATAAAGAATCTAATTTATTGTGTATGGTAAGTGAAATCTATTTACTACTATCCACTTCAGTGATACTCATTTCATAGCATCCTCCTTACTTGATGGGTATAGGAGGTTATATTTTCTTACCATCCTTTAAAATCCTTGGATTGGGTAATTATCTTGGATAATTCAAGATTCCACCCCAAATAATACATTCAGATTTTAGTGGTTCCCTTGTATGAGTTCAATTCATTCTCATGTTAACAAGACTATAAATTTTCCCGCTAAATTTTAATGATCAATATCCCCATTTTCCATAATTAAATCATCTAATAGACTCCTTAATGAAACCCCCTTGGTTCTTCATTAATCATTTTCTACATATTAGAAACTAAATGTTTTGACATTTTTCATCTTTGTCACTTGATATTTCATGAGAATCTGTCTTTCACTTCTTTAATTTTTTTCAATCTTCGACTATATTCACATTTATAATCATATTCCATGATAGCTGGTTGATTATAATCACAAGTTTTCTAATTCAATCTCAAATTCTAATTAGTTTTCCATTGAGTAAATCTTTGTATTATCCCCTGTACCAAGGGATTCTTCAAGTCCCATCCCATTGATAAAAACAAATGTGTGGATGTGAGTGATAAACAATTTAAAATATAAGAATATTATCACAGTCATAAAAATTAAATCAAACATAAAATTTCATGTCAATTAATATTTTCAGGTTTCTAATTATTCATTTAGTTCAACCAATATCAAAATTTATTTTATCTAGGTTACTTTATGTTTGGTTATCTTATACTCCATAAAGTTACTAAGATTCCATTTCATCATAGTCGTTCCTAAGGATCATATGATCAACCAAAGAATATCCCCCTAAGAGTTTCTTACAAGGTGTGAAATGATGTATCCTTATCGTATACCATATGACAATTGATTAAATACCCAACATACCCTTTCCAAGGTTATTACTCGAATGAAATTTTTTTCCAGAGATTACATTTATATTTTTTATTCAGCCATGTATTTTTTTTCTAGGAGAATGCATATACTCAAGACATTAATAATATTCCAAGATATGATCCAATACTTATAATAATATCTTTGGGTTTTACCAAGGTTCTCTAAAATTAATACCAAAGGTTATAAAACTAATACTTGAAAATAGATAAAAAATATCCAAAAATAACATAACCCTACTCTAATAGAAACTACAGCGACCCAAATATAAAAATATATAAATAATACATTGTTTAAATGAATTAATTAACAAATAAAAAATATTCACACAACCTAATGACCTAAATATTTAGTGTCTTGGATAATAGAAACATAATAACTCTATTTTTCATGACGTGAACATTTCACCATAAACTAAATCCTATCAAATACATTCCATGAGACAAGATCATATTCAATTCTGAGGGAAGATTAAATATGATAAGGAGTTAGAAAAAATGCAATGTAAGGGATAAATTATAAATGTCTATAATTCTTATATCATAAACATATGAAGAATAATTAATAAAGAAAAATATATGATTAAAAATAACATAAATCAATAATTGCTAGATACTAGCATGAGATATAGGCATAACATCTCAAATGATAAAACATTTACCATCGAATGAGAAAATAAGACCTGAATCACATATCATAGGTTATGGGACATATTAAAGAGAGTTCCATAATCATAAACAAAGTATTTCTTATCTTTATAAACATATCTAGCCAACAATCCATCCAAGCAAAAAATTGTGAGTATAGCTAAATGTTATCACACTCACCCTATGTAAACCTAGATTCCTAAAAACATAGTCACATAAAAGAAATTCTCCAAAGATATAAGAATTTATGAAATTAAATAGATGGAGATATAGGTCCCACCCATATCATAATCCATACAATTTTATGCCACATAAAATTAGTTATTATCATATCATAAATAACCTATGGAAAACATAATGGGTTTTCTAAAAAATTAAAAAGATATCACATATTATGAACTTAATTAAACATAATATGTAAAAAATATCATTTTATAGAATGAATCAAAAAATAACAACATTTATATTTTTTTTAAAACACTAATTCATGAAAGATAAAACCTGAAGGTCAAATATATGTGAAAATATAAACATTTTCCAAAAATATTTTAAAAATTATCATAATAGAAGATGTGTAAATTTATTTCAAAAACACATTTTTGAGAAGGGAAATTTAAAACATTTTTAAAACATTATTTTAATGAGTTCTTAAAAATATACTCCGGGAAAAAAATAATGTGATTTAAAAAGGAGAATTGGAAACACATTGAAAAATTTTACATTTAAAATAATCTGTAATAATGAATACTTGAAAAGTCCATAATGTTTTTAAAAAAGGGAAGTGAAAATAATTTGAAAACGTAAAATTCTAAAAAGAATTTTTAAAAGTAGAAACATTAAAAACTAATAAAATTTATCAACAGAAAATTTGTAGTGTAATATAATACTTTTTTTGAAGGATGGATAATCCATCTGAACATTTTTAAATAACATTATTGAAAATACACAACATTAAAAGGATGAGGGAACCTTTTTTCAAAATTAATAAAGGACCGAATGATAATTGTAGTTAAAAAATTGTATTTTATATAAGATATGGTATAAACGTAGTGATAAATAAAAATATTAATATAGAAGTAAAATGTGATTTCTTGAACCAGGTTCACTCATAAATTGCTAAACCTAGTTAAAAACATGTCCTTAATCATGCCTCCCTATAAACCAGAGGTCGCCAAATATTAGTATGGGGCTAAGACTGTAATATAGGGAGAATATACCTTTTTTATTAGAGTGTATCACAATCGTGAATCATAGATAAATTCGTATAATTAACATTATAGTGATAACAATTGATGAATAATAAAAAACACTATAATAATAATAAAGGAATAGGGGAAGTAATCATCAAAAACAATAATTGTTAAAATAATAAAAACTATTACCGTATACAAAATTATGATACCATGATACTATAGAAAAAAACAAAGAATAAGGGGAACATTTTGTATACATATAATGTAAATGATTCACAAAAAATATACTGAAAGCTAAAAAGGTAAAATCCATTAGTAGCATAATAACTAGATTAGTCCTTTTCTATCACACCGCATTATGGTACATAAATTCAAGAATCAATTGCTAGGTACTTTCCCATGTCCAAACATGCATCAATGAAGTCTACACTGGAACAAATATTCTTCCAAAATAGGGTGTGACTAAATCTCAATAGGCCAATACCAAATATCTTCATAAATAATCCAGAAAATGAATATATAATGATTTAGTGGGAAGGTAATAATAAAAAATACAATAAAATATATTAAAAAATTAATATCATCTTTAGTTCCACATAGGGAACTCATCTAATACCTCTAACTATATACTACTTTTGAATTTCTCTAAACATTTCCTTCTTTATAAATAATAAAAATCATATTATCTATTAATTCATATTAAATTATGGGAAATTTAGTGACCATTAGTCAGGAATTGGAAGTATATAATTTCAGGTCCATTTATTCCACATAACAATAATGAACTTCATGTATATAAATTCCAAATAAATCATTAGGAACATAATTTCCATTAATTCCACAAATGAAATGAGGATCATCATGTACATAAAATACAAAAAACATCATGTCCATTATTTCCACATATGCAATAAGGAACATTATTTCCATGAACCCCAACGTAAATCATGTCCATAAATTCTAGATAATCAATCAGTAATGTCTTATCCATCATAGATGCTAAGAATTATACAATCACATCCCTGAAGAATTAAATTCATAGATAAGGTATGTCACCCTTTACCTTTCTATTCACCTTTTATTTAATCTGTTTACATATATCCATTTGTTCCATGGTACGTCCATTCCACATATCGATTAATCAATTCAATTATTAAACATCTCACTATCCAAGGTCAAGTTAAACACACCTTAGTGGTTTTTTTGTCCCAAAAGGAAAATAAGAAATCATGATGTTTATTTGAAACCAACCAACGGGTTGTTTCTAGTTGAGGTTTCCAACCTTCAACTACTTTTAATGGTTACATAGCATGTCAATTCGTGGTCTAGGTGATCAATTTAAGATATAACATATTTTGGGAGAAACATAAGGAAATATGGTGTGTGAAAAAAAATGAAAAAATATATAAACACCTGGAAATTTAGGAAAATTTGAATACCACCATCCTTAAATTCATATATGAATCCTCATATAGTATCAACCCTTATTTTAGGATGTAATTAGTTAAACTAGTGAAATATAAAATCATCAAGAAAATAGGGTATATTATCACACATTTAAAAAGAATCCATTGTGGTAAGATAAATTGAGGAAAAAAGTGAGAGAAATAATAATCTTACCAAGTTGGATCCAATGAGACAAATGAAACTAAAATCTGAGCTCAAATGAAGTGGATGTACTAGCTCCTTACCGAGGAGGAGAGGAGCTCTTAAATAATAGGAGGTTTATGTGCATTTGAGTGAGGTGAATAAAGGTTTTATGTTTTAAAGGAATCATGGTAAAAATTTGAATTTACCCTTTTAAAATGGGTCTAACATTTTAGATTCATGTTTTTACTATAATATTTCTTCAAACAATGCAATAACCATGAGATTGGAACTATCCAAGGTTACACCACTCACAAGATAAGCACATCATTTTTTAAACATTATGAAGCTTGTTCATTTTCATTATCCAAGGCTGCCACCACTCACATGGTTAGGATCACAATTAAGAGGAACTATATTCTAAACATGTGACATACACCATAAATTTAATACATGCATTATATGTCCAAGTGGCCTCCATTTCATGTATAAAAAAATGTTGAACCTTCATTTTTCAGCCTCCCTATTGAGCTTATTGGTTACTACTATCCTTAATCCAACTATTTTCTTATCTTTATCTCTCAAAAAACTAGTTCTCTTGGATCTAAACAATCATAAAACCTTCCATACACCTTTTTAGCCTTTTATGTATTCTCACATATAATAAAAATATATATAAAATAAAATTCATAGGGTATATACCTCATCAAAAAATTGGGATCTTATAATGTACTCCAATTAAAATAACGCATCCCCAAGTTTTACATAGGTTGGTTGAGAATCGTTTAAAAATAATTTAATCCCCTTGGAACATATGTTGCACTATCACTCCCATATCTCATCATGTATATCGTCATTCTTCCATTGAACCCATATTTGAGGAATAGTCTTGCATCAGAGAGAATTCATGCTTCTCTCATCATATGCACAGTCGTGTTTCCACAACCCCCATAACCAAGGAATATTCTTGCATCAAGTATTATTTATGCTATGATCAAAAATATGAATAGGATACACCTAAAAAGAAGAATCAACATCCAACTCAACCTCACCAGGAAAAAGGAAAGGAGATGGGTCTGGATTTTAATGATGCAAATGAAAATCATAAATGAATTTATGTAATACAAGACACCTCTTTGTTTCAAATAATTTATAGTCCACTAGAATAACTCTCTCCATGATCTCAAAAGTTCCAAAATACCTTGGTGATAGGTAACCATCCCTCAGAAACCATCGGTGTACCAATCTTGTTGAAACACACAAGAAGACCCAATTTCCCCCATCAAATTCTAGTGGTCGATGATGAAATTCTAAATAAGAGATCTACCTAGATTGTGCTATATAAATACACATTTTAATTAATTTAACCAACTCTAATGTCTCCTTAACAAGACTAGGTCCATGTAGTTCTGTCTTCCCTTCATCTATCCATCGGATAGCTGATTGGCATGGCCTTCCGTATAGGACCTCACATAGAGCCATTAGTATTGGAACATAAAATCTATTTCAATAAGTGAACATAAAAATATTTACTTTTTTCCCAAGAACCTCAGAAATCTTGGACTCAATCCAAAAGATAATCCTATAACGACTATATATTATGCTTATATTAACCATCATTCTAAGGGTGATAGGATGTGGTCAAATAGCCTATGAACCAAGATCCTTCTACACCCCCTTAAAAAACCACAGCTGAAAATGAACATCCATACCTGATATAATGGTATGTGGAACACCATGAAGTAATATAATCTCCCTAATATGTATCCTCCATATCTCATCCACTGAAAAGGTCTCTTAAATAAGAAAAAAAATTTAGGACCTTCATCAGTCTATCCACAATCACACCCATTGCATCACTACCTCAAGGGGACATTGATAAACCCATCAAAAAATCAATTGTGATGTCAATCCATTTCCACTACCGAATATTTAGTGGCCTTATAAGCCCATAATTCCACTGGTATTCTAGATTCACATATTTTTAAGTAGAACACATAGTAACAGAATATAGACTCTGCAAACAACACAAATAAGATTTTATTCATTTATTTATTTCTTGTTCCACTTCTTCTACTCTTTGGAATAATATTTTTGACATATTGGTCTTCACGTGGTTGATTCAAGAATCTATATACTCTAAACTAAAGATGTGTACGGAAATGGAATGTTCTCACAAAATTTAGAACCTTTTATTTGTTATTGTTTCTGAGCACCATCATGTGATCTGGCATGATAGTAATGATATTATTCAAAACAATTACTCATTCTACCATAATTCTGGTCGAATGCAGATCCTTATTTCCATGTGTGAAGATTCATCTATGCAAAGGGTCCTTTGCAACAACACTATATATGTCTTTTGAATTCTGTGATATTTTTGGATTGATGGGAACTTTTTCCAACCACATCACACTTTTAGTGTATTCTAGAGAGCACCTTTTCTTGTATGGATTAAAGTAGATGTGGATAGTTCCTCCAATGGAAATCCGTGTCATCGGGGTTGTAGCGGCATCTTCAGGAATCACCTTGGTCAGATCCTTGAAGGGTTTCTTGGTATTCATGGCACTACATCTTTTCTAGTGGCCAAAATGATGAGTATGATTTGTGATATTACATTATCCAGTCTATGTGGTTGGGACAATATTTGGATTTAGTGTGATTTGAATACCATTGTGCAAGTGCTTTGGAATGGTGTGATATATCTTGTGTGGTCGATTACCAATTGTTGGATGGATTGCAACCACTCGCTTCTCGGTGTCAATTATATTATCACTCATGTTTATCGTGAAGCAAATATGGTTGCATATGGACTTTCTAATAAGGGAGTAAATCAAGACATTACCTGGCTTGATGATCTTCTTGTTGATATTCTCCCTCTTCATGATAACAATTGTAACAGGATACCATCTTTTAGACTTTTATAACATCTTTATTTTATAATATTTACACCATGGCCTTTTTGGCCAATGAAGACCTAGTAATAGAAACTAAAATATGAATTTTCATCAAACCTCAATAATATTGGCGCTCTATCTCATGATACATATTGGTAAGTCCAGGATACACTATGCATCTGGAGGCATGATATTCCTAGATCACCTCCTCTTTCATGTATTCCAGAACCTAAGAACATATATGAATACATAATATATCATTGTAATCCACAATCCAAATATGTGATGGGTCCTCACCTAAGACAGCTTCCCTTAAGAGAAATATTTCAGGATTGGAAAGACATCTCATCTTCACTCGATCAAAAAATGATGATCTCATTGCTAAATTTATAAGAAAAGGCTATGTGTGACACTTCTGAATATTAATATTCAAATTATAAAGTAAAGAAATTAATTTTCACTCACAACTACCCTATTGAACGACTTATGTTTTATTTTTTAGACTAATATAATCCACAACTACATTACTTTTTTCTTTTTAAATAAGAAATATCAAAATAGTAAGACTGCAGGTAGTCTACCCATATTTTCTATTTGGTAATAAAATCATACTAAAAGGAAATTTTTTTTATATTTTTTTGGTCCTTTTAAAACACAAATGGATATCTAAGAAAATAATTCATCCCATAAGAAAAAACATAAACCACTAATACTATATTGAGGTCATATGTTGGGTAATTATACCCATGATTACTCACCTGATGAGACCCATACAACATAAATCATTCACATTTCATCAAAATTCACCCTATCTGTATAATTGATAAATAAAAATAAATATTATATCCTTTTTTAGGCTTAGGTATAATCAGGATTTGTGCAGAGGTGATCATTACCTTTAACTCTTAAATGGTCTTCTCATAAGTTTCAGTCCATGTAAACATAATTCCATTCATTTTTAATCCCATAAGAGGTGCTTTAGGGAACAAGAAATTCTGAGTAAAAAACATATAATAACCATATATCTCCAAGAATCTTCAAATATCAAATAAATTATTGGGATCACCCAGTAAACCATGGCTCATGCCTTCTCTAGATCCCTAAAAACCCTTAATTCTAATACTTTGTTACTCATTAAGTGGAATTTATCGATCCATAAATGGAATTTTTTAGGCCGATCTTATAGATAATTATCTCTCATTATATTCCATCTGATGTCAATATATTTTTCATAATCTTGTCATGCTTGAGAATACACTAAGATATCATTGATTAAAATAACAACAAAAGATTATAGGTGTGGTTCAACCTCTGATTCAACAATTCCATAAGAATAATAGGAAATTAATGTAACAAATAGAATTACCAAAGTCTACCAATGGACATAACTTCTTTAGAAATTTATATGAGATATATTTTATGGCCAAACTCATACCTGATGATATACTAACATTAGATCAATATTTTGGAAACATCGAGATCCTTAAATAAAATCATAGATGGAATCTATTCAAGGTAGTGGATATTGATTCTTAATAGTAAGGTAATTTTAACTTTAGTTATTTCCATAATGACTAACAGTCCCATGCACATACTTAGATAAAAAATGTGTGAACCCCAATGAGAATTATTGGGTAATACAAACCCTTTATATTCCTGATCCTCTAACTACCTTTTGTGTTCCTAAAACATAGTAGGATCCATCCAATAAGGGTAAATATATAAGGTTATCTCTCCTAGGACTACATAAATAGTAAATTATCCCTCCATAATGGGTGTTAAACTAGTGAAATCATCATATAAGTCATCCATAAAAAGATCCACCATATAAGGGAATTCTTCCTGATCTATTCCCTTATACCTTATAAAACAATTTGAAATTTGGGTTGTCTCTCCATCCATACCACAATACTTCGGTCCATCTTGACTTTCTTGGACATCCCATTGACTTTTTTATGCATAGTTACCACCCTCAAGAAGTGATAGGGACACCCTATGAAAATAAAAGTCAACATGGGTCCAAAAATAAACCATCCAATCCATTTCAAAAATGACATAATAGCCTATCATCTTGAGGGTAAAGAGGTTCCATAAAAAATGTTTGTCACCAATATCAAGGAAAAACACCCTTCATTGGCATACACATTTTGATGAGACACAAAATTCAGAATTATGATTCATCACTCCAAAAACATTACTTGATCTCAAGGACAATTAACTCCATGATATCTATGTATGAATGAATATGAATTTTCTGTAGTAAATAAAATAGATACTAATGTCAAGGAACTAGAATTGTACCTAGGACCGTAGATTGGTCGAAACTCTTCTCCACGGTTTTAGTCTTCACATTATATATCTAGATTTATCCATTGTCATGAGTCACAACCTAACTACAATATGTCGGTCTTCCTTACAGGATCTGCATATTTGAATTCTTAATTTCATGACATCATCTACCTCCTTCACTTAAACAGTTGATAGTACTCCACATCATGCTTGACGTGGAGCTACAGATCCTGTTCCAAAACATAGAGTTGGTACAAAACCTCTCTTAGTAGCCACATGATTAAAATTCCTAGAAACCATTGAATATGATGCATCCTACTAAAATCTTGAAATTACACTATGTCATTGATAAATAGTGATTCATGTGTTTTGGCATTCCAAACTGATCACACATCACCGGGATACTTAGACACACACTCTAGATATTGTTTCAACTATGATAAATCTTAAAATTATACCATGATAAAAACCATATGAAAATATATAAACTAAAATATCATGCAACACACCTTCACCTCCCCTCAGGTTATTCTTGGAGTGGATAGATCCTTATTCTCGATATGTAATTCAAATGAAAAACAATCACCTAAAAATGGATTTTCTACCTAATATCATCCTCAAACAACCCTGCTCTAGTAAAATTTTAACTAGAAATATTCATAGTGAACTCCAAAAACATAGTAAAGTTTGTTGAATATTACCTAAAAGACAAAGATACCTGATGTAGGTACATAATCCCCCTATCTTGTTTTTCTCTCAAAGTTTTAAAAAAGAAGTAATCATATATTGTATATTATAAACCCCATAAAAACATATCCTAATGATGATCTACCTAGGTAATGACATCAATGAACATCTAAGAATATAATCTATGAGATTTGACCACCTTTAGAGAGGTGTCTCTGGATTCTCAAAAATTGCCCAAATGGTCGTTATCCATGACATAGTAGCTTGGGGGAAACCATTACCAAAGAATGTAGGTGTATGTTGATGATGAAATTCTCATTTCAATTGAACCATAGAAGGAGAAGGTCGTGGATCTCCCTAAATGGTATGCATGAATCAGAGGAAACATTATTGAATCTAAGCATTGGTGATGACATGAGGTATAACCAGTGGATTCATTAGTGGAACTATATATGGTTCTGATATGACCACCTTGGGGACATGGCCATAACCACCTTCCTAGAATTTTAACCGAGGCTATTTTGGATTCATATATCTACAATTCAAAATTAACTCCTCAAAATTAGTTTTGATAATACAAAATATCTAAAAAATAGGATATGTACAAGGACTTTCTATATAAGAGTCTATACAAAGCTACCTTTCTCTAAATCTAGGTCTAGTTAATTTAGATAACCATGATTAAAAAAAAGAGACCCTACCAACACCAACTACTGATTTTTATTTTGGGTCAGGGACTTATATCTTAAAGCATTCATTCTATTGTATGGAGTTTCAATTTAATGTTAAAGAGGGAAATACTCTCAGTGTTTCAATCAGCCACCCCATTTAACAGAAACCATTTCATTAAATAATTATAATTCTATAGTTATATATATATATCATGGATCAATTGGATTCATATACTATTACCAAGTTTTTATGGCTGATGATTTAACATTTTTAATTATAATTTCATGTAACTACAACCATACATTCATTATTGTTTAATTATATAAATAATAATTCCCAATATTTAGAGGTTTAAACACTTTATAAATTAAAATTGTGTCCATTTAATACCAACCAATAATTTTTCATCCAAAGAAACTAATTGTTCCTTGTATTAAATATTCCATAATTGGTTATTCAAGGTTCCACTATCATAATAAATAGGAAAAAGAAATTTATGTTGATGTAGAAACCTTAATTATTGAATTATATATCCTTTTCCATGTGTGAAACATTAGTATGACTAATAGATATGGTATCCAAGCCACTACAAATTATTGTAGGAAAATCATGAAATAACAAATCATGGCATCGAATATTCATGACATATAAATACATAGGTTACAATCATGATGGATGAAGAATGATTCCTTTCCATACTAGGATAACATTAAAAGGAAATTTCATAATGGTAGTGACCTCTATATGTAACGTGCATCACCCAATGGTGAAATGAATACAAATTTAATTGGAAAAAACTAGAACATAAAGTTGAATCCTAATAAAATTTCATTTTTCCTTATATCCAGGTTATCCTCTCCCAAACACAAGATCATTACTAAATTTTGAAATATCTTAGTGTTCTGTGTAAACATCCCATAATAGTATGGTATGAAAATAAATCTTGGATACCACTTTGTAACATCCTGATGAAAAATCACTCATATGTAATTAAATGTGGTTTTCAACATGGCGTCAAAAAGGATTCCTCATATTATAGAGGCTATTGAATAGTGGTGAGGGTCTAATATTGTTTGATAGGGATACAATACCAACTTTATCATAGTATAATATTGTGATTAGTAATAGATATATCATTAAAGGAAATATAATAGTGAAAAAATAGAGGAAAAAATAAAAAAGCATTACCAGAATAATAAAGATATAGTGAATGTAATAATCCAATAACAATAACTAACATAAAAATAAAAACCAATGTCAATTTAAAAATTACGATGTCATGATTCTCTATGAAAAAAATGGTGTGTAAGGGGAATAATTATTATAAATACACGGTATAAGTTGTACAAAAATATATTAAAATATATAAAGCTAAACTCTAATAGCATCATGAGAACTATCTTGATCATTTTTTTCATGTACCACATCTAACAACGAAAATAAATCAACTATATCTTAGTGTTTTCCCTTTTCCAAATAGGAATCCATGAATTTTTTCAAGGTACCAATTAGTGGCCTAAATGGGATGTGAGAAAAAATCAATAGGCCACCACCAAAGGTTTCAATAACTAATCCTTTTTTAATATATATAGAATATGTGTTTCAGTAATGAAGAAAATATAATAAAAGAGAAAAAAATCCCACTTCAAATTGAGTTCTTCAAAGTAAACTTATCATACACCACATAATAAAGACTATTATAGAATGTCTTTGAACATCCTTTTCTTTATAATAATTATATATCAACAAATATATTAATTCCAAAATAAGGATTGGAAAAATCATGTCCATTAGTCTGGAATAATATATATGGAATATCATTTCCATTTATATCATTTTATAAAAAGAAACATCATGTCCAAATATTCATTTTAAATCATGAAGAAATTTCTTATCCATTAATTCTAGATAATAAATAAGGAACATCATGTCCATAAACAAGAAGAACATCATATCCATAAATTCAATGTAATAAATAAGGAATGTCATCTCTGTAAAAAAAATATATAAAATCATGTCCATAAATTCAAGATAATAAACAAAAAACATCGTATACATCACACAAGGTTAGTATGATGAAATTAAATCCATATAAAATTTTATTCAAGGCAAGGGAATTTCACACATGACCTTATCGTTCACCTTTTATTTAGTAGATTTATTTGTGGTCATGTGTTCCAAGTTTGGTCATTACCAAATCTTAATTCATCATTACAATTTTATAACCTATCATGGTCCAAGGTCAATCCAAACATACCGTAGTGTTTTTTTGGTCCTAAGGGGAAAATAAGTCCTCAAATAATTTAATAGAAACCACACATGTTTTTGGTTCAGGTTGAGGTTTTTCAACCTCCCACTCGTTATCATGGTAACATAGCATGCAACTAAATTTCCAAGTAATAAATTTACCATATCACATATTTTAGTAGAAACACACTGAATTTCCACTGTGCGACACAACAATAATATAATATAAGAACCTCAAAATTTAGGGAAAAGGTATTGACCACCATACTTATAAAGTTATATCACTCATGATCTATTATCAACCTTCAATTTAGGCTAAAAATAGATATCTAAGAAATATAAAAACTCTATAAAAAATGGATTGTCTTATTACATATAAATTGAAATAAATATGACAAGATAAGTTAAAAAACAAATAATAATAAATAGATTCTTACCCATTGTGATTCAACAAGAAAAATGGTACCTAAATATGATATCCAATGAATGAGAAATCCCAATTCATAGGTTTGGAGGAAAGGATATCTAAAATGAGAGGATGATATTGTTAATTTAATGGAGGAGAAGAATGTTTTTATGTTTAAAATAAATCTGGGGAAAAAATTGGTGTTCGACCTTTTGAAATGGTTCAAGCAGTTTGCCCACATGATTTTCCAAATTTTTCACCTATCCTTGGTTGGAACTATCCCAAGTGACACTACCTTGAATAACTAAAAACATGGTTTGAAAAACCATGTGTATCCCATGTGTGCTCACTATCCAAGGCCTCCACTCTTTGCATGATTGGGAACACAATTTCGAGATACATTGTGCCAATAGTGCGACTTACACATGGAATTTATTATAGTTTTTAATTTACATGAAACCACCATATATTGGTTAAACTAATCAAGAACCTTTATTTTTTGGCATCATGATTGATCTACAAGGTTACTATTAACCGTTCACCAACTTTATTTCCTTATCTATTTCACTAAAAATCAGACCTTTCAGCTCCTAAAAAAGCCATAGACCAGCTAGAAACCATTATTATAACATTGTTAATTCTCGTAGAGAATACACAATATATTTAACCTAAAATTTAAAATAACAATACATAATCTGAAAACTAGGATCTTATAAAAAACCATTAAAGTAAGTGGAACATATTCTTACCTAAAATTCATTCTACTGATACAATATAATTATTGAGGAATAATACGTTGGTTTGAAACATTATTTCCCCATAAAATAAAATATAATTAAATCATAAGATAATCATAGGTTGTAGTTGGTCAATAGTGAAATATAATAAACAAAGAATAGTTATTATGACCCAATGAGAAAAATTGAATCATAAAAACCTCTTACTGCTTTAATAATTTCTAAATATAAATTGATTAGAAGGTTGAAAATCATATGGTTTTTTAAAACCCCTTAATTAAATTAAGTAGTATGTAAATATACATTAATTGTAAGTATATACACCATATAAATAATAAATTGGTATATAATAATAAAACATGTGGTAGTGAAGAGAATTTGAGATGAAAAAATATTTACCTTATTTCCTTGCTTAGTGGATGACACACTTAGTTCCTTTAAAAAAAGAATATTTACCTTAACAATATATATCCTTCTCAGATATGTTAAATTATATATCTATCTTTTATAAGTATTTTTTATTGATATATAGGTTATTTATAACTTATTTTCAACCATCGAGTGGTAATAACTGTAATCAGTTTTACACGTACTATAACGTTGATGTACTTATCCATTTTGTGATAATAATTTCATAATTAATTTAACATTATATATTATATAATATTTAAGTAATATTTAATTTTGTAATTATTTTATACAATTCCATAAGTTTTCTAGTTGCACTACTTGAAAATCGAATTGGTGTCCGTTTATTTTATTGATTTTATAAAATGAAAAAGATAATTTAATAATAAGTTAAATAAGTAATTTAATATTTTTAAAACATATAACAATAAATATTTTATTATTATATAATTATAATATTATTTTCCATGTCCCCATATGAATCTATAATATATTTTTATATCATTATTCTGGTATGTTGTTAAACTGATCCAAACATGAACATGCTCTAACGCGATTGGTGAGTATGGTTAAGGAGGTATTTCTTTTGACATAATATCATTATAAAAGAATAAAAATGGTATTAATTGTTATGTTTTTATTATTTTTTACCATTTTTAGTTATTTTTTAATGAATAATAAAAACCATAAGAAGAAAAAAGAAGATTGTTTTTTGTGGATGTGGTCGTCAGAGCACGGTCAGGATAGACAATCCTTTGTTATTTTTTATGTGAATAAAAATGAATAAATAAAAATTATACCATTATCATAAAAGATCATTATATTAATTAAAATTAATTAATAATATTTTTATTGTGATAAGATATTTGGAATAAAAATATAATGAAGAGAAACATAAGAAGGAGATAGTACTTAAACTCGACGCTTGATCATTCTATGGAATTCTCCTTGGAATTTAATGTTTAAGGAAAATAATGAGTAAATAGGGGATTGTTTTAGATATAGAGGGTTATAGGGAGAGTAAAATGGTATATTTTCACAAATTAATTTATTGGATATGTGAGTCCTGATATTTTATAAGTGGTACCTTTTTATAAGTGGTGATAATGGTGGTTTTGAAAATATCCATTTAATTTCAATAATTTTATTTCACTCTTAAAGTTTCAAGGGATTTTAATGTAGAAAAAGGAAAAAAAAAATTGATATTTTATTTATAATAACCACAAAAATCCATTTGGAAACATTATTTCAATTTTTTTGTCCTTTCACCCTTAGTTAAAATACAATTTACCATATTTACTTTTTCCCGAGGTTACTAATTTACAACCATAGAAATTTATTTTAATGATAAAAAATTAAATAGAACTAATTACATAATTTGAACCTTATAAATAAAAATTTTGAATCCATTTTATCAAATAAAATTTATACTGGTACGAAAAGATAAAATAAAAACACAAAAATGAGTATCAGAATTTTTTTAAAGAAATAAAATCGGTAATAATTAAAAATTATATATGGTAATGTTATTATGATTAACTATTTTAAGGAAAAAACATAATTTATTTTGAATTTAATAAAAGGTAATAATTTAAAAATTCCATCAAAAAACGAACTGTATCTTGAAAATATTTTATCTAAAGAGAATTACAAAAGAGTTTTTTAATATTAAAGAATCATTTTCCATTAGTTCTCAAAATATCTGGCTTAGATTTTATTTATTCAAAAAATATTTATAAATTAATAATTTTGTTACTTAATTTCATATTTTATTTCATTACGAGTCTGAAAAACCTCACGATTCCGCTTCCATAGTGATTAAATCATGGAAATTAAAATTTTCAAAAAACTTGAATTTTGTACTTAAAATCATCCTTTTTTTAAGTTAAAAAAATCATATTGACTAAATTTTGAACTGAATAATTAAAAAATGAGGTTCATTATATATATATTTAAAATTATAAAAATTTTAAACATGTATTTTAGTGGAAAATTATAAAGGATAAATAATTGATTTTATTTTATGGCATTTACTCATATTAACTATTTATATATAAAATTAGTGACTTGGTTAAAAATTAAATCACAATTAATATATATATTTATATATATTTGTGTTTGTGTTTATAATTCATAATAGATTCATAATTTAAATGATTTAAATTTTAATTTATTCGATATAAGTCCCATCATATTATTTAAATAATAATCTTCTAAATTGGAAATAACCCTTGTAATCAATATTTTACACTAACAAGGAAATTATTCATATCAAATAATATGATTATCATTATAAAAATTATAATAATAACTTTATAAAATTATATTTATATGTTTCTGAGAGATTAATCTTATCAATAGTGCATGAAACACATAAAATCTCAAATTTTGAAGAACAATATTTTTAAGAAAAACAATTTTATGTATATGAAAAAATTATCAATAATATTGATTCCAATGATATTATTAAGACCATAAATATTTAAATAAGAGTATGTGACATTAAAATAAATCCAAAACCTAATTTACCCTTGCCTATATTTGAAATAATAAAATAGAAAAAATAATTTTTATAAAATGATTCTTGATTCTCTAAAGGTAATAACTATTAATGGTTTACCATATTAGTGATTATTATATTTCTTTTAATAATTTATACTTAAAATGTTATCATTTTTTTATATTTGATATAGTCTATGAAAAATGTTATTTAACATAGTATTTATTTTAAATTATCCAATATCTCACGTCGTTACATGAATCCCTCTAGTAGTGATCTACACATGCTTCAAAATAATGATGTGTATTCCTTGAATCATCAGGTTCCTGCATGATTGATCCTCCTCAATAGACATTTTATATAAATGAAATGAAGAATCTCATTGTAGATAAAATATTCTATAGGTACTATCAATGGATTTATAGGACGGAGGAGGATCTATAATCTTTTTCATGAGTCAGTTCTTGATATATTTCTAACCTGGGATTGAGAGAATTATCTCTATGTTTGGTGTGAATAAATGGTAGTGAACAAAAGAAAGAGATATAAACTACTATTTATAGATCTATGTTACTATTTGTAGATTCACATAGTCCCTAATCCAATTATTTATTCCTTATAAATACTTATGTATAATAATTATATAAATAAAATAATTATTTTCCTAATATGTACAATACCCATAGATAAATAAATACCATTTGTTAAAAATATAAATTAATATTTATAGAATTATTCACTGATAAATAAAATAAATATTATAGAATTATTCACTGATAAATAAAATAAATATTTTATTCACTAATTCTTGTGAATTAATTATTATTATTAATTATCTCCAATGTTAATTCATCTGAATGACCCATGATTAAATAATAGTTATCAACCAAACCTAATAATTATTAAACCATAAATGAGGAATAATATTTATTTTAACTTTTTAAACACAAAATAGAATTTAACTGAGATCTCAGATACTCATAGTGTGTAAACATTTAAGCCTCTAAAAATGACAATGAACCCATATAGAATGTAGTTAATTTAATAATTATATACAAACTCATAAAAATTATATCTATGTAGTGTAATATCTTTAATAGGATATCTCTAATAAAGAAGGATTTATGTTGGTGTCATTAACTTATCTAATCGATATTTCTTTCTTCAACTCTAGGGAAATGAACATGACCACAAAATACAATGGAAATTGATTTAATTATGTTTTTCCTTTCCCATTAAAGATACAATTATAACAACATCCATTAATTAATAGATGGGAAAACTCAATTCATGCATTATTAATTAATGAATTATCACTCATGATGAACCTAATGTATCTTACATCACTATGAACATATACCATCACGGTTTTAATCAATACACCAAATAGAACAAGTCATGATATGAATTAATAATAATTTTATTTTTTGCGGAAAATTAAACATGACTAAATATATGAACATCCAATGAGACATATAAATTTTTATTTCCTTCATGCAGGTAATGTCATAATAATTTCTTGCTCTGAAAATTTCAAATGGCATCAAACATGAGAACGTGTCTGAATGTCTTAAGAGTATATACACATTTTTTCTATAAAATTATATAATCCATTTACATAAAACATATTTATGAATACTATCATGGATATTTTTTGTTCTCATCATAGAGGGGAACTGTTAAATTTTTTTATTATAGTAGTTAAACATAGGATATTATCACATACTTTATCATTTTGAAGAATATCCCAAATGTGATAATAAATTTTCTAATATTCAAGTCAATGGACACATATAATTATAAAGTATATAATTTATTTATGTGGAACCAAATCCAACACATAATACACTGAGATATCTTCCTTTATGTTCTCCCATAGTAATCTTTATGAGATGAGGTTCGAAGAGTCGACTCGCCCATAGAAATTATACAAGAAATATGTGTCATATGATATTATTTTTCATATATGTGTGTATTGATAGTTATAATTTAAATTAATATTAATTGTTATCATACATCACATCATTTCATCTGTTGGTGAAAACCATGAAAATATTTTCTTGCGAGGAGGTAGGATATGTTGGGAGTGTCACGACTGATATATAATTAATGAATACATCAAGGAAGGGTTTTTCAATTCCATTTTATTATAAGTATATATATTTTTACCTTTGATTGAAATAGAGATATTTTATAAATCAATGGTCATGTTAGGATATCAACGTATTCATTTCTAGAAGTGATACAAACATAAGTCAAATATAGAGGTTGATGAAACAATGTATGAAATATGCTTGATGAAATATTGAGACAAAAGGGTTATATTGCACAATGAGTACTCATATAAGGTTATAATATTTATGATATTAACCTATTTATATTTGGTCTCCTTCACATATAGTTAAATTCAAATCTTGAATATTAGTATAATTATCCTAATACCACCTAGAAATAGGATTTGAATAAATATTTTTCCTAAATTGGAGTTTAAAAATATATTAGGTATGGTTGATCACACTAAATCAATCACATGTTATTATAAGGAATAAATTTGTGACTTCAATGTTAAATAAATATTTATTTATAGGGTAATTAACAAATAAGAGCATGTTTGATATTTTTTAACTTTTTTATTTGGAAGGAAACAAATAATAACTTATCTGGTTATGAAAATATTAAATATATTATTTTTCCATGAGTTTTAGTGAATATAATATTTTTTATTGAATGAATAATGCAATGAAATTTATTTACCAAATAAATAGACATCATTTATGGTTCAATAAATATTGATGGGGAATCATTGGATTGGAATACCATGATTTCGGTATACTGTAAATAATGTAATAAATACCATTTACATAAATATGAATTTATTTATTGATATTTATATTATCTTCATGAGATGTAGATGTCAATGAAAAATTAACAATTCTATTATTATTATTATTATTATACATAGGTTTCACTATGGATTAATATATTCTCCATGGTCCTATGGGTAAAAACCAATTATTATCCACGATCTATATATACCTAGTTACATCATTTATATGAGATAGAAAAAGGATACATTGTTGTTAAGGAAAAATTTTATATAGAGAGAAGCCTCTTAATAATTAGAGATAGAAATCCCACAAGAAAAATCATATAAATAAATAAAGAACCAATCCTCATACTACCTTTCATGTTTCCATGAGAACATAAATAATTCTTTAACCTCAATGGAATTGTTATTATGATTAGTAGCGAATAATGATAATAATGAAAATCATTCATGCAAGCACTGGTGATTCTATGGTGGTATTTAGTGGTTCTTAGAGCACATGTGGATTACCTATAGAGATATTATAAACTTGAAACCCACAGTAAAATTATTGAATGAAAATTATATGTTAAAAAAATAAATATCAAAAAAATAATTACAAGCCTATGTGATTCTCAATTATATTAATTAATTATAAATTATACATGAAATATCTTATCTGATTGATTCTAGGATTATTATTCATCATTTTCTAAGGATAAATCCATGGAAACTAATGAAAACCAACTGTTGGGAATAGTCCTCACTACTTTTTCTTCACCTTAGGACCTTCATGTTGTTTTTGAGTGGTAAGATATAAATTTATAATTATTTTTTAATCATTGAAATAATTACACATTTAATATATTTTTTATTTTTTTATTAATTAATAAATACAAATGTCATGATTTTATATTTTTTATCTTTCATATGACATATAATCAGGTTAATAATGGATGAAGAACAATCAAAGTGAAAATCCAATAGTGTTGGAGATTCTGGATAGATAACACAGTGCAACACAGCGTGTGTCTAATAATTAATCACTATATACCCAAATTTTGTTCCTGAAATGAGTACAATAAATCTTGAAACACCATTTACGATAAGGTTTCATTGTTTCATGTATTTATTTAAAATATGACACATGATTTTAGAGGTTACATGACAGGTCATTAGCATAATTTTTTTGTAACATCACAGAGTTTATCGCTCGCAAATTATGTTGAGGTTTAGTGATTAATGAATGTGGAATTTAATTAATTACAAGGCATGTAATGACTTAAAGACAAGAAACATGGTCTAGTGGAGATTACATGTCTTGTACATGGTGTGGTTGATAAATGTCTTTGTAGATTGCATTCCATGTCCCATAGTATGTATTTTATAAGAAAAAAAAGTAGTATAGGTCATGTCATAGGATATACTTGTCATGTAATGTGTAATTGTTTACATAGAGTGCACATCAAGCTTGTTTGAACTCCATTTAAATTAATTACATATAATGGAATTAATTATGGAATTAAACCCAAACAACATGATATATACCTAGAATACAATCCATGTGATAGATATTTACTAAATATTTAACTTCCATGCCAATTTCAATACTACATGCCTTTTATATTTGTCTTAAACACCTAGTAAATTATATGATAATTAATGGTGGTATGTGAAATTTATATTAATCCATGTTTTTTGTAATACATGTCCAATTAACTACTCTACATGACACATGGAACTACACATCATGTAAATATGAAACAAATCAGGTATGTCACATGTGGTGTGGGTGAATAATGAATTAAAAGGACTGAATTATCCACTATGTAATTTAAAATGGTCAATAATGTGTTACCTTCAAGTAAACATTATGTGATTAATAATTTTTTTGATTAATTTATTTAGAATTACATATTATGGGGATCTTCATGACTATTTCTATGGATATTAAGAATAAATAATTTATTTAGTTATTTATTTATTATTTTATTAATTGGAGTCATTTATTTTAATAAACAACAAATTAAAATGATTTCTAGCTAGGTTAAAATGTGTACTCACTGTATGTGTGGATGATCCATATATTGGTCAACTAAAGTATGTGTTCAATTTCTATTTATTTAAATATTATTGAATGTTTTTTATTTCTCGTAGAGTCTTATTAAATTAAATATAATGGTCTAAATTTCATCCCTCGCGCGTTTAATATTTTGACCATTGTGTCCATGATTTCTAGTATTTAGCCACATATCTATGGTTCCCCTTAACTATTTTTGAGTAAATGCATATAAAGTATAGATCTATATGGAGAGGTGGTGGTTCATAACGTCATTAATGGTATAACCAACCAAGTATATTCCTTGGATCAAGATGATATAATACAAATCATACCCAAAAAAATATAATGAGTATTTACCCCTATGGTCAAGACATAGATTATCATCCACTAAAAAACTAACCACAGGAAATTACTCATAATCATACAAAATTTATTTATTTATTTTCATATGAAGTGTGTGGTTATTTAATTATATTTATTATATTCTTTACATGGTCACATTAAATTAAGTATTTAATAATAATTTGTGATGGAATAAAATAAATCAATAGTGATTTAATTAATTTTATCGAGACATGCTTATTTAAAATTCAAATAATATTAAATATATTTAAATAGAATAAAATAAAATAATGTTTTATAATAAATATTAACATCTATCATTAAAAATAATAACTCATAAATCATTCAATTATTTAATTTAGGATGCAACCACATTTCAATGTACTAAACCATTCTATTTCGAGGTTCTTTCAGTTAGAAGGGAGTTATAATAAAAGCTTTGGGTTGGATTAACCTTGTTTCCATTATGTTTTAATCTCCACCACGAGTCATAGTGAATATAGTAGGAAATTTTTAGGCAATAACAACTCCTAGATTAATGTATTAGAGATCCCACTAAACATATCAATGAGCTCTGAGTTAATGAAGTTTTAAATACCCTACAACCTAAATAACCTCAAATGGCTTATCGGGAATCCATAAAAGTTTTAAAAGGAAAATATGGGTTTTTTCCTTTATATTATCTTTGAAAAGAGATATTTTTAACCCAATGGCGAAAGATATTTTGATTGGATAGAATATTTGGAGACTAATAAATAAAATATATTTTATCCTATTTTATGGAATCATCATAAAGTACTTAAATCTTTTTTTACTTAATTAACAAAAAAGAAAAATAAAACCATATGAACACTATGATAATTTCAAAGAAAACATAACTTCATTTCCATAATTAATCTCTAATAGTGGTGTAATAATTTATACGCTTCACTACTATGGGAAAACATTTATTATATGTTGAGGTCACATATTCTATACTAGCCACATCATCAAGTGAAAAAGGGTTAGAAGAAAACATAAAGTAAATACATTTAATATGCCTTTATTATTTGTTTCCTCATGTTATCTAATATGTACAGATACTTAAATATGAATCATAAGGATATGGATGAATATAGTATATTATATTATCTCCTATCACTTGAGAATGAGAAATAGAGGCTTAATATAAATTTGATTATCGCTTCATTATACCGATATAAACTGAGAGATGGGTACCTATAAAGTGGGCTTTCATTAAAAATGTTTTATAGAATTGATCATTTTGAAAATAATAGAATCCATATAGAAATAAATATCCATTAAATACATATTATCATTATTGTCTCCTAGATACTCAATATTCATCCATAACTAAATAATCAATAGAATAAAAAAAATTAGGAATCTTTTAAAAATTATTTTCCATGAAAATAAAGAATTGATTTAATTTGATTCCACACCTATATGGGTAAAAAAAGTGAAATAAATGTTCATAAATACCATAAAAATCAAATTAAGTTGTTTTTTTACAACTTCTTTCATAGAGACTAGGGATTCATCTACAAATTATTGAATTTGAGGTTTTTTAATGGGGCCAAAAACGGAACTGGAAGAGAAATTGTAAATAATTAAAGAAAAAGAAATTATGTTCATCCAATTTGGTTGTATTAATCATAGAATTTGTTTAAATTCTATGGAATTAATTAAAAATTGTATTTACACATTTTTATTGAAATAAAATATCCATAGAAATTTAGAAATATTATAAGTAAGGTGAATTATATGAGTAGTTGAGTATGGGTGATACCTATGGAAGTAGTTAGAAACAAAAAACATCGATTTTCTAAATAATTTTGTACTTTTGAATCTATTTTTCCCTTAAGTTCTAGAAAAATTTGTATATCAGTGTCTAATTGGCCACAACGGGATATTATTTCATTACTAGAATGAATGTTGTTGTGTTGTTTTACACTAAACTAATAATATTTTTATACATAAACCACAGAATGGGCCTTGGGCCCAAAAAAATGGGCCAATGGGCCATGTAATGTGCTAAATTCCCATTGGGCCTTTGGGCTATATAATGGGCCTCCCTCTACCCAGTTAAAGGGGTCATTGTTTTATTTAATAATAAATGAGGCTTCAGCCCGAACCTTTTATAAAAAATAGGTGGGTTTTATCATATATCATAATCAACTATTTAGTAGTCATTTAGGTTTATAATGGAGTTCTCATAATCTTACAATGCAATTCTATTTAAAAATAGTGATGATAGGGCAGGGTAGATAAATAAGGACTACTATATTTGTTACATGACTTCCATAATTCCTTTCCAGAAATGTTTCATAAATATCAATGTAACAGCTTTCCATTTTCCAAAAAAATTGACTAATGGATATTATATAAGTTATGATATAATGGGAGTATCTTAATTCACTGCCTTTTGTTTATATGTTCGATTTTATAATGCTAATTGATATAAAAAAATTCACCAAAGTAATTACTAATTTAATTTTAATTATTTATCATATTACCACTCAGGATAAAAAAATATGCAAGAAATAAAGGTACTAGTAAAAATCATCTATAGCTTACTAATTGAATCATATAAATTTAGAGACAATAAGATAAATCATTAATTTAATGAGATATAGGATTTGGATGTATATATGTTGTAATTAGAATAATAAAATCAACAATTATTAGTAGGAGAAATTATTCCGGATACATATACATTCTAGGAAAGTTAAACTCAATTAGATGGATTTAAATTAACTATAATAGGTGATATATTATTCAATAATAATAAAAAATCCTACAAGGAATAGTATGTTACAACTAATAATGATTGACAAGTTCATATGAATTTTAATGTATATTCTGCATAGGGATATTTCATTATATATTATAGTTTTTTCTCTAACAGATATAAAATTATTTGTAGGTTTTCGAGAGACATTATATATGGGTGGCACAAGAATAGTTCCAATAATGCTTGATTGGTTATACCAAGTAATCGCACCTAAATACATTTTAAATTTCCTTTCATTGTAACCTTTTGTGATCGTTACATTGGTAATTTGATTTCAATTCAATTTTTGATGGTGTAAAACCTATGAAAGATGACTAAATTGTATAAAAATGAAGGGTTAGAGACATAAAATAAATATAATAAAGGGTTTGAGTTATTAATATCCATTTGTGTATTGAAGAATGCATTAAGATCATGGAATATTAATTTTGAATGAATTATTTCCAGGTGTCATCGAAAGATTAGTGCCATAAATTTAGATTTCCGAGATTAATATCATTATAGCATATAGAAAAATTATATATAGTATTATAATTGTTTAAGAAACAATTAAAGGTTTTATATAATGTATTACATAATGTAGAAAACCAAATATATGGGTCATGATCTAAAAATCTATATCTATGGGTATTCTAAGTCCAACTGAATGTATATATATTGACACATGTGGAACCAACATTCTATTTTTGTTATAATTGTTTTCTATATGGATAAATGAAATTATGGGATGTTATGTGATTTTAATATGTGTATGAAATATTTTTTTGTATTTGATTGATGCTTCCAACCATATTGATGAGAATTTGGATAGTGTGGAAGTTGATGTGATTTCCCAAGTGTGTTGATGAAGAAAAAAGATATATTTCCCAAAAAAATGTGTCATTATTGTATACTAAAGTGTAGATACTTTATCTGGATTTAATAACCAGCTTGTGTTATGGAGGAATTTTTTTTGAAATATTTAAGGAAGCTGATAAGAGTTAATGGATTTCACTTCATGTTGAATAATAGTACCAAATATGTGGAAGTGTTGTCTATAATATTTACTATATTTTAGAAGAATCTAGATTGTGGGTGAAACATTCAAATGTATTCTTAAGACAATAGAGTTTCCGAAATTCAAGAATATTTCATCCATTGGGAACCAACAATTCAAACTGATCGATTTACTTAAGAATGTTCTTTGGAATATTATTTAGGATTTCTTTAAATTCGTATATAAGGTTGGAAGAAGAGATAAATATATGATTATGATTATTAAGAGAATTATGGGATTTATAGGTTCAAACATGAATATGGATAAGTCCTAAGAATCTGACTTTACAGAACCTCTTAAAACATTGTTGGTTGGTCTATAAATTTTGGTCTCTACATACATCTTTTTATGGCAGAAAAAATGCTTCATAGTGTGTGTAAGACTTTTACTGAGGATCTCTTATGAATTACGAAATATATATGACATTAATAGGTTTTAATGTATGTCATTTTCTATAAATTAAGACTATTAAAATAGGTCACATAAATATTTTACCATGGTTTCCATAAATGACATTCATTGGTCTTTGTATGAATTGAAGGGAACTCATAAGACCTCAAAGTATTGCAATAATCATTTAGTAATTGAATAATGAAATGAAATGAAGGTATAGGAACCCATATGACTTTTTTATATCATGTAATACATAATTTGTACATCATACATAGAAAATTTAATATCTTAATACTTTTTGGAAGTCCATATAAGACTTTTCCAAGTCTTATAAAATTATTGAGTTTCTAGAAATCACATATTATGAAAAAGAATAATTATTAAAAATGATTATGTAATTTAAGTTAAGATATAAATGTTTTAAATATCATGAACTATATTCTTTATTATAGAAAATAAATGGTGAGTAAAAATGTGATAGTTTCATGTTTTATTGTATTATAAATGGAAAATAATACATATAGGTTTTGATTTACAAATAAATGAACCATAAAACATCCTTTTTACTGAATTATCATATATATTTTATAAGATTTTTTTATATGTGGTATTTTTAATAATAGATTATGAAAAAATTAATTTATTGATTATGAGAATACAAATTAAATATCTTAATGTGGAATTAAATAAAATATATTTTCTTATAAAACTACAAACTAAAAATATTTGAGGTATAGAATATTGATTTTCCTAGAGATTATTTGAACCAATTTGTCAAAATAAATTCACTTGATTTTATATAAATATATATATGATAATGAGAAGAATTAATGAAGGTGTTTTATTATTATGTTGTTTCATATTCTAAAAGTCTAGAGAGGAAATAATAATATTCGATATAAAATGTATTATAGATCCTTTGTATCAAGGAAATAGATATCATGCGGTATTATCATAAACTAAATAAGAATAGGAATGGGGATTAAAATTGATCATATACAGATAATATTCATATTGATTCATAGTGTAATCTAACCATTAGAATTATGGTGTAGACATATGAAGAAGATTTAGGAAACATTGGTGATTTATACAAGATAAAGAATAAGATAAAATCATTGTGTCAACATAAAACCAAAGATAAAGTTGATGATAAAAGTTCTTATGGAGAAGGAAGAATAATACATTTTTTTAGACTACAGAATAGTAAGCCACTTATTTTGTTGTACATGTTCTATGCTAGGATAGTGGGTCAAAGTCCATACCCTTTAGCATGATTATTGTGATTATAAGAAGGATGATATGTTCTCGTGGGACAATAACCAACGTAAATTTGAGATTTATTCTTCCTTAAATAGGTGAAACTATTAAACAAACCCCAGTATTCATTATATTCTACATTATTCTTATATCTATATTTGTACCTACAAAATGAGAGAAAAATAAATTTAGAAATCTATTCACTGAATAATTGAAGAGTTGATATGAGATAAAATAAAAAATTGTTATAAAATTACATCAACACAGATCCCCCCCCCCCCTCTTTGTTAGAAACATATCATTCTGATCTTTTTAACCTGATATTGAAAAATATTAGATGGAATAATCATTAAGTAATTGTTCTCAGTGTCACATTATGTGACGTCTCCTGATTTGATGTGTGAAAACACAAAAGTATAATCTTATTATAATTATACTTTATATTCTAATCAATATTTGGTAAATATATATCACATGAAATTTTATGTATTTAGGTTTTATACTTATAATTTTTAAATCATACATGTAAAATGTCGAGAAATACAATAGTAGCTACAAAGGCTTGTACTAAAAAAATTTGGATGTTACGTGAGAATGTAAAACTGGATGTGTTTATATTATATAGATAATTGAGAATAATACTTATCAAGGCGATAAAAAACTGGTCTTATTTTATATGTTTTCACCTACTGTCACATTATTTCTAAGTTAATATGAATGTGAAAACTCACTAAATCCATTAGTTTTCATATCTACATAGACCAAGTACCTCGTGAATTCCAATGTAGCTTGTGAACTAATTTTTTAAATGTTTTGTTCAATTTTATGGAGTTATATAAAGATAATGATGTCATGTCATATTTTTATCATCGTTATACTATGTTTTAATCTATTATATCATTAACAAAAGAGAAAAAAGTTATATACTTAGAGAAATTTTCACAAACCGTCCCCCAGGGACCGTGACGTGACCACCCCAAGCCCGCCTTCCATAGGCGAGGGATTCATGACAAGAACCAAAAAGGAATAGCCCTATAATGGGAAGGAATTGACCTTAAACCTGTCCAATAACACAAACCAAGAACACAACAAGAAGCAACCATGAAGTAAACTGATATAGTAAAAAATTGTACTGAAAGTAGAGTGGGCGGAATACAAGCCCAGCTGAAAATTACATGTATAACTAAAACGAGAAAATAGCTCATCGATCATCCACCAAGGATCCTACCTGAATGGTAGTTATAACTCATCTCTACTGCTCTCCTTGTCATCCAATCTCCTCCGTGTACCGCCTGCTCCTGGCTCCCTCAAGTCTCAGCCCAGCTGCTTGTCCTCTACACAAGACACAACAAGGTGTAGTGAAGCCCATGCATGGGTGAGTATAACAATACTCAGTACGGACCCTGATACCCCCGAATGTCTCACAGAATTCCACAAAGGCAAACCATAAATCATGATCTCAATCAAAAAGTGAAAATAAATAGACATAGCTCAAACAGAGTCTCATCTCAAAACAGATATTTGAAAAGTATAGAAGTACTGATAATTAGTCGTGAAGATGGATCATCTTATTCTGTCATGATGCACTACAGTTGACAATAAGGAGTATGACCCACATAGGATCGATAGGTTCTAACCCCCCGCAATGACCCACAAAGGATCTGACCTGCTCGGAGTCGATAGGTACTAACCCCCGTAATGACCCACACAGGATCTGACCCACAGAGGATCGGTATGCACTGACACACATAAGATCATTGAGCACTAACCCACATAGGATCATACAGACATATGATTGGTATGTAGATGATCCACTACAGGCCTCTCTAAAGCTGGTCCCCATCAGTTCATGAGGTGTTGATCCACATAGGGTCACTAGGAGTTTATCCACACTAGATCACTCAGTTCTGATTGATAGAGGATCGCTAGGTTTTGACCCACAAAGGATCTCTGGGTGATGACACACACATGATTTCTCATTATTAACCTCCATATGAACTATCTCCAAGCTCTGCCTCACTTCCAGCCACTGGATTCCCTCTCATAGCATGCTTGATTCTACGTGAACCACTCCTCAAGCCATAGATCATATTTAAATAGGCACAAATTCCCACAAAGAAGTAACTTGATGATATGCCATGTCATAAGGGTCCCAAAGCAAGACATGGAGTGTCGATGGCATTTTATTGCCAAGGGCCCGATTGGATTTGGATTTGATCCAACCTGGAAATACTCCAACATTCCCCAAAACTCGCATGGAGTATTTAAAAAGGACCTCCTCGTCTTAAGGGTTCCAACACAATAGATGGCGCATCAACCGGACTCCCGGTATATTAATTGCATCCCTTTCTGTGAAAAGGGGGTGATCGCACCTCAGTTTGGCCCGGCTCGGTCAGGCTCGCAGAAATATTCCAAAGGGACTTCTTCCCAAAAGGGGTCCAAACACCACTGACGGTGTGTCAATCGGACACTCGGTTAGTCAGTTATGGGTGTTTATTTATTCAGGGACTGGTTGGGTCTGGGCTCGGTCCGACTCGGTCATTTCAGCCTGATGTAATGGGTCTTGGGGTCTACCTGACCATACCCAGGTCCAGCCCATAAGCTTTCGGCCCAGGAAAATGGGTCCGACCCATTAGTTTCATCCTGGTTCAGTTCACGAGCTCGGGCTACGGTTGTCTTATCCCGCCGGGTGGGGTTCGTCCCACCCGCACTGGCCCATTGGAGGGTCCAGCCCACTGGGCGGGTCCGAAATGCTTAGTCGGCCCACGCCAGCTCTGTCCACCCAGAGGTGGACCACTGTGTCTATCTAGCCCCGCGCTAGAAGTTCCATTCTCCAGCTAGTGGGGTGATGCCCTAATGCAATTAACGTTCAGCTATTTCGCCGACTGGGGTATCGGCAACCCGTCACTACGCGAGTCGCTACTACTTCCACTAGCGGTGCTTGTGGGTGTCGCCCTTGTCCCATGAGACCGGCTCGGGCTAATGGCCTTCAGCCTCTGTGGCACGCCGTTGTGCACAACCTTCCACTACCTGTGGTCGGTTTCCACGTGTCTTCTCCGACCACCACCAGCCGCCACCGACATGGCGTGTCGGCAGTTTCATTCGTGTTCACCAAGCCTGCTCCAATGTCTGTTCATGGTGTCGTTTACTCCTACAGATCTCCTACGCTATCGTTGTCGTAACATGACCTACTATTTCTTGTTTCCATCGAGTTTGAAAGTGTTCCCCGATGTTCAGATCAAGAATGATGTGTTGGAGGGGTTCTAGCTTGTTCATGGGTCCCATGCCCACCGTGTTACATGATATCAAGCGGAAGAGAAATTTAATTCATCAAGGAAACTTCAAAATAAAGCCTCAACATTGAAGATATGTTCGCTGATGATGATCTATGGAACCCCACTTCATCATCGTCGTAGGATTTTTATTCGGTGGAGCTCGTCACTGCTCGTTGTAACCGTTCTAGTCCTCCAAATGGTTGGTGTCGTGGAACTTTTCCAGAGCTTCATCACTTGGTGAGTTCATGACAACACACTACCCTGAGCTCTATATAAATAGGATAGGGGAGGGTAAGTAATGAACATGGAATTAATGGGGTTCATTTAATTAAGGAACCTTCCTAATTAAATAATTTTGGTTATAGAATAAATAGGAGTCACCCATTTGATGGCTTGACTTTTTGTTCATCCTTCCACTGCCGTTCATCTGTTGGAGGAAAGGAGAAAGAAAAATAAAATTATTTTGTTATTTTATTATTCTCTTAAATTTCCAAATACTATATTTTTCTCTCAACCTTCTTCGGTCAAAGTGAATCATTCATTAAGAGAATCGTGGCACTATAGATTCAGCTGTGTCCTTGGATTTTTAATCTGAGAACCGGTTCAATAGATAAAAAACATCGCCCATGCGTTTACTGAATGTACCTTAAAAAATGTTCATAAATTCATTCCGGGCACACCGGGAATCATAATCACACACCATTAATTTTTTCCTACTCGTAATAATTCCATATATTAAAAAAATACTTTGAAAATATGGGTCTTTAAATTCTCCCCACCTTAGGAATTTTTGTCCCAAAAACCCACAACATAGACTAAGGAAACAAATGTGGGTACTGAGGAACAATATGAACCTCCTTATCTTATGTTCTCTCCTAGAGGTCCCCATATTACTAGAGAACGCGCACCAGAGGTATCTCTCATCCAAAATGGACATGCTCCTTTCGATCCTTAATCTCCACTGGAACCTCCATAAAAGTCACCCCATCATCAATCTCCAACTCGCCCCAGTCAATAACGTGCAATAGATCATGGACGTACCTCCTCAGCTGTGACGTGTGGAAAATGTCATGTAGGTGATGCATCTATGGGGGAAGATTAATTGATACTCCACCATGCCAAATCTATTGACAACCTGAAATGGTCTGATAAACCTCAAAGATAGCTTGCTACCTAGGAAAAATCTATGAAAACCTTGTCGAGGTGAGACCCGTAGGAAGACATGGTCTCCCTCCTCAAACTCCAAAGGTCTCTATCTCCTATTAGCATAATACTTCTATCTTTTCAGTGTAGTCTTCATCTTCTCATGGATCGTTTGCACCTTCTTAGTTGCAGCCTGTACCAACTCTGTACCTATAAGTGCTGATCCCCCTGGGTCTGTCTAGTATAGACATGATCTGCATGGTCGACCATAAAAGGCCTCAAAAGGTTCCATACCGATGGTTGGGTGATACATATTATTGTACATGAACTCTAACATGGGAAAATGATCTTCCCAACTGCCGCAAAAATCTAAGATTCAAGAATGAAGCATGTCCTCTAGTGTCTGAATGGTCCGCTTTGTCTGACCATCCATCTATGGAATAAAGGCGGTGCTCAAATGTAGCTGAGTTTCGAACACCTCCTGTAATCCCATCAACAATAGTGATGTAAAACATGTTTCACAGTCAAATAATATCATTTATGTCACCCCATGAATCCATACAATCTCATGTACATAAGCGTGTCCCAAGCCCTCTACTAATCCCTACAATCGGATGGGTATGAAGTGGGCAGACTTGGTGGGTCGGTCAACAATCGCCTAGATGGAATCATGTCCCAGGGACATCCATGGTATCCCTATCCCAAAGTCCATGTAGTTACCATACCACTTCCACTCTGGTACCTCAATTGGTTGTGATAAGCCTGTTGGAACCTGATTCTTGGCATTCACTTGCTGACAAGTGAGGCCTCGTGAAACAAACTTTTCCACTGCCTTCTTCATCCTTAGCCACCAGTGCTAATGCTAGAGGTCTTGGTACATCTTTTCCACACCATGATGTACTACCATAGGGGGTGTATAGAACTCCCTCAACACCTCCTCATGTAGTTCCACTAGGACCATGGTGCATCCTCTTAAGAGGATGACATGCTCCCCACCATTAGAAAATCCATCACGTGCATGTCCTGTAGATATATGAGCACATCGACTCTCGCAGTCAATGTACCCAAGTTGTGCCTCCCGAACTCGTTGAAGAAGTGGGGGAGTGACATTCATATACTTGAGGTAAGCTCCTCCATCTCTATCCACAAAGGATATATGTAGTGTGGATAGCTTCTCGGTCGCATCACTCAGCCACTATAGACAAGACCTATTGCTGAGTGTGTCTTCCTCTATATTCCCCTTCCTAGGAGTATAGACTATCTCAAAGTTGTAGTCCTGGAGGAACTCTATCCATCCTCACTATCTTAGGTTCAGATCCTTCTATGATAATATATACCTGAGACTCTTTTCATCAGAGTAGATTGTAAAATGTTCTCCCATCAAGTAGTGTCGCAACATCTTCAAGGCGAAAACCACTACTTATAACTCAAAGTCATGGGTAGCATAGTTCTTCTTATGATGTCTCAGCTGTCATGATCCAAAAGTGGTAATTGCTCGCTCCTACATCGGGACACATCCATGTCTACTCCTCTATGCATCATAGTATACTACGTACCCAACTCCCTCTTTTGGTAGCCTCAAGATTGGGGCACTCGTTAGTCTCTGCTGCAGCTCATGAAAACTATGTTGGCATCTCACTGTCCATGTGAAGGGTTGTACCTTCTTGGTCAATCATGAAAAGTGTTCCACAACTCTGTAAAGGTCAGGTATGAATCTACAGTAGTACCCATCCAACCCTATGAAACTCCTCACCTCAGTCACACTCCTAGGTGGGTCCCAAGAAAGAACTGTCTCTATCTTTTCTGGAACCATTGCAACTCCATCCTCCAAGATAATTTTTTGTAGATAGTGGACCTCATATATCCAGAACTGTCACTTCGAGAGTTTACAATAATGCTAGTGCTCTCAGAGCATATCCAATACTATCTATAGATGAAAATCATGCTCCTCCTCCATCACTGATTACACCAAGATGTCTTCGATAATGAAAACCACAAAGAGATCGAGGTATGTCTAGAAGATCCTGCTCATGAGTCCCATGAACAATTTAGGGGAATTAGTCACACCAAATGGAATAACCAAGAACTCGTAGTGGCCATACCCACATCTGAAGGCCGTCTTCTACACATCCTCATCTCGTGCCCTAAGCTAATGATAGCATGATTTGAGGTCTATATTTGAAAACCAATGATCCCCATCATCTAATCAAAAAGATCATAAATCCTTAGATCTGGATACTTTTCCTTCACAGTCACCTGGATCTAGCACCGATAATCCAAACAGAGCCTCAAAAACCCATCTTCCTTCTTGGAGAACAAAATCGGGGCTGCCCATGGAGAACCATTGGGCCTTATGAACCCCTTCCTCTACAAGTCCTCTAGTTGTACCCGTAACTCACAAAGCTCTAAGGGAGCCATCCGTTATGTTGGTGTAGATATCGGTGTCATCTTGGGGTAAAGTTCAATGTAGAATTTCACCTCTCTAGGTGGAGGTAGTCCCAGAACATCATCAGAAAATACATTGGTATACTATTCCACTACAACAGGATAGCTCGTGTAACGACCCAAAGTTTCATTAATGGAAAATCCCTCTTGATCTAGTTAATTGTCTCTTTATAAAAAAAATGTTTTTATAAGATGCCAACTTCTTTGGTTTTATGATAAGAGTTGTTACCGTTACTTTTATTGCCGTTGAACAGTGATCACATGATTAGTATAAATATAAGTCTTTAACGAACCTAATTTTACTCAGACAAAGGAAGCGATGGCCTCATCTAGTAGAATTGCCCCATACGAAGCCCATTTGTCGGAGCTTGGAAAAGTGGTGGCATCCTTGGGCTTTTCCCTTGACCAAGCCCAAGTCGAGCTTCATTATGTCAAGCTCGAACGTGACCATCTATGGGAAAAGTGGAAGTTGATTGAAATTACCACTCGAGCGATGATATCCGAGCTGCCCCAAGAGTTTGTCACCATTGCACACGTTACCCTTAGGTCATATGCGTCTGTTTTAAGGGGTTATGTAACAAATAATTATTACTATGTTCATGTACATTATTTTTTTTATATAATAATGAATATAATTTCTAGTCATTTTTGATACATTGTAAATAGTTTTTAAAGTAAAAAATGGTATTTTTAGTCATTATTTAATTAAGAATTCAATTTTATTAAATTAAGGGATTTTTGAATTAAATAATATTTTAATAAAATATTATTATTAATATTAAATTATTTTTTATTAAATATAAATGATCTTATAATTTTATTAATGCAATTAAAATTTTTGTTAACGTTTGAAGGCCATTTCTGTCAAAACCCGTGAATTTTTTATAAATGTTGGTTTTTATTTTAAAAGTGAAAATTAACATATTTAGAAATTTTTTTAGATAAAATTAATGTCATTTCTGGAATCAGGATGTCGAAATTATCCAATGGTGAATTTTTCATAATTTTCTGAGACAGCCAAATTTTTGGGTAAAAATTAAATACCGTTTAAATATATAATGTGATTTATGACATTATAATGACCCAATGGTGATGTAATAAAATACTATAATCCTTATGATCGGACAATATATGTTTTACCATTAAAATAAAGTGATTTTGGGTTTGTTTGACTTACTTTTCAAAGCATTAATGAACCCCACAAGACTTATTCAATACTTTGCCTTTTTAAATTAATTTCTATGGGAGTGTGACTCACCTCCACATAAGCAACATTATTATTTTAATAAGTTCGGGCCTTGTCCTGGTAAAATATTGTTTTCCTCTTTCCTTTTCCAGAAACCATGGTAAAAAACCATGGGATGGTTTGTGGTTTGGATTAATTTAATATAAGGGGTCCCAAACCTAAATAATAAAGTATTCTATCACCTTTCCTATATAAACCCACCCAAGCTCCCACTTCCTCCTCACTAAAATCCTTTAGAGTTCGTCCAACCTCTGCCCTACTCTCTCTAGAATCCTCCAAAGGTGCCCCAAGCTCTCAAGAAGCCTCTCACAAGCCTCTCTCAAGCCTTTGGAACCACACTTCCAAGTAAGGGTTTTTTCTTCCTTTCTCATTTTTGTCAATTTTCTTTAAGTTGTATTTCGCATTTAATTTCAATTATGAATATTGGGGTATGGTTTAGAACCTCCCTCATACTTACCTCTTTATTTTTTAATGATGGGAGACCCCATTATCCCTCATTTAATTCCTCCCATGTACACCCATTACTATGCCGAAATTACGAAAGGAACTTCTCTCTCTTCTTTTACATTCACGCAATACTTTTGTATCATGAATCTAAATTCCATTTCAATTGTTGAGACATGTATCTATATGACCTCATTACTTTCCATTACATGTAAATATTATGAGGAACCCCTTTCTCTCTCCTCAACCTTTTTTATGAATTCTTATGTCTTGCTGTTACGCTGCCTAAATCGCACCGATTTTCTAAGGCAATGTCATTGTGTAGTGAATACCATGCCCATTTCTCCATCAAGGTTATTCACCTTTATGCACATTTACTTATTGATTTTAAAGTTTCATGTATGAATTCCACATTCCTTTATCATGGTATAAATGATTATGTTTTATGAATCCGTGTTTTATGATCCATGTGGCACACTTATGCATGAAATGAAATGTTTAAGAAGGGTGTGCCCTTATAGCGCTCCAATGAATTGGGTAAAGTATAGTATCATGATACATCATGTGCAAAGAGTGTTTACTCATGATAATTAAAGTTCAATGAGGGTTTACTCGTGCTTCATGTGCAATGAGGTTTTACTCATGCTTTATGTGCAATGAGCCTTGGCTCATGCTAAACCCATGTTAAGTGTTGTTGCCACATTTCCATGTTATGATTATCATGCTTTATCATGCCTTTATGTTCATGTTTCTTTTATGCTCTATTGATATGCCTATTGTCTAACATGTATTGTACTCCTCATGTTATTCCATGTTTACTCCCTTACTGGGCTTTATAGCTTACCCTTTTCTTATGCATGTCCTCAGGTTATCCCATGCAATGCTAAGTACGAGGGAATGTAGTGGTCATGTAAAGGAATTTTTCAATAAAGATGTTGAATTTCATGTTTTAAGTTTTTATTTAATGATCCTAAGACCCAAATACACTAAACCTCTCGATCTTCTTTGTTATATCAAGTGAAGTTCTATATAATAAAGTATGTTTAAGTTGTAATAAAATGCAGGGTTGTCATAGTTGGTATCAGAGGATAGGTTTAGTTATTTTTGGGATTAGGAAACCCTAGTAAAGCCTTAGATACAAGACTAAGTATAATAAAAACATTCCTAAGTTTTGTTAAATACTAATTAAGTGGTTTATCAAACAAATACATCCATGTCTGGATACGAGCTGGTAGAGGCGGCTCTGGCACGGATGTATCCTAGGGGTAAAACCCGAAAACACCGCTTTGAGTTGGACTCGAACAGGAACCGGTGCACTACAACGGGCCTTGCTGAACTCTTGGTTACGACACTCCCGGGGGATATGTTTTGATAAATTCACAATCTTAGTTTGAACCCTTATTAAGGGAATTTAAAAAAAATCCTACAATTTTTTTTTAGAAAGTAGATCATGAAAATCCAAGATTGAAGACTATAGACTCATGAGTTAAGGAATGAAAGTTTTTTTATAAGTCATCAAAATTTGTATTTGGATTACCCTTTATGTGTTACCCCTAACTTTCCTTTTATTCCAGCCAATGGCTGGTAATAGGATGACTTGGGCTAACAACCGTTGTGAAGATCAGTGTGATGACTTTACTAATGAGATGCCCAATCCAATGGGAGCAGGAATCGCGAACTTTGTCACGCTTCTCTCTTAGCTAACTCAAGTTTTGAATAGAAACACGGGTCAAGAGGAACATCCAAACCCCCCTAATAAGGAACAAGTCGCTATCGAGATCTTCATGAGGCAAAGGCCTCATACTTTTAGTGGATCATCTGATCCCATGATCACTGAACAATGGATCAACTCCATTGAAAAGATCTTCTCCATCCTTAAATGTTCTGAACAAGAGAAGGTTCTCCTAGATGATTATCGTATGGAGGGTGAAGCTGATCAATGGTGGATGATGATCAAAAATATGAATCCTGAGGAGGAGATCGAGGCTTTGGAATGGAAGGAATTTCAGAAGATGTTTTTTGATAAATATTTTCCGCACACCCTCTGTCTTAAGATGGAAAGGGACTTCCTTTCCCTCAAGAAAAAAGATGAAAAATCTATTGGAGCGTATGAGGAAAACTTCACAAGGCTTGCACGATACGCTTCCGGATTTTTCATTAACCTCGAATGCATGGTTGACCGCTTCTTTGGTGGGATGAATCCTAGCTTGCGGAAAGCATTAGCGATCCGTGACTTTGACAGCTATGAGGAAATTGTCTGATGTTCCCTCAAGGTCGAAATGGAGATCGGAGAATCACAGGGGTATCATGGGGAAAATAAGTGTAAGGTGGACTTCAATGCTGGTGGTCTGATGGATAAATCCAACGGTGATGAGAAGTTCCAGCACCCCACTTGCCAAAAGTGCAGAAAGAAGCACCCTGGAAATTGCCTTAAGGGGACGAGAAAATGCTTCAGGTGTGGAAGAGAAGGGCACCTAGCTATTAACTGTCGGCAAGAAGGAACCGCGACTGTGAAAGAGGAGAGGAAAACTCTGTACAAACCTCAACATGTTGTTCAATGCTACAAATTCAATTAACTGGGTCATTTTGAAAATCATTTCCCTAATCCAAGGGTTATCGGAGGCAAGCAACAACCTCCAAGATAGCAAGGAAGAGATTTTTCCATCACTTCTGCCGAATTGAACCCCAACAACGAAGTGGTCACAGGTATGCTAGTTATTCATTCAAGAATAGCGAATGTACTTTTTGATTCAGGTTCTACGCATTCTTTTATATCTCGAAAGTTTAGTAGAAAAATCCCAGCACCACCACAAATCATGGAAGTAAAGATGTCGGTGAGTATGGAAAATGGGGCAATCACTGCATCCCATGAATATAAGTCCTCCCTTGTTATAATCTGTGGATTGAATTTTCCGGAAAACCTCGTCATTCTCCCTCTGGTGGAATTTGATGCAATTCTTGGCATGGATTGTCTTACCTTATATAGAGCCAACATAAATTGTCGGGAGTGGTAAATCACCCTCCATTTGGAGAATCGACCCCCGATTATTTACAAGTTCCATGTGGAAGATTAATCTCCTTTAACTCCATCATCTCAAGCATGGATATTACTACCCTATGAGCACACGTATCTAGCTCAGATGATTGTGTCCAAAGAAGAAACCATCCTTAAAAAAATGCCTATTTTGAGGGAATTCGCTAAAGTGTTTCTCGAGGAACTGTCTGGTCTTCATCCTAGAAGAGATGTTGAGTTCTCAATTGAACTTATACTTGGGGCGTTACCAATATCCAAGACTCCATATAGAATGGTTGTTGTTGATCTTGAAGAGATGAGGAAACAATTTCAGGAGAATCTGGATAAAGGGTTTATACACCCAAGTGCTTCACCATGGGGTTCACCAGTCCTCTTCATCAAGAAGAAGGATGGGTCAATGCGGCTTTGCATCGATTATCGTGAATTTAACAAAATCATGATAAAGAACAAGTATCATCTCCCAAGAATCGATGAATTGTTTGATCAGCTGTGAGGAGCACAATACTTCTCCAAGGTGGACTTGCGTTCGGTATATTATTAAGTAAGGGTGAAGAAGGAAGATATCCCCAATACTTCTTTTCGTACAAGATACGGGCACTATGAATTCATAGTAATGCCTTTCGGACTCACCAATTCTCCAGCAATCTTCATGGACTTAATGAATAGCGTCTTTAGAGATTACCTTGACAAATTTGTGGTTGTATTTATAGATGATATTCTAATATACTCCAAAACCAAGGAGGATCATGAGGAGCATTTAAGAACTGTACTAAAAACTTTTCACAAGGAGAATCTCTATGAAAAGTACAGCAAGTGTGAGTTCTGGTTGAAGGAAGTCTCATTCTTGGGCCATATCATCACAAGCAATGGGATATTTGTGGATCCCTCCAAAACAGATGCAATTGAGGGATGACCGAGGCCAACATCAGTAACCGATATCCGTAGCTTCTTGGGGTTAGCTAGATATTATCGATGATTTGTGAGAAATTTTTCACGATTGTCCAACCCTCTTACCAAGATAACTCGAAAGGGAGTAAAGTTTTCTTGTAGTAATGAATGCGAAGAAAGCTTCAATGAGTTGAAAAGGAGGCTTATCACTGCGCACGTGCTCACTTTACCCACAACTGGGGAACTTTTTGTGGTATTCATTGATGCCTCAAAGAAGGGATTAGGCTGTGTGCTGATGCAAAATGATAAAGTGATATCTTATGCCTCAAGGCAGTTTAAAATCCATGAGCGAAACTATCCAACGCATGATCTAGAGTTGGCGGCTGTGATCTTTGCCTTGAAAATCTGGTGGGATTATCTCTATGGAGAGAAATGTGAGATATATACTGACCACAGGAGTCTTAAATATATATTCACACAGAAAGAGTGTAATATGCGCCAGAGAAGATGGATAGATCTCATGAAGGATTATGACTGTTCAATACATTACCACCCTGGAAAAGCGAACAAGGTGGTAGATGCCCTAAGTAGAAAGGATCCAGCGATTCTATCAATGATAAGAATTGAGAAGGATCCAATCTTCTTAGACTTCATGAAGATGGATTTAGGAATCATAAATAAGGGAACATCATCAATCCTTTCACAAATGATTTCTCAACCATCTCTTTTGGAAAGGTTAAAGGATGCTCAAAAGGATGATGTGGGAATTTAAGGAAAAGTGGAAGCTATCAAAAAGGGGAAATCCTCAGAGTTTAATCTTAATGAAGAAGGAATTGTGTAGTTTGGGAATAGTCTATGTGTTCCATCAAGTCCAGAGCTGGAGAAGGAACTTTTGGATGATGCACATAGTTCAAATTTCTCTATTCACCCAGGGAGCACAAAGATGTATCGAGATCTCCAAGAAAACTTTTGGAGGGATAATATGAAGAAGGAGATCGCCAAATATACATCAAAGTGTCTGGTGTGTTAGCATGTGAAGTCAGAGAGGTAGAAGTCTAAGGGGATGATGCAACCATTGCCCATACTAGAATGGAAATGGGAAAACATCACCATGGACTTTGTCACCGTAATTCCAAGGACATCCAAAGGCAACAATTCAATCTGGGTTGTTGTTGATCTTCTTACAAAGACTGCACACTTCATTGCTATTCGGGAGGATTTCTCTTTGGATCAATTGGCACAGATATATATCAGGGAAGTGGTAAGGTTTCATGGAGTACCACTATCTATTATGTCTGACCGAGATCCAAGATTCACCTCTATGTTTTGAAAGATTCTTCAACATGCTCGGAATACTGAACTGAACTTCAGTACGGCCTATCATCCTTAAACTGATGGCCAATCCAAGCGGACTATCCAAACACTTGAGGATATGTTGAGATCATGCTCAATGGACTTTAAAGGAGGATGGGATCAACATCTTCCTCTAGTTGAGTTCTCTTATAATAACAGTTTCCACTCGAGCATCCAAATGGCACCATATGAAACCCTGTATGGGAAAAGGTGCAGAACACCGGAATGTTGGGATGAGGTCGGTGAACGTAAGCTGCTTGGAGCAGAAATGGTCGAAGAAATGGTGGAGAAGGTGAAAACCATTCAGCAGCATATCAAGGCAGCCCAGAGTCGACATAAGAGTTATGCAGATAATCGTCGACGAGACTTTGAATTTAAAGTTGGAGACATGGTTTTTTTATTCATATCTCCGTGGAATAAGGTCATGAGGTTTAGAAAGAAATGGAAGTTACGTCCAAGGTACATCGTCCCCTTCAAGATTCTTGATCGTGTTGGGGTTGTGGCCTATCGACTAGAACTTCCACCTACTGTGGACAAGGTGCATGATGTATTTCATGTATCCCACTTAAGGAAGTACATAGCGGATCCTTCACATGTACTCTCTTCCAAGGTGGTACAATTGGAAGATGATCTTTCATATGAGGAGCAACTAGTGAAGATCTTAAATCATAGAGAAAAAGTTCTACGAAATAAGACAATGCCCCTCGTCAAGGTCTTGTGGAGAAATCACAAGTTTGAAGAATCAACATGGGAGTCGGAGGATATGATGAAGCTGAGTTTCCCACATTTGTTTTAGTATGGGAAAAGGAAAATTTCAAGGGCGAAATTTCTTAAGGGGGGAATATTGTAATGAACCAAAGTTTAATTAATGGAAAATCCCTCTTGATCCAGTTAATTGTCTCTTTATAAAAAAAATGTTTTTATAAGATGTCAGCTTCTTTGGTTTTATGATAAGAGTTGTGACCATTACTTTTATAGCCATTGATCAGTGATCACATTATTAGTATAAATATAAGGCTTTAACGAACCCAATTTTACTCAGACAAAGGAAGCGATGGCCTCATCCAGTAGAATTTCCCCATACGAAGCCCATTTGTCAGAGCTCGGAAAAGAGGTGGCATCCTTGGGCTTCTCCCTTGACCAAGCCCAAGCCGATCTTCATTATGTCAAGCTCGAACGTGACCGTCTATGGGAAAAGTGGGAGTTGATTGAAATTACCACTCGAGCGATGCTATCCGAGCTGCCCCAAGAGTCTGTCACCATTGCACACCTTACCCTTAGGTCCTATGCGGCTTTTTTAAGGGGTTATGTAACAAATAAGTAGTACTATGTTCATGTACATTATTTTTTTTATATAATAATGAATATAATTTCTAGTCATTTTTTATACATTGTAAATAGTTTTTAATGTAAATATGGTGTTTTTAGTTATTATTTAATTAAGAATTCAATTTTATTAAATTAAGGGATTTTTGAATTAAATAATATTTTAATAAAATATTATTATTAATATTAAATAAATTTTTATTAAATATAAATGATCTTATAATTTTATTAATGCAATTAAAATTTTTGTTAAGGTTTGAAGGCCATTTCTGTCAAAACCCGTGAATTTTTTATAAATGTTGGTGTTTATTTTAAAAGTGAAAATTAACATATTTAGAAATTTTTTTAGATAAAATAAATTTCATTTCTGGAATTAGGACGTCGAATTTTTCCAATGGTGAATTTTTCATAATTTTCTGAGACAGTAAAATTTTTCTGTAAAAATTAAATACCATTTAAATATATAATGTGTTTTATGACATCATAATGACCCAATGGTGATGTAATAAAATACTGTAATCCATATGTTCGGCCAATATATGTTTTACCATTAAAATAAAGTGATTTTGGGTTTGTTTGACTTACTTTTCAAAGAATTAATGAACCCCTCAAGACTTATTCAACACTTTTCCTTTTTAAATTAATTTCCATGGGAGTGTGACTCACCTCCACTTAAGCAACCTTATTATTATAATAATTTCGGACCTTTTCCAGGTAAAATATTGTTTTCCTCTTTCCTTTTCCAGAAACCATGGGCAAAAACCATGGGATGGTTTGTGGTTTGGATTAATTTAATATAAGGGGTCCCAAACCTACATAATAAAGTATTCTGTCACCTTTCCTATATAAACCCACCCAAGCACCCACTTCCTCCTCATTAAAATCCTTTGGAGTTCGTCGAACCTCTGCCCTACTCTCTCTAGAATCCTCCCAAGTTGCTCCAAGCTCCCAATAAGCCTCTCACAAGCCTCTCTCTAGCCTTTGGAAGCACACATCCAAGTAAGGGTTTTTTCTTCCTTTCTCATTTTTGTCAATTTTCTTTAAGTTGTATTGCCCTTTTAATTTCAATTATGAATATTGGGGTGTGGTTTCGCACCTCCCTCATACTTCCCTCTTTATGTTTGAATTATGGGAGACCCCTTTCTCTCTCATTTAATTCCTCCCATGTACACCTGTTACTATGCCGAAATTCCGAAAGAAACTTCTCTCTCTTCTTTTACATTCAGGAAATACTTTTGTATCATGTATCTAAATTACATTTCAATCATTGAGACATGTATCTATATGACCTCCTTACTTTCCATTACATGTAAATATTATGAGGAACCCCTTTCTCTCTCATCAACCTTTTTTATGAATTCTTATGTCACGTCGTTACGCTGCCGATATCGCACCGATTTTCTAAGCCAATGTCATTGTGTAGTGAATACCATGCCCATTTCTCCATCAAGTGTATTCACCTTTATGCACATTTACTTATTGATTGTAAAGTTTCATGTATTAATTCCACATTCCTTTATCATGGAATAAATTATTATGTTTTATGAATCCATGTTTTATGATCCATGTGGCACCCTTATGCATGAAATGAAATGTTTAAGAAGGGTGCGCCCTTATAGTGCTCCAATGCATTGGGTAAAGTATAGTATCATGATACGTCATTTTCAATGAGTGTTGAATCATGCTAATTCAAGTTCAACTAGGGTTTACTCGTTCTTCATGTGCAATGAGGGTTTACTCATGCTTTATGTGCAATGTTCCTTGGCTCTTGCTAAATCCATGTTAAGTGTTGTTGCCACATTTCCATGTTATGATTATCATGCTTTGTCATGCCTTTATGTTCATGTTTCTTTTATGCTCTATTGATATTCCTATTGTCCAACATGTATTGTACTCCTCATGTTATTCCATGTATACTCACTTACTGGGCTTTATAGCTCACCCTTTTCTTACGCATGTCCTCAGGTTATCCCATGCAATGCTAAGTACGAGGAAATGTAGTGGTCATGTAAACGAAGTTTTCAATAAAGATGTTGAATTTCATTTTTTAATTTTTTATGTAATGATCCTAATCCCGAAAGACACTAAACCTCTAAATCTTCTTTTTTGTATCCAGTGGTGTTTTATGTAATAAAGCATATTTAAGTTGTAATAAAAAGCAGGGTTGTCATAGCTCGGACTCTCAACATCAACTGATCTGAAGGTAAGGCTAACCATCCATTGTGTGATCAACTATATTCTCATATGGGTATGTCTATCCTTTTCTGAAACAGTTCCCTTCTCTCCAGTGAAGGAAAACCTGGTCCCATCCTCATAAACACACTACGCTTTGTTCCTAATAATGTAAATCAGAGCATGGATTTTGGAAAACCAGTCCATAACCAAGATGACATCTTAAGGCCTCAGTGCCACTACTAGATGATCCTAGCTGAATCTCTCACCTCCTAGAGTATGCTCACAATACTGGAACTACTGTGTAATTGTCGAATCTTCTCTCGTGGGAGTTTCTAATCATAAGGATCAAGCCAACGACTCCACTAGAATCTCTAATCTTTGAACGACTGTCATAGAAATGAAAGAGTAACTGCACATATGTCTATAAGTACTTTAGTTAGGGTGGAATAGACAGAGATCATACCAATAATCATCTCCTTAGGGTTGTCGTCATAGACCTCTACTGCCAGTAGCTGTGCTCGGCCCTGTCCACCTGCTCCCTGTGGTCAGGGTGGACCACCTGGTGTTGGCGGCGGTAGAACCTCAAATCATTGCCCACTACCTCTTACACGACCCACTCCTTTTCCCCTTATACTACCCTGCGGACCTCCTCACTTGAATATTTTCCTCTACCTCGATGGTCCCTCGACTGATTACTAATCATCAGAATGGTAGGTCAGGCAGTCATGAGCCATGTGGCCCTGCCGCTGCATGTGAAGCACTCCCTACCTCCCAGATGACCTCCTCTTCCTCGTGAGCTCCACACCTATGACCCTACATCTCGAGGTCATCCACCTGAAATTCTAGTCCTCTTGGACCTCTGTGTCATCTGCCTACTACCCTCCACAGATGACTCTTCTACGTGTCTCCTTGTGGTGGGTCTCACTGTCGGTGTCTAATCAGCAAAGAAACTCTATAATAAGAGTACTCTCTCCATTACTCCATCAAGTGTCGATATGCTGATAGATACCATCGAAGCTCTAATATCTGGTTGGAGCCCCTACTTAAAGGTATGGGCCCTAAAGAAAAGGGATCAAATCATGTCGGTAGAGTAGCATGAGAGGTCAGTGAAGCTTTCCTAGTACTGAGCCACTGTTAGGCCGCCATGATGTATGTGTAAGAGATCATGAATACGCATAGAGCATAGAGTCGCTGAGAAGAACTCTGCCCTGAAGAGGCCCTCAAAATCTGCCCAGGTGAGGGTCACCTCATCGTGCGTCTGGAGTGTCAAGCTCCATTATATCTCTGCTAATCCCTAGAATATACTAATAGCTAATATCACCATCTGGTCGTCTAGTGACCCAACTAGGCGAAAAACTTTAGCCAAAGCCTCCATCTAGTCCTCAGTTGTCTGGGGATCTGTCTTACCTCCGAACCTCAGAGGCCTCTACTGATGAAACTCGTGCAACATGCTCCGTTGGTGTGCACCGTCTACTGGTGGAGATGGTGGAAACAGCTGCCCAATGGGTAGCGGTGCTATTAGTACACCACTCGAAGGGGATAACGCCATAATAGGGTCCTATATCAAGTCCTTATCGCTCAGTGGGTCAACAACATAAAATCTCTCAGGAATGCTGGCTGGCTGTCTTTATAGCTGCATCAAGAAGAAAACAGGTGAACCAGTGTCCCATGTTATACCAGGTGAGCTGACTCAAAGGGAATAACATCAAAATCACTTCCAAAACACATGAAATCATCATTTTCGTGCACCGATATGAAAATTAGAATTCAGGGTCCTAGTGTTTGGATACGTCGGTCACTGCACCAACAATGGATTCCCTATACTGAAAACCACACTCAAAACACTTAACACTATTGCTCCATTAAAAAAAGATCAGAGTACTAATTTGTTGATAGAACCTACTCCTCTGATACTACCTTTTCATGACTCTTCCACCATGGATCGTGTCATGACTACCCAATTCCCGACTTCCATAGTCCATGGGTTGGCGACTAGAACCAAAAACGCATATCCCTATAACAGGAAGGCATTACCTTTAAACATGTACAAACAGACAAACCAAGAACACAACATGAATCAACCACAAAGTAAACTAAAGTAGTAAAAAAATTTATTGAAAGTAATAGGGATTGAATACAAGCGCAACTGAAAAGTAAAAGTACAACTGAAAAAGAAAACAACTCTTGGATCATCCACTGAGGATCCTACCTGAAGGGTATTTACAAATCGTCTCTATTTCCCTCCATGTCAGCCAATTTTTTCGTGTACTGCCTGGTCCTGGATCCCTCAAGTCTCAGCCTAGCTGCTCATCGTCTGCACAAGGCACAACTAGGTTAGGGCGAAGCACTCGTATGGGTGAGTATAACAATACTCATTAGGGACCTCAAGACCCTCGAAGGTCTCATAGAATTTGACAAAGGAAAACCATAAATAATGATCTCAATCGAAAATTGCTAAGAAATAGACACAACTCAAACATAGTCTCAACTCAAACTAGGTATTAGTGAAGTATAGAAGGAAAAATGATCATTCTCCATGCTATATAATCTTATTCTATCAACAGTAACTATTTTAGACCATATGGAGTCTTACCCACACAAAATTGATAGGTAATAACCCCCACAATGACCCACACAGGATATGACCCGCCTGGAGTCAACCAATACTAACCCCATAATGACGGACACAGGATCTGACCCAGACAAGATCGTTATGCCTGACCAACACATGATCGCTGAGTGATGACCCACATAAGATCAGTATGTCATTGATCTATGATAGGACGCTCTAAGGCTGTTCCTCATCAGGTTTCAAGGTACTGATCGACATAGGGTCTCTCGGTGTTGATCCACAAAGGATCGTTCGGTGCTGATCCACAAAGCATCTCAATGTGTTGACCCACACATGATTTCATGGTACTAACCTCCGTATGATCTGTCTCCAACCTCCACCTCACTACCAGCTACTGGATTCCCATTCATTGCATGCTTTATTCATGGATAACTGATCCTCAAGCCATCGGTCATATTTCAACTAGCTCAAAGTCCCACGAAAAAGTATCTCGATGATATTTCACATCATAAAGGTCTCATCGCAAAAGACAGTGCGTCTACCGGACACCCAATCTTTTAGTTATTGGTATTTTAGTGCTGAGGTCCTGGTTGGATTTGGAGCTGATCCAACCCGGCCGTACTCCGAAATTCCCCAATACTCTCGTGGAGTATTTCAAAAAGACTGCCTCATCCTAAGGGTTCCAAAACTATAGACGGCACGTCAACAGGACGCCTTGTCAATTAGTTACATCCTAATCCGTGAATTGGGGGTGATCACACCTCGGTCTGGCCCAGCTCGATTGGGCTAGATTGAATATTCCAATGGGACTACTTCTCAAAATGGGTCCCAAATCCTCTGATGGAGTGTCAATCAGACACCAGGTTCATCAGTTACGGGTGATTATTTATTTGGAGACCAGTTGGGTCTAGTCCATGTCCGACTCGGTCAGACCGGCCGGACGCAACGAGTCTTGGGGTCTACCTAACCCAGCCTAGGTCCGGCCCCTAAAGGGTTGGCCCTGTTTACTAGGTCCAGCCTTTTGGGGTCAGCATGTTTCGATTCTCGAGACCGGTCTACAGTTTGCCCGGCCCACTTGGTGGGGTACGGCTCACCCGCGCTGACATGTGAGGCTGCGGGTCCGGCCCGACCTACACAGGCTCAGTCCGCCCAGAGGCGAACTATTGTATCCCACTAGCCTCACGCTTTCGGGACCATTCTCCAGCCGGTGGGGCACTGCCGCACCACAATTAATGGTCGGTTTTTTGGATGACCAGGGTTTCTCTGACATGATGCAGCACGGGCTGCGCAACACCTTCCTTCCATGGTCGCTTCCATCAGCGGCGCCTGTGGGCGCATCCCTTATCTCACACGCCTGGCTCGGGATGGCCTCCTTCTACCACCATGGTGCGTCGTTGTGAAACACCTTCCACCACCTTTAGCCAGTTTCCATGGATCGTCTCTGGCCACCGTCGGCCGCTGGTGAGATGGCACACCGACAGTTTCTTCCGAAGGTCACCGGGCATGCTCTGGTGTCCGTTCTTGGTGGTGTCGGTGCCAACAACTCTCCCACATTGTAACTATCATAGAGTAACCCACTATTTCATGTTTCCATTGAGTTGGAAATTGTTCCTTGATGTTCGCATAAAGAATGAAGTGGCGGAGGGTCTGGGCCTTGTTCGTTTATCCCCCACCCTCCACGTTACATGATATCAAGCAGGAGCGAAATTTAATTCATCAAGAAAACTTCAAAATAAGCCTCCTACCAATAATAGATGTTCACTGATGAAGATTGAGGGAACCACTCTTCATCATTGTCATTAGTTCATGATTTGGTGGTGCTCTTCACCGCTCGTTGGAACCAGTCTCGTCCTCTAAGTGATTGGCATCGTGGTACTTTTCCCGAGGTTCATTGCATGGTGAATTTGTGCCAACAATCTACCCCAAGTTCAATATAAATAAGAGAGGGGGAGGGTGAGTAGTGCATGTATAATTATTGGGGTTCATTTAATTAAGTAACCTTCATAAATCCAATGGTGCAGTAACAAGAATAGAGAGGATTCAAGCCATTTAATGGATTGACTTGTCGTTGGCCCTTCCACTGTCACTCATCTGTTGGAGGAAAGGAGGAAGAAAAATATAATGACTTTGTTATTTTATTTTTCTCTTAAATTTGTAAAAACTATATTTTTTCCCCAACCTTCTATGGTAGAAGTGAAGGATCCCTTAAATGAATCCCAGCACTGCGGATTCAATGGTTCCCTTGGAGTTTTAATTCGAGCATTGGTTAAAAAGATTAAAAAGGATGCCCGCGTGTTTACTGAGCATACCTTAAAAATTTTCATAAATTCATTCCAAACACACCAAGCCTCAGAATCGCATGCCTTTAATTTCTACAGACTCATAACAATTCCATATATTTAAAAAAATTCCTGGAAAAATCTGGGCCTTTACAAAAATCATATCTTGAGGTATTTTCCATGATAGATGAAGTCATAATAACTATAATAACCTTCAAAACATTGTATACTTAGCAGTTATGGCCATAAATAGTCAAAGAATTTATATCAAATGAAGTTAACCAGTTATATAGTTAAAAGTTTTATCTAGTGAAAGTGGGGGACTATTGGAGTTAGTTCCTAGAACCAACTACTTTTTAACATTCTATTACCTATATATTTTATGTGTTGAATATCAATAAACATTTTATCACATAATTATTTTTCTTCTTTATAACATTTATTTGATAATTTATTGGGAGTATCTATCACATCTAAAGGACATATCTACTCACTATTATGATGAGAAACTTGAATTCCAATGACGATATTCATAAACATATGTTATATGGTCAAATGAAATCATCTGATTAGACAGATATGATATATGATATCAAGAATAAATGGATAATAATACATTAATACTTATTCTCATGATTTTTACCCTTATTAATCTCAATAGGAGGAGGTTATGAGGACATACCCCCCCATAGGAATTCCATAGATAATATGTGTTGTTGAATACTCCAATTTATGGTTGTGTGTATTGGTTCTTGTACTAGAGATTGTTACTAATACACTTATTTAATCATTTATTTTTATGTATTAATGAAAACAATGATGACATATACTTTTAGTTTGGTAAAGTAAATTAGTTGTTATATGAGGTATATGGTATTAATGAATAATCCTAGAAAGGATTTATAACTTTCATTTAAATGGAATTAGATATCCCTACCCTTTATTTAAAATATAACTATCTTATACATCCATGGAAATTGTAAGATATTAATGTGTCCATTTTCAGATTTAATAGAAAAAAAGTCAAGAATATGGGTTGATGATTCAAATTATAGGACCTACATGATGATATACTAAGAAAAATAGATTATATTACATATTGGTCATTTGTAGGTGGCTTTTCCCCTTACAGAATTAAATTAATTATCTATGGATACCATGATGTGTTTCTAGATTCTAATATTAGACTTTAGGATAATTATCTAAATGTCACTAAAAAAGTGTCCTACAGTATCACCCATTTAGTGTATCTAAAACCACAGTGAAATTCTATCAGAATCTTTTAGTTTGAAAAAAAATATTATTCTCTATGTATAGTTTTTTATTTGTTTAGGTACAGTTAATGATATAAATTCAATCAAAAATTATTTTAAAGAATAAATATTTGATTTGAATATTAAATAAGTATTTTTTTATGAATTAATTTTTAATTTAGATAATATATTATATTTATTTACCAGTTGTTTATTTTCATGTTAAAAAATAATTATTGGTTATAAAAATATTAAATAAATATTTATTCATGAGTTTCAATGAGTATAATATTTTTAAACGGAATGAATAATATTTTTATATTTATTTATAAAATAAATATTCATTAATCACATTTCCATAAATGATAAAGAGTAATAATAGGATTGGACAACCGAACTACGGTTCTGATGGAAATGACATAATATGTATCATTTAAATAAATATCAATATATTTATTGATATTTATATTATCCACAAGACATAACATTTCTTGGAAATTAAATTAATATTAATATTAATATTAATAATATTAATAATAATAATAATATTATTATTATTATTATTTGATGTTTCTTTCGCTAAGGATTAGGATATTTGATAATGTCTTTTGTGAAGTTACAAATTCTTAAAAAAGCTCTATATATATATTTGTTTATATCATTTCAATTATATAGATGTGGGATGTGATGTAATGAATGGAAAATATTCTCTAGGGGGAATCCTATAAAACTCTATAGAGATAAATTTATCATGATCACACTTAAAAATAGAGATGAATCCAATCCTCCCCCTCCCTCTCAGGATTCTGGGGGAACTAAAATAATTTTTCAACCTCGAACAAATTGTTTTTGTGATCAGTAATAAACAACGCAAACACCTAGTGATATTATAGTGATATTTATTTTTTCATGGATCATGTGTGGATTTTCACTATTGGTATTCTAATATTGAATATCACATATAAATTATGGTACAAAAATAATTGGTTAATATATTTGACAATAAATAAATAATTATATTCCTCGGTAATTCTCAGTTATATAAACTAATTATATTTTTTGTTAAATATCAAGTCATCTATTTTTTAGGGTTTCTATTAATTGTATTTTGAGAATAAATTCATGGAATCCAATGAAAACTCATTATTAGACATGGTCTTCACCACTTTTGAAATTCCCCGTGACATTCACTACCATCTATGTTTATATTTTTTCTAATGTACAGTTTTTCCCTTTTGGTTTTGACCCTTCAATAAAAATAAACCAAATAAATAACTCATTTTTGTACATAGATTCTATATTTTTATTCTTGAATCCAAACCATTTCATAGGATCTAAAATAAGAATTCTTTTTTGGGAGGTTTTCTCACTATCAATGTCCATAACCTCATCACTATGTCCCATAAGAATTTGTGCCTCTTATGTTTCCAATGAATCCAACTTGACCTTCTTCGTCTATATAAATAATGAGTCATTTATTTTTCCAATAACTCATAGGGAGCTAACTTATAAATTTTAGGAATTATGCCATTTTTGTATTTTATAAATTTACTAAAACATAATTTCCTCCATTGTTTTTTTAAGAAAAAATGATTCTTTTATAAATATAGTATATTGAGATAGAAAAATTATATTTAATAACATTGTATAAGTGATAAATATTTTCTTCCTTGGGATTACCAATAAATATATATTTATAAGATTTACGTTCTTGTTTCATGGAATAAAAAATCTTCACGTTAATTTCACAACATCAAACCTTTATAAAATAAAATTTGAAATATATCCAAATTTATATCCCTTATAGTGTATTTTGAATAGAAATACAGAAATCATGGTTTTGTTTAAAGATTATTATTCCTATAACATATCTGAAAAATGATGTGTGTAGGTTAGGGATAATAATAATTGCATGAAAAATATCTAATAAATATTATTTTCTCTTCAATAAATTCCATTACACAATATTTTTCCATGATAATTTAGTTTTTTATAAAATATCACACACTTTGAGATATTTAAAATGTTATTTAATTAAGTATTCTTCAAATTAATTCAATTAAAGGGTTATGATATGTCATATATTTGATTCAATTTTGAGATATTATTTTGTTTATTTTTGGTCTTCCATATATCTTTTGGTTTCCCCTTGTGTTTTATTTGGGAAAATGTAGATTTTGGTATTGATATCAGCTGACACATGGTTTGGGAAAACTATGAACCCGCACCTACGAAATTGTGAAGCAAAGGTTCATTTTGGATAATGGTGATTTCATGATTGGCGCATGGTTTTGAAAACAATGTTGGCTAACCATCTGGTTTTTTCCTCTAGTACAGTGAGGGATACACAGTTACCACAATGTTTGTATAACCATGTGAGCTAATCGTACGACCTATATAGGTCATTAAAAATATGAAAATTACCTTTGTTCCCTCTTCGTATTTAACACATTAGCCACATCTAATCCTCCCCATTTAATATTTACAGCCCTATGAGCTCTCTATTATCCTCCTTGGGAATCTTGAACTCCAATTATTGTATGGTTTTGGAGTGGTAACTTCAATGAATCACCAATAATGTCTATTTTCAAAAGCTTTATCCATTATTCTAGGGTTTTTCTACACTATTTCTTAGGTTTTCCTTTTACAATGGGATTTTTGACATAAAAAGGTTTATAAATTGTGTTGTTGGTGGAAATATTGATGTTTTCTCTCAATCATTCCATTATAGGGTCTTGTTGAGGTGTGGTGGGGATTTATTACTAGATTCCAGAAGATTAGAAGTGTGGGTTGGGTTTTTCAAGGATTTTACCTTATTAAATGAGTTTGAAATGATTTCTTGATTGTTTAAATTTGTTCTATGGATTATTTTTGTGGTTTGAAACATGGTGTTGAACATTTTTGAGATTCAAATGTTATTAAAATGTGTTTTCCAAAGAAAAGTTGTCATGTTTCATGTTAAATTCATTGTGGTGTTTCTTGAATATGTTTTATACTTTGTGTGAAAGGTTTTAAATGTATTTCTAAAGAGATTTATTAATTTTAATGTGTTAAAAGTTTATTTTCTAAGAGAAATTGAATTTTTTTTTATGTTGTATTTTATGATTTGAAACCTTAATGTGTCTTTTAATTGTCAAAGTGATGTGAAGGATGTTATATAATGGCTTCGAAATGAGTTTCAATTTTAAAGGGGATTTCCCCAAGGAAATTTTTTGATTCTAAATATGTTATTCTTATTTCATTCCCAAATTAATTTTATAAATTCTGAAGGTGGTAAAAAATTTATTTCCAACTTTTTTTGGTGCTCTTGTAAAATGGATTTTGGTTTTGTTTATGGAAAATGTTGGTTTCCAGGTGAATTTTTACCATTGGATTAGTGTGAAAATGTTAAATTAGTTAGCTCATTGGGTTCATATGATTACTGGTATATGTATATGAAATTTATTATTTATGTGATTTTTGAAATGGAATTTGATCACAAAGGAAATCCCTGGTCTCTAGGTCGGTGAACTAGAACTAGATCGCTAGTTGATTCGGAAGTGGTTGTGGCCAAGATTCATCTAGGAGTATTGATGATACACCTCTAGGAAATCATGTGATATGATCAGAGACCACAAGACCATGGGATGGGATCCCCTCTAGTGGAGCATGCACGGGAATGTTGTAGGTTTTGTCTTTAATATAGGGACCAATTGACCATCATATGTGTTCTATTCTAGTGGATCATACATGAGAATGTTTTTTGTAGTTTGGTTGGAGGATTTTGACCCCAAGTTATGAGGCACATAGGTTTACACTTGTGCAAGTTACCTATTGGTATTTCCCCATGGTTGTCTCTAGTGACATGATGATTATGTGATGTGGTGCCAGTCATCGGAATATGACAAACCTTGTGTACATTTGTTTTATTTCAAAAATGATTATTTGGGAAAAGGGTTTTATTTAAATAGTGTTTATTAATAAAAGTTTCTTTAAATTTTTTTCTTAAAAATGCTTCAAATACTCATATGGAAATGTGCAAGTTGATTTTTCTTCAAATGTTATATAATGTAATCTTTATTTTCTATATAATCTTACTAGGTGTTGGATTACACACTGCATACACATTTTGGTGTATTTAGAGATTATTATGTATGATCCAGGTAATTAGAAGATGTATCATGGTGGTGATGGAGGATTTTGTTTCATGTGTTAAACTTATTTCAGGTGTTTATGGTGGTTTCTTGAGGGTTGTGTCCCTCTTATTTCATGGAGGTATTCAGAAAATTTCTTCTGTTCCCACTCCATTGTTTTAATTTTACATTTTGTTAATATAGTAAAATATTGAATATGAAAATTTTTATACCTCTTTTAGTTTTGGTTATAAGTTATTTTTTATACCTATTATTGTTTTTGTTTTTGATTATCTAAATGGGTGAAATCATTCCCAACATGTATTTTTGATACATAGGAACTAGTTTTTAGCCAGTGGCGATTGGTATTGCCCTTCAGGCCATGCCATTAATTGGGTTGGGTGTTGGGTTGGTTGGAACCCTATCTCAGTTTGTGACTTGTTAAATTTTATTTATTTCCCCATTATCTGTTGAATATAAATAAAAAAACATCATGATCTAAAAAATTTAAAAAATAAAACGTGCTTTTCATAACGCTAAATGATCTATGTTTTTTCTTCAATAAAAATGAATATAAATTCATTTATATATAGTCAATATAAATAAATTTTCTATTGATTAGATAAACCTAGAAATTGATCTTTATTATGGGAACAAATTTGAATGAAATAAGTGTCTCATAAAATTACACAAAAAATATTGAAACATTTATACCATTAATAATGTGATGGTGTATTTCTCCCTTTTCCAATTATCTCATAATTTTTATTTATTATATACTCATATAAAAGTTATATAAACATCCAATATCCAATATACATGTAGTTGTTTTAAAAACATTCACTTCTATAACACAAATATTGGAATTTAATATTGCAACAACCCTCGGTATAGAACTCTCTCACGTGGACAAAAATGGATAGTTACAAGACCTAAACTGTACCTCCCTATATGCCAGAGGCTATTGAATAGTAGTAGGGGTGTGATCAGTATAGTGGGGAGACTATACCCACTTGTATGGAATAACATCCCCGGTATTTATTACACATTAATATATTATTTACATCATAAGATTCCACATAAAACAACCCAAAATATTGAGAAGTATTGTGTTTAGAAATTAGGTACATTACATAACAACTTAAAACATGAGATACAAAACATTATTTAGTAGTTCTTTGACATGATCATAATATTCCAACAAACATAGAATTGCATGGGATAGCCTGTGGATAAACATAATAAAGTGGTGATCTATAAATCCATTAAAGTGAATAAATAAGGAATAACAGGAATAAGATTATACATGTTATAAAATAATAATATAAATGAATAATAAAAATAGTAGGAATCATAAACATGAACAGTGATACAAGAGATATCATGGTAATTATAATAGTGACATAGTAAATATGGAAAGATCCTCATACATTACAACATAATACATAGGTCATGACTATATCTTCGAAGAACTCATATTGGAAAAAGTCCCATAAACGAATTAGGTTCACACCCTATCCCAACATGAAGTATCATGAAACTATACATTACCCAATGCATTAGAGTGCTATCAGGGTGATCCCATCATAATCATTTCATTTTAATTCTTAAATGTTCCACATAGATCATACAACATGGATTCATTCATCATAATAATTTATTCCATGATCAAGGAATGTGGAATAAATAAATGAAATTCTCTAACAAACAGTCACATGTGAATAAATGTTAATACCCATGATATGACAATGGTATGGTATTCACTACATAATTTTTTGGCATGGAAAATTTCGGTCACATTTCTGCAGCATAATAGCGGAACAAATAATTTATAAAATAGGTTGATGAGAGTGAAATGGGTATCTCATAATTTATACATGGAATTTAAAGTAATAGTGACATGTAAAGACATGTACCAACATGAGTAAATGTAAATATAAGTCATACTATATTGAAAAAACTAAGAATATAAAGAAAAGAACCCATACAAAATTTCAGCTTAGTAAAGGGAGTAAATAAGGGTTAAATGGAGGGATAATTATAGGAAAATTGATATCATCATTTATATGAAAAATGGTCAGTAATGAGGATATGTAAGAACATATCCTAATATATTAAATTAAAATTAAAATACCTAACATAAATGAGTTATTTATAAAAAATGGAGAGTAGAGGATCCCATACTTGAGTGTGAGACACAAAATTCTTGGCATGGGATTCCTGAGAGATTTGAGTTGCATAAGGAGGAATCTAGGGAGTTGAGGTAAGATTTTAGTAATTATACAAGGATTTTTAGTGAAGATAAATGTGCTCTTGGGTGGCTTTATATAGGAAATTAGGGGGTTCCTTTATTATTTGGGATTTGGAATCTACATAATAAAATATCCGAAACCAAAAACCATCCCATAGTATTTGCCCATTGTTTTTAAAAAATGGAATTGGGTGAAATTATTTTATATGTAAATGGGAAGAGCATAGAAAAATATTAAAATATTTGATTTGTAGGTGAATCACACTCTTAATGAATTGATTTTAAAACCATAAAATATATAATCTGTTTTGGAGGATTCAGAAAGTCTTTATAAAAAAAATAAATCAAACATAAATTAAAATTATATATAAGTAAAAATATATATTTGGTCTTGTATCCCATTTATATTACTTATTATATCATATTTGGGTCATTATGTTTTCATAAAACATAAATTATATTTATATAGTAATTAATTTTTACCCAAAAATTTGACTATCTCGGAAAATTATGAAAACTTCACCATTTCATTATACTGATGTTATGACTCCAAAAATATTATCCAATTAGTCTAAATATTTTTCTAAATATGTGAATTTTCACTTTTAAAATAATGATAAACATTTATAGAAAATGATGGTTTTTTTACAATATTTGTTTTCGAACCCTAATAAAAATTTCATTTGAAATCATAAAAATTATACGATAATTCATATTTGATAAAAATTATTTAATAAAAATATATCATTAAAATATAATTTATTTTAAAAATACATTAATTAATGAATTCATTAATTAAATTTTAATATTAAAAAAAATACAATTTGTGGTTTATTGTATCAAAATAAAAAAACATTTACAATGTAACATTAATAGGAAGAAAATATATCCATTATTCTATAGAAAATAATGTACATTATGATATTGTTAGGGTATTGATAAATATACCTTCAATAAACCAATAACCTTCATATGAGTACGGTGTGTGATGGTGGGACTTCCATGGGGTAGTTTGGCAAACATGGTTTGGGTTGTGATCTCGATGAGATTGAACTTATACCATAAAAAATTTCAATAATACATAAGTTGTCAGATATCATCATGGGCTTGGTAAAGAGAAAATACTATAAATTCAATCTCCCTTGGTATCTATGAAAAATATGCTTCATAGGGTATGGTCCTACTAGTTTAGTCAATCACTTCTTTTGCCTATGTCATATCGATGTTAAAACCCAATATTTATACTAATCACATGATGACTGTTCAACGACTATATTATCAATGGTAAATATACATAAAGATAATTAAAAACCAAATGTATAGAATAAAATAAAAGAAACTAATATATATTTTGTAACCATATTACATAACAACCCATTTAATTGAATCAAAAGGTGAGTTTTATTTATAATAGTTCATATCTTTACAATATCCCCCCTATAAATTTCACCATATAAATTTTATTTTCCCACACTAAAACTTATGAGGTTAACTATAATTCATCACCTCATCTAGTTCCCATGTAGATTCTTTAAATTTTTGGTTTCTCCACAACACTTTGATTAGGTTCACTATCTTATTTCATAGAACTTTTTCTCAATGATATGATATATTCACTCGACACTAATCATTGGAAAGGACATTATCCAATAATACAACCTGTGAATTGAGTACATGTGAAGGGACTGGTATCTACTTCCTCAATATTTATACATGGAATACATCATGTACTTGGCTTAGATTCGGTGGTAGTTCTAATAGATAAGCCACCACTCTAACGCGATAATGAATCTAAAAGGTGTCAATTTATCTTGGAATAAGATTTCACTTCTTCCCAAATCTCATCACTTTGTTCCATGGAGATATGATGAGGAATACCATATCTCCAATATACAAATCTAGGTATCATCAATGATTGTCATAATATCTCTTCTATTTACTTTGAGGAACCATGATGTGTTGCTGAATTATCTTAACCATCTCTACCATTTCATTGACCATTTTAGGACCTTGTAGTTCTTGTTCCCAAAATTCATACTAACATGAAAGTTTTATGAACCTATTCCCATAAATAGAATCATTGTGAGTCATTTAGATACTTTAGTGGAAACGTTTTTTATAAGAAAACTCCACCAGAGGAATATGTTGGTCCCATCATCCTTTTAAGTCAATTTAGAATAATACCAACATGTATACAAGTGATTAGATAGTACACTCAGATTAGCCATCAGTTAGAGGGCGATGATCCATACTGAAGTTTAGCTAAGAGTTTAGATCATGTTGTAGACTTTTCCAAAACATATACATGAATTTTGGTTCTCGATCGAACATAATAAAAAGTGGTACTATATTCAGCCTCACCACTTATTTGATGTATATTCATGATATTTTATCTAGTTAGAAGTCTTATCAAATCAAAATAATGGTTTTTTTCTTAGTAAGGCAATCCAAAACAACCCAGATAGCATTTTTTTCCTTTACATTTCCTTGAAATATTAGTGATATAGTTCATGGTGATGTTTACCCATTTACATATTGGAATGGGTAATAGTTTTATCGTCCCCTTAGAGTTTTTCCTTTTCGCCTTCACATTCTACCATACCCAAAACTTGTATGTATATTTTTTTTATCTAATTCTTCATGTTTTCCCACCAAAAGTTATCTTTGAAATCTTGATACATATTTGTGTTTCCTGGGTGAATAGAAAAAGTTGAACTATGTGAATAACTCGATACTTCCTTCCTTAACTCAATATATTATAGAACACAGAGTCATGAACCAAATCTCCCATTTCACTCTTTAATAACATTGATATCTAAGGATTTCCCTTTTCTTATACTTTCCATATTCTTTTTAATTATCACAATATCTTTTTTAGAATTCTTTAACCTTTCAAGAAGTGATAGTTGAGAATTCATTTGTGAAAAGAACGATGATGTTCCTTCATTTATGATTACCATATCCATCCTCTCCCATTCTAAGACTATTTGATCCTTCTCAACTCTCATCAAAAGTAGAAATTTTGGTTCCTTTCTAATTATACCATCTTCCACAATATTTACATTACTACGATAGTAGTGAATTGAGAAGTCATATTTTTTATCATCTCTAAATATCTTCATTGGAGAATATTCAACACTTTTTGTGAGAATATATATTTTAGACCTTTTTTATTTGTATATATTTCGCAATTATCCCAAAAACTATAATTTAACCATAGTTTCAAAGACAATATAACTACATCCAACTCAGCATGATGTGTTGGATAGTTTTTTTCTTGAACATTCAACCGCCATGAACCATAGGATATGACTTTTTCATTTTGCATCAAAACATATCCCAATCCCTTCTTCGAAGCATCACTAAAAAAATGAAAATTTATCCACTTGTGGGTAGTGTGAGCACATGGGTAGTGATAATACACCTTTAAAAATCATTGAATATTTCTTCACATTTATCATTGTAGAAAAAAATGACTCCCTTTAGAGTTATCTTGATAGGAGTGTATGAAAATTGTGATACATTTCTCACAAATTGGTGATTATATCCTGGTAATCCATGAAAACTATGGATATCTGTCAGAAATTTTGTCCCCATCCATCCTCTAATTGATATTTTATTTGTAGGATTCATTGATATCCCATTTATTGTGATTATATTCCCTAACAATGAGACATAATTCAACTAGAACTCACACTATCTATACTTTTCATAAATATTATTCTTTCATATAGTCTTTAGCATAGTGGTTGGATGCTCCTCATGATCGTTCTTAGTTTTGGAGTATATTAGAATATCATCTATATAGACAACCAATTTTTTTGAGATAATATCTAAATACTCTATTCATTAAATCCATAATGATTTCGAGAGAATTAGTGATCCCAAAAGGAATCACTATGAAATCATAATTCCTATACCTTAAATGAAAAACAGTCATGGGAATATCCTCCATCTTCACCATACCTTGGTAATATCCCAACAATAGATCAACCTTGGAAATGTATTGTTATCTATGTAGTTGATCGAACAGATCATCAATCCATGGAAATTGATAATATTTCATTATCATGGTCTTGTTAATCTCATGATAATCAATGAAAGGGCACATCAACCCATCCTTCTTCTTGATTAAGAGGACATGTTCATCCCATGGTGAAGCACTTGGGTGTATAAACCCTTTATCCATATTCTAATGTAGTTTTTTCTTTAGCTCCTCATGTTCCACAATATCTCTCCAATATGGAGTCTTTGATGTTGGAAAATCCCCATATATAAGTTTGATTGAAAATTACAACTCTATACTAGGAGGAAGACTAGGAAATTACTCAGCAAACACATCATCATATTCCCTCACAATGGGCATTTATTTGAGGATGGTTCATTTCATAAACTAAATCATTTGAACTAGATACACTTTCTCATTGGGAAATAATATCCATGTTTTTGATGATGGTTCTAAAGAAGACTTATCCTACTCTTTTATCTTGTTTAGATTGGGGTTTTTTTGTCCATATGAAGAGTGATTTCCTTCTAATGGAAATTTACATTGGCTCTATATAGGGAATGAAATCCATGCCAAGAATTTCATAAAATTTGACCATAGGGAGTATGATATGGATCACCGGGAATATTATACCACAATCATGGATAGGGGTGGAGCTATATACGTGGGATGTAATAATTGTCTAATTTTTTATTTTCACTAAAATCTCTACTTCCATGATTTGTGGTGGTGTTTGGATAGTTCTACTAAAAATTCGTAATACGAAGTAATCCATAAAACCAGAATAAAAAAGAATGTTATCTATTCTATAATGAATTTCTAGTGTACCTATCATGATTTCACTATCAGGATTCAATTTGACGGTAGTGATGGACGAATATCTCCCTTTATTACATTTAGATTTTGGGTTGTCATTGAAAACCCTTGTCTTACGTAATTAGTTTGAAAACTGACCTAGTTCCTTGTAGTTGAAGAAATGGTAACTGAGGTTAGTGTTGACCAGAGCATTCCTTTCCTCTGTTGAAATCACGGATTTCTCCTGTCATCAATATCTAACAAGGTTTTCATCCTTATTTCTCCTAAAGTATATATTTTTTTTACATTATTTAATTTTTTGGGTTCTTCATCCCATAACTTTTACAAGTGGGATGTTGAAATCTTTTGTCTCCATTAGATATCTCTATCAAAACTCCTTAATTAAGCACTAATTTTTTCTTCTTTTCCCAATGATACCTTTAAGACTCGCCGATTTCTATTTAAAATTTGAGGGAATATCTAAAATTTTCTTCATATATATCAAATCCATTGGTCACTAAGGCTTTTCATAGACTATATTTTCTCCCACCAAAAAATAATTTAACCATGCATTCAGGGTTAATGAAGAAATTGAAGGTGTTTCATGACAATCTTATGAATTTTTCCTTATACATCCCAATAGATTTGTCTTATTTTATCTTGAGTGAAAGAAAATTCCTTTAAATTTTATGTTAGTGGGTCTGAATAAAATATTTATCGAAAACCATTTTCTAAAATTCATTCCACACTATTACTTTGATCCCTTACCAACAATTCATTTTTTTGATCAATTTATACCACTTGTAAACTTATACATCCATATGATAAACCTCTAGTATAACCTTATCATGTTTAGAAAATTGAAGAATGGATAAGATCCACCTAATGGAGTTGATCCATTGTTATATGATTAAGGGATTAGATGATCCACTAAAATTATGAGGCCTTCATCAAATAAATTTATCAATTTCAGCTTGTTCTCGCTTAGGGGTTTTGGGAGCTCCTCTTGATCTAGGTTTATATATATAAATTGTGATTACCAAAAGAGTCTTGTGACAATTTTTTCGATTCCTTCTCCCATCAGGATTAGAATCTTGTTGGGGAATTCAACAGATTTCCCTTCGCATTAGTTGTCAACCTGATTCCTCCTATTTCTGGCCATTGAATAAAATGAAATGAAAATTATGGATGAGTATCTTAAACTATTAAACACATGCAGTGGAATCCAATTACAATAAAGGGATAACTTATAAATTTCATTTATTTCCCTAACATATGAATTTATAGGATTTAGTATATGTTGTCCATGATCTATTATATAACACATATTAATATGGTAGATTTTTTTCCCATTAATAATGGTTCGTAATGATATTATGAATTTACTAAATCATATCACCCTGGAGTTTCAATCGAGGTACATAGTAAGGCTTGTTTTCATGTTCCGGGTTACCCTGAGTAAGTCATAGAACCCCTTATCATAGTTTTTAGTCCAAGATACATATTTTCCAAAACCACGTCCAGTTGTAGTATACCGACTGGGATATAGTTTTTGGATAAACCACTTACTCTATACTTATAAATAATTAGGGATTATTTCTTATACTTAGCCTTAATCCTATATCTTTTTCTAGAGTTCTCTAATTCTAATCTCAAAAATAACTAAAATTTATCTCTGATATTGTCCCTAATAACCCTACTCTTTATAAAAAAGTAATACCTGATTTATTTGATAAGATTACACTTAATAAAACTGAAAATATAGAGAAGTCAATTGTATTTGGGAATTAGTTACATTATATAACAACTTAAAAAATGGGATAAAAACATTAGTGAACACTTCATTGACATGATCATAATATTCCAAATAACTTTAAACTGCAGGGGATAACCTGGGGAAAAACCTAATAAAGGGGTGAGATATAAAGCCTAGTAAGGGAACAAACAAGGCATAACATTAAGAATATGATACATGTTAGACAATAGGAATATTAATGGGGAACAATAGTAGGAATAATAAATATGAATAGTGAGACATGATATAGAATGGTAACTATGTAGGAAATATAGGAAATGTGTCAACTACATAAAACATTTCATCATAAAACTTAGGTCAATTGTATATCCACCAAGACCTCAGGGTGGAAAATGTCCCATAAAATAATCAAGTTAACTCCATGTCCCAATATGATGAATTATGATACTAAATATTAACCAATTTATTTGAGCTCTATCTAGGCGCACCCATCATAATCATTTCATTTTCATGCTTAAGTGTTTCACATAGATCATACAACATAGATTCATCCATCATCATAATTTATTCCAGGATCTAGTAATTTGGAATACATACATGAAAATCCCCAATTAATAATCACATGTGAATAAATATAAATACTTATGATAGGAAATGGGAATGTCACTCACTACACAATTGTATTGGCATGGGAATTGCAGTGACATTAATACAGCATAACGATGTCACAAAAAAATAAAAAAATGGTTTATGAGAGACAAAGGGTTCTCGATTTCTTTAGAAATGAAATTGAAAGTAATACGGACATGTAAATACATTTACCAACAAGATTAAGTATAAATATAATTCGTACTATATTGAAGAAAAATTAATAAAGAATATAAAGGAAAGAAACCATACAAAATTTTGGCAAGGTAATGGTTGTACATATGGGTGGATAGGAGGAAAAAAATTCTGTGTGAAGGGATATAATAATTTATATGAAAAAGGAAATGTAAGTGGTATATGGAAGAACATATCAAAAAATATGAAAATTAAAATTAAAATACATAACATAAAATGAGTTCTTGATAACAGAGGAGAGTGGAGGATCCCTTACATGACTATGTGACTCCAAAGGATTGGGAGGGGCTTCTTGAGAGCTTTTAGGTTCCTTGAGAAGACTCTAGAGAGTGTAGGGAATATATTGTTCATGATCCAAAGAGTTTTAGTGAATAGAAAAGTGACATTGGGTGGGCTTATTAAGAAAAGGATTGAGATTTCTTTATTATTTTGGTTTTTGACTCTACATAATAAAATATCCAAAACCACAAACCATACCTTGTTTTTTCCAATTGATTCTTCAAAATGGGAGTGGTTTACATTATTTTTAAATTCCAATGGTCTAACATATTAAAATATTGAAATTGGTGATGTGGGGGTGGGTCAAACTCTTAAGGAAATGATTTTCAAATTTTAAAATATATAATATGTTTTTGAGGATTCAAAAAAGAATTATAAAATAAATAAATTAAACCTAAAATCAGATTATTTTAATGGAAAAAAATATATTTGGTTTTGGGACCCATTTATATTACTTATTACATCATATTTGGGTCATTATGATGTCATAAAACAAAAATTATATTTATACAGTATTTATTTTATTCCCAAAAATTTGGTTGTCTTAGAAACTTATCAAAAATTTACTATTTCATAAATTTGCAATTATTATTCAAAAAAAATATTCATTTTTTTGAATAATTTTCCAAATATTTTAATTTTCACATTTAATATAATGTCTGAAAATTATTGAAAATGAAGGGTTTTTACAATAGTAGTTTTCAAAACATAATAAAAACTATATTTGACTTTAAAAAATTTATATGATAATTTATATTTGATACGATTTATTTTATATTAATATATCATTAAAATATTGTTTTTTAAAATATCCATTAATTTGAAAGATCATTAATTGAATTTGAATATTAACCAAAAATACAATTTGGGCTTTTTGGTATCAAAATAATGAAAATTAAAAAGTTACTATAATAAGATGAAAATATATTCATTATTCTATACATAATAATTTACATAATCATATTTATAGGTTCTTGATACATATCCCTTTAATACAACAAGAAACACCCTAAGTGTAAGGTTTGCGATAGTGGGACCTTCATGGGGTAGTTTGACGAACAAGGTTTGGGTCATGATCACGATGGGCTTAAACATATCGAGTGAATAGTTTTTCTCATTCTTATGTTGTTGGATCTCATCTTGAGATTCATCAGGGGAAAATACAAGAAATATTATCTCCCTCAGAATCTTTGATAAATGGGATACATAGGGTAAGAATCTATTGGTTGAGGTTATCACTTCTTTTTTATTTATCAATTGGATTGATAAAACCCTATATTTATTCTAATCACAAGATAACTATTAAAAGGATATATTATTAAATGATAAAGATACTTAACAATCATTTAAATATATTTTAATATAATAAAAAAAAGAAATTCATGTTTTTCTATTACCATATTACTTAATAATACATTTAATTGAATCAAAATGTGGATTTTATTTACAACATTTTGGGTTATTACAAATGTAGTCATATAGAAGTGTAAATAAACTATATAAATGATATAATATGAGTAATAGAAAAGGGGAAACAATATCTCATATACCTAGGAAGTATAAGGATGAAACAATAAACCAATTGTTATGAATCATGATAGGCTTAATTATAACTAAATTTAATAATAGAAGTAATGATAATAAAATCTCGAATCTCAAAAAATACTCAAAAGTACATAGTCCTGAACCCCATGTCAATTCCATCACTAAACATCATCCCATATGGAAAGTAAAAAATCTACAAAAATGTAATGTATTAGATTTTATGTGTATTATTTTTAAATATTATATGTAATTAATTTGAGAAAAGTCTTTGTGATGGCATGCGATCATGATTTCTAAAGTTACCAGGATAATTGATTGAAATAAATTAAACTTTTAAATAGCATGTGAATGCATTTTTTGGTCTATTAGTGCATCTATCTCTCTTTTGACACTTTCTGATGAACAATAATTCTTGAATGGATGATATCATAGAAATCACACTCATGGAGTGAGTTCTACCATGTGAGTGCTTTATGGAATCCTCAAACTAAATCCCTTGCATGGGAATGCGGGTCCTTGTGACTTAAATATTGCTTATGGGTCAAGGTTTTGAGTATATCGGGTGGTTTCTCTTGTCATATGTTTTGTAGACATATACTGCATAGAGCTAACTGTACCTCTACTTAATTTATTGCATTGTGGTTTTTGAGGTCTCCTACTGAGTATTGTTATAATCAACCATGCATGTAATTTTCCCACACATTTCATGTCTTGTGTAGATGATCACACTTTTAATGGAGACTACGGTTGACCAAGACCAGACCGAGCTTTGTGTGCTTCCCTACAGGCCAAGGTGTTCCTTCAGCATCGAGCAGTATTCCCAGTACATTTCTTGTTTATTGGTTGGACTTTTTAATTTCAGACTCTTTCTTTTACAGGGCTTGTATTCTAGCCCAGTTACATTTCCACTCTTTATTTACTATTGTACTTTATTAGTTGGGTTCAGTTGTATGTGTGTATTTTGTTCCATAGTTGTTCTTTTTTACATTTTAGCATTGGTGGGCATGGATATGTTTGCGTGTGTATGGGTACATAGGAAATTCCTCCCATGTTAGTGATATGTCAACTCAGTGCTAGTCCCTAGCCCCTTGCCTATTGGAGGCTAGATTGAGGAGTTGCGGTGCGGGCCCCATTGGGATAGGTCATGACAAAGTGGCATCATAAGTGGTCGGTTCTACATTAAATACTATGAGTATATTATTTTTGGTTTGGGCCCCAGTTTTTAGTGTTTTGAGTTTAGATTTCAAGCCAGGGACACTAGTGTGGGTGCGGGCGGCTGACGTATCCATACACCATGACTATGATAACCTTCATTTCGGCTCAATACATGAGTATACTAGTTTCTAGGAAACAAAAATATTGTACATACATCATATATATGAATGGGTGGTGGTTTTCATGTACTTTTTGGATCAACTACCCTGATATAATCATTGTCTATGGTACATCTTTTTTCATTACAGGATGCCTCTATGATTCATAGTGGTTAGGATTCGGCAGATCGATCAAGTGGTTGAACCCCTTAGTGATGAGTCTTCGATTCAAGGGACAGTTCTTGAGGTGTTACCTCTAGGTGGTTCACCAACTATGCCACCACCAGGGGAGAATCACCTGGTGCCTACAATACTATAATATGAGGAGCAGAGGTTGAGTGTTCTCCATGAGTTTCAAGAGATAGATACCCCTCGTGTTCAGATGAAAGATCGACCCTTAGGCAAGTGAGGGCTGGGTTGAGGTGGTGACTAGGTTCCTCCGTCTGGTGAGGACCCTAGTGGACTAGATGATGATCCTAGGAGTGATCCTTCTTCAGGGTTCAGTAGGTTTATGGTGGAGTTTGACCATGTGGACTCACAATGAGGCGACCCTTTCATGGATGGAGTTTTAGTGACTCTTTAAGGGGGGAATTCTCTCTAGTTATGCTAATAGTAGTGTGTATCCCGGAGCTTCTTCAACTCCACCAGGGTAGTGTGATAGTGTCTGTCTATTCATTAAGGTTTACTAACTTCTCCAGGAACTCGATGTATATGGTCAGAGATTTTTACTTCATAGATTTGACCTTTGAGAAATGGTTAGCATGGTAAATTTGAGCTAGTGTTTTCCCTCCAAGAGTTACAACATATTATGGAGTGCTCTAGTGAGTTTTTGTTGTTGAGAGATTCTTGTATTAGCAAAGACAACCAGTGGAATGAAGCAGCAGGCAGACAGGTTCATAGACATAGGAAACAGGATGTTGATGTTAGGTAGAGTGATCAGCATGTGGGATAAATCTTAGGAGGTCCCAAGATTGGGGATATGAATTCTAGGGATCTCATTCTTAATCCAACCAGCCTAGGGAGATTTGATTCTACTCATGCGATGACATAGGACATCTCTCTAGAGACTATCCAACCCATCGAGCTATTCACAGGGACACAGTGTATGGACCACTGAGGTAGAGGTATAGAATGGAGTAGGTAGACCCTCCAGGTGGTAGTTGTGGAAGAGGAGTAGGGAGAGCTGTGAGAGGTGGAATATGTTTTGACATACATCCACCACCACCCCCAAGAATTTTGCACCACGATTAGGGAGCTATGGAATAGGATTGAGGTAGATCGATGTGGTCAAGGAAAAGGACCCAGGCACTCCAGGGATGATCTGAGGTACAATATGAGTCTTTTCTACCACATCTTCTATACACATAGACAAATGTTTCAGTCATTATATTCTTACCACATGTCATGTGAGAAACCATAAGATTCTGGTGGAGATTTTGACTTTACCCTTACACTTGGAAACACCTATGGGAAGAGAATCAATGATCAATAATCTTTTCTGACAGTGTTATATTACCCTTGGAGGTGATTGATTCACCTAGAACCTCTAGGTGGAAGCATTGAGGTCTTATAAAATCATTATCGGTGTGGATTGGTTATCTCCAGTCCATCCCCAGATTTACTGCTTTAGGAGAAGGGTGTTGTGAGTCTGTAGAGATGGGATGAATTTTTCATTTTTTATAAAAAAGGTGACCCATGTAGCACAGGAATGGATCATGCACTAGAGGGTGTGGCTGATCACTCATGAGTTGGCTAGCCCAATCCTTGGAGCAACAGATGTTATGAGATTTCATTTCCTAGTAGTAGTGGAAGAGTATAGGGACGTCTTCCAATAAGATGTCCCTAGGTTAACTCCAAGTTAGGATATCGAATTCTACATTGAATTAAAACCCAAGAAGACCCCAATATCCTCACCATCGTATTGGATATCTCTCACATATTTGCATGAAATGAGGGTGAAACTATTGGATTTGTAGAGTAAGGCCTTCGTGAGACCTAGTTTTTCACCCTACGTGACCCCAGTTTTGATTTCCAAGAATGAAGATGGGAGTTTGAGGATGTGTTTGGATTACCAGATCCTGAACCAAGTGATAAAGAAGAAAAATTATCAACATCCACGGATCAAATACATCTTCGATTAGCTAAGAGGGGCATTGTGGTTCTCGAATGTTGACCTTTGATCAGGTTATCATTATCTTCTATTACATGATGTGGATGTGCTGAACATGGTTTTTAGATGCTACTACAGTCACTATGTGTACTTGGTGATTCCATTATGCATGATGAACGCCCCCACAGATTCCATGGGACTCATGCATTGGATCTTCCAACTGTACGTAGACTGGTTCGATGTAGTCTTCATTGACGACATCCTTGTGTACTTGGCCTCATAGGAGGAGCACATGAGAATCATTCGGATAGTTCTAGACGTACTCCAAGAGCACCATCTCTATGGGAATCTCTTGAAGTTCCAGTTCTGGATACCTGAGTTCCACTTTCTGAGACATGCCATCTCAGTGGATGGAGAAGTGATGGACCCAACTAATGTCGAGGCAGTGTTAGCATTAGATCTATATAGAAGAATGACAGAGGTGCATGGATTTCATGGGTTGGAAGTATTTTGCCAAAGATTACTTCCTAAATTATACCAGATATTATCCCCAAAGATATCCTTAACATGAAAGGGGAATCCTTTCATATGGAATGAGAAGTTCTAGCAGGCTGTCCAACAGTTGAGGTTGATTTTGACGAGTGCACATATCTTGTAATTGTTAGATAAGGGTGTCGAGTACATTGTTTTCTGTGAAAAATCTAGGACCAAGATTGGATCTGTACTGATATAGAGATATGTAGTGATTTCTTATGGTTCATTCTAGATGAGTCCACATGAGAATAACAATGTGACCCATGATATTGAGTAGTTAGTGGTAGTCTTCGCGTAGAAGTTGTCGTGATGCTAACTGATGGGTGATCAACTTATCGTCTACTCTAACCAAAGGAGCCCCAAGTACATATTCACATAGAAGGATCTAAATCTGAGGCAGATTCAATGGCTGGAGGTCCTCTGGGATTATGAATTTGAGATCCTCTATTATCCTAATAAAGGTAACATAGTGGAGGATGCTCTCAATCGGATATCGTGTTTGCAGTTGTTGAGCGAGGCATCGGAGTAGTTGGCCTCACTACAGTTATCATTTTTTGGATGTATATTATGAGTCTTACCATCCATCAATGTTTATCACCCCCTCCCACTCTTGTAGTGATTCGGGGAGCCAAAAATAAGAGATGTTGACTATGAGGCTTTACGTGCTCAGTTATCCACAAGAAAAGATCCTGATGGATAATCTCAATGTAGGGAGAACTTGTTCCTTTTCAGATGATGTACAGTTATACCAGGGGAGTTTTGGGTGGAGGTTCTAATGGAGTTTCACACATCCCCTTTGGTGGTACATCTTGGAGTGGCGAAAATATATCAGGACACCTAACGTATGTTCAGGTGGACCAAAATGAATAATGTAGTGGAAGAGTTTATTTAACTATGCCTTACATGCCAATAGGTGATGGATGAGTACGAAGTTTCAGTGGAACTAGATAAACCTATGGATTTTCCAAAGTAAATAATGATGGGAATACCACAAACATCTAATGGAGAAGAATCCATTTGGGTTATCATTTATTGAATCACCATGTTGTCCCACTTCCTAGCTATCAAAGATAAAAGTTCAATAGAGAATTTGGGATGCCTCTTTGTGCAGAAGATAGTTCGGTTTCATGGAGTCCCCTAAATTATAGTCTCATATTAGGATGCTCATTTCGAATCCCAATTGTATAATGGATTGCATGAGGCGTTTGGGACTCTCCTATGCTTGAGCACAGTATTCCATCCCTAGATAGATGGTTTGATGGAGAGGGTTGTTTAGGTTATTGAGGATACATTGTGGGCATGTATCTTGGAATTTGGTCATAGTTGGGAGGACCACTAGTCATTGGCAGAGTTTGCGTAAAATAAAAACTACCACTCCACCATCAGTATGGCACCGTTTGAGGCTTCATATGAGCGAACCTTCTAGTCACCACTTTGTTGGACCAACCCAGTAGAGTCAGCACTCATGGGTCCAGACATGGTGTGAGAAACCTCTAAGAATGTTTAGATCATCCAAGAGAAAATAAATACTACATACATCTAGTACAAGTCTGATGGTGATAGATGATGGAGCCTCCTAGAGTTTGAGGGGGGCCATGTCTTCCTTTGGGTCTCACATCGATGAGGGTTTTAGAGATTTTTCCAGGGTGACAAGTTGTCCATGAGGTTCCTTGAACATTTCTAGAGACTGGGTAGAGTTGGTGAAGTTGTGTACCACCTAGCTCTACCACCGTAGTTGTATTGGTTAAATGATTTCTTCCATGTCTCTCAGCTGTGGAAGTATGTTAACGATCTATCACATATTGTCAACTAGGGAGAGTAGGACATCGAGGATAGAGAGACCTTCAACAGTACACAATAGGGATCTAAGATTGGTATTAGAGTATCCTTCGAAGGTGAGAAATTTCCTTGGAGTGTGTTAGGTGGTTGAATGGGAATCTTTAAGAGAGCATGTGGGAGCGGGAGGCACAAATATTTGCATAGTACCCATGTCATTTTGAGTAGCCTTTTGTTTTAGATTTTTGGGGACATAAATCCCTAAGGTGTGGAAATTATAATGTCCCAAACTTTCTATGTATTATTTTAAAATTTTAGATGGAATTAATTCGAGAGCAGAAATTGCAATGTCGTTTGATCCCAAAGACTAGAGTTCTCGTAAAAAATGTTAGAAATAAATTAAACTTTTAAATATTGTTCATAAGAGGTTTTACAGAAAAAATGGAATAAATTTTCAACAGGCGCCTATATCAAAAATTTGAGAGAACAATTGTGTTCTGTGCAGTGACTTTACCTTTGTCGAAGCCTAACACTGTCCAGCATAGGTCGACTACAAAATTTAATTTTTTCACCTTTTAAATAAAATTAAATAAATTAATATTTTGTAATATTTTAAATGATTTCATAACACATGGACACATTTTATGGTTTTAAATAACCAGGATCCTAGGTTTTGGATCATATCCTTGGAAAACATCTTGGAATCCTCTGGAGCATTGGAGAGGAGCCACCCCTTAGATAACTCTCGATGAACGACAACATGTGGATCATTGTGCAGTAAGATCAGATCTCACCGATTAAATCATAAAATCCACCATTCACTAATGATCAAGGTATGGGTATTTATTTCAATTGTTTTTTACCTGTTCTTGGATTTAAATGGAGAATGTGGAGAAACACATGAACAATTTGACCCACAGATCGTTCATTCTTGCCAGAGGGTCTGATTATCGGGTTTTACATTGGAGAATCGATTTAAAATTTGTTTTGTTTTTCTTGATCCTTATAACTAGAGCATATAAATGAAATAATGAACAATGGTGGAGGATTTATCCTAGATTTATTATATGAATTTCTTATCCTCTTTGACCCCATTCATTCTTCGTGTTCATCGTGGGGGTATGTAAAACGGATTGTTGTGCATCAATATTGCAATGCAATGATCCCAAATCAATGATATGACATTGTGACGACCCAGCAGAGGAGCACCAATGATCATGGAAGAAAATCAACATGGTTTAGATGAAATCATTCTTCAACTGTTCTTCACACTGATGATAAAAATAAGTTTATGGAGCCTATTATACACTCGAAACTTACCAAATCAGTGTTTATATGATGGGATGAACCATTATACTTAGTTTTGAGGAATTTGAATGGCCATTTTGATGGATTAAAGATCACCTAAGGCATGCCAGTGAAGAACTGTGATTATAGAAAATAGCAAATAACACGACGTGTTCTCCAAAGAACATGGTGTGTGGGGCTGGCTAAGTGGAGGCTAGGGTTCCACATTACAGAAAGCGATGACATGGTTTGTGGACCCTATCACATGACATGTGTGTCCTAACATGATAATTGGTGTGTATCCCATGTTATACACGGACATGGGGTGGATTACACAACATGTACTCCACCATACAACCAGACCACGTAGGTTACGCGGGTTACCTCGCGTACTGGTACACAGGTTGAAGCTGGGTATAGGCACATGACCATCATACATAGAGCGGCCCCTAGTTAGTAGTACATTTTATGTCATGATCCTACACAACATGTATATTCATTTATACAAAACATTCTCTTTTCTACACAAACTTTTATACATGAGAAGTACCCAGGGTCAGAGGGCATGGCTTGTGACCCTTCTACATGACATGTACTTTCTTTTACATGGATTGATCTCCTTCTCCACCATATCTTTCATAGGTTTCATGTATTTTAGTGCCCATTTTGTAATTCCCTTGATGTTAAGGAATATTTTACATACATTAGAGTATGATCCCTTTAGCATGGAATTCTGGATTGAGTTGGAGTCCCTCTGAGAGGCCCATAACGAGATCCTCTATCAATTCATGACCCTGTGTAGATTCAGGTATCAACATGACCAATCCTATAGGGTGTCTATCCTCTACCTAGAAGGTGGAATATGGATGAGTTTAGGTATACACCAAGTCCCGGTACGTGATCCTCAATTTTCTATCATGATCTTCCCACTTGGGAGTGAGTTCTCCTTGAATGATTGTATCAATTCTCGCCTCAGGTATATCCGTTCATCTATCTCTCTTATGAAAATTTCTGATGAATAATAATTCTCGAACGGATGTCATCAACACTCTTAAACTCATGGAGTTAGTTCTCCCTAGGGATTTCATTGTGGAATCTTCAAACTGAATCCCTAGCGTGGGTATGCAGGTCGTTGTGACATACATCTAGGCTACTGTTCTGGGTTTTGAGTATATCTAGAGTTTTCCCTTGTTATATGTTCTGTAGACATAAACTATGTAGAGATGTCTATACCTTTACATTGTGTATTTCTTTGTGGTTTTGGGGTCTCCTAGTGAGTATTGTTATATTCACCCCTACACAGGCTTTTCCCACTCATCTCATGTCTTCTACCAATTAGAATTCTTTTAACGGAGGCTAGGGTGGACCTGGACCAGGCCGATCTTTGTGAGATTCCCTATAGGCCAGGTGTTCCTTCGACATCGAGGAATATTCCCAATACCTATATTTTTTGTAGTTTGGACTTTGTATTTGAATACTCTTTATTTTGGTGGGATTTTATTATGGCCAAGTTACTTTTTTGCACTTTACTAATTGGTGTACTCTGTTGGTTGGGTTTAGTTGTATGCATGTATTTTGTACCTTAGTGTTTTTTTACATTTCGACATTCTTGGGTTTTGATATGTGTGTGTGTAGATACATAGGAAATACCTCCCATGTTAGTTTGACTGAAAATTAAAATTTTTATTATAGAAACACTTTTACGGAAAAAGTGAGAAATCGATGGAATTTACACCCAAAAATCATCCTAATACATACCTTCAGAAGCATCCTGCTCCCTCTCAGAGTTGAGAGTCGAATCCTCAGGCATGACACTAGATTGGCAGCAAAAGGAGTGAGTGTGCATCCTACCCAACCTTCCTTATACCTCCTTCCTACCAATAAACATCATGGAAACACCAAGGTTGGACAACTCTCTTTCTTGTCCTTGCATTTTTGGATTTCATATCAACTGAATGTCATTCCCAAGGGCATCAATATGATTATGGGAAACCACAGGTGCATCTGATTCAGCCTGAGGCCCCATGCCACTGGATGTGGATAGGGGAAATGTGAAAATGGTTGTAGTAATTTCCCCAGGAAAACTGACAACAGTAGTGAAATTCCCATTGCTGGTAGGTTTATCCATCGCACCATGCACAACATTGGCATTGGAAGGTCTAGCATCCACCAAAATAAAAGTGATTCCCTTACCTTTAATGTCACCTCTCAGTTCCTTTAGAAAAAAGGTAGGTGAAAGAGTTGCTAAACCAGGTAGACCAGAAGTAGAGGGGGGTTTGACAGGGCTCGACATGATCGAATCTCATTGGACGCCTGGGTGGAGTGATGGCCACCTGGACGTGGACTCATCCTGCCACTATTTGGAGGGATTCCAACAACCGATGGGACCATGGGGATAACGGTGCCAGTTGTCTGGTTCGCTGATCCCTTGCGACCTCTCCTCTCACATCGAGAGTTGAATCCTCAGGTTAGTGATATTCCTACTTGGTTCTAGTCACAATCCCCTAGCCAATTTGAAGTAAACTTTGGGAGTCACGGTGTGGGACCCACATAGACTGGTCAAAAACTGAAAGGTCCATATCCCTTTTCTAATCATGTATCTATGTAATCTTCTCGAGTACCAAATTACTGCCTGAATTTGGTGTGAGTATAACTCAATAGGTTTATGCCACCATGTCTATGTATAACCAAACTAACAAAAAATTTATGAAATAAATAGATAAATGGGTGTATTAATTAACAAATTAATAAAATATATAAAACAACCTTCTTCGAAAATCTTTCGGAATATATCTAATCATGTAGCATAAATATATTAACCAAAAACCATAAAACCATGATAAAACATAACCTTATTTAGAACCATGTCATAATTTCTTAGAGAATGTCTCACAATAATGCCAACAACAACCTTTCCACTATGGTATAAATCCATAAAACAGAGTCAAGACCCTCTATATAAGCATTTCATCATAGGAATGGGAAGTTCCGACTTAATATAATAATTATAAATTTTTACTAGGATGAGCCCGCTTAATATAATAATTACAACATTGGACTGGGATGAGACCGCTCAATATAAGCATTATTTCTTGAGAATGGTCAAATCCCCCTTAATATAAGAATTACAGCATGGGACTGAGTGTAGTCTTCTCAATATAAGCATTACATCATGAGACTAGTCATATGATATTTAATATAAGAATTACAGTATGGTATTGGGCTTATCCCACTCAATATAATCATTGCATCATAGAACAAGGAATAAATAACTCAATATAATCATTTCAACATTATTATACAATAAGTCAAAATGTCGTGGATATCATAATATCGAATCATATATTTGAATGGTCTATTTTGAAAATTTACATTTACCTTTACCTTTAACCTTATTTATATAAAAAATGATCAACAGTCATATCAAATAGATATAATCCATTACCCAAGGATTTTATATCAAGGAAACACCTAAGGTTTCATGTCATGCTAAATACACTATAATCCCTTAGCCAGTTCATATTAATCAATGGTTTTCTCACCCAATGGGTAGCCAAAATCTAGATCACAAAAATTAGATCTAAATAGATTCCAAAAAATAATACAATTCATAAATTAAAAAATTTAGGTTCAAGTCATGTTGGATCAATCAAAATATTTCATCTACTTTTCAATTTAACAGAACTTATGGTTATGATTTAGATCCCCTATATTTAACTGATGATAAAACAACACTTCCAGTAGGATTTTCCAATTATAAATAAGTCTTAGATCATCAAAATAAGGATACTAGATCATAACCAATTGATATCAAACCAATGATGACCACTTTCAAAATATTACAAAACAGTGACAAGATAACAAAATGAGAAATGAAAAAACCAAAGAAACACAACTCACCAGGGATGAGATGTGTTGTTGGGACATCCAAAAAAAAGGTGTCACTTGAAAATCACCTGTAAATATCCCTAGGGTTGTGAGAGGTATTCTTCATGTGAGATAAATGTGTAAATCACTGGCATCCCTCACTTAAAACTATTGGGACTATGAATTACATGGAATGTAAGTATATTACACAGTATGCAATCCTTACGTATGAGATGTTCCTAAAATCATTCCAGCTCAAGTTATTTTTAACACTTCCCAAACAATACATGATGTGTAATGACTTCAGGACATATATTTATTTCACATCATAAACCCAGCTCATGGTTTTCACATATAAATAGATACACATCATTTAACTACATAGAATAGTGTCTAATTTCTCTACAGACATCCTTCAATCAATTTCAATAGAAAAGAACCCAAATTAACTTAAAAGCTTTCCAAATCTCAAGAAACCATCATAAAACCATTTAACATATTTATCTAGACTTTATTAATTCAAAAAACATACATCTTTGGGATTTAATTAATTTCCCCGATAAATTTTCTTCATCACTAAACAAGACTTGGTCACCACAGTTTAAACAAAAGACTCAAAGAGGGATGTGCCGAGAAATAGATAGGATTTTACAACCTCATCGCTATATAATTTCTCATCTGCAAGATACTCCAAGAATCATTTTGGGGTCTTAGTGAAAAATTATGACCAATATTATTACATCTAAGACACCCTCTCCCAAGTATACTCTTGAACATGTCGATGTTTCCACTACATTGAAACCAAATGTATAATCTTAGCTTAGAGAAACTTCTCACTACGGTCTATAGTTTATATCAAATGATCCTCAATAGACACATCATTAGTAATCACAAAATCCTTGATGTATAATTCATGATAATTGTTTGAATGATATAATCAAATATTCAACATGTGAAACATGTCGTGCATTTCACTATAGTGATGTGGAAGGGTTACTCAGTATGACACTGAACTGACCCTATCCACTCTCTCAAAAGCCCAAAAAACCCCAGTGCTAGATTTCCCTGTTTCATGATATGGAATTTCCCTAACCTATGTGACACACTAAGGACAACATGATGAACAAACTAAAATTATGGAGCTCATCTCTGATGGTCAGTGTTGGATTTCTTTCTACTCGATGGAATCATGAACTGTCTCCTGATCTGTTGAACCTCTTTAGTTATCTCCATCATGAGAATAGTTCCAACAAGTTCTGACTCACCTTCCTCCAACTAGAATAGAGTTAAATGGAATGGACTTCCAAAAAAATTCTCTAAATGTTCTTTCTAGATCAAATCATGGAATCTATTTTCACACAAGCTTGTAGAAACCCATACATGGTTAAGAAAAAGAACATAATTTTCACCTCCAAGACACCATCTGAATTGTGTCTTGCCATCATAAAATCTATCTCTCAGAAATAATTCCCCTTGATCAGATAACTTCTTGGTATTAATCTGGTCCAAATTCACAGGTATAACAGATATCCAAGTCAGAGCTACCAATCCATGACACCCGTGAACAAAAAAATGTGTGTATGAAAAAAAATATTCCTCGTGTTACACTTGTTGAAAGACTCATGTACTACCTTTTCCAGTTTCATTAATTACAATTCACCGCCAAATTTGTTTCTCATTCCTGTTGTATAAGAAAAATCAATGTTAATGGACTGCAAACACTTGACCCACCTCCTCCACTGCAGGTTCAGGTCCGGCTGAGAAAAGATGCACCTTAGGCTCTTGTGGTTTGTGTATAAAACAATCCTCTCATCTATGATATAATTCATCCCACTTCTTAGGGCATGTAACTCTACAGCTAACTCCAGATCTTGAGTTGGGTAACTTCTCTCTTGTGGACTCATCTATTTGGATCCATAAGTATTGAATTTATCCTTGTACATCAGAACTACTCAGAGTCCTTATTTGTATGAATCATAGTACATGTTAATGTCTCTACCTAGTATAAGTAAAATGGAATAAGAGTTGAGTTTATAATACTTATTATCTCCTAAAAAGATCCTTCTTAAGCATCCGACCCAAAAATCATCACTCCCTTCTTGTTCACTCCAAACATTGGTGCATTTAGATGGGATAAATCCTTAATAAAGAACTGATAATAACCTTATAAACCCATAAATCTCTAAATATCAAACGCATCTTGGGATACTCGTAAGATACCAGGTCTGAAACTTCTCTAGGTCCACTGACACTCCTTCCTATAAGATGACATGGACCAAAAAGTCCAATTTATAAATATAGAAACTAAAATCGATAACTTGGAGTAAAGGTGACTCTCTCTTAATGTACATAAGATAATATCAATATGATTGGAATTATTGTCTATTAACTTGGAGTTTTCTAAGATGAAGTCAAAAAAACCCACCATAAACTGGTAAAAAATTAATAAAACATCTGATTCAACAAGGACATGAATACCACCAGTGATTTACTTAAACCAAACTAAATCACTAAAAACTCGTACAACCCATATCTTCACCTAAAAGAAGTATGAGGTAGGTTTGATGAACTCACTCTCAACTAGTTGTATCATTATATCATTTCGTATTGGATAATATCTTAGAACCTCTGATCTGATCAAAGGGTTCATCGATGCACAGAATATGATATCAGTTCTTGATAATCATCTGATTCAATATATAATAATTCAGATATAACTACAAGGTACCATCATCATTATTAGTGTGATTAACTATAAAAACTCATAGATACATATTGGGCCATATGAAATTTTTATCATTAAGATCTTACAACTAATCATTCAATTCCCAATGCTCTAATGGTGTCATCCTGTATGGTGAGATTGAAACTAGTTATACTCCTAGTAACTACTCAAACATAAACTCAATCTTTCCCTTAGGTGGTAATCCATAGAACCCATAAAAAACATCCTAAAAAAGTATAACATTGGAGGAAACTAATATTGCTACATTCCACCATCATTTATGGCATGGAAAATTATCTGATCCATGAGAAAATCAAATATTCCCTAAATTTTTTCTACACAACTCGCCAAAAGATCCTACCCATCCTTGTTAAACAAGATTCCTCCTACTAGAGACAGAAAGGTAATTATCCTCCAGTAATAATAGATACGTTACTATTATGGAAATATCTAATCCAAACCTAGAATCAAATAAAAAATAATCATTTATATCACAAAGAGTTCCCAAAATAAACAGTAACAACCAGTATCTAATAAAGACCCATTGAAATGTTTGATATTATATTACCGTATTCTGAAAGTTGGTTCAATTTATAAATCACCATCCAATATTTTCACATTAATGAACAACCCATTTGTAAAAATAAAAGATAAAAAGGAATGTGATTCTCTTGTATAAAAAAATACAGAGGAAATGGTAGATGATATAAGAATAATACCTCTAACAGTAGAAAATCCTATATCAACACTAGATATAGGAGTATGTGTAACATGTAACTGACTATCCCCTCTTCACTAGGCTCTAATATGACTCCCTTGAGATATTCTCTCTTCATGGTTCTACATTTCATTCACTAGGTTACCACATCTCCTTCCAATACTAGAACATCATATAGAATTCTAGCTACCTTTCTACTAAAGAGTAATTGTGTCCTTAACAGTCTATACTACTTTTCCTAATCCCTTGTCACTTATCTGCTAAATTACACCCCTTAAAAACCCTCTACATGTCTTATATTATAATATAATACAAGAAACTCTAAAGCTGGGTATAGAAAATGAGGTTGTTTGTGTCCCATCATTTGGCACTGAAAACTCTGTAATGGGACATGGCCTTGAGATGGATGTCCACTTCCCTAAATGCTCTGACTGCTATTTTCTTGGATAAAATGATCATAACATCGCTTCTTTCCACAATAATAAGAGCTCCTAGTTCACACTGAAGAAAAAACTTATCCACTACTCCTGGACACTATTAGTTTCCCATATTTTATAGGTGTATAATTCATCACATTTGCAAAACTAGTAAGATGTTACACATTCACCTATGACCTGACCTCATAGTCAATTCCATTAGGAAAATGTCTCTCCCTAGAGATATCATCCATAGCTAATGATGTTGTAATGTACAATAGGTCGGTGAAATGTTCGGCATTGTCCAACACTAACATGCCCTTATGTGTGGGGTGCATGAAATCAAGAGCCTTATAATCCCTAAATGTCTTGAGATAGAAATAGTTCAAGAACCTCATCTCAAATCCCATCCAATAAAACACCTATTGATTCCATTCTCTCTCTACAATGTCAATCTAATGCTTGAATGGTACATGAATCATACATTTAGAAAGATAATCCCTCTTATTTGTGGTTTTCTCAAGATTCTTGAATATTGTGTGGTTTGACTTGATCCAGAATGTGGCTACCTATTGGAATCCCTCCCCAATGAATGTAGGAAAAAAATTCTACTAGAACTCTCTCAACAAATCATTAATCAAAAGAATGGTGTGAATAGTATCCCATTATTTGGATCACATGACCCTCATGAATCTATCATGAATATGAACATCCATATGATACTCATGAGCTAAAGGAATCTCCAGTTCAACTGAGTTAGGTGTGTGTTTATTTCCACTCTCCTGAAGCTCAACATGAAGAAAAAACGAGTCATTTTCTATGAAAAAAACATACTCTTTAGAACACTACATATAATAATAATTTTATCCTCAACATGAAAAACAAATAAAGAACCGCTAACTCCTTGCCTCTCTAAAATGACTTATAAGTGTTTTAGGATGACATAAGATCTCATTTATTCCATTTAGTTGATAAAATGGGTATCTCTTATCACAGTTTATATACGATAGTAAATAACACCTACAACAAATATTTCCCAATCGTTATTAACACATGTCAATGTATATGTCCTTATGTTTTTATCATGATTAATTCATACTTATCTCATAATATACTAGTAAATGAGTATAAATATCAATAAAAAATAACATCAAAAATCATAACCACACACAACATGTGGATCACTTACGGTTAAATAAAATCAACTATTACAAATAAACATTATAAGCATTAATCCCATCCCTAGGAAGTGATATTCCCCCCGTATATGGGTTAGTTACTCCCATGTACAAGCTCATTAGAAAGTCATGACACATCCTATTATCCTTTCTACCTTTCCAAAATAGTTAATAAATAGAAAAAGAAATCATGTTTCTTATGATACCACTTTGTAATGTCCCCTGATCCGGAACTCTCTCATGTGTCCAAAAAGGGTTAGTTATGAGACCAAAATCTTTCCACCCCATATGACTGAGAATTCCTTCTAGCAATAGGGGTGATCAGTTTAGTGGGGAGACAATACCCCCTGGTATGGAGTTTCATAGAAGTAGAAATAAACAATATAGATGACATAATCATATTAATAGACAAGAGGAAAGAATATCTCATATAACTTGTAAATTAAAAGAGTAACAACTAAACCAATAGTAATTAATCATGTAATGATATAATGAAATGTAAATAAATTTTATGTGATACCTAATAAAAATAAAATAAAAATGAGCCAAATAAAAATTCAAAAGTCCCAAATTCCAAACCCCATGTCGATTTTGTCTCAAAACTCCAACCCATATAGAACGAAAAAAATCAACAGAAAGGTCCCCTATCGTTGTCCAAACAAGAATCCATGTAATCTGTAAAAGTACCAAATAATGGCTGGAATAGGGTGTGAGTATAAATTAGTAGGTCAACACCAACCTAAATAAATATAACTAATCTGTTAAAAAGTGTATGAAATAAATAGATAAACTTGTCTATTAGTTAGTAAATTAATAAAATATATAAAACAACCATATTTGGAACCCTATTAGAATATCTATGATCCGGTAGAATAATAAAAGAAACCAAAAATCACATAACATGGTAAAAAATTACCTTCTTTGGTGCTATTCAAAATGTCTTTGATCATTTCACCCAACCATGCCAACCACAACCTTACATCCAAGGTATAAATCCATGAAACTGGGTCAAGATAAGCTATATAATCATTTCAGTATAGGACATGGTAGATCTCACTCTGTATAAGCATTATAGCATGGAATTCGGATGAGACCTCTCAATATAAGCATTGCATCATGGGATTGGGAATAGACTACTCCATATAATCATTACAGCATGGTACTAGTCATATCCCACTCAATATAAGCAATACATCATGGAAATGGTAATAAGCCACCCAATATAAGCCATACACCATGAGACTCAACATATCCTACTCAATATAGGCATTACAGCATGGGATTGGTTATTTCCCACCCAATATAATAATTACTTCATGGAAATACAAAAAGTCACAATAGCATGAAAATTACAATATCACAACATACATCTTAATGATCAGTTATAAAAATTTCTATTAATCATTCAATTTAACTTCATTTATATCAAAAATGATAAATATTCAGGCCAAAAAAAAAGACATCACCCAAAGATTCTATGACAATAAATCACCTAAGGTATCATGTCATGCTAAACACACTTTAATACATTATCCAGTTCATAATAATCAAGGGGTTTCTCACCCAATAGGTAATCAAAATCTAGATTCCAACAATTTGATCCAAAGGGATTCAAAAAAATCCAATTCATAATTTAATAAATTTATGTTCAATTAATGTTGGTTCAATCATGATATTTTACATAATTTTCAATATAACATGTCATAGGGTAATGATTTAGACATCCCACCTTTAACTACTGATTAAACAATGCTTCCGTTAGGATTATCGATGAGAAATAAGGCATAGATAATCGTAAGAGGGATCCTAGATCATAACCAATCAAGATAAAATAAAACTGAAATATCAGTGGTTAAGGGACTACACCATAATGAAAAGAGAACAAAGGGATAGAAGAGAAAACTGAACCAAAACAACTCATCATGGATCAAATGAATGATCGAAACTTCTTGAATGAAGGGAGACACTATAAAATAACCTAGAAACGTTCCATATGTAAAAAGAGGAAAGAATAACATGAGATGAATGAGAAAAACATCTTCACCCCCCACTTAAAACTGCAAGGTATGTATCTTACATGGTGTGTAAGTATATTACAATTAATTTAATCCTTACATATGAGAAATGCTGAAAATCGCGTCATCTATAGTGATTTTTCACACTACCCAAACATTATACAATGTTTAATTTCATCACAAAATTAATTAATTTCATGTCATGAACAGAGCTCACTGCTTGTTCTTGGAAATAGTTACATTTCAAGTAAGTTCATTTCATGACATTTAATTACTCTTCACTTAGCCTTTAGACTATTTACCGTGGAAAGAACCTAAAACACCATCGAAGAAATTCAACTTTGAGGAAAACTTCATAAACCCATTTAATATGTTTATCCAAAAACTATTAATTTAAAAAATAAACATCCATAGGATACAAGTCCTTTTTTTATAAAAAAGGATCTTCGTCTCTAAACAATACCTAATCACCAAGACTCAAATAATAAACTCAATGAGAGTCACACCTAGATAAATATTGGATTTTACAAAAGTCAATGTTCACTTTTATTTTCATAATTTTAATATATCTTAGTAAATTAATTGATTATTTATACATTCCAACCAAATTATAATTGTTCCTTATATCATCTTTTGTTCTAATTGTTTTCTAAACACTACTTTAACTTCAAATTTTTTTTCTTTTTTCAAAAACCCTCAACAACATGAAGAAATCATGAAATCTTTTAAGGATATTACTAATATTATAATTCATGTTTAATTATTGGATGATCCCTATATAAATTTTCAAAATAATTCAATGTCCAATTATCTCACAAGGGGAGACCTAATTATCTAAAAATAAATGATATGCACAATGATTTTCATGTTTTTTAGGGACACACATATTTTCACACTCATCATCTGATGGAAATATCTTTTCCATACTTCATACCATTTAGATCTACATAAATTAATATAGGGTTTCTTTAGGTGTTAGATTATATCAAACACATGCATGTATTCACATGTTATTTATAAATTCAAGGAAACCAATTTAAAAAATGAATCATCCATTTCATTTTCATAATTATTTTCTCAAATACTTGTATTTCTATTTTAGACATCAATAATGGGAATTTGTATATAAAAATATTATATCATATAAAAAATATATTATTATTTGAGTATAATATGTGAATTATGATACCAATTGTGATAATTTTTTATTTTCATCTTATCCATATTAAGGATAAACCATTCAAATTTATTAAAATATATGTCTTTAAGGGATATTTTTACAAAAAGGAAGTGTGTAAGCTTTATTTTTATAATATATTGGGATTTTCATTGAGTAAATTTATTGAATACTTTTAGAAAATCATTCTATACGATGTTCTTTTCAACCAAGATCCATGTTCCCCTGTAACTATAGTATACTTTTTATTTTATCTCAATTTATTGTCATATAGGTGGGAAACATTTATTAGTTTCATTTTATGAAACTCTGGGATAATTAACTTGACAACACCCTTTTCTATATTCATCTTATAAATCAACATCCAATACCAACCAATCAAATTAGGTTTCAAAGTAAAGTCTTAACCAAATTTTTTATATAAATTGCTATTGTTCAACATGTCTTTAACAAGATAGATAATAGGTTCATGGACTCAATTTGAATCACCAATTTTAATGATAAATGACTTGGTGAGTGTGAATGTTGGAAGGTATCATAAACTTTATATTTCATTAAGTGAATTTTAAAAAATTGATATCACAATTTTAATGAAAGGGTGTCATGAACTTCATCAATGTATGAGTTTGAAGAAATGTAATGCATATATCATTTACTTGTTAATTAATGTTTTAATATAAATCCTTTGCATAATATATTTTTATATAGATAATATCCCTGTCTATAATGTGATATTATATTGATATATTTGTGTCATATTTATAACAAATCACCAAGAAAAGGTAATATAGTGAGCAAAAGGCATTCAAAAAATTTAGGAATAACCTAATCTCCCAATAATGTCAAAGCGTATAAGTGACTTTATACTTATTTAATGTCTCAAAATTTGTAGTAGTTTTTATAATGTATACTAAAATAGTCAAAATAAATACTAAACATGAACTTTTTATATTTGACAAAAAAAATTACATAGCTAATCACAAAAAATTTCATGGTTATTAGTGATAATTTATTAATTCATCTTATGTTTTATTTTAATTATATAACATCCATCTAGGGACCATCATTGATTTAATTACTTGAAGTATTTTTAATTATTTATCATTTGAATGTTGTTGAAATTATAATATTTTAATGGAAATAAATAATAAAATTAAATATATTAATATAGGAATTAATATTATATATTATAATTTATGCTAGTATTTTCAATGATTCTTTCTAATAAGGGAGTTCTATAATAAGGCTTTCTCCATGTGAATTTAGAATTCAGTCGCCAATTTTTTCCATTTAAGTTTCTTAAATAATAGATATTTTAATAAATGGTATTAAATTCTCTAAGCTAAATTATTAATAAGGAATGCATATTTGGTTTTTTTAATTAAATATTTCATTATAATATTTTTTATAAAAAAATACATTATTTTATATAATATATTTTTTCATTTAAATGTTTACAATATATTTTCAAATAAAAAGATATAACTTTTTTAAAATTATTTTTTAAAAGATTAATAATTATAAATTTTTTGGTGTTTCTATAAATATTTTATTTAGAAAATATTATTATTTTTTAAATAATCATAATATTATCAGTATTTTTTAATATTTATTTACCAATAAAATATTTTCAATTTAATATATATACACACTTAAATATATTTGAAATTTAACAATTGTTATAAGAAAACTATTCCAAGGAATATTATACGTATATACATTGATAATTATGTTTAGTCTCGTGTACGAGTCTATGATAACGGTGGGAAAATGGGAACATAGTAATTTTAATAATCGAAAAATATTTCACCTCTTTTTTCTATTGTTTTTTCATCATTGAATTCCCTTCCATTTCGATAAATCTCTAGTGAAGTGAAATGGGTGAGTCAGGGTGGGGTTTCCCAATACATTGTGTATTTTTCCAAAAAAAATCCCACATATAATGTGAATAAAAATTATCAAGCCCACCCCACCCTACATACACCCAAAATAATACTAAATGATTTAAAATATTTAAAAAAAAGAAATTATTAATTATAAATAATTAAATATTGTATTATTTTGTCATTCATGGTAGTGGATGTGAGTAAACACCTGAGAAACCCACATTATTTATTTTTCAAATGTTTTTTTACGACTTGAGGCTCACTAAATGCGTTGGATATGGGTAACCCCGTAGTATTTTCATTTGTAATTTTTTCACATTCCAAAAGGTGATTGAATCTTATAACTATATGCTCAAATAACTCAATATATCAAGGAACAATACCCATCACTAGGCATAGAACAATGCTAAGAGTGGAAAATCATATAGGTTCCTCTTATTCTCTCTAATCAACTATGAAATCCATATGGGTAACCACATCATATATTATGGAAACATTATTGAATACACCTACAAGTAAGATGATGACATGAGATCTCTATGATAAAGGGATAGGTTCACATAATTCCCAGATAGCCACATTTTGGGGTTCCAATTATTGCATTGATTCGTTGGGGTTAGGGTGTGTAGTTCCAGAATAGATGTGGCATTCTCAATGATAAGAGGGATACAGTGACAGACCCTAAGGATGCACAAAGATAGATACTCCTATTTGTGGTGAAAGTAATGGAATCATAATGGAGAATGTTCATAAAGGACTGACATTAATAATTATTTCCCATCAAGTCTCTAGTAGTCATTATGGACAAAATGGTTGGGTCACCAAATACACACATAATTTTCTGTTTTTTATTTTATAATAAAACAAGTCTTGTAGGATATAACTCATATATATAGGCTTACTTACATCAGTATACATCCCTATGGGCTTGATCTATATAAAAATACCTTTAAAAGGTTTAAAATTTTTATACATACTCTTCCCCGTATCCACCCCATACTCGCCAATCCCATGAGAGGTGGGCCTATTTTTCCTTATAACATATATAACAGACTGTCTTTTTATGAAGGTGTAGATAATTTGTTTTCATGTTTAAATTCGTTTTTTTTCTAGTAAATATTCCCTATGTCCAAATGAATGTTTTGAAAGGGTATGGGGTTGTTTAGATCCCAGAGCTCTGAGTTATGGAGGAAAAAGGGAAGGATAGTGGTTTGACAAAACCATGCAATGGGGGCCATATGGTTTGAGAAACTATGAAGGTGTTTCAAGGAACCACAAAGGGGTTTTATATGATGATAATAGTGAGAAAAACTATTCTCCCCAACCATTTCGGTCCACTATCCATTAGACTATGATAGTAACATGGTTTGTGCACAGTTTGGCCAACCGTTCGGCCGAAATGTGCACCCTTAAAAATTTTGGCAAAAACTCCCTTTCCCCTATTTTCTTTAAGTAACTTTGTTTATGTTTCCATACTCCATCTTGTTTCTAGTGTATGACACACCATGGAGTGCTTTTATATTCTAATTCTATCCTTTAATATATTTTCTATTCCTAGACTCTATTTTTGTCACTAGTTTCCACGTTTAATCCCTACATGTTATCTCTCTAATACTCTTGCATCAATTACTAGTTTTTCTCATCATTTTATATGATATCTTAGTCTTATATAATATACTCTATTTTCAATTAATTTTTCTATTGTTATAATTTTTTCTTTTCTACTTAAAATATGAAGCTGATACTGGATGAGGATTCACCCATGTTAGGTGGTATAGTAATTTTCCCTAAAATGATAGGTGTTTTTATAGAACTCACTTTTTTGATGCTTGCTGAACTCTTCTATACTATTCCACTAAAATATTTTCTTCCATTTTAATCTAATGGAACCACGTTAAGATACCCTCATAGTACTCTGATAAACTATTAGAGGAGGTATACTTCAATTGATTCCACCCCTTTGGGTGTATTGAATGAAATTTTCTCTTTGATATAAATAATTAATTTAACTAAATCACCTCTAAGGTGGTTTTCCTAGACATTAAATTGTATTTCACCTTGGTTTTTGAATAAAATGGATTAATTTTTATAAAATGGATGTAAGGTGAAATGCCACGACAAATGATATAAAAAGATAATTAGTTATATAATTTGGGACACCCATTAATTGATTGTGTTAAATGATTTTAAATGATTAAAGATCAGTTTTTCATGACTATTATGAATTGACCATGGATATTGGAATTGGATAATGGTTAAGGGAGTTGTTGAGAATGAAATTTAATGACTCCTTACATTAGGTGTTAGTCATGGAATACCACATTGTTTAAATGGATGATGGGCATGACATTTTGTATTCCCCTAAATCGATTATTGGGTATGATGACTCACCCCACTATCTTGAGTGATAGGAATGACATCTTGAATTCTTAGGAGATTCATAAATAGTGCCCTTATTGAATCCTACATCCCATTTAACTATGCATGGATGCTTGAGTTATGCCTTGGGTTCAACTAACACCTAGTATATATGTATATTCCTATATATATCATCCAATATTTAGTATATATATCTACATAATTTGTATATTTACTTATTAATCTACATACTTGGTAAATCATGATCCGTATTAAATTACACCATGCCAAAGCAGGCAGTTTTAGTTGTGTATCCTACAAGAACATGATCAAACCAGTCTATAGCTTTCCACATTGTTTATTATTTGTTATATATTCACACTTCAATGCTATACACACTGACTAGATTATTCTAGAAACATCTTTTTTTGGTCTGTGGGTTTTATCTCACACACTATTCATGACATCAATTGTTACCTGTAAATACCTTATGGATGTAGGTAAGGAAAAGGTATTGTGTTCTGTCTTGGATGCTTGATTTGATTTGATTATAGCGTAATATCATGGGAGTAGAGGACTAGTAATATTATCTGGATTCTATTGGAGAAATTTTTGGGTCTTTCTTGCTTTTTTATAGCATGTTTTAGACGCATGTACTATGTAATCCTTGTATCCCCATTATGTACATTCTCATGAAATGACATCATTTTTCATATGAAACATCTTATGTCCTGTTTATTATTATTATTAAAATTTATTGGATGTTTATCTTCCAATTTTTATTAATATACTTTTATTTTTTGTGCTATCAGTCATATTACACTTTAGCTATTTTTTTCATTTACTCTTACTGTAGAGCTACCATGATAATAGAGGGAATAGTCTCCCCCCAACCCACTATAGACCCTAAATTATAGTTCGTGGCTTCTAATGTATTGGTAAATAAAATTTAACCCTTATTTCCCACTGGTTTGGGGCACCATTCATGGCTCTCGGGTCAGGATGATACAAATTGGCATCTGAGAAGGATCATTTCTTTTAGAATTACAATTTGGGTTTTATCCATGAGATTGGGAATGTTTCATAATTTGGTAATCTTATAGTTCCTAGGAGTTGGTAACCCATGTACATGGGAAACTAAAATTACCTAATATTGGATATTTCTTTTTTGGTTTATAAATATTACAGTAGTACTAATTTCACCATTGGGAGACACATATATTTTTTGGAATTATTATTATTATTATTATTATTATTATTATTACAGTTTTTTTTTACCCTTGGCATGATGTGTCAAGGATTTTTTAACAAATTCATCATTAAAGTCAATTTAGGACTTATATGGAATGCATTTTTACATTCCAGTTTTACTTACTATGTTCATTTTCTTGCTACATATAGTTTGGTGCCTTAATTTCTATTGGAAATGTGCTGATTTTTCATACAGGGATAGAATAATTGAATTATTTTATGCTTATGAATCAATATAGATGGTTTTTCCTATATATATATATTGATTATGAAACCTTAATTAACAAATTATACCATTTTTGGTCCATGAACTCCTCATTTCATGGGATGAAACATTATTAGATTTGATTTATTAAATACCAATGGTAATTTAAAAAGAAATTACTTATATAAATTTATATTGGATACTCATTTAATAAAATCATTTTATATGACCTATTATATCCAGATATCATATGTAAGGCCTAGGTTATAGTAAAATGACATGCCAATTACAATTTATAAGGTCTATGACTTTTATGAATTCAGAATGGTGTGGCATCCAACTGGACTATGATATATATATATATATAAGAGTATGAACTTAAATGGAATTAAAATTTTAAAATAAACGGTTACTGTTAAATGGGGATGACATCTGCAAATTAAAGAGTGTTTTCCTCTATAACATGCAATCAGAAATCCATATACCAAGACATTTGACATATTATAACAGTTAAATACCCAAACCTACACTTATTATTGGGTAGTTAGGGTTGTCATTAATGTTTCTTATAGACTTTAATAGTCTCCCATTATCACCTAGGCCTATTTTTAAGAGATGGAAGGGAGGATTTATTCTTCAATTAGAAATGGTTGTACTTATCCTAATCATTTATCTATGAATTTTTTCAACTATTGAATTCTCATATGATGTGTGCATTTGGAATTGTAGAATCATGCTACCATAATGTCCTCAAGTCATAAGTTAAGAAGGAAATGAAGACCATTCTCTAGAGGTGGTGGGCCCTAGGAAATCAGTTCTAGCCCTTGTAGTGTCTCTTGTGGTACCACCTCTTATTCATTAATTAGAAACTGATGCCTAGGTTTGAGAGGGTATCCTTCATATGATGTAGTATATGAAATGAGTTTATCGACCTAACATGAAAATTAATGAGTTGATGGGGGAGTTCCTTCCATAGGACCCACCTATGTTTCTAGGTGAAGGTAGACCCCATTCTTCTGAGACATGGATTGGGGACATGATTTCTATATTCGAGTATTTGAAGATGACTCTAGAAAGAAGGATAATGCTCACTACTTATATGTTACATTTTTATGCCAATTGATGGTGGTATTACATTAACCAGGAATAATAACATAGGGATATTATTTGTATGCATTTTTAGATGATATTCTTCAATACTTATTTCTGAAGACATTTAGGGATGATTGGGCTAGAGTGTTCAGGAACATTTATTAAGGAGATCTATTTGTGATAGATTAGTCTTCTCATTTTATTGAGCTTAAGTGACTCAAACCGACTCTAATTATGGATGAGCTCATGACTATGGGGCAGTTTGAGGATGGGTTTGTGTAATACATTTCATCATAGGTTAATGTCTTACAGTTGGAAAACTATATCAAAGATTGTCAACCCAACCCTCATTACATAAAATAATTTTAGGGAAACTGAAGGTGTGAGAAGGGGTGCCTTAGTAGCCAAAACTGGAAGAGGTTTTCTAGAAGAAGGAATAATCTGTCTGAGGTTTATTGTGAGGTATTGGAAGTAAAACATCTCATATTGATATTTTTTGAGATGTCACCAGTTCAGGAAGTTGGGCCACCCAAAACACTAGTGCATGTGAGACCCAGTTGAGTGAAAAGGATGTAATAAGATATGTCATATTTAGTGATCCTATAGTACCTTTCAACTAGTGTATAATGATGGAGGATCTACACTATCTCCATGTTCTATAGTGTGTCTAGTAGTACCTCACCATGTTATAACTATAGTAACACCGTCTGCTCGTGATGAAGTGGTGGTCGAGGAAGAGGGAATCAAACATAGGATTCCCAACACCAGAAGAGAATTCCTACTCAAGGAAGTTAGGTTGTAACATAGGGATATGGTATGGTTTAGTAAAATATATTGAAACTGATGCAGAGGGAGAATATTGTTGGGCCTTCTACAGTTCTTGGTACAATTCTAGTAGTCTCTACTTTTTTTTACTTTTTTGGCATAGGTACATCATAAAAGTTTATATCTAAATAAATTTTTGAGAGTATGGGCTGTGATATAGAGTAATTTTTTGTATTATGACACTCGATACCCCATTTCGTATCCAATTAGATAGTGTTCAACGACTTAAGGAATTTCCACTTATGATATATAGTTATCTATTCATATGAAATCTTTTCCTCCTCTATATGATCGGGTTTTATATAACTCTTTGGATGGAATGGTTAGTTCCCTATCAAACCCATATTGATTTTTTCACCATAAGGAGATGTTTACATCACCACAACATGGTAGATAAATTGAAAATGGATAATTTAACATCTGTGTGACTCAAGATGGACCTGAGCATCAGGGGTTGGCTAGAATGACAACACATATCACTAGTAATTTTTTGGATGATCAGGCAATGCGACCAACCAATTAACCTTATATGGTATATCCTTTTGTGTAAGTCTTCCCTAGTGACTTTTCTGGTATAACTCACATGATAAAGGTAAAATGCACCATTGATCTAGTTCTTAGAGAATCACAAGTGTCCATTCATAATTATTGGAGGAACCTACATAGCTTTTTGAATATGAGAGGTAGTTCGATGACCTAGAAACTATCGGTATTGTATGACCTCGTACATCTTTATGTTGTTCACTGGAGATTTTTTCAAAGAATATGGATGACACCCATAGGGTTTTCATGGATTAACAATAGGTGAATCAACTCCCAGTTAAGAATAAGTATCCACTATCCTGTATTGATAATCTCTTAGATCATGTATAAGGATCGATGTTGTTTTCAAAGATTTATCTGAGTTCAAGGTACCATCAGGTGCATGCCAAGTCATCAGGAACACCATTTATAGATTTTTTATGTTGGTATGGTTTTTATGAGTACCTGGTAATTTCATTCGGTCTCACGAATGCGCCAGATATTTCCATAGACCTGATGAATTGGGATTTCCACCTGTATTTGGATTCATTCATGGTAGTCTTTTTGGAAAATATATTTTTATATCAATTCACTCAGGCATACCCATTCCAAATATATTTTGATCTTGTTTAATACACTATGAGAGAACCATATTTATGAAAATATCACTAAATTCCACTTTGGGATCGATAAATTCCACTAACTGGGTCATATTATCTCATAGTAGGGAGTATTAGTAGACCCTCATAAAGTGAGGGCTATAATTTCCTTAGAGGATCTCAATAATAACTTTTATATATTTATTTTATTAGATATATCTAGCTTTTACAAGAACTTCATCCATATTTTTTGTTTCCGAGAAGTTCCTCAGCCTTCCTTTCCTAAGAAAGATGTGAAATTCATATTGTCATAAAATTTCAAAATAGACTTTTAGGAATTGAAAGGCATGTTTACCTTAGCACTAATCCTTATTCTAATGGACTCGGGAGGGAGATATATAGTTTATTGTGATGTATAAGCCATCATTATGGGAGGTGTTCTAATATGTGATGAGGGAGTCATAGCATACGGGTCCTGTCAGTTGAGACAAAATGAGTGTAATTACCACATGCATGATCTGGATTTAGAATAGTACATTCTTTTCCTTTTTGGTTTCATTACATACTAGGAGAGTTATTTTTGGTCTTCACAGACCACAAATTCCTCAATTATAACTTTACATAGCATGTCTTAATTCTTATGTATTTTATGTGGTATTAATAACTATAGTTAGTTGATTTTGAGCTTACTTATATTCCCGGTAAATGTAGTGCAGTAGATGATGCTTTGAACTGGATGATTTAGACACAGGAAGTTCAGTAGACTAGTGGTGAGTGTAATATTATGGTCATTCTTCAATTGTTCATGTTTAGGTTTAGGATAACCAAGGGCAGACAATACTTACAACTTTAGTTGAGACCTCTAACCTTCTACAATTGGTAAACATGAAGAAACATTCAAATCCTTAGGGCATACTCCTTAAGGATAGTATTTCAAATGAGGATTAATTGACAAGTTGGAACGTGGAAACGGATGAGACCGTACACATACATGGAAATATCTAGGTTCTAGTAGACATCAGAGATGATTTGATATAATAATCTCATGACTTGGTGTGGGAAGTGCATCACAACATCACTAATATGTATCGAAATTTATGTCTCTAGTATTGGAGGCTTCTTATGAACTGGTTAATAGTATAATTTCTACATGGTATTCCACATATATTTAGGTGAAGGAAGGACATAAATGACTGATGAGACTTTTATAGCCATTGTCTGTTCCTAAGTGTAAGTGGGGTGATTTCACCCTATATGTTTTGAAAGGTTTTCCTTGATCATATCGAGGAAATGATATAGTTTGGGTCATCCCTGATCAGTTGAATAAGGTTCCACATTTCTTATCTATTTGTGATACCTTCTCAGTATATGATATAGGGATGATATATGTCAAGGAGATTGTACGCCTTCATGGAGATCCACCTTCTATCATATATGACATGGAAAATTATTTCACATCTTGGTTTTTTTAGGGGTTTTAGAAGTCCATGGGTACATAGGTTCTTATGAGCATGGCCTATCATCCTCGAGATAATGGATAGATAGATGAAAAAATTCATATGTTAAAGGAAATGACCCATACATGTGTCCTTGACTTTGGGTATTCTTGGGAGAAACACATTCCCCTAGATTAGTTGACTTACAATACATAATTTAAAGATACCATCCAGATTGATCCTTATGAAGCATTCTACGGTAGTCCATTTCGTTCAACTCAATTCTAGTTAGAGCCTATGGAGGCATCATTACATGAACCATGTCTCATTTTGGAGACTTTAGAGTTGTTTTATCTAATCTATAATCCCATGATTACCTCTTAGTCTATGTATCATTTATATGGGAATTGCTCTCAACAACCTATTGAACTTGAGATTGGGGTTTGGTTTTTATTTCATTTATTTCCCATGATGGATCAATAACTCATCAAGAGGAAGTGTAAGAGTGCTCCTAGATTCTTTTAACCTATAATATCATAGATAGAATAGAACCAGTGGCCTACTGAATATCCCTTCCTCATAAATATTGGTCTATACATGACCTTTTTTATTTGTCTCAAATTCATCAGTTTTATCCAAATAAGTCAAATATTTTACATCCTAATGAGGTTGAGTTAGATTTTGACGCTTTTTTTGAGGTGTAGCAAATCTGTATCATGGATCGTAGTGTGAATTATCTCAAAAAAAGTTCATTTCCTCTAGTACAGGTGCTATGATAGAATGAATGAGTGTAATATGATACCTAGGAGTGAGTGGATGATGTATAATATTATTGTCCAGATCTCTTCTCAGGTGATCCCATAGTACCCATGGAATGGGAAATTCTGGATGAATTTATTTAATGAGGGGAGTTTATAATGACCCATCTTGTCATGTATGTATAGATAACTTGGTTTCTAGTTTCGGTTTCTTATTTTATCCTAGTGAATCTTTTATATGGCATATGAATGGTATTGATAGGATTTGGGAATTATTTGATGCCAAGAGATACATGTTATGGGGTAAAAAGAGAAGGCACATAATTTTACCAAACTATCCCCTAGAGGCTACATATTTTGTAAAAACCATACTATGTGATGTAAGGATAAATAATGGGGATCACATGGGATGATAATAGTAAGAAAAAATTTTCTCCCCTGCCATGTGGTTCCACTGTCCTTGGGACAATGGCAGGTGCATATTTGGGGCATAGTTTGGTGAACTCTATGGACAAACCTTGTTCCCTTTAAAACATGGGTGAAAAGACCATTTCCCCATTTTCCCTTAATTTACCTTATTTCCTTTTCCATATTCCCTCTTGTTTCTATAGGACCATATGTTAGGGATTTTTCCTCAATGATTAAGCATGGATTGAAGATATCTTCTTCCTCTAGCCTCCATTTTCATCACCACTCATCACGATGAATCCCTACTAGTTATCTCTCTAATACTATTTCTTCCATTATTTATTTTTTCACCATGTTCTATTCTATTTTGGAGAGAGATAAAATGCCCTATTTTATGTAAAATTTTATATTCTTCCATTTTATTCCCATCTAATTTAAATCTGAAGCTAATACCTGATAATGAGTCATCCACTAGCCTAAGGATGGTGGTCTCTTAGTTTTACCTAAAATTTTAGGTATTTTTATAATAATCTCTATTATGTTTCTTGTGAGACTCTTCTTAATTATTCCTTATAATGTGTTTTTTCCTTTTTAAACTAATTGAACATTGTTAAGATACACATGTAGTCCCATGTCAATCTACTATAGGAGGTCTACCACTTTGGTTTCCCCCCATTTTTTGCATGCTAAATTTAATTCCATCTTTCATATAAATGTTTAATTAATTGAATCACCTCATAAGTGATTTATATTGACATTAAATTGGATTTTACCATGATTTTTGAATTAAATGTATTAATTTTAGTTAAATACAAGTGAGTAGAAATACCAAATCACAAAATATATATAGATAATTAATTATATAATTTGTGACATCCATAGTTAGATTATCATAAAGAATGGAAATGATTAAATTTAAATTCCTTATGGTTATTATGATAATACCATAGATATTGTTCATTGGAAAACTGTTAAGGGACTTGTTGAGAAAAACATTTCATGGTCCATTGCGTTAGGTGTTGGAAATGAAATCTCATGCTGTTAACTTGGATGATGGGTTTGAAATTCATCGTTCCCTTGAATAAAGTATTGGGAATTATTAATCACCCAAATATCTCAAGTAACTAGCATGAAGTCTTGTATTCTCATGAGATTCAGTGACAGTATCCTTGTTGGAGCCTGCAACCCATTTCACTATGCTTGGACACCTGAGTTACGTCATGGGTCTGGATATCACCTAGTATCAATGTATATGCCTATATATTTCCTTCCATATATAATGTATATACATATATACATGTTTTGTATATTTAGGTATTAGTATTTTTACTTGATAAACTGATATTAGTGTTACACCAGTCTATGCAAAAGTAGGTAGTGTTAGAAAAGTATCTTTTAGCATCCTTAGACGACCATTTTATGACTTTATGTATTTTTTATTGTTTTTTATACCTAAAAAATGCATCATTATGCACACCTACTATATTATACTAGACACTTCTGGTGGTGGATTATTCATTTTATCTCACACCCTATTCATGCTGCTGATTATTACCTGGATAGACCATATGGGTGTAGATAGTGGCAAGGGAATATTCCCGATAATGGATGCTTGATCTAATTTGGTTGTATCATGGTAGAATATGATAATAGGTCCATGTGTATGATTTCGATGTAATTTGATATTTATTTTGATCTTTTTTTATTCTGTATAACATGTTGTATACACATGTACTATGTATTCCCAGAATCCCAATTTTATTCATTAGTAATACATGAAAACATTTTGTATATGACTCATCTAATGGATTGATTACCATTATAGATTATTGGATTTTTATCTTTCACTATTTATTATTGTACTTTCTTCCATTGTGTTGTCAGTTATATTATTCTTACTCTATTTCTTTTCAATTACTCTTACCATTTTGATACTATGATAACATATGGTATAATCTCCCCACAATACCACCATAGACCCTCTCTTCTAGTCATAAGACTTTAGAATATGGGGGGCTATGAACGAGGCCTTGCGACCCACTAGATCAAGGTACAATTCATGGATCTCATTACGGTACATTACAAGACATCTCCCCATATTGGGAGAACACTATTGGGTCCCCTCATATATTTGTCCCGCTATGTCTTTATATCACACCTCATATGATTTCCATCATATTCCCTCAATCTTTTTTATTATAGTTCTTACTTCAATCATCTAATAATAATTTTCAGTCATTATAACATGTCATAATGGTCTGATGTCCCAATGCTTTTCTTTCCCTTTTTTCCCAATATTGTGCCTACATTCTAAATTTGATGTGTTTTAGATTAGGATTTATCGATCATTTTCATCTCGGTGTTGGTTATCAAACCAATTATGGGTCCTCCCTTTTTTCTATTACTATTCATTCATAATTCAATGTACCCTATATCCTTCCCCATCTGACTCACTTAAGGTTACTCCATGGACCGAATCACTCTATAACCCAAGAATAGGGTTTTATATGCTCTCAATAATGGCTCTATATATTTAGGAGGATATTTACTGGTATTAAGGTCCTAAATGACTAGTGGCTAGACTATTCCCTCAAAATAAATCACTGAGAGTCCCACCAAAATCTATCAAAAAATTTACATGACCCAACCATATTATGGATATTCCCAAAACTTGTACTAATAAAACAATATAAGAGGGAACCCAAATTCGAAAATATAATTCAGAGAAACAAATTATATGATGTTTCAAATAAAATTTAGCAACATTAATTGATAAAATTAACAATTAGAATCATCATACATATATATAACAGATGGTACACTGGCCAAAACATATGTAGTACAACCAAAATATAAAAATACAACAGCCTTCATCCCAACTCACAAGCTCAAATCTAAGTGAATCATAGACCTCCACATCCTAATAGAAAAAAACATGTGTCTAGCTTCAAAAATTCTTGTTATTAAAACAAAACATATAGATATATCCATGAACATTGAAACTCATATCGTTGACATGATTTGGCAGGTGAGTCCAATGATACAATAAGATTCACCCTCTAACAATAACACACTGAGTGATTTTGTATCAAAGTGGATGTGATTGAATACATTACGAGAATTTTCATGTCTATTCTCATCAAAAATCACCATACCAAAAGCATAACAATGGAATATTCATGAAACCATATCAGTTCTAATGTAACATGAGGATAAACACACCCTGATGAATAATAATAGTACAACCCATCTCATTCCAATACCCTACTTCATATCATTGAAACCCACACACCCTCATAGAAAAATTAGTTATGACTCACAAACACTCTCATATCATTAAAAGAAATCATAAAAGGTCTCATTATTTCCACCAAATACACCCACTATATTCCATCCTAGAAAATCGATCATATCATTTCTTATCAAATAAATAACCATGAAATATAATGAGTAATAATGAACACTAATAATAAAGAAAAAATGATTATCAAAGAGGGTTCGGACATAAATAATACATTAAAATGAAAACCAAAATCAAATGGGCAGTCAAATAAGTCTTGACATAACAAATCATAAATAAATGACAATCCCATGAAAAAAATATAGAAAACATATAATAGGTCCCAACAAAATGAAATAAAATTCATGGAACTCATTACATATCCCGTATTGTCTCACTAGTCCTTAATAGAGCTATCATCCATACTAATCATTGAGAACCTTTGTCTCTCTCCCTTGCATCACATAGTAATCATAGGGTTTTAGTCCCATTGATTTATGGTAGAACACTCTCACTTCACCCTAGTCACTCAGATCATACATAAAACAATCATCATCAAACAAAAAAACAAGTGTACATCATGGATAATGTCTTACCATGATTGGTCTTAAGAAATATTTGGTATAGATCTATTTCAGGAAGCCTCACATAACCTCCCATGTCATGAAACAACACAATTACCCTAATACATGAATACTCAGACCAGTTTAGACATAGTTTGAAGGGTGTTCCTAATACCCATGTTTTGGATACTAACTCTTGCCATCATATCAAGATCAAGAGGGAATACATTTTCCAGAAAAAAAAACAAACCATCATATGATAAATTATAAAATATGACATATGAGCACGGCTTAAGAAGAAAGTACCAAAATCCAATAGGTAAAACAATAACCAAATAACACACCAAAAAAAGAGAAAACATTTTATAATAATTGTTTATAAAACCCATGTAATATATGGATCACATATCCATAGGTAACCTCTATAACTTTAGGTCCCATTAATAAACTTTACCTTCCACCTATAAGTAGAAATTCCCCTTTTGTTAGACTTAGAATAATATAATCTTCAAATTCCAAAAGGAAAAGGTATGTTGTGAGAAAAAAATCACAGTAGGGCCAGACTAAGTATTCCAAAATAAATTCCATAAAAATTAAATCCTTTTTACTCAAATTTAAATTAAACATGTCATGACATTTATTCTTCATATTTTCAACCAAAAAATCCTTAAAATTAAAAAATTGAATATATATAAAAACAGTCTTAATTGATAATTTTTTATAGAAAATTTATATATAATAGTTGGATTTAATTGAAATGTTCTAAAAATAATGGAATTTATAATAAATTCAAAAAACATTCCATGATTATAATCCCTAGGTTGGGTTAGTTTTTGGTAATAGGATCCTCTCACTTACTAGTCCTCATGATGACTCAAGATACATGTGTACACTCAAATCAATATCTTAATATGGGACCCATTTTTGGAAATCAAACAAAACCACATTAGGGGACCCATTACAAAAAATCATGTTGAACTAGGTTTAGTCAGTGTTGTCATTGTCAATCTGTTACTATGGATTCAATGTCCTGGTGTGCTTTTCCTAACAACCACTAATAGACTATGATCACATGTTCTTAAAGTAATCAAAAATGGGAAAATAAATAATTTCAAATCATTTCATCATCAACATTTTAATTTCAAGATTTTAGTTTCAATATGCATTATCACTTAAAAACCAATCATAATTTTTCATCAATTTCATGCATTTTCAAATAATCATTGATTTTAAGACAATTTTCTTAAGTATAAATCATATAACCATTTCATTAATCCCAATTTAAATCAAAGATATCATTTTTTCCAAAATCCACCTAATAATTTCAATTCCACTGAAATTGGTGGTTCTTAACAGTTACATGCCCTTTTAAAATCAAACATCAAATCTTCTAAAATACTGGTTTGAAAATAAATTAAAAACTCAATTCAAATCAATCTAGAAACATTGAGTTTAAGTTTTAGTTTAAACCATTATAAAACCACCTACCTTTAATCACATGATCAATTCAACACCCATAATGGGAACACCAACAACAACATAGGTGAAGGGTAACAAGAAATAAAACCAAGAATATAGATGAATAAATAAGGATATTATATTCATCTATAATATGATGATCCATAACTCACTAAAGAGGATAGATGATAAGATTATAAGAAACCAAACAAGGGGATATTAAACTATTTATAGGAGATCCAATGAGATTATTGGTGCTTCTATTCAAAAATGGAAGAGGTTGGAGGAGTCAAAATCCCCTATTCATATCCTCTATAACACAAGGAATTGTATTTGTGTGGATTGGGGATGTATGGAATCTTAGTTGGGGATCTTGGGATTTTTAGTAAAACATTCAGGGGAATTAAAAACCATGAAAATGGTTTGTTTGGTGGTCTTCATAGTCAGTAGTAACAATGTTATATTACAAGGATAATAGATGTGGTGTATAGTTTTCCTACTTGGTAAGTTTAACCATGATACAAATATTAAAAACACCACTTAATAAGAAATCATGGTTTAGAAAAATGGTTCATCCCCTTCGAATGACTCATCATAAGGTGTGCATTTTGTTGCACCAAACTTAATTTTTTTCTATAACCATGCTCTAACCATGAAAAGCCGCATGGGATTCCTAAAAAATAAATATTCACCCAAAATGTAATCAGATAATCCCCAAAAAATGTATGATAAAAATGAGGGTCAATAAGTACTACAAAAATAGTAAAGAGATTTTATATACTCCACTCCATAACACTTTTTGTCTCAAGAAATCATATTAAGAAGATTCCATATCAGAGAGAAGAGGACACTACCCTCTCATTAGTGCCTCACACTCCCATGTCTCAACTAAATTGGAACCATGATACCATAGAGCACATACCAAATTAATCATCTTCCCATAAAGAACCATTATCCCAGAATCAATAATCCTAACTGAATGCTCAGTCATAGATAAATCAAATTCACTACTACAAAACTGACCTTTAACAGTATTAGCCATTATTAGTGCATTCAAAAGTAACTGATAAATAGAACCTTTATCAGTGATAAAAAAAGCGCTGAGAAACTGTACCTTTTATCAATGTTTTTAGCACTAAAATTAGGTACCCTTTATTGGCACCTTTTTAGCACCGTTAAAGGGTAACCTTTATCAGCACTTTATTTTTAGCACTGAAAAAGGGTATCTTTTATAAGTATTTTATCAATAGTGATAATAATGTTTACCCTTTATTAATTATTTGCTTTTAGCTCTCCAAAAGGGATCCTTTATCAGTGTTTTCTAGTGCTCATAATGGTCCGAATAAAATAAAATAATTAAATAAATAAAAAATGAATTTATTAAAAACATTTAAAACTTTATTAATTAAATAATTATTTATTAAAATAAATAAATTGATTATACTATATATATATTATAATTACTAATAAATAGTTTACATTAAACATATAGATATATGAAAAATTAAAATTAAAAAAAATAGTAAATTGAGAAAATTATTGGACATTTTTTTAAATAAATAACTGTTGATAATGTTACTAAATTATATGATATATATATATGAATGTTTATAAATATTATTTATATGATACAAAATATTCATGCTTTAAATTCAATAGTCATATATTTAGTGAATAAGTCATATAATTAAGAATTAATAAGAATTAAAAATACAGAATAATTACATAGAGTAATGGACATAATTAAATATCGTTTTATTTTCCAGTTTAATATAGATCAAACAAGTGTTATATTGATTCCAAATATATGTTATTAATGAATTTTTATATACAATGGACACATAGAAAACATATCCATTTTTTCAATATTATCAAAGTGTACTTATTTTTAATTTAGTCAACTTCACTCATTTTTAACATGAAGGAACATAAGATTAAATATTCATTGATCATGTTAGAAAATATATTTTAAAAAAATATTGATAAATATATATATTTATAAATGTAAATTTACTATATTTATACATTTATATATTTATAATTATAAATAAAAAAATATTTTCGAAAATATTATTTATATAATTATAATTAAAAAATTATCTATTTCTAAATAATAATTAAATTTATAATAAATTTACTACACCAACTATTTTATGTCAGTATATGATTAATCATTTAGTGTCAACTTATATTTCATCCTAGAATGGAAGAAGTTATTAACCCAAACAAATAACCTAAAAATAGGGAATATCATCTTGAATTAAAATATTTCATTATATGTAAAGATAAATCATGAAAAGAAGGATGAAAATCAAAAACCTTAACGATCTGCTTCCAATGTGATGAACAGTGGATCGATCAAAGTCTAGATGAGGATTTTATATCATAGACATGGTTAGGAATGTAAGGAACTTCAATAGGAAGAGGGATGTCATGCAGAAGATGATAATAATAAAATAAGGTTCTATTCCTTATTCTAAAAAATTCCATGACATATTCAAAAAATGGATATTTTTCATGTCATTTAAATCTCAGCATCCCCCCTCTCCCAATAAAAAACAAGGCAAATCATGTACAGGGTCTGGCCAGAGCAATTCGTGATGTGAAAAGGATTCCTGACACTGATTCATCAGGTTTTTCTCCTATAATAAAAACCAATTCAAATTGTTTATGGGCCCTTGAAAGACCAATTGATATCATGAATTTAATTCACATCATGAATTATCTCTATTTCTATCCTCCTATCCCCCAATACCTTCTCTTTATAAACACACTAACTACCCTTAAGGTGCAATTTTTGGGTCTAAGACAAAAATAAAAATCTAATGAGATCTTATCAAAAAAATAAAATATCCCTACCCCATAATAAATAAAAATATCTTCCAGTCTTACCCACTTAAAAACTCATCCCTACCATTCCCTTACATGGGTAGTAAAGATTTATCTGATAATAATCCTAGCTATTAAGAACATATGATTGCCTCTATCTTAAATGTCTCATTATTTATGTGGTCATGCTTCCATATAACTCATACTAAATGGAAAAACCTTCCACTGAGATATTGTATACTCTAATTAATTATACACTTAGGATACTCCTCAAAAGAGAAGTCGACCTCAAATTCAACAACCTCAAGATCAAAATTATGAGATAGGTCAACATCAGTGATCCGCATAAGATTTATATATAAACTAAGAAATAACCATACACTTAATAATATTTTTTACCTATTTCTATGTATCCTTATCAAGATGAGGCCTCATTAGCACTAACTATCCTACCACTAACAAACATAATCATGATCCATGTGACCAACCATATAGCTATTTATAAGGAGACATAAGTACAGTACTGTGAAGGGTGTTATTGTAGGAAAACTCAATGAGAGGTATATTTTTCTCCCGATAACCTCTAAATTGATAGAAACATGCTAGAGCCATTCCCTCCAGTGCCTCTATCTCTATTATAATTGGCCATCGGTCTGTGGGTGAAGGGTTTTTCTCAGAAGCACCTCTTTCCTGAGAGACTTTTATAACACCTTCCAGAACCTCCATGTAAAACAAGAATCCCAATCATAAATAAGGGTACGACAGACCCCATGTAGTCATATAACCTCATAGATGTAAATTATCTCAACATCATCCACTGATATGGTATCCCTGATATAATGAAATTGGGTGGTGTTTTCATCATGTCCATGACTACCCAAACTATGTTGATGCCTCAAGGAAACCTCGGAAAACCAGCCACAAAATCCAAAGATATATCATCCCATATCCATTCCAAAATTGGTAATAGTTGTAATAGGATAGTAGTACATGGATTATCTACCATCACTTTCAGATAGGTGTAACACTTAGTGATAAATCTCAAGATCTTACATTTCATCCCTGGCCACTAGTACAAGCGGTGCATATCACGGTACATCTTATAAATCACTAGTTTCACTACACACTATATAGAATGGTATTATCGCATAACTTCATATAGAATTTCCTTTTTCTAGTTCACATTCCCATAAATAGCAATGATTTCATCTCTATTTATAGACAATTCCAGTGGTGGGTCCCCATATAAAATTCTTTCCCTTAGGAATAATCCCTTGAGGTTTGGGAACTTCCCTATCTTCACTCTATAAAAGAGTGATGAGGTTGTCGATAAGGTCATACGGAAAGAAAACTTTTGATTCTCCAAAAACTCAAGAATATTCTTAAAAATAAGATCCATTATCCTCTATAATTTACTCAATTCCTAAAAATCTTTCATTTTAGTCTTGTGGCTTTGAGAATCAGCAACTATGTTTCCTATTCTGGGCATATAGATAATCATAAATTCAAATAAATGATGGTATTCAACCCACATTCTCTATATGAGGTAAGATTCTTGATATATAAATATATAATTGAGTCTTTTTTGTATCTGTGAACACCACAAACTACTACCCCAACTAGTAATCCCCTCAACAAAACAAGGCATGAAAGACAACTGCTTGCTCGAGAGTTTGTGTTGGGTAATTCCTCTCGTTAAGACTCAAATGAAGTGACCGGTATATAATGAATCAATCCAAATACATCAGTAATATTCTAATACCAATACCTGATACATCCCAAAACACTATATAGACCCTTCCCAACATTGAGAAAATCTGGACCAATGCTAAATTAAAGCTTCCTTTTATCTCCTGAACGGATTATTCCATGCCTAGGAACAAAAGAACATCAAAGCCATTTTATTGAAGTTATTAATAGGTGATAAAATTCATGATAATTCTTATATAAATCGCCTATAATAGATATCTTTCACCCAATAAACTCCATATTTCAAAGATATTCTTGTGCTTCTATTAAGAAACCATGACACTTACCTTCCCTAAGACAATAGAAAATCCTACCTTTAAAATAATATGACCCATGAAGTGAACCTTTTCGATCCAAAAATTGAATTTGGTGAGATTAAAATACAACTACATCTCCCTTAGTTTAATCATCATGGTCAAATGGTGTTTTATATGGTCATGTTATGTTTGAGAATACACTAATATATCATCCAAAAAGACTACTACAAATGAATCTACATACATGTGGAAAACGTGACTTATTGAAGCCATGAAAACTGATGTCACATTTATAAGACTGAATAGCATAACACGATATTCATAAAGATCATACTTGATGTGAAAGGTTATATTATTGTCTAAAGGTCTAACTCATACCTAATCATAACCTGAACTCAAATCGATTTTGGAGAAAACCCTGGATACTAGTGGATAGTCGAATAGGTCAACAATATGAGGTTGTGGATACTAGTTCTTAACATTAATCTAGTTCAAATGATGATAATACATGTAAATTTGAGGTTATTATCTTCCTTCTTGGGTAAACAGATAGGGGAAACCCATAATGAATTTTTGGGTTGTATAAGACACTCAGCCGACAAATCCTCTAGCTACAAATTTATCTCCTAGAGCTCAATAGTAGCCATCCTATAAAGAGTAATGGATATTTTTGTATCTCTAGAAACTTGATCAATAAAAACTACCTCTGTCTTAGGTGGTAATCTAGAAAAATTTTCGGTAAAGATGTTTATGATGAAACTAACAACTATAATAAAATTAGCTCTACGTACTCTAAAATCATCAAGAAAAAGGATAGAAATATGTATTTTCACCCCAATAAATCCTCAATGCTCATGTTTATCTCAACTATCTTGGAAATATAATTCACCATTGTTTAGATAACTATCACCATCTAGTGAAGTAAACGATGCCCTATGGTGATAGTAGACCACATAAGAATGATAGGGGACCAACCATCACATCTTGAGAATGACATCATTGCCTATCATCTTGAGTATGAAGTGGTCCCATTAGAAATCATAACTTACTTGCACATAGAGGTAATCCTTGAACTAGAATACACTCTCTAAACTTATACCCAAAGGAGTATCATGTGTCATAACCCCACTAAGGTACAAAATTTCCAGTCTGGGACTTTCCACAATACCCACCAATATGAATGAATGTTAATCGCCAGTATAAAATAAGGAATAAATTAAATTAGATGATACTATATTAATACCTATAAACATAGATAACATGGAACTATACTACTTTGTGAAATGATTCACTGCATAAATACGACCAGATTCAAAGCCCTCAGATATAACCTCACTACACAGAGCAAGTCTTCCTTGTAGGTGACGTACATATGAAGCTTGGATACCCTATTAATGACCTCATCCTCTACCTTAATAGTCATTAGTAATCTAGATAACAACATTTATTGGTTCTACTAATCCTACTCCAGAAGGTGGTTCTAATACAGATCCTCTCCTACTAGTCACAGACGACAAGGTCCTAAAAAATACTGGATATTTCCCAACCTGCCACATCCTCACCACTCAACGAAATCTCATGGACACTGGTGCCTCTTATTTCCAGATTTTTCACACTGGTGAGAACCCGCATAACTATAATTAGATTTCATATGGATGATTCACCCCCCCCCCCATGTTCAATCTCAATGAGACGTTTCTATGAATAATTGAACTATGTCCCTATCTAATTTATAAACCACCCTAGACCACTCTATCAGTTTACCGTAGGTTCCACTCAGTGATGACGGCCTGGTTTAGTATTTTCAATACAATGGTCCTCAAAAATACATTCACATGAGATCTAATGGTGTATACCATCCCATCCTCAAAACACCTTGTTGTCTCCAATTCATTACTAGAAAGAGTCGGTGTGAAGGGTTGCATCTATATGAACTAAGTAGAATAATCCATCTCGCACATAGTACCCTTATATAGATGCATAATATCTCTAGACTTGACAGATCATAGTGTCTTAGGAAACAAATAGTCATAGAAGACTGTGTAAATTCCATCTCAGGTCATACCCTGATGAACATACACCTAGATAATAACATCCCCCCATCTCTTGGGATAATATGAAAGTATATACATAGAGATATTTACTCTCCTATTAGGATGAATCCTAAGGTTCTCTAAGATAGTTATCAGGGCCTCCTTCCAGGAGTCTACAACAGGAGGGCCACCATCCTTGAAAACAAGGGCATATGCTACAACTGAATTTCTCACATAAACTCTACCATAGTAGGGGTAGGTCATTAGGGTCCTTCCATGTTCTGTATAAGATGTACTAATCCTTCTCTAAACTGGGAATCAACTCCCAATATGGATATAATTGGAGGTTCCTCATATGTAACTATTGGTGGTAACACTAGTGGCTCATGGTCCACCACCTCCAGAGTGTGATCATCACCACCCTCCTGGAGCATGAATTGATGTTTTCATTGTGGCATATACCTAAATATCGTAAGAACATGACTCATACGTAATTTCATAATATCATGTGTTATAGGTACAATAAAAAAACATGCACAAAACCTTTATATATAAATCTATCACCCCTATACCTACTCAAATATCCAGGTCTGGGTGGCATACAGATCATAAGGAAAACAATAGGTACTTCCTACCACCGACTACTGAGGTTGGTTCAGGTTCATGTACTCTTTTATAAGTCAAGGTTCCTAACATATAAAGTTTCAATTTCAATTTATAGAGGAAAGCATAATTTATGTTTCAATTGGAATCCCCATTTAACAGTGGCCATTTAATTTCAGAGTTTAAATACATTTAATTTAATACTTATTTATATAACAATATTTTTATATGGTATAATTATATTTTTGGCACAGAAAAAAGTGTCCCCAAAATTTTCCAGATGCTTCCATACATTATCCAAGATCGTATCCCTTTTCTCAAGCTTCTATTTGGTGGGTTGTAGGGCCCGAACGGAGTTATAGATTAGGAGTTTTGGATATTTGAAGTTGGGCTGGAAAACTAGTTCACGAAGCCCGTTCGCGAAGCCCCTTCCGCGTTTGCGGAGTTCCGCTGCGAAGTGAGGAGGCGGGATGCTCTGCAAACCCATTTTACGTCCGCGATGCACCAAGAATACCCATTGTGAATCAAGAAGGTGGGATGCTCTGCGATCGCATTTGACGTTTGCGATGCGCAGCGAAGACCCACCACGAAGCAAGGAGGCGGGATGCTCCGCGACCGCATTTGACATTCGCGATCCGCCACGGAGCAACCTCCGTATTCAACTCGAGAAATCTTTGCTTCGCGGAACCCCTTTCCTATAAATACCAATCTCACCCCCTTCCATGGATGGCCACACTCCGCCCCTTGGGTGGCTGATCTTCCTGTTTTCGGAGGTCCGCTTTACTTCGTCAAGCGGCTCCGCGAGGCCATACTCCGCGAGAAGCTTCCTTCGGGTTCCTGCTTCGCAAGTCCATGCTCCGTGAGCAGGTTCCTTCACATTGTTGATCTGTGATCTGATGCTCTGTGATCCCATGCTTAGTGATTCCATGCTCCGTGATGCTGCTTCGTGAGTCCATGCTCCGCGAGTCCATGCTTCGTGAGACCCCAGGCTCCCTGAGCCCCTTTGATTTGCGATGCTACTTCGCAAAGACCTATCCTTTGCGAGGCTCCTACTTTCACGCCCACCAGTCCATACCGTGGAAGCTGCGCCCCCACACCCCCGCTCCGGCTCAATGCAGGGTCGGTGCCTTTGCTATCATCATTGACCCCCTTGAAAAATGGACAATCACACCGCGAACTTTTCGGGTCGGGACGTCGACATTTTCCATGGCACCCTTATGCGCACCCACCTTCTGCCTGTGGAATATCATGATTTGAGAGACTCCTCTGCACACCATGAAAACACCTTGAGTCAATATATTCCTCTTGGTTCCACTCCCATGTCATGATTTGAGATCCTCATGATCAATTCCTTGAGTACCTTCAGTCAAACCATTCCTCAGGCAACTCTTCCAAACCCTATCCCTTGGCTCCTATTCCAGGTGGAACTAGAAAGGGCCTCCCTTGCGTAAGACCCAACACCAACCATTACTAGGCACCTAATGCCATATAGTCCTATCTATATGACTTTAAACTATAGTGAACCATATATGAAAAATATAGGATGCCTCTTACTCAATTTAAGATATGCCTTATGCTCCAAGCATGAGATGCCAATATTCCTATCAAAATGACTATAAACTGTAGTGATCTCCCAATGTTACAAACATAGGATGCCTCTTGCTTCTAACAAGAGATGCCTTATGCTCCGAGCATGATATGCCAATAGTCTTATCTATATGACTTTAAACTGTAGAAATCCCTATGTTCCAAACATAGGATGCCTCTTGCTCCAAATAAGAGATGGCTTATGCTCTAAGAATGAGATGCCAATAGTCCTATCTACAAGACTATAAATTGTAGTACACCCTATGTGAAAATCATTGGATGCCTCTTGCACTAAACAAGAGATTCCTTATGCTCCAATCATAAGATGCCTAATGCCATTATTATAGTGGCATAATTCTAACACCCCTTGGAATTATCCCTCTTGTGCACCAGTGCATAGGTGAAGGCCTCAATTTACCAGTGGGTTGGGATGCCCTCATGGACAGACACGAGGAAGACATCACAGGAATATTTCTTGCGTAAGCCCCGTTCACCATTACCGCTCCATGTTGACACTTGGGTAGCTTGCATGCATAAGCTCCGTTCACCATTGCCACTCCATAGCGTCACCCAGGCACCTTCCTTGCGTAATCCCCGTTCACCATTGTCGGTCCATGACGGCACTCGGCCAGCTTTCTTGCATAAGACACATTCACAATTTTTGCTCCATGGTAGCACCCATGAAGATTCCATGCATAAGCCCCTTCACCATTGCCGCTCCATAGCGGCACCTAGGCAGCTTCCTTGCGTAAGCCCCGTTCACCATTGTTGCTCCATAGCGGTACCTGGGAGGCTTCCTTGAGTAAGCCCCATTCACCATTGTCGCTTCATAGCGGCACCTGGGTAGCTTCCTTGCGTAAGCCCCGTTCACGATTGTCGCTTCATAGCGGCACCTGGGCGGCTTCCTTGTGTAAGCCTCGTTCACCATTGTCGCTCCATAGCGGCACCCAGGCAGCATTCTCATGTAAGCCCCATTCACCATTGTCACTCTATAGAGGCACCCGAGCAGCTTCCTTGTGTAACACCCATCCACTATTAGGACCCCATTCAGTGGTAATCCATTTACATCCTTATCCAGCGGTAAGCCGTTGCGACCCCATTCAGCGGTAAGCTGTTGACATCCTTATCTAGCTGTAAGACGTTGCGACCCCATTCAGCGGTGATCCATTGACATCCTTATCCAGCGGTAAGCTGTTCTGACCCAATCCATTGGTAAGCCGTTGTGACCCAATCCTGCGGTAATCCATTGAAACCCCCAATCGGTGGTAAGTCGTCATCAGATGAACTACGTGGACTTTGATTCCCTTCTACGAGGATAGGTAGGAAGCCTCTTCAAGGATCAAGCCATAAACCATCATCATCCTCATGATGGTTCCATCCCATTCACCACCCTTCGTGGATGAACCCTAGAGCCGTGATCGTCAGGTCCTTGCTGCCTCTTGTTTCTCACACCGATCATGACTCACGTGGGCTTAGAGCAAGCACCGACAATGATAAAAACCCATTGGGCATCCTAGATTGTAAGCCCCACACCATCCTAAACTACGTGGTATTTGATCCTTGCTAAGGTAGGGTACGTAAGAAGCCTCAATGAGGTTCATGCCCGCCACCCGGTCGTTCCGACCATCATTCATGTTGGTTCACCAACACCTTGGGCAGCCTGAAGTGTAACCCCCACACCATCCTGAACTACGTGGTCTTTGATCCTTGCTAAGGCAGGGTACATAGGAAGACTCCACGAGGTTCAAACCCACCACCCAGTTGTTCCGACCATCGGTTAACCAACACCTTGGGCATCCAAGAGTGTAAGCCCCACACCATTCTGAACTATGTGGTCTTTGATCCTTTCCAAGGCAGGGTTTGTAGGAAGCCTCCCTAATGATCAAGCCCACCACCTGTTGGTCGCTTCAACCATCATTCACATCAGTTCACCAACACCTTGGGCAGCCTAGAGTGTAATACCCACACCATTTTGAACTACGTGGTCTTTGATCCATGTCAAGGCATGGTATAAAGGAAGCCCCACGAGGTTCAAGCCCAAAATCAATCAGACCCCCGGTCCATCATCATGTCGGTTTGCCGACACACACATTCCTGAGCTACGAGGACTTTGATCCATGTCATGTCATGGTACGTAGGAAGCCTCACGAGGTTCAAGCCCACCACCCATTGGTTATTTCAACCCCATTCACGTCGGTTCACCCCCGTCCTGCATGAAATTAAACTGTACCCCTGAACTATGTGGTCTTTGATCCATGTCAAGGCATGATACGTAGGAAGCCTCCCTATGGTTCAAGCCCACCATCCACCTGGACCAAGGTCCTTATTCACATCGGTTCTTTGGCATCCATCCCGAACTATGAGTACTTTGATCCATGTCAAGGCATGGTACATAGGAAACCTCACGAGGTTCATGCCCAACACCCGCCTGGACCAAAGTCCTTATTCACGTCAATTCACCGACACCCTTTCCTAAACTATATAGACTTTGATCCATGTCAAGGCATGGTACGTAGGAAGCCTCCCTGAGGTTCAATCCCACCACCCATTGGTCTCTTTGACCCCCTTTACGTCGATTCTCACCATCCAAACTACGCGGACTTTGATTCCCTACCACGGGGATACGTAGGAGGTCTCTTCGAAGCTCAAGACCAACACTACTGTCACCTCCACGACGGTCGCATCTCATTCCCCCTCCACTCTATTCAACTATCCATCATCTATCTTGATTCTTACCCAGGACACCACATCTTGGTGGGATCATTCCATCCACCCCCGCGCCGCTCCTTGCAGTACTTGGGACACTATCCACGTGTAAGCCCCAGTATGTCTCGGATTCGTTGTCCTCTGTGTACACCCTGATTCATCACCACTTCGAACTACGTGGGTTTTGATCCCTTTCCTCTACACAATAGACATAGGAAACCTCCATGAGGATCAATCCCGGCCAATGGTAAACTGTGGTGTCCCCCATTCTAGGTTGCACTCTCCCTAATCCACCCTCAGTGGTTTTCAGATCAGCCATTAAGGTGTGACATCTCTCCTCCATGGGGCACACCACCTCAGATCCGTCCCCATTGGGCATTCTGACCCATCCACTCAGTAAACTTCGAGGTGTTCCCTCCTAGGGATGTACAAATATAATCTGTCTCTATGGGATGTTCTGATCACTCTCATTTCGTCTTCGCAAAACATTAAACTCGTGGCCTACCTCATGATAAACATGAGATACCTGAGAAAAACCACAGATGACATGCCTTTGGCGTAACCGTCTTCGCAAGAAATTAAACATGCGGCATACCCTGTGTTAAACATGGGAAGCTAAGGAAAACCTCAGATACATGCCTATGGAATATGATTCCCTGCATTCGACGTGGGATGCCTCTAGTTATACACCCTTGAGATGCCCTCTTATGAGGAAGAATACCGGTTCCCCAATGTCCAAACACCCAGAAATGCCCCGACATTCCTAATGTTGTCATCTACTCTGACCGAAGGTTGATACCATGTCAATACCCCATGGAATGTCCTGACAGAAATAGTGTAATTAACCGGCGTCCATAATGACATGGCACTGGGAATGAGATTCATGAACCACGAATTAATCTTTAAGGGAGACCCGGACTAGGTGATGAGTTCCGAGGAGGAATCCACATAAGGAAGAACCAACATCCCATCATCCTGTTTCGATCAAGGAGGAAACGTCCCTGAACAAGGAATGGATGTCACCCACCTTTGGAAAGAAGGAATGTGGGGTAATAGTTGTGCGTCCTCAGAGACGGATGTGCCCGCCTCGGTGAAAGCTTCGGAAACATATATATATCTCCACTTATAATTTTAAACTCTAATACACATTATAAATTGAACTATGGTGTCTATTTAATCACAACCATAAACATGTTACAACCCATGCAACCAATGGATCATGGGTTAATGTTCCATAATTGAATACTTAAGGAATCTACATTAATCTATGTAGGAAAACATTATAATTTTGATGCAATCACTTTAAGTAATAAATTATGTATTCTTAATCCCCTATCTGAATCATTAACATAATTCCATATATATATAGAATTCAAGGCACTCGTAGAAATTATAGGAAATACAAATAATGAGATGCACCTATATGGCATGGAATAATGAATGACATGTAAATCCCTGCATGATTATGATGATGCATGTGTCGACACTTCCTTTCAATACCAGTATAAGGTTAAAATGAAATCCTCGGTCATAATAATAATGATCACACGTCATGTTCATCACCAAATGGTGAAATAAAAATATCCCTAAGAAGAGGAATCCAAAAAAAATTCCCAACCCTGGTAATTTTTTTTCCTTATACAAAGGTTACCTACTTACATGCATATTTTCATTACCAAATTATAAGATGTCTTACTATCCTTTCTTCAATACCAAAATTGTAATAAAAATAAAAGAGCCTCTGATACCAATTTGTAATGTCAAGGGCCTTGTTCAATAATAAGTAACTAAACTGAGTCAGTCACTAGGACTCAAGTGTTCCTCCCCTTATTGTAGAGGTTTATAACTACTCGGAATGGTCCAGAATGGTATAGGGGGATACTATACTCTCATGATCATGGAAACATAGCAGTAAAATAAATGGATAAATAGTGTTATCATAAATGATAGAGAAGACATCAAAAAGAAACAATCTAGATTGTAATAATACATCATTCCAAAAGTGTAATCATATGCATAATGGTGAATATTTCATGGATATATAGAAAATTATTTAATAAAAAAGTATAGGTGTACTGAAATTAACATAAGAACAAAATTTTGTCTAATATCACCATGATCCAAGGTTGGGTCTCGTGCTCCCAATCTCTCATGTCATAATCAATCAATCATCCAAGACTTGGGATTTCTATTTTCCTGACCAACGTCAATGAAGTTTATCTAATTAACAAATGGAATCATCAAAAGGTTGTGAGATATACTTAGTAGGAAACAACTAAAGGGGTCTTGAAGTATCAAATTACTGAAAATAATATGTGAATTATGTGGATAAAATAATGGTAAAGTAGAAATGTAAACTATAAAGGGTCATCTCTTCTTTCCTGAAGGTCATTAGGATGACAATACCTGCTTCATCTCATGTTTAAAAAAACTATGAAAATATTTCACCATGAAGATATATATAGAAGTAAATATTGATAATGAATATATATGTTCCATATAGGTATCTATGTTTACATATATATATATATACATACAAAGTGCTATCTAGGACCAGAGGTGTAACTCAGTCATTCATTTATAGTCACTAGAGTCTCACAAGGAAGTAGGGGAATTCATACCCATGTATCCGAAATCATAAGGGGTTTCCATGATTGTGAATCATTTCACTAGAGATTCTATGCCCAATTATCATAGGTATAATTTATTACATGCGTGAGTATCATAGGTATAAATGATTACATTTCTGAGTATCATGGGTATAAGGGCCATTATGTATGAGTATAACATGTGTAAGGCATTGCATGCCCAAGTATCATAGGTATAAGGGATGTCATGCCCGAGTACCACATGTATTAGGGACACCATTCTCGAGTATCAGAAGTAATAAGTAGTCAAATAGGCTTTAGTAAGATCTCATAAATAGTTTATATTCTGTTATAATTATACATTAACAAGGTTATAACCATTTATTCTATTTAAACATGTGACATGGTCATGCCACTCACTTCCCATTTAATCCACTATAGTCATTTCATTTAAATACTAATCCAAAACCATTGAGGAAGTGGTTTGATCACATAATAATTTATAATATCATTGGAAAATTTACATAGGCACACCTCAAGGTGTAGAAATAGTCAATGGGGACCTATTCTAATAATAATAAGGAGGAATAAGGTCATTTTAATTAATTCTTACCAATTAAATAAGAGTTAAGTGTGTTTTTATTGAAACACGCCAAAAATATAGCGTGCGGAATCTTGACACATAATATAAAGAAACTACACTTGATGGATAATTACTAGGCCACCTACCTTATAGAATTAGTGGAGTACTCATCTAGTATCAGCATTTGTTTTGGCCTAGAATAAAAGAAATCGATAAGACAAAAAAATTCCATTAAAATAGGGCATATAAGCATTCACCAAAATAGCACATAATATAACGAGATAAACCACGAAATGAAAGAACCGGATAAAATATCATACTGATGTGATTCCAACATGATGAATAGTTTCTCGATCAGAGACTGGATGTGGATTTTACCTCATAGACTATGTTTGGTGTGGAAGGAAGTTCAATAGGAGGAAGGTTGGTGTGTGGAAGAAGAAAAAAATAAAATATGGTTTCTACCCATTTAAAAATCATGAGATATTCATGACATGAATATTAATCATGTCATGTAAATCTATCCCCCGACCCCGGAAAAAACCAATGCATGTCATGAATGGGGTCTAGCCTGACCAATTCACAACATGAATGGAAATCATACCATAAATTCATGAGGTATTACCCTCTATGAAAAACAAATTCACATCATGTATGGGGCCTAACCTAACCAATTCACATTTGAAATTTAATTCAAATCATTAATTGGCTCTTCAGCCAGCATACAGACCCCCAATACCTTCTCCCCAAAAACCCACTAACCATCCTTAATGAACTATTTCTAGGTCCAATCCAAAAAGATCAACCTAATGAAAACTTACTAAAAAATTAAAATATCCATACACCATAAGAAAATCTAGGATCTTATATATCATTCCAAAGCCAATATTCCATTTGTGTATTATTATGACCTTATTTTTATGCATTAAAAAATAAATAATTCATTTTTTATATTATAATACCATATTAATATTTTAATTAACTTTTTATTATTTAATTAAATATTTCAAATTTAATAAACATGTGTCTCAATAGTGTTTGTGAAAATATAGACATCTTATAACATAACCAAATCACATTATACCAAATATTACCAATTTGAATTATCTTACGTGTCTCTCAATGGCCCAGTATATTGTTATAAATTATTATGAATCTCATTCCTAATCATAATCTAAAAGAGTATCTAGAAACATTTCATAACATCCCAAATTATAAAATGGTATGGATTATTCCAATACATCAAATTTTTAATAGAAATATTCATTTTTCCTTGACATTGAGATTAAGCATGAAACCTATATAATGTAAACCATTTTTAGGGTATCTATTTTATATATTATTAAACTCGATAAAACATTTATATTTATATCAAATTTAATAAACTTCTAATTCCTATAAATTTATTCAAAAATAAATTGAGGGTCATTATTTCATAAACCTATTATATGGGTAGACATATCCCATGTGGGTTAATCAAATACCTCTACATTATTAGTAATATTACTAATAAATTTTTTTGAATAATATTGTTAAATTAATTTTAGATTGGAATCAAATTAAAAAAAACCTCATTAGTAGGGAATGTTTTTACACCCCAAGTCAATTATTCATAACCAATATACACTTGAGTGACACCAATGAAACATATATTATTACCTATGTGGTGTACTTTAAATGGGTTAATTCATAAACAATTTCAAAAAATTGTATCCCATGATTGATTAGTTTTATCACAGTAATATTTATTGTGCTTGTACTATTCTTAATATATCATCAAAAGCCAATACCATGATAATTAATTAGATATAGAATGGTATTACATATATTATATATACTTAATGATAGATAATTTCTATTTATGTACATTCAAAAATATATAATATACCTGATCCAATAACACGTGGCTAACTTTAAGGAACAAACACTAAAGATATTCTAATTTTACTAAACTCAGTAACTCATATATTTGATACCTAGTGTGATAGTGTGGATTTCATGATTTTGATTTGTAAGGGAATTTATTATGGGGTCCAAAATGTGATCATATATTTGAACTTTACACGTATTGATATCGCATTCCTCAATACTAACTAAAATTATATGAAATTGAGGAAGAGTAAGTTTATATCTCGTATGTGAGTTGATCTTCATTTTTTTTAAACTAATCATCTATTATCACTATATTGTTTAATTAAATTCATGATACTTGGGAGCACACCAAGATCTAAAATGAATATATTTATCTAAATAACATATTTAGTCACATTATATGTTTTGATATATTAATCTTATATTATAAAATTAGTATCTATAAGTTTTTGGAATTTTTTATATTACCTTCCCATCATTCCAACAAAACAAGAAACATAAAAGATATATAAAGTAATATTCATCAATTAGGAAACTATAATTAGTATAACCTTTCACAAAAATATCATCCTCACCATCAAGTACCAATATACCATCCTTAGTTATTGTTAAACACTAAACTATTTTATTCAAAGCTATATAGTTATTATCACTAGGGTTTTATTGGTATTTACACATCCCTCGTAATTTGTAAGATACATAAATATGTGTATAAAACAGATTATACATAATTTATCCAACAGATAATGAATATGTAATTATACTCATTAATTCTTTATATTTGTTTACTATGGTACATTTTGTTTTTTAGAGTATATTTCCATGAAAATTTAGTAAATAAACATTTTAAAAGATTTATATAATAAACCTATATTCCACTTTTTTGTTGTTTTTTTACCAAGGAAAATCGTTATTTTATATCTATCTCTATTGATATTAATACCTAGTATGTAGATTAATTCACTAAGGTCCTTCGTAAACAATAAATTTCCTAACTAATTTTTCACTAATTATAATATTATGATGTCATCTGTAATTGGAGGTATTTAATCCATATATAGCACCATAAATAAATCCATTCCCACACTAACTTGTTTATATTCATTTTTTATTTTTTTCGATAAAGTAAAAAATCATTGATAACTTCATCATAATTTATATTCCAACATTGAGAAACATTTTTCAACCCACAAATGTGTCATTCCAAATTATAAATATTTTTAGTATTCCATATACCCTTTAAAAAATTGGATTGTACATATATTAAATCTATAATAATTTTATATAAATGATATGTACTTTACATCTATGTTAACTAATTATCAAACTATTTTATTATGTATAAAAAGATCAACATTAATTTTATAACAAACACTATAGAAAATTCTTCCTTTTATTCAATACCTCAAGATTTCATACAATATTTAATAATTAAAAACTCTTTAGAGATAGACCCCACATCCATCTATGTTAGCCTTATTATAAAAGACCCAGTTTCACCAAATTGGTTTCACCCCATAATGTAAGAAAACATGTTTTTATATGAATTTTCTTCTCTGAAGCCCCTAGTATTATATTTTTTTCATTAAAATACTCTCATATATTATCATACCCATCATGATAAAAAGTTAAGATCCTTTTATTTTATAATGTAACATTATAAAATAAGGACAAAAACATTATATAATATCATTAAAAATATAATATGATAATAAAATCAGGTAAATGAAATTACAAAAATTTAAAAAAACTATTTGGTTGTGGTCTCTTAAAAATACCCAAGTTTTAAATAACACTGTTAAAAGAAGAAAACAATAGAAATAAGATATAGATTTTATAAATGAAGTATAGTGAAACTTTAGAGGAAATTCATTGAATAATTAATGAAGGAAATAAATGGAATTTTTAAGAATTATATGGTTATTGTGATTGTTGAAACAGTAACATGGTTCTTAGAGTGGTAAACCAATAGTTGAAATAGTAACCTTTCCATTAGAATAATAAATAGGATATTCTAAGGGTAAAATTATTTGTATGTGATATTTATCATGAATAAAATAATAAAATATAAATATTATTATCCCATAAAAATATATATTCCAATTATGTAACTCAATTAAAGTAAAATTGAATATTTTTAATATGGTATGTTTAACTGTTTATTATAATCTTAATTTTTATGCTAATATTTAAGAATTTTAGCTAGATAATTTAAAAAATTACTTATTTTAAATGAAGGTGACTTTTTGAATAAAAAAAATAAAAATTATCCAATGATGATTTTTTCTATTTTTTTAAATTCTGAATTTCAAGGTGGAAAATAAAAACGAAATTTTTGAGTATATTATATGTTTTATGAAAAATTTATGACATAAAATTGAACCATAATTTATAAAAAAATTCCAATTAATCAAGTTTAATTTAGTGAATAAAATAATATATTTAAGAATAAGAAGTTAAATTTCCAAACATACAATTAAATTTCCAAAGTCTAAATTATATTTTATTCTAATAAAAAAAATTATTTTCGATTCTTTATATTGAATTAAATATTACAATGATACCATTTGATTTTAGAAGTATTTAAACGTCAAAAATATATTTTTTTCAATAAAATACAATTATTAAATATAAGAATCATTTTTATTTATAGTATTGAGTCAAAAAAAATTAATAAATATTATATTAAACAACTCTTCCCTTTCACCTATAAATACACTCCTTCTCAACCCATTTCTCCTTACTTATGAAACATATTCCTTTATAAAATCTCTGTAAAATTATCTCCCTAAAAAATATCCATGTATTTAATACTCTATTCTAACAAAAGATCGATGATTCCCCTAGTGTTACATTTATGTGGGAGTATTTGATGGATGGTTTATCCCATTGAGTTAGAGGTATTTTGGGCAGAAATGTATGATTTTTGGGGACTTTTTTCAGGTCGAATGGTAAAGACACACGGTTAGATTATCCAAAAAGCCTAGGTGTACAACCTCCTGTGGTGGATTTCTCTAGGTCACACGGTTGACACATAGTTAAACAAACCATTCATTCCAAGTGTTCTGCTTGTGCAACTCAAAATAGTGGGGACCTACATCGATATTTCATTGTTTCTTTAATTATGTGAGTAAACAATTAAAACTATTTGAAGAGGGGTATTTTTTAATTATATATTTCTTTTTAATTGGGGATTCAAACCCTAGACTCCCCCACTCAAACTCGCTGACCCAAACACCTCCCAAGGGGATTTTCTTCCTCTCTAATGATCTTCTAATGTGATTCTGAGGTGGATTCTAGGTTAGTGTTCACCTGATTCAAGAGGTAAGAGCTCCTCTATTCTATTCCTTGGGTTTCCTCTATTTTTTCATACTCCCACTAACCCTTATGGACATTCATTGTTGATTTTCATTCCTGGGGTTTTTCAAAAATTGATGATTTAGGTTTTTAATGTTTTTGATCCATAGTAGGAGTCTATTTTTGATAGTGTTTATCAAAGGAAACATAATTCCACCACATGAGTTAGGGTTTCTGGTTCATTGGATGTTATTAAATATTTCAATTAATTATTTATGACTCTAATTGTGTTTTTAAATTTAATTAATGTTGTATATTCTAAAAGGTTTGGTTTTAAAAAAATTCTATCCTTAATTGGTTTTTTCCTTTGGAAAATGAAAGTGAATTTCCTGGTAAAATAGAAATTGGTTTTGAAATGGTTTTTATGCATTCTTTATGTTTGATAAAATTTAGAAGAGGTTTTTCTTTGATAAATTCACTTATAAATTGGGTTTTATGACAAAGGGAGTTTTCAATGTTAGTTTCCTTTTTCTATTTAAAGAGGTTTCATTTTTTGAATAGGTGGTTTGGTAGTATGAAATAAAAATGTATTTTCCCTTGATTTATTTTTCTAAATTTTTGAAAACATGTGATTTATTTTGAAATTATGTTTTCCTTGTAAATGTTTTTAAAAAATGATCTCAAATGTATATAATAAAAAAGTATCACTGGTTGAAACTTGTGATGTGAAATTGATTATTCCCTAGTTAATACCCCCCCCCCCTTATGTTGTTATTGACATTGTCCCTATCCAAGTGATCGAAGCTTTATGATATGGTCCATAATGTGCCTACATGTTGGGGATCACTTCAAGGGTAGAGTGGGATGTGGGAAGGAACCGATTATGGTGTTATCCCTAGGAAACTATTATTTTCTCATAGTGATGTTATTGTTTATATCTCACCTCTATTTTTATTCCATGATGAGACCAATGGTTATTAGTGGGATGTAGGGGGTTATTTCATGGCTATTTGAGGTTTTTCACTAACTATACCCCCTTAGTTATACATAACACCTGGATTTGGGGTTTATTGCTGAGGAGAATAGTTTGAGAGACTCAGTTGACATATTTGTTAATGTTACCCTACTAGCTACTAGGTCTATGTGTGTGTGTCAAGTTTAGTCTCATTAGTCCTCATGGTTTCACCTCATGATATGTCTCATATGTTTTGAATTTTTTTCCATATATTAGCATGTGTGATGTTTATTTCCAAGATGGACTTGTTTTATGTTTTAATTATATGGTATTTAGAATAGATTTTGGGTTGTTTTATTCCATACACATATTTTAATTACTTGAAAAATATTTGTTTCTCTTTATTTATAGTGGACCTTTTTCCCTAGTTTCAATTTTATTCGATGTGTAAAGGAATTTAATGAAAAAAGGATGAAATGTTTTGCCAACCAAAAAATAGTCTATAAAAGATTTTAAAATTTTTAAAATATGTGTGAGTTTATTTTGAAAAGTGTGGTATTTTTAGAAGATAAATTTTTGGAACATAAAAATGGCTTGTTTTTTTATAAAACCTTTTCTTGGATTTAATTATGAAGGTGGTTCTTTGTGAAAGTTCATATTCAATGCTTATTTATTTATATATTATGTAAAGGAAAATGAAACACTATTTTTTATTTTATTTTAAAACTAGGGAGCCCAATTTAGATTATAAAATAAAGGAATATTACCCATTTTGGTATCATAATGGCTTTGGATCACACACTATATATCCAGATTGGTGGGTATATGTTATTTATCTATTTTTTAGGTTCCTCTGGATTTTGGAATTCTGGATGGATCTGATTTTATCTTCCTTTGAAATCGAGTGTCGTACAGATTATGGTGGTGACCAGAGTGTCACAAGGTTTTGGTGATCTAACCTTTGTTTTCATGGAACATGTTTGCTCAGGATTTGTATCGGCATCTTCAGTCTTAATTCTATTTTATCTTCCATTTTAGTTTTTGTATCCTTGATTTGTTATTTATTAGAATTATATGTCTCATTGCATGTATTTTTTTCTTTAATTTTATTCCTTTTAAAGATTATTTTACTTGGTTCCTTGAGAATGAATCCATCCCTAATGGTAATGTATGATAACCATAATGCTTGTCATCGAATTGGGGGATCAGGGGAACTACTTGAGTATGTGGCGAGCCAGCTCAATAATATAATAGAGTAATTTCCCATGATGGTTCATTATAGAATGGTATAGTAGGAACCCTCTTTGTTATTTTGGATGTGTTTGGGTAGTCTGGAGAATAGGATTATCATTGGGGATCAAGTGGAGAGTGCGAGAAAGGCCTCTCTAGCCCTTTATTGCAATGAATATTGATTTTAAATGGTTTTATCAGTATTAAGTATAGATATTGTGTTTATATTTGGATGTTTTGATGAATTTTTAATATTTTGTGGTGATTATTTGATCCCCATTAATTGACCTAGTGATTTTATGGGTTAGTTTGAGTTCCAAAGGTGAAAATGGTTAATGTAATAGGGTTTTATTATCATCACGAATGATTTGGTAAACCATAAAATGCCTATGTCACATGGTTTTGAAACCTTGATAATCTATATTTCACTATTGGAACATATTTTAGCATCACGTGCGGCCAAACCAGGCATAGTATATTTTCCCATTTTGATTTTTTTCCTCCCTTTCATTCCATATTTACTCCACTAGGGTTTTATATTGGTGTGGTATCCCATAGGGGAGTTTTAATTATAATTTTTATGGAAATTGATGTTGTTGAATGTGTCTTGATATGGTATTTGTTTTGGTATGAATGGTTTTTCCCTTTTGGAATTTGTTTCATGAAATGGAGGAAAACTAAAAATGGAAAAGATGTTGAGTTTTTTTTGAAAAAAACTATTTATGGAAGTTTTAAATCCATATTTTCATTATTTTGAAATTGGGAAAAGGGAAAAAAAATTGTGGAAAATTATTTTAGTTCATAAGAGGAAATTTTTGAAATACTATAATTCATAAAGTGGTTGTTTGATAATTAGTTTTGGAATTTTTTTTCATGACATCATTTATTTTAAATAGGAGTTTTGAAATAGTTCTCGAAAGAAGTGTGAGCTTTATTTTTTATAAAAAAATTTGTAATTAATTTCAAAGAGAACAGTTTTAACCCTTTCATTAAATTATTTTTGAGACTGGTTGGTCTCAGTAATGGATTGGGGTTTTTAGAGAACAAAATTATGGTAAATGGTTATTCTTTTAAATGATTTCTCCAAAGTGGTTTCCAAAAAAAAATCAAATGAATTTTTTAAATAGTTTTTTGTATGATTATCTTATTTATGGGACCAATTTATTTGTTTTAGGAGAATGTGTGGTTGAGATCATTTATTTGGTTATTTTCCAAGTGCCTCCTAGATATGTCTTGATAAAAGAGAGACAATTTTCCCTAGGGGATGTATTTTGATGGTTTTGAAACTATATTTTAGACCTCCTCTATTTTAGATGTCATTCCTTCAGTGATTGATAGTTTTAAAATTACCTAGTTTTAATTATTATCCCCTTAATGTTATATTTTTTGGGTTTTTTAACTCTGTTCTAGGTGAATTTATTTATTTTTTAAAGGTTTTTTCTTGTGGAATTTCAAGTGGGACTTTAAATTTCAAGTAGTGTTCAATTTATAGTTAGATTTAAATTTTGAAATGTAATTTTTAATGGTTTTTTATCTCATTTGGGTAATGTTGTGAAATTTTGAAAGGGATGTTTTAATCCCATTTATTCTATTGAAGGAAAATCATTTAGTTTTTGAAATTTTTCGTCATTGTGTTTATGATAACTTATTTGGAAGATGTTTTCCAACATTGATTTCATGATCATGGTTTTAAAATAATATATTGAAGTGGGACATAAACCGAGGAAAATTGACACTTTTATTGTTTTCTTGATTGGAATGGGTGATTTGTCTTTTAGTTCACTTTCAAATTTAATTTTAGAAATTTTTTGGAATGTAGTTTTGGAAAATAAAGGAAATTTTTTTGAATTGTTTTTGTGAAAACATTTTTAAAGTGGATAAAAAACTTATTATTTATTATCTAGTTTTTAGTAAATGGACCTCTTTCAATGTTTCATAAAAGGTGGTTAATGCCTGGAAAGGTAGTTTTAAGTGGTTGTATATTTAAACCAATTATGGCATTTTTAAAATTCATGTATGTGTTTTAGATGTTGGATTGTTTTTCATTTTATGTTTATCTTCTGTATTGTGTGATGTCATAGGTTTGGATTTTTAATGCATGCCAAGTTGTTCAATTGTATTTATTTAAAGCCTCTAGTGTTTTATTATATCATTTATAATTTTAAGGATATTTTCCTACTGATTTGGGAATAAGTTATTTTTGGCCAGTAAATGGGTAATTAGGATAGATGGTTCCTTTGGGCCCGTGAGAATTCATTGTTGTTGTTTTGTGGGTTTTTCCATGGAATGGTGATCCATTTTTAGGTCCTATTTTAACCCTAGAGTATAGTTTCCATGGTCAAGTTCCCATGCCTTATCTTTTTGTAGAATGCATTGAATTTTATCCCTTTTGGATGTGATTATTCATATTATTAATTGCTCAACCATGTGGTTTTTGAGTTGTTTGAGGTTGTTTCTCATGTGAGGAAGTGTGAGCTTGTTTATAAGTTTTATTTGGAGCTCTTTGGGTATGTTACAGATAGTGGAGGTTTTAATTAGAGTAGTTTTATTTTTCTACACAGTTTAGGAAATTCAAAAATGGTGGGGAGACACATACCTAATCTCTATTTCCATTTGGGTCATGTACTGGTGAGCGTGGTTGTGTTTTTATTGGAGAAATTTGGTATCATTGTGTAATTATTGGTTTTGTTTTAGGACTCATTGTTTCTAAGAAATTTCTTTCCAGGGGACCTCTCTAGTGTTTCATCATCCAACTCACCTCACTTCATGGATTCTCAATTATGGATTGTTGTTTTTTTCTTCCAACTTTACTCAAAACATTGTAGTGTAAGAAATTTTTATGTTGGAGGGTTTGTGACACCCCTAGTGTCACTTTTATTGTGTGTAGTTGATGGATGGTTTATCCCATCGAGTTAGAGGTATTTTGGGCTAGAAAGGATGAATTATGATGACTTTTATAGGTCTCATAGTTAAGGCACATGATTACTCTGAAGTGTAAGTGTGAAACATCTTGCAGTGGCTTTCCCCAGATCACATGGTTGGAACATAGTTAAACTAACCTTGTATCCTTAGTGAGTATCTTGTGAAACACAATGCAATTGGAATTTTCATGGCTACCGAACAGTTTGTTAAACTTTTTATATAAACCATAAAACACACATGAAGATAGTTATTTTTGTCTTCTTTCCTTATTTTTAATTTGGTCTTCCACTCCAAGCCACTATCACTGGAACAAGACAACCCAAATTCCTCAAAATGGGGTTTTATTCCTCTCCAAAACTCCTCTAAGGTGATTTTGAAGTGGTTTCTTGTTGAATATTCACCTGTTTAAAGAGGTAAAATCTCCTCTATTAACATCCATTGGATTTACCTATTTTCCTCCAATCCCTATAACCCTATTGTCCATGATATTTCAATTTGAATGCCTATGGTTGTTCTAAAATTGTGTATTTAGTGTTTTAATGTATATGATATAGTGTTGGAGTCTTTTTAGGGTGGTTTTCATTAGAGGAGACATGATCCCTCCACATTAAGTACATGTTTCTAATTCGTTAGACTTTATTTAATAGTTCCAAGAGTTTTTGATATCTCAAATGGTTTCATTGAATTAAAGTAAAGTAGTACATGCTAGCTTGTATTGTTTGAAAAACAAAACACATTACTAATTGGGGATTTCATTTGGAAAATTTCATGGCCCCTCCCACCAATGATACCCCTCATGGGATAGAAATGAATAAAGGTAGATAATGACCCCTGATTCCCTCCTCCAGTATGCCCTGGGTTCAAGAATAGCACAAAGGGTGTACTAATCTCACAATATGGTAGGAAGTACCCTTTATAAGAAACAAGATTGGAAGATATAATGAATCATCCACAACAACTCCAAGGCATAATATAAAAGAGAGATCTAAAACCCATTCCACAGGCATCAAATAAGTATAACTAATACAAAAATAGTAACGTACCCAATGTAAATACCCAAAATTAATGCTAAGTACTGACATGAAAACTTTCCAAAGTTTTGAGCTAGTAATTCCCAACACAATCCTCAAAATCCTCATGGAAACCTGAAAACAGTTTTAAATACATATGGTGATCATACAAGTATACTCAATAGGAAAAAAAGTATCACATTCTTATATGAAACAAGGATACTAATTCCCCTATAAGAAAATAGTAAAACCAAACATCCCCTAAATAGGTATACTAACCAAACCCAACCTCACCAAGGCATGCTGGCCAACTAATGCAACTAAAGTAATATAATATGTTATAATGCACATCGATGATAGGGTACCCTACCCCACTTTCCCCCTGGTGTGATGCTCCCTACCAATGGCGTAGGTTCTGGAGTTCCCATCCCTTCTTTATACCACATTACATCCCAAACACACACACATGAGCCCCACGATACATCACTCTTGCACACACATGGGCCTCACAACACATCACACTTTCACACACCTATGCCTCGCAACACATCCTTCCCACGCACACCTAGGTCTCACAGCACATCACATTGTATGTCATCCCAAATAAACCTGGTAAATCACATCACATCTCATCCCAAAGTCACCAGGGACAGCACAAACCATCTCTCCTGAAAAAACCTGGTCTATCACATCTCACCCAAACACACCTGGGCCATAGAAAACATTGCTCACAAATGCCATTTCTATCACAACCACTATCTAAATATCTAATATTCCTCTTTCCATTATATAATATTCCATACCTACCTATCCTAGAAGAGATAACAAAAAGGAGTGGATACCCATCCATCCGTACTTCTCATAGGGTGTTGGGGAAAACACCCCCCGTATAGCGATACAGATGTTCAAAACATAGTTCTCAACATGGGTGGGGTTCATATATAAATACAAAGAATATAAAAATATATTTAAAGTATAAAACACTCCATAAAAACCTATGGGTTCGGAGAAAAAAATCTAATTGACAACACTGTCACCATTATTTCCTACTCTAAATGCATTAATTAATAATTTTAATAGTCATTTTAGAAGGTGAAGAGCCCTGATAAGGTCAGGTGGATTAAAATTACCACTGTTCTCAACAACCATTCATTTAATTATTTAGAATCAACCATATTTAATCACAAAACCATTATTTTAAAATCTCATTAACCAAACCAAACCAAGTCACTTGAAACTTTAATTAAAAATTATTTACTTATTCAATCACGACCTGGGAAACTACCATGACACACATCAATTAAACAGTAAAAATCCATAATATTCATCGAAGGGATGAAGATCCATGTCATATTAACTCACTCCACATTAATTATAAATCTTACCATGACCTCTAGATATGGGGTGAAGCATTCGGCATGTTTTTAATAGAGAAACATCAGGTGAATTGCTCTTATGAATCACTATTGTACCTCTTCAAACTCATCCAATCAGTTAATCATATTAACATAGAAGAACCCAACCCACAACCACATCCTGAAACATATTAAACCACAACTAGTTTTGTATCCCTATATCATAATTACACCACACCCATCACAACCCCACTTCACAGCCACATGTCATCCACTTGCCCCATACACGCAAGCCACACCAGTTCCACACATCTCATCACCTCACATACCAGGTAAAAACATATTTTTCAGATTTAATAAGGCATCCCTTTTTTAATTCCACTTGTAAATTTTTGGGTTTTCACAGAAACTGTTTAATCCTGGGATCCATTTATTAGTCTAATATATGTGTTTAGAAAACTTTTATACATATTGGTGTTTACCAAAACCAAAAAACATGCATTCCAAAAAAAATTCCATATGCAAACAAGGAACCCCAATGACCATGATTTTTAGTGCGTAGTTAGCCCATAAAAATCACAATATCGTCAAAAAAATTAACACAACAAGATCTTGCGTCACTTTTCCCCACCCCATGTACATTGATTATTAAACCAATTATATTATCTTTATTAATTAGGAATAAACTATCTTCACAGTGTAAAAAATATATATACTTATCTTGTACTATGAAAAATTAAAAAAGATGAAGGAAAACCTACTTGGAAGAGGAATGATCGACACTTCCTAGTTGAACCAAAAACATGGGCACGAGTATAGTAGGTGACCCTCCCAAGAAACACAAACAAATTTCTTCATCCAGACCATACGAATATGATGGGAAGGGGGATTCAACGCATCTCGTAGAAAGAGAAATCAAGAAGGAATAGACAAGAGAAAATATATCTCATATATAATAAGATCTAAACAGATTCATGGGACTAGATATGGTTTTCATTTGTAAATAAATGAGGATCTAACCAATACTACATAGTTTGACCATTTCAAAGCCTCCAAACCCTTAGGGAATTAAGAATATGATTTATGGCCGTTGAATTGGTCTTAAACCATTTTAAAGTTTGAATTAAACTCATTTTATGTCAAATAAATATATCAAAAGGGAAAACTTGAATAAATGGGAACACTATTCACAAGACACTTCTAGACGAGGCCTTTCTGGATGAGGGACCCCTGGACAAGGCACCGCTGGATAAGGTACCATCAGGATGAAACTCCTACCACCATCAATGAGTCACCGTCAGGAAAGATACTGCAAGATGAGACACTACTATATGAGGAACCATGGGACAAGTGACTGCCAGCAAGCCACCACCATTGAGTCACTTCCAACAATCCACTACCAATGTGACACACCGCTAGGGGGACACCGCCAGGGTGACATCACTAGAGTGACACTGCTAGGGTGACACCACTAGGGTGATACTCCCATGGTGAGCTACCACCAGGGTGAGACACCACGAGGATAAGCTTCCGCTATGGTGACACTGCTTGGGTGAAACTTCTAGGGTGCTAGACCATTACCATGAGACACCATTGGAAACTTGAAAAACTACGAATTGTGAAGAGTGTTGAGATAAGTCACCTTGACCTCCTATAACACCCAAAACACCAAATTTAACATATATTAATGGACTAGAGAGGATTGGGTCATTACCTCATGTACCTATAAAACTATTATTTCCCTCTATAATTAAAACCAAACCTAAAAGGAATGAGAGTAAGTGTACAAACAACCACCGCTCCAGATACCTCTCATGTATCATGTTACACATAGAACACTGTTATCAACTTAACTCATCTAAAAAATCAATGATAAATCACATTGTGTTGTTTAAAATTTTTAGTGGATACCTCTACACCCAATAATACCTCCTCTAACATCTCATAAAAAGACCTTATCATCAAAACCAAAAAATCCACAAAACACATTGCACAAGCATAGCAATACGCACTATCCAAACACGTGAATTAGGTAATTCTGTTCCCCATGTCAAGATTATATCAACTCTGCGTGGCAAAGAATTTTCTGAACATGTTAAATCACATCACAATTAATGAATCCGGATAAGGAATTGGGTCCTCCCCTTTTCAAATGTGGGTACTTTATCACACATTACAAACCAAGGGAAAACATCTAATCTCATTATCAATAATGTTTAAACATTGCATCACAAATAAAAACATTAAAAGATAAAATCCAAAAGAAATACATGTACTAGGCACACATCTATGACTCTCTCTCCCATGTACTCTCTTCTTGCACACCATGACTCCACAACACATGATCCAAAGGAATTTTCCATCCACGTAGAACCTTCTCTCAATGATCATGAATCTCTACCAGCTGCTCCACAAACATCGTGTCATCCTTGATATCAAACTCTCCCTAGTCAATGACATGGGAGTCTTCATGAAGATACTAATAAAGATGAGTCATGTGGAAGACATCATGGATCCTCTCTAACTGTAGTGGAAATTCTAACTGATACACCACCTTGAAATCTTTCCCCAACACCACAAAGGGCCCGACAATCTTGGGAGAAAGATTACATCCCCTACCGAACCTTTGTTTCCCACATAGAGGGGAAACCTTTAAGAACATGGGGTTCCTAGCCTCTAACGAAAAGGGCCTCCTTATGCGATCGGCATAAGGATTATTTTGGTCCTACACTACTTTCATACTCCTGCGATCAAGATGAACTTTCTTTTCCATTCTCTGCACTACATCGAGACCAAGAATGATTGTCTCCCCAACCTCTATCTATCATAATAGAGAATGACACAGTCACCCATAAAAATCCTCAAAAGATTCCATGCCAAAAGAATATTGATTAGTATTATTATATGAAAACTCCACGAAGGGCATGTTTCATATGCAAGATCCACCAAAGTCCAAGGCACATGCCTGAAACGTATCCTCCAATGTGTTGATAGTTCTTTCCTTCTACACATCCATATGAGGGTAGAAAGTATTGTTGAGGCATAACTAAGTAACCAAAGCATAATACAATTCCCTCCAGACTCTTGAGGTAAATCATGTGTCCTGATCTGAGACAATGGACCTTGTAAATCCATGAAACTATTCTAATTCATCCACATATTTTTTACTCAAATCATCCATTGTGCCTAAATCCTTGATTTCTAATAAGTGATATGATTTCCTCCACTAATCTACCATCACCCAGATAGTATCACAACATCCTTGAGATTTGGGTAACCCTATGATTAAATCCACAGGGAGGGAATCCAATTTTAACTTAGGAAAATCAAAGGGCTACAACAAACCCTCAGGAAGATGATTCTTGGCCTTTACCTATTAGAAAACTAGGCACTTCACCACAAACACCAACACTAACCATTTCATACCAGGCCACCAAAACTGAAGCCTCGAGTTGTGGTACATCATATAAATTTCTAGTTGTATCACTAAAGGCATGTTATGAAACTTAATAAGTACTCCATCATGCATCGTCACAAGGACAAACAACTTTCCATAAATCAAAATCTGATTCTTGTCATCCTCTAACAATCCCTCCAGAGCATCACCCTAGCCAACACGATCACATATCACCTCTTAATATAAGTCTCCCCACTAATAATACTCTACCATTTTCATTAGAGAAGATCCAGCCATCATTTAAAACAAACATCCTTTACCACCATCTACTCCTGCATCTATGTTCATGGAATCTAAATCCTCCATTACTCTCCACAAATATACAGATTCCCGAACAACCTCATTCTATTACTACCTTCCCAAAGCTTCATCTACGACATTCCCCATTCATGAGGTATATGAGATCTCAAAATCACAGCCCTGAAGAAACACCATCCACCTCTTTTGTCGCATATTCAGGTCACACTGGGAAAATATATACCTCAATATCTTGTGATTTGTGAAGACCACAAAGCACTAATTAATGAGGTAATGCCACCACAAATTTAGTGCAAACACCACCAATTCTTTCTCCATATCATGTACGACATAGTTATTCTCATGAGGATGTAACTACGTAGACCCATAATGGATCACTTCCCACTACTGCATCGTTATGCATCCCATTCCAAAATGGGAATCTTCGTAAAACACTTCAAACATTACCCCTTCCTCAAGAAACCAGAGCACCGGGGCACTAACAAACCTCCCCTTCAGGTAATTTATTTCTACTGAGCATTGATCGGTCAACAAAAAGCCTGATTCTTCCTTGTCAAAGATGTTAATAGTGCTATAACATGAGATAAATTCGGTACAAACCTCTGATAATATTCTACAAGACCAAGGAAATTGAAAACCTCTACCACATTATTCAGTGTTTACAAAGAAACAAATTATTCAACAATCAAAAATTCTACTACCACACCCTATTGATACACCACATGCCCAACGTGATTCTCACCCTTTTTACAAAACTTGGACTTTCATAACTTTTTCTAGAGATGGTGGTATCAAAGAACTTGAAAGATAGTCCTGGGATGCTCGGTGTGAATCTCCTCTAAATCTAAGTAGATTAATATATAATTAATGAATTGGAAAAAAACTGATCTAGGATCTCATGCAAAATGTAGTTCATAATCCCCATGAACTTGACTGGGGTGTTCGTGACACCAAACAACATGACTAAAAACTCAAAGATCCCAAACCTACATCTGAACATAGTATTTGAGATATTAACCTCCTTCACCCTTAACTGGTGATATCCAAACAGCATATCGATCATATAAAAGCAACTTGACCCTCTTAGTCGATAGGAAATATTTTATATACTTGGAAGTGGATAACGATTTTGACCATCACCTAATTTAATTTTCAGTAGTCTATAGACAACCTCAGAACACCATCCTCCTTCATTGTGAACAACACTGGCACACCCCACAACAACAAACTGGTCTGAAGAAAATAATTATTCATCAGATCATCTATCTAAATCCTCAGATACTATAACTTAGAAGTTTAAATTTGATAAAAAATCATAGAAGTCATAGAATAAACATGATTAAACTCTATCCCAAACTCAACATCACATCGAGGGGGTAGCATCACAACCTCCTCAGGTAAAATGTCCAGTAATTTCCCAACGACCCTGGGAATCACTGCCATCCCAGAATCCATTGATTTCACTTAAAACTCATCCTAAAAGGAAATAAGGGGCTTCACATGATGATTTACCAACTGAATATTCTTCTCATGATCCAAAACTACACCATGGTCATCCAAATCCAAAAACACAAATCTCCTCTAGGAGTATTTGATAATAGAACAAATAGAATTCAAATAGTTGATGCCATGGAGGAAATCATATGGATGCATCTATAGAATGAAAAGATTCCTACAGTACTGATGTGGTCCCATCATCAGACCACACCCCTGGCACACATCAAACAACATAGTCTGGCCTGAGACTGGCATACTCAACACCAAGGGCATGGGAATCCTCTCTATGTATAATCCCCTTACTAATGGCTATAGAGGGTGAAACAAAGGAGTATGAATCTCCTAAATCAAAAAAGGCCCAAACAAGGGTACTAAACAAACTTATCATACCTATGATGATATCTTCCCCTTTGGAATTGTTGCCTCCACTAAATGAAAATGAACACACCCAGCTCCTCTGCCTCTCAATTGAAGTCCACCTCGACGGTCATGCTTGGGTCGCAATCCATAAACATGAGGAACAACCTGAGGTCAGCCTCTGGCTGCTCCATCTCCCCTCGTCAAAGCGAAATCCTGATGTCCTTGCTGCTGAAACAGTCTCACTAGAAATAACTTATGAGGTTGGCATTGAATCCATCCACCTCCCCCAAAATGATCTCAGGGAACTATTGGGAACTGACTCAGGAAATGGTGATTAATTCCATAACCAAAATACACAGCATGAAACTATAAGGAAAATAAAGAAAACCACTAGCACGAGAAGTCCAGAAAAGAATTTGTCGAGGTTGACTTGCTGTTAGTTGACACCTTGAAGGTCCTGGAACCTAAGATCTACCCCTAACAGCTCTACCTCTCAAAGAACTCTATTGTGTCCCTTCACACAATAGACCTCCTTGTGATTGAATCCACTCGATCACCTCTGCCTTTTTTGGATCCTCCAAATATGTTTGAAACATAAAAGGAGTAATAGTATACTGGATAGAAGGATGTAATACCTCCTCAAGATGTCTTGCATGAGAATCCCAAACTAGAAAAGGGTCTTGGGAAAAACATAGAAGGTCTTTGAAATTGATCCACAACACCTGCACTGACATGATCCCCTGCTGAAGAGAAATAAGATCCTTCATCATTATTTCCTTCATGTTTAATGAAAGTAACTCTACCCGGAACCCCTTCTAGATGTAGATCCACAAAACATATGCCTCCTTCTGCTCTCCCAAATAAATATTTCACCACCAACACGTCACTATTGGAATCTCACTGACTATAAAAGGTACCTATTACTCCATTGGGTCTTGTATCAAATTGAAATCAATCTTTAGATCCACCAACTAGATCTCTATATCCATATGAGAATCAATTCCCTTGTACTTCCCCAAAGTCTACTTTAAGAAATCATGAAATGTCATCTTCCACTGAACATCCTCCTCAACTGGTTAAACTTTAATTTGATCATCTGGATCAGCCGGCTGAACCTCAACTGCTTGATACACATGTGGATGATGACCAGGAGCCATATTTGAATGGAAAACAAGGATTTCATAAGCCTTGGTAGCATGTAATTTTCCTTACGAATTTTTTTTGAATTAATTTTATTTGTTTTAACCTACCAAAAACATCCTAATTCACACAAGAACACAAGTCACTATGATGCATGTACCTATCCCCAGTTTCTAACCTGCAAAAAGGTCTATCTCACTTGTTCATTCAATAAGCTCAAAGTATTGGCACTGGATCATGGGGGACCTAAAATACCAATTCCTAGAAGGTATCCCTAGAATATATCACAAATCAAGGCCAACTGGAAATGTTTCCTTACCACCCCATGCAATCCTCCCTATGCCTAACTCCAAAATCCATCTTATCTCTCAACCATCACCTTCGATACAACTTTGTCATGAACCTCTACCTCAAATGATACCCCTCCTAGGCTGGAAATGAAGAAACAAAGATAATGAACCCCTGAGTCCTACCTCTAGTAGGCCCTAGGTTGGGGGCTAGCACCAAGAGTGTACTCATATAACAATATGGTAGGAATTTCCCTATATAAGAAACAAGATCGGTATATAGAAAGAATCATTTGTAATAAAACCAAGACATAATATAAAAGAGAAAGCCAAAAACCATCCACCATGCATAAAAAATGTAGAACTATTACAAAAATAGAAAATTCTAAAAAGTAAATACCAAAAAGTAAAGCTATGTAGAGACATGCCAACCATCCACCAGCACGGTCCCTGAAATACTCTTAGAAACTTGGAAGCAGTTTTATATACATAGAGTGATTATACAAGTATACTCAGTAGGAAAATCAAAGTCTCTCATAAACATTTTAAAGAAGTATACTAATTCCCCTATGAGAAAATAGAAGAACCAAACAACACCTAAACATGTATACTAACTAAAAAAACTTCACCAAGGAAAGCTCACCATATAACACATGTAATGTAATATAATATTTTATAAAGCACTTGGATGATAGGGTACCCACACCAGTTTCCCACTAGTCTGATTCTCTCTCCCAACATCGTATTTCATGCTTCTTTTATCCCTTCTATATACCACATTACATCCTGCTCACACTCACTTGGGCCACACAACATATCACACTCTCACACACTTGGGCCTCACAACACATCACAACCAAACACACCTGCGACTCACAACACATCCTTCCTACACACACCTATTCCTCACAACACATCACACTATATATCATCCTGAAGACACCAGGGAAATAAAATCACATCTCATCTTGAAGACACATGGGACAGCACCAAACATCTCGCCCTCAAACACATGGGCTATCACATCTCACTAAAACACACCTAGGCCACAGAACACTTCGCTTCAAATACTTGGGATATCACAACCACCTTTTAAAGCACTAACAGTCCTCTGTCCATCACATACTATTCAATACTTACCTATCCTGGAAGAGAGAGTGAAAAGTAGTGGGTACCCCTCCATTAGTACTCCTCACTATATGTTGGGAAAAACATCCTCGTCCTGATGATGTGGGTTTTGAGCACAAAGTTATAAACATGGGTGGGGTGTATATATAAATCAAAATAACATACAAATATATGTATATTATCAAACACTCAATCTCAACCTATGGCTTCTCCAACAAACAAACAACTAATAGCTAACAAATCTGTCATTATTGTTGCCACCTCTAAATTCATTTATTAATAACTGGAATAGTCATTTCAGAAGTGAAGAGCCCCAATAAAGTAAGGTGGCTTCACATTACCTCTATGTTCAACACCCATTCATTTCCCCATTTAGAATCAACCATATTTAATCATACAATCATCATTTTAATATTTCATTAACCACATCCATATCATTAACCAAACTAACCCAAGTCACTCCAAACATTATTATACAATTATTTACCCATTACATCATTGCCTAGAACAATACCATTGAAAAGATTAAGAAACACAATAACAGTCATTCACAGTCATCCAAGGGATGAATATCCATGGTAAGTTAATGTACTTCACAATAATAACACATCATTAAACAACCTCTAGATATAGGGTGAGTATTTCTGTATGTTATTAATGGAGAAACTCTAGGAGAATTACCCATACCAATCACTATAGTCCCTCTACAAATTTAACTTCCTAGTTAATCATATTAACATAACAAAACCCCAACACCAACTCAAATCTAGAAACACATTTAACAACCTTGGTTCATAATTACATGACATGCATCACAACCCCAGTGCACAGCCACATGTATTCCACTTTCCCTATACATACAAACGACACTAATTCCACACATCACATCACCTCACATACCAGGGAAAATACATTTTTAGATTTAATAAGGCATCCCTTATTTAATTCTGCATGTATATTTTGGGTATTTCATAAAAACTATATGATCCTTATGCATCCATTTATTATCTGAATATATGTGTTTAACCAACTTTTATATATATATATACAGTTGTTTATCAAAATCAAAATACATTAATTCCATAGACTATACCACACACATATAAGGAACCCCAACATCCATGATTTTTAGTGGGTAGTTAGCCAATAAAAAACACAATGTCATCAAAAGAAAATAACAGAACAATATCATGCATTAGTTTTCCCTTGCCCTTATATATTGATTATTAAACCAATTCAATTATCTTTATTAATTTGGTATCAAAATTATTCATAAGTTAAAACATCTATATACCCATACCACATGATTCACAATTAAAAAAGATAAAGGAAAATGTACTTGGAAGAAGGAAGATCGACACTTCCTCGTTGTGCCAAAAATAAGGGCGCACCTACAATAGGTAACCCTACAGGGAAACATGAACGGATTGCCTCAGCTTGGCTATAATACCCCAATAGGAATGGAGATTCTTCATGTCCCATATCATGAGCAGGAAATAAGGAATGGACAAGGTAAATTTTATCTTGGATTTTGGAATATCTAAACAGAGTCACAGGATTAGATATGGTTTTGATTTTCCCTTAAAGGAGGAATTGACCAAGACTATGTGATTTGACCATTTCAAAGACTCCATAATATTATTTATTTAAATATATAATTTATGACCTTTGAATCAGTCTTAAACCCATTTAAATTTTTCCTTAAACTCAGTTTACATCAATGAAAGATTTCAAAAGGTCAAAACTGGAACAACTGGGAACACTAGTCATGACACACCGTTAGAAAACACATCACCAGCAAGGCACTCCCAAACAAGGTACCTCTAGATGAGGCACTGCTAGATGACGCACTACTGGATGAGGCATTGTCAAGACTAACCACATGAAACTATTAGGGAGTCACTATCCGGCCAGATACTTTTAGAGGAGAAACCACTAGACGAGGTACCATTGGATGAGCGACCACCAGCGATCCACTGCTAGGGTGAGACACCGTCGGGGTGACACCACCACGGTGACACCACCATGGTGACACCTCCAGGGTGACACCGCTAGGGTTACACCACTTGGGTGAGCTACCTTCAGGGTGAGACACTGCATGGGTGAAACATCCATGGTGACACCAGTAGAGTGACACTGGAAGGGTGATGCACTATTAGCATGAGATAGCTTTTTAAAACATGAAATAATTGGGAAATTTTAATATTATGGAGATAAGTCACCTTGACCATCTAGGACACCCCAAAACCATATTTTCTAAAAATTAATTGACTAGAGAGGTTTAGCCCATTACAGAAAATGTAAGTGAATTGTTAGGTAAGATGGAAATTGGTTTGGAAATTGTTTTTTATGCATTCTTCATGCTTCATAAAATTACAAAGTGGTTTTACGTTGATAAATTTAACTTCTATTTTGTTTTTAATCCAAATAATGTTTTCAAAGTGGGCATCCTTTAGTTGTTTAAAGGGTTTCAATTTATTTATTAGGTTAAATTTCTGAAAAATTATATTTCTTTTGGAATCGTGTTGGAATTCAAAATGGTTTAAAAAGGGATATCCAAATATATATGATAAAAATATAAGCCCAGTTGGAACTTTTGATGTGTTATTGATTTTTCCCATTTTGATCCCCCATTGTGTTATAGTTGACATTATTCTTACCCATGTGATGGATTCTTTATGATATGGTTCATAATGTACCTATGAATTGGGGATCATTTTTAGGGTGGTGAAAGAGGTGGGAAGTACATTTTTGTGTTGTTTTACCTGTGGGATTATTATTTTCATATGATGATGTTATTACTCATGGACCACCTCCAATATTATTTCATGATGATATTAAGGTTTCTATGTGAGAATTAGTGGGGCATTTCTTCGATATTTGGGGTTTCTCACTAGCTAGAATCCCATTATTTATATGTTACACCTGGATTTGGGGTTCATCAACAAGGAGACTTCATAGAGAGATTCAAGGGATAGATGTGTCACTGTATCCCTACTATAAGTTAGGTCTATATTATCATTCTTGTGTGGTTATGTTATTCCTCATAGTTTCACCTCATGATATGTATCATATGTTATTACTTTTGTTATATATATTGTGATATTTTATTTTTATTTCTTGTATGATCTTGTTTTAGGATTTAATCACCATATATTTATCCATGATTTTAGATCGTTATATTCCATCCACTTGTTCGAATTACTTGCATCCTTTTCATTTGGGTTTGTTTGGGGGGGAATTTTTCCTTGTTTCCCTTTGTATTGGGTGTGTTAAGGATTTTTAAGGGAAAAGGGTGATATTTTTCTCCAATGAAAAACTGGATTGGAAAAACTTTTGAAAATTTCAAACCACATGTGAGTTTAATTTCAAATTTGTTGTGTTTTTAAATAGAAATTGTTGGTGCATTTAAATTTCTTTATTTTTTGGCAAAACCATTGATTGATTCCTTTATGAAATTGGTTCTTGGAGAATGTGTATTTCAATGATTTTTTATTTCTATATTCTGTAAAGGAAAATGAAAACCTATTTTTTATATTATTTCAAAATTAATGATCTTGGTCTTTTTATAAAAAATGAATTGGACTCATAGAGGTATCCTACTTGCTTTGGATCAAACCCTATATACTCATCTTGGTGGGTTTATAGTATTTATGTCTCGTGAAGGTTCCTCCATGTTTTGTATTTCATTTTGGGTACGGTTCTATCTTCCCTTAGAGGCATGTGCTGTATGGATGATCGGGGTGACAAGAGAGTCACATAGAGTATGTGATCTGACCTTTAGTTTCAGGGAATTAGTTAGCTAGAGCTTTATATCATCTACTTCAATAATAATTTTTTATATTATATTAAAAATTTTATGTTTGATTAGTTATTAATTTATATGATATGGCTCATGGAATTAATTACATTTCATTATTGTTATACTTTCTTTGGATGTTTTTATTTGGTTACTTGAGTGTTAAACTATTCCTAATGGTGTTGTATGATACCATAAACAATTTTCATTATCCCAGGGGTCAGGGATTCTCTTAATGTATGCGACGAGATAGATCATAAGTTAGATGGATGGATGTCCTCACTTAATTCACTGAAATACCCTTATTTAAAGTCATAGGTTTCATTCCAAATGAGACATCTCAAAAAGTAACATATGGAATCTAAAATTTCAAATTATCATAAATTAATTATCTACATAACACTTCTATAACACAAGTATTGATTCTAGTAACATGAAATAAGTCGTAAAATTATCCTCTAACAAAATTATTAAAATTAAAATATTAATTATTGTTCCAATAATTTTATTCTTTCATAAACACGTCATTCACCAATGGTAGGTTTCTACTACAAATGTAGATAATGATATCTATTTTCACTACCAAATTTAATGAATAATATAATAATGATTTTCATATATAATTACAATAAAGAAATAAGTTTTATTCATGGTTAATATTATAGAATGAAAAAATAGGAAATGTTTTAGTAATATTATTGATAAACCATGATAGTCAATATAGTTTCCTAAAAAATTATTACCAAAAACACATATTGATTTGAAACTATTTTAGAGAATATATTGGACTACTAAAGTTGTATACTTTTATAATGATATAAATTAAATATAATAACACTAATAGGGTGTATGCAACCATTTTAAAAATATAATTATCCCTTACTAACACACCGAAGCATCTTTAGAACTTTGAATGAAACAATATTAAATGATTGACTTAAGAAACATTAATCTAATAAATGAATAACATTTTAAAGTAAAATAATTATAAAAAATTGAATAAAAATTAATATGTTTCAAGAATATGTAATTAACATATATAATTCATTCAATTAAGAGGTTCAAGTTCTTTGAAAATTGATCTATGAATTGAGGTAGGGAGACTCTTCCACTCCTTCCCATTCCCCTATGTTTTATTCTATGATATCACCTTTATCTCTCTCTTACATACTTTATAAATATTTTGGTTCATGGAAGAAATGGTTATACCCATAAAAAATTATTTTTTCCCTTAAAAAGAAATTCCCTAGAACAAAAAATTAAAACTCTATAAGATTCATAGAGATGATATTTTAACATATAATTTATAATTAATTTATGTAAACCAAAAATGGATTTCTTGGAATTTTATGTTTTTTATCAATTTTTTTGGACATTATATTAATATCATCATTTCATTGAAGGATATAAAGTTGAATATATTTAAATATATGCAAACATGATCCATGAGTCTTGAAATTTAATCATTTGAACTGTATTTGTTGGTATGAAAGATATAAATTTCTTAAGTTATTTATCTTTAATCATAATAATAATCCTTCCACTCTTAAAGGAATATATATTTTCTCTTAATATTGAGTAATAAGAGTATGATATATCTCTCTTTATTATTGAAAGAGTTCTTGAGAATTTATATAAATGTATTGAGAAAATTATATAAAGAATTATTTTTGTGAACATTTATCGATGTCTCAAAAAATGGTAAATTTAGGTTTATATATTTTTTGTTAGCAAATTAATAATTTCATAATCTCCATTATCTAATTGTAAACTCTAAATACACCCCATGTAAAATTTTATTACTATAATAATTATTGTTATTATTATTATTATATCAATTGGCTTGCACTAACTGATGGATATTAAATATCCTTTCTTAAATAAATAAATCAACGAATAATTGATATTAAATATAATATATCATTTCATTTGTAAAATTAACCAAGCATGTCAATCCTCATCAAAATTTTTTGGACCTTGATTAATAAATATTTATTTTAATAAATAAATATAATTTTATTATTGGTTTCACGAATAAATAAATATTATATCTACTAAATGGAAGTAAATTGTTATTTAACTTTCTCATAATAAATAAATAATTATATATTACATTTTTAATAAACATCAGATAAATAAGTGTAATTTATTCACATAACTCTTTGTGTCATTGAGAATAAATTTTTATTTAATATTCAACTCAAATATATGTATGTATATATATTCATTCAAATAACTGGTGACAAAATTTAATGTGATCGACCATACATGTATAATTATTAAACCATATGTTAGGAATATTCTTTATTCAAACTGTTAAATTTATATTGAATTTAACTGCACTTTTAGATATGCTTAGTTTTTGACGTTATATGACTCATTATTAGTGCCATTAGCTTAACTAGACTAATGTCCAAGATCAACATCCAGAAACCCATCATGAAACCCATAGATAAAGAAATTAATTATATAATGAAAAAACGTCCCACAAATTATCACTATGTAATATAATCCCTATGTCTCAATATCTCATCAACTACATTTCTTACTTTACGTATTCAACACATATTCTTGATTTACCATTACTAATCTTCTATAAATGAACACATAGATATATTACCATAGTCATGGATTTATTATACTATTTCATTTTAATCAATGTTCTAGAGAAATATTCTTCCCTTAAATTAAAGAGAAAAATATTTTTTTAATATTCATTATTTTTATTTCACTTATGATGCACCCTACATATCATACATATCCAGGAGTACATGTCACCATTTTTTTCATCAAGAATTCAAATTAACTAAATCATCTTATAAATTAAAAAAAATATCAAGTCTATTTACAAATACACACAGCCACGAATATGAAAATCCAATGACATGTAAAACATGTGGAATTCATGTTAGGGGGTATGTTCTCATAAACTCATCTCATGTAGATTACCAAGTATTAAATTTATGAGAATAAGTATCAATTTATTATGAGCCTCCTACAACTGATGGCCAAACATCATTTGTATCTCATTAAAAAGATTTCATCCAACTATAGAACAAATTTTTAAAAATATAGTCCTATCACTACAAGGTTATCATCATAACAGGAAACTATTATAAACTTATCATGTTATAGATAGTTAGATTAAATTATCAAATTTATTTTATGTATAATAATAATCTATAGGTTATATGATATTAATTAATATTAAATACCTTTAATATATTGATAATTGAATATATAAATTTAGTTAGATATATAGTGCCAAATCCAAAACATGATTCATCTATACTCCTTATACATCCCTCATTAATTCATTTTTTACTTTTTCCCTATATTTTCTGGGGATAATTATAGCGATATGTTTTCATATGAATCACTATAAATTTATTATCATGTTAAAAAAATTCATTCTAAAACCACTCTTGGATTCTTATAATACTGCTCCCTTTACCTCTATTCTTATTTTAATGGATTTTAATTTTTATTATATTTTTATCTTGACCTTTTGATAGCAAATATAATGTATTTTGTCCTTATTTTGGGTACCTAAAATTTTATTTTTCTGTATATGTATTATATATTTATTTTTTATGTAATTTTATTCGCATGGGTCTCTTTCATGTTTATATTAATTATGTTTCCATGTTTAAAATATATTCATGACATAATATGATGCAATGGGTATTACTATAATTATATTACCTAATAATCAATTTAAAAATTCTTATATTTTAGGAGATGTACTGTATGGTTCATTAGAAGTAATCCTAGATATTTATTTTATGATATCTTGGTATTGATCCTTGATTTTTATTTATGATGACATGTCTCATGTTTATTCCACATTCATATATTTTAAATTATTATTTTGTATCTATGATGACATTATCCTTATGTAATGTTACTTTTTATGTAATTATTTATGAACATCAACTTTTTTTATCTCAGGTTATAATTTTGAAACTTATATCTCATCCTCATGTATATTATCCCCTTATTAATATTTTTATCTCACCCATTCTTCTATGTATATCCCCAAGGTATCTCATTCCATTATAAGAGAATGAAGATATCTAGAATTTTATTATAGTGATAGAAATAAAATATAATAGATTTTTTTTAAAATGATGTATTATATAGTTAACATCCCAAATACACTAAACATATAGATTTATGGGTTTATCTTATAGATTTTATGAGAAAAAAAGTCATAATTTTATGGGTATAAAATTTGGGTCATTATGGTTAGTATCAAAGAATTATAAAGTTATTTTATTGATTAAGTTAGGGAAAATTATATGCAATACACTATTTAAACAATGAATCACTTTATTTATTTATTTTTAAAATCACAATACACTTTATATGAAGATAATTTAACTTGTATTTTTTTGGGTTATTATACCTGGGCAGAATGAACTTCCAATAACTAAAAAATTAGAACAACGGAAACTATTTTTTGAAAATACAATGTTCTGAAATTTCAATAGAGGTTAAAATCCATCTTTATTTATAAATCAGTAAATTGGTTCTCATTTATCTCATCTTTGGATGAATAAAAATATTTATTCCATTTGTAGTTGAAGAATATTTTGTTGATGCAGTTACAACTAACTCCATGTTTTATATAATTTGATTGTTAGAGTTTGATATAATGATTCATATAAATAATTTCATACCTTAAAACATAGAATTACATTAATGAAAATCATGATTATGAATTCTGAATGTTTTTTTAATTTTTAAACTTTTCTATTTCTTATTTTTTGGAGAAAATTTTATTAGTGTAAACTTTCTTCTTTCGGGTTATTTCTCTTAAGAGATACTGTTATAAGGTTTTCATTGTAAATTTCTGAGAAATTTACATCATAATTGTTATTATTATGATTCTACATGATCTTGTAATTATAAGGATAAGAATATAGAGAAATGTTGTATCATTCATATAGAGGGATTACATTCCTAGGATGTCAGATCTCAAGTACTTTTAGTGTTTGAAAGTGAGTTACTACCAACAAGTTTAGTTGGCGTATTCTGAGGATAGGAAGATTGACCTTCTGATAGTTACCAAATCTAGGATTCATTATGATATATTTAAATTAATAAATACCATATATCCATTTGAAAGATCCACCTTACACAATGGATTAAAATTTTGGTCATAATAAACTCCTTTAAAAGAAGTATTTAGTATGCTAACCAAGACATCACATTTTGTTTTTGAATTTTTTTTTGTTTACTATTTCATAATTATTAATTTAAATACCTTTTACATTATTTCCATTATTCTGGTTACATTTCGTATAGTTTATAATTCTATTAATCTGATATTTTATTAGATCCTTAATATGAAAAAGAAATCAATATAATACTTTTATTCAATGAAAATTATAATATTTTTAAAAAAATAAAATACCCCACACTCTGGTACATTATTTACCATCATACCCTGGAATAAAATTTGGTATCATAGAAGGTATTTACCTAGATTATATTTTTAATATAAATAATTTAATTTATTTATAATTTAAATTATTTTATAAAATTTTCAAATCATTTTTCTTATCATAACCATGTTGGTAGGGGAAAGAAATTTTGTGGTACTGGGAGTAAAAATTGGAACAATTGAGAAATAAAATCTGACCAGACCACTTATTTTTGTTGGAGATAATTATGATTATTTGTGGGATATTATGAAGTCCTATTACATTTATGTTAGATATAATAAATTTATCATGTTATAGGATACTGTGAAGTTCCAGAAAAGGATATTGTTCAATTATATCATGATTGAAAAACTGAATATCAGTTAGACCAAAAATATTGTATTAATTTATTATGTTTTGTAGATATGAACGTTAATGTCTGGATATCATCAAGAGAGATAGAAAATAGAATTTGGAATAAGTTTGATATTACACATTTTGGAACAAAAAAAGTATTAGAAACTCACATAGTTATTCTATAAGATGATTATCAAGCCTTTGAATTTATTTCCGAAAAAAAACCTAAACATATCAATTATTTAAAACTATATTAAAAAAATTTGAAATATCTTGGTGAAAATGTGTATTTATAAGATCTAATTAATGAAAATAGTTTACTGATATTATTCTTAAATAATGGTAGTCCAATAGGAAAACAATCTATGATACTGAAAATTTAACAATGTTAATCTTGGATGACTTGATTGGAACGTTAATGAAGTATGATAGTAGATTTAAAGGAGAAGCTGAAAAGGATAAAATGAAAAATGTAGTATCATTCTCTTCTACTTCAGATAACATTAATTTTGTTATCTTTAATACTTATTCATAATATCTATTTTCAAAGAGTAAATATATAAATTTTTATTAAAGAAATCTAGATGATAGTGAAGATTAAATTTCATTAATTACAAGTTATTTCAATAAAATAGAAATTTGAATTTTTGGAATGTCCATTAGAAATATAGGAAATATAGGAATGTAATGAATGAATCTTTTGAAATTATTTTCGATGATTGTAAGATGGATGTTCATTTCAGTCTTGATTGTCCTAAACTAAAGAAAAAAATAGAAATCCAAGAAAGTTATATAAAATAAATGGAAATAAAACCATGAAAGCATTAGATACAAGAGTGTGACTGAAAGCAATGTATCTTCATAAAGTTTATTAGAAGGTAGTGAAATAGAATTCAAAATTATTTTTTGATTTTATTCAAATTTTTTAAGGAATGAAAATTTATTCATGGAAACGGTGACTACAAAATCCATCAAAAGTTATGTCTAGATTCTAAATTCACCTATAATACACAATATACATATTCAACATCATCTAAAGATGAAAATGATAATCCATAAAATGAAAAAAAAAACAATTCATCAGAGGATGAAGAAACGTTAACAACTATAGCTGAAATAGATTGATATGTAACTCATGTGTATAGATAAAATAATAATCAGAAAATACCTATGAATTCATTGAATAAAAATGTATTAAATATGTTAAAAAAATTATGAAATTAACTTCCTAAATTTCAAAAAATTCAACTGAATTAAATTAAAAAACATATTCTATTGATATTTATTTAACTTGACAGAACTATTTTGATCAAAATTTGATTTTAAAACTTACATATAATGTTTATTTATTAAATAAAGTATTATATAACATTAATTTATGTAAATATGATTTTAATAAAATGTATAAAAATAAGACCCTTTATAACTTCAAATGAAATTAATTATAGTTATTATAAACCTTATTTTCAATCACATTATTCTATATGTAAAATGAACCTTTTGTACTAAATTTCAAAGATGTGGTAACTGGATTAATTATTTTACTTTAAAACATGATAAATATTTTGGATTCTACCAATCTATTATTTCTTAAGAACTAATTTTTGTACAACATAAAATAGTTGGTCAGATTTAGGTTCCTAAATATTTATTTTCAAACCAAACAGTACCCAAACATGTTTGTGTTCCAAAACCGTACTTTTATCTTTTTTAAGAAATGAAACTTAGTACCATTACTAGAAAAAATGGTATATGGATAGTGGTTATTTTCAAAATATGGGTTAAGAAAAGTCTAACTTCGATAATTTAAATAAATTGAACGGAGGATTGCTGAATTTTGGAGATAATTTGAATATTGAAATCATCATATTTGATGATGTTTAATTTCATTGAAAACATTTAATTTTGAATATGTGTTATGTTTTAGTACTTATGTGAAACATTAATAGTATATTCCAAATTTATGGTAATGGATATCTTATTAACATCTGCAATGATAAATTTATTTTTCAAAGTTAAAAAGGTAATTTTATTTCATCTTGCGATGGAAAAAAATATTTACACACAGGACTTAGAAGAGTTAAGCCATCAACATTTACCTTATTTAAGTAAAAATAAATTCTTATCATGGTTATAGCATATCAAATTAGGAAACTAAAACTTATTTACTTTTACTATGCTTTTTAGTAAATGACATGTTATATATCTACCGCAACTTTAGTTTCATTCAACCAAATCCTATTATCCTTGTAAATTTGTTAAGAAAAATAACTAGAGTTTTAAATATAAATTTAAATTATTGAACAAACAAAGTATTATATATTATATACATTGATTTATTTGGTCCTAGAAAAACAAGAGGTTTTAGTGGAAATCATTGTGCTTATTTCGTAGTTAATTATTACACTACATTAACATTTGACTATTTTCTTACTCAGAACTATGAATTTATTAATCATTTTAATGTATTTCATGGGTTAGATAAAAATAAGGATATACTATAATTGGTTACTATCTAGAGTAATCATGGTGGTGAGTTTATTAACTCTTAATTTGAAACATTATTCAGTAAAAATGTATTATTCATAATTTTCTACACCATGAACACCACAAAAAATGGAGCAGTTTAATAAAGAAATATATTTCTTAGGGAAATTAATCAAACTTTACTAAGTTAGTATACTATAGCTAGAAGTTTTTTGGATCAGGATGTGAGTAATTATTATCATACTATAAAGCTTGTTTTACTCAAAATATTTCTCAACAAACTCTTTATGAGTTGTGGATGGGAAAAAAATACATCATTACTTTTGGGTTTAAAGTATTTATCATGAATACCAAAGATCAGTATCAGAAATTTTATCCCAAAACACCAACTAATGAATTTTTATAAGATACTCTAAAAATAGTAAGTATTATATTGTTTTTAATAAAATCGCCATTTTTTTGAAACTGATCATGTAAAAATTGATTAATATGATCCTTTTGTTTTTGTAAAACCATCAGAACATTATAATTCTATTGATATTTTAAAAAATAATTATTTTAATTTCATGATGATTATTTAAAACTATTTATTTTAAATATCCCAAAATTAAGATCATAAAATATTTTATTTTTCGAAATCACTTTAGAAAAAAATGTACATTATTTATTGGAATATAAACATACAAATTTTCCAAAAAAATATTCAATATTAAGGGATTATCCTTGTTATTATATTATTAGAGATATACATCAATTAGTTTAAACTAAAAGTTCCCCAATAAATCATTGTGACCATCATGTATTCCTATCACAATTTGAACCCAAAATAGTAGATGATGATTTAGATAATGAATAATGGATAAACAGCATGAAAAAAGGGATCATTTAATTTTAAAAAAACATTGTTTATATCCTAATTGAATTACATATAGATCTAATAGTGTTTAAATTAGAATGGGTTTTTATAAAAAAAGTCATGAAAATTTAATTTTTATGAGATTTAATACAGGATTGTTACTAAATTCTATGATCAGGAAGAAGGTGTAGACTATGGTGAAGATTTTACACTTTTATCTTGATTATAACATATCTTGATCTTATTATGTGTTGTAAATAATATTCATTTTACATTATTTAAAATGGATGAGAGAAAATATTTACTTAATGATTATATTCAATAATAATTTTATGTTAAAAAACAACATATTTTTGAAGATATTATGTCTCCATACAACGTATTTAAACATACTAAATATCACTATGTACTTAAACTAGCCTAAAGATATTTGTATAGTAGACTTTCAGGATATTTACATAGAAATAATATTATTAAAAGTATTGTTTATCGAACCCTTTTCACATATAAAATTTTCAAAAACACCATTTTTGTTAAAATATATATTTACAACATTATTTTTAATTGAAACCAAAAATTTCCATTGGATAATTTTTCTGAACATCTAAAAACTGTGTCTCAAATGAAAAATTTAGGAGAAGGTAATTTTTCTGTGGTTTTCATATTTTTCAAAAAATTAAAGGAAATATTTAAAGTTAACATAAATATATTAAAGATTTATTCAAATGTTGTGTTTTTAATAATTCATCAACCATAATTATTCTGATAAAAACATCTATCAAACATTATCATGATGAAACTAGTAAATCAGTATATCAATATTTTTATAGAAGTATAATCATAAGTTTAATAAATATTACTAAAAGTAGACTAGAAATTTGGATTTAAATATGATTATGTTATAGATTCAAAACTAATACAAAACAATCTCATTTGAAAGTGGTAAAACTCATTTTTACATACCTTAAACATACTTCATAACTTAGATTGTTTTATTATTCTGAATTTTATTTTTTTCTAAAAAGGTACTTAGATACTGATTTTGGAGGTTTTGTTTCAATAGAAAATATAATTTTGGAATATTTCATTTATTAGTTGAAGCTTTAGATTTATGGTCTTATAGCAAAAACTAGTTTTTAGCACTTTTCACTAATGATGAAAAATATTTAGTATTCTGAAGTTATTGTGTTCAATTGTTGTGGATTCAATAAATAATAATTATTTATTTTTGAGTTTTACTAGAACTCTACTTATTTTATACAATACTAGTTATATTTCCTTATATAAAAACAAAGAAAATCACTCGTGGTAAAAGAACATGGATGTAATACATAACTTCCTTAGAGATCACACATAAAAATGAGATAATGTTCTTATCTTTATCATAATGGAAAAGCATCTTGAATATATTTTTAAAAAACCACATATTTCTAATATATTTGAATTTATTAAATAGAATTTGGGAATTATTGACCATAAATGATATCTAATATTCTTGTTGTTTTATAAGGACCCATCCTTATTACATTACATAATCATGAATTTTGGTCAGGAACTCACATCCTTTCACATTGAGTATCTTTTATAGTTTAGAGTTTTAGAGAATTTTTATACAATACTTACATAAATTCCACATTTATACTGATTAGATCTGACAAAAACAGTATCCATTTCTTCCAAAATATAAAACTCTTCAAAATAAAACATGTTTTCTTTGAGAAATATTCATAACATTTAACATGGATTCCTTATTTGTATTATACATCCTTATAACATGTGAAATCATTTAAAAATGTGGTATGAGCACAAAAATATCAGAAAGTGATATAAAAATAAGGAAAAAAACATTATTCTATGAATACTTTTTAACTTATGAAATCATTTTCAAAAAGACATACTTGTCACCCATATATACTTACTTTGTGAAACATGATATTTCCATGAGATTTACAAAAAACATAAAGAATATAAATATACATATAAAGGTATAGTGGGGAATTATTTACATAATCTTTTAACCCTATCAACAACTGTATTATTTTTAACCCTCACGGCTACCTTACAATGTAACCCTCACAAAAACCTTATTGTGTAACCATCGTAGTTACACTTGGAGTAACCATGTAGCCAACCCCAAAATTTAACATAACCTATGAATTGGAAGGATATATAGGTCCCAACCTTCATCATAAATAGTTCTCAAGAACCATATCATAATATTACAACATTAATAATTTTCTAAAAACATTTCTTTTTAATTTTGTAAAAGAGAATTTTAAAAGAGGATTTTAAAATAAATCCCCTTATAAATATCATATAATTGAAGTGAGAGTTAATATATTGGAGGGATTATGTATATAAACAATAAATAAACCTAATTAAACATCATGTAAAGAAAATTCATCAGACAAACAATTTTAATACCACATAAATAATGATGTAGAAGGATAACCCAAAGAATATAAATCAGGTTAAGAATTCCCTTACCTCTGGTTCGTCTTACATCAAACATGTTTAAACCTACTATATAATGGTTAAAATAGTGTATTAATATCTTAAATAATCATTTATATGCTTTAACACCTTATATGATCTTCTCATAACATCATTTCACCCATTAATTATTAGTATTTTGTTTCTTGCATTGTTTCGGGTGCATTCATTACATGATTTCCATGACCGTTTTGTATTTGATTTTCATGTTGTATGGAAATGAAATTCCAGAATGGGAATTAAATGTTATTAATTTTTTCCATAATATTAAATTATACCTTAAATCATTTTGGTTATATGTTATGAGGATTAATCATTAGATAAATCTTTAGTGATATTAGTTTAGATCATTTTTGTGGTTCTTTGATAATCACGAACTTGTTTCATCATATACCATTAATGTTATGCATCTACGTTAATTAAAAAACATAATAGAGTTCATATCATACACTTTAAAATCTCATTCAACCATTAAAATGGTTTTTTAATTATCTTTTAAGTATTTAATGGAAACTGAAAATACATCATCCATGAATTTTGGTAAATCCGAACATTGCGGACGGTGTTCTTATTTTTAGAATTGGAGGGGGAGGAGAAGAATTAAATTGATAAATATTTCCATAAACATGGTAACATAAATAATATACAATATTCTGGTTCTTTCATTCCTCTTGGATAATGGTTGGATAAGATAGTATAGTAAAAGAAAATAATTGAAAATAAAAGAAGTTTTTTACCTCTTGATATCTTCTCCTTCAGATCCAACATAAAGACTTCATTTTTGGCCTTTTGGTGAGACCAGAAGTTCTTAGAAGTGGGGAAAATCCTTGGGAATAGTATTTGGTAGAACATAGACAAGGCTCAGGGCTTGATTGGTGTGAGAGGAAGATGGGGTGAGTGTGGTATTTATAGTGGAGGAGAGGAGGGAATTTACATTATTTTAATCATTAGTTTAAAAGTTTTTCTAAAGACTAAGAATATTCATGATTCATGGGACTCAAAAATGTAATATATGCATGTTAGTTCTAACCAAGGGCCATTTACATCATCCATGACTCAACTAGGATGTAGAAATTCATTTATTTAGCATATTTTTTAAATTACCGTATTTCACTATTCACCAAAAATTCATGTTTTCAGAAAAATACCAAATATTCACCCTAACCATTTTTCAATGTGTAAAATTAAAAATTGGACACCATTTTTTGAAAATAATTTTTGAAATATGATTAATTTAATTTTTAAATAAAATCATATTTTATTTAAAAAATAATAATTTGAAAACAATAACAAATTTTATATCACTTTGAAAAATTAATTAGGATCCCCTTATTTTATAACCTTAAGGAAAAAAAGTAATAATATTTACTATTAATAAGGGTCATATTACTATTCATTTTACTATTCATAAGGGTATTTTACTATTCACTAAAAAACAAGTTGGTTCTATTAGACTTCAAATAACTTATAGATCACAATTGTAGATGACTATTTTTCAAAATTCAAATCATAGAAATGGAAAAACTATGTTTAACGGCTAGTTTATAACTATTTCCTTAAAACAAGTTACATTATGAAGAGACACAGTGTTTTATATATTTCATTAAATTTATTTGTAAAACCTTGAGGTGTTACATTCTCCCCACCTTTTGGAAATTTCATCCTCGCAATTTTTTATTTACTTATTAAATGAGTGAGGGTAGCATTCCCTCGTATCATTTTTAGATTATCAAGTGTCTTTTTAACCTTGTGTTTTCTCCACAAAACCTTTACCTAGTTGATTACAATATTTTGAAATATATTCTCTCTATGATCAAGAATCTGAATAGGTTTCTCTTCATAATAAAGGTTCTCTTCCAGTTGAACTACTTCTAGGCTCAAGACATGAGATGAATCTGGCACATACTTTCTCCAAATTGAAACATGAGAAACATTGTGTACCTAATATAAACATGGAATCAAAGCTACTAAGTAAGAGACTCTCCAACATTATCCCAGATTTTATAAGATCCAATGAACCGGGGACTTAGCTTTCCTTTCTTACCAAAATGAATTACACTTTTCTATGGTGAGATTCTAAGAAAAACATGATCACCTACCTCATAAGAAAACTCTTTCCTTTAATTGTCTGAAAATCTTTTCTATATACTTTGAGTTTTCCTCATGTGTTTCTGGATATTCTTCACTTTCTCATCCACTTCCTCTATAAATTATGGTCTCATCAACATACTTTTCCAAAATTTTATCCAAAAAATATGGAGTTCGACACCGATTCCAATACATTGCATCTAAAGGTGCCATTTGTATAATCGAATGAAAACTGTTATTATAAACAAATAAACTAAAGACAGATATTGATCCCAACTTCCCTGGTAGTCCATTGAACAAACTCGAAGCATATCTTCCTAACTTTGAATCATTCATTCTGACTGCCCATCTGATTGAGGATGAAATGTTATACGCAAATTTAACTCTTTGACCAAAAAATTATGAAGGCCCTTCCAAAATTTAAAAGTGAAATTGGGATCCCAGTAAGATACAATGGAAAGATGTACTTCATGTAACCTGAAAATATCTTTGAGGTACAGTCGCAAAAGTTGATCCAAAGGATGTGTATCTCTAATAGGAATGAAATATGCAGATTTAGTCAATCGTTCAACAATAAACCGGGTTTCATTGTTACCTCAAGAAGTCTTTGGTAGTTCCACAATGAAGTCCATAGATATATTTTCCCATTTCCACTCTAGAATAGGTAAAGGTGGAAGCATACCATTCGGTAACTGCCACTCTTCTTTAAAATGTTTACATTTATAACATTTTTTAGTTATTTATGAAATATCTTTATGCATTCCATCCCACCAATAATACTCTCGAAGGTCTTAATACATCTTTGTGCTTCCCGGATGAACTGAAAAAAGAGAACTATGAGCTTCACATAACAACTCTTTTTCTAGATGAGAATCAAAAGGAACACAAAACCTTTTTCCAAATCTCAATACACAATATTTATCAATGTTATATTCTGGAAACTTACCCACTTTAACCTCTACCTTTTTCTAAGGCTCCTTGTCTGACTGTTGTGCTTGATTAATTCAGTTTGACAAAGATAACTAAACCGAAACCTCAAATAGAACAGATGTATCTTCTATAGAAACAACTTCTAAACCAAAATTCATCAAATCATTAATCAAGGGGTCATGTTCCAAATGTAACATGGTTAATGATGTGTGATGTTTTTGACTCAATGAATCTTACACTTTGTTTTCTTTTTTCATATGGTAACTGATCATGAAATCATAATCCCTTATTAGTTCAAGACATCTTCAATGCCTCATTTTTAATTCCTTCTGAGAGAATTTATACTTCAGCCTTTTATGGTCAGTATATATTTCACATTTCGCTCTAAGTAAATGATGCCACCAAATTTTCAAAGAAAAAAACCACATATTCTAATTCCAAATCATGTTTAGGATAATTTAACTCATGAGGTTTTAGTTATCTTGAATCATAACCAATTACCTTATTCTTCTTAATCAGAACACAACCAATTCTCTTAAATGAAGATTCATTATAGGTGAAAATATCACCATTTCTGGAAGGTAGATCCAAAACTAGAGAATTCTCCAATATCATCTTCAGTTCTAGAAAAGAAACATTACATTATTCTATCAAATATAATTTAACCCATTTTCATTTTAACTTATCTAGAAGGCTAGATTACTGTGAAATTTTTTTAACAAACATTCAGTTATAACCAACTAATCAAAGAAAAATATGAATCATTGTAATGTTTTTAGGTATTTTCCATTCATCAACAACTTTTTTTGGCAGGATCAAATATTATTTCGTCATTATTTATAATATTCTCAATAAAATAAATCTATTCCAACCAAAATTCCCACTTTCTAAATTTCCCATACATTTTCATTTCTTTTAAGGTTTTCAAAATAACCCTTGGATGATTTTCATGCTCCTATTTACTTTTACAATATACCAGAATGTCATCAATAAATACAACCACAAAATTATCCAAGAACTCATGAAATATTCTATTCATAACATCAATGAATATAGAAGGTTTATTAGTTAACCCAAATAGCATAAAAACAAATTCATAATTCCCGTATATAGTACGGAATGCAATCATGGTAATGACTTATTTCATTACTTTCAACTGATGGTACCCCGACCTTAGGTCATCCTTTGAAAAATATTGTGCTGCTGGATCTAGTCAAACAATTCATCAATATAAGGCAAATGATACTTTTTTTAGTAGTGATGATATTCATGGCTCTATAATCAATGCAAAGTCTCATGGAACCATCTTTCTTTTTAACAAAAATATGGAACACCCCATGGTGAAGTGCTTGGATGAATGATGCCTTTATCAAGAAACTCATGAAAATGATTTTCCAATTCCATAAGATCTAGTTTATCCATTTGACAAGGGGTTTTAAAATTGTCTTTGTAACACCCCAATATTCCACGGTTTGTTCCCCTTTGAATAATAAAGTATCTTGCGTTGTATGCAACTTGGAGTTATAACACACCACAACCAATAAAAGTAGCCGTTAGGACTTGTAATACCCACTTTTTGAAATTTTATAAATTTCATTTTTCAAAATGGACTTTATTTTTGGATTTGGAATATGAAAATTATCTTAGGGTGATTTTTTGTATTTTTCTGAAAACATTCAATTTTTGATGATTAGTGAAATACACTACGTTATTGTTTAAAACTGAATTTTTTTTTAAGTAAATAGTTATTTTATTTTAATTTATATTAGGTAAAAATAGATACATAATAAATATATATTTTCAATTTAATTTATTGGAGTCATTTTATAATAATTTTAGATATGTAGAATTTTATTGAACTTTTTACCGTCTTTTACCAACCTTCTAAGAGCATTTGAAAATTTGCGTAAAATGTAATTTTACCATTTATGTTAGTTGAATTTAAAAAATCTGAATGAAATGGTTAATATTAGTAAATAAAATGTGGTTCAACAGGATGAAAATAATTGTTGGTGAATAGTAACTTTTGACTTTTATTTACCACGGTTAAAAGTAAATAGGGTAATTAAGGGTAAAAATGATATTATAATTACCCAAACACATGTCCTAATTCTATGGGATAAGTTTAATTAGACCAAAAACAACCTTAGTAATAAACTATGACCCCCTTTTTTCCACGTGGATTAGATTAGAACATTTATTATTATTTTATTTAAAGAAGAGTTAAAAGAGTTAAATTCAAAGTTTAATAACTAAAACATTTTTAATATAGGGTTACACACAATATAAATTCGACTATAAATATTCATTAGAATGATAAAAATATTTACTACATAATGGTATTTTATTTATAATTTTTAGGCATTAAATAATTTAATTTATTTATGACCCAATGATGATGTAGTAATTACCTTATTAATGAAATATTAAAATAATCGAAATTATAAATATCCAAATAAATGTAAATTGAGACTTATGATTAATTAAACTAATTTTAAATGTTAATATTACATTTTAGGGTTGATTAAATAGTTTTTTTTTCGAATTAATCATGTTGTTATGATTTTCACAAAAACCAAATACTAAATAGTGTCAAAATTGACATATTTTATTTTTTAAAACAAATACTATATTATTAATTGATATAATCTTCCTAAAAATATGAGGTTCGACCAAAAGGCATATAAAAGGTTATATATATTAATAATTAACCACTTGAGGTTTTATTGGCTTGCTATAGTATGTTTATTAACCATATAATATAAAAATACAAAGAGACATGGTCAATGTCAAACTATTTAACTAAGAGTTAAATCTATTAGATAAGGTTAGTAAGGTGACATAAACCTTTCTAAAACCTATTTGTTGAGATTTTTTCGACTCATCCCCACCTTAGCCTCTAAATAAATAATTTTGGAGACATTATAAACTGAAAATGATTTTATTATAAAATAATATTTCAAGCTTTTCCTAAAGTGACTCTCACCTCTCTTATAAAAGGGTACATCCCCTTCTCTTTAATTCATAACTCCAAAGTCATTTGGTTTGGCCAACCCCTGCCCAAATTTCCTTCCAAATTCCGTCACATAAACCTATAGTGCTTACTTTGATCAGAAATTCAACCTATGGATCCCTTTTGATAAACTCAAAAGGAAACACCCGAAGAAGAGGTAATAATTTCACCACTCACTTTCTAGTTCTTTTCTTCTTCCACTTCCTCTCTCTTTGTTCTTCCATACCAATATAATAACTCCAATACCTCTAGAATAATATGATGTTATTATAAATATGGTACAACCATCATAATTATTCTATACATCCTATAAATGAAAAATTCACCATACGTACATACGTACAGCTTACCGTCTCCACGTCGTGGTGTGGTTTGTTATTCAAACACTTCATTATTTGGATGTGTATAATAATGTTTATAACTGATGTAAATAATAAATATAACATTTTAATGATTCTGTATATATGATATACCATCCAATTACATAGGATTTCACCATCAATATAATGATATTGTCGTTCGTGCGTACGTACAGATTACTGTCTCCATGAACGCGATGCGATTCATTCCCCATCGTAATAATTCAAGAATAATTTTCATTTTATGATTAAAAATAAGGTTTATGAACATAATATAATTTTTTATATGAATAAAATATATCCTATCCATAACATACATGTCTTATGTATCCAAGCATAAAAATGAAAATCAATCAATTAACACCCGAAACTATGATACTACTAAAATATTATTAACAAATAAATATTAGAGGATCATATATGATATCATATTTTTTTATATAGTTCTTGTGTAATTTAATAACAATGTTTTAACTATTATACTTGAGTTTAACATACGATCGACTAAGGAAAAGTACAAGGTAAGGGTTAATTCTACAATCACTTTACTTATCCGAGGTTTTTTTACGTGAGTATCTACTGGGACCTCTTTATCGTCCACATCCATGTTTTATAAAAATATTTTCAAAAGGATTATTTTCACGTTTTATGGAAGGTAATATTTAACTATATCATCATTTTAAATGGTTTAAATATTTATTCTTCTAAATCATTTTCATTAATGTCCATGTTTTCAAAAATGTTTTTAAGGATTTATTTATTTGGACATGAATGTTTTTAAAATGTTAATTTATTTGAAATGTTACAAAGTGGTATGGGGCACTTTTATTCAAAAATTTCTTTAAATGTATTCCTTTCTAAATTATTTTACATTTAAATATTTTCATGAAGAAGGGTTATTTCTCTCAAAAAGTTTTACAAATCATTTTCATCTATGTCAACATCCTTCGATGGATTTTAAACTTGTTTAAAGTTGATTTATTACGATAAAAATATTTCATATTGTATTGAAGATTTTGTGATATGTTTGACTATGGATGCATTATTTTTATACAATTAATGGTTTATGTATAAAGTATTGAAATTTTGTATGCTAGTTTATATACGAATGATTATGTTGTGTTTAAACCTTTTCATATGAGAATTGCATTGGACTTAGTGAGTGACGGGTGGATCCCACTATAGCTATTCAATGCATCGGTAGGTAGCATTAGAAAAACATGTGTCTTGTCACAAGGACTTGACAAAATATTATTTTTAGTCTTGCCATGAGGCCTTAACTATGTGGTTATGAAGTATGGAATTAGGCATTCCATCACTATGAATGTTTCTCTTGATATTGCATTTGATTATTCGACTAGTAGAATATCCATGTAAATAAGTAAATGGTGTTATTTTATTTATTTTTTCTATATTATGCTGAATTTTATGTTTAAAATTATTCTTATACATTTCCTTAAATGTTTATACTTATTTATAAAAGTTTCTTCTATATTGTTATCCTTACTAAGCATCTGAGCTCACCCATTTCTATGTTTTATTTTTTCCAGAATGTGAATAAGTATTTTATGGTTGAACAACAGGGATTGGATGAGGATATAAGTGTGTTCAAAAGGTGAAAAATGTTGTTGATGTTTTTATTTCATGATGTAATGTAAAACTTATGAATGTATCTAGTAATTCCAAGGCTACTAAACTGATCAATCTTTCGAGACAGGATTCATTGCATCATGCCAATGTTACATAATAATGAAATTACTCTAGGTAACTGGGTTGGGGAATTACAGTTGGTATCAATGGAAGTTTAGTACAATCCTTGGAATCTAGATTTAGAAAAACTATGATTATAGAATATTAACATAAGATATACTTTTTGGATTAGTATAGAAGAAATTCCTAAAATTTTGGTAATGTAGATATTTTTTGAGTTTTCTATGAAATACATCCCTGCCCGGATACGAGCAAGTAGAGGCGGCTCTAGCACAGATATACCTAAGGGTAAAACCCAAAAACACTGCTTTGAGCTATACTCAAATAGTAATTGGTCCACAACAACGGGTCTTGTTGCACTCTTGGTTACGACACTCCCAGGGGATATGCTTAGGATAATTCTCATTTTCTTTACAAACCATTATGAAGGGTTTATGTGTATATGATTCCTCAAAGAAAACATTTTTATGATTGTTGATTATATCCATAAACTTTTAAATTTATGTTAACTATTTTACAAGTTTGTAATTATGTATTGTGATTCATAAACTAATCTAGTGTATGCCATTGTTTAGAAATAACACCTAGTGGATGGAATTTAAACCATATCAACTCGTGTAATCCATGTAAGGATTTTTCCTCCTACTCAAGATAATTATAGTGGATCTAGTGATGAAAATGGTGTTGATTGTCTTATCACCATATTGGGAGAACTCACTCATGTTATGGAAAATAAACTTACTCATATGAAGAACCCTAATTCACAAAGTGGAGGATCAATGTTAGACCAATCCATGAGGCGGCAACCACGAATGTTCAATGGGAGTACAGATCCATTAGTATCTGAGAAATGGATAAGTTCCTTAGAGAAAATATTTCATTCTTTGGGGATTTAAAAAAGGGAAAAAGTTTCATTGGAATTTTATTGCCTCATGGGAGATGCATATCAATGGTGGTCATTAATCCAAAACAAAAAGGAAGATAAAGAAGTATCTCACATGGAACAGAGAGATATTTTCATAGAAAAATACTTTCCTCATGACCATCGAGCGGACATGGAAAGGAAATTTCTGAGTCTGAGGAAAAAGGAGGATGATAATGTCGCAAGGTATGAGGCTAACTTCACAAGGTTTGTAAGGAATTCAGCAGATTATATACATAACCCAAGGAGTAATATTGATTGATTCTTTGATGGTTTAAAATAATTTCTCTGTCGAGCATTAGTCTCGCAATCCTTCACATCATATGAATATATTGTCTCGTGTGCTATCAATATAGAAAATTATTTCTCTAAGTCTTACGACTTTAAAGAAAAGCAAGAGAAAAATAGATCTGCTTAACACTCTGAAAATGGATATAAGGGAAAGAATGAAAAAGTTGAATATCCATCCTGCAGTAAATGAGGGACTAAACACCCTAGTACTTTCCTCAAGGGAATGGGATTCTATTACAAGTGTGTTGAAAAAGTACACCATGCTCGTGATTGCAAGGGGAATAAAGAGGTTGTCAATGTTGAATGCTACAATTGTAGAGAAAAGGGGAATTATGAAAGTGAATGTCCTAAGAGCCAAGGGAACTTACCTCAGAAAAGGCTATGGGAGCAAGGACAGGCATATGCAATCACTACTGCTCAGGTTAAAGCTCATAAAGACGTGGTGGAAGGTAATTTAAGGGTTTCCTCAAGTTTAGCCAATGATTTATTTGATTATGGATCATCGCATTGTTTCATATATTCCCAATTTGCTAATAAAATTTAATTTTTTCAATTTCACTTAATAAGGGATTTGTCACTCAAAACACCTAAGGGAAGTATCATCACAATAAGGTTTTGTGAATCAGTTCCCATTAGGGCATATAAATGTTCATTGTCTATTGATATCATTGTCATGCCCATGATTTAATTTGATATAATCCTCAGAATAGATTGGGTTTCGTACCATGATGCGAAAATTTATTGTAAGAAGAAGAAGGTTACAATTTTCAATGATTATAAGGAGTACCCTATCTTTAGAGCAGAAACATCACCACCTGATTCTTATCTAGATCCACCCCCAGTAGCTCTATTAAATTCAATTATTGGGGAAGATGATAATGAAATAACTATGAGTGGGGAAAATAATGTTTGAATAGAGGATGTACCTATTGTTCAAGAATATGTTGATGTGTTTCCATAGGATTTACCTGAAAATCCTCCAGAACGAGAATTTGAGTTTTCCATTGATTTAATTCCTAGTTCAAGTCCCATATCTAAGACCCCTTATTGAATGGACACTTTAGAATTAGTGGAACTAAAGAAACAACTATTGGAATTGAGTAATAAGGGATTTATTCTCTCTAGTGTTTCTCTATGGGGAGCCCCTATCATTTTTGTTAAAAAGAAAGATGGATCAATGAGATTGTGATATTTCCATTGATATAAACTATTGTAGAAGGATATAAATATTACATATTGGTGAAAATGGATGTGGATGATAAAATACACCCCATTAAATACCAAAGTATAAACAATCTCTGATAAAATGAGACTGTGATATTTCCATTACCTTAGGTCCGATATGCTTTGTACATGTCCGAACCTCCTGTATAATAATTTAAATAATGTTATTGACTTATTACAGAATCATAATTATTTTCATGATATCATATATGGTCATATTCTTAGCTTCTTAGTAGTAATATTTCATTGCTACTTGTTATTCGGGTGTTTATAACTTTTTGTTCTTATGCGTGTTTTGTTGAATAAATTATTATTCATCTCTTTAGATTATAGATACCTCATTACCAGAATGTTATTAGTGTAATATATATCATATTAATTCATTTAATTCATTTATATAATCATTATGAAATGAAGATCATGTAGAACGAGTCGCATCACATCGTGGAGACGGTATTCCGTACGTACGCACGAGTGATGATATCGTTCTTATGATAGTGGAATTGTATTGGAGTGTATTTATACTATTTCAGAATCAGTATCACTTTGTAATAGTCATATATAGTCATTATTTACACCATTATACCCATCCAAGTATGGTGGTGGTGGAAAATAGATTGCACCACGGCATGGAGACGGTATTCCGTACGTACGCACGCGCGGTGATTTCTTTTTCCGTAGGATTGATAGATGGTGAAATAGGGTTTTTTCATAATTATAATAACATATCAGTATATGAGTGATACTGTTGTTATTACTTCATAATGAAACAACTAAAGAAGAATAAGTGGAAGAATAAATAAAGATGAAAGAATCGGTAACGGAAATTACCTCTTCTTTGAAGCGTCTTTTTGAGACCTCCTCTTAGGGCACTAAAATTGGTCTTTGAGGAAGACAAGAACCTCTAGAATGTTTCTAGGGAAGTGTAGAGGAGAAATTTTCAGGGTTTGGCCGAGCTTAAAGGCTCAAAGTGGTGTGAGGAAGAGGGGGAAGAGGTGCCCTTTTATAAGGGAGGAGAGGGGCACCTTAGGAAAATCTCAAAATATTATTTTATATTAAGGTAAAATTAGGTTTATAATGGTTTCAAAGGGTATTATTTCGAATATAAAGTGGGTATGAGTCAAAATACGCTCATCCAATAGGATTTAGACAAGTTTAGGTTATTATTTTAACCTTATCAATTAGATTTAACTCTAAGTTAAATAATTTAACTTTTACCGTGTCTTTTTGTTTTCTTACACTATATGGTTAATAAACTTACTATAACAAGTCAAACTAACCCCAAGTTTTTTATTATTAATATATATATCCTTATATAAGTCATTTGGACGAACCATAGATTTTTAGGAATTAAATGACAATTAATAATATAATATTTTTTTAAAAAACTAATTTATGTCAATTTTGACACTATTTGGTACATGATTTTTATGAAATTCATAACAGAATTATAAGTTAGAACCAAGTTACTTATATCAACAATAACATTTCATATTAACCTAGAATATTAATGTAAGTCATAAAAAGTCTCAAATTACATTTATTTGGGCATTTATAACATCAATTATGTCAATATTTCATTAATAAGTCAATTACTGCATCATCTTTGTGTCATAATAAATGATAATTATTTAATCCCTAAAAATTCTAAATAAATTCCTATGATGTAGATAATTGTATTATATTTCTGGAGACTATTCATGGTCGAAGTTTCATGAATTTTGTCACTAATTTAAAATTATTATACTTATAAGATTTAAGAAAGTGACATGTTGTCACATTCTTTGGTTTTAATAAAAATTAAATTATTTTCATGGAACAAAGTCCATAAAATGAATCTAATCCGACCCTTAGGTTATATGGGTCTTCTTTTATCCATCCAATAGGATTTTTCCAAGTGTTAGGGTAATTTTATAATCTTATATTTACCCTTAATTACCCGATTTACCTTTAACTATAGTAGATAAAATTTACCATAGTTACTATTTACAATGCCCAAAAATAAAAAGTAGCTTATTAACATAATTTGGACCCACTGATTACAAATATGGAATCCATTTTTCCAAATTCAATACACAAAAGATGCAGAAACTAAATCAAAATTAATCCCGTTGTCAAAATAAAATGGGTTTTTCTTTAAAACATTGCAAAAGATTGAATTGATTTACCCTACGAATTCAAGGTAAAATCAATGCTAATGACATACATTATATTAAATGGTAAAAATATATTCTATTTATACTTTAAAACCATTCAATATTATAACTAAACCATATAAGATATTACGATGAAAAAAGTTGTTTTTAATTAAAATATAGCGTGTTTATACTATTCATTAAAATATGAAAGTTATCGGAAAAATATCAAAACTTTATCTAATGTAAATTTTTATATCCTGATTCAAAATAATAATTCTATTTTGTCAAATTGAACATATAAACATGTCAACAACTATATTTAAAGTGGGTGCGCCATCAAAAGGCGGCAAAACTGCATTTTTTAAAAATACTTATTTTACCCGAAAAATTTATTTTGTTCTTGTACCATGTTCTAGAAAATGTGTAAGATGAATAATAATGTTATAAAATTAAAAATTTAGTTAATACAACTCATAACGGATAGTTCATGACAATATTATAATAATATATCGTTGTTTATTAAAACCCGGTATTGCGTACAACACACACTATCGTGGAAGGTCGCGATTGCGTGTAATGCAAGCCAAGTAAGGGTTGCGTGTTGTGAAAGAATCCTTCGTTGTTTCGTATTACATAATACAACCATATTTCATTTATACATTGAATATATATATATATATATACTCAATGTTGCGTAAAATAACTATTATCAAAATTGTGTGTAACACGATCCAAGAATAGTGTTGCGTATACTGCAAGCTAATACGGTGTTGCGTATAGCGCAAGGTAATCTTGGGGTAGAATACAGCACAAGACATTAATTAAATGAATATTTTTCATAAAATCATGGGGCGTTACATTCTACCCCCCTTAAAATGAATTTCTCCCTCGAAATTCATCGGGGTTATAAATGGGTTACTACTCGAAAGTTTGTTTAATAGAAACCCACATCGTAAAAAAGAATACCAAAACATGGCTTTAAAAACTAAAGTATGAAGTGTAACGATTACCCAAATTAACTCGTCATTGGGTTTCCACGTAGGAGAACCTAGGTGAAAATATGGATATGGAAGAAAAATCTAACCATCAGGTTCTGATGGAGAGTGGTAGAGAACATGGCTATGAAAAATCCAACAATCGCAAAGCCATAAATTTGTGATTATCTAAGGTACCATATGATTCATCGGATATAAGGGCAGTAGGACAACATTTTTGGTTTTTAAATATCATTTCCCTAAATTTGATGAAATTGGAATTAGAATAAATACTTTCGAGATTTCGGTATAGTCTCACCGTTTGTCATTATTTGGACAATTTCCACTTCATCTCTTAATGAAATGAAGTTGAATTTGTCATTCGTGGTGTGTTAGAAAATCATGTGATAGAATGATGGGTCATTCCATCTGTCTCAAACAAAAGTTTAGAAAAGTTATCAAAAAATACATAAGTCCATCTATAGTGAGATTAATCATATATAGTTCCTAAAATGGACTTATACTTCATATATCATACTGCTTAATATAATAAAACTACTTTCTACAAAACAGGGACTTCGTGTACGCCAGTGGTAGGCGATAAAGGCCAGTCACACTTCGGTTGTGGGTTCGATTCCCATGGCCTTGTCCGACGCGATGGGTTGTCGCCCGTCCTGCAGGTTGTCCTTTTTCTAAAACTACATTACTATAACATCACATCAATAATATCTAAAAAACTTCTATCCTTAAACAATACTAACTTATGTCCAACATAATCCATTCCAATCTTTAGGATTATCCATAATACTGCAGTCCACTCTCATAATATAGTGAAAATGATTACCAGAGATTTAATACCATCGTTGGTCCCCATATATCATAAGATATGTCTTGTTGGTCACATTCCAAACATTCAAAATCCTTAAGCATGTATTCTCTTGAATACCCATTGAACCTTAGTGAAAACATGAATGCAGTTAAAAGTTAACACATTCCACATACCAAAATCCTCAAAATTCTATATACTCAAACCATGATATCACTTAGTCCTTATATCAATCATGAGCTCATGAATACTGTCAAACATTTCATTTTCTCCTTATCCCTTCATTATGCGCATATCATCTACTTTCCAAAATATTTGAATCACTTTTCATGGTTACCGGTACCTTAAAATTATTAAAAACTACAATAGACCAATACATAAATATTTCAATACACCATAAAAGTAACTCAACAACATTATTCTTGAATACCAATACATAAACACTTCAGTCCATCCACTTCAATGATTGTCCTAGAATAAGTCCTTCCTTGATTTAGAAGTAACTTTTTAGGTCAGGGCATTGAGTTGGATAATGCCCATGTTATCCGCAAATAAGACATTGAACTCCATAACAGTCTGTCACTCTATGACCCTTTTCTCCACACAGATAACATCGGTCCCTCCATTTTAGGTATTCCTCAAGGTTCTTCTTCCCTTCTTTAGAAATCTCAATCTTCCTTTCTTTATGCTCCTCAACATGAAAACATGAATAATAGTTTATCTTCCTCTTCATTGATGAATTAGGCATACCACTAAATTTCACTTTGTTAATCATATATCGCGATGACTGATTCAGCATAATAACAATATCTTTCTCTCTAGTAATTACACAATTTTTTTGCTCATAGTCACCAATCTGTCCATTGGATTCAATGTTAACCGAATTCCTTCGGGTTCCCTCCATTAACTAAAACACAAAAAGAATCTTGTGAGAGGAAAAAATCATGCTAGAGAAAAAAACATAGTAAAGGGGGAGTACCCTCAATATCTAACATCTTAGGTTAAATTCTAAGATCGTTACCGTAGTTCTAGGACTATATCTTATATGTATACTTATCCTTAGGGACATCCCTAGACATACCTTAGAAATATCTCTAGGGATCTCACTAACGTTCTCACATCCTAGTTTCCAAAGGTTGACTAAACCTTTCCTCTAATACCAACTGTAGAGACCCGAATCCTAACGTACATGGAAATTACATTACTTTTGCGGAATACTTAGTACATAACAAAAACACACACACAAGGATCGTAATAGTTTAGTGTCTTTGGAAACTCGGAATATAATCTTCTAATCGTGGTGAATGATCTTCAACATCTCCCAAAAAGATCTTCTTTTTTTTACCTAAAACCTTTCTTTATATCCTGGGGAAAAGAAAACATAAAAGGGTGAGCTCAAATGCTCAGTAAGGGTAAACAAAAGAAATATCAATCACATCATAAGAACATAACATTTTGAAAATCTTAACCTGCAAAAGAGAGCATAATTTTATAACATGGGATAAATCATAGTAGTGAAATGAAATCCCAATAATCATAACGTAAATCATGAAACTTTGTGGCATACACACATAATCATATAGAATCATTTCTTATTAGTCAAGACTCATTGACAGAACTATCTTAGTGGACAAAGTCCCTTTCTGAACTGAGTTCACTCCTCGTTTCAGTCATGTTTCATTGAACCGGTATAACCTACCGTTCCAGCCATGTCTATCTCATGATATATAAAATATTTACCCAATGAATTGGAGGGAGATATAGGTCCCACCCATCTCATAATGATACCATTCTTATGTGTGCCACAAAATCATAAATCATACATCATTTCATAACCCATGTAATAAAAATGGGAATCTTAAACATCGTGACATCATAAAACAATTCATATAAGATAAAGGAATTCATAAAAATATAATTCCACCACAACATAATCAAATCAATGTAATAATAGGGTTAAAAACATAACCCTTTATTATCTTAGATGGAAAATAATTTTGATAAAACACTTGAACTCCATTCTTGAGGAAAATATCCTTTCTGCTTCAAAAACACTTTTCCTTTCTCAACAAGTCGTACAATTATAAACTAAAAGAAGTTGATTAAAAATAAACATGAAAACTTGTAAAGGAAGATTCTTGGAAGTAATGTTTTAAAAATCCATTCATGTCGTATAAGTTAAAAAAACATTCGTCTCGTACTTTTGTCAGAAAAGTCAAAAAGTACCTCGTACGAAAAACAACAAAAGATTCCTTTCATATCTTTTACTAAAAACTCACCGAAGGGTAAAATTTGATATAAACTTTTGTATAAGGATATAAATATTACTTATTGGGGAAACATGGATGTGGATGATAAAATACACCCCAGTAAATACCAAAGTATAAACAATCTCAGATAAAGTGAGATTGTGATATTTCCCTTACCTTAGGTCCGATATGCTTTGTACGTGTCCGAACCTCCTGTATAATGATTTAAATAATGTTATTGACTTATTACAGAATCATACTTATTTTTAGGATATCATATATGGTCATATTATTAGCTTCTTAGTAGTAATATTTCATTGCTACTTGTTATTCGGGTGTTTATAACTTTTTGTTCTTATGCGTGTTTTGTCGAATAAATTCTTATTAATATCTTTAGGATATAGATACCTCATTACAAGAATTTTATTAGTGTAATATATATCATATTAATTCGTTCAATTCATTTATATAATCATTATGAAATGAAGATCATGTAGAACGAGTCGCATCACATCGTGGAGACCGTATTCCGTACGTACGCATGAGTGATGATATCATTCCAATGATAGTGGAATTGTATTGGAGTGTATGTATACTATTTCAGAATCAGTATCACTTTATAATAGTCATATATAGTCATTATTTACACCATTATACCCATCTAAGTAAGGTGGTGGTGGAAAATAGATTACACCACGGCGTGGAGACGGTATTCTGTACGTACGCACGCGCGGTGATTTCTTTTTCCGTAGGATGGATAGATGGTGAAATAGGGTTGTTTAATACATATAATAACATATAAGTATATGAGTGATACTGATGTTATTACTTAATAATGAAACAACTAAAGAAGAATAAGTTGAAGAAGAAATAAAGATGAAAGAATCGGTAACGGAAATTACCTCTTCTTTGAAGTGCCTCTTTGAGACCTCCTCTTAGGGCACTAAAATTGGCCTTTGAGGAAGACAAGAACCTCTAGGATGTTTCTAGGGAAGTTTAGAGGAGAAATTTGCAGGGTTTGGCCGAGCATAAAGGCTCAAAGTGGTGTGAGGAAGAGGGGGAGGAGGTGCCCTTTTATAAGGGAGGAGAGGGGCACCTTAGGAAAATCTCAAAATATTATTTTATATTAAGGTAAAATTCAGTTTATAATGGTTCCAAAGGGTCTTATTTCAAATATAAAGTGGGGATGGGTCGAAATACTCTCATCCAATAGGATTTAGACAAGTTTAGGTTATTATTTTAACCTTATCAATTAGATTTAACTCTAAGATAAATAATTTAACTTTTACCGTGTCTTTTTCTTTTCTTACACTATATGGTTAATAAACTTACTATAACAAGCCAAAAGAACCCCAAGTTGTTTATTATTAATATATCTATCCTTATTTAAGTAATTTGGCCGAGATTTATATTTTTAGGAATTAAATAACAATTAATAATATTATATTTGTTTTAAAAACTAATTTATGTCAATTTTGACACTATTTGGTACATGATTTTTATAAAATTCATAACAGAATGATAAGTTAGAAAAAAGTTACTTATATCAACAATAACATTTCATATTAACCTATAATATTAATTTAAGTCATAAAAAGTCTCAAATTACATTTATTTGGGCATTTATAACATCAATTATATCAACATTTCATTAATAAGACAATTACTGCATCATCATTGTGTCATAATAAATGATAATTATTTAATCCCTAAAAATTATAAATAAATTCCTATGATGTAGATAATTGTATTATATTTCTGTATACTATTCATGTTCGAAGTATCATGAAGTTTATCACTAAAGTAAAATTATTATACTTATAAGATTTAAGAAAGTGACATGTTGTCACATTCTTTGGATTTAATAATAATTAAATTATTTTCATGGACAAAAGTCGATAAAATGAATCTAATCCGACCCTTAGGTTATATGGGTAAACTTTTAGCCATCCAATAGGATTTTTCTAAGTGTTATGGTAATTTTATAATCTTATATTTACCCTTAATTACCGGATTTACCTTTAACTATAGTAGATAAAATTTACCATAGTTACTATTCACAATGCCCAAAAATAAAAAGTATCTTATTAACATAATTTGGACCCACTGATTACAAATATGGAATCCATTTTTTCAAATTCAATACACAAAAGATGCAGAAATTAAATTAAAATTAATCTCATTGTCAAAAGAAAACGGGTTTTTCTTTAAAACATTGCAAAAGATTGAATTGATTTAACCTACGAATTCAAGGTAAAATCAATGCTAATGACATACATTATATTAAATGGTAAAAATATATTCTATTTATACTTTAAAACCATTAAATATTATAACTTAACCACATAAGTTATTAAGATGAAAAAAGTTGTTTTCAATTAAAATATAGCGTGTTTTTACTATTCACTAAAATATGAAAGTTATCGGAAAAATATCAAAACTTTATCTAATGTAAATGTTTATATCCTGATTCAAAAGAAGAATTTTATTTTGTAAAATTGAACATATAAACATGTCAAAAACTAGATTTAAAGTGGGTGCGCCATCAAAAGGCGGCAAAACTGCATTTTTTGAAAAATACTTATTTTACCCGAAAAATTTATTTTGTTCTTATAACATGTTCTAGAAAATGTGTAAGATGAATAATAGTGTTATAAAATTCAAAATTTAGTTAATACTATTCATAAAGGCTAGTTCATGACAATATTATAATAATATATCGTTGTTTATTAAAACCCGATATTGCGTACAACACACACTATCGAGGAAGGTCGTAATTGCGTGTAATGCAAGCCAAGTCAGGGTTACGTATTGTGAAAGAATCCTTCGTTGTTTTGTATAACAGAATCCAACCATATTTCATTTATACATTGAATATATATATATATATATATATATATATATATACTCAATGTTGCGTAGAATAACTATTATCAAAATTGTGTGTAACACGATCCAAGAATAGTGTTGCGTATACTGCTAGCTAATACGGTGTTGCGTATAGCGCAAGGTAATCTTGGTGTATCATACAACACAAGACATTAATTAAATGAATATTTTTCATAAAATCTTGGGGCGTTACAAACCCTACCTCGCATTGATGATTTATTTGATCAAATTTTTGAAGTTAAATATTTTTCAAAGATTGACCTATGATATGGATATCCTCAATTTTGTGTAAAGAAGGAAGGAAATCTGAAAACAACATTTATAACCAGGTACAGGCATTACGAGTTTATAGTAATGTGTTTTGTGATCACTAATGCACCCTCGGTTTTCATAGATATAAGGAACAATGTTTTCAAGAAATATCTTGATGTCTTTGTACTGGAATTTACTGATGATATCTTAGTATACTCAAAAAGCTACGAAGATCATGAAAATCACTTGTGAATTATCCTAAAGAATCTTATACGAAATGAATTATATGGGAAATCTATCAAGTGTGAATTCTGGATTCAAGAGATTTCTTTTCTTGGACATATTGTCTCTAAGGATGGAATCTTTATTAAACCTTCAAAGACAAAGTAAATCCAAGAATAAACAGCACCGAAAAGTATAACTGAGGTAGATAGTTTTGTTGTGTTAGCAGGTTATTATCGAAGTTTCGTCGATAATTTTTCCCAGTTGGCTAAACCATTAACCAAGCTCACATATAAAGGGGTTGAATTTGATTGGAAAAAAGAGTGTGAAGAATGTTTTTAATAACTGAAGAGAAAATTATTCAATTCTCTTATCTTGACTCTACCATCAAGGAACGATGGGTCTGTTATTTATAGTGATGTTTCAAAGAAAGGACTTGGTTGTGTCCTTGTGTGTTATGATATAGTTATCACCTATTCATCACGACAGCTAAAAATTCATGAGAAAAACTATCCAACTCATGATATTGAGTTATCAGTTGTAATATTTTCTCTGAAAATATGGAGACACTATCTTTATGGTGAAAATTGTGAGATTTATACTGATCACAAGAGATTGAATTATATTTTCTCACATCAAGAAATCAACAAGATGCAAATACAATGGATTGAACTACTCAAGGATTATGATTTCACTACACACTACTACCCAGGGAAGGCAAATAAGGTGGAAGATTCTTTGACCAGAAAGGATCAGGGAGTTTTGAACATGAAGAGAGTTGAAAAGGATCCTATATACATGGATCTAGTAAATATGGATATGGGAGTAACCATGGAAGGTGAAACATCAATGATTTTTCAAATGGTTGTCGAACCATCTTTACTAAAGAGGATAAAAAATTCTCAAAGTCATGATGACGAATTTTAAAAGAAAATTAAAACTGTGAACGATGGGAGATTTATCGACTTCGTATATGAAGATGGAATTTTGAAATTTGGGAAGGTAATTTGTGTTCTCGATATACCTAATCTAAAAAGGTAATTGTCAGATTATGATCATAGCTCCAATTTCTCTATACACCCTAGTAGTAGTAAGATTTATAGATATTTGAAGGGACATTTTTGGTGGGACAACATGAAGAGGGAGATTATTGATTTTTTGTGAAGATGTATGGTTTGTCAACATGTGAAATCTAGAAGGCAATAGCCTGGAAGATTCATGAAACCTCTTCCCATACCTGAGTAGAAATGTGATAATATTATAATGAAATTTGTCATCGGGATACCAAAGAGTCCTAGAAGAAATGATACAATATGAGAGAAGATTTACCACTTGAACGTATGAAAAAACAATATATTAATGAATTTATAAGACCTCATTTAGTACCCCTATCAATTGTTTCTGATCGTGATCCCAGTTTTACATCAAGATTCTGGAAAATTCTTTAGAAGGCCCTAGATACAGAACATAATTTGAGCACCGCCTACCACCCTCAAACTGATGGACAATCATAATAGACTATTCAAACCTTAGAATACATGTTGAGATCTTTCTCACATGACTTTCAAGGTAAGTGGGATAAATATTAACCTCTAGTAGAATTTTCCTATGACAATAGCTTCTATTAAAATATTCAGATGGCACCATATGAAGTTTTATATGGAAAGAGATGTCGCACACAAACTTGTTGGGATGATGTTGTTGAAAGAAAACACGTAGTCCCGGAACATGTTGAGGAAACAATAGAAAAGGAGAAGATTACCCAAACCCACATCAATGCAGCCCAAAGTAAGCAAAAGAGCTATGTCAATAACCGAAGGAAGGATTTGGAATTTCAAGTAGGAGACCATGTATTGTTATAGGTATCTCCATGGAAGGGTGTTATACATTTCGATATTAAGGTTCAATTGAGTCCTAGGTACATCGGACCATTCAAAATTCTAGAACGAATTGGAGTTATAGCTTATCGTTTGGAAATGCTTCTAAGTATATCCAAAGTTCATGATGTGTTCCACGTATAATTGTTTATAAAATACATGATTGACCAAACACATGTACTCTCCTATGAGGAAGTTTAACTGGAACCTGATCTATCTTATAGTGAAGATCCAGTCAAAATTCTTGATACCAGAGAACAAATGTCGATAAACCAGACGACTCGTCTGTTAAAAGATCTATAGAGAAACCAAAAGATGGAAGAGGAGATGTGGGAACCCGAGGAACTTATGATGAAAAACCACCTGAATCATTTTATGCATTAATATTCTATAAATTTCGAGGATGAAATTATATTAAAGAGGTGATAATATAACATCCCTAGCTTCAACATTATGTTTCCCATTGAATAATGCAGTAACTTGGTTTGTACGCAACATAGAGTTTTAACACACCACGACCAATCAAAGTAACCATTATGAATAGTAATACCCACTTTTGGAAATATTATAAATTTTATTCTTCAAAATGGACTTCATTTTTTGATTCGTAATATCAAAATTAGCTTAGGGTGAACTTTTGGTATTTTTCTAAAAACTTTCAATTTTTTAAGAATAGTGAAAAACACTATGTTGTTGTTTAAAACCGAATTTTTATTTAAGTAATTAGTTATTTTATTTTAATTTATTTTAGGTAAAAATAGGTACATAGTACCTATTTATTTTCAATTTACTTTATTGGATTCATTTTATAATAAGTTTAGATATATAAAAATTTACTGAACTTTTTTCCGTCTTTTACCCACCTTCTAGGAGAATTTGAAAATTTGCACAAAACATAATTTTACCATTTCAATTACTTGAATTTTAAAAATTTGAGAGACATGGTTAATATCACTAATTTAAATGTGGTCCAATAATATGGAAACAATTTTTTGTGAGTAGTAACTTTTGACTTTTATTTACCACGGTTAAAAGTAAATAGGGTAATGAAAGGAAAAAATGATATTATAATTACCCTAACACATGCCCTAATTCTATTTGATAAGTGTAATTATACCAAAAAACAACCTTAGGAATAAAATATGATCCCCTTTTGTCCACTTGTATTAGATTAGGAAATTTATTACTATTTTATTGAAAGAAGAGTTAAAAGATTTAAATTCAATGTTTAATAACTAAAACATTTTTTAATTTGTGTTACATGCAATATAAATTCTACTATAAATATTAATTAGAAATATAAAAATATTTTCTATATAATTTTATTTTATTAATAATTCTTAGACATTAAATAATTTAATTTTTTTGTGACACAATGATGATGGGGTAATTTCCTTATTAATGAAATATTAAAATAATTAATATTATAAATATCCAAATAAATGTAAATTGAGACTTCTGATGAATTACACTAATTTTCAGGGTTTATATGATATTTTATGGTTGATTAAAAAATTGTTTTTCGAAGTAATCATGTTGTTATGATTTAAAAAAACATTACATAGTGTCAAAATTGACATAATTGAGTTTTTAAAACAAATACAATATTATTAATAGATATAACATTCCTAAAAAAATAAGGATTGGACAAAGAACATATATAAGGTTATATATGTTAATAATTAATAACTTGTGTTTCTCTAGTATTGTTATAGTATGTTTATTAACCATATAATTTAAAAATACAAAGAGACATGGTAAATGTCAAACTATTTAACTAAGAGTTAAATCTAAAAGATAAGTTTAATATAGTGACCTAAACCTGTCTAAAACCTATTGGTCGAGACTTTTGAGACCCATACCAAACATATACTATAAATAAATCATTTTGGATCCATTAGAAACCTAAAATGATTTTATTATAAAATAATATTTCAAGATTTTATTAAATTGACCCTCACCTCTCTTATAAAAGGGTACTTCCCATTCCATTAAATCCACACTTCCAAATCCATTTGTCTCGACCATCGCCTGATAAAATATACTTCCAACTTCCCTCACATAATCCTAGAGTTCTTACATTGATCAAAAATCCAACCTAACGATCCATTTTGATCAACACAAAAGGAAACACCCGAAGAAGATGTAATAATTTCACCACCCTCTTTCAAGTTCTTTTCTTCTTCCAATTCATATTTCTTTTTTGTTCCATACCAAAATAATAAATCCAGAACCTCTTTAATAATATGATGTTATTATAAATATTGTATAACCATATTCATTAATCTATCCATCCTATAAATGAAAAATTCACTATACATGCGTACGTATGGCTTACTATCTCCATGTCGTGGTGTAGTTTGTTATTAAAACACTTCATTATTTGGATGGGTATAATAATGAGTATAACTGATGTGAATAATAAATATAACATGTTGATGATTCTTTATATATGATATACCATCCAATTACATACTATTTCACCATCAATATAATGATATTGTCGCTCGTGCGTACGTATGGATTACCGTCTCCACAAACGCGATAAGATTCATTCCCCATCGTAATCATTCAAGTATAATTTTCATTTTATGATTAAAAATAATGTTTATGAACATAATATATTTCTGCATATGAATGAAATACATCCTATCCATAACAAAAACTTCTTACGTAACCAAGCATATAAAGAAAAACGAATCAATTAACACCTGAAACTATGATACTACTAAAATATTATTAACAATGAAATATTAGAGGATCATATATCATATCATATTTAAGTATATAGTTCATGTATAATTTAATAACTACGTTTTATCTATTATACAGGAGGATAACATACCATTGACTAAGGAAAAGTACAAGGTAAGGGTTAATTCTACAATCTCTTTACTTATCTGAGGTTGTTTTTACTTGATTATCTAATGGGACCTCTTTATCATCCACATCCATGTTACATAAAAATATTTTCAAAAGGATTGTTTTGAGGTTGTATAGAAGGGACTCTTTAACAAGATCATAAATTTAAGTGGTTAGAATTTTTATTCTTCTAAATCATTCTCCTTAATGTCCATGTTTTCAAAATGGTTTTTAAGGATTTATTTATATGGACGTGAATGTTTTTAAAATGTTAATTCCTTTCAAAAGTTTCAAAGTGGTATAGGACACTTTGATTAAAAAAAGTCTTTAATTTCATTCCTTTCTAAACTGTGTGACTTTTAAATGTTTTTAGGAAAAAGGGATATTTATCTCAAAAAAATTTACAAATCATTTTCATATATGTCAACATCATTTGATGTATTGTAAACATATTTGATGTTGATTTATTATGATACAAATTTTCCATATTGTATTGAAATTTTTGTGATATGTTTGACTATTAATGTGTTATTTTTATACCATTCAAGGTTTATGGATAACGTTTTTACATTTCATATGCTAGTTTTAATACGAATGTTTATGTTATGTTCAAACCTTTTCGTATAAGGAATGTGTTGGACTTAGTAAGTGACGGGTGGAGCCCACTATAGCTTCTCGATGAATCGATATGTCTCAATAGAAAAACTAGTGTCTTGTGATAATGCCTTGACAAAATCTTATTTGTAGTCTTGGCACGATTCCTTGAATTAGGGGTTTTGAAGTCTGGTATTATGCATTCCATTATTATGAAAGTGGATATTGATATTCAATGTGATTATTTGACTAGTAGAATATCCATGTGAATAATTAAATAGAATTATTTTATTTTATCCTTTCCATATTATACTGAAGTTTAAGTTTAAAAGTATTTTGTTTTAGAATTATAAATTTCCTTAAATGTTTATGCATATTTATGAAAGTTTCGGCTATATTATTATCCTTACTGAGCATCTGAGCTCACCTCTTTCTATGTGTTATTTTTTCCAGGATGTGAAGATGTATTTTATGGTTAACCTGCAGGGATAGGATAAGGATATAAATGTGTTCAAAAGGGGAGAAAATGTTGTTGATGTTTTTATTTCATGATGTAATGTAAAACTTATGAATATATATTGTACTTCCAAGGCTGCTAAACTGATTGGTATTTTGGGACATGATTCCTTGTATAATGCCAATGTTATTTAATATTGCAATGACTCTCGGTAACTAGGTTTGGGGCATTATAGAATTTTCATGAGGAAATATTTTAATTTTCAATTACACTTCCTGATTAGGTATAACACCTAGTCACTCATCTAGAAAAATTTCAATATATTCATTTACCATTGGAACATCATTAATCTGTGTAGTTTCCTTGTTTTCCACAATATGATCAAGATAACTTTAATTTCCATCTTTGAACAGTTTCTTAGCTACCTGATATGTTATCTGTTATATGGGTTCATTATTTTATATAAACTGAAACTCTTTCTGAAGAAAAACTTCTTCAGCTCTACAATCAATATTAGCATGGTAAACAGATAGCCAATCTATACCCAAAATAAAATCAAACTCTACTAAGGGGAAAACAACAATATTTTAAGGTAATTCTTTTCCATATACCATAATAGAAATATTTTTATAATTAATCCTTATTATAATATTTCCCCATTGTGTTTTAATAATAATTTCTGGTCTCATTTATTGAGGAGATATTTCCAATTTAATAGAAAATTTCTCATAAATAAAGAATGTGTAGATCCCATATCAAACAAAAATTCAGAAAAATATGAGTAAACAAACAATGTACCTGATACAACTTCATTGGATGGCGCAAAATCGGTTGATGTAGTCGAAAAGGATCTCACGACACCTTTATTCTTATAGTATGGATTCTTTGCATAATTTAAATCTCTCTTTGGGAAGGCATTTTCATAATGACCCATCTCACCAAATTTAAAACACAATATAGTTTTCTTATAAGTAATAGTCATAGAATTGTTTTCATTACAATTTCAAGCCATATTTTCAAACATTCCACATCTAAAACACTTCCAAGTTTTGGTATGTCATTCCCCATGGTTAGTTTTTACACAGTTTTCAAAAACTTGAAACTGGATTTTCCTTCCATCATATTTTTTTAATTGATTCTTACCCATCACTTTCCATCTAGACCTCGTCTTATCCTTGTTTTCATAGTGCACATGATCATCAGCAAAATTTATTTGTACCCTCTTAGCACATCATAAAAGTTTCTCATAAATTTTTAACTCACTCGAATCCAATTCCCTTTGATATATTGGATTCATTACTAAGTAAAAATGGTTAATTTTTCTATCAAGATCAAGAACCAGATTTGCAGCGTACCTTTCTAGTTGGGTGATGTTCACTTCATACACACTCATTGAATATTCCTCCTTCTAATTTAATTAAAGTAATTTATTCTCCATCATAATTCGAACAACCATTGGAAAATATTTTTCTTGGAAAATTCTTTTAAAATCATCACACTCTAAGGCTTTAAAATCCTTTCTATCCCTAATACTCTTAACCATTGACCACCACTGATTAGATTCACCTTCAAAATGATAAATGGAAAGATTTAAATTTTTTTATCTAAAAATCCCATAACATTGAATATATATTCAATGAACTTAATCCATCCTTTAGCCTTTACTATGTCAGAAGATCCACAGAAAGAGGGAGGGTGTTGCCTCATAAAATGTTCCACTATTTTCATGTTCCTTTGGGTCACTCTAGTTTTTCTCTTATATGGATTCCACCACCATTTATTGCATGTTTCATCTGATACATTACTATCAAAAACTCCTTGGTTACAATCCATATCATTCTTGGCTGCATATTCAAAAGGATATCTTTCTATCGGTGCCTTTCCACTCCATCTTCCTAGTTTCTTCTATGGAAAATCATTCTCAACAAACATATACTAGTCGAAGAAACATCGTAATATTTAAATGCTACAAAATTTCAAATTAGTTGTAGAGTAAAAAATAATTTATGATATTTTTTTACATCATCCTAACCCCAAAAGTTATCTAAGCCATCCTTTGATACCAACTATAATGACCCAGCCTTATTACGTTATATAATCTTAAATTTTAGTCAAGAAATCAATTCATTTCATATTGATAACCTTTTCAAGTTTTTAGTTTTAGATAATTGTGATATAATACATACATAACATTCCACATTTATATAGTGCAGATACCACAAAAACAATATCCATTTCTTCCAAAATAAAAAACATTTCAAAATAAAACTTGATTTCTTTGAAAAACCATCGTAACATTTTGCATGGATTCATTATTAGTCTTACACATCCATATAACCTATGAAAATAATTTAGAAACTTTGTTTGAGAAAAAAATCTCATTAATGGATATAAAATGAAGGAAATAAAACATTAGTCCATGAATACTTGTAAACGTATGAAATCATTTTCAAAAGACATACTTGTCACCCATATATACTTACTTTTTGAAACTTGAGATTTTCACAAGATTAACACAAAACATAAATAAAATTAATATAACCATAACGGTATCTTGGGTAATTACTAACATAATATTATAAACTTATCAACTTAATTATAATTTGTAACCCTCACATCTACCATAAAATATAACCCTCATAGCTCCCTTATTGTGTAACCATTGCAATTACACTTGGAGTAACCATACGACCAACCTCCAACTTACACATACCCAATGAATTGGATGTATATATAGGTCCCACCGTTAATAATAAACAATTTCCAAGAACTAGAACACAATCATACAACATGAATAATTTCATAAAAACATTGCATTTGAATTTTGTAAAACAGAATATTGAAAGAGGATTTTAAAAGAAAAGACCACTACAAATATCATATAATTGAATTGATACATAATAGAGTGGTTGTAGTATGTATATAATCTGTAAATACACATAATTAAACATAATATAGAAAAAATTAATCACACAAACAATTTTAATAACACATAAAAAATGAAGTAGAAGGTCAACCCAAAGAATGAAAATTGGTATAATAATTCCCTTACCTCGGGTTTGTCTTACTTCAAACTTTCCTAAACCTCCCATATAATGGTTAAAATATTTTTATTAATATATTACATGTAAATATTCATGTTATAACACCTTATATTATCATCTCATACATTAATTTCATGCTTTAATTATTTTCATTTTGTTTCATCCATTTTTTCGGGTGCGTTCTTTACATGATTTCTATGCCCAGTTTGTATTTGATTTTCTTGTCATATGGAAATGAAATTACAAAAGTGTAATGAAATAGTATTCATATGTTTCTAGAATATTAAATGATACCATAAATAATTTTTCATATATTTTATGAGGATGAATCATTAGATAAAACTTTAATGATATTTTTTTGGATCATTTTGGCGGTTCATTGATAATCACAAACAACTTTCATCATATACCATTAATATTATAAATATAAGTTAATTACATAACATAAGATAGGTCATATAATACACATTAAAATTTAATTCAACAATTAAATTTTTTTACCAATATATTTTATAGAACTAATGAAAAGTGAAAACACATCGTCCATGATTTTGGTAAATCGGCACATCGCGGACAATGTTCTTATTTTTAGAATAATAGGGGGGAAGAGAAAACGTAAACTGATAAATGTTTACATAAATAAGATAAAAACCCAAATATAAATGATTTTGGACCATTCATTCCTCTTGGATAAGGGTAGGATAAGAGAGTATAAGAAAATAAAAAAAATTGAAAAGAACTCACACGAATATAAAAGAGAATTTTTACCTCTTGGTATCTTCTCTTTCAGATCCTCCTTAAGGCCTTCGGTTTGGGGATTTTGGTGATACCAGAAGGTGTTGTGCATGGGTAAGTGACTTGGGAAGATTTTTTGGTAGAACAAAGATAATTCTCAAGGCTTTAGTGGTGTAAGAGGAAGATGGGGTGAGGGAGGTATTTATAGGGATGGAGAGGAGGGGTTTTACATTATTTTAATCATTAGTTTAATATTTTTGCTAAATAATATGAATAGTCTTGATTCATGTGACCCAAAAGAGTATTAAGTTCATATGAGTTCGAACCAATGTCCATTTATATCATCCATGACTCAATCAGGATGGAGAAATTCATTTATTTAGCATATTTTGTTAGTTGTCATATTTCACTATTCACTGAAAATTCATGCTTTTCAGAGAAATACAAAAAATTCACCCTAACAATTTTTTGACATGTATAATTCAAAAATGAACTCCATTTTTTGAAAACAATTTTCAAAATATTATTAAATTAATTTCTAAATAAAAATATATTTTATTCCAAAAATAACAATTTTAAAACTATACCTGATTTTATATCACCTTGAAAAATTAATCAAGATCTCCTTATCATATAACCTTAATACCAAAAAAAGTAATATGATTTACTATTCATAAGAATCATACTAATATTCATAATGGTATGATACTATTCTATAAAAAAATAAGTTGGTTCTATTAGACTCCAAATAAGAAACTGATCAACACCATAGATGTCTGTTTTTTGAAATTAAATTCATAGAAGCGGAATAATTATCTTTAATGGATAGATTATAAATACCTCATCAAAAAAAATTCCCTTATTAATAGACTCATTGTTTCATTAATTTCATTAAATTTATTTTTAAAACCATGGGGTGTTACATTTTTTTCTATCTCCTAACATTAAATACTCCTCTAGTAAAAAATGGGGATAAAATATTTCAAACATTTCAGTTATTCATACATATTAGTTTATCAACTTCTTTAAAAGATTTATAATTTTTTTAAACATTTTTATTTTAATATACTTCAAATGGGCGGATAATCCACTCTTTAGAATATAACTTCTTGAATGTTTAGTCTTTTTAACTTTTTATTTTATCAAATTATTGTTATTATTGATCAATGTAGGTGTATATATTAAAAATTACTAAATTAGATTAATTAATTATTATAAGGGGGTTTTATTGCTTCCCAAAAAGGTAATTTTTTTCTAATTATGATAAATTATAAATAAAATTTATAAAATAATTTGTGTGACATATGTTTTGACCTTTTTTTTGAAAGTTTTTAAGAACCAATCATACATAAAAGAGAAGACATTTTGGATTATATAAATCTTAAATTCTTATATAATGACTGAGATCTCGATGATTTTTTCATTTATTTTTCTCTATATTCTATTTTATGAGATAAATTTTCTCTCATCATAATTATATTTTAAAAAAAACTAAAAAGGTTCATAAGATCATCTTTGAAGCATAAACATGGCATTACCAGTGTAGTTAGAGTATCATATGAAGCTAAATAAATCTCTCTACTCATTGGTAAATAATATAAAGTTAAAAGTTTGATATAAAATAATATTAAGTATAATTATTTGGAGGTTCCTAATAATATATTAAATACTAGTGGAGAAAGTTATGTTTAACTTTAACCCAGCTATAAGAATATATTATTCAATATGAAATCATTATTTAAATTCATTTGATATAGAAAAATTCAGTTAAAATAACTATGATAGAAGGATTTCTCTGGAATTCCTAAAAACATTCATAATTTTAAAAAGAGACCGAAATATGTGTCTGAAAATTCTCAAACCTAATTAAATTTAAAAATTTATGATTTTACTTTCATTTTCTATATTTGATTTGGAAAATATAAATGAGGAATAAATTTAAAAAAATATATTGTCATGTATATTCGCATATATAATGTTTTTCAAGATCAATATTTTTAAAAGGGTAGTATATTTTATTTTTCTTATAATGAAGTCTGTTTATTAGTTTTTTAGAAAAAATGGGGAGAAATTATCTTTCATGAATTCTAAAGGTTGATTTGTTTTTTATTCTATTTCATATTTTTAAATTTTCTAGTATGTAGTTTTTCAAAATATTGGAGATTGTTTAGTAAATAACCAACTTCCTTTATTTATTTTGTACATACTGGTACAATTTATATGAAAATAAACTAAAATTAGTTTTTTTAAGTTGTTATTCTTGTGTAAAATGAACTAATGGATGTGATATACTAGAGAACTAAAATTATTTAAAAAAATCTGGTGATCTAAAGTTTCATTCCATATTATAGACACTTGGATTTATAAATCACTTTAAAGATGTTTATTTAACTCATCAGTGAATGAAGTAAAATGGTGGTTTCATTATTATAGGGATAAGATTCTATCAATATAGCTATAACTAACACCTTGTTTTCCAGAATCCATCCATCAAAATGTTTGAAAATGATGGCTATAAATAAATTCACACCTTGAATGTTAGAAATACATAAATGAATATCAATATTGATCATTCTAAAGTGGGTGTTCATTTTGAATCTTTGTAATTTCTTGGTGTTGTGAGTGATCCCAATAAATGTAAACTTTTTCATTCTGAGGGTTTCTATTAATTTGTTTTCTTATAAGGTTTTCATTATAAATCGCTTTATAATTTCAATTGTAATTATTCTTCATCTAATCATTTCTAATCGAGGGATTCCAAGGATAAGAAGATATGTAAATATTCAATAATATATATCAAGGGATTCCATGTCTAAGAAGACAAACATAGCGTACTTCTGGTGTGTGGAAGTGAGTTTCTTCAGAAAGTTTTAGTCATGGGATTTGGGGATAGAAAGATAGACCATCTAATTGGTATAAAATTTTGGGATTCCTTATTCTCGAATTAAATATGTAAATATATTTCATCTAGAAAACATATACACATTACAATTTAGTTAAGAAAATGGGTTTTAATATAATTCCTTTAAATAATTATGTGGTTTACTGACTAATAATACACATTTTTTTGAATTTCAGTTATGTTAACTCTTTCACTAATAATAACTAAAATTCTGGTTACTTTGTTTTTATTGTGCTAACAATAATTTATATATTTTATAAATATATTAATATGATCTTTTATTTGATTGTTAATACCAAAAATTGATATATATAATAATTGTAGAGGATGAAAATTGTATGTTTGTTTTAAAATTACAATTCACTCCCCCCCCACCCACCCCCACCACACTTTGTATTTTATTTTCTATCATACCTTATAAAAACAAACACCCTGAACAACCAAGATTGAATCATAGTAAGATAATTTATCATATACTAGTGATTTATGAGTAATTATTTCTATGTTCATGGATTTTTATAAGATAATTAATTAGAGTATTCTCATCACTAAATTTTACATGTTTTATTAAATGACTCGAAATAGGAGTAATTTTTCAATAATAAATGTGAAGTGAAATTTAATGATTTCTTGAATGATATTCCCAATATGGTTAGAGCGAAAGTCAAAAAATTAGTAGTGGTTCATTCTCAACTAACTCAAGTTATTAATAATAACATAAATAATTTGGACTACCCAAATTATCCAAAAAGGAGTGAAATTAAGGTTGATTCATTTATGAGATAACAAACACCCTCTTTTGTGTACTTTTGGTCAATTAATTACGAAGAAATTGAAAAATTCTATTGAAAAAGATAATTTCCATGCTCAAAAGTTATATAAAAGAGAAATTAAACATGAATATTTATCTCTTAGAGGCACGATTTTATCAGTATTAAACACTAGTTAATAATACCAAACCGACTTAATACATTGGATTAATGGTATGTGATGAATTTAGGAAAATATTTTTTAATAAAATTCTTCACACTCCCCAATTTAAACTTGGGTTTGAATTTGACAGACTAAAACCAAGGGAGGAATAATGAAATAGTCCTTATAAATAAAACATCACAAGGATTTGGAGGTACATTTCTAGATATTTAATTGACATGAAATGAAACTTTTTCTATTTCTTTACTATCTTAAATAAAAATATTCAAAAATATTTAGTAATTTTGGGAATTTGAATACTACAAGAATATAATTCAATGTTCCATTATGGTGGATATGGAGATTTATGATTCTCGATAATTTCATGGAACAAGGTATAAGAATAGAATGGATTTCTATTATAGTGATTATTTTAAAACTATCATGGAATAAATAATATTTAATTACCCACATGTCCAAATTATCTGAAATACACCATAGAAAATACCTAAAAGGAATGGAGAAATGTTTTAAGTATATAAAATTAGGGAATAAAGATCAATTTTGTTCATAGGATATAAATAAGAAAATACATATAATAGAATAATGAAAGGTTTTGGTCATTCCTCCATCTGTGGTTTAGTATTTCAACTTCATGAAATATGGAGATTTCGTAAGTTAATGCAACGGTCCAAGGATCATTGGGGATAATTTATTTTAATGCCCTCCATATCCATGTGAATAAGACCATACACAAATAATAAGTATTATTTTAATGGAATATTAAAATTGAGTGGGGATATGTATACCTCTTATTCCCTTAAAAAAAATTACACCAGTTATTCATTAAAGAATAGTTAATTTCATACTTGATTCTAGTTCAATGATTATTTATACATCATGAAAAATATATAGAAGTATTTAAACACAACCTTGATCCATTGATATTTATTTATTAGTTTAGTAAATCAGTAGTGAAATTATTTTATATAAAATTTATAAATTTTCCCCAATCCTCATTGGTGAGAGGAATCTTCTAGAAAATATATTTATTCTTCCTTAATCTTGATTTCATATTAAGAATGAATTGTATGTTCTTATATAGATCCAATAAAAAAATTTAATAGAGTGAAATCTCATTAGATATCTCAAACCATCATTCTATTATTTAAAATTTTAAAAAAATATAAATATCTTTAAGAAAATCCTTCACAACCATTGAACTTATTTACTTATGAGAAAGCATATCTAGCTAAATTAGTTGAGACAAAGGAAGTGATCATCATTGAGAATATTTTTACTTTGAAGGAAAATGATGATGTTTTTATACAAGAATTTAATTTTCAAGAGTGGTTAATTCATGTTTAAATAAACTTAAAAATTTATCCTATTCAAAATACATTCTAGTTTGTAAATAATAATTTCTGAACTAATTATTGTAGCAACAAATAATAAACATGGTGAAAATAAGAACCTTAGAATTTATAAACTATCTAATTTAAAGAAACTATAAAAAAATAAAAACACATTATTATAAAATTCCTTTGGGTTCTATATGATAATCCAAAGACAATTTTAAATTTTAATATTAAAGGATATAATAGTACAAATATATGGAATTCTATTCTTTTAATACTAGGAAATTGGTGGGTAAATACCTAAATCCAAAGGAATCATGGTTTGATAATACAGAAATTTTTTTATCTAAAATATTAAATGGTAAATTTCATATCCGTAGACTTACTCTATAGACATCGCTAGTAGCAAGATTTATCCTTGATCTTCTCTTTGAATACAAGATTATCAACATTTACTATTGATGATATTATTATAACTAGAATTTTGAAAAGAAAAATTCTTATCCTTGAAATCACTTTCATCTCATAATATCGTAATAAAAAAATTATAACAGAAACCTTAGTGATTTTACAATAAAATATGTCATAATAAAAATCTCTAGGAACACCTTAAAAATCATTCATCCAAAAACTATCAAGGATTGAGGTAGTCAAAAGAATATAATAATGGTTTTTAATATCCTATTTCCAAAGTAATATTCTTTTGTTTATAATATTTGTATGAAAATATCCAATTATAAAATAAATTTAATCCCGGAAAAACTATCAATTTATAAGAAGCTCAGAATACCTCACTTAATAATATAATTGAAATTATTCTTATGAATTTACAAAGTTCAATAATTTAATGGTTCTGAATGAGAACATTTATAACATGGTGATTTAAAAGTTAAATCTTCATGCATATCTTAAGAACAAATAATCAATTCAACTAAAATATAAAATTAATTTTATTGTGATTTTCCAAACCAAGGATATAGATGAAGTCATTTAGTAAATGACTCAATAATCTCCCTCTTTTTGAAAATCATTAGATACAAAATGAAAGGTAAGATTAATTTAAATAAAAAAATGAAATTTGTTGGATCTTGTTAAAAAATACCCCTAAAAATATAATTTGAAAAAATTAAACTAAATCCCATAAATAAAACAAAAATCACCAAACCATTTATCCCCCTGTGTTTAGGAAAACTTACAGAAGAAAATTTCTACCAGTTATCCCCTATTGTAATTTCAAAAAGAAAAACATAAAAAGAAAAAAAAACATTGAGAATGAGGTAATAAAAATAAAAATATAAATAAATTAAGTGATTATATTTAAGTGTAAAAGTAAAATGTACATTGTAATTTTGACTTTCATCTCACATTAGATATTTTTCATCCAATTTAATATGTATTTTATGTTTATCTTCTTGGTTTCTAATATTCTCATTATGATATTATTTAACTTCATTAGTATAATTTAATTCCTTCTTCAAAGTAACATTATGATCCTAAAGTTAAAAGATATCTATGTCCAAATCAGTAATATATTTTAGCATCATTATCATTTTTCGGGACTATTTTTTAAAATCATCATTAAAATGAAACATTTCGATCACTAACTCCGCCTGGTGATCAAAAATCTTCTTCTATGACCATAAAATTTTAAAATCCACTGTTTGATCTTGAAAAGTAAAATGTTTGGAATTTATTTATAGAATAATGGATAAATATTTTGATATAATTTCCACAAGTTCAATCAATAATGATAAAATATCCACAATTTGATACATCCTCAGAGTTACTTAGGGATTTTAACTTTCCAATGAATATTCTTTAACCTAGATTCAACACCCTCAACTTCTTATTACCTACTAGACAAGTATTATTCACTATTTTAATATTCAAAGTATATATAATATTGTATAAAAAACTTATTATTATTCTTTATCATCCTTATTCTAGTTTTTTATTACTAGAAACTTCTATTTCTCTGATCTTGATATCACTACTAACCTCACATACTCGGATGATTCTTATGATTTGGATTTCTATTATTTATTAACATCATTAGAAGTAGAATTATTCATCCAAGTCTTATCATATGAATTAATTGTACATGTATAAGACTAAAAATTTGAGTTATTTTCTATAGAATGTTGAATCAATACGTCATAAGGGGTGGGATTCTTATAAATTACTTCATTTGAAACCTTCTCTAGTTCATCCACTATCTCTCCATTCTCTAGAAGTAGTGTGAATAGGGATTAATATGATGGATTACTATCAACTTCTATAATTTTATATTTTACAGTTTGTGTTAGAGAATCCAAAAAATAAAATTTCTTTCTTCGTGTTTTCTGAATATCATAACTAGCTTACTTGATAATAACCAATGGTAAAAAATGATAGATTTCATCATTTTTAAGATAATTTTATTCAAATTTTTCTCCCACTTTCAGTCCTATTATTCTTCTCTAAATTCATTAAATTCTACAATAATTAACATAATTGGGGATTTCCCAGTCTTCTACAAAGAAATATTCTATTTAACTTTTTCACTCGTATTTTTTCATTTTATCCATGCTTAGGTGTGATCCTATTTGATTTATAATCAAGAGTTTCTAAAACTTTCTATTTATTCTTCTTGGATGATCTAATATAAAAACATTATATAGACTACATTAGTTTAGGTCATTTATTTCTATTCATGGATTTATTCTTTAAATATTTATTCTCAACTACTTGAAGTTTGACATCTTCTCCTTTATCATTGATATTTTTCTCTTAAACGTTCTAAAATAACTTCATCCTCAATATGTTTTATTCATTAAATATAACCTACTTAAATATTTCTATAGTTCTAACATCATTTATACCAAAAATATTTATGGTCTTAATGAAATTACAATTTAAATTTCTTGAATATCATAGAGCCATCAATTTAACCAAGCCAATAAAAATGGATTTGATATAGTTCCACATGAACATATGGATATTAAATTTATTAATACCATAATGAAAATGTAGAATATATATATCATAAATTTTTATTTCATTTTTATATCCTTTTATTTATAGAAAAAAACCTTGAATACATTTTAAAACAACCTTGATTCTGGATCAAGGTATGTGATCTTATGCTAATTTTCTCTCACATGGAATATGTTATCAATTGTACTTTCCTAATTGAATTTTCTGGAAACTTTTGAAATCTTGTGAGATACAAATAAATATTCTCCTTCTAATGATAGACTAAACACTTGGTAAAAATCATATTCATGAAAAACTCATGTTCTTTAATTGAAAACTTAACCCTATTTTTGGAATTTGATTACTGAAATATCGTAGATTAATAAAACTATTTGAAAATATGTTGATAAAACAAGTGTAATTTCTTACTCCTAAAAAAAGATCAACTCCTAAACTTTAAACTAGATTACTTTCTTCAGTAGTGATTCATTCTTTTTATACCAATCCAAGTCAATCAAACTTTTGTGTTCTATCTCCCTAGTTATAATATCATCAAAATATGTCAAGAAAATTTTTAAGTTATATAATTAGATATATAATTTTTTACAAAAAAATTATGATAAAGAGATTGGGGGTCTATAAGTATTTATAAAGATGACAAATATGATCCTTAACTACTTATCTCAGAAAATTGAATGATCATAACCACTTCCTATAAAAATGGTGACATAAAATATATTTAAAAGAATAAATTTTAAATTTCTTACGAAGAAATAAGATCAGTTAACTTTGATGCTCAAAATTAAATAAAATAAAAAAAAGATAAAAATATATTATCAGATTTTCATAGTTACACAAGACAAGAAAAACAATACCCTTTCAGAAGTTATATTTTGATATATTCGTGGATAGCCTTCTTTTTAAGAATATAGTTCTAAAATCTGAATTAAAAAATATATATATATATATATATCATCTATATAATAAACATTAGAAAATTTGATCTTCCTGGAATAATGTTACCATAATAAACTCCCCTTTTCACAATAATTAAACCAAAATATGAAGTTAATCATACATATTATAAATAGAAACTAAATAAGTATCACTTTTGGTCTTGAAAATTAGTCTTAATCCTTTGAATACCTTTATAATTGATCATACTTGGCTACATAAAATTTATTTCAACTTTAAATACTCGTATTGATTTTATAAAAACATAATAATTTAGTACCCATCCATGCTTGGGTTTTGAAATTTTAGTGAACAAGGATTTTATATTCCACAAAATCTCAACTCTTTAATGATGAATAACTGTTAGTTATTTTAAAATATAATCTCCGCTACTTCTGAATTATTTTTCCTTACTGAATGTATAATGATTCTACCAATGTTCTTCCATTTACTTATTGGTATAGAAATGTTCACCCTTTGGTGAATAATAGTTAGTCTAGAAATTTTACATTTCTAAATATATAAATTCTAATTGGTAAGATGTCCTAAATGGTATCAATTATCTTCCATTAATCATTAATTTTTTAAGAACAATAAAAAAATCTTTAGTCAAACTCCAAGTATCCATCGCCATTATCACTATATTTCATTAATGTTTAAAAAACCTTCTAGATTATTTATCTTATCTCATAGAACTTTTAAAATGCAATTTAATTTGTCTAAGATTCTAACACTCATAAAAAATCACATAAATAGAATAAATATCCTACATTACTTATATTAACATGGATTTTTTAAAAGTTTTTTGTTGAAAACAACCCTTCATATGTTATTTATCATTATCATCTGAAGAATATATTTTTTTTCAATGTATATAAAATTTAATAATTCACCTTATAAGTAGAAAATACTCAAGAAGTATTTGTAGGAAAATAAATACCATTATTTCACATTTCATTCTTCGTATGTCACTTTAGATAATCATCATATTACATTAATTTTGTTATTAAATATTTTAGACTAAACATATAATACTCTTTGTATCCTCAATATCTTTAATATTTATAATCAGCATCATCAAAGATAGATGGACATTTCAAATTTATGTTCTCTAAAGATCTGGCCAGTATATAACCATAAATAAAAAATATTTTCTATAGAATATTATGGTGTAAGGAAAAATACCTTTCTCTAATACTAAATGGTTTCTTAGTTCTAAAGCTTTAATAGAGGGATGAATTAATATTTAAACAAACTCAAAAATTTCTCCCACTAAAACAAGAAATTTTTCTAGATTTTATAGGTTTATAATTAATTAGAGTAACAACTAAAAATAAATTTAGTGGAAATAATAAAATCAGACGTTATGAACTATAAGAAGTAAAAAAACAAATCGAATAATAATAAACATATAATCTGACATTGTAATATCAATTTAGGATGAAAATCAATAAATTATTTAAAAATATATTATTAAAGGACATAATAGTTCCAATCAATGTAAATATTTCTTTTTAATATAAATTGGTTGAAGGATAATTACCCATATCCAAAGGAAATAAGTTTAAATACACATTAACTTCCTCAATAAAAAATATCAAATTATTCTAATCTTATCACTGGACTTATTTAATATACATTGGAAATAGAAAGATATATTCTTGAGCTTCTCTTTAATCACATGATCAGAACATAGTCTTATCCCTTATCTTCCTCAAAATCTATTTGATTTAAATATATCAGTAATAAAACAATTGTAAGAAGAAACATTGATCATTTAAAGTAACATCAAGGATATTTCTAGGTATTATTTTTAGATATTATATGGATTATTTTCAAATCCAGGAACTGAGATGGAATGCGATTCTGAAGCCCGCTGTCCCTGGAACAAATGTTTGAAAAATATTAAAATATTTAATAGAACCTATACTCAGTTTTCAAAAAAAATTGAATAATAATTAAATAGGAGCCCGAATTAGAAATCCAAGGGCACTATAGAGTTTATATTGGCATCTTTACCCGAGACGCGACATCACGTTGGTCGGTGCGGGTCAATTGTGGAATGTGGTCTTAGACATTTTAAAGGGATGAAATAAATTTAGAAAAAAATTATTTTATTTCAATTATTGACATAGAGATAAGTAAAACATTAAGTGAACCCTTTTATTCAAAATACCATGGTTATATTCATAACCCTGGAATCCACTGGAGAGTCATTGGTGATAAATCTAGATAATTCTCTCAAACAAATAATGATGAACTTGCAGATCATGGATCGATCGGTCGGCGCAGCCTTAGATTCATTTGATCTTACAAAGGAACCTGAATAATTGATATATTTTCATCATAGATCAAACCAAATCAAGTTTGCATGTTTATTTAATGTGGATTCTTACCCATTATTCATTTTTACAATGAATGTGAATCAACCGATGAATGGATTCATTAACGAATCGTATATATTGTGGGATAATATTTATATTGTGGGGATTTATGGGAGAAATTCTTTGATTAAATAATATTGATGGATTCATTTTCCATCCTAATAACAATGAACCAAGATCAACACGAACAATAAATCAAGGTTATTTCCTCCTATTTGATTTTATCCCCCCCCCCCCAATTACACGTTTCACCATAGATGTTCATTATTGTCTTTGGGTTTGACACATCCCAATCAATCGATCATTGTGCACCAAATTATTGGCACAACGATCGGATATCATAGATATGGGATCGTCATGATTCGATAGTGGTGGGATGGTGGTTTTGGCAATGGATAGAATAACGGATGATTCCAAATTTTGTGTTCTTCTGTTTTCTTCAGCATAAACCCATGAAAGTTGTTCTTGATCCATTTTTCAAGAATATCTAGTGATGAAACATGTCAATTCAATGATAGAATGTAAATACAACCACAGATCTTCTATTTCAAAGATATGTGAATGCTGGATTGAGGTCTGCAGCATCATCTGAGGTGCAGGAGGAAGAATCTAGGATTCGGGAAAATCACATTGAACACTGTGTGTAATCCAGGTTTACACGGCGTGTGGGGACGCCTAGATGTGGCAATAGGGACTGTCCAAGGATAAGGACCACATAGTGTGTGACCCCTGTCACACGGCATGTGGCTCTCCCCAAACTACTTGGAATGTACTCTGAAGAGTACAAAGACATGGATAATAGTTCAATGTTAGATGGCATGTTGTGTACATAGACACAAACAGGGCCTAGAAAACACATACCAATACATAGACATAGATTCGGTACATGTACATGGATAGGAGACACTGGTAGGGAACTGTGTGTCTCTACACATAGTGTACTCATCCTATATGCTATGTATATAGATACTACATGTTGTGTGATTATTTCCATATGGGCAAGAGATTTGGATAACTGAACACGCCTTGTACCCCCTGGTACAATCTGTGTACTCCCAACAAGAGTCCTTGAGGCTCTTTCTTTTCCTATTTTGGACTAGTATAGGTTAAGTGTGTTCCACTAGTCCTTTCCTAGAGGGTGTAGTAAAAAATTACATCCACATCACTAGACCGCAATCCCCTCTATAGGATGAGTATCATATAGAGTATGGTATCCCTCCATGATACTAGAGTGAAGTCCTCTATCCCCCCTAGTGGATTTTTTTGAATTGGCGTGACCTTCCAAAGAATTGTGTGGATCATCTTTCTAGTTTCCTACATTGGTAGGGTTTTTGGAATTGTTTTCATATGATACCATATGTAGTAGGTTGATCTATATTGGGTGTGTGGTGTCCCCCAATGGTTCTGGGTGTGATACCCTATTTGTGAATCATAGTATTCCTTGACCCGTGAATTCTATTTGGGTGGGGTCCAAATGATCTATACCTCTTTGTAGAGTGTCTGAGATGATGTCATGGCTTGAGGAGTGAGTCCTCCTGTAACAAGCATTCTTTTAGAATAATAATGTGGCTGGAAGTTGCTTATGATTACTTGATGGTGTTGCGTATCTCCGAGGTATATTTAGGTTTTTCTATACTTCTTGAAATTTTTATGCAGTGTTATATCTTCTATTGAGCTTACAATTCTTGGTTCTTCATGTTTAGTGTTTCAAGGGTGTCCTACTGAGTATTGTTATACTCATCCCTACATGAGATTTTCTTGCATGTGTCATGTCTTGTACAAACATTTTCCCTTTTGACAGTCTCATAATAGGACTAGGATTGGGTGGAGAAAAGCTAGAGATGCGAAGACCAAGGTGTTTTCTAGGTGCATACCTTTGAGATATTCCTCTCCCTTTGGGAAGGTTGGACTCTTTACAGTTTCAGTTAGACTTGTGTACAGACTCTTTGGGGTGGGCATATGTTTGGCCCAGTTTACTTTCTAGTAATTCCACTATCGTACTCTATTATGGGATATTAGATGTATTCATGCATCCTCTTAAATTTATTACATTAAATAATTTTGTGTCTTGGAGATGTGTGGAAGTGTAAAGGTACTTTTGGATAATTCCACCCATTTGTGATATATTCCTATTGTGTGCTAGTCATCATACCCTGGCCTATTAGAGGCAGGATTGGATAGTCATGGAATGGGACCCCCTAGGTTGGGTTATGACATAGTGGTATCAAATGGGTCATTTCTAATTTTGGATCGGGATTCTTTGAGGTTGTTTTGGAGAAACATTTTTTAAGTATTTTAAGTTTGATTTTCAGGCCATGGACCCCAGTGTTGGTGCAGTGGCTGATGAATCCATACACCAAGTCTCTGATTACCTTCTTTTCAACTTGATACATGAAACCACTAGTTATAAGAAAAAATAATGGAAAATACATCATATACGAATGGTTGTGTCTTCCATGTCCTTCTTGATTCAACTCCCTATATATACTTTCTTGAATGTGGTACATCTTCATTGATTTTATGATGCCTCCACAAAGGCATCCATCCAAGATTCCACCACATGATCACAAGGATGATCCACCCATTCATGAGGTATCAATACAGGGGAATGCATCAGAGATAGCATTGTCTTGTGGTTTACCAGCTATACCACCACCCGTTGAGAGGCAGCTACTACCGTCACTACCAACTGAGGATTCATGTAGGCTAAGTGTGTTTTGAGAGTTTTAGAGGTAGAGAACTATTAGGTTTTGGGGTTATCTAGACCCCTAGATGGATGAGGATTGTCTAAAAGAAATCCCTCTTTTTTTACACCTTGTGAAGACACATGTAAACCAGATATAATTTCTTTCTTTGAGTCTTCTACTGGGCTCCACGGGGCAATTTTGGAGTTTGGTGACTCAATCACTAGACAAGATAGCTCTCTCCTAGAGAGACATTGAGCATCTGTTTAGATAGAAGTTCTATCCGACCACATTTTGATCGGTATGCATATAGAAGATTCTTTATCTATAGGAGAGAAGTGAGACCGTAGCGGAGTAATCAGTGAAGTTTACTGATATTTCGCACTTCTCCTTGGACATGGTACTGGACTAGTTCTTCAGGGCTTTGACCTTAGAGTAGGGATTACATAGGGGAATCAGGAAATTAGTGATCTCACTTAGAATTTATAATTATATTGGGGAACTTTAGTGAGCCCTGGAAGTGGAGAGTTTTCTAGTAGATAAGACACCAGTAGTGGGAGCTTGCAATGGGAAACTGGTAGTTGAGATATCTGCAGTAGGTGGTCGATGACAGTCAAAAATACCCAAGAGAGTCTGGATCTTCAATAGGGGATTCCAGGACTCAAGTTCAGTGGTGTAGGGCACCCAATGTATCTCAAATCATCCAAGGGATAAAAGGTGTTACTCATGTGGCGATTGGGGACCTCAGGCACGTGATTGCCTGACCCATTGTACAGTTGATTCAGAGATGGTCGAGGGACTGCCTAGATAGAAGAAGATATAAAAGAAGTGTGTTTTGTAGGGAAATGGATGTGGTATAGGTGTTGGGAGATCAGAAGGAGGTGGTTGATGTTTTGATATTTTAAAACTACCAAAACCAATTGGTCCACACTAGGCTCAAGGAGCTAGTGGGAACAGATGAGGCCTGCTATAGGCTATGAAGGATTATGACCCCAAGACTCTAGGGATAATATGAGGTACAATACACATCCTTTCCACCTTATTATTAGTATTGGTAGAAACAAGTGTTATTCATTCTTTTAATTCAATGAATCTTGTTCGAGACTCAGAGATTCTAGTTGAACCGTTTACTCGACCCTTACGCTTAGAGAACCCTACATGAGATGACTCATTGATCACACACTAGTTCAAACAGGGTGACCTGGTTCTTCAAGTCAAGATATTCATTTCAAATCTCTTGGTATTGTCTTAGATTCATTACGATGTCATTCTTAGTATAGACTGGTTATCCATAGTTGTTGTTCAAATTAACTATTTTAGGTGAAGAGTATGATATGTATGTGGTGATGGAACTAAGTTTTCATTTGTTGGTGAAATGGAATCACAAGCAGTGTGGAATAGACTCACACATAATAGGTTGCATCCTATTACTCGACGGTTGGTTATCCTCACCCTCAGTGTAGTGGATGATATAATTCCTCAGTTTCCTACAGTGGTGGCAGAGTAGGAGGACGTCTTTCCCAAAGATGTTCTAGGTTTACCTCTCTATCGAGAGATGAACGTATACATTGATCTTCACCCAGGTATGGCACCAATATCGACACCTATATATCGTATGACTCTTATAGAGCCTCATGAGTTGAGGATATCGTTAGAGGACTTGTAGAGAAAGGTCTTAATGAGACCCAATGTTTCACACTCAGTAGCCCTTGTTTTTTTTCAATAAGGCATATGGAAACTTGAGGTTATGTGTGGATTGTCGTTTCTTATTCCAGGTGATCGTGATGAAAAACCATCCATTATCTAGGATCAACAACCTCTTTGATCAGTTGAATGGAGCGCAATGGTTCGCAAAGATAGACCTTAGAATAGGCTATCACCAGCTGTAATTATGGGATGATAATATACCAAAAATGGACTTCATTTGTCATTGTGGCCACTAAGAGTACTTGGTGATTTCGTTTGGTGTGAAAAAATCATAGCAATGTTCATGGGACTCATGAACCAGATCATTCATCCTTAGAATAGGTTATGGTGGTTTTAATCGATGACATCCCAGTGTATTTGGCATTTGAGGAGGAGCACAAAAGATAGTTGAGGATGGTCTTGGACACCCTCCAACAGTTCCAACTTTATTAGAAGCTCTCAATTTTCCATTTTTTTAATTTGAGAGGACCATATTCTTGGACACGTCATCTCAGAGGCTATAGATGTAGTGGATCCAGCGATGGTTGAGGTAGTGATTCCTTATGATCCACCCCAGAGTGTTACAGAGGTGTGGAGATTCCTTGGATTGGAATGTTACTATCTTAGGTGTGTAATCATATTATCAATAATGGAATCACCCTTGACATATTTGAAATGAATGGAGAAGCCTTTTCTATAGATATAAAAGCACCAGCAATGCTTTCAGAAGATGAGGCAGAGGTTGACAAGAACTCTCATCCTAAAGTTATGGGAGGAAGGCGTCGGGTAAAAGGTATTCTACGATACATTAGGGATCGGGGTTGGTTATGTCCTTATGTAGAGGCATGTAGTTATTTCCTATGTTTCATGCAATTTGAGACCACATGAGAAGAACTATACAACCCATGATCTTGAGTTAGTAGTGTTATTCTTCACATTGAAGATTTGGAGACACAATCTAATGAGCGAGCGATTTATCATCTACTCTAATCAAATGACTCTCAAGTATATATTCTCTAAGAAGGATCTAAACATGAGATGGATGTTATGTATAGAGTTCCTCAAAGACTATGACTTTGATATTGTCTATAATTTTGATAAGGGGAACTTGGTGGCAGATGCTCTCAGTAGGATATCCATTTTTTAGTTACGGAACAAGCCATTAGAGCAGTTGGCCTCATCGTAGATATCCTTTTATGAATGGAGATGGAGCAGATCACCTCTTATCGATGGTTTTAACCCCTCCAATCTTATAGTGAGTCAGGGAGGCACATCTTGAAAATTCTGATTGCAAGACCCTACGTCCTCATATGTCCACAGGGAATGATTTTAATGGATATTCAAATAGTGTGGAGCACATCATTCTTTTCAGAGGGTGAACAGTAGTACTAGTGGTGTTGCAGGAGAAGGTTATGAGGGAGTTTCATACATACCCTTTGGTGGTATATCCAGGTATGGAAAAGATGTACCAGGACCTCTTATGTCATATTTGGTGGCCTGGAATGAAGAAGGGAGTTTCATAGTTTGTTTCTTGATGCCTTACTTGTCAGAAAGTAATGGCTAGGCACTAGGTTCCAATAGGTTTAGCTCAACCCCTTTAGGTTCCACAATGGAAGTGGGATGGGATATCTATGGACATAGTGACTATTTTGCCTTGTACGTCCAGGGGATAGGATTCCATCTTTATGGTTTTTTACTGACTCTCCAATTTGTCCAATGTCTAAGCTATCCAAGAATATAGTTCAGTAAATAGATTAGGGTGCCTCTATGTGCAAGAGGTAGTTCGACTCCTTGGAGTCCGATTGAAAATAGTTTTAGATCATGATTATCTCTTTATAAGATGGTTCTATATGGGATTACAGGAGGCATTTGGGACTTAGTTGTGCTTGAGCACATCGTTCCACCCATAGGCAGACGGCCAAACTGATCAGACCATCAAGGTCCTTCAAGACATGTTGTAGGCTTTCATGTTATACTATTTCTATATTTGGTAGGATCACCTACAAATATTAGATTTTTCATAAAAAATAGCTACCATTCCACAATTTTTATGTCACCATTCCAGGCTTTGTATGGGCGACCCTGCAGGGCTGGCCCAAGAGAATCAAAACTCATGGGCCTAGAGATGGTGCGAGATAATACTGATATGGTGTAGATCATCTAGGAGAGGATGAATACTACACAGATCTTTCATAATTCCTATGCTAACAGGTGATGGAGTCCTTTGGAGTTCTAGTAAGGTGATCTTGTTTTCCTTCGGGTTTCACCTCTATGGGGATTACAAAGATTTGGAAGAGTTGGAAATCTATCTCTGAGGTTCATTTTCCCTTTCCAGATACTGCATAGAGTTGGAATGGTGGAATACCACATTGATCTACCACAGTATTTAGATCAGGTACAATAAGTTTTCCTCGTGTCTTAACTGAGGAGGTACGTGCATGGCTCATCGCACGTCATCAACTGGTGCGAGCTGGACTTCAAGGATGGAGAGAATTTTGTTGAGTACCTAGTGGATATTAAGGATCGATATGAGAGGATCCTTCATGTTTGATCGATTCATTTTGTGCATGTCTAGTTGAAGCACAGAAATCCCCATGAGGGAATGTGAGAGAGGGAGGCTCATATTCATGCTTAGTACCCTCATTTATTTGATTATCCCATGTTTTGGCTTTTTAGGGACATAAATCCCCAACGTGGGGAGAATGTAACATCTCGAATTTTCTATATACTATTTTTAGTAGTTATATGGATTATTTTTAAGACCAGGCACTGAGATGATGTGTGATTCTAAGGCCTGGCATGACTGGAAGAAATGTTTTAAAAATAATAAAATACTTAATAGCATGCACACACAATTTTTCATAAAAAGTAAAATAACTCTTAAAAGGGGTCCCATATCAGAAATAGGAGGGTACCATTGAGTTCAGAATAACAGTTTTACCTTAGGAATGACCTAACATTGGTCAGCACTGGTTTATTATAGAATATCGTCTTGGGTGTTTAAAAGGGATAAAATAAATTAAGAAAAAAATATATTTTTTTTCAATTGTTGATAGAGAGACAGGTAAAAATTAATAATATCCCATTTTTTCATAATTATAGGGATAGTTTCATAACCATGTACTCCATTAGAGAGTTATTGGAGATATAACTAGATAATTATCTCAAACAAACAATAATGGACTTGCGGATAATGGATCTATCGATTGGAGCAGCATCAGATTCAGTGGATCTCATCAAAAAATGAGATCCATAGATCGTACTTCATCAACGATCAAACCAAATTGATGTAGAGTTTTTTTTCATATGGATTCTTCCTAGTTATTCATTTCTATAATATATATTAATTAATCGGTGAACTGATTGATTCATGGACCATGCATATTGTGGGATGGGATTTATATTGTGGGTAATTATGGGAGAAATTCTTTGATTAAATTATGGTGAGGGATTTGTTTACCGTTCTAATAGAAATGAACCAAGAACAACACAAACAATCGATCGAGGTATGTTCCTCCTATTTGATTGTTCTTTTCTCCCTGAATTTAGCATTCTACTACAGGCGTTCTTCGTTGGACCGAGGTTTAAAACATCCCAATCAATTGATCATTGGGCACCTGATTCTTAGTGCAATGATTTGATATCACAAATATGGGATCAATACGACGTGACATATGTGAGATGGTGGGTGTGGAAAATAATCAGATGATGGATGTTTCCTAATTTCATGTTCTTCACCATTCTTCAGCACGGAACCAACAGAATTTTTTTCTATCCATTTTTCAAGAATATCTATTAATGAAATGTCTTGATTCGGTTATAGAATGGTAAGATGACCTTTGATCATTAGTTTCATGTCAAGGTGACCACTGGATCAAGGGATGGATAATCAGATAAGGTGATAGGGGTAGAATCTAGGATTCTAGAAAATCCCATAGAACACTGTGTGTGATATAGGATTACACAATGTGTGGGGGCCCCTGGTTGTGGCGTTATGGTTTGGCTGGAGTTAAGGACCACATGGTGTGTGGGCCCTATCACATGGAGTTTGACCCTCTCGTAAAAACTCACAATGTACTCTAAATAGTATACTGACATGGGTAATAGTACACAGTCAGATGTCATGTTGTGTACCTAGAAACAGACATGGCATGGCATACATGGACCGGTATATGGACACGACTTTGGTACAAAGACATGGACAGAATACATAGGAATGAAAATGTGTGTGTCTAAATTCTGTGTACTCATCCTACACTATGTGTATATGGATAGAATATTTCGTGGAAGTATTTACACACAAGAAAGAGATTGGGATAGTTAAACACGCCATGTACCCCCTAGGACATGATGTTTACTCCCAACAGCAGAGATTAAGGATCTTATTTTTCCTAGTTTAGACTAGTATCGGTTGACTATGTTCCCTTGGTCCTTTCCTCATCGGTACAGTGTAGAATTATATCCACAACACTAGATTGTAATCCCCTATATAAGTTGAGTCTTAGATACAGTATGGTATCCCTCCATGAGACTGGAGTGAAATCCCCTACCGCCTCTAGTGGATACTTCCGAATTGAAATAACCACCTTAAGAAGGGAATTGATCCTATATCTAGTGGGCTGCATAGGTAGGATTTATGGTATAATTGGCATATCATCCCCTACATAATGGTTTAATCCAGATTGGGTTTGTGGTGTCCCCCAATGGTTCTAGGCGTGATCCCCTATCATTGTATCATAGTCTTCCTTAGACAATGAATTCTCTTTGGGCACATCCCAAATGATATAGACCTCTTCATCGAGTGTCTTTGATGATATCATGGATCGAGGAGTGAGTTCTCGCACAACAATCATTATTCGAGCAGAATACTTTGACTAGTATTTGGTTATGACCTCCTGATAGTGTGGTATCTCTCTTAATTATATCTAGGGTTTTCTATACTTCTTTTATCTGTTATATAGTGTCACATATTGTATTGAGCTTACTATACTTGGTGCTTCATGTTTATTTTTTCGGCTATCCAATAGAGTTTTTTTATACTCACCCTTGCATGGTCTTTGCCCACATGTGTCGTGTCTTATAAAGATGAAGGCCCTTTTGATTATTTACTAGGAGTGTAAGGAGTGGGTGGAGTATAGCTGGAGCTGGGAAGACCAAGGTGTCTTCTAAGAGAATAACTTTGACATAGTCATTTTCCAGGGAGCAGGTTGGACTCTTTATAGTTTCAATTAAACTTGTGTATAAACTCTTTGTGGTGGGATTGTTTTTTCCCTATTAACTTTCCAGTGTTTCCACTATCATACTATATTTTGGGATCTTATATGTATACATGCATATTTTTAGTTTTTTACATTTCATCATTTGTTGGCTTGGAAATGTTTGCGAATGTATAGGTACTTTAGACTAATGCCTCCCATTTGTTGGATATTCTTACATGGTGATAGTCACCATCCCCTAGCCTAATGGAGTAAATCATCAGGTATTCATGAAATGGGACCCTCTAGGATAGGTCATGATATTTACATTGAAAATATTCATAATTTTAATCTCTAATAACACTATGAAAAGATCATAAAAAAAGAATCCCTCAAACACAGATGTGGTGCATAGGTCTTGACTAATGTTTTTTATCATATGTTCCCCCAATGAAGTGGCCTACTATTTTTAGGTGATGGAATAAAAAACCCTAATGGTAAACTCCATACACCATAATGAAAACTCTATATTGGTAAGAAAATAAAAATCTCTTACTTGAAATTCTAATTGAAATTATTTTGGTTACTTCATAATGTTTTGGAATGTCATGGTTTTGAATATGTAAATCAAGAAAAAAGTGATTCAGATGTTAAATCTTCATAAAAACCAATAATATAAAAAATCAATTTTAAAAAAAAATATATTGTGGTGTAGAAAAGAATAAAATGTATACCTAAAACGAATACCTAAAGCTCTTACCATATCCATGAATACATATAGAATATCTCCCAATAAAATGGATTAATTTTTAATGAAATTATAAAAGAACATGGAAAGGTTTGTTATATTCCCTAGTGTTTCTCCATGGAGTTCAATTGTAGTCTTTATTAAGAATAAGGATAGGTAAATGTGTCTTTACATTGATTATCAATATTTTAACAATATCGTGATAAATAACAAGTATCATTTACCTTGTATTGATGAATTTTTCAATCATATACATGGGGATGAGTACTTCTCAAAGGTGGATCTTTGATCTAGATATCATCAATTAAATGCAGAAAAGGAGGATATTCTAAAATATTATCTTCTGTATGAGATAAGGACACTATGAATTCATGGTTATTCTATTTAGAATAAAAAAACTGATATAAATTAAAGATGATATTATTATATAATCCAAAATAATGGATGAAAATGAGGTGCACTTGATTATTGTGTTAAGGAATTTGAAAAAGAATAAATTATATGATAATTACATTAAATGAGACTTCGGGATATAGAATGTCACATTCTTGAGTCATGTAATCATAATATAGGTAATATATATAGATTCTTCAAATATGAGGGGATTTAATGATTAGACTAAAAAAATATCTATGACAGATAACTATACTTTACATAGATTAGTTTGGTACTATTTATTGTTTTTGATGGATTTTTCATGATTTCCAAACCCTCTAAACAATTGAACTCGAAATGGAGTAATGTTGATCTATATATAGGAAAGTTAATAGAGCACCAAGGAGTTAAATTAGAGTCTATAAACTACACATGTACTCAAATTACCCACAAGTTGGGAAGGCTTTTTGATATATATTAATGATTTAAAGATGTTATTCAGATGTTTCCTTTTGTAAAATAATAAAATGATAGCATATTATTTAAGATATTTGACGGTCTATTAGTAAAAATACCAGAAACATGATCTGGAGTTGGAACCAATTATATTTCCATTATATATTTTGATGAATTTCCTCTAAAAAGAGAACTGTGATATATATACTAATAATAAAATCATGAAGTTTGTATTCACATAGATTGATCTCAATATACAAAAATGAATATGGTTTGAACTGATAATAGACTATGAATCTCGATACATTACCATATAATAATGGTGAATAAAGTAGCATATTCTCTACGTATAAAATATCATGAAAAATTATCCATTATAAGAATCAAATGGGATTTGATCTTCATGTATATCATAAGGATGTAAACGTGAATTATAAAGGAGGGTGTGATATCTTACCTTGATCAAATGATTGCTCAACCATATATCTTAGAGAAGATTATGGTGATAAAAATGGATAAGGTAGAGTTACAAAATAAGTTTGATGATATAGGTAGTTGGAAATTTTAGATTTTAATGATGATAAAGATGGAATTATAAGATATGGGACATGATTGTATATACTATTTAAGAATTTGATAATAAGAAGCTATCAAATAATACTCATGTCTCGGTATTCTCTATCAAACCATGGAAATAAGTATAGAGATCTATGAGACTACTTATATTTGGATAATAATATGAATGATATTCTAGAGTTTACATAGTACTTTTTATTCCAATAAGTTGAGGAAGAAAAATATTAGTGAAACGGGGTGATGAAACCATTACTCATGACAATATAAAAATGGATGAAATTCCCTATGGATTTTACCATGGGATTTCTAAAGACACCTTACTCAACAAATTACATATTGGTTATAGAATATCACCTTAAAAAATTATCCACTTCACTATCATTTTAGAATACTTCTCACATAGTCAACTTGATAAGATATATATTATATCAGTAGTGAGGTTTCATTAAACCCCACAATCAATTTTATATAGTCAGTATCAATGTTTCACTTCAATTTTTTAGAGGGTTTGTCAAAACTAATTAAACATACAGTTATAAATTTTTATATCATATCATACTCATATAAATGGTCAATAATAAAGGACCACTCAAACTGTGGAATAAATTCTTGGATCCTGCTCAATGTACATTAAAATAGGTTTGTAACATCAACTTCCACTCATCAAGTAATTATAAAAGAATAGATTTCACTTAAGAATTTAGATAACCCCATATGAATCCTTTTGTATTAAAAATAAAAAAACTACAAAATATTGTGATGATGTTGGAGAAAATAATCTATTAAGACCTGTATTTGTCAAATAAATGATAAAAATAGGTTTTATCCATTCATAAACACATCATATCATCACATAATCAATAAGAAGTTAGGTTTTCCTTTCAACATCTCTAGGGAATAAATATATATGGTTGGGGAATAATGGAAAGATAATTCCTAGGTATATTGTCACATTTGATATTTTTTATCTTGTTGGATAAGTGGATTATTGACTCGAACTTATACTAAACACATCTCATGTACATAATGTGTTTTGTGAATCTCCTCTGAGGATATACATGCAAAATCCATCTCATATACTTAATCCTTATTTGTTAGATTTAAAATTTGATCTCTCTTATAAGGATATAGAGAAGTTCTTATATTATAGAGACAATGTTCTAAAAAACAAGATAACTCACCTTTTCAAAGTACTATAGTTATATAATTAGTATGAAGAGGTAATATGAGAACCTAATGATATAATGATACCAAAATACCCTCAAATAGTTTTAAATTGTAGTTTGAATTAAATTTTCAATGAAAAAATTCTAAAGTGTGTAGAATGTAATATCACTTATTTTTATAAGAAAATTCCATACCTAAAACCCATATAGTTAAATTTACTCCTTAAAATACTAATGTGTGTCATCATAAACACTAGGTAACAAAGTAAACATAATTTTATTTTATATCCTAACATTATAAACAATTTATGAATATATTCCAAAATAATAGTTTAATTATTATGGGATAATAAAAACATGTAAATAATATTACTATAATTTTAAAATTCAATGGTTAAGGGTTTCCTAAAAATTAACAATAGAAAATAATTATACAAAATGGAAAGAAATAAAAATATGATTGAAATTTTATAAATAAAGTATATACATCCTTGAGATAAAATTTATTTAATGTTGAATATATGAACAAAAAAGTATTTATATAAAGTATAAGGGAAATATAACCATTGGAATAGTGACTTAACTATTAAAATAATTCCCTAACAATTTGAATAATAGCATGATTGTTAAGAAAGTAACCGAACCATTAGAATTATAAAATTACAAGTAGTTAGTATTTAATATCAAACAAAATAGTTAAATATGACTATGAAAATTACATAAAAAACATTCAATGTATATAAATCAAGGAAATTATAAGTTTAGGTTGTTAATAAGGTTTTTTTTAACTAATTCAGAAAAAAAACATAATTTAAATGTAATTACCTTGAACCTAGTTTCCAAAAGTTGGTGGTCACTTTACTTATTTCGAATAGGATGTAATAAATCACATCCCAAAGGACAGAATAGTTTAATATACTTGGTAAACTATATACCAACATGAGTCTCACATTGCATTTTAAAACAAAGATTATAAAAAGTGAATGTAAATATTCTACATCCTTGAACTCATTTAAATACTCCTTCGTCCTATCCTAGGGAAAGAAAACAAAATATATGTGAGATAATATGGTTAGTAAGAGTTATTTATATTGAAAGTTATCATTAATAAATAAGGAATAAATAAGATGTAAAGTTAAATAACTTAAAACACATTTCAATTAATCAATAACATGATCATGAAAAATAATATGATAGGAATAAATTATGATCCAATAATTTAAAATAAATAATCACATGATATTGAAGATAATACATGGATATTATCAATGTAGTAATCTTATGGATAATAATAACTAAATAATCAATGAATGAAATGCTTAATTTTATTCATCATGATCTCAAACATCATGATATCAATACCATCATGACCTTGCAGTAAGTTTGTTTATTCAATGGGTAGATATGCACCAAAAACCCATTTAATTCTAAACTACCAATTTGTATTGTGAGATCTACTGATGAATCTAGGGGCTATATAATTTCATTACCCACCAATCATTACATTTCCAATGCATTACTAACATATTGAATGATTGATTTTAATCTTGAAAAATAAGCCTTATCAACAAATATCCATATTGAGTAAATAATGTGGATTATAAATAATTCCCTATTCAATCAAATAAATTTAAAAGTAAAACATTATATGTCGGAATGGTATAGGGTTTAGGAAATAATCATATTCATGATAAAAAATAAGTCTATTTAAGGAAAATGTAATGTCTAATGATCATAATAAATTGAATATTTCAAGGTAAAGTTAATGACTACATAATAAATCAAGAAGGTGAATGTAAATACTTTCCTTTGTAAAATTCATCATAAAACATCCTGAAAAAAGAATAAGGATGGTATCATTACAACATATCGCTAGTGCAGTATAATTAAAATAAATGATTATTATCATTGATAAATAGAAATATAATAAGAATACCACAAAAATCACTTATAAAAACCAAAATTTTCCAAAATATTTTCATTAAAATTAACTTTGTGAAATTTTAAAGTAATCATCTAAGAAATTAGTGCTCATGATGGTGGGAAAATTATGTTTAAAATGTTTGTGTTAAAGGAATTAATCCTTACATATTTTCAATAAAAAAAGTCAAAAATTTCCTTTTTGTAAAATGAAAAAAAATATTATTATTAATAAATTTTTTTAATTTAAATCATGCATAAAAAATTATTTATAAAATCATAGGATGTTATTAAAAAAATTCTTGAAATTGTTTTTGAAAACATGGATATATAAGAAAACTTATTTTCCACTAAAAAGAGAAATAAGGTTTTCTTTTCTTAAAAATATTTTCTCAATCATGTTAAGTACCAAAGAGAGGAAGATGGAAATATAAATAGAAAACAACATGAATAATAATATTAAAAGAAAATAAAATGGGTTTTTTAGAAAATTATCAAATAATTTCCTTCAATGAAAATTCAAGAACAAAAAATCCTCATTAAAATGAGATGGAAGTATAAACGGTTACTGCTATTGTAACATTCAGATCATAAACCCTGTGAAATAAATTATGTAAAATAAAAAATTAAATACACTGATTCTAAGGATATTGATGATATATCATATAAAAGGGGTTATAGATACACCTCATAAATATAAATATATTCATAAAACCAAATATATCTCAATTGAGTGAAAATTAAGATGAAATATATTATAAATATCATACCATTTAAGTGATAATTTATTATTGAATTTATTATGTGTATAAAATTTAAAACCAAAAAAAGTTTAAATACGGCATTAAATACTTAAAATTAATTACAGACATAATCTTATAATACCAAATACAATGAATAAGTAATATTACCCAATAAAATTAATTTGAGTTATGAAACATTTTCCACTTCATAACATTTGATTCAAATCCCCTTGGATGAAATAATATTAATTGAAGCTTAAAATACCATGAATAATGAATAATTCATGATATAACAAGTAAAAGGGGAGTGTGTACAACATATAAATTATATTTTCTGTGTAACGTCAAAATATGCCTCAATGAAAGTAAATTGAGATGGAATCCCTAAAATTATGTTTCCCATTAGTTGAACATGATTTAAAATACTATATAATGGTTTTAATAATTTTATTACTTTATACCAGAACCATATTAATATTTATGATATCATATATATACTTCTTTTATAACATCTTACATCCCTTTTGTTGACCATGATTCATTATTACCATTGTTTTGTGTGTTAACTTCATCATCTCTCATGCATGTTTTGTCACAAATGTTCTAGTTATTAGGAATAGCATATAGATACATAATATAAAGAATTATATTAATGTTAAATATATATAATTTATTCAGAATTTAACCTTTTAGAACCATTCTTTAAATTTTTACATAGAAAATGATTTGCATTGCTTCATAAAGATGACAGATCATACGTATGCACAAGCGATGATATCATTCCCTTAATAGGTGAAAGGGTAAGGAATTGATTTATATATTAATTTTAAAGAATTAATATCATATCATATGTATCATATATATTCCTTATTCCCATTATTATTACTATTCATGTGAGTCTACAATTGAAATAAAATTACATTAGTTTGTGAGGCGGTACTCCACCATACACACAAGTGATGGATTTTTCCCCATTCAATTGAGTAGTTTATGGATATATTTTATGACATAAATATAATAAAATCCCAGAATAAATAATATATTGTTTTCATTATATTGGATGTTTTAATTCACAATTTTAAGAGGTAAAAGAAGAAGTAAAAAATAAATATCATAGTGAATATTGTTTCCTTCATATATAAAAAAACTCATTTGGATCTCTTATTTGGGACACTAGGGTTGGTGTTTTAGGAATAAAAGAACCTTTATAATGATTCTAATAATGTTTTGAAGATATTTATATAGTGTTTTTTTGAGATAAATGGACTAAGATGTTCGAATAAGTTAGGGGGGGGGTGCATTTTTATAATTGAGGAGGAGTGGCATTTTAGTAAAAACCCAAAACTATAAAATAATGAGAAGTCACTCTTAAAAAATGTTATTCCTAAATATATAAATAATTTATTTTAGGAAATATAAGGTAGATACATACCAAAAACACTAAATATAAATATTTTTTAATCCTATCATTCCATTTACCTTCAAGTTTACTAAATTTTATCTTTTGTTTTCACTACGGTAATAAAATGTTTTAAACTTGGTAACTTATCTATTAGGAAAAATGATAAATATGGGATAATTTGGAAAGAATTATTCTAAATTTGAATCAAATTTATCAAATAATTATCCTATGTTTGTGTAAAATTAATCTTAACACAAGCGCACGTAATGCACAAAAACCTATTTTAACATTAATCACAGTAATTAATTTTGGCTATTTTTTCTAATAATTGTGGACAAACATTAATTTTACCTCATTCCCAAATTTTAATTCATAAGATTTAAAATATTTAACTCATTTTATTAAATTTAATTCACATAAGTGGTATAATGTTTTTTAAAATTAACCTTCAATCATGATAAAAAATGGTTTTTCAAGAAGGGCATTTTTCAAATATAAGATGATTTGACATTAACTCAATTACTAGTAATAAATATTATATTAATTATAATTAATATATATATATAATCAATTAATTTACTTTAAATCATTCTTCAATAGGTTTTATTTTAAATAATTAAATTTTAGGAACATGATATACTTAAAAACGTTTTTCAGAAATATGTGTTTTTAATCCTAAAAATTAAAATATATCAAAATCTAATATAAATATGATTATTTATTTAATTATTTGCTTTAAATATAAATAAATAATACCTATTTTACTTTTAAATCTAATTAAAATCAAAATGGGGCTTTTAAATTACTTAATTTATTGAAAAGAAATGACATGTTTAAAAAAAGAGTTATTTTTTACTATTCACTAAAAAATCACTCTTTTCAAAAAAATAACAATATTTAACTCTAAGTTAATTTTGAAATTATTATTTCAAAAAATATATTAAAATAAATTTTCTAAAAGTGTTAAAAATTAATTTTAAAATAAGTGTGCAAAACACGATGAAACTGTTTTTTATAAAAAACACAATTTATAACCATAAAACTATGTTTAATATTGTCCTATTATTTGAAAAAAATTCATATGAATGATAAAAAAATTATTATATAATATATAAATATCATTAAAATCATTAAAAAATAGTGATTAATTTAATTTATTAAGATAAAAACACATTACATGAAAAAAATGTTTTTTAAAAAAGAAATTTCTTTTACTTTCAATTGATATCTATTCTCATTTATAATGAATTGATAACCAATAAAAAAATTATAAATTTTTAAACCATATAATTTTCATAATTCAGTTGTTATTATTCATAGATACAAATTTAGCAGCTAGGTTATAATGTTCATATTTTAATAATATATTCCACTGATCATTTAATCTAGGTGTTGAATATCATATACAATATAAAAAAATGTTATTATTTTAAAATATTGGGTTGTTACATTCCCTCAACGTTCAATAAATTTATTCCTCACAATTATAACTTGTTTTAAAAAATCAATGTTTTCTCTCTAAAAATACCTTTTTGGGATCCCACATCGTAAAAAGGGTTAACAAAATATCCTCTTAAAAATAGGGATAAAGAAATAATAAGGTCATTTATAATAACAAAAAACTATGTCTCTAAATAAGAAAATATTAATGGGAAGTGGATATATGGGAATATAAGAGAAATGTGACACCCAAGAACTAATATAGAGTGATAGAGAACTTGTTCTGGAGAAAGTTAATTACCATAAATCTATAAATACACGATTGGTGAAAATACAATCAATCCATTAATAATTATTATAATAGTATAACATTGTTGTTTCATAATTTTTTTCATATATTTGAGTACTTCCTTTACCATATTGATGAATAACATAAGAAAATATACTTACTTGATATCTTTATATTTCATAAGCATAATTTCATTCATTGGTTGTGCTTCAACCAATTTCCACTTCACCTATTACTTTAAAAAATGAATGCCAAATATGAATTTTATTTATTCCTGTGATACTAAAATTAAATTTTAATGGAACATATAATCCATAAAAGAGTGAAAAGTATTTATTTATATCTCTAAATATTAACCAAAACCCAAATGGTTATCACAAGTTATCTTTTATAATTAATTAATCTCTAAAACATTAACAGTAAGACCAAAATCTAAACTTAATCCATTCCATTAGTATTTATCCATAAAATTGTTTAAGTAAAAAATTTCATACTAACCAGTACATCATGTAGGCCAGGGGTGGGTGTTGCACCCTTCTCACCCATCTATTGTGGGTTCATTCCCTATAGCCATTCCAGATGAAGTGATTTCTCGCTCGGAATGTTGTTTACCCTTTTTATGAATCTATGTTAATATAATTCCTATAATGTTAACAAAAATATGATGAAAACCCTCAAAAATAACATTAACCATCAAATCACATTTTTACCACAGGTTTTTTACACTGGTCTTTTTTCATGAAAATAATAGTTTTAATTAACTATTATTAACTTATCATCAATGAACATATTAACACTAAATTTTATCAAAACATTTAACCATATTAATACAGAATTATTCGTCAAATGATATTTCATGTTGAACCTAAGGGTTACATATACCTAAACCACATAAAAATTCTCCCTAAATATCATTGATCACATCATACCCCATCACTTAAAACATAAAAAGGGGGGTCTTATACTTTGAGGTTATGATCAAACATAAACTCATCATCCCATGGTTTTATCCATAATTCTTGATTTACTATTATATCAATACATATATACTTCCAAAAATTAACAAAATCCTTTGATGTTTTAGGATTATTTTAGACAAATTATTGTTCATAAAAATACTTCTACAACATAATTTTTGAATCACAATACATAAAATATTGAATCATTCCACTTTAATTATTGAAATAACAAAAACCCTTCCATGGTCGATGAGTTAACCTTTATAAGATTTCATTGACTAGGATAATGAAAAAGTTACCCACATTTAAGATAATAAAATATAAATGTATCCACATGATAAAATTTATTTCTATCCTTCATACTCTTCATTTATACTTAAAAATTTATTATTATATTCAACTAATTTCCCTACATAATATATTCTCCCATTCATTTGAGACATTTTGATATGTGACCCTTTCCACATTTTAGACATGAAAGAAATTAAGCCTTATTTCCTCTATGGTCATCACCACCCATTCTCTTAATAAACTCAATTCTTATACTCTTTTGTGAGTCTAGGGGTTAGTTAAGGTTAAGGTTTTTAATCATATTTCATGATAACTAATTTGAAATAATCGTTATATCTTTCATTCCCATCATCATCCCATTTGGTTTCTCATAATCACCACATTTTCTATCATATTCAATGTTAACATGATTTTGTTGGGTCCTTTACATTTAATAAAACTAAAAAACATATTGTTAAGAACAATAATAATAGTGAAAAATTATATAATAATTTTTAGGGTGCCTAAATAATGAAACCATTTTTTCATTCTTATACACTTTAGGTGTCACGTAGGCCATTCGTTATCATTGTATATTCAAATCCTTAATGATAGTTCTTAAAGAACAAGTGAATCAACCCAACCATATCCCCCAGTAGTTTAAAAATAGGTTTATAGTAAGGCATTTTTTAATTCATAAGGTAAATATTGAGACAAAAACCAATTCACCCTTTTGGAGTTATTACCCCATGTTAAAAAAAATTGGAGCCGTATCCACTTTTAGTATCCAAAAAAGTTTTTATTTCATGGAAAATCATACAATATCTTCCTTAACAAAATATTCAGATGTTATCTTATACTTAGACTTATCCTAAAAATTATTTATATGGATATTCCCCCTAACCTAGGCTTTTTAAAATCTAGATCTCAAAAATTATATTAAACATCCTCTGATACCATATATAAAGACCATGGCCCCAATAGCCTAGAGGAGGTGGTTACTTTAATTATTTAGAATATGATAGATGTGAACACATCCTAAAGTACCTATTAGTTAGATAAATTTGGTAAACTAGATACATACATGAGTCTCTCATTACATTTGAAAACATAAATTAAAATATAGTGAATGTAAATTTTCTTCATCCATGAACTCATTTAAATAATTCTCCATTATATCCTAGGTAAAGGAAACAAAATAAGGATAAACTCATATGCTCAGTAAGGGTTATATATAAAGGAATCAATCATGAATGAATAAGAAATAATAAATATGTAATGGTATATCACTTAAGACACATTCCATTTAATCAATAACATGAGCATGGGAATAATATGGAATGAATAAATGACGTTTAAATAATTCCATATAAATCATCACTTTATCTTGAATCTAATACATGAATAATATCATTGTAGTAATCTCATAGATAATAATAAATAATTTTATAGTGATTTAAATGTTTAATATTGGACATCATGACCTCATACATCATGATACTTATACTATCAAGACCTTGCGGTAAGATAGTTTAATGCAGGGGTAGTTATACACCAAAAACCAATTTAATGTTAGATTACTAATTTATATAATGAGACCTACAAATTAATTAAGGGTATTTATAATTTTAGGCTCCAACCATAATTAAATGTCCAATAAATGCATCATATATTGAATGATTTATTTAATTATTAAATAATATTCCTTGTCGATAAATATCTATATTGAGTAAAGAATACATATTATCAATAATTCCCGAGTCAAACAAATAACTTTCAATGAAAAACACCATATATAGGAATGGAATATAGTTTAAGAAATAATCATATACATGATATAGATAATATGGATATTCAAGATAAACATAATGTCTAATGATCATGGAAAAGTGATTGTTTCAAGGGAAAGTTAATGACTACAAAATTAATCAATAAAGTAAATGCCAATACTTTCCAGGGTCAAACGGATCATAAATCATCTAGATAAAGAATAAGTATGGTGTCTTTACAACATATACCTAGTGGAGTATAATTAAAATATGTTTAGTTATAATTGATTAATATAAATACCATAAAATACAATTAAAACATTATTGAGGAAAATACCCTTTTCACTTTGAATATCAATTTTAAAAAATAAAAAATTCTTGAATATTAGGAAAAAATATTATATAAAAACAAAATTTTCAACTTATAAAAGTATCTTAAAAGAAATTATTGGTCATGTTGGTTGGAAAATTTTTATCACATCGAGTACATTAAAGCAAAGATTCTATTCACATTTTTGATAAAGGTGCAAAAGTACGTTGTTCAGAAAATGAAAAAATTCATATAAACTATTTTTTAAAAGAAAAATATGGATAAAAATGATATTAAAAATATCTTGAAAACATTTTTATTAATCATGGATATGGAAGAAAAAATATAATCGATAAAAAAGAGAAATAATGTTTTCTTTTCTTAAAAACACTTTCTCAGTCATTTAAAGTACCAAAGAGAGGATAATTATACTATTACATGAAAAATTAATAAATAACTATAATATAATAAAATTAATGTTTTTTGATCAAACAATGATCAAGTAATTTCTTTTAATGGAAATTCAAGAATAATTTGCCCTGATTAAAATGAGATTGAAGCATAAACTCTTACCACTTTGATAACATTTTAGTCAGACCCCCCCCCCCAATGAAAAAAATAACATGAAATAAAACATTAAATACCAAAAATATAAATATATTCCTGATATAAAATATCAAATGGTTATTAAATGAAAATAAAAAAAATAAATATGTGCACAATACAAAAAATATCTTAATGGAGTGGAAATTGAGATGAAATATATTATACAGATTATACCATTTAAGTGAGAATTTCTCAAAACATTGATTATGTTTATAAAATATAAATACACAAAAAATAATTGAAAATATAATTTAAAATAATAAAAATTAATTACAAAAATAATTTAATAAAATTAAATAAAATTAATAAATAATATAACCAAATTAAATAAAATTGATTTTTGAAACACTTACCACTTGGTAACTTTTGAGTCAAATCCCTTTGGATGAAATAATATGATTTGAAACACAAAATATAATTAAGTATTAATTATTCATGATATAAAATTTAAAATGGATGTGTATAAATAATATTAATGAAATTATTTTTATAATATTAAAATATGCCTCAAGGAAAGGAAATTGAGACGGAATCATGCACCTCATGCTTCCCTTTAGTGGAACATTTTTAAACATCCTGAATAATAGTTTTAGTAATTTTATTAATTAATAAAATATCCATATTATTATTTATAATATGATATGATATTCTCTTAAAACATATTACCACCAATTAATTAAAAATATTTCTTTATTACCATCAATTTAGGCGTTAAATCCTTCATTTTATCATACATATTTTGCCGTAGAATTTCTATATCATGTGCATGGGATATATATCCACAATATCCACAATTTTAAGAATGTTATTAGTATAAAATATATTCTTTAGGTTCATTTTTATATCCATTTTTGAAAGTTATACATGTCAAATGAATTACATCGCTTTTTTCGACTGTAGGTCATACTTACGTACGAGTGATGATATAATTACGTTAATGGGTGAAAGGGTAATTGTATGAAATATTAACTTTAAGTAATTAATATATTTAATATTTATCACATATATTCATTATTTCTATCATTATTATTATCCTTGTGAGTCTATTATGTAAAAAAATTAGATTAGATTGTGAGGCGGTGGTTCATCGTACAAACGAGCGATGGATCTTTTCCCATTTGATGGAGAAGAAGATGTATAAATATTAAGTAATCAACATATTAACATATCAATATATATTATATACTGGTTTTAATATATTTTAATTATTAATTCATAATTTAATGAGCTAAAATAAGAATTAAAAAATAAATAGCTTGGTGAAGATGATTAACTTCACATAGAAAAACATCCATTTGATATATTATTCAGGATACTAGGGTTTGTCTCTAGGTAATACCAGCACCTATTGAACCTATATAATGATTTTTGGGAGATATTTTTATAGGTTTTGGTCAAGATAAAAGGCTTAATATGATTGATGAAGTGAGGGGAGGGTTCCCTTTTATAATTGAAGAGTGACATATTTTTTAGTACCCAAAACTACTCAATAATGGAAAGTCACTCTCAAACCAAGTGCCTAAAAAATTGATAATTAATGGAGTGGATGGAAGATATTTACCATAAATACCTCCTACACTAAAAATAAACATTTTAAAAAGAATTATTCCCTTTACATCCAAGGTTTCTAAATTTTACCATTTTAGTTTTCACCATGTTAATTAGTTTTTTTATCCTAGGTAATTTATCAATTTAGAATAAAAATAAAAATAAAATTATTAGATAATTTAGACCCAATTATTATAAATATTAAATAAAATTTATCTAATTATAATCCTATATTTGTGGAAAATCAATTTTAACAAAAGCACATATAAAGAAAAGGCCTCTTTTATTCATAATCAGAGTAATTAATTTTTACTATGTTTACTAATCATATTGGAAAAAATTAAAGTTGAATTTATTACATAAAATTAATTATTAAAATTAAAAATATGAAATATATTTTATTAAATTAAACTCAAATAAGTAACATAATTTAATTAAATATTAAACCCAGAATCACTACGAAAAACAGGTTTTCAAGAAATGCATTTTCCAAGAAAAAGATGATCATGTATTAAAATTATAATTATTAATCATAATTATATGTATTTTGAATCATATATACAGATATATAATCTGTAAATTTCATTTAATTATGGAATTATTATGGGTTATTTTAATTATTAAAAATGGTGAAACATTATATACTTAAAAACAGTTTTGAGAAAAATATGTATTTAAGCCTTAAGTAAACGGATACAAAAATATGTTATTTATATCATTAAAGAGTAATTAATTAGATTAAATAAATATAAATAATAATTTTTTTTACTTTTAAATCAAATACATTTCATAATGGTACTTTTAACTTATTTAACTTACTGAAAAGAAATGAAGGTTTTACAAAAAAAGTCTTTATTTTAGTATTCATTGAAAAATATCTCTTTTCATAAAAATTAATAAAATTATTTCTAATTTAATTTTTATAATATAATTTAAAAAATAAATTTAATTTTATCAAATAAGTTTTGTAAAAGTGTAAAAAAATGATTTTAAAATAGATGTGCAAAACACGATTGAACGGCTGTTTAGAAAAACACAATTTTTAATCATAACATTGGGTTTATTTTTATATCTTTATTAGAAAAATATATTAGATGAATGATAAAACAATTTGGAAATAAAATATAAATATATTTCATTAAAATAATTCACCAATAGTAATTAATTTAATTTTTTAAGATAAATACAGATTACACACATAAAAACTATTTTTCATAAAATTCATTTCTTTTACTTTTCAATAATTTCTATTTTTATATCTAATAAATGTATAACCAATGAATTTATTTTATCCATTTTTAAACCATATAATTTACACGATTTATTTAGTTAACTCATACCTACAAATTTAACATCTTCGTTATTAATATCATATTTAAATTATATATTTCACATGTCCTTTAATCTTGATGATGTGTGTCGTATTCACTATCGAATACAATATTCTTATTTTAAAATCATAGAGTGTTAAATTTTTTGTTTAAATAGGGATACAATATTTAACTAAATATAAAAATTATTTATATGAAATAAATTTTTTTTTCACTTTATCTTGTAAAAATTATCCAACAGTGAATTTTTTGTATTTTTCTAAAAATTTCACATTTGGGAAGAATAAAAATGTTTCCTTTTATACATATGTGATATTTTTTATGAAATAATTATGATGTAAAAGTTTATTAATAATTTAAAAAAAACATGAATTAATATGAATTTAATGAGTAGAAAAATAATTTTAAAATTAATAAATTTAATTTATAAAACTATAAATCTGTTTTCAAAGTCTAAATTATATTTTTACCTATAAAAATATTTTTTTTATTATTTAATTAAAATTAAACATCTCAATGATATAATTATATTTTTTAAGTGTTTAAATATAAAAAATATATTTTTTTCAATAAAATAATACAAATATTCATAAGAATCAATACTATTCATACACTAGATAAAGTGAAAGGTTTGGTTGTATCATTGTGAGGGGGTGGGGTGAATCACTTATTTTCTTTTATGATTTATTATTTTAAAATGAAACTCTAAGACTAGTTAATATATTATCATCTTAATGTATTTTTCATAGCCCTAATAGAAATTTTATAAAAATAAAGGCACCGAATATAAGTTTTTTATGATGTTCATCCCCTTTGTATAAATCCAAATCCATCTAATAACTATTTATCCTCCATGGTCACCGATTATCTACTATAAAAAACGTTTTTACAATGGGAAAGGATCACCTTAAACCTAACAGTTCATCACACACCTTTTATAGCCATTCTCTATTCTTAAAATGAATCTCATTATTTTTTCTAGCATCACATTAGGAGATCTTTATATAAATCTCTCATTATTCAATCCTAGCAATTGGAATAGAATCTCAATAGTTTTTTACTTCCTCACACAATGTTTTAGTTGGTCCTTTCAATGAACCTACGAATATATATTCAGGTACATCTATCTCCTTAGTGTAGTAGCATATTGTCCATTCTTTTATTATCAATTTACTTTAGCTTATTCCATGGCATTGAAAAAATAGTATATGTGGTGTTGACCTCCTTCTTACATTCTTATTCCTTTATTCATAGATTCAAAGGTGTACACATAGATGTTATCAGATCCTTCCTACAATTTATAGATGTTCTTTATCTAGTATTTGTACTATGTTTTTTGTCTTTTATACTTTTCATTTTACCAATTGGAATTCATTATTAGTTTTTCTCTCTCACAACATCTTCTCTTATACACCACCTTTTTATTTTCACATTATATCATGAATTTAAATTTTGTATCTGAATTATGGAAACTCCTTGATTCTTAGTGGAAAGAGAGATCCCATTAAAATCTAGTTTATATTTTCTATTTTTACTTCTCATTTTAATTATTAGTCTATATTCATTAAAACATTCCTTAAGACTTGGTTTTTCCTCCATGATATATTCAAATATTATAGTATTCATTTATTCCAAAAAATATGTGACCTATTTAAATTAATTCCACATGGGCATAGTCATGATGTTTTTTCTTGTTGATATCCTCCTCATATAATAGGATCACTAATTTTCCTTACATATCATCATAGATTGATCAAGAATTTGGAATATTATTCCAAAGTTATCATCTTGGATCTCAATCCAATTGAATGATTGTGTTAATTATTTTTATTGATGTTCATCACTTGCATCACCTGATCTGATTTTCAAAAAAAACTACTACACTATTTTATAATTTAAAAAATATTTAACTATCTGATTATATGTAATAATTATAACATCATACATATCATAGTGTGCATTTTGTTTAATAAAATATCAGTAAATAATCAAACAATCATCTTATGTTTTGTATTTAAAATTCAAGACTTAGGTGCATTCTCATTTTCTCAGACATTACATCATATTTTTTCCTATGTCTCACAAATTATTATCATATAAGATTCATGAATTATAAAAGATTTTAATTCACATCTCAAGGGAATCATATGTATCCATTTTTATCACAAATTATTCTCACGTAAGATGAAACACATAGCCCATTTTTTTCTTTACCTATCACATACATTATACATAATCATTAATTAATAAGATTACAAGTCATCTAAAATTATAAAATTAATCAAAGTATTCTAAAATCATCTTAGATACTTCTCAAACATTTCAAATCAAATCACAACATCATCCCGATTATCTCTTTCACGTGATGAAATAAATTGTATTCCCATTTATCCATGGATATTTTTTCAAAATTCTATCTAGATTTAGTTTTATTTAATAATTATTCACTATGTCCTTTATCTAGATACATCCATGCACATTATAATCTATGTTATATATTTCATCTTTTTCCATGAATATTTTACTTTTTTCCCCAAAAGATCAACTCAATAATAATCACATGTATGGGAAACTATCCTAGCACATGTCTAACCAGATATTCAAAAAATCAACAATTTATATTTTATACATATTCATGAAAGTAGTTTTATATTATTTTAATAAGTTTACCAGAACATATTAATATAATCACGATATAATGGAATCATTTAAAGTATCACTCCAAAATGGAATCCTTTATACTTTACAAAAAATATAATCCTTACTTATGTTATTCCACTCCCCCTTTGAATTTATACTATTAAATATTTACATCAATATGTGTGTTTATTTAATAAAATATTTGCATATCCCCGTTTTTGATAATAAATTAAAATGTTTGATTATAAGGTAAGGACTTCTCATTTCACCCTCATTCTTACAATATAATTTATAAAGGAAAATTTTTATCTTCTTTCATTAAAAATTATATCTCGGTTTGATGCATCAATTGATGGGTGATGCCCCAAATTCTTAGTAATGATCCTTCATTCAGTCAACTCTAATTCTACATGGGAAAACCAAATGTATAAACAATAGTCAATAACATTGAAATTAAATTTTTCTATAAATATATTTCTCATGTGATAAAACTTCCATTTTCTCATTTTAGGGTCTTTTAAATTATATTTTTCAAGAATCATAATACCTGCACTCATATTAGACAAACACATCAAAAACTTTCAAGTTAAATGCATGTTACTCCCCCTTTAACATTTTTTTTCAACCACCACTGACCATTATTAAAAAAATTCATATAATCAAACCAATGATGGAATGTGTGATTTGGATACATCTTTAACCACTTTTAGAAATATATCCAGACTTCATATTCATTAAATAATAATTTTTTGGTAGCTATTTTTTATATTTTCTCTACCTAAAGGGATTTACTCAAAACTATATCATGGAAGTTATAAATTTATATGATGGTCCTCAATTATTGTTTTTAAATAAATACAATATATCATCCAACTCAGACTTTACAATATCTCCTTTAATTATCTATATGTTAGTAAAAAATATATAATTGAGGGAATAAGGTGGATTTTTTCCTTGATCCTTAATGAGATAATTAGGTCTGATATTTGGATCTCAACACTTCACCTTTCTTCTTTATAACTCTATTTCTTAAGAAAACTTTATGAATAAACATCCTTTTTAAAAAAAATAGACCATTTATGGGAACCATTGACTTCTTATCCATCTTAACATCCTTATTAGTTGGAATAGCCCTCTTTACCATAGATATTAAATTGAATTCACTATTTGGGGTTTCTTATATCCTTTTAGATAACACCAACTATGGTGGATAATTTTTAATACATTATTTTGGAACAAGGTTGGTCTTATTTATGTGTAGGGACTAAAACTTCATAGAGTCCTTTTTATATATAGATTAACTGGTTTATTAAATTTGTCTTTAAAAAAATTAATGTCTCTGAATCCATGTCATCCAGTTAATAGAAATATATCCTACTTTTTTTCACCATCCATATTTATTTTTAGTAGAATTATGAACACCCCTTTTGGAAAATATCTAAAACCCTTCATCATGGATTCATTCATCTACTAAACTAATCCTCTTGTCCCATTATTGGATTAACTAAACTCTCTACATTAGCCTCCTTCCTCTAATACTAATTTCAATAGCCTGTTTTTAGGAGTACATGGTGTGACCATACTTTCTCAAAAATAATGATCTCTTCATTGTTATACATCAATTTCAAATTTATTCCAAAATTTAATGGGAATATTTTTACTTAATTTTTTATTTTTTTAATCCCCATGGAAAAAACTATTATTTTTCATTTTCTTCATCATTTATTATAGAATTCTCCTAATTTAAACTTATGATAAATGTTTCATTTATTTTTTCCAAAACTCATTATAATTGAGCCCACTTTTTCAGTATTAAAATAAATTATCAAGATAATAAAATAAATTTTTTATGATATATTATTATTATTATATGAAGTTTTATTTTATACAGTAGAATTCTTATTTACATCTCTAGCACACCATATAAAGTAATCTAGATTCAATGTTCATTTTACTACATTGGAGTATGATATAATGTATCTCATTTCAAAGGATCAAATAGTTTATTAGTCTTATGAGACTATATATATACATGATTCATATATTGAATCCAAAAACATGAAATGGAAGTTAAAAATAAAAGTGAAAACATTATTATTTCTTCTAGTAAATCCTTTAAATCATATATAGATCCATTTTTGGTGTATTTTGGAAATAAATAAACAACAAAGGGTGAGATCATATTCTCAATAAAGGAAATAATAAAACATAATCTTTCATAGAATAAATAAATAATTCACAATATGATAATGGTAAAAAATATTAAAATGTCATATAACTGAAATCATAAAATGGGAATTTATCCTTGTAAAACATAAAAATATAAATAATCACATTGTTATGAATAAATATTTTCATAATGATGCAATGAATGATATCTAAGAACATAATATTACTATCAAGGCCTTATTCTATGGAATCACACATAAATAGGTAAGGAGTACACCAAATATACAAATAATTTTGTCTCATGAGACCTTCCAAGGAAGTGAGGGGTTATAATGGGTCTAACCCTTCACTTAGTATGTCTAATTCATTAATAATATGAAAGGTTTTAATAATAAATATAATACATAATCATAATAAATATTTATATTTGAAAATTAGCATACAGAATCTAAATACTTTCCCTTAATTAAAAATAGAACATCATAGTCATAATTAATCCAGATAAATATGGTGGATGGTATCATTAGATTATATCCATATTAAATCATTATATTCATGAAAGGATGTTGACATAAATTAAAATACTATTAAAATATCACAAGAACATTTCATGAGATAAATACCCTTTTATTCTTCAAATCACTTATTTAAAATATAAAAATTAAAAAAAATATTAGGAAAACGTTTTCATTGAAAAGAGAAATGGAAACCTGAAAATGAATCTATAATTCAAATAATATACATTTATATAATAAAATTTATTTTTTTGGTAAACGTTAAAAAAATATTTCATTCACAAATTTGGTAAAAAGTTACTTATTCCAAAAATTGTTATAAGATTCATTTTTAAACCATTTTATAGAAATTAAAACATGGGTAAAATTACATTAACAAATCATTATATAATAGTAAAATCATTATTGAAATCATTTTATGTATACAATAGACATTGAAGAATAATATTCTCAAAGAAATAGAGAAACAGTGTTAATTTTCTATATAAAACATTCCATTTTTTAGTACCAAAGCAGATAAAAAAATTATAATAGAAAACAAGAAAAAAAATTAGTAGATTAAAATAATTTTTTATGAAATAAATATCTTATAATTCCCCCAACATAAACTTAAACATAAAAAATCCAAAATAAGAATGAGATAGTGAAATAAATTCTTACCTCAAGTCAAACTTACTTAGTGAGATCTTTTGACCTTATGTATAAATTTTAATTTACTATAATTATATATTATAATCATATAAATACATATAATATCATATATGAACCACTTATAACATTTCAAGACACTTTTATTAATGATTATTTTTTTAAATTATTGTTTTTCTATGTTAACTATTTTATTTTTCCTTATGTTTCGGTTCGGTAGTCGCATTATGTGCATATTTATCATATTTAAATCATATAAGAAATTAATATTGATATAAATATCATGTATATTAATTATATACTTATTTATCATCATGCATAAAAAGAGGATATGAAAAATGAATCACATTGCTTCATGGAGGTGGTAGTTCAATCGTATGAATGAGAAATGTTATCATTTATTAAATGGATGAATGGGAAAGAAAGTAAATAATATATTATATTTTAAAAATATTATTTATTTCATGAATATCATATATACTAATTTTTATATATTTATAACCATCTAAGTATTTTTTTCAATGTAAATCCAATTACACCACCAAGTGGAGATAGTAGGTTGGACGCACGCACATGTGATGTTTTTATATTCTGTAGAATGGAAAAGTGGAGGATAATAGTTTTATAAAAAATAATAATTACATATAATTATATTTATGATAATATATTTATTATTTTATGAAGTATAAAATATATTTAGAGGATTTATAATAATAAATAAACATTTAAAGAGTATGGTTTGACAATTACCTTTTCTTTGAGAGACCCCAGTTTTCTTGGACCATAATCCTTTTTAGGATGGTGATTAGAGAACATAAGCTCAATAAACAAGGTAACAAATATAAGATGGTTTTTGGATAATTTTTTCTGAGATATATGGATCGATGTTCATGAATAAGGCTGCAAAAGGTATTCTATAATATAAGTGAGGGGAGGGACACACTTGGAATTACATAAACGATTTAGATAATATAAAATAATTTTAATATAAAAGTGAAAATAAATGTAAATTAAATTGGATATTAGATACTATAGGGTCGAAATATTTTCAAATAGTAAAATTTATACAAGTTTGAATGGAATATTTATCTTTATATCTTAGTTTTACTACCCTATAAACCTGTTTTAACACTAACCATGGTAATAAAAAAAATTAAACTGTTAATTATAACCAAAAATTAACTTGAAAATTTTACCTAAAATTAATTATGACGATTTAAATTATTCAGGTCATTTTAAAATATTCAACTTATAGGATTTGAATAAATTAATTTTAATTTATGTGTGAAAAACTCAATGAATACCCTATTAGAAAAAGAAATTTGTTTTAAGATTGAAAATGATTTTGTTGTAAAACAAAGTATAATGTCGATTAAAATGGAATTAATTTAATTATATTAAATAATATTATAATTATTTGATTTTTAAAACAAATAAACCGAAATTATCATTTTCTTTATTTGATTAATAGAGAAGAACTAAAAATATTTTTTATTCGAAAAAAAACATTACATTGATTTCAAAATTGTTAAGACTATATTTATAAAGTCAATATTATATTTTCATATGAATTATCTTTATTTTTAAATATATAATTATTCTATTAAAAAGTTCTTATAAAATTTCATGTCATTATTATATCATTATAATGTCATAAAATTGAGTTTTTGAAAAGTGGGTATTTTACACTATTCATCCAAAAATAAAATGTCACTTAAAAATCTCAAAAAATTACCCTAAGATAATTTTGAAATTATGGATTTAGGAAATAAATTTATTTCATCTCATTTCATTAATAAAAATTTATAATTTTGTTTTTAATCACTTTATTGAATAAATATTTGTGCATTGTGAAATTGTTTCTCTAGAAAGAAAAGATTTCTATAATTGAAGTTCGAGTGTTATGTTCTTACCTCAATAAAATATTTCATCCTTGAAATTTCCTTAATTAAACCTCATTAATATATTTTTTTTGTTATTCATTAAAAAAAATTTAGTTTCCCACATCACCTCTTCTAGATTATGATTTCCCTAAAGTATCTTTACTAACTGAGTCATCTAATTCTGTAGCAACTGTTCTTTTGTGTCATGAATCTGAATAGGATATTTATATAAAGATGAATCATGTTGAAATTATATTTCATTATAGGTGAAAATAGTTTTTGTGTCTAGAATATACTTATTCAATAAATAGATATGGAACACAACATTAAACGTTTAGAGGTTATGTGGAATTACCAAATGGTAGTCTGCAACTTTAATTATTTAAAGAATTTAAGAAGTCCTGATATACCTAGGACATAGTTTCTATTTCTCTAAAAAACATACAACATCCTTACATTGAGATACCCTCAATAAAAAATGAAATCCAAATTAAAATTATATAAAATTCCTTTAATAAATGGTATAACTTTTTTCTACTTTAAGCTACCTTAATATGATTCAAAATAGTCTTAAATTACATTAATGTATCCTCCATGAGATTTGGGCCTACAGGATTCCTTTCACTAACTGCATCCTAATTAGTTGTCGTACAACATATCATTCCTCAAAATACCTCATATGGTTCCATTTGAATACTTGAATGGAAGCTATTATTATATTCACATTCCACCAAAGGTAAATAGTGATCCCACATACCTAGAAAGTCAATTGAAAATGACCTAAACATATACTCTAATAACTGAATAGTCCTTTTATACTACCCGTCAATTTGATTATAATATATGGTGCTCAAACATATCTTGATGTCGAAATACTTCTAAATAATATTATATAATTTTAATTTAAAATGAGGATCATGATCAGATACAATGAAAATTGGTGCACCATTAAATATAAGAACCTAATTAATATGTATCCACATGAGGAACGCAAGAGGCAGATCTTCCCTTATAGTGATGAAATGTGTGGATCGGGTAAGTAGGTCAATAATAACCCTTATGGAATCATTATTTCTATGATTCTTTAGATATACAGTGACAAAATCCATATTAATATCATCCCATTTCAACATATGAATGGGAATAGGTTGCATGACTCCTTTAGGATGTTATATCTCCTCCTTTTCCTATTGAAAACCCAAGAATCCTGATACATAGCTTGCAATTTCCCATTTCATATTATCCCACCAAAAATGTTATTTCAAATATCAATACATATTTGTACAAACATAGTGTATATACAAATTTGAGTTATGAGCTTCATCTAATAATTCTCTTTTCATATCACACATGGAAGGAACTCATATCCTCTTTCCAAATTCAAAATACCATCTTCATAGATGAATTCTACCAACTTCCAATCATTCATGGATCGGATTTTATTTTGAATACTCTCGTCATAAATTATAAAACATTTTCTATTCCTCAGTAAGTATAGTTTTGAAATCATTTGAATAGATATGATGTTTCCCATTCTATAATGATTCTCATATCCAACATTACTAAATTGATGAAGATAGGATATTTTACATTCTTCATTTTAGTAAAAACTCCATGATAATTCTTATTCAACATATGAACCACCTTACTTTACTTCCCAGGGTGTAGTGTATTAAGAAGTCATAATTATTGTGTAGTTCTAACCATCATCTTTTCCTGATTTTGATCTCTTTTTATGAGATGATTTATTTATAACTTTTTTTATCCATATATATTTAACATCTTTCACAAATATAGGTAATTCCTCTATATCTTAAATTCAAAGATTATGGTTTCCTTTTCTATATCAAGGGTTGGTTAATTTTTTTATGAATCATTAACTTCCCTGATACAAAGGAGACAATCCTATCATTATGTATAAGGAAACATCCATGTATTTTATTTAAAACATCACTATATATCACAAATTCTTCCCTTCGCAATGGTAAATTCAATATATATTAATTGAACAATATCCTCTTTAATTAATCAAAAACTTACTTGAAATCATCTATTGATATGAACTTAAATCCTTTACTTGTCAACATGGAAAATGGGTTAGCTAATTGAGGAAAATTTTAAACAAATTTTTTATAGTAATATATTTATCAATGGAAACTATATGCCTAAGTTATATTCATTGTAATATTTCAATACATAACATCCTTTATAATTAAAGGCATAATTTATATTCCATCATTAATGAAAATATTTCCATGAAAATAAATTTCCTGAATCAAGAGTTACCATTTTATAAATTTTCCATATTAATATTCTTCTATAAGTGTATTTATAATGATTCATATATGACTCTTATTATCAAAATATCCTTGAGATAATATCAAAAGAGAATAAATACATACTAAAAAATTATCTATATAATACTTTAATACTCTATCCATCAGATCCAGAAAAACATATGGTGCATTAGTAAATTAAATGGGTGTTACTATAAATTCCTAATGGCCATACCTCATATTAAATGTTATCTTTGGAATACATTCCTTATTTACTTATAGATTATGTTACCCAAAATGAAGATAAATCATTGAAACATATTGATTTATCTAAAATTGATCAAATAAGTCATTTATACAGGGTATAGGATACATGTCCTTTATTTTAATGGAATTTATTTCCCTATAATCAAAGCACAACCTCATATACCCATATTTTTTTAACAAAAGTAATAGGATCTCCCTATAGTAAAACACTATGGAGTATAAATCCCTTATAACACAAATCCTATTGTTTCTTCTTAAGTTCCACTAATTCCACTATATTAGTCCATTAAAGATTCTTAGATATAGGTTTTATGTCCGGGATGAGATCAATTGAAAACTAAACACCATGATTATATGGGTTTTCACATAGTTCTTCAAGAAACACATTAATGTATTTCTGTACAATAAGTACATCCTTTATTCTAAGGATACATTTCTCATTAATTGGTTGTTTCCTTTCTTCTTCTCCAGTAATTTTGTTAAATAGAGTTACTAGGGGTGGATTCCGACATGATTTAGATGATATCGTATCCCCTATGAAGATGGGGGATTTCATATCTACATTAAAAATATTAATTTATTTATTTTGGAAATTTATTTTATCATTATGATATGAAATTCAATCCATACTAAGGATTAAAAAAAAGTAAACCATACGTAAATAATAAATTTTTAAAATAGGTTAGGTTTATCTGTCGTAATGGGAACTGACTAACATATCCTTATTTTAGTAAGATTTCCACTATGAGTTTTGATTGAATACTCCATTATTATATTGAAAGAGAAATATCTAATTTTCATATAAAAAATGGAAGATGTCAATAGGGTGAATATCCAGAATCAAATATAAACATTAACTAAATTTGAGGTTATAATCAATATAGATTCCACTAAATCTTTAGCAACATCAACCTTATAAGTAGTTATCACATAATCTTGAAATTTTACCCTTTCCATTTTATAAGTAAAATTCCATTAAAACCGAGGGTATTTATTTGAATATTTCCCCATATCATTATAGTTAAATAATTGGAAATTTGATTCTTCTTTCCTTCCATTGAAAATATGATCGATATAGCCATTATTTTAGAACTTGAAGAAAACTCACATTCCCATAAAAAATATTCCATGGTGTTTTGTTTCAATGATATTATATTTTTTAAATTGAACCCTTATATTATTCCCTTTAAATATATTTCCTTTTCAAGAGTTCCCATTCACCTATTTATTTTCTTATTTCCCTTGGAAAATATAAGACTTCTAGAATTATTTCTCTTTCTTGATGGAACTTGATACAATATCCTAATATAAATAAAAATTCCAAGAGACTAATACCCTTTAAGGAATAAGATTTATCCCATCAATTAAATGAGAAATATTACTCCTCAAATTACTTATATCATCTATAATATTTGATTCTAGCCTTGTAAAGTTGTCTTCAAATTTAGAAACATTTTCTACTCCTTTTTCCTTATATTGTGTAATTTCCTCTCCATATCCTCTCATTTCTCATGAAGAAATTATTTTTAAAATAATAACTCCTTGAAATTATTCAACACTATACTATTTATTTCCTTATACTCCTTAGGTTTTTAGATCAATGAACACTATTGATCATTTTATAATTTAAGATGATAAATTGGCATGATTACATTACCTATTTCGTTACTTCCCAAAGTGAGAAATTTCTTCTCCATTGACTTGTTTCATTACTCAGCTACTAATGGATTAATATTCCTGTTAATTGATGTATGTTTTTTAATAACCAATTCCTAACATACAATGAAATTACATCACTTTTGAGGAATACATATAACATTACACAAAAAAATTCCCAAAGACCGTTTTAGTTAATTTCCATTTGAAACATGGAAACATAAACACTGGTACAAGAGTGAGATACATTATCACCCATTAGCTTCTCCAAGATTAGAAACCTAATTATAAATATCATATATCAAATATATCTACAAAAATTGGAGAAGGAAACATAAAAATGGGTGAGCTCAGATGCTCAGTAAGGTAAACATGGGAGATATATAAGCATAAAAATGGGAATAATGGTATGAAAAGGTGATCATAACATTAGATGATCACATCATGAATATCAAAGATCATAAACATAAATCATTTCATAAATATTTTCATTTAATTAGTCAGGATCAAAAATGGATATATGATCATGATCCATGATGGAATAAGTCATGGAACTCATTGCATACACATAAACGTAGAAACTCCTATATCAAGGCTACCTATTGAGACCTTGATAACATATTAGGAATGGGATAATAACAAGTGTACCTACTTTGGTATTGTTATTCCCTACCTTGTACACTATTTTTTAAGTCTTGGGATTCCCTCCTATGTAACCTATTATTTAGGTCTTGGGATACCCTCCCAAATACCCTCTTATTTCGGGCTTAGGATTATCTCCTATTAACCCTCTTATTTTGGGCTTGGGATTCCTCCTATTTACCTTCATCATTGGGGATTTGGATTCCATCCCATGTGACTTCTTATTTCAGTCTTGATATTCCCTCCCATTTACCCTCTGATTTCGGGCTTGAGATTCCCTCCTTTTTACCCTCTTGTTGCGGGCATGGGATGCCCACTGATGTACCCTTTATTTCTGGAATATGATGCCTTGTAGTTTCAATCTTGGGATTCTCTCATATGTACCCTCTTGATCTTATAAAAAATTTATCATTACCCAATACATTGTGAAGAGATATAGGTACCATCTGTCATATAATAAAATAATATATACATGTTCCACAAGATAACTTAACATTAATCATATCATGGCCCATGAAAAAAGATGGGTTTTATAAATATCAAATCATATCCCATGAAATGAAATGGGTATCATTAAAATTTCATCACATCATAACCTATGTAAAATAGATAGGTTACCTAGTCATTTAATTAAATCCAAACTCATGAAAAGAAGTGTGTTTCAAAATCATATTACCTATTCAAGTGAAATGGCTATCATGAGAATCATTCCATTAAAACAAAAACCATTCAAGAAAGAATATGAATCGAACCTTTGTATAATTTCCTGTAAGATCATGAGTAACATCAACAGATGTAATCATATATGGAAAATAATTTTGAAATATCCTTTAAAAATATTTCTTGAGTAAAATATCTTTTCTTGTTTGAAAAATTCACCTTAAAACAAAAAACATTTTTTAAAACCATTTTCATATATAATACATTTGAAACATAGAATTAAATATTGAAATCATTTTGAAAACCTTTTTCCATTAAAAAATATAAAAAAAATTTGAAAAAATTTTGAAATACTTTTTCTTTTAAAATACTTTGAGAACTTATAAAAGAAGATTTAAATTCATCAAAATCATTTTCTTTGAAAAAAAACTTTTTAAAACGTTTAATGTATGTTTATAAATCAATTAAACAATTCTTTAACCTAAAAAATTTTGGATAACATTTTGCATTGAAAACACTGTTGAACAATGAATTTCCAGAATATTAGCAACAAAATTTCATTAAAAAATTACATTTTAGTCTTTTAACTAATGATTTAAGGGTATGATGGTCATTATAGGGAGTGAATCCATTCATTCTAAACATTCCTTTGGCACCGAAAATTGTTTAGAAAAGTTCCTCGACCAGAAAATGAAAAAATGATTAATTTTTAAAAATCAATTCATTTAAAAGGTAAATCATGGGTAAAAATTCTTTTAAAGATCATAAGTTAACAGTATCATATTATTTAGAAACTTTTTTAGAAACCATGGCTTTAACAAAACACTTATTTCCGACAAAAGAGAGAGGTAAAGTCGGACTTTCTTAAAAACACTTTATTGTTCATATTATGTACGAAATAGTGGGAAAATTGTACCATTAACTAGATATAACATGAATTACCATAGTTTAAGAATAATCATGGTAGTTATTGATATATGTATCATAATATTTCATCAATTTTAGTATAATTTTAAAAAATCTGGATAAATGTTGAGATTGTAGCTATAAACCATTACCAATTTGGTAACGTTGAGTCATAACAAAATGGATATAAAAATGTTAAATTAATAATAAAATATAATTAAAATAATTATATTCATGATATAAAATTTCAAAGTAAATATATACACCTCATGGAAAAATATTGTTTCATAACATGGCATTACTCTCAATGAAGCCATACTGAGAGAAAACTATTTTACTAATTTGGTAACTTTTGAAACATAAACTCAATGAAATAAATATCAAAAAATGGATATGTAAATACCAAAAAATTGAATTATAAGAATAATAGATTAAATTCATGGGTATAATACACACCAAAAAAATAAATGAGTGGTTAATAAGTCATGAATCTCAGGAAAATAAAAAGTGAGCTGAAATTTCCATAACTTATGCCTTTATGGTCTTCACACTCATACAAACCTACTATAAATTAAATATATGTTTATTATAAAAATTTTATATAACCATATTCTTATATATATTACCATATATGGTTTTATTATGACTTTATATTTCCCTCTTATTTATAGTTCCAAGTTAATGTTTCACTTTGAGTAATATCTGATTTGTTTTTCACATGTGTCTTAATTTGTTATATTTTGTGTCCCCATACTTAGATAATGAATTAAAAAAATTAAACCATGATATAAATATCATGTGAAATTATTATATATTTATTTATATTAATCTGAATAATTTATAAATATGAAAATTGAATACACCATTCATGGAGACATTAGGTTGTACGTACGCACGAACGTTGTTTCTATTTTTCTTTGTAATATTGAAAGAAAGAAAGTAAACAAAATATATTTATATATGTAAATATATATAATATCTTTAAGAGTAGAATTATTATTTCATATGTATCATAAATGTTCACTAAACCTATCCTTAATAAATTCCATGTCGTGTGTGAACAAATAACATCACTTTAAGGGGTTGGTAGTCAACACATCCCCAAACGAAATTATCGTATTTACACAGAATGGAAATCATGAAGGTAGAATTTATATAATAAATAAATAGGTATAAATACCTATTATATATCATATATATCATATAAAAATATAGTTTCTATCATAATTATAAATAATGAGAGGTGGAAAAGATAAAATGAACAACATTATTTCATGATGTGGTAGTTCACCATACACAAGAACGGTAAGTTTGTTACCCATTAGATGGAATAATGTTTATTTGAAACTAAAAACATTATAATAAAAAATATAACTATATTTAGGATAATTTTGATATTATATGAGAATGGAATAAGGAGAATTTTGTGGGTGTAGATAGAAAATAATGGAAAGGAGTTTAAGGAAGGAAGTTTCCTATTCTTTGAGTAACTATTTTTGGATTGCACCAAAGTGCTTCCCTGGTTCGATTTCTTCCAAAAGGTATTATTAAATGAGTAATGTATGGATGTTGGTAATTTTATTGGGTAGATATTTGGTCTAAACAAATTGGTTTGAGATGTGTAAAGAAGGGGGAGATGTGGTGGCCTTTTATAGGGTAGAGAGGGGACACACTTGGCATTTTTGAAAACAAGCGCGGTGTACCCATGTTTTTAACTAATAAAAGTAAATAAAAACCCTAAAAACTCAATAATATAAGTTTTATTGCCTAAATATGGACATAAAAGGGGTTTTATAAAAGTTTCTAACAATTTGGGATGTTATGATTATGTTTAATTCCCTTGTTAAGATTTATTTTACCTTAATCATTGTGATTAATCTTAATCACATTCACTAATAGTTTTGGTAAAAAATTAATTTGAAATTATTAGACTAAAAAATAAGTAATTATTAAAACCATGTATGTACATTTTTCAAAATTCAATTCATAGAAGTAGAAAAATATAGTTTGATTATAATCTCACGGACGTAGCAGGAAAGAAGGTTTTGAAAATGAGAATGTTCAGATGTTCATTAAGATTTTATATCTAAATTCAATATAAATATATTATAATGAACTAAATTGGATTAATATAATGATAATTGATCTAAATTGACATTAAAATTAACCTAAAATAAAATTTAACTATATAAATAATTTATATTAGTAGTTTTGAATTAAAATTCAGTATTTTTGAAATTAGGAATTACAAAATAATATTTATTTTATTAAATTAAAGTTCTAAAATTTTATTAAGTTAATTTTATTATTGTTTATAGAAGGACATAAAAAAGCAGTTCTTTTGAGAAAACAACATTTTATAACATTTAAAGACTTTACCAAAAATTATATTTTCCATTATCACCATTAAAAATAATATTTTAAAACTAGTTAATAATATTATTTTTACTAAATTTAATGGCTATGTTATAATTATATTTCTTAAATAATTATAATAATATAATTTTGTTTCATAAAAACTCAATTTTGTGTGTATCGCACGCCATGTTGGCGTTGCATGTAGTGCAATCGTATCTTGGGGTATCATATGATGAATTATTAGCATGGTGTGGAATATAGGGAAAGAATAATTTAGATCCTTTATATAATACAAGATATAATTAGTGTTGTATAAAATGTAAAATATCAAAAAAAATATTAAATTATTTAAAAAAATATATTTCATAAAAACTCAGGGTGTTACATTTTACCCACCTTAAAATGAATTTTTTCCCAAAAATTATTCCGGTTTTTCAAGGGTTTAATACATGAAGTTATCATCAATAGAAACCCACATCATAAAAATTAAAACTAAAACATCCCTTTAAAAAATAATTGGATACCAAATGGTTACCCAAAGTAACATGTAACAAGGTTTCCACATAGGAGAACATAGGTGGGAAGTGAAAATAGGGACATAGAAGAGAAATATATCTATCAATCTCTAGAGGATGTTATATAAGACTTAGTTAGGAGAAAGTTAACTATCAAAAATACATAAATCTATGATGATCTAAGGAAAAAATTGATTCATTAGAAAATAATGTACTTGGATTAAATTTTTGGTTTCAGTATTTTTTCCCTCGAGTCAAAGAATTTTCCTGAGAAGTTGTACTTGATTTTATTTGATTTCATAAGTAAAATATCACCCGTTGGTCGTGTCATGGCCAATTATCACTTCTATTATTTCTCTAAAATGGATGGTGAAATTTTAATTCCTAAAGCACTAACAGATCATGAGATTCAAGATAATTCATCTCATCTCTCTCCTTTTACCATCCACACTAGGTTATTAGATCAAGTTATTCAATATGCACAAATCCTCATGTGGTGAGATAATACTTTAATCTCACAAAATTAATCTAAATTTTGACTTAAAATTTCTCAGAATGGTTAACCTTATAACCCTTTCAAAAGAAGAAATTATAAATATTTAGAATGAATGCCACTAAATCCGATTAACATTTATCCCCAATATATTATAAAGTCTCTATTCGTTGTCACATTCCAAAAAAGTGAATACACTCATCATATATTTTCTTGAAACATCTTAATAACCTGAATTACTATAAATCCTTTTATGAAACACAAATTATTCCTTATTATAAATATTTCATGATATATTACTTAAATATAACAAGTCTTAAACTTCATCCATGATAATATAATTCAATTTTTCAATAAACCATTTTTTAGTTTTTAGGTAATCAGTATCATCCAGTTTACTTATTTATATTCAACATATATTTATCCAAACAATATTATCTCAACATTAGGAATAAATTAAGGGTTATATTCCCATAATAAAAATATCACATTTCCATGAAATCTCTTTTCTACCTCACCAGAACCATTCAACATATCTATTAAAATCCTAAACAAAAAAACATGTATTGAAAATACTAATATATTTAATGATTCTTATAAAATAATATTTAAATTATATAACATACACATTTTAATCATCAAACTTTATTCTTAAACCATTACTTAGGTTCTATCAACTTAATTCATAATTCCACTTTCCTGTAATATGAAATATGAATCATGTCTTAACATTTATCAAACTCAATTTAATCTTTATTATCAATAATAATATTAGTATAGAATATACCTTTCATGTTCAATTCGTGGTCTCATAATTTTTAGTAGAAAAAAAAACATTACTTTCACCACCTTGATGATTTTCTTCCTGAGGCTTCCATATAGGAAATCTAATTTCATAATTCCTGTACTTCTCAAATTTAAGGCAGACATCAATTGATAATACCTTAATAAGGAAAACATTCCCATCTATTGTGTTAACTGAACTTTTTGTTTTCCCTTTGTAGTTACTTTCTCTATGACCTTCATTTCCATAGTCAAAACATCCTCATGTTTCGCTAATATATTAACTTGGTTATTTCTTCCCACATTCCTGACATGTATGAAACTGAAAATCATAGTGTAAGAAATAGTTTTCATATTGAGGAACCACATAATCTTGAAAAACAACATATAGGATGTATAAATTTTGACACCTTATTTAATATATGAAACCTTAGTTTTATCATATGTTATTAATATCCATCTTATTTTTAAATCCATCACCATATTTCATGAAGAGTTTGTGAATTCCCATTTCATATCCCACAAAAGTATCAAACCAGCTGTGTAGAAAAGCCCATTTTCATGTACTATGTTACACTAAGTCAATCCTGATGCACCTTGTTGGAGTTGTTACACCTAAGTACATCTTTACCAGATCCACATCCACCTGTAATATCCATATGAGGATGTATTTCAAGGAAATCACTCGTTCTATCCTTTACCAAGATTCTTAGAAATTTAATATACATTTTCTCATCCTTAATCTTATCCTTAGATACATCACTAGAAATATCCTTAGAAATATTCCAAGAGATCTCACTAAATTATTATTTTCCGAGTTTCGAGTGGATGAATAAACCATTACTCTGATACCAACTATAACAACCCATTATAATCATACATGTACATTATAGAAGTTTTATGGAATAATTAAAACATTACACAAACAGATTCTCAAAGACCATATTAGTTTAGTGCCTTTGGAAACAAGGAAACATAAACAATGGTACATGAGTGAGCTACATTATCTCTTATTGGGTTCTCCACAACTAGAACCCTCCTTATACATATCTTATATAAAATATATCTCCATAACATGGGGAATGAAATATAAAATGGGGTGACCTCATATGCCCAGTAAGGTAAAAATGGAGATAAGTAAGAATAAATATGAGTATAAAGGTATGAGAACATGATCATAACATTAGATAATCATACCCTACATATTAAAGATCATAAACATGAATCATGTAGTAAATATTAGTAATTCATATTTCATGAATCAAAAGGCATAAAATAGCATGATCCATGAAGGAATAAAGAATGTGACTCATTCCATACACATAAATATAGAAAATCCTATGTCAAGGAAACCTACCAAGACTATCATATCATGTTAGGCTTGGGATAATAACTCATGTACCTAATTTGGGATTGGGATTCCCTCCCATGTACCCTATTGTTTCAAGATTGGTATTCCCTCTGGTGTACCATCTTATTTCAGGCTTGGGATGCCCTCCCGTGTACCCTCTTATTTTCTTCTTGGGATTTCCTCACGTTTACCCTCTGTTTTCAGGATTGGGATTCACTCTTATTAACCCCCTTATTTCAAGCTTGGGATTCCTACCTTTTCACCCTCTTGTTTCAGGTTTAGAATTCCCCCATGTTTACCCTCTTATTGTGTTTTTGGGATTCCCTCCTGTGAACACTCTTGTTTCATTCTTAAGATTCCATCTTGTTTCATGCATTAGATTCCATCTTATGTATCCTCTTGAGATCATAAAACATTTATCATTACCAAATTCATTGGGGGGGATATAGGTCCTACCAATTACATAATTAAATAATACATACATGTTCCATAGGATAAAAAACATTCATCATATCATGAACCGTGAAAAAAATATGGGTTTTAAAAATACCAAATCATATCCCATGTAATAAAATGGGTATCAATAAAATTTCATCACATCAAAACCAATAGAAAATTGATAGGTTTCTTAATAATTTCATTAAATACAATCTCGGGAAAGGAAGAGGGTTTAAAAATCATATAACTCATGGAAAAGAAATAGGAATCATAATCATCATTCCATAAAAACACAAACCATTCAAGAAATAATATGAATGGGTTCTTCGATTCATTTCCTTAAATTGAAGGAGTAACATCAATGAATGTCATCATCAATGGAAAATAATTTTTCAATATATTTTAAAAAATATCATGAGGAAAATATTATTTCTTCTTTGAAAAAGTATATTTAAAACATTAAACCTTTTGAAACCCATTTTCATATAAAATACATTGAAAACATCAAAATAAAACATGAAATCATTTTTAGAACATTTTTTCTTGGAAACTTATAAAATAAGCTGGAAAAAGTTTCTAAAAAAATTCTTTTAAAATGAATTGAAAGCAAATAAAATAATCTTCTAAATCATTGAAATTGTTTTCTATGAAAAAAATTGGAAAACTTGTCAAAGATGTTTTATAAATAATTTAAAACGTTTTTAAACATAAATCATTTTTCAAAACATTTTTCATTGAAAAACACTTTAAAAAACGAATTTATATAATATTACATGAAACATTTATTTTAAAATTAACTTTTTAATCTTATAAATGAAGCTTCAAAGGTATAAAGGTCATAACGGTTGATAAATCTACCCATGATGAACATTTCTTTTTCACTGTAAAATGTTTTGAAATTTTTCTCGACATGAAAACATTAAGAATTAATTTTTGAAAATCATTTTATTTAAAAGGAAAAACATTGATAAAAAGTTATTTTAAATACCATAGGATAATAGAATAATATTTTTTGGAAAAAGTTTTATAAAACATGTCTTTGATGTAACACAAATTTTAAACTGAATAGAGAGGTAAAGTTAGACTTTCTTAAAAACATATTCTGACCATATTTTTTGAAAAAGATTATAGAAATTGTACCATTAATTGGATATAACATGAATAACTAGAGTTTAGTAATTATCATTATATTTCGTGAGATATAGATCATAATGTTTCATTAGTTTGACCATAATCATAAACAATCTCGAAAAACAGTGAGATTTTAGTTATAAACTGTTACCAATTTAGTAACATTGAATCATAAAATAGTTGGAAGAATAAAATTACATGAATATTAAAATATGATTAAAATAATTATATTCATGATATAATATTTAAAATTAATTATATACACCTCATGGAAAAATATAAGAGTAAAACATGACATGTGTCTCAAAGAAGGAAAATTGAGACAAAATTATTTTACTGATTTGGTAACTTTTAAATCCTAAAAACCATGAAATAAATCTAATAAAATGGATTTGTAAATAAATATGATTTTAATTATAATAATAATATAATAAATCCATGTTCAGTATACAAACCATACAAAATAAATGAGGGGTGAATAAGGAACAAATCTCATGAAAATAAAATATGAGATGAAATTCCCTTACCTTATGTCTTGAATCTCTTCGTACTCAAAAAAAACTCCTTTATAATAAATATAATATTATTATAAATAATTTAAATAGCTATATTATTATATATAATACCATATATGGTTTTATTGGGACATTATATTACCTGTTTATTAACAATTCCATGTTAAGGATTCACTTTGGGTAATATCCCCTTTGTTTTCGCATGTGTCTTAATTTGTTGTATTTTTTAGTCCATATACTTACATCCCAATTTAAAGAATGTAAATAATGAGATAAATATCATTTATAATAATTATATATATTTTTATAATAATGTATTTAATTTATAAATATGAAAATGGAATATATTTTTCAGGGAGATGGTAGGTCGTAAGTACGCATGAGCGTTGTTTCTATTTTTCTTTGTAATATTGAAAGAACGAAATTAAATGAAATATAGGTATATATATAAAATATTTAAAATATAATTATTATTTCATATTTATAATATATTTTCACTAAAATATTATTTAATACATTTCATGTAGTGTGTGAACGAATCACATCTCTTTGAGGGGGCGGTAGTTCAAACTTCCAAAAATAAAATTCTCATATTTTGATAAAATGGAAAGAATAATGGTTTGATTTATATAATAAATAAATAATTATAAATACATCATAAATATAATATATATCATATAGAAATGTATTTTTTATTATAATTACCAACCATGAAAGGTGGTAAAGTTAAAATGAACAACATCATTTCGTGAGGCGGTAGTTCGTTATACACAAGAATGGTAAGTTCGTTTCCCATTAGATGAAAGTGTGTGTAAGTGAATATATAACACTTAGAAAAAAATATCATTATATTTAAGATAATTTTGATCTTATATGATCATGGAATAATAATAATTGTGGTGTTGGACAAATAAAATAAAGGAAATGATCTTGAGAAAGGATGCTGCGTCTTGTTTGAGTAACTCCTTTTGGTTTGCACCAAAGTGATTCATTGGTTGGATTTATTCCCAAAGGTAGGATTAAATGAGTAATGGAGGTATGTTATTAATTATATTGGGAATATATTTTTTAAACCTAATTGTTTTGATAGGTGTGAATAAGGGGGAGAGGTGGTGGCCTTTTATAGGGAAGGGAGGGGACACACTTAGCATTTTTTTTAAAAAGATAGCTGTACCAACATTTGTTCCTGAAAAAGTCAAAAAAAACAAAAAAAACTCAACAATTTAAGGTTTAAATAATAATTATTTCCATAAAATTTGTTTCTAACAATTGGATAGGTCATTTGGTCTCTTATGTTTAAGGTTTATTCCCTTATTAATCTTAATTTATCCTTAATCGTTATAATGGATCTTAATCAGTTTCACTATTATTTTTGTTCAAAAATTAATATGATCTTATTAGAATATAAATATTATACAGAATAAAATTATGTAAATACATTTTTCAAAATTCAATTCATAGATGCAGTAAAATTAAGTTTAATGTTAATCTCGCATACATGGCGAGAAAGCGGGGTTTTAAGGTGAGAATGTTCAAAAGTTCATTAATATTTTATATCAAAATTCAACATAAAAATAATACAATGAACTAAATTGGATTAATATATTTATAATTTAACTTTAAAAAAACGTAAAATTTAATTTAACTATATAAATAATTTAGAAGAAAAAGCATTTTTGAAATAAAATTTAGTATTTTTCACTATTCATCCAAATATGATGTTTCTCAGAAAAATCTCAAAAATCCCCCTTAAGATAATTCATAAATTATGAATTTTGAAATGATATTTTTTTATCAAATTAAATTTATAAATGTTTCCACAATTAATTTTATTATTGTTCATAGAATAACTTAAAAAAAGTTCTTTTCAGAAAATAGTAATTTTAAACTTTTAAAGTCTTTACCAAAACTTATATTTTAAATTATAAAAATTATAAATAATATTTCAAAATTATATATTAATATTCATATTACTAAATTTAATTTCCAGGTTATAATTATATTTTTTAATTATTATAATAATAAAGTTATTTTGTGTATAAAATCAGTGTTGCGTGCAACGCATGCCAAGTCGGTGTTGCGCATAGCGAAAACATATCTTGGGGAATCGTATAGTGAAATTTTAAAATAGTGTGGAATAAAAGTAATTTATAAAATTTTGAATTCATATAACACAAGATATATTCATTTTTTCATGAAATTAAAAATATAAAAAAATATTAAATTAATTTTAAAAAATATTTCACAAAAACATTGGATGTTACATGTTGTTATCGCGTGATGTATTACACCATTTTCATCAACACAATGGATTTAATTAGGATGCTTCATATGATTAATATTATTAGTTCTATCCCTATTTAATTTCCCAAATATAGTTATAATTGGTTTATCTCTATCTCAAACTCCAGCTTCATTTTCTTTCCCTAGAGGTCAATCACTACAAAGATTGTGTTCCTTGATATTGTTTTCATTCCTTCCACAATTATTCATTTATGAAAAATGGATTATAATAAATTATCTCATAACATTATGAATTTTAAATCAGAGTATATGATTCTGAATCATGAGTAACACCTAATATAAATTGAATTAATACCCAATAGGCCCCTTTCTGAGTTGTCACCACAAGGGGAATCTGTGTAACAACCACATCCACTTCCTAGTATCCAGACATAGATTTATTTTTTAGGAAAATAAAAAAATATATATTTGACCCAAAAAATTATAATATTATCCTATACTTCTACATAACATTAAAAATGTTCATGGGGTTATGTTCTCTAATATATAATTTACTAAATCTAATTATCAATGATTTTATTAATCTTTCATTGATACTAATTGTAGCATCCCATCAACAGTAACCAAGATTTGGTGGTTATTTTACTACATTTCAATAATATAAAAGTGATTACATTCTAAATTACAAAATATTATAGTAATATTGGGAAATTAGATACAAACATTAATCTAATACTTCATCCAATAACATGAAATGCAACTTTAAAATTCTATGATAACTTTATTATTTTTTCTAGTAAATCACTAAAATAATTCAAATATCTCATCATGATATACTTGGGAAAGGAAAACATAATAAAGAGTTGGATAATATTATAAATAATGGAATGTGTACAACAAATGTTATCACATAGTAAATAAAGAAAAAATAATAAGGAATATATAAACAATAATAAAATAATATATATAACTAATATTAAAAAAGGAGAATATATCCATACAAGACATAGAAACATAAATAATAACATGGATAATAATAACTAATATCATAATTATATAATGTATAATTTCATACATCATAATCATACTATCAAGGCTTTATATCATGACATTATACATATATATGTAAAGTGTACAAAAAATACTGAAAATAGTTTATCTCATGAGACTTATTGATGCATCGAGTAGCTATAACAGGACCCATAAACCACATAAAAAATCAAATAATCTCATAAAATTATATGGTTTAATAATAAACATAATACATAATCTATATAAATTTTCGTATTTGAAAACTAGAATATGGAATTTCAATATTTTTCCCTGGTTAAAAATAAAACATCATGATCTTAAATCATACATATTAATATTATGGTTGGTATCATAATATTATTTCCCTAGTAAGTCATAGGATTCTTCAAAAGATTTTTACATTGATGAAAATACTTTTAAAATATCATTTAAACATTTCTTGATGATAATACCCTATTAATTATGAAATCACACTCATAAAATCAAAAAAAAATCTAGAATATTAGAAAAACATTTTATTTGAAAAAACCATGAAAACTTTTAAATTAATATTTAAGGAAAATAATATTCATAATGGTGGGAATATTTTCCCATGTATTAAATATTAGAATAAATAGTTTATTCATACTTTTCATAAAATATTCTTTGTACAAGAAAAAAAATTGAATATTCTTTTTTAAAAAAATATATATAATTTAAAAAATGGGTAAAAATGAATTTAATAAATAATTAGATAATATTAAATATATTTTTAAAACATTTTAATGAAAATATGGAAATTTAATAAAAATATTTCTAACTAAATAGAAAAACACATTCGGTTTTCCCTAAAAATCATTTGGTCTTTTGAGTGAAAAAAAGGATAAAATGGAACTAATACATGAAACCCCTAGAAATAAATATAGTAAAAGAAAATATATAGTGTTTAGGATAAACAGGTCATATAATTACTCAAATGTAATCTTAATCATAAACAATATTTAATAAATATGAGGTTGTAAAATAAACCATTACCCCATGCCTAAATTGCACTGTAAGTGATTTTAACCTCGTGTATGCATTTAAATTTATTAAAATTATATATTAGAATCATATAAATACCTATAATATCCTATATTAACCATATATAACATTTAAATATATTTTTATTGATAATTATTTGTTAAAATCATCATTTTGTAGTGTCAACTATTTTATTTTTCATGTAAATTTAGGTTTAGTACTGTTGGTCCTTGTATACTTCTCATGGTTCTATAATATCAAAAAAATTAATCATGATATAAAAATAATATATATTCATTATATATATTTATAATTATCCATGAAATTTTTAAATGAAAAATGAATCTCCTTGCAGCGTGAAGGTAGTATTCCACACGTACGCATGAGTGCCATTATCATTTTTTTAACAGGTGGAAGGGTAAGAAAGTAAATCATATAATGTAAGTAATAATAATTATATAATAAATATCATATATGTTTATTAATTATATATTTATAACCATCCATGTAAATTGGAAATAAAAAACAAATTACACCACTATGTGGAGATAGTTGGAAGTTTATACGAATGAGTGATATTTTTGTTCTCCATATGATATAAAAGAGGTGGAAAATGGTTGTCTCATAAACATAAGTATATTAATGATAATATATAAATTATGTTATTATGGATAAAATATATTTATTTTAATTATAAAAATAAATAAACTATTAAATATTTGGGTAATATGATTACCTCTTCTTTGAGAGACCCCCTATGGATTACACCATAAGCCTTATTAGGATTGTCTTAAGAGAAGAAAATAATATCATGAAATAAAAGAACAAAACATGCATGTTTTTTGGGGATATTCATCCACATCTAGAGGGCTCAAATTTTTTTAATAATTTTGTATAATAGGTTCCCTTTTATAAGTGAGGGGAGGGACACACATGGAATTACTTAAAATATTAAAATAATGTAAAGTCATTTTCTTGTGAATATAGAAATAAATGGTCAAGAATTCAATTATTTCATAATATAAAATCAATATCACTTTAAACAAAAATATTTATATATTTTTATATGTAATATTTTCGCTTATCTCTTAGTTTAACCCCCCCCCCCCCCCCGATAAATTAGTTTTAACCCTAACCATGGTAACAAATTTTTACTATCTTTACTATTCATTATGACCAAAAATTAAGTTCAAATTTATTTATAGTTTTATTTATTCTGATTAAAAATACGGAATCTATTTTATGAGATTCAATTTTTTTTATATCTAGAAATTAATTTTAATATATATGTAAATCTCATTGAAAATCGTTTGTAGAAAAAAAATTATTTTTAAGTGAAAAAATGATTTTACAGAAAAATAAAGTATCATTTTAGGTAAAATGGAATTAATTGGATTGTACTAAAAAAATGAGTCTTATTTTAAATTTAAACCAAACCGAAATTTAAATTAATTTATTATATACTTCATTAACAAGGAATAACTAAAATAGTTTTTATTCAAAGAAAAACATTACTTAGATTTCCAAAATCATAAGCATATACTTATAAGTTCAAAAATATATTTTATTATGAATTATATTACTTATTGAACATATATTTTATCAATAAAAGAGTTTTCATGGGATTTAAGTTTATTATTATATCATTATAATGTCAAAAAATTTATAGTTTTGGTAATATTTGTATTTTCACTATTCCACCAAAAATCAACTATTTTTAGAAAATATAAAAAATTCACCCCAATTGAATTTTATAAATATTAATTCAAAAATGAAATTTATTTCTTAAATTTCAATTTAAAAAAATTTATAATGTAGTTTTTAATCACATTCTTGAATAAAGTTATGTGAATTTTTTTATTATTTCTTAGCAAAGAAAAGCATACTATAATTGATGCACGGGTATTAAAACTTCTTCTCTACTCTCCTTGAGTCTAGGCCTTATATGATTTGAATAAGTTTCCATATTCTTCCAATATTCATTATAATTTTTCATAAATCACTAACAACACCAACAACGACCAATAAACCTTTTTATTCTTTCTTTAATAGTAGTCTAAGAATATTTAGATCCATGTAATTTTCAAATATAATTACCCTTATATTCATATATGTTTTGTAGATATTTTCATCTAATTTTTTCTTATATCCACCCATTATGATGTGTTTTATTTATTAGAAATTTTATCCACCCAATTGTTTTATATTTTAAATTATAACCTTCACTAGAAGATGAAACTTCATTAGTATATACAGTATAACTAGGTAATGAGTTACCTTTTCCTAAAGATTATTATTGGTTGATTTGAAGATGTCTTCAATATATTATTTTCCCTAACATTAGTAAATTTTCAGATATATTATCATCATAATTTTGTGCTTTATAATATTTTGGGAAGTCTCAACAGGTGTCTTTATATTTTTCATTCAAAATTCCAGTCCGAGACAATTCAAATTGATGAAATTTTTCTCATTATAAACTATTCTCAACCTCTCTTTCCATTCAATTTTAGTCTTCTAAATATGATTAATTCATTATTATTATCTAATTTATTGAACTATCTAGGTCTTTAACATGTTTTATTTTATTTCCAATTGATCATCCTTTACACAAATAGTATATTTATGATTTTTTTTCTATTGAATGTATATTCTCCTCATAGACTCTACTTACTTAAGATATTTCATCAATGTAGAATTTTAATTAATTTTCATCCATTAAGTGTTCTTATTTATTGATGTTTAAGGATTTATCCTTGTCAATGACTTCACTAAAGCGATAATTTTTAATTTTGAAATTTTCCATCAAATTATTTTTGTAATTATTTTCCATCCTTAATGAGTTTCATGTTCTCATAATCTTATTCTTGGGTAAATTTAAATATATGAGTGAAAAAATAACTAAAAAATTATTCAAGTTACCTGTAACCTTTTTATATATATTTTTAATTATTTTATTCCCATAATCTTTATCACTGATTAAACAAAGATCATTAAAAGGGATATTTTTCAACTATTTGTAGATAAACTATCACATTAATACATTTAATTAGTGTTGTCTAATGTTTCTAATTCAAATTTTTCCTAAACTTATTTTCTTTTTTATTTTTCTATTTTTATGATTTTTGGTTGAAATTATAATCCTTTTATAAATTGGACTATCTTCTTTATTCTCTGAATGAGGTATCTTGAAATATTTATTTAAGGATAGATCTTTCAATGGAAACATGGTTATCACTAATATGACATGAAGTGCATAGGTTCAATTAAAATAATAATAGGGGCAGGGTGAATTAGTTATATTATTTTATAATTTGTTATTTTCAAATTAACCTATGAAGATGGTTAAATTTTGAACCTCCCAAAATGTGTCCTTCAGCCTTACCCAAATACTATAGAAAATAAAAGGCATAGGACATTGTTAATTTTGATAGTTTTGGTCCTTTTTGAAAGTCATTATCTATATTATGATAAATTATTCTATTCGATCCTAAATCCTTTAATATAAAAATAAGTTGTTGTGCTATGTAAGAATCACTAGAGGCCATAAAATATATCACACACCTTGTATATGCTCTCACCAGTTTTAGACAGAATCCCACCTTGAGTTCTAACATCACATTAGGATATCTTTACACTACATCACGTTGTATTCATTCGTACTAACTGATATATCCTCTTACTAGTTTTTGACTACCTTGCATGGTATTTTAATATATCCATTAAAAACCTATGAATATGTATTCAACTACTTTTATCTCCTTGGTTTTCTAGCACATCATCCTTTCTCTTCCTCTAATTCAAATTTATCAAATTCCTTAGCTTTGATATAATTGTATAAGTAGTGTGGATATTTTCATCATGTTCTTCTTATTTTCTTATTTAATGCATGGGTATACATCTAGATTCATTCAAATCCTTCCTTTAATACACAAATGTTTTTCATATAAAATCAGTATCTCGTTCTCTATCTCTGTAACTTTATATTTTCTCTCTTGAAATTTAGTATTAGTTATTCTCTCTCACGTAATTATTCTCTTCTATTCTGACTTTTTATATTCAAAATATCTCATGATTACTATTTTCATATTTTAATAATGTAAATTCCATGATTCTTGGTGGTGGGTGATCTCTCATTCAAATATGGTAGATATTTACTAGTTTCAATTCTCATTTAAATTCACTTCAAATTTTTATTTAAATATTCCTTAAATGTAAAGTTTTTTTCCATGTGATATTTAAATATCATGGCCTTCATTTTTTCCATAAAATATATGATCAATTTAAATTTATTAAATGCATTCATGGTCATTCAAGGGTAAAAAACAGCAATCAAAATTATGTAATTGGTTTCATTTTTTCATTACACTATATCACAACTTAATCCAAAATGTTAATGGTTCTTTCATAGTCCTAATCTTGGATCACAATCCACTCAAATGGTTGTGTTGTTTATTTCCTCTAAAGTTCATCACTTCGATTGACTAATTTATGTTTCCAAAAAGCATCTACTAAACAGTTTCATCTTTTCAAATATTTCTATGTATTAGATCATACATAATTTTTATAAAATCATAAATATACTAGATAACTCTATCATTTTCCAAAATCACATTAACACTTCAAAAAAACAGATGATCCCACATCATGTATGAGTGGAATTTATTGTCAATAGTTGACATTGGTCATTAATTGTTTCCGATAAAATAGAATAATTTCATTGATATGATTTTATTTAAAAAATTATATTAAATATTGTGCTAAACATTTTGGATGTGGTATATAAGATTAGTAAAAAAGTTATTGTATCTTGGATAAATGTATGAAGAAGAAAGGAAGTGTTCAAGTAATAATATATTAAGAAACATCTAAATAGTGTTCTTTCTTTAGTGGAGATTGAGATTATTCATTACATGAAAATAGAAATTTATTTTTAAGACTTCTATTTTACTTATAACGATTTATGTGTTATTATTCATGTCTCAAAAATGTGATTGATTTGTGAAGAATCATATTTTTTATCAACATTATGAAGTTTACCGTAAGGAAGTTCCTTAATAAGTTTATGAACAAAAAGTTATTGGATAGTGAAGGTGTAGATGAATGGATGGATATAGAGATGAAGAATGGATGGAAGTCATCATACTAAGGTGTTTGGTTGTCGAAAATGAGAATAAGGTAATCAGATGAGGGTTTCTAAGTAGTACCATCAAATGAAGGTTTTTTAGTAGCGCCATCAGATGGAGTGTCTGATGGATAGATTTTTATTAAGTCATCATGGAGCCCATTATATGAATCTTTAAAATGTCATCTAATATAGTTTATCATATGAACCAACATGTAAAATTCAATCTCATAGAGAAATTTTTTGGAGACTTCCAAAGGAACATTCACAAATACATTAGACTAATTTAAACGAACTGATTCAATCAAAAGACTGGTGGAAATAAATGTTGGACCGATTAAGTTCATAGATACATTGTATAGATAATGATCCTAAAAAATATATCACACATTACTAATTGATGTGTTATTTAATGATCAAACATCATGATTCCTTTTGTTTGTGACTCATGATTTACTTCATATGAAGACAAAATTATCTAGAATAGAGTTCCATCAACTATGTTTGAAGGGGAGATGGAAGAGTGACTATGCAATGTTAATGTTTTTGTAGATTAAGTGGGACTCAGTGAACTCAGGTTCCTAGACATTGTAAAGTGTTGATTTATGTTATATTAAAATGTGTACAATTTATATTAGATATTCTTGTACAAATATCAAGAATTAAATTGTATAATTTTTTACGAAGTGGTCAAATAGATTTTTTATGAGATTATAGCTTAAGAAAGGAATTATAATGTCTAAAAAATGAACATAGTGAATCATTATATAGAATCTATCAGACAGAATATTACTAATGATCAGACATATTTTTTCCCAATAAATTCATCATAAATAGGAAACATCTGATGAAAATAAAATTAAAATATTGTTGAATGATCATAAATGAGTTTTTTAGTCATCAGATAGAGAAGGGTTTATGAAGACATTAGAAAGATGATTTTAATTTAAGGCATCAAATATAATTCTTATCTTAAATCAATCATAAAGAGCTTTCTCATTGAAGTTCATCAGATTTAATCTTCACAGTAGTGTAATTAGATAAATTTTTTCAAACAATGAAGAAAGGTTTTTTACCCACATAATTAGTGCTTACATAGTCATCGGAAAAATTCTCTCGTATGAATTTCATCAGTAAAAGGATTAAGAACTAAGGTAATGAATGAAAAAATATGAATAATTTCAGAAGTTGGGAAAATATCTTCATAAAATAATTTCAATGAATTCCTATGGAGTTGTGAAGGAACGCTATATATTGTTTCCCAAAAGAAATAAATGTTATGATGGTGTATCAAATGGAAATTTCAAAGGTATTTGTGATTTTTTTCTAAATTTATTAATTGTGGAGATGTTGATTTGTATGGTCAATGTTTTAATAATGATGAGGGGATGATCAAGATTTTAGAAAATATTTTAATAAGATTAAATAATAATGTTAATGTTGATATCTAAGGATGTTTTCTAGGAATATTGGTAAACTCATATTTTGTAGTATATTTGAAGGTGAATATGTTCCAAAATATTTGAGTGTGATTTTCAAGGTTTAAGTGGGAATTATGATTTTTAAGTGAATGCCTCACCCACAAAAATAAAATAACCACTACATATATAAAGGGTATTTGATGAATTTAGAGTGTTTGATGATATGTAGATTTTCATGGTTTTACATTATGATGAATAATTGATGTTTTGTAATTATGTTTCAGACAAGAACCTATAAATCTATTATCATTATGGTAGAAAAATCAGTAAAAAACTACCAGATAGAGTAGGGGTGATGAATGCAGTGAAAGAACAAGATAAAGAAATATTGTACTAGATAAATAAGAAAAAGAAGAATAAAATCAATCAGGAAAATAGTGTGAAGAGGAAACAAAATAGGGAAAACAATTTGATGGATATAGATGAGGCACTAGAAGAATAGGTACCAAATGAAATGATATTGGAAAATTGTTTAATTTTATTTTTTATCGGATGAACCTGGAGAATAAGAATGGATCAGTTAAACTATCTGTAAGATAACCATCATCCAAAGAATATTATTGGATAGATATTATCAGACTAATAGGTTCAAATAGAGGATCAGATAGATGGGTTCTAGGTGATGGGAAATAATAATGAAATTTTCATGCCAACTATTATTCAAATAAAAAATAAAAATAATTAAAAAAACATAGAATAATGAAATTCAATAGAAGTATTAATAGGTTAAATACATTCTTGGTGTTATAAATCACCTTAAGAATAATTGTAGACTATCTTCAGTGGTAGTAAAAAATAACCCGTGATTATCTACATGTTAGATGATTTCATCACTAATCTAAGAAAGAAGGATTGTTTTCATATCCCCCTAATACATTGTAGATACTCATACATAGGATAAGTATTATTTTATATCTAAACCACTATAACAGGTATCACAATTTAGTAATGTTTCTATGTATTATTCATCACTATATGCAAAAATGACTAGGTTCTCTTACTGATTCATGAAACTTTTAAAAATATTATGTTCCATATTTTACTTTCTCTCATATACTTTCATATGATAAGGTAAGGTAGTATGAGAATAAATATCTTAGCAGGTCTAACATGTAAATGAAAATAATGTTATAATTGGTTAAAAAGTTCTCAAAATTGATTCACTCCCCAACCCCCATAGTATTGATTATGTCCTAAAGTGGTTGTATAAATTAGTATCAAATTTGGTTCACCTCTATTATATTTTCTATGGTTAGGTTGTTATTTTTTTGATATTTGAATTTCCTTCTAATATTAACAATGAAGTGTAGTTTTTTGAAGGATCAATGAGGATAAGTTGGCTAAATATTCAACCAAGTAAAATAAAAACATTCCTACCTTGAGTAAATCCATATATTAAGTGATCAGGAGGTATTTGAAAATTATTATAAAATTGTCCTTGATAATAATTTCCTAGAATAAATAGGGATTATGTTATATCCATAACTTCTCATGTTATATCAGTTAGTATATAGAAATATAGTCTGTATTTCATTCCCAAATAAATATTATCTCTTTTTTTGGAGACTTTCATTGTATACAAGAAGAGATCACCCAACTAGAAGAATAAGAGAAAACATAAAGAATGATTTATAATAAAATGTTATATAATGTATAAATCTCTCCAAATATTATGGATCCATTAAAGAAAAAAATATAGAGTTTAAAATAAGTTTCTTAAAGTTTGAAAAAAAGGCCCAAATAACTTTTATAAAAATACATATTCAAGAAGAAAATTGAATAAAATAACCATTTTCTTAAAGAATAGTTGACTAAAATCATTAATATCTAGTATTTACAATTGGATGTAAAATTGAAGTACATTTAAAAAATTAACACTTTTTTATAAATCATTGTTAAGTTTCACAGATAAATATTTTAAAGAATGAGGAATTATTTTTAATAGAATGTGATTATGATTTAAGATCATAAAAACACCCTCAATGTGAGATGTCAAGAATAAGAAGTCATTCTTGTTAATCTTGAGAAGAAATTTATTTATTCTTAAAAAAAATGAAACGTGATGTCGTCACTCAATTATAATTAGACTATTCTAATGTTAAAATACCTACAACATGTGATAATCAAATCATGTCTTCATTTAAATATCTATGTCAAGTATAAGTTATAAAAGAGGTACTATCCACACGATCTTGTAATAATGTTTCAAAATATGTTTTCATGAATAGTGCAAGTTGTAAAATAAAATCTATAAAATTATGGATGATTAAATTTGATAATAATCCTACCACCATGGTTAGGGTGGATTAGAAAAAGAGTATGGAATCTAGTTCCTTGTAAAGAGTAAAATAAGTTATAAAGAATGACCAAAATCATAATACAATTAATAAAAAAATATAATTTTTTTTGTCAACGTTGGTGATGAAAATTATATTGGAATTATGCATTATATTTCCCATACAATACTCTAAATTATAAAAAATAAAGGATTCCCATTTAAAGGTGGTCCATCTATAGGAGAAGAAGCATAATCCATAGGCTACAAATACTATGTATACGTCAAAAAAATTTAAAAAGTCTAAAAATACATGTGATGTTGGAAAAGATAGTGGTCATAAGATTGGTTCATGCTCTTCTCAAAAATTATCAAAATCTGATAAGAAAAAAATTCCATAAAAGTTGAATAAAAAAATAATAAGTAACCTTTGTAAGTAATCCAAATAACTTTTTCTACAAAAATAATCCCAATAAGATATCAAGGAGAAAATTGAGATGGCATTTGATTCTAAATCCTAGAAATTTAAGAAAGATTCATCATCTAAAAGAATTAATAAAAAGGATGGAACTCGGAAGAATCCATATGGATGAGCCAAAGTATATACCCAAGTTCCTAATGATATGTTAGTTATATAGACAAAATATTTTCTGAACATGAGGAAAATGGAATAAGAAACAAGAAATTGCTAGTATAAATGGAAAAGAAAATATTCCACATGATAAAGAAAAATTATACGAGGTGTTTTCAACAGAATAAAACTATTATGTTAAAGAAGATCTATGTGAGAGATGTAAGAAATATAGACATTGTGAAAAATATTGTTTAACCATTTTACCAATATAATAATATTTCCTTAATAGTTTTAAGAATGAATCAACCATAAAGTCTGATAATAAGAAATGTTCCCCAAACAAAGTAGAAGATAATTTGAAATGGTCCATTCCACCCCAAGATAAAATAGAACTAAATTTTATATGAGTTTTCATGGTTTCTGGATATGGTGGAGAAACATCATTGAAAAAATCATCTCAACCTTTCGATTCAAATTAATGAATACAGTAAGTTCAAAAATATTCCCTTAAACATTGTGTTTTTTATTTTCTCTTTCAAAATAGGGAATTGAAGGTGATTCATGATCTCAATAAGATAACATGTGATATAAGAAATTTTTTTTCAATAACTGATTGAAAAGTGAATAATATTCTATAATTATTTGATCATTCTTTTGAATTCCAATGTAATATACTGAAAAAATATCATTTGTGGGGAGGATATGGAAATTTGTTAAAGAGTAGACATCTAGAAAAGGAATATTAATTTTTTTTCATTCTCAATAAAAATTTTATAAGGAATTTATATAGAATAGAATAATAATTATGAATATATTAATAAAAGTCTACTTGTGGTGGATAAAAGTAGAGTATGTTTATTTTACTATATGAATTTTAATTTCATACAAATATATTTATTCTTGAATGGTCTTGAAAGTAAGTCATTAGTAAAGCAAATAATTTTTTAAGATCTCGTCTATGGTTAAATGAAATAAATATCCACATGCTAAGGGGATAAATTTAATCAACCAGTGATTATAGAAATTTGGAAGTAATAAAATTGTACAAAGGTTGGTTATCCTAAATATTACACATGAAATTTTTTAATATGTTTGTTGAAGTTAGTGTAGGAGTTTTCGGTTGATCTATCTTACAAGTGTTTCATATCTAAATCTATATCTTCAATATAGAATAACACTAGACATCCCTTGAAGACATTTTTAGGAGTTATAATTTCTTTATGTATCACGATTAGTTGTTAATGGATGGATTTTTTGTACAAAACAAATCCTCTGGATTTCTATATGAGCATGGATCATGTAGACTTATAGTAAATTGATTGATAGAACATTTCTTAATAGTGAAATCTTACTCTAATCACATAAACATTATATTTCTATTAAATAAGTGGTAGAGAAAGTAAAATAATATGAATTATGGAAAAATAAAGTGGAGATAAAGTTTGAGAATAAAGGGAGAGAAATATTCACATATTGAAATGTTGCTTTGGAAAATATGTTGAAGGTATTTATAAAAAACAAAGGGGGAACTGAATATGAAACTTAAAGTATGAGTATTATTTTTTCCAAAAGTTAAAATTGTTTATTAATTATTTTTAATGAAATAAAACTATTTCATTGATACCTAAATGGTTAACATGTTATAAAGAAGAAGTTGTTGGAAAGTTCAATTGAAGTATCCAAGATTGGTAACAAAGTTACTGTAGCTTGAATGAATGGATAAAGAAGAAAGGAAGTACTATAGTATTATTATCTTTAAAACCCTATAAATAATTTTCTTTCATGAGTGGAAATTTAGATTATTCAGAACCTGAAAGGTTAAATTTATTTTGAATTTTTTGAGTTTACTTATAATGATTGATGAACTATTCTTAATGTCTCAAATATTTACTTTATATTTAAAGAATGATTTTTTATTAACATTAAAAAGTTTTCCTGGTGGAAGTTTATTAAGAAGTTGATGAGAATGATTTTATTTGATAGATAATGTGGAGAAAAATGAATAGATATGGGGATAATGATTAGATAAAGGCCAATTCCCCATAGTGATCAAACGAAGTTGATCAGACCGAGGTAATCAGATGAGGGTTTCCAAGTAGTGTCATCGGATAATGGTTTCTGAGTATTTCCATTAGATGGATAGAAAAATTGGAAAAACATTTATAAATTAATTATAGAGTCCATAATCTGAAACCTTCCAAATATATCTAATATATTATATCAACAAAACCGATATGTAAATTCCAATATGACTTATGATGTTTGGATACACAATTAAAGGAATGTTCACAAACACATCATAATTTTGTGAACGGAATAATTCAATCATCCAACTGGTGGAAATAAATGTTTGATCAATTAAATTAATATTTACATTAGACATATAATGACTGGAAAAACAATATTATACATTTCTAAGTGATGTGTTCATTATTTATCAAACATCACAATTCATTGTTGTAACATCCTTTTACCTTGATCGGGTAAGATTTTTCCTCTCTCAAAGTTCCCTTTTTTTGTGGAGTCTTTAGGAATTTCTCTATAGATTTTCTTCATGCTACTAGGGAATTTCACGCCATGTAACTCAGTTACATCATGTGTAATTGGTTACTGGGTACAAGCTGTGAGAAGGGATCATGTTGTGAAGGGTTAAATGATGTGAGGAGTTTTTACACATCAATATTTACTTTGAGGTCTAATTTTAATCTGAAGCGATAGGTTTTTCAGCATACTTGAACACCAAGGATTGTATGATGTGTAAAATAATTAGAAATCAAGTAATTCCCAATGAAGATAATTTTTAGGGTGTTTTATAGGCATGAGAGCCCATTTTGGCCCCCAAATCTCATTTTCTCAAGACCAAGGGTTACTCTCTAGTGATTTTTTGATACATCATTCCTTCTAGATTGATATGTTCATAATTCGATATTTTTTTCAGTTGTGGTGCATCTCTATGGGTGAGTGATCTTTCTTATTCTTCATTTCCATTGATCACAGTAGCAACCTTGAGTTGTGTTCTCAAATTTGTTGATCTGAATTGGTGTTTCTTCATGTCTTCATCATAATTCGTTGTACGATATCGAACCAAAGGTCATTACATTCTTGGTTGTGGTGTGGTGGGTTTTCATTATTGAGGTATGTGGATTTATTTCTTTCCATTGACCCCATTTTTTCAAAATTGAATCTATCTTGAGATGTGGATTGGATTCTAGGACCTCTATTGATGTCATTGAGTTTTTATTGTTAGTGGATCCCATTAAGGGCATGTGCGACCCAGGTTTTGAGGTATTTGATTCTATATCTAGACTATATTGATGAATCTCATTACCCCTATTTTATAAATTGATTTATAAAAGGAATTTTCCTGATTTGTTTGTGTGTGTTAAAAATAATTTCTAACGAAAAATGGTTTTTCCCTAGTTGTTGGTAAATGGAAGGAAAATTGGTATTTTCAAAGCATTGAGTTGGATTTATAAAATGGTTATGAAATTATTTTCATATAATTGGAATGAATTGTAAAAACATGCACATGGGTAACCTTGGGAACTTTAGTTGAAGGTTTAACATGAGTCCATCATCCATTTTTGTGATTATTGGGAGGTTTGCTCATGGTGATTTCCTCTTTTTCCTAGTCTTATTGTTCTAGGGGATTAATATTAAATTTGTTAGGGTGTTTACTCATGGGTTATTCCTATGCTTCCTAGGCCTATGTTCTAGTATCCATATTGTGAACTTTATTGATTATGGTATGCTTAGTCTGCTAGTATGACCTATAGTGATCCTTGGCGATCATACTTGTTCTTCTATTTTGTATTTATTATCTTGGTTATTTTAACCTTCATGTTCTTGTTTATTCCCAAAAAATATGATATGTAAAATGTTCTTTTAAATTGATATACATAATTTTTTTAAAAAATATGAAAAAGAGAAATTTTTACCACATTATTTATAAAATAGCTTTACTTTTTATCATGCCATGTTTTATTTGAAATGAGCATTTAAAAAATTTATACAGAGACTTATTATGGAACACCGTAGTGGGATCCTATTGAGCATGTTATCTCACACTCTCTTCTCCCATTCATTGGTTCATAGACCTTTGTATGTCTTCCAATGGATGAAAAGTCAAGGCACTGTAGTGAGGCAGTGATGTTTCATGTCATTTGAGTTGGGTAGATGGTGGTGATTTGGTGGGAGTTCTTCCACGCCATCACATGGAGTGGCTATTGAGTTTTGGTCTTTTGTAGTTGGAACTATCTCTTCTAGATTTTGGATACTTTTAAATTTTTTTTTTCACTATTTTCTTATAGATATGGAAGATATTTGTTAGCTTTACGTTGTTGCTTCTTATTCCGTGTATATATATGCCATGTGTTTGTTCAAGTTGATAAAAATCATTCCCTCTAGTTTGTTGTTCGATGCTCAGGTTCCTGTTGCCAGCACATGGGGATTAGGAATGCCCTTTGGGTATGTGATGGAATGGGTTGGGTTCCAAGTTTTAGGGAAATCCGAGTTAGGTCGTTAAAAATGGTATCAAATGATGGTTTTTCCTCAAGAGTCCTTGTCTTGGGAGGTCTGTTAGACTGGATATTGAATTTTTGGAACTTGATAGGTACATTGTGATAAGTTCTTGGCCATCTCTTATCATGATGAGATGCATATTTCCATGGGAAGTTAGTAAATGTGTCTCTAGTGTTGGGTTTTTTTCTAAATCGTAGTTTCTATATATGGGTGTTCTTGTTTAAACTAAGATTCATTATTTTTTTCTGATCGTTCTTTTGTTTCAGTGAATAAAAGTATGCCTTCAAGATGTCTTCCATGGGATCCTCAGGAGGGTGCAGTTGATGCACTTCATGGAAATACTCATATAGATATTAATATCATAGAGGCTATAGTATGGTCAGTTCATGTTATTGATCAAAACATACCATGAGTTTAGAACACATTTGATGAGGTATATCTAGAAGTTGGAGGATAGAGATATTGATTTTAGGAGTCCATTTATGAGAATCCACTATCCTTTAATGGAATTAATAAACCTAAATAATTATAGTATTGGTTTCATATAATCAATAAAACCTCCAACTTCCTAGAGACACCTTAGATTATCAGGGTAAAGTGTTCAATGTTTAGGCTCGAGGGTTCTGATAAGCTATGGTGGGATTCCATAATCCAAGAAGATTGACATGTTGACTTGGATTAAAAGGGTTTCCAAACCTTGTTCTTCCAAAAGTTTTTTCCAGAGTCCCTAATGTTGGAAAAGTATATAGGGTTCCTATCATTGCAATAGGGAGAGAATTCGGTGCCAGTATAAACCAATTGGATTTTTGAGCCTATCTATTTTAATCTCGATGTGGTGAAGAATGACTAGTTGAAGGCTTAGAAGTATTTATAGGGTTTGCGACCAGATATTAGATCATAGGTGTTTATTTTAAAAAATTCAACCTATGTAGAGATGGTAGATAGAGATATGATGGCAGAGATGAATACAGTAGGAAAATTTATATTTTCCACTTATTCTCTACCATCTAGTTGAAGCTTCAATAGCGTGTATGAGAAGAAGAGGAAGTGGAAAGATCATTATAGGAGTGGTGGAGGTGGGTCTTATCAATGAACCTTCTCATTACCATCTTCTATAGCTAGAAATGTTCCCCTGACTTTCTATCAGTGTGGTAAGGTCGGACACACAAGGTGTCATTGTTCTATTCCCCTAAAGATGTGCATCAGCTATGGACATGTTGGTCACTTGCATCACTTCTATCAAGCTCTGAATATGCCTTTTTATGATTAGGGGTTGTTGGATATGATGACTACTATAGAGTAATTAGATGCTTTGAGGTCTAAAGGGATCTTTCCATAAGCCTCAGGAGTGAAGAAATTTCACACAGTAGATGAGTTTCTTGTTACGATCAATACAGGCCGAGTGAGAATGAGAGGTGATATCTTTATTAAATCCTCCTTAGAAATTTATTTATTTGGCACTGGTTCCTCCCACTCATTTATATCTTCACATTTTCTTGATATTCTTAAACTTCTAAGAAAACTTATGTCATTTACAATGGATTTAGTGACACCTCTTGGTAAGAGGAAAGAGTAGGGGTTTCAATGTCCTTGTTCATTAATGGTCGTTGATAAATTGTTGTTATGGGATTTTATCCTTCTTGAGCTAGATTTTTTTGACATCATCATAGGTATGGATTGGATTGTCTCTGGTCACAATGAGGCTGATTTTTATTATCAGAATGTTTCATTTCTTTATGTCAATGGGAGTTCTCATGTGTTTCAGTGGGAGTGGGATATGAGGTACAGTCTTGTAGGACCTTCTCACCTATAGCTCAAGAGTTTTCTATTTGTTGTTGTGATTGAGCCTGATGGAATTCCTTCTATTGTTTATCATCTTGTTGTTGTCTGGGACTTTATTTAAATTTTCCCAGACAACTTCTTTGGTCTTTCTCTAGAGTGATAGGTAGAGTTTTGTTTGACCCAGTTCTAGGTACATAGAAAATATCGATACCTTTTTACCATATTTAACCATTAAAGTTAAAAGATCTCAAAATTCAGTTGGATGACCTATTCGAAAAAGGTTTTGTTCACATTAGTGTTTTACCTTGGGAAACCCCAGTTCCCTTTACCAAAAAGCAGATGGTTCTTTTCAGTTGTGTGTGGAAAGTAAAAGTGAATTGGTTGATAGTTAATAACAAGTATCCTTTGACTTTATTGGATGATTTGTTTGATTAGTTAATGAGGGAAAAGTGGTTTTCAAATATTGATCTTCAGTTGGGGAATCATCAACTCAGAGTTCGGGAGTCTTATATACTGAAGACAGCTTTTAGGAGCAAGTATGGTCATTATGAATATCTTGTGATTCATTTTGGTTTGAAAAATTTTCCTATAGTTTTTATGGATTTGATGAATTGGATATTCCATCAATATCCTAAAACTTTTCTGGTAGTGTTCATGGATGATATTCTAGTTTATTTGAAATCTGATAATGAGAATGACCACCATTTTAATTTGTTTATATAAATTCTGAGAAGTCATTATTTTTATGGAAAACATTGGAAATGTAGTTTTTGGATTCAGGAAGTGAAGTTCTTTGGGAAATTGATTTATAAACATGGATTATTAGTTTATCCTAAAAAGGTTAATGTTATCCTATCATGGAATGAACAAAAAAATTGTCTTTGATATACGAAGCTTCTTGGAATTGTTCAATACTACCAATGGTTTGTTAAGTATTTCTCTAAATTTGCATCACCTTTGACTGATCTTACTAGAAAAATGGGGAAATTCACATGGGATGTGAAGTGTCGGTATTTTTTTAATGAACCGAAATCAATTTTTGCAACAGCTCCTATTCTAATCATACGTGATCCCGATAAAGGGTACGTGGTGTTTTTTGATTCTTCTAGTGCTGGTTTGGGATTTGTGCTTATGAAGGATGACCACTGGTAGCTTTTGGCTCTCGTTAGCTTCAGCCTCATGATAAGAATTACCCTACTCATAATTTAGAGCTTTCCACAGTGATGTGTGAGCTTAAATGTTGGAGGCACTATCTTTTTGGGGAGATGTTCACAGTATTTTCTGATCATAAGAGTTTATGTAACATATTTTCTTATAAAGACATGAATCTCAGATAGAGGCGATGGGTAGAATACATTTAGATGTTTGAATTTGATATCACCTACACCTCGAGGAAGGGGAATGTGGTTGTATATGCCCTTTGTAGGAAAAGTACCATCACATTCTATTTTGGAATCAAAGGAGTGGATCCTTATAGGGATTTTCACTCAGTTTCACCTAGATGCTTAGGAGGAAATTTCATATATAGTTCTTGCCGGTGTTCAGTTATCATCATCTCTTTTGGAGTCTTTTTCATAGACTAAATAATAGGATGATGAGTTCAGTGAAATTTGGGAAATCCTTTATGGTGGGGAGACAATTTTTGGTTTGTCTCTCTCTTTAGATGGTATGCTCCAATTTGGGAAGTGGTTTATCATCCCAGTATCTGTGAGGAGTTTAGTATTGTATAATTTTCATAGGTCTTTGTGGTTTTTTTAAACAGGTACTAAGAATATGTATTATGACATGAGATGATGATTCTGGTGGCTAGTATGAAGCATGAAATTACAGATTATGTGTCCCACTATTACATATGCCAATGAATATAGGTAGAGCACTTAAACCCCTTTATTTTACATTATTCTATTCTGGTATAAGTTTGGAAATTGGACAAGGTATCCCTGAATTTTGTTTTCTGATTACCACGAAATCCCTGATGGAGGAATGATATCTGGGTATTTGTTGATCTGTTGACGAAGTCTTCTCATTTCATTCTGATCAAGGATACCACTAAGGCTGAAGATCTGTGTAGGTTTTATATGAAAGGGATTATGAGGTTACATGGGAGTCCTTATTATACTATTTTAGATTGGTATCCTAGGTTTACCTCGAGGTTCTAGATAATTATCCAAGAAATAATGGTATATTAGGTGAAGTTGAGCACAACTTACCATCCATGGACAGATAGTCAAACAGAGAGAGTGATTCTGATCCTAAAGGATATTCTTTTTTCTTGTGTCTTATATTTCATTGGATTAGGGGATAGCCATCTGGGACAGGTTTATTTTTTCTATAACAATAGCTATCAGTTGTCAATAATAATGGACATGTTTCAGTCATTCAATCTTTTCCCATTTTTGTCACCTATTTATTGGTAAGAGGTGTGAAAATTATCTTTGGTTGGACCAAGTTTTGTCTAGGAGATGTTAGTGAGGAATCATGATGTAAAAAAATGTATTCTTACATTCCAGAGTTGATAGAAATTGTAGGTGGATCAATAATGTCATTATTTAGAGTTTTCTATAGGTGACTGGGTTTTTGTGAAATTTTCTCCTTAGTTGGGTCACGTCTACTTGTAAAATAGGGAAAAATGTCTCTCAGATATGTTGGACCATTTGAGATCACCGATCATCTTGTATAGGTTTCTTATCGGTTAAAATTTTTAGTCCAGTTGACAGGTATTCATGATGTTTTCCACATATCTTAGCTCAGGATGTATCATCATGATCCCCCTCATGTTATGAGTTGGGAAGAAATTTAGTTATATCCAAATGTTTCTATTCAATAGAAACTAGTTGACATCATTAACTCTCAATAGAATGAATTTCATGGGAATTTTATTATGTTGGTCATAGTTCTATGGCAACACATATCATATTATCATGAGACTTGGTAACACGATTCATTGATGAGGGAGCAGTGTCCTCATCTTTTTCCAAGGATTACATTTTCCACATGACTTCCTTGGGAAATAAAGTATTTATAGTGGGGAGTTTTTAGCATCTCGTTACCTTGATCGGGTCAGTTTTTTCCTCTCTCTAAGTTTATTTTGGGTTTGGAGTCTTTAGGAATTGCTCTTTGGATTTTCTGCACGCTACATGGGAATCTCATGCTATGTAACGAGGTTACATGATGTGTAATTTAATGATGGATACAAGATGTGAGGAGGGTTTACACTATGAATTTTTACACTATGTGATGAGTATTTACATGTCATGAGTTATTTTAAGGTTGGATTTTAATCTGAGCAGACTGATTTTTTGGCGTACATGAACACCATGGATTTCTCATCTTGTAAAGGAATTATAGGTATTGTAATTCCATGAGAAATGAATTATTAGGGCATTTTATGGGTTTTATTTCCCATTTCAGCCCCTAGATATCCTTTTCTACCAGTCAAGGGTTCCTCTCAAGAAGTTTTGGGAGAAATTGTTCCTTTTGGATTTATTCTTTCGGTGTTCAATCTTCATTTCCATTGTGGTGCATCTCTCTATGTGAGTGATTTTTCTAATTCTTAATTTCCATTGATCATGGTATCACCCTTGAGTTTTATTTTTAGATTCGTTAGTCTAAATTGGTTTTTCTTCGTGTCTTCTCCTGAATTCATTGTGCAATCTCGTTACAAAGGTTGTTCCTTTGTTGGTTGTGGTGTCGTGGGTGTTCATTCTTGAGGTATGTGGATTTCCTCCATTCCTTTAACCACCTTATTTCTAAATTGAATCTATATTGATATGTGGGTTTTATTCAAGGGCATTTTTTTTCATCGGTGATTTTCCATTATTGGTGGATCCCATTACTGGATTGTGCGACCCGATTTTTGAAGAAGGTGGTTCCGTCTCTATCCTATGTTGATGAATCTTATTTCTACTATTCTATAAATTAATTTATAAAATGAATTAGCATGATTATTTTGTGTTTGTTGAAAAGATTTTTCAAATAAAAATGGTTTTTCCTTAGTTATTGATAAATGGAATGAAAATTGGTATTTTCAAATCATTAAATTGGATTTGTAAAATGGGTTTGAAATGGTTTTCAATGCATTGGAATAAATTGTGAAAACACGCACATGGGTAACCTTGGTAACATAGGTGGAAGGTTTATCTTGGGGCCATCATCCATTTCTGTGATTATTAGGAGTTTTGATCATGTGGATTTTCACTATTTCCTATACCTATTGTTATAGGGGTTAATATTGGCTTTTTTAGGGGGTTTTACTCATAGGGTATTCTTATGCTTCCAAGTTCTGTGTTCTAGAAGCTCTATTGTGTGCTTGATTGATTGTGGTAGGGGTAGTATACCAGTCTGACCAATAATGATCCTTGGTGTTGATACATGTGCTTCTATTTTTTATTTCTTGTTTTGGTTTTTCAGCCCTCATTTGCATATTTATACTAGTAAAATATGATATGGAAAATTTGAATTGAAATTGATATATATTTAGGAATTTTTATACAAAGACTTATTATGGAACACCTGTGTGATATCCTATTGAGCCTGTTATCCCACACCCTACACACCCATTCAATGGTGTGTAGACCTTTGTATGTATTACAATGTAGGGAAATGCAAGTAAAAATAGTGAGGTGGTGTGGTTTTATGTCAGCTGAGTTTGGTAGATGGTGGGAGTTCATCCACTCCATCACATGGATTAGTCGTTGGTTTTTTTCCCTTTACCATTGTACTTTTCTATTGGTGATTTGGGATTATTTTACAGTCATTTGTTTCCGTTGTATTCTTATAGTTATGGAATATATTTTTTAGATTTCCACTATCCCTTCCTTCTCCATGTATATATCTTCCATTTGTTTGTTTAGGGTGGAAAAAATTGTTCCCTATAGTTTGTTGTTCGATGCTCGAGTGATTTTCTCTAGCTTATGGGGATCGAGAATTCTCTTCTTGTATGTGATGGAATGGGTTGGGTTCCAGGTTTGAGGTAAACCCTGTTCAGGTTGATGCAATTATGGCAATGATTCTAGAAGAAGTTTAAATGAAGATAAATGTCTCCAAAAGAGATTTCAATCAGCATAAGTTCAAAGGGGGGATTGTGTAGTGATTTTATGATGTTAAATTTTTTGGATTTGTGATGGAACTAAGAAGAACTCAGGTTCCCAAACACTATAAAGTGCTGATTGAATTTATAAAAATAGTTGTCTAAATTCTATTAGATGTACTTTTACTGAGATCAATATGTAAATTTAGGAAACTATAATAATGATAAAGAAGATAGTTTGAATGAGTTTTTAGATTTTTAAAGGATTTATAAAGTCTTCCTTCTGAAATTACTGAGCTATTATATAGCCTCTATTGAAAAAAAGGCTTCCTAGTGATTGGATGGATTTTTTCTTATCAAATTCATCAAATAGAGGAAAAATGTTATAATCATTGAATGAATAGGATACTGAATGATCTAAAATTATTTTTTAATTCATTGGAAATATAAGGGTTATGAAGGTATTTTACAGAGGATTATGAGCTAAGGAGTTAGATAGAAGTCTCTATTTGAAGTCATAAAACCAAGTTTTTGAGTCACATTCATCGAACTGATGTTTTTGAGAAGTGGAATCAGATATATGTTTTCAAATGAAGAAGAATGGTTGTATATCCGCCAATTGAGTACTTTCATGGTAATTAAAAATGGTATTATATGAATTTTATCAATCATTTGTTAAAAATATTTGGAAATGGATGAATATTTGTGAACCATTTCATATGTTAAAGGAAAAGTATTGTGAAATACTTCCTTGTTCTTCCTAGGATGTTTTGAAGTAACACCAGAAAAAGTTTCCTAGATGGTAGAGATGTTATGAAAGGTTACCATATGAAATTTTTGAAGGTCTTTATGATGTTTTAAATAAATCCATTAATTTTGGTGATGCAATGTTGGATGGAATATGTTTTAATAATAATAAAGGATAGATCATGATTCTAACTATGATTTTTAGAGGATTGAATAAGAACATTAACCTCTAGATATAAGGATGTTTCATATGAAGATTTGATGAATCTAATTTTTGAGGATGTTTGTAGGTGGTAAAATAATAAAATATTTTAGTGGGATTCCCAATGTTTAAGTTGAATGTTTGAATATGAATTTTTCCTCTCATCCTAAAAATTCAAAGAATCGCTTCCTATATAAATGGGTGTGGATGCATTGATAATGTATAATGATATATAAAGTTTTGAGGATATGTTTTATTCAAAATAATTGATTTTATTTAACTATGTTTCAACCATGAAGCCTGGTATTTATTCTCAGCATTTTCAAAGTATTAGTTGAAGAGTTTTAGGATAGAGTATGTGGTTTTGGATAGAATAAAATCACTAGGTGGAGAATGTGTTAATTATATAAATAAAAAGATGAATGAATTTGAAAAAACAGTGTGAAGAGGCCACTGGATAGAGTATATAGTGTACCATATTAGGATGAGGCACTAGAATAACATGTACCCAATAAAGGGAAACTATAAAAAGCTTACATATCATTAGGTATTAGATGAATAGGGTGAAGAAGAAGGGATTAGAAAAACTGTATCTGGGAAAACAATCATCATAAGGACAGGATTGGAATGATTGTTTTGGATAGAGTATCAGACGAATAGGTTACAATAAAAGGAAGAATAATAAGGAAAGTTTCTTTCCTAATGTTGTTAAAGTAATATGTGAAGAAGAAGGAAGTGAATAATAATGAAGAATTATGACAACCAACAGAAGTCTCAATAGGTTTAACAATTTCTTGGTGTTATAAAGTGCCTTAAGAATAAGTTGAAGATTGTATTTAGTGGTAATATAAAGAATCAAAAAAGAGTTTTATATTTTACCAATTCATCACTATTCTATAGAAGAAGTATTTCTTTCTTACCACCCCCCCCCCCCCACCACCCCACCCCCCCCCCCCCCCCCCGAATATGTAGGTACCCACTGTTATTCAATGGATTTTCATCAAACCAAACCACTATAGAAAGTAACACATTATAGTATATAATACATGTATTTCTAATTAACATATATTGTAAGGGATAGAAGCTCTTATTTATTAGTGAACCTCGTAAAAATATCATGTTTTATCTTTTACATGATTTAATTTACTTGTATGTGATAAGGAAAATAGACTTGGAGAATCAAGATCTTAATAGTTCTAAGAGGAAAGGGGATAAAATTTTATAATTAGTTTAAAATGTATCAACATTGTTTCACCCCCACCCCCCACCCCCACCCAAAATGTTGAGTATATTTTTATGTGGACATCTCAACAACCATATAACATTTCATACATAATATATAAGACTTATACACATTCTTAATTTCTTATACATAACTTCATATAAATTCCTTTGTCTCAGAGAATCTTCTCACATAAGATGTAATACATTTCCAATTTTATAATTTAGAAATCAATTTCATCATACATATCCCTTTATCTCATAGATTCATCTCACATATAATGAAATACTTAACCAATTTTCTTTACCATCTCTCAAGTGTATCATACACATTCATTACTTAGGTAGATTACAGGTCATCAAAAATTATAGAATTAATCCAACTCTTATCAAATAATCTCAGATACTTCTCAAACCCAAAAAAACAACTCAAAACAACATCTAAAGGTTATAATTCACTTGATATAATATATTTTATACTTAGATCACCATATATGGTTTCTCAAAATTCTATCTAGCTTTTTCATCCTTTAACAATTCTTCAATATCTTCTTTACCCAACTGCACCCACACTTATTCAAAAAATTTGTTACTTTATACACATACATAAACACTTTTATCTAGTTTCCTTGAATATTTTTTCAATAATCATCACATCTATGGGTTTTTTCCCTAGAACCAATCCATGAAAATGTTCAAAATATTAGTGATTTCATTTTCCTATATATTCATAGGTTTCATAATCATCTTCCCTTCAAAAGTTACCCAACACATATTTAAATCATCACTATGTAATGGAAGACTTGATATCATCACCCCATAAAGGAATACTTTATTATTGAAAACAAATTAAATCCTTAATTTGGATCTTCACTTGGGAAAAATAATAAATTATTCAATATTATATTCAAAAACACTCATCTCCTTCACTTATAAATACATCCATTCTCCAGTAATTTCACCTCACCTCTAGAAAATAATTTTCATAAAATAATCTACAAAATTTTGTCCCAAAACACTCCGATCAAATTTGTTAAGACCATGGTATGACCAAAATAAACTATTTTGAATTCTTGTGTTTATTACAACGGAGTCTTCTCAAATAGAAAGTTAGGGCTTATAAATTCTCAATTCTTTCAATTTAATTGTCTACTTAACCCTTATATAACACAAATATTCATTCTATTAACATGAAGTAAATAGCACAATTTTACAAAAATTATGTTATGAAAATATAAAATATTCAATATAATTAAATTATGTATTCTCTCTCTTAAACAATCTTTAACCTATGATAGGTTTAAACTACCCTTATGGAAAATGATATTATATTTTAACTACCATTATTCAAGGATGGGTTTAAAGTGGTTTTCAAATATAATTGTAATAATTATAAAAAATTTAATTCTTGATTACATTAAAGAATGATAAATTGTGAGTTATATTAATAATATTAATGATAAACCATTATATCTATTTTGACCATATAAAACAATATTTCCAAAAAGGGTTTCAGATTTTAAACTATTTTAGAGAATATATTAAACTATTTTACTTCTATTATCCTTTAATAATATGAACACAATTTCATAATAATTATAGATCTTCTAGAAAAATTGGTTAATGAAAATTGACCATTCCCGTAACCCAAAATAATCTTGGGAAGTATGAACTAGACAAAAATAAATGATAAGAGAAAGTGTAATGCCTCAAATAAAACTATGATGTCTAATCCAGAGAGAAATAATACATCATGTGCACCTCCCCGTATGGAAGAGGATTCTAACTAGTATTAAGGGTTTGACCACCATCAGTGGGAAGACTATACCCTCAGTATCATATCCTTGCACCAATAATATAAAATTAAAAATATAACAGCTTAGAAAAAACAACAAGGAAGAAAATAATAAAATATGGAACACTTATCATACAATAAATGAATGGGCTCCTAGTATGACAATCCAAAATAGAGTACTAGTGAAAATAAATAATTAATTAAAATTATCCAGAAATCCATTGGAGTTTGTTCTTTTCTTTCAACGAGCTCTATGCTCCATGACTCAGTTATCTACAATGGGCCCCTTCCCTTTCTTGGATCTCGATACCAAAATTGTAGACATGTATTGTGATTCCCATACAAGGTATTAGTAATAAAACCTGGTACGACACCACCAATGTCTCCTTAATAATTGTTCACAATTATAACAACTGTATTTTATTATAAAAAAATTAGAACAAGCATAACCAATCACATATTGAGCACCAATTTGATAACCAAGCCACCGGAGCCCTAACCATACCTTATTCATCTTCATGTTGGAGTGAATATTAATATATCAAAAGTAATCAAGAACTATCCATAAGGATATCAATCATACTACTTAACATCCTCAAGGAATCATGTGAACATGTTACTCAACATACACTAGGAATCAAGTGAATCATGTAACATATTAGATAATGTACATTCTCTTTTTATGTTTAAGAGTGTATTCTTCAGGTTTTGGGGTATTTTATAAAGGTGGTTGGGTTGGGTACTGATTATAGAAAAAATTCACACCCTGGATAGATGAATCACAATGTGAATCTATTGTAGTGAAGAATCCATGAATCAGGTTCATGAAGTGAAATTGATTTATGATGTGAATTCCATTCATATCATGATTTTTTCACTTGGGATTTTTAATTTGATGTGATTCCTTTTGTCATACATTCACCCTAGGGGATCTATCCTATTAATAAGGGACTCAAGATGTTAATAGTTCCTTCCTAGTGGGTTTTTATGTGTTTCCCACCATACCCTTCTCTCATTTGTTGCCCATTATTCCCACTCAAAACCTAAGTATCCTCTAGGTGTATTGGTTAATTTCATCACTTCTGGACTTCCCTATTTTGTGTTTGATCTCTAGATTGGTTAGTGTATCTTCCTTTAGTGATTGTGTTTCCTCATATTTTAGTTTCCTTAATTTAACTTGGTTATGGAAGAGGAGTTTTAATTATTTTTTATAACCTTTTAATTATTATGAGATCTCTCTCAATTTATTATAGATTCGTTGTTTTTTTTCATGAAGAGTCTGGTTATTGTGTTGGTTTTAGTGTGGCATGTGATATTATCATTGTATGTGTCAACATAACTATTCAATAACCATTTTTATTAACAAAATAAATTCTATGATGAGAGAATTGTATGGTAGGTCCATAGTTCATTTCTCTCGCACTCCATTTCCTCTCTTGGCATGTGTATCCCATCAAGGTTGTTGTACGACCCAAGTTTGAGGTAGGTAGTTTTATATCTATCCTCATATATTTAAACCCTAATTTCACTTAGTTTTGTAAAAAAAATTAAATTAATTGGCATGATTATAGAATTTATGATTTGAGTGTCTAAATGAGTTTTTTGAGAAAATATGGTTTTCCCTTATTTTAGTAAAAAAAATTCAATGCATTGTGAAATGGAATGTGAAATGGGTTTTAAAAGTCAGTTTCAAATAGAAAATGGGTGGTTTGGAATTTTATATTGAACTGTGTAATCCTTTTTATAAACGATTTGATAAATACAATAATTGGGATCCTTGGGTACTTTTGTGGAGGGTGTGATATTGGGAATCATCCATTTGTATTGATTGGGTAATCACTTCTTGGGGTGTCCTAAATTCTTATAACATAGATTCAGGGGTTTTATAATGTGATATAAATTGTTGTGGGTTCAATTTCAATGGTTTTCTTATATTCCCTATACTTAATGAATGGGTTATAAGGACTTGATTTGTGAACTAGTCTATGTTTCATGTATGAGTGGTATAGATATCCTGAACTATTGTGATCCTAATAATATGTATCAATTTTTCATTGGATTTTTTATATTTTTTATTTGATATAATTTTTTTATAAATGTAAAATCATTTTAAATTTTTTCTTTGAAACTATTTTACTTGGATTTGTTTTGGAACTATGGAAAAAATGGATGAAATATTTTCCTTTCTTTTGATATGAAATTTCTTAACTATTTATTAGGACATATTTTAATATAAATTGGTCATATTATGATTATTGTATAGAGACATGATATGGAACACCTGGGTGGGATTCTACTGAACCTGTTTAGATTTAACTCTATGCATTCCCTTGGGAATGTGTAAACCTTGTATTGTCTTTTGATGTGGAAAAATTCAGGGTATCGTAGTGAGGCGGCAATGTTTAAACCATCTAGGTATGGGTATTTGGTGGTGAGATGGTGGTATATTGACAAGATATCACATTTATCATTTGTTGTCTATTTTTTCCCTTGTTTTTAAACATGAACATTGAATTTTTATCTTGCATATTTAGCCTTACATCACTACTATTGTAGGATCTTTGATTATGGTTTTTTCTTCATTTTCGTTTATTATTTTCAATTGTTTCCATATATTCCATGTATCTTATTTGTAGTTTGGACAAATCATTCCATATAGTTGTATTTTGATGCACGAGTGCTAGTCGCCATCCCATAGGGATCGAGAATGCCCTTAGGGTTAGCAAAGAATCTATTAGGGTTCTATTTTAGATGGTATCCTCAGTTGGTTTTTTATAATTAGTATTAGAGGTGGTCAATAATTAATATTATTTTTCTTAGTCCATCTATATATAGGAGATAGGATTTTTGGACTTTATAGGTAGGTTGTGGTGAGTTTCTAGCCATATCTAAATATGACGAGCCTCAATTTACATAGGGATATTGGGTTGGGTGTCTCCAGTGTTGGGGATTTTGATCTTGATCTCAATTTGGGCATTTTTTGTCAATTTTAAACTAATATTTTCCACTTTATTTATCATTTTTTCTATTTCTGGTGTGAAGGAACTTGCCTCTGGGAAATCCTTCATAGGTTCCACAAGAGGGTTTAGTGATAGATGTTCCTCAAGGTAATACTTATTTGGATTATAATATTCTAGAGGCTATCATATGATAAATTCATGTTATGGACTAGAATATACCATAGATTAATAATTACCCAATTGAGTAACATCAAAGAGGTATAGGGGAAAGATATATATCTCAGGAGTTCCTACATGAGAATACCTCATCTTTTAAGTGTTCAAATGTTCAAAATGATGTAGATGAATGGTTGTACAAGATCGATTAGTTCTTTAACGTCCTAGATACACTAGGGGCTAACAAGGTGAAATATTCAACAATAAAGCTCGAGAATTCTAGAAAGAGGTTGTGGGATTTTATGGTATAGGATATCTAGGATTGGGATTGGATTTGAAGGGTTTAAAGACATAATTATTTTATCAGTTATACCAAGATTCTCTGGTGATATAATGTTATTTTCAGTTCCTCTCTTTGTGGAAGGGTGAGCACTATGTGTTTAATTACACCATTAGTTTGTGGAGATGGTTTGTTTTTCTCGAGAGGTCATCATGAATGATCATCTAAAATCTCAAAAGTACTCGTAGGGTTTTCAAATATACATCTAATCATATATATATACTAAATAATTCTATCTATGTAGAGTTAATTGGAATAGCTATAATTTAATAAATGGATATGAAATACATGATTGGATACCATTCCCCTTCTCATACTCCCAATGGATGTTTTAGTGGTGAAAAGGGGAAGAATAGAAAGTGTAATGATAATTGATAGGGTGGTGGAGGTGGTTCTCTGTCAAGGTCCTACTCTACACCATCAGTAGTAGTCAGTAGATTTCCCCTAACTTTTTATTAGTGTGGAAAGGTAAGGAACACCCAACATTCATATCCCACACCTATGAAGATTTTAAATCATTAAGGTCATTAAGAATATTTTTAAAGTTTCTTCCAAGATATGTTTCTACCCCATTGAAGTTATGTGTCTTCAGTTCCAAATAACACTATGTCATAATTAGATTCATAAACATATACAGTTCTCTATCCATGGTCCTCAAATGTTAATCACCATCACATAGTAAATGAGCATCTAGTATAGGTTTATGTGGTCCCAATGATAGTGATAGGTACTATCTTTGTTGATTCTTCTATAGAAACATCATTTTTTATGTAGGTTCCCCGCACTCATTTATTTATGCCCATTTTTTAGGTGCTAAAACATCAAACTGAGCTCATGTCCTTTGTTATTGAACTAGAAACACTACATGGAAAGAGAAAATATAAAGAGTTACAATGTATTATGTGTTCATTATTGATAGATAAATTGTATTTAGTCTAAGATTTCTTGGTTCTCGAACTGGATTTGTTCTACATCATCATCAGGGTGGATTGTCTTATTTCTCATCATGTTGATATTTATTGTTAGCATCAGTGTGTTTCATCCTATATCACCGATTGGAGATCTTGATTTTTTTAGGGGGACTAGGATATGATGTTTGGTCATGAAAAACCTTCCCGTCCAAATCTTAGGATTTTTTCTATAATTTCTATTGAGTCCAGTGACTTTTATTCTGTTTTAGATCTTCCATTGATTATTAGGGACTTCCCTAATGTCTTACCATATGACTTATCTAGTATTCCTCTAGAGAGGGACGTAGATTTCTTTATTAACCGGGTTCTAGGTATATAACTGATTTCAACATCCTCTTAAGATATGGTATGTTCAGATCTAAAAGAGTACAAAATCTTATTGGATTATTGGATAGAGAAAGGTTTTTCCCCAAAAAAAATTCACATGGGTACCCACCATACCCTTTTTGAAGAGTGTAAATGGTTTACTTTGATTATAAATTATCTATTGAAAGTTAAACTAGGTGACTATTAATAATGAGTACCATTTTACCCATGTTGATGACCTATTCAATCAGTTAAATGGGTGAAGTGGTTTTTGAAAATCAATATTTGGTTGGGATATCATCAGCTCGGGGTTCGAGAGTTAGATTTTCGGAAGACTGCTTTCAGGAGTAGGTATGGCCATTATGAATATCATGTAACACATTTGATTCTAAATAAAACTCATTAAGTTTTTATGGATATGATGTATCAAAAATTCAATCAGTATCTTGAATCCTTTTTTGTGATGTTTATGGATATAATCATGGTTTATTTGAGATTTGAGCATGATCTTGAGAACCATATGCCTATGGGTTTTTAAATATTGAGGAGCTATCAACTTTATGTAAATATTTCAAAATAAAATTTCTATATCAAAGAAGTTATGTTCTTGGGGAATGTGTTTTGAAAACATCAACTTTTTCTCAACCCTAAGAAGTTTAAGGGTGCCTTTTCATGGGAATAATAACATAACATATCTGATATATAGATCTTGCTAGGTCAATCTGGATACTATCTATGGTTTGTCAAGTATTTCTTAAATTTAGCATCATCTTTGATGATATTAATAAGAAAGGGGTGAAATTCACTTGATATTCTAAATATCATACTTATTTTGAGGAATTAAAATGGATTTTTACATTATCTACTATGTTGATCTTACATGATTTGGATAAGGGTTATTGATTATATTTTGATGCTTATGTTACTGGTCTAGGTCCTTTTCTTATGCAGGATTATCACATTGTGGCATGTGGCTCTCATCATCTTTAGTCGCATAAGAAATATTTACCCCACTCATGATTTGGTTCTTATTTGTATTATGCATGTGATTAAGTTTTAGTGGAACTATCTTATTTTGGAGAGATTCAATGTCTTTTCTGACCATAAGAGTTTGAAATATATCATTTCTCAAAATATCCTAAATATTAAGAATATTGTTTTGGTAGAATACCTCTATAAATTTGACATAACACTTTCATGCACTCTAGTTAAGGGGAATGTTGTCAATCATGATCTCAATAATAGGGTTTCACTAAAACCTATTTAGGAATTAGCTTACTATCCCATCATCCATCAGAGAATTTGTGTTTTTTGATTTTATAGTTCTTCAAGGGTTATCCATTATGTCACTATGAGAATGTATTTTTACATGATATAACATTTATAGTGGATGGGTATGAAGCATGGAATCACTAATTATGTGTCCCACTATTACACCTTACAAAAGATAAATATAGATAACCTAAAACCATCTTGTCCACTCTAGACTCTTTCAGTGCTAGTTTGAGAATGGGATGATTTGTCCATGGATGTTGTTAATGGATCTCCATGGACTCCCAAAGGGAAGAATTCGATCTGGTTAGTGATTGAAAGTCTGAAAAATCATCTCATTTTATTTTGGTTAGGTAAAACACCAAGGTTGAAGTTTTTGGAAGGTTGTACATATAAGAGATAATGATGTTTCTTGTTGTTACCTCTTCCATTATCTTGGACAAAGACCCAAGGTTTACTTATAGATTCTAAAAGAGTCTCCATGAGGACATAAGGACTTGATTTGGGTTGAGTACAACTTTCCATCAAGATATTTATGGACATATGTAGCATTATATTCCTATCCTAGAGGATATTAATTGTTCCAATGTCTTGGATTTTGGTGGATCAAGGGATATCCATTTGGGACTGGTCAAGGTTTCTTCTAATAATAGTTACCAATCATTGATCATAATGGAACCCTTCGAGGCCTTGAATGATCTCATGTGAAAGTCACCACTTTTTTGGGAAGAGGAGGTTGAGGCATCCCTTTTGGGACTGAGTCTCATTTTGGATAAATTGATCAGGATTTAGGATATACATAAAAATTTGGTTACAACATAGAGTCGGAAAAAATCATATCCAGATCATCAGCATCATCCATTGGATTTTTCCATTTGTGACTGAGTTTTATTTAATGTTTCTCCTCAATTGGGTCACTATTGGATTGGGAAACATGGGAATTTGTCTCTATGATATGATGGACCATTTGAGGTCACTAATTTTCTTCATCAGGTAATCTATCATTTGTAATTTTCAACTCATTTGTTAGGTATACATGATGTTTCTACATATCTCAACACATGAAGTATCATCCTTGTCCCTCCCAAATTATCATTTGGGAGGAAATTGAGTGGGTGATAAATATTTATGTTGTGGAACCACTAGTGTTTATCTTTGACTACCATTTGTAATTATTATATGGAATGTCTATTTTTTCCAAAAAAAATAGTTGTATGGGTTTGATTCTCATGATCCTTGAGAGTGTGAATCGTCATTGAATGAGTAGTGGCCTCACATATTTCTAGAGAATTCTTCATCAATGTGAATTTATAGAGATGAAATTTCTCATGGTGGGGAGAATTTTAACATCCTAGTTAAGGTACATTCACTTTTTATGTTTAAGAGTTTTTACTTTAGGTGTTGAGATATTTTCAAAAGGAAGATAGGTTAGGCACTGGGTGTAGAAAAAATTCACACCATGAATGGATGAATTATGATGTGATTCTATTATATTGAAAATCCATGAATCAGTTTCATGAATTGATATGTATTCATGAAGTGAATTACATTCATATCATGAATTGGTATCTCGTGATTTTTAATCCAAGTTGATGCCTTTTTCAACATACATTCACCTTGGGGGATTCATTCTGTGAATATGGAATCTATGACGTGAATCATTCCTACCCTGTGGGTTTTTATGCACTTCACACTTGGACCTTAGGTTATTCAATGTGAAGCCTTATCACTCAAACACTATATCTCCTCTAATAATTTTTTTTGATTTTATTCCTTGTATACTTATTTGTTTGGAGTTTGATCTCTAACATGGCTGTTTTATCTTCCTTTGTTAGGTGTATTTCCTCATCTTCCAATTTCCTTTATTTTATCTTGGTTATGGAAGTGGATTTGGGATTCATTTTTGTAACCTTCTTATTTTAATGTTATCTCTCTCAATCCCAATAATAATCCTTGTGTGATTGTCATGTAGAGGCTACTTCTTATGTTGGTTGTGGTGTAGTACAATAGGATCTTTAGTTATGTGTTGACTTAAACTATATCATCCATTTTCCTCATAAAACTCAATTCTAAGATGTGAGTATAAATTGTAGGGCCTTAATTCACCTCTCTCGATTTCCCTTTATGTTCTTAGTGTGTGGATCCCATCACAGTTAGTGTATGAACCAAGATTTGAGGTGGGTGGTTCCATATCTAGACTATGGAATTTTAACAATAATATATCTTTCTTTCATAAATTGTTTTATAAATGAATTGTAATTATTATGGACAGACTGATTTGAGTGTGTAAATGGGTTTATGAGAAAATATGGTTTTCCACTTGTTCTGGAAAAAGAAATTTGTTATTCAAAGTATTGTGAAATAGATTGACAAATGGGTTTTCAATGCAGGTTTTTGGTGGAAAATGGGTGCTTTAGAATTGTATTATAAAATATGTAATATAAATTTGAAATTATTTGACAAATGTAGAAATTTATATCATTGGGTACTTTGGTAGAGGGCTTATTGTTAGGCGTCGTCCATTGGTATTGATTAGGGGTTCACTTTTTAAAGTGTTCTCTATTCCTGAAACATAGATACATCAAATTTGGACTTGATAAACATTGTTGGGGGTTCACTTTATGGGGTTTTCCTCTATTACCTAGATTTGATGCATAGGTTATAGGGAATTTATTTGTGCACAAGTGTATGTTTGGGGTATGATTGGTCTAGCTCGCTAGACCTATTATGATCCTATATATATTTATCCATTGTGAATTAGATTTTTTCATATTTTTATTTAAAAAAAATGTTTTTATAATTTTTAAATGATTTTGAAATTTTTCTTTAAAACTATTTTAACATGTTTTTTGGAAATGTGGGAGAAAAGGGAAATTTTTTACCATGCTTTTGATACAAAACTAATTAATTATTAATTAGAAAAAATTTGTTTCAAATTTGGATTATTAGGATTTTTATATAGAGACTTGATATAAAAAACATAGGTGGTATTATACTAGGCTTATTTATCACACACTATGAACATTCTCTATGTAATGTGTAGACCCTGAATTATCTTTTGATGTAGGAAAAGGAATGGTGACATAGTGAGGCGGTGATGTTTATTTCAGTTGGGTATGGGAATCTAGTGGTGATATGGTGGTATATTTCACACAGGTAACATGGAATAATTGTTTCCTATTTTTTATTCTTTTTTGTTGTTGGATATGTACCTTAAAGTTTTATCTTTCTGCTTTTTAGTTGTAAATATTCTATTTTTTCTTAATAGATTGTAGATTTTTTTTATTTCTAAGTATTCTTTCTGTATGTGTTTTTATATACCATGTATCTTGTTTTTTGTTCAAACAAATTGGTCCCTCTCGTCATTTTTTGATTCCTAAGTGCTAATCTCCAACATGTGGGGATTAGGAATGCCCTTTGGTTAAGTGGAGAATATTTTTGGGTACCAGTTTAGAGGGTATTCTGGTTTGTTTTGTTATACATTGAGTAATCGCACTACTATGCATCCACTAGGAATTCAGTAAACATGTTACTTGGAATTCACCAAGAATCGAGTGAATCTCATAGAATCCATGAGTCATAATAATATCCCTACCCTATGGTTACGTCCATTGTTATAAGTCTTACACACTCCCCCCTCTAAGGGGTAACCATGCCACGATGGTCTGCCTATTCCAAACATGAATAATAATACCTCCAAATTCATGGTAACACCTATAAGAAGGTAGAGAATAAAAGTAAAATCATATAATATAATCATGAGAAAATAGAATCAATATACAATACATTTTATCAAACATGATCTAACAAGCTAAAATCATAGACATGGAATCAATTATCATAAATGGGTCTCACAGGCTATGCACTCACACTCACACAGGCAGTTAAAATCAAGAATAGTTATCAATTATGACATCATAAGAACATACCAAAGAAACATTTGAATATAAGATCCCAAATGGTAAGAAACTTTCTACCTCAATAATGTAGATTAATAACTCTATGGTTCATCGAGGATTAATTCCCAAACCATATTACACACCCACAAATGACTAGATCATAAGTCAAGAATTTCTATTTCATGATTTGATTCATTAATAAAGAGGTTTAGAAAATATAATCAAAAATATTTCAAGTTAAAAAGGGTGATTATAGAATTAAATACCTCGTAAAGTTCATCAATGGAACCAATTAAAAGGTATATAATAGGATAGGATTCCAATTAACTAGATCCATTATTGATTGAGGATTAGATTGTGAATACCTCATTCATTTTAGAAGATAAACTCATTTCTATCCAACAAGCATCGATCCATCATCAATATTTCAATTGAAAATATATTCAAGATGAGAACAAAGAAGAATAGAGTCTCAAGATGACCGATCAATGGAAATGTTCCCAGAAATTTCCATTGTTCATAAGGAAATTAACTCTGGTCTAATGAGATGTCGTTGACACATCGAAACCACCACTAATCTTGAAATGATTCAAGAATACATCATTAGTTGGCATTATAATTCATAGATCAGGCATCAACATTCCAAATTTATAAATCATCTTTATATAAAATACGTAGATCAAGGATAAACCTGAATATTCAAGGGTTTCACATCACATACCTCAAGTATAGATCTTCAACGCACTTGTATTTTCTAGAATATAGATTTTATATAGAAGAATTTTTCAAGGAAAGACAAAAGAGTCTCAGAAATTGGTAATTATTAATATATATAGAGTAATGGGTCAAAATAGACCATAATTGGACATTAAAGAGCAATTTAGATTCTTAATTTCATGAATGAATTGTTTGACTGCATGGTTTAACAAACAGTGCATCCTTTTTGGAATTATGGACATGTTTCATAGTTTTTCCACATGGTCTGTTAAATCTTGTACTAACTGTACTATTGGTTTTGGGTCTTATCACACAATTTTGTAGGTGATTCTTCATGGTTTTCCAAACTATACACCTTAATCGTGTGTCGTCCCTTGATCCCCTACCTCTAGTTGCATAAATTTATGAAGGATTGGTATGGTTTTGGAAAACCATTATTGAACTTTGAATCATTTTAAAGACCAGATAAACTTTATAAACCCATCTAAAACCCTTATAACTTATCCTAAAAAATTAATAGCTCAAAGAAAATTGATTTGAGGCTGTAAAAACTTCATAACGCATCTGAAAAATCTGATGTCGTTATATTCTACCCCTATAAAGACTTATCTTCTACAATAGGTGTCTATGGGAATCATGATCATAAAACTTGGTTCACTAAGAAAAAATATTTGCATCCCACTCCCATTTATCCTCTTGAATTCATCCATGTAGCCATGAAATCCAAACAAATGGTATAGACTTTCCTAATATGAATTTATATCTCCATTGTACAATCTATATTGGGCATTCCATATATAATTTTTCATGCTCCAACTTGACATCCTTGTAGTAGATGACATGCATGGGATGGAGCATGCACCTTTGATGTTGAGACACATAAAACACATCATGTATACCATATTAATGTGAAGGGATATCTATACGGTAATACATTATCCAAATCCATTTGATGATATCTAAGGGTCCAATAGAACTTGGGGGTAGCTTCCATTACTTCCTGAGATGTAGGTGGCCTAAACAAGGAGTCAATCTTAATAAAATTGTGTCTCCTTTAGTATATTCTAGAGGAATCCTTCTATGGTCGACATAATATATTTTTATTCTCTAGTTGTGATAAACCTCATCTAAATCAACTGCACCCTCTCATAGGTATCTTGTACCATATGGGGCCCCACAACTACTTCCACTCTAACTAAATTTTAACAAAGTGCATAACAACATGGACTACCATAGAGATCCTAATAAGGTTTCATCTAAAAAAAGCCTGGTAAAGATTTTTTTACAAAACCTCAACTAATTCTATGTGATCATCCCATGAACTGATGAAGTCTATGGTTCAATACCAAAGTATATCCTTCAATATGAAGATCATTTTCTCCAACTATTTTTCTGTCTAGGGTCATACACTGTGCTCAATATCAATTAAGTCCCTATGTCCTTATGAAATATCTTCTAAAAATGTTATATAAAATATGAATCTATTTCATATAAAATTATCAAGAGAACTTCATAAACCATACTAAATCACAAACATACATCTTCCCTATCTCATCTACTAAGTGAGTCTCATGAATTTTATAGAAATAATAATGATTTGTTAGTATGATAACAATAACCCAAAAAGTTTCATAACTCCTTGGGTTCCTATTTCACCCTGTAAAATATTTCATCATAAAATCCCCTCACATACACATAGTAAAAATAAGTTGTTGGATCAAACCACCTGATATTGGTACTAAGAATGTATCCTCTCCTAGGTAAGCCATCGGGAAACAAATCCAGCAATATCCCACTTCATCCCGAGCCACAAAAACCATCACCTGAAGTTATGGTACATATTTTTCACTCTAGGATACACCACCCACTTAGAGGTATGTAATTCTCTCATCATATATTCCCTAATGGAAGTAAGAACTAAAACTCTCCCATGTACAAGGATCACATCATCACTATCCAATGACCACCCAGGTATCAGGTCACCACCAACTAGTTGTCCCCACATCAAAACACACTCTGTGTTAGTCTAATATCTAGACTTTACCTAGTATATAAAATAAAATGTGGCCACTAATAGGGAACATGTCATTGATCCCTAGTCTTTGGAAGCTTTCATCCTCCCATCATCTAATAAGTTCATCAGGTTCCATTGTTCCAATGAATGTCATTTACCAAGCCCCTGAGATACCTATATCTTATAGATAAGAGAATCCAAAATTAAATTACCTTTACATGGTTCATAGGCTATATCAGAGTTGAAATTTTATAGATACTATACCTAGTGCCTCTTCCTTAAGTTTGGGTAATGTTTCATGAAGATATAATGGAGGATTTGTGGTTTTTATAGACAATACACATCTTATCAAAGAGATGGTGCTTCTAAAAAGTTAAATCATATACCACATATTCTATATCTACTTTATGGGTTGTATAATTCCTCTGATGGGGTTAGAGATGATGTGACCAATAAGAAACTATCTTCTCCATCTGCATTAGTATTTCTCTGAAACCAATTCTTGATGCATCATAGAATACAACATAACTAATCCCTAGATTAGGAACATTCAACACTAGATATATAGTCAACCTTCTATTAATCTCATGAGATGGTTCCTCACACTATTATAAACATTATAACTTCACTCCCTTCTTTTTCAGCATGGTTTTCGGTACTGATAATTGGGATAGGTTTTAGATAAAATGTTGATAGTATCCTGATAAACCTAGAAATCTATTGACCTAAAAATTGTTATGGGGATGTGTCCAAGACATCACTACCTAAAATTTCTATAGGTACATAGATATACCTATTTCAAACACCACATTTCCCATGAATTACACCTCCAAAATCCAAAAGTGAAACTTTTACAGCTTAGCGTAAAGCTGATGTGATCGAAGAGTACTCAGGGACAACTCAAGAAATATGATGTGTTTCTCTAGTGTTAGTGAGTATATGAATATATATTCAATGAAAATAGTGAATAATGAGTTAATATATGGGTGAAATATCTTATTCATGAGGTCCATGAAAACTTCTGGTTTATGCATCAGTCGAAATAGCATCAAAAAAGTACTTGTACAGCACATACCTACTTTAAAACATCATCTTCAAGGTTTACACGTCTCCAACATAGAACTAGTGAGAACATAAGAAAATATCAATATTTTGGAACCATTAGCCTCCTTAAACAAATCAAATATATCATCAATCCTAGTAAAAGGATACCAATGATCCATTTTCATCAAATTTAGCTTCCATTAATCTGCAAAGAGTTGAAGACTACCATCCACCTACTCAGTGAACAAAATAGGTTCACCCTATAGAAAAGTACTCGTCCTGATAATTCCATTCTAATCCAAGACCCGGATCAATATATTGATATTCTTTTACATAGTTTTATCCATGTAATAAGGGGGTATAAAAATGGTTTGATATACTAGAATTTATTTTATCATTAACTCAACTCTTTTATTAGGGGGATTCCTATGAAATTATTTAAAAATACTTCTTCATAGAGATCCACAACTAGAGGAAAATGTATTGGGGACACCATTAACCCTCATTAAATAGCTCAGGCTTCAATCTATGTCATTATCAACCCAAGATAGATCATGTCTAGACCAACTCTAACCACTCCAAAATCCCATTCTCTTGACATCATGTACCTCTCCCCCTTAGGGGATGTTAAAAGATACCCATATCCAATAAAAATAATGTTTTTATCAGAATTCAGTTAACCAATCCATGACAAGAATCACATTAAAGGTCATCTTATCTATAATCATGATGTCTTACATGTTTCCATAACTGGTAATGACTATAGAACACTCTAAGCATCACTAAAGATGCTCCACTTTTGTTCCAAATGGTGTATCATGGTAAAGAAACTCAGAATACAACTTAACCAATAATTAAAGTCAATCAATAACTTATATAGATATAAAATAGTGTGAATAATCAATATCATATAAATAATAAACAATATAAAAGTTATTAAGATCATACCTTGAGTAATAGGTGGCCCCTTGCAACCAAATTCTAGAGTCTAATCTAGTACATACACAAAACAAGAATCAACATTGTGACCATGCCACTAATATGCATGACTCATCTGATTCCTCGTTTTATGAGGGAATTGAACCTATAATTGATGACCCTAAACTATCAAAGGTCCTAATTCTGTCATTTAACAATAATCCTTGTGATACCTTGTTTGTGATTCCTTCAAGAATAAATGAAATAGATACTGCATCTTTCCACACTGAAGACACTTGATCTCTGGTTTTGGGAATACACTACAACAATTTCCCCATTATCCATTGTTTAAGAACTAAGGGCCTCCTTCCCCCATAGAAGGTGTTGAAGAGCCTCTACCCAAATCGGTTTTTTTCATCACTCAAGTGTGAATAGTATACCTTCCTCTTCCTACTACTAAAATCATTAATATATACTCTATATAACTCTAAGATATAACCCATTAGATTTATCAATATTCCTTATAATTCTCCATTAGGATTAATGTTTCATTGAAGATATCAATACTGTCCTTGGTATCTTGAGGGACTTTGGTACCCTGGTGGGATGGAGGATATTGGAGTTGAATATCCCCAACATATTCGACCATACTCTCAGAAAATCATCCACCTTGAATAGAAATAAAGTGGAATACCACAAACTAATATGTTCATTTCACCTAAACCACTAGAATAGGACATGGATCATGCTTAGTTGCATTCTCCTACATGATCGATGAAAGAAACGGAACATCCTCCATTGTAGGGGTGCTCTATCCTACTCCACCAAGTAGTCTAGTCAAGAATCTCTGAAGAGGAATTTTCTCAAACATAAAGGAAACATTTAGTACATATGAATTAGATGGTATACATCCTAACCATCCTATAAAATCATAGAAAGGTTTTATTAGGTGGAAACCCATAATCCCAATGTATATCACTCCTAAAAATAACCATGGTCTATATTCATGCAAATTAGTAACATTAACACATATATATAATACATGATATCATACTCAGGTTAAACTAATTGATTCAAGCATAGATATATCACAACTATATACAAAATTGATATATCAATCAATCAAAGAATAAATGTCTGTCTAAAATAGATAGCATAGTAAAGTCATTAAATTAAAGAACAAGTCTATATCACAAAACATGTATATATATCAAATGTGGTCATACATGCCTATTCATAACACATTAACACAACCAAATTCAATAAAGTAATAATAGTAATCCTGATAATGGTAACTTGAAGTTCCATGACACATGATCTAGCTAAGAAAATGGAAACTCACCTACCCAAGTCATGCACAGCCTATCTCTTTTCAATCATGTCCTGGTTGGTCAAAAAGGAATGTAGGAGAGTGTACTATAACTCCTTTTTGTAATTACTAGACCTAAACCATCAGTTCTAATCTTGAGAGACACAAGACCTCATGCACACTTCCCTATATGCAATAGGTTGTTGACTAGCAGTGAGGATTTAAACACCATTAGTGGGGTGACTATACCGTCAATATATTATCCTTGCACGAAAATTATATAAAAAATATATAAAAACTCAGAGTAAAAAATGAGGAGCAAAATAATATCATTTGGAACACATGTAACATAATAAATGAACAGGCTCCCATAGTGAAAAGCCAAACCAGACTTGTAGTGAAAGTGGATAAATAAATAAAACTCTACAGAAATATTTTGTAGTCTCTCTTATTCTTCCCACCAGGTCCATGATCCATCACTCATCTATCTATCATAGGAACCTTTCTCTTTCTTGTATCCAAATACAAGAATTATTTGTTTCCATTGTGATACTCATGTGGGTTGTGAGTAATAAAACCCAGTAGAACACCACCAATGTGTCCATAACTTGTGCGCACAAGTATATCTGGTGTATGACATTATAAAAATAAATGTGCACACATTTAGGATAAACCACATACTAATAACCTATGTGATAACCAAACCACCATGATCCCTATTCATTCCTACTACATCTCCATTATGGGAGGAATATCAAGATATTAGAAGTAATCAATAACTAACCACAAGGTTACTAAACATACTGCTCGGTATCCTCGAGGCATCATGTGAACAAGCTACTTGGAACCTACTAGGAATCAAGTGAATCAAGCAACTCAACCCCTCTAGGAATCAATTGATCATATTACTCTTCATCCACTAGGAATTGAGTAAACTTGCTATGTGGAGTTAATTAGTAATCGAGTGAATCACATGAAATCCAAGAGTAATCATTGTGTCCATACCCCATGATTAGGTCCATATTATCTATCAGATTAAGTATTTAACACTCCCCCTCTAATGGATAACCATTTCATGATAGTCCATTTTCTATGAGAACCCAGAATAATACCTCCAAAGGCATAGTAACACACATAATAAGTTAGATCATGCAATGAAAAAAAATTATTATGCATAAATAATAGCTACATTAAATACAAGTGATTACTAAAAAACATGATTAAACAAGTTAAAATCATACTCATAGAAATAAGTATGATAAATGGGTCTCATAGGGTACACACACACCCAAATGCGATCATAATCAAACATGGTCATCAATTATGACAAAAAAAGAACATACCAAGTAAACATGTGAATAGAAGATCCCCAAATAGTAAGGACCATCCAAACACAAGTTTTTTGATAAAGAACTGAAATTTTCATCATGTTTTAGTTCCCAAAAAACATCACACAACCACATAGAACTAGCTCGTATGTCAAGGATACCTATATCGGGGTTCATCATGTCAAGAATGATGTTTATAAAAAATAATAAAGGATATTCCATGCCAAGAAGGGTTGTTCTAGAAACACATACATCATGGATTCGGTCAATGTAACAAATTAAAATGTATTTCAAAAGAGGGGGTGCCAATTAATTGGATTCAGTATAGATTGGGGAATGGATTGTGAATTCCTCATCGATTCTAGAATAGAACCTTGAATCAGGATGATGAACATATATCCATTATCAATCCATAAATAAAAAAGATATTTAGGATGATAATCAATAATAATATAGTATAAAGATGATATATCTATGAAAACCTACCTGAAACATCCAATTTCCATGGGAAAATTAACTCTGTTCAAATGGGATATCATTAACCCATCAAAACCACCATAGATCTTGAAAATATTCAATAATGCATCCTTATTTGGGATTTTAATTCATAGATCATGCATAATCGTTCCCTATCTATAAATTATATCAAGAGAAAATAGGTAGATGAAGTAGAAACTCAATGAAATGAGGGTTTCACATCACATACCTCAATTCTATATCTTCAGGCCACTTGGATTTTCCAGAATCTAGATTTAGAGGAGAGGAATTTGACATGGAAGGACATAAGTGTCTTAGAAACCATAAGATATTCTGATACAAATAATAAAATGTAAAATAAGACCATAAATGGCTGTTAAATATGAATTTGAATCCTTAATTTCATGTGTGCATGGTTTGGACACATGATTTAACAAAGGCTACTCAAAATTTTTAGAACCTCTTGAAAAACTATGGATCTCAGCCCAAAAAATCATATCTGAAAACATATGATTTAAGTCTGAAATTAATTCTTAATTCACATGAAAAATATGAGGTCATTTCAAAAAGTAAAATTAATATAATAAATTAAATATATATATATATATATTATAATAAATAACTTATAATATATGAATTAAACATTAATAAGGATCCATTATATGCAATTAACATATGTAATTTTTCCATTCAAGAGGTTCGAGGAATATCCAAGGCGGGTATGGACTCGAGTTAACAAGAATATTTCACTCTTCTCCTTTCCTTTTTGGTTTATTCTATATTATTATCTCTCTTTATCTCTTATATATACACACTATATTTGTGTACATTATAACTCCATCATCAATTCATTTTTCTAATTTTTTATTATTTTTCTATGATATGGATGTCATTATTTTTTCATATGAATTATTATCCATTTAAAATGATGGTAAAGAATTTTTTTTAAACTTTTACTTAATTATTATTATGTTATTTCATTCACCTTTATTCCTCCTTTTGTAGTGACCCAACCCCAGTAGCCCGAAGTTGACGATTGCATTGTTATATTTTCATAAGATACAAGGAATTTCATCCTAAATTAACTAATAGTTTAATAGTCTTAGTAAACCAGACATACCCTTCAAATTAATATTAAAATTGGAAAAATAAAATAAAAAATGTATTTTATTTGATAACAACATTATTCCCCTTATTTTATCCCTACATATTAATCTCAAAACACTTCCTGGTATCATAGGGAAAATAAAACATAAGAAAGTGGTCAACTTAGATGCTCATTAAGGGTAAGAATATAGTTCAAGGTATAAATATATAAGGCATAATCAAAATGGTTGGTTAAATAACTGAATCACAAGTCATTTAATTAATATCTTGATCATATTATGGTAGGAATAAATTATGATAAAAAAATCCATATAAATAATCACATGAGTATGAAAACTTAACCTTGGATAGTCTAACTAATCAAATAATCACATAGAATATAAATTACAGAATTTATAATGATGGAATGCATAATTTAGTACATCAAAATCATACCATCAAGGCCTTGTGAAAATACATCTATATAAATGGGTATGTCCTAAAAACCCAATCTAGTTTTTCTCATGATACCAACCAATGCATCAATGGGATATAGTGGTCCTTGTGTAATGACCCAAACTGTTATAAATAAAATTTTCTCTTATGTTTTAAATAAATGTATTATTATATAATATGGTTATAAAAAACACATGAAATTATTTGGTTTCATTATATCCTATTGAAGTTAAATGATTGTTAATCATCATTACCATTTATAATAGAATCATTGAATAGTGATCACATGATTAGTATAAATATAAGGTTTTAAAAAATACAATTGAGAAATATAGAGGAAGTGATAGACTCAACCAGTAGAATCAGACCCTATTATTCCCATTTATTATACCTTCAAAGTGATATAGCATATTTGGGATTTTCCATTAACCGAGAAAAATATTCAATCCAACAATTTAATCATGAGCGAAACCGTTTATTCGAGAAGTTCAAGATCATCGAGATCACGACCCAAACCATGTATGTCTAGCCACCCCTGAAAGTCTCATTATCATGCACCATACTCTTAGGTAATTTTTAGGTGTATTAAAGGTATATGTTTCAAGACTTTATCTATATGAGTATATAAATTATTATTATAGAATAATGGATATATTTTTATACTATAATTTTAATTTATGAATAATTTTTATTTTAATATAATAAAACACAAAGAGTATTTTTTGGTAACAGTAAAATTATATTATAAATAATATTTTAATAAAATATTATTATTAAATAAAATTTATTAAATAAAAATTATCATATGCATTTTATGAATTCAAATGTAATTTTTATAAGGGTTTAAAAACTATTATTGTTAAAAAAACCCATTATTTATTAATTAATGTAGATTTTATTTGAAAATTGAAAATTAACATATATTAAAAATTATTTATATAAAATTAATAATATTTTTGGAATCAGAACATCAAAAATATCCAATGGTGAATTTTTCATAATTTTCTAAGACAACTGAATTTTCAGGTAAAAATTAAATATGATATAATATATACTTTCTATATTATGACATCATAATGATGCAAAAGTGATGAAATAAATACTATAAAAGGTATAAAATCCCAAATATATGTTTTATATTTAGAATAATTTTATTTTTATTTTATTTTTTTAATTTGATAAATGCATTATAAATCCTCTAATACCATTAATATATTTTAATATTTTTAAATCATTTATTTAAGACTATGACTCTCCTCTATATAATAAGTGGAATTATTTTTGTTAAGTTATGTCCTTGGAATTAAAAAATAATTAAAACCACTCCCGTTTGGATGAAACCATTGGAAAAACCCTGTTAAGGTTTTTGGTTTTGGTAATTTTATTATATAGAGTCCAAAACCTAAGTTTGAGAAATATTAAAGAAATACCCACTCATTTCCTATATAAACACACCCAATATACCATTTCTCTTCACTAAAAATCCTTGGATCACATCCTTTATCATACATACCCTCTCTATAGTTCTACTTCGGTTCCCCCAAGCTCTCAAAAGGCTCCTCAAATTAATTTTGAGTCCATACTCAAGTAAGGGATGTTACACTCCCCTCTTTTTGTCAAGCTCCTCTTTTATGTTATTTCTCTTAAATATAATTTTTTAATGTTGTTATATGTTATTAAATATCTCCCTTACTTTCCATTTTGTGTATAAATGATTATATACCCATTTTACTCTAATTATTCTCTCCCATTAACCCTTATGTACACCTTTTACCATGATGAAATTAATAAGGGGTCCTTATCTTCTCTTCTTTATTCCAGTTTATTTTTATCTTATACATTCTATTTCTAATTAATAATGTTGCGATATGAATTTAAATGTACCTATTACTTCTTAATTTATTTAAAAATGTTGATATACCCCTTTCTCTCTCGTCAAACCATTTTATGAACTTTTGAGTGACATTGTTATGCAGGCGAAATTTCACCATGATTTTCCATGCCAAAACAATTGTGTAATAAATACCATGACCATTTATTATCAAGTGTGTTCACCTTTATAAACTTATACATATTTGAATTTTCAAATATATTTATGTATTCCACACTCCTTGATCTTGGAATAAAATATGATGACAAATGAATCCATGTTGTATGATCTATGTGGCCAACTTAAGCTTGAGAAAGAAATGAAAGTGACAGGTGTGCCCTGAATTACATAGCACTCCAATGAATTGGGTAATGTTTAGTCTCATGAGATATCATGTTGGGATAGGTATTTTACCTTATTCCTTTATGGTAGTTATTCCATCCCGATTTCTTGGTAGTTACCTATAACCTATGTTTATTATGCGGTGTTCTAAGTTGTTTCCACATTTCATATGTTTGCTTTTAGATTATCATGTTAAATCATGTCTAATTGTTCATTTTTAAGATTCAGACTTCTTTATTGATCCATTTATATTCCATTTTCTAAAATATATCACTTTATTCCTTGTGTATTTCCTTACTGGGCTTTAAATATCACCCCTTTCTTATGTATATCCCTAGGTTACCCCATGCAGTTCTAAGTACGATCATGTTAAGGAGATTTTCATAAAAGATGATGTACTTCTTGTTTTTAGTTGTTATGTAATCTACCTAATTCTCAAATACACTATACTTCTAGAAATTTTAGGTTCTTTTATGTTTAATATTATGAAATAAATCTTGAATTAATGTGTAATAAATATAAGGGTTGTCCTAGTTGGTATCAAAGGAAAAGTTTAGTTATTTTTAGGATTAGCCTGAATGGCCCAAAGGCCTTCTATTTTTTTATTGATTTTTGATAATCCCCTTTCAAGGGATTAGGGGGAAACCTTACAAGGACCCTAGTCTTAGATATTACATTTCCTAGAGGCTTATAGACATTACAGGACTCGTAGGTCTTAAGTAAATCATATAGACTATGACTACATGAAACCAACCCTCTCCATCATCTTCATCATGGTTAGCTCTCCACCTTTACATGGTTGTTCAGCTAATTTTCATGTGTAGTGATGCACAGGCCCGGTACTGATGGCAATTCCATACACTCTTATTCTTTCAAAGTTGGTATCCATACTCTTGTGAATGTTCCCGGCTCTTGAATCCTCCTATGGAGAATTTTCCTTGTAGAATTTGTATGAGTATATATATATCAGGTGGCCTTGATGACCTTGAGGTGGACTAAAGTCCTTGAGGTGACCCAATGACCTTAAATGTAGCCTAAAATCCTTACTGACCCAAATTCTTAGGTGGTCGGAAGGCCTTAAGGCCTCCAATCCCAAACTGGTGGCCCAAGGTGAACGGTGTTGGCTGTTATAGTACCGAATTGTGCCTGCTATGGTACCTGGTAAAATTCTTGCACAGTACTGCTACAGTACCTTGAATTATGCCTTCACCTGATTTTGAACCTGGGTCTCATGGATTTACTTAGAGAGACCTCACCAACTGTGATGAGGAATAAAACTAAGTATAAAAAAATGTACCTATATTTTGGTAAGTATATAATATTTTTTTTCAAGAAAATACATCCCTTTATACATACTATAAGTTGATGTCATTTTGGCATAGATGTACCTTGGGGTAATATCTCTGACAAGGTGCGTTAGGCCTGAATCAGGGAAACCTAGAACACGAAAATAGGCCTTATTGTTTACTTTCTTCTAAACTCCTGGGGGATATGCTTTGGTAAAGTTATAGGATCATTATGAACCATTATTAAGGGAACAAAAATATCCAATACAAATATAAATTAGGAAATAGATCATGGATAACATAAATTGAAGCCTAGGAATTCATATGTTATGGAAATAAATGTAGGTTATATGTTATCCCTTTAATTTCATTTAATTCTCGTTATGTGTTCAATAGTTTAAAAATATTCATCCCTAATTTTCCCTTTATTCAATCCAATGGTCTTAAATGGGAGGAATCAGGTAAACAATCAATGCGACAAGCATTATGATGATTGTCCCAGTGAGATTACCAACCTGATGGGACTAGGAATTGAAAACATTGTAATGATTATCTCTTAGCTAAATCAGATTCCGAATAGAAAATTGGATCAGCATGAGTGCCCAAATACTCCTAAGAAAGAAAAGGCTAAAATTGAGAGATTTATTCAGTAAATTCCTCTGACTTTGAATGGATCATCAGATCCCTTAATCACAAAACAATGGATCAAATCCATTGAAAAGATCTTCTCCATCCTTCAATGATCAAAATTAGAGAATTTTTTTCTAGATGTTTATTATATGGATAAAGATTCTAATTATTTTTGAACACTGATCAAGAATATGAAGCATGAGGAATAGATCAAATCGATGGGCTGGAAGGAAATCCATAAGATTCTTTTTCATTAATATTTTCCTCACACTATCCATTTTAAAATGGAATTTTATTCCCTTTACCTCAAGAAAAAATATGACAAATATATCGAGGTGTACAGGTAAAACATCATAATACTTTCATGATACACCTCTTAATTTTTTGTTACCCCTGAATACAAGGTTTAAAACTTTTTTGGTGGGATTAACCTAGCCTACAAAAATACCTAGAGACCCGAGACATTGACATCTATGAAAAAATTATCTAATGTTCCCTCAAAGTCAAAATATAGATCAAAAAATATCAAAGGTATTATAGGGATAATAAGAATAAATTAGAGTTTAATTCTGGTGGTACGATTAAGAAATCTAATGGTGCCAAGGTATTTCAAAATCCTACTTGTCAAAGGTGCATAAAGAAGCACATCAAAAATTCCCTAAATGGGGTGAGGAAATGCTTTAGGTGTGGGAATAAAGGGAACCTAGTTAGAAATTGCTGATAAAAGAAACCCACTAATATGATAGAGTAGAAGAATGCTCCATTCCACCCTCATCTCAATTTTCATTTCTTTAACTACAAGTAGCTAGGGAACTTTTCCTATCAATTCAATAAGTGGAGGGTTTTCGAAGACAACCAATAACCTCTAATGCTACAAGGGTGATCTATTTCCATCAAAACAATTGAGGTGGATCCCAAAAAAGAAGTGGTTAAATGTACACTAGTTATTCATTCAAGGATAGAAAATGTGATTTTTGATTATGGTTCTACTCATTACTTCATATCATGAAAGTTTAGTAGAACTATTTAAACACCACCACAAATCATAAAAGTAGAGTTATCAGTGAAAATGGAAAATGGATAAATTATTGAATCCTGAGTATATAACTCCTACCCTATCATGATTTTTGGGATAAATGTCCCAATAAACCTTGTCATACTCCCTTCGGTGGAATTTAATGTAATTATAGGCATGGATTGGATTTTCCTATATAGATCCAATATAAATTTACATGAGAAGTAAATTACTCTCTATATTGAGAATCGACCCCTGATTATTTACAAGTGAAAGAAAGAGGATAAACCATATTTAGAACCAGCATCTCAAACATGAATATTATTTCCCTCTAATCAAGAATATCTATCTCAAATTATTTATTCTTAGGAAAGAATCATCCTCAAATACAATCCTATAATTAGGTAATACACTGATGTCTTTCCTGGGGAATTTTCTCATCTTCCTCATAGATTAGAAGATAAATTTTCAATCAATATTATACTTGGGTCATTACCATTATCTAATAATCTATATAGAATAGTTGTTGTGGAACATGGGGAATTGAAGAAACAATTATAGGAGAATATGAATAAAGGGTTTATACACCCAAGTGCTTCACCATAGGGTTCACATGTCCTTCTCTTCAAGAAGTATGGGTCAACACACCATTGAATTGATTAACATGAGTAAAATAAGATCATGATAAAGAAAAAGAATCTCCTACCATGGATTGATGAATTGTTTGATCAGCTACCTGGATCACAATACTTATCTAAGGTGGATATTTGGTCGGGATATTACCAAGTTAGGGTGAATAAGGATGATATTACCAATACTACTTTTTGTACAAGGTATAGGCACCATGAGTTCATAGTAATTCCATTCGGGCTCATTAATTCTCTATAAGTATTCATAGAATTTATGAATATAGTATTTATATATTAAATCAAAAAATATGTGGTAGTCTTTATGGATGATATTCTAATATAGTCCGAAATCAAGGAGGATCATGAGGATAATCTGATCACTATTCTAAAGACCATCTAAAAGGATAATATTTATTCCAAGTATATAAAATGTGAGTTTTGGTTGAAGAAAGTCTCATTCTTGTGGAATATCATAATAAAAAATGGGATATTTGTGTACCCTTCAAAGATATAAGCAATTGAAGGTGTATGAGGAAAAAACCTATGAAAAAGATCTATAGTTTCCTTGGATTATCTTGGAACTATTACTGATTCATGAGAAATTTCTAACAATTGTCAAACCCCATAACCAAGATAACTCAAATTGGATTCATGTTTTCTTGTAATGGTGCATTTGAAGAGAGATTAAAATATCTAAAAAGTGATATTATCACTACCCATGTTCTCACACTACCCACAAGTGGAGAAAATTTCATGGTATTTAGGAATTCTTAGAAGAAGGTATTGGGTTGTGTGTTAATGTAAAATGATAAAATCATAGCCTATACTTCAAGGCAATTGAAATTTCATGAATAGAACTACCCAACTTATGATCTGGAGTTTGCTAAAATAATATTTTCTTTGAAAATATGGTTGTCTTATCTCTTTGGTGAGAAATTTGAAATATATATAGATCAAAAAAGTATCAAGTATATATTCACATAGAAATAGATGAATATTATCCAACAAATATGGTTAGTAATAATAAAGGACTATGGATAATCAATTCACTACCATCTAGGGAAGGAGAATAATGTGGAAGATTCTCAAGTTAGAAAGAATCTAAAAATTATATCATTGATGAGAATTGAAAAGGATCTGATCTTCTTAGACTTAAAAAGGATACATATGGGAATCATAAAACAAGTAACATCATGAATCCTCTCACAAATGATTGATTAGTTATCCCTTATAGGGAATATAAAGGACTCTCATAGAGATGTTGTGGGGATTCAGATGAAACGGGAAACAATAATAAAAGGTAAATCCTTAGAGTTCAACGTTAATGAAGAAGGAGTTGTATGATTTGGGTGACGATTATGTATACCATAAATTCCCTAGTTAAAGAAGGAGTTGTTGGATGATGAACACAGTTCTACCTTCTCTATCCATCCTATAATTACATAGATTTATTGAGATCTTGGAGATCACTATTGGTGGGACAATATGAATAAGGAGATCATGGAACATACATCAAGATTTCTTGTCTGCCAGCAAGTGAATTTAGAGAGGCAAAAATATAATGTGATAATGAAACTATTACACATACCTACATGGAGATAGGAAAACATCACCATGGACTTTGTCACCAGACTTTCAAATACATCCATAGGAAACAACGTTATTTGGGTTGTGGGGGATCATCTTAAAATTACTACACACTTCATTGTGATTCAAGGGGACTTCTCACTAGATCAATTTGCATGGATATACATTAGAGAAGTCGTGAGGCTGCATGGAGCACCACTATCGATTATATCTGATAGAGATCTGATATTCACCTCCAAGTTTCATAAAATTATATAACATGCTCTAAACACTGAGTTGAACTTCATTATGGCATATCATCCTCAAACTAATTTACAATTTGAGAGGACTATTTAGACACTAGAGGATATGTTGAGAGAATGTTATATGGACTTCAAAGGAGGATGGGATTAACATATTCCTCTGGTTGAGTTCTTATACAACAACAGTTTCTACTCAAGCATCCTGTCACGACCCGTCCTCAGGGCCCGAGCCGTGACTACCCCAAGCCCGCCTTTTATAGGATAAGGGCTGGTGAATAGCACCAAAAACGAATTCCCGATAAAATGGAAGGAATTTCCGTTAAACCTGTAACTCACATAGTCTGAACACAATCTGTAGAAGAAGAAAGTACTAATATAGAAAAGAAATGGGTGCTGAAAGTAAGTGGGCCAGTATACAAACTCAACTGAACAACAAGAACAAGTACAAGTAAAAAAAGTGAATAACAGCTCCTGGATCATCTTCCTAGTAATACTACCTGAAGTGTAGGTAAAAATCTCGATCAACTTGTCCCTGAGGTACATCCCATCTTCTCCAGATCCGAGCAACCTCCCATCCATCACCCTCAGCCTCGATCACTGCTGACAGTCATCTGCACAGAACATAACAAGGTGCAGGTGAAGCTCGTGCAGGGGTGATTATAACAATACTCAGTAGGGGACCCTGAGACCCCCGAAGGTCTCCCAGAATCCACTAAGGATAAACCAAAGAAGTAAAAATACAATCACAAAGTATCAACCATCCTTACTTAGGTATATACCCATACATATACCTAAGTTACCAATCACAAACCGGCTCCAACTTTTGAGCCCAACCACATTAAATTCCACAAGTGTAGAAACACTCCACAAAGAAAGTACAAAACAAGGTGTATCCCATAGATACAGCTCACAGAAGAAAGACATGTGTGATTCACCACAACACATCCACGAAGAAACAACCACGAAGAAACATCCACTCTTACTTAGCTATATGCCCATACATATACCTAAGTCATCAAGACTGCACATATCATACATGAGGTAAACACAAAGGTAATGACTCTGCTCACACTAGGTATAAAAAACTTAAAAGAGAGTAATAGATGATTAGTTGTATCCATTGAATCATCTTTCACTATCGAATGGCGGATATCCGTAGAAACCTAAAACAGCAGTATGTCGAAGCTATCGATACCACGTGGGATCTCAGTACAAAAGTCGTCGCTGTCGAACCCACAGAGGATCCAGGTCCAGTCTCATAGTTGTCGAACCCCCAGAGGATCCAGGTCCAGTCTCATCACTCTCAAACCCACAGAGGATCCAGGTCCAGTCTTTTCACTGTTGAACCCACAGAGGATCCAAGTCCAGTCTCGTCACTATCGAACCCACAGAGGATCCTGGTCCAGTATCATCATTGTCGAACCCACAGAGGATCCAAGTCTAGTCTCATCACTGTCAAACACACAGAGGATCCAGGTCCAGTCTCGTCACTATCCAACCCACCGAGGATCCAGGTCCAGTCTCTTCACTGTCAAACCCACTGAGGATCCTGGTCCAGTCTCATCACAGTCAGCTATAGGGTTACCGTACACAGCACTCTCGATTCTGGGAGGATCCACTCTTCAAGACATGTGTCGATACATCAACTACCACTAAGTCTCTAGATGGTGTATCCCATAGTTCTGTCTCATCATAAGGAACCCAACGCGACAGATGGTGCGTCAATCGGACGCCCAGTCTGTGAGTTATTGGCATTTCCGTTCCAGGGGCCCAGTTGGTTTTTAGGTTCAAACCAACTCAGCCATACCCCAACTGCATCTAAACCTCTAGTGGGGTATGTAAAAAAGAACTGTCCTACTCTAAGCCTTCTGTCACCGTAGACGGTTCGTCGTTCGGACACCTGTAGCCCAAAATATGGGTGGAAAGGTGAAAACTGGTCAAACGGGTCCGGGTCCGGTCCGACCCAGTTAGACTGACCTGGCCCAACCCAGTCTATTTCGGGGTCCGACCCGGTCTGTGGTTCCGACTCGGTCTGAGGAAATGGCCTGAGCCGAGGGGACGGCGCGACACGAAGAGGCGGCCCGAACTGATGGTCGGCCCGGCCGTGGGCAGCCCGGCCATAGGCGGCCCATCCCGCGTGGCCGATAACAGGCCCGTGTGGCAGGCGTCTGGCCCACGTGGCGAGCGGCTGGTCCTCATGGCTGGCGGATAGACTGCGTGGATGGAGGCTGGCATGTGTGGCTGGCGGCGGGCCCACGTGGCTGGCTGGCCACACAGGGGGGGGGGGGGTTACACCCACCTGCCTTCTGAAACGGCCGGCGCATAGTGCTCCAGTCTGGTAACTGCGGGACCCAAAGGGTCCCTCCTGTAGCGCACTCCGGCGGTCGGCTCAGTCGTCCGCCTTGGTTACTCCACCACGACATGACGGTGTTGCGGTTCTTCTGGGCTCCATGCGGCGCTAAGGCACCGCACCACCTCCACCGCGACCTCTAGCTTCTCTGCGCGGTGCAACGGCGTCGCGGCTCTTCTATCCGATGCGGCCCTCCTGGCCGCGGTTCCTCTCCGTCACAGTGTGACGGCACCACGCCCTTCCGACTCCACCATGACTCACCTGGCCGCGGCTCAGTTATTTTCACGGCGCGATGGCGCCGCACCCTTCCGGCAGTCCGGTGGCCCTTGCACCGCCGGCTTCTTCTGTGGTCCTCCTACATCTTCAACAAAAGAACAACCAAAAGGGGAGGGTCAGGCCATGTTTGTGGGGTCCAAAACCTCCTTGTCATGGTGATAACATTTGGTATACCCATCCATAAATTTGAACGACAAATAATAGAGGTTTAACCTCATATTTAATATAACTCAAATCCCCCGACCTTGATTCTATGAACATTGATGAAGTCACAGAAAAAGGGGAGGACATTGATTCTTTGAAGTCGGGAAGCATCCAAGGATGAAGCGTCATCGGCGTTCTTCGCGGGCGTCTCCTTCTCTCTTGTCATTGTCAAAGATCAAAGGAGAAGTTTTTCATTCTTCGGTGATTCTTCATTGTAAGGATGAATCTCTCCTTTCTCAAGATTTTTCCAAAAGATTATGCCAAAAAAAATAAAGGATGATCTCTATTAATTATTTAGCATAACAACACAAAGTTGTAATTAATTAAATGAGGAAAATCATCTAATTAATGCTAACAAATGGTTCAAATTCAAAATTTATAGGAGATGAGAAGTTCTAATTAATGAGGAGAGGTGTCCAATTAATAAAGGGTAGTTAATGGGGGTGTTTAAGCTCATGGGGGCCCCACCTAATAATATCCTCCCAAGGGAGGTTATGTGTGGGTGGGCCCCATCACCATAACCTCTCATGGGAGGTTAGGGTGTCGTGGCCCCCACCACCAACCTCCACTTGGAGTATTAAACCAACAAAAAAATAAAAATAAGTTACACTCATTTTTATTTAATTTTATTTAGAATCCCCAAAAATTAACTTCCATTCTCATTCGAACGCAACTGCGGTGAAGGTCTCCCTAAATAATCACTGACGCTGCAAGTTCAACGGTGCCCTCAGATTTCAATTCCGAGTACCGGTTCAAAAGATATGAAATTATGATCGTACGTTTACTGAACATACCCAAACAAAATTTCAGAAATTGATTCCGAGCACACCGGGCCTCGGAATCAAGCACCGTCAAAAACTGCGGACTCGTAAAATTCCCATGTATTAATTTTGTTTCACGGAATTTTTGGGTCTTTACATTCTCCCAGCCTCATGTCTTTATGTCTCTGTAAGCTACAACTCATATTAAGGAAACAAAAGGGGATACTGGGCATGCATCTGAGCCTCCCGCTCCCATGTGCTCTCATGGAGGTTCTCATGCTGCCATCGAACGGGCACTAGAGGTATCGACCATCCATGTAGAACCTTCTCCTATCGATCCCCAATATCCACTAGAACCTCCATGAATGTCTCCCCATCATCGATGTCCATCTCCCCATGGTCGATGATGTGGGACGGGTCATGCACGTATCTCCTCAGCTGAGATATGTGGAAGACGTCGTGCACCCAGTGCAACTGATTTGGAGGAGCCAGGCAGTAAGCCACCTTGCCTACTCTGCTGAGGACCAAGAATGGTCAAATGAATCATGGAGATAACTTTATGCCTCAGCCAAATCTTCATAGATCTCATCGAGGTGAGACTCGTAGAAAGATGTGGTCACCATCCTCGACCTCCAATGGTCGCTGTCTCCTATCATCATAGGACTTCTGCCTACTCTGTGCAGTCATCATCCGCTCCAGGATGATCTGCACCTTCTTCGTCATAGCTTGCACCATATTTGGTCCTACAAGTTTTCACTTCCCTGGGTCAGTCCAGCATAGAGGTGATCTGCAAGGTCTTCCATATAGTGCCTCAAAAGGTGTCATCCCGATTGTGGAGTGGTAGCTGTTGTTATACGCAAACTCTACCAAGGGTAATAGTCCTCCCAACTGTGACCAAAGTCGAGGATGCATGCACGGAGCATGTCCTCAAGAGTCTCAATGGTCCTCTCATTCTTACCATCCGTATGAGGATGGAAGGTGGTGATTAAGAGAAGTTGCGTCCAAAAAGCCTCCTACAACCCCTTCCATAGCCGGGATGTAAACCGTGCATCACGGTCAGAGACAAAAGAAGAAGGTACTCCATGAAAACGCACAGTCTCCTACACATAGAGGCATCCCAAACTCTCTACTGATCTATACTCTCTGATCATTATGATGTGGGCCGACTTGGTGAGTCGGTCAACGATTACCCATATCGAATCATGACTCCGGGATATACATAGAAGACCCGTCACGAAGTCCATGGATATCCCTTCCCACTTCCACTCGGGGACCTCTAAGGGATGAACCAAGCCTGCCGGTACCTGGTGGTCTTCCTTCACTTGCTGACAAGTGAGGCATCGTGAGACAAAATTTGCAACTGCCTTCTTAAAACCTGGACATCAGTGTTGTCGTCGAAGGTCCTGATACATCTTTGCCACTCCTGGATGTACCACTAGAGTGGAAGTGTGGAACTCCCTCAAAACATCCTCCTAAAGTGAAACTGGTACCATGGTACGTCCTCTGAAAAAATGATGTGCTCCCCAAATTTTGAAAATCCATCTGGTGCCTGCCCTGTGGATATCTGAGCATGTCATGTCTCACAGTCAGTGTCCCCACGCTGCACCTCCCTGACTCGCTGAAGAAGTGGATAAGTGACTGTAAGAGACTGTAGATAGGCTTCTCCATCCCTATCCCCGAAGGATATCTGTAAGGCAGCTTGTTGCTCTGTCTCCTCTCCTAGTAGCGGAATACCAGATTTCTTACTGAGAGAATCCGCAACAACGTTCCCCTTCCCAAGAGTATAGACTATCTAAAATTCATAGTCCTGGAGGAACTCAAGACAATGTCGTTGTCTCAGGTTCAGGTCCTTCTAAGAGAAGACACACCTGAGACTATTGAGATTAGAGTAAACCGTAAATAGTTCTCTCAACAAACTATGGGTGAGACTAGCAAATTGTAAAGAACTCGACTACACCCTTCTTCTCCTACGTCCTACAAGAGCTGATAAGATTTCTATTTTTTTTGAAAAGAGAAATCCGGTCTCATACCCTGGATAAACCATGTCCTTTTCCAAATATAGTAAATCCTGACATGAACGATACTAATTCACGTCATGGATGATGTCGTAAGGCCTCGACGCCACTACTAAGAGATCCAACCGTTACTCTCATGTCCAAGGGTTGAGTCACACTGTCAACATCGGTGTGTCGTCATTGGGTCTCCTCCAGTATGAATCTCGAATGTGAGGGTCAAGTCAACGATTTTAACCGGAACCTCTCAGTATCAACCACACAAAAAGGTAGGAAAGAAAATGTCACAAGGACAAGTGTCTTTTATTACTGCATCTCAAAGTACAAAGACACAAAGGAACCACAAACAATGAAATCAACGAAGCTAGAAGCATCATGAACAAAGTCACCTTTTCCGGAAGCTAGTCCCACTCCTTTCCACCTGCTCCGGGAGCTCGAGATGAACCGTCTAGGGGTAGTGGTAGTAGTGCTCGATGACTCTGACCACCATTCGCTGAAGGACCTACTCCACTGCCTCGTCCACCGCTCAGCTGATGCTCATTCTCCTTTCGCTTCCTCTGTCTCAGTGGCTCCTCCAATGCCTTCTGATCAACTGTGCAGGGAGTCAGACCATCACACACTCTATGACCCCGTTCCCTATAGGAATAACAGACTATTCTACGTTCGAAGCTCCCTTGGCCTCAGGTTCCCCGCAACCCCGATTCCACATCTTGGGGTCGTCTAACAGTAGATCTACCCTACTTGTTCCCCCATTTCATCTGCCTACTACCTGCTACAGATGACTCTGCTACTATTGGAAAGCCCTACGGCAAGAGCAGCAGCTCATGAGCATGCACAGAGCGTAGAGTCACTGGTACAAACTCCGCCCTGAAAAGACCCTCGAAGTTCCCCCAGGTGAGGGTCGCCTCGTCATAAAATTGGAGAATCAGGATCCACCACCTCTCAGCTGCTCCCTAAAAGAGACTAATAGTTATGTGCACCATCAAGTCAGCAAGTGTCCCAACTGTGTCGAAAACTCGGGCGAAAAACTCCAGCCAGTACCCAACCGTCTTTAAATCTATCTCACCTAGAAACCTCGGAGGCCTCTATCGTAGGAACTCATGCAACGCTCTCAAGCGGCATGCACCCTCTAATGCTGGGGTGGTTTGCAACGGTGGCCTAGTGGGTAGTGGTACCGCTGGTGCCTCTTCTATGATGAGGCCCAACACCGAGTCCTCTTCGCTCGGTGGGCTACCATCGTGCTCTCGACTCGGAACCTGCGCTGACTAACTAAATGAAGACATCCTGAAAAGAAACAGTTTTTCCATGATCCAAATTATACCTGGTGAGAAGACTCAAAATAATAACAAAGAAAAATTTCCAAAAGAAACACACACGCAATCAGTGTTTTCATGCACTGAGTCGGAAATCAGAAGTCAAAGTCCTAGTGTATGGATACTTCGGCCACCGCACCAACACCGGTTTCCCTAAAATGATAACCACACCCAAAACACTTAAAATTATTGTTGTTAAAAGAATAAGAGTCCATGTTATATGGTAGAACCGACTCCTCTGATACCAATTTGTCACGACCCGTCCTCGAGGCCCGAGTCGGGACTACCCCAAGCCTGCCTTCCATAAGCAAGGGGTTGGAGACTAGCACCAAAGGTGAATTCATGATAAAAGGGAAGGAATTCCCTTTAAACCTATAACTCACACAGTCTGAACAAAAGAAGTTGAAGCAGCACGTACTAATATAGAAATGGAAGAGGTGTTGAAATTAAGTGGTCCAGTATACAAACCAAACTGAACAACAAGTACAAGTACAAGAAAAAGGGAATAACAACTCCTGGATCATCCGCCCAGGAATCCTACCTAAAGGGTAGGTACGGATCTCGATCAAATCATCCCTGAGGTACGTCTCATCTAGTCCATCTCCGAGTAGCCTCTCGTTCGTCACCCTCAGCCTCGATCACTGTTGACAGTCGTCTGCACAGAACACAACAAGGTGCGGGTGAAGCCTGTGCAGGGGTGAGTATAAAAATACTCATTAGGGGACCCCGAGACCCCTAAAGGTCACCCAGAATCCAGTAAGGATAAACCAGAGAAGTGAATATACAATCACAAAGTATCAACAATCTTTACTTGTAAATATGACCATACATATACCCAAGTTACTAATCACAAACCGGCTCCAACTTTTGAGCACAACCACATTCCATTCCACAAGTATATAAACACTCTACAAAGAAAGTACAACATAAGCTGTATCCCATAGATATGATCTTAGAAGAAAGCCATGTGGGATTAAACACAACACATCCATGAAGAAACAACCACGAAGAAAAATCAACCTGTACTTAGGTATATGCTCATACATATACCTAAGTCGTCAAGAGTACACATCACATACACGAGGTCAACATGAAGGTAATGACTCAGATCAAACCAGGTGTACACAACTTAAAAGGGAGTAAGAGATGATTATTTATATCCACTGAATCATCTTTCACTGTCGAATGGAAGATATCCATAGAAACCTAAAACAGTAATCTGTCGAAGCTGTCGATCCTACGTGGGATCTTGGTACAAAAGTCGTCGATGTCGAACCCACAGAGGATCCTGGTCTGGTCTCATCGCTGTCGAACCCACAGAGGATCCAGGTCCAGTCTCTTCAGTGTCGAACCCATAGAGGATCTACGTCGAGTCTCGTCACAGTGGAACCCACAGAGGATCCCGGTCCAGTCTCGTCGATGTCGAACCCACAGAGGATCCAGGTCCAGTCTCATCACTATCGAACCCACAGAGGATCTAGGTCCAGTCTCATCGTTGTTGAACCCATGGAGGATCTAGGTCCATACTCTTCGCTGTCAAACCCACAGAGGATCCAGGGCTAGTCTCGTCATTGTCGAACCAACAGAGGATCCAGGTCTAGTCTCATCACAGTCACCGATAGGGTTCCTGTACACAGCACGCTCGATTCTAGTAGGGTTCGTTGCCCAAGCCAAGTGTCAATACATCAACTACCATGAAGTCTCGAGTTGATGTATCCTATAGTTCCATCTCATTATAAGGAACCCAACATGACAGACGGTGCGTCAATCAGATGCATGGTCTGTGAGTTATTGACATTTCCGTTCCACGGGCCCGGTTGGTTTTTAGGTTCAAACCTACTCGGCCGTACCCCAACTGTGTCCAAACCTCTAGTGGGGTATGCCAAAAGAACTGTCCTGCTCTAATCCTTCCTTCTCCATATACGTTTCATCATTCGGACACCCATAGCCCAAAATATGGGTGGAAAGGTGAAAACTGGTTAAACGGGTCTGGGTCCGGTCCAACCCAGTCGGACCGACCCGGCCCAACCCGATCTATTCCAGGGTCTGACCCAGTCTGTGGTTCCGACTCGGTCTAAGGAAACAGCCTAAGCCGAGGGGACGGCCTAGCCCGAAGAGGCGGCCCGGCCCGATGGGCGGCCCGACCCAAGGGTGGCCCGGCCCCAGGCGGCCTGGCCGTGGGCGGCCCGACCAAAGGCGTCCCGGCCTAAGGGCGGCTCGGCCGAGGGCAGCCTAGCCATGGGCGGCCCGGCGGAGGGCAGCCCGGCCGGCAAGCTGGCTCGCGTGGCCGGCGGCCGGCCCGCGTGGCCGGCGGCGGGCCCGCTTGGCCAGCGGCTGGCCTGCGTGGTCGGCGGCTCGCCTGCGTGGCCGGCAGCGGGCCCGCGTGGCCGGCGGCCAGCCCGCTTGGCTGGAGGTGGCCCCACGTGGCTGGATGCGAGCCAGCGTGGCCAGCTGGCCACGCATGGGTGGGTCACATGCCCTAACTTCTGAAACGGTCGGCCCATGGCGTGTCGGCCTGGTAACTACGGGACCCGAAGGGTCCCTCCTGCAGAGCGCTTCGGCAGCCGGTTCAGTGGGCTGACTTGGTTCCTCCACCGCGGCATGATGGCGTCGTGGTTCTGTTGGGCTCCACGCGTCACGACGGCACCGCGCCACCTCTTTCGCGGCCCGGCCTGGACTCGGGCTCCAGCTCCTCCGCGCAGCATGACGGCGTCACACCTCTTCCATCCTCCACGGCCCTCCTATCCATGGTTCCTCTCTAGCGCGGTGCGACGGCACAGTGCCCTTCTTGTTCCGCCGCGTCTCACGCTGGCCACGACTCAGTTCTTTTCACGGCGCGACAGCGCCGTGCCCTTCCGGCGTTCCGGTGGCCCTTGCACCGCAGGCTTCTTCTACAGTCCGCCTCCATCATCAAAAAAAGATCAACAAAAAGGGGATTCTCGGGATATGTTTGTGCGGTCTGAACCATCCTCGTCATGGTGATTACATTTGATATACCAATCCAAAAATTTGAATGATTAAGAACGGAGGTTTAATCTCATATTTAAAATAACTCAAATCCCCCTACCTTGATTCGATGAACATTGATGACATCGCGGAAAAAGTAGCGGACTTCGATTCGTTGACGTCGGGAAGTGTCCGAGGAAGAAGCGTCATCAGCGTTCTTCGTGAGCGGCTCCTTCTCTCTTGGATTGGTTGAAGATCGAAGGAGAAGTTCGTCATTCTTCGGTGATTCTTCATTGGAAGGATGAAGCTCTCCTTTCTCAAGATTTTCCAAAATGATTATGCCAATACAAAAATAATAATGGATGATCTGTATTAATTATTTGGCACAACAACACAAAGTTGTGATTAATTAAATTAGGCAACTCATCTAATTAATGCTAAGGAATGGTTCAAAATCAAAATTTAAAGGAGGTGAGAAGTTCCAATTAATGAGAAGAGGTGTCCAATTAATAAAGGGGAGTTAATGGGGGGTGTATGCTCGTGGGGGCCCCACCTAATAATATCCTCCCAAGGGAGGTTATGTACGGATGGGCCCCACCACCATAACCTCTCATGGGAGGTTAGGGTGTCGTGGCCCCCACCACCAACCACCACTTGGAGGATTAAACCGCCACAAAAATAAAAATAAGTTACACTCATTTTTCTTTAATTTTATTTAGAATCCCCAAAAATTAACTTCCATTCTCGTTGGAACGCAACTGCGGTGAAGGTCTCACTATGAAATCACTGATTCTGCGTGTTCAAAAGTGCCCTCGGATTTCTATTCCGAGTACCGGTTCAAAAGATATGAAATCCTGCTTGTACGTTTACTAAATGTTCCCAAACAAAACTTCAGAAATTGATTCCGGGCACACCGGGCCTCAGAATCAAGCACCATCAGAAAGTGCGGACTCATAAAATTCCCATGTATTAAAAAAAATCAATGAATTTATAGGTCTTTACACATCAAAAAGGACCCCTATGAATCCCTTTATCGGAAGAGGGGCAGAACACATGCATGTTGGGATTAAATTGGGGAACGAGAACTATTAGGTCCTTAAATGATCTAGGAAATGGTGGAAAAGGTTAAGACTATTCAGCATCACATCAAGGCTTCTTAGAGTCGATTAAAGATCTATAATGACAATCTTCGATGAGACCTAGAGTTCTATTTTGGATACATGGTATTCCTCTTCATATCTCCATAGAATTAAGTGATATGATTTGGGATGAATGGAAGGCTTGGTCGAAGATACATCAGCTTCTTTGAGATCATTGATCGCATCATAGTGGTGGGATATCGATTTATACTCCCACCTAACCTATCTAAAGTACATGATATATTCCATGTATCCCACTTGATAAAGTACATACTAAACCCCTCACATGTACTCAATCCATAAATAGTATCATTGGAAAATTATCACTCATATAAAGAGCATTAACAGACGATTCTATATCATAGAGACAAGGTTCTATGAAATAAGACAATGAACCTTGTCAAAGTGTTGTGGAGAAACCAAAAGTTTGAATAAGAGACAAACAAACCAGATAATGTGATGAAAAATAGTTACCCTCATCTATTTAATTTTGGGAAATGAAAATTTTGAGGTTGAAATTTCTTAAGGTGGGAAGATTGTAATGACCAGAACTTTAATAAATAAATTTTTCCCTTCTGTTCTAATTAAATGTCTTATTATGTAATGTGGTTATAGAAAACCCAAGAAATTATTTGGTTTTATTATATCTTATCATATTTATGTGACTATTAATCATCTCTATTGTTGAAAATATATACTTTGAACAGCGATCACGTGATTAGAATAAAAATAATGTTTTAGAAAATCCAATTGACACAGGCAAAGGATGTGATGGCCTCAACGAGTAGAATCATACCCTATGAAGCCCATTCATTTGAGATTATAAGGGAGATATCATCTATGGAATTTCCCCATGACTAATACCAAGATAATATAGAACAGCTTAAGAGTGATCGAAACTGTATATGGGAGAAGTTCAAGATCCTCAAGATCACGACCCAAACCTTGTATGCTGAACCACCCCATGAAAGTTACATCGTCTCTCACTTTACTCTTAGAGAGTTTGTTGGTGTATTAATGTGATATGTATCAAGACCCTAGTTATATGAATATTTATATTATTTTTTATAGAATAATGGATATATTTTCATCCAATTATTATTACTTTGTAAATGATTTTTATTTTGATATAATAAAACACAAATAGTATTTTTTGGTAATATTCAAATTCAATTAAAGAATTTATATTAATGAATTAATGGATATTTGAAATCATTAATATTTTACAAAAATATTATTATTAAATAATTTTTATTAAATATAAATTATCATATATATTTTTATGAAGTCAAATGTAATTTTTATTAGGGTTTGAAAACTGTTATTATCAAAAAAACCCAACATTTCTTAATAAATATAGATTTTATTTTAAAAGTGAAAATTTAAATATTTAGAAAAATATTTAGATAAAAATAATATTATTTTTTATGATATGAAAATCAAAATTATCCAACAATGAATTTTTTATAATTTTCTGGGACAGTCAAATTTTCAGGTAAAAATTAAATATCATATAAATATAATTTGTGTATTATGACATCATAATGACCCAAAAGTGATGTAATAAATACAATAAAATGTATAAATGAAAAAATATATGTTTTATATTTTAAATTATGATATTTTAAATTTATTTTATTAATTTTATAAAGACATTATGAACCCTCTTAAACCATTAATATATTTTTAAGGATTTAAAATCATTTCGTTAAGAGTATGACTCGCCTCCTCTTAAGAAAGGAAATTATTTTATTAATTTTGGAACATATACTTATAAAATAATTAAATACAATCCCATTTGGTCAAAACCATGGGAAAAACCATGGGAAGGTTTTTTTGGATATTTTATTATATAGCATACAAAACCTATGTTTGAGAAATATTAAAGATATCCCCACTCATTTCCTATATAAACCCACCCAGTCTCCCATTTCTCTTCAAAAAAAATCCTTGGATAATGTATTTAATTTACCCTCCCCTCTCTATAGTCCTCCCAAGGTTCCACAAAGCTCCCAATAAGCTCATCTCAAGCATTGGGAGTCACACACTCAAGTAAGAGATCTTCAAGTCTCCTCTTTTTATCAAGAACCTCTTTTATATTGTGTCTATTAAATACATTTTTTCATGTTGGGATATGTTCTTCCTTATCCCCCTTAAATTAAATTTTACATATAAACTATGATATTCCCATTTAAATTTCATTATTACCTCCCATGAACCTATATGTACACTCATTACCATGCCAAAATTTAGTAAGGGATCCTCACCTTCACTTTTTTATTCAAATTTATTTTGATATTATTCCTTCTATTTCCAATTCCTAGTATTGGTATATGTCTTTCCATGTAATTATTACTTCTTAATTGATTTATAAATTATTTTAGACCCATTTTTATCTCATAAATCAATTTTATTAATTTTTAAGTGACATCGTTATACTTCTGAAACTTCACCATTATTTTTCATGCAAAAAAACAATTATGTAGTGAATGTAATACCCATTTAGTATCAAGGGTGTTCACCTTTATGAACTTATAATTGTTTTAATTATGGTATGAATGTATTTATTTTACATTACTTGGTCATGTAATAAAATATTATGATGAATGAATCCATTATGTATGATCTATGTTGGGCACCTATGCATGAAAATAAAATTAATGTGATGAGTGCACCCAGAATTATCGAGAACTCCAATGCATTGGTAATGTTTAGTCTCATGAAACATCATGTTGGGATAGTAAGGGAACCCAATTATTTTTTTGATACTTTTTCCATCAGGATGTCATGGTTTTTATCCTTATATTATTTTTATGATGTAATGTTATAAGTTTTTTCCACATTTCACATATTTCCTTCATGATTATATTGATATATAATTGGTAATTATTAATTTTTTTGATTCCTACCCTTTTTATTTCCTATTAATATGCCTATTGTCTAACAAGTATTACCTTATTCCATGTTTATTCTCTTACTAGGATTTATAACTCACCCATTTATTATGTAAGACCACAGGTTATCCCATGCAGTTTTAATTATGATCATATTGAGGAGGTTTTCAGTAAATATGATTTATTTTCTATTTTAATTTTTTATGTAATTTACCTAACTCCCAAATACACTAGAAATAATGATCTTACAATTTTTATTATGTGTAATATTATGTAATGATTCATGAATTAATGTGTATTAAAGAGAATGGTTGCCATACCCCACTGATGACTTACTAAGTCTAATGAATTCCTCATATAAAAGGGGAGAAACATAATCAACATCAACATTCATATTGAGAATCTAACATATAAAATTCATTACTTATCCCAATCAATAAACATAATCATAAACCATCTAGATTAAAATGGTGAATGTAATAAAATTGTACATACCAAGTAAAACTAATCATAAACCATCCATATAAATAATAGGGATTATCTCAATACAACATATCCCCAGTGGATCATAAGTATAATAAAATATTTTGTTTTATTGATGATTAAAAATACCCAAAAAATGGAATTAAAAACATTTTTTAGGAAAATAACCTTTTAACTATGAAATTCACCTTTTAAAAAAATTCTCAGAACATTTTGAAAACACTTTTATTTGAAAAGAACCTTTGAAAATATGTAAAATAATAATTAAAATATTTATTGTTCATGCAGTATAAAAAATATTCATGTCATGCACATTAAAACAAAGATTCCTTTCACAATTTTGGAAAAATCCAAATGGGAATTGTATTGAAAATGAAATGAATACCCCTTTCAAATAAAAATAAAAAATAAAAATGTGAAAATTATTTAATAAATTATTTTGAAAATGTTAAAAACTATTCAAAAAAATTTTATAAAACAAGGTTTTTTGATTAAAAATGATTTCTAATTGACGAGATAAATAAATTCATATTTTATTAAAAACATTTTTTCAATAATTTTAAGTACCAAAGAGTGTACAAATGGTACTATTACTTGAACAAAATCATGAATAATCATTGTTGAATTAAATATATTTATTTTAAGATTTAAATATCATATAATTCCCTCACATGAGACATAAACATAAACAATCTTGAATAATGATGAGATTGTGAAATAAACCATTACCACTTCGGTGACTTCTGAATCGTAAGCCCCGTAAAAGAAATGAAATAAAATTAAAATTTAAATAAAATTAAAATTTAAATAAAATTAAGATAAAAATATTCATGATATAAAATATAAAATGGGAAGTATATACACCATACAAATGAAATAAGTGGTGAATATGGCATATGCCTCACAGAAGTAAAAGTGAGATGACAAACCCTCACCTTAGGTCATATATCCTTCATATATGAATGTACTAAATTTATAATAGTTTTGATCAAGTTATTAATTTTTAAAAGAAACATAATAATATTTATAATATTATATATGATCCTAAAAAAATATTTACCACCCTTTTGTTAATAATATTTCATTATTTTCACTGTATCATGTGTTAATTACCTTGTTTTCTCATATATGTTTTTTCATTAAAGTAATAATTATTATACATAGGATATAAATTTATATCACCTAAATAATTATATTAATGTTATAAATAACATATTATTAATTATATATATTTTTAGAACCATTTATGAATATTGGACATGGAAAATGAATCACATTGCTTCATGAAGATAGTAGGCTGTATGTAAAAATGAGAGACAATATCCTTCCCTTAACAAATGAAAAGGGTAATGGAGTGAGTAATATGTGAATTTTAAATAATAAATTTAATATCATATATATCACATATATTAATTAACTTTATCCTTACTACATTACATGTATATTTTAGGTGAAAAACAAATCACATCGCTTCGTAAGGTGGTAGTCTGTTGTAGTCCCAAGAGATGTTATCACATTTTAAAAGGAATGGATTGTAAAAATGAATATAAGATATTAAATTTATATAATTATAATAATATCTTAAATATATTATTCATGTGGTAAATCCATCATTACATCCATCCTTAGAAGGTGGTTATAGAAAACAAACTACATCAGTTCGTGAGTCGGAAGTCCGTCGTAAACAAGGGTGATGATTTGGTTTCCATGTTTATGGAAGTGGAGATGGATAAATATAATTCCATAAAAAATATTATATTATTATATGTGACATAATTTTGTTTTTAAATTTTAAGTTTTAATACATAATTTAATGTGTAAAAATAATAAATAAAATGAAATATCTTTGTTAAGATATTTACCTTCTCTAAGAGAAATGTCCTTTGGCTCTCAAATTAAGGACCCTTGGGATGGACGTTTGGGAGTAATATAAGTTCTATAATATGTATAATGTTGTTAGGGAGTTATTTTTAAATTTTTTGGATGAGACAAATGTCTTGGTAGGTGTTAATAATTGAAGGTAGGGAGTGTCCTTTTATATGTGGGGAAAGGGAACCCTCTTGGAAATTACATGGAAATTTCCTAGAAGAATCCAAAATGATAAAGCCATTCACTTTATAAAAGAATCCAAATAAAATTAGGTTTGAATTATTTATATTATAAGGTTGATATATGGTTGTAAAATGATATTTTGATAAGTTTTAGGTTGGTTTCACCCTTATCTTCTTAGTGAAACCACACCGTAAACCCATTTATACTTTAACCGTGGTAAATATTTTTTTACTATTTTCACAATTTATTTTCTTCAAAATTTAAGTTTAAATTATGAGATAAAATAAATTATTCGAATTCTAAATATTTAATCTATTTTTCTAAAAAAAAATTACATACTTTTTAAATCCAATTTATAATTAACCACACTGATGTGATGAGAAGGTGAGTTTTCAAAGAGAAGATGTTCCAAAGGGTATCGAATTTTTATAAAATAATTCTATAGGAAAATTATTCCAAATAACTAAATTGTATTAATATAATATATAAATGAAATAATTTTAATTTAAATAAAATTTAAAATATATTATAACTTTATATATAATTTAAGAAAAATTTCACTTTTCAATTAAATTTCAATATTTTTCATTATTCATCAAAAAAATGTAACTTATCATAAAAATCCAAAAAAATAAAACTAATGTTATTTTGATATGATGATTTTAAAAACTAAGTTTATTTTTTCAATTAATTTTCTAAAAGTGGTAAAAATTAATTATTAATTGTATTTGCAATGTGCAACTAAACCGCCTTTTAGAAAAATACAATTTTTCAGAAAACATTTATTTTACTTTAAAACTGTTCTAATTTTATCTCTAATAAATAAATATCCATTTTATTTATTTTATAAATGTTTAAACCATATAATTTTCATAATTTATTTACTACTATTCATACCCTTCAACTTAACATCTAGGTTATAATGGTAATTTTGAAAAAATAATATTTTAATAGTGTGTTGTATTTTGTTCAAAACCGATGTTGTGTGCATTTTAAGATATCAAAGAGATTTAATTATTTAAAAAATAAATATTTCATAATGTATGAGGATGATATATCCCCTTCTACACTTCATTTTTCATTTCATAAATTCTATCAAATATGATGTTCAAATTTTAAAATCCCTACATGTCATATTCTACCCCCTTAAATGAATTATATCCTTGAAATTTTATCTTGATCTCGATAATAAAGGTTTCTTCATTTGAAAATAACATTATTGAAATATTAAATCTTGATAATGGTTAATAAAACATCCTCTTGATAAGAGATAAATGGAATTTTAATGGTTGAATGGAATAATACATAACTAGGTTTATATGTAGGAGAACATAGGTGGGAATTGAATATATAGACATGGTATAAACGCATAAATAATTATTAAGAGTAATAGTAGTCATTGATTATAAGAATTGGAATGATAAATGGAAATTTAAGGACCTAAAAACCTTAAATATGTGAAGATTTAAAAGGCCATCAGTTCAACTTAAATTAAGGAGTTCGGATAAAATTTTGTTTCAATATCATTTTTCAAAAGTTGAGTAATTCATTTTATATATAGACTGAGAATAAGTAAATATATAATTTACTTGATATATTTATATTTCATAAGCATGAATTTATATTTTTAATGTTCTTTGATCATTTTTCAATTCATTTCTTACTACAAGAAATAAATATCCGAGTTGATTTTTTTATGCCTGAAGCACTAAAATTACCTGTTAATGAATTGTAAGATCTATAATAAAATGATAAGTTATTCCTTTGATCCCTAGTTAATATAACAAAATGGTTAGTATAGGTTATCCAATATGCATAAATCTTTATATGCTGAAGAAATACATTAATCTATAAAACCTCATCCAAATTTCATCTTAAAACATTTCATAAATGGTTATCGATATAAACCTTACAAAAGGTAAGGATCCAAAACTTTATAAATAAGCTCATAAATTTTCCAAAATAAAAGTATCATTAATCCCATAAAAACATGAATTATATATGAATCATTAAATACCAACCATTTGAATACCTTCAACATGGATTCTCTTAAATCGTGTTAATAACCTTAATTACCCTAAAACCTCATTGAAGAAATTAATGTTTCCTTATTAATAAAATAAAACAAATATTATTGGATATTTTCCTTAAATCAAAAAATGTTTTTAACTCCATCAGTGAAATCATAAACCAATTTTTCAGTAAGTCATTAATTATTTTCAAGGTATTCATTATTATCTAATTTATTTTATCCATATTAATAATCTCTTTATCCCAACATCACTATATCAACATCAGGGACATATTAAAGGTTACTTTTCCCTCAATCTTCTGTTTTCAAGGAAGTTCAACTTTCCACTGAGTCATTTTTATTAATCAACATTAATATTCAACATAGTCTGTGAAATACTATAAGAAATGGTACTAAATTTAAATCCTTATACATTTCATGATTCTTATAACAACAATTTCATCGATAAAATACTTTTGCAATAGATTTATTGGATATAAATACACAGACAGAGTAATCATTCCACTTTGGCTATATCAATAGAATAATATTGAATTTGATCTCTTAGATTATTTTATTTTATATTCCCTTGATGCATGGGGAATTAGTTTTCATAATACACCATCTCATTATAGTGGAATCATTGAAAAATGGAAATTTATTTATGTCCTGTGAAATCATGAACATAGTGGACTTTTTCTCCACACTTGAAACAAAATCCTTTTACATTTAATCATGTAACAAGGTTTTTCCTTCCATTACTATCACATGTTGGAAAATCCATTTTCCCTTCTTCACTTAATCCATATTTTCCATAGTTTTCTTCTTCTTATTTGGATTCCCTATGAAGAAATAATAAATTTATAATTATTTAACTATCTTGATATCACATGATATTATCTATTTATATGATGAGAATGTTTTGGAGACTAGTTCCTTTCATAATATTTTCTTAATCCCGTCAAAGAAAAAATAATTTTTTCTCTTAGAATTACATTCATTTATATATTTTTCATCCCTTACACCAATAACCATTTCTAAATAATGGAATACACTATATTAGATCATAAAATAATTAAACATAATGTATAATCTCAAAACTACTAAAAAAATTTACATAAATTAAAAAAAATCATGCATCGTTAATCAAATAATAATAAACAATGTTTCTTCTAGAATATCTTTTTTTAGTCCTTCATAAGGGTTTTTAGAGAAAATGTGATTTATCCTAAGAATATATCCTAGAAGTGTCAAACTAGGTGCATAGTAAGGCTCCTTTTGAAGCGCCAGGTAATGATCAGGTCAAACCCAATGCAACCTTTTCAGGGTTATTATCACTTTGTACATCTGTGATAGAACCACGCCAACATTTAGAATCCATATAGGGATGTATTTTCTAGAAAAACCATATAATATATTCCTTAACAAAACATTATGATATTATTATATATATCCTCAAATTATATCATAATGTTAGGTTCCTAATCAATGTTTCCCTAAATCTATTTCCTAAGGTTTCTACTAAACATCCTAATATACCAATTGTAGCGACCTTGACCCTAGTATCCAAGATCTGGTGATTAATTTACAACATTAGCATAAGATATAAGTAATCACATACTAAAGGGATAAATAGTTTATTAGTATATGTAAAATATATATGTTCTTGAAATTATTATTACAGTTGAAAACATAAAATAAAAAATATATTTTCTTGGAGAACACCATTATTCCCATTACTATATCCCTACATGTCAATCAAAAAACACTTCCTGGTATCTTGGGGAAAATAAAACATAAGAAAGGGGTGATCTCAAATGCTTAATAAGGGTAAGAAAACAATGGATGTTATGAATAAATAATCAATAATAAATATGTAAAGGTAAATAACTGAAACATGTTCCATTTAATCAATAACTTTAGTATTCTATGGTAGGAATAAATGATGATCAAATAAGGATATATAAATAATCACTTGATATTGAAAATATAACTATGGATGTTATAAATAATCAAATAATCACATATAATATCAATGAATGAGATCATAATGAAGGAATGCATAATTTAGTACAACTAAAATATATCATTGAGTCCTTGCTCTGAGAAATATAATATAGTCAAGGCATTTTTCCAAGACATCTATATAAATGGGTAAAGTCTCATCTAAAACCCAATCTAGTTTGTCTCATTAGACCTACCAATTCATTGAGGGGATATAGTGGGCCCTATCCATCATATACAAATTCCAATACATTCTTCATAAGAAAGGGATGAAAAATAATCAACATAAACATTCATACTAAAAATATAACATATGAAATGTTAATACATACCCCAATCAATAAACATAATCATAAACCATCCAAAGTAAAATAGTGAATTTAATACAACTTTACATCACTAGTCTAACTAATCATAAACCATCCATATAAAGAATAAGGATGATTTGAATAAAACATATCCCAATTGGATCATAATTATAATAAAATTATCTATGTCATTGATGAATATAAATACCTTAAAATGTAATTAAATTTGTTTTAGGAAAATAACCTCTTCACTTTAAAAGTCACATTTTAAAACAATAAATTCATAAAACATTTTGAAAATAATTTCATTTGAATATAATCTTTGAAATCATGTAAAATAATATTTAAAACATTGATTGAAAATGATGGTGTAAAATTATGCTAATGTCATACACGTTAAAAAATATTTATTTCACAATTTCACTGAAACCAAACTAGATTTGTTTTTAAAACTACAAGAATATTCTTTTAAAAAAATTATTTAAAATTTAGAAATGGGTAAAAGTTTCGTTTATAAATTATTTGGATAAGTTTTAAAATATTTTTGAAAACCTTTTTATAAAACATGGGTCCTGATGAAAATGTATTTCTGGCCAAAGATTGAAATAAATTAATATTTTCTTAAAAACATTTTCACTATTATTTTACCTACAAAGGAGTAATAAAATAAAAATATTACTTAAAATTTTAATTTATAACTATATGTTAATAAAATATATTTATTTTAAGATATAAATATCAAATAATTCCCCCAAGGGAGATGTAAACATAAAGAATCCTGAAAAATTATCAGATTGTGAAATAAACTCTTACCACTTTGGTAACTTATGAATTATAAGCCAAAAAAATAAATAACATTAAATTAAACATTAAATACCAATAATTTAAATATATTCTTCATATAAAAAATCAAAGGAGCATTATTTACACCAAAAAAGAAATAAGTGGTGAATATGGCATATGTCTCTAAAAAGTAAAATTGAGATTAGAAACCCTTACCTCAAGTCTTATTTCCTTATTATGTGTCCATAAATCCTTTATAATGATTTAAATAATGTTATTAATTTATTCTAATATCATATATGATACAATAATAACATTTTACCACCCGTTTGTTAATAATATTTCATTATTTTCTTTGTTTTGGGCATTAATTTCCTTGTTTTCTCATGTGTGTTTTGTCATGAAAGTCATGGAAATTGTGAATATGATATATATATATATATAACACCTATATAATTAAAATAATTTTATAAATATAATATTTATTTATAAAATACATTATTATAACCATTTTGTAAATTTGGACATAGAAAATGAATCGCATCACTAAATGGAGGTGGTGGGTCGTACATACTCATGAGCGACGATATCATTACCTTAATGGCTGATAGGGTAAGGAAGTGGAAGATATAATAATTTTCTATAAAAATATAACATCATATATACATATATTCATTAATTTTATCCCTATTAAATTTCATGTGTATCGTAAGTGAAAAATGAATCACATCGCTTCACGAGGCGGTAGTCCACTGTACACACGATTGATGCTATCGTATTTGAAGTAGAATGGAACATAAAAAATTTATATGTGATATTAAACTTATATAAGTAAAATAATATAATAAATATAATTTATATTTTTTAAATCCATCATTATATCCATCCTTGAAAGGTGGTGATGGAAAACGAACTACATCGGTTCACAAGGCGGTACCCCACCATACACGCGATCAATGATTTTGTTTCTAATTTTAGGGAAGTGGAGATGTGTAAATATTATTACATAAATATAATAACATATCTTTATATGATATATACTGGTTTTATTATATTGTATGTTTAAATACATAATTTAAGGTGCAAAAATAAGAAAGAAAATAAAAGATCTTTGCTAATATAATTACCATCTCTAAGAGAAACCCCCTTTGGGTCTCCTATTAAAGACCCTAGGGATGGTATTATGGGAAATTTATAAGAACAATAATATATATAATTATTTTAGGAACATATTTTTCAGGATTTTTTAAGTCTAATGGATTCTTAGGTGTGAATAAGTAAAGGGAGGGAGTTCCCTTTTATAAGTGGGGAATGGGAACCCTCTTGGAAATTACTTGGAAATTTCCCAAAATAATCCAAAATAAAAAATTTATTCACTTTAAAAAAGACTAAAAATAAACTTATGTTCGAATATGGGATATTATAACATGTAAATATGGAAAAAAATAACTTTTTTACAACTTCTTATGTCATTTTAACTCTTATCTTCTTATTTTAACCCCATGGTAAACACATTTTTACCTCAACTATAGTAAATAATTTTTACAATTTTCACTATGAATTTTAGTCAAAAATTAAGATGATATAATTAGATAATATAAATTATTATTGTTGACCTCGCCTATTTTGATAATCCCAATTATGCTTTTACATACCTTTGATAATCCCAATTAATGTTTATCTATATTCTAATTCGCTTAATCTATGATATTCTATTATCAAGATGATAATAATATTATAATAATCCTTGAGATATGTTAATCAATGTTTATCCATGTTTGTATCAGTTCGGAAGTAATTCTAACCAAATCGGATATGTTTTGCATGAAACAGATAAGTGTTAGTCACTGATCTGCATATAGCTACAGGTACAGAGCTACTAGTACTTAGTCTACCGATAGACCTAGTCTACCGATAGACAGAGTCACCAATAAGCTAAGGTCACTGATATGTACAGAGATACTGATATGAACAGAGCTACCGGTAAGAAAAGAACAAGTCTTCTGATAGTACCGAATGAATCCACTGATGTGCATAAGTCTACCGATACAAATAATCACTAGAACTAAGCAAGCTACTGATACAGACAACAATACTTAGAGCTACTGATATAACTATTCTACCAGCAGTCACCGATAGAGTAAGTCTGCTGATACAAGTACATACAGTTACCAATATCAAGAGCTACGGATAGAACAAGTCTACTGAGATACCGATAGATTAAGTCTACCGATAGAAGGAGCTACCGATATGTTAAGATCTACCGATGTCAAGAGCTACCGATACAAGTGCAAAGAGCTACCAATACAAGTGCAAAGAGCTACCGATACAAGTTTAATGATCTACTGATGCAAGTTCAAAGAGCTACCGATGGAAGGTTACTGTTACACAGTCCACCGTACACATTTACCAACAGAAGGCTACTAATGATTGATCAACCAGTCAAACTCTATACTCTCAATACTATTTATTTATTAATCTAATGGTTACATTTGATGTTTTTAATTCAGTTAATGTTATTTAATGATATATGTTTGCATGTCAGGGAACTGTACCTAGAACCCATGCAAAAAGTAATCATTCCCATTTGTCGGAGCTAAAAGCTATAAATGGAAGGAAATTGAACGCTGGAAAATATACAGAAATAAAGAAGAAGAGTTGATATGTACATGAAAGATAGAATCATTAAAAAGTAATCAAGAAGCGCCTGAAGTGTGAAGCAAGAACTGGAAAGTGGTGCATACAGAAAGACTACATTCATACTCCAAGAACACTGAACATACATGAAGCTATTCTTCACTTGAGGAGAACACAAGCTGCATCTTCAGTAAAGAACTACACCAAATAGTCCATAAACTCAGACTGATAAGTTGAACCTGGAACCAAGGAAGAAAACGATACTCTATTTTTTAGAACAAAAACCAGAGAAGGACTTAGAAGCTTTTCTGACCAACCAAAAGAGTCCAGAGCTGCACTGCCAATCACTAAAGCTCTTTTAAACTCATTCTCACTTTCTTTAGTGATTCTTTATATTACATTTTGATAAGTGTATATATCTTGTTTATTTTACACACACACTATCTCCTGAGATAGGCTGGAGGATTCTTAAATCCTCATTCAAACTCTATAACTCTCTTGTTTCCCACTGTTGATAGTGGAAGAGGTCGAGTGAGACCTGGACAACTATGAGCTATTGTTTTTTTCCCATGAAGAACTGTGGTAGAGGTCTTTGGACCTGGATAGTATTATATTGTTGTTTACCCCGATCCAGGGTGTGGATCAATTTATATAAATTATTTGAGAGGACTAAGTCTCAGCTTGAGACTGAACCTCTTGGTTACATCTGTTGTGATTTTCAGTTCAAGTCATAAGTATACTATATATATTTCACATTCCACTGCTAACTACTTTGAAATATAATTTGTTTTAAAGTTACTTTGATAGTTAAACTAGAAATTGTTTATACTTATTGTAAACAAGTAATTTAGTTTCAAAAGTCAATTTAATCTTCAGATTAAATTAACTGAGACCTAATCAGTCTTTGAGAAACTAATTGAACATTTAAACTCTATATAAATTCACTACAGTTTAACTTTTTTTTAAATAGGGGGATTTTAAGAAAAATATTTTTAACAGAAATTTTAATTGGAACTCAATTCACCCCCCCTCTTGAGTATCCACTCCGACCAACATTTGGTATCAGAGGCACGTTTTTATTAATACATGTTTTCAAAACACTCTGTTTTCAACTCTGATTTTAGTTGCATCTTTAAATATCTTAAATTTATGTTAGTTCTAAATTTTATCTCTTTAAATATCTTTTCTAAAATCTAGCTTTGGACAATAGACTAGAGGGTGCTGCTACTAACCAGACACCTTTCTTCAATGTCACCAACTATGGCCAGTGGAAACTTAAGATGAAAATTCATTTAGAAAGTATGGGTTTTGATATCTGGACTGCTATAGAATCTCAATATAAAATTCGAGACACTGAAAGAACAACTTGGGATGACCCTACAAAGACTGATTACAATAATAATTGTAAAGCTATGAATTCCTTGTATTGTGCTTTAGGAGATGAAGTGTTTAATAGAATTTCTTCTTGCAATACTGGTTATGAAATTTGGGATACTTTTGATGTTTCTCATGAAGGAGAAACCAATGTTAAAGAAATGAGGCTTAATACTTATACTATTAAATATGATAATTTTAAAATGAAAACTGATGAACCTATTTCTGACATGTATCTCAGGTTCAAAGAGATTTTCAATACAATGAGTTCACTCAGAAAGGATGTTCCATAAAAGGAACAAATCATGAGAATCTTGATATGTCTACCAGAAAGATGGAGGGGCACTTCTGTTTCCATTAGAGAATCATGGGACATCAGCACACTCCCTGTAAAAAAATTAATATGTAAGGTTATGATGAATGAGGAGGAACTTAAAGTAAATAAGGAAGAAGATGATCAACCTAATAGAAAATCCGTGGCATTCAAGACTACTGCTTCTAAGAGCAAAGACAAGGAGAAAATACATGTACCTACTGAAATTTCAACCAGTGAAGATTTTGACTCTAACAGTGATGCTGAGATGGCTCAAATAGCCATGAGATTCAAGAAGTTTTATAGGAAAAAGAGATTCTTTAGAAAAACAAATTACAAAGGAAAGTATGACAACAAGGTTAATTGGAAGAAGGATTGGAAGAAGTCTGATAAGGAAGATGACATAGTCAGCTATGAATGCAAAGGGAAAGGACACATCAAGGCTGACAGTCCGTAGATAAAGTTCAAAAAGAAACATGATTATAAGGACAAGAAGTAAAACAAAGCTATGAAAGCTACTTGGAGTGATTTAGAAGACAACACAAGTGAATCTAAAAATTTTGATTCTAAAAAGAATCGTGCCAACATGTGTTTCATGAACAACACATCTGAGGTAACCTTAGATACTCCTGTTTTAAATTCCTATTATTCTGGAGATGATGTAGAATCTGATTCTGATTATGAAGATATTTCTAAGGCTAAATTGTTTGAATATTTTAACATGATGGAAGAAACATGTAATGAACTTAAGGACAAATATAAGTCACTAAAGAAACAGCATGCTCTCACTGCCAATGTTAAATCTTCCTTTGATATAGAAAAAGAAAAGAATGCTCAACTGGTAAAGGAAAATACTGAACTGAAAATTTCTAATGCGAAACTTATAAAGACTTAGAAAAATTCACAAATGGAAAGGATACTCTTAATCAAATGTTAGGTAAACAAGTTGCACCAAAATATACTACTGGTTTGGGATACCAACCTGGACAGAGACAATTTATCAAAAGTAGATTTATTCCAAAATCTGGACAAGATTCTGCTTATTCTAGTTCTGGAAATATGTGTGCTTCAACTAGTTATTCATATGGCTACAGGTCAAATAAATTTTATCTATAAAAATCTATTGATTCTGTGAATTATATGAGACCCATAAGACAAATCTGGGTACCTAAAGCTTTGATTTCTAACCTTTCTGGACCCAAGAAGATATGGGTACCAAAATCATTTCCAATCTAAATTTGTTTTGTAGGAAACCTGCATGAAGATTTCTCACAAGAAGGTATGGTACTTAGACAGTGGATGTTCAAGGCACATGTCTGGATATTACACATGCTTTAAAATCTTAATAAAGGTTGATGGAGGCTATGTCACCTTTGGTGATAATTCTAAAGGAAAAATCATTGGTCTAGGCCAGATTGGTAACACTGATTCTGTTTTGATTTCTAATGTTTTATTTGTTGATGGACTTAAATACAATCTTTTAAGTATTTCTCAGTTATGTGATGATGGATTTAATGTTAAGTTTGAAAATGATTCATGTGATGTTTTTAATTCTAAAAATGTTTTAGTGCTTTCTGCTTTAATAAATGAAAATTTTTATGTTGTTCATTTAAATTCTTTATCTAAGAAAAATATTACTTGTTTAAATACTTTTCATAAAGATTCGATGTTGTGGCACAGAATATTAGGACACTGCAACATCTATTCACTTAGAAAATTGACTAGGAAGAACCTGGTTAGAGACCTACCCAAACATGAATTCCCAAATGACAAAGTTTGTAATCCTTATCAAAAGAGAAAGAAATATAAAGTTTCTTTTAAATCAGAGAAAGAAGTCTCAACTTCTCAACCTCTTGAGTTGGTTCACATGGACTTGTTTGGAACTTATAGAGTTTCTAGTTTAAATGGGAAGCACTATGTCTATGTCCGAGTAGATGACTTTTTTAGATATACTTGGGTATACTTCTTGGATCACAAAAGTGAAGATTGTTCTTACTTTATCAAATACTCCAAATATGTAGAAAACCTCAGTGGACTTAAGATTAAAACTCTAAGAAGTGATCATGGCTGTGAATTTGAAAATCATGAGTTTGAATCTTATTTCTCACACAATGGCTATAGTCATAACTTTTTTTCTCCTAGGGAACCTCTGCAGAATGGTGTAGTAGAAAAAAGGAATAGAACCCTTCAATAAATTGCAAGAACCATGCTTAATGAGTATGACCTGCCTATTTATTTTTGGGCCGAAGTTGTGAATACAGCTTGTTATATTATTAATAGAGTCTTAATTAGACCTGTTCTTAAGAAGACCCTATATGAAATATGGAATAATATAAAACCTAAAGTTAGTTACTTTAGAGTATTTGGCTGCAAAGTTTTTATTCTTAATACAAAGGATAATCTTGAAAAGTTTGCTTCTAAGAGTGACAAAGGAATTTTTCTTGGTTGTTCTTTAACTAGCAAAGCCTATAGAGTCTTTAAAAAAAGAACCAAATGTGTGGAAGAATCTGTTCACATCAAGTTTGATGAAACTGATCCACATTAGCCTAAAACCTCTCTTGAAAATATTGAAGAAGATTTGACTATTCTGGACCATAATGATAAATATAAAGAACTTGCTATAAAAACATCCAGTTCTGGACATATTCCAGAATCTGCTTCTATTGAACCCAAGCTTAGAGATGAACCTGAAATTTCTGGTTCTACCTTTACTAGATCAACTAGGATTCTAAAGAATCATCCTTTAGATGCTGTTTTTGGTAATCTTAATAGAGGGACACAGACTAGAGCTTCTCTAAGAAACCAAGTTAAACATCAAGCCTTTCTTTCACATATAGAACCTAAAAAATGTTAATGATGCTATCAGTGATGAATTTTGGGTAATGGCTATGCAAGAAGAGTTAAATCAATTTGAAAGAAACAATGTCTGGGAATTATTTGACAAACCTAAGGACACTTTAACAATAGGAACTAAATGGGTTTTTAGAAATAGAGTTGATGAATCAGGAAATATAGTTAGAAAAAAATCTAGACTAGTTGCACAAAGATATAGTCAAGAGGAAGGTATAGACTATAAGGAAACCTTTGCATCTGTAGCTATATTAGAAGCTATTAGAATTCTACTTGCCTATACTGCTCATCTGAATTTCAAGTTATACCAAATGGATTTCAAAAGTGCTTTTCTAAATGGTTTTATTATTGATGATGTTTTTGTTGAACAACCACCCAGATTTACTAATCCTCATTTTCCAAATCGAGTTTTCAAGCTATCTAAAGGTTTATATGGTTTAAAAAAATCTCCAAGAGCTTGGTATGATAGACTTAGTAATTTTATTATTTCAAAAGGTTTTAGTAAAGGGATTACTGATCCAACTCTTTTTATTAAAAGAATCTCTAAATATTTTTTAATAGTACAAATCTATGTTGATGATATTATTTTTGGATCTTCTAAACATTCTTTATGTATTGATTTTTCAAAGAATATGCAAAATGAATCTGACATGAGTTTAATGGGAGAACTTAAATATTTTCTTGGATTCCAAGTTTTTCAAAATTAAATTGGTATTACTTTGAATCAAAGTAAATATACAAAGGATCTTTTAAAACATTTTGGTTTGGATAGTACTAAGGAAAGTGATACTCGTATGCGTACAATCTGTAAATTGGATATAGATGAAACTGGGAAACCAGTGGATCAAACCAATTACAGAGGTATGATTGGAAGCTTACTTTACCTTACTGCTAGTTGACAAGATATTATGTTTAGTGTATGTATGTGTGCATGATTTCAATTGAATCCAAAAAAATCTGATTTACTTGAAGTTAAAAGAATTTTTAAGTATCTTAAACACACTGTAAACTTAGGTTTGTTTTACCCAAAAGGACAATCCTTTGAGTTAATGAGTTATTCAGATGCTGACTTTACTGGTTGCAAGTTAGATAGAAAAAGTACATCTGGAACATGTCATTTATTGGGAAAACCCTTAGTATATTGGTGTAGTAAAAAATAGAATTTTGTAGCTGTGTCCACTACTGAAGCAGAGTATATAGCTGCTGGTAGTTGTTGTGTACAAATTTTGTGGATGAAACACACTCTTTTGGACTATGGATATGATTTTAAACATGTTTCTATCAATTGTGACAACACTAGTGCAATAAGAATTTCGAAGAATCCTATATCTCACTCTAGGACCAAACACATTGATGTAAGGCACCATTTCTTGAGAAATCATTATCAAAAGGTTGATATTACTCTTGAATTTATTGGTACTGAACATCAATTAGCTGACATTTTCACCAAACCATTATGTTCGGATAGGTTAAGTTACATTAGAAACGAGTTAGGAATGATTAACCTTGATCGGTAGCTACCTCACCGATGTGAATCCTCACAGATGTAACCTCACCGATGTGAATCCTCACCGATGTAACCTCACTGATGTGAATCCTCACCGATGTGAATCCTCACCGATGTGAATCCTCACCGATGTAACCTCACCGGTGGGAATCCTCGCCGATGTAACCTCAATGAAAGGAATTCTCACTGATAAATTCTACCGATGAATGCATTGTTTTAAACTTCTATCTACTGCCAGAATCTGAATCATTTTTATTTTATTTCATTTTATTTATTTATTTTATGATTCCTAAATGATAAAAACTAAGTCTAGTTACTTCTCAATCCACCGAGCCTCAAACTCTTACCCTAAAACCTTAGCTCCTGAATCTCTCGAAAACCCTAAATCCCTCGAACCAATGATGGAAAAAACCAAACTTCCTACCATAAGAGATGACACTGATGATCTGAATGAAAAGAAGAAGAAGTCCATTCCAGATGCAATTGGTAGTGTCTGAAGAACTAGGCCGGGAAGGTGACCAGTGAACCCTCATTTTCAGAATAGAGTTATTGTGATAGAGAAAGAGTTGTGCATGGAATGGCTGCTGCCTAGAGAATTGTTAGTTCTCGAAGTGCTGGAAGATCAAAAGTGGGTAGATTGTTTTTCGAACAACAATGTTACCTACTATTCGAATCTATTAAAGAAATTTTATGAGTTTTTAATCTTTGAGAAATATGAAAATGAAAACTGAGTGTCTTCTTATGTGAATGGAAAGGAGATATCTTTCTCATCTGTTGAGTGGGATGAATGCTTGAAGGTTCCACATGAAGGTGTATCAAGATATGTGTTGAAAGCTATGTCACATACAAGTGATATATTCGATTATGAGACTACTTTGGAAGAGCTCACCGATAATGGAGATCCAAGACAAGTAGTGGCTGCTGAAATAGATGGAGAGAACGGATTGCTGTTCAAATTTTTTCAGCATGTCTTAATAATAAGGGGAGGAGACTTTGCAAATTTAAGATATCAGGATATCTATCTCCTGCATCTCCTGAGACGTTGTGTAAAAGTGAATGTGTGTAGATTATTGATGATCCAAATGGAAGACATGACAAGACCAAATCAAAAAATAATTCCATATTCTTTGCTAAGTTGATCTCTGTGGTGATCAAAGTAAAAGGGGTAGCTGAGTCTCAAGATTAGACAGTGGTAGTAAGGAATAATTTTTGCATCACAACCACAATTTTCAAATACATGAAGATAAATTGGAACCCATGGAAAGGAGAGTGGGTTAATGATGACCAGATGGTATATGATAAATTTAATCCTGTGGATCATCCTTCAAGACCTAAATATGTGATGGATCCAGGTCTAGGACCTGATGAAGAAGAACCTGAGTACAGTGATGAGTCTGAAGAAGAAGAAACTTCTATGAATGATGTAAGAGATCTGGACTTGACTCAAAGACCATCTAATGAAATTGTATCTTCAGAAAATGAAATCTTAAAAGAATAAGAGACTCCTGTTGATGAGGAAGACCAGTCAGTCCCTGAGCATAGATAAGAAAAGGAGAATGAATATGAAGCCTCTAATTATGTCTGTTTAAGTATTATTCCATTAATTGGAAGCTAAGTTGTTTCTACTGAGGTTGTAGTAGGGGAAATAGAAGAAGTTTTACCTAATCAAGAGGACCCTCCAGCTATTTCAGAGATGGAATTAATTGTGGAAGATTATCCTCAGGAAGAAAGACCTGCTGAGAATGCCCTTTTTATACACGAGACTACACCCATTGAGGGGGAGCATCAAACCATGCTTGGAAGTGTGTCAGTGGATGTTGATATTGAGGACTGGGCAGAAGACCCAGGTTTTGTGGTCTGTGGATTAGATTATCCTGATTCTGATAATGAGGCATCTCTAAATAAACCAAAAATCATTTATGATGTTGAATCTGAGTTGTTACCTGAAGATGTGGTCAGAAAGCATGACCTGGATATTTTGAAGAAAAATATTAAGGACAGTTTGTGGAAGAAATAAAGAAGATGGAACTTTTCCTAGTGTCATCAATTCAATCGATCATGACTTACTCTGTGGTCATTTTAGCATCTGAAAGAGTATCTTTTGCAGTTGCACCTGCTGATTTGATCACCAAGGCTGATCTGGAATCCTTAAAGGATGAGATGAAAGAGTCTTTTAGTGCTTCTGTTTCTGAGATGAAGCATTTTTTTGTTGAAGAGATGAGTATGTTGGAAATATATTTTGAACTCTCTCTCGTTTGTAATTTTTCAACCTTAATGGATGAAATAGTGGAAGAAGTTACAAATTTCCAGACTCAATTTTCTAGACTAGAAGCAGATGTTGAAGCTCTAAAGAAATCGGTTATCTCTTTAGAATCTTACATGAGATCAAAATACCAAGTAGACAAGGACTTAGCCTATGTCAAAAGTGTTTTAAGTCAGATGGTTTCAGTGTTTGAAGGTTTTAAATCCTCCATGAAAGATCATGTGAAATCCCAGGATTCCCAAGTCCAAAATCTGATTAGTGGGTTGACCAAAAACTTCAAGGAAATAGTAACCACCTCTATCGGTTCTGTTGCTTCTAGAACTTCAGTGGATATGGATCAATTTCTAGCTTTGATGAAGTAGGAGCTTGGTTCATCATCAACCAGTGTCTCTGTGGACTCATCCGACCTGAGCAAATTTTTGATTTCTATTAGAGATTCAGCTAGATAAATAATGAAGATATTCCAAGATTATATGAGAGAAGCATCTGCCTTGAAGAAAGAAGTTAAAGATAAGGTGGACTCCTATTTCTCTAAGATTTTCACCAAGCATCAACTCAACAATCATTTCAAACTTCTATTGGAAAACCTGAAGTTACCTCCTATCAATCAAGCCTTCAGAGAACAAGTTAGAAAACTAAGGGAATTGACTCCAGCCTTAGACAAATTTATGGAGAACAAGGATGAGTTCATATCTATTATGGAGAGATGAGGATGAATAATTATGGATTTCATAAATCTTTTAATACCTTTTCTGCATGTTTATGTTAGGCCAATGATTGTACTTCCAGCCTTACCAGCCTCTGCCTCTACTAGTTCTCCAGTTCAGATTACTCCTTTGTAAGCCATTCGAAGCCTCAGACCTATGATCACTCAAAGAACTCCTCAGTACAGGCCAGACACAGTTTCTATGGCTCAGCCTCCCATGACCATTTCTGGAATTCCTAAGCCTTCACCAGCATCCACCCAGTCTGAATCCTCTTCTGAACCAAAAGGCAAATCTAATATTGATGATGTGGATTGATCAAGTGGATAATATGTTTTATAGGAATTCTTTGTATTTTTTTATTGTCTATGTAAATTTTGTAACATGTAATATAAGTGGATTTGTTTTATTTCTCATTTTCTTCCTCTTCTCTTTGTTGTTTCCCACTTTTTGATTATCACAAAGGGGGAGAAATATTCTACAATGATTCTATACAGAGGGACAGCTATTCAAAGTACCAAAGAAAGGAAAATATTGGGGAGAAAGTATCAAATGGTGGGAAATTTTATCTAAGAGCTATCATGCTTTGCCCCTCTGATACCATTGCATTTAATTCTCTAATCCTATTACATTTAATTTTCTGATACCATTGTTTTTAATTCTATCTCTGATACATTATGGTCTGTAATATAATTTTTTCTCTGATACAATTGAATTTACTGATATATCCTCTGATACAATTACTCACTATTTTAAAATGATAATATCATATGTTGTGATTATCAAAAAGGGGGAGATTGTTGACCTCACCTGTTTTGATAATCTCAATTATGCTTTTACATACCATTGATAATCCCAATTAATTCTTATCTATATTTTAATTCACTTAATCTATGATATTCTATTATCAAGATGATAATAATATTAAAATAATCCTTGAGATATGTTAATCAATGTTTATCCATGTTTGTATTAGTTTTGAAGTAATTCTAACCAAATCGGATATGTTTTGCATAAAACAGATAAGTGTTAGTCGCTGATCTGCATATAGCTACTGGTACAGAGCTACTGATACTTATTCTACCGATAGAGCTACTCTACCGATAGACAGAGTCATCGATAAGCTAAGGTCACTTATATGTACAGATCTACCGATATGAACAGAGCTACCGGTAAGCATAGAACAAGTCTTCTGATAGTACAGAATGAAGCCACTGATGTACATAAGTCTACCGATACAAATAATCACTTGAACTAAGCAAGATACTAATACAGACACCAATACTTAGAGCTATTGATAAAACTAGTATACCGGCAGTCACCGATAGAGTAAGTCTACTGATACAAGTACAAACCGTTACCAATATCAAGAGATACTGATAGAACAAGTCTACCGAGCTACCAATAGAGTAAGTCTACCAACAGAAGGAGCTACCGATATGTTAAGAGCTACAGATGTCAATAGCTACCGATACAAGTGCAAAGAGCTACAGATACAAGTGTAAAGAGATATCGATAAAAGTTCAAAGAGATACCGGTGCAAGTTCAAAGAGATACTGATGGAAGGTTATTGTTACACAGTCCACCATACACATCTACCAACAGAAGGCTACTAATGATTAACCAACTAGTCAAACTCTATACTCTCAATTCTATTTATTTATTAAGCTAACGATTATATTTTATATTTTTAATGTAGTTAATGTTATTTAATGATATCTATTTGCATGTCAGGGAACTGTACCTAGTACCCATGCAAAAAGTAATCATTCCCATTTTTCGGAGCTAAAAGCTATAAAGGGAAGTAAAGTGAACACTAGAAAATATAAGAAAATAAAGAAAAAGAGTTGATACGGGCATTAAAGATAGAATCATCAAGAAGTAATCAAGAAGTGCCTAAAGTGTGAAGTAAGAACTGGAAAGTGGTGCATACAAAAAGACTACATTCATACTCCGAGAACACAAGATACACGAAGCTATTATTCTCTTAAGGAGAACACAAGCTACATCTTGAGTGAAGAACTACAACAAACACTCCATGCACTCAGACAGATAAGCTGAACCTGGAACCAAGGAAGAAAATGATACTCTGTTTTTTAGAACAAAAACCAGAGAGGGACTCAGAAGTTTTTCTGACCAACCAAACGAGTCTAGAGCTGCACTTCCAATCACTAAATCTCTTCTAAACTCATTCTCACTTTATTTAGTGATTATTTCATTTAAATTTCGAGTAGTGTGTGTATCCTATTTATTTTACACACACACTATCTCCTGAGCTAAGCTGGAGGATTCTTAAATCCTCATTCAAACTCTATAACTCTCTTGTTTCCCACTATGGATAGTGGTAGAGGTCGAGTGAGACCTGGGCAGTTGTGATCTGTTGTTTGTTTTCCCATGAAGAACTGTGGTAGAGGTCTTTGGACCTGGATAGTATTATATTATTGTTTACCCTGATCCAGGGTGTGGATCAATTTATATAAATTATTTGAGAGGACTAAGTCCCGGCTTGAGACTGAACCACTTGGTTAAATCTGTTGTTCTTTTTAGTTTATGTCATAAGTATACTATATATATTTCACATTCCGCTCCTAACTACTTTGAAATATAATTTTTTTTTAAAGTTACTTTGATAGTTAAACTAGCAAGTGTTTATACTTATTGTAAACCAGTAAGTTAGTTTCAAAAGTCAATTTAATCATCAGATTAAATTAACTGAGACCCAATCAGTCTTTGAGAAACTAATTGAACATTTACACTCTGTATGAATTCACTACAGTTTAACTTTGTTTTTAAATAGGGGGATTTTAAGAGAAATATTTTTAACAGAAATTTTAATTGGAACTTAATTCACCCCCCTCTTGAGTATCCACTCCGAACAACAATTATTATAAACAATATGGAATCCATTTGTCTAAATTCCATTCGCATTAGGAGAAAACCAAAATTAAACCCGTAGATGCGGTGAAAAAGCAGGTTTTCAAATAGAAACTGTTGAAAAGTTTATAAGTTTTTTATATAAATATTTAATATGAAAATGATTAAAATGGCCTAAATTAGATTAATATTTATGTAATTAAAATAATTTTAATTTAAACTCAATTTAAAATATAATTTTACAATATAAATAATTTAAATAAAAATGCAGTTTTCAATTAAAATTCTATATCTTTCACTATTAATCAAAAAATAAAACTTTTTTGAAAAATCCCAAAAATTATTCTTAATATAAATTTTATATGATTATTTCAAAAATGATTTTTTTTTCAAATAAAATTTCTATAATTGATAATAATTAATTATAAATTATGCGTGCAAAGCACAACTAGATCACCTTTTAGAGAAATAAAAAAATTTCAAAAAACATTTTATTTTGTTTCAAATGGTTCTAATTTTACCTCTATAAAATATATATATATTTTATTTATTATATAAATTTTTAAACTAAATAATTTTTATAATTTAGTTAGTATTATTTATACCCACTAACTTAATGGAAATGGTATAATGATCAAGTTTAAATAATAATATTTTAATAGTGTATCATGTGTCATTAAAACTCAGGGTTGTATGCATTGAAAGATATCAAAGAGATTTAATTATTTAAAAATAAATATATAATAAAGTGTATGATGTTTCATTCCCTTTTATACATCTTGTTTTTTTTCATACACACTATTAAATATGATTTTCATATTTTGAAATCTCTAGGTGTTACACTTTTTATAGCCTATAATTATTTTATTATTTTTTATGCTGATCATTTATTGTATTATATGATGTATTCCATCCTTATTTTGTGTATAAATAGTTTTATTTGTTGGTATTTGATTTACTAAATTATTATGTACCCAATTTTATTCTCATTGATTTCATTCATGATTATGCCTGATGTATGAAATATATTTTTAAGTGTCAAACATATGCATAACATATCATGATGTGGTATGAATTAAAAAACTTATATAAACCCCAAATTCATTTCTTAAAACTTATATCTCATGAGACACTATTTATTGTAAAATGGAATTTTACCTATAATATTTTGTTATAATATTATTTCATTAAGCCTTGATATTTTTTTGTGATAACATGTCTTTTTCCAGTTCAATATTTTAATGTTTCACATTATTACTATGTTTCTATGATTTTTTTACTTCTATGACATGTTTTTAAGAGATTATTTATGATCCTGATCTTTTATGATACCAAATTTTATATATTCACACTTATATCTCATCACCAAGTATATTTTTCCAATACCTATATTTTAACTCACCCATTATTTTTTTTAGGTCCCCAAGGTATCCCCTATAGCGATAAGAGTTTAATGATATCTAGGATTTTATTTTTAATATGAAAAATAAAATATTATGTGATTTAATTTAAAATAATTTTTTGTGTATATAATCTTCTAATGACATAGGCCTTATAATATTTTGGGTGTGTTTTATATATATTATAATAAAAATTTTATAATGTTATTTTTATAAGATTTAGGTCATTATAAAACATGTGTACTTTCTAATTACTATAGATTATTAGTGTAAACGAATTACATTTCAGATTCCATTTCTTTTAATCATTATTTAGAGTTAGTACTTATGATAGACTCTTTGTTAGATTTCAAATCATATTCAATTTCTATTACATCACATTCATTGGAAATTAGAAATTCATATTTCTTAGGTTCTTGATGAAATCTACAAAACATTTATATTACATATATATATTAGGCCATTTAATTTTCAAAAACATTCTATGTCTCCAAATTATATATCTAAAAAATAATATATTATTATTGATATAGAACTTCACCAAGTTTATGATTTCTTACACTGATTATTTTGAAATATGTTCCCTTTCTATAAACTCATAATAATGAACTAAAAACACTTTTTTCTTTGATTAATTATAAAACAATATCCCACCATATCTTTGGTATAACCAAAAAATATAAATTTATTTGGTTTGGGTTCAAGTTTAATTAAGTTAATACATCTCACATCCACATATCTTCATGAAATACAAATTAGCATGCTTCTAAGTTCACATCTCATATGGTTCACTTTGAATAGTATTTTATAAAACATGGATTAGTTTAAATGAAAAATTCTCTACAGTATAAACCTAAATATAAAAATAAAGGCTTTCATAACTCATCATAGACTGAACCATGTCCAATAAATTTCAATTTCTCTATTTAGATATTTCATTTATCATAGGTTTAATATATGGATAGAGGTGTGATATTATTTAAAAATATCCCATATAGTCACAACATTCTTAACTCACATATTCCCCATCTCTATTAGATCAAGTTATTTTAATTAATTTTCTAAGTTGAATTTATACATTATTTTTTAACACTTTGAATATTTCAAAACATTCATAATTTTGTTTCATAAGTTACACATACATATACTTACTTAAATCATCAATATAGAAAATAATGTTTTGAAATCATTAATACCAAAGTAATGAAAAGCGTATTTACTTACTTTACTTATAGTAATACATGCCTAAGTATGTATAGGTTCTAATAAATCATTATCTCTTTATCCTTTTCCTTTAAGTGTTAATTTTATAATTTTACATAATAAGCATGATTTACATATAAGGAATGATTCTTAGTCATTTAGATCGAATAATAAACCATTATAGAGTCATTAGATGCAACCAAATGAAAAAATATAAGTTGAATTTAAAATAAATAATTTTTACCTTCTAATTATTCACATTTCAAATAGTATTTATATATTATATTAAAAACATTATAACGACCAAAAACATTTCATTTAAATTAATTGGGAAACTCTCATTCTTTATTAAAAATGAAAATTTTATCCTTTTTATGAAGGATAAAAAAATAAATTCAATTTTATTATTGGTACCGGGTGATTATTTTCAAGAAAAAATTACAATATAATAGGAAACTTTATATTCATCATCCCCAAATTAAATGTTGATACTCTTGATCTATTCCCAACTCATAGGTCCACCCCTCTCTTAATCAATTTTTTCATTCTCTGTGAAATTTTACATCACTAAAAATATTTGATGTACATATTATATCTAAAACCCATGACTCAATATTAGATAAATTAATTTCTATAATATAAATACCTAATTTGGTTAAACTATCACCATGTTTCTTATTAATAATCTCTAGGTACTAATGAAAACTCATATTCTATTGCTCAGATCGTTTGTAAAAGAAATATTATCCTTCTTTTTTTATACTTCATTTCAGTTTGAATACATATATATATATATGACTTATAATTTCTAGTATACTTATTATTGTTAACCTTAACATCACTCTTTCCTTTATTCATCATCCTGATGGGGTGTGGATTTTTCATGTTCTACTCTATCATTCTCGATATATTGGAAATCCCAAGAAGCATACAATCAATCTTTTTTCTCTTAAAATTAATAATCAACTGAAAAAATGATCCAGATAATATTTTCATGAGTGCATCAATGGTCACCAATTTCTTCACATGGAACCCTTTTGTAACACCCTGTATATTCATGAGGTAATAATTTGATTTAATTTTTACCAAGCATCATGTATTTTGTGTTTTTGGATTGTTATAGTTGTTGGTGGGAGGCCTGATGGTCAGTTTCAGAAGTTGGCATGAGTTCATGCTAGAATTATGATACAAATGGTCTTTCACACCAAAAAAACAAGGGTTTCATCATTAAGAGGTCCATATGGAAGGTTATCATTTTTTGATACTCATGTTTGTGTTGTGAAGTTGGTCCAGCGAGGGAGGTTTCACTCTAGATTTCATGGCCATGTCATGAGGTGGGTGAATGTCTGGGTTATAGCTTTCCCTGTAGTAGGGAATATCTTCATGAATTGTTGGGTTACTCTATGAGTAGTGGAATTAAGGTTTTTATTTATACCTTTGTTTGAGGCATTTCACATAACCATGATGGCTAGACTATACCATGATCCTGCTAAGGGTGTTGCATTGTGATCATAGTGGTCATACCGTAATGCATGTCCAATGCATTGATTTTAAAATTTTAATTAAATTTTTTTAATTTTAAAACATTAATAAATAGGTTGTTCCCTATTTCCTCAAATAGTTTGACCAATATAGCCTAAATTGGTTCCTCCTCCTTTATCTTTATGTTTTTAAACTATTTGAGCTTGGTTTTGAGTGTCATTTATCATAGACAAGTGTTTTGGGTATGGCTAGTAGTTATTTCCCATTTAATGTATATTTTAATAATTATTTCATTTTCTATCATCATTTATTCCCTAATTTATTTATTTTTCTAGGTTTTATGATTTCTATTGATTAAGGCTAAATCAGTTGGTTTTTTAAGTGATTTTTACTCTACTAAGTCCAGGTAGGTGGTCCCTTTAATTATTATTGGTATTTACATGAATTAAATTCATGGTATGAAATGAGGGATGTACCACCATGTGATAAAGAAATAATTTAAATTGTAAAATTGAATTTTTGATTCCTTTGGAATAATTGATTCCATTATGGGCTCTGATTGGTGTTGGAAATGGTGTGCATCAATTTCATGGTCACTAATGACCAACTTTTGTGTGGGTTATGTAATGGAATTATAACTTTAGACATATAATGGATATTTTATGATTGACACTTAACCTTGGAAAAACTTTATGGTGTCCAAGGTCATTCATTGGTAAGTGGTGTTTGGATAATGTGATAGGAAAGGGGTGGTAAATCCTATGTATGATAATTTAAGTGGGTTACTAGGTTTATAGAATGAAATTTTCATGTTAAACGATTATGAATGATTTTATTTGGTTATGATTGATAAATCATTCACTTTAATGAATTATAGGTGGTACATCATCCACCATAGGTTGTTTGGTTGTATTTCAACCACTTTAATTGAATAGGTGACCTCATATTCACTATAAGGATGATTTTCTATTGGTACTTTGTTCACCTGGTGTTGGTTAGTAGCAATGTATCATCCAACATTGATATGTTGGTGGTATATCATCCACCCATAGAGTGATATTGGTGGTGCATCATCCACCTATGGAAGTGGTATTTGTGGGGAATCATCCACTTGGATACTAGTTTCATTTGTATATATTCCACCTAGTAATTGATGGTGGTAGTGCACCATTTATATATGGGAGTTATCTTGGGATGTATCATCCACTTGGAGAATTGTATCTATGGTATATCATCCACCTATAGATTGATATTGGTACTGACTCATCCACCTATGGATGTTTTATCAATGTTTTATTATTTAATTAGAGTATAGTTTTAATCTATTAGTACCCATAGTCTGATTTATATAACATTAAACTAAAAATCCTCACATCATCAGTGCATGACGTTAAACTGTAGTCTCACCATGCATGATAAAAAAAGGATTCCCCGTATGAAAATTATGGGATGAAAAAACAAAATCCTAAAAACATGATGATAAACAATATCCCTACATCATGACATAAATGTAGGATACACCATGGAAACTATGGGATGCCTCAATTCCCTTATCAGAGAGGAGAACCCCCACTTCTAATGTTCTTTTCCAACTACATCGTGCTTCCATAACGACGTATGGCTTGATTCCCATTCCCAAGGGATACATAGAAATTATTAGACCACCTATCTATGGTAATAGATTATAGTTCATCATAAATATTTCCCTCAGATGAGGGGTGAAATTACACTCACCAATATTTGTCCCTTTGTCCCCACTTACTATCCAATAAAAATGACCACGAACTATGTAAAAATTTTTCTAGGATACTTATGTGGAACATGATCTTTTATCCCCCACCTTTAATTTTAGGTTTTACCTCTTTAATACCAAATAAATATACTTTAAAAAAATCCCTCTCATCTAAAGAATCATAAATTTAATTTTTTTTTCCAAATTTCCCTTCGTCCTGGATATAGGACCTTAAATTACATAGATAGTGTCCATCTATACAAAATCTAAACTACAGAGCACATGTCTCATCCTCTTCAGATAGGATGGACCTTCCTATTTTTGGTCTTGGTATTATATCATACTGAATCTCCAAAACTACGTATTTCATGATTCCCATTCCCATGGGATTTTTAGTGACACCTATACATTTGGTCTTCAGGACTAACTTTGAACTCATCACAAAAATACCCCTTACATATGGCTCTATAAATTTTAAATTCCCTTGTACCTCCTCCTCATGGGTAATCCCAAATCATCTTACTTTTCCCATAAGTGGGTTGAGATTCCCTTATGACCAAACATGAGGAGTAATAATAGGTTTCTCAATGTAAAACCCCACCAACTCCCTCATCACATGACATTAAACTATAGCCTTACCCCATATAAAATCATGAAACCCTGTATAAAAAGTATGGGATTACCAAAAAAATAAGGTACTCAATAAATGACATTAAACTATAGCCCTAACCTGTATAAATTTAGGATTCCTCATATCAGAGGTATGATAAGATTCATTTCCCTCGCCAAATAGGATACTACCCCTCCAATTTCAGTCTTCTATCTATCTTTGTATCAGAATTACATGTGGATTGATTCTCATTCCCCATGGGATAAATATTGATACCTAGACATCATGTATTTGGGAAAAAATTCTAAAAAACCTCTTTTGGATTCTCCACATGGTCTAAACCTCTAGGATTGTTTTGTGTTGTAAAGAGACTCCATGTAGCCTTTCACATTTAGTTTTAACTCTTTGGAATGACATAAACATCTTCAAAGTACCTTCCCCTGGTCCAAGCATAATGACCTGAAACTAGGTGTCATGGTCCAAGCACTATAACATTAGACTATATACATCTTTCCTAATTCTCCTTGTATTCCCATAGTTTTTTATGCCCCTGGTGTTTTTTAACCCCCCTATCATGTCCTCACTCGAGATAATTTCCCCTCCAACATTGGTTTTCTACCACACCATATTCCAGAGCTGTGTGTTCTTGATCCCATGGGATACTTATAGATACCCAAATCTAATATCCTAGGTCAATCCCTTCCTCAACTCATTACAAGATCATTCCTCCCCCAACATTATGACATCGAATTAGGTATGTCTTGTCAAGTTTTGTGTGGCGGAGGGTCTCTTTATCCCTCCTTCCATGTCGAGTTATCACTCCTTCATTCCACATAATCCTCCTTAGGAGACCCATACCCACTTGGTCAAAAATATGCAACCTTAAACTAGTAACTTAATCTCTTCTGAGTTCTATGACCTTAAACTAGTAGAATATATAGTCTGAGTTGTAGGAATTTAAACTGATAATCCAAACATCTTTAGCACATGACATTAAACTATGACCAGATCCCATATGAAATTGAGATTCATCATAAGATAAATATGAGATGAAAAAAACCAATTTCCTCAATACATGACATTAATCTATGGACTTACCTCATATAAATCAGGTATGACTCATATGATAAATATGGGATAAATAAAAACCAAGATCCTCATCACACGACGTTAAACTATAGCCTTACCCAGTATAAAATCACAATGACTCATTTAAAAAATATGGGACGAATAAAATCAATTTACCCAGTGAATGATAATAAATTGTAGTCTTAACCTATTTAAAAGACATATGATGCTTCATATGACAAGTATGGGATGATTCAATATCTTCTCCATAGTGGACGCTTCCCCAACTGGCATCGGCATTCTACAACACCGAGTTCCAGGGTTATGTGTGGCTTGATTCCCATTATCATGGGATGCGTAGTGATGTTGGGATATCTCATCCTAGGCCTAGCCCTACCATCGACTTATTTGGGGTTATTTCTCCTCCATGACAATATTGATTCATTCTTATTGACATACTCATCTGGTATATTTGATCACATGGCAGAATAGCTCTTAGGGAACTCAATATTCACTCTGGGATGGTCCTACTTCCACTCATGCACTACTCTCTTTCTTCAATTTGGATAATCATCTCCCACCCAATCTAAACGGTATCCCTAATAGAAATGGTTCTAGGACACAATGGATCACCTAAATTCCTAGGCTCACACCTTAGAGTATCATTGGTAACAAATAGCGGCTCCCATGTTTTTGAAATCTGTCAATGTTCGATCCCACATTTGTTCAACTCATACAAAATCTACAAGGATATATAACCTATGTTTCAAACATAGTCTACAGTTGTTCCCTTCTCATCTATCATTCCCCTTTCACTATCTGAGTCCTGAAATTTACATTCTCCCTCTCGAGATCTTTCAATCACTTTCTCCCCTTGTGGTTTTCTCTCCTACAAATAATGGGAACTTCATACCGCTCCTTTTTCTCGCATTGAGCATGAATTTTTTGTTATTATGAGTTAGGAGGTAGTTTTCCTAAATCAAGGTTGATATGTATAGTTACCCCATGTTTCAGACTATACGACCTTAAACTGGGATCTCATGTCCAAGTATCATGACATTAAAATGTGTACAAGTCATCCTAGGAATGTGTCATGTGGAGCTAGGCTCCCTTGTCCCTGAATTCACATTGGGTTGTCACACTTACATGTCATGCATATTATTTTTGATTGTTCAACTCCTATGTTCTAAAATTGATGACCTTATACTAGGAGTTTGGGTCTATGCATCATGACCTTAAATTGTGTATAAGATGTCTCTAAGATGTTATGTGTGGTAGGGCTTCTTAGGCTTTACATTCACATCATGTTACATCTCCCCAATGCTACACACAACCCCTTTGAGTCACACAACACTATGCTCAAATCATCATGACCTTAATCTATGTGTGACCCACCCTATATTATTTTTCTTGGTAAAGGACCTCCTAGGAATACTATTCCCATCAGTTGTGAACCCTCTAAATCATAAGATCATTTCTAGGAGTTACCCCCCTTAGATCCAATCATTAAGAACTTAAACTATTTATATCACCATGTTCGAAGATCTTTGACCATAAACTCAGATTCTTGGTCTGATAAATATGACGTTAAAATATTTGGAGCTTTGTATTTTGAGAATTACAAACCTAAACCATTTGTAACATATTGGTCTTAATGGTATGACCCTAAACAAACAAATGAAAGTGGAACAAACATCTTTCAGGTTAAAAATCACAAAAGTTAAACTTGAGAAAGTCTCAGACTCTCCCTACTAGTTATATCTCTCATATAGGGAAAAATTAATTGTATAAAAAGAAAGAGGTACAAAGACAATAAGGACCCACTATAGACCCTGAAAAAACCCGGTCATGCTCACTGAACCCCCCATTTTATTAAAACTTTATAGCTAAATATTAATCTATATTCACCTCATGATCCCATCTAAGCAGTACCCCCATTTTTTACCCTCTTATAACCCCCACCACCATGTTTGGGAAGGTGTTATTCACAACGGTTTCTACATCCAAGTTACATGATGTTAAGCTGTATGACTTGCTATCCCAATCACACCATCATAAATTGTTTGATACACCATCCACACCATATGATGATAAACTATGTTTGCATCATCATCACTATTTGATGTTAAATTGTGTATGCATTGACCTCACCATATGATTTTAAACTATTTTTTCATCAACCTCACCATATGATTTTAAACTTCATGTACACTGCCATCACCATATGATGTTAAAATGCATGTGAATCATCCTTACCATTCAATGTTAAACTATTTGTGCATCATCCTCATCATACATTATTATTCTACTTGTGCATAATCCTCCCCATATGATGTTAAACTATGTGTAAGTCATCCTCATCATATGATTTTAAACAACATGCTCATCATCCTCATTGCATGATATAAAACTATGAATCATCTTTGGCCCTCTCCCTAGAATCCTCACTCCCCTTCAGTTTCGGTCACCTATCGCATAATTTGAGTTCTTGGACTGTCTTTCAGTACATGAGATGAAACTCACCTTAGAATAGTATTATGAACTTTTTTCATACTGATGCACCTTACCAATGTGCTCAAATCCATGATGGCATTTTTTGGAGAGTGTAGAAATCCATTCAAACATTCCATCAGTTCTTACCAACACTTCTCATCTCCCTTGGTTTGTATCCCCATCCTCCTCCATGTTTTAATTGGCCTCCAAAAACAATGGTTCCTAACCTGACTGGATTACTTACCATCTTGGGTACACACCCTGAAATACTCTTGAAATCATTTTTAGATAGGTCCTCTATTTATAACATTGTCATCAGTTGACCCTCATTTTTTTACCCATCATTGGAAAAATGATAATTTATTCTATGTTTTGAACATGGTTAGTAGCTATCCTCCATATTCATTCCCCCCACCACTTTGTGTTCCAGAAAATAGGAATCTCTATTCACTCTCTTAATCTGCCCTTTATTCAGGTAGAATTAAATGCCCCTATCATTACCAAATTTATGAATGAGCACTTGTTGAGGAAGCATGTCTGTTGTGTAGAGAGTCTCACTCTATGGAAAAAAAGTCTCTTGACCAGGACACTTTTAGTGGTTATTAGTAAATTTTATACCCATATTGCTACCCATTGTCTGACACTCTCATATGAGTGATAAATATCATGATCATTCCTCATTTCCCACACCAAGCATGGATCACGTGGGCTTAGGTATCGAGTGTTGGTTATATTTTTAATGTGATTTAAGTGTGTTGGTGAATTATAGAAAAAGAAACATGTATATACATATTATGAGTTTTAAAAAAATATACTTCAAAAGTTTGTGAGGGTCATCCACAGACCGAATCCTCTATTTTGTTAGATAACAAATACTCCCTAGAGGATCTACATCGAAAATTAATCGTTATAGCCTAGCCAAACTCTACCATATGGATTCTAGAACCTATTATATCACAGAAAGCTCCATTTATTACTCCTTGTCCATGTGATGAATCTCATCATCCATAATTCACACTATGACCTACTCAACTTGGCATTCCACTATCTGAGATACCACTCTTCAGTTTGGTATTCATCGACTACAAATTATTCCCTAAAAATGGATGGTCTCTAATTGATCATTAATGATGGTTTTGTCATTATTTAATTTATATTCCAGTCATTCAAGTTTCCAATAATGCGCCTAGAGATTCTTGGTGTTGAAATATTTATCTCGGTGCCAAGCAATGTCAAATTATTTACTTTATACATGAACTCTCTTGGAAAGGTAATTGTGAACCTATTCATGGGAAGCATGAGAGTCCACCCCTTTGATTCCCAAGCTGCACAACCAGTGGTGGAGGGGCCCCATATAGTTTAGTATACGTTGTACCATAGTATGGGTAATAAATTTCGTCATGCTCCTCCATTCCCTCTACAGAATTATGTATTTCTCATAATCAATGTTAGACCTAGGATCATTCAATTCCTTAGTTGGCACTAGTTCTTACCTCAGGGAGTCCATGAGGATAGTGGAGATTGGGTAACCCTTTGGGCTCCTCTCAATTGGTTTTTGATTCAGGTAAAGAGGGATGTCATCTTCCTCTAAACCTTTTTTCATAGCAGTGTTCTTACCAACCTTGATCTCCACATCCCTAGAAATGTCACATGCATCTGTTATGGGTTTCCCTCCCAAGATTAAGTTCAGATCATCTTGAATGATCAGCTCCTCAAGAGTTGGTAAATCCATTAGGGGAGGTTCCCCAGGTTCCCCAACCATGACCATTTTCTAGGAATTCACCCTCTCGAGCACCAATTTAGACAAAAACATTCTATTTAGCTTCAACAATGGAAATAGATTGGGAAAACCATACACACGTAAGTGAGAAATACTTAAAAGGGGAAAGAATTTGGGAAATACGTAGTCTCAAAATTTCAGAAGGGAATTCCACCACCAGAGACCCCTCAACATCATTTGACACATTAATACCTGGTATTGTACCCCCCCCCCCCCCACCCCATTTCATGTTGGGTGAGAGTTTCATAAAACAAAAAAACTTATCATATAGGCTCCAATTGATCTATGAAAGTTTTAAGAGATCCATTCAAGATGAGATTTAGTCTTACCTCAAGGTATGGGGATCTCAATGAGGAGTCGACCAGATGGTCTACCTCACTCACAGTAGATATCTTCATCATAATGTTATGGAATGGTCCCTCGTAAATGACTGGGAGTACTAGGGTCTCCAAAACCACCCTTCCAAACTCCTCAATAGAAACTCCAGTTTTAGTGGCCTTAGGTATAGACTCTGAGGTGTTCTCACTAGTTCCTATCGGGGCACCCCCATACCCTCTAATTGGGACACCCTAGTTTCTTTGGCTAGCTCTTTCATAAGAAAAATCTTGGTTAGAACCTTAAAAAGGGGGAGAAGATCCGAAAGAGGAAGGTGAGTAAAAAATAATATTACCTCATAGAATATAATCTCGGTTAAGTCATCCCCCTCTGGGGTGGACTCTCTGTTCTCTTAGGGAGTATCTTGGTCAGTGGTTAATCCCCACGATTCCTCCCCACTAGTTACATACATGTTGGCACCAAGGTTTTCCACCTCCTGAGTTGATTATTTGGAAAATTTTACCCACTCTGGATCGCTACTAAACAACACACGCACTTGAAAGGTGGGAATATCATATCCCCACACTATTGTCAATAAGGCATCCATATCCACTAGGTAGAAAACCCACTCATGGATGTTCACCCTAGTGGTGATCTTGGAAAATCCAACCTCTTTAAGCTCGATTCCTTCTTGAGTCAGCCTCCACCACAATTATTTCATCATCAAGTTCATCCAAAATATTCCCATGGCCACCCAAAGTGAAGCAAAGTAATTGTTATTGGCTAGCCAAAATAGATACCATAGTTTTTTCCTGGGGTCTCCCTGGTCTTATTAGTGCCAACCTAGGAGCTCTCTGCCTTCTCCCACAGTCACTAATAAAGGGGAGGACCTCCCCTTCAGGAATCAAGGGAGCAGCAAAACCTTGATATGACCCCATCATAGCACTGGTTGATGTCCTCGATACGTTATGACCACCCTGATAAGCAACTTATCTACCACCCTATTACTCATATGCCTCACTTGATGGCATAATTCACCTCACATGTTGATGTAGGATTGTTCCTAAATATGTTGTTATCCAATTGTGGGCATAACACTGAGAGAGAATATCACTCAAATATTTGGTAGGAAACATGATGAATTCACTTGTTCCTTCACCCATGAACATTCACCGCAATTGTTGAAGGATAAATGGATGTTATTCCTCTTGGATACCCATGTAAACTTTATTCATCAAATACTGGGTGCATATTAAATTACAAGAAAATCAATATGGAATTTATAGTTCGCAATAATTGTTACTATCTATCCAATATACCAATACTCCACCTCATAAGGTCTAAAAATCCTAAGGTTTCGCAAGAATACCCTATAGATTATCAACCATCTAGCCTGATGGAGTTGAGAACGGATGAAAGTTGAAGTTTGAAATGTTGTTGACACCGACCATGACCCCAATTTTATTGATATTCACTGGAAAAACCCAGAATATATTAAGGATTGAGGGTTGTAGACTAGAATATGGAGAGGTAATAGAATTTGTAAATTTGTAACCTCTAAAGTGAGCTATAATCCTCCCATCTAAGAACCTGAATGGACCAAAAATCCACATATGAAGACTCACTATTTCCACATGTACCAATATTCTATAGATCTAGTACAACACCAATACTCCTAGGTTCACCATGTTTTCGAATTCCATAATTTCTTCTATTATGAGTGTACTTAGATTTTATCTCATGTGTGCATCCCACAATGGAAACATCCATCCATCAAGGAAGGTGGATAGGAATGAATTTCACTAACCCAAAGGCTTCCATACCTCCTTTATACTATAGCCCCACTCTTAGTAGCACCCTTCCTCTAAGATCATCCAATACAATCCCGGTTTCCTCCTCTGTTGCACCACTGAACATTATTTTGGCCACTCAGGCATCTTCACAGGTGGAGTGTTCATAAAAATCCCCATCCTTGCTTTGAACCTAATGTCCTAATAAAAGGGAGGATGATGCTTTAGTACCTATGTTAGTAAATCTGGGATAATATTTGTTGTAAATGGGGTCTTCTCTCTATCACCTCAGGCATTTAGTGCTTGGAGGAATTTGTCATATTGAAATCATATCAGTGGGATTCCAATGAGGCAGTGGAGTTCCCATAGGATAATCATCACCTCCACATGATGGAGGTTTAAGTAGTTGGTTCCTATGTACCACCTCATAAAAATATTTGGAAACAACTCATGTTAATGAGAAATGTTGAACTAGGATGTTCACAGAACTTCATATAACCTGATGTGATGCAGATCTTCAACATACTCTTGAAAATTGAAGCATACTTAGTATTCCCATTCCCACTCATCAGTAATGTTACATCTTTCTCATAAGACCAAATCCTTATACCATCCCAAGATGTTGCGTTGGATTATAGTTTGTAAGATTATCATATAACGGGATAGAAACTCTTCATTCTCGGATAGATCCCTAGTAACCTTCATGTTCTGTACACTCATAGTGTAGATGATATTGTCTTCAGGATCCTTGGAAGGATAACCCAATGTGGTAATGTTACAGTAGTTAAGTTATTCATGATTATTTGACCAAAACTATGGAGTATTCACATAAATTACTAGGATAGCCACATTGTCCATTATCCCAAAGTTGTAAAGGGGTATGTGGTTTTTTAGAAGATACCCCTCACTAGGATTCAGTCGACAATCCAAAGAGTTACCTATTATAAAAAACCACTCTTCTGTCATGAGGTATTTCTAGATTCTCTTTTATTTTATCCCTCTAAGTCGAATTAGGAACTTTAATCACATATTGGTCATTAGGGTTGGCCATTTCTCAAATATATGTATATTCTAACACTTGACTGCACAATTATGGGATTAAGTCAAGAAAAATTTATGTTTCACCTAACTTTCTGGGTGGTCGCACAAAATTACAACTGAAGTGCGAAGATTTTCTCACAAAAATCCAGAGTTTCATGAATGTTACATCCAAAAGCACTGGTTTTTTCTTAAAGACATGATTTCAAAACCTGAGAGATATTTTATTTCACACAAAATTTAGAGTGATATATGAAGGGCCCCTTGACCTATTTATAGGCATAGGTCCATTAACTAGGGAAATCACACAACATTTTTTCAAGATTTAAGATAGGATTTTCCAAAACATGCATAAATCATCCATCCACTTCAGCATTTCCCTCAAAACCTGTCCTTATGGTCCCCTATCAGCTCCAATTTTAAGGGAAATTTCTTGGAATCGAATACATGTATCACACCCCAAAATACCATTTTTGGATGAAGCGAATATTCAAACCACCCCAAAGTAACATTCTAGGGTCAAGGATCATCTTGTATGCACCTATGGATTGATTCACACTAATGTTTTGTTCTGCGCACAAAGTAGATGTGCACAAAACGTGAAGTTGAGTTCCATGGGTACCCTTGGGTTTGAAATAATATCCAATTCATATGCATTCAAAAAGATATAATTTCATGAAAAACCATCATTTTTGTGACCAAATAGTTTTGTGTGAAAGAAAACGTCAAATCCCACATGTTGCATTATCAAGCCCCACCGGCACCCAAGTCATGTGCGTGAAGAAGGATATATTTGAGTAAAAAAACATCATGCAACCACATAGTTGTGAAAGGAATTTGACATGAAACCATGGATTTTGCGTGGTCAATCCCCATAAACAAAGGGTTGGGAATCTCACAACCATATTCTATGCTACAGTGAAGTTCTATGACATCGATTACCAATTTCTTCTATAAATACAACATCACCCCCAAAAAGTTGGGGACGGATCTCCAAAAGATGAAGTGGTTCTCTCACCCACACTAACCTTTATTTCTTGAAATCATGAAACACCATAATCTCATAGATCCTTAAAGGTATAGAACTTTCATGACCGACCTCCCATGGGCCCTAACTTGTCTTGTCCTGTGATTGAGAGGTCCTCCTGAAACACCTATTAAGGCTGATCAGGTTAGTGGAAGAGAAGTAGCCTTCATGAAACCCTTATATATGTGAAAATATAAATAATATGAACACTAAAACCTCTTGAATCCATGTTTTTTTACTTTTACTAGAGACTATAGCTCTCACAACCCTATTTTTTAGCAATATAATATAGTTTTGTGCAATAACTTTCTGTTCCCTAAACTGATGCCCCCTATGCTTCAAGTGAATCCATTACCCTACCTTTTTATCCTAATAATAGGTACCCTAATTAATTTTTCTCTTAATAATTAGTACCCTAACATCGGGCCTCCTGATTTCCACTCCTCTATGACAGTGTCTATGTCATGCTCCACCCAGAGCTGCATGAGCAGTGCATACATAAGGCCTAAAGGTCGTTCCACTAAGGGAAACGGCTTACCTATCTTGGTAGATAGTCCTTATGATGGATATTCATTTCCCTTTGGTATGGTCCCCCATGGGGTGTAAGAATCATCCATGTATGAGTTACATGATTTAAATATACCTAGCTCTATTTCCAAGTCGCACAACATTAAACTACCTAACAACATCCTCAACACATGAAGTTAAATTATAGTCTTACCCAGGGTGATTAACATAGGATACACCATGTATGATTATCATGGGATCCCACTCCCTTCCCTACCATGGAATAAAACACCCACAATGGGTAGCTTCCATGAGTAAAACCCACACTATCCTCCCTCCACTTCGAAAAAAACTCCAAACCTTGGACAAAACCCCAACACCTGGTTAGCTTCCACATGTAAGCCCCTTTCACATCATCACTACTCCAAGAAGCACCAAAATATAGCTTCCAATCATAAGATCCAAACCATCCCTCTTTGATGCCTCTTCCACAATATGATCATCCTTACCACATGACGTTAAACATCAAGGATTGTTCCTATCACATGACCTTAAATTTCCACATCAAAATATGTGGGGTTTGATCACTAAATCTTAAAATGGGCATATATGATTCCTCTATAAGGATCAATCCAAAAAATATCCAAGTGTGAAATATTCCCCTTGAGGTAAAACACTCCACCATCCATGTTTTAAATCATCCCCCTAAGGGGATATGCTCTATCGAACCCAAGTGTGAAATCTTCCCCCTTGGAGGGACACACTCCATCAAATCCAATTGCGAATTCTTCCCAATTGGGGGGACACACTCCACCATCCAAGTGTGAAGTTTTCCACCTTGGAGGAGACACACTCTATCATCCAACTGTGAAATATTCCCACTTCGGGGGGAGGACACATTCCACCATCAAAGTGTGAAATATTCCCCCTTGGGGGGACCCAATCCATCACATCAAAGTGTAAAATCTTCCCCCCTAGGGACACACTCAACCACCATCCTATCTCTAAAAGACATTAAACATATACCTAATAATTTCTACAATATTTTAAACTCATGGAATGATCTATAATCCCTACCACATTTGATAAAAATTGTATACTTGAGGTAAAATCCATAGAAGATACACTTGGAATCAACTACCTCTTGGATGACACAGGATTTCTTAGGTTCCACACTTGAGATGACTCACACATGATCTTCCCTCAAAATTAGGAATACTGTATTGGTCACCAACTTACCCAGTTCCAATACATTCCCAATAGTCCGAACATAGCTACCTCCTATGACTGAAGGTTGTTTCCCTATCAAGAAAAAAGTAGTGTAATTAACTCACATCCACCTTGAGATAGAACTGGGAATGAGTACTAAAAACATTACTTAAATATATGAGGGAGAACTAAACTAGGAGATAATATTAAAAGAGGAATATATAGAATGAGGAACTGATATCCCATAATACCTTTTTTATCAAGGAGAATAAATCAATGATTAAATTGATGGAAGTCACCCACTTTTGGAAAGTGAAAATGTGGGGAAACAGAACAGTACGTGTGCAGCACACTGGCTCTAGAAAAAGCATCAGGAACAATTATCAATTCTCACTTCTATATGTTTTACTTTACTTATTATCTAAATCAATCGGGAATGAGTACATGAACCCATATGATAGATTAGAATTAGTTTAATAGTTTCCATACCAAATTTTTTTGATTCTTATGAACTCAGGAGATGCTTTTATTCTTTAGTATCATATTAATATTCATTTATCTATCATAATCCTTATTAGATCATTAAACATTTGTATTTAATAATGAATAAACCCTAGTATAATATAGAAAATTAATTGAGGAAAAAAATTACAATAATGTTATGTGAATATGATCTAAACTTAATGAAATTTAGTTATTTTGATTCTTCGTAGGATGAGTATTTGAGATACTATAGTAGTTTTGGTAGTAACTGAAAAATAAATATTGATTACAATTATGATCACTCAACTAATTTTTCTGTTCATTTTCAATGGAATTTTAGTTATCCTTTATAAAGAATCCACCCTGGGATATTTGAACCCCTCATTTCATCCCTTTATGACTGATTTTAATTTTTTTTAAATTTATTTTAATGGTTCAATTTAGTTTACATTTTGCATCTGGTTCCTAAAAAGATTGTAATGATCTAACAATTAGTTTATATTCATCATTGGGATCCCTTATTCCTCATGGGATTTACCTCTTTCTTCCACTATTATATACATTAGTAGTTAGTGTCAATTTGACAAAACTATAAATTTTTAAACTTTCAGTTAGTTGTGGGAAAGTAATGGAACCTTATATTTGACCATATTTTTTTCATTGTTGTTGAGGATAACGGAAATATGATAATGTGTTGAGACTATTTTATTATTGAAAATAATATTTTTTTCCCATTTCTATTTATTGATTTTAGTTTTGGATTGTTTTTCTGTTTTTTTTCTATTTTATGTGCTTAGTGTTTGTGGTGGTGTATAGGATAGATTATTAGATGGATCAGTACTATGATACACCCAAGGAGTTAAAAATCTACCAAAAGTATCTAAATTAATGGAATACACTAAATTGTAAAGGGAGTACAATGTAAGGAGAAAGATGGAATAATTTATATTCGTATGGATATAATGAATTTCAAACTAAAAAGTTGAGTGAAATGTATTATCATACCTACAAAGAAGATCTAGAATTAGCAAGGAGGATTGTGGACTGAGTATTACTACCAATGAGAGACTAACTGTCAAGATCCAAAATATCATAATTCATAATAATTATTGATGGAAATTGTTAATAAGTTCACTTATATTTATGATATGTAGATCAAATAACAAGAGTCTGAACTTAAGGAATAAAAGGAGATAAAAAACATGGATACAAATATTTAACTTTTAGATTCCTTTTAAAGTAAATCATATTTAAATTTTGGTATAGGAATGAGGACAAGATAGATAAAGTGGAAGAAGCTAAGAAAATTGAATAGGTCAAATTTCATAACGAAAATAAATATATTAGAGATAAATTATTCTTGGAATACATAAAAATTTTGGACAAAGACAGGCCTCTAGTTCCTAAATAAGAAGAATATACATCACTTCTATGATTAAAAGAATAATAAGATAAAAATATGATGTATCTCATTGATAAAAAGGTAGTGGAGAAAAAGGAGTAGTTTACTGATGAATAAAAAATGAGATTTGAAGAGGTTAAAAAATTATAAGTTGTGGAGGAGATTAAGTTCAGTGAAACTAATTAATTTTTAAGGAAAATTAACCTTCAACATCAAAAATAGGGGACACTAATGAAAAAATTATATGATCCATCAGATAATTAATAGTACAATAAATCTGAATTAGTGGACAAAGAATACTTAGAGATTGATGGAAATTTTGATGGAAAATAACTTACAACTACTGATGAAAAGGAAGATGACATAGATATATTTCAAATGTGAATCATAGAATGTGAAGAGTAAAATAAATAAGAGCTGGTAAATTGAATTTAGTGAGATTTATTAAATTTTTGATGAAGGGCCTCCAGCACTTAAAATAGAAGATAATAATACTGAAATTAAAAGATCCATAATAGCATTAAAATATTAGAAGAAATATAAAGTAATGGGGGAGGAAGAATACATTTTTATTACTGAATTTTTCATAGAAGAGGAACCTCCAGCACTAGAAGAAGAGAATAAATCTATTGGAATTCAAATATTTTTCAGAAAAATCAAATAAAATAATAAAGAATAAGTGATGTGAGAGTAATATAAATTTTTTCATATTTTTTTTCTTTATAATTTTTTAAAAATATCAAAAATCTATATTTTTCTATAATAATATGCCAGGATTATACAATTGATGAAAAGGGGAGCATCTACAATAGATAGGAATAATTAAAATTCATATTTTAACTCTGGATCAGGAAACTTTTTTTCATTCTCAAATTACATGAAATTGAGGTATATTCAAGATAAAAAACATTAAAAAGTTATTCTAAGAGGTAAACCAATTTATATTAAAATCTAGGAATTATTTTATGAAATTAATTTATTTTAGGAACTCTCGCAATGGTTGGTTCTTATATATTTTTAAGTAGAAATGGTTTAATCCTTTCTTCATATGGTTATTTTTTACTTTTTAGGTTCAAAATAATTTGATGAATCTTTAGGAAAGACTAAAAAAGGATGAAATTACATATATAGGGGACTATTTTTCTAACTTTATTATATTTTTTATCTCACTTTTAAAATCAAATGATTTTAGAAAAATATACAATTTTTTTGAAATTAAATGAATTTATTTCACCTATGATTTTCTTGAATTTTTTATCTTGAACTCACTAATCTATGATAAATAAATACTTAGGAAAAGTATCTTTACTTGTTGGAAAATTTGATTCAACATGACCATAAATGTTAGAGATGTCATTGAAATTTTAAGTCACATTATTATTCCAACTTTAACTTATTTAAAAATGATTTCTGATTTGATTTTTATTATTGATTTTTATTCTTAGAAGATTAAATTTACTAGAATATTTGTTCGTGTTCATGACATGACCAGATTTATTGACATATTATTAGAAACATAATTTTATAAGTTGGATTTATATTCAAATAGAACATGTAAATAATTTATAAAATTATAAATAATGTTTAACTATTTTAGAGGAGTCTTTTGAATTTCTATGAATGATCTAGTATGTATAGACTTATCAAAAAAATGGATAAGTCCCACCCCATAAGAGTTATTTCCTTAAAAATATCTAGTTGAGTATCATTTTTGTATGAGTAAGTTATTGATTGTGTATGAGTCATCTAGAATATCCATATGAGAATTTTGATGTTTTTGACTCATCTAAGGAAACTGACCAAGTATGATATGAGTGAAATTCATATATTTCTTGTGTATGTGTCATAAAATTTTGTGTATGTGGAATTTTAAGGCTCTATAAGATTCATTTTTCTTTAAATATTGAAATTTGAAAATGGCATGAATCATTATAGAAAATTCTTACACCCATTCATGACAACCAATTATATCAGGCCACATGGATTCCATTACAAATTTTTAATCTCAAAAAGGAAATAATAATTTGATAATAAATTTTTTTTGAAGTATGATATTAAAGAGGAAGTCAACCTAGAAAATAAAGAGAAGTTTTTTTGAAATTTTCATCAGTTTGAAATCAAATATTAATACAAATTGTTTGAATCAAAGTATATTGCCTTTAAGAATAGAGTTTCACCACAACTGCACCCACATGGATTATATGTTTTGGGGATATTTTATATAGTTTTTTCATATTAAAACAAGGAAAAAAATTTGTTTAGAAATATCATGCTGAAAAAGAGAAAATTTATGGATGATTAAAATGAAGAATCTTTGACTCATATTAAAAGAATAAAATTGTTGAGAGATATTTGAAGCTTTTATTTCCATATTTCTTTTTAAAATATAAGAATTATTTATTCAAGAGAGTGGGAATTATATATTTCTTGAATATCTAGAACTCAAAGGATGAGGGAGATCCTATTCTATAATTATATCAATTCTCTTGATGTGTTTTATGTTATTATTGTGATCCTTGAAAGACTTTGTGAGAAACTGATATGTTGCATGTTTTTTAAAATCCTCAACTCAAAGAAGTTAATGAGAATATGGTAAGAGAAAGTTATCCTAAGATTGATAGTACACCCTTCTAAAACCCTTGTAACATATCTATTGAAAAGTGTTCCATCTTAGTACATCGACACCTTATGTATGTATACTCCTTTGATTATCCCTTAGTGATGAACCAAGTAAAATATGATGTCCATGTATTTATTAATACTAACTTATTTATTACAAGTATGTTGGGATAATTAACAAGTTCATGTTACTCTTTTAAATATATAAAAAAATCCAATATGGGAAAAATAAAATTCCCTTTCAAATTCACCCCTCCCTTATTAGGGAATGTTGGGTTGTGGTTCCAATAATTGGTATCAAATCCAACAGGTTACAAGAAATGAATTTATTAATTAATAATTTTCAACAATGGAGAATACTATTAGTACCAATGGTAATACCTTATATTATTTATTTAACTATCATGTTTGGAAGAACATGATGAGATCTCATATAATATATCTTGGTATTAAAGTTTTTTCTAACATTCAGAGTACAAGTGAGTGTAATTTCTAAATTATCCTTTATAGAAGTTTATAAAAATAGTTTGATGCAATTTAAAAAACCTAGAATGATTTATCTATGGAATATTATAATCAAATATACATAGAGTTGATGATATGTGCTATTATAAAGGATATTTTGGACAAGTAAGATAACAACTATGAAGGATAATGTAAGATGAATGAGGAAAAACTCCATGTCCTTCAATAGAAGTTTGATGATCTAAAGATATATCTAGATGAAAATATTTATGGGTTATTTCATGGAATAATTGAAGTGGTTGGAGATATACAAGGACTTGAAGAAGAAATACTAGAAGTGAATATTTTAGTAAAAAATTTCACGAGGCTTCCCCATCTTTAAATTTTGAACGTTTCTACCCTATAATAAAGAAACCCCCCTCAATATTTCTTTGAATGATTTATATAGTAGGATAGTGTCATATGATATGAGGGTTATGCATAAGGGAACAAATAAACAAGTTTAAAAATAAAGTGAATTCAAGAACATGCAGAATTCAGACTTCACTAAGAAATGATATGAGGAGAATGATATCGATTATGATCTTTTTACTTGGTATTTATAAGTTAAGAATTAGTATAAGGGTATTTTAAGGTAAGATACCCCTAGATTGTTTCAAGTGAGGAAATATTGGACACATAAAAATGAATATCATGGTGCATATTATTTTGAATAATAATAGGAATTATAGTCTAAAATATCAAATAAATCCAGTATCTCTTGGAGAGAAAGGATAATGAGAACAAAAAAATATGGTATAATTTTCACTCAAATTAACTAAAAAAATATAACTTGGATTCTCGATAGTGGGTGATCTTCCCACATGATTGGAAGTAAAAACCTTCTGAAAAATATAAGGGATAAGGTTTATGGGTCTGTTTGGTTTTGAAATGATGGTGAATTGAATATAAATGTATGTGTTAAGACTCATCTAGGAGGATACAAACTCAAAGACACAAAAGTTCATGTTATAAATGGACAAAGAAAGAACCTCTCAATGATTATAGTTGAATGGAATGTTTGATGTTTATAAAAATAAAATGGTATTTTTTAGAATATATAAAAATATACAAGATAGTAATTGAAAATGAAATAGATTACATAATCTGTACACTTCAATCAGGTAACATGATATAATATACATCAATTGAGTTTAAAAATTATCTTCAAGAACATGGTGCCGAGATTGAAGTGTCCTTAGTTAGAACGCCATGAAAAAATGGATTGTTTGAATGTCAATATCTCCTGGTGAATAATATAGATAAAAAAATTTTGATTGAGAGTGGTGTCACTCTAAAATATTAGGAGAAAATATATGTTTTTTTATAATCAAAATTGTGCTTTGTCAATACCTATATAATATAAAACTCCTTCTTAAGTGTAGAGTGGAATAAAAACTTCATTGAATCACCTTAGTGTTTTTAGAAGTAAATTCTATATTAAAATAAATGAAAATATGATGATTTTAATGATGAGGGGATATTTTATAAGAAATTATATGAATAAAAATGTATAAAAATATTTTATTCAGAGGTTGGGAAAAATTAGAAAGATTAATTATGTAAAATTTATTGACGAAAGAGAGTAGATGAAATCTTGAAGATACCTTTTAGATTAGTTCTATGAAGAAGGTGATTATGATGATACTAATGTAGAAACTTTAAAAACTCCCCCAATGTAAGAAATCTCAGATTTTGAATATGAGAATGAACTTTTATATAAATAACAAAATTATATTAGGAGTTGGAGAATATAGGTTAATTAATCCAATATAATTGGATATTCAACTTCATTATCCTTGAAAATAAAAATTGATTAAGTGGAGAATATTTTTTTACTGTCAATGGTGGAACCTTAATATTTAGAATAAGCTGAAAAAGATGAAGCATGGGTGAGACACTTGAGTGAGTAGCTAGACCAAATTAATAAGAACTAGAAATGAGAACTTATGGATGGGCCCAAAGACTATAATATAATCTAAAATAAATTATTCTTTTGAAGTAAATTATATGAATAAGTAAAAGTGATTGGTAATAAGGGTAGTGTAGTATCAAAAGGAAATACACAAATAAAAGGAATAAATATCAAAGAAACATTCACATTAGTATCAAAAATTGAGTTTATTATTCTTTTCTTGGATGTTTTATTTCAATGAATATTCAAAAAAATAAAACAATTTCAATACATATTTCATGAATGGAATTCTTAAATTTTAAGTATATATTTATCATCCCATGGGATTATTTATTAAAAATTATGAGAATAAAGTATTTAAAATGGAGAAAGAAATATATCTCTTGAAATAGGAAACATGAGCTTGTTATGTTAGACTTAACTCATACCTGAATAAACTATAGTTTAAAATAATTATAGTTGAAAATAATTTATATATGATGATTTTTTAGGAGGAAAAATTTATGATGTTAGTTTATATGGATGAAATTATATTTGGAGGAAACTAATAGAAATCATTATATGGGTTTGTTAAATTTATGAAATAAAAATTTAAGATGTACATGATAGGTGAGTTGACTTACTTTCAATGACTGTAGGTAATTCAAAATAATAAATATATATTTATCCCATATGAAATTAAAGTCATCAATATTTTTATAAAATTTGAAATACATGATTAAAATATTATATTAACTCTTATTGAAATTTAAACAAATATTGGGAAGATAGAATATATAAATGTAATGAATCCTACACATTAAATAAGAATTATTGGAAAACATATACACTTAATAGCAACACGGCCTGATACTGCTTATGAAACTAGTTTGGTAGCCATATTTCAAAGAAATACCACAAAGGAACACATAGAATTAGTAAATAGAATCATTATATATATTTGAGGCACTCTTAGTTGTGGATTTTTTATTTAAGGAAGATAAGGATTATAAGTTATTACCGTTCTCAGATACTAACTTAGAAGGTAATCTGGTGGATATAAAATCAAAAAGCTGAAGTTTTATTTTTCATAGGCACTATGATTTCGGTATGGTTTAGAAAATAAATAAGTACTTCACATTGTAAAGTCATGGAATAATACATTTCAATCTTAAAAGACTGTAATCAGTTACTCTGGATGAGGAAAATTTTGGATGATCCTGTTGAAATGGTGTGGTAACCAATAACGTTATTATATAACAACTATATTTCCATTAAGCTTACAAAAAATCTAGTGCATCACACTAGGACTAAGAAAATTAAACATATGTATCACTTAATTAAATAAAAGGTGAATCAAAAAATATTTCATGTGAAATATGTGGGCACTAACAAATAGGTGGATGACTTCATGACTAAACCATTGGCTATTAATACATTTGAGAGACATAGGTTAAACCTTGGTGTTCAGCTACGTAAATTACTCTAAGAGGGTCTATCAGTACTCCCCTCTCCCCATTATATTTAAATATTTACTTTGTTTTTTTCTATTTTTAGTGTATGTTTCTCATATTCTTGGATTTTATGAATAAAGGGGAGATACTATCCTAGTGTAATGCTTGAGGAGGACTGAATATTGGATTTTCAATTTATTTATAGCTTTATAATAATTAATATATTCTGTTTTTTCTTACACTAAGTCTAGGCACATAGAGTATTAAAGAATATATTGAGTATCCTTTACTCAAGAAAATTTCAAAACTTGTTTTGATCTGATTAGATCTAAAAGAAAATAACATCTTTTAATTTTATTGTTAAAAGGAGAGATTTTTTCTTATGTGTTGGGGAATTCATATATAGTTGGACTTTTAGTTAGCTTGGAGGTAGTTTGGAAGTTGGGAATTTCCAAAAAAAATACTAAGGGATATTATTTAAGATCTATAGTTTCAAAAGTTGTATTTGTTTTTAATTATGCCTTGTATCCAATTGTTAAAATTATGAAGTAACTTTGATTATATTGGAAGATTTATTAGAATTTATATGAATAATTGGGTATGTAAATACTTATAGGAAAATGGATAAGCTCCTCTCTATATGAGTCTTTTCTATAAAGAAATCTAGATAAGTATCACCTTTATATGGGTGAATGGTTGACTATGAATGATTAATATATCATCATTATATGAGTAAGTTGAATTTTTGTATGAGTCATTGGGAAAAATAATCAACTGTGATTTGAGTATGATCCATCTAGTTTTTTCATATGTGTCATCATAAGATGTGTTTATGTCATCAAAAATTATATATGTGTAATTTGAATAGTCTATAAGATTCATTCTATTTAGGATATAGAAATTTGAAAAAGTCAAAATTAATCATAAAAAATTCATTCACCCAATTATACAGATCAATTACATCAGGCCACAGAGATTCCATTTGTAAGATCCTTACCTTTTTTGTATTTTTCTTGATCTCATTTTCATGTAATCTTTTGTTTAATGTTGAGTAATTTTCATTTGGGTTTAAACTTGGGTGATTTTGGGAGAAAATTCAAAAATAGGAAGAAAAAGTGGTGGTGCAAGGTTGGTGCTTGGTTAGGGAAAACTATGTGCCCCATTCTAGAAAACCATGCAACCCTGGGCAGCGGGTTTGTTCATGGTTGGAAAAAAAAATTCAAATTGTTCACCCCTATAAATTAGGTGCATGGTTAGGGAAAATTGTGCTCCTCTGCATAGAAAACAGTCTGGGAGAATTTTTTAGCCCAAAAAATTATATTTTTAATTACCTGGACCCCATATTTAACTCTAATTCAAACCCCATTTTTCCCTAGGCTCTCTTTCATGGTTTTGGAGCTCTCAATATGAATTCTAAGCCTTCCCAAACCTCTATTATTTGTGATTCGAATATTATATCAAATATCTTTTTCCCTTCTAGTATGTAGATCCTACCTCATTGGTTTTTCATCCCTCCATCAATCATTATTTGGTGAGCTGTTATCCTATTTTTTCTAGATCTAGATCTAGATTTTATGAATCTAGATCTAGAATTGTGGATCTATATCTAGATCAAAGATATCATGAATTTTTTTATCTTGATTTAGGGTTATAGATCTGGATCTCATCCTATGTCATTACTCCGCTGAATTTTTGGGAATTTTCATTGGGTGATCATTCAATAATGAATTGAGGTAGGTGGTCTAAAATTAAAATCTTGTAGTCTTGATTTAGATTATGTGTATGAAAATTTTAGAATTTATAATGTTATTTAGAAATTGAATTTCCTAGTTGAATCAATTAATTTGGAAAAATAACTAACGAAGGAATTGTGAAATTTGAGATTTGGGGATAATTAATTAGTGAATTAATTATGAAATATTTAGTCTTTGATTGATATAATTAGTGTGAATTAATTATGATATATAGATATTATTGATTGGATATATTTAATTGATGGATTATATATGGGATATCAAGATATGGGATTGGATATAATTAATTATGAAATTAATTATAGGATTTTTAGTTGTGAATTTGGATTAATTAATTTATGAATTAATTAATGGGTTTTATGTACTTAAATAATTTGGGAAATATTTAAGGGGTTTTAGGGAGATATCAAATTATTAAGTTAACTAATGGAATTCTTGTATTTTAACTAATTTTTGAATTAATAATGGAATTGATGTGGATAATTAATTTTTTAATTAATTATGTGATGAATGGTAACATGGTTGTTTAGTTGTAAATTAAATAATAGTAACATAGTCATTCTAATGTATAAGTTATGAATTAAAACATGTTCATTTAGTTGTGAATTGAAAAATGGTAACATGGTTATTCTAATGTGTAAATTATGAATGATAACATGGTCATTTAGTTGTGAATTAAAGAATTAGAACATGGTCATTCTGTTGTTTAATGTGTGAATGGTAACATAGGAATTCAAGTATGAATTAAATAATGGTAAAAATTTAATTTTCAAATAAGATATCACCTAGGAATAATTTGGGATCCAATAAGAGCCGAAGAATGTTTTTTGGTACGGGTGTCTACGGGAACCCAGGGGTTATGTGGTTAAATAAAGATTAATTGATAATGTGTTAATTGTTTACATATGAATTTAAGTTATTTTTTTATACAATTGAAGAAACTATTATTTTACCAGATATTATTTTAGACACCATTTGTGGTGACCTACTGAGTTATACTCACACCCTACTCCAGCTACCTGATCAGTACCCAAATAGACTTTTTGTTTTCTGGATAGGCTAATGAAAAAGGCCCCAAGATAGATGACTGAGTTGGGATTGAGCTTAGATGATGGAACCAGACATGGTTTGTGGCCCACTTAGCGATTCTACGGTGTCTTTATTTTCATATTCATTTTAGACACTAAACATGTACATTTACATGGAATTTTATTTGATTTACTTTTGATATTTTATTTCCAGTTTTTTTATCAAAATATTTTCTTATTGTTCATGGTTATATGTTATTCCTCAATTATTTATTTATTTCTGCTGGTGTATTACTCTAATAATAGAGAGTATGGTCTCCCCATGTTCGACATATTAGACCCTCACTGCTATTCGGAAGCCTCTGTAATATAGGGAGGCATGCCTAAATTCATGTGACTGGCTAGCTTAGGGCATTGGTGTGTGTCACCCAAGCTGGGATGTTACAAAGTCGTATCAGAGGTAGTTTCCATTCGATGTTCCAACAAGGACACTGGGCCTTTCAAGGGGGGAGGATTATGTCAATCCCACATCAAAGGAGGAGGATCATGAAGAACAAATTTATATGTTTGTGTGGATACCTCTCCCATAATGAGGACTTTTCCTAGTGGATGATTGATGTCCATGGCCTAGAGATAGCAAAATCATGTCGGATAGGCCAAAGCGTACAATATCGTGATTATGAGATAGACCGGTCCATTATAATGTGGTATCAAAGGAGTTTTCTTTTCTTTTTTGTTTTTTATTATTGTTTGGGAAATGTATACATGAGACTAATAAGAGTCATGCCCTGGTTATGAGCTTGTATAGGGTAGTAGCTAACCTATGTACGAGGTAGAACTCAAGTACCCAGGGTGGGATTATTTTTATTTTTGTTTACTGGTATAGTTGAATATTATTTCACCTTCGGTGACACACTTTTTGTTTTCTATGATTATTGATGTTGATATTTTATAAGATTTTACTCATGGACTAGCATGGAATGAGATTTGAGTTTACATTAATCATTCTAGGGACTCAAGATTATTGTGACATGCCTCATTTTAGGCATGCATAGAAAAGAAGTTATGGGTAAGTTATTAAACCAACCCCGTTTTCCCTTTCTTGTGAAATTGAATTGAAATTGGTTCCTAATGTGTAATTTAGAATAAATTTAAAATGATGAAAGATGATAATAAATGGGTGTTTAATGAGAAACCTGAATAATTAGAATGTGTTTACCATTGTTAACCAATACCATGGTGTAGGATGGTTAAGATTAGTGATAGTGCCTCAGTTTTGACTATGTGGTGAGGGTATCGAAAAATACTTGTTGTGGATTGTTGTGTTTTTCTCTTATGTAAATGTGTTGTTTTTCTAAACTGTGTCCTAAGGTGCATGTTTGGAATTGTAGAGAGTATGCCTCTATAATGATTCTTGTTGAGAAGATGACTAGAGGACATGGTCAGGAATGGTCATCCATTGATGGGACCTAAGGAACCAATTTTTTCAGGTGAGGAAGCAAGAAATAAATTCTAAAAGAACATTACTCGGTTCATGAAATTCATGGGAAGAGACCAAGGGTGGATTATGAAGAGTATGTCAGATCTGATGAAGGAGTTCCAGTTGCAGCACCCTTTGACTTTTACTGAAGAGGGTGGAACAAATGGAGTTGAGTTCTAGGTTGAGTCTATTGAGAATATACTTGACCATTTGGAAAATCCTATAGAGAGGAGTGTCAAGTTGGATGTGTACATTCTATGAGGATCAGCAAAGCACTAGTGGGACATTTAGGTTTGAACTGGATTGTCTGATGGTATGTTATGGAAAGAATTTTTGGAGAGGTTCTTGGACCACTTCTATCCAGAGACACTGAGGTAGGAGATATATATTGAGTTCATGAGGTTGAATCAAGGGATTATGTCTATTAAGGTCTATGTTGGATGTTTTACAGATTTGTAATGATTTTCTCTAGAATTGGAAGGGGATGAGACAGCTGCAGTGAAACATTTTCAGTATAGGATAAAATGGGAGATTAATTCCCAGGTTAATCATTTTTTATTATATAAGATTGTTGAGGTGGTGTATCAGAATCTCATAGTTAAGGGGAACCTATATGAGGCTTCTAGTGTAGGACAGATTGTTCTAGCCGGATTATCAAGAGGTGTGGCTTCCAAGAGTAGGAAACGTTGCTACCTAGTGAAAGATGGAAGGTAATAGTGCATCTTGGTAAAAATAAAGTGTAGGAAGGGGATCATCCACAATATATCTGTTTGGCATCTAGAGTTATACTAGCTGAGGAGGTAGAGGTAGTGGACAGGAAACTTTGGGGAAAGAGCATCCATATCAGCAAACTAGTGCAGCATAGGGGAGTTAGACTGCATCTTATGGAAGAGGGTTAGGATAGTTTCATGTTTTATAACCTAAAATTGTGGATAGAGAGGTTGTACCATCGATAGTGAGAGGTAATATTCTTTTATCCCCTACTTTATCTAGTGAATTATTTGATATTGGAATCTCTCATTCCATTATTTATAGACAAATTGTTAATGGTTTGAACCTGATGATAAAGTTTGTGAATGGGGTTATTAAAATAGATACATTGTTGGTAGTATGGTACAGAGACATTTATTTATAAAAAAGTTATTCTTTCAAAGTCGATGAGTATCATTTTTTGTGGGATCTCTACATCCTAGAAATTTTAGGCTTTAAACTAATTCTGGGTATGGACTGGCTAGTCACATACCAAGCCCAAATTGATTATTGCTAAAGGAGAGGAAACTTTACCTTTCCTAAGGGTGAGAACAAAATTATTTGTGGAAAGTGAGATATCCAGGAAGTCCAAGGAAGTTTAATTACTCAGTAACTAGGAAATATCATAGCCTAGGTTTCTAGTCTATTATGGGATAATGGATGTATAGATAAGGATGTACTTCTACCTTTAGTAGACCTATTTCATGGTGTCTTTCCAGAAGACTTCTTGGGGTTTCCACCTGAGAGAGATGTGGAATTAGCTATTGAGCTCATTCCAAGAGTAGAGATAGTTTATTTTACACCATATAAAATGGAACTAATAGAGATTCAAGAGATAAATACTCATCTTGATGAGTTAGAGGTTAATGGATTTATCTGTTTGAGTATATCTCCTTGGAGTTCACCTATATTTGTTACAAAGAAGTCTGATGAGATTGTATGCGTATGTGTGGATTACCAGAAGTTTAACTGGATGACTGTTAAGAAACGGTATCATCTTACACATATTTGTGATCTATTTTACCATTTGAGAGAAGATTTTTTATTATCAAAGATTTATTTGAGATTAGGGTATCATTAGATGAGATTTCATACTTATGATATATCAAGGACTAATTTTAGAATCATGTATGGCCTATATGAGTTCATCATAATGTCTTTTGGGTGGACAAATGCACAAGTAGTATTTATGGCCTTGGTGAAAAGGATAATCCATCCATACCTAGATGAGTTTGTAGTGGTGTTCATGGATGACATCTTGGTGTACTCCAAGACTTCTGAAGATCATGCACAATATCTTGACATCGTCATGAGTATAGTGAAAGAGCATCAGATATATGAAAAGATATCTATGTTCCAGTTTTGTATTGATCAGGTATACTTATTGGGTCACATAATCTTGGAGGATGGTGTGTGAGTAGATTCAGAGAAGGTTTAGGAAGTTTTTTATTAGAATCATCCCAAGAATTTGTTCTATATCTATATCTTTTGGGATTAGTTTGATATTATAGGATGTTAATCCAACACTTTTCCCATTTTTTAAGTCCACTTTTGGGTTTGATGAAAAAGGGGATAAAGTTTGAATTTTTGAAAGCTTGTGGGGATTCCTTTTAGGATCTAAAAAATCATTTGAAAACGTAACCAATATTGATTCTACCTGATCTAGGTGAGGATTACATCGTGTATTACAATGATTTTGGGGTTGTATTTGGAATTTTTTATGCTAGGAGACCGATTTGTGGTGTATGGGTCTTGGAAATTGAGGCCACATGAATAGAACTTCCATGTGAATGACCTCGAGTTAGCTATAGTGGTTTATGATTTAAATTTTTTATGGTATTATATTATTGGTGAAAGGTTTACTATGTATATAGACCACAATATCTTGAAGTATAGCTTTTCATAATGATACTTTAATCTCAAGTAGCAGACATGTGTTGAGTATATGTAGTAATTCAATTTTGAACTAGAATATATACCTATAAAGGGGAAAATGGTTTCCAATTATTTGAGAAAGAAAACTCAAACTCAAGTGGTTTAGGAGTATAGTACCAAGTCGAAGATGATGACCTTTTTGGCTGAAATGAATGTGATGGTTCAAAAGATTCGGGAGAAAATGAATCTCATGTTAGTTACTATGGAGTCTACACTTTTGAGATGGATCAGGGATAGAAAATATGAGGATTCATAATGTTTTACCTTGAGGGAAATCCTTGAAGGTGATTATTCACCATCAGATTGAAACATAGATGAGGATGAGGTCTTCTTTGTCAAGAATCAGATTTTACCTACAATCATGCAGGAGGATCTAAAGTGTGATTTTCATTCCTATAAGTGGGTGGTACATCTAGTTGTGAACAAAATTTATTATCACCTACAAAGACACTTTTTGTGTCCAAGCATGAAAAAGGAGATAGAAGGGTTTGTGACATGATATTTAACCTGTCAGTAGGTGAAGGCGGAGCATCAAAAACCTAGAGGATTGTTATAGTTTTTGCCCAATCTAGAATGGAAGTGTGATAAAATGACTATGGACTTTGTGGTGGATCACCCAAGGATTCCTTATAAGAATGGTTTTATTTGGTTGATTTGGGTTCAGCTGATGAAAGTATCACATTTCTTACCTATATAGGAGACTTTCTCAGTAGAGTAGCTAGGGTTTTTATATGATCAGGAGATAGTCCATCTACATGGGGTGCCACATATTATTATTTTAGACCGTAACTCACATTTTAATTCACTCTTATAGTAAGGCTTATAGAAGGTGTTTGGCACATAGGTTTTACTGAGTACATATATCCACCCACGGACAGATAGGAAGTTGGAGGGTACTATATAGGTGCTTGAGGATATGTTTCAGGATTGTGTTATTGACTTTAGTAGATCTTGCAAGAAGCAATTGTATTTGGTGGAGTTTTATTATAAAAAAGTTCTCATAAAACTAAACATATGGTACCATACAAGGGTCTTTATGGTAGGCCATGAATATCACCTTTATGCTGGATGTAGGTAGGTGAGTCAGAGTTGTTGGGACTCAGTCACTTGTTGGAGGTGTCAGAGTAGGTACAACTAATTTAGAAAAGTATGGCTATGAATAAGAGTAGATAAAAGTCAAATATTGATAGACATCGATGACCCCTATAGTTTATATAGGGTCATTCATTATTCCTTCAGGTGTCGCCTAGGTTGGGTCCTCACAGGATACATAGATAGGAAAATTTAGCACCTAGGTTCTTTGGACCATTTTAGGTTGTAAAGAGAATCGATCTAGCGGCATATCAATTGGATATTCCATAAAAATACAGTTCTTTGCATGATGTTTTCCTTGTGTCGCAACTATAGAGGTATCACCCTAACCCTTCTCATGTGATCGACGTGGATGATGTTGAGATTGAGATAGATGTGTCCTTTGAGGAGCATCTAATACATATATTGGATCACAGTGAGAAATTGTTTTTGGGAAAGATTGTGCTGATAGTTTGTGTATTGTGGAAACATGGGAATGTTCTAGAGGAAACATAGGAAATGAATCATTCATGAGGGCTTAGTGGTCAAATATTTTTTAACTCAAAATCATAGATATGTTTGGGAGTTCAGATTAAGGACGAGTTGTTATAAGGTAGGGAGATTGTAATATCTCGATCTTTACTAGATTTTTCACAGGTTTTTTAGGTAATATTTTGTTTAGTGTTGATTAATCATCATTTGGTTTTTACCTTTGGGTGAATTTGGGTGAAAATTTAAAAAAATGGAAGAAAAAGGGGTGGTTCATGGTTGGTTCATAGTTTGGGAAAATCATGTGCCCCAGCCCAGCAAAGCATGAAACCATGAACAGTGGGGTTTTTTATAGTCGGTGCATGGTTTCCCAAAATTTGTTCCTTATTAAGACTAAATTTTCAACCATATAAAATAGTTTCATGGTTTATTTGCATGATTAGGGAAAACTATGCATCACTACCCAGTAAACTGTGCACATGAATTATTTTAGCCTGAAAATTAGTTTTTTAACTACCTGAACCCCATAATTGACTCCATTTAGACCCCCATTTGACCCTAGGCCTTCTTTTATGATTTTGTAGCTCTCCATACAAATTCTATGCCTTTCTAACCCCTATTTTTCATAATTTGAGGCTCAGATTCAAGATCTTCATACCTCTCGATATGTGGATCCTATCATGTTGGTTCTCCATCCCTCTATCTTTATTCTCCCCTACTTCGGTGGGTTGTTGTCCTCTATTTTTCAATATCTATATCTATATTTGATGAATCTAGATCTAGGATTATGAATCTATATCTATATTGAATAGATCTTGAATTTTTTAATCTTGATTTAGGGTTATATATCTGGATCATATCCTACGCCATTACTCTGCTGAAATTTTAGGTATTTTTTTGGGTGATAATTCATTAACGAATGATGCTAGGAGGTCTAAAATTAAAATCCCATAGTCATTATTTCTATTACATGTGTTCAAATTGTATAATTTCCATAGTCTTTTAGCAATTGAATTTCATAGTTGAATCAATTAATTTATTAAATTAACCAATGAAGGAATTGTGAAATTTGGGATTTGGGGATAATTAATTGGGGAATTAATTATGAAATATTTTGTTTTTAATTGAGATAATTAGTTATAGAATTAATTATGAGATATGGAGATTTTTTATTGGAGATATTTAATTGATGAATTATTTATGGGATATCAAGAAATGATATTGGATATATTTAATTGTAAAATTAATTATTCACTTTTGAGTTGGAAATTTTATTTAATTTAGGGATTAATTAATTAATGGGTTTTATGTACTTAATTAATTGGGGAATTAACTAAGTGGGGATTTTGTGATTAGTTAATTATTGAGTTAACTAATAGAATTATTGTATCTTAACTAGTTGTAGAATTAGTAATGGAATTGATGTGAATAATTAATTATTGAATTAATTATGTGATGACTGGTAATGTGTTAATTTAGTTGTGAATTAAATAATGGCAACATGTTAATTATAATGTGTAAGGTATGAATGGAAACATGGTCATTTAGTTGTGAATTGAATAATGGTATCATGGTCATTATGATGTGTATGGTGTGAATTGTAACATGGTCATTTAGTTAGGAATTAAATAATGGGAACATGGTCATTCTATTATGTAATGTGTGAATGGTAACATGGGAATTCAGGTATGAATTAAATAATTATAACAATGGAATTTTGAAATAAGACATCACCCGATAATTTTTCAAGCTTAGGCAAGAGCCGAAGCAGGTATTGAGGTATAGGTATATGTGGGAACCTAGGGGTTACGAGGATAAATAAATATTAATTGATAATGTGATAACTTTTTACTTATTCATTATAATTATTTACTTTATACAAATAAATACATAATTATTTGACTGTATATTGTTTTAGATGATGTTAGTGGTGGCCTACTGAGTTGTACTCGTACCCTACTTGGGCTTCCAGATGGGTACCCAAATAGACTTTGTGTTTTAGGGACTGGATAATGGAAAAGTCCCTAAGATATATGGCTAGGTTGGGATAGACATTGGATGAGGGAATCAGATATCATTTGGGGTCCTCTTGGGGATTCATCAATGTCTTTATTTTGGGTTTCATTTTAGACACCTAACATGTACATTGACATGGAATATTTTCTAATTTAGTTTCGATATTTTATTTATAGTTTTATTATCATAATATATTGGTATTTTTCCTAGTTATATTTTATTCCTCTATCGTTTATTTATTTCCACTGGTGTATTACTCTAATAATAGATGGTATAGTCTCTCCATGATCGATATATCAGACCCTTTCTTCTAGTCAGCATCCTCTGTCATAAGGGGAGGTATGCTTAAGGTTGTGCGACTGACTCTCTCAGGGAATCAGTGTGTGGAATCTGGTTTAGGACATTACACCATTGAAATTTTTTGGCAAAAAGTCCTTCAAGGTAACATTGTAGTGTTTTGGGTTGATTGGATTTGTTGAAAAAGAATATTTTCATGGTCAGTTTCAGAGTTCAAGAGATATTGTTTACAAGGTATGTTGAAAAAGAAACAAGATAAGTGAATGGATGATTTGGAGATAGAACCAAAAGATGTGTTTACATTTTGATTTTGTGTCTCAATGTTTTCTAAATTTTTGAGTCCAAAATCAAGGGGGTGGAAAAAGGTGTTTCTGGAAAAGTAAGTATTTTCCTGTAAATGTAAAAAATTCCATCCAATGGTAATGGTGATTCACAAAGTTGTTCACAAGTCAAGATTCAGTATTATCACTCCAAAATATTACTAAGTCAAGTATTGTGAACAAGTTCTGAAAGTACATAATAGATATTTTTTTATGACACAAAGAGAGAGAGTTGTGCATCCCAAAGAAAGAGAATTGCGCACCAAATTTGATGTCAAAACGAGAAGTTATACGCTCACAAAAAAGTTTCATACACAAAGTAAGGAATGTAATAATCTTACATGCAGGGTTGGTTAGGTCTATAAATAGGCCTCTACTCCCATTTTTCAATAGATTAACCCTTATAGAAAACAAGGGCACTAAATCACATAAGAGTTTCATGAAAAGAATAAATGTTGTGCGTAAGAAGAGTTTCATGAAGAAACACCTCAAATGTTCTTTCATGTAGAAAAAAAAAATTCGGTATGACCACGGGAGTTTCGCACAAATTGTTAAAGTTCATGAAGCATGAACTTATAAAACAATCCAAAAAATTGGTTGTAATTTTGGAGTTTCACCCCAAGGCGTAAAAGTTTCATGAAAGTCGGTAGAGTTACACTCAATCTAACAAAAGGTTTCACTAATGATAAAGTTTTGTGAATAAAAAGTAATTTCCAAGTAAATATATGGTAAAGTGGTATTCATCAAGTGTATGAAAGTGGAACTTAATTATTCACCAAGTGAGGTGTAAAACATATTGATTTAAGTGATCAAAAAAATATTCTTCTGAAGGAGCAGGGAGCACACTTCGGTTGAGAGTGCAGGGAGCCTTCAAATTGTCATTGGTTGTAAACCAGGAGGGATTATGAGTCCACTCCAAAATTTTTAAAGGAAGTGATCTTGGAATAGTAGTGATCAAGACCAAACCATATTTTTGAAGTGATCCCTAGTGGATCTGGTATATTAGAACATTTTCGTTGTATGCTCCTTTTATGTATCCCAGTGATAGTGAACCAATTAAAATTGATGTGTCTCATGCATGATTTCATTTATATTTATATGTTGATATGGGAAAGGGATAGAAGAGTTTTTTATAGAGAAATACGATATGTATGGGATTTTTTTATAATCTATCATACCTTAATTCACCCCCCCCCCCTCTGGGTATTTAACCTGGTTGGGATAAAAAATGGTATCAGAGCAATGGTTAATTTCAATGTTTCTCTCTAAGGTGTTTAAATTGAGGTTTTTAATCATAAATTAATTTTGATCTTCGATGGAAAAAATTTACAATTATGGAATAATTGGATGCAGCACTACTTATGATATTTAAGAATAGATGTCTTTACTGCAGCGATTCATGGTATTTCAGCTATTGTGGATAGTGTTACTTTATCAGAAGTTGACCGAATCGAATTAGATGCTTACACCAAAGGAATCAATACTTTAGGGGGATCCTTGTCCAATGAAATCTATACAAATTTGATTTCATTCAAGGCATCACATTCCATGTGGGAAAAGTTTCTAAATATTTATTAGGGTGACTCAAAAATCAGAGAAAAAAATATGTAGGTTCTATGGAACAAGTATGAGGAACTGAAAATGCACCCTAATGAGTTTTTTATACATTGTTTTGACTGGGTGAATTTTTTTGGAATACATGCATGGTTCCAAAGAAATTATTGAATATTTAAATATTTTTAATTGAATCTTTAGAATAATTCCACCTCAATTCAATCAGAATGTTTCTTCATTGTAAGATAAAGATCCAAAGGTGCTGACATTGAATAGCTTGCACAGTATTCTTATTTCATATGAAATGATAAATGATGATAATGAGTATGTGGAAAAGGGAAAGTATAAAGGGTTGTAATTCAAGTTCGTGAAGAATCTCACTGTTGAATATGGGTAGGAAGAAGAAGAGATAGATAAATTCATGTCATTCCTTTCATCAAATTTACAAAGAGAAAACTGAAATTTCAAAGGGAAACTCCCATATTCATTCTTTCTATATGGAAAGTTTGGACATAATGTAGTATGGTTCCCCAATATGTTTCATGAATATAATGAGTACGAATTTGAAATTACCATGAAGAAGTATTTAGTATATGTGAAATATAAGAAAAATTTTAAGATAAATTTATTCAAAAAAAGAATCATCTTTCACAAGAAAATGATAGTTCATATGAATCTGAGGTTGAAGATATGGAGAACTACGGAGATCGTGGACAGAATGATATAGTCATAGTTGTAGGTATCTCCCATAAAAGGGAATGAAGCGACAATGATGAAGAAGAATCCAAAGTAAGAGTTGATATATAGGATGAATTAGAAGCTTCTCTTGAACAGATAGATTCTTGGAGATCCAAAACAAAAAAAGAAAACATAGTGGTTCATGATACCAAAATTTATATAAAGTAGTAGGAATAAGGGAAGTTTAATCTGGAGAAAAAAATTGAAAGGCATAAGTTTTCAATTCTAAAGAACTCAGAAATGATTTGTGAGTATAAGATCTAATCTAGAGAATAGAAAAGGGTGATTGATGGTTTGAATAACACAATGAAAGACCAGATAAAACTTATCAAAGAACATTAAGAGGTATTCCTTGGCCTATGATGAAACTTTGAGGATCAACAAAAACACTTGAATCCTAGTATAAAATTGGGAAATTAGATCACCCAGGTGACAGAAAAGATGTAAGTGAAGCATAGAGTTTCAATGGAATTGAGGATATAGCCATATCTGAATAATGTCGATGGTATGGGGCTTGATCACAAAAAAAGAGTTGTTGTGATTGATGTTAGACCAAAAGCACACACTCCGAGTTTGAAAGTTTATTTGGGTACAAATCAAAATTAGAGGACTCATAATACCTAAGGAATAATCGATCCTCCAATAATGTATTGGAATATACCTCATATCAGGTGTTATTTCTTTGGAAAGATGATACATTATCAAAATGTATATTCCATAGTGAAAATGTATCAAAGGAAACATGTAACACCCCAAGATTTTATGAAAAATATTCATTTAATTAATGTCTTGTTTTGTATGCTACACCAAGATTACCTTGCGCTATACGCAACACCGTATTAGCTTGCAGTAAACGCAACACTATTCTTGGATCGTGTTACAGACAATTTTGATAATAGTTATTCTACACAACATTGAGTATATATATATATATATATATATATATATATTAAATGTATAAATGAAATATGGTTGGATTCTGTTATACGAAACAACGAAGGATTCTTTCACAACACGCAACCCTGACTTGGCGTGCATTACACGCAATCGCGACCTTCCTCGATAGCGTGTGTTGTACGCAATACCGTGTTTTACTAAACAACGATATATTATTATAATATTATTATGAACTAGAAGTTATGAATAATATTAACTAAATTTTGAATTTTATAACATTATTATTCATCTTACACATTTTCTAGAACATGGTATAAGAACAAAATCAATTTTTCGGGTAAAATAAGTATTTTTCAAAAAATGCAGTTTTGCCGCCTTTTGATGGCGCACCCACTTTAAATATAGTTTTTGACATGTTTATAAGTTAAATTTGACAAAATAAAATTCTTCTTTGGAATCAAGAAATAAAAATTTACTTTGGATAAATTTTTCATATTATTCTGGTAACTTTCACATTTTAATAAATAGTAAAAACACGCTATATGTTAATTAAAAACAACTTTTTTCATCGTAATATCTTATGTGGTTAAATTATAATATTGAATGGTTTTAAAGTATAAATAGAATATATTTTTACCATTTAATATAATTTATGTCATTAGCATTTATTTTACCTTGAATTCGTAGGTTAAATCAATTCAATCTTTTGCAATGTTTTAAACAAAAACTCGTTTTCATTCGACAACGGGATTAATTTTAATTTAATTTCTGCAACTTCTGTGTATTGAATTGGAAAAAATTGATTCCATATTTGGAATCAGTGGGTCCAAATTATGTTAATAGGCTACTTTTTATTTTTGGGAATTATGAATAGTAACTACGGTAAATTTTATTTACCATAGTTAAAGGTAAATCGAGTAATTAAGGGTAAATATAATATTATAAAATTACCCTAACACATGACAAAATTCTATTTGATGGATAAAAGTAAACCCATATCAACTAAGGGTCGGATTAGATTCATTTTATGGACTTTTGACCATGAAAATAATTTAATTATTATTAAAACCAATGAAAGTGACAACATGTCACTCTCTTAAATCTTATAAGTATAATAATTTTAACTTAGTGATAAACAGCATAAAACTTCGAACATGAATAGTCTCCAGAAAGCTAAACAACTTATCTACATCATGAGAATTTATTTAGAATTTTTTGGGATTAAATAATTATCATTAATTGTGACACAATAGTGATGCAGAAATTATTTATCTAGTGAAAAATCAAGAATATAGTTTTTATTAAACTAATAGTGACCATAAAAGGCACAAAACCCTGACCAAAACTTACTGGTCACGTAAATTTAAACTATAATCATCCAATGGTCGAATATTTGACCATTTGGAGTCATATACAAGCAATTATGACACTTATATTATTTTATTTTAAATGATGCCAAAGTTGTCACCTTCATAATTTAATAAATATAACAATTTAAATATTGTGATTTTCAGATGATAAATTCGAGTAAAAGTATTATTGTGAAATTTAATATATTTATATTCATCATAGGATTTTATTTTAAATTTTTATGCAACAAATAAGTATATTAAATAATTATACAAAAATGTTGTAGTAATTATTTTATTAAGAGATAAACCAAATAAATGGTTTTAAAAATAAAAAAATAAATATTTTATGAACTATTTAATGTAATCCACTAATTTTATAGATACATATGACCTTTTATTAATCTATTAAAGATTTTAGTTCCAAAATATCTTCTGTATATATTTTATTTAAATTCAAATAAATGAATAGTGTCAAAATTGACACTATTGTTATTTTATAAAAATGACATATTATAAAATTGTTTAAAAATCACAAAAATATTTAAAAATTATAAATTTAAATTTATATGGTCTATAATTTTATAAAGTAAACAATTATGGAAAATTCACAACAAATAAGTAATTATTTTTTATAATTTAAAATTTAGAATTTTATTACCACAAATAAACTTAAATAGATTAAATAAGGATAAATCAAAATGATAAGGTTTAAAATAAGATCCAAACATGTCTAAATTTGATTGGTTGATGAGATTACAACCCTAGCTCATCTAATATTTGAATATGAGTCATTTTTGGAGGTTTTTAATTGGGGTTAGATTTATTATAAATTAATATTTTTAAGAATTCCAAAGGTGCCCCTCTCCTCCCTTATAAAAGGGAACCTCCTCCCTCTCCTCCTCACACCAATTAGAGCCTTCAAGCTCGGCCAAACCCTGTAAAATTATCTTCTCCACTTCCCTAGAAACATCCTAGAGGTTCTGGTCTTCTTTAAAGACCAATATTAGTGCCCTAAGAGGAGGTTTCAAAGAGGCGTATCGAAGAAGAGGTAATTTCTTCTCCCGATTCTTTCAAGCTTCTTTCTTCTTCAACTTATTGTTCTTTAGTTGTTTCATTATAAAGTAATAACATCAGTATAACTAATATAATGATTTGTTATTATAAATATGAAACAACCCCATTTCACCTTCTATCCATCCTACGGAAAACAAAATCAACGCGCGTGCGTACGTACGGAATACCGTCTCCATGTCGTGGTGTAATCTATTTTTCCACCAACACCTTACATGGATGGGTATAATGGTGTAAATAATAACTATACATAGTTATTATAACATCATAATGATTCTTATATATTGTATCATCCACTCCAATTCAATTCAATAATCATGAAAACGATATCATCGCTCGTGCGTACGTACGGACTACCGTCTCCACGACGCAATGAGATTCATTCTCCACTTTAACCATTCATGAATGATTATAAAGTACATATAATAATTAATCATGAAATATATTACATAATAATGATACTGGATTTATGTGTATATATATGTATGTCATCTACTTAATTCTATTCAACTCAATAAGGAAACGAAAACAACGTTCATGCGTACGTACGGCCTACCGTCTCCATGAACGGTGTATTTCTTTCCATTTACTGATTTATTATATATATGTATATTCTGAATATATATTATATATAAATCATGTTTTATATTCTGGAATTAAGTAATCATGATCTAAGTAATCATATGAATAATTACAAGTCAAAACACGGACGACAAATGAAACGATTTTACCCAAAACGCTCTTTAACATGGAATTTACAAAAGAACGGGTAAAATAAAGTCATAAGTGAACCATATATGATATCATAATAATGATTATGATTCTGGAATAAGTCAATGACATTATTTAAATCATTATACAGGAGGTTCGGACACTTACGAAGCAAATCGGACCTAAGGTACGGGAAATATCACAATCTCATTTTTATCCGAGATTGTTTATACTTTAGAATTTACTGGGGTGTATTTTATCATCCACATCCATGTTTCCCCAATATGTAATATTTATATACTTCTACAATAGTTTATATCAAATTTTACCCTTCGGTGAGTTTTTAGTAAAAGATATGAAAGGAATCTTTTGTCATTTTTCGTACGAGGTACTTTTTGACTTTTCCGACAAAAGTACGAGAAGAATGTTTTTTTTAACTTATACGGCATGAATGGATTTTTAAAACATTATTTCCAAGAAGATTCCTTTACAAGTTTTCAAGTTTATTTTTAATCAACTTCTTTTAGTTTATAATTGTATGACATGTTAGGAAAGGAAAAGTTTTTTTGAAGCAGAAAGGATATTTTCCTCAAGAATGGAGTTCAAGTGTTTTATCAAAATTATTTTCTATATAAGATAATAAAGGGTTCTGTTTTTATCCCTATTATTACATTTATTTTATTATGTTTTGATGGAATTATATTTTTATGAATTCCTTTATCTTATATGAATTGTTTTATGATGTCACGATGTTTAAGATTCCCATTTTTATTACATGGGTTATGAAATGATGTATGATTTATGATTTTGTGGCACACATAAGAATGGTATCATTATGAGATGGGTGGGACCTATATCTCCCTCCAATTCATTGGGTAAAGATTTAATATCTCATGAGATAGACATGGCTGGAATGGTAGGTTATACCGGTTCAGTGAAACAGGACTGAAACGAGGGTGACTCGGTTCAGAAAGGGACTTTGTCCACTAAGATAGTATTGGCAATGAGTCTTGACTAATAAGAAACGATTCTCTATGATTATGTGTGTATGACACAAAGTTTCATGTTTTAAGTTATGATTATTTGGATTTCATTTCACTACTATGATTTATCCCATGTTATGAAATTATGCTCTCTTTTGCAGGTTAAGATTTCCAAAATGTTATGTTCTTATGAAAATGATGTGATTGATATTTCTTTTGTTTACCCTTACTGAGAATTTGATCTCACCCTTTTATTTTTTCTTTTCCCCAGGATATAAAGAAAGATGTTAGGTAAGAAAAAGGAATATCTTTATGGGAGATGTTGAAGAGCTTTCACCACGATTAGAAGATTGTATTCCGAGTTTCCAAAGACACTAAACTATTACGATCCTTGTGTGTGTGTTTTTGTTATGTACTAAGTATTCCGAAAAAGTAATTTAATTTCTATGTACGTCAGGCTTTGGGTCTCTACAGTTGGTATCAGAGGAAAGGTTTAGTCAACCTTTGGAAACTAGGATGCGAAAACGTTAGTGACATCCCTAGAGATATTTCTAAGGTATGTCTACGGATGCCCCTAAGGATAAGTATACGTATAGGATATAGTCATAGAACTATGGTAACGATATTAGATTAAACCAAAGATGTTAGATATTGATGTTACATGCCCTTTATTATGATTTTTTCCTCTCACACTATTCTTTTTGGGTTTTAGAAAATGGCTGGAAACAAGGTGATTCACGATAATGGAGGATATGATGGACAATGAAATGATATTCTTCATGAGCAACCAAATGAAATGGGATTTGGAAGTCCAAACATCATTATTATGCCGAATCAGCAATCTCAAAATATGATCAATAAAGTAAAATTTGGTAAGTTTTATGACTCGACTAATAAGAGAAATATGGAGTTTCATGATGATCATAGAGGAAAGAAAGTTCAATTTCCCCTATGTAAATCATGTGGGAAGAGGCATCAAGGAGAATGTTTCAAAGGAATTGGAAGATTCTTTGGGTGTGGAAAAGGACACAAAGCCAGTAAGTGCAAAGGAAAAGGTTCAGTTAACACCGGGGATGAGGATAATGGTATTGCTACGACATCAGCAATGGTTAAATGTTTTAAATGTGGAATGTACGGGCATTATGAAAACAAATTCCCTAAGGGAACGTCTCATAAAGAGAATCAGTACGGCCGTATGGGTAGTATTTATATTGATGGTGATGAAGAGACTACAAATGATATGTGAGATGAAAGAATTGTTTAAGCTCGGTCCATGGTTTAAGAAGGTAGTGGAATGATTACATGTTTATCAAGTGTAATTTTGTATAAAGAATCTCATGGTACTATAGAATAAAGAGACATCTAAGGATTGTTACATTGTTGTCTTTCCTTGAGTTTTGAAAGTGTGTGATTAATGCTACCAGTATCCATGAAAGGATATTCATATATTTTTCGAATGAAGATGATATGTGCATAATGAAGGGATAAGGAGAAAATTAAATGTTTGATAGTATTCATGAGCTCGTGAATGATATAAGGAGAAGGTTATATCATGGTTTGAGTATATAGAATTTTTGGATTTTGGTATGTGGTAAGAGTTAACTTTTGACACCATTCATGTTTTCACTAAGGTTTAATAGGTATTCATTTTTCAAGAGAATACATGATTAAGGTATTCACATGATTGGAATGTGACCAACAAGATATATGGGGGATAAATGATGGTATTCACATGCTTGGTTGATGACATTTAAAGTAATCATTTTCTTTATACTACGAGCTTGGACCGAAGTATTTTAGATAAGCCTAAAGATTGGAATGGATTATGTTGGACATAAGTTATTATTGTTTAAGGATAGAACTTTTTTTTGATATTATTGATGGGATGTTCTAGTAATGTAGTTTTAGAAAAAGGACAACCTGCAGGACGGGCAACGGCCCATCGCGTCGGCCAAGGCTGTGGGAATCAAACCCAAAACTAATGTGTGACGGGCCTTTATCGCATACCACTGGCCTACAGAAAGTCTCTGGTTAGTAGAAACTAGTTTTATTTTATTATGTAGTATGATATATGAAGTGTAAGTTCATTTTTGGAATCGTATATGATTAACCTCACCAAAGACGGACTTATGTATATTTGATAACTATTGCTAAACTTTTGTTTGAAACAGATGGAATGACCCATCATTCTATCACATGATCTGTTAACACTTCACGAATAACAAATTCAACTTCATTTCTTTAAGAGATGAAGTGGAAATTGTTCAAAGCACGAACAACAGTGAGATTGTACCAAAATCAAGTAAGTATTTCTTCTAATTAAAATTTTTCAACTTTAGGGAAATGATATTGAAAACCAAAAATGTTGTCCTAGTGATCTTATATCTGATGAATCAGATGGTACCCTAGATCATCACAAATTTATGGCTTTGCGATTGTTGGGTTTTTCATAGCCATGTTCTCTACCACTCTCCATCAGAACCTGATGGTTAGATTTTTCTTCCATATCCATATTTTCACCTATGTTCTTCTACGTGGAAACCCAATGACGAGTTAATTTGGGTAATCGTTACACTTCATACTTTAGTTTTTAAATCCATGTTTTGGTATTCCTTTTTACGATGTGGGTTTCTATTAAACAATCTTTCGAGTAGTAAACCATTTATAACCCCGACGAATTTCGAGGGTGAAATTCATTGTAAGGGGGGTAGAATGTAACGCCCCAAGATTTTATGAAAAATATTAATTTAATTAATGTCTTGTGTTGTATGCTACACCAATATTACCTTGCACTATACGCAACACTGTATTAGCTTGCAGTATACGCAACACTATTCTTGGATCGTGTTACACACAATTTTGATAATAGTTATTCTATGCAACATTGAGTATATATATATATATATATTCAATGTATAAATGAAATATGGTTGGATTCTGTTATACGAAACAACGAAGGATTCTTTCACAACATGCAACCCTGACTTCGCTTGCATTACACGCAATCGCGACCTTCCTCAATAGCGTGTGTTGTACGCAATACCGGGTTTTACTAAACAACGATATATTATTATAATATTATTATGAACTAGACATTATGAATAATATTAACCAAATTTTGAATTTTATAACATTATTATTCATCTTACACATTTTCTAGAACATGGTATAAGAACAAAATCAATTTTTCGGGTAAAATAAGTATTTTTCAAAAAATGCAGTTTTGCCGCCTTTTGATGGTGCGCCCACTTTAAATCTAGTTTTTTACATGTTTATAAGTTCAATTTGACAAACTAAAATTCTTATTTGGAATAAAGAAATAAAAATTTACTTTGGATAAATTTTTCATATTATTTTGGTAACTTTCACATTTTAATGAATAGTAAAAACACGCTATATTTTAATTAAAAACAACTTTTTTCATCGTAATATCTTATGTGGTTAAATTATAATATTGAATAGTTTTAAAGTATAAATAGAATATATTTTTACCATTTATTATAATTTATGTCATTAGCATTGATTTTACCTTGAATTCGTAGGTTAAATCAATTCAATCTTTTGCAATGTTTTAAACAAAAACCCGTTTTCATTCGACAACGGGATTAATTTTAATTTAATTTCTGCAACTTCTGTGTATTGAATTTGAAAAAATGGATTCTATATTTGGAATCAGGGGTCCAAATTATGTTAATAGGCTACTTTTTATTTTTGGGAATTATGAATAGTAACTACGGTAAATTTTATTTACCATAGTTAAAGATAAATCGGGTAATTAAGGGTAAATATAATATTATAAAATTACCCTAACACATGCCAAAATTCTATTTGATGGCTAAAAGTAAACCCATATCAACTAAGGGTCGGATTAGATTCATTTTATGGACTTTTGACCATGAAAATAATTTAATTATTATTAAAACCAAAGAAAGTGACAACATGTCACTCTCTTAAATCTTATAAGTATAATAATTTTAACTTAGTGATAAACATCATAAAACTTCGAACATGAATAGTCTCCAGAAATCTAACAACATTATCTACATCATGAGAATTTATTTAGAATTTTTTTGGATTAAATAATTATCATTAATTGTGACACAATAGTGATGCTGAAATTATTTATCTAGTGAAAAATCAAGAATATAGTTTTTATTAAACTAATAGTGACCATAAAATGCACAAAACCCTTACCAAAAATTATTTTTCATGTAACTGTAAACTATAAGCATCCAATGGTCGAATATTTGACCATTTTGAGTCTTATACAAGCAATTATGACACTTATATTATTTTATTTTAAATGATGCCAAAGTTGTCACCTTCATAATTTAATAAATATAACAATTTAAATATTGTGATTTTAAGATGATAAATTCGAGTAAAAGTATTATTGTGAAAGTTAATATATTTATATTCATCATAGGATTTTATTTTAAATTTTTATGCAACAAATAAGTATATTAAATAATTATACAAAAATGTTGTAGTAATTATTTTATTTAAAGATAAACCAAATAAATGGTTTTAAAAATAATAAAATAAATATTATATGAACTATTTAATGTGATCCACTAATTTTATAGACACATATGACCTTTTATTAATCTATTAAATCTTTTAGTTCGAACATATATTCTGTATATATTTTATTTAAATTCAAATAAATGAATAGTGTCAAAATTGACACTATTGTTATTTTATAAAAATAACATATTATAAAATTGTTTAAAAATCACAAAAATATTTAAAAATTATAAATTTAAATTAATATTGTCTATAATGTTATAAAATAAACAATTATGGAAAATTCACAACAAATAAGTAATTATTTGTTATAATTTAAAATTTAGAATTTTATTACCACAAATAAACTTAAATAGATTAAATAAGGATAAATCAAAATGATAAGGTTTAAAATAAGATCCAAACATGTCTAAATTTGATTTTTTGATGATATTACAACCCTATATCATCTAATATTCTAATATGAGACATTTTTGGAGGTTTTTAAGTGGGGTTAGATTTATTTTAAATTAATATTTTTAAGAATTCCAAAGGTGCCCCTCTCCTCCCTTATAAAAGGGCACCTCCTCTCTCTCCTCCTCACACCAATTAGAGCCTTCAAGCTCGGCCAAACCCTATCAAATTATCTTCTACACTTCCCTAGAAACATCCTAGAGGTTCTGGTCTTATTTGAAGACCAATCTTAGTGCCCTAAGAGGAGGTTTCAAAGAGGCGTATTGAAGAAGAGGTAATTTCTTCTCCCGATTCTTTCAAGATTCTTTCTTCTTCAACTTATTCTTCTTTAGTTGTTTCATTATAAATTAATAACATCAGTATAACTAATATACTTATTTGTTATTATAAATATGAAACAACCCCATTTCACCTTCAATCCATCCTACGGAAAACAAAATCACCGCGCGTGCGTACGTACGGAATACCGTCTCTACGTCGTGGTGTAATCTGTTTTTCCACCAACACCTTACATGGATGGGTATAATGGTGTAAAGAATAACTATACGTAGTTATTATAACATCATACTGATTATGATATATTGTATCATCTACTCCAATTCAATTCAATAATCATGAAAATGATATCATCGCTCGTGCGTACGTACGGACTACCATCTCCACGACGTGATGAGATTCATTCTCCACTTTAACCATTCATGAATGATTATAAAGTACATTTAATAAGTAATCATGAAATATATGACATAATAATGATACTAGATTTATGTGTATATATATTTATGTCATCTACTTAATTCCATTCAACTCAATAAGGAAACGAAAACAGCGTTCATGCGTACGTACGGCCAACCGTCTCCATGAATGGTATATTTCTTTCCATTTACTGATTTATTATATATATGTATATTCTGAATATATATTATATATAAATCATGTTTTATATTCTGTAATTAAGTAATCATGATCTAAGTAATCATATGAATAATTATAAGTCAAAACACGGACGACAAATGAACCGATTTTACCCAAAACGCTCTTTAACATGGAATTTACAAAAGAACGGGTAAAATAAAGTCACAAGTGAACCATTTATGATATCATAACAATGATTATGATTCTGTAATAAGTCAATTACATTATTTAAATCATTATACAGGAGGTTCGGACACTTACGAAGCAAATCGGACCTAAGGTAAGGGAAATATCACAATCTCATTTTTATCTGAGATTGTTTATACTTTAGAATTTACATTGGGTGTATTTTATCATCCACATCCATGTTTCCCCAATATGTAATATTTATATACTTCTACAATTGTTTATATCTAATTTTACCCTTCGGTGAGTTTTTAGTAAAAGATATGAAAGGAATCTTTTGTCGTTTTTCGTACGAGGTACTTTTTGACTTTTCGGACAAAAGTACGAGAAGAATGTTTTTTTAACTTATACGGCATGAATGGATTTTTAAAACATTATTTCCAAGAAGATTCCTTTCCAAGTTTTCAAGTTTATTTTTAATCAACTTCTTTTAGTTTATAATTGTACGACATGTTGAGAAAGGAAAGGTGTTTTTGAAGCAGAAAGGATATTTTCCTCAAGAATGGAGTTCAAGTGTTTTATCAAAATTATTTTCCATATAAGATAATAAAGGGTTATGTTTTTATCCCTATTATTACATTTATTTGATTATTTTGTGATGGAATTATATTTTTATGAATTCCTTTATCTTATATGAATTGTTTTATGTTTTCACGATGTTTAAGATTCCCATTTTTATTACATGGGTTATGAAATGATGTATGATTTATGATTTTGTGGCACACATAAGAATGGTATCATTATGAGATGGGTGGGACCTATATCTCCCTCCAATTAATTGGGTAAAGATTTAATATCTCGTGAGATAGACATGGCTGGAATGGTAGGTTATACCGGTTCAGTGAAACAGGACTGAAACGAGGGTGACTCGGTTCAGAAAGGGACTTTGTCCACTAAGATATTCTTGGCAATGATTCTTGACTAATAAGAAATGATTCTCTATGATTATGTGTGTATGACACAAAGTTTCATGTTTTAAGTTATGATTATTGTGATTTCATTTCACTACTATGATTTATCCCATGTTATGAAATTATACTCTCCTTTGCAGGTAAAGATTTCCAAAATGTTATGTTCTTATGAAAATGATGTGATTGATATTTCTTTTGTTTACCCTTACAGAGCATTTGAGCTCACCCTTTTATGTTTTATTTTCCCCAGGATATAAAGAAAGGTTTTAGGTAAAAAAAGGAAAATCGTTATGGGAGATGTTGAAGAGCTTTCACCACAATTAGAAGATTATATTCCGAGTTTCCAAAGACACTAAACTATTACGATCCTTGTGTGTGTGTTTTTGTTATGTACTAAGTATTCTGCAAAAGTAATGTAATGTCCATGTATGTCAGGCTTCGGGTCTCTACAAAACAAGACCAATTTAGGAATCCATATAGATATCAATATTCTAGGATATCATTCGATGGTCACTATTTTGGGTGTAGAGGATTCAGACACATGGAAATAAATTTCTCATCAATAATGCGACAAAATGTGTTGAAGTAGACAGAATGTTGTCATAACCAATACCTCAATGTATCATCAAATGAGATGAAAAAGAAAAATAAATTTGAATATATATAATATGAATTTGTTCCATCAAAATATGAGGAAGATCAATATTATCAAACCAGATTAGGTTTGAATTCAAAAAAATTGATCAAAAAGTAAATATTTAAGTTAGTAGTGGTTGTGGAGATTTACCTTAAAGCATTAGATTGTTCTAGTGTATGGATCCTAGATAGTGGATGCACATCCCATATTATAGGTAATAAGGATCTTGTTATAGGCATAAAATATGTCAAGGAATGCATTGAAAAAATTGGTAATGATAATGGTCTAAAGATCATTGGCTCAGGAAAATCCAATTTTGGGGGGAAATAATTGAGGTGTGATGATGTCTTAGTTGTTGAAGGTCTCAGTTAAAAATTTTTAATGTCATTCAACTACGTTACTTGAGGCATGTTATAAGCGTTACTAATAAGATGTGTACCAACAAAGGAAGAGATGGTGTAGTATTTCAACAAGGAAAAATAACGAAGGGGAGTATCTACCTTGAAAGTAGAGAAGAATATATGTTCTTTCTATCCAGAGCGGATGAAAATAGGTTGTGGCATAAATAAAATGGACATCTATTCCAACCATCCCTTGATTATCTAGTCAAATGTGATAGATATTGAGATCTCTGTAAGCAATCATGTAATTTTACTCATACATGCAATGCTTGTCAATAAGGTAATATTATTAGAAAGACATATAAGTAAAAAGAATAAAAGTAAACCCAAGTACTTGAATTGGTTCATGTAGATTTATGTGGACTTATATAAACATGATCCATTTATGGGAAAAAGGATTACATTATTTTCATTGATGATTTCAGCATGATGGCATGGGTATTTTTCATTTCCCTCAAATCAGATGTGTTCAGTTGTATAAAACAGTATCAGTGGGAATTTTAAAGGAGGATTGGATAGAATATTTTTATGTTTCATATATAAAATGATATAGAATTCACAAACAACCAAGTGGAATAATATCTCAATAATAATTGGATAAGGCATCAAGATTCAGTAGTGAAAAGTCTTCAACCAAATGAAGTTGTTGAGATGATAAATTGAATCATAAACAACGTGTACAAAACAATGCTTATTGAAAAGGACCTACCAGAAAAATTATGGAAGGAGGGGGTATTTAAATTAGACTACGTATCTAATAGAACATTGTTATATTTTAATGAATAAAAGACTCCATATGATTTGTGGTATGGAAATAAGCCAATATTGAAATACTTTTGAATATTTGTAAGTAAATGTTTAATTCTTAATAAAGGGAAACACAATAAATTAGAATCACATGGAGATGAGGGGATATTTATTGGATATTCTAGAAAAAGTAAAAAATATAAATATTTCAAAAAGATTATTAGAAAGGTAGTTGAACAAAATGATGCCACTATAGTAGAAAATGAATAGAATGTTCAAGAATAAGATAAGCAGCTTCGAGATGAAAATGTTGAGGAGGTAAGCACCTCAATTGGAGTTGAACTAGAAAATTTTGATTCATAAGAAGGTAATTATGTAAAGAAGGAGGATGTAAAATCTATCTATACATGAAAATTTAACAATCAAGATGAAATTGATAGAAAAAACATCATTGGTGATCAGGCAGCACCAGTTCAAACATGAAGAATAAATTCATTACATCAAGCACCCTTTCAATCTCGGGCAGATCCAAAATGTTTTGATGAAGTAGCTAGAGATGAGAACTAGGTTTAGGCTATGAATCAAGAACATGAAAAAATTGATAAGAGTCCATCATAGGAGATTGTATCGATACAAAGGGGCCAAATAGGTCTTTAGCAACAAGATGAATAAATATGGCATAGTGATTGGAAAAAATCATGATTTGTGTGAAAAGGGTAATCCTAGATAGAAGGTATTGATGTTTATGAAAAAAATTAACCAGTTTCAAGGTTATCTATAATCAGATTACTCTTGGTTATAGTAGTGAAAAGATTGTTCAATGTTTTCCAGATGGAAGTCTAATCATTGTTTCTGAATGAGGTTATAGAAGAAGATGTTTATATTGATTATATAGATGGTTTTTTCATTAATTAATACTAGAATATAGTTTTTCATCTAAATAATATTATATATGGGTTGAAATAAGCACCAAGAGCATGGTATTCAATACTAGATCAGTATTTGAAGAAGATCAGTTTTCAGTGTGGTTGAGTTAATTAAAATCAATATGTAAATAATGAAATTATTTAAAGGATTATGGTGATGTTTTATTTCAAGGACATAATATTTTGTGGATCAAATAAATCATAATGTAATAAAGTTTGTATAATTCATGAAAAGTGAGTTCGAAATGTCAATGATTGTTGAATTGATTTTTTTTCTTTGGTTTACAGATGAAAAAGAGAAGGAATGACACACTAATTTATCAATATAAATATTTAAAATTGGTTTTTAAAAGATTTAGAATGTATAAATACATAGAGATAATGACTTAGGTGGATACCCAAATGAAACTATCATGAGATGATGAAGTAAATGCACTTAATGTCACAAAATACAGGCAAATAATTGGTAGTCTATTGTACTTGATAGTGATAAGAAATAATATTGTTTTTTGCAAATTCCAATAAGAAATATATTAAAGAAATTCCAAGGAAATCCACATGATTTAATTGAAAATAATACATTGGTATACCAAGGTTATGATGGATTTTAGTTTTCTATTCAATGAAAAATCTCATCAAGAGATATTAGGTTATACAGATGAAAATGGGGTCAGATCAGTAGATGATAGAAAATCAACATTAGGTGGTGTATTTTATCTGGAAAATTTTGTATTTATTGGAAAATAAATAAATAATATTTCTTTTTTTATCACCGTAGAAGATGAATTTATTGCGGCTACTCAATCATGAATACAGTTATTGTGGATGAAGTAGAATCATGACGATATATGAGTTGAAGTGAAGTCTCCAATTGTAATCCATTTTGATAATTAATGTTCTATAAACCATAGAAAAAATAAATTACACACACAAGGACAAATCACATTGAAATTAGGTATAATTTTATCAAGGATACGGTGGATAATGGGATTGTGAAGTTGGATTATATGCCAACAGAACTATAGGTTGCAGACATTCTGATGAAGGTCATACCCAAAGAAGAATTTAAAAAGCATTGACTGGCTCTGGGACTTCATTGAACTCCTCATACATGAAAAGGTGTGAATGTGGGACCCCCTATCCATGAGGTATAGTTTGATATTCTATAATTTTTTGACTTGTGTTCTTTACCCTGTATCAGACCATAATGAAGTGGCCTTCAAGTTTGTTGAAAAAGAGGGAGAAATTGTGGATATAAAAGGGGAAAATGTATTAATCCAGATAGGGGAGAATTTGATTCAGGGAGTAGCGAAGTAGGTGGAGTTTTAAATTTGAATATGCTAAAGATGATCGATCAAAGGTTATCCATCATGGAATTTGTGGTTTATGATGAAAGTTGTTGACTATTTTAGGAATGGATTGATTCGTTGATTAACTTTTCATGCTACTCTTTTTTCTCATGCTGAGCATAGATCATGTGGCCTTAGAGTGTGTGTTCAGTAAATCATTGATCGATATCTAAATCATAAAGAAGAAAATTTTTGTAGAATATGGAACAATATTTAAAATTATATAAATGTGATAAAAATTGTCAACAAACCTAAAGGGGGATATTTTTGAAAAAAAATCCCTCATGGTAACATGACATTGTTTTTTGGGTTGATCATTTTTGTTTACAAAGAAAATTTCCATGGTCAGTTCTGGAGTTTCAGAGAGATTTTTTACAAGGTATGTTGACAAATATCTAATATAGGGGAATGGATTCTCTAGTCATGATACATAAATATGCATATAAAATGTGACACCATTTTTCAGTTTCTACTAATTTTTTGGGACCAAAATCTAGAGGATGGAAAAAGGTGTTTTGGAAAATTAGGTATTTTTTCATAAAATTAAAAATTTGTGCATAAGGGTAATGGTGATTCAAAAAGTTACACACAAGATAGTATTCGAGATCATCACTTCAAAATAAGATAAATGAAAGTATTACATGAAATTTTTGAATGTTCGTGAAAGATAGTTTGGAACGACATAAAGAGATAGAGTTGTGAACACACATGAAAGAGAGTTACAAACCAACATTAAGAGGAGAAGTGATGCACTTGTGTAAAAGTTTTTTGAATATATGAAGGTGTATAATTATCATTCCTATAGGGTTGGTCAGATCTAGAAATAGGAGGATACCCTTCTCTTTTCAGTAGCTCAGCACTTGGAGAAAAATCAGGGCTTTGAATCGTGTAAGAGTTGTGTACAAAGTGTAAAATGTGTGTGCAAGAATATTTTCATGAATTATTGACTCAAATGTTTATTGCATATAGAAAATAACTTGTTTCTACATGACCAATGGAGTTTTAAGAAAAGTGTGAAAGTTGCACGCATGTTGAAGTTCCATGACAATCCAAAAGTTGCGTGAAAAATAGGAGTCTTTCCCCAAGGAAAAAATGTTCTGCACAAATTGGTAGAGTCATGTGCAAGCCAACAAAAGGTTGCATGAAATACAAAATGGTTTGAACCAAAATTAATTTCCCAATGAATCTATGGTAAAGTGGTATTCCTCAAGTGGACGAACATGGAACCTAATGATGCACCAAGTGAGGTGTAAAACATATTGATTCGAGTGTTCAAAAGAAGAATCTTTTTAAGGAGAAGTGAGCACACTTCATTTTATATAAAATTTATATTTCAATTTGTGATTTGTTATAAACCATGAGGGATAGTGAGTCTACTCAAAACCTTGTAAAGGAAGTGAGCTTGGGCATAGAGGTGATCTAGCCTGAACCTTATTTTGGCAGTGAGCCTTAGTGGATTTAGTACATCAACACATTTTTATTATATTCTCTTTTGATTGAGCCTAGTGAGGGTGAACCAAGAAAAATTTATATGTCTCATTAATTCTTTCATTTATGTTTTTACATTGCTATGGGAAAGAGAAAGAAGAGTTCTTTTTTTAATGATGAAACAAGATCCAAAGGGGCCATTGTTTTAATATTTCATACCTAGACTCACCCCTCCTATCAGGTTATTTAACCTAGTTGGGCTTTAAAAAAAATATTAATCATAATAAATTATTAATAATTTGATCATAAATTTGTTTTAGAAATAGGTTATGAAAAAGGAAGACCATCTGGAAAATAAAGAGAATATTTTTGTGATGTTTTAATGGTTTTAAATTAAAATCTATGTAGGTTTTAGGAATCATAATATCATGTTTTGAATAATGGAGTTTCTCCATAATAATTTTTACATGGATTATGAGTTTCATGGAGATTTTAAATATATTTTCCATATTCAAACATGGAAACTGTATATTGTATTAATATCAGGTTGAATAAGATGATATTTTTGGATGATTAAAATGTTGATTAATTGAATCAATTTAAAAGAAAGAAAGCACTATGTGATATATGGAACATTGAATTTCAAAAAAATGGAAATTATAAGAATAAATTGTTCAATAGATAATGTACTAGAACTATTTTTAATATTTGGTACATGAAGGAGGAAGAAGATCCTACAATTCTACTATAATACTCTAAATATCTAGTTTTGAAGAAAAATAATAATAATAGAGAGTATGTACATAAAACTCTTTTTGTGTTTTGTATTAATATATAAATACTTGAATTACTTTTTAATAAAACCTTTTTACAGCATATTTTATTAGATACTCAACTAAATTCATTGCCGAAGAAGCTGGGAAGAGGAATTCATCCTGATATTTCCAGTTCCCCCTTCTTAAACCATTTTAATGGATCTATTGAACATTGTTACATCCTAGTACATTGAAATTTTATCAATGTATGATCCTTAGATTATCCCTTAGTATTAAACCATGTAAAATAAGGTGTCCCTATATTTATTTTTCATCACTCGATTATTTCATGCATGTTTTGATAATTAATAAGCCTATGCTTCTCTTGCTAACATAGGAGAAATATCTAAGAAGGTAAAAGTAAAAGGAACACCCTAATTCTATACTCCCTTGATTGGGTGTATTATTATATGGTTCTATCACATATTATGATTTTCATTATCAAGAGGATATTAATCTATTTTTGAAATATTATTTATTATTACAATTTTATAGAAAAAACATAGGATATTCATAACTATGAGGACCTTCTTGTTTATATTATTGAAGCACGATGATTTTGAACTGCATTAAAATGATATATTCCATCAATTTATTTATTTTAATCAAATTTAATCATGAAACCTAACACACATATGATATTTTTTTAAACTCCCAAAGACCATATAATACCTCTATTGGATACCACATTGTAGGAAAAAATATCTTTCTTACCCTTATTATTTAGTTTTTTTTGCGCTTTGGTCAAAAGACCAAAGAAAAATTTATTTAAAAGAATCTCTTATAAGAGTCTAAAATATTGGATCATATGACAATCATTCACATGAAGATGAAGTAGGTTGTCCAAAAGATCATCCATCCAGGTTATGTCCTGCACAACCCCTTTATTGGAGAGACCATCAGCAGCCATATTCACCTCACGGTAAGTATGGGTTTCAATGAAACTGGTTCCATCAAGAGACCGGAGACAATTCATCCAACGCATAGTAAGAAGCCAATTTAGAGGTATCACTCCATTCCAAATTCCCTATACTAGAGTCTTATAATCACTTTCAATCCATAAGTTGTTCCAACGGTGGTTTACGGCAAAGGAAATGGCATGAATCACACTCAACATTTCAGCTTCCATAGAGGTTTCAATACCGCAACCTCAATAAAAACACCCAATGATCTGACCAAGATGATTTCTATAGATGGAACCACACCCTGTGGGACTCGGATTTCCATTGGAGGATCCATCCACATTGATTTTAATCCACCCATGGAGTGGTGGTCTCTAGAAAACCTCAAAAGTGTGTCTCTCCTGGTTGAAAGTGTCAATGAACCGAAGAAGTCGCAAGACCATAAAATCACCCACCGAGTTGTCACAGCACCCTTTCTGAATTAACACAGCTTCATGAATAGTGATGAGAATATGAATTTTACCTGCATTGATTTTTAGTAAGAATTTTTTGTGAAAAATAGCATTTCTATCATACCAGATTACATGTAGAAGCTCTACAACCCTATCAAGAAATAATTTTTTGATTTTTTTGGAGTTTTCTGGTTCCACAAAGTATTTTAACTATGTATTGATAGAATCAAGAATCATCCATATGAAATCAAAGATGTAAAAAATATAGTTCCAAAGATAATTAACCTTATTATTTAGTATAATTACGTGATAATTCATTTAATATTTAAATAGGTATTTGTTAGTTTTAGGGTACCGATAGGTGAGGATTCTATTAATGAGTGTGGGTGAATTAGCTATTGATTATTTAAGTTAAAGGTATAAAAATAAATCATTCATTATAATTATTTTTGGTTCCTCAATTACTAATAAAGAATAAAAAATATACAGTTTTAAAGAAGAAACAATAATTATAAAAAAATGGTTCTGAACATTTTGGAAAGAGGAAATAAATTTTGTACTTGTATTCAAATTTGGTTTATGAACTCATGAAAATTTTGAAACGAAGTAAAGAAGTTTTATTTTTAGGAAACTGGAAGGGGGGAATATTTATTTCATTGAATTTTTTATCAAATATTATGTTTTATACTTAAAGGTATTATCCCTCCTTTTCAAGCCATGATGTTTAATTTCTTACATAATAACCCACAAACCCTTAACTTTATATACATTTTAACCTAAATGTGATGTCCTCCTAATTTTTTTGATTTGATTTCTAAGTGAATATGTAGATATATTGTAAGCCTATGGATAAAATTCATATACTTTAGATTTTTCATAACACTAATTTAATGATCTCGGGGGATGAGTAAAATGTATTTCACATGAGGTAAATCTTAAATGGAATGAATATTAATGAATGGTTGACTAATTTGAGTAGAGGGGGAGAAATTTATTGAATTGGAAATTATAAATGAATCATGATTTTTCACACCTTGTTGGGTGAATTTTTTTTATTTTAAATTTTGTAGTTATAACTTTATTCTTATGAGAATAATGAATTAGGCATTTCCCTTATGAAGATATAGATCCTTTGTGTTTAGATTTTGATATTTTTCTTGAGGATAAGAAAATATTTGAGTGTGTGGGAGTTCGATATTTCTATTATATATATTTATTTATTTATTTATTTATTCATTAGTTTTGAGTGTGGGGGAGTTCGATATTTCTATTATATATATTTATTGGTTTTATGTGTTTTTGGTAGATATTTTCTTCTAGAGGGAAAATAGAGAAAATTAATAAAAAAGATTAAAAAAAATATGGTTAACCCTTATCCTACTACGGGATAAAGGATCTACTGCCATGAGTTAGTGGCCAAGAATGAACGCACCCAGCCTAGTTGGTGGTGAAGAAACATACCTAGTAGGAGACGGAGCTGGGTGAGAGGTAGAACCAGTGTGAAGAGGAATTTGTGGGAAGTTTAAATAGTGTGGGGTGGAACCATGGGGGGGAAGAGGTATAGGAATTCTTGTTATGATATGTGAGAGACCATTACGATCAAGAAATCAATTTGGGATAAAGAATCATCTGGAACTATTCAAATTAAATGATACACACATGCAAGTGTGATACAAAGACATTATGGTTATCTTCTTCATAAGACACAGGGTTCGCATCACACCTACCAGTGGAACACCCTTATTGTTGTAAGAAAAACACCATATAACCATGAAAATGCATTTTCCTCTCAGTCAAGAATAATTTCTACCACAACACAATGTAATGACATGTTCAAGGATTCCTATGAAAACTAAAATGTAAGAATGACTTGTGTTTCACTATCTATAATTAGAGTTGTATGTAACTTTTATGAAGATGTGTTCATGACATATGGATGAATATTTTGGATGCATCATCTACATGCATGATAACGATGATATCATACATGAACTGTCATCATCATGATGATCACTATCATTCCGTAGGGATTTAATAAGAGTTAGAAGAATTTTTCAAAAGGATCCTTAGGGAATATCATAAGGGTAATGTCAAGTTTATAGAGATAATTATTTTTCCAACTCTTTAAAAATGAAACATGTCATGGAATATTGTTACATAATATGACAATTGCCATATACTTAAAGTTAAAGAATATATATGATGATTCCATGTTACATAAAAGAAGTTTATATTGTGGTACCTGTCGAGATGGTACATAAGATCATTCATGTTAAGTGAAACTATTGCATAAGATGTTATCATATATGAGGTTTTGGATTATACAAACTCACACCACAATAGGAAACTACATGATTTCTTCACACAAAATTTTTTTGTTCCATGGGAGGTTTATTTTATATAGTATAAATCTCTTGACCACTATGAATTAGGTATTTATATAGCTTGATGGGTTCAATTATTCGTTCCATGAGTTAATACTAACATGTAGTGCATGAGGAGATAGAAGAGAGATCAATATACCTATCGTGTTTTGTTCCAGGAGTGTCTATTATCATGCCAGGTTTTTAGAAGTAGTATAGATTATTATTTTTGGATAAATATTAAATAAATATTTCATTCTTGAGGGATTTGGTTTTTCCATGACCATGTGAAAGTGTGGGATGAGTTCGTGTGAAGGATATGTTCATGTTGTTCCTTGAAAATCACATTCTGAAATATAAACATTAAATGATTTTTTTATATATTTTATTTATAAATATTAATATGATATAATGAATATTTAATTTCGTAAAACACATTAATACTTTGGGGTATTTAAAATGGGAACTCTTCCACTTGGAAGAGGATTGATCGACCACCAGGAGAGCTCTAGGGATTTTGACCTAAGACTGTTACTGTAGTTAGGTATTTCTTTCTTATTTTCTTTCTTTTTTGTAGATTTTCCATGAGTAATTATGGAATTTATGTGTTGGTAATATTTTTAGGTAAGTTTTCTAGTTTTATTCATGTTTTTTTCTTAGCTTTATCTATTCTATCTTCTATGAAGTTCAGTTCATTTTTTTCAAAGATCACTTTGAAATGTGTCACTAAACCCATATGATAGAGTTGAATATATTGAATATGGTGTGTTCGAACATATTTTGATTCATATTAACTCATGATATGGTTTTATTCATTAGTTTTATGTTTCTATTAATTTATTTATCATATCTATTATTAGATCATTGAATAGTTGTATTTAATATTGAACAAACCCCAAAATGGTAGTGATAATAATTTCATGTATAATGGATTGGAATATTATTTTTCATATTAAATCTAAACTTAATGAACTTTAGTTATTTTGGTTCACCTAATGATGAGGAATTGAGATTCTAAGGAACTTTGTAGAGGAATTGATAAAATTAGTATTGATTACCTTTATTATCACAAAGATACTGATTTTGGTTATTTTTTGATTGAATTCGAGTTATAATTTATATAGAAACCATACTTAGATATCGGATCCCATATATTCATACTTTTATACCTGATTTTAATTTTTTAGCCTCTAGTTTAATATTTCAATTTATTTTATATTTTGACATCCTGATCATGACAATATTATGATGGTATAAAAAATAGTTTGGGGTCATTGTTTGGATTCCCTATTCCTTCTGAGATCGACCTCATTATTTCACTATTATATGCCTTAGTATTTTGTTTTGGTTTGAGATAATTATATATTTATAAACTTCCAGAAATCTGTTGGAAAGTAACAATACTTTAAAGCTGACTAGCCAGGACAGTGTATGTTTGAGAGATAATGAATCTCCAGCGGGTTCCTAGGATAATAATTTATGATTAGGATGCATGGTTTAGATCACACTTATTATTAGGGTTATAAAAATAATTTTACACATGAGTTTATTTAAGAACAACTTATGATCCTCAGGCCAATGGGTAGTCTAAGTGAACCGTCTCAGTATTTAAGGATATGCAACAAGCATGTTTCCTTTATTTTAGTGGTTATTAGGATAACCATATCACACATATAGATTTCACCAATAACAAAATTTATCCTAAATATATTTGTTTGGAACAATTTGTGTTTATGTACCATGTTAATCACCTCTATGCATGTTGATGGTAGGGGAGTCAACTTTTAACAGGTTGAATCTTACAAAGGATACATTGGAGCATATCCATTTTATCAAAAATAAGTTAGTTATGACTTAGATATGATAGATATCTTATGAGGAATGGTGATGGATTCCTCTATAGTTTGAGGGGGATACCATGATTTATTGAGATTGTTGTCTCAGTTGGTACATCATCATATTTGGAGGTTTGAAAAGTTGGTTCCCAGCTTTATGGGACTATTTGAGGTTGTCAATAGGATTAGTCTGGTGACATATTGGTTAGGGATTTATTTATAGATATGATTTTATGAAAAAATTATTCCATGTATCTTAGCTTTGGAGATACCATATTAAACCTTATCATGTGGCAATCATCAATGATGTCATGCAGGATCTCAATGCACAGTTCATGGAATTCCGAGTTTGAATAGTGGATCAGAGTGTGAAAACTCTATGTGATATGAAATTCCCTCATTTATATGTGTATTGGTTTCAAAATCATGTCCAAGTAAAATACCTAGGATCAGGATTCCAATATATGGTCTTAAAATTCAAATCTTTTTGTTGATGAGGTTCGACAATGCTTAGTAGTTCCACTCAAGAACTATCTTCTATATAATGAGGAGGTTTTAACACCCGGTGAAGGTATGAAGTAAAAATTTGATCTAATTTTTCTCCAAACCACATATCTTTTGGTTTTTTTCTTGGTTTAGGCTGAAATTATACTATAATTGTCTCATCATTCTAGAATTTGTAAGGTTAGAACTGTGATGAGGGTTGCAAGGAAGGATATCATGTTATGATGTAGAGGGCTACACCATAAAGTTGGTTCAGTAGAATAGGTTATTCCATGGAGAATATGAATGCACCATGAGGTGGGTTATAGTTTGAATTATAATTCTACCCAGGTCTAGGTCACTGTGTTGTAAATGGAGGGGTTATACCATGGGTAGGGGAGGTTAATTTTTTTACTTCTTCTATAGGGTGAGTAGTTACAATATGGCCAGGATGTTGATGTCATAAGGTGACTTCGGTAGGGGTTTTTCATTTTGACCATAATATTCAAGACACAATTCATGTCTTGTGTATTTTTTTAATTATAATTAAATTATTTTAATTATAAAACATAAAAAAATTCTTTCTCATTTCCTCCATGAGTCCAACCCATAGCCTTTCTCCTGGTCCCTCCTCTATATCTTTGGATTTCTCAACAATCTGATCATAGTTTTTAGTCTCCTCCATCATAGAGGAGTTTCATGGTTAAGTCTAGTATACATTTTCCCTATAATATTTATTTCTATTATTTTTTCATTATGTATCGTTAGTTATGCACTAATTTAGGTATTCTTCTAGGTTCCATGTTTTCTATTGATTGTGGTTGAATTTACTTTTGGTTTTTATTAAGTGAGACCCTACTAGGTCCATGGAGGTTTTCCATCGCTTTATCACCAGTATTTATATGCGTGGAATTCCTCATATAAAATTTGGAATGTTTCACCATGTATAAAATCACTAATTTAACATCTAAAAACAATTTATTAATTTCATTGTACTGATTAATAACTTTTTCTGTCATAAGTAGTCCAAAAAATGATGTGCATTTAAATAGTGGTTATTGAAGACCATCTACTTTGTCACACCCACCATTTATAAATAATTTAAATAAAATATTTAAATATTAATTCTAATAATATAATAAAAAATTAAAATTTTATTTAATAAATTATTTGTTTTATTAATATAGAGCATCGAATGAACTTTAATGGCGGTTTTAAATTATATCAAATGGTGGTCTATTAATCCATTTTATTTGGGTTATTTTATGAATTTACTTAAAAATGAAGGTTTATTTTGTAATATTAATTAAAAATATTTTTTATATATAAATTATATATGAATACATATGTATATATGTATATGTTTTTGGGTGGGTGTTTTCATTAATATTACAAGAAGTATATTTAGATACTAGTAAGATTATTAATTTTATTATTATTATTATCATCATTTTTTATTATAGGGATATTTTTAAAGGGGGAAATCCCCCTTTCCCTCTCCTATTGGGATCTTTAATGGGAATGGGGAAGTTCCTCCACTCATTTTCTTCCTCCCTCATCTTCTTCATTCTTCATGGAGGTCTGAATCCAGATCAAGGTTTGTCCTCTCTTATTCATCTTCTACCAATATCCCTTTATCCACTTATTATCCACCTCTATGCTCCGAAATATATAATTTATACAAAATTAGGGATTTCTTCTTGGTGTTTTACTATGGGGTGGAGAAAATATCAATTTTGAATGGGGATTTTTTCTTATCATGGAAGTGGTGATTGAGGCAAACCTCGCACATTGAATTTGAAGCTTATGAATCACCAATTGGCTACTCGATGAGTATGTCAGCATCCAAGCCTTGGAAAATCCTTGTTTTCAAATGAATAAATTATGTTCATTGTCTTTCATGGTTTATTAGGTTTCATTCCTTGATGATATGGTGTTATTTCTTAGTGTTTTCTGGCATCTTTAATGATATATGGATGGAGGTTCTAGAACTCTTTTATATATGATAATCCATTGATACTTTCTTATTTAAAACTATATTTTTATTAAAAATATAATTTATATGATTTAATTATTATGTGTTTTATTGATTCTCTTCCCATTTTTTCATTAAAATCTTTTTATTAATACCTTTGGTTTTTAAAGAATAATCCTTGTTTTATATTAGTGATGCACACCAAGTTTTTGAAGAAAATTTCACTTCTATTTTTAATGGTAAAATTGGATATTTTTTATGAAACATTGTGTTTTGATTTATAAAGGAGTGTAAAGTTTTTCTTATTAAATATCTCTCTCTCAATTTAAGAATTTTATGACTTAAAAGTTTTTTGGTTTTATAAAAAATTGGTTGTAAATGAAATTGGAATCATTAAAAACTTCATCAATGAGTCCTTTTGGGTTCTTGGGAGATATACAAGGAGGGGGTTAATCCAAAATGTTGAAAACATTATTATACATGTAGCACCCTCAATTACTCATTATGGGACATAGTTCTCACTCAATTACTTATTATGGTACATGGAGATCCCTTGTATATCCACGTATAGGACACAGTGCTTCCCCTCAACTAGTTCATTGAGTTGACATGGTGCTCTCCTAGGAACCTATTCATAGAATCGTAATGATGATTTAGAGTCTCTAGGAGTCCCAAATCCTTAGTCTTGTGGTTCTTTATCAGGTTGATTTACATTATGATGTTGTTTCTTCTTTAGTGGATCATTTTCCATAATGTTTTTCATTTCATTGTTTATTTTTTGGTACTCAAGCCATGCATTCTCACCATGTTATATATCTCTCCATAAAAGATGAATGTGTTATATTTTTTGTGATTATTTCAAAATATTATGATTGGTTTAACATTAGATATAATTTTTATAGAACCCTTTTGGAAAATCCTATTGGATATGTGTACACTCACCCCCAGAATATGCAATTCAGTGCATATGAAACGTTTTTTAAAGACTATTTTTAGTTAATTCAACATAATGGTTTATGGTTTGGGTAATTGATCTGAATTTTACACACTTTGAGTTTATAAATGGGTTGATGATACTCGAGGGAGGATCCTAGCCACATACACTACATTTTTCATTTTATTCATTAATTTGTGATTATCACTTGTATTTGATGTATCTATTATTACTAAATGAAATTTATCATTCTCATGTAGAAATATTTTTTTATTTATTTATTTTAGTTTACAATTAAAATATAATTTACAGATTAGTATTAACTGATAGAAAAAAATTTCTAATGATTTTACGTCATCCTTTATCCCTTGTTAGCAACATTTAGAGATTAAGGGTAACACACCTAAGGTTGGTAGTGGGTCATCTCAAGTTCGAGGTAAATACAAGGTGTTTCGCAAGATTCTTTTTGGGTTTTGTTTTGGAACATTGACTTTAGACTTGGAATGGTTGATAAATGCTAAATAGTTAACCTTACAAGCCTCATGTGGTGTCCTAGTCCATTACTTGGTAAGGATTAGCATGAGAACATGATAGGTGAGGGGTGGGGTAGCAATGGTATGAGACTTTAATTTGGATAGTGGATTGAGATCATTGCATGTATGCATTAAATAATTTGGAATATTATGAGTTAGTTATAAGTGATGAATCCTCTACTTTAATGATTACTTAGTGGTGCATCATTCACCATGTGAAACGGAATTGATTTTTTGATCACTTATTCACCCCAAGGATGATTTATTAGTGTCACAAAATCTAACTAGAGATGGTTATTGGTGGTGTGTCATCCATTCTTGATATGTTGGTTGTATATCATCCACTAAAAGGGTGATACCGGTGGTGCATCATCAACCAATGGGACCGGTCTCATTAGTGTGTCATCTAATTATAGATAATATTAGGGGGATATAATCCACCTAGGAATTAACAGTGGTGGTATATTGTTCACCTATGGTAGTTTTCTTAGTGGTACATCATCCACTTAGAGACTTTTACCCATGGTACATTATCCACCAAGAGAGTGATACTGAAAGTTTACTATCCACCTAATAAAGTTTTTTATGTGGTGAATCATCTATATAGAGACCATTTTTTATAGTATATCATACAAATATAGTTTTTGATACCTTATTCTCCTAGTGATACCTCATTCACCCTTGTTATTGGATTAGTGATTGATCATTGTCTTGGATGGGTTGTGAAAGTGATGTATTTTCCATTGAGTATTACTTAATGTGGATATATAATTACCCATGATTATGAGACAGGGAGTGATATATCATTTATCCCTGAGGTCTGTTCGAACTATAGTTATATTATCCCACTTCATCACTGGACAAAGCAGGTATAGTCATACATGGTGTGGCTACTGAGCATTCTATAATGTGAAAATTTTCTAATATTATTTACTTAACCATAATTTTATATTGATCATGAACTTGTATTTATTATAATTTTTAGGGACACTATTGGTGGTGTCTTATAGGGTTATACTCAAAAACTTCTTGAGTGACCTAGTACTTGATCACACTTAATCATTCTTGATGTAGGTGGGGCCAAGGGACCCCTATTGGATGGTAGAGTTTGGAGTTAGGATTACAATCTGGAGATGTGACCAAGCCTGGAAATGGGACTAGCTTTTATAGAGACCTCTTTTCCTTTCATTAATTTTGGGACTCGATTGTATATTATCTACACATGGGAGATCCTTTTGCTACTTGTATAACTCATGTGACGTGTACAGTAGCTCATTTTTATATAGCATGATGGTAGTTGTTTACTTTTGGTTAGACCAAAGAAATGAGTTCTGTTCTCAAGTTTTTTTATATTATGATGATTATTTCTTGATATTACTTCCACTGTGATTTATGTTTTTCTATACAAGATAAGTTTTAGTCTCTCCATGTTATACATACTCCCTCATTCCTAGTCAGTAGCCTCTAGAATATGCGGTGGTTCACATGAGGTATGTGGCACTCAGTTTGTTCACAATGGAGATGAATTAGGATAAGGAAACTACACATAGTCTTTCTATTTTATTTTTTTACCTAGAAATTTGAGTACATGAGAATCTAATGTTCCTTCTAACATATTACATTGGAAAAATTGTTTGTTTTAATCATACCTTTCAATTATATCTTTCTCCTGGTAGAGATATTCAAGGTTTTTAATCATATTAAATGATTTTATAAGTTCCTTCCACTTTTGAAACTAAAGAATCACAGTATATTTCATTAAATAAGAAATATCCCAAGAATATTTCATGTGATTCATATTAGCACTCCTCTAAAAATTAGGGCTAGTAATACTAGGTCCAGGTGGGTTGTCTTTCTCAAAAACATGTAATTTTTCATAATTCTTATGAAAAATCAAAAATTATAATACCAATAAATTATGTTATTATTATTTAATGTTTCCTTATCAATGAAAAATATCAATTATCAGTTTAAGTTTTTGTTCTATTCCAATAATATATATAATAAAATATTTTCCAATATTTGTGTCATGTATATTAATATTCAATATAGTATTATATTAATTATACTCTAGGTATAATTATATTATTACTTTTTAACATCCTATTACAGTTTTCATGTGTTCTTAAACCCAAGTTTTTTATCCAGCTTTTTGGGGTTTCGTTTGAGGGTGAATTGAGTGAAATTTAAAAAGTTTTAAAAATTTCTGGGCTAGTGCATGGTTGGTGCACAGTTTTACAAAAGTGTGAAACCTATCAAGTTAAACCATTCAAACCCAAGTAGTAGGGCTTTTCATGGTTGGTGTATATTTTTTCAGACAATGAAACCTCTTAAGAGAAACTATGTAGTCTATTTAAATGGGGTGCACGGTTAGTCCACACAGTTTTTCAATCCATGCAACTCTACCCAAGGAATCGTGCATACAGGTTTTTTTAATCCTATTTTATGTTTTAAAAAAATTTACCCACATTTTTAGGTCCACAATGGATTAGTATGAACTAAAATAGATTTATCCTTCTTTTGTGGATCTCAAAATCAATTCTTGGCCCCTCAAAACCCTCTCGAAAGTGATTCGAATCTAGGTGAATGGTGGTTAATCCTCTTATGGTTAATTTCATCTTCTTGTTATCTATCTCCAACTATATATATAATCTTATATATGGTTTTCTCGATCTCTATGTTGGTTATAAGATATAATAACCTCTGTTTTGGGATCTTAAACCAAGGTTTTATTCTTGTTTCCTAGATTCTATTTTTTTCATTTTTTATTGGAAAATCCCAATTAAGGTTTGGTTAATCAAGATCCCATGATCCAGAGGTAGGTTGTTCTGTTGTGATTCTTGGATTTTATTAACCCTAAATTTCTTGATTGTTGATTTAAATTCATTTACTATTATAAATGAAATTGATTTCAATTGATTGATTAAAAACCCAATTCCATTGAATTGGGTTTTTTTAAAATTCTATTTTTGGCTTGAAATTGGGAAAACCCCTAATTCTACTGAAATGGGGTGTGACTGTGAAATTGATGGAAAATTTTAGATATTTAAATTTTTGAATTTAAATTGTAAAATTGATGAAAATTATTTAAATTAAATTTTTGAATTTAATCTTGTAAAATAGAATTTTGAATTTGAATTGTGAATTGATTTTAAATTCTTGTTTGGAAAAAATGGCTTAAAATTTTTTTGATAAAAACCTTTGGGTTTTATCAAGGAATGTTTTGATTAAAAACCCATTTTTGGTTTTTAAATGAGAAATTGGAATTTTTAAAATGGGGTAATGGGATTTAATTGTATTTTAAGGTTACTTAAAATAAATTTCCCATTATTTAATTGTAGTAAAACACATGCAAGACTATATAGTTAGTGAGTTATTAGGAAAAACTTTCTAGGTTGAAATTACCCTAGCAATGGATTAATTCTTTAAAAAACTAACAAAACAAATTCTTAGAACTTATTATGCCTCATTAGTACATATATGATTTATCTACTATTAGTTCCAAGGGACGTGTGTACACATTGTGGTTATGATCATATCAGTGTGTGAGAATCCCATAACCTTAAACTATCATATATCTTGGTAGATGACCATGTTTATCTCTTTTATATATATGATATATAAATATATTCTATTATTTTAAACTATTTTACATGCCTTCTGAATTTATATAAACTATTTTCTATAAAATTGGTTTATTAAGCCTTTTTTTAGAAATATACCATCAGTTGAAATGTGAAGCATCTGTTAAAAGTATTTTCCATTATTTGAAATCTAAAGAATGATTTTTTATACATTATTTTGAAATTACTAACCTGTTTATTTGAAAATTTAAAGCTCTTTATTTTGTTAAATAAATGTTGGAATCTTATTATGGAATCCTTGGTGAGACCCGGTTGGGATTTTAGATTACACCCTATCTTTGACTTTAGGTGTTTATAGATTATATAATGACCTAGGCTTAACATACATGGATATTACATCATTTTAGATGAGTATTCAATAAATTACAAAAATAAATTCCTAAGGAACTTAATATTTTAGTATCTTTGGGAACTTAGAAACAAAATATTCTATCTCAGTGAAAGATCTTAAACATCGCCCATAAAGATCTCCACATTTAGTAATTCAACCTAAAACCTTTCTTCATAACCTGGGGAAAGGAAATATAAGAATGGGTGAGCTCAGATTCTTAGTAAGGGTAAAAAAAGGAGACATGTAATCATAAACATGAACATAGGGGTATGATAATGCGATTGTAGCTTTAGGATATCATACCTAGCATATCAAAGATCATAAACATGAGTTATGAGATAAAGTGTGGTAGTTCATAAGATAATAATCATAAGGAAATAAACATCATGAGCCATGAAATAATAAATAAGGAATAATACATAGTAGTTTTGTCATAAATATAAGAATAGGAAAATTTATTTCAAGGATACCTACTAAGACCTTTATAACATGTTAGGCATGGGCTACGACCCATGTACCTACTTCAGAATTGGGCTAGAAACCCATGTACCCACTTTCTTTAAGGCTTGGGCTACAACCCATGTACCTTCTTGTTTTCAGTCTTGGGATACTACCCATGTACCCTATTTCATTTAGTCTTGTTCTATAACCCATAAACCATCTTGTTTTTGGGCATCAACTACAACCATTATACCCTCTTTCTTTTTGGGCTAGTGCTACAACCCATATAACCTTTTTCTTTTCGAGCTTGGGCTATAACCCATATACCCTATTTCTTTTCAGGCTTGGGATACAACCCATATACCCTCTTTAATTTTGGGATTGGGCTAAAACTTGTACACCCTCATTCTTTTTGTCCTTGGGATACAACCCGTACACCCTCATTATTTTCAGGTTTGGGCTACAACCCATGTACCCTTTGAGATCATATAAAACTTATCATTACCCAATGCATTAGAGGGAGATATTGGTCCCACCCATATCATAGTAAAATCATTCACACATGTGCTACAAGATAATAATACATTCATCATATCATGACCCATATATTGTGGTGGAGCCCGATGCTGCAGCAAAAATAGCCACAAAACACAACATAATTCACCCGAAGGCCTTTTATCACCCTAAATAATTTTACACAGCACTCGAAGTATTTTTACACTTGAAGGAAGTTTTACATACTCAACTGAAGTATTTTCACACCACACCCAAAGGAATTTTTACAATGCACCCACACCCATGAATGTACAATTTTTATGTACTACTGATCATCACAACATGGACACGCCACTTGATCTCTGCAACCAAGAAGACTTTCGATACATGCCACCATCATGAATCTATTTGCACACCACCATTGAAAATTTTATCTCCATTGTCGCACATGGTTGTCTTCTTCATCTCTTCACAAGAGCTACCAAAAGCAGTTGCCTCTTCCCGGTTATCTCTAGGAAGCTACATCTTCTCTTCCCTCCTTTCGCACTGATTACCCCAAACACGGAAACCCCTCCCCGATTCTATCTCACAACAGCTACATCTTGTTGAATATCCTCCTACTTATTTATCATGTCATCATATATAGAGAGGCATGCACCACTCCTCTCAATGATAAGAAACATATATTTTTTTATCTAATCACACATGTATATATTTTTCAAATATAATCTCACATATCTCTTTCTTCCATATCAAAATCTTTTATCCATTTCTCTCTCTCCCATATTCAAATTTAAAATTCAAAAAATATCCCAAAAATATCCACCTTGATTATAAATTTGAATACTCCACCATTATCCACACCATTAGAACCATCATGATTGTTGGATCCACCATCATCAACTCATCTGTGATCAGATATGTCACATCAACTCCACCTTAGTAAATTCTTCATTTGCATTAGATCATCCATGTTGACACTGACATGATTCATCGCACCCATTATAGTTTTCATCTTTGTTGATCTTCTATGAACTCCTTAATGTGACTCCATCGCTATATCTCAATCTACTCAAGTCAGAACCTTGAACCTCCTCTAATACCAATTTTTGGGTTGGAAACTGACGTCGTAGCGAAAGTAGTCTCAAGACACCACATAATTCACCTGAAGGCCTGTTATCAGCCAAAGGAATTTTACACATCACCCGAAATATTTTTCCACCTAAAGGAATTTTTACATACTCAACCAAAGGATTTTCACACCACACCCAAAGGCATTTTTACAATGCACCCACACCCGTGAACATACCATTTTGATGTACCTCCAATCATCACAACTGGGACAGGCTACTTGATCTCCACAACCAAGAATACTTTCGATACATAGAACCATCATGAATCTCTTTGCACATAGTTTTTGACAATTCTCTTCCCATCATCGCATGCCATTTTCTTCATCGTCTCTTCACACGAGCTACCGAAAGTAGTAGAATCTTCCCAGTTATCTCTAGGTAGTTACATATTGTCTTTTCTCCTTTCGCACTGATTACCACAAATGCAAAAACCCCTTCTCAATTATCTCTCGCAACGTCTATATCTTGTCGAATCTCCTACTTCTTTATCATGTCCTCATATATATATAGGTGTGCATCACTCCTCTAAAAGATAAGAAACATATATCTTTTTCGTATGTAGTCACACATAACTCTTTTTTTCAAATCTAATCTCATATATCTATTTTTTTATATCAAAATCATGTATCCCTTTTTCTCTCTCTCATAATAAAATTTTAAAATCAAAAAATATCCCAACACCATAAAAATACATAGGTCTTATAAACATAAAATCATAACCCATAAAATGAAATGGGTATCATTAACATTTAATCACATAATAACCTATGTAAAATAGATAGTTTTCATAATCTTTTCATCAAAGCTTAACTCGTGAAAGAGAAACAGATTTCATAAACATGTAACCCATGAAATAGAAACAAGTTTCATAAAGATCATGAAATTAAGCATAACCCATTCCTAGAAAGGATATTAAGGGAACCTTTAGATAATTTCTTAAAAGGGCGTGAGTAACATAATCAAATGTCATCTTATATGGAAAATAGTTTGCAAATATCTTTCAAAAATGTTTCTTGAAGAAAATATCCTTACTTCTTTGAAAATTATTTTTAAAACATAAAACTATTTAAAAATTATTTTCTTAAAAAATACCTTGAAAACTTATAAAGAAGAGTTGAAATCATTTTGGAAAAAAATTTCCTTGAAAATTACTTTCAAAAGAATTTCTTAAAGATTAAACTTTTAAAATTGAAAGGAATATTCAAAGGAATGATGGTGGGTAAATCCATACATGTCATATGAGGTAAAAAGAACATTCCTTTTTCATAGTAAAAAAGGTTAGAAGGAATTTTTTATTTGGAAAGAGAAAATTATATTCCCTTAAAGAGATTTATAAAAGGAAAAAAGGTTAAAAATGTATTTTAAATAATATGGGATAATGGTATTATATTCTTGGAAACCCTTTTTAGAAAACATATATTTTTGACTAAAGGGAGCATAAAGTTGAGATTTCATAAAAACACTTTCTTAACTATATTTTGGATAAAAGAGTAGAAAAATGGTACCAATTCATAAGTATATAATGGATAACCATATGAGGATAAATTTCATGAATTTACTTGATATATGGATTATAATATTTCATCAAATGAATCATAAACATAAAAAATATCGAAAAGTGATGAGATTGTCTCAATATACTCTTATAACGTGGTAATTAGGGATCGTACTCTCCAGGTAAGAAATGAAATTACATTAAGCTTAAAATATCATGAAAATCTTGAGATTCATGATATATCATGTAAAATGTATTTATATGCACTTTGAAAAATAGTTTATGTTCATAACAAAATATGAGTCTCAAAGAAGGAAAATTGAGAAAATATATTTTACCGATTTGGTAACTTTTGAAACTTAATCCCCATGAAGGAAGGATCATAAAATAGACATGTGAATACCCATAAATTTAAGTATAAGATAAACATAATAAAATCATTGGAATTACATACACAACAAAAAAAATAAAGAGTGGTTAACATAACATGTATCTCATGGAGAGAAAAAGTGAAATGAAATCCCCTTACCTTGTGTATTGACTCTCTATGTACTTGTATAAGATTCCTCTAAATCAGGTAACTCCTTTTGGTTTCTTGCAAAAGGATTACTTGAGAGGATTTATTCCCAAATATAGGAATCAAGGTCTTATGGAGGATTTTTTGGAAGTGTATTTGGTGAGGAATGGATGGACTTAAGAGGTTTGAGAGGTGTCACTAATGGGTAGAGGTGGTAGCCTTTTATAGTGGAGGAGGAGTGGAACTCTTGTAAATATATGAAGAGAGAATTCCACCCACATTTTTCCTGTTGCAAGTGGATCCAATAATGGAACAATTTCGATCCATTTGATGACAGGGTCCGAATATATCCATCCAAAGGGTGTTGGACATGAGTCTAGATCTTCTTATGTGGAAATGGTGGCAGTGAGAGCGCCGCAGGGCTTGGTGGTATCTCTGGTGGAGGCGCAGATGGTTGTGAAGGTTTCATGGATAATGTGAAGGTTTAATGCTTTATTGTGATGAATATTTGTGTAACGTCCCAGATCCGGAAGCCACACAACGGGTGCCCCGAACCTGGTTGGTCACATGACTTCAAGTGCATTTCCCCAAATGCCAGTGGCTGCCGACTTACAGCAAGGGCCCAGGTCTGATAGTGGGGAAACTATGCCCTCATTTGTCAAAGTTTAGTGTAGTGGAAAAGAAAATAACATATAATAGCAGAAGCAGTAAACAATATGAACTAGAAATGAACAAATGTAGTAAAAGATAACTAACAGTTATATATAATGATAAAATATGTCCCAAAGTCCAAGGAAGCATCCAGAACAGGATACACTGCAATCAAAACAATACAATACAAGGGATAAATACAGTAGGCAACCACCAAAGGGACTCTTTCCCTTATCTACACCTATAACAATATAATATGTTTGTTCCCAAGACATGATCCAAATAGGGTGTGAGAAATAAATCACAGTAGGTAACCACCAAAGGCTTGTGCCCAACAGTCAGTGAAAACATGCAACAGCAGTGTACGATAATAAAAAGTAGTAAACTAAGAAGTACTCAATAGTAAATATCAATACTGGTTTCATTTCCATTTTAATATTATTTATCCATTTAGGATAAGTGAATTATAAATTCCCAAGGCTCATCCTCAGCCGCCAATCTCCTAAACAGTGTCGCAGCAAAAATGCAACATGCTATCTAACAAGTACAAGGTATAACAAGACCAAGCCTGTGCTTTAGCTTGGTAGGTATAACATATAAAATCACCACATTGAATATATAAACTAAATAGAGTTCTCAGACATGAAAATTCTTACCCTCAAGTAATCATAATCGAAACCCGCAGGTGATTTCCCTCAGGCTAAACGAATATTTCCCTTAGGCATGAGGTATTTCCCTCAGGTTCGGATGTACTGTCCTCAGACAAATGAAATGTTTCCCTCGGGCTAAACAGAACAATTCCCTCAGTATAAACAAAACACTGACCTCAGGCTAAATAGGTAACCAGGACGAGCCCAAATCACAACAATCAAGTCATATAAGTTCCTCTCAAGAAAACTTAAAACATGTTATAGATATGGCATACCCTCGGTATCCTGGCCAAACGGCTACACAGGGGGGAACGCACCTACAGGGTAGCCCTAGATCCAAGAAATGATCCCACACAATATTTATATATATTCATTAAATTACCTATGCAATTATAGGTATTTAATTAATCAAGGCCTCATCCATATGACACCCCAACATGGGCGTGTAGAACAATGGAACACAAAAACCACCTGATAGTTGGAATTAAACATCAGAACACCTACCTCGATATTCTCTAATCGGTATACATGAACGAAGCCTCCCAAATTGTCCAATAACGATGTAGATATCGGATAAATGTTTACTCATTCAAACTCAAATAACTTTCCCTCAGGAAAGAAATGGTAAGAAACACACAAGGAGAGGGAAGAACTCACCCGCGCAATTAAATCGAGACCGTCAGAGAAGGATTTAGATTCCCGGTGTGCGGTCGAGAGATCTCCAAAGCTCCGGCCTCCCCTCATGGATCCAAAATGAACTCAAAGCCTCTTCTGCTGCATGAGGAGGCTACTGCCCATTTTAAGAAAAAAAAACAAACTACACGGCGTGTACTCTCAAGTACACAGCATGTACTTTTCATTTTTTAAACTGTTCCTCTGGTGGATTCTTTCCACCGTGGCATTGTTAATCTATCTACATGAGTACACAGTATGTATTCCTGATTACACGGCATGTATTGTCGCTCCTCTAGCGGCTGCCTCCACTGCCTTACATTTCTCCTGCCGACAGAGTACACAGAATATAAATACTAAGTACATGGAATGCAGTCAGTTTTTACACCCTTCTTCACTGAAAGGCCTACACGCCCTATGTACTAATCCCACATGGCCAAAGTACACAGCGTGTGGAAAATTACATTCCATGTACCCATAAAATTTGGGATTTTTCCCCATTTTTCTTATTTTCTCAAAAACACTTAAGGAAAAGGGAAAATAAGAAATCCATACCTCAAAAATAAGAACAGGGTTCTTACAAACTTCCCCCCTTAAAGAAATTCATCTCCGAATTTCCCTTATAAGGGTGGTGAAGATAAAATTCAGAACAACTCTAGCCACTGAGCACGTACTTCGGTCTCCCACTCCCAGGTTTCGTCCTGCACTCGGCCATGCTACCATAGCACCCATATGAGAGGAACTTACTGGCCTCGGAGAACATTCGTGCTCCTATAAACAATATGAATCAGATGCTATTCAAAGGATGCATCGGCCTGAAGCTCAACCTCCTTGGTCTGAAATACGTGAGACGGGCCTGAGTGATAACAGTGCAGTTGAGATACATGGACGATGTCGTGCATGGCCCGGTACCTCTGTGGTAGCTTCAACCGATAGGAAACCGGCCCGAATCTCTCCAGAATCTCAAACGGCCCCACATACATCGGTGAAAGTTTACCCTGTCTCTGATCCGCCTATGTCCCAACCCTGGTGAAACATGCAAGAAAACCTTATCCCTGACCACGAACTCCAAGGGTCATCTACGATGATCAACATAAGATTTCTGATGAGACTGTGCAGTAGCCATCTGCTTCTGAATCAACTGGACCTGCTCTGAAGTCTCCTGCATGAGACGTGGCCCTAGAAAAGCTACCTCATCTACCTCCAACTAGCACAAGGTTTATCGACATGGCCTACCATATAAAGCCTCGTAAAGCACCATCTTAATAGTTCCTTGAAAACTTTTATTGTAGGAAAACACGACTAGGGGTATGTGCTTCTCCTAAGAGCCCCCAAAGTCCAAGACGCATGCACACAACATGTCCTCAAACACCTGTATCATACGCTCTGACTGGCCATCGGTCTGAGGGTGGTAATCTGTGCTCATAAGCACCTATGTACCCAGTGCCCTCTGAAAACTCTGCCAGAAATGAGATGTAAAACGGGCATCCCTATCTGAAACAATAGAATGAGGGACCCCATAGAGGCATACTACCTCTAGGATATACAACTTCCTAATCTCGTCAACATCGAAGGTCTCCTTGATCGGCAAAAAGTGAGCTACCTTCGTAAGTCAATCCACAACAACCCACATGGTATCATTGCCCCGAGGTGACCTTGGTAACCCAGTCATGAAATCCATCATGACATCATCCCATTTCCATTCCGGAATAGGTAACTGTTGTAACATCCTGACTGGCCTCTGATACTCCGCCTCCACCTTCTAACAGGTGGAACATCTAATAAAAAAACCACCTACCTCTCTTTTTATACTCAGCCACCAATACTGACTTCTCAAGTCACGGTGCATTTTGTTAACTCTAGGATGAACTTCCCAATCTAAATCAAGAAACTCCTACATCAACTCCCCGTGTATATCCCCTGTAACCCACACTTTTCCATGGACATGTATTACCTCATCATCACCTATCATAAAACCAGGAGGAGGGTCCTCACTTTCCACCGACTCCTGTAGAACTAGGCCTTCTGAATCAGATAGATGTCTCATCATCACTCTATCCAGGAGGGTAGAAGTAACAGCTAAGGAAGAAAGATGGGTTTTCCCCTGACTATCGTGCACCTCCAAATTCATCTCAAAGAACAAAGCCATAAGCCGCCACTCACCACTAGCCTCCTACACAGCCTATATCTGAGTCCTCCTGCTCAGTGAATCAGCTACTGCATTACCCTTACCAGGTGTATAGGCAAGCTTGAAGTCGTAGGACTGAAGGTACTCAACCCACCTTCGCTATCTCAAGTTCAAGTCACACTAGTTAAAGATGTACTTAAGACTTTTGTGGTCCGTAAACACCACAAAATGTTCTCCCAGTAGATAATGCCTCCAACAGCATAACGCATGAACTACTGCAGCCAACTCAAGATCGTATGTCGGGTAATTCCTCTCATGTGGCCTCAACTGCCGAGACCCGTACGCAACTACTCAATCACCCTACATCAACACTGCTCCCAGCCCAATACCTGATGCATCACAGTAAACTGTATAGATCTTCCCTTGATCGGGAAGTATCAATATTGGTGCTGATGTCAACCATCCTTTCAGATCCTGAAAGTCTATCTTGTAAGCTTCTAACCAAACAAACTTCACACCCTTCTTAGTCAAACCTATGAACGGAACTGCTAAGTGGGAGAAGTCCTGTATAAAATGAATTTAGTAACCATCCAGCCCCAACAAACTTCATCTCTCAAACATGTTCTTAGGATTCTCCCAGGAAACTATTACTCTCACTTTTTTTGGGTCTATCGCACCTCCTGCCTCTGAGATGATATGACCCAGGAAGTGTATCTGGTCAATCAAAAAGTGGTACTTTGAGAGCTTATCATATAGATGATACTCTCTCAGTGTACTTAGTATATTCTCCAGATTGGTATCATGGTCATGTCAAGTGTGAGAGTACACCAAGATATCATCCATGAATTCTACCACAAAAGAATCCAGATAAGGGTGGAACACACTATTCATCAAATCCATGAAAATATTCGGTGCGTTCGTGAGTCCAAATGTCATAACCAAGTACTTATAGACCATATCTGCTCTGAAAATCTGTAAGTGGTATATCCGATAGTCTAACGCATAACTGATGATATCTTAATATCAAGTCAATCTTTGAGAACACTCGTGCTCCTCAAAGTTGATCAAAAAGATGATCAATCCTTGTCAAGGGATATCGGTTCTTAACCATCAACTGGTTTATCTTCTGATAATCCACACAAAGTCTGAGAGTACCATTTTCCTTCTTTGCAACTGGTTTCTGGCTACCACAGCCATGCCCACCACCTCTGCATGTACGTCCTAACGTATCCCAATTTTCTAACTGGTAAGAAGCTGCTGGCTCTGCTCCTGCACGTGGAGTCTACACAAAACCCCTATCACTAGCCACTGGTGGGAATGCCCTGCAAAAGCACTGCAGATGACCCCCATTGCCGCAAGCTCAGAACTTCACTGGGTCACCTGGACACTGAGGTCTATTATACCCCTCTTTACCGCACTGGTATCATATTACCTGGCCACCAGAAGAATTATTCTAGCTAGTACTTCCACTGTGAGATAAATCCATTTGTCTCTCCCTATTACCGATAGAAATATCACCAGAAACTGGTGCTAAACCGCCCTAGCCTACACCACTAGCTTCCCGCAAGTTCTTATCAGTAATCAGTGCTTGGTTCACAATAGAATTCAGGGTAGGAAACCTAAAAACTTTCACCAACACTCGGATGTCACACTGAAGACCATCCTCAAAGCATCTAGCCCTCAACACCTCATCACCCACTAGAACGGGTGAAAAATGTTGATGCTCAGTGAAGCGAGTATAATAATCCATCACTGACATGGTGCCCTGCTGCAGATTCATGAACTCTCAAGCTCGATCTACCCTCAGCATCTCCGGGAAGAATAATTCATAGAAGACTTCCTAAAAATCTTCTCACGCCATGTCTTAGTGATGCTCAGTCTGGGTGGTAACATCCCACCACCTCTTGGAGGAATCACGCAGCATGCATGTAGGGAGCTTGACCCTCTGCCCTAGATATGACTCCAGATGATCAAAAATAGTCTACATAGAACCCATCCAAGACTCCATATCCTATTGTTAGCCATCCCCTATAAATGTAGGTGGATGCTACTACTGGAATATACGTGTCAGCTCTGGCATTGATGTGGCAGTCGGCGGTGCTCCCTGGAAGATCTGCATAAACCGTATGAAGCCTTCACAAAACTACACATCAGCTCCTGTGCTTGGTATAATGGTTGGCACTGCATCTAAATCTACTGGAGGATCTAGTGGTAGCCCATGGCCAACCATCTCTAGAGTATACTTGTTGCTGCTCTCCTAGAGAACAACTCTAGCTCTTCTCGGCGGCATGACTCTACAAATTCAAACACATGCCTTAATATTAGCAAGGACTAAAAAAGAAGTTTAAGAAGAAAACAGGAGAAAGAAAACATTCAAGTCTTACTAAACAAGACTAAACAGCGTGTATAATAACTACACGGTTTTTTCCCTTTAGTCCTTCACATGGGCGTGTACTCTGCCAAAACTGGTCATGTAACACCCCAAACACATGGCGTGTTGTCCACACACACAGTGTGTACATGAATTTTCTTCACCTTCCTGGGTCCTTCTACATGGCTTAGCCACATGGATCTCATTTGAACAAGTCTACACGGCATGTATGAAATCTACACGACGTGTACTGGACGAGCTTCACTGACCCGTGTTGTCTGTTACACGGTCAGGTACACATCATAGACTACACAGCGTGTTCCAAATAGACACGGCGTGTATGGCTTAATTTCCAACTTCCCGTGTAGTTAGTGACACGGCCTGCTACTTGGCTAACACTACACAGCATGTTACACCCGCACACGGCATGTACACCACCCCGTTTCCCCAGCCACACGGCCAAGTCTACATGGTATCTCACCGGTCAAGACTACACGGTGTGTCTCACAGGTACACGATGTGTCCAAGAAGAGGTAACACCAACCCGTGTTTGTTAGTTACACGGACGGATCCCCAGGTCAAACTACACAGTGTGTACGTTATTGACACGGCGTGTACAAGCTCATATTTCTCCGCCTGTGTTGTTAGTTACACGGCAGACACAAGGTCAAAACAACACTGTGTGTATCATAACTACATGGAGTATTCCCTCAAGGTTTCATTACCCCGTGTTTCTGACCACATGGCCTATGACATGGGTAGAAACTACACGACGTGTACATACAGTATAAGGCGTGTACTTAAATTTTTTTGTTTCTTCCCAAACAGAAGTGTACATGGCATTTAGTCAAAACTACACGGCGTGTATTCTAGGTTTTTCCTGACATTAATCCTTAGAAACTACTCTAGATCCCATAAAAACACTAAAATCAACACCTATGTTCTAAATTCCGATCCATGAGGGCCCATACTCCTCGTGAATCAAAGCTTGGAATCTTATTCACGTTATAACAAAGTAAACAGGTCAATGATCCACCAAATTCCGGTCAATGAGGGCCCATGCACCTCAAGAACCAAAGTTTGGCGTTCATTCTACAATACCTCACATAATAATATCCAATCAAATAGAAGGTATTTTATCAAGGCATCTATCACAACAGCATGCATTACTAGCACAACATCTATCACAATAGAATGAAATTTCTAATGCACCTACATGGCGTGAAACATATTCATGGAATGTGATTATAACATGTGCCTAAATGATTCATGAGATGGAATACCCTCATCTCATTGGATTTCAACTTAATAGATCCCAAGTATAAAAATATAACAGCACACCAAAAGTGCATCACCCAATGGTGAAAATCAAATCAACTGTCAAATTTTCAAAATCAAAAAAGTTGCAATAAAAGAGGTAGACTAGATTTTCCCTGTACACGGGTTAGCTAATCTCAGGCACAGCTTATTACCAGATACCTATTTCATCCTATCCCTAGCTATAAGAGCCAAATAGTAAGTGAAGAGAAAATAAACCCTCTGATACCTCTTTGTAACATTCCAGATCCGGAAGCCACACAATGGGTGCCCCGAACCCAGTTGGTCACATGACCTCAAACGCATTTCCCCAAACACCAGAGGCTTCCAAATAGTAGCAAGGGCCCAGTTCTAATAGTGGGGAAACTATGCCCTCATTTTTCAAAGTGTTGTGCATTGGAAAAGAAAATAACATACAACAGTGGAAGCAGTAAACAATATGAACTAGAAATGAACAACTGTAGTAAAAGATAACTAACAGTTATATATAATGAAACAATATCTCCCAAAGTCTAACTAAGAAGCCAGAACATGATTCACTGCAATCAGAACAATACAATACCAAGGAAAAATATAGCAAAGCAAAATAAAACAACACGATAGGAACTCAGCAGCATCGCAAGCCAAATCTCGGTCCCATGCTCTCCTACTCTGTAACGTCCCAGATTTTCTGTTTATTATTTTTAAATATTATATGGAATTAGTTCGAGACCAGGAGTGAAGACGGCACATCATTCTGAAGTCCAGTGAGCCTGGAATGGTGGTTTGAACTTTTTTTTAATTAAGTGAGTCGGCACTTGTGCGCAGTTGTGGCAGTTTCCAAACGGATGCCCGGATTAAAAATCTGAGCACACTGTTGCGTCCGGGACGACAACTTTACCTAAGAATGTGGCTAACCTTGACCGGCATGGGTCAAGGGAAAAAGTTAATTTTCGGACGTTTTAAGATAAATAAAATAGAATAAATTAACTAGTTTATTTTACTTAATTTAAGGAAACATCCGCTGCAGCACGGCAACAGCAAAGCTATTTCCTAAATTAATGGTGCGTCTTAATGACTTCGAAATGTCAAGTCAACGCCATTAATATTTCCATGTAATTAAATGCTAACTTGTTTCCCCTTTTTAATGGGTTAAGTAATTATTGATCATTGGCAACGTTTGAGAGGAATCTCTGCTGAATCCACGGCGCGTTGGAGCAAATTCTTGACGACGAACAGCGACAGATCGAAGTCGAGAATCGCTAAGCCAACAACATTGAAGGATCTCAATGACAACGACAGTGCGACGCCATTTTCAATGATCGATCCTTTCGAAAGGTAGGGTTTTTTTATTTCAATTTCTTTTCCCTGTTTTAGAGATTAAACGATGAATGCAGATCAACCACGAACAAGTTGATCCGCGGATTCGTACGTTCTTACGGGAGGATTTTCTTTGGGATGATTTTGGGGGAAATAATCCATGCTTTTTATTCATGTTGATCTCTGCTCCGTTTTAATACTATTAACGGGAGTGGATCAATGCCATGATGAACGACGGCGGAGGTTTGTTCCTAATTTTGTTATTCGGTTTTCCTCCCCCATTCTTTCTCGCGCGTTCTTCGCATTCTTCACAGGGCGACGAACAACGGATCGTTGCGCATCCATTCCGCGATGCAACAATCCCAAATCAAAGATTCGACACCGCAATGACCTTGTGGAGGTGCGGCGAGGATGGCGGATGAAGAATCGGATCGGATCTGGAAAGGGCGTTCTTTGAGCGTTCTTCGTGCGGGAAGATCGGAACAAGTTTTCGGAGCCGATCAGAGTTCCAAAAACGATGGAAGCGGATTTGTGGTGTCAGGGTGACCAGAACCTAGAAGTTTTGCAGTGATCGAACGGCCGGATCGATGATCGGAGCACCACGGGAGGCGCGCCGGTGAAGGGAACCGTTTCTGGAAATTTCCCGAATACACGGCGTGTACTTCCAAAGAACACACCGTGTAGTTCTGGTGGTGGCGGCTAGGGTTTCGGGGTCAAAGAAGAATCACACAGCATGTGACCCCAGTCACACGGCGTGTTGGACCTTCCCCAAAGCTCATCGTGTACTTTGGTTAGTACACGGACACGGGATGATCTACACGGCTTCAGGTGGCACGGCGTGTACAGCTCGACAGAGGCGGCTACGTGGAGCTCGGCATGTATCCTAGGGATACACGGACACGGGATGGACTACACGACCATTTACTCCATCACCCGGCCAGGCGAGGTCAACAGTGCGGGTCACCCCGTGTGCAGATCGCACGGGTTAGAGTACACGGGTTGGTGACCGTGTATGGGAACATGGCCAGAGTACACGGAGCCAAACCCAGTGACTTAGACACGGCATGTACTCCGTACTACACGCCGTGTATAAATTTTTCTACACGACCAGCCTCACGACATGGGCCTTTGTACACGGGCAGTACCTGGGGTCAGACAACACGGTGTGTATCATTTATACATGCCGTGTACTTTTTGGAGAACAGCTTGGTCCTTTTGTTCACCGTGCCTTGAACATCTTTTGTTTGGGTTAGTGCCCCTTCTTCTTGTTCCCCTGAAGGTCAGGCATCATTCCCTCATGCAAGATTATGATCCCTTCAGTAGAAATTTTCTGTGATAGAGTCAGGCATCCATCTGAGAGGCCCGGATCGAGATCCTATATCCATTCTAGACCCTAGATAGAGTCAGGTATCGGCGTGACCAACTTTACCAGGCGTTGATCCTCTACCTAGCAGGTGAATTCCGGACGAGTCACGGTATCTTCCATGGCCCTGGCAGTGACTCTCATCTGTGTATCAAAATCTTTCCCACTCAGTAGTGTGTCTCCCGTAATGAGTGTAGCTATCTCTCGTGACGGTTTTCAACGAACAGCACTTCCCGGGCGGACGTCATCAGAGCTATAAGACTCGTGGACTGTGTTCTCCCAGAATGATCACATCATAGAATCCTCGAACGGAATCCCTTGTGGGGGGATGCGGTTACATAACTTGTATCTAGACAACGGGTCTAGGTTTTGGGTATATTTGGTTTGTTTTATATGTTCTATAAACATATATTATGCATAGCTGACTGTACCTTTACTTTGTGTACTGCTTTGTAGTTTTCGGGGTCCTCTACTGAGTATTGTTATACTCACCCCTACACGGGCTTTTCTCACACATCTAGTGTCTTGTGCAGACGAGCAGCCTTTTAAAAAGGTCTAGGACGGACCAGGACAGGACCGAGCTTTCTGAGTTCCCTACAGGCCGAGGCATTCCTACGGCTACGAGTAGCAGTCCCAGTACCTTTGTGCTTACAGGTTGGACTTTTTCAGTTTTTTAGACTCTTGATTTTGGTTGGATTGTATTCTGGCCCAGTTTTCTTTTACAGTACTCTACCTTTCGTCGTACTCTGTTGGTTGGGTTTAGTTGTATGCAAGCATTTTTTTTCTTAGTGTTTTACATTTTAGTGTTTGTGGTCTTGGAGATGTGAGTGTGTGTACAGGTACTTTGGCAGTGCCTCCCATGTTAGTGATATGCCTACTCAGTGCTAGTCACCAGCCCCTGGCCTATTGGAGGCGGGCATGGGGAGTCACGGCACGGGCCCCACTGGGACGGGTCGTTACAGAGTGGTATTAGAGGTGGTCGGTTCTACCTTAGGACCAAGAGTCTGTGAGTTTGGTTGGGGGAAACAGTGTTGAGTGTTTCAGGTTCGGCTTTTAGGCCAGAGACTCCAGTGTTGGTGCGGCGGCTGACGTATCCATACACCAGGACTCTGATAACCTTCTTTTCGACCTGGTTCACAAAAACACTGGTTGCAGGGAAATAAAAAGGTACATGCATCATATAGGAATGGGTTGTGTCTTCCATATCCTTGGTGTCAGCTATCCAGATATACTCATTGTCTGTGACACATCTTGTTTCTTTAAAGGTGCCTCCGTGACGCGTACCTGCTAGGATTCAATAGCACGATCATGAGGATGATCCCCTCAGTGACGAGGCTTCAATACAGGGACCAGCCCCCTAGGCGTTGCCACCAGGTGGTTCACCTGCTATACTTCCAGTTGAGCAGCCAGTGGTACCTGCAGTACCGACCGGTGAGGAGCGCAGGCTCAGTGGACTCCACGACTTTCAGAGACAGAGGCCCCTCAGGTTCCGAAGCGAGCCCGACCCTCAGGTGGATGAGGACTGGCTTGAGGTGGTGACCAGAGTTTTCCATCTAGTGAGGACACCGGCAGACCAGATGGTGGTCCTAGGAGTGAGCCCTCTTCAGGGTTCGGCGGGACGATGGTGGAGTCTGACCACGCAGACTCACGACGAGGAGACTCTTTCGTGGAGAAAGTTTGAGTGACTCTTCAGGGAGGAGTTCTCTCCAGTTATTTTGAGAGCTGTGTGAATCCAGGAGCTTCTTCAGCTCTAGCAGGGCAGTATGATGGTGGCTGACTATTCATCGAGGTTCACCAACCTCGCCAGGTACTCGATGGATATGGTAAGGGATCAGTACTTCAGAGCTCGGACCTTCGAGTGAGGCCTACGGCGTGACATCTGAACTAGTGTCGTGCCTCTATGAATTTAGACTTATGTGGGAGTGCTCGAGTGGGCCTTGGTGATCAAGAGATTCTTGGCAGAGCAGAGATAGCCGCCGGTAGTCAGTATCAGGCAGACAGGTGCAGAGACAGCGGTAGCAGGGAGCTAACGTCATGCACAGGGATCTTGACATGGGAGATGTCATAGGAGGACCCAGGACAGGGGATCGATAGTCTAGGGCTCTCAGGCTGGATCCAGTCCGTCTAGGGAGAAGGGATTCTATGCATGTGACGGTAGGGGGAATCTCTCTAGAGACTTCCCGACACGTCGAGCTGCTGACAGGGAAGTGGTGGATGGACCACCGAGGTAGAGGCAGAGAATGGAGCAAGAAGATCCGCCAGGCGGCAGATGTGGAAGAGGAGCAGGGAGAGCTACAGGTAGTGGCAGATGCTTCGAATTACTTCCACCACCACCCCCAGGAGGTCCGCACCAGGCTCAGGGAGCTGGGGGACATGGACGGGGACAACTGCATGCGGTCGAGGCATACGACCCAGGGGCTCCAGGGATGATTTGAGGTATGATCTGTGTCTTTTCTACCTTAGTTTTCATACTCATAGACACATGTTCTAGTCATTCCCTTATACCCACATGTCTTGTACAAAACCTCGAGATTCTGGTAGAACCATTGACTCGAACCTTATGCTTGGAGACACCTACGAGAGGAGACTCGACGATCATACACCTTTGCAGGCAGTGTGATCTTACCCTTGGAGGTGAGAGTTTCAGTTGGAACCTCTTGGTGGTAGCGTCGAGGCCTTACGACATCATTCTTGGTATGGATTGGTTATCTTCGGTCCATGCCTAGATTGACTATTTTAGGCGAAGAGTGCGGTGTGTCCGCCATGATGGAACGAGGTTTTCCTTTGTCGGAGAAAAGGAAACCTAGGCAGCAAAAAATGGGCTCATGCATAGGAGGGTGTATCTGATCACTCATGAGTTGGCTAGCCTTACCCTCGGAGCAGTAGATGTTGTGAGCTATCAGTTCCCAGCAGTGGTGGCGGAGTATGAGGATGTATTTCCCAAAGATGTTCCGGGACTACCTCCCTGTCGGGAAATCGACTTCTGCATCGACTTACACCCTGGTAAGACACCGATTTCCTCATCAGCTTATCGGATGTCTCCCGCAGAGCTTCGCGTGCTGAGGGTGCAGTTGGAGGATTTGCAGAGTAAGGGTTTCGTAAGACCTAGCGTCTCACCCTGGGCGGCCCCATTCTTGTTTTACAAGAAGGTAGATGGGAGTCTGAGGTTGTGTGTGGATTATCGGCACTTGAACCAGGTGATGGTGAAGAACAAATATCCACTGCCAAGGATGGATGACCTCTTCGATCAGCTAAGAGGGGCACAGTGGTTCTCGAAGGTTGACCTTCGATCTGGCTATCACCAGCTACGAGTACAGGAAGAGGATATAATGAAAACGGCTTTTAGATGTCTCTACGGTCACTATGAGTACTTGGTGATGCCCTTTGGCATGACGAACGCCCCCGCAGTGTTCATGGGGCTGATGAACCGGATCTTCCAGCTGTACTTGGACCGGTTCGTAGTGATCTTCATTGATGACATCCTTTTGTACTCAGCGTCGGAGGAGGAGAACGCGATACACATGCGAATGGTTCTGGATGTACTTCGAGAGAACCAACTTTATGGGAAGATCTCGAAGTGTCAGTTCTGGATTCAAGAATTCCACTTTCTGGGACATGTCATATCAGCAGATGTAGTGGTTGTGGACCCAGCCAAGGTGGAGGATGAGTTAGCATGGGAGCCACCTCGGAGTGTAATGGAGGTGCGAAGCTTCCTTGGGTTGGAAGGATATTACCGGAGATTCATCCCTGATTTCTCCCAGATATCAGCACCGATGACGTCCTTGACCAGGAAAGAGCAACCCTTCGTGTGGAAAGAAAAGTGCAAGCAGGCTTTTGAGCAGCTAAGACAGAGTTTGATGAGCGCCCCAGTCTTGAGATTGCCGGAGGAGGGTGTCGAGTGCATAGTTTTCTACAACGCATCAGGGACTGGGCTCGGTTGTGTCATAATGCAGTGGCATGCAGTGATTGCTTATGGTTCATGCCAGCTTATGCTGCATGAGCAGAACTATGCGACCCATGATCTCGAGTTAGCAGCGGTGGTCTTCGCATTGAAGATGTGGTGATACTACCTTATGGGCGAGCGGTTTATTGTCTACTCTGACCACAAGAGCCTCAAGTACATATTCTCATAGAAGGATCTGAATCTGAGGCAGAGACGTTGGCTAGAGTTCCTCCAGGACTATGATTTCAATATCATCTATACTCCTGGTAAGGGGAACAAGGTGGCAGATGCTCTTAGCAAAAGGTCGAGCTCATAGCTATTGAGTAAGGCAACACAACAATTAGTCGTGTTGCAGTTATCCTTCGTGGATGGAGAGGACACATCTTACCTACAATTGATGGTTTTCACCCCTCCACTCTTACAACGAGTTAGGAAGGCACGGCTTGGGGATGTCAACTGTGTGGCCTTACGTGCTCAGTTATCCACAGGACGTGCTCCTGATGGATATTCGCAAGGTGGAGAGCAAATACTTCTTTTCATAGGACGCACTGTTGTACCAGTGGGGTTATCGGAGTAGTTCCTAAGGTAGTTCCATACATCCCTTTGGGAGGTACATCCTGGAGTGGCAAAGATGTACCATGACCTCCAACGTCAGTTCTGGTGGTCAGGAATGAAGAAGGCAGTGGCAGAGTTCGTTTCTCGATTCCTCACATGCCAGCAGGTGAAGGCTGAACACCAGGTTCTAGTATGGTTAGCTCACCCCCTGGAAGTTCCAGAGTGGAAGTGGGATGGAATATCGATGGACTTCGTGATGGGCTTACCACGAACTTCCAAGCGGCAAGATCCCATCTGGGTGATCATTGACCGAGTCACCAAGTCGGCCAACTTCCTAGATATCAGGGAGCAGAGTTCCGTAGAGATCTTGGGACACCTCTACGTACAGGAGATAGTTCGGCATCATGGCATCCCCTCGACTATAGTCTCAGATCGAGACGCCCGCTTCACATCCCGATTGAGGAAGGGAATGCAAGAGGCTTTTGGGACTCAACTGCGCTTGAGCACAACGTTTCATCACCAGACAGATGGTCAGACGGAGATGACCATTCAGGTTCTGGAGGATATGTTGCAGGCCTGTATCTTGGACTTTGGTCGTAGCTGGGAGGACCACCTACCACTGGTTGAGTTTGCGTACAACAACTGCTACCACTCCACCATCGGTATGGCACCATTCGAGGCCTTGTACGGGAGACCCTACTGGCCACCTCTTTGCTGGACCGACCCCAGAGAGTCAGCACTCATGGGTCCAGAGTTAGTGTGAGATACTACAGAGAAGGTGCATATCATCCGGGAGCGGATGAAGACTACACAGATCCGGCAGAAGTCTTATGCTAACAGGTGACGGAGACCTCTAGAGTTCGAAGAGGGAGACCACGTCTTCCTTTGGGTCTCACCTCGACGAGGGTTGCAGAGATTTGGCCGAGGAAGCAAGCTATCTCCAAGGTTCACCGGACCTTTTCCAGATCCTGGTAAGAGTTGGCGAGGTGGTGTACCACCTGGCTCTACCGCCACAGTTGCATCGGGTACATGATGTCTTCCACGTGTCGCAGCTGAAGAGGTACCTGCATGACCCATCGCATGTCATCGACTGGGGCGAGCTGGACATCGAGGATGGAGTGACATTTGCTGAGTACCCAGTGGAGATCGAGGATCGGTAGGAGAGGATCCTTCGTGGGTGATCGATTCCCTTAGTTTACGTCTGGTGGCAGCACGGGAATCTTCAGGAGATCATGTGGGAGCGGGAGGCTCAGATCCGTGTCCAGTACCCTAATCTTTTTTAGTAGCCTTTGTTTTGGATTTTCGGGGACGTAAAGACCCAAGGTGGGGAGAATGTAATGTCTCGGATTTTCTGTTTATTATTTTTAAATATTATATGGAATTATTTCGAGACCGAGCGCGAAGACGGCACATCATTCTGAGATCCAGTGAGCTCTGAATGGTGGTTTGAACTTTTTTTTAGTTAAGTGAGTCAGCACTTGTGCGCGGTTGTGGCAGTTTCCAAACGGATGCCCGGATTAAAAATCTGAGCACACCGTTGCGTCCGGGACGACGACTTTACCTAAGAATGAGGCTAACCTCGACCAGCACGGGTCTAGGGAAAAAGTTAATTTTCGGACGTTTTAAGAAAAATAAAATAAAATAAAATTACCAATTTATTTTATTTCATTTAAGGAAACATCCGCTGCAGTGCGGCAATGACGCAGCTGTTTCCTAAATTAATGGCGTATCTTAATGACTTCGAAATGGAAAGTCAACGCCATTAATACTTCTGCATAATTAAATGCCAAATTGTTTCCCCTTTTAATGGGTTAAGAAATTTTTGATCGTTGGCAATGTTTGAGAGGAATCTCTGCCAAATCCACAGCGTGTTGGAGCAAATTCTCGACGACGAACAGCGACGGATCGAAGTCGAGAATCTCTACACCAACAACGTTGAAGGATCTCGACGACAACGACAGTGTGACGCCTTCGTCAACGATCGATCCTTTTGAAAGGTAGGGGTTTGTTATTTCAATTTCTTTTCCCCGTTTTAGAGTTTAAATGAAGAATGCAGATCAACCATGAAAAAGTTGATCTGAGGATTCGTACGTCCTTACGGGAGGGTTTTCTTTGGGATGATTTTGGGTGAAATAATCCATGATTTTTATTCATGTTGATCTCTACTCCATTTTAAGCCTATTAACGGGAGTGGATCAACGCCGTGACGAATGACAGCGGAGGTTCGTTCCTCATTTTGTTAGTTGGTTTTCTTCCCCCATTTTTTATCGCGTGTTCTTCACATTCTTCACGGGGCGATGAACAACGGATCATTGCGCATCCGTTCCACGATGCAATGATCCCAAAATCGAAGGCTCGACACCGCAACGACCTTGTGGAGGTGCGGAGATGATGGCGGATGACGAATCAGACCGGATCGGGAAAGGGAGTTCTTCGAGCGTTCTTCGTGTGGGAAGATCGGAACACATTTTTGGAGCCAATTGGAGTCCCAAAAATGATAGAAGTGGCTTCGTGGTGTCGGGGTGACCAGAACCTGGAAGTTTTGCGGTGATCAGATGGCCAGATCGATGATCGGAGCACCACGGGAGGCGCGCTGGCGAAGGGCGCTGTTTCTGGAAATTTCCAAAATACACGACATGTACTTTCGAAGAACACGCATTGTAGTTCTGGCAGTGGAGGATAGGGTTTCGGGGTCAGAGAATAATCACACTGTGTGTTAGCCCAGTCACACGGCGTGTTGGACCTTCCCGGAAGCTCGGTGTGTACTTTGGGTAATACATGGAAACCTGATGATCTACACAGCTTCAGGCGGCACGGCATGTACAGCTCGGAAGAGGCGGCTACACAGAGCTCGTCATGTATCCCGGGGATACATGGACACGGGATGGAGAACACGACCATGTACTCCATCACCCGGCCAGGCGAGGTCAACAGTGCGGGTCACCCCATGTGTAGATTGCACGGGTTAGAGTACACGGGTTGGTGACCATGTACGGGCACATGGCTAGAGTACACGGAGCCAACCCCAGTGACCCAGACACAGCGTGTACTCCGTACTACATGTCCTGTATAAATTTTTCTACACGACCAGCCTCACGACATGGGTCGTTGTACACGGGCAGTACCTAGGGTCGAACAACACGGCGTGTATCATTTCTACACGTCGAGTACCTTTTGGAGAACGTCTTGGTCCTTTTTTTCACTGTGCCTTGAACATCTATCGTTTGGGTTAGTGCCCCTTCTTCTTGTTCCCCTGAAGGTCAGGCATCATTCTCTCACGCAGGATTATGATCCCTTCAGCAGGACTTTTCTGTGATAGAGTCAGGCATCCATCTGAGAGGCCCAGATCGAGATCCTCTATCCATTCTAGACCCTAGGCAGAGTCAGGCATCGGTCGTGACCAACTTTACAAGGCATTGATCCTCTACCTAGCAGGTGAATTCCGGATGAGTCGCGGTATCCTCCATGGCCCTGGCAGTGATCCTCATCTGTGTATCGAAATCTTTCCCAGTCAAGAGTGTGTCTCCCGTAATGAGTGTAGCTATCTCTCGTGATGGTTCCTGACGAACAGTACTTCCCAGACGGACGTCATTAGAGCTATAAGACTCATGGAGTGTGTTCTCCTAGAACGATCACATCACAAAATCTTCGAACAGAATCCCTTGTGGGGGTATGCGGTTTTGTAACTTATCTCTAGACCACAGGTCTGGGTTTTGGGTATATCTAGTTTGTTTTATATGTTCTGTAAACATATATTATGAATAGTTGACGGTACCTTTACTTTGTGTACTTCTTTGTGGTTTTTGGGGTCCTTTACTGAGTATTGTTATACTCACCCCTATATGGGCTTTGCCCGCACGTCTGGTGTCTTGTGTAGATGAGAAGCCTTTTGACAGGGTCCAGGGCGGACCAGGATAGGACCGAGCTTTCTGAGTTCCCTACAGGCGGAGGCGTTCCTACGGCTACGAGCGGCAGTCCCAGTACCTTTGTGCTTACAGGTTGGACTTTTGCAGTTTTTCAGACTCTTTCTTTTGGGGGGCTTGTATTTTGGCCCAGTTTTCTTTTACATTACTCTACCTTTCATCGTACTCTATTGTTTGGGTTTAGTTGTATGCATGAATTTTTGTTCCTTAGTGTTTTACATTTCAGCATTTGTGGGCTTGGAGATGTGTGTGTGTGTACAGGTACTTAGGAAATGCCTCCCATGTTAGTGATATGCCTACTCGGTGACAGTCACCAGCCCCTGGCCTATTGGAGGTGGGCTTGGGGAGTCACTGTGTGGGCCCCACTGGGACGGGTTGTGACATACTCCTCTACAACAAACCAATTACCTGTAAAGGGACTCTTTCCCTTATCTACACCTGCAGCAATATAATCTGTTTGGTCCCAAGACATGACCCAAACAGGGTGTGATAAATAAGTCCCAGTAGGCAACCACCAAAGGATCGGGCCCAACTATTATTGAAAATGTGCAACCGTAGTGTGTGATAATAAAAAATAGTAAACTAAACAGTACTCAACAGTTACTATCTCTACTAGTTTCATTGCCATTTTAATATTATTTAGCCATTCAGGATAAGTGAATTATAAATTCCTGAGACTCAGCCTTCGCCAAAAATCTCTTAAACAGTGCCTTAATAAAACTACAACAAGCTATCTAACAAGTACAAGGTATAAAAAGACTAAGCCTGTGATTTAGCTTGGTAGGTATGACATGTAAAATCACCACAGTGGATATACGAACTAAACAGAGTCCTCAGACATGAAAATTATTACCCTCAAGTAATCAAAATCGAAACCCATAGGTGATTTCCCTAAAGCTAAACGAATATTTCCCTCAGGAACGAGGTATTTCCCTCAGTCTTGGAAGTACTGTCCTCAGACATATGAAACGTTGCCCTCAGGCTAAACAGAACAATGCCCATAGGCTAAACAAAACACTTCCCTCAGGTTAAATTGGTAACAGGGCCGATCCCAAACCCCAACAATCAATTCATATAAGTTCCTCTCAAGAAAACATAAAACATGTTATTGATATGGCATACCCTCGGGTATCCTGGCCAAGCGGCTAAACAGGTGGGGAATGCACCCACGGGATGGCCCTGGATCCAAGCAATGATCCCACACAGTAGTTATACATTTTAATTAAATTACCTATGGAATTATAGGTATTTAATTAATCAAGTCCTCATCCATACGACACCCCAACATGGGCATGTAATGTAGTGGTACACAAAAACCACAAGACAGTTGGAATTAAACATCAGACCACCAACCTCAATCGTCTCTGATCGGTATACATGAACGATGCCTCCCGAATCGTCCAAGAATGACATAGATATAGGATAAAAATTAACTCATTCAAACTAAAATAACATTACCTCAGGAAATAATTGGTAAGAAAAACATAAGGAGAGGGAAGAACTCACCCGCACGGTTTAATCGAGACCGTCAGAGAAGGATTCGGATTCCCGGTGTGCGGTCGAGAGATCTCCGAAGCTCCGGCCTCCTCTCCCAGCTCCAAAAAGAACTCAAAGCCTCCTCTGCCACATGAGGAGGCTACTACCCATTTTAAGAGAAAAAACAAACTACACGGAGTGTACTCTCAAGTACACAGTGTGTACTTTTCATTTTTTTTAACCGTTCCTCTGGCAGCTTCTGTCCACCACGGCATTGTTCATCCGTCGACATGAGTACACGGCGTGTATTCATGATTACACGGCATGTACCGTCGCTCTACTAGCGGCTGCCTCCACCACCTTACTATTCTCCTTCCGAAAGATTACATGGTGTGTAAATACTAAGTACATGGTGTGTAGTCAGTTTTTACACCCTTCTTCGCCTACAGGCCAACACACCCTGTGTACTCATCCCACATGGACAAAGTACAAGACGTGTGGAAAAGTACACAGCGTGTACCCAAAAATAATTTAATTTTCCCCATTTTCCTTATTTTCTCAAAAACATTTAAAGAAAAGGTAAAATAATAAACCCGTACCTCAAAAATTAGAACTGGGTTCTTATATTTTGTCTGCTTGAAATGGTTTTACTGTGGTGTTTTTTTTTGCGGTCCTACAGTTCATTATTTAAGGCATTTTACAACCTCTTCATCTACGTGGGACTACTCTAGATGAGGTTAGAGAGAGAGTTTCACCAGTTAATTGCTATATATATTTGGATGTTTGAGAGTGTATGGTTTTTTCATCTATACCGGGCCCGTGCATTTTTACACGAGATAGTTAGTTGTGTAGTGATGGGTTGGTGGAACTGGTCTTCGTGGTTTTAATGTTTGGTAAGGGATTTTCTCTGTAGTTTTGAATGGTTTGTTTTGCTTTGAATTTTGTCCATAGAGACATGATTGTTGGTTTTTCCTTTGATGTAATTTTGGGTTCCCCCTTACCCCTTAAAAGGGGATTATGATAATAAAAAAAAGTAATTTTCAGTCAAAAAAATAGATGCACATGAGCCTCAACCCAGTTGGTGAGGACTCCTTAAGTTCATTTAGGAGACCTGGGATCAAATCCAGGAAGAGGCTAATTTCCGGGTACTACAACACTACTGTAGAAGGTACTGTAGTAGGTACTGTAGCAGTACTGTAGTAGGAACTGTGCAGAACTATAGCAGGTACTATAGTGGTAACTGTATCAGGAACTGTTTGGAATTATAGTCGCGAGGAATATTCCCCCGTTTGGGCCTTCCGGCCACCGATTTGGTCCCCGAGTCCTTTAAGGCCTTCGGACCACCCAGGACTTCGGGTCAGTAAGGCCTTTGGTCCACCTCAAGGCCTTCAGGCCACCTTAAGTGCAGATGCAAACCAAACAATCTAAAAAGGAACAAACTTCAGAAGGAGGAGTAGCAAGGAGCTTTCACTATACTAGAAGCTAAACAGATTGCAAGAATGATAGGGTATGGAACCTGCCATTGGGAAAAGCCTATGCATGCATGGGAAAGCCTAGCTAAACAGCCATGTGAAGGTGGAGTTCTGATTTCACGATGAAGATGCTGGGGAGGACCAGTTCCAAGTAGTTAGTCTAGGTTTTATGTAATGTTTGAAACCTACGGGCAATGAATTCCTCTAAGGCCTACGAGCCATGTAATACTTATGCTTACGGTCCTTGTAAGGGTTCCACATGACCCCTTGAAAGGTAGATTATCTATAATCAATAAAAATGAAGGCCTTCGAGCCATTGGAAGATGTGTCTAGATCGTTTTGGGTCTTTAATTAAAGGTTTGGTAATTTATTAACCTAATTTTTCTCTTAATCAATGTCATTAATTTTAATCACCTTTACTAATCCTTTTTTTCAAAAATAAATTTGACCTTATTATACAATATAAATTATTATAATTCCAAATATTCAATCCATTTTTTCAAATTCTAATAACATAAGTGGCAGAAATTAATTTAAAATCAATCTCATTGTCGGGATGACACTACATGTTTTTATAGTAAAAAGGATCAAATGTTTTCTAAGTATTTATGTCCAATTTAAATGTGTAATTGGTTAAAATAACTAAAATTGGATTACATGATAAAAAAATATATAATTAAACTTTTAAATCAAATTAAAATATATTTTAACCTTATAAATAAATTAGATGAAAAAATAGTTTTGAATTAAAATCCTGTATTTTTTACTATTCATTATAAGATGAAACCTTAAATCAAAATACCAAAACTCTATCCTAACCTAATATTTATGTCTCTATTCAAAATATAAATTTTTTTTTACATATTGAATCTATAAAAGTTCTAAAAATTGGAATTAAAAATGGTTTTCCATCAAAAGGTGGTAAAAATGCCTTAATAAACATAAAGGCTTTTAAGAATAAAATTGGTTTTGTTATTATATTATGTCTATATAATCTATTTGATGAATATCAAAAACATTTGATTGAATATATACCATATTTTTTACATTAATATCACTTACCAAATTTAATTAACTTAATTCACTAGGTTAAAATAGCATTGTGACTATAATAATATTTTCCTTTATATTCAATTAGTTTTCATATTCATTAATTGATAACCTATGAATTCATCTTATATTTTTTTATAAAAAATATTTTTATAATTTATTTTATACAATTAATATCCATAAACATAATGGCTAGGTTATATCTCATTATAATAATATTTTTAATAGTATATTATAGTTAGGTATCACTCAGTCTTGTGTGTTATGACAGTCATCGATGAAGGTCAATATTGCATGTAATGTAGGCTAACCTTGTTGTACTGTGTAATGTACTCCAAGTTGAGATTTTTTGTAATGTATTCCAAGTCATTTCCATGTGAAATAAATTTTTTAATTAGTGAAAAACTATTTTTAGTGTTATGTGATGTGAAAAAATTTAAATTAATTTGAAAAAAAAATCACAAAATCTCAGGGTGTTACAAATTATAACCTTCTAGGTTAATGAAGAGGTATAGAACCACTTTTAGTGGGTTATGGAAATTGATTTGTGGACTTAGAGATTTGTGTCCATTGGGACTTGGGATATTTATCTATCATATTTTAATGGTACTTTTCTTTAGTACATTGGGTTGTTTATACCTATTTAACATCTTGTACACATATCCCAGTGGAGTTTATTTTTTATGCATAATAATTTATTATATTTTTATATATTTTTTGTGGAAAAATCATTACCACTTTCATGTTGTATGATTCCATGTTCTAGTCTCTAACCCGTGGGGATCGGGATTCCCTTCGGGCTATGTACGGACCGGCATGGTTATCAGATTACCAGGGTACTCGGGTTGGTTCGTCACAAAGTGGTATGAGTGGCTAGTTGAGATTCTTTTATGGAAGTCATTATGAATTTTTGTAATCCTTTTGGAACTTAGGAGTTAGTTTTGATTAATTTCCTGGCCATCTCTCACCACAATGAACCTTAAGTCACCGAGGGTGTCTAGGTAAATACATCTTGTGGATTAGTTCTAGTCTTTTCCCTACTTTTGATTTGGATAGATCGAAATATGAATATTGTTTGCCTATATATTGGGATTAATTTCCCTTTTTTCTCTTTTTGAGTGTTTGTTTTATGTCTTACTTGTCACATATTTAGGTTGTGTTGCATCATGAATCTGAGAAGACATGTGAATCAGAACCAAGAGTAATCTACTGCTGAACCTGAGTGAGAAAATCCCCTAATGGACCTGAATCGTATTGAGGTGATTGTATGTATTGTCCAAGCTCTGGGATAGTCACCTCCAAGAGTTCTCATTTAGGCTCTATCCATGGAACCTCAAAGGGATATTCTCTAAGAACATTTTCAGTAATTAATTCACTATAATTTGGTAGCTTTCAAAGGCTAAAGTGATCCTTAAGAGGTTTAGGAATGGTTGAGAAGGATGGAATGTTTGTTTGGGTTCTTGGAGACATCAGAAAAAATCACGGCGAAGTGTTCCACCTTAATGTTGGAAGGACCGAGAAGGATATGGTGGGACACCATGGTAATGGTGAAAAGGCATGAAGAATTAGAGTGGAAAGACTTCAAAGTTATTTTCTATGAACCATTCAATCTAGAGTTGATGTTTTTGTCCAAGGATATAGAGTTGTTCTAACTTGAGTATAATGATAAGACCATGATAGAGTATGCAAACCATTTTTCTGAGATCATGCATTTCTCACTTGATATAGTATCGAATGAGAAGATAAATTATGTATGGTCTGAGTTGTAACTTCAATAAGTTATTTGTTCTTAGGTTTTCTTTCTGAAGGTGACTTCTTATACTAATGTTCTTTATAGAGTTATGATGGTTGAAATAGACTTGGCTATAAAGTCAGGGTTATAAAGATTTTTTTCTCTCCCAGTTTTAGTGTGTGTTCCTTCAAGGAAATTGGAAGCGTGATGATTCTCATGGTGGCTCTCTATATTAGGATAATTATAGATCTCCTAAATTATTTGGAAGAGGCCCGTTAATTTTCCACCAGTTTGGAAAGCTATGGAATCCAAAGAGGGTTTTCACTAAGGCACCCAATGTATTTGGTTATTGTGGATGCACAGGACACTTATATTATTTATACCATGTTTATTACTCTTTTCTTAGTGATACAAGATCATCATCTCCACCTAAAACTATGGGGAAATCATATGATTCCAGGATAAATGGGTTCCATCCACACACATCTAGAAAGAAGCTTCTTCACACAGTGGATGAGTCTCCAGAGGAAGCGGATACGAGTCCAATAACCATGATAGGTACCATAACTATTGCTTCCACATTAGTGACTTCTTTATTTGATATTGGTTCATATCATTCATTTATTTTAATCCATATTGTTAATATGATAAATATTTCTATAGATCTTTTATATTATGTCATGGATATTACTACGCCCCTTGGGACAAAGAGAGAGCAGGTTATTTGTAGTCCTGCTTTTGTTTTCTCTCTCTCATATGTCAATCTTGCTTTGAGTTTCTTGGAACTTGACATGAAACTTATTGATGTCATTTTTTGGGATGGATTCTCTCATTTCCAATAAATCCCATATTTATTGTTATCTTCGAATGGTATCCTTTACTACATTCAATTATGTGTGCCGTGTATTTCAAGGAGAATGGGACCCAATGTTGAGTAGATGTGGACCTTTTTATCTATATTTACAGAATTTATTATTAATGTTTTCTTTTGATCTAGAGAAGGAATATTTTAATGATGATCTCCCTCTAGTTGTCTTCAAGATTATTGAGGTGTTTCCTTATGAATTATCTAGTTTACCACTAGTAAGGGAAGTATATTTTTATATTGATTTAGTTCTTGTTACTCAACTAGAGTTTATTACTTCTTAATACATGGCACTAGCTAAAATTAAAGAACTGAAGACTCATTTGAACGATCTTCTAGAGAAAGGATTTATATGCTTAAGCGTATCACCTTAGGCAATTCTGGTTCCATTTACTAGGAAAATTGATGGTTCAATCTACCTATGTGTTGATTAATGAAATATTAATCAAGTAATGGTAAAGTAAAAGTATCCATTTCCACAGATAGATGATCTATTTGATCAATTGAAATGGGTGAAGTGGTTCTCAAAGATTAACCTTCAATCAGGATACCATCATTTTAGGATAAAAGAATCTTCCATTTAGAAAACCACCTTTTAGAGTAGGTATGGCCATTATGAGTACCTTGTCATGACTATTGTTTTAACAAATTCTCTTTCATTATTTATGGATTTTATTAATAGGATTTCCTATGAGTATCAAGATAATTTCATGGTAGTCTTTGTAGATGAAATCCTTGTTTACTCTAAGTCCAAGGAGGATCATGGGCATCATCAAAGATTAGTTATGATCTTATTTAGAAATCACAAAATTTATACCAATCTTTAGAAATGTGATTTCCAGATTTAGGAAGTGAAATTCTTGGTACATGTGGTGTTAGAACATGGGATATCAATTTACCCTGAAAAGGTGAAGTCTGTTATTACATGAGAACAACCACATAATGTTTTCAAGATTTGTAGCTTCCTAGGTTTGAATGGTTATTATCATTGGTTCATTTAGGACTTCTCAAAGTTGGATTCTTCTATGAATTCTTTGACTCGTAATGGAGTAATTTTTTCTTGGGATAAAAAATCTCAGAGTTATTTTGTTGAGTTAAATTGTCTTTTGGCTACTACATCTTTATTGACTCTTCTAGAGGTCGGTTAGGACTATGTGGTCTTCTATGATGCATCAGGTTTAGGTTTGGGCTGCATTCTTATCTAATTTGATCATCTCATTGCTTATGGATCTCATCATCTTTGGCCACATGGGAAGAATTATTTGATCCATGACCTTGAACTTGTATCTATGATGCATGAACATAATATTTGGCAGCATTGCCTTTACAACAAAATTTTTTCCATGTTTTCATACCACATGATCTTGAGTTATACCTTATCTCAAAAAGATTTGAATCTCAACTAGAGGCGTTGGGTGGAATTCCTACAATATTTTGAATTTAACATCACCTATAACCCGTGGAAAGTGAATTTCATCACAGATGCCTTGAGTGGGAAAATTTCAACCCATTCTATGAAGTAATTGTTGGAATAGTGTATCTTGATGGCTCTCTTTTCATAGTTTCATGTTGGAGTCTAGGAATCAGGGGATGAGGTTTCATTATCCATTCTTCAGTTTAAATCTAATATTATCGAGATGATTATTTAGGAATAGAATCTTGATGATGAGTTGCACACCATTAGAGACTCATTTAATGGTGGGGTGATAATTACTAAGTCGTTGTTCTCCAAAGAGGTAATTCTATGCTATTATAATTTTTTTGTTCCATTAGTAGAAAGGATAGCTATTATGGGGGATTGTCATAATTTCCAATGGTTTGTGCACACAGTAACCTTGAAGATGTTCTATGACATGTATCATCAATCTTAGTGTCCTGGTTTGAGATTGGGAATTTATAAATATGTCTCTCATTGAAATATGTTCCAAAAGTTTAAGGTAGAGCACTAGAAACCTTCATGTTTTCTTCAGCCACATCCATTTTCTACTTGGAAGTGGCATGAGATCTCTATGGAATTTATGGTTAGGTTTTAATGTACTTAGAGAATGAAGAATGTGATGTGGGTTGTGATCGATCAGCTAATGAAATTGGCTCACTTTATACACATTCATGACACAACCAAAGTTGAGGAGTTGGTAAATATCTATGTGAATCAGATTCTTCATTTTCATGGAGTTTAATCTTTTATAGTCTCTAATAGGGATCCTAGGTTCACTTATCATTTTTGGATAGGCCTTCAGGAGGTTCTAGGATCTAATGACTATTTGAGTACAGCATACCATCCACAGTCAGATGGAAAGATAGAAATATCTATATAGATTCTGTAGGATATTCTTCTCTCTTGTGTTCTAAACTTTTGTGGGGATTGGTATGAACATTCGGGGCTTGTTAATTTTTCTTATAACAATAGTTACCAGTCCACATTCAGAATGGATCTGTTTGAGGTCATCAATGTAAGTCCTTATAAGTATTCATTATGTTGGTCAGATATTGGTGAAAGTTTCTTGTTTGGACCAAGTTTTTTGGAAGATAAGATAGAAAACATTTAGTGGATTCTTCCTAGAATGTTAATGGAATGGATCTAGTATAATTCCTATGTTGATCGTCATCGTAGACCATTGCAGTTTTCAGTTGGTGACTAGTTTTTCTTGAAATTTTCACCCCGGTTGGGTCATTGGAGGCTTGGGAAGAAAGGTAAAGTGACCCAATCCTTTTACATATAACATATCATGATTTTAACCATAATTAATCATTAGAGTACAATCCAAGGATTGTAAAGTCTAGTGTCTTGGAATACTAGGTACATATAACACAAAACATGGGGCTAAAAACACTTCTTTATTTAATCTCCATAAAGATCTCCTAACTTCCTTTGAGCCCTTACATCTGTATAGGGTACCCTGGGGAACACATGAACAAAGGGATGAGCTAAAATGACCAGTAAGGGAATGAACATAAGGATATATCTTAATCACATGAGTTAGGAGGCATGGCATATTGATATCCAAAACATAGAACATATGAAATAATATCACATAATCATGGGATCATATAAACATGGAATCATATAAATGTGGCAGAATCATAAAACATTTCTTTAGTACGGGTCAAGGATAACCGCCAATCCTGTTTCTCGTTTTAGTAAGGGTCAAGGCTAACCGCCAATCCTGTTTCCCATCGCATATCATGAGACTTAACTTTACCCAATGCATTGGAGAACTATCTAGGCGCACCCATATCAACATTTTCCTGAATATTCTTTCCATATAAATATTCTTACCACATATACAATCACACATAACCAACCATACATAAACATAAGGTTACCCATGGAGAGAATTCGGTACCACAATCATGAAATAAATCATAACCAATGGCCGTATCATGAAAGTTTCCATGAAAGAATGGAATCATACATGGAAATTCAATAGGAATATATAATGGTACTTGATTTCAAAAGGAGTGACAACTTGTAAGCAATGTATTTGGGAAATTTTAGCATTAAAACATTTTGTGCGGTCTTAAGAAAAATACTATAGATATTTTAAATTAGAAAAGGGGGTGATATTTTATATAAAACCAGAAGTGAACCAAGAAGGTTTTCATAATAAAAATACTGATTTTATAAAGACAATGGTGGTTCAAAATAGAAGATAGATTTCACTTGAAATTGGGTAAAAGTTTGGGAAGTTCCTTTAAAAAGAGTGTGCTTATTGGGAAGTATCGAGGAGAGATTCACTTAAAAGCATGTATATCCCCAAAAGAGGATGAGAGATGGATCATGGAATATGATTTTGGAGCATATAAACAGAATTTTGATGTTATACATAAAAATAAAATACAACTACATTTTGGTAAAAAGAAGATAGGGAAACCCGAAAGAATAAAGGATGTTCGGGTAGAATCCATTATGGTTTATCGGAATGGTATCGGGTGTAACTATGAGGGCTTGATGAGAGAGATAAGGGGTTTCTCATCACTTATAAAACATTAGGTAATTATGGGGGAGGTTAGAAAACATACCCCATCACTTGGTATTACAAGGCATAGCATAGAGAAAAATCTTGATTAAGAGGGAAAAGGAGAGGATCCCTTACCTTAAATCCGTTGGTGTTCTCCAGTTGTTATTAGAGACCTGAATAAACAAATTTAGGCTTATTAATTAATAATTCCAGAAACTCTTCTATATGTAATTTATTTATTATAATTCTTTTTAGTTCATTAAAATCCTTTTTGATTAATTATAAGGTTCAATTTCATTGTTCTGGCTCGTTTGTTTACTTGGCTTTAAAAGATCGGTTCACTTATATTCAAGTTTGGATTATATGTAAGATAAAAGTGGTTTCCCAGAATTGAGGTTATATTATTTATTGGACATCCAGAAGATTACATGGTTTTAATTTTAATTAGGTTACTTAAGGTGAAGTTTAATTATTATATATATAACCTTAGTGATAACCGTTTCTATTAATCGGTGGATTTGATTACAAAGAACTTGTTTTTTATTTATAACTTAATACCATTTTTACAAAAGGATTACTAAAACAAAATAGGATATATTACATATATAATAATATGGTTCAACTATAACACAAATGGTTTCATGACCATAATTAAAGATAATAATAGAAATTGATAAATCATTATCCTTGAATGTGCTAAATTAGCACATCTCAAACAGTGCTTTCATTTCTTTCAAATAAAATGGTGGGGAAAGGAGATAAGATAATGACATATACCATTAGCATGAAAAAATTACAGTGCATTAATGTTACTAGATTTATCATACTATTATGGTGAAGGGAGGTGAGGAAAGAAATAAAGAAAAAAATAACTTAAAAGAATAGAAGAAATTGGGAAGAGGAATTCTACCTCTTGAGACTTTCTCCTTTGAGAACCTCTTAAGGGGAGAGGTATTGGTATTTTGAAGAGTCTATGAGATTTTGGATGTGGGGGAGGACCTTAGGGAGATATTTGGGCAGAATAATGGAAAGGAACAAGGCTTGAAAGGGGTGAGGAGAAGAGGGAGTGAAGGGGGGTTTTATAGTGGAGGAGAAGAGGGATTTCATAATATTATAATCATTAATTTATTAATTCTTCATAAGACAAGGAATAGTGAGTATTCAATGACCAAGAATAGTGATTTTATCATGTGATCCTGAACCAAGTGGGCTTACATCAACATAACATCATCGATGAATCAATTAATCCATTATTTAGCATTTATTGTGAATTATCAGATTCTACTATTCATCAAAAATTCATGTATTTCAGAAAAATACCAAAAATTCACCCTAACCATTTTTTGACATGTAGAATCCAAAAATGAAGTCCATTTTCGAAAATAATAATTTATTATCAAAACCAGTTTTAAAACATTCATTAACTTATTCTAAAATATAGGTATATCGTACTTCCATATTGAATATTATTTTTATACTATCATAGGTGAGGTTACTATTCATTAGGGTATATCACTATTCATAAGGGTATGTTACTATTCATTAGAGTAGGTACTATTCACCAAAAATTAAGTTTTTCTTATCGGACTCCAAATAACTTACTCATTACAACCATGTATGCCGAATTTTCGAAATTCCAAACACCGAAGTGTAAAACTTATGTTTAAAGGTCATTTAGCACTTAGTAGTTCATTATGTTGTATTTTCATGTGATTTTATGACATACTTATGAGAAGGGAATTTCCATTGAAAAGCATTGGGTCATTAAAAAATGGGAACTTACTCCTCGTTTTTAGTTCCTTTTGTGGTTATTGAGAAAGTGGGAAAAGTTTATTAGAATTTAGCACTTACACCATAGTTGACATTGATATATAATGTGTTCCATGTATCTCAGTTATGAAAGTACCAATCTGATCCATCTCATGTTCTGAGCTAGTGTGTTCTTGAGGTTAAACCCAATTTATCCCTGACTGAACGGACTGTCCGGAAAGTTGATTATGAAACCAAGGTACTTTTTGGGAGGATTAAATATTTGGTTTAAATGATATGGTATCAAGGATTTGATAATCATGATACATGGGATAGGGAGGGATTGATTAGAGAACAGTGGCCTCAACTTTCTGGCATGTAAGCTTCTTTGTAGTCTTTATAAGGAATGAAATCTTCTATGGTAATGAGTTTGTAACATCATGTTACTATTTTCAAGTATTCCTAAACCCCTATTCTTAATAATTATTTTTTGGGTTTCGTTTGAGGGTGAATCTGTTGAAATTTTAAAAAAATTGAAATTTTCTGGTCTACTACATGGGTGGCGCACGGTTTTCCAAAACTGTGTGCCCTCTGAAGCCAAACCGTGCAGACCCAAGAAGTGGGTTTTTTTATGGTTTGTGCATTGTTTTTCAGAATGTGTTACATATTAGGAGAAACCATGCCACCCATTTAAATTGTGTGTATGGTTAGTTTGTATAGTTTTTCAAACCGTGAGACTCTACCCAGGAAACCATGCATATTGTTTTTTAATCAGATTTTAAGCGTTAAAATTATGAACCCTATTTTTTATGTCTCTAATGGATCAGTATGACCCCAAAATAATCCTTCCTTGGTGGCTCCCAAGAGAATTTCTTTTCCCCTCAGAACCCTCATAGAAGTGGTTCGATGTAAGGAAAATGGCATTCAATCCTCTTCGAGTTAGTTTCATATTCTTGTTCTCTATATCCCTCTCTCTCAATTTTACTCCCTTGGGTTTTCTAGATATCTACATTGGTTTGAGGATCTAATATCATCTATTTTTGGGATCGTAAACCTAGGTTTGATTCGTGTTCCTCATATTTTGGGGTTTGGTGAATCGAGATCCCATGATCCCAAGTTAGGTGGATTTTTTGTGATGCCACATTTTTATTAACCCTAAATTGCTTTATTATTAATTAAAATTCATTTACTATTATAAATGAAATATATTTCAGTTTATTTATTAAAAAAAATTCCATTGAATTTGGTTTTTATTGGAAATTGTACTTTTTTCATGAAATTTTTAAAACCCCCAATTCCCTTGAATTGGGGTGTGATTTTGAAATTGATAGAAAACTGTGGATATTTAAATTATTGAATTTAAATATTGAAACTGATGGAAATTTTTTAAATTTAATTTTTGAATTTAATTTTGGAAAATTGAATTGTGAATTGATTTAAAATTATTGTTTGGGAAAAGTAACTTAAATTTGTTTTGATAGAAACCTTTAGGTTTAATCTTGAAAGAATACTTGTTTTTATTAGAAACCCATTTTTATTTTTAAATGGAAAATTGGAATTTTAAAAATTGGGGACTGGGATTTAATTTTATTTTAAGGTTGCTTAAAATTAATTTCACATCATTTAATTATAATAGATCACATGAAATCCAATGTAGTTAGTGAGTTATTGGGACAAATATGCTAGGTTGGAATTTCCCAAGTAATGGATTGACGCTTTGCAACACTAAAAACGTATTTTTAACACCTCTTATGTGTTAGTAGGAAATAGATGATTCCTCTCTTATTAGTTATTAGGGATGTGTGTAAATATTTCAGTTATAATCATATGAGTGTGTGAGTATCCCATAACCTAGAACTATCATACCTCTTGGCAGATGACCATGTTTCTCACTTATTTATATATGAGATATAAATGTATGATATAATTGAAAACTATTTTACATGCCTTGTGAATTTATCTAAAATATTTTATATGAGAGATTTTTATTAATCCATTTCTTTATTAATATCCCATCAATTGAAATGTGAAGCATTTGTTAAAATTATTTTCCATCATTTGAAATGTAAAGCATGATTTGTTTAAATATGATTTTGAAATTACAAACATGTTTATCTGAAAATTGACATCTCATTATCTGGTTAATTAAATGTTGGCATATTATTATGGAATCTTTAGTGAGACCCTACTGGTATTTTATCTCATACCCTACATATGCCTTCGAATGTTTTTATATTATCTCCTTCCATTTTTGAGTACGGGTAAAGAACCACTTGGAGGTGGTTCGAGCTATTGATCTATGGACTTGGATAGTTGCATCCATTGGGACTTAGCCTATTTATCTATCTTTTTTTACTAGTAATTTTTTGTAGTACTTTGGGTTTTTTAAAACTATTTGAGTTTTGGTAAACATATCTAAGTGGAGTTTCTTTTGTATACATACTGATTTATTAACTTTCTTCTGCATTGTTTGTAGAAAAATCATTCCCACTGTCATATTGTATGATGTCAAGTACTAGTCTTCAACCCGTGGGGATCAAAGATACCCTTTGGGATCTGTCAGGACTGGGTCAGATATCGAGTTAACAAGGTACCTGGTCCGGTTCGTGACACCCTCACTATTATATAATATAAATTTAGTGATCAAATATATATATTTACATATTTATTAACTCATATAATATTATCTCTTAAGATGTATGTATTTAAGTGAATAATTTGATAAATTAATCAAATACAACTCTTAGATTATTAAGTTAATGAAATATTTCCCAATTCATTAAATTAATTATCTCAACAACATTCCTTTACGCACTAATCCTAATGAGTTACCTATACAAGTTTCACCCATTATTCATAACAATAAAATTATTACTCTTGTTATATAACATAAGATAGATCATTGATTCTTGGATAACCATAAGCTGCCTATTTGATCTATCAAGATATTTTTTAGTTTTACTCTTATTATAAGGAACATAATACTTATATATTTTATGATTTATTTTATGTAATTAAATTGATAACATTATATGAATCACATACATATAATACATTATTATATTTAGAGTCATTAAATAGTATGTATCTCATTTAATCTTAATTCAAATCATGTATACTTATTTCTTATATATATAATTCATTTACTCTTGTATCTCATGAAAAGTTGAAGAAGTTAATTTGGAGATCCCTTAAAGTTATAATAGGTTAAATAACCCTCATGAATTTTTTTTCAGAGGGGGTGCTGCGAAAACCTCAATTAAGGGTGTGCTATAATTAGTTAATATAAATATCACTCATTGAGAGTGTGTTGTGACTAGTTTCTTAAGTGGATTCATTCCTAAGTTTTGATAATGGTATAATATTTTATTTATTTTCAACATACTCTTTGATTCTCTAGAGATTGATTGGAAATGTGCTAAAATAATAGAATAAAGTTTTGGTAAGGAATAAAAAATCATGTTGAAATGAATATCAGTTTCACCATGATAAATTTATGAGGTATTATGGTTTTAATAATATATAGGTATCATGATACAATATAAGGACATGATTTTTATAGGATATTATATATAATTAAGTGCGTTAGGTGGTCTATTATTGGAAGTTTTCCATGCCTTAAATTAGAGGTTTGTGTCCTAATGATGGATGAAAAATTGAAATCCATTATTCTACTAAATGTTTGTCATATATTATAATTTAAATCCCTTTATTTTTATTTATAGTAATTTTTCCATAGTTTTGTGTTATTACTAAATATTTCTACTAGAATTGAGTCTTGGAGTAATTTCATCATGATAGTTATTATCGCTCTAAAGTCAAAGCATATATTGGTTTTTTAGATATTAAGGAATATTTTAGGATTTTCAGTATTCTATTTGATCTATAATTTTTATGCCTAAGGTTGACCATCATATAGTGAGAAAATTCATGACATAACACCATGATTTTTTAAGGGTGTTTAAAAAGTGGATGTTTTCTTGGTGAAGTATAAAAAACAAGGGTATTGATGAACTAACATTCCAGGGAAATTTCTAGAGAAATTTTGGATGGGTTTAAGGGGATAAAAAAATACACACTTGATCTAACCTTAGAGGCACTTGAGTCAGTATATAAAATATTAATTAACTTATTGACCCTTGTTTTTTATCATTATTATACATGGATTTTAGGACTATAATAATGATACATTCCTTTGTTCCATGTTTAAAATATGATAGGGATGTGGGTAATTGGATCATAACCATTGAATACCATGGATTATCCACTCGATAAAAAGAGTGAGTTATCCTTGAAAGAAAATATCTTCTGTTGGGTGTATTATTTCCCTCTCTCAATATCACTCATCATTACCATTTTATTCTCAATAATAAATCTTATATTATACTAGAATGAGAATACTTTTTTTGAAATATGTGTTTTTTTATAACTACTAATTCACCCCACCCCAACCCCACCCTCTTAGGAGTCATTTATCTTTCATCTGGGCATATCAATTGATATCCTGGTAGTGGATTTTATATTTTAATTTTAATTCCATTAATTTTAGAGTAGGGGTTCTAGTCATTCATAAGTATTTCAGAAATTTAATATTTATTACATATTTTGATTGAATTTTTATAGTGAGAATTAGTTTCATCAATAAAAAGGGTGTTCCCATTTTTAATGTAAAATGATTCCATTATGGAAAGAGAGTATGGTTCCATATCTTCTATCAATTGGCATGTAAATTATTTAAATTTTTGAGAATTGATCTCAGATTCCCAAATTTGGGACAACTATTACATTAAAATACTAGAAAATGTATTGAAGTTGATAGGAGATACTGTAATTATTTTATCTTATCCCTCTCTGGTAAAGAGTTAACATAATTTATGGGTTATAAAATATTGAATGTAATTTTTATAAATATTCATTATGTTGTTAAAAAATATAAAAAAGTTAATGATTTAAAATTACAAACATTTCTTTCTCAATTTAAGTATATTTTAAAGTTGAAATATTAATCGGTGGGTGATTTCTTTATTAAATTGAAAAAAAAATGATCATGATTCAAAGCTAAGTATGAGTTCTTTAGGATTCTCCCATGATAATGAAATAGATATGAATTCTACCATAAAAGTTTATTGTAAAAATAATTATTTATAATACTAAGTATTGGATGATTTTACCACCAATAAGATCAAAAATATCTTAATAGACTATGAGATTATAAGGTGTTAATCCTTGAAGAAGAAAGGTAAACCTGAAAATGAGATATCATTCAAATCCTATAAAGTCTCAACGAAAATTTAGTAAAAAATGTATTGTGAGGAAAAATTAAAATCCAAATATGATACCATAAATTTCAATGAGTCCATATCATTTTTATTTAAATAATTCAGTGATGGAAAGTTAAGTAAAAAAATTCAAACTACCTTTTAAGTGTTTAAATTATGAAAATATTGGATACTTTTCAGTTATTTTCCCATAGAAGGATCAAGAAGATGAAAAGGATGATTAATCCAAAATATCACCTAGAAAGAACAAGGTAAAAATAATTCGAAGTGGAGGAAAATTATCAAAAGAAAATGGAGATAAAAATATATCAAATAAAATTAATTTTCTAAAAAACATGATATATCATCTTATGATAAAGAGAGAGAAAAAGAAGAATATGTCTCAGATGTTTAAGGTACAAAACCTTCTGTAGGAAAATCAGAACAGTCTAATGAATATTGATGAAAAAGGATGTAGTGAAGAATAAAGTAGTGGGTATGAGACACCAAAGGAGTTCCAATTGAGATAGAATATCATGGTTTGTTTAAATGGTAATAGTAATATTGAAAGTTACAGGAAAATTTTGAATAAGGATAATGAATCATTAATGGGTTCCCTTTATACAACAAAAGTATAGGAGAATACTGAAAAAGAAGGTGATTTTATAAGAAATAAGGGTGATATCAATGAAATTATTGAAGTTTGATACAATATTATTGAAATAATTATATCAAATTTCTTACTAGTAATGATGAGGTAAATGACATTAAGGTAAAGTTAGTTAAATTTGAAAATTTCTTGAATAAATTTGAGTTTGAGTTGTAAAATTCTATCATGGATGTCAGAAAATCTACCAATTTAGTGGATAAGGTTCTTGATGTCACTCTTAAACATATAAATTATTCTATGTTACTATAAACCATTATATTATAAACTCAATCATTGAATAAAATAAGTGGATATATAAAAAATCATGGAAATAAAGTGATTGATTCGCCACAAATAGGTTAAACATTCATTGTCACTTATAGTGATGGCATTGAAAATCATGGAAATATTTAAATTTAAAGAAATAAGGATGTTAAACATAAGCCTAATGAATAATAAAAGGTAAATTATAACACCCCTAAGAATGAGGAAGTTAAAATAAAGTTAGAAGTTTAAATATGAATGAAATCAATGATCATATTTTGAAGAAAATCATTCTCAACCAAGAAGATATAATTTTAAAGGAAGATGTTGGTGTTATAGATTATACAAAACCAAAACATATATATGTTGTTACAATATTTCACTTCTTTAATTAAAATGATTATATAAATTAAGTGGGTATGAATCTTGAATACAATAGAGTCCAACTGAGGTAGTATCGAAAAGATATGGCTAAATTGCATAATTTTTTTAATACTCATGAGGAAACATATGTGAGGTGTGATAAACCCATAAAAATATCCAAAAAATCATAATTTATTATTGAATCAATTTGATAAAAATTAAAACTCCAATTCATTCGAGAGGAGTAATTATCAAAAGAAAAAAATGATAGTTGGGTGGTTTTGAATGGTTCAAAAAATTAAAAAAAACATGGATCCTAGATAGATCATTCTCATTAAATATAAATAGTATCAAACATATCTTGAATGATATATATAGTAATAATGGAGTATATTTCACTTTTAGAATCCATAGATATTTAAGTGTGAAAGGTTTTGGTAGCACAAAAACCAGTGAAGATAAGTTTTTCTCAAATGATGTCTAATTTTTTGATATATTGAGGTATAATATCTTGAGTGTTTATTAAATTATGATTTTGGTCCTATTGTAAATCTTAATAGAGGGGTGAATTGAGTTTCCAAAAAAATTACTCTTAAAAATTTAAAAAAAAATAAATCCCTAAATTTAATAAAATCACCCATTTAATCAAAATTGTGGAAATATGTAATTTGATTTTTCTCAATTACTTATAAAAAGTAGGATCAAGGCTTGTATAAAATAACTTTGAAATTACTTTATCTTTTTAAACTAATTTATATAACCAAACACTATATATAAAACACAAATTAAGATTAATTTCTAGAGTTAAATTTTGTTTTCATAAAAAAACTAATATAAATAATATTTGTGATAAAAAAGAATAAAATAAAGTACACAATAGAAATATAACAAGTTTTTTGGTCTCAAACCAAGACTTAATCTCCTCCACATGGAAATCACATCTTGTGAAGTATTTTATTGTAAAATAAACCAATCCACAACATGGATCAGGTTTTTATAAACAAAAGAAAACAGTGATTTCTAAAAAAAGCCTCTTCTATGATTACTCATGGGATAAAACTAATAAAGTTCATATAATACTTCTTCTGTAGTTGTTCATGGGAGTATAGATGAACAAAATTGAGAGAGTTTCATGCACTCTCTTGTTTAGTATAGGAAACTTTGTTTTATGAATATATAGATTATTGCAAAATACAACTTGAATGTAAATAATGAATAGAAATAAAAAAGATTATAGATGATAAAAATTGGTTCAGCACAATCCAAATGGTTTCTATTTCTCAAGAATCATTGAAAATCTTCGATAAAAGCATCCAAAAGTTTTTTAGGGAAAGTGAAATAAGACAAAGTATTTTAGACTCTTTAGAAAATCTTTTATTCTTTATCAGTTATTTTTTTACTATATATTTGTTAGTCTTCCACACATTCACCATACCTTCACCCCACAACACCTTCACATATAAGGAGAATCTTCTAAATATATCACATTCCAAAAGATCCAATTATCCTTTTCAAAATAACAATAAATTAATATAGATCCTTCTTCTGAGTATAAAATTTGGAAAGACTAAATTTTTTATTTAAGTATTCCATGGAGTCTTTTAATAATAATCATTATTAAATCTACATGCTTCTATAAAACATTATGTTCTTTAAACTAACCATTTTATAATTAATTTTTTAATTAATTTTGGATAGACATGGTAGCTCCACTAGAAATAGATTCCCTGATGGTAACATATTGAACTATTGGTAGCAGCATTTAGAGGTAGATCACTAGTAGTAGCATATCAAATGCAAGATTATTTGAAAATAGTATTAATGTGGTGGAAGTAGTATCATAGCCTTGTTTTACCGTGGTATCATGGTAGATCGTCATAGTAGTAGCCCCATTCAACTATATCGGTAGTGGTATATATGACTTTATGGTGTCATTAAGCATTGGTAGAAGATACCGGCGGTATGAGTATTTGATGGTAGAAATGTCTGATAATCGGTGGTATCTCCACTCAATGATAGAACTTCTAGATGTTAGCTTGATATAACTAGAGTTAGACCTTTTACACTGATGTCTAATTAACACTTATATAAAATTCAAAAATTTGGATATAATATGATTTACTATCATAAAACATTAAACTTATTAGAAACATAAAAAACATGATTTGGGATCATTAAAATAAATAAGTTCTCGAATAACCCAATAATATATACCATTTTATGATAACAAATAATGGAATTTAAAACCTTATATAATGATTTTTACATAGGAAATAAATAAATAGCATATATTCTACTTAGCTCAATTAATCCAAGTTATGTATAGATATCCATTTAATCTATTCAAGTACTTGGGTGATATTCCATTTTATTACTTATATGAAATTCAATTTAAGTACTCCCCCTTTTTTTATTATCAAAAATTTAAAAATAATTAGGAATACAATAAATAAAGAAAAAAATATTTAATAAAAAGAGAGTCTTTTCATTAATCATTGAAAAGGTGCGTAGTACAATAGAAGAAGGAGATAGAAAAATTCATTCCCTATAAAATACTAGTATAAATATGAGGAGGTTTCCTTCTCAAATAGAGAGGTTGTGTCCACTGGGTCCTTCCCATTTCCTTCAAAAAAGGAATAGAGGAGGTAGGAGCTACAGGATATGTGGAAGGGGGAGTGTCCTTGATGACAATTATCCTAATATGTCTAACTACCTCAATAAGAGGAAGAACAAAAGTATGAACTTTCAGGTTAGAGGGACAAATAGGGGAAGAAATAGTATCTAGAGCTAGATGGTATAGAGGAGATATAATTTCAGTCCCTGAAGTGTATATAAAAGTCTTCAAGTGATACCAAAAATTGTTGATAACCCATCCCCCATTCTCTATTTCCTTAAAAACACTTTTTCTTCAATAAACAACTTTAGTAAAGGGGATAAAATTTTAATTGGTTCACTTTCTCCTTGAAAGACCTGGTTATAGAAGGAATTTTTAGATTCTAATCAAATAAATTAAATTGGGAATCAAGAACATGATTTGTATAAGTCCTTCAAAGATAATATTTAATATCTTTAGTGATAGTTTCTCTATCATTATTATCCTTATTCAAGTATTCTCTAACCAATTTATAAATATGATCACTATATTATTTTATTTGTTGAATTTAGTCTTGATAATAAGAAGTATAAGCACCCATATAATCCTATATCTATTCTCTAATAATGTTTCTAATTAAATCAGTATCAACTAAGGAAGGAATAGGAGGTGGAGCAGTAGAAGTGGAAGCACTAGATATAGTAAGTGACTCTAGTCTATCTAGAAGAGATAGTTATATCATAGAAAATATTCCTCTCTTTTTCTACATGATGGATCGATCTTCACCCATTTGATTATCTCAATACTTGTTCTCAATTTATAGCTCTTTAATTTTCATAATCATCTTAGGTAGGATGTGAGAAATGACCAATGAGAATAGTCATTGGCTATGATTTTCACAGATTTTGGTTTTTTGAGGAGGTATGGATCTGAGCATCCCATTGAGGTATAATAATAGGATTGCCTCAAATTCATAAAAATACTCTTTTTTCACCAAACTGGTAGGATTATCAGATGAAATACTCTCTTGGTTTGACAAGGTAGCCTCTGCATGTCTGGATTCCTCACCACGGTCACCCAAAGGAGTAACTTCCAACCTTTCTTCTTTATAAATCCTTTCAATCAAGGACCACTTAGGATATTTAATAAAAACAAAGAGATAAATTCCACCATAATTATGTGGATTTCTATTTTCTTTTCTGGTACCACTTTCATCATAAATATTATCATTATATCTATTGGAGTCAGGGTATGGAATATGAATCAGTTTTCATCCTACAGATTTATCCCCCATAGATGGTGTCTTATTTTCATCTTTTTCTGAAATAATTTTTTCATTCCAATAACCAAATTCTTGATTGAGTGATACATGATGAGTAGAACTAGGCCTTACTTATCTAGTGTATTAACCATATTATGATCCACAATAATAAGGTTTGGGTTTTTCTTTCTCATATCCATCATAATCACCTCTATCATATCCATCTAACACCTCAACTAATTATTCTAGAGACTTAGAAGAAAAATTATCTAACAAAGATTCATTTTACACATTAGTTTATTCATATTAATCACATTCTTTAAGAAGTAATTATCTTTTTGGAAGAGAGATATGAGGTCTGGTTAATCCTTAGATACATTTATACTTTTGACCATATTAGGGTTGCTTCCCTCTTGTACTAAAATAGGAGCAGACTCCTCTTTAACATTATCAAGTTACATACTAGTAGGAGCCTCAACTTCATCATCATAAGAATACATCACCACTTAATATATCTCCATTCCATGGTCAAAACCATCTTTTGGTCTAGAAGGTTGATCAGTAGAGTTAAATATTTCATATATATTTTCATTATCCTCCACCCATTTCCTTAACCAAGGGATCCAGTTAACCTTCATTCATTTATAGGTTTATTGACTTAAGAAAATCCCAACACAACTGGTTATATTTTATTTACCATAAGGAACAATACCTTTGTCTTCTAACATGGCAGATATCATGTTAGGATAGGCCATGAAATTTTACTGGGAGGATGGTTTGAAAATATCCAACATATGCACTATTAGATACCTAAATAGTTTAATAGTATTACCTATTTTCATAATAAATATGAAAACTGTATCTTGATACCTCATTATGAAAAATTATACCTTTCTAGGACATAGAATATTTTGGATAAAAATAAATATCAAGTGGAATTCCCCATCCAAATCCACTACAATAGGCCTTCACATAGCTGCATTTCCAGTTAGATATAAAGATACATACTCAATCAAAAAATATTCAAAAATGGGAAGTAAAAATTGATAGTCTTCATATATACTTTTTGAGTAATGTTCAAGCATCTTTCCCATTTCTTCAATTAAAAAACAATAATTCTTTCATCGATCATTGTCTTAACAATTTCATTCTTTTCACCAAAATTATACTATGAAAACATATAGAGATCAAGAACCAAAATTATATAGAATGGTTGATCATTATTAGAGAACTATATATCCCATCCTTGGTCCTATATTACTTTCCAAGTGAGTGACTTGATCCATAACAACCATGTTGTATCGATTTTCTTTTTAGTGATGAAAACTCATGATGTAAACTTTGGATTCCTTAACTATACTGGATGAATATATTCCCCTCTTGAATTTTTCTAAGAATTTTTCTCATCCAGAGAAGTGGATGGACATTTCACTCACACCTATTTAAAAAATGTTTGAAGGGTGAATTATAAATTCATAGAAGGTCAAGAGAGAAAGGGAGAGATTTCAAAGGAGGTGTGTGAGAGAAAGGGATCCTCATACTCATATTTTAGGTAGATTTAACATTTAAGTATTTAAAAATTTGAAATCAGGTTTTAAATATAATAACTATAATAAAATTCAATAAAAACATTAGTTTTAATTCAAAGTTATTAATGGTGGAAAAAATAATGGTAACTCATGGGATGGTAGATCCCAATGGCAGTGTTCTTGGAATTATACAATGGAAGATATTGGTTCTTGCATGTCAATGGTAGCATTCTTATGGTATCATGTCACAATAGAACACCATAGTAGCATGTATATAGTATCACAAAATGGTCACATACTAGTGGTGGATACTTATGATAGTGAGAGTCACTATATCATAGCTAACAGTATGCAACAAACAATAGCAGAGCCAATGGTATAATAGTTAATAGTACAAGGTCGTTGGAAGATCATCCACAGTAGTACCAACCCAAATAATTTTCTACCAAATGTAACATAACTTTAATAACAAAAGATTAATAAAATCTTATCATTCTAAGTTCATGTATGATATATATTATTCTCTAAAACTTTAAAGGCTTGGTGAATTTTTCAATAAGTTAATGCTCTGGGACTATAAATTCAAGAGTTACAGCCCCATTTTGAAAATGATCTCTCAAAAATTTGTGTCTTATATCATTATGTTTCATCCTCAAATAAGACACAAGATTTTTAAATATATTTATCACACTTAGGTTATCATAATTTATATGGACATGTCATAATTTATATCCATAATCATGTAAAGTGTGTTTTATCCATCGAAACTATGCACAACAACTGCCAACAACTATGTACTCAACTTCATCAGTGGATAATTCCATAGAGTTCTATTTCTTACTACACCATGAAACTAGAGAGTTTCCTAAAAAGTGACATGTTCCAAAGGATATTTTTCTATCTAACTTACCCCTCCAAAATTTTCATTTGAATAAATCACTAAATCAAATGCTTGTCATCGAGGATAAAATAATCCTAAATTGGTTGTGCCTTTGAGGTATTGGAAAATTATTTTCACATCAAGTAAGTGTGAATCTTTTTTATTTTCTTGAAAATGAGCACACATACACAACCTAAACATTATATATAGCTGGATAGTGGTTAATTATAGTAAACTTCCAATCATACCTCTATAAGTGGTTTGATCAACCGATTTCCCAATTTCATCAAGATATAATTTACAGGTAATATTAATGGGAGTGTCACTAACATTAGTAAAATACATATAAAAACATTTTAAAATATCTTTATTTTTCTTTCTTTGATTTAAAATAATTCCGTGTTTATGTTAAAAAATATGAAAATTGAGAAAAAATTTAAGTCCACCCCTCAAACACATTTCAAATTCACTTTGTATAATTTTTGAGATCTCATTGCACAATTAATTCCTTAAATATACAAATATAATATCATTATCATAAATTTTTACTACTAAGACATATTTTTAAATTATTTTAATAAATAAAGTAGGGTCAGTTTTTCATTTTTTAAAACTTTTTGAAATAAAAAAAATATCTTAGTCGATCATACCAAGCTCTAGGAGTCTGTTTCAAACCATATAATGATTTCATTAATTTAAAAACATGATTTGGAAAGTGATGGTTTTTAAATATAGGGGTTTTTCAATAAAACCATCCTTAATTATATAACCATTTAAGAATGAAATCTTGACATTCATTTGATATAGTTTTAAATTAATATGTGATGCATGGGAAAGAAACATCCCGATGGATTTAAGTCTCACTATTGGATTAAAGGTTTCCTCATAGTCAATATAGTCTTCTTGAATATATCCATGTTCAACCAATCTAGCTTTATTTATATTTATATTTCCTAACTCATCCACTTTATTGTCAAACATACATTAGTTCCAATAGTCTAAATGTATTTGGGTCTTTCAGATAGTTCCTAGAATCTATTTCTTTCAAACTGGTTAAGTTCTTATTGCATTTACATTACCTAGAATTCATCATTAATTTCTTTTGTGATGTTCTTAGGTTCTATATATAATAAGAAAACTTGATGTTCAACCTGATTTCTAATAGAATATCTTGTTTGATTTCTTTTATCTAGGTCACCTACTTTAACATCTAAGGGGTGATATCTAGAAGTCCTAACAACTTTTGAAATATAAGTGTTTGACACCTCATTTTCATCTATAGGTTCAGGTTTTGATTGTTCATTAGAACTATAATATTTATTTACAGGAGGCCTCATATATTCGTCACTAGGTTTAGCATTTATGTCCAAATTGGAAAGGTTATCCTCAAGATTTTCTTAAGAGGTATTAGTCTCATGTGGATCTATTTCACAAAAATTTATATTTGTAGATTATTCCACAATATTATCTATTTTATAAAACATCCTATATAATTTACTAAATGAAGAATATCCAAGTGTGATGCCAGGGAGAGAGAAGCTTTGTGGTAGAGGCCGGACAATTTTGACCAAGGAAATGAAGCATGGTTTGTCAGGGGGATTGTAATGTCATCATGGATTTGTCAGAAAATAAAGGAGGCGTAAAGGTTTCTAGTAGTGATCGGTAGGCCTTTGTGTCTGGTGCAACTAGGAATGGTTTACTAGATTTGGGTTTTGTGGGAAACAAGTTTACATGGTGAAACAATCATCAAGGTCCTTGACACACTTAGTGTAGGTTGGATCGGTGTATTTCTAACCTCTCGACTTTATCTTCTTTTTTGAACACAAAGGTGGAACATTTGGTGTGGGAATTATCAGATCATGAACCTATTCTTATTGTCTTGGATCATAGGCTAGTGAACAATAGATGATTCTTCTATTCCATACAATGGAAAATGAATACCAGCTTCCATTCAATGGTGCTTTCTTCTTGGGAGAAATCCATGCAAGATAAACATTGGATGGGCTTTCATAACAAGCTAAGAAGTATAAGAGAAGATTTATAGGAATAATTTTCCAACAATCCCATTAATTCAGCTAATTTGGAGGATTTGAAAGATTAAATTGAACATCTTGAGCGAAGGATAGAGGATGTTGGGGATGAGAAATGTATTCGTACCTTAGTAGGCAAGAAGAACCACCTTTCTGCATTACTCTTGGATCAAGAGTGATTTTTTCGTGAGAGATCTCGGGAAACTTGGCTTAGGGAGGGTGATATAAATAAGGCATATTTTATGACATGCATCCAGGAAAGGAGGTGGTCAATTGTACCCAATATTTGAATGGAAGATGAGTCTTTTACACAAGAGATTGGGGTTGTGGGAGGCATGGATCTTGACTTATTCAAAAGTTTGTTGGCTGATCCTAATCCATATATGCGGGAGGGATATTTTTCGGAGCAAAATGATCTATTTAATTTTATTCCAAGGGTGGAGTCCAATGAGGTTAGTCACTCTCTTGAAAAAATATTGGATGAATATGATGTTTGGGAGGTGGTAAAGGCTCTCAATTCTGAGAGTGCTCCAGGTTCGGATGGTTTTCTCGGGTCTTTTTACATCAACTTCTAGGATTTGGTTAAAGGGGATTTTTTTGAGGCCATTCAGGAATTCTTTAGAAGGGGTCATTTTCCTCGAGTTACTTGTGCATCAACTTTGATTCTCATTCCAAAAGTGAAAGACCCCTCTTCACTCAATCAATACCAGCCAATTTTTATGTGTAATTTTTCCTTCAAGGATCTTGCAAATATTATCAAAAGAAGACTTGAGGATAATCTTCCACAATGGGTCCTGGAAAATAAGTAAGGTTTTATGAAAGGAAGGTCCACTCAATCGACCATTTCCATGATTCATGAGTATGTAACAGATATTGATCATAAGATTCTTGGGTCCAATGTGGTGATTAAAGTGGACATGCACAAATATTATAATAAAATGGAATGGAATTTTATCATTAAAGTGTTGTCTCACATGGTTTTTTCTAGAGGGGTTGTGGATCTACTGTTTATAATTTTCATCTCACCTTGGCTTGCTGTCTCTTTCATGGGGAAGCGGTTCAGTTTCTTCAAACCTAACCTAGGCTTGCAACATAGAGACTCTCTTTCCCCCATTCCCTTTAGCTTGGTTCAAGACTCTCTTAGTAGATATTTTGAGGGGAAAATACTAAATTGGAGGCTTCAGTCATATTGTGGTAGAGGGAATTCTAGTGATGTTTCACATATCTTCTTTGCATATGATGTGTTGTTATTATTTAATGGTAACATGTGGAACATTAGGGAATATAATAGGGTAATGGAAACCTATTAAAAGTGGAGTGTTCAGTCCATCAACAGGGAGAAAAGAAGCATGTTTATCTTGAAATGGTCTTCAGAAAGAAGGGGAAAGGATCGAGGGGGAATTGGGCATACATAAAAAATCCTTCCTGATGGATCATCTTGGAGCTCCTATTGTGCCGGGCAGGGTCTGGATTCACCACTTTGACAGGATCTTTGGGAAAATTACAAATATCATTACAAATTGGAAGAACCAGTTTCTCTCTTTTGGGGGGCATATTATGCTGGTCAATTGTGCCCTTTCCTCGATTCCCATGCATGTTCTCTCGGTGCTTAAGGTTCCCAAGGTAGTGCTGATTAATATTGAAAAATCATTGACCAACTTCATATGGGATTCTCATAATGAGGGAAGAATTCCCTTGAGTTCATGGGAAAGGATGGATAGAGAGGTCTCTGAAGGTGGTATTAGTGTCCAAAGTGTAAGAGGGTAAATGAAAGGTATGCAAGATAAGATTGCTTGGGTCTTTCTGGAGAACAAATCATTGTGTGAAAGTTTTATTATGAACAGATATGGAAATCACTTAACCAGTGCTATAATAATTGTTTCTCATCTTTGGCTCAATATCTCTAGTTACTTACCAGTTCTTCTCACTCACTCAAAATGGATGGTTGGTTGTGGGAAAATAAATGTTCTGAATGATAATTGGGTAGGTTCAACCCGTGGCTTCCCAGGTTTCTTGACTCCAAAGATTTCATTCGCTCAGGCTAGTAGTTTCAAACCATTTATCTAGGTCATTCTCATGCACATTCAACTGAAGGTATTTGATGGATTCACCTTGAATGATGAGCCTGATAAACTCATTTTCATAGGGTCATCCTCAAGGTGGTTCTCGACCAAGGGGTATCGTTTGGTGACTCGGGTGCATGGATTATTGGATATCTGGAATGAAGTGGTATGGTGTAATGATCTACTGGAGAAGTATAATTTCCTTATTTGGAACCTTCAGAATCAGGTTGTTACTACGAATGATCAGGTGCAACGTAGGGGGTTCCTCTTTCATATAAATGTTTATGTTTCTCGATTCCCACTGAAGAGTCGATTGATCACCTTTTCTTCACTAGTGATTGGGAATCCATTGTTTGGGGTTTCATTGGTGATATATTTGGACGAGTAGTTCGGGAATCCTTAGATACTTCTTTTCTGAAATCGTGGTTCTCGAGAACCGGTGAAAACACCTCTAAGAAGAAGTTGAGGGCGGTGATACTTAGTAAGGGATGTTGGGGTCTTTGGAGGACTCGCAACAAGAGGTAGCATGGGGGTACGGGTTGTTCGAGTCTGGATCTGGAGTTTCATTCCAGGTGTATTGGGATCGATTTGATCCCACTTGTTAAGGGTGGGGAGACCGTCCCCCTATTAATAATTTTCATGGAATTTAATTCATGTAACCCATTTATACGAGTTGTTAATAAGCAGGGATGTTGGGTGCAGTGGAAACCTCTAAGCAGTGGTCTGAAGCTCATTGTGGATGGGTCTTGCATGGTTTTAGGAGGGGGGAGTGGTTCGTGACTCCCAAGGGTCGGTGATACTGGTTTTCAGTAATGATTTTGAAATGGGTGAATCTCTTATGGAATAGGCATATGCAATGTTGAAAGGCATCAAGCTTTTTCATTATCGTAATCTTGTGCTTGAGTCAGTGGAAACTGACTCAGCTATTCTTCATGGTTCACTGCGAGGGATTCTACTCATTCCATGGACCATTGCCTACATTGTTCATAGATGCAAGCATCTTCTGGACTCTCAGGAGATCTTTAGTCACACTTGGCATGAGGGGAACAAGGTGGTAGATTTTCTTGCCTCTAGGATTACCACTGGCAAACAAAGTCTTTTATTTTTTACCTTGGGATCTCTTCCACAGGCATGTGGTAACTTTTTAGGGAAGATTCTTTGGGAATTCATTATTTTAGGGCTCATTAAATCTTTTTTGTATGGGGAACTATCCAGTTTGAATATTTAATAAAAAGTTAATGTTGGATGGATGGAAAGTAATTAACCTTTTTTTCTACCATTATATAATTCATATGGGGTATTCTTTAAAAAACATTCTAATTAAAGCTCTATTAATTATATATCAATTTATAATCACATATTTTAACTAAAAATAAGTAGTAAAATCCTACTCATTGATCATGTCTAGAAAATTTCTTGAAGAGTTATGTTTCTTATCTATAAAAGACATTTTGTTGTGGGGTCCTTAGAGTAGAAAATTTATGATTATAGACTTGTTTTGAGAATAATTATTAAAACTCTTGATTTCCAAACTCGTAAACATGATCACTTCTTAATCTCTTAATTATAATCCCACTACAATGCTCTACAGATTTACCATAATTGGAAAAATAGGAAATAGCTTCACTTTTATGAGAAAGAAACAATACCCATGTATATCTTGAATAATAAACAATAATAACATAGTAATAATGTTTTCCTACTAAACTAGAAACTATATAGGGTCCAAACAAGTCCATGTGAACCAACTTTAAAGTTTGATAAGTTGAAACTTCTTTCTCTAGTTTGAAAGATATTTTATACTACTTTCTATTTTTATAAGGATTGCATACTTTATCTATTGGGAATTCTAGTTTAGGTATATCATTGACTAAACCATTCCTAGTTAGCTATCTAAGTCAGTGAATTTTTCAATGGCCTAGTCTCCTATTCCAATCCATGATTCTTCGATAAAGGCACATAAAAAATAAACATACTGAGAAAATAAGGAATTTAAATCTATAGTGTAAACATTATCATTTCCTAAAGTAATAAAAACTAAATAATATTTGGAATAAAAAACATTGAAAGTAATATTTTTAAACATAACATAAATACAATCATCAAATAATTCAGATATGCTAAAAATATTATATTTTAATTCATCTATAAATAATGTTGTATAAATTAAAATAGTAATAGAGTTTCCAATTTTTACAAGACCAATTATCTTTCCTTTGGAATTGTCACCAAAGGTGACATATACACCATAAAATTTATTTAGATTCTTGATGATTAAGTAGACCCAAGTAATGTGTTTATAACATTCTCTTCCCAAATATCATTGGTTCTTACTAGAAATTTTCAAGTATATTTCCTACAAAAAATATTTAAACGAAAAATGACTATGGTACACATATTTTCTTGGGTCCATAAATGTTAGTAATAATAGATTTAGGAGTCCACAATTATTTAACTGGTTTCCTATAAATAGACCTAATACTTTCATTAATAAACACTTTATTAGGTCTAGTATAATATATTGTTTTTATAGATTTGGAATAGATAAAACATGGATCAAATTTTTTTTATTAATTATCCTTTTTTCCAGGTTGGTATCCAATTCTTATGACATATTTAGGTGATGTTTGCTTACTAATTATTTGAATCAATTTTTCTCTACCATTAGAAAAAATTTCCAAATATTTATTTAATTTCCCATTTTATAATTTCATATCATTATTTTCCTTAAGAAATTGAGTATTCTTATCCTTCTATATTTTAAGATCCTTTATAAAGTGAGAAAAAGAGCATGTTGCTTCTTTAAAATTTTGTATTTATCTTCTAATTCATAAAAAGTGTCTTCTAGTATATTAAAATACTAAAATAATTTACCACTAGGAATATTTTATATATCGTTTTCAATTTTAGAATGAATAGAGGTATGTAAAGGATATTTTGGAAAACATTCAACGCCTCAGAGGTGTTTTCCATAAAACCCATATTGGATATATCATTTTTTTTCTTCCCTTCTTGAGTTTGAATCAGTTGATTTTTCCTCTGAAGTGTTTCATGTGGATTTCATAGACTTTTATACATTTTTCTATTGTCCTAATGCTTCTTCTTATATTTTAACTTGGGATAGTCTAATTTGATGTATCCTTTCCTTTTTTACTCAAACTTGATTAATTCATTTTTAGAGTCATCCTTTCTCTAATATTTTATCAAGTTTCCCATATTATATTACCTACCCTGGTAGTTGGGTTTATTGAATAAATTATTCTTCCTATAAAACTTCTTAAAATGTCTAGCTAAATGCACCATTTCTTCATCACAAACTAGTGTTTCATCATCATTGTAAATTTCATCCTTATTCTTTTCTTTTTTTTTCTTCGAGTAAAAAGTATTGAATTATAATTACCTTTTCTTTAGTTAGTCATATTCTTGTCTATTTAATTTAAGTTCCTCCCAATACATCATGATATTTTCAGTAATCTATTTCACTGGTAACTTACTTATGTCGCATGATTCCCATATTGAAACTAAAGTTTTGCTTCACTTGTCTTGTAAACATCTGAGCCAGTGCATCACTTGGTCCTTATCAACAATTGGTTTCCCAAGAAAATTAATTTTCTTCACAATTTTATTGAAACTAATATTCATATCATAAATACTATCATCAGTTTTCTTTATAAATTTATCATATTTAATTATGTAAGTATTTAAGCACATTTCTTTAACATTGGTAGTTACATCATGAGAAACAGCCGGTGTATCCCAAATTTTGAAAGTAGTAGTGAAAGAAGATATTATATTTAATTATTCATCTACTAAGGCATAATATAAAGTGGTCATATATTGAAAATTATTATTATAAGAATATTTAGTATGATCACTCTAAATATCTATAACCATTTTAGGATGTTTATAATTATCTTCAATCATAGTCCAATTTCAAAGCTCATGCTTTCAATATGAATTTTCATTTTAATCTTAAATTAAGAATAATTAGTTCAATTAAAATAATGATGATTATTAGTTGTAGTTACTTATTGTATATTTTATCCTTAAATATATTAACTTTTAAACTAATAGAAATTTAAGATCATTAAATAAAAATAGATCACAGTAAAAAAGGTTTTTTAAAACTGTTTGATACTAAATGTTTTCCTCAATAGTCAACTCAAAAGGTTGGAGAAATGATATTCCAATAAAATTTCTATTTTAAATAAATTTAACAAATACCCCATTTTAATAAAATCACTCAGTTAATCAAATATTTAGAAATATATAATTTTAATTTTTAAATAACATCTCAAAATTGGGATCAAGGATAAGTTAAAATAAATTTTAAAGTACTTCAACTTCTTAAACTAATTAACTTAAATAAACATTTTATATAAAACACAAATTATTATTAACTATAAATGTTAATGTTTTTCATAAAAAACTAACATATAAATTCATTAAGATAAATAATGAAAACAAAGTATATAAATAACATTGTAGAAATTTAATAAGGGTTTCAGTCTTAATATGAGACTTAATTCCCTCCACTTGGAAATCACTTTCTACCAAGTAGCTTATTATAAAATAAATTGATCCAAATCATGGATTTGGTTTTTAAAAATAGCATCACACAAGGATTTCCAAAAGAAAAAAAAATCCTCTTCTATAGTGATTTGTGGGATAAAACTAATATTGATCACACACAACCTCTTCCACAATTGTTTGTTGGAATAAAAATGATGAAAATTGAGAGAGTGTGTCATGAACTCTCTAGTTAAGTATAAGATACCATGTTTTACGAATATAAATAGTAATTATAAATACATCTTAGAAGTAAATAATAAGAAAAAAGATAAAATATTAAAGATAATAAACGTGGTTCAGCTCAATCCAAATGGGTTCAGTTTCTTAGGAGTCTATAAAAATATTCAAGATATTCTTCCAGAAGGTTTTCACAGAAAGTGTAGTAAAATAGTATATTATAGATGTTCTAGAAAATCCTTTATTTTTTATCAGTTCAATTGTCACTATATCTTTTTCACTCTTTCACATATTCACTATGCCCATACACGACTACACCTTCACACATAAGGTGGATCTTTTAAATATATAACATTTGACAATATTCAATTTTCCATTGGAAAATAATGATAAGGTAATATGGATCCTTGTAATGAGTATAAAATCTAGAAAGACTGACTTTTTCTTTATGTATTCCATGGATTTGTTTAAGAATAATCATTGTTAAATATGTTTTTTTCTATACATAATTAAATTCCATAAACTAAATATTAGAGAATTAATTTTGAAAAAAAATTTGGATAGTCATAGTAGCTCTGCTAGCGGTAGATGCCCTGATAGAATCATATTGAACTAATGGTAGCAACCTTTGGAAGTAGACCACTAGAAATATCATCTTAAGCAGTAGAATCGTTGATGTTAGTAATGTTGTCGTGGTAGTGTTAGGATAGCTTGGTAATAGAATGATCTGGCAGTAGATCATCCTATAAGTATCATCATTCAACTGTATTGGTAGTAGTAGATTTACCTTGATAGTAGCATTGAGTGATAGTAGAAGACACTAGTTGTAAGAGAATTTTAAGGGAACACTATATGATCGTCAAGATAGCTCCACTAAATAGTAAAACATCTTGATGGTATCTCATTATAACTAGAGGTATATCTTTTCAACTAATGGTAGATCAACACTTAGCTAAATTTCATAACTCAGGACAAAAAATGATTAACTACCATAATTTTTTAAATTTATTAGAAACATAATGAACATGATTTGAGATCATTAAAATAAGGAGGTGATGGAATAAACCAACAAAAGGTAATGATGTGGATTTTTGGATGAATGGATATGTCATTATAAGAATAAATTTTAACATAACCTTCATGAAGGTACAATGAATAAGTGGAAATCAATTTTATATTTTTAATGATCAAAACACTTTTTTATGAGGTTAAAATAGAATAATGATCTTTATAATTCAAAACTTAGATATACATGTTAAAATATAATCATAAAACATTTCATGTATGAATTAGTAATAAATCTTCCAAAGATGAATTATGAAATAAGCAATTATTGTGATGTAGAAGACAAAGTAAAGATGGAGAAAAATAATTAAAATAAGGTGGAGATAAAACAAAGAGGCTAGTTGAATTGATATACATAGATGTTTGTTTCCTAATGATTTTTAATTAAATAAATAGAGATAATTCCTTCATTAATTATATTGATTATTTTACATATATGGATTATGTTTAATTTTTGTGGACTAAATCACAATCTCTTGAGAGGATTGATAATTTTCATTGATGTTCTAAAAACCTAACATGATATAATATCAAAATATTTTAGTTAAAATTTAGATCTAGATACAAGAAATATAAAATTGAGTCATATCTTGAGAATCATAGGATAAGGCATGAACATAGTTCTCCATACACATCTAAAAAAATTGAGTATTGTAAAGGAATAACAAAAATTTGGTGGACATGGGTAAAACCATGTTATCAAATCATGGTACTTTAAAATATTTTAGGAGATAAACCTCAAAATTGGCTACCAAAATTCTTAATAAGTACTTAATTATCCTAATTTATTCAATATTCCTCATGATATGTGGTTTGAGAAGAAGTGTAACATCCCAACATGACCCATTGGCTTAGTAAGGACTGATATTCCACTGACCATAGGTGACATCTCCTAGACACCAAAGGCTAGAAATAAATTCCAAGGCATTAACTAATTCATGGGGGATATTTTTCCCTTACATATGTAGAACCTATAAAATACAATAGTTAAAATAATGACAAGATACAATATGATGCATAAAAGTAAACCAATATAACTTAATATCTAAAATAATTGAATAATATAAAAGTCACAATAGAAGATGATACAAAATAAAAAATAAAAAATACCATGGATGTGGGGACTCAAGGTACCAAGGTGGAACAACTAAAGACACCATGACTCAAATAAATACCAATATTTGTTCCCCATCATCCCTGACCATAAAATCATGGTGTTCTACTAGTGATGTATGAGATCTTCCCAATACTGGTATCATGATAAATAGTATCTTCATATTCACTAAGGTTCATATATGGTGTATGAGTATATTTTATCGGTAGTAAATACCTATGACTCTCAATTCATTCTAGTAGGATGAGAACATGTTATTCCATAATTTTATTTAAAAATTGGAAGAAATAATATCATGACATTTTTAACAAAATTATATTTAAACAATTAGTTTCAATAATAAATTCCACGAGGTATACCGAATATGGAACTCACACACCCATGAATGTATCATTCATTATAAAAATCACAACTTGTTATGAACCAAGCCATGTTGGCCCTGATCTGGTCACCTGAGCCAACCCAAAACATGGCCTGAGAGGCATTCTCGATCCTCCGAGACTGGAAACTAGTTTCGAGCATCAAGAAAAACTCAGTTGGGAATATATTTTCCCAAGAACAATATATTAATAAATAAGATTAGAATAAAATAATAAACTCTTTTGGTAGAAAATAAGATAAGAACTGGACATACCTCTATGTGACCTTATGAGTCGCCACTAACAAGAAATCACACTTGCTCCATGATAGAACCAGAGATGGGTAGAACCTAAAATATAAAAATTATAGAGATACAAGTGTGAGAATTGAGATTTCCATTAGGTCTTCCAAAGGAGAAACCACTCCCTATTCTTTTCCTTTAGATATAAAATAATTTCCTTCTATTTTGAAGGTATCAATATATAGAAATAGGTTTTTACATTCTTTCAAAACAAATCATAGGCTAAAGATTTAGAAAACCATTTCCCTTTTTATTTTTAAAATAGTTTCCAAAGAATAAATGATTTTATAATAAAACATTTATAAGGTAATGAATGATATAAAATAAGAGTTCCAATAAAATGGAATAACAATTAAATAATTCTATAAAATTTTCACAAAATAGAGGAAAGTAGTGCACATGTAAAATAGGTGTCATGGGATCTTAAGTGCTAGTCAAGATAGTTAAGGACAGAGTGATAAAAATGCCCATAATAAATCTCTACCTACACCAGATACCAATAACAATTCCCCAACACTTAGAAACACCCACACTTGTTCAATTTAGGGGCACATTTCATGAGCATTTAGGTTATCTATCTCAGGGCCACTAATCAATGCGTAATATAAACTAGTGCAGCATATGTACCTAGAGCTCTCTCCTAACTACCCAGAGCATCCCATGACATAAAAATTTAGATGATTTTTATCAATATTTCATATACATGTGTATCAAATAATTTTTACTAAAACAACCATTAACTTTCTCACCTCTGAACTTCCTTTTAAGAACACCCCCTTATCCTTTTCCAAAATACACAATAATTTACAAGACCATTTATTGAGAACATGTTACATATAATAAATTTATCACACACCACATTTCTAATACATGTATCATGACTTAAGAGAGGTTTTTATTTCCTTAAATCATTTGAAAGTGCTAATCGGGCCTTATCATTTAAAGGGGATACATTGATTATTTGGAAGGCTTTCATGTTTCAAAACCACACTTCACACTTAAAAACATATACTCCATGAAATATATATATATATATATACCTTTTTTCCGATTTACATGTTCCCATATACATGATTGAAGATCTATAAAGAGGGGACCCAATATATATATATATATATATATATATATATATATATGAATGTGTGTATAAGTCACATTTAACAATTTAAGGGATTAGAAAATTTCTTGAAAGATCCTTATGAAACCAAACATTCTGTCAACCATTAATGGAAAACTTGTCAAAATACCAAAACATATTTTGGATATTCTAATAAGATTTTAGGAATCATTTATAACACATTTTAGAATTTAGAATGTTTAACAGTTTAAAAAAATCTTGAAAATGTACTTTAATACAGAATACGCATGTCAAATCTTATAGGAAAACATGAAAAAAGGGTAAAACTCAATGACAAGTATCACAACCATTTTATATAATATAATTACTTCATAACATATTTAAAACACAGAACAAAACCAAAAATAAATAATATTTTTCAAATTAAATGCTCAAATACAAGGTAACCTACCTCAAACTGAAGAATAACTCAATTCCTTTGACAACAGTTGCTCAAATACACCTCAAGGATGTCAAATGTGATCTAGAAAAATAAAAGATACCCAAAAGTCAAAAAATAATTAATTGAAAGTTAGGGCCATAGGAAAAAGTTTTTTAATCCCTGCCTAGAATCAATGGATAACATGTCTCCTTTGAAAAATGCAGCTGGAACATGCCTCAACTAGGTCCTCACGAATACTAGCAACTAGGAATCGCCTAAAAACACCCTTTTTGGGATAGGTTTTGTCTATGGTGCATGAAACACATGGGAGTAAAATAAACCAATAATAAAGAAGGAATAAAGGAATCAGAGAGGAGGAGAAGATAACTGGAGATGATTACACTAGAAATCAGAGAAGGAATCAGCCAAAAATTATAGGAAGAGGATGGGGATTAAATGGGAAAGATCCCCTTGGCGTGTCAAGATTTAGGGAGAGGTTGGGGGAAACCCTTTATGGGTTTTATTTCATTAGTGGAAAAAATGGAAATCCCAAAAATTAAACACTTTAAATACATCATACGGTTTGGATATATGATTGTCCAAACTATGCGCCAACCATATGCCCCTCAATGGGCCTATTAGAACCCCACATAGAAAGGGTACAGTGTTAAGGAAACCATTCACTAGTTATGTGGTCAAATCCATAAAAATATAGACATACCCATATATTTTGTGAATGGTTTATACTAAATGTGCACTAAATGTGGCCTATGTAGAAAATCCCAAAATTTAAAATTTAAAATTGGTTCAGTGCAAAAAATAAAAATTGATACAAAAAAATAATTAAATAATTAAAATAATTAATAAATTATGTTTAGGGTGTAACAAAACTCACAAGTATAAAACTCATCCTTACAAAATCAATTCATCACTTGGTTGTACAATAATGCCCCCACTTGGGACTAGTGGCCATGTCTGAACCATAAAGGCATTGTGTATATGAAACCCAAACTCATGAAAACCATGTATATACCAAAGTCTCACGCATAATATTTCTAAAAAAACATTTTTTCTTTTTAGAATTTAATAAATAATATTAGGGGCATCACCCATGATTTACAATTTGAATCTATGAGACCAAAAGGGGTTTTCCAACATGTTATTCAACAATATTTTATATAAAAAGGAACAATAATTTAATTTAGAAATCCAATACATCAAGTTGTAATAGAAATTGGAGAGGGATATAGAATCCACCTAACTTAAATGGTTTTTTATCATAAATAATTGTATAATGATCTAGATAGGTATAGTTTCTTTGTTCCTTTCCTTCAATGAATCCTAAAAAGATGTCATCAAACTAAAACCAAAACTATAGATACATTCATGGAATCCAAAGTCTAGGGTTCCTCTCTATGGAAAATAGAAATATCAATGAGATATAGTAATAATGAATCTCTTACCTTTAATTTCCTAGATCAAAAGATCTCTAATTCATTTAAACTAATCTTTGAAAGGAAAAAAGATCCCCAAAATCACCTAGAGGGGGGATAGGAGTTTGATATCCTAATAAAAGGGAAATAATTCGGGTTTTAGTAGAGCATTTAGGTTAAAAATTAAAATTTTAGATTTAATTAATGTCATTTCAGGGTTAGGTCACACATTTTATCAATTTTTTTCAATCTTTACAAATCCCACTGCCTCAAAAATTCTCAAGTCTCACATTTACCACATGGTTTTTCCAAACAGCGCACCAATCATGTTCCTTTGAAGATAATACCTCCTTACCTCACATGGTTTCATAGGTAATCTCCACAATTTCCACTAACCATTCTCATATCATGCACCCTCAAAAACCTATCCGAGACATTATAAAATCATCTAGAAACTTTACAAGTCTAAAATCATTCATTTTATTTCTCAAAATACACAATAAAACTAAAAATTACTTCAAATTAGAGGTGTTACATTCTCCCCTCCATTGTGATTTCCATCCTTGTAAAGATGGATATTTTTGGTGCTTTGAAATTGTTTTTCCAGCTACTCTGGTATGATCTTCTCTAATTCCCAGGCCTACTCTTGAATATCACCATGCTTCCACAATACCCAGACCATAGGAATAAATTTTTCATGCCATAATTTATATTTTATTTATATGATTCGAATTGGTACATTGATAAATGTAGCATCTTGCTCAATTATGACATGATCCCATTGAATTGTGTGGCTAGGACTGGGCTTGTACTTATTTAATTGAGATGAATAAAATAAATTTTTAATTGATCTGAATCTTGGTGATAAATCCACCCAATGAGCCATATATCCAATGTATTAAATGGTCTGATGTATGTATGAGAAAAATTTCCTTACATTCCCAAATGATGATGTTCGATCCTAGGAGATACTTTCAAGAATACATGATCACCCAATATAATAGATAACGGTAAATGATGATGATCTTCGTATGATTTCTAATGGATCTATATTTTTTGCATATATTTCCTAATTATAAAATATTCTCAGTTTTTATATAAAGAAGGATAAGTTAGATTAGTGAATTTTCTATTATTTCTACCCAAAAAAGTAGAGATTGAAATGTGTGGTTGTGAAATTTCTCAAATATATCCATATGTATTTTGGACTTATAAATATAATTATATGATAATATGTTAATAAAAATGATCTTCCCATGAACCACCAAAATCCATAACACAACCTTGGAGTACATCCTCCAATTTCTAGATAGTTTATTTTAAATTTCCATCCATTTGGGGATAATATGTCATGCTTATAGTAAACTGGGTTCTAAGGGGTCATTGTAAGGATTACTAGGACTAGGAGTTAAATCTAGTTTCTTGATTAAAGATAATAGAAATATACACTCCATGTAATTTTACCTCTTCCACGATATAGGGTTTCTCTAATTCATCTACCAAATTAGACCCCTGAATTGGAAGAAAGTGTGTTAACATGGTGATTCAGTCCAAAATCACCCAAATAGAGTCATTATTCAGAAGTATCCATGGTATAATGATAAAAAAGTCTATGGAAATATGATTCCATTTCCCTACAAGTTTATAAATTTACTATAATATACTAGTATAGTGTTGGTTTTAAGCCTTTAATTATTTATAGGAGACACATAATAGAACATATTAAACTAAATTCCACTTCATTTCAAACCATCAAAAATGATATTTCATTAACTTATAAATTTTTTGAATACCAAGATGGAAAACCCATTTAGAATGGTGATATATATAAAGGATTTATTCTGGGCATGATGGAGGAACAAAAATCTGGTCTTGATAGCACAACACATAGTTTTCATCCAACATCCACCATTTAATAGTTTCCCTACCAATGAGGTTTGACATAGTGGTATGAAGGTTTGGATATGAATGTTGAGACTCCTTGAATATTTTAATAAACTTAGGAACAAGTGTTATTGGGATGAAAATTGCATCCTTATTGTGTTATACACAATCTAGATTCATGTTAGTTATAACAATCACAATTTTTTTTGGTCATGAACTTCTCAGAATACTTAGTTATAAAAATTATGACTCAATTCATAGACCACTAAATTTTAATTCTCAGGTGTATACACCAAATTGAATTCAAACATCTGGAGATACTCCATCTAATATTGCTTCTCAAGATATAGTTTTTCTGAGAAAATATATTCTTTAAGCTTTTATGATTAGTGAAGATGGTAAAATTTTCACCAAAGATATTATGGTGCCATATCCTTAACATGGGGAAGACTATAGACAACACTAGGTCATGTTTCAAGTAGTTATTTTCATGTGTTCATAATTATATCAAGCCATAAGCTATGACATAGTCTCTTTACATAACAACACAACCCAAGCTATATCCAAATGCATCATAATATACCACATAACCTTTTCTAGGTTCTAGAAATATGAGAATATTTGTGGAAGTAAACTGATATTTAATCTCTTTAAAATATTTCCATAAATCATTACTCCATTTGAATTTAATGCCTTACCTTGTCAATGCAGTCATATGAGAAGAGATCCTTGAGAAATCTTGGAAAAAGAAATGATAATAACATACTAGTCCAAAAAATTTATGAATCTCAAATACATTATTAGGTGGTTTCTATGAAATGAAAATTTTGATTTTCATAGGGCCAACCAAAATTCCTTTCTCAGAAATGTAATTTCTAAGGAAAAAAACTTATTTTATATATAATTCACACATATATTAATTATTATAAATTTTTTGATCATGTAATATGATAATAAAACGTAAAAGTTCTTCTAATTGTTATTTTTTATTCACAAATAAACCAATATATCATCAAAAAATACAATGACAAATGATTCAAGATACATATAGAAGATATAGTTCATAAAGGCTATAAAAATTGTAGGTTAATTCAAGAGGCCAAGGGGAATAACCTAGTATTCATAGTGATCATATCATCTTCAAAAATATATCTCTAGGATATCCTTTTTCCTATCTCATGGTTAGTAATACCTAAGCCTATATCAATTTTATGGAACCACTTGGATCCCTTCAATTGATCAAACAGATCTTCAATTATAGTAAGTGTTTATCAATTATTTATCATAATTTGATTTAGTTTTCAATATTCAACACATAATCAAAGAAAACCATCTAATTTCTTTATAATTAGTACTAGAGTTTCCCAAGGTGATTTATGTGGTCTTATGAATCCTTGTCTTTCTAATTCTTCCAGTAGGAATTTTAATTCCTGGAATTCAATTCATGTTATTTTATTTGAGAGAAGTGAAATATGATTTTTCTCCTGAATAAGATCAATCAATAAATCTACATCCCTTTCAGGTGGTTAGTAAAATGAATTTTTGGGGAAAACATAAGGATACCAATCTACAATGGTATAAAAATATATATTCTTAATTTCATCAATTTTCCTCAATGTTACTACTTCCAATTGATAATATAGAGTTCCAAACATTTTTTATAAAGGCCCTTATTTTAATAATTTTCATCCCAATCCCCATTAAATCAATGATATCCATTTCCAGAGTAGAAAATTCCTAAACAAACTAGATTCCATTGATGGTTATAGAATAATATTTACACATAAATCCATTTCACTTCATTTATTAATAGGTGTTTGAATTGTAATCATGTTAAGAATATTTTACACATTCAAACCCATTTTATTTACCAAATGAGAATAAAAGAATGAATGGGATACACCTTATCCAACAATACATATACTAGAGTAGGGTTTAGAAGGGTGGTACCTTGAACCTTTGAGGTACATGATCACTCCTCTATGACACTGTACTGCGGATTTCTAACTCCTACTGTGTAATATTTTCCTCCATGTTGAATTTTAATCAGTTTAGGTGTTGGCTGTTTTTGGAATCACCCTAAATCACTCGGTTCTTTGGTTGAGAACTATTCTGATGTGATCATCTTGTCTGGGTATGAGAGGCCACAGAGACATTAAATACATTCCCACAAGAAGACTTTTGAGATTTAGTACAACTGCATTAGACATATATCATTTTTTTAAATATATGGTAGTCCCAAGGTTTTTTCATATAGTCTATCTTCATTTTCTCTAGTGAACCACATTGGGAACATCATGGCTTTTTACTACATTATAAAGGAAAATAAACCAATTGTGTGGATTAATTCACTAATACCTTACTTCTCTGGTAGTAGGTCTCACTCTTCTTATTTTTTCTAGCACTAGAGTTCCTACCCAGTCCTGTATAGAAAAACTTTTTCCCTCCATCATTATTCGAAAGGATTTCCTTTTCCACCACTTTTGATCTATTAAAAAATTTATACTCATCAACACAGAACACTGCTATCCTAGATTGAATTTATGGTCATAATACATACTCAAATATATGCACCTTCAGGTACACTCTAGGAAACACTTCTAGATAAAAACAAAATAAGTTCATAAAATTAGCTATATATTCCACAACTCATCTATTTTCATGCTTTAGACTAAATAAATTTGTCATTATGGTCACTTTAAAGGTATATGAATACATTTTTCTGCCTAACAATTCATCAAATTCTTACAAAGTAAGTCCTTCTTCATGTTTATTTTGAGCAACTAAATCCTAACATTATCATGTGAGATCCTCAAACATGTATATTTATATATTCATTTTAATATTTATCAGGGTTCTAAGGAAATCAAAAATTCTATTCATTCAACCAAACCATGGTTATTCTTATCCTATTCCTAAATACCCTTGAAATATCAGTGGGTTCTATCTCTTAAATTCAATTGAATGATCCACATGATGTGATTATTTATTTTTATTCCCTATATCTATAGCATGGAATTCTTATATAATTCTTTGAAAAATATTTTGATTCGCTCGTGAATTAGGTTAGACCACATTCTTAATGGCCTCTTATTATAGATTTATATGGCTTATGAATAGTACAGTATCTCTATAGCTACTATAAAATTACTGCTTAGTCACCACATAAAAGGTAATTAAGGTCTTGGGATATTCAAAATCATTCGAATCAAAATAATCATGAAAAAATTCCAACATTGAAAAAAGATAATGTAGATGATGCATTCCTAATGGTAATTATCCTTAAAAATGAATAATACTATAACTTATTGACTATACCCAGGAAGATGAAGTGGAAACACTTATAAAGGTGTTTAAGAACAAATTTTATACCAAAACCACCATATTAACTTAAATTTGAGTGTAAATATGTTATCTATGTATTTCTAAGTTATAGAACTCAAGTTATAATACATCGTATCTCCAATTCTACCACCCAAACGAATAGACTGTCCAAATTGATACCATTTATAACATCCTAACTTAACCAATTGGCTTGGATGGGACTGGGATTCCACTTACCTTAGGTGAAATCCCCTGGACACTAAAGGTTGGAAATAAATTTCAATGGATTGACTAAATCATCGTAGATGATTTACTCTTAGGTAAGAACACTTATAAAAGATAGTGGTGTAAATAATGATAAGAAAATATATAATGAATCAAATTAAACCAATACAACTCAATATCCAAAATAACATAATAATATCATAGTAGTATTATAAGATGATATAAAATAGGAAAGTAAAAATACAAATATATACAAGACTCAGGGTACTAAGGTGGAGCCACTCTAGACACCAAGACTCTAACAATGCCCACATTCCATCACCCATCATCCCTGACTGTAACATTATAGTTCTATGATAGTGAAGTATGAAATAATAACCATACTTGTATGATGAAAAAAATAATTTTCATATGCACCAATATTAAATTGTAGTCACGAGTATATCGACTTATTAGGAAATCCCAAAGACTTCCCAAACACTCCACTAGAACAATAATAAGTTATATCACGGTTTTATATGAAAAGAAAGAAATATTATAAATATGTTTTCACTAAAATATAATTTAAACAAGAATTATAAGCAATAAATTCCCCAAGGAATAACCAATCAATAACTCACACACCCATGCATGCATCTTTCCTTTGAATGGTCTCAACTCATGAGCAGACGACCTGACCTTCTAGACTCAAGTTTTCACTTAGATATGAAATAATATTACCAATCAGCATGGGTGGCCAAGTTCAAACCAATAAGTCCACATATATATAAAACATGAACTCACTCTAGCCATGTGTATTCCAAAGTATCACTACCAACATTTCATAAAGAACACAATTTTCTATTTTATTATTTAATAAAAAATGTTGTGGGCATCACCCACAGCTTCCAATTTAAAACTATGAAACAAAAAATGGTTTCTACAATAAGATATTAAAAAAAATTCCATAAAAACGATTATTTAATTTATAAATACAAGACTTTAAGTTTTAGTATAAATTGGAGAGAGGGAGAGAATCCACCTACCTCAAATGATTTCTGTTCTCAAAGAATCATACAATGATCTAGATAAATCAAATTTACTCCCTCCATTACATAAATTAATAATAAAAAGATACCATAAATACAATAACTAAACCATATATCTGGGTATGGAATCCTCATTATAGGGTTTATCTCTAGAAAACATAATAAAATCAAGGATATAGGGGAAGAATAAGGATCTTACCTTCAATTTAATAGATCCAATGCACTCTGATTTGTTGAAATTGAGATTTTGAAAGAAGAATACCACCAACATATCTTATTGTAGGATTGTAGTTCCAGATCCTAATATAAGGGATAAAGAATAAGGGTTTGGGGTGATTTTTTGGGTTAAAATCCTATTTTTTTAATTTATATCATCACATGTTAGGCCACACGATATGGAAAACTATGCACCACCCAAGTGAATTCCCACAACCAAGAAAATTTCATGATTCAAGGTTACTATAAATTTTGGACAAAATATAATCCAACTATGTGCCTACCCAAGAACCCAAACTTCACTCTCATAGTCTCATAGGGAATCTTTATGGTTTCCCCTAACTGTACACTCAAATAAATCCCACCAAAACATTCCAAAAATATCTAGAATCTTCCTAAGGAAAATCCCAATCATTCTGTAGGTCTAAATACACAATAAAATAGAAAATGAACAAAAATAATAGGTGTTACAATTGTCTACAATTAAAGAGTTTTAAGGTATTTTTTATACCTAATAACATAAAAATAAAGGAATAAATTTGGGAAAATTGATGAGTGAGCTGATGAAGGAATATTTCAGGATATATACCCAGTAAAAGTAGTTACATATGATATAACAAGAATATAAATAATATTATTAAAAAAATATAAAGTGATTATCATGAAGGATCGAGAAATATAAAAAATATCATTTCATGTTGATTATGAGATTGAATAAAATTAGGTAAATAGTGATCGAAACCATGATATTTATTCAATTACAGTAAAAAAATTAAAATTCACTTTTTGATTGTGAAATTTAAAAAGATGAGTACGACTTAGTAAAAGAGGGATCTAAGTCATGATACTTATAAAACATTTTTCCCCTAAGAAATTTATTATATACAATAAAAAATGATTTTCAAATATGGAAAATTATTAGTAGTTTTAATCAAACCAGGTTTATAACATAATTTTTACCAAACAGTGTGAATAAAACCTGAAAACACAATGATTGGATCATTAACATGAATAAAGTGATAAATAAAATTGATAATAATGAAACTTGGGAACTAATTTAATGTTATAATGATTATAATATGATTTTGATAAAGTTTATTATTTAAAGTAACATTAATGATAAGGTATATTTATTACAGAACAAATCTCATCTAGTTTTCATAGGATACTCTCAAATTAAGTGCATAAACTTTGATGATGCATTTTCCCTAGTCACAACCCTTTAAATGTTTTATATTTTTATTTTGATGTGTGCTTAATGAAACTATAAAGTGATTCAAATAGGTTTGAAGTTATCATTTTTGAATCTTGAGCTTGAAAAATTGGTTTACATTTAATAATCAGAAGGTCTTATCCTTGATGGTGATAGTTTTCATGTTTTCAAACTAGAGAAACCATTATATTTTCCTAAAAAAGTTCCCCAAACATGGTATTATAAAAAAGATATAATCTTTAAGTGTGTGAATTTCATGAATAGAAATATGGGTAACAATATTTATATTAAGTGAGATGAAACAAATTCTCTCATTATGATTATTTATATTGATGACTTCCAAGAAATGATTTATAAAATTATGGGGAATATTATAGAAAAATTAATCTCTTATAAATTTCTATTATTATTGAGATGAAATTTTTTGTGTTTATAAGTCATGAACACGATAATTTAAATTTTTATTTGACAAGAAAAGTATCCTTAATTATTTTTAAAAAACATTGAAATAAAGGATTCAAGGGAGGTATCAAGTCTCATACCACTTGGTAATAAGTTTTCATTATATGTAAAATGAAGGAGTTTATTTATAAAAGAGTTTCAAAGGCATATTAGAATCTTACTATACTTCAAAAAATATAGAACACATATTGTTTTTGATAATATGTTATATTATTGATTACAAAGTAATCTGAAGGAAAAATATCGTATATAAGAAAAATAGATATTTTGAAACATAAAATTCACACTACATTTAGGATCAGTTATAATAAATACTCATAATTAACACTTTATGGGGTTTCCATTCATTATTGGGAAGGAGGTGTTGGATATTGTAATAAAACTTATGAAGATTCATTTTTTATTGAATAATGGTGATTTTATTGGCACTCCAAGAAGAAAAATTCATTCACATTAAGAACAAAAGAATCTGAGCATATTGATGAATCATAAGAAACATCTCAAATGAGGTGAATGATGTCACAATTTTAAGACATTAGGGTGGAAGTCCCATACCCATTGATGTTTGGGTGATACAATCAAAGTATAATAAATGTTTTAAAGAATCTATTGCAACATTAACATCAAGTACCACTTCATCAAAGATAATGTGAAATGGGAAGATATTAAATTGGAATATGTTCGGAGATATTAACTTGTAATATGTTCCAATAAAGGAGAAAGTATCATATATCTTAATGAATCCCCTAACAAAAAATGAATTCCAGCACTTGATAATGTTATTATGAGTGAATTATCTCCCAAAATCCTAGTGATTATGTTATTTAGAGTGAATTACCCCCCCCCCCCCACAATCCTAGTGAGTTCACTATATTATGGTTTTGATCATATGTAAGTATCATGAATTAACACTAAGTCATTATTTTTGTGGGTTATTAGAGCTAAAGAAGTTTGTAAGACTATCCATTAAAGGAATTTTCCCATTCTACAATTTTGAGGGAGGCACTAAAATTATGGATTCTACACCACAATATATTAGTCCATTATATATTTATTTGATACTAGAATTTAAATTTTGTTTTTGTATTGTTTTACTCTTGGCCATACCATGGTGTTCTTACTAAATGTTTCTATAATAATAGAGTCATAATGGAATTTTTTCAAGATAGTAATTATCACACCATAATGAAGTCAAAGAATATGTTTATCTTTTTAATATTGGTAAAGATTAAAGGAACTTTAATATTTTATTTGACCATAATTTTTTGGATTTGAGGTTGACTAATGTACTATTCCACGACACATGATGTCATATTGTGATCTTTGAGGGGTCTTTAAAAAAGTGAAAATTTTATTATAAATGTATAACAAAATATGGTCATAGCTATACAAAAAGACTAAAGAGATCCCCATATATATTTTTTATAGGTTTTTGGAGGATATAAAGGTACACACGTAATCCAAAATTAGACGAACTTGAGGAGGACTACTAAATATTGATCACCTTTATGGACCTCATTTTTTATCATTATAGAACATGGATTTTAAGACCATGTTCCCACTCTTTTCCCATGTTCATTATTGATCATAATATAAGGTCATGTATAGTAGGATTGAGACCATTGAAAACCAAGGACTATATACTTGATAAAAAGAATGATCAAACCCTATAAAGATATATTTTCTTCGGAGTGTTCATTATCTCTCTTTATCACTCATCATCATCACTTGTTTTTTTATCATCATCCATAACATTAAATAGAACAAGAATAAATATTTTGAAATAACTGTGTTTTTGTGACTTTTAATTCACTTCCCCCCTCAATGATTTTTTATCTTTTACATGACCCTATCATAATCATGTACTTGAATATAAAATATCCATGTGTTAACATTAATATGTATAATATGTAAAGGTATGGAATTAATAAGATTTCAGGTATACCAAAGCACATATCATGTGATATTTCATATAGAGGCTAAGTAAAAACCCACTATCTAGAATTACTCTTAAGAAAAGTGACCACAATATCAAACACCAATGTTTCATATGAGTCTTGAATAAAATTTACATTATGTGGATATATCATAAAACTTATATAATTATATAACATTTAGTTTATGTATTTTCATTAATATAACATGGTTTTAATACAAATATGGTATTTTTTATGATATCTTAAATTAAAATAAAGTGGAAGGATAAAAATAACGCATTAAAGATAATTACAAATAAATGAAAGTATAATATACAATAATAAAAAGTGACTTTTTGAAAAGGTTTCTAATATTATATAAAACTTGAATTATTGAATCCAATCCTCCTTTATTATCCACCAATAATACTAATCATTAATTCCTTGGTGGGGTCCTCTTTTAATCCATGTTATTTTTTGTCACTCTAATGGAAAATGATGCAAGTATAAATTAAGAAACACTATAGAATCACTTTGATGAGAAAAACAAGTGAAATCTAATAATAACATTTTATTTACCAAAATTAAATGATAGATTCACCCCCTCATATTTAATATTCATACCAAAATAGGTATTAAATAGCAGCTAAAATAATCTAAATTCCTAGCACACTTAAGGATGTACAATAATGATCCACCAAAGGTCATTTGGATCATTAAATAGATTATGAAAGTGGTTGATCTATTAAACTGCCTTAGGAGGTTCATTAATGAGCCTTCAAAAAAATTTATGCTAAAAAATGAGGTTCTTATATGGCCTCTTAAAATAGGCCTGTAAAAATCTCTAATGTATTAGGCCTTGTAATCTTTTTACATCAAGACCAAGTTCAAATCTCATTTGGAATTTATTATTTTACCATGTTTATGCATTAATATTATAAATAAATCCTTATTTAAGTTATTATATTACATTAATTACTTAATTAATTGATTATTATTTAATTAAATATTTCAAATAGCCTAAACAAAAATCTTATTTGTTTTTGTGATAAACATAAACATTTCAAAACATAGACTAATCGCATTATCCAAATAATACCAATTATTAATATCTTATTTCTGACCCTAAGGATCCTATGTAAATTTATGAATGGTTATTAGTCCCATTAAAAATTATAAGCTAAGAGAGGTATCTAGAAACATGTCATGGATTCCCAAATTAAAAAAACTATTTAAATTTGATCCTATAGATCACATGTTCATTAGTAATGTCATTTTTTCCTTATGTCACATGTAATTATCTTGGAATGAATATTCACTTACTTAGTAAGAACTCAATTTAGTTTCTTGATATCATAAACTCATCATATGCATAGACACATCCTATCATGGTTAATCAAATACCTTTTTTTTGTAACATACTTAATCACCTTCTGTTAAAACAAATTCTCAAATGTCTTATAGATAGACATTAAAGTATAAAACCTTAAAAGTTAGGATCCTTTTTAAAACCTCAAGTTGAAGGATTCATAGTTAATGTTCACTTTAGTAACACTTGTAGCATACTCAACCTAGATTTATCAAATAATACCCGTGTTAAATAGCCACTGACCTCAAGAACATCTCCCTATACACCAAAGTCTACTGACTATAGGTAAGGGTGAAAATTTGATATAAAGAGACTATACAGCCTAATATAAAATACATTAAAAAATAATGGAATCCAAATACAACAATAATTTTCACAAAATAATCATAACAGTATGAATAGAAATATATCACATCACATGAAAATAAATATCTATATTCTAAAATGAGATGTAAAAATTTAGATCACATCACCCATAGGCCGATCGTATAAAAAAAATTTCACAAAGAACAAAACCATACTTTAATTGTACTTAGGATCCACCAGGTCCCGTTCCAGTTCCAACATCCAACCACACAAGCCTACACATCTATAAAATCACCAATAATCTACGCATTAGTCATAGGGCCCTTACACTTTCCTTTTTCATGAACCAGAAAGTATTCTCCCAATAGTCCCATGAAATGTGTGTGTATGAACTTAGTAGGATACTTATAGTAGTGAGTGTATGAAAGGTATAAAAGTTTGATAATGAATATAATCAATTTCTTGATCCACTCCATGATCAACCTATTATAGGGGGACTTTACCTACTTTGTCCAATATCAGATAGGAATGATTCACCCATGGTTTGAACACACCCTAAGGAAGAATGGTGTATCACACCAAATCACATAAAAAACAACTTTTCATTTAAATCCTATTATACACATAGTTAATTAGGAATCACTAAAGAACATATCATAACCCATTCTCTCAATTTCTAACACAGCAACCCCAAACAATAATACAAATAGTGAGTATCCTAGGTTATTATCCCCCTATCCTGGATCATTATCTCTGAAGAATTACACAAGTATAATGAGTACCTTTCTCCCAACTAGGTATTTTAAAAATCAATCAATTACCATCTCCACTTATGATGTATCCCTACTTTTATTCAATGTTCAATACCATCACCCTAACTTGATCAACTACAGGGGATACTTCCAAACATCTAGTGGTTAATACCACCGCATGGGACTTTTTAAATGTACACAAGACAAAAATTTCCTCATCCCTATAGTGAGTGGCATCATTAGAATCCTATGATCAGAACACATAATAAAAACCTCAATTACCACCAACAGTAGTGGTAATAACCACTTATGTCAAACTAGTGAAACAAGTAACCTTATAAACATGTAATTCATACCCATTACACTCTTAATGCACTATATCAACAAAAATAATTTAATGTTCTAACCCATTACATTATGTAGAAACATTATAATAAATAACTAAGAAATAGAAATCCATATATGGGATATACCATTGTTACCTACACCAAAATACCCTTAATATTCTCACATGTACAATAGAAGCTATGAGTGGTTCTTTTCTGGATGAACACAAGACCCTACCCACAACTAAAAATCACATAATGCATAAACATGCATATAACATAGAAAATATATATGCACCGCCAAATTGGTACTATAATAGGTAAGAACATATAATATCAATATATTATTCAACTTTGATATGGAGAAATCGATTAGCCAAAGAAAAACATAAAAATTGGGATTTTAGTCAAAAATATCACAACAGTAATAAAACTAAAAAAAATAATATAGGATGTTAAAATTTTCCTGTGATGACTCCCCATTATATATATAGCTCATATAACATATTATATAAGAGAAATAATCTGAAAGGGGAATAAATAATGTGTGTACATGGACAGATCTAGCTCCCCTAGCTCCTAGTTCATAATAATACCTCCTAACCTTTAAATTAATTAAATAATATCATTAATTAAAATAAAAATTAAAAAAACACCATAAGTACCCACTGGGTATATGGTACCCACTTTGTACCTACTCTAATATCATTTAGTGGATTATGGATGTCACATAGCCACCCCTATTCTATAAGGTCCACTAGGTACCTAGTGAAATCTATCTTAAAGGAAATATTTCCCACACTGGGACCATCCTTCTAAAATTGACTCCTTCAAAACCTCAAACATGTCCAATTACATATATTCAGTCCAAACCCAAACCCAAATTACCTCCCCCAAATACCAAGGATTCTAAAACCTACCCATCATATATTATCTCATCCATGAATTATCTCCTCTGATACATTAATCAAACTTGGTCGAAACACCCAAGAATACCACGAATCCTACTCACTACACTCTTAAAATATCAATATGATGATGAATTCATCTGAATAATCCTAATCACCCCAACTAATGGTAACTCCCCACAAAAGGATTCACCTACCCTGTCAAATCATAATATTTTACTCGACACACTAATGGTACCATGCCTGACCATCACCCTGAATTCCACATGTACAGGCTATCATCTTACAATAAAAATTATGTTACCTACCATTATCATGTATCATACCTAATGCACATAACTCATCCATCACATGGTTTATCCACTTACACATAATTAAACCTATAAAATAGTACCTATTATACAATACCAAAATCAACATGATCATGGAATACCTCAAACTATAAATGGATCTCTAGTCTACTTATGAAAACTCATCTCAATCGCATGCAGCATACTTGTACCCTAACCTCCTAATACCTGAACTCCCTATGGATTCACACTTTTTATCATCCATTACCCCACTATAGATCACTCTATAATATTTCATGGCCTATGTGAACAAAATAACTTCATCTACTAACTCTCAACATCGCTTCATGCCCTTTCTCATACACTCGAGTCTAACCAGATCCTAAACCTCCAGCTAAATATAATATTATTCATAAAAAATACTATATATTTTCCATCTATCCACAATCCAATCTCTCTATAGGTGGTAAATCATATTACATTTTAATGTTACTTGTTTTCCCACATTAGTAACCTCTCGAAGATGACCCACCCTGATTTGGAAATGATGGTCCCATAATTTGACCTCCCTATTGGGTCTCCTCATACCTTTTCTTATGACTACCTAAAACCCCACTAACATCTTCACCTGGAAACACTATTTGGATAGGTATACTATCATTGGTGAGGTTCATATTTATGATCAACACCTAGTTCACCACCTCAGAAAATGAGATCAACCTAAAGATATTCACCTATACATCGATAAAATATTGAAGAACATTCTCAAATAACCAAAACAAGGTCATATTATCTCCAAATATTTCTAGTGAAAATAATAATAATTATATAAAACTATCATCATAATTCATCACTAGTGTATCCCCCTATACCATGTGTATGAAATCACAGGCTCAATCATCCCCCAACATCTTAGGAAATAAGTTCTCAAATAACCTCACCTAAAAATCATTCCACTTCCTCTCCTTATATATGAAATCTTTTAAATTAATTCCCTACCAGAATTTCATTGGTCCTATGAGTAGGTACATCACCAAATTCACCCTACACACTAAATTGATATTTATCTAATAAAAGATCATCTAAAATAACTCAATCTAGAACTCATTTATATGGGGTCCGTTCTCTCCCAAAAATAAGGGAGGATGTTGAGACTAGAAGTCCCTTATCAAATATTCAATATATAGATCAACTCCTAAGTCGATATATCAATTATTTGAATAAACTATATAAAACCTCCCTTATATTATCATCAAATAGCATCCTAGATCAACTAGTTTCACTAGAAACCTCAACACTTCCACATGTGTTTCATGATCATCACCTCCTATAATGCTCAAAATCTAATCACACCTTAGCGACACCACATTAATACCCTCCCGACACTCCAAAAAATGCCTTCGAGGTGTCATATCACTAAGAACCAAAAACCATGATCAATACATGTGTAAAAATACAGATATAAGAAATAAGGAATTCTATAATAGTCAGTCCATCTCACTAGCCCATACACTTCACTACCAACACCCATGTCACATACCATCCAACCATTTAGTTTTAACTACCCTTTCTATGATTATATATCACACACATCATAATGATATAGGATACATATAACAATTATAAAACAATACCAGATTCCATGAAGAACCATGTCTAGCTGAGAAGAATGGAACTAATAAGTTATATGGTAAAAACCATATATGTTGTTTTTAAAACATTGAATAGTTGAACCTAATCCTAGAACAATAATACTAATTAAAATCTATCAAAATCATATCATTTAATCCCTACGTGAATATTATGATGTGAGAGTACAAAATATTTATTATAAAGGACATTATTCAAAACCATAAATGAAAAATATTATATATTATATTTTTATAGATCAAATAACACAACCGTAATCATGAAAACAAAAACTAAAAACATATTTCCCTTATAGATTTATACTTTAACCAATACTTTTCTATATAGATACATAACATTTAATCCATATTAAGTACCAACACATCCCTAAATCTCCATATTCCATAACCCAAATAACAAAATAAAACACAACTTTGGTACCACTCTATAGTGTCCCTGACCTAGTTCTCTTGAAGGAAACCTGATTTGAATATCCACTAACCTCAAGCACACCTCCCTTTATTCTAGAGGAAACCAACTAGTAACATAGGTCTAAAATTTATTTTTATGAGACTATATCCCCTAATATAAATGATAACAAATAATAGATATAGAAAAATACATAAACGGCCTTCACATAATAATCACAGAAGTTTATATAGAAATATATCACATGGTATAAAAATAAGTATCTACGGTGAAGAACAGGTCCTTAAAAAATAATTTGTATTTCCCATAGGCCAATAATAAAAATGAAATATCTAAAAACACCAAACCACACTAGCCCAACATTGAGGATCCACTTGGTCTAATTTTAATATCCAACCACATATTCCCTTTCATCAACAACACCTCAAATCACCTATGCACCATTCATAGGTCCCTTACCATTTAATTCAAAATAAACCCTGAATTATACACACATCTTGGAGGGACTATGTAGGGTGTGAGTATAAAACTAGTATACCACCACCAAAAGTGACCCTTGATAATATTCATACATATTAAAGGTCCCAGTGGATTGTTATGGTTGTATTTTTTATTAATAAGAATGATTTATATCAATATGTGTTATGTAATAATAAATAACCCATGGCTAATGAATTGTATCATAGAAAGTGGGATTTTAAAGAGTTAATTAATGATTATATATAATTGGAGTTTCTATGATCAATATGTATTATTATATTCCCCTAAATATGTGATTTTATATTTATTCATATGTCGGAAATGAAGATAAAACTTAAGGTACTACCTTTGATAATAGTCAAGGCCTAATGCTTCTTAGAGTTCTTGGATAATCAGAACTCAAGGAAGAAGAACTTTATATTTGTTTATTGTAGGGATAATATTTGTATAAATATATGAAAAATGATTATGTATTATGATAGACCCATAAACAACAAGTTTCTGATGAGTTTGAGATACTAATTATGTTTGATAAATAATAAAACTATTTTTTTGAAGAGGAAATCAAGTTAGAAGAAGTGGGAACTCATCCCTATGTTATGAAGCATGAAGGTTATTACATATTTTTATAAACACACTTGTATGATGAATTAAATAAATATAATTTTAAATATGTTAAGTTTTGAGGAATTTAATATTCATTGAAATAATCAAATAGAGTATACATATGTAGAAAAATATTTTTTGGATTTTTTTAAAAAATATTTGTGAAGTATTAACAAATTCTCAAGTCATTAGAAGTGTTATTTAGATGAATTATAGTGTTTTGAGATTATATGGGAATATTTTAAGAAGTTTTTATCTAGTATCAATAATATTTTGAATTCTAAGTTGAAGATTAAATTTTGAAATAGTATAAGTATATTTTTCTAAGAACAAAATAATTAGAAAAGTGTTTAAATCCACTATGATACATATGATTCTTAATTTGATGTTTGAGAAGTACTATGATTTGAATATGAAAAATTAGTAAAGTTATTTTTAGTATACACAATGATACATAACATATTTCATATGGTATATAAGATGTTTTTTGTAATACATATGACCTTACTCTGGCTGGTAAACATTATATCCCCATACTATTACATAATGTGCACTCTAAAGAGCTTTAATTCATGAATTAAATTAAAAGTAAAATTTGAATTTGAATTTAACATAATTAGATTAATTTTTTTATTTATAATGAAAATATTATTTTAAGATGAATTTTTAGTATTTTTTTTAAATGCATGATTTTTAAGTGTATAGAGAAAAATACAGTTTTTACCAACACTATAACTTTTATGACTTTATCATAATATAATAATGAATAAGAAGTTTATAAAACCTTATAATTTATAAATATGTGTTAATTAGTAAAACTATACATTTTTAAATGCTGTTTTGAATTTATAAAACGCATGTTTAGCATTTTGTGCACTTAAATAATATTTTCCAATAAAAGAAAATGTTTTTGGACTTTTATTTTAATTACATAATATTTTTTTAAAATTATGTCTGAGAATGATTTTTAAGTTACATAAAATTTATCTATTTTATAAAAAACCAATTTATGTCATGAAAATAAAAAAATTGATAATTTATCATAAAAAAATTCTTAAAAATGCACTTGTTTCTAAAAACGAGTTTTATGTTCACTAATGTTAAAATTAATTTTTACTAAACATGTTAATTTTATTTGATAAAATAAAAATAATATTTATAATCATTAGTTTCTATTTATATAATAAGGAAGGTATTATTTTTGTGCATTTAAAAAAATTATTTAGATTTATGATTAATTACCATGGTAATTGTAAAATGGTTATTTTCAAAGAATTAATTTTATAATAGATATATAAATTTTATCTAAATAAATTAGATTATTATATTTAAAATTATGAATATAATATTATTTTAAACATATAACCAAATATTTAAACACTAATTAAATTAATAATTAAAAGGAAATAAAAATATTAAAACGCATAATGTATAAAAGAAATTTTTCTATAAAAATAGTTTTTCCTATATCTTATGTTTTAATTTGAAGGTCGATTATATCACATTTATAAATTGAATTAGATTAAATGGATTCCTAATTAAGATTAGTGATGTCAATGAATTAGATTAAATGGATTCCTAATTAAGATTAATGATGTAAAAATCCTATAAAAGGGTCATCTTGTATTTTTATTAATAAAATAATTACCCTAGTTAATTTTTAATCAAGATTAATAAGAGTGAAAATGGGTAAATGGTGTATCACAAATTTTTACGAATTAAAAGTTCACCTAAACCTTATAGAAATATTTTTTTAGATTTTAAATTAAAACCCACATGTCTCAACTATAATTTATTCAACTAACTCACATAACCCACCTAACACCATGTGATTTCATTCTTACCCATTACCTAACTTTACTTTCCATGAAAAAAGACCATTTTTTCACCTATAAAAGGAGATCACTCACACCCATACTATCATCCCACTCCACCAAAAAATTTATTTATCATGAAGTTCCCTTCCCTATACCTCTCTAAATCTCTCCCAAGGAGTTTATAATGTTTTAATGAGTCCTCAAAATCATTATTAAGTTTCTTATAAAAGTAATAATTTCCAATCCTTCTCTTTCCTTTTAAATTGAAATTATTTTTTTATAATACTAGTTAAATATTTTTCCTTGATTTTAAATTCATGTTATTATCTCCTATTTGATATTATTTAATAATATACTACTTATCCACCCTTTTATAGCATTTTTCTTATGTCATTAGTATTCTGACATAGGGGATCTCATTTCACCTCTTCCATTTTCAATTACAACCCTTTATTGTAATGTCTTCATACTTATAATTATATGGAATTATCACCCATTTTATTTTTGGAAAACGATATTTAATCTCATTAAATCTTTTTAATAAGTCATCCCAATGGCTAAAAACCATAAATTTGGTAAAGTTAATAATGTGCAGTTATCCTAGAAATGACATCAATGTCTAGATACTAGTGAGTGGATGTAGTTGTGGAATATATAATCTTAGGGGTAATCCCTCTGAAAAATGATGGTTGATTTTTAACCCAGTATTCACTATAGTTCACAATTAGTGGGACTAATATTGAACACTTGGATAGACACTCCTTTGGGATATGCATTGGATAATTCATAGGCTCTTTACAAACCACGATGAAGGATATTCCTACCATTTCTATAGCATCCTACCAATAAAAAATATTTAACTCAATTACTATATTATATTGATAACCCAACACTTTTAAGGTACCCCTATCCACTACCTTATATTTATTTATTTGATAAGGGTACTTACTTTTACATTTATAATACCCCATAGTTTCTATGCTGATTATGTATATTTTAATCAAACACCTTATTTCTATAAATATAATATATAAAATTATTTTATATCAAAGATATGATCCATAACGTTCTTTAACTGAAGGGTGTTCTCATAGATTCCATACCTCTATTGATTGGATAAATTATTGAATTAATTGTATACCCCTTGCTCTATATTATGTTAGTTGAGGGATTCGTACAAATAAATCTATTCCACATATTGATTAGGGAAATATTGAAAACCATATATTTTTTTATTCCTATGTGAATAATTACTGATTACTTGAGAATGTTGATTATGTATTGTTTAATCATCTGCATTCTTTCTCTGTATGGGTTGTGATCATGTTATTCCCTATATTGACATGGGGAAAAGTATTGGTGTTCCATATGTTTTTATTCTAATATATATGATTATTGGAAAAGTTTATTATGTATTTTTTATTCATTTTCTAAAATAGTGAATTCATTGGACTTAATTAGTGATGGATATGGCCCAATTATAAATATCCCCTTGATGCATCAGTAAGTCTCATGAGAGAAACTAGATAGGGTATTATCATATGCCTTAGCTATTTATATATGATGTCTTAGAACAATCCCTTTGTGGTATGTTTATGATTTCCTACATTATGCATTCCATTAGTAAGAAATCAGTACTATCTATTTTTTATTTATTATAATGCATATATAATTCCCTCAATTTCATTTGATTATGGAATTATTTTAATCATTTATTTTCTTTTCTCCATATTATTTATGCATTAATTTTGTTATAATAGCTTCTGTTGTATTCTACCCCTTACTGAGAATCTAAGATTGCCTTTATTTTGTTATCATTTCCCCTATAAACCTAAAATATAACTATATATAACTTTTAAGGATCAACTATAGGGGATAATAATATTCTTTAGTAGTTTTTATGTTGTATTTTATATTATCAATTGTAATGTGAAAAATATGTATATATATAGTCCTCCATGAATACTAAGTTGTTGTATTCTTTAGAAATTTTTGTATTTTGTACCAATAATGAAATATAACTACCGGCTCTGGGTTTATAGAGAATCGTTTTTTACAATTGGTATCAATGTAAGTTTGGTAGAAGCCTTGGTGACTAGATTTAGAGGAACCTAGTTAAATATCACATATATTATGGGAAACCCTTAATATTTTGAGAAATTTTTTCATAAAAAAAACTAATAGGAATTTCATTTTAAAATTAAATACCATTCACTAATTATGTGTATTCTATTATTTAAATATGGTGACTAACAGAAGTAATGGGAACCATATCAACACTCATAGCCATTGTACGGATATTCCTCTTGAGAAATAAATGAGGTTTTATTTAGAGATAATCATATCATTACCATATAAGGGTAGTTAACCTAGGTTTTCACATATAACCTACCACACATAGAGAACCCTAATAATCCAAAACATGGTGTAACTATGTTGGACTACATCATATAAGAATAACCTCCACTATTTAATGGAACTATGAATCTGTTAGTATCTAAGAAATGCATCAAGACCCTAGAAAAGATATTTATTTCTTTGGGAAGTGTTGAAAGGGAATAAAATTCATTGATGTATATCATCTGAATCCAAATATTGATCAATAGTAGTCACTAATTCAAAACAAAAAAGAGTAAGTAGAGATATAATGCATATAATATAGAAGTTTTAAGGGGATGTTATATGAAAAATACTTTCCTCAAGAGTAAAAGTACAAAATTGAAAAGAAATTCCTCAATATCATATATAAAGAGGAAAATGTTTCTAATTATGAGGTTACCTAGACATTTTTTCATACATGTATATAGAATATAAATAAATATTGATCAGTTATTTGTTGGGATAAAGTTGAGCCTTTTAAGGGTGTTATTCTATAAAATATTTTTTTAATATAAGGATATATTCTAAAGTTCCATTAAGATATAAAATAATTTTTCAAAGACTTATGTATTTAAAGGGAATTTGGAGAATATGAGGTATGTTGAGAACCATGGAAAGAAAATTATATCGAAGGGGAATAAAGGAATAGTGGAATTTCCCACATATAATAACTATAGAAAGAAACACTCAAGAACTTTATAGAAGGTAATGTTAGTTTTTTTCAAGTGTAGATAAAAAGGTCATCAATATCATTAATTAAAAGGAAAGGTAGAAGTTAATGATGATTAATGCTTTAACTATAAGTAGATGGGGAACTAAGAAAAAAATTCCAAAAACATCAAGGGAATTTACCTTATAAAATGTGGAGGGAGAAATTCCAATCTTATGTGATCACTAAATATGATTTTGAAATACCAAATGGCATTATATTAGGTAAATTGATCCTAAAATCGAATTTATTGAAAGCTTTAATTGATTTCCGTATCTACCTACCCCTTTATATCATGTATGTTTTTTGAGAAAAATTAATCATCCCTTAATACTCTAATGAAGTATTTTTCAATTAAGAAACTTAATGGGATTCTTTTTTGAATGAATATTTACAAAACAATCTCTATTAAGATGTAAAGATATTCCCTAATAGAAAACTTTATTATTATACCTATGGTTGATTTTGACTTAATAGTTGGTATGGATTGGATATTAATGTATAATGAAATAATGTTTTTCCAATAGAAGGATATTACTATTTTAGAAGCATCATATAATCCCTTATTTTCAAGGGATAGACTTTACCTTCGGAATATTTTTTAGACCCTCCTCTAGTAGCTCACCTTAAATAGATTGTGGGATAATAGGAAGAGAAAACACTATATGTAGATAATAAGGACATCCTAAGGATTGAGGATGTACCCATTGTAAAAAAATTACATTGATTTATTTCCAAAGTAATTTCTTAGTCATCCACCTGAGCATGAAGTTATGTTTCCCATTGAATTCATTACTGATGTAAGAACCATAAATAAAACTCCATATTGAATGGAACTATTGGAGTTTGTAGAGTTGAATAAATAAACACAATATTTGTGTGATAATGTATTTTGTAATGCCTCAGACCCTCCTAGACTATTTCATTGCCAAATTATGGTGTTTGGGGTATCATGGACACCATCGGTGAGTCAGGAGGGCGTCTGTGGAAGGGTCTTTTCATGGTGTCGCCTATCGGTGCCACCGATCGGTCTAACTGATCGGTCTCACCAATCGGTGCCACTCCTAAATGGTGCCACCGTGGGGTGTTAGGTTTCTTTTCCAGTTTCCCTCCTTTAATGTTTTTTTAAGTTTTAATACCTCTATTAAAGTGTTTAATAATGTTTTAAGGCCAGTAAAGGATATCTTAAATCCCCTAATAGTGAGGTGACTGTTGATGTACCAAAATATGTGGCCTTTTAATCAGTTTCACACCCTTTGTCGCGTTTCCAGTTAAAGACCTGTTATGCATTTTTTATCAGTTTAAATATAACTTATCAACTCTCTATCATGTGATGGTCTATCTCACTGTCTCTAGGGGAATTATTAAATCTCAATTAATTTCAATGTGTGCAACTTCCCATCTGTGTGGTGAAACTAGGATTCTCTTTTCAAGAACTTCGATATTTCACATCCCATAACTATAGGATCGGGCGTTTTATCACACTAAGATCTTCTTATTCCTTTTTATCTTTCTTTTCCTTTGTTATGCTTGGATTCCCTCTTCTGGACATGATTTATTCCTGCATGAGGGACCTCCCATTTGGTTCTTCTTGAAGTTTGCTATCACGCGACCCCAATTCTTGGAATAAGGAGAAAACTTCGATCCTTGATCATCCAAGTAGGGGTTCTTCCTTCGTCTTTATTTACTGTGCATCATGTGGGGTGGGTATAATGATGTTCCCTTGGGACTTATATGAAACCAACTTTAATGAAGATAATAAAAAGACTTCTAAATAATGAATGGGTGTGTAAAATGACAATGTTGTTGTGTTTTAACTTTTATTTTATGTTACGAATTGTATAGGCTCTTGTCCATTAAAAATCATGGTCGTTGGTGGTCCTTTCTTGTTCACTAATGAAGCTCTGTTTCCTAGATAATCTTGTGACTGAATGATGGTAACATGGAAATTTATTAATCACATAAACTTTGTTCATTAAATGGATGACCGATGGATAATAACCCTTGTGTGATCACCACAGTTAACCAAATAGAAAAAAGGAACTTAATTAATGGTGTTGGTTAACTCTAAAAACTTCCTTTCTCTATTCTGGTGATATGCATAGTAGTTATGTCCGTTGTTTTTAGGGTGATGTAGAAGGGAATGGAATCTTTGTTTGAGAGGTTGTTGGTTTGTGAATCCGAGGTTGTGTGGAGCTAGTGGTAAATATTCTAGACCCAATAAGTTGGGGCTTGGTTTGGTTTCAGTACTTTGAGGGATCTCACGGATCCCATTTTGATGTGATTATCTACAAGAGAACTGGGATTGAATTCTTAAAATCCTGCTTGGTTGTTTTCTTTCAGTTATTATTTTTGCTTGTGGTTATTCTTGTTATTTTTCCAGTAGTAAAGGAATATTTAAATGGAATCACTTAAACATGATAATGAGAATGGGTACAATGGGGAACTATTTTCCAGAAATGGGTTGTGCTCTGGTTGTGTTTGTTGTGTACTTATGCGTGTAGGGGTAGCAGCAATAGTGGTTGTGTGTGGGCTAGTTGTTGGTGTTGGGTCCCTTAGGTTGGTATGAGTTCTTTATTATCTATATGTATAAAATTTAGTTCATGTGATTGTTATACACACCCCACCCATGTTTATCACTTTTTGTCGAACACCCCCATTTCATGGGGGAGGGTGTTATTCCCAGTATTCCTATGAGTGGATGGTTATTATCTCCTTTATTCTCCATCTCCTAGGTATCCCAAGACTCCTCAAGTAGTTTTTGACGGAATGAGGTTTATTATAGCCCAATACTATTCGATCTGGATGAGATGGACTAAGTTTTATTATGGCCTAAGACTCTTCGGGAAGGATGTGTTGTGGTGGGTTGGCCCAGGTGTGTGTGGGAAGGTCTGTTTCCCAAGTGTCTTTGGGATGAGTTCTAGGTGTCTATGGGCAGGAAGTGTGGTTGTGGTGGCTCAGGTGTCGATGGGTATGGAGTGTGATTGTCATGGCCCAGGTGTATACGGGTGGGATGTGTGGTTGTGGGGGCCAAGTATTTGTGGGCAGGATAAACGTGTGGTTGGGATGGCCCATATGGTTGTTGTTGCAGGTGGTAGTGGGACTGTAGTGGGATCTTTGGTGGAGTTATAATGCGTAGGATATTCTAAATAACTAGTGGGAAATAGGTGTGGGGTACCCAAATATCGATGTGCTATTACTATTATTTTACCTGACTTGCGTTATTTGGGTAGTGTGCCTTGGTGAGGTCGGGTGGATAGTTTTCCTTGCTAGGTGTTTTGGTTACCTCTATTTTCTCATGGGGCATTAGAATGTATCCCAACTTTTTCACGAGAGCTTTTGGTTTCCCTATTTAGTATACTTGTGTACTCACCCTACATATATAAATCTGCTTTCAAGTTTCCAGGAGGACTTTGGGGATTGTGCCAGACCTTACTAGCTCAAGCATCAGGATAGTTTTCATTGCTTCTTTTCTTTTCTTTTGGTACTTTACTTCAGAGTTTTTCTTGTACTTTGTATCAATTTATTTTGAACATGTATATGGGAATGGATTTTTGGATTTACTTTTATCTTTAGTCCTTGGTGTTTCTAGGATTTACCATCTTATCACCCAATATTGTTCTATAAAAAGAGTAATTCCTTCCATTTATGTGAGATTCTATACCCTTGGTGTTAGTCACCACCTTGGGGCCTATTGAATGTGGGACTCAGGGGGGAATTATCTCTTTTTCACCTTGAATAAGGAAGTGCAGGGCATCTTGTCGTTCTTTCCCTCATCTTGGAGAAGGCGGGTCATGAAAAAATGGTATCAGAGGATGATGGTTGAAAGATAGGATGAAGTTCAAGGTTAGGCACAGTGAGGATTTCATGGGATGGTAGGACAATAGTGTTAGGAAATCTTTTTTCATGAAATAAGCTTGGGAATACTATCTAGGACATGGGATTTTAGGTACCCCCTTGATATGGTGTAAGGAATCTGAGCCTACTGAACGACCAAGTGAGGATACATTGATTGTAGGGTAGAGACCCTAGGAAAGGTACATGCATCATAATGACTTGTGTTCCTACTTGAATTGGGGTGTCTTGGGAAAAATTGAAATAAATAATAAAGAATAAACTATGTAAATTTCTTACTAATCAGTCTTAGGCAGTCCTTGTTTACCTTGCAGTTATGGAACCCAAACGATGTCCACAAGTGGCACAAGCAGTCAAGGCCCAGCAGTTTTCCTTGTTCGATTAGCAGAGGATTGACCAAGAGGAAGAGGATGAAAAGTGGAAGGGGACTCTATGTTCTTTCTGGTGGTAGACCCTTGGAAAGTATGAGGGAAGTGTTTCCAGCTTGGAGACAGAGGGTTGGCTTGAGGAGCTGGCAATCACATTTACCTTGATTTGTGATCTGAGGGAGTATTGGGTCCCATTGGTAGTTAGTCAAATGAGGGTAGTAGCATGTCAGTGGTGGATGTTCTACCTCAGAGAGAGGCTGGAGATTGAGGTATTGTGGACTGACTTTGAGGGGGAGTTCTGGTTGGAATTCCTTTCTTCCACAATGAAGGCTGAGAAGAGGCAAGATATACTCTCCCTACAGCAAGGGAGTATGATGGTGAGGGAACTGGGGATCAAGTTCAAGGATCTATTTAATTTTTCTCCAGATCTCTTTCTGTATGAGGAGTCGCTGGCAAGATTCTTAGAGGAGGCACCCAAACTTCTCTTCAGTATGTTATTACTCCCTTCACTCTACCGACGTACTTATAGGTTCAGAAGAATGCTAAAGTAGTGTAAAGGATTCACACCCTGGGAGGTGTGTCGTGAGAGGGTAGGCAGTTGGGTTTTTCAAAGGGGAAGGATGTTAGAAGAAGGCCTCCAGTATCAGGGCCTTCCAGGTTTCTTCCAGTGGGTAGTAGGCCTCAATAGTTTCAGTCAAGAACTCCCAATCCTTGCCCTTTCTCTACATGCCTTGGACTAAGGTGCTTTATCTATGACAGCAGTGGGAATCTTCAAAATTAGTTCCATGTCTGAGTGTAGTATAGTGGGGGTGGGAAGGTTCAGTACCCACCTTAGCAGCAGCAGTTTCAATCTAGGCCTTTCCACCAGCAGGGGCAGCGAACTCTAGCTCCAACGAGGGTGGACGATACAAAAGGAGGCCGGCCTCAGGGTGCTCCTTAGGTACCTCAACCAGGGAATTTTCGGGGATGTGGCCAACAACTTTGGGGAAAAGGAGTTTGGTGTGGGAAGCTACACACCGCAGAGGCAGCAGTTTCAGGAGGGACAGAGGTCATTTGAGGTACAATCTGCCTGTTTAGTACTCTTGTCTATTCCTTGTTTAATTTAGGATCTTCGCACTCCTTTATTTCACCCAATCTATCCCATGCCTTGGTTCTATATGTAGAGATAATTTCCATGCACCTGGTGTTGAGTATTCCAGTTGTAGGTTAGACTAGCCTATTTAATGTTTGTCGAAAATGCAGTCTGATGTTGGGGATGCATCAGTCCAATGGGGATCTATTTCTGCTATAAATTCATCTATACAATTTTATCTTAGGCATCAACTGGCTGTTTTCTGTGCACGTTGTTATTGGATGCTTCTAGAGAAGGTTCATGTTCTCAGATATGGGCGGCCAGCGAGTAACATTTGTTGGTAAGAAGGGTTTCCATGGGTGGTGGTCATCATGTAAATCCCCTTCTTTCCTTGTTATCTGAGATGTCAATGGAATCAACAAACATAGAGAGGGTGGTAGTTATGAGAATTTTTAGTGAGTTCCTAGACATATTCCCTGAAGAGGTCATGACTCTACCCCCCTCGACGTGATATTGAGTTCGGGATATACTTACAACCCAATTCCTATCTGATTTTGATGGATCCCTATCGGATGGAACATTCTGAGTTTCCAGAGTTACAAATTTAGGTCGATGACCAGATGAAGAAGGGTTTTATCTGACCAAACATGTCACCATGGGGTGCTCTAGTCTTGTTTTCAAATAAATAAAATGGTGGTCTCAGGCTGTGCATAGACTACTGAAGACTGAATCAGGTGATGTTTAAGAACTGTTACCCCCTCCCGAGGATCAAAGACCTTTTTGAATAGTTGAAGGGGGCATGTTGGTTCTCTAAGATCGACCTGCAGTCTGGATATCACTAGTTGAGGGTGAAGGAGGGTGACATCCTAAAAAATTCTTTTAGATAAAGGTATGGTCACTTTGAATTTTTTGTCAGGTCATTAGACTTTAAGAACGTACCAATTGTGTTCATGGGACTCATAAACTCTATTTTCCATGAGCATATAGACCGGTTCATGGTTGTGTTCCTCAATGACATCTTGATCTACTAAAGATCAGAGGAGGATCACACCGAGCATCTAAGGATAGTTTTGGAGGTCCTCTAACACTACCAACTCAATGGGAAGTTGTCCAAGTGAATGTTCTGGACATGAGAGGTGAACTTACTTGGACACATGGTGTCCCATTAGATAATAGAAATGGACCCATCGAAGGTCAAAGCAGTTTTTTCTTGGGAATCAACCAAGAATGTGGTAGAGGTTCATAGTTTTCTGGGTCTAGTAGGTTAATACTAGATGTTTGTACCCAAATTATCTCAAGTTGTGGCTCCATTGACGGCTTTAACCAAGAAATACCAGGCCATCATATGGAGTGAGAAGTGTTAGGAATATTTCACTTATATGTAAGGGAAGTTGGTCAGTGCCCCAGTGTTGAGGTTTCTAGAGGAATGGGTGATGTTTGAAGTGTTCTGTGATGCTTCTAGTTTAGTCGTGGGGTGTGTGATGATGCAACAGTGGGGAGTGATCTCTTATGGTTCTAGGAAGTTATATACTCATGAATGTAAGTATTCCACCCATGACCTAGAGCTTGTAGTGGTGGTGTCTGCATTGAAGTTATGGTGGCATTTCTTCATTAGGGAATGCTTTGTGGTCTTTACAGATCACAAGAGCTTGAGGTACATCTTCTCCCAGTGAGACCTTAACTAGATACAGTGAAGGTGTATGGAGTTTCTTTAGGACTAAGTCTTTGAAATCTCCAACACCTTAGGAAAGGGGAACATGGTGGCTGATTCCTTGAGGTAGGAAGTCATAGAAGGATGTGGTTTTGGAGTCAGCAGATGCTTGGAAGGAAATAGAGGAATTAGATTGTCTACATCAAGGCATGAGAGTAGAGGATGGTATAGGATATCTGTTTCAGATGACAGTGAATTATTCCTTGGTATGGATGGTGGATTAGTCTCAGTGGGGAGACGTAGAGACCGATGTGATTCATGATCATATTATCTAGGGTGATGCTCTAGAAGGATGGTTGTAGGATAACTATAATTGGATTATTTTTCACAGGAAGTTGTTTGTCCCAAAGACGATGCATGAGGGAGTTCTCAGCGAGTTCCATAACTCACCCCTAGCGGTATATCCAAGATTTTCCAAGATTTACCAGGGATTCAAGGGTTAGTTTTGGTGGCTTGGAGTGAAGCAAAAAGTCTCAAAGTTTGTGGAAAAGTGCCTCATGTGTCAGCAAGTGAATGTTGAACATCATGTTCCCAATGGTCTGTGGAAACCCTTATACATTCCTAAGTGTAGGTTAGTTGACATCTCAATGGATTTCATTACAATACTACCCAGGGATAATGGAGGCTTTGATTCCATCTTGGTAGTGGTGGATCGATTGAAAAAATCAACTCACTTCTTAGTGTTTAAGGAGTCTAGTGTAGTGGATTCCTTAGAAAAGAAGTACATAGGTGAAGTTGGGTGGCTTCACAAAGTTCCCAGAACCGTTATTTTGGATCGGGATACACAATTTACTTCATGATTCTAGAAGTGATTACAGCATGATTTTGGCACCAAGCTATGACTTAGCACTGCTTTCCACCCTTATACGGATGGTCAGACAGAGAGGACCATCCAGATGTTAGAGGATATGTTGTGAGTGTGTGTTCTGGACTTAGGAGGATCATGGGTATGACACTTTCCCCTTGTAGAGTTTTCCTAAAACAATAGATATAACTCTACCATTTTCATGGAATCGTTCAAAGGTTTGTATGGAAGACTGTGTCGTTCACCCGTGTGTTGGATAGAGATTAGAAAGGCAGCTGTTCTTGGCCTAGATGTGGTGCAGAGCATGATGGGAAAGGTCTAGCTTGTGTGTAAAAGGATGAAGGCATCTCAAGACCGGCATAAGTCATATTATGATCATATGAGGATGACCTTGGAGTTCTAGTATAGAGATCATGTGTTCTTGAAGGTTTCCCCATGACGTGGGTAGAAAAGGTTTGGTAAGGGGATCAAGCTCTCTCGTAGGTTCATCGAACCCTTTGAGGTGTTGGGATGAGTCAGTGAGGTGGGATATCAGCTAGTATTGCCACTGCAGTTGGATAGGATCCACAACATCTTTCATGTCTCTCAGCTCCTTCAGTATCTACACGATGACTCACATGTCCTTGACTGGGGAGATTTGGATATCAAAAATGATGTGATGTTCATGGAACAACTTGTGAGAATTAAGGATCATGAGGAGAATATGCTTCATAGATGGATCATTCTCTTGGTTCATGTGTTATGGAGGCATGGTGTCCTCAAGGAGAGTACCTGGGAATGGGAGGCGCAGATGCATGCCTAGTACCTAGAGTTGTTCTAAGTTTCGATCTTGTGTTTGATTTGTGCTTTTCTTATGTTGTAATGTGTGAACCTACTTATTGTATTATAAGTTATTTCTATATTCCATATCTTGTTTGAAAATTCCTAAATATGGGGAGGGAACTTGATCCCTAATCAAGACACATTAATGTGGATTCAAGTAAACCCATGCGTCCAAGTCAGTGCCACCCAAAGCAGATAGTATCTTGATAAGAAGTAAGAAGAACCCTAACCCATGTGTCTAGACGGTGTGACCTTTTTGTGTTTGTGTGGTTGCTTGGGGGAGAGGAGAAATAGTGTTTCTACAATTTTTCAGGAGATATATGTGAGAGAGAAGATCCTATATGTCGAGATTTTTTCTAGCTTTTGAACAACTCTAGGTTGGTTTATCCCTGAGAGGTATCTTACAAGGTTTTTGTTTGTACGCCTATCTTTTATTTGGGTTTACTCTTGAATTCTCAAGGGTGAGAATAGTTTGAGAGTTATCTAATTTAATGGCTCAGATTCTCCTAGTCTATTTATTTTCCAAATTATGGTGTTTGGGGTGTCCTAGACACCATCGGTGAGTTAGGAGGGTGTCAGTGTCAAGGTGTCCCCACGGTGTCGCCTATTGGCGCCACACCCAAATGGTTCCACCATGGGGTGTCGGGCTTCCTTTCCAATTTCCATCCCGTAATGTCTATTTTAAGTTTTAATACCTCTTTTAAAGTGATTTAAGACCATTTTAAGGTCGATAAAGGATATCTAAAATCCCCTAAGAGTGGGGTGACCCTTGACTTACCAAAATGTGTGGCCTTTTAATTAGTTTCACACCCTTTATTGTGTTTCCAGTTACGGACCTGTTATGAATTTTTCTTAGTTTAAATGTAACCTATCAACTATCCATCATGATATGGTCTATCCCACAGTCTCCAAGGGAATTATTAAATCTCAATTAATTCCAACATGTGCAACTGCCCAGCCATGTGGTAAAACCATGATCCACTTTTCAAGCACTCTGAGATTTCGCATCCTGTAACTCTAGTATTGGGAGTTTTATCACACTAATATCTTCTTATTCCTTGGTCTATTTATTTTCCATTGGTACACATGGATTCCCTCTTCTAAATATGGGTCATGCCTGGGTGAGAGCCATCCCATTCGGTTCTTCTTGAAGTTTCATGTCGCATGACACCAGTTCTTGGCTCAAGGAGAAAAATTTGATCCTTGATCATACAAGTAGGGGTTCTTCCTTTGTATCTCTTTACTATGCATCATATGGGGTGGGTATAATGATGTCCCCTTGGGAATTTGATGAAACCAAATTTAACGAAGATAATAAATAGACTTTTAAGGAATGAAGGTTTGTGGAAGATGATGATGTTTTTTTATTTTAGCTTCGTTTTTATGTTGTGAATTATATAGACTCATGTCTACTAAGAATAATGGTTGTTGGTGGTCCTTTCTTGTGAACTAATGAAGATTTTTTTTCTAGATAATATTTTGAATGAATGACAGTAACATGGAAACTGATTAATCACATAAACTTGGTTGATTAAATGGATGCCCAATGGATAAGAAACCTTGTGTGATCACCCTGGTTAACCAAATGGAAAGAAGGAACTTAATGAATGGTGTTGGATAAATCTGAAAACATCCTTTCTCTTTTCTGGTGAAATACATGGTTGTTCTATTTGATGTTTATAGGGTGACGTAGATGGGAGTTTAATAACTGGTTGAGAGGTTGTTGGTTTGTGAATTTGAGGTCGTGCGGAGTCGGCGGTAAATGTTTTGGACCCGGTAAGTTGGGGCTTGGTTTGGTTCCAGTGCTTTGAGGGATCTCATGTATCCCATTTTGATGTTGTTATTTACAAGAGGACTGTGAGTGAATGCTTAAATGCCTGCTTTGTTGTTTTCTTTCAGTTTTTGTTTTGAATTGTGGTTATCCTGTTAGTTTCCCGGTAGTGATGGAATATTTAAATGGAATCAATTAAACATGACAATGAGAACTGGTATAATGGGGAACTATTTTCCAAAAATGGGTTGTGTTCTGGTTGTGGCTGTTGTGTACTTGTGAATGTAGGGGTAGCAGTAAGAGTGGTTGTGTGTGAACTGGTTGTTGGTTTTGGATCCCTTAGGTTGGGATTAGTGATTGATTATATATATGTATAAAATTTAGTTCTTGTGTTTCTTATACGCACCCCACCCATGTTGATCACTTTGTGTCGAACACCCCCATTTCATGGGGGAGGGTGTTTTCCCCAACATTACTATTAGTGGCCGGTTATTATCTCTATTATGATCCCTCTCTCAGGTATCCCAAGACTCTTAGGGTAGGGTGTGATGGCCTGAGGTTAATTATGGACCAAGACTCTTTGAGAAGGCTGTGTTGTGGTGGGTTTTCCTAGGTGTGTGTGGGTAAGTTTTCTTCCCAAGTTTCTTCAGGATGAGGTACATGTTTCTATGGGAAGGAAGTGTAGTTATGGTGGCCCAGGTGTCTGTGGGTAAGGAGTGTGGTTGTGATGGCCCAGGTTTCTATGGACATTATGTGTGGTTTTAGTGTCCTAGGTGTTTACGGGCGGGATAAACATGCGGTTGGGATGGCCCATATGGTTGTTGTTGGGGGTGGAAGTGGGACTACAGTGGGATCTGCGGGGGAGTTCTAATGAATAGGATGTTCTAAATAACCAGTGAGAAATTACTGCAGGGTTCCCAAGTATCGATGTTCTATTACTATTATTTTACCTGACTTGCGTTATTTGGAGAGTATTCCTTGGTGAGGCTGGGTGGATAGTTTTCCTTTCTAGGTGTTTTGGTTACCTCTATTTTCTCATGGGGAATTATAATTTCCTCCCACCTATGCATGAGATATTTTGGTTCCCCTACTAAGTATTCATGTTTACTCGCCCTATGTATATAAAACTACTTTCATGTTTCCAGGAGGACTTTGAGGACCATGTCGAACCTTACTAGCTCGGGCGTCAGGATAGTTTTCATTGCTGTTTTTCTTTTCTTTTAGTACTTACCTTCAAAAAATTTCTTGTACTTTATATCATTTTATTTTGAACATGCATATGGGAATGGATTTTGTGATTTATTTTTATCTTTAATCTTTGGTGTTTTGGGGATTTGCCATCTTATCTCCCAATCTTATTCTATAATAAGGGTAATTCCTTCCATTTATGTGAGATTCTATACCCTTGGTGTTAGTCGCCACCTCGGGGCCTATTGAAGGTGGGACTCAGGGGTCATTATCTCTCTTTCACCTTGAAGAAGGAATGGAAGGGCATATTTCCACCCTTTCCCTAATATTGGAGAAGTCGGGTCATGATATATTTATAAACCCTATTATTTCACCCTGGGGATCCCTGGTTTTATTCTTGAAAAATTATTATGGGACAATGGGATTGTGCATTGATTATATGGAGATAAATACCATTAATGTAAGGATTTTGTATCCATTACCACGCATTTATGTCTTACTTGATAAAATTCAATTATATATAAATATTTTAAAGATCTATATTCAATTTTTTTATCATCGATTAATGGTAAAGAAGGAAGATATACCAAATATGACACTTCATACATGATATGGACCTTATAAGTTTATTGTAATGACCTTCATATTGACTGATACACCTTCTATCTTTGTGAATGTGATAAATATAGTATTCAAGCATTATCTTGATAACTTCATAGTGATATTCATTATTGTTACCTTGATATAATCCAAAATTTATAAAGATAACGATAAACATATATAAATATTTATTAAGACCATTAGAGAAAACAAATATATAGGAAATTTAGTAAGTGTAAATTTTGGCTCCACAAATTTTATTTTCTTGGCCATATTTTTTTCAACGATGGAATATTTATTGTTTTTTTAAAAAAAAATGTAGTAAAAGAATGGCTTGTACCAATTAATATAACTGGGATACGTGGTTTCCTTGGTTTAGTAGGTTACTATCGGAGGTTTGTTCAAATTGTTTCCCAATTGGCCAACCCACTAAGTAACAAACAAATTTTTTTATTGATTTTATTTTAAATAAAGTACCACAACAATGCAGGACCATAGTAAAGCATAAAGAAAAAAGGATCAGGGTGGTATGAAGTAGTGAAGACCAAGGGCTTCCACTTAAACAAGGATAACTCCTTCTAGAGGAAAAGACCCAAGATCAGAGAAGCAAGAAATCCATACTCCTTGGGCTTCCGTAGAATCTATAAAGTCTGCCACAATGTTACCTTCATGTCATATATTGAAAACATCCATAAAATCATTCCAAAACCATTTTTACTTCCTAATATGTATAAAATAGTCCATGGGATGGATTTAATACCACACATAGAATTATACACTGCAAGTGAATCTGTTTCAACAGCCCCAAGGTGGACATTATTTTGGATACATAATAATAATCGGGTGAGAATTAAAAAAGCCTTTATTTGAAGAGAATTTACTCTTAAAAATAAAGCACAAAAATAAATGATCACTAAGCCCCTTGTATATCGGATCACCCCACCTCCTCGCATCATACGCATGTTGCATAAGCTGTTCGTATTAATTTTGAGGCCCGAGTGAAGGGGAACCCAGTAAACCCATATTCCTTTTATGGAACTGTGAGTGTTGCTAGATGTTGAGGTTCTAGCAAGGATAGGCCTGATTAAGGGAGCATCCTATCATGTATGGAATATGAAAATAAAATCAGAAACCACATACCTAGTTTTGAATATGATTCCTACTTAGGAACCTGAGATACCCTTATGATGGACCTCATTTATCTCCTTCAAAATCCCCCAATACCCAAACACCATTATTATCACTATCACAACTCTCTATATTCCACATCTTACCTCCCCCTAAAACAGCTGCTCTAGAAAAAGTAGTGCATGAGTCTACATGGGTGCCTCTTCCCATTAAGCCTTCAAAATCATGCCACACCATGTTTGCCCAAACACTTGCAAAGAAGAGGTGGTCAATTATTTCAGTCAATGGAAACCAACAGAAGAGTCATTTGGAGGCTAAATTCACACCTAAATGTTATATATTATCCTCTATAGTAAGCACCATGTTTTGGTAACTCCGCATCAGAAAATTGAACTTTTTAGGAATTTATCTAAGATATAATAATTCTACCAATATATCATGATCATGATCCACTAAAAGAACTCTGAGGTATTCTTTGGATGAGAAGTCTCTTGAAGAACAACCCATAAAAACATGCCTGTATGGATCATAATTAACCACAATATTGTCATATATAATTTGTTGTTCCTCATCCAGGATGGCATGAATGAAACTTATAAAATAACTATCTTGGTGAAAGGTTATGTTTGGGATTAGGAAGCCTAGGAATCCAAGTCTATACCCTACCCAATTATGATTATAAATACTAATTTCCACTCTTCCCATAATCTACTGAGTGAGTTATTATAGGGTCACCAAATAAGGTTGAATCATGCACTAGGTGCAGACAACCTACCTCTTTTTCTATCCATGTCACCCCCATACCTATGCTATATAAAATTTCCCTAAAATGTTTTCCCCTCAAAAACCTCCCAATATATCTTGGCATCAAGACCCTGCATTGTAGCTGTGACACTCCTAACATTAATCCCCCCTTCATCTAGAGGTCTGGCCAACCTACTCCACACCACCCAATGGTGCTTCTGTTCTGATTGTGCATCCCATTAGAAGGAGGTCATAATGTTCTCCAGCCTAGATATGACACCTTTTGGTACCATTATATAGGAGAGGACGTGCATGGGTATAGAGGATAGAACAATGTTTATCATTGTTATTATACCTCTAAATGACAATAAACTATTATTCCAATTCAAGATTATTCCTGTGAATTTATCAACCATCTTGTCAAAGTTGTGGATGAAGATCTTCCCTGGTGAGAGCGGGGCACCTAGGTACTCCATAGGAAAATCTCCTCAATGCATACTGAAGATTCTTTACAAGGAATTTTCACTACTAACCGAACACCTATTAGAAATTAATATGATTATTTTATCCCTATTGATCACTTTTCCTCTCCATTTTCAATAGTCTTCAAGGACCCCATTGATCCCATTGATGTACCTATTACTACCATTAGAAAAACCATGGTGTTGTCAGCAAACATGATATAAGAAATTCCAAGGTCATTGTACCTAGAACAGTAGGGGAGAATGCTACCCAAACTAATGCTTTTATTGATACACCTGAAGATGGATCTACCAGATGAATCTTGTAGATCAAATTTCTCTATACACTCTAGTAAAAAAACATGTATATGCATTTAAGAGAATATTTCTTGTGGGATGGTATAAAGAAAGGAATTTTTGACTACGTGTCTAGATAATTAGTGTACCAATAGGTAAAGGCTAAAAGATAACATCCTAAGGGGGTCATGAAACCCCTACCTATACTTATATGGTAGCAAGACAATATTACAAAATGACTCAATCACTAAACTTCCGAAGACTACAAGGAATAATGATGTTATATGGGTCATTAGTGATTACCTTACCAAGTCTTAATATTTATTAGCAGTAAGGGAAGACTTTCCACTTAAGTTCCTTGTTAGAATCTATATCAATGAAATTGTGAGTCTTCACAAGGTGACTATATTAATTTTATATGTTTGTGACCCTCAGTTCACATAAAAATCCTAGAAGAGTATTCAAAACGATCTCAACACTGAGTGTTTCCAACGCTTTCGTCAGGGCGCGTGCATCCATTTGTAGAGGACGTGCTGATGTCTCCCTGCATTCCCGCTTTCCAAGGGTGGGCGGCACTCGCTCCTTATTCAGGGACGTCTACTCCTTGATTGAAACCGGGATGATGGGATGTTGGTTCTTCCTTCCGTGGATTCCTCCTCAAAACTCTTCACCTAGTCTGGGTCTTCCTCATAGATTTAATACATTGTTTGTGAAAATCTTCCCAGTGCCATGTTTCCATGGACATTGGTTAATTACACTGCTTCTGTCAGGACATTCCAAAGGGTCCAGTCAGGGCAGCAACCTTCAGTCGGGGGAGTAGTCACGTTGAGGCATCAGTAGCGTGTCTGAATACTGGGAAACTGGCGTGTCTGTCTTTTGTCCCTTGTCATAGGGCTTCTCAAGGGCGTGGAAGCCTGAGGCATCCCACATCGAGCGCGGGGAACTATATGTCATAGGCATATATATGAGGTCTTCCTCCGCTTCCTATGTTTGACACCGGGTATGCCGCAGGTTTAACGTCCATCGGAGATGGTTACACCAAGGGCATGCCATCCGAGGTTTTCATCAGGTGTCTCATGTTTATCACGAGGTAGGTCGCGAGTTTAACGTCCAGCGAAGATGGATCGGCCTGATCAAAACACTAGCTGGAGTGGATCATATTGATGAATTTCCCTTGAAGGGATTTTGATATCGGGGCCAACCCATGGGTGGCTTCCGGAATGTTGTGAAGAGGAGCGAAATGGCATGATCTTTCTGGGATATGGCAGTCCAGGTGAGAATCAGGGTGGATGATGGATGGATGGATGAAGCGGAGGGGGACTGAGATGGGACTATCGCAAGGGCGACAGTGAGATTGGGCTTGAGCCTCGAAGAGACCTCCTACGTATCCCCGTGGCAGGGAATCAAAGTCCGCGTAGTTCGGGACGGTGCTGGCGAGCCGACGTGAAAGTGTACCTTGTCCCGATGGACATCGTCAGCGAACCGATGTGAAGGTGAACCCGGGGGTCCACCGGTGGTGGGCTTGAACCTCGTGGAGGCTTCCTACATACCATGCCTTGACATGGATCAAATTTCCCATAGTTCAGGTGGAATGTGGAATACAGTTTAACATCATGCGAGACGGGGGTGAACCGATGTGAATGAGGTCGGAACGACCAGGTGATGGGTTTGAATCTCTTGGAGGCTTCCTACATACCATGCCTTGACAAGGATCAAAGACCTCGTAGTTCATGTGGTTGTTTTCGTCAGCGAACCGACGTGAGTGAGGACCTTGGTCCGGATGGTGCGGGTCTTATACACTAGGTTTCCCAGGTGCTGGTGACCTGACGTGAAGAAGGTCGGAGTGACCAACAGGTTGTGGGCTTGAACCTCTAGGAGGCTTCCTACATACCATGCCTTGACATGGATCAAAGACCTCGTAGTTCAAAGGGGATTCGTCGGCGAACCAATGTGAAGGTGAACCCAAGGGGTCCACTGGTGGTGGGATTGAACCTCGTGAGGCTTCCTACGTACCATGCCTTGACATGGATCAAATTCCTCGTAGTTCGGGAATGGTGGTGGGTGTTGGCGAACCGACGTGAAGAAGGGACCTTGGTCCGATGGGAGATGGGCTTGAACCTCAGGGAGGCTTCCTACGTACCGTGCCTTGACATGGATCAAAGTCCTCATTGTTCGGTTTGGTCACAACGGCTTGTCGTCAGAATGGAATTGCAGTTTAATGTCATGATGGACGAGGGTGGAACCTAACGTGAATAAATGACGGGTGGTGGGCTTGAACCTCATGGAGGCTTCCTACGTACCATGCCTTGACATGGATCAAAGACCTCGTAGTTCAAATGGATGTGTAGTTTAACATCATGCCAGACGGGGGAATACAGTTTAACGTCATGCTGTATGGCACACAGTTTAATGTCATGCTGGATGGGGGTTTTTCATGGCCAATGATTACTCTAAGCCCACGTGAGTCGTGCTCGGTGTGAGAAACAAGAGGCAGCAGAGACCTGACGATCACGTTGCGAAGGGTGCGTCTGTGAGAAACAAAGAGGGGATTATGCATTGGGAGGCCCATGGTGTTGGGACTTACTCCAAGATGGAGGCCCAACAAAGTGTGGCAGGAGAGGGATTTGAGACCAAAGATGGAAGGTGCCTCGTTCCCTATCGTGCCCTCCACAGGCCTTGGTAGTGGGGAAGCACGGAGTTTCCTGGGTGCTACCTTCCGCAAGAGAGGCTTGGTGCTTATACCAGGGTGGTTGACCTTCTCCCGTGGACATACGCTACTACGATAATGAGGATATCATCCCATGTGAGGGTGATTCCATTCCCGTGGAGACGAGTGGCGTAAAGAATGTCTGAGATGGGGGGACCCTGCGTGCGAGGCACGAGGTCAGATCACAGTTTAACGTCGTGTGTTGGGGATGAGGTGCTTGGCAGTTTAACGTTCTGCAGCTTGGATGAGGTGGGTTTACTCCACACCCCTAGGACTTACATGACTGGTACCCTCTGCTCCTTGGGGGAGGGAAGGTACTAGAAAGGCCATGGTAAAGGGGGGTCGCGGAGCGAACCATCGATGGGTCCACGTTAGCGTGGCTATGTGAAGAAGAAATAGCCGTTAGCGTGCCTATGCAAAGAAGCATTAGGCAAAGAAATGCTACAGGTGGTGGTGTCCATGGGATTTTGAAATCACATCGTGCAAACCTAGAGGGTCGCACGGGAAGAGGAATTGCCAATCAAAGGAGTCTGCTTCGCGAAGTGGAGTGCCTCGGCCTTAGCATGGGTTAGGGGTGTGAATGGGAGGTGCTTCAAGAAGTGGAATAGTATTCGCGGAGCACTGCCTCGCGAAGCAGAGGGGCCTCGCGAAGCAAGGTGCTGGGAAGCAGTGTGCTTCGCGATGTACAGCGACCCCACCTTGGCATGTGGATCACTAGTACAAGATGGGTGTTTCGCGAAGCATAAACGCTCCGCGGCTACCCGGGTTCCCTTGGGAGTCCCTTCCTTCATGAATGCACTTAGGCTTCACGAAGGGAATCCCTCTCAGAAGAGGGGCTCAAGACGAGACAAGGTGAAGGTATCTCGTGAAGTAGAAGTACCTCGCAGAGCTCATGATTCCAGGGGGCGAAGGGTGCTTCGCGATTCGGGAGCTAAGAAGCTGAAAGGTCGGATCGTCTCTCCTTTGGACTCAAGGGGAACCCAGTATTTATAGGCAATGGGCACCATGGAGCAGAACTCATGCGGCGCGAAGGGGCGGTGGGCACTTCGCGGTGGGCTCACGAACGTCAGGGCGTTCGCGGAGCGTTACCGCCTCACGGTCTTTGTGGCAGGCTCGTGAATGTCAGGGCGTTCACGGAGCCTTACTGCCTCACGGTCCTTGTGGCGGGCTCGCGAACGTCAGGGGGTTCTCGGATTTTTACCGCCTCATGGTCTTCATGGCGGTTGCGATACTCGGGGGGGTGCTTCGCATCAGAGCTTCGTGAGGCTGCGTGCGGGGCTTCTTTTCTGTCCCTTCTTTTTGTGAAATATTTTGGCACCAACAAATTCCCCCCCTCAGACTTGGATCCGCGGAGGGACGAAGGGTCAAAGTCTGAGGTAAAATCTCCAAAATTACTGGCAGTTCGCGATGCGGCCTCGCAAAGGGGCCCACGGTGCTGTCGGTGGTCGCGCGGTCTGGACGCGTCGTGATGCTCCGCGTGGGCGGGACGCGCTGCAATGCTCCAAGGTCGCCACCTATAAATAGGAGGGTTGAACTCTCTTTTTTCCTCTCATGACTTTTGTCCTCTTGTGCTCTTGACTTCACGAAGCCCCGCATCCTTCGCGTCTGCTCTCCGCGAATCGAGCTTCGCGGTGAATCGCGAGTCTCTGAATCCGTGACCACGCAAAGCGAACTTCTGTTTTCCGGCCTAGGCCCGACACCATGACTTGGTTTTGCACCCAAGGTTCACGAGGGATATTCTCGATCAAGCTTCGCAATAAAGTCCGAAAAAATCCTTTTCCGAGTGCCGAAACCGAAATGGCCCATCGAGAGGCTGTATTGGGTGTCCTTGCAGATGCCGCCCTGAGGGATGAGATGGCTAACTGTCTAGGCTTAGGGGAGATGGTCAGAAGCCACTCAAACCATACTTCTTTGACAGAACTACTATCAGAGGGTCAGAAGAACTATCCATAGTGCAAGAAGCTTAACTTGTATGGCTTCGGGCTGAGGGATGACGTCTTCATCCCTGAGGCGAGTAGGGATGAACCGGCTTGCTGGTTCAGGAGCACGCCATGCCAGTGCTAGTGGTTCATGGAGGTTGATGGTCATGCACGGGAGGACTTCACACCCGTTACCGTCGACTGTCTCTACAACCATGTGAACAATATTGACAGGAAGCCTCTACAACCGGAGATGTCCCCTCCTCTGTACTGTGCCATGTTGAAGGTGGCTTTGCAGGATTCGAAGAAGGGGTGGTCCGATGAGTGGGACCTGCACCAGGGCGGCAACTTCACCAATGATTGGGCATGGTCCTACTGGGTAGGCGCCTCATGTGAGGAGTTTGGGGCCGATCTGAGGAGAGTGGGTTTTTATGAGGCGGAATGGGCCTCCCAATTCCACATTTACCAACCGAAACAGCTGATGTCGGAGCTACTGAGCAGATGGTCGTCTAGGACCAATACTTTTCACCTGCACCATGGGGAGGTGGGAATCAGTCTATGGTATGTCCACCAGATTTCGGGGGTTCCGATCTTGGGGTACATGTATGATGAGTTCCTCCCCGTCATGAGCGCGTGGGAGGATACGGAGCAGATGTCGCAACTGGCGTCAGCGCTGATGGCACTGGTCCCTGGAGAGGACAAGGAAGGAGTGAGGGATGTCCACTTTAAGAAGTGGTTCAAGCGGTTCCTGAACTTCCCAGATAATCGAGAGTTTCCTCTGAGGCCTCGAACTTGTCTGAAGGAAGCTCAATGGGGCAAGGAGCACTCGTACTAGCGGGTCTTGGAGGACAGCCAATGGAAGACTTGGGGTTTCAGTGTCAGCACTGAACAGCAGCCGATAGTCAGGCTGGCGGCGTTCATCGCGGCCCTTATCTGCGGTTGGATCCTACCGGTGAGGGATACCAGCATGGGGGTGCGGCCCAGCTCATTTATCATGGCGTCAGTGCTGGCCATGGGGAAACGGGTCAATCTGGGGATTCCAATGCTCTCCAAGCTTTACAGGATGTTGCGGCATGTTAGCGAGGGCAAGAAGACACCAAGGATATGCGGGCCCTTCCACCCTCTATATGGGTGGATTGTGGCACACATCAGGGGGATTTATGAGTACCCAAACCCTATCTCGCCACTGGGATCAAACTTCTGCCCCTCCATTCTGAATGCGGCTGGGAGCTTCCCATTCAAACTAACCATGCTGATGGTGCAGAACCGGGTGTGGAGGGCGGATGAGTTTAACTTCCACCAATTTCCATTGTCGATGGGGATACTCACTGACGACGGGCAGGGAACGGAAGAGTACCGGGCTTATCTCATGGCCTTTCGAGGCAGAGTTTTGGTGGCACGAGTGGATCGTGAGCTGCTCTGTGAACCGTACATCCCACATCGGTTTGCGAGGCAGTTTCGGTGCCTCCAGTGGCTGACCTCGCAGGTTTACTAGGAGGTGAGTCACGAGGAGAACCCGTGTGTGATGAGGCAGTTGTGGCTCATGTTCACATGGGAAGACGGGAAGATGTGAATTGCGTTGCCTCCATCCACCGCCGCTTTCGGATTGGCGAGGGAGTATTCCATTAGCTGGGAGGCTACTTATCCGGGGGAGATGCTGAGGTAGCCAACTATTCGGGTTGGTGACGGCGGGCCTCCTATATCCCGAGGTCAGGGTTGGAGGGCAGCAAGGGCCTCTCATGGTGGGGGGCGCTGTGGCGATGAGACCCGCACCGGCTGAGGGTGTGGCAGCAGCGGCGGATCCGGTGATTCCGAAAGAGCAGGGCCATCCGGAGGGGCGGCCACTGAGGGGATTTCGTAGGATATCCACTCAGGCTCCGGGGAAGCGGCTGCGTTATATCGACATGGCAGAGGGTGCGGTCTTCCCGGAGGCCTAGGACATTTGGGATGTCAACCGGAAATTCCTCAGTCCACCCGAGATGTGGGCGCACTTGAATCGCCTTGGGATGGAGTTACCAGGCATAGGCCCAGTCCGAGCTGGTTTCACAGTGTCTTCGGCGGAGGTGGAGCAATACTTGGACGAGATGGAGGACTACGTTCACTCCAGTGGTGTCCCACACCCAATGACAGACTGGGTGAGGGTACTGCTAGATCGGACGGTCCCCCTACATCTTTCAGCTACCGATCTGAGGGATCGCTTCCCCCTGCCGGAAGAATCAGAGGACTCCTCTCGGGAGGATGAGGCTGGCAGAGGGAGCCCGTTGGAGGAGGGCAAAGTCGGAGACCAAGACTCAGATTCTGATGATTTCGTAGAGGCTCTCGAGGTATCATCCTGAACTTCTTTCCTTACGGTCCGTTCTCGGGCCATCACAGATTTCTCACCGATGTTTGAACCATGCAGGAGGAACTTGTACAAAGGCCTCACTCTTTCCCCTTGGTGGGTGATGATGCAGGACCTTTAGAACCTATGCCTACGGCTACGTCTAGTTCTGCGTCTGGTGGGTCCAGAGCACTCGAGGTGGATCCTCAAGAATCTCTAGACCTTCCAACAGTATACGGAGGGCCACGCCTCGGGGTCCCGTCATCATAGACTCAAGAGAAGCACCAGGAGATAAATCTGCGTATGTTTCCTCTACTGGATTCATTGTTTTCATATGTGGATTATGCCAACTAATGTTTGTGTCCCTCTCTATCGAACAGTTCTTCGACTGGCATGGGTTGCTGCGGTAAGGTTGTTCGGGATGTCTGGCAGCATCCCTCCTAGGGGCATGTCGATGATGGTGGAGATAGTCCCCCTATCTCCCCGAGCTGAAACACACACTATCACCGGAAGGGCCACCAGCAGGGTCGTGCCTGATGTTATTGAGGTGGAGTCTGATGAAGAGGATCAATCGGCCGACCCAAGTCCCATCATACCTGCTCCAGTGCCAGATGTCGTGCCGGATTCAACACTAGATGCAGATCCTACCGAGGACTTCCTGTGGGTGTATCCTGCGTACGAGCCTGCCAATCACGCAAACTGGGACGAAATGGCCTCCGACGAGGAGGACAGCAGCATAGTCCACCGCTGATCGTGGAAGCTAATCACGCACTTCATCAAGGACACCCCCAAACACTATAGATGAACGAAATGGATAGGCTTTTCTCGCGGATGTGGGAACTGTGTGTTGGGGGAGTGGATGCCCAATGTCCTCATGCGCTCATCTGAGATCTGATGGACGAGTAGATCCAGGAGTATGATCGCGGGCTCAGCATGGGCTGGCAGCGGAGGAAGGCGACAAACATCAAGAAGCTCCAGGAGGCTGAAAGCGAGGTCCAACTGATGCAGACCCGGGCAGATGAGAACTCAGCCTCTCTTAATGCACAATCTGAGCTGATCTCACGGTTGAAGGCCCAGCTGGCAGAGGCAGAAGAGCATATGAGTGGGGCTTCTGGAAAGATGGCTGCCATTTAGGCTGGCGTAGAGAGGGCCAGAGCCAAGGCTGACGAACTGCACTCCGCCACTGTTGAGGAGGAGCAGGAGCTGAGTCGGTGGTAGCAAGTCTTGGACGCCACAAGCCGAAGGGTGGCAGAGCTGCAATGTTCTTTTGACGGGGTCAACCCGTCCATGGGAGGATTCAACCCCCGGGTATTGTAAAAAATTACAAACCTTTTAATGGTACTTCCGCGCTTCAAGTTTTTCTTCTTTTGAATACCGTAGCACACACGATTTCCACTGTTTGAATCAGTTCATTACATCCCTGGAATGTTGGCGGGACGTCCGGTGACAATTCCCCAAGCTCACGTGGGTCAAGCCCGATGTGAGAAACAGGAGATAGTTGCCTCATCGTCCCACCCGACATGGGGATGGAAAACAAGCTTCAGGAATCCGAGGTTTGGATAACCAGTCTGGACTTCCGAAGGGTGGGAGAGGCCTGGCCGGAGAAGGAGGTTCTCAGAATAGCCGAATTACCATTTCTTTAATGTGCTCTTATGCACGAACAGTGCAATGCCAGGGGCGCTGAAATCAGTCCGAACAGATGGAAATGGGAAGTGTGGATCACAATGCCCAAGATTCGGAACACTGTGGGGATTGCGTGACAATAAAGGACAATCGTTAACCGTCGCGGAGAAACGATATCCTTACTGTGTTAGCCTGAAACGGGGACAACAAATGAGGGTCGACCGTTGACCATGTTCGAAACACGGGACCATGTCACAAATGTTGTCGATCAATCCTTCGGGACATTGGCCCAGGACAGTAGGCGTACCATAGGTCAGGCATCCATACTGTTAGGGGGCCTTTCCAAACATGACCAGTCTTCCGGAACGTTGGCCCATGACAGCATGTGGACCATAGGTCAGGCATCCATACTGTTAGGGGGTTCCTCAGACATGATAGGGGATGAGAGTCTGAATAAGGGGCACACAAAGCGTGGGAAGTGGAGTGATGGTTTGTTCTAATAGAATCCAACACTCATGAAATTATGCCACCATGGTGGGAGTACTCTAGACGGGTGCCTCGGTTTGATCATGGATCATCCCTTCTTTCAGACAGGGCCTCTCTAGCGAGGGGTCCGGCCAGGGGGCCAGAAAGTGGAAGGATAGGATTAATGATTCCCATTGGCTGGACCCTAGGAAAAATACCAGGGTGTCTCTACGTATCCCATGACGATGGGAATCAAGCCATACGTAGTTCTGGGTAGAATGGATAGGAAAATTCCTATGGGATGGACCCTATGCAAAATACCAGGGTGTCTCTACAGTATCCCATGAGGATGGAAATCAAGACACACGTAGTTTTGGAAGCATAGTTTAACGTCATGCAGGACGATGAGAAGGCTGGCCGTGTTGGTACACATCCTGCCAAAACTACTAAGCCCACGTGAGTCATGATCAGTGTGGGAAACAAGAAGTAGTGGTGGGACTTTACCGACACAGAAAAGGGCATATTAGGGTGAAGGGACGCTCGGTGAATACCAGCTCCATGATAATAACATGCCCATGTGGCGCACTTAGATGCGTGAAGAGATAAAGCCGAATATGTTGGAATTCCACTTGAACATGAGGAAGTGGAAATGAGTGAATCGTGACACTCGAGATTTGGATCACAATGACGATGGCGTGACGATAGAGGATAACCGTTAACCATGACGGAAATGCAGCATTCATATCGTGTTAGCCTATAATGGGGGCAGACAAATTAGGGTTGACTGTTGACCATGTTCGAAACACGGGACCATGTTGCAAATTTTGTTAGAGATCCTTAGGGACGTTGTCCTGAGATGATAGGGGAGCCCTTAGGCCCAACTTCCATGAAGAGCCCTTAAGCCTAGTATCCTTGTCGTCCGAGGGTCCTTTTGGATGTGGAGGAGGATGAGTATCCAAATAGCGAGCACACGAAGCTTGGTCATGGGATGAGGGGGATGTCCCTATGAAAATCCCACACTTCGGGCTCTTTGTCAAAACACATCTGAATACGACAACGAGACATATTAGATAGAGGGAGAAGAGTCCTCTCCAATAGGGAGATCTTAGTTTAGGGTCATAGAATTCAGACCATGAATGGGTAAGGGGAGCAGGGGACACATGGAAAGGCGGTTACAAAACCTGACGTGAATGAGGACCTAATCCCTACTTACCATGTGTTCTCTGGGGAAATGCTCGAGTCGAGGGACCGAACATGAAGGTTAGGCTGGGCCTATGGGGAAGTGTCCGGGCGCTCCTACGTATCTCATGAGGATGAGAATCAAGCCATACGTAGTTCTGAAGGGTGGCACGGTAAGGCACCAGTGCCATGGGAGAAGGTAGGTGCGGGCGTGGCCCTTTCACTGAAAGAAGCGGAATTTGATAAATCTTGTTTGTCCTTTAAGGTGAGTGGTTTTTTTTTGTGAAGCGGAAGGCCTAGGGTAGCAGTCCCTGGTGTCGTCACAAGAATCAAGTTGTGATAGGCGTTGAAAAATGGCATGGCATGTGACCAATACCCAATGTGATGTCCTCTACAATGAGGTCATCACAATGCAGTGCCATTTTTCGTTGTGCGGCCAGGATGATAATGTCACAGTTTAGGTTCGTGTGACAGGACCAAGCATGCAGCGCAGACGTAGCAGAGACGATGCTAGGCGGGGGATATGTATGGTGTCATGTGGCATAGCCGACGTGAATGGGGACATAATCCCACCTTATACCATACGCAGTCCCGAGGGAGGAACCTCAGGCCGGGGGGCCCACATAGAGGTGAAAGGTAACGGGGGAGAGATGAGCTCCCAGAGGAACTGGACCCGAAAACGAGATGTTCGGGTGGTCCAACATATCCCATGAGGATGGGAGTTCTGGATGAATGTAGTTCCGAGGAGATCTTAGTTTATGGTCTTAGAGCTCGGACCATGGGTGGGTGACAACTTTCCAGGTAAGCACAGACCTCGGCCCGATCCCTAAGCCCACGTGAGTTAAACTCGGTGTGGGAAACAAGGGGGGAGATCCTTATCGCAATACTTGGGGTGTCCCTCAAAGGGGAGTCGGCAGAGATCCCTAAAGGACACCTTTAACGCAGCTTTGTCCCCGTAACGTGCAGATGCGCACTGAGGAGTAGTACCAAGAGCTTCAAAACTCTACTTGGACATGATGAAGTGAAGAAGGATGTGAATCGTTTACCCAACACTTTGGGCTTAATGGGGGTTTGACATGGCGATGGAGGATAACTATTGACCGTGGGGAAAAATTGTATCTATATCATGTTAGCCTGAAGTGGGAACAACAAATGAGCATCGACCGCTGACCGTATTCACAACGTGGGATTTTATCGATTTGTTGTCCAAAACCATCGGGGGCATTGGCTCGTAACGGTAAGAGAGCCCTTGGGCGTTTTAACTAGGCCGTTATTGGGGGTCCCTCTAGGTGTGAAAGGTAATGGAAGCCCTAATTAAGGGATACACAAAGCCTGAAAAGCAGATGGAAACATGTCCTACTGAGTTCGTCATTCTAGGTAATAAACCAGAGTACCCTTAGGCACATTGGTGAAACACCGAAAAGGGTCGACGAAACATATTGGAAGGGAGAGGTACATGGCGTGGTCATTACAAGACCGACGTGAATGAGGACATAATCTCGTACCACACCATATAATCCCCTCATGGAGGAAGGGTAGAACAAGGGGCCAAGGTGGTATGAAGATTCCCAAGAGATGGGGATGGACCCGAAACCTAGACATTCAGGTGATCCTATGTAATAACCCGAAATTTTGAATAAATCTTGTTTCCTAATTTTATGTGTTATTTTATTTTTATACTCAACAAAAATGTTTCATTTGATAACATGAGTATAATTAAAATGATATTGTTGGTTTTTCACTATTATATGACCATTGGTCAATATGACCACTGGAAACTAAACGTTTTGATTATTGTCTCTAAATACAAGTAATCTTGGTTAATTAATATAGAAAGAAGATTCGATGGCCTCACCCAGTAGTCTTGGACCAATCGAAGCCCATCTAACATAACTTGGGAAGGAGGTAGCACCACTGGGCTTTGCTCTGGACCAAACCCAAGCTGAACTTCATCGTATAAAGCTAGAATGGGATCGCCTTCGCGAGAAGTTCAAACTGATAAAAATTACTACTCGTGCGATGTTGGCCGAGCCTCCCTCGGATTCTCTCACCTTAGCACACCTTACACTTAGGTCCTATGCTGGTGTGATAAGGGGCTATGTAAGGAGACCGTAACTGCCTTGTGTAATCCTTTTTTTTAAATAAAAATTGGGATTTCTTCTTATGATGAAGTTTATGAATTTTCAAATGACCGGATAAATATAGTATGCATATTTTTGATGAATTTTAGAAAAAGGATATTTTAAAAATGGTTGTGTAAACCTTAAATAATTAAAAATGTGTAATGATTTTCGAAAAATGGTCTTCTACAATTATGTTCAGTACGAAATTTAGAGTCTAATAAGATCAACTTAATTTTTGATGAATAGTAAATTATGAATAGTGATTTTATGATTAGGATTAGTAATGTGTCCAAATGGATTAGTAATCTCACTTAAAGAAAGTATTAATATAATCTAGACACCTTGATTAAGTAATGTGATTAAATAAAATGGTTAAATAACGGTTTCATAAATTATTATTCAAGTATTAGTTTTTTTCGGGTGAATAGTGTTTTTTAATTAAAAATTTAATTAAAAATATTTAGATAATTATTTTTATAAAACGGATTTCATTTTTGAACTCAGAGCACTGATATTATGCTATGGTAATTTTTGGGGTTTTTTTCTGAAAAAAATGAATTTTCGGTGAATAGTGTTTTTGTTTAAAAATTAAATTAAAAATATTTAGAAAATTATTTTTATATAATGGAGTTCATATTTGTAATCAGAGCGTTGATATTTGGTTAAGGTGAAATTTTGTGATTATTCTGAGAAAGTTGAATTTTTTATGAATAGTGAAAATACAGTTTTTAAGTTACGGGTGTTTAATGACATCATTAAATGATGTATTAAGTTTGTAATAAATATGTTCGAATTATGAATAGTGAGATAAGGTATGAGGTGTCCCAAGTGGCCAATACCATGGGCAAATACCATGGGAAAGCCCATGGTTTTTTCAAAACCACTAATGAGGTGTCCCTTTGCCATTAATGCCTTGTCCCCTCACTTTCCCTATAAATACCAAGTCATCCTCTCATCCATTCGACTCCCCACTCTCCCCCAACGAAGTTCTGGTCCCATTACCTCCCAAGGAGTCATCCCATGGTGCCCCCAAGCCCTCAAGGTCCCAACCTTTGAGTTTTAAGAGTTATGTTTTAAGGTAAGGGATTCGACCTCTTTCCTTCTTTTCATGTAATCTCTTTTATGTCATTCCTTTCATGCTCCATGTTATTATGTGAGAGGATGTTCTTTTATATTCCTCTTACTTCCCTTTCATGTTTATATGATGAGAGATCCCCTCTTACTCTCATAATTTCGTTTTATGAAAGTTTAAGTGACGCCGTTAGGCTGCCGAACTTTTAAGTGATTCTTTCACCCTTCTCATTTTTCAAGTTCGATTTTCATGTCAAATCTTTCAAGTTCCTTTTTATTATTTTGGGGTATGATCTCTATATCTATCATACTGATATCTTATGATCATATGATGAGGGACCCTATTTGATCTTGTCAAATCTTTTTTTTATTGAAGTTAAGTGACGCCGTTAGGCTGCCGAATTGTCATAAGAGAAATCATGTTTTGTCTCACTTCCATGTTTTTCATTTCATATAGTATATCTTTCAAATTCCATTACCATGTTCTTAAATTCCTTATATTTTGTTCCCCTACTGTTTTATGGATCATTTATGAGTGGGTGACCCATGTCCCCTCTCTTTTCAATGTTTTCTAAAACCTTGCAACATAGCCGTTATGCTGCAGAATATTCGTCTCAAAATGCCTCTCTCTTTTCTAAAAATTATTTTATGTTATAAAGTGAATACTCAAAGATCTTATTTCTATAAGGGTATTCACATATATATCAAAATTTTCTATTTTAAATTCTGGGATTTACATACATGAGACCCACTTTCCCTTTCCGTGGGTTTAAAGTGACGTAAAGATCATGTCTTTAAAGCAGTTTTTAAAATGTTATGATTATGAAATGAAACCCATTTATTTTATGCTATGTGGGTTATTTATGAAATGTTTGATGATGATATATGTGGCTCACATGATAATAAAGGCAAATTTAAGGGTGCTCCCTGATAGCGCTCCAATGCATTGGGTAATGATGTAACCACTAGAGATTACAATTTTCACGATACCTTGGTGAATAACCTTGGTAATTTTCAAATGACACCTTTGGGATGGACCTTGGTGATATGTTCATGATTGTCTATGTTAAATGATGTAGCCACATTTTCAAGTTATGAAAAATGTTATTTTTATTATGAAATGCCTCCTTATTTCATTCTCATGCCTTAAAGTTCTTTTTCATGACCTTATTGAAGTATCTCAAGTTCACATGTAAAATGTTTCTCTTGTTTTCCTTACCGGTCTTTTTGCTCACCCTTTATTTTGATGTATGCTCCCAGGTTATGTGATGCAGTAATGAACCTAGGATGAACATGAGGAGAAGCATTTCAAGTGTTTTAGAAGAATGTTTTATGTTTTCATGTTTAATGTTCCTGGTTTCCAAGACACTAAACCTTAAAGATCCTCGGTTTTGTAAAATGTAGTGAAAGTTTATGTGATAAAGGGGAGGGATGCTATAGTTGGTATCAAAGGGAGGTTTATTTATTTTTGGAAATTAGGATATGAAAAATCTAGGAATAACCCTATAGAAAAGTTTAAATATATGAAATCTTCCTGGTATTTTGGTGAGTATTGAGTAAGGGGTTTCCAAGCAAATACATCCCTATCTGGATACGAGTAGGTAGAGGTGGCTCTGGCACAGATGTACATAGGGGTAAAACCTGAAAACACCGCTTTGAGCTAGACTCGAACGGGAACTGGTACACGACAATGGGCCTTGCTGCACTCTTGGTTACGACACTCCCCGGGGATATGCTTTGGTAAATTCATAAGCTTAGTATGAACCATTATTAAAGGAACAAGGATAAAACAAAATAAAGATTCACATAAGAATATATGATCATGGATAACCTAGATTGGAACCTAGGGGATCACAAGTTAGGATATACTTTTATTCTACATGTTTATCCTTTTATGCTTAAAGTTTCCTTTTCATGATTATTAGCTAAGTAAATAAGCCCCTAATTATAGTTTCTTTTCTTATTTAATGGCGGGAAATGGAAGAACATGTCCCAAAAACCAATGTGATAGGAAATGAGACGATTGTCGTATTAATACGACAGAGGTGATTAGGGGATTAAAAGATGATTATTATTTTGGAATACGTTCACTATTTTAGGGACCCTATATGATCGAGGTAAATAGATTACTACGGTATTTTCATTGAGGAGTAAGGTTGACTTATATTTTGAAGAATCGATGAATTTATGGTGGACTTATAGTAATTTAGGTTACTTATGGGAATGATTAACCTATCTTGGGTAAAATATTTTTAGTTTAGATAATTTTGTTATAGGATGTTAGTAGTGGTTGATATTGTTTGGAGATGAACAATGAAGTTTATTATGGAAGACTATGTTATCAAATCATTCTTGTATTTGGGTTTCAATCTTAGTTTGGTTTATTTTGAGGAATTTTAAGGACCGTTATTTATGGGATGGTCTATGATGAACTCTCGGTATTACCAAGGAACATTGAAGATTTAAAATTAGTTTTCATTCCTATGGGATTCTTCCTTTTTGAAGAGCTGTTTAACCTTACCCTTTCTGTTTTTGGGATAATGTTTAAAGATAGAAGAAATAGATAGTTAATCTTTTGTTGATTATGTGATTCTCTAGAAGATGATTCTTGTGTTTTGATGAGACCAAGTAGTTTTGAATGCTCATCGTTTGGGAGAAAAGATTAGTTTTGGTAGAAACTTATTAAAGGGTGAAACTCTACATGAAGGTAGATATATTTACTTATGTTTTTTTTCTATGTTGTAAATGAATTCCTCAAAATTATGAAAAGGAACGTAAAACAAAAATGTTTTTGGTTTACGTTTCCTACTAGGTAATCAAAGATCGTTTACACACATCATAAGTTTGGGATTTTCTTATGGTTAACTTTCTCCTAATCATGTTCTCTGTCACTCTCCCTCAGAACTTGACCCTTTGTTTTCCCCTCCATGTCCATGTTTTCCTACATGGAATCCTAGTGTGGGCTAACTCGGGTGACCTTCGTACTTCCCTTTCTTTCTTTTAAAGTAATAGTTTTACTGACTCCTTTTCCAATGTGGGACTTTCAATGAAATTTCAAAACCTAATTTTAAAAAATTGCGAGGATGCAATTTCTTAAGGGGGGAAGATTGTAACAACCCGAAATTTTGAATAAATCTTGTTTCCTAATTTTATGTGTTATTTTATTTTTATACTCAACAAAAATGTTTCATTTGATAACATGAGTATAATTAAAATGATACTGTTGGTTTTTCACTGTTATATGACCATTGGTCAATATGACCACTGGAAACTAAACGTTTTGATTATTGTCTATAAATACAAGTAATCTTGGTTAATTAATATAGAAAGAAGATTTGATGGCCTCACCCAGTAGTCTTGGACCAATCGAAGCCCATCTACCAGAACTTGGGATAGAGGTAGCACCACTGGGATTTGCTCTGGACCAAACCCAAGCTGAACTTCATCGTATAAAGCTAGAACGGGATCATCTTCGCGAGAAGTTCAAACTGATAGAAATTACTACTCGTGCGATGTTGGCCGAGCCTCCCTCTGATTCTCTCACCTTAGCACACCTTACACTTAGGTCTTGTGCTGGTGTGATAAGGGGCTATGTAAGGAGACCGTAAGTGCCTTGTGTAATCCTTTGTTTTAAATAAAAATTGGGATTTCTTCTTATGATGAAGTTTATGAATTTTCAAATGACCGGATAAATATAGTATGCATATTTTTTATGAATTTTAGAAGAAGGATATTTTAAAAATGGTTGTGTAAACCATAAATAATTAAAAATGTGTAATGATTTTCGAAAAATGGTCTTCTACAATTATGTTCAGTACGAAATTTAGAGTCTAATAAGATCAACTTAATTTTTGATGAATAGTAAATTATGAATAGTGATTTTATAATTAGGATTAGTAATGTGTCCAAATGGATTAGTAATCTCACTTAAAGAAAGTATTAATATAATCTAGGCACCTTGATTAAGTAATGTGATTCAATAAAATGGTTAAATAACGGTTTCATAAATTATTATTCAAGTATTAGTTTTTTTTGGGTGAATAGTGTTTTTTAATTAAAAATTTAATTAAAAATATTTAGATAATTTTTTTTATAAAACAGATTTCATTTTTGAACTCAGAGCACTGATATTATGCTATGGTAATTTTTTGGGGTTTTTTCTGAAAAAAATGAATTTTCGGTAAATAGTGTTTTTATTTAAAAATTAAATTAAAAATATTTATAAAAATATTTTTATATAATGGGGTTCATATTTGTAATCAGAGCGTTGATATTTGGTTAAGGTGAAATTTTGGGATTATTCTGAGAAAGTTGAATTTTCGATGAATAGTGAAAATACAGTTTTTAAGTTATGGGTGTTTAATGACATCATTAAATGATGTATTAAGTTTGTAATAAATATGTTCGAATTATGAATAGTGAGATATGGTATGAGTTGTCCCAAGTGGCCAATACCATGGGAAAATACCATGGGCAAGCCCATGGTTTTGCCAAAACCGCTAATGAGGTGTCCTTTTCCATTAATGCCTTGTCCCCTCACTTTCCCTATAAATACCAAGCCATCCTCTCATCCATTTGACTCCCCACTCTCCCCCAACGAAGTTCTGGTCTCATTACCTCCCAAAGAGTCCTCCCATGGTTCCCCCAAGCCCTCAAGGTCCCAACCTTTGAGTTTTAAGAGTTATGTTTTAAGGTAAGGGATCCGACCTCTTTCCTTCTTTTCATGTAATCTCTTTTATGTCATTCCTTTCATGCTCCATGTTATTATGTGAGAGGAAGTTCTTTTATATTCCTCTTACTGCCCTTTCATGTTTATATGATGAGAGATCCCCTCTTACTCTCATCATTTCTTTTTATGAAAGTTTAAGTGACGTCGTTAGGCTGCCGAATTTTTAAGTGATTCTTTCACCCTTCTCATTTTTCAAGTTCGATTTTCATGTCAAATCTTTCAAGTTCCTTTTTATTATGTTGGGGTATGATATCTATATCTATCATACTGATCTCTTATGATAATATGATGAGGGACCCTATTTGATCTTGTCAAATCTTTTTTTATTGAAGTTAAGTGACGTCGTTAGGCTGCCGAATTGTCATAAGAGAAATCTTGTTTTGTCTCACTTCCATGTTTTTCATTTCATATGGTATATCTTTAAAATTCCATTACCATGTTCTTAAATTCCTTATATTCTGTTCCCCTACTGTTTTATGGATCATTTATGAGTGGGTGACCCATGTCCCCTCTCTTTTCAATGTTTTCTAAAACCTTGCAACATAGCCGTTATACTGCAGAATTTTCGTCTCAAAATGTCTCTCTCTTTTCTCAAAATTATTTTATGTTATAAAGTGAATACTCAAAGATCTTATTTATACAATGGTATTCACATATATATCAAAATTTTCTATTTTAAATTCTGGGATTTACATACATGAGACCCACTTTCCCTTTCCGTAGCTTTAAAGTGACGTAAAGATCATGTCTTTAAAGCAGTTTTTAAAACGTTATGATTATGAAATGAAACCCATTTATTTTATGCTATGTGGGTTATTTATGAAATGTTTGATGATGATATATGGGGCTCACATGATAATAAAGGCAAATTTAAGGGTGCGCCCTGATAGCGTTCCAATGCATTGGGTAATGATGTAACCACTAGAGATTACAATTTTCACGATACCTTGGTGAATAACCTTGGTAATTTTCAAATGACGCCTTGGGGATGGACCTTGGTGATATGTTCATGATTGTCTATGTTAAATGATGTAGCAACATTTTCAAGTTATGAAAAATGTTATTTTTATTATGATATGCCTCCTTATTTCATTCTCATGCCTTAAAGTTCTTTTTCATGACCTTATTGAAGTATCTCAAGTTCACATGTAAAATGTTTCTCTTGTTTTCCTTACCGGGCTTTTTGCTCACCCTTTATTTTGATGTATGCTCCCAGGTTATGTGATGCAGTAATGAACCTAGGATGAACATGAGGAGAAGCCTTTCAAGTGTTTTAGAAGAATGTTTTATGTTTTCATGTTTAATGTTCCTGGTTTCCAAGACACTAAACCTTAACGATCCTCGGTTTTGTAAAATGTAATGAAAGTTTATGTGATAAAGGGGCGGGATGCTATAGTTGGTATCAAAGGGAGGTTTAGTTATTTGTGGAAATTAGGATATGAAAAATCTAGGAATAACCCTATAGAAAAGTTTAAATATATGAAATCTTCCTGGTATTTTGGTGAGTATTTAGTAAGGGGTTTCCAACCAAATACATCCCTGTCTGGATACGAGCACGTAGAGGTGGCTCTGGAACAGATATATATAGGGGTAAAACCTGAAAACACCGCTTTGAGCTAGACTCAAACGGGAACTGGTACACGACAACGGGCCTTGCTGCACTCTTGGTTACGACACTCCCGGAGGATATGCTTTGGTAAATTCATAAGCTTAGTATGAACCATTATTAAAGGAACAAGGATAAAACAAAATAAAGATTCACATAAGAATATATGATCATGGATAACCTAGATTGGAACCTAGGGGATCACAAGTTAGGATATACTTTTATTCTACATTTTTATCCTTTTATGCTTAAAGTTTCCTTTTCATGATTATTAGCTAAGTAAATAAGCCCCTAATTATAGTTTCTTTTCTTATTTAATGGCGGGAAATGGAAGAACATGTCCCAAAAACCAATGTGATAGGAAATGCGACGATTGTCGTATTAATACGACAGAGGTGATTAGGGGATTAAAAGATGATTATTATTTTGGAATACGTTCACTATTTTAGGGACCCTATATGATCGAGGTAAATAGATTACTACAGTATTTTCATTGAGGAGTAAGGTTGAATTATATTTTGAAGAATCGATAAATTTATGGTGGACTTATAGTAATTTAGGTTACTTATGGGAATGATTAACCTATCTTGGGTAAAATATATTTAGTTTAGATAATTTTGTTATAGGATGTTAGGAGTGGTTGATGTTGTTTGGAGATGAACAATGAAGTTTATTTTGGAAGACTATGTTATCAAATCCTTCTTGTATTTGGGTTTCAATATTAGTTTGGTTTATTTTGAGGAATTTTAAGGACCGTTATTTATCAGATGGTCTATGATGAACTTTCGGTATTACCATGGAAAATTGAAGATTTAAAATTAGTTTTCATTCCTATGGGATTCTTCCTTTTTGAAGAGCTGTTTAACCTTACCCTTTCTGTTTTTGGGATAATGTTTAAAGATAGAAGAAATAGATAGTTAATCTTTTGTTGATTATGTGATTCTCTAGAAGATGATTCTTGTGTTTTGATGAGACCAAGTAGTTTTGAATGCTCATCGTTTGGGAGAAAAGATTAGTTTTGGTAGAAACTTATTAAAGGGTGAAACTCTACATGAAGGTAGATATATTTACTTATGTTTTTTTTCTATGTTGTAAATGAATTCCTCAAAATTATGAAAAGGAACGTAAAACAAAAACGTTGTTGGTTTACGTTTCCTATTAGGTAATCAAAGATCGTTTACACACATCATAAGTTTAGGATTTTCTTATGGTTAACTTTCTCCTAATCATGTTCTCTGTCACTCTCCCTTAGAACTTGACCCTTTGTTTTCTCCTCCATGTCCATGTTTTCCTACATGGAATCCTAGTGTGAGCTAACTCGGGTGACCTTCGTACTTCCCTTTCTTTATTTTAAAGTAATAGTTTTGCTGACTCCTTTTCTGATGTGGGACTTTCAATGAAATTTCAAAACCTAATTTTAAAAAATTGCGAGGACACAATTTCTTAAGGGGGGAAGATTGTAACAACCCAAAATTTTGAATAAATCTTGTTTCCTAATTTTATGTGTTATTTTATTTTTATACTCAACAAAAATGTTTCATTTGATAACATGAGTAAAATTAAAATGATACTGTTGGTTTTTCACTGTTATATGACCATTGGTCAATATGACCACTGGAAACTAAACGTTTTGATTATTGTCTCTAAATACAAGTAATCTTGGTTAATTAATATAGAAAGAAGATTCGATGGCCTCACCCAGTAGTCTTGGACCAATCGAAGCCCATCTAACAAAACTTGGGAAGGAGGTAGCACCACTGGGCTTTGCTCTGGACCAAACCCAAGCTGAACTTCATCGTATAAAGCTACAACGGGATCTCCTTCGCGAGAAGTTCAAACTGATAGAAATTACTACTCGTGCGATGTTGGCCGAGCCTCCATCTGATTCTCTCACCTTAGCACACCTTACACTTAGGTCCTGTGCTGGTGTGATAAGGGGATATGTAAGGAGACCATAACTGCCTTGTGTAATCCTTTGTTTTAAATAAAAATTGGGATTTCTTCTTATGATGAAGTTTATGAATTTTCAAATGACCGGATAAATATAGTATGCATATTTTTGATGAATTTTAGAAAAAGGATATTTTAAAAATGGTTGTGTAAACCTTAAATAATTAAAAATGTGTAATGATTTTCGAAAAATGGTCTTCTACAATTATGTTCAGTACGAAATTTAGAGTCTAATAAGATCAACTTAATTTTTGATGAATAGTAAATTATGAATAGTGATTTTATGATTAGGATTAGTAATGTGTCCAAATGGATTAGTAATCTCACTTAAAGAAAGTATTAATATAATCTAGGCACCTTGATTAAGTAATGTGATTCAATAAAATGGTTAAATAACGGTTTCATAAATTATTATTCAAGTATTATTTTTTTCTGGTGAATAGTGTTTTTTAATTAAAAATTTAATTAAAAATATTTAGATAATTATTTTTATAAAACGGATTTCATTTTTGAACTCAGAGCACTGATATTATGCTATGGTAATTTTTGGGGTTTTTTTCTGAAAAAAATGAATTTTCAGTGAATAGTGTTTTTATTTAAAAATTAAATTAAAAATATTTAGAAAATTGTTTTTATATAATGGAGTTCATATTTGTAATCAGAGCGTTGATATTTGGTTAAGGTGAAATTTTGGGATTATTCTGAGAAAGTTGAATTTTCGATGAATAGTGAAAATACAGTTTTTAAGTTACTGGTGTTTAATGACATCATTAAATGATGTATTAAGTTTGTAATAAATATGTTAGAATTATGAATAGTGAGATAAGGTATGAGGTGTCCCAAGTGGCCAATACCATGGGAAAATACCATGGGAAGGCCCATGGTTTTGCCAAAACCACTAATGAGGTGTCCCTTTGCCATTAATGCCTTGTCCCCTCACTTTCCCTATAAATACCAAGCCATCTTCTCATCCATTCGACTCCCCACTCTCCCCCAACGAAGTTCTGGTCTCATTACCTCCCAAGGAGTCCTCCCATGGTTCCCCCAAGTCCTCAAGGTCCCAACCTTTGAGTTTTAAGAGTTATGTTTTAAGGTAAGGGATCCGACCTCTTTCCTTCTTTTCATGTAATCTCTTTTATGTCATTCCTTTCATGATCCATGTTATTATGTGAGAGGATGTTCTTTTATATTCCTCTTACCACCCTTTCATTTTTATATGATGAGAGATCCCCTCTTACTCTCATCATTTCTTTTTATGAAAGTTTAAGTGACGTCGTTAGGCTGCCGAATTTTTAAGTGATTCTTTCACCCTTCTCATTTTTCAAGTTCGATTTTCATGTCAAATCTTTCAAGTTCCTTTTTATTATGTTGGGGTATGATCTATATATCTATCATACTGATCTCTTATGATCATATGATGAGGGACCCTATTTTATCTTGTCAAATCTTTTTTTTATTGAAGTTAAGTGACGCCGTTAGGCTGCCGAATTGTCATAAGAGAAATCTTGTTTTGTCTCACTTCCATGTTTTTCATTTCATATGGTATATCTTTCAAATTCCATTACCATGTTCTTAAATTCCTTATATTCTGTTCCCCTACTGTTTTATGGATCATTTATGAGTGGGTGACCCATGTCCCCTCTCTTTTCAATGTTTTCTAAAACCTTGCAACATAGCCGTTATGCTGCAGAATTTTCGTCTCAAAATGCCTCTCTCTTTTCTCAAAATTATTTTATGTTATAAAGTGAATACTCAAAGATCTTATTTCTACAAGGGTATTCACATATATATCAAAATTTTCTATTTTAAATTCTGGGATTTACATACATGAGACCCACTTTCCCTTTCCGTGGGTTTAAAGTGACGTAAAGATCATGTCTTTAAAGCAGTTTTTAAAACGTTATGATTATGAAATGAAACCCATTTATTTTATGCTATGTGGGTTATTTATGAAATGTTTGATGATGATATATGTGGATCACATGATAATAAAGGAAAATTTAAGGGTGTGCCCTGATAGCACTCCAATGCATTGGGTAATGATGTAACCACTATAGATTACAATTTTCACGATACCTTGGTGAATAACCTTGGTAATTTTCAAATGACACCTTGGGGATGGACCTTGGTGATATGTTCATGATTTTCTATGTTAAATTATGTATCCACATTTTCAAGTTATGAAAAATGTTATTTTTATTATGATATGCCTCCTTATTTCATTCTCATGCCTTAAAGTTCTTTTTCATGACCTTATTGAAGTATCTCAAGTTCACATGTAAAATGTTTCTCTGGTTTTCCTTACTGGGCTTTTTGCTCACCCTTTATTTTGATGTATGCTCCCAGGTTATGTGTTGCAGTAATGAACCTAGGATGAACATGAGGAGAAGCCTTTCAAGTGTTTTAGAAGAATGTTTTATGTTTTCATGTTTAATGTTCCTGGTTTCCAAGACACTAAACCTTAAAGATCCTCGGTTTTGTAAAATGTAATGAAAGTTTATGTGATAAAGGGGCGGGATGCTATATCCTATGTATCCCATGAGGATGGGAATCAATCCACACGTAGTTCTCTATATGCAGTTTAACGTCATGCGGGATGAGGAGGGGAGTAATATACCCCAAAACAAGGGAGGTTTATTGTACGGTGAATAAACCGAAGTGAATGAGGACATAATCCCACACCACACTATACACTCTCATAAGAGAGGACCTGGGCCAGGGACCCGAAAAGGCCAAGGGGCCTGATTGTTAGGCATTGGTCAGGAAGGCCTGACCTGCTTGCAGTTTAACGTCTTGCAGTAAGGACAAGGGCCAGGGGCCCAAGGAGGCCAAGGGGCCTGAGGCTAGGCCTCGGTCAGGAAGGCCTGACCTGCTTGCAGTTTAACGTCTTGCAGTAAGGACGAGGGTCATGGGCCCGGAGAGGCTGAGGGTCCTGAAGCAAAGCCTTGGTCAGGAAGGCCTGCCCAATTTGCAGTTTAACGTCTTGCAATGAGGACGGGGAAAGAGATAACTATATATCATCTGGGGAGGTGTACAGTGTGGCGAGTAACCCGGCGTGAAAGAGGACGTAATCCTACACCACATCATATGTCTTGACCCAAGGGGAAGATTTTGGCTTTTGGGCTGGGCCAACAGATGAAATGTCCGGGCATTCCTATATAACCCATTAGGATGGGAATCAAGACATACATAGTTCTAGAATCGCAGTTTAATGTCATGCGGGATGAGGGACACATCTCATCTGGGGATATGTACGATATGGTGAGTAATCCGACATGAATGAGGATGTAGTCCCACACCACACCATACAATCCCGCAAGAGAGTGAGTCGGGGAAAACCAAGGTGCATGAGGCTGATCCGCGGTCAGGGAGACCTAACCGGCTTACAGTTTAACATTCTATAGTAAGGATGGGGAGATATCTTAGTTTAAGGTCATAGAGCTCAGACCATTTTGCATTTTATCATCTTGCAGGACGAGGATGCAGTTTAAGGTCGTGCAGGACCATCTTGCCTTAAGCAAAGTACCGCTTAAGGAACTTGGCATTGGTGGGAGGATTTATGCGCTCACCATTCGTGGTCGCCAAGGAGTATGCTCCATTGGGGTAAACCTTGTGGATGAAGTAAGTTCCTTCCCATTTGGGCTCTAGCTTGGGTGGTTTCCTACCGGGGATCATTGGATCTCGAAGGGCCAAAACCAAATCGCCCTGCAGAAAAGAGCGAAGGCGAACCTTCTTGTTGAAGGCCCTCGCTATCTTATTCGGATGCCTTTCCAGATTGTGCTGGGAACGAAGCCTTTTCTCGTCCAGTGCTTCCAACTCAGCTAGATGGATTTCAGCCACCTCATCTGGTGCTTGCTAGTCATAGACTGCAGTGCATAACGATGGCATCTAGAACTCAATGGGTAGGACGGCCTCAGCCCCATACACCAGGGAATATGGGGTCACCTGGGTGGAATTGTGATTCGTCGTCCGATAAGCCGAGAGGGCGTTGGGGAGCTTTTCTGGCCAACTTTTCTTGTTCTAACCAACCATTTTCTGCAGAATGTTAGAGAGGGTTTTGTTGAATGCCTCGATCTGTCCGTTTTCCTGTGCATGATAGAGGGAGGTATGGTTCGAACGGATATTGTACTTGGCGTACAATTTTTTCAGCTCAGCCGCTTGGAAGTTGGTGCCGTTATCGGCGAGGACAGCGTGAGGGACCCCAAACCGGTGGATGATATTGGAGCTCACAAAGTCGACGATGGAATGGGCCTTGACCTCTTTGAGTGGAACTGCCTCTGCCCACTTGGAGAAGAAATTTGTAGCAGTTAGGATGAACCTACACTGGCGAGCTGTTGCTGGTGGATATGGTCCCACTACATCAAGTCCCCACACCAGAAATGGCCATGAGTACCTGGTGGAGTGGAGGGGTTCCGGCAGTTGATGCAGGAAGTTGGCATGAACTTGGAATGCGTGGCATCTCTTGGAAAACTCTATACAATCGTGGATCATAGAGGGCCAGAAGTACCCCAACATCCAGATTTGATGGGACAGCTTTGGCCCAGCTTTATGGGCACCACAAAAACCATCGTTAACCTCTTGCATAACCTGAGAAATATCGACTCCTTGAAGGCAACGTAGGAGAACGACATCGAAGCTCCGCCTATAGAGGATATTCTCAAGACTAGGACTACTCTGGAGGGTAAATTTTAGCACGCAGCGTCGGATTCGCTCACGCTCGGCCCGGTCGTCCGGGAGGCAACCATTTTGGAGATACTCGACAAAATGTGCCCTCCAGTCGGGAGTGGATTCAACCACTGTGTCTAACGAACCTGGGACCCCTGACATAGAGGGTCCGGCGGTGAGATGACTCACCTGCAGGCCGTCATTGTCCTCTTGGGTGATAGGGGAAATGACTCTCCAGTGTTCCACATGTATGATCAAATCATCTTGCTCGGGTTCCGCGAGTGACGCAGCTAAGTCGGCCAAAGCATTAGCTCGACCGTTCTGTGACTGAGGGACATGGGTGACCTCTGGCCGAGAGGAGAACTGGGCCATTAGGCGGAGGGTGCACTCCAGAAATGGCACAAGCTCTGGATTACTGACGACATAATCGCCATTGACCTGCTTGATTACCAACTCGGAATCTCCTTTCACATGTAGATGGGGCACGTCGATCTCAAGGGCCAACTCAAGGCCGGTGATGAGAGCCTGGTACTCTGACTCGTTGTTGGTACAACCTTCTGACAACAGGAATGAGTATGGTAGGACGGCTTGAGATGGGGTGATGAAGACGATACCTAGGTCCACTCTGTTGAGCTTAGGATTGTTGAGCCTCCTACCAGTGGGGCATCGGGAGGCACCGTCGATGTGCATTTTCCAACATGAGACAACACGATCGACGGAGAGGATCGTCTCATCAGGAAAATCCGGGTCCAGGGATTGATCCGTGGAGGTTGTATGGGCAGCTAAAAAGTCTGCCAACGCATGTCCCTTAATGGCCTTCTGAGGTACTAACCTTATATCAAACTGTTGGAGGATCACCGCCCACTGTACTAGTCAGCTAGTCAACATGGGGCGGTTCAGGATGTACTTCAGTGGGTCTACCTAAGAGACCAATTGTACCTCATGGTGCTACAGGTAATGCCACAACTTCTGTACGGAAAAAACAAGTGCAAGGTAGACCTTTTCGATAGGGGATTATCTGATATCCGTATCGAGAAGCATGCGATTGAGATAGTAGAGACTGTTCTCCGTACCCTCATTATTCTTATAGGTGAGAAGTGCATCGAGGGATCGTTCCAGGGCGGTCACATAAAGGACCAGCGACTTTCCAGAGACGGGTGGCATCAAAACCGGAGGTTGGAGTAGGTACTGCTTGATTTCCTTGAAGGCAGTCCGACACTCTTCATCCTATTCGTAGACGGAGCACTTCTTCATGAGCTGGGAAAAGGGCTTACACTTGCCGGCCAGATTCGCGATGAACCGGCGTATATAGGCTAAGTGGCCTTGGAGACCTCTAAGTTCCCGAATATTTCTCGGGGGAGGCATTTGGATAATGGCCTTGATCTTCTCTGGGTTGATCTCAATGCCCCGGTATCTAACAACAAAGCCAATAAACTTCCCAGAGGTGACCCCGAAGGCACACTTTAACGGGTTGATCATTAGGTGGTGGGAACGGAGGATACCGAACACTTTCTCAAGGTCTTTGAGATGGTCATGGCGCTGGTGTGATTTGACCACTAGGTCATCCACGTAGCATTCCAGCAGTGTCCCGAGAATCGGCCTGAATATGTGATGCATGGCCCTCTGATAAGTGGCACCTGCATTTTTCAGGCCGAAGGGCATAACCTGGTAACAAAAGGTACCTTGGGGAGCCCTGAAGGCAGTGGACTCCTCTTCCTTGGGGGCCATCCGGATCTAGTTGTACCCAGAATAGCCATCCATGAAAGAGAGGGCTTGGAACCCGGCCGTGGCATCAATCAATAACTCGGTCACCGGGAGGGGAAATTCATCCTTTGGGCAGTGGCGATTGAGGTCGCGGAAGTCGATGCAGACCCTGATCTGCCCATTCTTCTTCCTGACTGGCACAATGTTGGCAATCCACTTGGGTTACTGGACTTCCTTGATGATGTTGGCTTTGATAATCTTGTCAAATTAGGCCTCAACCATAGCATTGTGAGAAGGGTGCATCTTTCTGGGAGGCTGCTTAAACCCGTGATGGTTTGACGGGAGGCCCAGGTGGTGAACGGCTACCTGGGGATATAGTCCTGGAATCTCATTGTAACTCCAGGCAGACACATCACGTTGTTTCTTGAGAAAGTCTATGTACCGCTGCTGCTCCTTGGGGGACATGGCTGCACTGATCAATGTGGATCTTGGATCTTCCTCGCTACAAAGGTTCACCTGTACCAGTTCATCAACCGTGGTAGAGATGCCTTCCTCAAAGGTGGGGGGAGCATCCTCCAGATCTTCTTCTCCACCCGTGGCTGCAAAGGAGGCTTCTTCGGGGCTATCAAACCCTGACGGGAAACTGGTGCTGGCTTGGGCAGTAGTGGTCATCATATCAGGAGACCCACTCGCCACTGAGACCATAGCAATGAAGGAAGTCGATCCTATCCCATCTGGCCTTCAGTCTAAGGGGCCACGTTTGATGATATCAAAGTAGTGGTGATGCGTCGTCCTGAGTCGGTTGATTCCAGCCCGGCAGAAGAGACACGTATGAAATACTGTCGTTGTCATAAGCTTGACATTCCGGTACCACACAGGGGTAGGGGGCTCCAGGATCACCTGATCCTGGTTGGTGTAGGAGTACGAGGTGATTTCTCGTCGTCTCTTGGACATGGGAACACGCCTTCCTTGCGTACCCAAAACAACAAAACACTACCCCATGTCCGGTGTCGTGGCCTCCAATCGATGGATCAGGAAGATGTAGGCGTCATTCAGGCCTGCCCATGGATCACTTGTGACCGGGGAGGGTTCATCCTCACTTACTAGGATTTTCTTATCCTTGCTCTTGTAATAATCAGAATATAGATAGCGGGCTTCACAAGAGGCGAAAGGAGACGCATCTCCAAGCAGCACGCCTACTCGACCATTGAGGGACTATTTGAGGCATTGGTGATACGACGAAGGGACCGCTGCGTGCAGATGGATCCATGGCCTACCCATCAATGCGTTGTAGGCGGTGTCCTGAGAGACAACTATGAACTCGGTGCTAGAAATTAGGTCGCTTAACTGGGTCTTTAGGAGGATCTTTCCGACTGGGGATTGCTTGGTCCTATTGTATCCCTAGATTCTGAGGTCGGAGGGCATAAAATCATCTTCAGACAGACCCAGCTTTTGCAGTGTCCGAGTCGGGATTAGGTTGATCCCGGAACCCGTGTCAACGAGTCAGCGGCAGACTTTTACACCATTGAAGTGGACCGTGATGTAAAGTGGGCGAATATGCCCCTGTATGCGAGGGTCTTCATCTTTACCAAAGAATGAGATAACTTCCTAGAATTTGGCGCTCTCAATTGCCTCGGCGTTGAAGGCTTCCATAGTTGCAACCTTCGTCTCAAACTGAAGGGGGATTTTTAGGGCCTAGGAAAGTGCTTCGTGCATTTCAGAAGATAGGCGAAGGGCCTCACGGATAGAAAGCCTTGCTGGAATACCAGCTAGGTGCTTCAAGACATCATAATTTCGTGCCAAGCACGAGCCTCTGCTTATAAGAGGTTGTTCTGTAGTTAGAGGCATAGCGGGTCCTACCGGTTGAACTGGCGGTTGACTAGTGATGGGTACATCCCGCTGCCTACTTGTTGAAGCCTAGAGAGTAGTCGCCGGATTAGGATTGGATAGTGGATATTGGCCTGTAGGCGGGAAAGACTGAATGTGATACGGACGAGGCATCTCTGCCTGATCGAGTAGCACAAACGACGATGGAGGTAGAACTGAGGGCATCAGATGAGGTTGCGCGTGCTAAGCTCTGCGCTGAGCCTACTGTCTGGTCTCAGTAGCGTGCACGGCCTGAGTTAAAGTGTCCGCTGACGTGCCTCGATGACCGGCGTGGTTGTGGTTCCGCTGACGTTGACATCGGTTGGAAAAGTTGGGGAGGCTCTCCTGGCGTTCCCCCTCGTCGGGAGTCATATAGGGCTTTACCAGCTCCACGGTGTTAACCGAAGCGTACCCCTGGCTGTCGCTCGATGAGCAATCCACTACCGGGTGGATTCTGGGAGGAATCCCCATTTCAGGGGGCATAAAGTCACCAAGAGTGCGGGATGATGACGGAAGTAGTGGAGTGTGTTGCTTCTTCATGCGTCGTCGTTGCTTGCCCTTTTGGGAAGTGGTCAGCTGTGAAGATGATGCAGAGGTACTGGCTACTTCCCCCGAAGGATTCAGCTGATTCAGGCATTCCCGAATGATACCATGGGCACGGGCGACGGTTTTTCGAGCCATCCAGTTATCATATTTCTGGGACCCCCGGCTGGGAACCTGCTGCCACTTGCCTTCGTTTTCGCTACCGATCTCTGACCCTACAAAGACACCCGCTACTTGTGTTGGTGTCGGGCCCAACCTGACTATGTTGTCGTCAACTTGGTCTTGAAGATAGTCTTTAAACACATAGCATTTCTTGAGGGTGTGCCCCAGAATCTGATGATAAGGAAAGTAGTTGGGTTGATCGGTGAGATTCACCTCTACCGGCCTTCTGCACTCGGGTAGGCGCACAATCCCTTGCTCTAGAGCACTTTAGAAGTATCCAGGGACCTGATTTTCATTGAACGAATAGGTCCGGTGCCTTCTTTCCGGATAGGGGGCCCTGGGGGCCTGGACCTGACGAGGGGCCAGAGGGGCCTGCCGAGGAGGCGGTGCCTAATTGTATCTCCTAGGTGGTGGTAGCGCATGTCGCAAGGGAACCTGTCGATTCTAAGAAGGTCGCTGCTGGGCAGGAGCCTACGCTTGAGGTGGAGGACCTCTGCGGGGTTGTGGGGCCGATGTCGCTGGCAGTAATTCCAACTTCCTGGGGGATTCTATTTGGGCCACCGTAGCGGGTTCGGCTCTGGAATCCCTCTTGGCTGGGATCACAGGGGGCAGCAAGCATGCCTGACTAGCCTGTTGCAGAGCCTCCTTGAGGCGCTGAGCCTTATCTGAGAAATCCCAAAACCCTCCAGGGTAGTTCTGGGTGATCAGGGAAAGAACCAGCTCCGTTTTAACATTCCCTACACACATCTTCAGTAATTTCTCCTGAGTTAGTGGCATGTTGAGGGAGTATGTAAGTCCCTTCCACTAGGAGATGAAGTCTGCGACTCGCTCATCAGGCCTTTTCTTGCACTTGAAGAGGTCTGCAATGCTGGTCTTTCACGTGGTGGAGCTGAACTGGTATAGAAACTGCCAGCAGAGATCCTCCCAACCGGTCACTGATCTGATAGGGAGATGGTTGTACCAGACGAATGCGGGGCCCTCCAATGTTTGTACGAAACATCGGAGTTTGGCGGATTCTTGCTGGGCCGGAGTCCCCAGCATGAGGCCACACCTGGAAGAAAAGTGGGCCAAGTGCTGCGGTGGGTCCCCTGTCCCGTTGAAGGGCGAGAAAGTGGGGTTCCCAAAACCCAGGGGTGCGGGCATATCATCCACCCATGCGGGATATGGATTTCCATCCATTGGGACCACCACCTTTCGCGTTTCCAATGCTTCGAGGTGGGCGATGAGTGCCGCTATAAGATCATCCAGGTGGGGGTCCCTGTCTTGAAGGAGATCCCTAATCACAAGTGCGTTTCCAGGCTCTTCAACACGGTAGATGGCTTCAGAAGCTCGTGGAGCGACTGGAAGAATGGCCTACAGGGCGGCTAGGGGAACCTAGGATGGATTCCTCATATTGCCCCGTCATTCAGAAGGGTTTGACGAGACGTATCGTGCCCTCTTTCCATGAGTTCCGGCTTCTGCCCTGTCTGCGGAAGTAGCATGATCGGGGTTGCCCAGACGCATCTCACCGGGGGGGATTGTTCCTACCCCGGCTTGGGATTACCATAGTCGGGTCGCCGCTCTGCAGTGCGCTTGGACAGGAGTTCATCAACCAGCCTCTTCTAGTCAGCAAGCTGCTGGCGTAACGCGGCCTTCTCGGGATCTTCATCCATCTTCTGTACAGAGGTGGATGGGTCGGAGTGTTTGAAAGTTCTGACGTGATCCTTACCCTTACTTGCATTTCAACTAAGTACCAGCGACTCGGTGGGTACAGGGAGGCCTAGAAGGTTCCTCTGCTGACGGGTAACCCTCCCTGATGGGTCCAGTAGTGGCGGTACGCCCTCGGGGGGTAAGTCTCCATCGAGAAATTCAAGCTCGTCTTCCTTGTCCACTACGTTAGCCGTGTGGAAAGCGACCCCTCTTGAGGGAATGTCCTTAATGTCGCATAAAGAATCGGGCTTCCGTCGGATAGGGCTGAAGAGGAGAGCGGCATAGTGTCCCCAGCCACAGACTTGCACATGGGGGTAGCTTCCCTGATGACTCTGCGGAGTACTTTGAAACTCTGAACACATTTCTGTTGAAGGGTGATCTGACGGCCTGGTGACTCAGGGTGTTGGGCCACATGGAGTGCGGCCAAATCGATCAGGCGGCATTGCTCGCCGATTTCTTCAAAGTGCTCTCGACTCCTGGGGTACATCACCCGCTCGTAACGAAGGCCGAAGTGTGTCGTCCATAGGGTTTAGTGGAATCACCCCACTTCCTCTGGGGTAAGGGACTCCGGTGCACAAAAGTTCGGTGATGCCGTCGGCCAGAACTTCTCTGGGAAGTGATCCGCTGCGAGAATGCTCCAGAATCTCCTGGGTTCGGACTCAGGGTCTGGCCTCATATTTCCCCACTCATCAACCAGAGGTGGCTGAGGGACCAGTAGCAGTACTGAGGCGGACCGCTAGGACAGTAAACTTGGCGGTGGAGAATACGGCGAACGAGCTGACTGGCCGCCGAATTCCAGGCCATCCTATGAAGAGTGAGGTGACCTGACCACGATATCATGATACGATGGGCTGATAGCCATAGCCTTTGGTGTAGGAATTGCAACCACCGACGATGGGTTACGTCATTGCTCTACCATCGTTGGTCCCCAAAACATCTCTTCGTGATCTCTGGAAGAGGTATAGGGTGCTTCTGGTGACGATGGTGGTGATTGTGCGGTCAGGACCTGCGGAATTTTCACAATTTCTTCCTCCTGGATGTACCTGCGGAGAGAGGTGGGAATCCGGTGGACCTCGCATTCTGGGAGGATGAGGCTAACACGCCTGGTTCCTACCACAGTCCTTGACACGGAGGAGTGGGGAGAAGTCTTCATCGCTGAGTCGCATTCCGCTTCAGAATTCGAGAAATGGGCACGTTCGATCTCCACCCGGGCCTTCCCAGGACTCTTCTTATGGCAGCGACGACCCGCTCTCCTGCCCATAGATGGATTTTTGGGACAAGGTTGATCCTCAACATGTGGTCTCGGGGTGGCACTGATGCCATGGTGGAGAGGGTTCCTTCTTGAGATTACCAGGGTGCGAGGGGCACCAGGTCAAATGTCGAAGGGTATATGGGGAGGGCCTCCATGGATAGCACCCACATGGGAGAAACCTCTGTTGGAACCGGCAGGAGCACGGAGAGGACCTCCATGGTTGGTGTGGGTGGAGCGAGGATAACCTTCACTCCTCGAGTCACCGGGGTGAGGAGGACCTTCGCCAGTTGTAGAGAGGACGTTGGGAGGACCCCCACATTGGAGAGGGACCGGATGGGCAGTGACTTCACATCGACGGTCGGGGGTAGGAGGAGGGACTCCATACCTTGTATGGTGGGCGCGGGAGAGGTTTCCACGCCAAGCGTCACTGTCGTAGTGCAGGTCTTCCTTCGAGATGGGGGTAGAATGAGGCATACCTCCATGATGAGATTCAGAGCGAGGAAGTCCCACGCTCTATGGAATAGTGGTATGGGGAGGCCCTCCGTACGGGGTGACATTACCGCGAATTGGTTCGGGGCGATCACCGCCGAGGCCTGCAACCCCGAGAGCCAACCCGACCTGCCCATGGGGCGGTTGGAGCCTCAGTTCTGGTCGGGTGAAGGAGTGCCCCTGGTCATTGTGTGCAGGGACTCCATGATGCACATCGGCGGTGGCTCGGGCCACAGTAGCTGTTGACGTCGACACCCCTTGCCGAGCGTCCTCAGCTCGGGCTCGACGCTGATGTTGGGTGAGACGAGCTGGCGCAGGTGGTGCAGGGGCATAGACTACCTGCTCTTCTGGTGAAGCCGGTCGGTGGTGCTGACACATCCGTATGGGAGCCCTTTCCTGGAGCCCCTGGATTTGGACTCTGAGTGGGACGAGCCGTACATCACCCGCCTCATCAGCATAAGGTGAGGAGTCGTCGAGGCGTTCCGGGGACAGGCTCCCGAAACGGTTGAACGTTGGGGTGGGGAGCAGGGGCTCCCTGCGCGGCCTTTGAGGGCGGTGTTGACGGTGGGGCATGGATGCCTCCAGGTCCAGGCGGTCCATATCCCAAGTTGGGATGACCCCTTCCTCCTCGCACCTGCGTACAAGGTTGTTGATTACCCTTCACTGGATGATCTCTGATGGGGACAGGGGATGTGGGCGCCCCATATTCACGGATGTAGAGGCCATCGTGGCGGTAGTGAAGCCATGCGGGGCGGTTGTGCCGGTATTTCCCCCGCCCCAGCATAGGCGAGTGGGCGGTGATCGTGTCTCCATAGCAGAAACCTGGTTCCTGGGAAATGGAGAGATCAACACATCAGCACTGCGAGGAAAATGATTGACAACCTGTGTCCTAGTGTCATTCCATTCTCCATGTCGGTAAGAGGGATCCACACCAACACGTTGCAGAACTGAATGCCCCACATTCTACTACCTAAACTTCCAGTGAGTTTCACGCCAGGCCCGCTATTTTCTTGGCAGGACCTGGCACTGGATATCTGGATCTGGTGACATGTTAATCTACTGGTGTCTTGAACGCTACTAATCTCCACATTGAGGGGAAGAGTTTCACGTCGGGCTCACCATTTCTGTTTCTGATGCTTTTGCTGGGGTGTGCGCATCCGTTTGTGGAGGACACGCTGCTGTCGCCCCACATTCCCTCTTTCCAAGGGCGGGTGGTATTCGCTCCTTATTTAGGGACCTCTGCTCCTTGATTGAAACCGGGATGATGGGATGTCGGTTCTTCTTTCTTTGGATTCCTCCTCAGAAATAGTCACCTAGTTCGGGTCTCCCTCATAGATTTAATACATTGTTCGTGAAACTCATCCCAGTTCCATGTTTCCATAGACGTCGTTTAATTACACTGCTTCTGTCAGGACATTCCAAAGGGTCAGGGTAGCAACCTTCATTCGGAGGAGTAGTCACATCGAGGCATCAGTAGCGTGTCTGAACGCTGGGGAACTGGTGTGTTTGTCTTTTGTCCCTTTTCATAGGGCTTCTTGAGGGCATGGAATCCCGAGGAATCCCACATCGAGCATGGGGAACTATATTTCATAGTCATATATCTTAGGTTTTCCTCAGCTTCCTATGTTTGACATAGGGTATGTCGCAGGTTTAACGTCCAGCAGAGATGGTTACGCCAAGGTCGTGCCATCCGAGGTTTTCCTCAGGCATCTCATGTTTATCACAAGGTAGGTCGCGAGTTTAACGTCCAGCGAAGACGGATTGGCCTGATCAAAACACAAGCTGGAGTGGATCAGATTGATGAATTTCCCTTGAAGGGATGCCGATATTGGGGCCAACCCGTGGGCGGCTTCCTGAATGTTGTGAAGAGGAGCGGAATGGCATGATATCACCGGGATATGGCGGTCCGGGTGAGAATCAGGTTGGATGATGGATGGATGGATGAAGCAGAGGGGGAATGAGATGGGACTATCGCAAGGGCGATAATTAGATTGGGATTGAGCCTCGAAAAGACCTCCTACGTATCCCCGTGGCAGGGAATCAAAGTCTGCGTAGTTCGGGACGGTGCCTGCAAGCAGACGTGAAAGTGGAAATTGGCCCAATGGACGTCGTCAGCGAACCGACGTGAAGGTGAACCCGGGGGTCCATCGGTGGTGGACTTGAACCTCGTGGAGGCTTCCTACGTACCATGCCTTGACATGAATCAAAGTCCCTGTAGTTCAGGTGGAATGTGGAATACAGTTTAACGTCATGCGGGACGGGGGTGAACCGACGTGAATGAGGTCGGAACGACCGGGTGATGGGTTTGAACCTCATGGAGGCTTCCTACGTACCATGCCTTGACATGGATCAAAGACCTCATAGTTCATGTGGTGGTTTTCGTCAGCGAAACGACGTGAGTGAGGACCTTGGTCTGGATGGTGCGGGGCTTATACACTAGGCTGCCCAGGTGTTGGTGACCTGACGTGAAGAAGGTCGGAGTGAACAACAGGTGGTGGGCTTGAACCTCTGGGAGGCTTCTTACGTACCATGCCTTGACATGGATCAAAGACCTCGTAGTTCAAAGGGGATTCGTCCGCGAACTGACGTGAAGGTGAACCCGGGGGTCCACTGGTGGTGGGCTTGAACCTCATGAGGCTTCCTACGTACCATGCCTTAACATGGATCAAAGTCCTCATAGTTTGGGAATGGTGGTGGGTGTCGGCAAACCGACGTGAAGAAGGGACCTTGGTCTGATGGGAGATGGGCTTGAACCTCAGGGAGGCTTCCTACGTACCGTGCCTTGACATGGATCAAAGCCTTCGTAGTTTGGGTTGGTCACAATGACTTTCCGTCAAACTAGAATTAAAGTTTAACCTCATGCTGGACGAGGGTGGAACCTGACGTGAATAAATGATGGGTGGTGGGCTTGAACCTCATGGAGGATTCCTACGTACCATGACTTTACATGGATCAAAGACCTCGTATTTCAAATGGATGTGTAGTTTAACGTCATGACAGACAGGGGCATACCGTTTAACGTCATGTTGGATGGCACATAGTTTAACGTCATGTTGGACGGGGGGTTTTCATGGCCAATGCTTACTATAAGACCACGTGAATCGTGCTCGGTGTGAGAAACAAGAGGTAGCAGAGACCAGACGATCATGTCATAAAGGGTGCGTCCGTGAGAAACGAAGAGGGGCTTACGCGTTGGGCGGCCCATGGTGCTGGGACTTACTCCAGGATGGAGGCCCGAAGTGTGACACAGCGTGGCAGGAGAGGTATTTGAGACCAAAGATGGAAGGTGCCTCATTCCCTATCGTGACCTCCATTGGCCTTGGCAGTGGGGAAGTACGGAGGTGCATGGGTGCTACCTTCCACAAGAGAGGCTTGGGGCTTATACCAGGGTGGTTTCCCTTCTTCCGTGGATATACGCTACTCCAAGAAAGATGATATCATCCCATGTGAGGGTGATTCCATTCCCATGGAGACAAGTGGCGTAAAGAATGTCTGAGCTGGGGGGACCCTGCGTGCGAGGCACGGGGTCGGATCACAGTTTAACGTCGTGTTTTGAGGATGAGGTACTTGGCAGTTTAACATCCTATAGCTTGGATGAGGTGGGTTTACTCCACACCCCTAGGACTTACATGACCAGTACCCTCTTCTCCTTGGGGGAGGGAAGGTACTGGAAATGCCATGGTAAAGGGGGGTCGCGAAGCGAACCATTGAGGGGTCCACGTTAGCGTGGATGTGTGAAGAAGCAATAGCTGTTAGCGTGCCTATGTGAAGAATCATTAGGTGAAGAAACTCTACAGGTGGTGTTGTCCATGGGATTTTGAAATCACATCGTGCAAACCTAGAGGGTCGCACGGGAAGAGGAATTTCCAAGCAAAGGACTCTTCTTCGTGAACAGGAGTGCCTCGGCCTTAGCATGGGGCAGGGGTGTGAATGGGAGGTGCTTCACGAAGTGGAATAGTATTCGCGGAGCACTGCCTCGTGAAGCAGAGGGGCCTCGCGAAGCAAGGTGCTGGGAAGCAGTGTGCTTCACGATGTATAGCGACCCTGCCTTGGCATGTGGATCACTAGTACAGGATGGGTGTTTCGCGAAGCATAAACGCTCCGCAGCTTCCCGGGTTCCCTTGGGAGTCCCCTTCCTTTGCGAATTCCCTTAGTCTTCACGAAGGGCATCCCTCTCGGAAGAGGGGCTCAAGACGAGACAAGGCGAAGGTATCTTGCGAAGTAGAAGTACCTCGCAGAGCTCATGATTCCCGGGGGCGAAGGGTGCTTCGCGATTCGGGAGCTGAGAAGCCGAAAGGTCGGATCATCTCTCCTTTGGACTCAAGGGGAACCCAGTATTTATAGGCAAGGGGTGCCGCAGAGCATAACTCACAAGGCGCGAAGGGGCGGCGGTCACTTCGCAGCGGGCTCACGAACGTCAGGGCGTTTGCGGAGCGTTACCACCTCACGGTCTTCGTTGCGGGCTCGCGAACGTTAGGGCATTCGTGGAGCCTTTCCGCCTCACGGCCTTCACGGTGGGCTCGCGAACGTCAGGGCATTCGCTGAGCGTTACCGCCTCACGGTATTCGCGGAGGGCTCTTGAACGTCAGGGTGTTCGCGGAGCATTACCACCTCACGGTCTTCGCGGCGGCCACGATGCTCGGGGGGGTGCTTCGCGTCAGAGCTTCGCGAGGCAGCGTGTGGGGCTTCTTTTCCGTCCCTTATTTTCGTGCAATATTTTGGCACCAACACTGAGGTATATTTATGCACCGCATATCATCCCCAAATAGATGGGTAGTCTGAAAGGACTATTCCGACACTAGAAGACATGTTGAGATCATGTTATCTTGACTTCCAAGGTGCATGGGATCAATATCAACCTCTGGTGGAATTTACATAAAATAATAGTTTCCATTTGAGAATCTATATGGAACTATATGAGGAATTCTATGGGAAGATATGTCATACTCTAAATTTTTAGGAATAATTAGGATAATGGAAGTTGGTAGGACCTGAATATATGAAGGAGAAAACAAATAAAGTATAGACTATTCAGATTCATGTCAAAGAATCTCAAATGATACAAAAGATTAAGTTGATAATTCAGTTAAAGACATGGAATTACAAGTGTGGGTCATGTATTATTAAATGAAACCCCTTGTAAATGAGTTTTAATATTTGGTAAAAGGGGAAATTTAATCCCTAGGTACATTGGGACTTTTGAAATTATATAGATAATTGGAGTTGCAGCTTACTTGTTGGCTATACCACCCAACCTTTCTAAAGCATATGATGTCTTAAATGTTTCATTAATGAGGAAATACCTACAAGATCCAACACATATATTCACATATGAGATAATAGTGTTGAAAACAATATTTTATTATAATTAATATCATGTCTAGATTCATGACATTAGAGATAACATGTTGCAAAATCAGACAACATGGATGGTTAAAATACTTTGGATAAATTACGAACTATAGGAGGCAACATGGGATCCTAAAGAAGATATGAGGAAGGAATACCCACATTTTTTTAGTAGCTAATATGTATCCTAATTTTTAGTATGAAACTATTTATGGGGGGTAGAATGTGATACTCGAGACCTTACTCTAGCTAGTAAACACTATAACCCAAAATTATTACATAATGTTCACTCTAAAGAGCCTTCACTCATGAATTTATTTAAAAGTAAAATTTTAATTTTAATATAACGAAATTATATTAATTTTTGGATTTATAATTTCTATATTATATTAAGATGAATTTTTAGTATTTTTCTAAAATAGTTTATATTCATGTGAATGGTGAAAAATATAGTTTTTACCAAAATTATAACTTTTATGAATTTATCATTATATAAGAAAGCCCTATAAGTTTATAAAACCTATAAATTGATCAAATATGTGTTAAAGATGAAAAAATATATGTTTTTAAATACTAATCTAAATTTATGAAACCTATTTTTTACATTTTATGAACTTAAGTAATATTTTCCAAAAAAAATAAAATGTTTTTGGTATTTTCTTTTAATTAAATTTTATTTTGGTAAAATTATGTTTTGGATTGAATTTGAATCCAAATAAAATTTATTTGTTTTATAATAATCCAATTTATTTCATGAAAATCAAAATCATTGATAATTTTATCATAAATATACTTTTTATGCTTAAAATGCATTTTTTCAAAAAAATTGGTTTTATGTGAATTAATGTTAAAATTAATTTTTATTAAACATATTAATTTAATTTGATAAAATTGAATTTATATTTATAATAAATTGGTATAAATTATGTAAATATTCCAATATTATTTTTAGGAATTTAAAATAAAGTAAAGAGATTAAAGATTAATTACCATGGTAAAAGTAAAATGGTTATTTTAAAAGAATTCTTTTTATAAGTCTTATATAGATTTTATATAAATAAATTAGATTAATATATTTTAAATTATGAATATAATATTATTTTTAATCATAAAAAATATATATAAAAACTAATTAAATTAATATTTAATAGTAAATATTAATAAAAAACACTTAATATATAAATGACATTTTTCTATAAAAATAATTTTTACTTTATAATGTGTTTTAATTTAAAATTATATTTTATAACATTTACAAATTTAATTAGATTAAGTGGAGTACCAATTATTATTTTTAATTTAATAATTTTATAAGAGGGGTCATCTTATATTTTTAATAATAAAATAATTACCATGATTAATTATTAATCAAGATTAATAAGGGTAAATGGGTAAATGAAGTATCTCTAATGTCTAATAATTATAATATTACTTACTCCTAAAAATCCTTTGTTAAGTATAAAAATCATACCAAAATTTATCACCTACCATTTATTAACCTAATCCACCTAACACCCATGTGATTCCATTCTTACCCCTTACCTAACTTTGTTTCCATGAAAATACCCCTCTTTTCACCAATAAAATAAGATCACTACCATCCATTCTCTCATCTCACTCCACAAAAAAATGCATTGATCATGAATTTCCCTTAAATCTACCTCTCTAAATCCCTCCCAACTAGTTCCTAAGGTTCTAAGTAGTCCTCCAAATATTTAAGAATCTACTTAGAAAAGTAAGGGTTTCTAATCCTTCTCCTTCCTTTTAAATTGAAATTATCTTATTATAATACCATTTTAAAATATTTACTTGATTATAGTTTCATTTAATTATTTAAAATTTGTTATGTTTTTAATGGGAGACTACTCATCCCCTATCATTATAGCTTATTTCCTATATCATTATTATACTTACAGAAGGGATCTCATTCAACCCATTCTATTTCTAATTACAAGACTTTAATATAATGTCATCATGCTTGTAATTTTTTGGAATTATCACCCATTATATACATTAACAATGATATTTCCACTTATAAAATAATTTTCCAAAAAATTTCATAATTATCAAACAAATCCTAAATTTGGGAAAGTAAAGTGTGTGTGATTTTCCTAGTAATGAAATCCTCATCTGGATAAAATCAAGTGATTGGGGTAATGGAAAAGACTCTCCTAGGGGTAATCACCCTGAAAAATGTTGTTCTAGTTTCAAATCAGTCTTCACTTTGTGGGCCTAAGACTACACACCTTTATAGAAACTTCTAATGGATATTATTTGGATAATTCACATGCTCCTTAAATACCATAATGAAGGACTTTTCTACCATTGTTACAGTCTCCTACCAATGAAAACTATTGAACTAAATTACTATATTATATTGATAACCCAACACTTTGAAAGTAACCTTTTACACTACCTTATCATTATTTCTTAAAAAAGGGTACTGCCTTTTACATTGAGAATACCCCATAGTTTCTATATTGATTATTCATTATTTAACCATCAAATTTATATATCTAGATGGATTAAATAACTTTATATTATATCTAAGATATAATTTATCACATCCTTTGACTTACATAACTATCAACCATTAATAGGATTACCTTTTCTTCCAATGCCTTTTCATTTTGAATACCCTGTTTTCCATTTCTATGATTGAAGGGTGTTTAACTATATTTCAAACATCGATTGATTGGGGAAATTATTATCTTAAATTTATACCCATTTCTATATATGTTGTTAGTTGAGGGATTCTTACATGGAAAACTATTCCACTTATTGATTGGGGAACGATTAAAAATTATTATATTTAGTATTCTGATATGGATGTTTATTTATTACTTAGGCCATTTAATTATGTATTGTTTAACAAACCACCTTCTTTCTCTGGATGTGTTATGATCATGTTATCCCATTTATTAACATGGGGGAAAGTATTGATATTCCTTATGTTTTTATCTAATACAGACAATTATTGGAAATTTTTATTATTTATTTTTCATTCATTTTTTCATGTGATGAATTCATTAGACTTAATTAGTTATGGGTAAGGCTCGGTTATAGATATCCCATTAATTCATCAGTGGATCTCATGAGACAAACTAGATTGGGTTCTGGAATATGCCTTACCTATTTGTATATGATATCATGGAACAAGTCCTTAATGTATATTTATGTTGTCCATTATAATTCATTCTATCAATATGAGATCAATAATTATTTTACATGTTTTTATTTATTATCATGTATATAATATGCAATAATTATTATTTTATTATGGAATTATTTTGATCATTTATTTCCATTTTTGATACTATTTATGCCATACTATGTTATGATAGCTTCTGTTGTATTCTACCCCTTATTGAGCATCTAAAATCACCCTTATTTTTTTATTTACCCTAGGAAACCTAGACGATCACTATTTTTTATTTTTAATGATATAATAGAAGGGATAATAATGTTCTTGTGGATTTATTATGTTTTATTTTATGTTCTAAAGTTTAATGTGATATCCATGTATTTATCTAGTCTTCCAATAACACTATGTTTTTTGATCCTTTGGGAACTCTTGTATTTTGTACCAAAAAATTAATATAACTATCATATCTAGGTTTTTAGGGACCCCTTGAGCATTGATCTAGTCTTGATCAGGGAGAAATGGGGCTTTTATGTTATTTTGGGGGTTTTCTAATTTTGGAATACTAATGTGTAAGTAATTTAGTCCACATTACACATAATTTTTGTTCTTCTTATTTAGGTAAGATGCGTTTTTGGGACAATATGTTGTCTACTAGTGGTACACACATTTTAGTGGCGACTCAGGGTGTGTTAGAGGAACATGGCCATGTAGGGTACACGAACAAAACTTGTGTGAGGTACATGTACAATGGTTGTGTTCTATGTATGGATAGATCCCATGTGGGGGTACATGTCTAGACACATGGTTGTGGACCCCATGTGGGGTAAACATGATGTACTTGGGTGGTACACTCCATATAGTTGGACATTGTGCATGTTTAATGGGTTGAGGTACATGATAAATAACCCTATTTAGATTATACATCATGTATTGAGTGATACACTCCATGTACTTTGAAAAAGTACACACCAAGTGTCATGGGTAATATAGCCAGGGGATTTGGGGTTATACTCCATGTACCCAAAGTACACATTGTGTAATTTTTCCTACCTTGGCCTATTTTTCCTATTTTCACCATGGAGCTCAAATATGAAAATAGAGGGATCCATTCTAAGAATTTTTTCATGTAGGTCATGATGGAGGAATCCTTTAGGTGTTTATAGGTCATATGGATAGTGTTTTGTACATAGAGAGTTCAGTGGGAGGATTTATTTGAGGTTTGGATCCACAATCCTCAAGTGGGTTAGGTTGTCAGTTTTGAGGCTCAAGTGAAGGTTGTGAGATCAATGATCGACCTGGATTGATTGTTCCATGGATATTTGTTTGTGGTTCTTTCAAAAGAATCCTAAAAGTTGGTATTGAGTAGTATCTCTGATGATATCTTAGTTTTTCCATAATTTTTAGGACTGGTTTCTCAAGGTTAGAGTAGTTGAGGTTATCTTCTGTGTTTGAGTATCAAAGTTATTGTAACCTTTGGGCTGGGTTGACTTCATGGGATAGCAATTATGGTCAGATTAAATTGATTTGTTTAGATTCTTATGAGGGACTACTTAGTATTCCCTTTTGGAGGGTCTCTAACTTTTAGGTGGTCACAAGGATTGTTGAGATTACCTTATGGGTATTATTTTCTTTTGGATGCCCCTATGGCTGAATTGTTGGCCGAGGATCAGTTGGCTACCACTAAGAAACTTTTGGGATGTTTCGGCATTGGGTGTGTCTCATTATTTAGAAGAGATAGATGAAACCCTTATAGGGTTCCCTGCTCTTACTACATCCTTTGGTCCCTTTTTTGATCTTTTGGAAGGTGTGTCCTAAGAGCTTGTGTATATCAGGGGAGTTACAAGTTGGGAATCCCTTCAGGTTGTTTCCTCGAGGCTCCTGGGAGCCTTGAGTTTTTGGTTGGCCCTGAGGAGGGTCATTATGATATTGTGGTGGTTATTTTATTATTCTGACATCCAGGTTATTGAGGGAGTCCATGTTCTTTGTTGGATAAGAGTTTATCAGTGCATTTAGGTCAACTATTTGGATAGTGGGTTTGAAAGTTGGACTGACCCACTTTTGGTTGGGCTTTGGCTATGATATTTCAGTTAGTTTCTGCTCAATAATTTTTTAGAGGATTCCCTTAGGATATCTTGGATCAAGAATTAGCTAAAAGTTTTTATTTAGTTCTCTCCTCCATTTTATGGCCATGGTTAGACAGGCGTAGGGACCTAATAGACAATCCAGATGAGTGCACTACCCCTAGTTGAGTATGTACCATGGCTAAGTGGAATATTTATTTATTATGGATTTTTTTGTGCTTCCATCCTTGTGTATAGAGATCATAGAGTAGGTCAGGCATTAGGTCCATGTGTATGGAGACCATAGGTCGGTGTATCTATCAATTTCATGTTTTAATAAAGCTCAATTAGTTATACAGGAGTTTCAGGACATGAAATATTCTCAAACATGTGTATGGGATATTCTATAACTAGTTCATATCATTCCATTAGAGTCCTAGAGCCTAGTATTTGAACTTTTTCATGTAGATTACAATTGTTAAGACTTGGGTTCTGTCATTTTTTTCATTGTGTTTAGATGTCTTGGAGCTCTTATATAGATCTAGAGGATGTGCCTGGTGTTTATGGTTGGGTGATCTGCATGCTGTAAATCCTCTAGCGGGGGATATAGTAGGGGTAGACTTACCTCTAGTGTCATACTAGAACCCATGGTTGGTTATTTTCCTTATTTTTCCTCTTTTTTATAATTTTTTTTATGCCAGTTGTTATTAGTTTTTTTACTAAGATGGGAATATCATGTGTTCATTCACTTGTTATGATACGAGATTATAGGGCCACCATTGGGGATGGTATGTTGAGATTTTTTCTCTCACCCCCTATAAGTGCACATTAGGGTGCGTGAAGACTTGATGTCTACATTTAGGCTAGAGAATATGTTTCACGGTGGATGGGGATGAGGCCTAGAGTTTCTTAATGGATTGGATCCACTCGTGTGGAGTCTTGGGATCGGATTGGTTCAGCTCAAGAGTAGTGGAGATCGGTTATGTGGTTTTGATTGGTTTTGGAAGTATATCCTAGTGTATTTACTTTTAGTTTGTTTATTTTTTATATGTGTTCGGCCTAGTGAGAGACCAAATATTGTATTTTTTTCATGATTTGAGTCTATATTATTGTATGTTACATTCTATTTATTATATCATTCTTCTATTTTACTTATTTATTATCTATACTCTGGTGTTTATCCTTGTGTATTAGTTTATTACAAAATTATTTCACTCTAACCAAATGGCATAGTCTCCCTACTATATCTTTTAGACCCTAGATACTAGACAGAAGCCTACATAATTTGGTGAGACACTCTTAATGTCATATGGTGGGCCAGATTGGGTTACATGTTAGGTCAAACCGAGATGGTTTTTTACAAAATGGTATCAGATCTATTTGGTTTTATGATTTAAGGAGTTAGTAAACAGGTTTTCTAGGAATGCTTTGGAACATGTGAAGGAAATCAAACTGGTGTGTCATAAAAACCTTTATTAAAAATAGGTCTAAGTTTCTAGGGAATGGTACTATTATTATTGGTTTCTATTTTTATGGTTGTGTGATTTCATATAGTGTGATACACTTGATATTTTTTATTAATGGTTTACTCCATTTTTTAGTTCTTAGATTATGGAAAAAATGCTAGTGTTCATGCATCATTCTAATAATGTTGGATTCACATGACATATTTCTATCTGTGCTTTTTCTACTCATGATGGAATTTAGTTGTTTAAAGAGTCCTAAATGACCTATATGGTGCTTCAAAAATAGATCCTTGGTGGAATTCAACTCAACTGAACTCCATGTATATATTTTCTTTTGATGTTAGGTCATTTGGATCTTGTGGTGAGAGGTTTTCTAGTGAGGGAGATGTAGTCCCTTTTTTGAGGGATTCATAGAAACCCTTGTGGGTCTGTGTGGTTTATGAGTTCCTTATTGGTGGCCTAATAAGGGAAATTATTCTTGATACATCCTTGGATTAGGCTTTATTTTCACTAATTTTGAGGTTCCATGAATTCTCATGTTTATATTGGTTGGGATGGAGTTTGTCTTTCCATTTGTTGTATGTCGGGTCTTACAGTGAGGCTTGTGTTTCTGCTACCATTGATGTCTTGGGTTGGAGTGGATGTTCTTCCTTAGTGGGACCATTAATATCTAATTTATCCAGGGTGTGGTTAGGCATGATGATTGATGGTGTTAAAAAGGTGGGGTGCTGATATTTCTCTATGTCTCGGATAGATTTGGTTGGTTTACTAGACCTACTCATTTTTTACACCTTATGTAGCATAATGGAAGTGTGGTTGAATGGTTTTAGCTTTTCCTCAACATATGAGTGGAGGGTGTTCATGTGGTTGATCTTGGTATGAGGGATATGCCTCTATTTTTAATATAAGTGTATAGGATACTTTGGTTTATTAGAACTGGACTGCATGAGGAGCATAGACATTGGTTTTAGTCTTGTTATCCTAGCTTCATTAGTACTTTTCCCATGTGAAACTGAGTCTTAGTGTGAATTCATGAGCAGTTTAAGGAAATCATTGTGGTGGGGAGTGCATCATAGAATGTTAGTGGTTTTGTGCCATTTTTATGTTTTTTTACTGCGGAGGTTATTTTTCCTGGTGGGCTAGGAATAAGTATTTTTTGTTGCTAGTTTTTATGCCAGCACTCATGTGTGAGAATTTTTTCCATTTCTATCCATTGTTTTTAGTGATGTACATAGTGTGGTCCATGTGGTTTGTCATTTGGAAAGTGGGGAGATGATAATGGTACTCCTATGGTGGGGAGTATCATACCGGTCATGGTTAAAGGTCTCTCATGTTGGGAGAGAGTTGTGGATGATGTAATACTGGTCACTGGATGTTTGAGATAGCATTGGTTTAGCCAGTTCTTGGGTGGGATCATTATATTTGTTGACCACTGAGGCCTCTCAGGAGTGATAAAAATTTGTGGTGGGGATTTTGTGACACCTTTCATCATAACAAGTTGTGAAAATCATGATAAATTAAAAAATTTGTTCTTGAGAGTATTGCAAGGGAAAATTATAAATTCTCCAATAAGATTTTCTCAAATAATTTTACAAACCACACTGTTGTTCTAGGAATAGGGTGTTTACCCTAGGAAAGAAATTTGGTGGAAATCTGAGCTGTTCGAATTTTCATAGAATATTTAAGATTTAACTAATTACATATCCAATTATTCATGTGTTTTTTTAATATTTCTTTCAAATTGAGAATTTTATATAGATTTATTCTCTGTGGTTGAGTCTATAATGGAAGGTTTTACCTAGTAAAGTCATAAACCAATCGCAGGCACTAGGACCAAGCATGGGCCCCTTTTCTTTTCTTTCTTTTTTCCCTTTTTATTTTATCTTTTCCCTTGGATTTATATGTATTCCCTTGGTTATTCCCCATTTTAGGTATTTTTCCAAAAGAGGGAGATAGAAAGAAGAGAGAGGATAAATAGGAGGTTCCACCAAGGGATCTCATTCAGAGGTAGATCAAGGCTCAGATAATGCATAGGGAAGATCTAGTGTGAAGCTTCATCATTTTCCACCCATTTTTAATGTTTTTCTCTTGAATACCCATATATTAGATGTTTAAAAAAATTAAATACTTAAATGGGTTTTTGGGGTCCCCATGGGGTTCATTCTAGTCTTAATCAAGGATAAAGGCGGTGTCAGAACATTTTTGGGGTTTTCCATTCCGGAATACCCATGTACATGGATTATAGTTTACATAAACCAAATAATGTGTTCTTTATATTTAGGGAAGGTAAGTTTTTTTACTACACATTACGTATTGGTGGTACACACCATGTAGTGGAGACTCGGGGTGTGCTCAAGGCACATGGCTATATAGGGTACACGTTCCAGAACCCATGTGAGGTACACAACCAGTGTCCATGTTTTGTGCTTTGACAGACCCCATGTGGGGGGTACATATCCTATAACATGGATGGGGACATCTTGTGGGGTACATTCCATGTATGTTGTGGTACACTCCATGTATTTGGGCATTATACATGCCTAGTGGACAGATATACATTGGTAGGTACCCTGTTTAGGGTACAAATCATGTACTGAGAGGCACACGCCATGTACTTTTGAAAATTGCATTTTGAGTGGCCTAGGGAACATGATCAGGGGGAAGTTTTGGGGTACATATTGTGTACCCGAAGTGCACACCATGTTCTTCTTTCTTTCTTTTTCTATTTTTCTTTTTTTCGGCTAGCATTCACAATTTGACATGATATGATTCCACTTTGTGTGTTTTCACGTAGATTTTGATAGTGGAATACTTTTAGTATTTAGTGGATGACTAGATGGTTTTTTGGATTGAGGGAGTTTAATGGGAGGATTTATTTTAGGTTTGTATTCAGAATCCTCCAGGGGGTTTGGTTTTGAGCTACTACTCTTAGGTGAGGGTTGTGATCTTGGTGGTCATCCTAGATCGAATGTTTCATGGAGATCTATTTGAAAGTATTACAAAAAAATATTGGAAGGGGGGATATTGTAGTATCTCAGTGGAGATATTTTTTTCCTTGGTTTTTGGGAAAAATTCACGAGGTTAAAACAGTTGATGTTAGCTCCTATGTTTGAAGATCAGAGCTATTGGAGAGTTTGTAATGGGTTGACACTGTGGTATGGTTGTCATAATTTAGTGTTTTTGAGTTGTTTCTATGAGTCTGATGGAATATTTAGGATTCTCTTGTGGAGTGTATCCTACTTTGAGGTGGTCACAAGGACCATTGAGATTCCATTTTAGGAATTCTTTTCTTTTGGATTCTCCATTGGGTGTGTTGTTGATCGAGGATCAGTTGGAGGCTACTAAGGTCTATTTGAGATGTTTCCATATAAGGCATGTCCCATTATTTGGATAAGCTAGAGGAACCCATTGTAGGGTGTCTTACTCTTAATATGGACTTTGGTCCCTTTATAGATATTTTGGAAGGTGTTCCTCATCATCTTGTGTATAGCAGGGGAGTCTCTATTTAGAATTCTCTTTATGTTGTGACCTTGGGGTTTTTGTGATCCATGAGTTTTGGTTTGGCTCTGAGGAGGGTCGTTGAGAGCTTTTGGTGGTTTTTTATTTTATATTGATATCTATAGGACTGAGAGAGGCCCCATTCTTTGTTGGTAGAGATTTTATCGGCATTACTAGTTCAGCTATTTGGATGGTGGGTTTGAGAGTTGGACCAATCCATGTTTGGTTGGCCTTTGGTCATGATGTTTGAGGAAGTTTCTGCTTAGGAATTTGGGTTAGGGAGGATACCCTTGAGATATCTTGGATAGTTCATTGGCCCTAAATTTTGATATGGTTCACTAATTTTTTGTCTATATGTGTTTATAAGGGACTAGGGAGATAATGAATGATTTGGAAGAGTGCACTACCCCTAATTGAGTATGCACCCTAGCTAGGGAGAAGATTTATTTTCCATGGATGTTGTTGTACTTATGGACTTATGTATGGAGTTCATATGGTAGTGAGGTCATTGGGTCCTTATGTGTGAACCCCATAGGGAAGTGTATCTATTGGTTCCATGTTTTCTTGGAGCATGGTTTGTTCTGCTGGACTTTCAGGACACGGTGAATTATCATGCGCATGGAGGAAGGATTCTATTGCTAGTTCGGATCATTCCATTAGATTCCAATATCCTATTAGTTTTTTGTTATTGTTTGGATGCCTATGGTTAATCCCTAGGGTTCAGTAATCATGCCTTTGAATTTAGAAATATTAGATATCCTATGTAGATCTAGATGATGCACCTCATGTCAGTGGTGGTGTGAGCCACATCTTATAAATCCTCTGGTGTAGGCCATAGTGGGGGTAGACTTGTAAGAACTTGGATCTCCATTTTTAGGTATGGATCTTGAATTCAGGTTATTTTTTAAGAAAAAAATAAGAAATGGATATTTTCTAAGTACACTCCATGTACTTTGGAGTACACGACGTGTACCTGGTTGCCATGTGTAGCCGAGTATTGTCTGTGTAACAGCTGAGTACATGGATGTGTAGGTGACCTGGAAGACTGCCTAAATCAGGGTTCGGTTGAGGCTAGTACATGGTGTGTACATTAAATGAACATTCCAGGTGATTTTCTTTTTATTTTATATATCATAGTGAGGTCGTGTCTCATTTATGGATCATTCTTCTTCTAACCTTGGTTCGTCCAGGAGTGACCGGGAGTGACGATCAAAGTCTGATCCACCGATTCTCTATCCAAGGTTTGATCCAAACTCCAGCAGGTGCATTGGAATCCCAATAGTGAGTCCTTCCTTCTTCTTGATCATCTCTTCTGGATTACTCTTCTTTCATGGGTTGTTCAAGGTTGAATGTTTTTACCCTTTTGTAAATCTACGTCGTTCTAGGCTGATTCAAGGGCCAACGTTGAAGAGTTTTGATCATACCGCATCAAGGTAGGTGATTTGTGCCTTTATTTTATTGTATTTGGATTATATATGATAAATTTTTTGAATACCCATGTTTAGGGTATTGCAGGTTTTGGAATTTAACCAAATTTAACACCTGTTATGGTGTGCATGATTGAGAAAGGGTTATTGCTTAGGTGTAAGGTTTTATACCTTGATTATGGGTGCATTCCCATGTTTGATTAATTATGGAAATTTGGTTTAGAATTCCTATTAGGCTTGATTTGTTTTCCATGCCTCGTGTTTTTAGGATGGAGTTACTATTTTTTGAGATTCATGTTATTCGAATTTTGAAAGTCTTACAAAGGGGAATTGAATTCAAGAGATTCCTGAAGTGGGGTCATTTATTTATAATTTTTTGTTATATTGACCCAAAAGTATTGACTATGAGAGATTTCGGGTGTTCATAGACTAGAGGGTTTATACTTTGAGAGCTACCCATAGGGTCTCTATTAAATGAATGTTGGACCCTAGGGCATTGACTGTGAGAGCTGCTAGGTGGTCATTATAATTTATTGTTTCTATGTGGACCAAGGGGGTATTGACCATGAGAGATTATCAGGTGTTAATCAATAAATGATTAGTGCTATATGAGACCAAAGGGGTTAGACCATGTGATATTTCCCATAGGGTCATTATTATTTAATTGATGATATGTTAACCATAGGGGTTACACTATGAGAACTTTTCCAGAGGGTTGGTTTTGAATGATTGTGATGAGTCTACCAAGCTAAATCACAAGGTTAGACTTGGTTCACTTGTTTTTTTACATTGTCTTCTTAGAATTATATTTTTTTACTATTACAAAGGGGGATATAGAGCATAGGATAGATCCCGAGATTTCATTATTAAATGGATTGAATAATTAATAAATGTAATTGGATTTAATTGGAAACTGCTTCATTTATGCATATTGCATGCTATATATATTCATTGACCGTTAGGCATGGATATTTTGGTGGTTTACTACTAGGATCTATCTCACACCCTGCTTGGATCATTCTTTTGGACCCAAACATATTATTTGGTTGTAGTTATATATAAGGGAAAGCACCCTTCTTCCTCATGTACTTGATTGTTGTTGGACCTAGAGATCATGGGACCAAGATGTGGCTTGTGATGCTGTTGGAGTTTACTACTTTTATGTACTCTGGTTTCAGTATTTTATTTCTAGCATTGTGACATGTTTGGATATTTTCTAAGATACATGTGACATACATCATTTATTTATATATATGTTGCGATTATTTTATACTATCATTATTTCGTTGTTTACTTCTTTTGTATGGTATTACAGCTTCTGATATTGATTATTATTGTTTATTACAATATTTATACTCTACCAATGATGGAATAGTTTCCCCACTATCAGACCTTGGCCCTCATTGCTAGTCGGTAGCCTCTGGAATTTGGAGAAATGTGTTTGAGTTCATGTGACCAACTGTGTTTGGGTCACCTTTTGGTGACACCCAGAACTGGGATGTTACAAAGTGGTATCAAAGTAGGTTCTTTTCTACTTTTTCTTACTATTTGGAGCCTATAGATAGGGATAGGATGGAATGGGTAGTTGTTAATAACATGTTCCTGGGAGTAGCTAACCCATGTATAGGGAAAAGCCAAGCTACCTCGAATATTTCAATTTTCCTGGTTTGCAATTTTTATAGTTTTTTTTATATCACCATTAGGTGATTCACTTATTTTGTGTTGTTATAATTGATATTATTGAGGTTATATTTCTTTTTAAACCCTATGAGATGAGGGTATACCATCTCATGCATCATATAGTCACTTGATAGAGATCACATGTCATGCATTCTTGTCATGCCATTTAGGATGCATTACCGATTGCATGATATTGTGATAGATTTTGTGCTATATATTCATTCTTTTTTTATAGATTCCATGATAAAATACCTTCAATTTTGATAGGGTATTGGAATATGTAAAGTTTCATATGGATGGACGCCAAACTTTGGTCCCTAAGTTGTTATGGTCTCTCTTGGATCAGAATTTGGTGGATCATGTTTGAACTTTATTTTGATTTTTTTTTCAAGTTTGGATAAGGAAAAGGATACCAAACTTTGGTTCTCAAGAGTATGGGATTTCAAGGGTCAGCATTTGTCATGCCTTGGACAAAATTTTTATTTTTTAAGGGTTCTGGAGAAGTTTCAGAGGCCTACTGTCTAGAAACCCAGACAACACGGCATGTGGTGTCATGAACACATGCCATGTGTTCTTATGTTCTGGAAGAAAAAAATTTTCTTAAGTACACACCGTGTTCTATCAGTACACGTCGTCTAGTGCTTGACCATTTGAATGACTATGTGAGCAGAGATGGGTTTGGGAAAATTTTAGTAGAACATGCCATGTCTGGATTGTACATGTCATGTTGTAAATAACTGTGTATCAAGACGTGTGACTAATGACACGAACGCTTAGAAATTTAGTATTACATGTCGTGTCTAGGGTGAACACATTGTGTAGTGTTGCCCAGGAGATAACCGTGTTGTTCTAACCATGTAGAAGTACTTGGGAAGGTTGGTAAATTAAAGTACATGTTGTGTCTTAGGAGGCACATGTCGTGTGTATGGGTGTTAAACAACCAGGTTTGGAAGAGGTACACACCATGTAAAAATATTAAGGGTACATGTGGTTTAGGGGTTATACACGCAGTGTAACCCTATTTTGTAAAACTTGAATGTTTCCTTCTTGTGTTCCGTTATTTCACTTATAAGTTGCTATCATTGATAATCATGTACTGAGGTGTGTGCTTTACCTTTCAGAGTCATGCCGCCAATACGTCCTCCAGTTGTATGCCAGATACAGGGCGATGATCAGACACTGGGAATAATAGATCAGGGAATACCAATAGATCCTCCTGTTGTGCCCATTTTGGTACCATCTGTTATACTGGACGCAAGTGCCGATGCACAATTATGTGAAGGATTTTTAAAGATGTTACAGACCTTTTAGGTAGCACTGCATTCTTCCCCATCTATGGAAGATTTGACGCGGGTGTTCCAGCAGCAGCATAATCCCACTTTTTCTGGGGATGGATAACCACATGCTACAGAGTCATGGTTGGAGGCCATGATTTCTATCTTTGAACATCTGGAGACACCTCTAGAGAAGAGGGTGAAGCCCACGACATACATGCTACGTGATTCCACCAAGAGATGGTGGGATGTTATCTCACAGGTGGTACATCATCGAGATATGGCTTGAAGAGAGTTCCAGAGGACCTTCTATGATTACTTCTACATTGAGATGTTTAGGGATGATCAACCTCGAGAGTTCATGCACTTATAGAAGGGTGCTCTTTTAGTAATGGATCACTCTTCTCATTTTAAAGAGCTTCAATGCTTCACACCTCTTCTAGGAGGTGAAGAGTTATCTTTGGCTAGGTGATGGGTGATTTAAGGATTGTCTTAGGTATGACATATGATCGCAGGTGAATTTCTTCAGGCTGAATTCGGTGACAGCAATATTAAATCAGACACTAATTACCGAGTGTAATCTGAGGGACTTGGGAGCTGTGATCTAGGGTGGTTCAGCATCCAGGGCTGGTACTCCTTTGATAGATAGAAAGAAGCATTGTAGGGATCTTTCACATGATGTTTCTTTAGGTATCCAGGTGGTATTATACAATTTTAAGAAGAGTGGGCATACGAGACCACATTTCCTGAAGGACCTAGTTGAGATTCAGTCTTGCGGCATGATGGTTCATCTTCAAAGTCTTTTCCAGATGTTCTCACCAACAGCGGGTGATAGGGGTTCTGTTATGACTCCACATTTAGGAGTAGTACTACCAGTTTCTCATCAGTCAGGGAACTTGAGTTCAAAAGGCCGTTCAGGCCGAGGAGGTGGTTGGGGCCGTGGTAGTCAAGCTATAGGTTTTTAGTGAAAGTAGGGTGGATCAGCTCAAGGTAGTCGGGAAGGGTCATAGGGATGTGGTATAGGTCAGACTTTTGCAGTGGAGCATACCCAGCAGGAGCTAGAACTCAGAACCTCTACAGTTAGAGGTTCGATTCTAGTTGCATCGGTTTTATCTTCTCATATTTTTGATACTAAGGATTCCCATAGTTTTATATATTTTTTCATTGTGGAGAGATTCAGGTTCTATATCTTTACTTATGAGAATTTTATGATGCTAGAAACTTTATTGGGGATTAGTAAGGCTAGTGTATATCAGTGCAAGGAGTTCCCTCTTGAGGTTGGTGGGTGTCATTTCTTATGGGACCTCTATTTCTTGGAGATGACAGGCTTCGATGTCATTCTCAGAATGGACTAGTTGGTCTCCTTTTAGGACTTTGTTGACTTCTATCACCGCTGGATGAGTTTCACATCACCAGAGGGTGGGTCTTTTCTACACAAGGTTGAATGGGATGTCCATGCGAGTAGAGCTGGACCCAAGCATCTTGGGTTGGTGGGAATTACATACCATATTTCTAGTTTATATCTGGATGACCATGGGACTTCACAGACTAACTTTCCACCAGTGGTGTATCATTTCATAGATGTCTTTCCAGATGACTTTTCAAGTTTACCTTCAGAGAGAGAGGTAGATTTCTCTATTGATCTTGATCCATGATTGAAACTGATTTTCAATCCTCCATATAGGATTGCTACACCAGAGTTATAGGAGCTCAAGAAGTAGTTAGAGGAGTTATAGGAAATGGGTTTCATCTAACCCAGTACTTTTCCTTGGGTTTCACCTATCCTTTTTGCGAAGAAGGTGGATGGTACCCTCAAACTTTGTGTGGACTATCATAATTTGAACCAGTTTAAAGTCAAGAATAGATATCCATTTCCAAGGATTGATGATCTATTTGATCAGCTTCGAGGATCCCATGTGTTCTTGAAGATTTACTTGAGATCAGGTTATCATCAGTTGAGCGTTAGACCATTAGATATACCTCTTACATCCTTTTAGAGTAATTATGGTCTATACAAGTATTTGGTTATGTTGTTTAGTCTCATGAATGAGCTGATAGTTTTCATGGCACTAAGGAACCTACTGTTCCATCCTTGGATTATTTTATTGCAGTCCTCTTAGATTATATCTTGGTGTAATCTCACACTTGACACGACCATTCCATCCATATTGAGATCATATTGAGTACACTGAGGGAGCATCAGTTATATGCTAAGGTCTCAAAATGTCACTTTTGGATAGACCAAATTCACTCCTTGGGTCATTTTATCTCAGAGACAGAAGTATCAGTAGACCCAGAGAAAGTGAGAGCGATAGTTTCCTAGGAGAAGCTGAAAAAAAATCTTTGAGGTGTGGAGTTTTCTGGGGCTAGCTGGTTACTACAGGAAATTTATTTAGGACTTTTCAAGCTTAGAAACACAACTAAAAGGCCTTACTAATAAGGGTGAAAGTACTTGTGGATAGATTCCTATGATTCAACATTTCAGGAGCTGAAAGGGAGTTCGTCTTCAGCACTAATACTAATTTTTCTTAAGCCAAGAAAGAGTTACACTATTTACTATGATGCGTCAGGTATCAGGATGGCAGTAGTGCTTTTTTAGGGTGGAAGGATTCATTGCATACATGTCTCGACAGTTGATTCCACATGAGAGAAACTACCTGAAGCGTGATCTCGAGTTAGCTGTAGTTGTACCTATTTTACTCTATTGGAGAAATTATCTTTTGGGAGAGAATTTTGTGGTATACACTGAACACAAAATCCTCAAGTATATCTTTACTCAGCATGATCTGATTTTGAGATAGTGAAGGTGGGTTGAGTACCTTCATTCTTTTGACTTTGAGCTTGCCTACACACTTGGGAAAGGCAATGCAATCGGTGATGCATTGAGCAGGGGGGATCAGATACAGGAAGTTCATGAGGCTAGAAATGAGTTTCAACTTATGGATTTGTTTTCTAAGATGATTTTGGAGGTTCATGACAGAAAGGGGTAGACTTTTCTTTCTTCTATAGCTATTACCATGACTCTACTGTATCGAGTGCAAATGAGGCAGCTATCAAATTCAGAATGCCTAGTCCTATGGGAGAGTGCATCAGGTGAGGACCCTACTCCTGGGTGGACCATAGATAATGGTGAGATCTTGCATTTTCGTGGGCATGTATGGGTGTCAACATATATATGTGAGGAGTTATTATGGGATTTTCATTCCTTGGTTTGGGAAGTTCATCCAAGTGTTACAAAGATGTATCAAGATCTACACCACCAGTATTGGTGTCCAGGCAAGAAGATGGATGTTGTTGGTTTTATTAGGAGATGTTCCACCAATCAGTAGGTGAAGGAGGAGCATTAGCAACCCACAAGTCTATTACAGAAGTTACTCATTCCCAAGTGGAAATAGAATGATATTGCAATGGATTTCATGATGATTTTACCGAGGTCGCCTCGAGGAAATGATGTAGTTTGGGTTGTTGTTGAAAGACTCACTAAGGTTACACATTTCTAGCTGATGAAGGATACATTCAGTGTTGATGGGCTTGTAAGGTTTTATATCTAAGATATTGTACATTTTCATGGGGTTCCGCACTCTATTATTTCAGACAGGGACACCCGGTTTACTTCTTGTGTCTAGTAGGGACTTCAGAGGGATTTGGGTACTCAAGTACTTCTAAGTATAGCATACCATCCCCAAATAGATGGCTAGTATGAGTTCATGATTCATGTTTTGGAGGAAATTATATGAGAATGCATCTTGGATTTTGAGGGCTCTTTGGAGATACACATACCCTTATTAGATTTTTCCTACAATAACTGTTTTCATGTGACAATTTAGATAGTAGATTTTTCCTACAATAATTGTTTCCATGTGACGATTTAGATGGAACCTTATGAGTATTTGTACAATAGGCCATACTGATCACCCCTATGTGGGTTGGAGGTAGGAGAGGAAGCTATTCTGGGACCTTTTCTTTTCCAAGATATCACTGAATAGGTGGAGTTGATTCGGAAGAGGATGGCTACTACATAGTCTCAGCAGAAATCATATCCTACTTGACGAAGATGACCTCTAGAGTTCAAGGTTAGAGAATAGGTTTTCTTACGTGTCAAACCTAGGTTGGGACACAGGAGGATTAGGAGACAGGGGAAGCTTTAACTGAGATACGCCGGGTCGTTTGAGGTTTTGGATGGAGTCGGTTCGGTTGTTTATTGGTTGCAGTTACATTAGAGGTATCGGGCTATGCACGACATCTTTCACGTTTCTCAACTACGGTGTTATTTTTCAAAAGTGTATCACATTTTTGAACCCGAGGAGATTAACTTGGAGGTGGATGTATCCTTTGAGTAACACCCTATTTGAATTGTGGATCACAACACTAAGGTTCTTCATGGTCGGTATGTTCCTCTAGTATGGGTGTTATGGTAGCATGGGAGAGTACAGGACAATACTTGGAATCCCACAAGTGAGTTATTACTTCTTCTTGATCATCTCTTCCTGATTCATCTTCTTTCATGGGTTTTTCAAGGTTAAAGCTTTTTAACCTTTTTGTAGATCTACATCATTCTCGGATGATTCAAGGGCCAACATTCAAGAGTGTTGATCATACATCATCAAGGTAGGTGCTTTGTGCCTTTCATTGATTGTATTTGGATTATATATGCTAAAAGTGTCGAATAACCATGTTTAGGGTATCACGAGTTTTAAAATTTAACCCTATTTAATACCTTTTATGGTCTGATTGATTGAGAAAGGTTTATTTCTTATTCTAAGGTTTCATACCTTGATTATGGGTGTGTTCCCATGTTTGATTGATTGTGGAAGTTTGGTCTAGAATTCTTGTTAGGCATGCTTTGTTTTCCATGCATCATTTTGTTAGGATGGAGTTACTATTTATTTGAGATTCATGTGATTATCGTTTTGAAAGTATGACCAAGTCAAATTTACTGTGAGAGATTCCTAAAGTAGGGTCATTTATTTATAATTTTTTGTTATATTGACCCAAAGGTATTGACTATGAGAGTTGTCGGGTGGTTATAGACCAGAGGGGTTAGATTGTGAGAGCTACCCAGAGGTTCGTTATTAAATTAATGTTAAAACCTAGAGAATTGAATATGAGAGCTTCTAGGTGGTCATTATAATTTATTGTTGTTATGCAAACCAAGGGGGTATTGACCATGATAGCTTCCCAGGTGGTCATCTGTAAATGATTAGTGTTATATGGGACCAAAGGGGTAAGATCGTGTGATCTTTCCTAGATGGTCATTATTATTGAATTGATGATATGTTAACCATAGGTTTTATACTATAAGAACTTTCCTATAGGTTTTATTTTGAATGATTGTGGCGAGTCTGCCAAGCCAAAGCAAAAGCTTCTGAGACGTCTGTTTTGTTGCTATTACAAAGGAGGATATAGATCTTAGGATAGATCCAAATATTTAATTATTCAATGGATTGAATAGTTAATAAATGTAAATTAATGTAATTGGAAACTATAGGATTGTTTACTTTTTAGTAACTCCTAGTTTATTTCTTCATTTCTACATGTTTCCTACTATATGTATTCGATGACTGTTAGGTACCAATCTTTTGGTGGTTACCTACTGGGATTCTTCTCACAACATATTTGGGTCATGCTTTTGGACCCAAACATATTATATGGTTGCAGGTATATATAAGGTAAAGTACCCTTCTTCCTCAGGTACTTTATTGTTGTTGGGGATGGAGAGCATGGGACCAAGTTGAGGCTTGCGATGCTGTTGGAGTTTATTGCTTTTCTATACTTTGGTTTCAGTATTTTATTTCCAGCCTTATGACTTGTTTGGATGCTTTCCTAGTGTAACACTCCGAATATTTCAAAACCTTATAAATATCAATTGTGTGTTCAATGCCATTAAATTTTTATTCTTTTAACCAAACAAAATATAAAAGATAAAACACAGAACTCCTTATTTAATAACTTAACACCGAAGCGTCTTACAACATTCTGAGTTTACAAGGAAATCTCACTAACCAAAGATACCAATTAAAAACACTATTAATATTACAGGAAGACCACTCAAAACAACGAGAACCCTGAGAAGATGATAGGGGTCTTTAGCATCCATCAAAACAAACATAAGAATGGACGAAGCCACCGCAACTACACTAAGCACTAAAGGGATGACTTAAACCATCTTCTTCTTCTTCTTCAATAACCTTAAGCTTAAGACACCCTGAGACCAGGTTTTATATGACACCAATTTGACTGTTACCTTTTTATGTAGCCGTTGGGTCTTAAAATACCGTGACCGTTGGTTAAAGGGTTTTTAAAATTAATGATGTTAATATTTTTATAAAAACTTGTTTTTTATTATTCTTTCATAATTTTTTGGAATTTAAAATGTTTTAATATGTCTAAATGTTTTAAATGGTATTTTCATATATCATGGTTTTAAAGAAAATATTTTAAAGAACGTACTCAGTTTAAATTAAGGTACATTATATATATAAAAGAAATATTATGTAATATTGTTATTAATTTGAGGTCTATGAAGATTTATATTTCACTTTTAATGTTTATAATTACACTTATAAAGATTTTTTTTATAAAACCTTATGCCAATTTCACATGAGTAACTTTTAAATAAGTTAATGTGTAAAATGTATACATATATTAATTTAGGTTTTGTAAGTTGATTTTATAAAAAAATTAGTCTATATATGTATATATATATATATATATATTAATTTTAATTTAATTATGTATTTCTACCTGGTTTTGTTTATAATAATTTTAAGTATTAAATTTTTAAAAAGGGTTACACCCTTTTGAGACAAGCCTACCGGGGGAGGCAGCTCACACCGAGGTGTGTCTGAGCCTTGACTCCCCGGTCAGCGCTTAGGGGAACCCTTTAGGGGTGCTCAGAGGTGTGAGAGCTACGACTATGTGGCGTGGGTGCACTCGGGGCGGAGCGCGGTCAGAGTTAGGCCGAGGCCTGCAGAGGGGAGTGGGCCATGTATAAGCCCCTAGGGGTGTGTTCTGTGTTATTACTAGCTATGTTAAAGGTCAAAGCTTATATGGGAGCTCGGCGCGCCTCCACGTTTCGATGTGGGAACCAAATTTTCGGCCAAAACGAGATCGTGGTCATTGGATCTCTCGTCGTGTGATCTCAGCCATCGAAACAGATCCTGGGTTTAACCCTCAATCGACCGCGGTATGTCACCGCATTTTTGTGAGTCGTCTGATCCTATGCGATCTAATCGCGGCCATCTGAGGCATTTAAAATGCCATATTGTTCGTGAGCTGTTCAATCTAGCTTGAAATAATCGTGATTGTCTGAAGTTTTTAAAACACTGCATCAATCTTGTGCCGTCCGATCAACCGCAGACTTAATACAAGCCGTCCACCCCTCTTAAATTCACGGTGCATCTCAGACCTCAATGTCACGACCCGTCCTCGGGGACCGTGCCGTGACTACCCCAAGCCCGCCTTCCATAGGCCAGGGGCTGGCGACTAGCACCAAGGCGTAAAATTCACGATAAAAAAGGGAAGTCATTTCCTTTGTAAAGTAAAAAAACACCACAGAGCAAGCAAGAAGTAGTAAACACTAAGTAAAAGCTGGTACAATAGTAAGTGAGGAAAAGTAAGTGGTCCAGTATACAAACCCAAACTGAAAGTAAAGTACAACTGGAAAATGAAAACAGCAACTGTAAAGTAGAGCTGCAGCGTCGAGCTGTCCACTAGAGGTCCCACCTGAAGGGTGGGTACAGATAGCCTCCTCTACTCCTCGGGTCCAGCCAACCGCTCCGAGTACGTCCCGCCCAGTGGTCCACCTCCAGGTACCGTCCTTCTCCACAAGCCTCAACCACGATCAGTGTTGTCCGTCGTCTGCAACCAACACAACGTAGTGCGGGCATAGCCCGTGCAGGGGTGAGTATAAGCTACTCAATAGGGACCCCGAGACCCCCGAAGGTCTCCCAAAATCCACAAAGGATAATCCACAAAGGAATGATGAAATCACGAAGTAACATCTGACACTGCTTAGGTATATGCCCATTCATATACCTAAGTCATCAATTCTTGTTTGGCTCCAACATCCGAGCCCAAGAAAAACCCAGTCCACACAGGAAAGAAAAACGTAAATCCACACAGGATAGCTCAACACAATCCACATAGGAAAGCAAAACAGGATTCAGCTCACAGAGATATACTTCTTCGTATGACGATAGAGATGATCAGATATATCCACTAATTCATCTAACTCGTCGGACCCACAAAGGATCGATAGGTACTAACCCCCTCAATGACCCAGGAAGGGTCTGACCCGCACAGGATCGATAGGTAACTAACCCCCGCAAAGACCCACACAGGATCGGAAACACACTGGATCTGTAGGCGCTGGCTCACACAGAACCGCTGAGCGCTGACCCACACAGGATTGGACCCACACAGGATCGGTAGCACTGATCCACATAGGATCGATGAGTGCTGTAGTCGTCTCCGTCGAATCCACTGAGGATCTCCGTACAATCATCGTCGTCACAGTAGCAAACGCAGCCAGCACTAGGGTTCCCGCACATAGCAAGCTCATTTGGGAGGGTCCACTCCACAACTTAAGAGGCTGATACATAAACTGACACATAGTCCAGAGTTGATGTATCCAAAAGTTCCGTATCGTCAACAGGAACTCAACGTCGCAGACGGCGCGTCAATCGGACGCCCGGTCTGAGAGTTATTGGCTTTTTCGTCCCAGGGGCCAGGTTGGTTTTTAAGGAAAAACCAACCCAACCGTACTCCACCTACGTCCAAACCTCGGGCAGAGTATGCAAAAAGATCTGTCTCACTTAGAGGAATCCAACAAAGTCGACGGCACGTCAATCGGACGTCCGGAGCTTAAGATATGAGTGTTTCCGCTCCGAGGGCCCTGTTGGTTTCGTGTACGAACCAACCCGGCCGAACTCAAAGTATTTCTAAACTTTGAGAGCGATATACCGAAAAGACCGTCTCGATCCAAGGATCGCATCGCAACTGACGGTGCATCAATCGGAGGCTCGTAGAACAAGTTATGGGCGTTGGACCGGAAAGGTTTGGTAATAAGGGGTTCGGGCCCAGTCCGACCCAGCCCAATACCCCCGGGGTCAACCCGAACCGAGTCTGGGTTCGGCCCGCTTGGGCACGGCCCGGCCCGGCCTGGCGGACCGTCCAGGAAGCTGGCCCGGCCTGGGCACTTCGCGCCCAGCGCGCTGGCCAGGCGCTCGGCCAAACGGCCGAGCCGTTTGGCGTGGGGGGGGGGGCGCATGCCCCCTCGTTGTAACCACTGCCCCCCTTTAATGGGGGTCATTTTTCGGTCTGGATGGCCCACCCTGGCCGGCCGTTTTCTGCCTCCACGGGACCGGCGACAGCCGGTCCCCTCCCTGCTCCGACACTGGCGGCCCGGAACCGGCCGTCGGTCACCCTACTCAGCCGCGGCCCGGAACCGACCTCGGCTTGGTTCGTCCGGCACGGCGCGATGACGCCGCGCCCCTCCATCGTGGCCCAGCTCCGGCCACGGTGTCTTCGGTTCTCTTCGACGCGGCGTGACGGGGTCGCGTCCTTGTTCGATTTCATGGCGCGGCGCGACGACGCCGTGCATTCTTTGCCGCACGATTCCGCGTGGTGCGTCGGCACCACGCCATTCCATTCCAATCCACAATAGAACCAACAAGGACAAAGGAGGTGGGTCGGCCGTGTTTGTGTGGTCCTACCCCCCTCTCGTTAATCGATAGAATTTGGTCGTATTTCCATGAATAACAACAAAATATAATTCACGAACAAAATAAAATAAATAAACCCCTACCTCGTGCGAGCTTGAACGGAGGTTTGTCGAATGAGGATTCATTGCGGGAAGAGACGTCACGGAAGGAGATGTTGCGGAAGGAGATGTCGCAGAAGAAGACATCGCTGGCGCCGCGGTACATGACGTCGCGTAATCAGTTTCCGAGAACTCGGCATTCTTCGTCGGAGACCGATGTGTTCTTCGCGTTATTCGTTGAAGGTGAATAAGTTCGTCAATACTTAGCCTTTTTCTCCCCAAGACTCCAACACAAGAAAACTAACCCAAAATAAAATAAGCTCACCTCTTATTTTATTAACATAACATAACTTTTGAATTTCAAGAGTTTGAAATTCAAACATCCACACTTAACTCACTTAATTAATAACATAAGTTATTAATATTTAAGTTATCAAAAGTTAATGGTGAGTTGAGGGGGTTTAAGAATATGAAGGGGTGGGGTTTGTGTGGGCCCCACCACCCTCATAAACTCCCTTGGGAAGTTGGGTAGTTACCCAACTTCCACCCAAAGCCTTAAACCATTAAAAGAAAAATAAAAATTGTAATTTAATTATATATTAAACTTCCACAATTTTTATCATATTCTCTCGTGCAAACGCAACTCCAGAAATGGCGTTCATAAGAAATTACTGGCGCTACGGTTCCATCGGTGCCCTCAGAATTCGATTCTGAGCACCGGTTATAAAGTTAGAAAAACCTGCTCGTTTGTTCACTGAACGTACCCGAGCCAAACTTTGGAAAATGATTCCAGGCACACCGGGCCTCGGAATCAAGTGTCGTCAGAAACTGCGTTCTTGTAAAATCCCATACAAAAAAAATTTCCTTGTATTTTATGGGTCATTACATTACTCCCACCTCAGGGCTTTACGTCCCCGTAAAGATACATCATAAGCTAGGGAAACAAATGTGGGTACTGAGCACGCATCTGAGCCTCCCGCTCCCAAGTGCTCTCTTGGAGGTTTCTGTGCTACCATCTGATGCGCACCAGAGGAATCGACTGTCCATGTAGGACTTGCTCCTGTTGATCCTCGATTTCCACTATGACCTCCGCGAAAGTCACCCCATCATCAACCTCAACCTCCCCATGGTCAATGATATGCGTCGGGTCATACATGTATCTCCTCAGTTGAGATACGTGGAAGACATCGTGCACCCGGTGCAACTGAGGTGGTAGAGCCAGGCGATAAGCCACCTCGCCAATCCTGCTGAGAACCTGGAATGGTCCGATTAAGCGTGGAGATAACTTTCCGCCTCGGCCAAATCTCGGTAATCCACGTCGAGGTGAGACACGCAAGAAGACGTGGTCGCCATCCTCGAACTCTAGTGGCCTCTGCCTCCTATCAGCATAAGACTTCTGTCAGCTCTGAGCTATACTCTTCCGCTCTTGGATGACCTGGACCTTCTCTGTCGTGGCCTGAACCATCTCTGGTCCCACAAGTGCTGACTCCCTAGGGTATGTCCAGCACAAAGGAGATCTTCAAGGTCGGCCTTACAATGCCTCGTATGGTTCCATCCCGATCGTGGAGTGGTAACTGTTGTTGTACGCGAACTCCACCAAGGGTAGGTGGTCCTCCCAGCTGCGACCAAAGTCGAGGACACATGCGCGGAGCATGTCCTCGAGAGTCTGAATGGTCCTCTCCGTCTGACCATCCGTCTGAGGGTGAAAGGCTATGCTCAGACGTAGTTGCGTCCCGAATGCCTCTTGCAACCCCTTCCAAAGCCAGGAAGTAAAGCGAGAATCTCGATCGGAGACGATAGACGATGGCACACCGTGAAGCCGCACAATCTCCTGAATGTAAAGTTGTCCCAAGCTCTCCACTGAGCCCTGCTCTCTGATGGGTAAGAAGTGTGCCGACTTGGTCAGTCGGTCGACAATCACCCAAATGGAGTCGTGAACTCTGGAAGTTCGTGGAAGTCCAGTCATGAAGTCCATAGATATTCCATCCCACTTCCACTCTGGGACCTCCAATGGATGTACCAAGCCTGCTGGTACCCGGTGCTCTGCCTTCACCTGCTGGCAGGTGAGACATCGAGAAACGAACTCCGCCACAGCCTTCTTCATGCCCAGCCACCAGTGTTGTCATCTAAGATCCTAGTACATCTTCGCCACTCCAGGATGTACCGCCAAGGGTGAAGTGTGGAACTCAATCAGCACCTCCTCCCGTAAAGAAACTGGTACCAAGGTACGTCCTCTGAAAAGGATGTCGTGCTCTTCTCCAATGGAGAAACCATCAGGTGCATGTCCTGAAGATATCTGTGCACGCCGCATCTCATAGTCTGCATCCCCACGTTGTGCCTCTCTAACTCACTGCAGTAGTTGAGGGGTGAATCTGAGAGACTGAAGGAAGGTTGATCCATCTCTATCCACGCCTCTAGGGGCACTGGTCAAACTCTGTCTCATCTCCTGGAAGCTCTGCTGACATCTGTCTGACCACATGAAGGGTTTCCCCTTCCTCCTTAACGTTCTACAAAGCTGCAAAGATTTCTCCTTTGCCGAAAAGGGAAATCTGGTCTCATCCCCTAGATGAACCACATTCCTTGCCTAATACAGTCAATCCCATCATGATTAAATAATTAATGGCATGGATGATGTCGTAAGGCCTCGACGCTGCTACCAAGAGATCCAACCATTACTCTCGCCTCCAAGGGTTGAGTCACACTGTCGGCATCAGTGTGTGGTCACTAGGTCTCCTCCAGTAAGAATCTCGCAAGTGAGGGTCAAGTCAACAGTTTTTAACCGACACCTCTTAGTATTAACAAACAAAAGACAAGAAAGAAAACGTCACTATTGCAAGCGTCTTTTATTACTTCAACTCAAAGTACAAGGACACAAGGCAACACAAACAAAGAAGCTAGAGGAATTATGGAAAAAGGCCTCTATGCTTGGAGCTAGTCCCGCACTAGTACACCAGATTTCGGAGTTCCATGATCATAAGCTTCAGCTTCCTGAAGTTGTGCTCTACCCTGAGGTCGGGGTGGACCTCCTGGTGGTGGTGGTGGTAGATCCTCAAAGCGTCTCCCACCACCTGCTGCTCGGCCAGCTCCTCTACCTCGTCCGCCTGCTCCCTGCGGACCGCAACGGTTGAACCTCTTCCTCTTCCTAGGTGGTTCCTCAACCGTCTGCTGCTCCTCTACATGGAGGGTCGGGAAGTCACGAGCTATTTGGCCCTGCCCACCGCATGAGTAGCACTGCCTGCCTCTCGAAAGACTGGCTCCGTGCTGTGTGCCCCGCACTACTGAGCCAGTGTCCTGAGGTCGTCTGCCTGAGGGTCTGGTCTTCCTGGACCCATGAGTCATCCGTCGACTGCCTGCTGCAGAAGACTCTACTACCTACCGCCCGTGGGTAGGTCTCGCTGCTAAAGAAGGCTCAGTAAGGAAGCTCTCGACCAAAAGGGCTCGCTCCAGTACTCCTGCCTGGGTCAGAATACTGAGGGAGATCAGCGATGCCCTGATCTCATGCCTCAATCCCTGCTCAAAGGTCCGGGCCTAAAATAATGGGTCTCGTACCATGTTTGTTGAGTAGTGCGAGAGATCGGTAAATCTCGCCGAGTACTGGGCGATTGTCAAGCTGCCCTGCCGCAGCTGAAGAAGATCCTGGATGCGCACCGTACGGAGGGTGGCTGGGACGAAATCCGAGCAGAAGAGGCTCTCAAAGTCCATCCAGAGAAGAGATGCCTCAACGTGCACCTGGAGCATCAAGCTCCACCATCTGCCTGTTGTTACGTGAAGTAGGATCGCTGCGAGGATCACCATGAGGTCTGCTGGTGTTCTCACTAACCTGAAAACTCTCACCACTACCTCCAACCAGTCCTCGGCTGCCTGGAGGTCTGTCTCCCCGTGGAACATGGGTGGTCGCTGGCACTGGAACTCATGCAGTGCACTAAGGCGACGTGCATTGTTAGCGGCTGGGGCTGGAAGCATCGGTGGCTCGGTGGGTAAAGGTATTGTCGGTGCCTCAGCTGTCAAAGGGCCCTACACCGAGGCCTCGTCGCTTGGTGGGCTGTCGTCACGCTCAACTCTCGGAACCCTAGCTGGCTGCCATCGTGGGGCCATCCTGAAAAGAAATAGGTGTGCCATGGTCAAACAGTATACCTGGTGAGCTAACACAAGTAATCAAATAGAAAACTTGAAACACACATGCAATCAATGTTTTCGTGCATTAAGTCAGAAATCAGAAGTCAGGGTCCTGGTGTACGGATACGTCGTCCGTCGCACCAACACTGGACTCCCTGGACTGATAACCACACCCAATACACTTAACATTATTGCTTCACATAGAAAAAGATCAGAGTCCCAAGTTCTGTGGTAGAACCGAACTCCTCTGATACCAATTTGTCATGACCCGTCCTCGGGGCCTGTGTCGTGACTACCTCAAGCCCGCCTTCCATAGGCTAGGGGATGGTGACTAGAACCAAGGCATAAAATTCCCGATAAATAGGGAAGGCATTTCCTTTGTAAAGTAAACAAAAACCACAAAGCAAGCAAGAAGTAGTAAACACTACGTAAAAGCTGGTACAATAGTAAGTGTGGAAAAGTAAGTTGGCCAGTATACAAACCCAAACTGAAAGTAAAGTACAACTGGAAAAGGAAAACATAAATTGTAAAGTAGAGTTGCAGCGTCGAGCCGTCCACTGGAAGTCCCACCTGAAGGGTGGGTATAGATAGCCTCCTCTACTCCTCGGGTCCAGCCAACCGCTCTGAGTACGTCCCGCCTAGTGGTCCACCTCCATGTACCGTCCTACTCCGCAAGCCTCAACCACGATCAGAATTGTCTGTCGTCTGCAACCAAAACAATGTAGTGCGGGAATATCCCATGCAGAGGTGAGTATAAGTTACTCAGTAGGGACCCCGAGACCCCTGAAGGTCTCCCAAAATCCACAAAGAATAATACACAAAGGAAAGATGAAATCATGAAGTAACATCCGACACTGCTTAGGTATATGACCATACATATACCTAAGTCATCAATTATTGTTCGGATCCAACATCCGGGCCCAAGCACAACCCAGTCCACACAGGAAAGAAAAACGTAAATCCACACAGGATAGATCAACATAATCCACATAGGAAAGCAAAACAGGATTCAGCTCACACAGATATACTTCTTTGTATGACGATAGAGATGATCAGATAAATCCACTGATTCATCTAAGTCGTCGGACCCACAAAGGATCGATAGGTACTAACCCCCGCAATGACCCAGGAAGGGTCTGACCCACACAGGATCGATAGGTAACTAACCCCCGCAATGACCCAGGAAGGGTCTGACCCACACAGGATCGATACGTAACTAACCCCCGCAAAGACCCACACAGGATCAGACCCACACAGGATCAGACCCACACAGGATCTGTAGGCGTTGGCTCACACAGAACCGCTGAGCGCTGACCCACACAGGATCGAACCCACACAGGATCGGTAGCACTGATCCACATAGGATCGCTGAGTGTTGTAGTCATCGCCGTCGAATCCACTGAGGATCTCTGTACAGTCATCGTCGTCACAGTAGCAAACGCAGCCAGCACTAGGGTTCCCGCACACAACAAGCTCGTTCGGGAGGGTCTGCTCCATGACTCGAGAGGCTGATACATCAAATGACACATAGTCCAGAGTTGATGTATCCAAAATTTCCGTATCGTCAATAGGAACTCAACGTCGCAGACGGCGCGTCAATCGGACGCCTGGTCTGAGAGTTATTGGATTTTTCGTCCCAGGGGCCCGGTTGGTTTTTAAATCAAAACCAACCCAACCGTACTCCACCTGCATCCAAACCTCGGGTGGATTATTCCAAAAGATCCATCTCACTTATAGGAATCCAACAAAGTCGACGGCACGCCAATCGGACGTCTGGAGCTTAAGATATGAGCATTTCTGCTCTGAAGGCCCGGTTGGTTTTGTGTAAGAACCAACCCGGCCGAACTCAAAGTATTCCGAAACTTTGAGCGCGATATACCAAAATGACCGCCTCGATCAAAGGATCGCATCGCAACTGACCGTGCGTCGATCGGAGGCTCGCAACACAAGTTATGGGCGTTCAACCGGAAAGGTTCGGTAATAAGGGGTTCGGGTCAGGTCCGACCCGGCCCGATACCCCCAGGGTCGACCCGAACCGGGTCTGGGTCTGGCCCACTTGGGCACGGGCCGTCCCGGCCTGGGCACAGCGTGCCCAGCGCGCTGGCCAGGCGCTCGGCCAAACGGCCGAGCCGTTTGGCGTGGGGGGGCGCCTGCCCCCTGGTTGTAACCGCGGCCCCCCTTTAATGGGGGCCGTTTTTCTGGCTGGCAAGGGGTTTGAACCCCTGGCTGCTCTCCTGTCTGGCCGGCCTGCCCCGGCCGGCCGGTTTCTGCCTCCACGGGACCGGCTACTGCCGGTCCCCTCCCTTCTCCGACACCAAAGGCCCGGAACCAGCTGTCGGTCACCCTACTCAGCCGCGGCCCGGAACCGACCTCGGCTTGGTTCGTCCGGTGCGGCGCAACGGCGCCGCGCCCCTCCACTGCAGCCCCGCTCCAGCCGCAGTGTCTTCGGTTCTCTTCGACGCGGCGCGACGGCGTTGCGTCCTTGTTCGATTTCACGGCACAGCGCGACGACGCCGCGCATTCTTTGCCGCACAATTCCACATGGTGCGTCGGCACCACGCCATCCCGTTCCAATCCACAATAGAACCAACAAGGATAAAGGAGGTGGGTCGGCCGTGTTTGTGCGGTCTGACCCCCCTCTCGTTAATCGATATCATTTGGTCGTATTTCCACGAATAACAACAAAATAGAATTCACGAACAAAATAAAATAAATAAACCCCTACCTCGTGCGATCTTGAACGAAGGTTTGTCGAACGAGGATTCATCGCGGGAAGAGACGTCGCAGAAGGAGATGTTGCGGAAGGAGACGTCGTGGAAGAAGACATCGCCGGCGTCGCGGTACACGGCGTCGCGTAATCAGTTTCCGAGAACTCGGCGTTCTTCGTCGGAGACCGATGTGTTCTTCGCATTCTTCATTGAAGGTGAAGAAGTTCGTCAATCCTTAGACTTTTTCTCCCCAAGACTCCACTACAAGAAAACTAACCCAAAATAAAATAAACTCACCTCTTATTTTATTAACATAACATAACTTTTGAATTTCAAGAGTTTGAAATTCAAACATCCACACTTAACTCACTTAATTAATAACATAAGTTATTAATATTTAAGTTATCAAAAGTTAATGGTGATTTGAGGGGGTTTAAGAATATAAAGGGGTGGGGTTCGTGTGGGCCCCACCACCCTCATAATCTCCCTTGGGAAGTTGGGTAGTTACCCAACTTCTACCCAAATCCTTAAACCATTAAAAGAAAAATAAAAATTGTAGTTTAATTATAAATTAAACTTCCACAATTTTTATCATCTTCTCTCGTGCAAACGCAACTCTGGAAATGGCGTTCATAAGCAATTATCGGTGTCACGGTTCCATCGGTGCCCTCGGAATTTGATTCCAAGAACCGGTTTAAAAGTTATAAAAACCCACTTGTTCGTTCACTAAAGGTACCTGAGCCAAACTTGGGAAAATGATTTCGGGCACACCAGGCCTCGGAATCAAGTGCCGTCAGAAACTGCGTTCTTCTAAAATCCCATACAAAAAAAATCCATTGTATTTTATGGGTCATTACACTCAATCTCAAGCCATTTTTGATCTGGGTCATCCATCTTTCTCCCATTTTTCCTCCACTGTGTTGTTTTCTTCTCCGCGGCATGCCCTGAACCAGTAGCCTATATCATATTTTTTCACTGATTTCTACACCCTTTACAGCCACCGGACCCTCCACACCCGTGGTTTCCACAATGGTCTCTTTCCTCAATTTTTTTTAAGTAAAGTGGCCTCAGATCCCTTCTTCACGCATTATAGGTATAATTTATAAAACCTCATCCAAGGCATTAAAAGGACCTCCCGACTCCTTTCACCAAGCCTTCAGCGGACCTCAGCTCTCCCTCCTAGTTCTCCAGTGTCTCCTGAGCACCACCTCCTCCTCTTCCTCAAGCTAATGTAAGGGCAGTTTTATTTTTTTTCTTTTTCATACAAACGGGTTTTCATATATTTATATAAATAAATATGGTTTTGATATGTATATATATGTATATGAACACTTTCAATGGTTTTAGAACCCTAACCTCCTCTGATGCCTCCTATTTGCGGTTAGCACACTCTGTTAAAGGTGTTTTGTAATATCTCCTCATGAAAATGGTTTCAAAATAATCTAGTATGTTATACAAAGGTTTATAAACTCATAAAGTGTTTTTTAAATTTATATGTAAATCAATATTTGATTTTATATAAGTCATTATATATATGTGTGTGTGTTTTCCAATGTAATCGATTATGATCTTCAAGACATGAATACTAACCCTTAAGTAATATTTCAGATGAAAACTATGTATTTGGTTTAGTGTAATTATGTCATAGTTTAAAACCATTGATTTTATATATTTATCTATTTATTTTCACATTTATATTAAGTCATCATATGGTTTTGGTTTTCAATTAAATAAATAGTGGTTAGAGATTTTCATAACTCAAGTAATTTTCAATGAACCTTGTTTATAGTGTGTAAAAACCCATATATACACTTTGTGTATATATAGTCATGTAAATATGTATTTATAAGTGTAATTTCCAAAACCCTGTTTTCAAGTACAATTATTAGGACTTAGTTGATGTTTTGATGCATGTAAGATTTTAATGCTCGCCAAGCCTATGTGTATTTTATTTATGAGTATATACTAATGAAATTGTTTAAATAAAGTAGTCATTCTAACATATACCCTTGATGTAGTTTATGATGTAAAATAATGTACTCTGGTTTGATTTAAGTTTACGTTGGAGGACTAAGAATTTATATTATCATGTCGTAACTATTTATTATTTTATGATAACATGTCGTGATGAATGTTAGTGGTCAATATGGTTATGGTTTAATTTCAAGTTCAATGACGTGTTTATCACAATAATCAATGTCTAGTATTTTCTCTAAGAGTTTCATTTTCATGTATAGTAATTTTAAAGAATTATCATTTAGGAACTCATGTGGCAAACCCTACCATTTAACGTGCTGTAGTAATTATCCTGTGGGAATATAATGTTTACTAAACCATGCCTACTATCAATTAATTATTCCATATTTGCAATGATATCTGTCATATCATGTATGAATTACTCATTTTATTTATTATTGTACATAATTCATGCATATGACATATCATGGTAATGAACTAATAACTAAATTACCCAAAGTGGTATGGGACACCTTAGGTAATGAGAAATGAAAATGAATTAAATATTCAAATTGGTATGAGACACCTTGAATATTAGACCATATTTACATATAAGGAATGTATTGGACTGCTGGGTTGGGGTCCGGTTAAAAGAAAGCCCTCCAGGTTAGGGACTGGTAAAAGTAAGCCCTCCGGGTTGGAGACCGGTAAAAGTAAGCTCCTCGATGTATCGGTAGTTCTCTTGAGACAATCAGTAGGCGATAAACCCATCTGAGTTTGTTTCTGACTATCAGCTTGGGTTTCTACCCACAGGTCATGGCATGAGGCCTTGGAACAGTTAGAATGAGTCCAACAATTCATCATTTCTTCATTATGTTTTAATATATGACCAACCAGGTGATTATTTCGACTAGAGGAATATCCTTGGTTATAGAACCATTACCTATGAGTATGAAATTAAAGTACGCATGCAATATGATGAGACAATGATAAATCATGATCAAATTACCTTTACATAATTTTTAATGCAAATTTTAGCATTACATTTATCATGTTATAATGTGCATTTTTATAATTTGTAGTGAAATTGTTTATGCGCAACTCTGATAATGTTCATGCTCAGTAGTTTTTACATACCTTGCATGTTATGTTTATTTTACTTAGTAGAATTCATATACTTTTATACAAACATGATTACTTTGTTTATATAGTAGCATTCATTTAGATGTTCAACTGCTTGGGTATGAAATGTTTTAATTATTTAATGTCAAACTTTGAAATGTCATGATGTTTTCCTTTAAGGATTATTTTAATTATAAGTAGTTTCAAATGTAGTATTAAAATTCTGTATTAAGTAATTTCAAAACACCTTACTAATTATTTAAATGCTCACCCTACATTTTTAATGAAAATTTTTCAGGTATCAGTCATGTCTTCGATAAGGTTTCAGAACGCAGCTGGTTTTCCCAGAACCTAAACCTGACAAGCCTCTTTAGCATGGGACATGATGTGTTTATATAAATGTATTGTAATGTAATGTAATAAATTCTAGAACATCATATCTCATGGGCACCAGCTTCGGGCACTCATGGGCCAGGTCCTTACACCGAGATACATGTGACATGCATCATTTATTTATATATAAGTTTCAGTTGTTTTATACTATCATTCTTCCTCTGTTTAATTCTGTTTTATGGTATTACCGCTTATATTATTGATTATTATTGCTTATTATGATGCTTATACTCTACCAATGAGGGAATAGTTTCCCCACTATCAGACCTTGGCCATCCCTTCTAGTCAACATCCTCTGGCATTTGGGAAAATTCACTTGAGTTCATGTGACCAACTGGGTTTGGGGAACCTTTGGGCGACACCTGGAGCCAAGACGTTACAAGACTTACCTCGGGTGTCAGACTATAACCAACATTTTTCTTTTTCCTTTTTTTTCTCCCCTTGTTTTTATGAATTTTTCCTTTTATTCCATATGTTATTAGTTTTCAACTAGGTTGGACATATCACATGTGAAATCACTTATTATGACAGCAAATTATAGGTCCACCATTGGGGGTTTCCAAATGATATTTATTTATCACCCCATTTATGTAAACCTTGGTGTGTATGTAGACTTGATATATGTGTTTAGGTTGGAGCATAGGTTGTGCAATGGATGGGGTTGAGGCGCATTCTTTCTTAACCGAGTGAAGCCACTCATGTGGAGTCCCAGGATTGGGTTGGTGCAGCTCGAGAGTCATGGAAACCATTTATGGGGTTCATCTCAATGTTGAAAGTAGATACTGATGTATTTATTTTATGTTTTTTATTTTGTATATATAGTCATCCAAGACCAGTTTTTGTATGAATTTCATGCTTTGAGTCTGTATGATTGTATGTTGAATTACATATATCATATAATGATTCTATTTTTGTTATATATTATTCTTAATCTAATGCTTATCCTTGGGTATAAGTTTGGTTATTTTTCATTTTTATTTCACTTTAACTAGTGGGTATAGTCTCCCCAATGTATCTTCTAGACACTCACCGCTATTCAGTAGCCTCTAGAATTTGGGGAGGTGCGCTTAAGGCCTTGTGGTGAGCCAAATTGGGTGACTTGTCTGGTCAACCCAAGATATTTTCTAACAGATATTCCCACATATTAACTAGTATATTAACATTCATCTAATTTCAGTTACAAGAAAAGGAATGAGAATAAATTTACTTTACGCTTCAAAAATATGTTTTTTTTCAAAAATGGTCATTATTTCTTTTTATGTGAAAATGTTATAATTAATTTATTCCATTTTTATAAATTTTATTTTAGTAAATGAATATAATTTTTTAAATAATCATGTAAATATTATCTTAGGTTTACTTTTTTGTATTTTTATAAAAAGATTTATTTCTCAATGAATAGTTAAAATTTCATATTTTTGTAAAACTAACATTTCTTTTCTTAAAATAATATATTTTAAAAGTCCCGTTTAATAATTTATTTGGAATTAAAGATATATAAGATAAATTTTGTTTACAATAATATAATAAATTCTATTATGATTATTATTCTACATCATTTTCATATAAGTTAATTTTTAGGTTTAAAAAATATTTTTAATAAAATTATTTTTAAGTGCATAATGTTTCTCCATTTTAATTAATTAAAATAATAACTAATAATAAATGATTTAAATTAAATTTATATATTATATATCAAAATATATTAATTTAAATTCATTTAATGATTATTACTTGTTATAAAGTTAATATAAGATCATCTTATTCTTGAAAATTCATATTCATGAAAACCCATTTTTCATCACGTTTTGTAAGTTTACGTTAAAATTAATTTCTTCCAATTATAAAAATAAAATATTTAAAAATTTATTCCATATTTGGATTCAGGATTTCCAAATTTTTTAAATAGTACCCTTTGATTTTTATTCACTGTGAATAGTAACTATGATAAATATTTATAACTATAGTTAAGGGTAAATCAGGTTAATTATGGTTAAGACTAATATAAAAAGGCTTTAAAATATACCAAACACTTGAATTTCAAATATTTTATGATTTTAGTTCATCTATACTCATCTAATTTTTGAATTTATGTTCACTTGGATCCTTTTTTCTTTGATAATGACATATAAAATATTTTAGGTAAAAAAATGTCACTCTCTTACTTTTAAATTTCTCTCAAATGTTTACAAAGGAGTAAAAAAAATTGAATGAATATTAAATTTTATTTTTATAATAATAAAATTATTCTCATGATGCTTATTTATGTCAAATTTTTACTAATTATATAATTTCCTTAAATATTTATACAACTTTGACATCGTGTTTGTGAAACTAGTGGAAAATCAAAGTAAATAATTTTAAAAACATTAAAAGTTACTAATTTTGGATGAATTATGGTTAAAAATTTATAGTAAATAATAATTAATTATTCACGGTGAAATTTATTATATTTTAATTATATTTTTATCTTGATGTCTTTAAGGTCGGATTATGTGAATAGTTCTTAAAATGACATTAATAGTATTTTATGTTACATAATATTTTATTTAATTATTTAAAAATCATAAAAATATTGAAAGGGGAAATTAGGATTTAAAATTAATTAATATATCAAATTTTTTCTATTTATGATCAAATTTTTTCCTTATAAGTAAAATTATAACCCTTTTCGTTTGAAAATTTTGTTACTATGGTTAATATTAAAATTGGTTGAAAAATGGGTCAAGCCAAATGATAAGTTTTAAAATATCACTTAAACCTATAGGAAATTATTTTTTAAAGTTATTTAAACCATATTATATATTATATTCTGAATTATTTCCACATGGTTCCACTTTTACATAAAAAATGAATTTATTACAATTAAATATTTTTATTAATTCCATGTGTGTCCTTTTTTAAGACTATAAATGGAAACCACTTCTCCACTATTATTTACACCGTCGTGATCCACTTAGCTTCAAAAAACCCAAAAAACCTATTATAAAAATCCTTAAATGAGTTTTATAGGTTATATTATTCCCAAAAGGCCAACCCTATCATCTATAAGGGGATATCTAAAGGATATCTTTCAAAGAAGAGGTAATCATCTTCACCTAATACTTTCATTTTTTATTCTAATTTTACCATTTTCAATTATGTCCTAACCATTACAATGTAATAAAACAAGTATATAAAATGTACTAAATTTTTATTATATTTATGGAATCATATTTATCCATCTCCTTCTCCATCAAATGGGTAACAAAACCATAACTTGTGTGTATGGAAGACAGCAACCTCACGAACCAATGTAATTTTTTTCCATCACTGACTCACATAGAGATTCATAATTATGGAACTAATTAATATATATGATACTTAAAAATAATAATTATTCTTTAAATTTAATATATCATTTACCTTCTAACCCTTCCACTCATTAAAAAATGATGATGTCGCTCATGGGTATGTGTTGACAACCACCTCTATAGAGTGATGTGATTCATTTATTATGTACACCTTTCATGGATTATTATAAATACTAATATAATGAATATATATGATATTTATATCATTATTATCATTATAGATATTATTTAACTATGATAAAGATGTAAGGACCCAAAATTTTGAAGAAAAAAATACATGAAAAAAGAAACATTTAACACTTAGAAACTACAATATTAATTAAGAATTATTAATAAACAGTCATTGAAATGTTGTAGGTAGATAATATATAATATTATAAGTATGTGTATGGTTATTTTATATTATTATAGTAAATTTAAATTATTATATAGGAGGAAAAATCACTTATGAAGCAATTCATACATGAGGTAAGGGTTTATTTCAAAATCTCATCCTTATTCAGGATTGTTTATATTTATGTTTTCATTGAGGTAATTATATGATATTACTATAATAAACTCCATATATTTATTATTATATAGTTATATTTTTTTTAAGTATTAGTTATAATTTTACCTTCTTTAGTACTCAAAAATACAAAAATAATGTTTTTAAGGAAATTTGACTTTGTTTTCTATTCGATTGGGAATATTTTTCTATCATTTTCTCTTTAAAAAAATATAAGAATGTTTTTATTATTATATAATTATTTATTAAATTAATTTTTAACTATTTTATAAATTCAATAAAAATGTTTGAAAGGAATATTCTTATTCTTTTCTGAATGAGGTGTTCTTTACCTCAGGTGGGAACAAAATATTTTTTTAACGTTTACTATAAAAATGGATTTTCCCACTGTTACGACTATTATTTTACTTGAATATTCATTTAAAATTTCCAATGGTTCTTTAAAAATAAAATTTTTTACCTAATATTTTAGAATTTTTTTATTTTAAATAATTTTTTTCTAAATAAAAGGTCATTTTCCTCCAAAAAATATTTTAGTGATCTTTTAAAAGTATTTTCATCTATCTTAATGTCATTTGATGAATCTTGTAACACCCCTAAATAGTATCCCATGGTTGGTGGTTAATGTTTTACACTAGTACTATAAATGAGCATTCACATCCCAAAGGATTGATAAGTTTAGTAGTATTGGAAAACTATATACATACTTAAATCCCACATTACATATGAAAATTTAAAATACAACATAGTATTTTCTTTTAGAAAAATGTTATTATATTTATAATATCTATGAATATAAATCCTAATACACTTCCTATCATCTGGGGGAATAGATACATAAGAAATGGGTGAGATTATATACTCAATAAGAGTATGCATATAGTGGAATCTAACACAAATTAGATAAAACATGAATAATAAAGAAGATATAATCAGTAATCAAATATTCCATATAACTAATACTATGAAAGAGGGGACTAAATACATGGAAAAAATAAAAACATAAATAATCCCAAGGATAATTATAACTAGTTTCATAATGATTGAATTAATAATTTTTTAAATCATAATCTTATCGTCAAGGCCTTTTTTCAAGAAAACACACATAAATAGGTAATATGTATGCCAAATACACAAACTAGTTTGTCTCATTATAACTTCCAATTCATTGATGGGATATATCAGGCCCTAACCATCACTTAATATGTTCAATGCATTCATCATATGAAATGGGTGGAACGTAATCAACATAAAAATTTGTATTGAAAACTAGCATAAGAAATGTTAATAATTTACCCAATCAATAAACAAAATCATAAACCATCCTGAGTAATTTGGAAAATAGTATCAAAATAGTAAATCCCTAGTAAAGTAGAATATTCACCAAATAATTTTTACATAGATGAATATACTTTAAAAATATCACTAGAATATTTCTTTAGGATGATATCATTTTCATTTCAAATTAAAAAAATACAAAATATTAAGGAAAAAACTTTCTTTGAAAGAGCCTTTTAAACATATAAATATTCAAAATATTAAGCAATCATTATGGTGGGAAATTTTGTTTATTCCATATAACCTAAAAAAAATCCTTTAACACTTTTCTAAGAAAAGTCAAAAAAGTACCTCATTTAGAAAATAACCAATAAGATTGTTTTTAACCCATTTTTTAAAATTAAAACATGGGTAAAAATATATTTAATGAATAATTGTATAATAATAAAAATATTCCTTAAAAAATTTATATAAAATATGAATATGGAAGAAAATGATTCCTGACTGAGTAGAAAAACAAAGTCAAATTTACCAAAAAAACATGGTTTTAGTATATTGAGTACTTAAACAGTGTAAAATTAAAGGAAACTTGTAATTTCCATAAATAACATAGGATAATGAAATATATTATTTTCAATATAGAAATATCAAATAATTACCTTAGCATACACTTTAGCATAAACAATTCTGAATAATGATAAGATTGTGAAATAAACTCTTACCTCAGGTTCAAATTCCTTAGTATGCATTCAAACCTCCTATATAATAAATATAGATTTATTATATATCTATTAAATTACTATACTTATATATATCATACCATATATTATTTACCTATAATATTTTATCACCCATTTATTAACAATTCTTTGTTAAAATTAATGTTCCGAGTAATAACAACTTCATTTTTTCATGTATGTTTTGGTTTAGTAGTTTTAGTCATTGAACTTTTATCATAGTTTAATCATATAAATAGTGTTAATAATAATATAAATATAATATATATTAATTATATACATATTTATAGTCATCCATAAGAGTTATAGATAGAAAAATGAACTACATTGTTCATGGAGATGATAGGTCGTACATATGCATAAATGTTATTTTCATTTTTCTATTGATGGAAAAAAAGAATGGTAAATAATAATTCACATTTATAGAATCATTATTATATCATATATATTCATTAAATATATCCTTATTACCATCCAAGTAAAATGGAAATGAAAAATAAATCACATCACTTTGTGAAGGTGATAGTCCACATGTACATTTGAGAAATATTATTATTTTCCAATGGATTAGAAGGTAAGAAGGTATATGTGATATTATAATTCTATAAGTATAATTATTTCATAATTATCATATATAAATATTAAACCCTTCAAAAAACCGATCCATGAAGTATGATGGTGGAAAATGGATTATATCACTACGTGGAGACGGTAAGCTTCACATATACATGAGTGATACTTTCACTTCACATTTGATGGGAAAGAGGGAGGATAATAGTATTTTCATAATCATAAAAATATTTTAGTATATTTAGGATACTTCAGTTATAATTTTTTGATAAATACTATATATTTATAGTAGATAAATAAGAAGTAAAAATAAAGTGATTAGTTAAGGTGATTACCTCTTCTTTAAAGAACACATTTAGATATCCTCTTAAGGGTCCTAGGGTTGGTGTTTTGGGGAGAATAGAACCTATAGAATGTGGATAAGTTTATAAGGGATTTTTTTAGGGTATGTTTCATCTATTTGGATCAATTTGTTATAAGTAAGAGTAAGTAGGGGTTTCCTTTTATAAGGCAGGGGGAGGACACACTTGGAATTCCTTAAAAGATTAAAATATAATAAACATATTCTAAAGAAAAATGATTAAAAATGGATTTAAATTATAATAAAAAATTAGGGTTGAAATAGAAATATCCAATGAAATTTTGTCAATTTTTTTTTCATTTTAAACCTTATCATTTTCATTAATCCCTTTTTTATTTATTTTTTACCTTAACTATTATAGCAATTATTTTAATTATAAAGGGTTAATAATATTACCATAAATGGAAAAATGACTCATAAATGGACCATGGATAATTTTTTAAACCATATTGTATTCACATGGACAAAGATAATATTTTAATTAATTTGAAATATTTTAATAAAATGTTATTTAATATAAAATATCATTAATGCCAATTTTAGAAATATTCATTTAATTTGAATTTAAAGACACCAATAAAAATAATAAATTTAAATATAATAATTATTCACATCACTAATATGTCATATTTGTATAAAAATATTTTGTAACACTATAAGTCACTCATATTATATTACTTTTAATATTTTTAAATCCATTTATTTTATTTTTTTAATAATTGAATAAATATTGCATTAATGTTGCACAAGAATTTAAGGTCATTATTTAATTCACAAAACATAGAAATAAATTACCATTATGAATATAATTTTAGTATTCACAAAATTTCTATTAATATTCGTTAACAAAATTCTTTTGTACCTATGTGAACACAAAATAGATATTTAAAACTAAGAGAGTGATATTTTGTAACTTTCTTTACTTTTAATGTTTTAATGGTAATTTTCATGGACAATTATCTCTTAAAAATTAACTTTTAAGCCTAAGTTGATAAGGGTCAAATTTACTTTATCCAATAGGAATTTAGACTAAAAACGGGGACCTTTTCAATTAGTTTTAACCTAGATTACCCAAATTTACCCTTTACTATGGTGATAAGTTCTTCCATGATTACTATTCATAATGCTTGAAAATAAAAGGGAACTATTTAAAAAAATTAAATTCCTAATTTAAAATATTTAATCCATTTTACCAAATTAAATACCAATAATGGCATAAACTAATTTTAAAATTAGTGCGCAAAATGCGATGAAAATCGCTTTTTATAAAAATACAGTTTTAAGCATTAAACTTGATTTATTCTTATCTCATTCATAGTAAAAATATTAGATGAATGTTAAAAAAATTATTGAATATATATTATATATATTTCATTAAAATAATTCAAAAATAGTGATTAATTTAAATTATTAAGATAAAAATACATTGTGTGCATAAAAACAATTTATTTAGAAAACATCTCTTTTTCTTTCAAAAGATTGAATTTTTTTTATTTATGATCAATTGATAATAAAAGAATTTATTTTACACATGTTTAAACAATAAATTTTTTATAAATTAGTTGATATTATTCATACTCACCAATTTAATAGTTAGGCTATATGGTTTACTATATTACTATTCATTTAGACTCGGGGTTACATGCATCATAAGAAATCCGAGAGATTAAATTTATTTAAAAAGAAATATATTATAAAAACTCAGGGTGTTACATCCTTCTCTCCTTAAAAAATAATCCTTGAAATATCCAAATTTTCACCTCATGAACAAATTTCGGTAGTTCTTCATGATAATTTCTTCAGTTTCTCACATAGAAACTTCTATCTTATGATTCCTCCAAAGTACCATTATCTGTTAAGTCATCCAATTTTTGAACACTTCTTCTCTAGTGTCCAGAATCCATATAGTCTTCTCATAGTTCAATAGATAAGGTTTTAATTCTATTTATTTAGAGGTGATCACATGTGTTGGGTATGGCATGTACTTTCTTAACAATGATATATAAAACACATCATATATTTTAGAGAAACTTAGTGACATTACCAAACAGTAATCCACAGCTCTAATTCCTTCCAAGATTTCAAAATGTATGATGTACTTGGTGCTTAGTTTTCCTTTATTACCAAACCTTATAACACCCTTCTATAGAGATAATTTCAAAAACAATTGATCTCCCACTTGAAATTCCAAATCATTCCCCTAGTTATCAACATAATTCTTTTCCTAATTTGATATTCTCTAATAGGAGTCTGAATATTATTTACTATTTTCATTATCTCCTAAACAATTTTTAGGCCTATAAGCTTCCTTTCACTAGATTCATCCAAACAAGTTGGATGACAACAACTCTTTCTATATAATTCTTCATATGGAACTATTTGAATACTTGAATGAAAGATATTATTATAGTTGGACTTTGAAAAAGGTAAATAATGATCCTACATACCTTTAAAGTAAAGTGAGAGTGACATCAACATGTATTCTAATGTTTAGATATTCCTTTCAGACTTCGGTTTGAGGATAATAATCAATGCTCAAATGAATCTTGGTATCAAGAGCCTTTTTGAATATTTTTCCAAAATTTTGATATAAATCATGGATCAAAATTAGAAACAATTGAAATAAGTGTGCCATAAATTCTTACAACTTCATTAATAAATATTCGTTCAAAGAACTATATAGGTAAATCTTCTCTTATAGAGAGGAAATGTGGATATTTGTTAAGGTGGTCAATAATAAACCATATTATATCATTCTTTCTAGGATTCTTTTTTAATATGGTAACAAATTCCATAGTAATGGAATCATATTTCCACATAGGAATAGGTATTGGTTTCATGACACTTCTAGGATACTACCTCTCAAATTTAACCTATTTACAAACCAAAAATCTTGAAAAATAATCATAAATTTTTTGTTTCATATTATCCTACAAAAAATGTTCCTTAAAATCCTTATAAATTTTGGTGCTACTAGACATTATATATAAATTCAAGATATGAAAAACTATCTAATAATTTCATTTTTATCTCAAGTATAGATTGAACACATGGTATATTTTCAAATTTAATAAAACCATCGTCATATATGAAGTATACCAATTTACCATCATTCATGACCTTAATTTTCTTTTGAAAATTATCATCATTGGTTTGAGAACTTTTCATATTTTATAATAATAATGGTTTGGTGATCATTTGAAAAGGGAGTGATGTTTCCCCTTCCTTAATAATTCTCATATCTATCTTTACTAAATCCATGAACATAGAATCCATATCAATCCTGATTTTTTTCAATAATCCATGATCTTTTTATCTCAATGCATCCACAACCTTATTTTACTTCTTTGGGTGTGTGATGGCCTAGTCCAGCTCATGATCATGATATTGTCTGCTTTGGGCCTAGCCCGCATGGTTTTTCTTTCCCTAATATTTTTCCCTCATGCACTCCCCTAAAAAAGTCCTCATGATGGGAGAGGTATCCACACCACCTTATAAAGGGGTGCTTCATGTTCCTCCTCCTTTGATGTGGGATTTCAATAATCCACCCCCCCCCCCAAAAGGTCCTAATGTCCTTACTAGAACATCAAATAGACACTAGATCTGATACCATTTGTGATGGATCAGTCCAGCCCATGATAATGATAATATACTCTTTGGGCCTAGCCCACAGAGTTTTTTTTCTATGGGATCTAGCCCTAGAGAATCCTCTAGGAAAAGGCCTCATTCCCAGCTAACAAAGGATCAAAGAGAATCAACTCCATAAAATGTACAGAGTAATAATAGACAGTCATAAAACCCTATTGTAACTCCAAGAAATCTTGGGCACAGTCTAACTTCATCATTTCAGGGAAGTACTACTCAAGGAAAACCTCCTTAAAGTTCATCCATGTATGTCCTTCTCATATTCCATGTTGATTCATGGAAACAAAAATATATCATACAGAGAAAATATCCCAAACAGATAACATATATCAAGGAATTTAATTAATGAAATACTATACAGCACAATAATAGGTATATATATGGAATGGGAACCTACGTGACTAGTCATGATTCATGAAAATATGTGAAATCTCATAAATCACATATAACATCATGTATATCACCAAAGGTGAATCAATAGTAACAATATAACATAAATTCCCTACTTTATGGAAACTTTGAGGTCTACTATTTAGTGTTGGCCAGATGCTGTCATAGTTCCCATGCCTAAGTCCCAATTTTCTATCTCATGTCTAACCTTCCCCAACTGAACATAATATAAGAAACAATTTAGCGGGTCCTGATCCTCTGATACCTTTTTTTCAAGGTACGCCCCTCTTAGAACTACTCTCACCCATGCATACTTAACTGTAGAGTTATAATGGGATATGGTTCTTTAATATAACAGTGTATATCTGGTGTAGTGTTCTAAAGGTCTCATTCTAATCTAACAAATTAGAAAAGTGAATCAGATCTATAAAACGTGAAAAGTAAGAATAGATAGTAATAGAACCCTTTCGTAACTCCATGAACTCTTTGGCACGATCCAAATTCATCATGTGAAGGAATTATTGTTCGAGGAATAACTCCTTAAAGTTCATCCTTGTAAGTCCTTCTCATCTCACAGCTTGATTCTTGGAAATATAGAGAGCATAAATCAAGGAATTTAATTAATGAACTACTATACAGAATAACAACAACTATATATATGGAATGTGAACCCACATGCCTAGTCATGATTCATGAACCTACACGAAATCTCAAAAATCACATATGACATCATGTGCCTCACCCAATCTGAATCAATAGTAACAACATAAAATAAATTCCACACTTTATGGAAACTCAGAGGTCTGTTATTCAGTGTTAGCCAGACACTGTCATAGTTCCCCTGCCTGAGTCCCAATTTCATATCTCATATCTAACCTGTCCCAACCCAACTTAAGATAAGAAACAAGTTAGTGGGTCTTGATCCTATGATACCATTTTGTAACATTCTCACCTAAACCACTGGGTATGAGCCAAAAAAACTATATGACCACATGCATGCCTCCTCGTACGCAAGAGATTTCCAACTAGTAGTGATGGTCTCAAGTGAAAAATTGGGGAGACTATACACTATGTCTCATGTCATAGGATTGATAATAATGAATAAACCAAATAATAAACAATCATAGTAAATGCGGAGCAGAATAATGACATACATATAAGAGATCCCAATGTGGTAATCCTATCCATAGTATAAATAAGTAGAAAAATATAATATAAAAGTAAATAAACAACCATCTACAGGGTACTTTAGTATCTGTCCCAGTCCGCTCCAGCTCTAAGATCCACCGCTCAACCATCTTCCATAGGGCCCCATCCCTTCATCGGATCTCTTGTACTCACACCCTACTTGGGTATTTCAGTGCGATTGTATATGTCATGGACAAAGATCCGGTGAAGGGTAGGGGCCCAATGGTGGATAGTTGAGCAGTCGAACTTAGAGCTGGAGTGGACTGGGATAGACATTGGAGTACCCTGTAGATGGTTTTTTATTTACTTTTATCTTTTATTTGTCTATTAATTTATATTACACATAGGCATACCACATTGGGAGCTCTTATATGTATGTCATTATTCTATTTTCATGTTTACTCTAATTGTTTATTATTTGGTTTATTCATTATTATTGATCTTATGACATGATACAAAGGTTATAGTCTCCCCAAGGTTTAACTTGAGACCCTCATAGCTAGTTGGAAACCTCTTGTGTATGGGGAGGCACGCATGAGGTTATGTATATTTCTAGATCAAAACTGGAGGTTTAGGTCAGGATGTTGTAGAGTGGTAGTATATTGAGTAATAATAATCCTTGAGTAGCTTAACACATCTCTTTTTCCTCATGTTGAGTTCTTTCTAAGAAGAGATATATTTCATACTCTTATGATCTGTTTATATTTCACATATTTTTTCATATAGATAATGTCTCCATATCTTCAAATCAGAGATTATTTATTCTGATTCAAGATCATATGTAGGATATTTTTGTTTATGAGTCTTTAACTTTCATGATTCATAGTTAATAAGTTTACCATTCTGCAAAAAGACACAACCAATTCCCCTCTTTGATGCATCAGTATATTTCATAGATCCATCATTTCCCAATGGTATATTCATGATAAAATCACTCACTAATATCTTCTTAAATTATTCAAAACATTCTTTATATTTCTTTTCCATATGAACTTAACCCCTTTACGAGTAATATTTGTTAACGGGTTAGCCAATCAGGTAAAATTTTGGATAAATCGCTGATAGTAACCTATCATACCAATGAAACTACATTCCTTAGTTATGTTAGTTGGTGTAGGACATTAATGTACTACCTTTTTCTTCACAATATTAATTGATATTACATCATTTGGATCCAGAATATCCAATAAAAGAAACTTTATGAATCTAGAATTCATACATTCTAAATTTCCAATATAAATATTTTCTTCTAAGAGACTCAAGAATGATTCTAAGGTGATTCTTATAGTCCTCATAACTCTTATATTACACCAATATATCATCAATAAATACCACAAAAAATTATCAAGATATTCCTTGAATGATTTTTTCGTTAGGTCTAAAAAAATAGAGGGTGCATTAGTCATTCAAAATGGAATTACTATAAATTCATGTTGTCCATACCTCATTCCAAATGTTGTCTTCAAAATATCTTCCTTATTTAATCACAATTGATGATTCCCATAATGAAGGTCAATCTTTGAAAAATATTGGGCTCTATGAAATTTATTGAATAAGTCATCAATTTGAGGTAAAGGATACCTGTTCTTTATTATAATAGCATTTATTTCCTTATAATAAATGTGTATACTCATAGATACATATTTCTTATTAATTAAAAGAACAGGGGATCCTTGAGGTAAAACATAAGGCTGTAAAAATCCCTTATTACAAAAATTCTCTACTTGTTTCTTCAGTTCCATTAACTCCATAGAAGTAATTCTATAGGGAACCTGTTGGCTTAGTCCAAGTACCTCCTTATTTTAATGCTCACAAATCATGTTTTTTATATTTCTAATGAGTTTAATGTTTTGTGATGGTAAACTATTTTCTAGATAAATTATGAAAATTGGATAATTCTAGATCCACCTTCACCATCTACAGGTTGTTATAATGATCAATCATTAGTTTTAGCATTGTCCCACTTAAAGCTACCATCAGGTTAAGAATCTATCGTTAGTTAAACTCTATGACCACCAGGATCTACCATTAGGTTGTGCTACCACTAAGTGGTGGTGCTTATGCTACTAAGTAGAGCTACCATTAGTATTTGTTGTTGTCATTCGATGTTATCATCAGTTCAATAGTGATACCACCAGTTCAATGGAGCTACCATTATATAGATCTACCTTCAAGGGAAAAAATTCTATTGTTAGTTTGATCTACTTCCAAGAATTGTTACTGCTAGGTGTATCTACTATCACATAGTTCTACTGTCAGAATAGCTATCATTTAGAAGATCTACTACTAGTGAATCTACTTCTAGTGAATATCTACTATTAGTGAAACAACCTCTAGAGAGCTACTGCAGTTTTCTAGAATTAATTTCTAAATTAATTATCCAATGGATAGTTTATGAATTTGATTTTAGAAATAAGCATATAGATATAATAATTATTATACATAAACAAATCCACCAATTTCTTAAAGAAAAATTCATACCTTTTCAGATATGTTTCTTCATAATACGATCTATGTTATTCTAATATCATCCTAAAATAGATAATTGGGTTGGGAGAACTATAAATTTAGAAGAATCTTCCTCATATAAGTGTGGTATTGTGGAACATGTATGAACATAGAATTATAGAGTCTTATATGTTATAGTTAAAATAAATACAAAAAGATGAGATTGTTCAAAAGGATGCTGGATATTTTTAGACTAAAAATAAAAGTCTTTTCTATAATTCTATGACCCCCCTTTTCTCCATTTTTTTCAACTTATTCGATCACCTTTAAAAGAAATATTCAAATGATCCTGATTAACTGAAGCAATTTAGATAGAGAAGCATTGTATATTCTCATCTATAAACACTTTATCTTTTGTTTTATTCATTATATTTGAGCTATGTTTTTGTTTAACTTTGTTTATCTATAAAAAATATTCTCATTTACTAAACTAAAGAGTGATTGACACTCTTATTCATTTATTATCATCTATATTCCCATGAATAATTGTGTAAGAGGTTGTGTATGATCTAAACTAGTTTTATCCAATGTATAACTATAGAAGAGGCATTGTTACTGGACAGCCATGTGTGTTATTGTTGGTAAAATACAATCTAGGTTATGGATCAGTTTTTTTAATAATAAAGTAATTGGAATATGGTGATTTCCAAGTGAAGTGGATTAAGTATCAGCTTAATATTGATCCCCTTTTTTAAATTTCTATTGTGTTTCTTTACTCTATTTGTTTTCCTTGTTTTAAATTAAACTCATTTATATTTAATAATTTATTAAAAATCATTAATATGATATTTAATTTATATTATTGTTTTATATACAGTGTTTTATATGAGTAGATTAGTTCCAAAAGATAGACTATTTTCAAAAGTATTTTAACTGATCTACGCTTGAGCTTTTGAGAATATTTTCCAAAGATAAAATTATATAATTATACTATATTTGTTAATTAGGAACATTTATCAAAATAGGGATATAAGTTTTAAAAAAATAAAAATTTTATTGGAAACTCAATTCACCCACACCCCCTATTTAGTTGTCCACTAGGACCAACATTTGGTATTATAGTAGTTTCAAAAATAAATATTACTGTTATCTAGTTTTACCTAAATATATTAACTTTTTGTTTAATCCAAATTATATATTTATGGATAATACTTAGTTTTAAGTAAATTCCACTAATCATCCTCCTTATTTTAATGGAAATAACTATTCTTATTGGAGGATTAAAATGAAAATTCATATAGAAAAAATTCATTTTTATTTTTGGACTATTATTAGTGATAAATATGAAATACCTAAAGCCCCTAAAAATATTAGAGTGATGCCACTAGTTCTTATAATTATTGTAACTATAAATCTATGAATTATTTTTACTATGACTTAGGTGAGTATGAATCTAATAGAATATCTTATTTTAGTAATGATTTTGAAATATTGGATACATTAACTATTTCTCATAAAGGAACTTAAAATGTTAAAGAAATGTGTTTGAATACCTATACTATTAAATATGATACTTTTAATATGAAGCCTGATGAATCAAATTATGACATGTATCTCAAGTTTAATGAAATATTCAACATGATTCATTCACTTGTAAGGAAAATAGTTGAAAATGATCAAGTCATGATAATTTTGAGATGTCGACCAGATAGAGAGAGAGAAGCCTCTATTTCTATAAGGGAATCATGTGACATTAGTAAGTTACCAATGATGTAACTCATTATAAATATCATGATGTGTAAAGAGTAACTACACATGAATAATGAATAAGATGATAAACCTAAAAGGAAGTTATTAGCCTTCAATACCTCTAACTCAAAACTAAAAGAGAATATCAAAGTTGAAAGTTCAAGTGATTATGAATCCTAATCAGAAAGTGATGGAGAAATTCATCACCTAGCCAGAAATTTCAATAAATTATATAGGAAGAATAATTTCTTCAAGAAATCAAACTATAGAGGTAAATATGATAGAAAAGTAAATTGTATAAAATAATGGAAAAATGACGATTCCTCAAATGAAATAACTTGCTATGAGTGTAAAAGGAAAGTATATATAAAATAATAGTTTCCTAAGATTAAATATAATAATAAGTATAAGAAAAAAGGAAAATATATATATAAAGTATATTAATGCCACATGGAATGCCTATAAAGATAGTTCAAGTGATTTATATTTCAGCATAGAAGACAACAATGAAAGGGCCAATATGTGTTTTATGAGAAACACATCTGAGGTATTAATTTTTTTTATTAAATATCTTGTATGCACTTCTGTTTCCTATAAGACTGAAAATAATGATGGAAATATGAATATTGATGATATATTTGAATATTTTAATGTAATAGAAGATACATTTAATGAATTAAAGGATAAATATAAAAGTTTAAAGAAACGACATGCTATGTCATCTCACTTTAAAACTGATCTTCTTGTAGAGAAGGATAATTATTCTCAACTAGTTAAGGAAAATAATGAGCTAAAATTATCTAATGAGAAACTATAGAAATATAGAGAGAGATTTACTAATGTAATAAAAACTCTTACATACATTACTAGTAAATAAACCACTCCTAAATACACTATATGGATAGGTTACCAAACTGGACAAAGAAAAATCTATAAGAACATATTTTTACCTAGATATAGTTTAGTTATTTATATTAATATTTCTTATTTTAATATGCCTAATAAAGTTTTTATTTCAAAAAAATTAAGGTCTTGTTATTGGAAACTAATAAAACAATTATGGATCCCTAAATCTCTTATTACTAATATCTATGGACCGAATAAAATATGGGTACCAAAATAATTTTTGGTTTAAATATATTTTATAGGAAACTTGCTTGAAATGTTATCATAAATAATTATGGTATCTAGATAGTTGATTTTCTATACATATGAATGAGGTTTACTTGAGCTTTAAGAACATAGTCAAAGTTGATAGTGGACATGTCAATTTTGGTGATAATGCCAAAGGAAAAATAATAGGACTCAGTCACATTGGTAACTCTAGTACAATTTTAATTTCTGCACTTTTATTTTTAGATGGATTAAAGTATGATTTTATTATCATTTCACAATTTTTTAATTATGTTTATCCTGTTACGTTTGAAAAAATAATTAAAATTATTCAATTCCTAACATAATTTTGTTTTTACTATTATAAAAAATGATAATGTTTATGTTGTCGATTTAAATTCCTTATTTTCTCATTATATTTATTTTTGAGTAAATTTCATAAATAATCTTATATTTGGAATAGGATATTGGTTCATTACAATATACACTCCCTTAGAAAGATAATTAGGTAGGTAATAGACAAGGATCAACCAAAACTATAATTTTCAAAAAAAAATCTATAATCCACATAAAAAGGAAAGCAGTACAAAATATCTTTCAAAAACAAATAAATAAGTCTCAACTTCTCAACTTTTATAATTGGTTCATGTGGACATGTTTGGACCTTCTATATTTTCTAGTCTAGCATAAAAATATTACACCTATGTTATAGTGTATGATTATTCAATATATACATGGGTGTTTTTAATTTATCATAAAAGTAAGGCTCTTTCTGATTTTTCAAGATATTCTTGATCTATAAAAAATCTTAGTGGACTTAGAATTAAGACCTTAAGAAGTGATCATGGCCATGAGTTTTAAAATCAATAGTGTGTTTCATTATGCTCACAACATGTCTATATTAATAAAAAATTTACACCTAGGACCCTATAGTAGAATGGTGTAGTAGAAAGAAGAGATAGAACCCTTCATGAAATTTCTTAGACCATGCTCAATGAGTATGATTTACCTATTTATTTTGGGAAGAATTTGTGAACATATATTTCTATATAATTAATATAATTCTAATTATACCACTTTTAAAGAAAACTCTATATGAATTATTGAATGTTAGAAAACCAAAAGTTAATTACATTAGAGTTTTTGGATGAAAGGTATTTATACTCAATTCAAAGGATAATTTAGACTAATTTTCATCCAAAAGTGATAAAGAAATTTTCCTTGGATATTATGGAACCAGTAAATAATACATGGTATTTAATAAAAGTATTGTGATTGGGAATAATCTATACATGTCAAGTTTTATGTGACCAATCCACATGAACCAAATATCACTTTTGTAAAATCTAGAGGATTATCTTTATAATCTATATATTAATGCTAAACCCAGCGACAATTCCACCAGACCTCCTATAGAAAAATCTCCCAATTTTGAGGAAAAACTTGAACTTGAAACTATAGATAAAAATGAAGTCTCAAACACTTATATTCCTAAAACTATTAGGACTCATAAATATCATCCCTTATATGTTATTATTGGTGACCTAGATAAAGGAACTCAGATAAGAGATTCCCTTAGAAACCAATTTAAACATCAATATTTCTTATCATGGATTGAACCTAAGAATATAAATGAAGTAATTATGATTAATTTTGTGTAATGATAATTTAAGAAGTGTTAAATCGGTTTGGAATAAATACAGTCCTGGAACTAGTTGAAATACCTAAGGACTACCTAACTATTTTCATTAAATGGGTGTTTAGAAATAAGGTTTATGAGTCAGGAATAATAATAATATATCAATCAATAATTTTTTCACAAGGATATAGTTAATTATAAGTTATTAAATATAGGAAAACATTTTTCTCAATATCCAGACTTGAATCCATCAGAATGTTTCTTGCCTATGAAATACATTAGAATTTTAAATTATATCAAATGGATATCAAGAATACATTATAAAATGGTTATATTTTTTGAGGATTTTTTTCGAACAACCCCATGTATTTCAAAAACCCCACATTCCAAATAATTTTTTAAAATTAACAAAAGCTTTATATGGTTTAAAATAAGATCCTAGATCTTGGTATGAAAGGATTTTCTCATTTTTTATTTCAAAATGTTTTACTAATGAAATAGATGACCCTACATTATTTATTAAAATAACATCAAAGGAGTTTTTAGTTGTAAAAATATATTTTGATGATATTATTTTTGGATATTCAAGAAATTCTTTATGTACTAAATTTTCAAAAATTAAACAATGTGAATTTGAAGTGAGTTTGATGGGTGAACTTAAATCATTTCATGGTTTTCATATTTTTTAAAATAAATATGGAAATATTTTAAATCAAATAAATTACACTAAAAATCTTCTAAAACTTTTTTCTAAGGATATCACTAATGGTAGTGATACTCGCATGAGTACTAGCTATAAATTGGATCTTCATAAAACTGGGAAACTAGTTGATCAAACCACATATAGAGGTATGAATGGAATATTATTATACCTAAATTCTAGCTAGATTGATATAATGTTTAGTGTATCTATGTGTGACCATTTTCGAACAAGCTCAAAATAGTCTCATTTACTTGTAATGAAAATAATTTTTAAATACCTCAAAGGTATAACCAATTTGGGATTGTTTTACTCTAGGGGAAAATTATTTTATTTAGTTATTTATTTAGATGCATACTTTGGTGATTGTAAGTTAAATAGAAGAAACACCTCTAGAACATTTAACTTTTTAGACAACTTTCTGGTTTCATGGTGCGGTAAGAAATATAATTATGTTACATTATCCACTATTGAATCATAGTATATAGATGAAGGTAGATGTCATGAATAGATTATATGGATTAAACACACTTTAATTTACTATAGATATTAATTTCGACATGTTCCTATAAATTGTGATAATACAAGTGCTATAAAAATTTCCAAGAATCCTATGTAACACTCTAGGAAAAAACATATTGATGTAAGATATATCATTTTGAGAGACCATTCTCAAAAGGGTGATATAAATCTTGAATTCATTGGAACTAAACATCATCTTGCTAACATATTTACTAAGCCTTTCAATTTGGAGAGATTGAGTTATATCATACATGAAATTGGAATGATAAGTTTTGGTTGGTGTTATATTCTTAAATTTATTTTTTTTCTGGTAGAGAAAAATCACAATACTGTTATCAACCATATATGAACTACCATTGGTATCTAGCATAGTTGATCTATCATTCTTATCTACTATGGATGATCTACCTTTGGTATCGAACATTAGTCATGCTATCATGATTATAAAAAATTATATACTATCATTTCTAAGATACCATTAGGATAATACCATGACAAAGTATTGTTTAATGATACCATGACTTGGTACCATTATGGCTAATGTTTAGATTAGACCTTTAAAAACTATTGATGTATTCCACCATGAAAATGTACTATTCGTATTATCATTCCTAGTTATATAGTTCATGTTTTCTATAATTAAAAAATTTATTAGTTTTATTTATTTATTTTTATTTGTTATATACCTATTTTATTTCTGATTTCAAAAACCCTAAATGATAAAATCTTACCTAAAATTAGAATCTGAGAACCCTCCCTCACATGCCTCCTTGAACCCTTCCTCTCTTTCTCTCTCAACTTATAACCTTCCATATCCTTTGTTCATCCCTAAAAATAGTGTGAGAATGGTGTGATTTAATTGTCTTGGTGGATATCTAGATGAGTAACATCGCTTGATGAAAGCTAGAGGTGAATCGAGTCATCTTGTTTTTGAATCAAAGAATCATCATCTCACATCTCAATCTGTTTTCACAGAGAAAGAAATATATTTTTCATAGTTGGTTTCAAGAAAGTCACTCATAGAGAATGTGATTCAAGTCCAAGGCTAGGCTAAATGGTTCTTAAGGAATGATATACTATTATAACCAAGGTTGGTTCATGAGTTCTATAGTTTTGAATAGTATGAGTTCGGAGAAAACAAGGATGTTATTAAGACTATAATATATGGAAAGGAGATCATATTTTCTTCAAATCAGTGGACAAAATTCTTGAATGTTCCTCAAAAGGGTATATAAAATGGCTATAAAGGTTATATCCATATAAACTATGAGAATTTTGTATTAGAGGATGCATTGTTTGAGTTAACTGGGAATGATACTATTAGAAGGAAAACATTAGTAGAGCTTTATAGGGAATAAATATTATTATTTAAGTTTATAAAACATGTTCTATGTCCTAGGAAAGGGGATTTCAGTATAATGAGGTATATCAAGATATATTTTTATTATTTCTAATAAAAATAAGAGGTAAGATAAATTTATGTAGATATATGATGGTTCATATGATGGATTTGAGAAATATATATTCTATATGGAACTCTTCGTCCTACCCTACGTTGATCTTGACTATATTAGAAGCTTGATTTTTGGTACCTGAAGGTGAAGATAAAGTGACTATATGTTGAGGTTTATTCCTAAGTCAGGTGACCTAAAAGAGGGCGACAGTTAACTGGAACCCTTGGTTGAAGAAGTAGGTGGTTTATAATGACAACATATATGAGAAGTTTAACCTAGTATAGAATCCTACTAGACTAAAAGATATGGTTTTCCCTGGATTGGATCTAGATAAGGTTTTGGTGTATTCATCAGATTAGGATGTTGAGGTAGAAGTAGAAGAAGTTGTGGCTAAGGAAGTGGAATTAATGGATAGTTTAGTGGAAGTGGGTAGTGACCCTTATGTGGCTAAGAACCCCATGGTATCTTATGGATCAACTAGTCCTCCTCTTTCCCTTTTTTCCAAGGAAACTCTATTCGAATAAGGAAGCAAATTAGAAGAGATAGAGGTCTCTAATGGTGATTATACTGAGAATACTTCTTTAGAGACTCTTAAGAATGTGTTTGTGCTTTCAAATGATTCTAAGTATGATGTTGATGGAGGGGATAAAGATGAGAAACCTCACACTTTTCATATTATTACTGAATCCAGTAGATCTTATAGTGGTGATTTTTAGGGTATATCTACATTTTTTATCTAGATAAGAATATAGTGATAGACATGTTCCATCTAACTAGGATTCTGGAAGAAAAATTTCCTTAGATATAGATGAGGATAAATCACCATATAAGGGGGATAAATCCCTAGGATCTGCTCAGCTTGGTTTAGATTACTCTGAATCAGATGATAAAGATTTGGTAAGTCCACCAGAGCATGGTGTACCTACCCACTTGGTTGAGAAAATATATCCTAAGAGATATTTTTTAGAGAGGATTGATACATAAGTTCATTTTGAACATTTTTCATATGACATACATATTGTGGATATTGGTCCTAATGATATTGTTATACCTATCCAAGAGAGGAATCCTCCTCCCCCTTCTCCTCTTAATTCTAATTATGTGACAAAAGATTATCTAGATTCCTTTAAGTCTAGTTTTCTATTAGATCATGGTGGTATTCATAGGTATTCCTTGGTTTAGGAAACCAAGATCAGTGAAACTTATACCAGGATGATTTCTCATATCCCACCCAAAATGTTCATAAAAATGGAAAGTATATAAATTGAGAATAAGAGGATGGTAGAGTATATTTATTCCATCTGTAACATTATGGATGAAATGAGTTCTTGTTTTACTAAGTGGGAGATATCTCTTTTAGAGAGGATAGATTATTTTTATACTCTTAGAGCTTCATCTTCCAAAGCACCACCTCCATATTCTCATGCTTCAGTGGATGATGATATGATCTAATCCATAGTTAGAGAAAGACTAAATTATGTGTGGAATTTTCTATCTTATTCTCATTAAGATAATCTTTTCTTGATCAAAACTCATAGTGAGAACATTTATAAGTTTGTTAGAGAATTATTGAATGGGTCTTGGAGTGATAGAGACACTATCACTATGTCGAATACGTATTATCTCTCAAGGATTTATAACAATCATGAGCTTAATTCTCAATTTAATTTCTTGTAAGAGAATTTAATAATACCTCATATGAACAAAGAATTCAAGGAGTAGGTGAACCAATTTAAGACCTTGGATTCCCTTATCAAGAAACTCATGGAAGAGGTGGATGATTTCTTCAAATATATAGAGAATTGTGTCCAAGTGATCACCCGGTTTGTGGAATTTATGGAACCCTTTTCGTACACCACCAGGACAGTTGTCTTTTCACCTCATGCCATCCCTTTGACTTCTTCCCTTTCTATACCTCTATACTTCCAACTACTCTTTCCCCTCCTATTGCTGGAAAATGAAAAGATCCAGAGGATCCTACATCTATTTGGGTTGTAAATGGTTTATTAGAATCCAATTAATTCTGGATAGGGATTTTTTTTTTTGGTATTACCATTTTTATGTAATATTTTTATAATTGTATATAATAACAACCCTCTTTTACTTGTTTTTTTTTAATTTCCAATTTTTTCTCTTTTAAATAATACCAAAATGGGGAGTATTGTATTGACTTTCATTTGAGTATTGAATGGAATATAACATCATTACTTGTATTTATTGAATGGATAACTATGTGAATCACATATGAACTTATAATTTTAATCATAATATTCTTCAGTTGTTCATTTATTAACTATTTTATATATGGTTATGAATTCCATGATTTGTGATCATCAAAAGGGGGGATCATTAGGTTAGTCTAAGAAACTTCTCATTTTAATGGTCACAAATCATGTTTTTTATGTTTCTAATGAGTTTAATATTTCATTATAGTAAATTATTTTCTGGATAAATTGTGAAAATTGTCTAAGTCTAGATCTACCATAGCTACCATCAGTTATAGAATGATATTTCTTCAAGATACAATTAGGTCAAGAAAATACCACTAGTTTTACCATTAAACCTGGAAGATCTACTATCAGCTTGTTCTGCCATCAAATAGAGTTACCACCAATGCTAATTAGAGCTACCATCACTCGATGATACCTTCAGTTCAATGGTGTTACTGCTAGAATAACATAGTTTCTATTCTATAGAGTTGTAGCTAAGGAAAAACTACCACTACCAATAGTTTCATCTACTAGAAATCATTAATACCACCAGTTGTATCTAACATCACATAGTTATACCTACATAATAGCTATCTTTCATAAGAACTACTTCTAGTAAAGCTTCCACTTGTGAAGTTACCACCAATGAAGAGATATTGTTAGAAAAGGTACCTTTATAAAGCTATTATATCTGTCAATAATTAATTTCAAAATTAATTATCCAATGGATAGTATATGAATTTAATTTTGGATGGAAGAATATTAATTTACTAATTTTTATTCTTAAATAACTTCATGATTTTATTAAATAAAAAGTCAGATCTCAATGAATTTGTTTCTCAATATGATGATCCAGATTATTCTAATATTATCTTATAATATATAATTACACCTGGATTTCTATAAATTCATAATAATATTCCTTATGCATATGTAGGAGTGTGGCACATACATGAATATAGAATTACAGACTCTCATATAATTGACCAAAATTAAATAAAAAGATATTCAATTTTTCATAAGGGAATTCGATATTTTCATAATGAAAACATATACCTTCTCTAGAATCCTATGAATCCCTATTTTTCTATAATTTCTATGAAACTTGTTTGAGAACATTTCAAAGAAAGATTAAAATGATCCCGAATAACTAAATCTATTTAGATTAACCAGAATTATATATTCTCATCTCTAAATACTGTCACTTTCTTTTTATTCTTTGCATTCGAGCTAGGCTTCTATTTTACTCTATTTATCTTAAAAACACGGTCTCTTATACAAAAATAGAGAGTTCTTGGAAATCACTCTCATTTCATATCATTTATATTCCCATGTACAACTATGTAATATGTCTTATGTGACATGTACTTGTTTTATCCCATATATAACTATAGAAGAGGATTTTACCTGTATATTCATGTGTGTTATTTGAAAACCCCAATCTAGATTATGGATCGGTTTTTTTATAATTAACTACTTGGTAGTAGGTGATTTCTAAGTGTAGGGTATTAAGTCTCATCTTGAGATGGAACCCCCTGTTTAACCTGTTTTTCTTTCCTTATTTTAAATGAAACCAATTTTTATTTTATAATTTATTAAACAAAAATTTACTCTGATAGTTAATATAATTAGTGTTTTATATATAGTTTTTTATATGAGTATATTATTTTCAAAAGTTAGAGTATTTTCAAAATTATTTTAACTAATATTTTATTGATATTTTGAGAATATTTTCCAAAGATAAAATTATATAATTCCACTTTCCTTGTCGGCTGGGAATTTTTATAAAATTGTGGATATAATATTTATAAAAAAATTAAAACTAAACATTATTGGAAACTCAATTCACCCCCCACCCACTATTTATTTTTCCATTAGGACCAATATAGTCTTTAATATAGGTCTTGCATTAGGAATTAAATCAATAAAAAATTTAACATCACACTTTAGTGGATTTACAATTAATTATTTAGGAAATAAATCAATGTATTCTCATATAATAAGTAAATTCTAAATTTGAAGGTAGAATTTTCCAAATGTAGGATTTGTATGCTATTTTTCCTCAAAAATTTCATTTAGAAGTGCTACTAGGGTAGAACTAAACATGACACAAATGATGAATTCTCACATATAACATAAGTAATTTCACATCTTTATCAAGAATTGAAATTTTATTCTCTTTGTAATAAATATTTTAATCATATTTTGAAATCCATTCCTTCCACTATGAACAATTTATATGAAATTCATAAACTAGAATATATCATAACATTATTAATCATAATTTATAATTTTAAGACTACTAAAATGAATAGCATAAATTGTAAATTTATATATAACTTATCTCAAAATAATAATCTTGTTTCCTTTGGTAATATTCTCAAAGTTCTTAATAAGATTATATTCCCTAACATATATTTTTATAAATATATTTTACAAGGTTTATACTAAAATTACTTTGATAAAAATTATGAAAGTATGACCCTGGTAACTCAGGGTCTTTGGTTACTTTATTACATTGGTACTAGATACGAGCATTCGCAACCCAAAGTACCGATTAGTTTAGTAGTCTATGAAATCTTGATACATACTTAAATATCACATTACATTTGAAAATATAAAATAAAAAATAGTATTTTTATTGAGAAAAATAGTATTCCCTTTATAATATCCCTATATATTAATCATAATACACTTCCTCACAACTTGGAAAATGGAAACATAAGAAAGGGTTGAGCTCATATTCTTAGTAAGGGTATGCATACAGCAGAAGCTAACACAAAGTAGAAAAACCATGAATAATATGGATGAGATAAACAATAATCAAAAATCACATATAAATAATACTATGAAAGAGTTTTGTAAATACATAAATAACATAACAACATAAATAATCACATAGATAATAATAAATAGTTTCATAACGACTGAATACAAAATGTCGGACATCATAATCTTACCATCAAGGCCTTGTTCCAAGACAATATACATAAATAGGTAAGGAATATTCCAAGTACCCAAACTAGTTTCATCTCATGACACCTGCCTATGAATATATGGGCCATATTGGGCCCCACACATCATTTACTAAGTCTATTTCATTAATCATATGGAAAGGGTGAAACATAATCAGTATAAACATTCATATTGAAAAACTAGCATACAAAATGTTAATAATTACACCAAATAAATTAACATAATAATAAAACATATAGATTCATACGGATAATGGTATCAAAATATTATATCCCTATTAAAACATAATATTAAACAAATAATTTTTACACAGATGAATATACATTAAAAATATCATTGGAAGATTTCTTGAGGAAGATATCCTTTTCATTTTGAAATAAAATTCTCCAAAATATTAAGGAAAAAAATTTCTTTAAAATAACCTTGTAAACCTATAAATTAATCTTCAAAACATTAATTTTTCAATATGATGGTAAATCACATTCATTTCATATAAGTTAAAAACATTCTTTCACACTTTTTTAAGAAAGTTCCAAAAGTACCAAGTTTGGAAATTGATGGAAAGATTATTTTTAACCCATTTTGTAAAAGTCGGGCATTGGTAAAAATATATTTAATAAATAATTGTATAATAGTAAAATTATTCTTCAAAAAAAATTAAGGAAAATACAAATATTTAAGAAAAATATTCCCAAATGAGTAGGAAAAAAGTTTTTTTTCTTTAAAAATACATTATTTTGGTATCATGAATACTTAAAGAGTTAAAATGAAATGAAAACATGTAATTTTCATAAATAACCATAATATAAGTAAATATTTTAGGTTTAATATATAAATATAAAATAATTCCCCAATTGGATACTTTAATATAAATAATCTCATAAAATGATGAGATTGTGAAATAAACCCCTACCTCAGGTTAGACTTCCTTCATATACATCCAAACCTCCTTTATAATAAATATATTTTTATTATATATATATATATATATTAAATAAAAATAATTATATATATCATAACATATAATATTTTCTTATAATCATTTATCGCCTATTAATTAACAATTTTTCGTTAAAAAAATTGTTTCGAGTAATAACTGCTTCGTTTTTCATGTATATTTTGGTTTGGTAGTTTAGGTCCTTGTGCTTTGATCATGGTTAAATAATATCTAGAATTTTAATAATGATATAAATATAAAGTATATTCTTTAAATACATATTTATATTCATCAATGAAATTTAAATATTGAAAAATGATTTACATAGTTCATGGAGACGGTAGGTCAAACATACGCATGAACATTGTTTTCATTTTTCAATGAATGGAACTAAATAAAGGAAAATAATAATTCTCCATAAAAAAGAAACATTATTATTTCATTTATATAATATATATTCATTAAATCTATCCTTATTACCATCCAATTAAAAAATAAATGAAAAACAAATCCCATCACTTCGTGGAGGTGGTAGTCCACACGTACGCACGAGTGACGTTATTGTTTTCCCATAGATTGGAAGTTAAGAAGGTAGATGTGAATTATAATTCCAGAATTATAATTATTTAATAATTATCATATATAAATATCAAACCCATCATAATAACTAACCATGAAATATGGTGGTGGAAAATGAATTGTATCATTATGTGGAGATGTTAAGTTATATGTATGCATGAGTGATACTTTCGCTTCCCATTTAATTGAAAAGGGTGTAGATAATAGTGATTTAATAATCAAAATAAAATTTTAGTATGTTTAGGATACTTAATTTTTTATTTTATGATAAATACCATATATTTTTAGGTGGAAGATAAGAAGTAAAAAAAGTGATCGGTTAAGGTGATTACCTCTCCATTGAAAGAACTCTTTTAGATCTCCTTTTAAGGGTTCTAGGGCTGGTCTTTTGGGAAAAATAGAGCATATATAATGTGTATCATGAATTTTATAAGGTGTTTTTTAAGGGTATGTTTTTTATATATATATCAAACATTTTTAAGTAAGAGGAAGGAGGGGTGTCCTTTTATAAGGGAGGGAGAGGACACACTTGGAATTCCATAGAAGATTAAAATATAATATAGTCATTATCAAGAAAAATGATTCCAAATGGACATTAATTAAAATAATAATTGTATAGTTTTGAAATAATATCATAAAATGAAATTTATATAGGTTTTGGTGTTATTTTAAACCATATATTTTTTGTTAAACCCTTTGTTAATTATTTTTTACCTTAATAGTAGTAACAACTATTTTAATTATAAAAGGATAATAATGTCACCATAAATGGATATGTGACGAATAAATGTATCTTGGATGATTTTTTAAACCTTATTCCATTCACATGGCTTAATATAATCTTTTTATAAATTTTAAATCATAAAATAAATTGTTGTTTACTCTAAAATATCATTAATAGAAATTTTGAAACTATTCATTTAATTTGGATTAAAAGACACCAAGATAAAGATGAAATTAAAATATAATCCTTTTAAACATATATAATATGTTATATTTATCTAATAAATTCATGTAACATAATAAATCACTTACTTTTAATATTTTTAAAATCATTTATTTTATTTTTATTAATTGATTAAATATTATATTAACATTGTAAAAAAATTTATGGTAATTATATAATAACTAAAAATTATAAATAAATTATCATTGTGAAAATAATTTAATTATTTTTAAAATTAAAATTATTATTTGTTAAAAAAATTATTTTTTTTCCTATATGAACACATATGAGATATTTAACACTTAGAGAGTGACATTTTATAACTTTTTTTGCTTTAAATATTATATAGGTCATTTTTATGGGAAATATTATATTGAGTAATTAAATTTTAGGAATAAGGTAATGATGGTATAATTCCCTTAATATAATATAAATTTATTTGAAAATTGTGACCTTATCACATAGTTTTAACCTAGATTAACTCAATTTACCCTTTAAAGCGGTGATAAATTTTATCATGGTTACTATTCATAATGCCTAAAAATAAAATGGTCTTATTTACCAAATTTGAAATTAATAATTATGAATATATAATCCATTTTATCAAATTAAATACCTATAAGTGTCATAAATTAATTTTAAAATAAATTTTCAAAACATTATGAAAAGCGTTTTTTAGAAAAATAAATTTTTAAGCATAAAACTGGATTTATTCTTATCCCATGCATAGTAAAAATATTAGATGAATGTTAAAACATTTTATTGAACATATAATATATATATATATATAATTAAAATAATTCACCAATAGTTATTAATTTAATTTATTAAGATACAGATACATTGTGTTCATAAAAACAATTTATTTAGAAAACACATGTTTTTCTTTCAAATGATTCAATTTTTTATTTATAATAAATTGATAATAGAATAATTTATTTTACACATGTTTAAACCATAAATTTTTCATAAATTAGTTAAAATAATTCATAACTTCCAATCTAATTACTATATTATAGTGATATACTATATTACGGTTTATTTAGACTCAGGGTTGGGTGTATCGTAAGCTATCAAAAATATTAAATTTATTTAAAAATAAATCTATCATAAAATCCCTTGGTGTTACAAATATTATTTTTTATAGAGGATATAATTTAATTATACCATCAAACATATTTATTTGGATGTATTATGATCATTTTTACTCGAGAAAGTATTGAAATTTTGTATGCTAGTTCTTCCAATATACATAGTTATTGATTATTAAGGAATATTTATTAAGTTTTATTGTATATTAATATGATGAATACATAATAATTATTAAGTGATGGGTGGGGATTGAAATTACATATCCCCTTGATGCACTATTTTTTCTCATGATACAAAATAGGTGGAGTATTTGGCTAAGGTCTTACATATTTAAGTAAGATTTTTTAGCATGAGGTCTTGATAGTAAGTTTAAGATGTCTAATATAATTCATTCCATTATTATAAAAAAAATTATTGATTTCAATATTATAATTAGATTAGTAATGATATCCATGGATAAGTTTTAAGCTCATGTGACAATTTATATGTAATTATTTGATTATTATTTATTTCTTCCATATTATTCACACATTATTTATTCTATGATAGCTTTCAAGAAATGTATTCTCTTACTGAGAATTTGATCTCACCCCTTTATTATATCTTATTTCCCTATCATATTATGAAGTTTACAATGACTTGTATTCAATTTTATTCTAGAGATAATAACTATTTTCTCAAAAAAAATATTATATTGTATTTTTATGTTTTAAAATGTAATGTGGGATTCAATCATGTATCTAGTTTTCCAAAACTACTAAAATAATTTATCCCTTGGGATGAGATCTCTTGTATCTAGTTAAAATATAATAAATTAATCACTATATGTAGGATACTAGGGTTAGGGTAGTTATAGTTGTTATCAGAATAAGTTTAGTAGAAACCTTGACAACTATATTTAGGAAAACATATATTAGAGAACATAACCCTATGAAAGACTTTTAATAGAATTATAATTATTGGATAATATCATAAAGTTTGAGAAAAGTAGATATTGTGTGGTTTTACAAGTAAATATATCCCTATCCGGATACTAAAAAGTGGATGTGTCTATGGAACAAATGAACTTAGGTGTAATAACTCTGAATGGTGAGGATTATGTTGAGACAAAGATAATTATAAAGGTAATTGTATTTGAATTTTATCTTTTGTTGTCAATGAAGTTTAAGAAAAAAAGTAAAATCATATCACTGTTTATTTTTTTAAATTTGTATTGGCCATCATATTCAAAAGAATCAGACTCACATTGCTTGAAAATTTCCATCATATTTGGGAGATGTTGGAAGAAAAGGCTCATCAGATTCACTCTAAATCCAAAGTGAGAAATAAATCATATTGGGGAAGAATCTGATGGAAGTAAATGGTCATAAAATTCACTCTGAATCTAGTTTATGGAGTATCGAAGTCTACATTAATACAATAAATCAAATTTGGTCATACTTTTATGATCTTCGAGTTCTCATAAATCATAAGTAAATGGTAAAACTTATGATTCAAGCTTGATGAAAGAAAGGGGGAGTGAAATAAAAGTGAAAAATCATATTTTGATTGATCACATCTGGTTAGAAAGAAGAGAAAATGGGTGCTAAAGATCATATTCATCCTGATCATATTTAGGTCAATTGTTTTCATAATAATCATACTTAGGTAGAATGGTAAAGAAAGATGTTTCTAATGGCACTAGAGCATCTGATCATCATCGTATTTAGAAGATAAATAAACTGCTAATCAGACTCAGTATGACATTGTATTCAGAAAAATAATTGTATGAGATTCGATGAATGAAAAGAAAATAAAATAATGAAGTGACCATTATAAAGAGAAATTTTAGAGATTAATCAATAATGTAGTAAACCATTTTAAAAAGGGGTGAATTACATTGTTTATTGATCAAGTGGATCAATAAAATTGTTAAATAAAAGATATGGATGTGTTGTCAAGGGGAAGATTGAAATTCAAAGAATGTATTATTTTCTTCAATTGGTATAGAGCATTGTATTGAAGAAATTGGATTCATAAATTGAATTTAGATTGGTGCTTTAAATGAAAGTCTAAGGAATAGTTGAAGATGGTATAAGGTTAAAAAAGGATTTAGAAGAGTTGAGAAGAGTTGACATGGTCAAGATTCAACCTAAATTCCATAAAACATAAAAATTCAGAAAATTTGGGTGAGCGGGAAAGTTTTTGGAATTCCTCCCAAAATCTCTCATGGGCCACCTCTAAAAGTTGAAAGTATATTGTACTTTTTCTAAAGTATGTACTATTCATGAGAAGAGAGGGAATCTTTGACTTTATAGGGAGAGAAATAAGGTTTCTGTATTGAGTTTTTTTTTTAAAAAATTTCAATGGAGAGAAGTGAAAGGAGAAGATACAAGATCACAATGTTTTATTCAGATGATTTTCATATTCATTGTTCATCGTACTGAGCTATCTATCGTATTCGGTCTGTCATCATATTTGGAAGAACATCATATCGAGCTGGATTAATCGGATATGAAATTTCTATATTGGGATTTTCGAAATCCGAAAGGAAGTGTTTTATATTGTCTTGATTTTATTCTGGTAGAAATATATATATCATATTGGGAAATGATATTTGAAGATTAGATTCGGCAGATCAGATTGTGCAATCAGATCTGGGTAATCAGAGGGAGTAGATTAGACTTGGCAATCAGACTTGAATTCTATATCAAAGTCCTAAAGTTATTACCATCTTCTCAGAAATAAATTGAAGATTTTTTTTCCAAATAATACATTTTTTGAAGTGGAAAATAATCATAGGTAGCATGAGTTGTTACACAAAAAAAAATTTTACCCAATTTTTACTAAGAGGGTGCACATTCACTTTGAGATTGTATCCAAAGTGGTACACGACTGAAAGGGTATATCCTACTCATTATATTCCACCAAAACGATTTATTTATAGTGGATTGTGTGATATTGGATTATTTCTAAACCATACCAATGATATATCTATTCTTATTGAATAGTGAACCTTGTAAATACTTGTGTTCCTATGGATGTGTGTTTGAATTATTTTTCACATGGAATTAAATCTTTAAAAGGATACAAAGGTTGTTTCAAGGAAACATAAAATAAAAATTATCACTGATTCACCCCCTCCCCCTCTCAATGATATAAATACACTGACTAGGAAATTTTAGATTGGGTATTAACGTGATTTCCACCAGTGCACGATGAGTGGTCCTAAGACTAAACACATGTTTAGACACTCTTGGGGGATATGCTTGGATTAATTTTCATTTTATGTATGAGCCATAAAGATGAATGATAAGATATAACCTATAGAAACATATGATATTCCAAATTGATATGTGATAAACCTAAAGTTTCATGGGTTGATATGTATATGGTTGATCATAATTTTAAAGGTATATTGACCCCTTTTGAGGTTTTATGTGATGGTAGTTTAAGATGATTGACGATATTTTTAGAGACATTTAAGGAATACAAACCTTTATTTTAGTATGTGATTTAGTGAAAAGGTTATTTGAGAAATGATGATTTTATATTTTGTGGAATTAAATTTAAAGGAATTAATAACATTTAGGTTTAACATGATCATTGATGTTAATACAGATAATTGGGATAAAAGGGTTATTAAATTTTGGGAACTTATGTTTTATCATATAGATAATCATGAGATTTTAAATTCTTTTTGTGATTAAGTGATCAAAGTTATTTCCATATAAATTCACTATATTTGTGTTGAAAATTATATTATTAAGGTATACATAATATTATTTTCAAGGATGATATTTCATTTTAAGAATAAATATTGAGTCAAATTGTGGAAGCATATATATTTTTATAGCGGTTTTACAGTGAATTAGGTTATTTATGGAAAAGATTATCATATTTTAGAGAATAAATGAACAATGAATATACATGTTGTTTGGATATAAATGTTAAGTTGATCTTGGAATAATAGGTATTCAAATCGTTTTAATCTTATTATTTCACCTTGTTCAGGAATATTTTTGAGAATAATTTAAGTTAAACTTTTAGTGTTATTATTGAGGAATTAGAGATTAATTTAGTATTTCTTCATATTAATTCATATTGGATATTACCTTAACTTATACTAACCATTTATGTATTTAATTAATATATATAGAAACAATAAAAATAACTTTTAATCCTTTTTTGAATCTTGTGATCTTTTAGAAGATAAATTTAGTGCTTCATGCATGAAAATTTTGTCTGGAATATTCATTGAATGGATTAATAGATAAGATATAAGTATAAAATGATAAAACCAAACATGAATAATATAATCACACTTATGTAGTGAAAATAAATCAAGTACGAATATTTTCATAAAATCTTCATCCCAATGGTAAAATAATTTTTCGAATATATCAAGTCTTATATGAAAAGTAACATTCAACTATTAAGGAATTATTTTTGAAAATCATATTTAATTATGAGTTTTATAGAGGTATATTCTTTTAGGAAGTAATAATTTTCCTTATCTTTCACTAAAAATTCTAGTTCATGATAAATTATATATTGGATTTTATTTCTATGATAAATTCATTTTGGAGAGGACAAATTCAAATTAAGAGGATGATATTTTTGTAAGAAGGGGAGAATGTAACGCCCATGATATTTCAATTTTCATTTAAAAATTAAATGAGTATTATGTTATATATTTTTCTACACATGAAACATCAAACTAAAATGAACTATGATAATTTTATTGAGATAAAATATTTAAAATGTATAAAAAAACAATACATTATTAGGTTATAATAATCTATAGTAAGAAAAATAAAATTGGAATAAATAAAATATATATATATAAATACCATGATTGTATAACATTAATTCTCATGTTCTACCATAAATATTATAACCTCGATCATAACTAGGGATAAAAGGATAAGAATTATAATTATTGTTGGCATGATGAGAAATAAGTGAGGATTTTAGGGATTTATGTGATATTATATGGGAAGGTTATAGCCATTGGGATTATATATTTATTGGGTATATATGGTCATTGGTAATATATATCCATTGAAGATATATGACTGTAATGATTATATAGTTATTTTTTATAATACTAATAATTTTTTTATAAAATGAAATTATTTAATATTACTAAAATCGTATTTTTTTCAAAGAAATATATGTAAGGTGTTGCATATTTTATAATAATAAATTAATAAATTTTAAAATATTATTATATAAATATGTGATATTTACACATATGAACTATTATATTAACATTCATCTAATTATGGTTAATAGATCAGGAATGAGTATAAATTTATTTTATGATTCAAAAATATGTTTTCTTTAAAAATGGTCTTTACTAACTTTTGTAGGTGGATGTTGTAATTAATTTATACAGTTTTAATTTATTTTATTTTAGAAAAAAATATAATTTCTTAAATCATCATTTAAATATTATCTTAGGTTTATTTTTTTCAAAAATATTTATTCTTTAATAAATACTGAAAAAAAATTTATTTTTATATAACTATTATTTCTTTTCCTAAAATCAAGTACTTTAAAATCCCTGTTATATTTTGAATTTGGTATTAAAGATATATAAGATAAATTTTATTTAAAATAATCTAATTAATTTCATTAATACCATCATTTTACATGAATTTTTATATAAGCTAATTTTTAGGTTTAAAAAAACATTTTTCATAAAAATGTTTTTAAGTGCATAATGTTTTTCCATTTTAATTAATCAAAATAATATCTAATAATAAATTATTTTAATGATATTTATAGATTATATATTTAAATATATGAATTTAAATTCATATAATGATGATTACTATTCATATACTTAATATAAGATCATCTAATATCTAAAAAATGCAATTTCCTGAAAACCCATTTTTTATCACGTTTTGTGGGTTTATGTTAAAATTAATTTCTAAAAATTATAAAAATTTAATCATGAAAATGAATTCCATATTTGTATTCAGTAGTTTCAAATTCATTAAATACCTCCCTTTTATTTTTTGGTCATTATGAATAGTAACTATGGTAAATAGTTATAACCATTGTAATGCGTAAATTAGGTTAATTAAGATTAAAACTAATGTGAAATGTCTTTAGAATATACCTAAAACTTTCCTTTTCCATGTTGTATTAGTGTATTCCATCCATAATCATATAATTTTATAATTTAGGTCCACTTGGATCCTTTTTTCTTTGATAGTGACCTATAAAATATTTAAAGTAATGATAAATATAAAATGACACTCTCTTACTTTTAAATTTCTCATATATGTTCACATATAGATGAAAATAAGTTATGAAAAAAATATTTAAGGTTATTTTGATAATGATGAAATTAATTTCATGATTTTAATTCATTCCTAATTCTTAATAATTATATAATTACCACAAACATTTATACAACGCTGTCATGGTTTTTGTGAAAGCAGTACAAAAAATGAAGTAAATAATTTTTTAAAAAAAATAAAAGTAATGTATTTAGTAGTAATTATGTTTACACAAGAATTTATATTTTATAATAATATATTATTAATGGTGTAATATATTCAAATTCTATTACTTTCTTGATGTCTTTAAGGTCAAATTGTGTGAATAGTTCTTAAAATGACTTTAATAGTATTTTATGGTAAATAATATTTTATAAAATTATTTAAAAATAATAAAAATTTGAAAATTTGAAAATTATCATGATAAATTGTCTAAAATTTCATCTTTTTCCCATTTATGAGAAAATTTTTGTCTTATAAGTAAAATTATAACTCTTTAAGATTGAAAAGTTCATTACTGCAATTAAAGTTAAAATTCATTAACAAATGGGTTAAACCAAATGATAAGGTTTAAAATACCACTTAAAACTGTCCAAATTTTATTTTTTGAAGGTATTTAAACCATATCCTATATTATATTCTAAATTATATCCACATGTTTTTACTTGTAAATGAAAATGAATTTATTATATTTAAATTTTTTTATTAATTCCATGTGTTCCATTTCATTCACTATAAAAAGACGCCACCTCTCCTTTATTATTTTCACCAACTTGAGCCACTTATATCAAAAAAAATAATAAAAATAATATCTTATAAAAATTATTAACCAATTTATAGAGGTTATGATATTCCCAAAATACTAAACCTAGAGACCTCAATAGAAGATCTAAAGGTTCTCTTTCAAAGAAGAGGTAATCATCCTCACTGAACACTTTCATTTTTTATTCTTCTTTCACCACTTTCAATTTTGTTATAAAAATTACAATATAATAACACTGTTATATCCCATATACTTAGATTTTATTATTTTTATGTAATAATATTTACCCTTCTCCTTCTCCTTCTCTATCAAATGGGAAACAAAACTATCACTGGTGTGTACAACGGACAACGACCTCGCAAACCGATGTAATTTGTTTTCCATCACTATCTCACATGTATAGTCATAATGATGTAACAAATGAATATATATTATAATTATAAAATAAATAAAATTATGTAAATATAATATATCATTTATCTTCTTACACTTCCACTGGTTAAGAAAGGATAACATCGCTCGTGTGTATGTGTGGACTACCACCTCCACGAAGAGATGTGATTAATTTTTTATATCCACCTTACTAGATGATTATATATATTAATATAATGAATATATATTATATTTATATCATTAATAATATTTTATATATTATGTAACCATGAGAAATATTCAAGTACTAATACTACCAAACCAAAACTTACATGAGAAATGAAATAGTTAACACTCAGAAACAATGATTTTAATAAAGAATTATTAATAAAGGGGAAATTAAATATTATAAGTGGATCATATATGATATTATAATTATGTATATGTTTCTATTAAATAAGTATAAAAATTTAAATTTATTATTTAGGAGACTAAAATAACTTACAATGGAAGTCTAACCAGAGGTAAGGTTTTATTTCACAATCTCATCCTTATTTGGGATTGTTTATGTTTAACTTTATGTTAAGGGAGTTATATGATAATTAAATTTTAAACCTAATATATTTTGTTATCATATGGTTATTTATGTGTTATTTAATTATTGTTTCTATTTTTACCTTATTTGGAACTCAAAAAGACGAAAATAATGTTTTTATGGAAACCCGGATTTATTTTCTATTCATTCAGGAATATTTTTCTACCATGTCCATATTATCTTTAAAATGTTTTCAAGAAAGTTTTTTCTATTATAATATTATTTATTAAATCCATTTTTACACATGTTTCTATTTTTATAAAAGGTTTTAAAATTAATCATTTTTTGGTTTTCCAAATGAGGTTTGTTTACCAAAGGTGTGAGCATAATCTTTGTTTTAACAATTACCATACAAATGTATTTACACACCTCATGAATATTATTTTCCTTGAAGATTCCTTTGAAATTTTAAATGGTTATTTATAAATAAAATATGTTTTCCTAAAATTTTGGAAATTTTTTTGTTTTAATTAAGTGACTTCAAAATAAAAAGGGTATTTTCCTCAAGAAATATTCCAATAATATTTTAAAAGTATTTTCATCTATGTTAACATAATTTGATGAATATTATGATTTAATAAGGATATGATCTAATGATATTATCCATAATATTTATATGGGTGTATAATGATCATTTTTACTAGGGAAAGTATTGACATTCCATATTCTAGTTCCTCTAATACAATAAGTCATTAATTCTTAAGACATGTTGATTAAGTTGTATTATTTATCCATATGATGAATGCATTGTAAATTTATAGTTGGGGACATGAATTATATATCCCATCAATGAATCGGTATATCTCATGAGATAAAAAAGGTTTGGTATTTTCCCAAGGACATACCCATTTATTTAAGATTTCTTATCATGATGCCTTGATAGTATGTTTAACATGTTCAGTATTATGAATTCCATAATTATAAAATCAGTTATTAGTTTATATGGGATTATTTGAATAGTCATGATATTAATGGATAAGTTTAATGAGCATGTGATTAGTTATATATAATTATTTTATAATTATTTTTTCATTCCATATTATTCATGACTTATTTACTATATTATTTCTTCCATTGTATGCATTCTCTTACTAATTATTTGAGTTCACCCCTTACTTATCTTTACATTCCCCAGGATATCATGAGTCATACTACAATTGATATAAAAGAATATTCTAGAGAAAATAATGATGATTTCAAATAAAATACCATGATTTATTTTTCTATTTTCAAATGTAATGTGTGATTCAATCATGTATCTAGTTTTATAATACTACTAAACTAATTGATACCTTAGGATGTGATCAATTGTATATAGTGCCAATGTAATAAAGTAACCATTGACTCTAGGATACTAGGGTCAGGGTTGTTGCATTAAGATATTTGAAGAATACGTAATATATTATAAATGATATAAAAAATATTTTAAAGTGTGACATTAGAAAAGTATTAGAGGTGTTATGATATGTAATATATTTTTTTTGTTATAGAATATAAGAAAATTCATGTTTAATATATTGTTGAGAATGCATAATATTTTCATGAGCATATGAAATTTATTTTGAGCATGAATAATATATTTGTTCCCTCAAAAGTGATACATAAGAAATTGCATTTCCCACGTGAGATGATGATTATTTTTGGAATACCAATTGAGACAAGTTGTTAGAAGTAGAATAATATTCTATGATTATAGGTAGCAAGAACAAGTGATACAGTTGGGAGATTAAGTGATAATATTAGGAATATCATGTGGTTTAATGTCATGAAATTTAATTATTTAAAATATGGAAATAATATTCATACGATTATAAGAATATAAAAGATAATAATAATAGAAGATAAGTGTAGGAAAAAAAGAATATGCTAATAATAAATACTATTGAACATCATATGTATTAAGGAATAAGAAGAAAAATAGGAGGAGGAGGTCAATGAAGTACTGATATTGTATACCCTATTATCATTAAAGGGTGAATATATGAATAAATAATAAGTAAGAATAGAATATTTGAGGAAAACCGATATCAATGCCACCTAATTTAGACTCTATGAGTTGAGGCTCTTGAAGAAGAAGATTGAGATTGAGTAGGAAAGGCCAAATATTTGTATCCTGTATAAGGATTGAAAGTTAATGAACCTAAAAAACAGTATAAGGTACACATTCATGTGATTATAAGGAATAATATATCTCCAATTGATGCAGTGAAATTTGAGATCATATTGGAGATCTCATTCAGGATTTTATAGGGAGGACCCTTTGTAAATTGGTGAGATCTGGTATAAATAACTAATAAAAATATTATAAAAATAGTCTAGAGATTATATAATCCATTAAATAAATATCACAAGGGTTAATGATAATACCTTCTCCATGTGTATTCACTTGAGTAATATAGTGAATATTTTTTTCTCTAACATGACCCAAACACCTCAAGGAGTAGATTTCCACATTGGGGTTCGACCTTGTAAAAATAATTTGTGTTTTTTTCATTTCATATTTATTTCATTTTATTTGGTGTTGTGTTTTGTGAATTTTTAAGAAGACTCATATATCTTAACTGATATAAAGGTTAGAATAATAAAAGGTGGTAAAATTTAGTGAAAGAATTTGGTAAATTTTTTCTACACTAATTCACCCCCTTATTAGTGTGACAACATGATCCTATTAGACACAATGGGTGGTATCATAGATAATAAAAGTTGTCTATTATTGGATATATTTTCATTACCAATTGTTTTTATCTATTATACATGCAATTAATATTTAAATAAGGTTATAATTTTCCTCATATGGATAATAAAATTTTCATCCCTATCAAGAAAAATATAGAGGTTTCAGCCAAAACTCGGAAAATAAGAATAAGAAAGAGGCAATGAAATTATGAAATATTTAAAAGGATAAATATGGTGCACTACTAATTGAATTTAATCTAAGTGGTATCCTATCTATTATGTCTATTCAGAAGTTTCCTTTAATATAATCTATATTAAGCTATGATGAGTATATGCATAGTGAACCACTTGATGATTTCTACTTAGAAATAAAGGACTATTTCAAAAAATTATTTATTAAAGTTGTCATGTAAATTATTATATTTATCACGAGGATATATGAATAGAAATGATAGTTATATTTGGAATATTATTAAATGGAAGAGGCATTGGAAGAAAATTTACAAAATTTGAACTCTCCCATCAAAGAAGTGAAGGTCATTGAGTAATCCATAAAGATCAGTAAAGTAATATTATATATATTTGATAAATTATTAAAAAAATGTTCTTGATGATAAAGATGAGGTAAGTAAATCCCACTAATAGAGGATTAATGTATTGGAGGAAAATTATAATGTTACCTTGGATGTTAATAATACTCAATCTAAAATAAAGGTTAAAAGGATAAAGGGTCTTGAAAATTTATTATAAGAACTATATAAGTTTAATAAAGATTATATTGAAAAGGTAAAATGATAATGGTAATAAAGATCTATATAATTTGATGTTGAGAAAAATACTCTCAACCTGAAGTGACTTATTAGAAGTCAAACTGATCAATTTGGAATAAAAACATGCAAAATATTCCCAGATAGTTTAGAAAATATGTTCTTATATTGATGTTTTTAATAAGAGTATTGCTTACAAAAAGAATAGTTCTAGTGTAAAGAATAAATTGAAAACAAAAAATAATATATCCACTATAATATTGTGGAAAAAGGTAACACTTTTCCTAGAAATATATGTTTTTACTAGTATGGGTTCATTTTTCAATACAAGTAATAATTTAAAATATAGGTAAATATGATTAAAGGAAAATTATAAAAAATTAACAAAAACATCAAGGGTGGATATAATCATGTGGAAGAATGGTTTCACCCTAAATAAATCTCAAAAAATGGTTATTTAGTCCAAAAATAGTAAGGAAATAAATCCAACCAAACTGAGTTCAAAAGAAAAATGTCATGGTTCATTGGTAACTATTGATGCTGTGGAAGGTTTGGTCAAAAGGCCCTTAAGTGTCTGTATAATTTTTTAATCCATGAAAATTATAAAAGGCATACATCAAGGGAGAGAAAGGTTGAGTAGAGGAAAAGTTAATAGAAAATGAGAAATATGTTCACTATGAATGTATTTGAATGTCTTGAATATTTTTCTAAAAATTACAACAAAATTGTTCATAATGGTAAAGAGTGTTGTAAAGAGCTGTGATTTTTCAAATTTTGAAAATGAGAATAAATTTTAATTTTTTTTATTTAAGGTTCTTATTAGGGGTAAAATGTCCATTTTCCCCTAATAGATGATCTTGTATAATTATTCTATCTACTCCCTCAATCTACGAATAGGGTGCTATAGTAGGATAAAAGTTTGGTGGAAGTATGAGACATTTTAATTTTCAAAAAATAATCAATATTTAATATTTATTTCATTAAATATTGATTTATTCTCATGTGTTAATTCAGTAATATATTTTAAATAGAGCATTGGATTGAGATTTTGACTCCATATTTGAGTTCATAGTGGGGGGTTTTGTTTATATGAAGTATAAGCCTGCTTCAGATTCTGGTACTCTTGATGGTCATTTTAAATGGGAATCTAATTTAATTAATTAAAACACCCCCCCCCCATTTTGGATCCCTTCACATGAAAGGATGAAGGGAAAGGTATTCTCCCCCATGTGATGACTAAACTGAGATGGAAAGGGGAAGTAGTTGTGTCAAACTTCGTCTATGGTGGAAATCATGATCTGGTTGAGGTGCATCAGCTTTCGAGAGCATATTTTCACCCAAAGTTTTAGGGTTTTCACCAAGAGGTAGTATGGTTTTGATTTTTATTATTCGATCCCATAGATTTATTTTTTTCAATTTTTAATTCCATTTTATGACTATTAAAGACCCCCTAAGGGTCGATCTATTCTTTATCAGGGATAAATAGAGATTTCAAGAGGTTTTGCAAGGTTTTCCTATTTGGAAAACCTATCACACAGCATGTGGTTTCATGAACACATGTTGTGTGTTCTTATTTTTTGGTGAAGAATGAGTTTTTATGACTACACACAATGATTTAGTACATTGTCATGTGGTCAAGTTGTTGAATAGATGAAGTTTTGGAACTACAAATTGTGCACTCTAAGTACACGCCATGTAGTGGGACATGTACATGTGGCCGAGTACTCGGGAAGACACCCCATGCAAGGGGGACATGGTCATATATTAGTATATGGATAGGCCCCCTATATGCCCTATCTATATAATAGTACATGGAAAAACTCCGTGTTTGTCAGGCCATGTAGATGTACATGGCCAAATGAGAGATTTTGGAGTACACATCATGTACTCAGGGTAGAAGACTTGTACTAAGCCTTTGTTACTTGTTTGATGGTTTTGGGTGATTTTTCACCCTAGAGTTATAATTTGACATATGAGGAGTCTATTTGGTTATTTTTCACATATAACGTGATGGTGGATCCCTTGGGTAATTTTTAGGACTTCTAAGATGCATTTGGGGGTGAGTGGATTATAATGGTGAGGTTCTTCCTCCAATAATGGAATCCAGTTATCTTCTAATAGTGATACATGTGATGAGGCTTAAGATAGGGTCATGAAAATGATTGTAAGACTTGATATGGGTTCACGGGATTCCTTGAATTGTGTTAGAATAGTAATGTCTCTAGTTAGTGGGATTAGGTTTCAACTCTGGTTGATGGATATGTTGGGTGTTTGAGCTATCCTAGGGTGGCTTGGAAAGGGGTTGTTCTTGAGGCCATATCCCTTATGAGGTTTACCCCATTTTAGGCATATGATCCCATGAGATTCTAGAGACAGGGTTGTGGGATATGTGAACACTAAAATATGGGTGTTCAATTGATAGATTATTCATTAACAAGGATCCCAATAGGGATGACTACACTTGTATACTAGTTCTAAGGAACTTGAGAGGAATAAATATACTTATCTACTAGATTAATGAACTAGGTAGGTTCCTATTAATAGACTATCCATTTTTGGGTTTGTGGTTGGGTAGATATGGTTATGGGTGGCACTTAAAACCCAAACCAATGTGTAAGCCCGATGGGGATAAGATGATGAGGATGGGCAGGGGCATTAAGCCGAACCTGGTTATGTTTCTTTTATCTTATTTATGTTTGAAATTTTTTAATGAATTAATGTTGAAAAGGATCATCCTTATTATCTTAATTTGTTGAAATTTTAAGTTTTCTGAACCTTGTGATTTAGTAAATGATTGAATGGTTTAGATTTTGGAATAATATTTTTGACACCAATGGTATGTTTTTTTTGATTTTAGAAGTTGTACATAATGCTTCAAATCATTCTTTGAAATGGTGGAAATGGTTTACCATATATATGGATAAGGTTGTTTGACATGTAAATCCACATATATAGTTGAGAATAATGGACATGGATTTACAAATACATGGTTGAGCATGGTGGACATATCATTCCACATATGTGGTTGACATGTTGGATAGATGCTACGGGAATGGGTAATATATAATATGGATTAGGTGTCAAACTGGGGATTTGGACATTGATAGCATACTTTATGGTTTTAATTCTATATTGACACAATAGGAAATGATGGTATACCATCTAGAATAGGGTGGTGGAATAACACTCTATATCCACGGTTTAGGTGTAGTACTGAAGCTCTAGGAACCATGTATTATTTATAGTTTCACATATTAGATTCACTAGTAAAAAATTGATTTTTCACATCATGTTTTTTGGTTTTTAACATCAGTTGCCTTGGGATGTTATTAAAATAAATGTTGTAAATATTTCGTTCACATTGGTTATTTTTATCTAACATGATAAAGTGTTTATAACATCATTCATTTCAAAACAAATGTAAAAACCACACTAGAACCAGTAGAAGTAGTGTCTGAAGTCAAAGATGCATGTACTTATTATTTTCTATACAGTATATCTTTACCTTTAAATTATTCCAATAAAAAATACATAAACATATAAATTTTAAAATTTTAAAACTAATTCAATGCCAATATTAAATAAATGATATGGTGTATACATACCTAAATGGTGATTCTTAAGATAATTCTAGATGGAAAAACTAAAAAATGGCCTATACTTTTTCCAATTGTAGTAACCTCATTATAGAAAATGGTACTTTTTCCAATCTATCTATAATATCCTATGTAATGACCCTAAGATGCTTTGTATCTATCTTTTGATGGTGAATAGTACCCATAATATAATATATAAACTATATGAAACAATATGATATTAGGTATCCTTACTATATAACTCACAATATATGGTAAGTTTTAGATAAGTAGGTGTAGGGGTTGGAAAAGTAGGAGAAGGTGGAGGGGTGAGATCAGTAGGTAGAGATGGAGTGGGATTTATAGAAGGAGGTAGAGGATTGGGATATATAGCTTGAAAATGTTTTTTCATGTCTGAAAACATTGACTATCTGAAATATCTGATCATGTCCTCCATCATATCACCCATATATTGAACTTTATATTTTAAAGATTATATTTTCCTTTTATATATACCCTCACTTTAAGATCTCAATAATGAAAAAACACTTTTTTCGATAAAACTATCATATATCCTTATACACAACCCAGATGTTCAGGATTTCCCAATAAATTAGATAAAATATCCTTTTAAACCTCAAGTATTGTATGAACCCAGACCTTCTTTTTAGATATGTTTTTCCTTTTCTGGTTGTTTTTGAGAAAAATAGGAAATTCTGGAAATTTTCTAAGTACACACCATCTACTTTATGAGTACATTCCATGTACTTCCTAGTCGCAGCAGGGAGTGTGCTGGCCGTGTAGTAGCCACACACAGGGTTGTGTGGGAGTGAATTAGAGGTCGCCTAATTCAGAGTACAGAAATAGAAAGTACACACAATGTACTCCAAAATTACACACCGTGTATTTTTTTTCAATAAATGCATTGGGTTCGCGTCTGACAGACAGAGCACCCTCCTTCTAGGTCCCGTTCATCCGAGAAAGTCTGTATGACCATGGATCTTCGATGAGCCCTTGAGCCTCCGTCCGTCCTCTGAATTGAACACCATCAGTTGCGTTGAAATTGCATCGGTGAGTTCTCTCTTTTGCTGGAACCTCATTTCATGATTTCTCTTCTTTTCTAAGTTATCATGGGTTAAACATTTTAGAAGTTTTCTTAGATCTATGATGTTCTATGGAGATTCAATAATCGAGGTTCAAGTATAGCGATCTCCTAACCCCGAGGTAGGTGGTTTGTTCCTTTCCATTAAAAGTCTTTGAGTATTATGTACAAATTCCACCAATAACCTTGAATGGGATATTGCATGTTTACCGTTTTACCCCTATTGATTGTATTCCATACTTGTAGGCCTATATAGAGGTAATTTGGATATGAATAGGGATGACTGTTATGCTTTGGATTTTTGTCCCTTGCATGTTTTTTTACGACCATTTGGTCTTGTTTAGCCAGTTTGGATGCCTTGCCTATTTTCTATTCCTATTGTTGTAGGATGGAGAGTTTGTATTATGACATGCTTGATATGTTGTAGACTATTAGCCAATTATTTCTCTAGGTTTACTTGTCCATATTACACTTCTATTCTCATTGACCTACACAGGGTCGTGAGAACCTGGTGTAGTAGAATCTAAGGGGAATTGACCGAGTGATCTTCCTCAGAGAGTCTTTGAGCACTTAGGCTATTAGGGGGATTGACTAAGTGATCATCCTCAGAGAGCCTAGAACCACTTGGGGATATAAGGGTAATTGACCAAGTGAGATTCATCAGAGAGTCCTTGATTGATTTAGACTATAAGGGGATTGACCGCATGAGCTTCTTCAGAGAGTCTTTGTTTGAATTGTATGGTCTGGGCTATAAAGGGAATTGACCAAGTTATCTTCCTCAGAGAGTCCTAGACCTTGGGGATATAAGGGTAATTGACCATGTGATCTTCCTCGGAGAGTCCTTGACTACCCTAGACTATACGGGGAATGGACTGTGTGAGCTTCCTTAGAGAGTCTTGTTTTACCTTTGACTATAAGGGGAATGGACTGTGAGCGCTTCCTCAGAGAGTCTTATTATATTCTTATGACTGAACCAGAGGGGTTAGGTTGAGTGAACTTCCCAGAGGGTTGTCTGTACTTCTTAGGTAGGACCAGAGGGGATGGCTGTGAGTACTTCCCAGAGGGTTACCTATTTGAGGTTTAACTGTTTGTTCCACTATTTCTTGATTTGAAACTGTGGATTGTTTACTATTTAATACTTTCCTCTTTACTGCTTTCTTTACTTTTACCTACCATATACTCAATGGCTATTAGGCACAGATCTTCAGGTGGTTGCCTACTGGGATTTAGTCTCACACCCTATTTGGGTCATGCTTTTCGGCCCAAACAGATCATATTGTTTCAGGTATAGATAAGGGAAAGTGCCCTTCTACTTCAAGAACTTGACTTGTTGTGGAGATGGAGAGCATGGGACCAAGCTATGTCTTGTAATGCTGAGGAGCTGTTTATATTTTTTTGTACTTTGGTTTAGAACTGTTTGTATTTCCAGTATTGTGACTTGTTTGGATGCTTTCCTAGACATATGTATCATGCATCATTTCATATATATATATATATACTCCATTTGTTTATTATTCCAATCTTCCATTTTTTACTGTCATTGTATATTTACTGCTTCCGCTATTGCCTTTGTTTTTCTTCTACTGTGTACTCTGCCAATGAGGGCATAGTTTCCCCACTATCACACCTAAGGCCCTCACTGTTAGTCGACAGCCTCTGGTGTTTGGGGAAATGCGCTTGAGGCTATGTGACCAACCAGGTACGGGGCACCTCTGGGTGGCTTCCGGAACCGGGACATTACAAAGTGGTATCATAGGTTTTCTTTTCTCTTGACTTACTATTTGGAGCCTTATCCAGGGATAGTATGGAATAGGAACTTGGTAATAAGTTGTGCCCAGGAGTAGCTAACCCATGTATAGGAAAAATCCAATCTACCTCGTTAATTGGAATTTTTCTAGTTTTGCAATTATTACAGTTGATCTGATTTCACCTTGAGTGATTCACATGATTTGTGTTGGTGTTGTTGATATTATTAAGGTTCTATTTCTGTTACAACCTGATGAGATGAGGGTATTCCATCTCATGCATCATATAGGCACTTTCTAGAAATCACATGTCATGCATTTTTTCCACTCCATCTAGGATGCATTAGTGATTTCATGTTGTTTTGATAGATGTTATGTAAAATATGCATGTTGTTGTGATAGTTTCCTTGATAGAAATACATACTATTTTATAGGGTATTGTTTGTGTAGAGGTTTGCTAGAATGAATTCCAAACTTTGGTTCTTGAGTTGTTGTGGGCCCTCATGGACCGGAATTTGGTGGATCATTGACTTATTTTCCATGTTATAATGGGTATAATATTCCAAACTTTGATTCACATGGAGTATGGACCCTCACGAATCAGAATTTGGAAGTTTCAATGCTTTTTTCAGTGTTTTCTGGGTTCCTGAGTAGTTTATGAGGCTTATTGTCCAGAAAACCCCAGAATACACACCATGTAATGTTACGTACATGTCGTGTGTTCTTCTGTTCAGGAAGAAACTGTTTTTCTTAAGTACATGTCGTGTACTTTATGTACACACTGTGTAGTCTCTGACCATGTCATAGGCCATGTGGGAAGAGACATGAGATGGGTAAAAACCTAGAGTGAACACGCCGTGTATCATCCATACACACCATGTAGTGTCGACCCGTGCCCACCCGTGTCACTAACAACAAAAGTTGGTCGAGTCATGTTTAATACACATCATGTGCCATCCAAACACGTTGTGTAGACTGACCTAGGTACCCTACCATGTCATGAACAACATGTTTTGGTGTTAACCTTTCTCATACATGTTGTGTATTCCTTGAACACGTCGTGTAGTCTGACCTAGGTACCTGGCTGTGTCACGAACAAAACGGGTTGGTGTTATCCCTTATCATACATGTCGTGTCCGTCTGAAACACGCCATGTAGTTTGAGTAGTGTGTTAGTCCGTGTCACTAACAACATGGGCTAGGTGAAGCTTGTCTAGTACACACTGTGTAGGAATTGTACATGTCATGTAGTATTGAATTAGGAGATCTGTGTGGCTTAACCATGTATAAGGACTTAGGTAGGTAAAGAGGATTCAATTACACGTTGTGTGTTAAGACAACACGCCATGTGTTTGGGGTGTTACATGACCAGTGTAGTCAGGAGTACACACCCATGTAAATGAATTCAAGGAACACGCCGTGTAGTAAATGTACGCGTCGTGTAGTCATGTTGTAAAACTTGAATATTTTCTTTCTATTGTTCCCTTCTTACACTCCTTGTTTTTAGTCCTTTATAATCTTGATCTAAGGTGTGCTCTTGACCTTGTATAGTCATGGCACTGAGACATCCTCCAGTTGTGCTCCAGTTTCCAGACAGTGATCAGACACCGGACATGGCTGATCAGGGACTACCTGCAGATCATCCTGTTGTTCCAGCCTTGGTACCAGTTGTTTTACCTGACATAGGTGTTGATGCATAGTTCAGGGATGGATTTTTTAGGATGATGAAGACATTTTAGGGAGCACAGCCTCCTACCCCGTCAATGGCTGATATGACGCGGGTCTTCCAACAGCAGCACCCTCCCACTTTCTCAGGGGATGGAGGACCCCCAGCTACAGAGTCATGGATAGAGGCCACATTGACAATTTTCGAGCATCTAGAGATACCTCCAGAGAAGAGGGTGAAGCTTTCTACCTACATGATTTTGAGACTCCATAAAGAGGTGGTGGGATTTGATCTCACAGGCAGGTCGCCAACAGAATATGTCTTGGGATGAGTTTTGATGCATCTTCTATGATTACTTCTATCCGGAGACCTTGAGGGCCGATTGAGCCCGAGAGTTCATGATTCTTGATCAGGGTACTCTTACTATTATGGAGTATTCCTATTTCTTCACAAAGTTGTAGTGTTTCACACCTATTCCAGGATGTGATGAGTTGTTCCTTGCATGGAAGTTTGAGAATGGTCTGAGGCCCGACATCTGGTCACAGGTGAACATTTTCAGGTTGACTTTGATATCTTCTATCGTCAACCAGGCGCTGATCACAGAGCACAATCTGATGGATTTTGGATCTGTGAACTTGGGCGGTTCAGCATCCAGATTTAGTGCTCCACCAGCTGATGGAAGGAAGTTCCACAGGGAAGCTACAAGAGGAGATCAGAGTAGGCGGGATGCATCTTTCGGTATCCAGGTGTTGTGCTACCAATGTGGAAGAAGCTCGCATATGAGGCCACATTTCCCGAAAGACTTAGTGGAGTGCCAATATTATGGCAATATGGGTCACCTTAAGTGCTTTTTTCAGTTATTCTCACCCGCAGCTGGTGATAGGGTTTCTTCTATGACTCCTCATTTAAGAGCAGTGCCATCGGTTTCTCACCAATCTGGGAACTATAGTTCTTTCAAAAATTTAGGATGAGGTGGAGGTCATGGTCGTGGTAGCCAGTCACTTGGTTTTAAGCAACATTAGAGTGGATCATCTTAGAGTGGTCAGGCAGGGTCACAGGTCCATGGTACAGGCCATACTTTAGGAGTGGAGCAGACTCAGCAGGAGTAGGATCCCAGACCTTCTACCATTTGAGGTACAATCTTAGTAGCCTCAGTTTTAGCATATTCTCTTTTCGATATAGGGGCTTCCTATAGATTTATCTCTGTTTCTGTCATGGAGAGACTTGGGATCTACATCTTTTCTTCTGTTGATATCTTGATGTTAGACACTCCATTGGGGACTAGAACGGCTAGTGTATGTCAGTGTAGAGAGTGCCCTCTACAGGTTGGTGGATGTCACTTTTTATGGGACCTCTAGGTCCTAGAGATGACAGGCTATGATTTCATTCTCGAGATGGACTGGTTAGTTTTATTCTAGGCAGTCATCGATTGTTATCGCCACAGGGTGAGTTTTATATCACCAGAGGGTGGATCTTTTCTTCATAGGGGTGAATGAGATGTACAGGCGAGCAGAGCGGGTCCAGAGCATCATGGGTTAGGAGGAGTTACAGCCCAGATTGCTAGTCTATATATGGATGAACATGGGACCTCATAGTTATACTTTCCTCCAGTGGTGGATTGTTTCAGAGATGTATTTCTGGAAGACTTTTTAGGTTTTCTTTTAGAGCATGAGGTAGACTTCTCGATTAACTTGTTCCAGGAGCAGCATCGATGTCCATTCCTCATTATAGGATAGCTACACCTGAGTAGTAGGAGCTCAAGAAGCAGTTGGAGGAGTTGCAGGAAAAGGGTTTCATCCAACCCAGTACTTCTCCTTGCGGTTCGCATGTCCTGTTTGCGAAGAAGGAAAATAGAACCCTCAGGATTTTCATGGATTATCGAAATCTGAACCAGTTGACGGTCAAGAACCGATATCCCTTGCCTATGATTGATGATCTCTTTGATCAGCTTCGAGGATCCAGGGTGTTATCTAAGATTGTCTTGAGGTCCGGTTATCATCAGTTTCACGTTAGACCATCAGATATACCTCTTACAGCCTTTCATAGTAGGTATGGTCTATACAAGTATATGGTTATGTCATTCGGTCTCACGAATGTGCCTATAGTTTTCATGGCACGGATGAACCGAGTGTTCCATCCATAATTGGATTCCTTCGTGGTGGTCTTCATGAATGATATCTTGGTGTACTCTCACACTCGACATGACCATGCTACCCATCTTGAGATCATTCTTAGTATACTGAGGGAGCATCAGTTATATGCTAAGCTCTCAAAGTTCCACTTTTGGATGGATCATATTCACTTCTTGGGTCATGTTATCTCAGAGGAAGAAGTATCAGTAGACCCAGAGAAAGTGAGAGTTGTAGTTTCCTGGGAGCAGCCGAAGAATTTCTTTAAGGTTCGGAGCTTTCTAGGGATAGCTGGATACTATAGACCTTTTATCCAAGACTTTTCATGCTTAACAGAACCGCTGACTGGTCTGACTAAGAAGGGGGAGAAGTTCTTATGGTCAGATTCTTTTGAGTCAACCTTTCAGTCAAGAGCTATATTGTTTGCTATTATGCATCAGGTATCGGGCTGGGAGTTTTGCTTATGTAGGGAGATGGAGTTGTTGCGTATGGATCTCGGCAATTGAGGCCACATGAGAGGAATTACCCGACACACGATCTGGATTTGGCAGCTGTTGTTCATGCCATATGCTATTGGAGACATTATCTTCTGGGAGATAATTTTATGGTTTTCACCGACCATAAAAGTCTCAGGTACATCTTAACTCAACGTGATCTGAATTTGAGACAGCGCATGTGGGTTGAGTACCTACAGTCCTTTGAATTTGAGCTTGCCTATACGCCTGGGAAAGGAAATGCAGTGGCTGATGCGTTGAGTAGGAGGACTCATATACAGGCAGTTCAGGAGGCCATCAGTGAGTGGAATCTTATGGCTCTATTATCTGAGATGCATTTGGAGATGCATGACAGTCAGGGGTAGACATTTCTTTCTTCTGTAGTTGTTACCTCTACTCTTCTTGATCGAGTTCGAATGAGGCATCTATCATATTCTGAAGGCCTAGTCCTAAGGAAAATCATTTTAGGAGAGGACCCTATTCCTGGATGGACCATAGGTAAGGATGATATTTTGTGTTTCTAGGGATGTTTATGGGTGCTAGCACATATACGCGAGGAGCTGATGCGGGATTTTCATTCCTTAGTTTGGGCAGTTCATCCTATCGTCACCAAGATGTATCGTGATCTACACTGTCAGTATTGGTGGCCATGTATGAAGAGGGAAGTTTCTAGTTTCCTCATGAGGTGTTCCACTAGTCAGTAGGTGAAGGCGGAGCATCAGGGACCATCAAGGATTTTACAGCAATTACTCATTCCTGAGTGGAAGTGAAATGATGTCGTGATAGATTTCGTGACCGGTTTTCCAAGGTCGCCTCGAGGGAATGACGTAGTTTGGGTTGTCATTGATAGACTCACAAAGGTTTCTCACCTCTTTCCGATCAAGGAGACCTTCATGTTGATGAGCTAGGATGATTGTACATATGTGAGATTGTATATCTTCATGGAGTTCTACACTCTATTGTTTTAGACAGGGATGCACGTTTTACTTCTCGGGTCTAGTAGGGGCTTCAGAAGGCTTTGGGTACACAGGTACTTTTGAGTACAGCTTACCACCCCCATAAAGATGGCATGTCCGAGCTTACGATTCAGGTGCTTGAGGATATGCTCTGAGCATGCATTCTGGATTTTGGAGGTTCTTGGTAGAAGCATATACCTCTTTTGTAGTTTTCCCGCAATAATAGTTTTCAAGAGGCTTTTTAGATGGCACCTTATGAGGATTTGTACAGTAGGCCATGTCGATCACCCTTATGTTGGCTAGAGGCAGGAGAGGCAGCTTTACTGGGACCTCATCCTGTTCAGGATACCACAGAGCAGATAGAGTTTATTCAGAAGAGGATGGATACTAAACAGTCTCGACAAAATTCTTATGCTGATTAGCGGAGACGACCTCTGGAGTTTAAGGTTGGGGATCAGGTTTTCCTGGGTGTCACACCGATGTTGGGATACAAGAGGATTGGGAGATAGGGTAAGATTTCATTGAGGTACGTTGGTCCATTTGAGGTGTTGGAGAGAGTTGGTCCAGTTGCCTACCAGTTACAGTTACCTCAGAGGTACCTAGATATTCACGATGTCTTCCACGTTTCTCAGCTTCGACGTTACTTCTCAGACCCATCTCTTGTCTTTCAACCTGAGGAGGTTGAGCTCGAAGTGGATGAATCATTTGAAGAGCATCCTATCCAGATTTTAGATCGCAGTACAAAGGTTCTCCATGGCCGGTCTGTTCCTCTGGTACGAGTGTTGTGGCAGCACGGGTGGGTGCAGGACAAGACTTGGGAGAGGGAGGACGATGTACGAGCATAGTGGCCTGAACTGTTCAGAGTTTCTTCTTCTACATTGCGTTAGGGAAATTCGGGGACGAATTTCTTTAAGGGGGGAAGTTTGTAAGAACCCGGACCTTCTTTTCAGGTATGTTTTTCCTTTTCTGGTCATTTTTTAGAAAAAGAGGAAATTTTGGAAATTTTCTAAGTACACATCGTGTACTTCCTTGTCGCAGTAGGGCATGTGCTAGTCGTGTAGTAGCTACACACACGGCTATGTGGGAGTTACTTGGAGACTGCCTAATGCAGAGTATGGAAATATAAAGTACATTTCATGTACTCCAAAATTAGACGCTGTGTATTTTGTTTTTTTTTTCATTAAACGCACCGGGGTCACGTCTGACGGACAGAGAACCCTCTTTCTCGGTCTCGTTCATCCAAGAGAGTTCGTACGGCCATGGATCTTCAACAAGCCCCTGATCCTATTTCCTTCCTCTGAATTGAACACATTTGGTTGCGTTGGAATCGCATCAGTGAGTTCTCTCTTCTGATGGAACCTCGTTTCATGATTTCTCTTCTTTTCTAAGTTATTGTGGGTTGAATGTTTTAGATGTTTTCTTAGATCTACGGCATTCTAAGGAGATTCAAGCATCAAGGTTAAAGTATAGCGATCTCCTAACCCCTAGGTAGGAGGTTTGTGCCTTTCAGTTCAAAGTCTATGAGTATTATGTGAAAATTCCACCAATAACCTTGAACGGGGTATTGTGTGTTTACCGTTTTACCCATGTTGATTGTCTGTCATACTTGTATGCATATGTATAGGTAATATGGATATGAATAGGGATGATTGTTATGCTTTGTATTTTTTCCCTTGCATGTTCTATTTATAACTGTTTGGTCTTGTTTAGCCAGTTTGGCTGCCTTGCCTGTTTTCCATGCCTATTGTTGTAGGATGGAGAGTTTGTATTCTGACATGCTTGATATTCTATAGACTGTTATCCAAGAAATTATATAGGTTTACTTGGCCATATTACACTACTATGCTCGTTGACCTACACAGGGCCATCAGAACCTGGTGTAGTAGACTATAAGGGGAATTGACCGAGTGAGCTTCCTCAGAGAGTCTTTGATCCTATTGATATCTACTAATTTTCTATAAATTAAGAATCAAAAAATCATTAATATGATTATTAATATATTAAAAAATTCTAAAAGATAACATTTTACTTACCAAAAATTATTCTTGTTTTCTACTCCCAAAAAACTACATTCATGTATCTTCATACATAAATGTATATATATTACATGGATTTTAATTTTTCCTTTCCCCAAAAATGAAATATAATGTGATGGTTAATTTAAAATCCATCCATATTGTAATATCCAATGATAGACATCTGTTCCTGACTCCTCTATCATCTGGTATATCATATTTAATCTGATAATAAGGGAAAAACCTCTATCAGTAAAAACATTTCTTGATAATTAAAATAATAACAGATGATCTTAAAAAAATCTCCCTTAGTTGAGCTAATGTTTCTTTGTTGAAACTTTTCCAATAACAAAAAAAATACTGATTTTTTCTCAATCTTTCACTGCAACAAAATTATTAATTTTTTTGAATTTGGACCCCTAGGAATATCACTATCAACAAAATCAACTGGTATCCTCTGGTCCCGGATATGGGAAACTGATAATTTTGGTAAACATATGCTGCCACATTTAAAAACCTTAGAAGTATTCTCTTCCCATGTGGAAGTAGATGGATACTATGAAAAAGGATAAATAAACTCCTCAATAGAAGTATGTGTATAGTCCTCCCTAGAAGCTCAACGTGACTTTGATGTTCGATCTGACATTATCCTACAAATCAAACTAACAAACAATTAGTACACAAATATAAAAATCTAACTATTACATATTAAATCAAATAAAAAATGAAAAAGGATCCAATAAAAAGTAAAAAAACTAAACACATTTTTATTCATATTTTTTAAATAGATAACTAAAATGATAAAAATGTTAATGAGATATGAAATTATAAGACAAAGGAAAAAATACAGCTATTATATAAAATTTTGAATATTAATTTTAAAATTTTACAAACAAGACAAAACAATACAATATTAAACAAAACAATTTTTATCATATTCATTAGATTAGTTAAAAAAATTAAAAAATAATACTAAAAATATTCATTATCTTATTTGTTAGTAGTTAACAATATTAAAGGAATATGGACAATATTTTTGAAACATAAAATAATAAAAACCAAAGAACAAATAGCTTAATTAAAAATTAATATAAATCTAACAATTAAATATAAAGTTGAATAATTGAAAAATAATACAAAAAAACAAAACTAATCTAAAAAATAATTTATAATATTAGTTATAGTATGTTTTTCAATTAAAAAAACAAAGAAAATATATCTAAAAGTTTATGAAATTTTAAAAAGTAAAAAAAATATGTGTTACCTATAATATTAGGAAATTAATAAAGGATTTGTTTTCCCATATTCCTTACTTATGATATTTATGTATAGATAAAACTATGCCTATAATATAGTCAATAATATTCTCTGTTAATATTTCCATTAAATTAGGTATCTCACATAAATTATCATCTTTTTCAAGTTATTCATTACCAACACACTATTTTTTTTTTGAAAAATGATAGACCACTACATATTTTATGGATCAAGAACATAAAAAATAAATATTTTCTAGAATAAAGTGATCATTTGTGTATTCTAATCTATTCGGATTAACTAGTTTCATTCTGAATTCATTGTGTCTAACACTATTGTTACCAATAACCCATTTGTAGTTAAACACTAGAACTAGAAATTTAATGTAATCAACCTCTCATATTTCTTTAATGACAATTTAATATGAACTTGACATGAATATTGGTTTTTTGTCTTTAGTACTCAAAAAAAATACATTTCTTCAGCAAATACTAATACACTACTATTCAAAAAATCACTTATATTTTCCTAGTCTTTCGTATGAAATGTATAGCCATTAATGTCGTACCCAGACCATGTTATTAAATTTAAAATTGGGTTGCTTGATAATCATCTCCATGTTTCTGATTCATCTGATCTACCATTCATGGTCTCTATAAAGCATGGAAAAAAAAGTTTTTTTATTCTCATTCAAAATCCACATATCATTATTCTTTGGATAACATTTCTTTAACACATTAATATGAAATGTTATATATGGTTTATCATCATCTATATTATTCAAGATTAATAATTTTTATTTATTTACCTTTTAACTTATCAATGATTTTACTTTCAATCCATGGATCCCCTTTCCCCCACAATTAACTCATTCATAGTGAGATATAGGCAAACCAATGTACTCTTGTACAGAAAAATAGCTTGTAAAAAAATCAATAACCACCTCATATTTATAATTCTCAACAATAGAGTATTTAGGTTGATATATATTCTTAATATATACCTTCAATATTTTCCTATAACTTTAAAAAGGATACATCCAACATAAACATAAATATTTGAAAATATTTATTTCTCACACCAAATGACCCATTAAATGCACCATGGTATCGAAAAATGATGGAGGAAAATACATTTACAGTTGAAAAACTATAGAAACTACATCATTCTCCAAATTTTTTAAGGAATTAAGATCAATCACTTTATTACAAACTGAATTGAAAAAATATCACACCATCATAATAGTCATTCTAACATTGAAAGTAAATATTTAAATAAATTAAACTATTATGAGTTTTTTCATAATGATGTGATAATCATGAGATTCGACACCTATAAACTTCAAATCATTTACTAACATAAAATTTTACATTTCAATAATAACTATGCATTATTTTGATACCATGGAGACACTGAAAAAAACTAATTTTCCCCTTCTTGGATAATGTATGTAATGATGAAGGTAATTATGTTCATCGTCCATTTGGATTGGGAGCTAACTCCAAACATAATCTCATTGAGAGTAAGTCCAATCTTTCATTCAACCTATCTTTATTATTTCCTTTAATTTCTAAAAATATTCCAATAAAAGTGTCACAAATATTCTTATCCACGTGTAAGATGTCAATTTTATGTTTAACCCCATTATATTTCCAATATGGTAGCTCAAAAATTATTGAATTTTTCTTCTAAATATTTATATCATTACAATATTTTTGTGTCTTTTAAAATGTGACATTAATGTTTTTCACCCTCTCAAAATATTGATCGATGGGAAAAGGTTTTAGAGTATTATCAAATTATTTTAAGACATTTAATAAGTTTTTTAATATTAAATAATAGTGATCCATAGAAAAAAAACCTCTTATGGCCAATGTATACTTTTTCCTATGTTTTAGTTGATAATATGATGTCTATTGTTCACAAATTAGACAAGATTTATGCCCCTTAACATTGTATCCAAAAAAAGTTTCAAATTTATAGAAGTCATTTATAGTGAAAATAATCATTTCATGCTATTGAAAATATTCTATTTCATAAGAATCATACAATCTAACACATTCCCCCCATGAAATTTTAAAATCATGAATTAATGGTGAAAAAACATCAATATCATTTACAGACTGTTTTGGTCCAAAAATCATTAAAATCAACATGATATATTTCCAATTCATATAAAATTCAAGATACAAGTTGTAAATTACTAATAAAATTGGAAATGAACTCTGTTTTCTACTAATACTTCGATATGGATTCATTCCATCTATGTACCATCCAAGTTTGATATTTCTAACTTCATTTTCGAATTTAGGAAACTGTTGATCAGTTTTCTTACACTATGGAAAATCAGTGGGATGACGTAATTTTTTGTCACATATTTTCTCATACACATTCCATATTAACCTTTTTTCATAATTTTAATTTGAAAATAAATAGTTCAAATGAGTAATTATAGGAATATACCAAATTTCTTTGGCAGGAGTCTCTGTAACTACTAAATCATCCTGTAATTTTTCTTTTAACTTATACCATGATGTATCACGTTTAGGAAACTCTGAAAGACATTTTTATTCCTTACTATATATTACATGGTTATTTAGGCAATAATTTATCTTCTTGTACCCAAAACCCATTAGGAATAATATTTTATTCTTATTAAAATGTGAATTTATAAATATTTTATCTTTAGAAAGTATGTCTTTCAAAAACTATAACAACTCTATAATTCTCTTGTCAATATATCCATTTTACACCTTTAAGTTAAGCAATATTAACACTGTTGATAAAACCATAAATTCTATACAACCTATATATAATGGTTTTCCATCATCACCATATAGACACTCAATTATCATTTCTTTCCCAATTTCCTCTACTTCAATATCATGAATAATTTCTTCAATTTGATAAGACTTATCATCTTTAAAATCATCATCATCAATAGAATAGGAATTATTCCAAGTTTCACCATGATAAATCCATCGGTTGTAACGTGGATTAAAATCATAAAAAATTAAAGTATATTTGATTTATTTACTTTACAACTTATTTATATTTAAAAATTTTAAACATAAATAGAAAATAGGTCATTATTTGGAACATTTTATTTAGAAAATTCTAAAAAAGAATCAAAACCTTCCTCATATTCATCACTTACTCATAGTTTAGTAATCCAACTTAAATTTTTTATTATATATAACAAATATCAATAATTTAAAATAAGTTATTATATTTTGAAATCTAATTTCAAATTTAATTTTATAAATAACATTAAAAAATCCATAAACATTCTCAAAAAATAAAAGAAAGAAAACATATTTGATAAAAAAACTTTAAATTTTAACTTATTTAATTTTCATTATTTCATATTAAAAAAAAGTATCATGCAATCTACATGATCATTAAAATATACATTATCAATACATCATATGAAAACTCTCTAATCCAATATACCTTCGAAATCTACATTCACAATATAGAAAAGAAACATACCTTATACACACATTAATCAATAAAATAAAATTATTTATAATTCCAATTTATCAAATAATCATTTAATCAAACCTTAATTTAAAAAATCATTCATCAATTAAAAAATACCATATATGTGTGAATAATTGGAACTGTAAATAAAAATAGCGAAGAGAAGGTGACATAAATATAAAATTGGAACTAAAAATACAAATAAAAATACCTTGGATTCATATAAATAGAAAAAAATAAACACAAACAATATATTAATATTGGAAGGGGGTATTGAGATGAAGACACCAATGGAAAGAAGGTGCAGATAGAGTGAAATCGGTGGATGACAATGGGTGACAGTGGATGGTGGTGGTGGATTCCGACTAAAAGATATTCAAGCCCACCAAATCAAATAATAATGAGATTCAAGGCCATCAGATTGAAAATATATGGGTTAAGGTTCACCATGTTAGAGAAATTGAAGGTTGTCATGTGAAATAATGAAACCAAAATTTTTGGTCCTGATGTTTCATTAAGATTTTAATGGTTTTCACATCATTTATTTAATAACTGACATGAAAAACCAATTTTTCATTTCGATTATCAAATAACTAACATGGAAAATATGTGAATTTTATTTTTCATGTTGGTTATTTAATAATTAATGTGAAAAAAGTGTCGACTAAATTGAATTTTGTACTTGTGATTGATGATTTTCATATTTGGTTTAGGTTCTTGACTGATGCTATAGGAACCATGTATTCTATATAGCTTGATATGATAAGACTACCTCATTTTTAGTCCTCAGAGTCATGGGGTCATGAGAGGTGATTCCATATATTAGGAACCCAAATGATAAGATTATCATGGGATGGGTCCATAGGGTTGATAGTATTGGTTTGGGTTATCATGGATGTGGAGGTCGCATGTTACCTGGGATTCATAGTCATTAATACGTGCTCAGATATGCCCTAGAACTGGATAAAGTAGGTATAGTCTATCAAATTTAATACCTAAGGATCAATGGTGGTTCAATTTATCTTTATTTTAGTTATGTCTCGGCTAGGCTGAGTATATTTCATGATCATGAACTTATGAAAAAAAAGTTTATAAGTACACTATTGGGGTGTCCTAAGGAGATTTATTTCTCACCCCCTATACATGAAACTTGGTGTGTGTAGGTACATTATGTAAACTTTTATAATTGACCATGGTTGCATGATGGATATAGTAGAGGCCCAGGATTACATGATCGAGCAGAGATACTTGTGTGGAGTCTGATGATTAGGCTGGAGCAACATGACAGGGTACTGGAGACTAAGTAGGTGACATGGATCAAAGTTGGAAGTAGATCCTAATGTATTTATTTTTCAATTGATTATTTTGTATATGTGATAAAACTATTGGTTGATTAGTTTTGTATTTATATAATTATTTTTCAAGAATTTATTGTATTTCATCTTATTACTGCATGCTTCAATTTCAGTTTATTTATTATTTCTATTCTCTCTAATGTGTATGATTATTGACTGTTGATTTATGGATGTGCACTCTGATATGATGGTATAATATCCTTACAATACCACCTTAGACTCCCAATTCTATTCAAAAACCCATGGAATGTGAGGAGGTGCACCTAAGGTCTTGTGTCGAACCAGTCCAACTACTATTTATAGAGTGATCCAGGGCGGGATTTTGCAAAGTGGTATCAAAGAAGTTACTTTCAAATTGATTTACTATTTGGTACATGGTAGAATAGATATATAGGAATGTTTCAAAGCCTATGATGGATATCAAACTGGTGTTTCAATAGCATGTTTTCTAGAAGTAATTTTGGGTTACCAGGCCATGGGATTGATGTTCTTGGTTTACGATGTTATGGTTGTATACGATTTTCACCATGAAAGATTCACATGTTGTTTAGATTTGATGGTTTATGTTGGATTTATAGATCTTATCCCATTATTAAGAGGCCATATATTTCATTTTAACTCTTGGATTGTGGAGGAAAGAGGTGTCTCATGCATCCTAATATGTACATATGATCCACATTTTATAGGCCTGCTAGTGTGTGATTTTGCCGATGATAGAGGCTCTATTTTTTAAAGTTTCAACAACTACTCATATGAAGTTTTATCATATCAATACTTAGTGGAATTATACTCAAATCAGTTGTTTTTTATATGAATTTACTTCTGATGGAAGATCATGTGGATCTATGGTGAGATGATTGATGATGAGGATAATGAAACAATCTTCGTACATAACTAGGGAGGTTACCCTAGTGGGTTATCTTGTAATAGGTTCCTAATCATTGGACCCTATTATGGGTGGTTATTGTTCAGGATCGGTATATGTTTCATGATCCTCTAGGGAGTGTTCTGATGCGTAGATTCTCAAAGAGTAAAGGTGCTCTAGTTATGGTTGGTTGGTTTGGTAAATGAAGTACATTGTATATGAGACCCTATATATGGGTGTTTGGCATAATTTTTTCGTGTGACGTTAGGATGGAGGAATGCTTGACACCCCAAGAGAAGTGGCCTTATATGATTTATACTAGACCTAGGTGGTTAGACCTAGTAACCTTTGGTTATAATTGTCCAGTGGGTTTAGGTGGGAGAGCCTATTGACCTTCTTTAACATGACATCAGTTTTGGAGTTAGTGCCATGTGACTTTTGAGGGTTACTCGTGAGAGGGTTCGGCTGATTTATAAGTTCCTTCGGGCATGAAAGGTGCAGGTGGATGTTTTGGGATTCTATTATTGATTCACTAAGGGTTCTTCCTAGTATGGAGTTTAGGAATTTATGATGCCTTTTTGAGAAATATCACTTTTGTGCTAGTGCTTCAGACTTATAGTTGATTTCAAGAGTGGTGGGTTCATTCGTGCTCCTAGACCAGGTAATTGTTGTGAAGATAGGTTGTTACTAGTGGTCATTAGATGTATTGGTAGAATAATATGTGCTAAACGGCATGTGGTTAAGGATTTTAACATGATTTTTCATGGGTCATTACTCACTGGAATCAAAAAAAGGTTTTGTGTTTGGGTTTCACGAGATCGTGTGACTATTATGTGTTAATGAGATCATGGAGTCATAAATGAACTATGAAGTGATATATAATTTGGTTTGTGTAATGGGTGATATTAAAGTGTATTCCCATGATTCTTGAATTGATCAAGTATCCATGAGTATGATAAAAACTTATGTGGGTGTGATGAGAGGCTTTTAAGCATGGTGGTCGGAGGCCCTCTGGATAGAATCGTGATGTTTTAGGATTGGATGGGTTTTTGGTGTTATTCATCAACCACATATTAGTGTACTCCACATCTAGATACAGAAATGTCTAATATCTTGACATCATCCTAAGTACACTGAGAGAGAATCATCTATATTCTAAGCTATATAAATATCACTTCTAGTTTGATGAAGGGCCTCCTTGGAGGTTACACTCATGGAGTAATTTGAGTGAATTTGTATGGTAGGAAGTAAACCATCATCCATTTGTGAGTGAGGTCCTTATGATGAAACATATGTCAGTGAATGTCATGTGTGTAGTTATCAGAATCTAAGAATGGAAGATATTTTACATTTTGTTTCATCACACTAGTGAGATTGAGATTTCAATGTCATGTTTTGAGGTTTTTCAATGATTGGAGCATGGGCCATGAAGTTAGTGTTAGATTGTGAGGTTATAATAAGGATACTCCTATAGTGAGGAGTATCATATCAGTCATAGTGATGTAACCCTTGTGCGGGTGGGGTCAAGGATGCAATGGTAACCACATCGATTGGGTATGTGGATGGATAAGGATTTGTTTTTATAGGTGAATATGATGGTGGAAATGTTATGGATTAGAATCGACCATTTTAGGTTGAGTTATATATTAGGGATCACTATGAGCCTAATGATGAATTTTGGATGAATCTATGATTTCTCAGGATGTACAGGTGTAGTTAGGCACCATCTTGGTAGTTTTTTATGGTGGTAAGTGGTATCCTAACCTTTGATGGGTTGTACGCCTTATCTTTAGAGTTACGTAAATGAAATCTATTTTCATCCTAAAGTAGAACACACCGATTTTATCATGAATTGAAGATAGAGGTGGGTTATAATTTTTAGTTGGAATACCATTTACTCATATTTAGTATGATAAGTTTTATGGTGGGGAGGTTGTAAAGACTCTTATTTTTTTATATCTTGAAATTTATCATAAATTTGAAAAAAAAAGCAGGTACTCATGAGGAGTAAAATGGTTATTTTTCCCTAAAATGTGATCTTGAATATTTTTTTCCACTCTTCTAGTCCTAAAATAAGTTTTTTACCATAATACAGGAGTTTGGTGAAAATTTTATCTATTCAAATTTTCACATAATAATTAATATTTAAGTTTAATTAATTAAATATTAATTTATTCATGTGTATTCATTTGGTGTATATTTTGAATGGGGCATTGGATTAAGATTTTTAATCTATGATTGAGTTCAGAATGAGGGGTTTTTCTTAGGTGAAGTGTAAACTTGCTTCATGTTTCGGGACTCAGGGCGAGCATTTTAAATGGGCATTTAATTTAATTTAATTAATTAAAACACCCCCCCCCCCCAATTTTGGATTCCTGTGAAAGATCTGAGGAATGGAGAGAGATTCACCCTCATGTGATGGTAAAACCAAGAAGGAAGGGGTAAGGAGTGTCTTCATACTTCATCCATGTAAGTGATCGAGACTGGATCGAGGTACAGTGTCTTTATAGAGCGGATTTAGACTTGAAGTTTAAATTTTTTCACTATGAGGTATGAGGGTTTATATTTTTATGCCCTTCTCCCCATAGATTAATGGTTTTTATATTTTAAATATCTTTTATGATGTCTAAGGACCCTCTAGAGGTTGATATGTTCTTAATTAGGGATAAATGGGGGCTTCAGGAGGTTTTTAAGGTTTTCCCATTTGGAAAACTCGGTCACATAGTATGTGGTTTCATGAACACACACTATGTGTTATAATTATTTTGGGAAGATGATGTTTTTGAAACTATACATCATGTAATCCAATGTGTCTAAGTAGTTGGAAAAATAGAGTTTTGTAACTACACATCGTGTACTCGAAGTGCACACCATGTAGTAGGATATGGCCATGTGGATGAGTACTTGGGTAGAAACCCCATGTAATGGGTACATGGTTGTGTAGTATTACATGGACCAACCCCATGTACTCTCTAGTTGTGCATTAGTACATAGTCAGACCCCATGTTTTCCTAGCCATATATAAGTACATATCCAGATGATAAATTTTGGAGTATGGTCCATCTACTCGAGGTACACACCATGTACCTCCCCTTTGTTAACCTTTTGAGGGTTTTGGGTGATTTTTTTCCCTATAGTTAGAATTAGACATAAGAGGAGTCCATTTTAAGTATTTTTTTCAAATATAACGTGATGGTGGATCCCTTGGGGAGTTTTGAGGACTTCTAAGAGGTGTTTGGGGGATGAGTGACTTATAATGGAGAGGTTATTCCTATAATAATGTAATTTAGCTATCTCCTAAGAGTGATGCATGGGATAAGGCCCAAGAGAGGGTCATGAGAATGATTGGAAGATGTGGTATGGGTTCATCAGTGTCCCCAACTAGTGTTATAATGGGATTTTCCCTGGTTAGTTGGACTCGTTTGTGATTCATGGTGATAGATAGGTTGGGTGTTCATGCTATCATAGGGTGTCTTGGAAAGGGGATATGATTGGGTCCATCTCCCTTATGTTGTTTGCCCCCTTTTAGTATTGTGAGGATGTGTGATTCTAGATACTGGGTTGTGGGATGTTCGAACCCTAAGAGTTGGGTGTTAGCCTAAGATATTAGTAGTGACCAAGGATCCCAAGGGGGATACCTCCACGTACGTACCAATGTTGAGGATCCTAAGAGGGATGCCTCTGCTTACATGTTGGCTCAGAGGACCCCAGGTGGGTACTCAATAATAGACTAGCCCTGTGTGGGTGCATGGTTGGGTAGATATGGTTGGTGGTGTCACTTAAACCAGAATATATGTGTAAGACTGATGGGGAAAATATGGTGAGGATGGACATTGGCATTTAGCTGAACCTGTTTATGTTTCATTTATCTTATTTTCATTTGGACCTTGGTGAATAATTGATGTTGAAAAGGATAAACTTTTTTATCTTAGTGTTTTTAAAGTTCAAGTGTAATGACCCGCCAATTCTCATTGGCTTGAGAGTACAATGAGTCGTTACTAGGCCTTAAGCGACATCCCCAAGATGCCAAAGGCTGGAAATAAATGCTGAAGGGTTTCAAATACAAATGGGGGATGATTTACCCTTTAATAAATAAATCAATAAACCAACCAACCATAACCAAACATACACTATATGATGCATGAATGAATGAAAGACAACCCAACATCTTCATGTATCTCAAAACCATATCAAATTATTCAACAGTAGAAGAATAACCAAGTATCAAAGTACATAGCGGATAAACAAAATAAGACTCTCAAAAGACCAAAAGACTCCATGCTCCATAATCTCCAAGCTCCACAATCACCAAACAACCCAAACGTCATGAGGTGGTTCTAAATACGTGTGAAACATTACCTTCTCCCCTATCCCAGAAGATAGCATCTGCAAAAGCACCAAATTCCAAAGCAGGGGTAAGTATAAAACTCTGTAGGTTTTCCCTAATGACTTCCCTACTCATGCCACTAGGATAGAAAAGTTAGTCACATTTATATAAGATAGTTTATATAAAACAATTTACCAAAATAGTTTATAACCAAATATAAAAAAGTTTCCAAACCCATTTATAACCAAAAGCATACAAGTGTAATTGAAACCAATTTTTCCAACAAGTTATTTTTTTAGAAAAATAACTAAAAAAGCTTTAAAACTGTTTCTCAATATTCCTTTGACATACCCAATTCATTTCATACATCCACACAACCAACCCTGCATGTTACCTGGATCTCCCTATACTTGTGAGTGGTGAGTCAACCTTTCACTAAGTCGTCCTTAGTGAACCAATTGACGAGGGAGATCCCTAACCCTTATCCATCCTGTTAATGATGGGGGATACCCCTAACCCTTATCTGTCCCACATGCACCCTTTGATGGGGGAGATCCATAAACCTTATCCATACCGTTAATGATGAGGGAGACCCCTAACCCTTATTAATCCCACATTAACCCTTTGATGAGGGAGATACATGACCTTTATCCATCTCTTTAATGATGGGGGAGACCCCTAACCCTTATCCATCCCACATTCCCGTGAACACACATAACCATCATGTCAAAAACCAAGTGTGTTCAACCAATTCAAACCATTTCAATAAAACTGTACTTTTATTGAAAACCAAAGAATAAACCAATTTCAAAAAATCCACTTCACTTCAATAAAACATTACCTTTTATTGAAAACATCTAATCCAAACCATTTTTCACAACTCTAGAAAATCCCCATTTTAAAATCTCTATTTTAAAAATTAATAACCAAAGCACTCATTCAAAATCCCTAATTTTCCAGATTTCACAACTATCACTCAAGAAGGTTTACAAAAAGTGTTCAACAACAAAATCACAATCAATTAAACACCAAACATTCAATTTCAAAGAATTACAATCAGTTCTACTAAGTGGAATTGATAAAGAAGCCTCCTACCTCGAAGGTTTTGATGAAAACCACAACAAACGAAGAACGCACAAGAAAACCGGGTTGATTCTTCAAGAACCTGCCTTAGATCTCTTTTCCTAGAAATAACAAGACCAAATATCATCATATTTGGAATCCAAACACTTATATATACCCATAACTGGCGTAGATCTAAGAAACCAAGAGAAAAGGAGAAGTAGGTCTAAGAAACTGATCAAGAACGATGACGAATGATCACATACCTCAAGAATCCGGCATTGAATCACCAAGGAAAGCCTCCGGATCACCTCCAAAACACTTGGGAGAGGTTCTCCTACCTTCAAGGGAGAGTGATCCCAAGTTATGGACACTTAGGAGGAAAAAAGATCCATTTAGAGGCAAAAACATGTGAGATCCACTTTTTTAGGATCTCATTTAAGTGCATGCACGGTTAGTTCGCACGGTTTGATAAACCATGTGCTAATAGTGTGTTAGACACTACCTCGCCAGACCCTTTCACGGTCTCCTTGCACAGTCTCATGAACCGTGCTCTAACCGTGCGGGAGCCACTGCCTCAAAAGTGTCAACTACGCACGGTCATACAAACTGTGCGCCGCCCGTGCGACTTCCCCTTTGCCTCAAAACTTCATTCCAAGTTCTCCCAACTCTCTCAACCATCACCCTTAACTTTATAACCATTAAAATAATTAAGTAAGGGTTACATAACATAAACCAAGGGTACTAAATTCTCCCCACCATTGGTCTTTTTGTCCTCGGATAATAGACAACCCTTGCTCGCCAAAAATATTTCTATCTACTGTTCTTTCATTTCCTTCTCACATTCCCAAGTCTTTTCATGAATCTGACCATGTTTCCATAAAACCTGCACTAGGCTGATGATTTTCCCACGCAAGACTTTATCTTTTCTATCCATGATCCACACTGGAATATGTACCAGTGATTCATTTGATTCTAGATCAACGTGATCCTATCTGATCACATGGTTAGGATCAGGGTGATACTTTTTCAACTAGGATACATGGAACACATTATGCATCGAACTAAACCATGGTGGAAATTCCAACCAATATTCCACCTCTCTAACCCATTCTAGTATCTCAAAAGTGTCGATGTATCTTGGAGATAACTTTCCCTGCTTCCCAAAATGACGATGTCCAAGACTTGGAGAGATCCTCAAGAATACATGATCACCCATAATGAACGACAATGGTCTTCGACAGTGATCTGCATAATGTTTATGACGACTCTGAGATATCTCCATCCTCTTTCTAATAAACTGGATCTTCTTTGTTTTTTCTTAAACAAGGATTGTCCTGACTAGTGAAGTTTCACCCGTTTCCTCCCAGCATAGTAGAGAACGACAAGGACGCTCATACAATGTTTCAAACAGAGCCATGTATATCGAGGCTTGATAGTTGTTATTGTATGAGAACTCCACTAAGGGTATATGCTCCTCCCATGAGCCAACAAAATCCATTACACAAGCTCGAAAAATGTCTTCCAATGTTTGTATCATTTGCTCGGATTGCCCATCTATTTGAGGAGGATGCGCGGTGCTCATAGTCAACTAAGTTCCAAGGGCTTGTTGTAATGATTTCCATAAATGAGATGTGAACCTCAGATCTCTATCTAAGACTATAGAAATTGGTACACCATACCTCTTTACCACTTCTCAGATATAGATTTTTGAAAGATCCTCCACCATATGAGTTTCACGAATAGGGATGAAATGGTCCGACTTGGTTAGACGATCCACTATCACCCAAATGGAATCTTGTTTCTGGATCGTTCTTGGAAGACCTATAACATAATACAATGCTATTTGATCTCATTTACACACTGGGATAGGAAAATATTGTAACATACTAGCTAGTATCTGATGCTCTGCTTTAACCTGCTGACAAGTTAAGCATCGCAAGACAAACTCGTCCACCTTCCTTTTAATATCGCTCCACCAAAACTGTGCATTCAATGCCTTATACATCTTCTATGTACCTAGATGTACATTCCATCTTTAATGGTGGTAAGAATGAAGGTGTTGTTTGTGAAAAACCATAGGTACAACCATCTGATCTATGAAATACAAAATCGAACCCCCATCAAGTTTCCATCTATCAATGGTCTCCCCACCATTGAGTTTTAAACTTACAACAAGACATTCTGCATCAGATGTTTGTGCTTCTTTGATCATTTTTACTAAATAAGGAGTAAGCATAGCTGAAAAGAAAAATAAAACATCACCTCGATCTTCATATTCCACATGCATGTTGGCTAAGACCGACATCAACTGCCATTCATCTAAAGCTTCTTTCGCCAATTGAGCATATGAATTTCTACTCAATGCATCCGCCACCGAATTTCCCTTCCCTAGTGTATACATTAAGTCAAATTCAAACATTTGGAGATACTCCATCCACCTCCTTTTCCTCATATTCAAATATCGTTGTGAGAAAATTTGTTTCAAGATTTTGTGATCCGTAAACACAGTAAATTTTTCACCAAAGAGATAATGTCTCCATGTTTTCAAAGCATGGATGACTATAGCTAACTCTAAATCATGTGTTGGGTAATTCTTCTCATGCACCATCAACTGCCTTGAACCATAAGCAACCACGTGATCTCTTTTCGCGAGAACACAACTCAACCCAGATCCTGAAGCATCACAATACACCACATACCCCTTTCCGGATTCTGGAAAGGTCAAGATAGGTGTCGATGTAAGCTGAACATTCAGTTCCTAGAAAGACTTCTAACATTCTTCTATCCATTGGAATAGAGAATTATTCTTTTTCATAGTTGTCCTTGGTGAATCTAGTCATGATGAATCATGCACAAAGCGTTGGTAGTAACTAGATAGACCAATAAAAATTCGTATCTCGAACACATTCTTCGGTGGTTTCCAAGAGATAAAGGATTCTATCTTTTCAGGATCAACAGAAACGCCTTTCTCAGAAATTACAAGTCCAAGGAAACGTACTTTCTGTATCCAAAAATCACACTTTGATAATTTGGCATACAAACGATGATCTCTCAAGATTTTTAACACTGTTTCTAGGTGCACCTCATGATCATCCCTTGTCTTTGAATAGACCAAAATGTTGTCCACAAACACCACAAAAAAAGAATCCAGATATTGTTGAATTATCCAATTCATCAATTCCATGAAGACTTCTGGTGAATTTGTTAGACTGAAAGGCATGACTATATATTCATAGTGTCCATATCTACTTTTGAAAGTTGTCTTTGGAATATCCTCTTTCCAAACTCTTAATTGGTGATATCCTGATTGCAATTAATCTTAGAGAACCACTAATCTCCCCTTAATTGATAGAATAGATCATCAATGTGTGGAAGTGGATATATATTCTTTATCGTAGCTTGGTTAAGCTTATGATAATCTACACATAGCCGAAGAGTTTCATCTGCCTTCTTCATGAACAAAACCAGTTCTACCCATAGAGATATAGTTGGTCGAATGAAACCCTTGCTTTCTAGCTCCTCTAACTACACTTTCAATTCCCGTAACTCTGTTGGTGCCATCCTATATGATGGAAGGGAAATAGGACTGGTCCCTGGGAGGAGATCAATCATAAACTCCACTTCCCTTAAAGTTTGTAACCCTGAGAAGTTCTTGGGAAAGACATCTAGAAATTGATCCACAAAAGCTAGAAAACTATTTTCCTTGATCTCTTTCATTGATTCCAAAGTCAACGCTGCCAATTGATAAGATATTGTTCCCACTATTGGTGCCAATAAGCTCTTTTCACCTTTTTTTACAGTCCTCTCTCCTCTAAAGAGATTCTTGATACCATCCTCAGTCATGAAACTAACTATTCTATTATAATAGTCAATTTGAGCCTTGAATGTTGTCAGCCAATCCATACCCATGATTACATCATAGACATCCATATCCAACATTGAGAATTCCCATTTTAACTCAACTCTATCAAAAATTATATCACATTCTCTACACACAAAGGCTTGACATTCTCTTTCACCAAGAGGAGTTTGCAGTTTCAAAACAGAAGGCATCATTTCCAGCTTTAAACATAGAAAGTCAACAGCATGAGAAGCAATGAAGGAATTTGATGCACCAGTATCAAACAACACTTGAACAAAGGTAGAATTCAAAATAATCATACCTCTTATTTTAGATGGTCCAGCCCGATCATCAATAATTATCTGTTCAGCTCCATACAATTACTTCTTAATTATACTATTCTCCTTGTTTCCTTGCTGAGGTTCACCTGGTTTAGGAGTCATGGTATTTCTAGAATCAATATGGCTAGCTCTTCTCTACTGACGAGACTGATTTTGTTGTCCTTTTCCAGTCGAATCATATGATTCTTGCGATAGCTGAGAAATGTCTCAAGCACCTGACCTTGGAGAACTGCGACAATAGCGCTGAATATGTCCCATCTTTTTACAATTATGATATGATCTAGGTTTTTTCATACAATATCGCTTTATGTGGTCAAGATAACCACATTGAAAACAACCTACTTTGCTCTGGGGTTGTGGAGGAATGTTTACTGATCTAGCCATCTGGTTCTAATTTCCACTTGCACTATGGAAATAGGTGCCCCTTTTCCTCTTGTTCCTAGTGGTTTAGTTCCCACTGTTTCCTGTAGGTATCATCATTCCTCCTCCTATCGATCCCGAGATATCACTTTCAGTAACAGTCACTTTGTTCACCATCTCTGTATAATCCGTAATACAGAGCACTGTGATCTTCGATCGAATCTCCTGCCTTAGCCCCAATTCGAAGATGCGTGCCTTCAAAGATACACTTGCCACAAGATCTAGTGAAAAAAAGACTAAATTCATGAACTTAGATGCATACTCTATGACAGAGAGGCTCTTCTCTTTTAGGCTAAATAAGTTCATCATTTTCATGATTTTGAACGTGTGAGGATAGAATTTTTGGTTGAACAATTCTTCAAAATCCTCCCATGTAAGGCCTTCATCCAATTTAGCATGCACCACTAAATCCCACCACTGACGTGCAATATCCTCGAGCATATACGTCACCAAATTGACCTTGAGCTCTGATGGTGTGCTAATGAAATTGAAGATACGATTCATCCTACTGAGCCACACCTCCACCTTCTTTGGTTTAGCATCACCCTGAAAGTTTGGTGGATTCTACTACATGAACTGGATGGTATGATCCACATGCCTTGGTTTATTCCTCTGGTTCCTCATATCCATATCATGAAAAGCCTAGACAATACTTTGAACCAGATCTTGGTTCACCTATGGTTCAGGTGCAACCACATTCTCCATAGCTTCTTCAAGTTGGTTTCAATGATGCCTACTAGGTTCTGTTTTCTAAACCAACAACAAACTCCATCAATCTCACTCTCTAGCAACTGATGGCTTAGCATTTCAAATTCTATCACATCAACTATCACAAAATTTTTTTCCAAAACATATTTTTTCCCATTTTCAAATATTTTTGAAACCACTTCACATGCTTTTGAAAATTAAACCATTTTCAAAATACGATAATTATTCAGTTTTTCAAAATCTTTCATTTGAAAACCAATTCCATACTTTTCAAAAATGATCATTTCTCGAAATGATGAATGTACTCCTAGTGGGAATTAATTCCTCTATAATGCATGTCATGCTCGTCACATTGGCTAAACCCATGACAATGAGATTTCAAAATCCTAGAAGTGTCTCCAAACACTTATTTACCCAACTCCCTGGTAACTTGGAGTTCAGCATAAAAGGGTTAGCTACATCCTTTTATGCTATATATTTCAAGTTACTAAGGGTTTAAAATACAAGTGGGGTACGATTTACCCTTTAATAAATAAATCAGTAAACCAACCAACCATAACCAAACATACACTATATGATGCATGAATGAATGAAATACAACCCATCATCTTTATGTATCTAAAAACCATATCAAAGTATGAAACAATGGAATAATAACCAAGTATCAAAGTACAAAGTGGATAAACGATACAAGACTCTCAAAAGACCAAAAGACTCCATGCAACACAAGCTCTAAGCTCCACAATCACCGAACAACCCAAATGTCACGAGGTGGTGCTAAATACGTGTGAAATATTACCTTTTCCCCTGTCCTAGAAGATAGCATCTGCAAAAGAACCAAAGTTCCAAAGAAGGGGTGAGTATAAAACTCAGTAGGTTTCCCCCAATGACTTCCCTACTCATGCCAATAGGATATAAAATTTAGTCACATTTATATAAGATAGTTTATATAAAACAATTTACCAAAATAGTTTATAACCAAATATAAACAAGTTTCCAAAACCATTTATAACCAAAATCATACAAGTGTAATTGAAACCAATTTTTCCAACAAGTTATTTTTTCTAGAAAAATAACTAAACAAGATTTAAAACCATTTCTCAATATTCCTTTGACATAACCAATTCATTTCATACATCCACACAACCAACCCTGCATGTAACATGGATCTCCCTATACTCGTGAGTGGTGAGTCATCCTTTCACTTAGTCATCCTTAGTGAACCAATTGAAGAGGGAGAGCCCTAACCCGTATCCATCCCATTAATGATGGGGGAGACCTATAACCCTTATATGTCCCACATGAACCCTTTGACGGGGGAGAGCCCTAACCCTTATCCATCCCGTTAATGATGGGGGAGACCCCTAACCCTTATCTGTCCCACATGCACCCTTTGATGGGGGAGATACCTAACCCTTATCCATACCATTAATGTTGGGGGATACCCTTAACCCTTATCTATCCCACATGCCCATGAACACACACAACCATCATTTAAAAAACCAAGTGTGTTCAACCAATTCAAACCATTTCAATAAAACTGTACTTTTATTGAAAACCAAAGAATAAAAAAATTTCAAAATAGCCACTTCACTTCAATAAAACATTCCATTTTATTGAAAACATCTAATACAAACCATGTTTCAGAACTCCAAAAAATCTCCATTTTAAAATCACTTTTTTAAAAATTAAGAACCAAAGCACTCATTCAAAATCCCCAATTTTCCATATTTCAAAACCATCACTCAAGAATGTTTCCAACAAGTTTTCAACAACCAAATAACAATAAATTCAATGCCACACATTCAATTTTAAATCATTACAATCAGTTCTACTAATTGGATTCGAGAAAGAAGCCTCCTACCTCGAATATTTTTACAAAAACCACAACGAACAAAGAACACACAAGAAAACTGGGTTGATTCTTCAAGAACCAGCCTTAGATATATTTTCCTAGCAAGACCAAGACCAAATATCATCATATTTGGCATCCACACACTTAGATCTACCCATAATTGGTGTATATCTAAGAAACCAAGAGAAAAGGAGAAGTATAACTAAGAAACCGATCAAGAACGGTGACGAACAATCACATACCTCAAGAATCCGGCTTTGATTCGCAAAGGAAAGCCTTCAGATCACCTCAAAAACACTTGGGAGAGGTTCTCCTACCTTCAAGGGAGAGTGATCCCGATTTATGGCCACTTAGGAGTAAAAACGATCCATTTAGAGGAAAAAACGTGTGAGATCCACTTTTTTAGGATCTCATTTAAGTGCTCGAACAGTTAGTTCGCATGGTTTGACAAACTGTGTGCTAACCATGTGTTAGCCACTACCTCAGTAGACCCTCACATGGACTCCTTGCATGGTCGCCTGAACCATGCTCCAACCGTGCGGGATCCACTACCTCAAAAGTGTCAACTACTCATGGTTTGGCCGCACGATTAGACAAACTGTGCGCCGCCCGTGAAACTTCCCCTTTGCCTCAAAAATTCATTCCAAGTTCTACCAACTCTCTCATTCATCACCCTTAACTTTATAACCATTAAAATCATTAAGTAAGAGTTATATACCAGAAACTGGGGGTACTACATCATGTGTGTTGAACCTCTGGAAGTAGTAAATGATGGAAGGGTTTAGATGTTAGAATGAGGTTCTATACACTAGTGATATGTTTGTGGGTTTTAGGAAGTTAGACATGATGCTCCAAATCCTTATTTGGAATAGTGGATATAGAATTCCACATATATTGATGAGGTTTTTATACATGTAAATCCACATATATGGTGGTGAATAGTGGACATGGAATTCTTCATATATGGTTGAGCATGGTGGACATGTCATTCCTTATACGTGGTTGAAATTTCAGACTAATGCTCTGAGTGTAGGTGGTATATTATATGGATTAGGTTTTAGACTAAGGATATAGATACTGATAGTATGATTTATTGTTTTAGTGCTATAATAATTTCAAGGAAATAATGGTATAGTAGGCATGATGGGATGGCGGAATGATGCTTTGTATCCATGGTTTAGGTTTCATACTGATGCTCTAGGAATCATGTATTCTATATGGTTTGGGATATTAGACTGATGATCTGCATCTATGGTTTAGGAGTCAGACTAATTCTCTAGGCACCATGTATTCTATATGGTTTGATATAATAGTAATTCCATGGCTTTCATCCCTATATTCTTGGGTAAATGGTATGGGTTTATATATATTAGGAACTTGAATGATAGGATTTTTATGGGATGGGGCTTCCATGGATGTGGAGCTCACATGTTACCTCGGAGCCATGGTCATTGAGATGTGTTCAGAGATGACAAGGTCCTATTTAAAGTAGGTGTATTCAATCAAAGTTGTAACGACCTGAAATTTTGAATAAATCTTATTTCCAAATTTTGTGTGTTATTTTATTTTTATACTCAACAAAACTGTTTCATTTGATAACATGTGTATAATTAAAATGACATCATTGGGTTTCGATTGTTATATGACCATTGGTCAATATGACCATTGGAAACTAAATGTTGTGATTATTGTCTCTAAATACAAGTGATCTTGGTTAATTAATATAGAAAGAAGATTTGATGGCCTCATCCAGTAGTCTCGGGCCAATTGAAGACCATCTAACAGAACTTGGGAAGGAGGTAGCACCACTGGGCTTTGCTCTGGACCAAACCCAAGCTGAACTTCATCGTGTGAAGCTAGAACAGAATTGCCTTCGCGAGAAGTTCAAACTGATAGAAATTACTACTTGGGCGATGTTGGTCGAGCCGCCCTCAGATTCTCTCACCTTACCACACCTTACACTTAGGTCCTATATTGGGGTTATAAGGGGCTATGTAAGGAGACCATAACTGCTTCGTGTAATCCTTTGTGATAAATAAAATTTTGTTTTCTTTTTATGGTGAAGTTTATGAATTTTCAAAATGTCCGAATAAATGTAGGATGTATATTATTGATGAATTTCGGAAAAAAAGGATATTTAAAATATTTATGTAAACCTTAAATAATTCATGATGTGTAATGATTTTCAAAAAATGGTCTTCTGCAAATGTATTTAGTAAGAAATTTGGAGTCTAATAAGATCAACTTAATTTTTGGTGAATAGTAATTTATGAATAGTGATTTTACACTTAGGATTAGTAATGTGACCAAATGGATTAGTAATCTCACTTAAAGAAAGTATTAATATAATTTAGGCACCTTGATTAAGTAATGTGATTCAATAAAATGGGTAAGTAATGGTTTCATAAATTATTAGTCAAGTATTAGTTTTTTCGGGTGAATAGTGTTTTTTAATTAAAAATTAAATTAAAAATATTTAGAAAATTATTTTTATAAAATGGACATTATTTTTGAACTTAGAGCATCTATATTATGTTAAGGTGATTTTTGGGGATTTTTCTGAAAAAAAAATGAATTTTCAGTGAATACTGTTTTTATTTAAAAATTAAATTAAAAATATTTAGAAAATTATTTTTATAAAATGGAGTTTATTTTTGAATTCAGATCATTGATATTATGTTAAGGTAAATATTTGGGAGTTTTCTAAAAAGGTTGAATTTTTAGTGAATAGTAAAAATACAGTTTTAGGGTTTTGATATGTTTAATGACATCATAACTGCATCATGATGATTTCATGAGATACTTTAAGGGATGGTAGACTTTTGAATAGTGAGATAAGGTGTGAGGTGTCCCAAGTGGCCAATACCATGAGGAAATACCACTTGTTTTACCAATACCACCAATGAGGTGTCTCTTGGCCATTAATTCCTTGTCCCCTTACTTCCCCTATAAATACCAAACCATTCTCTCATCCTTTCAATTACAAAATCCTCCTCAACAAATTTATGGTCTCATTACCTCCCAAGGAGTCCTCCCAAGGTTCCCTCAAGCCTCCCAAGGTCCCAAACTTCAATATTTCAAAGTTACTCTTCAAGGTAAGGGATCCTACCACTCTCTTTCTTTTCAAGTACTATTTTTATGTCATTTTTTTTATGCTCCATGTTCTTATGTTGGGTATGTTCTTTTATATTCATCCTAATATCCTTTTTATGTTCATATGATGATATACCCCCTATTTCTCTCATCATTTCATTTTATGAATGTTTAAATGGCACCGTTAGGCTGTCGAATTTTTAAGGGATTCTTTTACCCTTCTCATTTTTCAAAGTTCTACATTCATGTCAAGTCTTTCAAGTTCCTTTTTATTATGTTGGGGTATGATCTCTATATCTATCATACTGATCTTTTATTTTCATATGATGAGATACCCTATTTTATCTCGTCAATTCATTTTTTTGAAGTTTAAGTGACGCCGTTAGGCTGCCGAATTTTCATAAGAGAAATCTTATTTTTGTCTTCCTTTCATGTTCTTCATTTCATATGGTATATCCTTCAAATTTCATTACCATGTTCTTATATCCTTTATATACTGTCCCTATACTGCTTTATGGATCATTTATGAGTGGGTGACCTATGTCCCCTCTCTTTTCAGTGTTTTCTAAAACCCTATAACATAGCCATTATGCTGTGGAATTTTCGTCTCAAAATGTCTCTCTCTTTTTCTCAAATTATTTTATTTTATTAAGTGAATACACAAAGATATTTCTCCTATAATTTTATTCATATATATATATATATATATATATCAAAATATTCTATTTTAAATTCTAGGATTTACATACCTGAAAACCTACTTTCCTTTTCCGTGGGTTTAAAGTGACATAAAGATCGCGTCTTTAAAAGTAGTTTTTAAAACATTATGATTATGAAATGAAACCCATTTCTTTTATGATATATGGGTTATTTATGAAATTTTTTATGATGATATATGTGTATCACATGATGATAAAGATAAATTTAAGGGTTCTCCCTGATAGCGCTTCAATGCATTGGGTAATGATGTAACTACTAGAGATTACAATTTTATCGATACCTTGGTGAATAACCTTGGTAATTTCAAATGACACCTTGGGGATGGACCTTGGTGATATGTTCATGATTTTCTATGTTAAATGTTGTGGCCACATCTTCAAGTTATGAAACACATTATTTTTATTATGATATGCCTCATGATCTCTTTCTCATGACTTAAAGTTATTTTTTATGACTTTTGATGTATCTCAAGTTCACATGTAAAATGTTTCCCTTATTTCCCTTACTGGGCCTTCTTCTCACCCTTTCCTTTGATGTATGCTCCTAGGTTATGAGATTTTTTAATGAAATAGGATGAACAAATGAAGAAGCCTTTCAAGTTTTTAAGAAGAATGTTTTATGTTGTCATGTATTAAGTTCCTGGTTTCCAAGACCCTAAACCTTAAAGATCCCCGGTTTTGTAAAATTAAATGAAAGTTATGTTATAAAAAGGCAGGATGTCATAGTTGGTATGAAAGGATGGTTTAGTTTTTTGTGGAAATTAGGATATGAAAACTTTAGGAATAACCCTATAGAAAAGTTTAAATATAGGAAATCTTCCTGGTATTTTGGTGAGTATTGAGTAAGTGGGTTCCAAACAAATAAATCTCTGTCTAGATACGAAAAAGTAGAGGTGGCTCTGGTACAGATGTTCCTAGGAGTAATAACTCTGACAAGGTGTTTCGGACATGACCTGGGGTAACCTGGTGTACGACAGCGGGCCTTGCTGCACTCTTGGTTTGACACTCCCAGGGGATATGCTTTGCTAAATTCATAAGCTTTGTATGAACCATTATTAAAGGGACAAAGATAAAATAAAATAAAGATTCACATAAGAATATATGATCATGGATAACCTAGATTGTAACCTAGGGGATCACAAGTTAGGGTATACTTTTCTTCCACAGGTTTATCCTTCTATTCATTAAGCTTCCTTTTCATGATTATTGGATAATTATTTAAGCCCCCTAATTATACTTTCTTTTCTTAGTTATTGGTGGGAAATGGAAGAACATGTCCCAACAACCAATGTGATAGGAAATGTGACGATTTCCCTATTAATATGATAGAGATGACAATAGATCAAGTTGAACATATTGTGATTATTCCAAACCAGCTATCAAAAATCACAATTAATAATTGGTACCTAGTTGAAAGCCCAAATTCATCAAGGAAGAAGAAGACGAAGTCTCAAGGATGTTCATCTGATAAAGTTGACAAGGTAAAGAAGACCCAATTTCGTTTGTGTAGAAAGTGTGGAAAGGGTCACCAAGGAGAATGTCACAAAGGAACCAAGAGATGTTTTAAGTGTGGGGTGATAGGGCATAAATTAGTCAATTTCTTTAAAAAAATGGATAATGTGATGAATAGAGATAAGGTTAGATCTAATGTACCTTATAATTTTCAATGTCCTAAATGTGGAGAAGTTAGACATTATCCAAGGAAATGCTCTCTTGGAAGGGATGAGAAGCATGATGAGCATCAACAATCTTCAAGGACAAGGGAAGAATGCAAGTCCTATGCTGAGATGGATCATGATGACTAAAGTACATGTAACTTCTTCGCAATAATTGTCTATGTTATGTTGTATTTTAGTTTGTGCCCTAAGAGCATATCTTTAATGTTTTCTAAGAACATCGAGTCACTACCTAAGATGTTTTTATATCATTAAGGAAAACATATATTGTGATGTACCACATGTTGATGTTGTGAAGTTGTTCTTCTTGAAAAAAAAGGGATGATTAGGGGATTAAAAGATGATTATTATTTTGGAAGACGTTAACTATTTTGGGAACCATATATGATCGAGGTAAATAGATTACTACGGTATTTTCTTTGAGGAGTAAAGTTTGACTTATATTTTGAAGAATCGATGAATTTAAGGTGAACTTATATTAATTTAGGTTACTTATGGAAATGATTAACCTATATTGGGGAAAATATGTTTAGGTTAGTTACCTTTGTTATAAGATGTTAGGAGTGGTTGATGTTGTTTGGAGATGAACGATAAAGTTTATCTTGGAAGACTATGTTATCAAATCCTGCTTATATTTGGGTTTCAATATTAGTTTGGTTTATTTTAAGGAATTTTAAGGACAGTTATATATGGAATGGTCTATGATGAACTTTGGGTAGTACCGTGGAACTTTGAATATTTAAAGTAGTTTCCCTTCCTATGGGGTTCTTTATTTTTTAAGAGTTGTTTTATCTTACCCTTTCTATTTTTGGGATAAATGTTTAAAGATAGATAGTTATTCTTTTGTGGATTACGTGATTCTCTAGAAGATTATTCTTGTACTTTGATGAGACCAAGTATTTTTTAATGCTCATCGTTTGGAGAAAAGATTAGTCTTGGTAGAAACTTATTAAAGGATGAAACTTTACTTGAAGGTAAGTATATTTCCTTGTGTTTTTATTCTATGTAGTAAATGAATTCCTCAAAATTATTAAAAGGAATGTAAAACAAAAAAAAATTTGGTTTAAGTTTCCTACTGGGTAATCAAAGACCGTTTAACCCATCACAAGTTTGTGATTTTTTGGTGGTTAACTTTCTCTTAGACATGTTTTCTATCACTCTCCATCAGAACTTGACCATTTATTTTCTCCTCCATATCCATGTTTTCCTACATGGAATCCTAGTATGGGTTAACTCGGGTGACCTTTGTACTTCCCTTTCTTTCTTTTAAAGTAATAGTGTTACTGACTCTTTTTTCGATGTGGGAATTTCAATGAAATTTCCAAACCCAATTTTTAAAAATTGTGAGGATGCAATTTCTTAAGGGGGGAAGATTATAATAAATCTTGTTTCCTAATTTTGTGTGTTATTTTATTTTTATACTCAACAAAACTGTTTCATTTGATAACATGAGTATAATTAAAATGACATCATTGGGTTTCGACTGTTATATGACCATTGGTCAATATGACCGTTGGAAACTAAATGTTGTGATTATTGTCTCTAAATACAAGTGATCTTGGTTAATTAATATAGAAAGAAGATTTGATGGCCTCATCCAGTAGTCTCGGGCCAATCGAAGCCCATTCTAACAGAACATGGGAAGGAGGTAGCACCATTGGGCTTTTCTCTGGACCAAACCCAATCCGAACTTCATCGTGTGAAGCTAGAATGGAATCGCCTTTGTGATAAGTTCAAACTGATAGATATTACTACTCGTGCGATGTTGATCGAGCCGCCCTTATATTCTCTCACCTTAGCACACCTTACACTTAGGTCCTATGCTGGGGTTATAAGGGGCTCTGTAAGGAGACCATAACTGCTTTGTGTAATCCTTTGAGATAAATAAAATTGTGTTTTCTTCTTATGGTGAAGTTTGTGAATTTTCAAAATGTCCGAATAAATGTAGGATGTATATTATTGATGAATTTCGGAAAAAAGGGGTATTTTAAAATATTTATGTAAACCTTAAATAATTCATGATGTGTATTGATTTTCAAAAAATGGTCTTCTGCAAATGTGTTTAGTAAGAAATTTGGAGTCTAATAAGATCAACTTAATTTTTGGTGAATAGTAATTTATGAATAGTGATTTTACGCTTAGGATTAGTAATGTGACCAAATGGATTAGTAATCTCACGTAAAGAAAGTATTAATATAATTTAGGCACCTTGATTAAGTAATGTGATTCAATAAAATGGGTAAGTAATGGTTTCATTAATTATTAGTCAAGTATTAGTTTTTTCGGGTGAATAGTGTTTTTTAATTATAAATTAAATTAAAAATATTTAACTTGGAAGTGGAGAAACCAGCTTTCACTTGAATTTTCTTAAAGTGCTTGTTAAATTTGAGTAAAAGTGATAAATTACTTGAAACATCTACTTTAACAACCCCTATAAATAGATTTTTGAGTTCATATGACATTATATATAGTTTTGTAGATATATTTGATATTAAAGTTATTCAATATTGTTTTTTTACATTGATATACCTCACAAAGACTTAGAGTTGATTAATTTATGTCTCATTGGTAAGTGAAAATCAATGCCACCCTTCTCTTAAGTGAATTAGGGTTTAATTTTCAATAAGGGGAGAATAAAGGGGAGAATATGTTATTTGAGAAAATAATTATATGGGTATGACTATCCTTTACCCTTTTATATTTTTTATTTATTTTCAATGGGGGATAAAATTGGATCTGTTGAAGACATATTGATATTAATTTGTGTGGGGAAGTTAAGGGTACTGACAACAAATCCAATGGGGAGATTAAAGAGATTAATGGATTTTAATGATTGTATTTGTTATAAATTAGTATGTTGGTTTTCAATATGATTTATGTAATTATGAAGACCCCATGGTTTATTAAGTGTGTCATTAAAAAAGGAAGTTTGAGTAATTCAATAAAGATTACATACTATTTTCAAAATACCTTGGAGTATTATTGTCCTTTGTTTTTTGAAAAATCCAACATTGTGAGGCTTCTAAAAAAGGATCAAAAAGTTAAAAAGTTGATTATAGAATTGTTGTATAAGTTTTTTTGTATGTGTATTTTTTCTTAAAGTCATTTTGAAAGTCTAGAAGTTGATTCTAAAGATGTTTTGGATGTAAAATATAAAAGTTTTTTTGGAAGCGGATATGTTCTGGTAGTAATGTGTGAAATTTATTCTAGAAGTATAGCTTCATAAGATGTTTTGTACTAATAAATTAACATCAAGGAAAATGAAAAAGTTCCTATATATTTAATATATTCTTTAAATTTATATAGTTCATAGAAAAATGGCACTCATAAATTTCCATGAGATACATAAGAGTTTTCAAGAACTTATAGATGAAAAATTTGGAAAATTATTGGGATACATAATATCTTACAATATGACTTAAAAGTTTTTGGAGTTTTATATTTCTAAAAAATGTAAAGGTACCATGATACATATTTTTTTCTATATGTAAAATTTTTCATGATACATAAGTTTTTTAATCTGTTTATATAAGTATTTTCTAGAAAAGTTCCATGATACATAATGATTTTAATTATGAAATTTTAGATTTTTCATATGAAAGTTTTTAGATGATATTTTAGGTCTTTCAAGTACTTACATGTGATATATAATAATTTTGTTATCTTACATAATGTTTTTTAATTGGAGAAAATTTAGAAAAGTGCCAAGGGTCTCCATGATATGTAAGGGTCATATATAAAAAACTTTCCTTTTCCACTAGGATGAATTCATGAAGACTTGGATTATGATGAATTTTAGGATCAATCCATAATATAAAATTTAAAATTATGATTAAAGGGACAAATTTTTTGTTTTTTAACAATAAATAAAGAATCAGGCCCATGAGAGTTATTCTCTCGGCTATTTTTCTATAAAAAACAAGATTTTACCATGAAACATACTATCATGCTCCAATACATTTTGAAACATATGAAGAGGATAACACCATGATATTAATATGAGTTAACTATAATATATTATGCATAATTAATGGATCTAGTTAATTATTGATTCAGTTAGAATTTTAAATAGGGATATATGGCATAGAATTTGGGGGGTTCACTCAACCTAATCCAGAAAACAAGACCGATGTTATGGAAATAATATAGTTATATATCTTTATAAATTTTAAGGATATTCATGTGAAAAATAAATAAAAATATATAGGTAATTTTAATGTATTAAAATATACAACTTAGAGAATAATAAGAGAAGGATTCTCAATCTATACTGGAAAGTGAGAGAATAAAGGAAGGGTGGTCTGAGAGAATATATCACTAGAATTTCATAGAATTCATCATGTGGATGAAGGTGTATATAATTGATACACTATTGATGGATTACTCTCATTATTTCTTCATGGAGATCGAGATAATTTTTCTTGGAGGAGTACTATGATTCTTGGGTGATTGAGAGTAGTGAGTTCTCAATTTTGTGAGGGTTATAAATTTGGAGGGTGTGTACAACCAATCTAAATTATAATAAACAAACATTATGCTTAATAATTTTGGTACATCAGATAATATTCATTATATAATCCTTATATTATCCTAGTTTAGGTTAACCATGTAAAATAACTTTTATCCCTCTTTGTTTGATTTTTCACTTCATATATTCTATGAGGGAGAGAGGTGATCCTATTAATGATGGAATAATATTATTGGTGAGGGTTGTTATAAGAGATTAAAATACTCTAATTCCCCCCCCACACACACACACACACTTAGGGTATTTTCCTTTCATGGGACCAAAATTTGGTATCAATGCTGAATGTTCACAAAGGAGTATTCTATCTTTGAAGAAATGGAAGTGATCATTAACCATAAGGTAACTTTAATGTAAAAAATTTCCAATTATAGAAGAATTATATGAAATTATATTTTTGATCTTTAGGAATGGATGTCTAAATTTATTTCACACATGGGATCTTATTCAGTGTTGAAAGAATATCATTATCATAGAAAGACTGAAGGTATATTGATTTCAATGCCAAATTATTAAACATTTTATGAGGATATTTGTCAAATGAAATCTACAAAAAGATGATCTCATGTAAATCCTTATTTTCCATGTAGGAAAAAAATTCAATATCTATGAAGTTTATTCCAAGGTACCTGAAGATAAATTATAAATTTTATGGAATAAGTAAAAGGATTTGAGGATGTGATAAAATGATTTTTTTGATTAATTATTTGATCGGATGAACATTATTATAATGTATATTCATAGATTGGATAAAACCTTGATGATATCAAAATCATGAAGATGGCCCAGAGAATATTACCATTGTTTTTAACACAATGGTCTCAGTGATCAAAGACAAAGACCCACAGGTGGTAATTCTTGATATTCTTCACATCCCTCTCATTTCATATGAGATTAAGAACAATGAAAATTAGTCCTCAATAAAGTATAATTCTCAAGAATTTTTATTCAAGGAAATAAAGAAACTCACTTTGTAAAATGATCTCAAAGATAAGGAACTTAATAAAGTGATGTATTTACCTTCCTTAAACCTAAAATGGGGAAAGGGTAGATTAAAAGGAAATATTAAACTTTCTTGATTTTAGTGTGGATAATTCAAGCATATAATCACAAAGTGACCAAAGAAATTTTGAGATGATGATAAAGATGAAGTACCCACAAATAAATCATTTAAATTCTTTCAAAAAGAAGAACTTATTATCACAAGAATATATTAGCTTGGAAGAAATGAAAATGGAAGAAATTGAGGACTATGAAGACCTCAAAGATGAATTTATTATGTCTTTAACAGACAAACCACAACCATAGGATAGTGAAAATGAAGTTGTTGAAGTTGAGGGGATAATTAGACTCAAAGTTAAACTACAGGATTATCTTCAATAAAATGATGTTTTGAGGGCCAAAACAAATAAATCTAATGGAGTGTTACATGATTCAAAACATTATATGAAACAATAAGAAGAATAGAAAACTAGTTTGATGTCTGATATTAAACATCTAAAATCTATAATTCCAAAAAACTCAGAGAAAGAAATTGATATTAAGATAAATTTCAAATAGAGGTCATAAATTATCAATGGTTTTACCAATTATTTGAAAGATCGTGTCAAAAGGGTCAAGGAAAACATTGGAAAATTCATGAATGTGTTATGAAATATCTATGATCAAGAGTTAATTTTAACTCTTTTAATGACATAAGGAAGTTGGACAGTACGGGTTTCCAAATAAGATAAGGAGGAAAATAGGGTGTCAATGGAAAATCTAGAAATTACCCACAAGTGCATCATTTCAAAAATAAAGGAAATTTTATTTAGAGTCTTGATCAAAATAAAAAAATAAGTGGTAGTTGATGTAAAACCACAATCACCCACACCCCAAAAAAGGGTTGATTTGGATGACTCACAAAAGACTCAAAAGGCTATATTTGGAGCATAAAATTCATGAAATAATACACCAAGAATCAGTTTTTACTATTATGGAAAGATAGGGTATACCAAATATGTGTGTTTCATAGAAAAAAGTTATTTCAATTCATAATAGGAACAAAAAAATACAATCATAAATTCTTACACTCAATTATTTTTAATGGATATTTTTTTTGGTGTGAAGGATATGGACACAAATCCATGAATTTATCCATAGGGGTATAAAGATATATGAAAATTGGGATTGATAAAAGGATATCTCACTAGATATAAGTATCATAAATAATGATAAAAACTCATAATAAATTTCTATCCCTATAAGATAAGAATGATTTAAAAGAGTTAGAAGTGTAACAATATCATTCACCACCAAAGTAAGGGAAGCATCAAACATGGTCCAAGAAAGAAAAATATGATAAGGAAGATTTCATGGAAATTTATTTGATAGATATAGATCAGTATAAATTATGTACTTATGATAGTGGTTTCACTTCCTATATTATGGGAAATAAATATCTTGTCATATGAATAAAATATGAAAAATATGGTGTCCTTAATTTGGGAAATGATGAATTTTTAAAGATCACTGGCTCCAGGAAAGCTAAAATTGGAGGAAAAAAATTAAGTCACATGGATGGACTGAGGATTAAATTCCTTATTCACAATTTTCTAGTAAAAATTCAATTGTGTGTCTTGATACATATAGTCAATTTCATCGATAAATATTTCATTGTCAAAGGAATAGATTAAATGATTATAATTCAATAAAAATTGACAAATTAGAATATATACATAGTTATTGGAGAATAATATATGTGTTTTATAACCAAGGAATATTAAATTAATTTGTTTTATAAAAATCTTTGCGACTTGATCCAAAATTCCTTGGAAGATTTGGTGAATAATGAAAGAGATCATGATATCCTAAAATTTTCATGTGATCTCACTCACACTTATGATACTTTTAAAAAAGGGGAATCATTGGAAATATTTAAAAACCAAAGGAAAGGAAATAAATGATATTTATTGAGTGGTTTTACACTTATTTGTGGGATAATATCACTCAAATACCTGAATGGAAAAAAGATATTTGGTTTTATACATTTATTATTATAGCATGTTGGCAAGGATGATGGTAATCTCTCAAAAATATAAAGTGTTCAAGTATATTAAATAATATCAAGTATTGGAGGAGAATATAATTGGGATAAAAATTTAGAAATTATGGAATAATAATGGTGTATAATTCACTAATAGTTATGTGTAATAATGTCTTAAAAATCATGGGATAAGGCACCCAATCCCAATAGTGATAACTCCTCAAAAAAATAGTATCATTGAGAGGAGGAACAATATCATTAACAAAATGGGAAATATGATGACTATTTAGAAAGATATATCAAATATATATGGAAAGATAATAGTTATTGAATATATATATATATATAATAGGGTTTTTTTATGCCTGGTTGAAGAGAAGTCACACTACAAGATGTGGTATAGAAAGAAGTTAAAATTGAAATACTTCTAAATTTTGAAAGAAAGTTCTTTGTTATCAACAATGAGAGGAGCTATAGGTTTTACACTTATTGGTATTAAGGTATTTTTCTTGGATACTCATTAAAAATAAATTAATACAAATACAATAACAAAAGTCTTGGAAAATCATTTTGAGTCAATACATCATTATTGTAGAAAATGAGTAGAATTCATAATCCAGTGAGAATTTTTCATAAGAAAATAGTGATAAAATATTAGGTAATAGTGATGTTAATGTGGGAATACTAGGTTTGAATATGGGTATAAAGTATATTTAGAAGAAGAAACTGAAGATGAAGAAATTGAAGAAGGCTCAACAGCTATAAAGAAAGAAAGTAGCAGGGCTGAAATCAATGAAGAAAATATCATTAGTGATCAGATGGCTCCACTATAAAAAATAGAATGAAGAATCTATAAAAACTTTTCTCTTATCACTAATAGTTTCTAATTTATTTTAATAGGATATTAAATATGAAAATTGGCTCAATACAGTGTATGAAGTGCTTGACCAAATTATGAAAATCAGACTTGGGAAATTGTTCAGAGGTTGAAATCCAAAAAAAATGTATCTAAACCAAGTAAGTATTCCATAAAAACCCAATAAATATAGAAAGGGGATTTGGAAAAAATCATAGATAAAATTAAAGTGAAATTCCTAAATTTAATGGTTTGATGTTGATGAAAAAATTTCCTCGGTATCCTATTTTAAAATTATTTTACTCTTTTTGGAAATAACGATGCAAATAAAATTCATGGTATTTCAAATGGATTCCAAATCATAATTTCATAATGGTTTCTTTATGGAAGAAAAGTAAATCACAAAACCATATGTATTTATTATTAATTAATATGGGATAAAGTTTTGTGTATTGAAGAATATATTTTACAAGCTAAAAAATCACCAAGTGAATGGTGTTCTAGGATTCATCAACACTTGATAAAGCTTGTATTGTGGTGAGTATAATTTTATCATAATTTTTACAGTAATAAAGATAATGATAAAAGGATTTTGGTCCTTATTTATGTGGGTGAAATAATTTTTTGAGGATTTAATGGAGAATAATGAAAGTTTTTTTCTAAATTTATCAGTTGTGAGTCTCTACTATCATGGATTGGTGAGATGAATTTTTTATTTGGTTTAATATAGACTCAAGGAATGTATATCATGTTTATTTCTCAATCATAATATACCCAAGTGATACTCAAAATATTTGGAATGGAGGATTTCAAGGTGATTAAAACATTGATAGGTACTCTAATAAAGTGATCAAGAGACATGATTGAAAAAGTTCAATGTAATGAAATGTGAGAAAATCATTGGAATCCTATTATGCCAAAAAATGAAATAACATGATATTATGTTTTACAATTTTCAAACTTTATGGTTCCAAATCTATCCCAAGTAAATCCACCTACTAGTAGTGTATAGTATTATTAATTATATCAAAATCATTATAGATTTTATATTATTTTATCATGAAACATCATAGCATGAGTTATTGGTATACACAGATGAAAATTGGGCTAGTTTAGATAATGATCACAAGTTGACATTGAGAGGTGCATTATATATTGAAGGTTTGTGTATTTCTTGGTTGATAAAGGATTAATATTGGATTTCAATTAGCATTATTTAAGTTGATTATATTTTAGACACTCAAGAATATACTAAATTATTATGGATGATCCAACAACTTGAACATGTTGAAGTTGACTTGAAATCTCTTATTATAATAAAGAATGATAAATAAAGTGTTATAAATATTAGAAAAAATATTTATCATCACTCAAGGACAAAATACGTTGAGATAAAGTTTCAATTCATCATGGAGAAGGTTGAATAAGGGTTGGTGAAGTTAGAGTGCATTTCAACACAAAATTAGATTGAGATAATCATGAAAAAGGCACAATACAAGGATGATTTGGAAAGGTATTGGTTTACTCTTACCTTCCAACCATCTCTATACAACTATATTTTTTGGAGAAGATACCTCCACTACCATGTGGAATTTGCTATTTATATTATGGTTTGGTGATTCTCTTTAATCAAATTATTAGATTTATAACCATATCTTGTGAACTAGTAGATTATTTCACTTTGGGTTTGTTGAAAAGGGGGGAGAAGTTAACTTGATTAAATATAAATATGTATGGGAATATTATTTATTATTTTAAAAGGGGGAGATATCCCATGATGATGTTTTTTAAAGGGAGGAGTAAGTGAATATTAATTTAGGGTGAGTATCTTGGTTGATAAATTTTGAGAATCATAAAGTTCAATGAGGTGTTTCATGATAAAATTTTCATTTAAATATTCTTTCTCACACTGAGAATGACTAATTTTAGAGTGGATGATTTAGTGAATCATTTATTAAAATATTTTTTTAAGGCTATTGGTTGTTTTAATTAGTGCATGGTAGATGAAATTTATGGTTTAAAGAGTATTAAGTGGTTGTTAAGAAACCCAAAGGGGGATATTGTAAATAAAAAAATCCCTTGTGGTATTGTTAGGTTGTGTTTTTTGATAATGATATTGTGGTGAGAATTACAAATAAAGATTAAAAATTCCATAATTTTATTTTGGAATTGGTCTAAAAGTTTTTATAGAAGTGGATTTGTTCTAAAAGTGATAGTGAAAGTTCATAAATTTATTCTAAAGATGTTCTGTAAGTTAAGTCTGGAAGTTTTTTTGGGAGTGGGGATGTTCCATAAGAAACTTCTTAAATTTATTATAGAATTGGAGCTTCAAAAGATTTTTTGTACTAAGAAAGTATGCTCTTGGAAAATGGAAATGTTCCTGTAAATGTAAGATATGCTACCAAGCCCTAGAGTTCATAAAAAAATGATGATGCCTAATATTTGTAAGGGTTTTCTAGAACTTATAAATAATAATTTTAAAAAATTATTGGGATACATAAGATCCTCTATCTTGATACATAATTTCTTAGAGTTACAAGTTTATGGAAAAATGGAAAAGAACCATAATGCATAAGGTTTTTCTATATGTAATATTTTCCATGTTACAAAAAAATTTATCTACTTACATAAGGTTTTTTTAATAAAATACAATGATATAAAAGAATTTTATTTGTGAAACATAAGTTTTTTCATACCTAATTTTTTTGGTGATATGTAAGGTTTTTACAGAACATATCCATGATATGAAAGATTTTGTGAAGATTACTTAAGGTTTTATACATGGAGAAAAGTTAGAAAAGAATGAAGGGTATACACAATATATAATAATCATACGTAATAAACATTCATTTTACACTAGGAGAAATTCATTCATACATGGATATTTATAAATTAAAGTATCATGTCACAATATAAAATTTATATCAATGATTAAAGGGGTTGTGTTAATATTTAAGCTTTGATATGTTTAGATACAAAAATTAGGATTGCTCCAAACATCCTATCATGCTGCAATACATCTGGAAGTTGAATAAAAGGATCATGACATGATATTTAGAGGATTTAAATATATGATATTATTTGGATTTCATTCATATAGTTATTTCTTGATTTGGTTAGGATTTAAAATAAGAAAATATGTCATGGAATTTGGGGATTTGACTCAACACAATTATGATATCATGGTTGATGATATAGAAATATTATATTTCCATATCCTTGATACTTTCAGGGAGATACTCATGAAAAAGGAAACAAGAAGAGATATGGAGTATGAATGTATAGAAATATCTAGGTTAAAGAATAAGAACATAGGTATTATAGATCTATGTGATAAAGTGAGAGAATAAAAGAAGATAGATCCAAGGGACTGTCAAGCTAGAGGTTTGTAGAGTTTATCACATGGATGAAGTTGGAGCAGATTGACACACCATTGATAGTGTAATATCATTCTTATTTTTTAGATATTGAGATGGTTTTTCTTGAAGCAGTAGTAGGTTTCCTAATTGATTGAGATATATGAGTTCTCTATTTTATAATGGTTGTAAACTTAGGGGGTTAATGTTATCACTATAAATTGTAAGAAACAAGCAGTTCACTTAGTGATTCTAGTACATTATCACATCACCACTGCTTTCTCCTTATATTATCCCAGTTTGGGTGAACCATATAAAATTTTGTATGTATCTTTTTGTGGTATCTTAATATCTACTTTGAGGGAGATAGGTGTTCCTGTTAACAGAGGAATAATATTGTTGGTGAGGGTAATTGGAAGAGATATACATTTTATGTTTCACCCTTCCCTCTCAGAGTATTTACCTTTTTTGGGACCAATATATACAGTCATAGTTTCTATTATCAATATATATTTATATATTCCATTGGATATTTGATTATATATCCATTCATATGTTTTCAATGAAGATGGATACTGAGTTTCTTACCTTGATAATGGGTAAGGTTTTCTTCTATTTGGAGTTCTTGGATAATCAAAACTTGAGGAACCATTCCTTTTCATATGATGATTATAATATTGATCTTTATATTAGTCTATTATTTAAGTATAATGAGAGCACTCTCTATAACATATTCTTAATTATTTTGAGATGTTTTATATGATTGATGAACAATAGAGCTATTGATTTGGAGAGAAAAACCAGCTGGAATAAGTGAGGACCCATATCTATGTTATCATTAATGAAGTTTGTTATATATATTTATTAAAAAACTTGTGTGATTAATTTAATAAAGTTGAGTTTGAATCTAAGAAGTGTTTAGGTAGTTATTTTTTAGGGAAATAATTAAAAGGAGTCCACATATTATACAAGATACTTTAAGAATTGTGTTGAAGATATTTTTGATGATTTTATAAGTTCACATATCCATTTAAAGTATTTTTAGATGAATTAGAGTGGTTAGATATTCCCTAATAATGTTTGAAGAGGTTTTTAGTTTATTTGAAGAAGCACTGAAGTTCTAAGTTGAAGCAAAAAATTAGTAACGACATATGTAGGTTTTTTTGAGAATATAAAAATTAGAAAATTATTAGAATGTATTGTGATGTGTAAGATTATTTTGAAGATATTTTAGTTGAATCTGAAGAATTGGTAAAGTTCCTAGTATTTTACACTTTGATACGTAACATATTTCATATGGTAAGTAAGATTTATTGCTAATATGTAACATATCCAAGTTCTTATGGAAGATATTTTCCAAATATTATACTAAAATGGATCAAATTGAGGATATTATAGTGATATATAATATATTGAATCATACATAAGATATTTTACTGAAGTTCCAACTGAAATGAAATAAGGGGAAAAACCATGATGTGCTCAATAAGATATTTCTAGAATATGTAATATATCATAGATGATACAAAATATATTACCAAGTATAATATTGGAAAATTATTATAGATGTTGTGATACATGATATATTCTATCTGATATTGTAACACCCTAAGATTTCATAGTACATTATCTCTTCAAAGTAATTCAATAACTTGCGCTACACTCAACATCGAGTTCGATCGTAACACGATCTACTAAACTAGCCATTCAAAAAGAGGTTATGAATAGTATTAACTGAATTTTGAATTTTATATAATCTATAAAATTTCAGAATCCATATTCTGTGTTTCTTAGACATAATATAAGAATAAATTTATTTTTTAAAATAAAGGAACTATTTTTCAGAAAATGCAATTTTACCGCCTTTTAATGGAGAACCCTTTTTAAAACCAAAATTTGACACTTTTATATATTCAATTTAATGAAATTAAATTCTTCTTTAAAATCAGGACATAAAAATTTAGTTTGGATAAATTTTTGGAATTTTTCTGATAACTTTCATATTTTTATGAATAGTGAAAAACACTAAATTTTAATTAAAAACAACTTTTTTAATCAAAATAATTTATAGCGTTAAATTATAATTTTGAGTGTTTTTAAAGTATAATTAGATTATATTTTTACCATTTAATCTAATTTTTGTCATTTGATGTAATTTCACAAAAAAATTGTAAATAAACAAGTGTCAATCTTTTGATAGTTATTATTTCTTAAAAACACGCTTTTTGTTTTGAAAGCGGGAATTAATTTTAAATTAATTTCTGCCACTTCAGTGTTTTGAATTTGAAAAAATGTATTCCATATTTGGAATCAGTAGGTCCAAATTGTGTAAATATGTAACTTTTATTTTTAGACATTTTATATATTTACTTCAGTAAATATTTTATTTACCATGATTAAAGGGTAAAAATAATAAATAAGGGTAAAAAAAATATTATAATAACACTAAATTACCCTAACATGTGTCCTATTCCTATTGTTTGATTTATTTCTTACCGTGGTCATCCTTGGTTTGACTTTGGGACCCTATGGAGCCACGTGGGTGTGATAATGACATTTTATATTAAATAATATAAAATAACAAAAGAAAATATCTTTTAGTGAATAAATTTTTATATGAGGTTATATAATTGATCTATTAGACTATAAATACTAATTAGAAATCTAAAAATATTTCCTACATAATGGTATTTTATTTATAATTTTTAGACATTAAATAATTAAATTTATTTATGACACAATGATGATGCATTAATTACCTTATTAATGAAAGAATCAAATAAATTGTATTATAAATATTAAAATAAATAAAATATCAAAGTTTTTATGATATACACGAATTTTATAGGTTAATATGACATATTATTATTGATTCAATGAATTTTATTCAAAGTAATAATGTTGTTATGACTTTAACAAAAATAAATTATTAAATAATGTCAAAATTGACATAAATGAGTTTTAAAAATAAATACTATATTATTGGTTGATATAATAATACTAAAAGTCTAAGGTTCGGCCAAATGGACTAAATAATATTATATGTGTCATTAATGAACCAATTGGGGTTCTCTTGGAAGTTTATGGTATCTTTATTAACCATATAATATAAAAATACAAAGGGACATGGTAAAAGTCAAACTATTTAACTAAGAGTTAAATCTAAATGATTAAGTTAATATTGTGACATAAACATATCTAAAACCTATTAGTTGAGAGTATTTCTACCCATAACCACCCTATACTCGAAATAAATCATTTTTTAGGCATTAGAAACTAAAAATTATTTTATTATAAAATAGTTTTTCATGATTTCCTAAAGTGACCTTCACCTCTCTTATAAAAGAGAACTTCCCCTTATCTTAATTTCACACCTCCAAAGCCTTTTGGATAGGCCAACCCCTAACCAAATATCCTCCCAACAACCCTAAATTCATTCTAGAGGCCTTAATTTAGTCATAAATCTAACCTAAGGAACCCTTTTGATCAAATCAAAAGGAAGAACCCGAAGAAGAGGTAATAATTTCACCACCCTCTTTTAAGTTCTTTTCTTCTTCCACTTCCTCTTTATTTGTTGTTTCCATTCTAAAATAATAACTCCAGTATCTTTTATATACTGTGATGTTATTATAATTATGTTACAACCAAATTCATTATTATATCCATCCTTTGAATGACATGTCACCATACGTGCGTACGTACGGCTTACCGTCTCCATGCCATGGTGTAATTGTTATTCAATACATTATTATTTGGATGGGTATAATAATGATGTTTAATTGATATAAATAATAAATATAACATGATAATGATTATTTATATATGATATACAATCTAATTATATATTATTTTAATATCAAAAGAATGATATTGTCGCTCGTACGTACGTACGGATTACCGTCTCCACGAACGCGATGAGATTCATTCCCCATCATATCCATTCAAGACTAATTTTAATTAGATAATTGAAAATAATGTTTAAAGACTTAATATCATTCTGAATATGAATAATATACATCCTATCCATAACAAACATTACTTACATAAAAAATCATATAATGGAAAATGAATCAGTTAACACTCGAAACAACGATAATACTAAAATATTATTAACAAGGAAATGTTAAAAGATCATATATGATATAATATTAATGTATACGATTCTTATATAATTTAATAACAATTATTTCACCATTATACAGGAGGTTAACCTACCCTCGACCAAGGAAAAGTACAAGGTAAGGGTTAATTTCACAATATCATTATTATCCGAGGTTGATTTTACGTAAGTATCTACTGGGGCATATTTATTATCTATGTCCATGTTTCATGAAAGAGTTTTCAAAGGGATTATTTTAAGGTACTTTTTTTAAAACATAATTTTATATGTTTTAAATATTTATTCCTATAAATAATTCTCATTAATGTCCATGTTTTCAAAAAGGTTTTTAAGGATTTATCTATATGAACATGAATGTTTTTAAAATATTTATTCCTTTCAAAAGTTTCAAAGTGGTGTGGGATACTTTGATTCAAAAATATCTTTAAATTTATTCCTTTATAAATTTTTTGAATTTTAAATTTTTTCATGAAAGAGGGATATTTATCTCAAAGAGTTTTACAAATCATTTTTATCTATGTCAACATCCTTATATGGATTTTAAACTTGTTTGAAGTTGATTTATTATGATACAAATCTTCCACATTGTATTGAAGGTTTTGTTATATGTTTGACTGTGGATGTGTTATTTTTATACCATTCATGGTTTATGGATAAAGTATTGAAATTTAATATGCTAGTTTTAATACGAATGTTTATGTTATTTTTATACCTTTTCATATGAGGAATGCATTGGACTTAGTAAGTGACGGGTGGAGCCCGATATAGCTCCTCGATGCATCGGTAGGTCTCATGAGACAAACTAGTGTCTTGGCACAAGGCCTTGAAAAAATATTATTTTTGGTCTTGGCATAAGGCCTTGACTATGTGGTTATGAAAGTCTAGAATTATGCATTCCATTATTATGAATGTGGCTGTTGATATTGCATGTGATTATTCAACTAGTAGAATATCCATGTGAGTAATTAAATGGAATTATTTTGATTTTATCTTTGCCATATTATGATGATGTTAAAATTTAAAAGGCTTTTGTTTTATTATTATACATTGCCTTAAATTTTTATGCTTATTTATGAAAGTTTCTACTATATTGTTATCCTTACTGAACATCTGAGCTCACCCCTTTCTATGTTTTATTTTTTCCCACGATGCGAAGAAGTATATTATGAATGACCTTCAGGGGTAGTTTATGGGATCTCAGCGTTGTATATGGAAACAAGGTTGTTGTAGTTTTTTATTTTATGATGTAATGTAAACTATATGAATGTATCTATTATTTCCAAGGCTACTAAACTAATCGGTCTTTCGAGACTTGATCTTTTGTGATCATGCCAATGTTACGTAATAATGCACAGACTATGGGTAACTGGGGTTGGGGTGTTACAGATATGGAATATATGCATATACATGCATATGAAATTTTTGATAATACATAAAATTATCATGAGAATATAGAAAATATTCAGATCATGCATAATATATTTTATCTCAAAGAATTTATACATAAGAAAGTCCATTTCTTGTATAAGGTTTATTAGTTTGAGAAAATGTGAGAATTATGGATATTGAAATCAGAAAATGTTGTACCAAGATTCGAATACTAAATATCATGATGTATTTGTAAAGTTAATAATGATACAACCCAAGATTAGTGGAAAATTAACTAGTCATTGATGAGAAGTTCTTCACATGATAATTATGGGATTTCAAACAAAATACTTGAAATGATTTTTAAAGATGAAAACTAAAGGAATTATTGAGAGGAATATTTTCAACTAGTTTAAATGAGAAGATGGGTATTTTTAGAGTACTAGTTGAGACATGTTGTTAGAAGAATAAGAATATTATAAGATTATGGGGATATGTACCATGTGATATTATGGAAAGATTAAATGATAATATTGAGAATATCAATGTTATTAAAATCATGGAATTTATATATTCAAAATATGGTGATAATATCCATGAGATTCCAAGAATATAACAAAGAATAATAAGAGAATATGGGTGTGGGGAAAAATAAAAATTTGATGTTGAATAATATTGAATATCATGAGAATTAAGGAATAAGAATTAGGCTGATGAAGTACTATTACTATATAACCTAATATTTTCATATCAAGTAGATAATAAAGAATAACAATAAGTAATAAGATAAGATTTGAGGGAGGTCGACACTATTGTATCCTGGTTCAGAATCTATTTGTCGAGGCACTTGAAGAAGAAGATTGATATTGAGATATTAATACCTAAAATATGCATCTTTTTCAAGGTATAAAATTTTATTCACTTGAATAATATTATAAATTACACATTTATGTGATAGTATAAAATTACATATTTATATTTGAATACTTTTTGACAAGGAATAATATCTAACCATTTGATTCAATGAAATTCATGAGTATAATGGAGATCTTTTTAAAGAGTTTATAGGGATTTGCCTTTATAAACTGGTGGGAGATGGTATAAAACCAATATGGATATTAAAAAAATTATCAAGAGATTATATAGTCTTTTGGGGAGATAGCCTAGGGATTAAGAATGATACATTCCACATAGGTATTCACTTGAGTGATATAGTGTATATTTGTGTCTTGGACTCAACCCAAACATAGTAAGGAGTATATTCCCACATTGGAGTCAAAACATGTAAAAATACAATGTTTTTTTTTTCTTTTATTATTTTCTTCTCTCCATGTAGTTTTGATTTTTGGGAACTCATAAGAAGATCCATCTATCTTAAATGATATAGAGGCTTGAATACTAAAATAGGGTAAAGGTTTTAAAAGTGAATAAATTTAGTAAAATTGGTTTACACTGATTCACCCCCACCCCACCCCCCACCCCCACTCGGTGTGAATACATGATCCTACTTGTAAAGAATGCATAAAAGTGTTTGAATAGTGAAATTTATGACAACTCATACAATCAACAACCATCTCTACTCTATGCTCAACCAATCGTGGGTGATCAATTTACCTACTTTGGACAATACAGGAGTGGTATGATGCACCCAAAGTCTGAACAAACCTCATGGTATAATAATACATCACCCCTCACCACATATCCAAACAACACATCATCTCCATACCCATGTACACCTGGTGAATGAGGTATTATCAAACCGCACATCACAAACCATTCTCCCAATTTCCAGCATAATGAACCCAAATAATTATACACATGAAGAGCATACTGGATCATTTATTAGAAAATGAAAGAGGATAACATTAATTTTTTATATTATAACATTCATGTTATTCAATTTTCATAAACACTAGTACTAGTGCATTTTACAATTTGAACTTCTTTTCTTATCATGCTTTTAATTCCTTATTAAAATAAACTATTACTTGGAAAAAAATTGAAAACCTCCTAAAACACCCATTGGTATTGATTTTAATTTCATATTTCATTTTAACCTCCCTCGTGTTATGAAAAATCTCTTTTCCTTCTAGATAATTGGTGCATTCAATTGGGTAGATAATAAAAGTGGGCCTTAAATCCTACAAATTCTGGGTGAATCAAACTATAAAACAATCCACTAATCTAAATGTTGTGACTATATCACATCCCCAATGAATCTTTGGGTTGAATTATATATAGATTAAAACTTACATAAAGTTTCATTATAGTTTTTTCCAAAGTTAATTCAGAGGTTTTAGGGGTGATTCTAGCTAATTAATTGGAAGATGAAATTATGGGCCAAATTTGGTAGCCTAGAATAATGACCCACCATTTCGATCATAACTCTACTAATATGAGTTAAAATGGGATAAAAGTTTTAAATATTTTATAATACATCCTAGGATTCAATTTCTTCTTTTATGTCCCACCCAAATCATCCATCATGAATCTCTTTGTAGTGCAACTATTAGAGGGATGCTAGTTGGATCTTATTTTAGTTCAAGGATAGAAGAGTCTAAATTCCATAAAATTTCCACCCACCTATGCATAGAATACTTAAGTGAGAATACTTGGTCTATTATGGGGTTCAACCTAAGACTCTTGAAATGGTTATTTAAGGTAGTGTTTTTTAAAAATTAGGGAGGAGGTCTTTTGTGTTTTCATTGTAATTTTATACTTTTATTTTCTGTAAAGACCCAAAATTTTGTTAATAAAAATTCTTCTTGATCTAATTAAATGTCTTATTATGTAAAATGGTTATATAAAATATTCAATTCTTTGGTTTTATGTTTTTGGATTTAAAAATACCATTAATAATTATTACCATTTATAATATATTCGTGGAACAATGATCATGTGATTAGTATAAATATAAGGTTTTAACAAATCCAGTTTACCCAGACAAAGGAAGTGATGGCCTCATCCAGTATAATTTCTTCATATGAATCCCATTTTTCGAAGCTCATAAAGAAGGTGGAGTCACTAGGCTTCGCTCTTGACCAAGTCCAATCTGATCTTCAACACATTAATCTTGAACGGAACCGCCTATAGGAGAAGTGGAAGTTAATAGAGATTACCAACCGAGAGATGTTATCCGAGCCACCCCAAGAGTATGTCAACATCGCACAACTTACCCTTGGGTAATATGAGGGTGTTATAAGGGGTTATGTAACAATACCCTAGCACTATTATTTTTTTCATTTTTTTGTATAGAATAAAGAATATACATTCATTTTATTATTATTACTTTGTAAATAGTTTTTAAATTACAAATAGTATTTTTCGTTAATATTCAATTAAGAAATATATTTTGATGAATTAATGGATTTTTAAATTAAATAATTTTTTAATAAAATATTATTACTCAATTAATTTTTATTAAATATAAATGATAGTATATTTTTTATGAATACAATTGTAATTTTATTAAGCTTTAAAAGTTGTTTTTGTCAAAACCCATGAATTTTCAATAAATACAAATTTTTATTTTAAAAGTAAAAAAAATCACATATTTAGAAAATTATTTAGATAAAATTAATATTATTTTTGGAATTATAATGTCAAAATTATCCAACGGTAAATTTTTCATAATTTTCTGAGACAGTCGAATTTTTGGGTAAAAATTAAATACCGTTTAAATATGTAATATGTTTTATGACCTTATAATAACCCAGTAGTGATGTAATAAAAAACTATAAATGGTATGTTCGGACAATATATGTTTTACCTTTAAAATAATTTTATTTTAGATTTGTTTTATTTATTTTACAAAGCCTTAGTAGACCCTCCAAGACTTATAAAAAAAATTAACATTTTAAAATGATTTCCTTGAGAGTGTGACTCACCTCCACATAAGCAAGCCTAATATTCTAATAAGTTTGTAAATTGACCTTATAAAATAATTTTTTCCACTCCACTTTGGAAAAAATATGGGCAAAAACCATGGGTTGGTTTTTGGTTTTGATTAGTTTAATGTGTAGTGTCCAAAACCTAAATAATAAAGAATTCCCTCTTCTTTACAATATAAATCCACTCAATCTCTCATTAATCTTCACTAAAACCATTTGTATCTGGACAAAACCCTAACCTCCTCTCTCTATAATCCTCCCCAGGTTTCCCAAGATTCCAATAATCCCCTCTCAAGCCTCTCCCAAGCCTTTGGGATCACACTTTGAAGTAAGGGATTTCTACCTTTCTCATTTTTGTCTCAATTTCATTATATTGTTATACCCTTTTATTTTAAATTAAAAATATTGGGGTATGATTTCACACCTCCCCCATACCAACTTCCTTATATTGTTACATATTTTACACAAAAAAAATCAGGATGACAAGAGTACTGTTCAAAATAGTGGGGTAATGGTCATCACTAAAGCACTAAATTTTTCAATTTCAATAGATAAAAACCCAATTTATGAAGAAATGATACATTTTGGAGTTCTTGGGGATATATAAAAAATTTATTATACTAAATTTAAAGTAACAATGTTTAAGTGTAACTGGGTTGATAGTAATAGTGGTGTGAAACTTGATGATTATAGATTCACACTAGTTGAATTCAAAATATTTAGTTGCAAAGAAGAATCATTTATCATGGAGACACGTGAAAAGAAAATATTTTATGTTATTAATCAATTTAATGATTAGTGTTCCACCATTTTTAAAGGAAAATAATTCATTTGGGTGATGAGTATGATGATGATGTAATGGATTTATGTGAGGTTTATTTATCTAATACATGAATTACGGATGATAAAAATGGTTATAATGCATACATAGTCCATGTTTTATGAAATGGTCATGCTAAAGGAATATAGAAAAACATCAAATTACTCTCCTAATTATTCAGGTAAATATTTATAATCTATTTTTCATTATTGACCCCAAATTTTATAAGTTGTTTTCTTCTTCATTATTTTCATTTTTTTTGTTATAAAATATTTTGATTAAAAAATGAATTTGTAACTTTTTTTTCATTTTTTAACCATTTTTAAGATATAAATTCTTTTTTAAAATTTTATGCACGTTTAAATTATCAGTTTTTATATGTGATCATATGTTTTTCTTCAATATTTTAATGTTCACCATGTTTCCACTACCTCTTTGTGAGTTCAACGGCATTCAAGATCTATTTATGTCTAAATTTTGTAAGTTATTTTTTAATTTTTGAGGATAAATTAATTTTTTTTATTTTAGTTATTTAATTTAAATCAACTACAATTACACATACTTTTTTTGAGGTAGTATACATCTTTAAAAATTACATACATTGAGGCAGGGGAACTGAGGTATGTACATTTTCTCAATTAAATATATATTTATAGTAATTAAATTATTTAATGAAATTAAACTTATATTTCTTAATATTATTTTCATCTATTCTTATTCTATAGAGAGGATGGTACCTAAATATAATAGGCATGGGATTTTATGTTTACCAAAACTTTCACTCACATGTGGAGAGAAAAGGGTGATAATTAACTTTGATGAGAACGACTTCATAATTGGCCAAAATGACACACAATTTAGGAATTAACTCCCTGTATGGAGTTGCTGTAGGATTAGTATTTTATACCCTAATTGGAGAAGTGTTGATCATTTAGTGAAAGATATTTTATGGTACTCCCTAACAGTAAAATTTATAAAATTATTTATTTAGTTTTTTAATGATTTAAATATTATACATTTCTTAATATTTTATTTATTCGATTACATATGAAATTTTACTTTCAAAAGATAAAAGGAATTAAAAGAAAGTGTTTATCCTTTTTGGAAACGTAATAGGGATATTTTAAGAAAAACTTGAATTCAATTTATATTTTTGGGAGTAAAAAGGATAAATATTCATACATTAAGTATGAGTTTATAGATAGATATACTTGGAAAAAGTTTGTCTCTAATTGGTAGGAGGAAGCTTTTATGGTATGTTTTTATTCTTTGTAAAATTTATTTTTTTAATTATTTTTATTACATTATGTCTTATTTATTTTTTCTTATATAACAAGACTCCAGGAAAATTAACCAAGAGATATGGTCTCTCAATTCATACCCTCATACATTATCATGGGGAGGGTATTCTTTATTAGAGGAAAAAATGATTGTTGAAAAACTTAGTGAATTAAGCCATGTCAAGTAGTGAATTTAAAGAGGTTCCACTCTACCCTCCATCACTACTAGAAATTAAAACATGTGCAATGGGTCTTTTATGATGGTATCCCATTATAAAAGGTCAGTTATAATGGGGTCCCATTGTAAATGATCCATTGTAGAAAATATCATCACAAATACTTTTTTTACAACGGTCTGTCACAAATACTTTATCCTGGTTTTTAAAAAAAACTCTTTTACGAGGAGCCCATCGTAAATAATTTTAATAATGGGCCCATTTCAAAAAAAAAACTTAAAAAAAATTAATAATATTAGTAAAATTTAATAAATAAAATAATAAATAAATAAACTAATAAAAGTAATAAAAATATAATTAAAATAAAAAAAAATAAAAAAACTAATAAAATTAATAAAAAACACAATATTTGCAACAATATAAAATAATAATAATAATTAATAATTAATAATTAATTAATTAGCTAAATAATGAAAAATAATAAAATAATAAATAATAAAAAATGCAATATTCGCAACAATATAAAAAACATAGTATATAGAAATATAAATATATGGATTAATAAAAATATTAAAAAAAATTACATTCAAATTTTTATCCTAAAAAGTATATAAATCACTGATGGGGGTCATCTAGAAGAATTGGAGGAGATGGTGGAGGGAACTCGATCCCTAAACCTTGAGTCAGGAATCGCATGTACTTCATCATCTGCTCATGTTGTTGTTGCTACAATTGATGCATCTCCTCCTTTTGCTGGTGCTGCTGTCGATTGAGCTCTTCCTACTCCTTACGCATAGTCTCTATAAGCTCACACTGAGATCGCAAATGCTCCTCATACTATGCAGTAGATGTTGATGACTCTCCATGAGCTCCTCTCGAGCTTTACGATGACATCGCAGTGGTACCATAATAACTCTTAGGTGTCAATTGAGAGCTGATACCAATAACTCGGTCTTTCTCGAAGGCATACTTAATTGCATGTATTCATGTTGCATCATCAAATCCTTCTACACTGGAGGTCTAATCCTCGGTCTTGGCCTGACTCTCAGCCTGTGTCTGAGAACCCACGGCCTCATATGACTCCTTCAATTGAAATTTAAAATTCAAATAGTTAAAATATTATTTGCAATTAATTTTAAAACTCAAAAAGAAATTGTACTAACCACAATATGCCATTGGCGATCACCTCTAATATCTCCAGTGATAGGATCATTGTACATCCTCCTATAAAAATTTAAATCTGTAATATCATCTTATTTGACTGCTTATATGAGTATAAAATAAACTGTTTATATTAAAAGTTATATAAAATTATTTAATAAAGTATTGACTATATATCATTGATGTGGTCTGAATGTCTAACTACTAGCTTGATGTGTCACCTCCTGTCTCCCCAAATTCTGTCGACCTAATGATGTCATCCTCTAAAAAGTATCTCTCATATAGTATGAACATAATACATCCCAAACCTAATATGATATATAATTCGGTCAGTAGACACAGTAAGACTGATCAAATTATGTGACTCTCGCTTTCTGCATGGATTTCCTCCTTATATTGTGAAAAAACTGAAGGCAACACTCATGCATACCAATCTTCCATGCCTCTAAAATAGAGTCCTAGGTGTTATCATTGATGGGAAACCATAAAAACTACAAATAATTAATAATATCAGGTTATTAAGTGAATAAATTTCTAAATAACTATTATTTATTTATTTATTATCCAATGCTCAGACATAAATCATTGAATATCAATGGGAATCTGATCCCATGTCACACATACTCCATAAAAATAATTTTTCAATATAGCATTATCCTGTGCAATATTTATATGTGAAAAGCTATGAAAAAACAGAATAAATAATAAAATAATTAGTATATAAATAAGTTAATGATAATTAATGAAAATTAACTACAATACACAAGTAAACATACCTCTACATGCATAGATCGAAGTCAATACATGGACATATCTCAGGGATAGTGTCATGAATCATCAATCTTGCAAGTCCACAACCCCTCCAAGTCATCACTGAACTGCCATCATTCTGAGGGTCAGATGATGCAGCATCATTCTCATCACCAGGTAGATCATCCTCCCCCAACTCATGAAATAAATCTGAGTCCATATGAAATATGAAATTAATGTTGTTAGTAAATAGTTTAAAACAACTATTGTGTATAGATATATTTTATATATGATTGTAACCAGAATTTAACTATGTTAGTCTTCATCTACATCCTCATATTTACATATGACGGTGTCAATATCTTCATATTCCTCCTCAGTATCATAAATTTCCATAGGAGTTTCAGTTTCATCATATCCTGCGATTTTAAATTCATTTATTACATCAATAACATCATCGTTACCATCGACCCTTAATTGTGGGGTTTCATCATCGATATTCATGTCTCTTTGTGGAAAAGATGTATTTGGATTAGTCTCTTGAAAATTTTCAATTCCTTGCACTTCAATGGAACCACATTTACTTTCAATAAACTTATTTTCCCAAGATTTCATTTTTATTATCCTCCACCAATCACTTAACTCTCTTGAAGTTGCACAATAATTTTCATAATAAATTTTATGTGCTTGATGAGATAATAAAAATCGTTCATTCACTAAAAGAAGGATTTTATATTTAATATCAATGATTATATGGTATGGATAAATATGCAAGCCTCTCTCAATATACAACCATAGACATTTAAATATCATTATGTAATTCTTTCCCAGATAACATAGTTCAATTATTTCTTCCAGCATGCCATAAAAGTCAACTTCACTTTTTCTTTGATGAGATCCTCTCAAGAAAACACCACTATTCTTTTTTTTATTCCCCATATGCACATGTATGAAATTGAAAACCATTAATCACATATGAATTATAAGATTTAACCATTTTTTATGGTGGGTTACTCAATACACAAAATGTATTATCAATTTTATCAGTATGTTGAGATACCTGAAAATTTGTAAAACAATTATCAATATAATAAGTAATAAATTGATTTTATATTTTAAACCATAAACAATTTATTTTACTAGTTTCTAAAACCAATCAGAAAAATTAGTTTGTTGACATTCTTCAAGAGAAGCTACTATAATTTGTGGAAACTATTTCTTGATATGATTATCATATAATCTAAAAATAAAAAATATATTAATTTATTGTAAAAAAAGATTATAGAATAAGTGATAGGAGAACTCACAGTACAAATGGTGTCATTTATTCATAGTTGAGTAGAACATATATATAATCCCTGTGATGTTCATCATCTGAAATCCATCATTCATGAACTCCACCAAATCCAAGTTTGAGGTAATTAAAAACTAATAATTGATTGCTCATTTCATCATCAACATTTCCCTAATTACATCCCATGCAGTTATATTTTGAGGGATATTCATATTTAAAATAATGAGAGAAAAAAAAAAGAAATTTCCTCTAGTAAATAAGCTTTTGTAATTGATCCTTCAATTGATTCTTTGTTACCTACCTTTTTCTTCAATTTATTCATGCATCTCTCGAATGGGTACATCCATCAAAACTGTACTGGACCTCTGTATTTTTCTTTATGTGGAAAATGTAATATCAAATGTTCCATTAAATCAAATAAAGTTGGCAGGAATATTTTTTCCATTTTACATAAAATTAAAACAACATCTTCTTGAAGTCTACTTAGTGCATCATAGTCTATTATAGTCACACAAATATCTTATAAAAAATATGATATTTTTTTAGTGCATCCCAAATCATATAATTCAACAAACCTCTAACTCCAATCGGAAGAAGTCTTTCCATTATAACATGATAGTCATAACTTATTAATATGGTAATATGAAAATTTCTAACACATCTAGACAAATTGAAAATATAACCATTTGGAAGTATCAAATATGAAATCTAATGACAAAATAATAAATATTTTTCTTTGGAAACTGTATAAGACACTTTTGGCTTCATTAACTTCTTTGATCTATCATTTTCAAATAGTTTAAGTTCTGATCACTTACAAATTTGGGGAATATATAATTATACCTTTATATTATCTTTGGTCTTACAAGGTGTGTCAAAAACTGTATAAAATATATTACTAAAATAATTCTTCTCAATATGCATGACATATAATATTTTACAGACTAACAAATCATACCAATATGGAAAATCCCAAAAAATGATATGTTTAATCTAATTATATTCTTTCTCAAAATCATCTATTTTTTTTGGTTTATAGTATGTCCAAAGGTAATGAGAGGTAATGAAGAGACAATAGATTTTAACTCAATACCTAAGATCATTGTTGGAGGTCCATCTCTTTCAATTCTACCTTTTCTAAAATTATATTTGTTCCTGTGAAAAGGATTGTCGGTAGGAATAAATATTTTATGGAATTTGAAGAAACAATATTTTCTTCCATTGATGAGCATAAATACTTTGTTGTCTCTCATGCAGTACATACATGATTTTGGACCTTTTTTACTCCATCCAGATAACATGTAATATGCTGGGAAGTCACTAATTGTCCACATCAATGTAGAATTCATTAGGAAATTTTTTTCGTAATAACACCATGCGTACTAATACCATTACTCCACACTAATTTTAACTCATCAATCAATGGCTTCAAATAAACATTGATATTCTTTTTTAGATGTCCTAGAATTAATAAGTTCAAAAAGATATCTGGCACATTCATCAATATCTATGGAGGTAAATTGTACAGAGTTATAAAGATGGACCAATAAGAATATTGACTACCATAAGAACCAAATGAACAAAAATTATCAGTAAAAATATCCAATCACATATTTAGAGCTTCTAAAGAAAAAGATATATGTACTTGGTCAAAATGTTTCCATGAATCACCATAATCATGATGGTTTAAACCTTTACAAGTTTAAATATTGTTTTTTATGACATTAATGTTGTTGTGTTATGAGACATAAATAAATGCTGCAATCTAGGTGTAATCAAGAAATAACTCAATTGTTTTACAGGAATCAATATAGACTTCCCTAGTTGAGTCTATTTGTACCTTGATTTTCCACATGTAGTACAACTAACTAATGACTCATTTTCATCATAATATAATATGAAATCATTTGAACTTAAATGAATCTTCTGATAACCAAGACCCAAATTACGAACAAGCCTCTTTCTCTCATAAAAATTTTTAGGCAACACATTTCCTTCACATAATAGTGCTTTAACCAAAGATAATATCGTGTCAAAATAGTTATTTTACATTCCATTATCTAATTTAATAGGTATAAATTTTTCAACTACTTCAAATTTTTTTATCTTACAACCAGGATATAAGGAATCCTCAGCAGACATCAAAAACTCATAAAATTGGGATAGTTCTAACTCTAGAGTTAAATCAATATCAAATTGAGTTTTAGTTTATTGAAAAGATGGACCAGACACATCATGTACTAAATTATGAAATCGTGATGAATCTAGAACCAATTTATTAGTATCTTCTTTGGAACTTCATTCACCATGTTGATACCAAAAAATATAATCATTTTGAAAACCAAATCGCAATAGATGACCCCCAATGTTATCAAATGTGTCAAAACTCCTCAGATCACATTTCTTACATGGAAACTTAATTTTCCCTTCTTAAATAACTTCTGGTTTTAATGATGAAAATGATAAAAAAGCTTCAACACCCTCAATAAATACTGGATTTACAACAAAACTGTTAGGATTCCTGCAATGATTTATCGAATCACAATCATGTAACAAAGACTATTATCGACTTCCTTACTCCATATTACTTTAAAAAATATAAAATAAATAAACATTTTTATGATTAATTTGATATAAGAAAAAGACGATCCAAAAAAGGGTAAAAATTAAAACAATCATAATTTTATTTTAAATATTGTCAATTCTATATATTTGACACTAATTTTTACTAATGACCATTACTTTTTTAATAATTATGATGATTTAATGTTCATTTATACTAATCCTTACTAATTACATCTAATTTTTACTAAATTTTTATAATTACCATTGATTTTTAATAATTAAAATGAATTACCATTATTGTTCAGTAAATTATCGCTAATATTTAATAATTTATTCCAACCATATCCAAATTTTTCATTACACCAATTTTTTGTCACCCATGTCCTATTATCGACGTATCTCATCCTACTACAACTTTTGCTTCCATCAACGTGTCATATCATGTTTGTCTCAGTTCTAGAAACCTAATAACAAATTTGGATATAGTTGGCATAGATTGGTCAATTCTAATCACCTGAAGATTGGAAATTATATGATTTACTAGAAGGTATAAATCATAGATTTTACAATCACTAGGTGATGAAACCAATCTACACCAACCATTTCTAAATTTATCATTACACAAATTTATGTCGATTATGTCATGTCATTAACGTATCTCCTCTTGTTTCTTCTTTCATCAATGTGTCACATCATATCCATCTCATTTCTAGCAACCTAATGAAATATTTGGAAATGGTTGGCATAAATTGGTCATTACTAATTTGTGTCAACAATGTATGTATAAATTTGTGGTTGGCATAAATTAATCATTACTAGTATATGTTAACCATGTATGTACAAATTTTTTATTTCTCATGGGCAGAAAATTATTCATAATTATTCTAAATTATTACTATTTATTATTATTTATTACTATTTATCCCTATTTATCCTTATTTATTACTATTTATCCCTATTTATGGATAATTATTTCTAATTGCTACTAATTACTACTAATTGTTGCTCATTACTTCTAATTACAGCTAATTTCTACTAATTACTCCTAATTTCAGCTATTTACTACTATTTACTGCTAATTACTACTAATTATTACTAATTATTCCTGATTATTTCTAATTATTCCTATTTATTTCCATTTATCCCTATTTATTCATAATTATTCCTATTTATTACAAATTATTACTGATCATTACTAATTATTCCTAATTATTCCTATTCATTCCTATTTATTCCTATTTATTCTTATTTATTACTAATTATTCCTATTTATTGGTAATTATTACTAATTATTACTAATTATTACTAATTATTACTAATTATTACTAATTATTCCTAATTATTCCTAATTATTACTAATTATTACTAATTATTAATAATTATTACTAATTATTACTAATTATTCCTAATTATTCCTAATTATTACTAATTATTCCTAATTATTACTAATTATTACTAACTATTACTAATTATTACTAATTATTACTAATTATTGCTAATTATCGCTAATTATTACTAGTTATTACTACCTAGAAAGTCAGTCAGATGCTAACCTCCGACCATTTATTAAAATAAAAGAAAAATTCAGTAAACAATTACACAAGCCCAAAAACAACAACTAGAAACCATCAGAACCATACACATTGCCACATCCATGGTAGAAAGATTCCTCCACAGTAATCGATTCTCATTCTAAGCTTTCATAATGCTTCAGGACTTTGGCATACTTCCTCCTAAGATTCAACTGCTCCAAAGAAATAAACTCATTAGGAGATTGCATGCCCTTATTTAGTCTTGCCCCATCTTCCTTTGTTACAACTGACCTAGTGGACATAGGCTTTGGAAAAAAGGAGTAATCTTTCCTCGGACTTCTTCACGGTGAGGAAATCATTGCCTCCTGGTTACCAGACATCTTCACCTTCCCTCCCTGGATAATGTTTCTATACGAGGTCCTGGCCAAGCCACCATTATTTTCTTTATCACTCTCAGAAATATCCCCCCATTTGTCAGGGATAACCACCTCTTGATAATTCTCTGGCTGATTCTGCTGAAACTGAATGTTAGCATCAATTATTGCTAAACATTGTGGATGTTCCACCAGTTCATGACCTTCACGGAGCACCATCTCTATTTCTTCATTTCCAGTAGCAGCCACCTGAGGTCCAATCTACACATTAGCACCATTATTTACTGGAGTAATCACCTTCATGCCCTCATGTTCCAAGTCCTGAAAATAGTTACTCATAGGAACTTTAATTAGGACCCCTCTATCATCCTCAGTCCGGACAATTTTCCCATCAACACAGCCTTCCAAAGCCCCCACAACATGACCATCATGCTCTATAGAATATATATTCTCCACTACCACAGGCTATGCCCCCTCGACCCTTCTGCTAATAACCAAATCACCTCCTGCACTAAATACACACTTAGCATCATCCTTCTTCCCACCATCCCCCACCTACTGATCACCCTTTAGTCGGTCAAACACTAAAGCAACCATCAGATTCAAGGAGACCTCTTCAGCCTTGCCCACTATCGGTGCACCCTGATTCACCAGACCAGAGTCCTTACCAGGATCAGCTGCACGCACCCTCATCTGTCCCTCACATGGCCTCACCTTCAGAACAGAGTTCCTCCTATTGAAACCTTCACTATGACAATCAGACGCCAAATACCCCAATCGACAACAGTTTAAACAGTAGTTGACCCATGACTAAGAGACAACTACCTATTTCCATCTAAACTATGCACCGACTGCAATCCAAAACCACTCCACCAGAGGCTTCGACACATCTACCTCAACACAGATACGAGGATTGATCTGGTGCCTCACAGTGGAAGTGCAAATCTCAGAACAAAGAAAATGACCCACCATGTTTCCAATCATACGAAGAATTGCTGGATTCTAAAAAGGCAGAAGAAGTTGAGGGAGGCTTACCCATATCACACTAGAGGGCGGATCACGATTCATGCAAAGATCGAACGACCATCTGAGAAGGGAGAATTTGTATTCATTGCATCACCAAGGGGCACTAGACCAGGCCCAAATCAGGTTAACTTTCAATGTAAAACGAATCATGAAGTGTCTCTTATCCATAAGACCGACAACCTCATGGTCTTACAAATCCCACTTACTGAAGACAAATCGATTAAAGTCATCAACTGAGGGCCTTCGAAGGTTGAAACTCACAACCAACATTAGATCTAGATAATTTGAATCTTCAAAGAACTCTGACATCATAATCGATAACTGCAGACCACCAAGATGAAAATCGAGAACCTTCAGACTTAAAGAGATCATCGGGAAATCTTGGAGAAAATTAGGATTAGAAAAGGGGATAAACAGTTTCTACGAGCACGGAGGCAGCATAACCAATTCATCCTCCCCCCTTCCACCTCCAGGAAGGGGGGGAAGCTATCATCGATCATCCTAGGGTTCCATTATCACCGAGAGATGCCACCGCTAGCAATTACTACCCACTAATTATTACTAATTATTACTAGTTATTCCTAATTATTACTAATTATTACTAATTCTTCCTAATTATTAATGATTATTCCAAATCATAAAAAAAATTCTACTTATTACTAATTATTTCTAATTATTCCTAATTATTTCTAATTATTCCTAATTATTCATAATTATTCCTAATTATTCCTAATTATTCTTATTTATTCCTATTTATTCCTTTTTATTGTTATTTATTCCTATTTATTCCTATTTATTCCTATTTATTACTAATTATCACTAATTATCACTAATTTTTACTAATTTTTACAAATTTTTACTAATTATTTCTATTTATTCCTATTTATTTTTATTTATTCATATTTATTCCTATTTATTTCTAATTATTTCTAATTATTTTTAATTATTAATAACTATTACTAATTATTACTAATTATTATTAATTATTACTATTTATTACTATTTATTACAATTTATTACTAATTTTTACTAATTATTACTATTTATTACTATTTATTACTATTTATTGCTATTTATATCTATTTATTAATATTTATTACTATTTATTACCATTTATTTCAAATTATTATTAATTATTACAATTTATTACTAATTATTACTAATTATTACTATTTATTACAATTTATTACAATTTATTACTATTTGTTAATATTTATTAATAATTATTACTAATTATTCTTATTTATTCCTATTTATTCCTATTTATTCCTATTTATTCCTATTTATTCCTATTTATTCCTATTTATTCCTATTTATTCCTATTTATTCCTATTTATTCCTATTTATTCCTATTTATTTATAATTATTCCTATTTATTACTTTTTATTACAAATTATTACTAATTATTACCAATTACTACTATTTATTCCTATTTATTCATATCTATTCATAATTATTCATATTTATTACTATTTATTACTATTTATTACTATTTATTACTATTTATTACTATTTATTACTAATTATTGCTAATTATTACTATTTATTATTATTTATTACTATTTATTACTATTTATTACTATTTATTACTCTTTATTACTATTTATTACTATTTATTACTATTTATTACTATTTGTTAGTATTTGTTACTATTTATTAATATTTATTACTAATTATTACAAATTATTGTTATTCGTTACTATTTATTATAATTTATTATTATTTATTACTATTTATTACTATTTATTACTATTTATTACTAATTATTACTAATTATTACTAATTATTCCTATTTATTCCTATTTATTCCTATTTATTCCTATTTATTCCTATTTATTCCAATTTATTCCTATTTTTACTAATTATTACTATTTATTTCTATTTATTAGTATTTATTACTAATTATTACTATTTATTACTAATTATTACTATTTATTACTATTTATTACTAATTATTACAATTTATTAGTATTTATTACTATTTATAACTATTTATCGATATTTTTTATTCTTTTTTACTATTTATTGCTATTTATTACTAATTATTACTAAATAATTCTAATTATTACTATTTTTTACTATTTTTTACTATTTTTTACTATTTTTTACTATTTATTACTAGTTATTACTAGTTATTACTATATATTACTAATTATTCCTAATTATTACTAATTATTACTAAATATTTCTATATATTACTAATTATTCCTAATTTTTGCTAATTATTACTAATTATTTCTATTTATTCCTATTTATTCCTATCTATTCCTATCTATTCCTAGTTATTCCTATTTATTACTAATTATTACTAATTATTGCTAATTATTGCTAATTATTACTAATTATTCAAATTATTACTAATTATTTCTAATTTTTCCTAATTATTCATAATTATTCCTAATTATTCCAAATTATTACTAATTATTACTAATTATTACTAATTATTCTTATTTATTACAAATTATTCCTATTTATTACTAATTATTCCTATTTATTACTAATTATTCCTATTTATTACTAATTATCCCTATTTATTACTAATTATTACTGATTATTACTAATTATTACTATTTATTACTATTTATTACAAATTATTACTAATTATTTCTAATTATTATTAATTATTACTGATTATTTCTAATTATTATTATTTATTCCTTATTATTATTATTTATTCCTAATTTTTCCTAATTATTACTAATTATTCCTATTTATTACTAATTATTTCTATTTATTACTAATTATTCCTAATTATTCCTATTTATTAATATTTATTACTATTTATTGCTAATTATTACTAATTATTTCTAATTATTACTATTTATTACCATTTATTACTATTTATTACTAATTATTACTATTTATTACTATTTATTATTATTTATTGATATTTATTAATATTTATTACTATTTATTACTAATTGTTACTAATTATTACTAATTTTTACTAATTTTTACTATTTATTAATATTTATTTCTGTTTATTACTATTTATTCCAAATTATTAAAAAATGCTACTAATTTTTAATAATTGATACTAATTAGACTAATTAATACTAATTACTACTAATTATTTCTAATTAATACTAATTAATACTAACTAATACTGATTACTACTAATTAATACTAATTACGCGTAATTATTTTTAATTAATGATAATGGAACCAAATTATTATAAACTAGTACTTGCCTGTGTTATTGCACGGCATATTCGATTATGGGTTTCTCTTTTAATAAGAGATTAATATTTATAAAATGTGAGAAGAAACAGTAATGTTGAATAAATTTTAATATAATGTAATGGTGTATGATAATTGAATAGGAGTTCATATAATAATAAGACACCATTTATAAATGTAATGTGGGCACTGAAATATAAAGTGAAAGATGAATCAAAGATAAGATAGTGGTTTTAATAATAAAAATGAGAAATGTGAAAATAAATGAAATAATAATAAATTGAATGAGTGGGTTGTTCGGGAAAAAATAAAATGGAGTAAAACTATTCATCGTGTATATAGAACAATATGTAATGAGGGACGTAGATATTAGAGACAAATATGAAACATAAGATGCAATTGAATAAAATAAATTGATGAAGACAGAGTCGACATCCACTTCATTATACTTGACAACATGAAATTGAATAAAAAAAATAGATAACGACAAATTGAATCAGGTTATTTCTTCACTTAATGTCTATAGTCCTGGGTTGTATGTCTATATTTAGTACCAAACCTGTGCATTTTTATGGCATGATCATTTAATTACACATTCACTTACACATAATTTAGATATTTTCCAATATGAATTTCTGGAAAATAAATACATGCAGGAAATATAATCATAAAACTGATAAAATATCCACACAAATGTATATTGTATATGCGGCCAAAGAAGTACATTTCATAGTGTAATTACAAGAATTTATAAAATGCATGAATAAAATATATAAACTATTGGAGGCAAACAGTTAGATAATAATATGTAAATATAAAATTATTTATTTAAATATAGTTTCAATGTCAAATAGGATAAGGACACCCTGTTGAGTCTTCCAGAAGAACTAAAAATAATCAATTTTATTTACATAATGTTACAATATCTAATAGGATAAGGAATCTTTGTTGAGTCTGCCACAACATTGTAAAGAGGCCTCGCATTTGTTTCCCTCCTATCATCTCAAAAACATGACCTCCAAAAGTTATGATGTTCCTGAAAAAACAAATGTAGCCCCTCCAATTCGGCTGGCTACTGTATGGTATATTTCCACTCCATATATTAATTACATCACTCTTGGATCCATCAACTGAGATCAAAATAATGAAAAAAGTCAAGATATATGAATTGATCTAGGATGTGACACATGTAAATGAAATCATTCTATACAACTATAGATGTGCACAGATTTATATAAATTAAATCGATTCAATCGTACAGGTGTCAGTGATTTGAAAGGAGTGCTAATAAATTCATCAAGACATGCTACACAGAAAAATACCAGAGATAATTATGTGCGATAATGAAATTGTTTGACAGAACTATCTGATAAAAACACATGCATAGATAATGATTTTAACCTGTTGCATTTACACAGTAGTAAACGAATGGGATGTATCAATTTCAACTCCTTATTAACCCAAAAAAATAAAAACTGAACAAAAAAATCACAAAATCAAAACCTTAAAAGCAACATACCCCAAGAATCTTGAATGGTTCTTCATCAAACTGTTGCTGAGACTGAGTAGACTATTGACTGCTCTATAGGTCCAACTCCATATTTGAAGTCATTCCCCATCATACTCTTCTTCTTCATTACGCTTCCATGTTCTCATGGCTAGCCACTTTATAGCCTATACTATTTGCATCCAGGGGATATAAAATAACCGACTTATTTTCATTATCGTTGCCATATGAATCTATCAAAGCTCACAGACCTTGTAAATCATGTCAGATGCTATGGTTATACAAAGACACATCAATTTGAAGCCCATTATCATCTACCCGGTGTCTTCTGTGCAACTGATTGGCCTCCTCATCTATAATTATCACTATGGTAACTCCAAAATCAGAAATAGAATGAGATGGGAATGATACCCCGTCAAGAACATTTCTGGGAGATAACAAATCATTAGGCAGTGGTGATAAAGAGAGGAAAAGAAGCTCTTGGAGGAGAGGAGGGCCTTGCAAATTTGACATTTGAAGGAAATGGCTTGTCAGTAGCGGAATCAAGATATGTATGTCTAATACAACCACTTGATTTCTAGACATATCTATAAAGATTGAAGTTATAATTAGTGTAAATTCAATGATTAGTTGATTGAAATATATCCATGTTACCAGGTAAAATATGAGCAGTAAAATATAAAATAATTTCTCAACAGATCTATGAAGATTCAAATTAAAACAACAAAAACAATGCATGTTCAAAAAAATCCATGATCAATGAACCTTTATCTAGTAGTTATTTGAAAAATCATTGAAATCTGGGTGACCAGAAAGGTCTTGTCCATGAGCTTAAAAATGTGGAAAATTATGATACACATGGCATGACAGGTAACCCAGAAACCGTACATTCAAACAGTTAAGATCCCTATATGAAAGAGAAAAAATACATTTAGAAACGTGCATGCTCCATCTCTGTAATCATACGATAAGATAATCAATAATTATAATTTTCATAGTTAAGAATCTAGTAATAAAAAATAAAAGTTATAAAATAGCAGATTTTAAAGTGGAACCTTTTATTAGAGGGATACTGTAATTAAATAAAGATATTGTTAGTGATATAAAACATAAAACACAGATACTGATATAAGTGTTGTCATAGAAAAATATTTACTTAGAAACAATTTGGATGAAACTACATCTTGGTATAATAGAAAACAATTAAAAACTATGCACTACTGAACTGTTATAGTATAAATAAATTTTAGTCCATCTCATATTTTTCTTCTCATGAAACAAGTTTATATGAATCAACAAACAATGAAAATGCATCAACTTTCCCAATTCTAACAGACTACACAATTAATTATGAATGGTCATATCTAGAGGCCTTGAGTTCAATTTCCCAGATCATGAGACATCCATGTCAAATATACTATTTTATTACCTAATGAAAATCCCACATTGAAAAACTAATATAGAAAATTTGATTGTCTTGTTAAGGGGGAACACTTACAATGTATAGAAGACACCACTTCTATGCTAGATCATCCATGCAGAATTAAAACCATACCAAAAAAATCCCAAGATTATCCCTTAGCTGCATAACATCCCTGAAAAAACATATAAGCATCTAACACAATTTATTCCTTCTACCAATGTTAGGATAGTAAAATGACTGACCCACATCTTTGTACCTATAAGTAATCACAGAAGAAAAACATATAAGCATCTAATCAATCATTTTATGTATAAAATTTCCAATTTGGAGGCACAATAACTTGAGGTGGGAAGTTCATGGAAAAGGTACAACATAAACATAACCTGAAATTCCTCACGGGTCACCACTGAAGGGATAATGGAAGTTTTAATGTCCTGATGTTGGGATAGCAAGGAATATGATGATATTAGAATGTCCAATCTCCATGAGATACACATATGAGAACTCTCAAAAAATAGGATCAATCATTGTTCTGATATATGTTTCGTACCTATAACTAGTTTGATCCAGTAATAGAAATCGAATAAAATATGATATAAAATTATTATAACATGTTATTTTTCTTCTTTCCTTTGTTTTTTAAAAATGAAAAGTGAAAAAAATTTCAAAACCAAACACACCCCAATATATGAGAAACAAATCCTTATAACATCCTATAACATAATGATGCCTCATCCAAGAAGTCAAGGCAGATCATCAATAATTACCTAGCTTAATAAAGTTTGAAGGCCAAAATCTATGAGCTTCATATCAACTTCCGCATTTATAGATGTGAAAAGGATTTTCTGTTAAAAAACAAAGACAACAGTTACATAAAGGAAAGGATAAAACTAACTAAAAAGGAAGAGTTTCAGTTTCAAGAATAAAAACCTCTGGATTAAGGTGACGGTTAACAGAACTTAAAATCTTCACAACAATGGATTTTGCATCTTTCTCTATATATTTTCCACATCTGCAACAGCAATGAGATGTATTTTGAAAGAACAACATTGTTTCTAATTTTTTATTAAAAAAATTATTACCTATTTAATTTTTTTTCTAGAAATTGTCCACATTTACACAATCTGATAAGGAATCAAAAAATTTAAACATATCAGATCAGTAAATCTATAATCAAATGAATATTGTCATTTCTTTTACAAATATAAAACTAAATAGATGTTATGTACCTAAATACATGTTTTTTACAAATAAACAGTTTGATCCAACAATAATAACCGGATCATCAATTATTACTTGGCTTAATAAAGTTATAAAGGCCAAAATCTATGAGCTTCATACCAGCTTCTTCATTTATAGATGTGAAAAGGAATGTCTGGTAAACAACATAGACAACAGTTATAGAAAGTAAAATATAAAACTAACTAAAAAAGAAGAGTTTCGGTTTCAAGAATAAAAACCTCTAGATTTAGGTGACGGTTAATAGCACTTAAAATCTTCAAAAAAAATGGAAACATTATATGATCTCCTTATTTAATTACACAGAGAATAAAAACGCAATGTATGTTCTATAGAAGAGGTAAAAACCATTCGTGGAGAACAACACAGAGGGAAATAGTAGACGTACATGGGGCCTCTCATTGATTCCCTTTTCCAGCTAGTAGAAGTATTGTTCTCCATTATAGACATGGAAAGGAAGTGTCAAAGATGTAAAATGATGTGAAACACGTACGTATAGAAAATCCAAAATATTTATTGACTCTAATAATTCCTTATATACAAATCAATGTGGGAAATAGAATAATAATCATGAATAGAATTTGTGCACCTATATGGAATAAATGTTGGGCCTGTTTGAAAAAAATTTGAACAGATTAGAAATAAAATGAACATGTTAACACTCCTATAATAAAAATAAAAAAACATCATAAAAAGGTGAAATAACTTAATCCATTGGAGTTGCATCCTCTCATTGAAACCCATTTCCAGCCAACCGCATTAATGTTATATATTCAGGTCATGTAAAGGAAGTTTCAAAGATGGAAAATGATGCGAAACATGTATTCATAGAAAAGTAGAAATATTTAGTGAATCATGTAACTTATTACATACTCATCAAAAAGGAAAATAGGATAGTAATCATGAAAATAATCTGCATACCTATATGTAATAAAAGATGGATCAGTTTGACAAAAAAATGAACAAATTGAGATGCACCAACTGTAAGGATAAGGGAACGTGACATTAGTTGAAATTGAAAATAGACCACAACAGACCTAATTCAGTGATTATGTGATATGATTCCCTTCTATTGAAGTGCCTTCAAGGGAGGAAATGTTTAGTGTTAGTGAAATAGAAGCAGTCTATAAGTTGTTTAAGAAGATTAATAGTGTGTTGATTGATTATGGGGTGATAAATAAGAGTTTCAAGTGGCATTATTCAATATCAACCACATTTAGGAAAACAATACTGCGTACAATGAAAGAAAAAGTGAAAGAGAAATTACATTAAGAGTGATTCTAATAATAAATATGAGATATGTGCAGAGGATTATTTGATAAGAATAAATAATCACCCTCATTTAATATTGTTTCATTCCCAACTCTTCCCAAAGAAAGAAGTAATTTTATGAATACCATAGTAAACAAACTCATACAGCTGCGAAAAGATAATTTAGGGAATAATATGTTGTTGAATTTCATGAATTGATGAAAATAAAAAAATATCCCTTAACTGTATTATTAATAGTAGCAGTGTTTCCAATATATAATCTTGTAAGCACTAAAAAACACATATGAAACATAATCTAAACTGGAGATTCCACCCCTATATTGAAAACATTAAACAACCAAACATGAAACCTCATCATGTTATGAAAATGTGAGCAAGGAGAATGAGTTACTTCTAAAAAATGCCAGTTCCAAGAATGAAATAAAAATTGCATCACCCGTGAATTATACACTTTCACTCTTCTTCTTAAATTTTCAATTACATGAGGAAAATGGGTATGAGTTTGTTTATAACACATAAAATTTTATATTAAATTCATTCTATTTGTAAATTAAAACAAATACACATTCGATTATTAAAAAAATAGATCCATAGTGGATTAATCAGGTTGAAGATCAAGCATGGACATTAATTAACAGAAGAATTTTCAGTAATAATTAGAGGATACCCATGTTAAAAATCATGAAATATAAAAATGAAAGAAGAATTAATCACTGATGGATAAATCTAGTGTTATGAAAACAATACCTCCCTACTGAATTCTATCTATTGCACCCCCTATGACTGTGTTAAGAATTAATGTTTCAATGCTGACAAGGGGAGAATCAAGATCTGTGACTACCAGTACATATTTCTTCAATTCCGTAAAACCCAATAAGAAGGTTAATGAATGATAATTTAAAAAACAAAATCACATAATGATTAATACGTATCTTTAAACCTATTTGTATTTGTTGCCTTAGTAGTCTTCATAGAAACACCTATCAATTTATGGACAAAATTTTAGAAAAAAAGTATTGGAAAATCATAAAGAAGTGAAGAATATTAAAGTGAAATGTTATATTTAGAAAATATTAATATACAAATAAGGGAATAATAGTACAATGAAATTAACAAAAAAAAATCAAGTAATGATTAATACGTATCGAACAACCTATTTGTAGTTGTTGTACTGGCAGTCTCCACTGGAACTCTTCAATTCTTGGTGACAATTTGAGTGATCCTGTTAAATCATTTTTTAAGTCAATAATGTCAGTGATGTGATATATTTAGAAACAAATGACATGTACATTATCAGTACAATTAAATTAACAATTTACATATATCCAGTGAAAATTACAATGGTAGTTTTATGATGGAATGTATGTTTAAACAGTTTACATATGACTCTCAAAGAACTTCACAGACTGGTAGCCATCCAAAAAAAATGGTTTAAGTGCTAGTTTATGGAAATTTGTAATAAAATATACTGGAATGTTGGTAATAAAACCTATATCCAATTCCATTTTATGTTATCACAGATAGTGAGAAAACCAATTGAAACTATTCAACTAAAACTGAAAATATTAACTCATGAATATATGGTAAATCGTTTTCATGAAATGAGGATAGAACACCTTTTGTGCAGATCTTGATCTATAGTGTCTCTAAATATAGGTAGTGGTATAGTTACGGTGGAAGACCAGACTAAGTGGAGCCCCAATAAGCCCCAATAACTGAAATGTGAAATTAGTAATATTGCATTACATTGTGGAAGTATTGTATGAATAGGTTTTAATGGATAATTTATAGTACAAAATATCAGTCACATAAATAGTCTTCTATAATAGAGAACATCATAGAGAACATTAAATAAATTCATCCAAAAATTGAGAAATTTAGAAGAACACACCTTTTTCTTAGTGCAGGGTCTATAGGGTTTTAGAAGACGTTCAATCTTATAAAAATGGTGGAAGACCGAACGTCTTGGCTCCCTATTTACTTATCTATGAATGCAGATGTATAATATTTCATTATTATAATTTTGTAAAAATAGAGAGAAATGGGAATCATTGAAAAAGAGGAAGATGTTAGAGATTTTATGAAATAAATATTACCGTATGATGGATCCATCTGTAACAGGTTGAATATCCAGTTAGGTAAAATCTCGACCCATCGGTTAGATCTGTGAAGCAAAAGAAATATTTATTATTACCATGATATGAAGAGAACATACCACTTTCATAGATATCGATCTATAGTCTCTCTGGATAATGTATCGTTGATTGTAATAGGGTTCGCGAAGTGGTTGAAGGGTGTCCACCAGGATGGTTAACAGCGAAATTGAAGTACGTCCACGATGATGGAGACCTGGTAATGGACCAAGAAGCACATGAAACCCTGTATTTCAGAAACTAATTTTAGAAGCTACCGAAACCCTAGTTTATGGATATCCAAAGAGGCAAAGTCGGTGTGTCGAAAATCAGTGTCGGTCGTACAGAGTCAGTGCTAATTTATGAGTATGCACTTGTTGAGCAGTAGAAGTATAAGTAGAATAATATGTAGTAATTGGTGAATTATAATAGGAGATGTAGTGTCATAATGTTCAAATAACTCATATGAAACTGGATTTACTAAAATTCAGAGAGAACTAAAAAAATTCTAGAAAATTACAAGTAATCACCTATTGCGAAGCTGTGTATTGCATTATAGCCTGCGAATTTCATATGAATTAAGTAAAATTATAAAACTAAACGAAGAGAAAAATGCTAGAGAGAGGTTACAAAGAAGATAATACTGTGAAGAATATGAATTTAGGGAAAATGATGACTGGTTGATGAGATCTGTGTAAGGAAGAGGAATACTGTAAAGCCGGTAGGAGGACGATGGGGACGGTGGACGTCGAAGGCGTAAGGCGGTGAAGGCGTTGCAGGGATGGTCGTCGTCGAAAGATAACTACGGGAGGAAGATTCCCGATGAGATGAACCCTAAGCACGAATGCGTAAGGCGTAAAATCCATGGGTGGTTGTCGAGAAATGAAGGGCACCGCGGGCGTAAGCTGGTGAAGGCGTTGCAGGTATGGCCAACGTCGAATGTGAGCTGCGGGAGGAAGAACCCCGATGAGTTGAACCCTAAGCGCGAATGCGTAAGGCGGCGAAGCCGTGGGTGGTTTTCGAGAAATGAAGGGCACCGCGGGTGTTTGTGAGGAATGTTGTGGGTATTAGGGTAATTGGCAGTGGGAAAATGGTGATGTGGCTGCTTGTGGGGGTGACACATAGGCCTGGGTACACCCAGGTTTAGTAAATATAGTGGATTAATACTATTTACTTTTAAATAAAAACATTATATCTTAATGAAACAACATATTTGTAAAAATAAATAATATCAAATACAACTGTCTAATTCTAATTTAATTTAATTACCTCTAATTAATAATAATTATTACTAATATAAAATAAAATGAATTAACTAAAAAGTAAAAGCAATAAATAAATACCTTAAAACTGAATATTTCGCTAGATGTTAGCTTTGAAAATTGTTCCGTTATATTTTTTAAAGTTTTGAAAAAATTGTAGAGAAAAATATGAGAGCAGAGAGGGAGAGGGGAGTTGAGAAAATAGTTAAATTGGAAAAAAATCAGATTGGAATATATATAGATTAGATCATTTACACCATGGGTTATTTGCGATGAGACCCACCGCAAATGCTAACCCCCTATTAATTAGGGGCGGTGGATAAAAAGGTATTTGTGACAGGAATCATCACAAATACCTACCTACTAACATACTATTTGCGAGGAGAGTAAAATCTCGTCAGAAATACTAAAAAGCATGGGATAGTATTTGCGAACGGTAGAAACCTCCCGTCGCAAATTCAAAAAACCCTAGGATACTATTTTCGATGGGTGTAACCACCCGTCACAAATACGTTTCCCGAATTTTGGCGCATACTGTGCGTCGAATCCTTTTGTTACATGATACGTATTCTCGTCGCAAATAAGTTCTTACAACGTACTATTTGCAATTGTAATAGGGTCTCGTCGCAAATAGTAGGTCTTGACGGACTATTTGCGACGAAACCCTTCCCCGTTGTAAATACCGCTTTTTCCTATAATGCATCTCCTCTAACTCATCATGAAAAATAAAAAAGGGCAAGAATGTTAAGAAAGGGAAATTATATTACTGATCCAACAAAGGAAGTATCTGATAATATTATAAGTAGTTAATTGTTACTTTTCATCAATATTACTATTTAATAAATTTATCTTACTATTATTACATTTTAGAATATTATTTTAGGATTCCCTTCAAAATAAAATGACACAGGGGACCTTTATCCTTGAGGGTATAAAGTATATTCTTACCATTTCTTTAGGAAATCCAGAACACCCTCACCACGTCAAAGGGTATAAGGAGGGTTTTGGATTTAAAAAAGTTTTTGGTCACGCCCCCTAGTGTTGGAATAAAGGGAAGAATTTGATTCTTTAAAGGTTGAGTTGTGTCACTTGAATAAGTCGATATAGGAGGGGATCAAATCATTTGTATCAACTATTATTGTAGAAGCAATAAGACAGACGCAGCCAGTGTAGCCAGAGCAGCCTGTGCAGCCAACATAGGCAAAGCAGATAGTGCAGGCTTCCTACCTGGATCAATCGCCTCCTCATTCAGACCCAAACTTGTATTGTGAGTTGCTTACTGGGGATCCCGATATAAATATTATAGTATACATAATTTTACATCATCTATGAGATTATTTACATCATCAACTTATGCACTCAGGTCAGGTAAGAGTAGCAATACATGATATCATTGATCCAACTACTCCAGTGTCACTACCTACTAAGGAGGTGTCCATAGTTGGAAAAAGTATTGGCCATTTTTTACTTTGGTCAGCTGATCATTTCCATTAGCTGACATATGAGGTATGAGTTGCTTTTGATTTTTTTTTATAATTAAATTAAAAAATTCTTATAATATTTTCTTACACTTACCTTGTGTAGAAGTATCTGATATCGAAGGAATCACTACAAAGGAAAAGGAAAATTTTGGGTTCCACTACCTTCAGATATTCCTCAGGAAGCTGAATAGATAACAAAGTTATCACATGTTATTCCTATATTAGATAAATAACTATAATTTTTTTATCAGTAATTATATATTTGGAAGAGATTGTACATTAAATATTTTTTTAAATTACATCAGAGATGTTTTAAAGGGTGATTGAATCACTATATTTGTGTTGCAGTTATTTTCCATGTAAGTAAATTTCAATTATTAATTTATTTTCTTCATGTGAGCATATTTTATATTGACTTAATTAATTTCATTTCTAACCAGGTATCTCCACATTCTTTGCATCCAAGATGATTTCACTTCTTTTTATGGTTTTATTGACCCATAATTCATTTTAATAGAAGTGAACTATTTGAAACAAGAAACCAAAATTGAATATGTTTCTGAAAGACTCAAAAATATGGACATCACATGTTGGTTTTTTCCATTCCTTGATGAGGAATAAAAAATATATAATTGTAAACCACTAGTAATTATACTATTATTAATGTTAGATATTTTATTTATTAGTGTACATTGGATGTTATGTGTATTTTTTCCAAAATAAAGTAATGGATATTGGTTATGCTCTTTATTGGGTCAGGTTCAAAGAAGATTTAGAAAAATGTTAAGGAAGTAAGTTTTATTCCATGATTTTAGTTCATTAATCTTAATTTTTTCAATTTACATTGGTTTTGATAATTAATATTTGAAATTAAAATAGTTCATGGATTAGATTCAATAAGGCTTTTTATCCATCAACGGATCCAGAAAAAATTGAATATGTGAAAGTTCAGGTAAATAAATGTTATATCAGTGAATACATGGTTTTTCTTACATATCTAAATTTATATTTTTAAAATATGGTTTCATAATTGCAGTGTCATCATGAAAAAGGGAATTTTCAATGTGGATATTATTTTTTACAATTTTTTTATAATATAATCATGACTAGAACAACAACAGATTTCAAAAAGGTTAGTTTCATTACAACACTTGTAATTTAAACAATTGTGTAATTTTTTAAATTCATAACATTTTATTTTATAGGTTTTTTATGATGTTTCTTTTTATAGATCCAAATACTTGAGACACCTTCAAAATTTATTTTCAAAATATTTTCTATGTTTCAATATTTTTGATATTTAATTTCATTTAGTTGTATATTTTTAAAAAAATTTATAAAAGTTCTCAATTTGTTTTATTACTTTTGTGTTGTATATGTTGTATGTTTGATGTTTGGATCTACATTTATCTTCTAGGTCTAGAATTATGTAATTTTAAATATTTTTTAAAAAAATCAACTCTCAATGTCTATTTTATAAAAAACCAACATTGAAATCCCCCTATAAGGCTTTCAATGTTGATTTTTAGTAAAAACTGATGTTTAAAGTCCATTAGATTTCAGAGTGATTTTGACATTAGATTTATAAAAATTTGACATCAAAAGTCCATTGGATTTCAGAGTGATTTCCACATTGATTTTATAAAAAACTAACATTGAAATTCCTCTTTAATTCCCCTTCTAGAAGGGTTTTCAACATCTCTTATATTAACATCGATTATAAAATTATATTAAATGGTAAAAAAAATGACATTAAATGTGTTTTCTCCACTAGTGAATGGAAGGATAACCCTCTTATGGTTTGAACTAGGGGATTAGAAAGGGGATGGATTTGATTTTATTTATTTCTCTAAAAAAATTTAATCACTACTTTTAATTAATAAATTCATTATATGTTTAATTACTTCCTCATTCTTATTTAATTTTAAGGCCATGCATTCAGAGTGAGAATATGATCCTTTACCTTAGAGTGCTCATGAAAATTATTCTCCAATTTTATAGATGATTAGTGTTAGGATGTGTGTTCATTAAACTAGTAAGTGATGGGTTTAGTTTTACTTCATTGAATGAATCCCTCTCAAATTTAAATAATTGAAATCATTAAAAATAAATTCATCTAATAAACCCTTTTAAATAACCAAGGATAAACCCATTCTAATAAATTAAATTCTCTTAGGTCTTTTGTATTCTATGATGTGACACGTGACTTTTACACAGTTTATTAAACCATGCGTCTAGCATGTGGTTGGCTCTGCCATTTTCATAGTGTTGAGTGGCATGGTTTGTGCATGGTTTTCTCATCCACATGTCTTCCTAGGGTTAATTGTGTGAGGTTTTCTTGGTTGAGTTAGTGGCTAGCACACAGATGGTTCATGGTCTAAAAGACAGTGAAACCAAATTGTACATATTTTCATTTTTTAAATATTTTTTCTTTTATTTTTATTCTTTTTCTTTCTTATTTAAGAGGGCCCTATTTTTCCTCCTCCCTATCGGTTTATCTTGAAACCATCCCCTACCATCCTCTATAACCATGTGCCAACCCCCCCCCCCCTAAATATCCCTCCTTATATTTTTTCCTCTATATTTATTTGGTATTTTTGGTCGACACCTTGAGGTAAGGTATCCTATTATATCTTTCTTCCTTATTTTTGTGTTTTTTCTTTACCCTGTTGCAGCATGTTATTTGAATGGGCCCTAGTGGTTTTGAGTTGTTTAGTTCTAATGCTGGTTCTTGTTTCTAGGGTTTTCAATGGGTCTCTCAGGTTAGATTCATGCATGTTTCAGCATTCGCTGCTGAAGGTGAAGCGTTTTGGATCATTTTTGTTTGCCACTGTTGTTTGGGTGGGTTTTATTCCACCATTTTAATTGTTCTAATTTTTTTGGGGCCCTTTTTATAATTTTTGTTCAGTTATTTTTTTTAGGGTTTGTGAGCCTCAATTAAGTCCAGTTTCTAGCTGCATCCATCAAAGGCAGTGGGTGCAACATCGGTTTTGGTGCATTTTGGACCACCATTTGTGAGGGTAACCTATACACATATGCATGGGTAAGGAATATATATATATACCCTCTTTGTAAATATTATCTCATTTATAGGAGAATTTATACATTTCATCTAGGGGTATTTATGTATATATGTATAAATGAATGTGCGTGTAATCATAAAGAGTGGTTTCAGATCATCTTCATCAAAAGTAGTGTGTTTTGTGGTAGGATACCTATGTATGAGAATTTAATTGAATTAATTAATTTCTTGAATGTTTTAAAAGTATTATTTAATATTAAATAGTATATATATATGCTATGAAAAATGGTTTTTTCCCTTATAAATGGCATTCTCATTTATTTTACATTATTTCCCTAAGCCTTCAATGTGGACTTCCTTATTTAAGCATGTTTTCAATATTGTTTCTAAATGTGTGGTTCCATAATTATTCAATTGGTATTCTCAATGGTTTTTTAACTCAAAATATTTAGTAATTGGTGTTTTATAAATTTAAAGTATTCCTTTTTAAATTTTGAGGTCTGATTGGCACTTTGAAAGTGTTTTATGGAAGTGGAAAACCCCTTTTAAGGCATGCCCCTTGATTTTAAATTATGATGTACATGTTAAAAGTGTGATTTGTGATATTTTCCTAGTGAAGAGGTTTATGCATTATTGTGTATCTTGGAAAGGGGGATGCACTTAAGTAGGGGGTCATTGGTGAGAAGTTGAATGGGTTTTGGGTAAGGAACATGATATGTATGTATATTCTGGCTTGATAAAACTCACCTCCATTTTTAATAGAGTACAAGGGAACTCTGGTACCTAGTGGGGAAGAATAGGTCTAGTACACTAGGAATATCGTGAGGGATGAGGTCCAATTCTCCCTAGCAGGATTGACACTACAACACTAACTAAACATGTGATGATGATGGTTGGAGATCACCAGACCTTGGGATGTGATTCCCCTCTAGTGTCTTGTTCATGAGGACGCAATGGGTTTTGTATGTATTTATCACCTATATATAAGGATCATAGTACCCCAATAACTCTATATACTTAGGGATTGACCATGGTGCTTGATATCATTTACCCCTATTTTCTATTGTGTTGTTTTAGAATCTTGTTGCTTTTTTTCTTTACATGTTTGAAATAATAAAGATCGCATTTTCCTTTCATCTATTTTATGTAACTTGATGATTTTGTTTTCTATTTTTGACTCTTATTCTATTTTTTTCTCCCTCTTGTAAATGATTTATTGGAAATATCTCTCATGTTTTTTGAACTATTTTGGAAATTTAATGGAAAGTGGTTTTCCTTAAAAATGTAAGCATGTTACTTGATTCTGAAAAGAATGGAAAAACTCTATTTTTATATGTATTAGTTTCAAATTGGCATGACTTGGTTTTATTTTTAATGTTAAGGCATAAGTAATAGTTTATTCGAACATGCCTACTGAGTTTTAACACTCATGACTATAGATTTTTTTTTTTTTAGCTTCTAGTGATACTTCCAGATTGGACTTGGTTGTCATGGGGCGACGTTGGTTAGTGGTTGGTGGTGACCTGCAGGGTAATATGGAGGTATGTGTGGTTATATTTATTTCTTCTACTAGTTTTTATTTTTATTATTCAGTTTATATTCATTTATTTATTTAGTATTTTCTAGAATAAATCATTTCCAATTATTTTATCTTGATGCCCGACACTATTTTCCAGCCTAAGAGGATCGGGAACGCCTCTCGGGCCTTGTCGTGGGCCGGATTGGGTATCCAGTTCGGGGTTGAACCATGTTGGATCATGAAAAAATAGTATTCAGGCAGGCAATTTATTATTTAGGATGTAAGGTAGATCAGATATAGGATTTTTGGGGCTCATGAGGTAGGTCACGACTCAGTGCCTGATCACCACCACTCATGACGAGACCTGAGTCACCAAGGGTAGTTGGGTTTCAATTATTTATTTTTGTTTTTTGGTTATTTTGTTAAAATTTTCTTAGTTCTATAAGCTTGGTTATGTTGGGGGATGATAGTGGAAGTGAGTTGGTGATACACGATGAACTTATTTGGAATAGTGAACCATGTGGAGCTCGAATGCATAGTTCAATACGATTCTAGTGGTTAGTGCATGGTCTGTTAAACCATGTGGTTGGGTTATGCATGACCATTAGTTCCCTATTTTAGTTATTTTGGTGTGGGTGATTCTTTTGTCTGATTTTGGATTGTGTGAGTGGATTTTGAATGTAAAATGATTTTTGATAAAAAAAATCATTTAAAAATGACTCCTTTTTATAACTGGGTGTGTGGTTTTAAATGAAAAGTGAAAGTTATGTTTTAGTCTCTAAATTGGATGAACAGAAATATTTTTTATTCCAAGATGACTTGGAATGAGAATATGGATTTTAAAATGGGATTGGTATTTGATATGGTTTTGAAAATTGATATTGTGAGTTTTTGAAATAGGATTTTTTGTTTTGTTTTATGATAATTTGATTTATGGTATCAATATTTCATTTGGAAGTGATTTTTATCTATATTTGGTAAATTTTTAGTTTGATGTTGATTTGGTTTTGTGATTTATTATTTTTAAAGTATGATTCCTAGAAAGACCAAGAAGGGTCTAAGAGCACAAGAGCCTCAGCCCAGTTGGTGAGGACTCACTAGGTGTATCCAAGAGACCCAAGATCAAATCTGGGTGGAGGCTTATTTCTGGGGTACTGTAGTAGGCACTATAGCAGTACTGTAGCAGGAACTATTCGGTACTGTAGTAGCTGGAACTATTCATCCATCTGGGCCTTCGAGCCACCGGTTTGGTCCTTGGGTCCTGCAAGGCTTTCGGGACACCCAAGGCCTTCGGGCCAGTTGATTATCAAGGCCTTTGGGCCACCTTAAGGCCTTAGGGAAGGCCTTTGGGCCACCTTAAGGCCTTAGGGCCACCCCAAGGCCTTCGGGCCACATGAATGCATGCCCCAGACACACTACAAAAAAGGAGCAGCCACAGAAGAGGATTCAGAGCAGGTGCACTCACCAGAGCAGAGCCAAATGGATTGTCAGAATGAGAGGGTATGGATATGCCATCAGTACCAGCATGTGCTTGCATGGGAATCCTTTCCAGACGGTCAAGTAAAGGTGGAGAGCTACTATCAGGATGCATATGCTGGGGAGGGGCAGTTCCTTGTAGATAGTCTAGTTGAATTCCCTAATACCTTCGGGTCATGTAATCTCCTAAGCATACGGGACATGTAATATCTGATCCTATGGGACTTTTAAGGGTTCCCCCTCATCCCTTGAAAGGGGGGTTATCAAAAATCAATAAAAATGAAGGCCTTCGGGCCATTTCCAGCAAGAAGGGTCTAAGGAACCTCTTCTAGTCATTAGCCCTACCCATACTCCTAGTGGAGTGGTGGAGCTGAGATCTTATCAATAAGTTCCTATTGACTATAGTCATCAAATTTCATTAGAGGTTTTTGAGTGGATTGTGGAATTTTAGGGTTCCTTGAAGTTTTTAGGAACTCAAAATGTTGTGAGAGTGCAGGTTGTCTTGGGTACGTTTGAAGGACCAGGACTGGACCAGTGGAAGGTGGTCGTTCCATTTTCGTTGTGATTTGGGATGTCTTGGGTGATCTTCAAGGCCACTTTTATATAGTGGATTATTATTGAGGATGTGAAGTAGAAGAAATTTATAGGGCTCTTGGATGCTCGAAAAGGTCAACTAAAGGTAAAGGGGGTATGTTGACCATTTTAATGAACTGGTTTTCTTTTCTCTAGGGATAGTGTCGAGTGATCAGTTGAAAGCTTCTATTTTCAAGTGGGTATCCATCCAAAGTTCAAGGACCATTTTATTTTGTTTGGTAAATCCTCAAAGGATATCCCATGGTAATTTATGGTCTAGTTCCTTTTTTTTCTTGCGGTGATTCCCCATACAATGAGGAGTGTGAACCAGAGGAACCTATTCTGGACAAGTATCCTTGTCAACACCTGCCTTTAATTCATTAGAATACTTTCTTGGTTGCTTACAGTGTGGCTATTTTGGTCACTCTAATCCATAGTTACATAATCCTACAAAGGATTATTTATGGTGTGGCTATGGAAAAGTTCTGTAAGTTTTATTTCCAGAAGAGAAATCCTCAGTCAGAGGTTGCTAGTTCCCAAATGTGGGGAAGCAGATGCTTCAAAACATCAAGGCTCCATCCATAGGTCTTGAAGTGAATATTTTCACATATTCAAGGTATTTCTAGATTTAGGGGTTGTACATCGAACATGTTGTCTCCAAAATTGGAGTGGTGAGCATTAAATTTTTTCCCTTGTTGTGGTTTTCTATTTTTGGGAGCCTTTTATTTTGGATATCTTGGTTTTCTCTTTCTTGAAATTTTTGTGGTTGTGCCTTGTGTAATATGAACTCTTTAATGGTTATTCTTTCTTTGGGATGGTTGTAGCTTTGAGTGGTTCTCATTTGGAGATGTCTATGTTTTATGGATATTATGAATCGTGGTTTGTTTTGGTGTTCATCTTGAATTTATTTTGTTGGGTCCCCCGCATGTTAGGGGTTGATGTTATCATGATTTTTGGTTAGTTAAATAGTGGGGAGACCCACTATGGGTCTTTTTGATATCCAATTTAAGCTAGTCACACATTGAATTGGGAAATTAAGAGTTAACATCAGTGTTAAAGGTTTTTTCTAGATGTTTGGGTTGTTTGGTATGAGAAATGATGCTTGACCGAGGACCCAAAATGGTGAGAAGACCACCATAAAAAGGGACTCATAGTGAATTCGATCTTCATCATCATGTCCAAACTTGATGGGTTCTTTGGTGAATTCTATGTTAGGGTTCATGGTGTTACTGTTTTTTAGGTTATGTTTGTAAGTTTTAGTTTCTTATTGTTGTATATTTCATTAGTGGTTCGTGTCTTTGGATCTTGTTAGTTATTTCTTTGGATGTCAAGCTGGTTCCTCGAGGACATTCTTACCAGCTTCTTTGGGTCCTGGAGTTTTGGGATTTCTGGTGGAATGTGAGTTTTTGGTTCATGGTCTTTTGGTGGTTGAGTTTTCACTTGGTTTTTGGCTTGATAATTTCTTGGTTAGTTTAGTTTTTTTGGACTTTCTGGGGGAAGAAAGTATTGATGGTGGGGAGAATTATCTCACCCCGACCTGACATTTCTCCTTTTCTTTTTTGGTCTATTCTATCTTGTTCTTGAGCTGGCTTAAGTTTAGATAGTTGGTGGGATGGAGTTTCTTTTTTAAGGCTTTTAGTTTTGGAATGGTTATCTCTCATGGTTATGAGTAACCATGTAGTGCCCATTTAGGTCCCCATGTGGGTCTGTAATGTGGTGCACGACTTACACATAGTTTATTAAACCATGAGGCTAACGTGCGATGGGATCTTCCATTTTGATAGTGTCGAGTGGAAAATTTTGAGAAATGTTTTCTCAACTGTGCATCTGGATAGTGGTAACCATGTGAGGGTTCCTAGTTGAGGTAGTGTCTAGTGCACAGTTGGTTCACGGTATGGTAGACCATGTAGCCAAACCGTGCGACTACACAGTTTTTTTAAAAAAATAGTTTTTATTTTATTTTTATTTATTTATTTTTCATTATTATTTTATCATTAGGAGGGTATCCCCCTCCCTCTAAGTGTGTTTCACAACCATCCCCTCCTATCCTCTATAGTTTCATGCCACCCCCCCCCCCTCTCGATCTCCCATCTCCACAATGTTTCCTCCAGATTTCATTAGGATTTTTGGTCAACAACTTGAGTTAAGGTCTCATCTTATATACTTCACCCTTAATTTGGTGTTTTTCATTTCCTCTCCTATGGTGTGAAATTTAGACAAACCCTATGGGTTTTGGTTTTCCTGATTCTAACACCAGTTCTTGTTTCTAATGAGTGTAATGGGTCACTTGAGTTGGCTTTAGTCGTGTTTCAGCATTCACCGCCGAAGGTGAAATTTTTTGGTTCGTTTCAGTTCACCACTGTCGTTTGGGTAGGTTTTCTTACACCATTTTTATTGTTCAATTTTTTTGGGGGTATTTTGGTGATTTTTGGTCGGTTCTTATTATTTAGGGTTTTTGAGCCTCAATTAAGGCTGGTTTTTAGCTGCATCCATTAAAGGCGGTTGGTGAGATATCAGTTTCATCTCATTTTAGATCGATGTTCATGAGGGTGAACTACATGCATATGAATGGGTAAGGCATATATATATATATATATATATATCCTCTTTGCAGATATTCCCTCATGGAGAGGGGAATATCTACATTATAACTAGGGTTATTTATGTATATATGTATAAATTCATGTGCATGTAAACGTAAAGAGTGGTTTTGAATTGTCTTCATAAAAAACAATGTGTTTTGAGGTAGGATCCCTATATATGAGCCTTTAATTGAATTAAATAATTTATTTCATGTTTTAAAAGTATGATTTAATATTAAATGGTATGTATACGCTTTTAAAAATAGTTGTGGCCCTTAGAAATGGTATTCTCATGTGTTTTACAAGATTTACTTAAGCTTTCAACCTGGACTTCCTTATTTAAGCATGTTTTCAAGATTATTTCTTAATGTATGGTTACATAATTGTTAAATTGTTATTATCAATGGTTTTGGAACTCAAAAGGTTTAGGAATTAGTGTTTTCTAAATTTAAAGTATTCCTTTTTAAATGGTGATCCCTAATTGAAAGTTTAAAAGTGTTTTAAGGAAGTGGGAAACCCTCTATTAAAAAATTCCCCTTGATTTATAATTATGATGTACATGTTAAATGTGTGATTTTTGATATGTTTCTAATGAATATGCTTGTGAATTATTATGTTTCTTGGAAAGGGGGGTTCTCTTAAGGATGGAGATCAGTGGTGATAATTTGAATGGGTTTTGGTAAAAAAAATGATATGTATATATATATGCTAGCTTGATAAAAACTCACCACCATTTGGAATAGATCACATGGGAACATGGGTACCTAGGGGGAAGACTAGGTATAATATACTAGGTGGATTTGCAGGTCCAAGTCCATGTTCCCCCTATAATATTGATGCTATAACACTAACTAAACATGTGATAATGATGATTGGATACCACTAGACCTTGGGATGTGATTCCCCTCTAGTGGCTAGTTCATAAGGACTTTATGGATTTTTTATGTATTTATCACCAAGGTATGATGATCCTAGGACCCTAATAACCCTATATAATTAGGTATTGTCCATTTTACTTACTATAATTTACCCCTATTTTCTATAGTGTTGTTTTATAAGTTCATTTCTTAGTTTTCTTTACATGTTTGAAATAATAAAGAGAACATTTTTATTTCCTCTGTTTTATGGAAACTGATGATTTTTTTTCTTATTGTGACTCTTATTCTATTGATTTCTCCCTCTTATGAATGATTTATTGGAAATATATCATATTTTGGAAACTATTTTTTAAATGTAATGGAAATTTGTTTTTCTTAAAAATGGAAGCTCATTACTTGATTCTGAAAAGAATGGAAAAACCCTATTTTTATGTCTTAGTTTCAAACTAGAATGACTTGGTTTTATTGTTAAATGTAAGGCATGGGAAATAGCTTATTCAGGCATACCTACTTAGTTTTAATAATTATGCTTATAGATTTATCTTTATTTTTGTCTTCAAGTGTTTCTTCTATCTTGGACTCAGTTTTCCTGGAGCGATGTTGGTTTAGTGGTCGATGGTGACCCATATGGCACATAGAGGTATGTGTAGTTTTATTTTTTTCTACTTCTAGTGTTTATTTATATTGTTCAGTTTATATTAATTTATTTTTCTGCTATTTTCTTGTCTAAATCATTCCCAATTATTTTATATTTATGCCTGACACTAGTTGCTAGCCTGGGAGGATTGAGAATGAATCTCGAGCCTTGTCGTAGGCTGGCTTAGGTGACTGGTTTGGAGTTGACCTAGGTTGGTTCATGACACAAATTAACCCCTAAATTTGGTCACTTCATATCCAAAATCACTTCGTAGAATGTATGTTTCTATAGGTTTCTTTTTAGGTCTCTGAGGATTCAAGATCCCAAACTAAACTATAAGTGACTACTTCACCCTAACATGGGTAAATTTGGGAAAGGCTAAATTTGTGAAAAACAAGACCACAAGAGTGATAACCACCCAGTGACAATCTAGGATTTCATTGGAATGATAAACAAAAACCAAAACAACAACCCAGTTATCCACAAAGACCAAATCCCTACCCTCCACAAAACATTCAAACCCATAATTAGTTCCAACCATAATTGGTCCAATACCAACATCCACCAGTCCAATATCAACAGCCCATATAAGAACCTATTCAATAGCCCATATAACATCCTAAATATCCACCTAGGATAAACTAACAAACTCAAACCCCTACCCAAGTAGTCACTCTCCCATTACTTGAAAAATTATACAAATAGATGTAAATAATGAATTATAAAAATTCCATAACTTAAAAATGAATTAAAAATAATTAAAACTAGAGAGGAACCCATGAATACTCAGGTTTTCCCTTAATCAAACTTAAGGGGAGAATCTAGTGCCATGTAATCACATCTTGAATAACTCAAATCAGAGTCCATCTTAAGAAGTGTAAAATCCATTGATAAACCTTAACCAACCATTCCAAGACCATTTAAAACCTCAAAAACTCATGATAATGATGATGAACTACTTATTGAAACTGAAAATCTAATGTCCTTGTGGAAGAACCCACACCTATTCAAATAATCCAATAAAATACTATATTCCCTCAATGAATGAGAGAAAAATACAAACATTAACTGAATGAAAAATCAAGGGAAATTTTCTCACAAGTTAAGTTGAACATACCCCTTATCAATGAAATCCAAACCATTCATGTTTACTCCAAGTACCTGAAGTAACTGTACAAATTCATAAGTATTTTCTCACCCAAAAAACACAAGTCCTTCTAGCTATTAATGTGAGCACAAAAATCTATAAAACCATGCCTCCTAAGTTGAAAGACCAAGGATTTCTGTATATACTTGTGTGATCTAGGATCCAGTGTGAACTTAATTTCATATATAGTTTATTTTCAGTTAGGGGTTAAGGAACTCTAACCCACATCTATCACACTTCAACATTTCAGTAGTAGTATTCAGGTTCCTAAGGGGATATTAAGGGATGTTATTATGAAAGTTGAAAACTTAATCTACCTTTCTAACTTCATTTTCCTTGACAATCATCAAAATATAGGCACCAGAGAACAAAATCCAATAATTTTTGGTCTTTCCTTCCTTAAAAAATCAAACCAATCATCCGAGTAAGTAATAGGAACATGACCATCACCCTTGGGAACATGAGCCTCGATCTAAACATTTATAATGAAAACTCTCAAATTGGGTATGATGAGAATATTCATTAGGTAAATTGGATAGGTAGTGTTACAAGTGAACTAGGGGAACATCATGGAATTGTTGAAGATTTTTTAATTCAATAAGTGATTGATTCCCTCTATTCACATGGGAAAAAAATTTCTACTTGTCTTGAATATCATTCAGATAAATCCATTAACTATTTATCATGATCTCCACTCAATTAAAAAATTTATAGAAACCACAAATAACGAGTCAATTCCCATTCCTAACTCTGATCTAGAAAACTCAGTGGCTAAAACATCTGTTCTAGGGAACCAATTTCATTTAGAATCTTGGAAAAATAAAATGGGTATGAATCAAAGTCCAAATATGTTTCTTGAAATGTTAACCAACCTGAGATCGAATTCAAGGTTCCTCTTGAAACACTCATGTATTCATTTTTAAGATATAATCAAACCCTTCCTTTTTTCATCTCTTCTTATCTCTAATAAAACCAAGAGATAATACTTCTAAGAGTCTTGATCTGTAATAATAAAGAAATTGGATGGACCCTGTATGATATTCTTGGGATTATCTCACTCATTGGGAACCATATGATTATTTTAAAAACTGATTCAAAACCCTATCACAAACCCTATAGGAGAAACAATTCCAATCTAATAGATGAGGTATTTTAAGAACTCCTCAATTTGTTGAAATTTGGTATCATCTACCTCATTATTGAGAGTGGGTGAGTAATCCCTATCCAAGTGGTCCTAGAGATGCCTAGAAATACTGTGATTACCAATGAGGATGGTGATCTTCTCCCTACAAGGGTGAGTAGTGGATAGAGAGTGTGTATTGACTATATAAAGATAAACACATTTACTTAGAAAGGTTATTTTCCTTTTCCCTTCATTGATCAAGTCCTTGAGTGAGTGGAAATTCATGATTTCAATTGCTTTTTAGATGTATTCTCATGGTATAATCAAATTGAGGTCTCCTTAGAAGATCAAGGAAAAAAAGTAACCTAACCATTTTTCACATTTTCCTTCAATATCATTCCCTTTGGGTTATGTAATTCTATTTTCACCTTCTAGTGGTGCATGATGGGAATCTTCACTAACAAGGTGTGCGATTTTTTAGAGGTCTTTATGGATGACTTATATATCTTTGGGGATTAATTTTAAGGATGCCTTAGAAATTTTGAAAGGGTTTTTCTTATATGCGAGGATAATAATCTTGTTCTAAACTAGTAAAAATTTCATTTCATAGTAAATGAAGGACTGGTGCTAGTCCATCTAGTCTTTTGTACAGGGATTGAAGTTGATAAAGCCAAGGTAAATATCATTCATTTCCTTACCTCTGAAAAAACTATTAAATAAGTTAGGTCCTTCTTAAGAAATTAAATTTTTTATAGAAGGTTTGTTAGGAACATTATCTCTACTATACAAACCCTTTATGCATTACTTGTGAAATATTCTACATTAATTTGGAAAAAAGGTTTTGAGTAATCCTTCTCCACACTCAATTCATGTCTTATCTTTACACCCATCATGTAATTACCTAATTGGAAACTTCCTTTCCAACTCATTTATGATACCAGTGACTTTTCTATAGGATCTGTCTTAGGAAAAAAATATGATAAAACCTCATTTTTCATTTCTTATACAAGAAAAAAATTAAATGATGCTCAAATAAACTACACCACCATTTAAAAATAACTTCTTATTATTGTATTAAATTTGGAAAAGTATAGTTCATATCTATTAGGTTCTCCCATCACTATTTTTTCTAATCATTCTTCCTTGAAATACTTATTCCAAAAACAAGATACCAAGGCTATATTGATTAGGATATTCCTTATTCTTAAAGAGTTTTATATAACCATTAAGGATAAAATAGGTGTTTAAATTGTTATATATGATCGCCTCACTAAGATGGAATTCAATTATAACTCACATCACCATTCTATGTCTGATTCATTTCTTGATGATCACCTCTATTTTGTGATTGATTTCTCGTGTTGTGCTGATATAGAAAACTACTTGGTTATGGGTTTCATTACGAAATTTCTAGGAATTAGGGATAAGAGGAAATTAATTTCTGATATCAAAAATTATTTGTTTTATGATATATACCTCTACAAGCTATATCCTGATCAATTCATTAGGATATGTGTTTAGAGGTTGATCATGAGGTTATTCTCAAATTCTATCATGGTGAGGCATGTGGGTGTCACTTTTCCCTGAAAGAAAACCACTACAAAGGTCCTCCAAATTGGTTTATTCTAACCTAATTTCTCTAAGGATTCCTACACATTCTGTTAAATTTTTCCTCAATGTAAACAACTAGGATCCATCATTAAAAGGAATCAAATTCCCCTTACTCCTATTTTGGTTATTGAAATCTTTTATTACTAAGGAATTGATTTCATTGGACCCTTCCCAAACTCTATGGTATATCTATACATCCTCTTATCTATTTATTACATATCAAAATGGGTCAAGCCCATTCCCACTAAATCCAATGGCCATTGAGTTGTGATTTGATTCCTAAAAGAACACACCTTTTCTAGATTTAGAATTAATAATGTTGTCATTAGTGATATTGGAACCCATTTCTACAACCGTTCCTTCTCATAACTCATGCCTAAGTATGTTAACTCTCATAAAGTTTCCATATCTACCACCCTCAAAACAATGGTCAATAAGAGCTTTAGAATAGTTAAATTAATAAAATTCTTGAAAAACCATCAATACCTTTAAGAATTATTAGTTCGAGAAACTCTTGTATGAACTATGGGAATATTGGGATGTGTTTAAAACCATCCTAGGCATGTAACCATATAGGTTGTTTTATGTAAATTTTTTATATTTACCAGTTGAAATTGAGCATAAGGTTTTTTAGGAAATAAATAAAATGAATTTCCACATCAATTTAGTCGAAACAAAGATGAAATTAGGCTTTAATGAACTTGAGGAACTTGTGGTGGTGGATTATGAAAATTTAGGGATCAATAAATCTAGAGTTAAATCCTACAAATCTAGGAATCTTAAATTCAAACACTTTAAACTAAGAAAATATGTGCTCTTGTATAGTTTTAGACTTTAATTACACCTAGAAAAGTTAAGTTCGATATGGTTACGGCCTTACACAGTGCATCAATTATACCCCCATGGGATAGTAGAGATTCAAGATCCCACTAGTGGTTAAATATTTTAAGTCAATGGACATAGGATCAAACCATTAATATAATCGTTCCATAACCATGAAACCAAGGAGGAGTTAATTGATCATAAAAGAGATATTCCCTAAATCCATGAATATATATATGTATATATATGATATATATATATATATATATATGAAGTATATGGTTTTTCATGTAAATTCATATTTGCATGAATTATGAGTATATTGTTCATACTACCTATAAAAATAGTTATTTTTTGGAATTTTGATCAACCACACAACTATACTTTAATAAACCATTTCATATGATGAAATGTTTGGGAGTTTCATTTATGTTTACGATACATGTATTGGATGAATCATTAACTCGTGCATTAAAATGCATGGTTTAATGAATTTATTATCGAGGATCTTCCTAAAAGGCTTTATAAATCCTAAAACCATATGTTGGTAGTGTGTGGATTATTCTCATTCATGTCTGAAACTCCCTAAACCCAAATATCTTTCATCTTCCTTCTTTTATAATGAGGTACTAGCATACCATGGATAAATTGTGAATCATATCCATATGATGGATGATTTAGATCAACCTGAAGATATCTATGAATGTGGAATGATTATGCTTTTCACTTAGTGATCTCTCTCAAACTCATCAAATTAAGGATTAAAAGATTTGGTATAGTGGCTCTTCAGTGTAAGGTATGACAGATTTATAGTATTATTCCTTTCTATTTTATACACAAGTTTCATATTTCATGCATAAAAGATCATTGGATTTGGTTTCTAATTGATTTTACTGAATCTAATAAGTTTTATTTGATTTATAAAAAACCTAACAGTGGTATCAGATATAGGTTGTTCTTTAGATCTATAAAATCTTACTTTAAGTGAAGAAATCATAAAGAAAAAAGCGGTGTATATTAGGTTTTTCAAAAATATATAAATCATCCTTACCCTTATATAGTTGGGCCATGTAAAGGTAACCAAGGCCTTACCCTTACGCAACTAATATATGTAAGGTTAACCGTGAAATTACCCTTACATGAGCTAAGATACCTGAGGCTTACCTTTATGTGAAGGGTTCACATAAAGGTTTCTATATAAGAACCCTTATGCAAATGGTTTGTGTGAAGGTATTACATAAGGGTATGTTATTGATTTCCCTTATATGTAAAGGTAGTACAAGATCACATTAAGGTAACAGGTTTCTATGTAAAGATAGATGAGTTTTAATTAAAGCCACATAAAGGTAATTGGATTCTTACCCTTACACAAAATAGGGCTATGTAAGGGTCAAACCTTTACATGATATAGTTACATGAAGGTAATACCCTTACGTAGTGGTGCTAAAAGGTTTTGTAAAGGTATATCATGACTTACCCTTAAATGAAGCATTCACATAAGGGTCTTACCCTTATGCAACATTATGAATTTAAGCTATGTAAAGGTAAGGGATGGATTAACTTTATGAAAGGGTTCCCAAATTATTTTACCCTTATATAGAGTATCTTAATAAGGGTCGATAAATATTACCCTTGTGTGTAAATGGGTCTATCAAGAACCATCTAGGTTCAACCCTGAACTGGTCACCCAAGCCGTCCTATTACAAGGCCCGAGAGGCATTCTCGGTCCATCTAGAATGGAAACTAGTGTCGAGCATCAAAGATCATACATTTGGGAATTATTTATCCCAATATAAGAAGATGAAAATGAAATAGAATAGTGATCACAACATAAATTCATTAAACAAAAATAAATACATAATAGTCCTGAGAACAACTATAGAAGGAAAAAATAGGAAAACTAAAACAAAACCAAAAATGTGACCAAACCAGAACCAAAATGATCTCCATGTGACCTCTTGGTCACCACATCCATAAGAATTATCCTAATTCACATGAAAACATGAAAAAAACATGAACTTTCAAAACATCTTGGATCTACTGATGTTGAGTGGAACAAGTAATGTGTGAGCATAAAACATCTCAATAGGTAAGTACTGCATATTCCATGCATTTACTTTCCCAAAATAGTCCATAAATGCTAATTTGAAATAAAGTTAATGAAAATATGGTTTTCCTCTTTTAAAAAAAATTGTCTCCATTTTCTAAGAATCCCGCTTTTAAAAGAAGACATGATTTTCCATCTTAAAACAAATTCTCATTTAAAACCAAGTTTTAAAACCACATCAAAACACCACTTTAATTGATCATGGGAGTAAAGAGAAGGTGAACTAAGTATAATCAGTAGTGAATAACCAACATATCCAAAATTAAAGGAAATCAGTACAAGTAAATGTGGTAAATAGTAAATAAACAAGTAACCAAAGTGTTATAAAATAAATAGGAGCATATAGATATGTAATCATGGTAATTTACTAAACATCCCTAGAGGAATTCCCTGTATGAACTCAGTTCAGACCCACCTACCAGAGTATGGTACAAATCCATAGTGAATAACCAATTTGGCTACTCTAAACTAGCTTTATCAGTAGAAAAGACCACCTGGCCTATCCTCTATCCAGGGGGTTCCAATCCATCTAATCGAGACTAAAAATTAATGGTTACTCGACCCTCTAAATGACGTCTAGTAATCCCATAATAATGGTATAAAGGAGAATGAGTCATTCATCGCATGTTTGGTATTAACATAACTCATAGATTCCACCATTCATGCCTTTCCCAATCCTCGACACCAACTATGTGAAGGTCCTCTCATCAGAGGACAACTATAGGGGTTCCCATCACACATCGAACCTTACAAAGTTCCAAAAGAGCCTACACATTATATGATTTTTTAATAACAATTTCCAAAAAATCACAAAGTACCAATTGGAATTTATATTTATAATTATAAAACAATTTCCAATGTGAATATCAATCATCTCAAGACCATTTTCAAAACCAAGATAAAAATACCATTTATGCTTAGAAAATTCCAAACAGGTCGTTTATGTCATTTAGTTTCCAAATCACACCTTATGTTTCCAAATGGGACATGATTTAGAAAACATATTTGAAGTGATTTAGAAAATTAATATCCATTTATAAGAAATTATAAGTTTCTGAGAAAAACTCATTTGGGTGATAGAGTGGAAGAGAGATGGAATGGAAGAAAAGTGTTTTGAAATATGGGGTTTAAGATGGAATTTATTATGGAAGGACATTATCATTTGTGTGCCTATCCATATGTGCAACTCATGCACACATGTATATTCCCACATCCAATGGAATATAAATATGGAGTGCCAAAACAATACCCAAAGTTTTGGTTAAAGAATCACAAAGAGAATTAAAACCAATTACAAGGATCCACACACATGCACCAAACCATAAAAGGCACCAAAACCCTCACAAAATACCCAATTCACAAGTAAATTTATTTCCAAAACTATAACCAGGTCTAAAAAATCCCAAAATACTCAATTTCTATTTTAAAGATCATTTTACATTTTATCAAAAACTTTACATGAATATACATATAGGCATAATTATAGAAATCCCTTGAAAATCCATTTTCATCAATTTTACAAGATGAAAACACCACAATTCACCAAAAAAACATCACAAGAATGAGAAAAACATTTATAAATTAATTAAAAACACTCAATTATCAAATGGAATGTTCTAGAAAATAAATGGATGTAAACACCTACATCAATGGTATGAGAATGAAATTAAACTCTCAGAGAAGAAATATCAAGACCCATGAAGCAAAGTGCACACCCTATCATCAAAGGAATCAACCCACATTAGAAAAACCATACCCTAGGGTTTATCCAAGTAGAAACTGAACCAAAAGGAACCATGAAATCAAGATGGAAAGAGAAGAAGAGGATAAAATTGACCAAGATTAAAGAGGAAATCACCTTGGAAGATTGAAGGAGCATCAAAAATGGAAGGAGATCCAAATTGAGAGGTTTTTGGGATCCCCTTAGTGTTACTAGGTCATATGGGAGAGGAAAATCCTGAATTAGAGTTAAAACCAAATATGGGTAGAATTGGAAGCTTGGGTTTTAATGAATCTAGGTAACTCGCGTGGTTTGGCTGCACAGTTTTCCAAACTGTGTGCCAACCATGCGCATCCTATTAGAAGGAAGGGGCACATTCATGGTATGAATTCATGGTTTGAGAAACTATTCACCAACCGTACAAAATGGTTCTATCAAAATGACAAATCCTCTCACATGCTTGTTGCACGATTTCATCTAACTGTGCGCAAACCATGTGCCTTTCCTCAAACACCACCAATAGGCCACACGGTTACTCATTTGTCTCATAAGGTTTGGACTAAAAAATCTATATACCATGCAATTCAAACTATGAAAGAACAAAATGAACTAGAAGCACCCACTTCCTTAACCAACCACACTGTTTTTCCCCAAACCATACACACTAACTGTGCACAAGGCCAAAAACAATCAAAAATTATCACCGGGTACTTGACCTGAACCTCAAATGAAATATCAAACACTAAGAAATAAATAAAAATAAATAAAATAAAATAAAATTAGGGTCAAGGTGTGACAATTCTCCCCAACCAAAAAAATTATCCCCGGAAATTCACCAATCTAAATGAAGAATAAAACTAGAACTCGAACTAAATGAGGAAAAACGAAAACACGGTCCTCTTTGTGACCTTTAAACTTCACAAGTCACACCCTACCATATCTAGAGAAAACAAAATAAGTAAATCCACTAGAAAAGGAGTAGGGCCTCTCCACTATAGAAACAAACTAGCACAGAAACACCCCTACCGAAACTCCAAACACAAGGATAAACCACCAAAAATAACTTGAACCAAACATGATTCATCATTTACACAAGACATTAAAATATTCAAAACAAGTATATCCCAAAACTAAAACCACTCCAAAATAAGGATAACCTTTCACAGATTCACATACATAAATCATAACCACGGAAATTCCTAGGAATACAAGGATACCAAAATTCTTAAAACAATAAGGATTTTCAAAAATAAATAAAAATACAACAATGAGATCTTAGATCATCCCCACTCCAATATTGGGGAAAAAATATGGACTAACAACCCCACACCCAAAAAATCATAATTGCGTAAAGAGCTTCACTTTAGATCCTATAGCTGGAGCTCTGGTGTCTTAAATAATATGTTTCCCCCTGTTAGAAGTTGACAATATCTGAATGAGACTTCCCATTCTGGAAATGCTACTTCATAAATTCTCTAAGTGACCCAAACAACCACATCATCGACAAATATTCATAGGATTATGGAAAGATGGATTTTAATTCCCAAACCGACCACACTAGAAGCACATGAGTGGGTGATATGATGGATGAGAAGAAATAATGGATAAGGGAGAATCCCTGGGAATAGGTTCCTCTGGAACACACTTATCACTAGATGGGGAACCTTCACAAATTACATGAGAAACTAGATCGCCAACTACCCAGACTATAATTCAGAAACCAAATTGGTTATAAATTCCTCATCAATGAAATTTCCAAATAATACTTCCCTGGATGAGAGAAATGACTCTTTAATATATAGAATAATACCCCGTAAAAATAGAGGAGCTTTTAGCTGATCCTTTAAGTTTATCTATAAATAAAAATGAACCAGCTATTTAAAATGATCAGCATAGGAATTCACCATCCATTGACCTTGATGAATGCCTAAGAGATCAACCACTTTATTGACCTTCACCTCCTTGTGTATGATCCATTAGAAAAAAGTGGTCTTAAATACTTCCTAATACATCCCAACTTAAAAGGATGATAGGACAATCACCTTCCATCGATCTAAACCCTGACCCTCAAACAATCCTAGAACAGATTTCACATTCACAACTTGAAGAGTTCCCAAATATCTGAAGGCACCTTTGAATTTCTCAAGCCACCCTATAGCCTCTAACGGACCTCTATTTCCATGTAAAAATAGCAATAATATAGAATAATTTGACTCTTCCACCCCACTGGGAGTTTGGGAAAGGCCAAAAATTGGAAGAGACACACTAGAAACCCTTGGGATCTTTTTCGGTAGCATATTTTATACAAAATAAAGACAAAAAACCTAATCAATATCAAAACATGTCAAATAATTCAACCAAAAAGACATACCAAACTGAAACAACAATCTCATAAACCAAACATCACAAATCAAAACCAATATCCTCTTTCAAAAATCACCATTTCCATTTTGATTTTAGAACTATTTCATTTCAAGGCCACTTTCCTGAAAATCCAAAGCTCATTTTCCAATACCACTAAAACACCAAATCCCACATTTAAAATAAAACCATGTGACAAAATCATTTTTCTATTGAAAACCCTTTATCCAAAAACCATTTCTCATTTAAAAATCCACCCAAACCAACCAAAATCACACCAAAACATAACTCACATTGAAACTTCTAGAAATAGGGAACTAGTGGCCATTCATAACCCAACAACATGGTTTAGAAAACCATACCCCAAGCACCGACCACTCGAAGTATCTTGAACCATGCACTCAGGTTCCACATAGGTCGCTACTCTATGAAATCTTGTCGTGTAACCCTGATTAACTTTTATTGTCATCCCCCAAACCACACAAACCAAATAAAACCCAACGAACTAAACTATGAAACCAAAAAAAAGACCCAAATCTCAAACTACCCCTGGTAACTCAAGGCTCAGGATGAGAAAGAGTTCCTGAAACTCTTCTTATACCTACCTCTCGAGTCTCAACAGTTCTATCTCCAAACTACATAATGCCCAAAAATAACAAAGGGATGCCCTGATACCATTTTTTCATGAACTAGTCAGGGTCCAACCCAAACTGGTCACCCGAGCTAGCCCACGACAAGGCCCAAGAGGCATTCTTGATTCTCTAGGGATGGAAACTAGTTTTAGGCATCAAAGATCATACATATGGGAACAGTTTAGCTCAATATAAGTGGATAAATGAAATAGAATAGATCTTGTAGCATAAATCCACTGAACACAAATAAATACATAATAGACCCAAGAACAACTACAGTGAGACCAAATAGGAAAACTGAAACAAAACCCAAATTGAAACCAAACTGGAACCGAAACAATCTCCATGTGACCTCTTAGTCACCACCATCTATAAGAACCATACTGCTCCATAGGAAAACCTTAACAAAACCCGAAACTACAAAATAGATCAGGTATACCGATTTCAAGTGGCACAAGTAGGGTGTGCGCATAAAATAGCTTAGTGGGTAAGAACCATATATTCCATTCATGTAATTTCCTAAAATAGTCCATAAATGATATTTTGAAATACATTTAATGAAAATATGGTTTTCCACTTTTAAAAACAATCATAATCATTTTCTATGAATCCCAATTTTAAAACAAGACATAATTTTCCATCTTAAAACGTAATCTCATTTAAAACCCAGTTTGGAAACCACATCAAAACACCAATTTAATTAAGCATGGGAGTAAAGAGAATATGAACTAAGTATAATTAGTAGGGAATAGCCAATAGATCCATAATTAAAGGAAAATTGTACAAGTACAGGTAGAAAATACTAAATAAACAAGTAACCAAAGTGATATAAAATAAAAAGGAGCATATAGATATGTAATCATGGGAATTTCCTAAACATCCCTAGAAGAAATACCTAGATGTACTCATTTATGACCCACCTGTCAGTGTATAGTGAAACTCCATAGTTAATAACCAACCTAGATTCTCTAAACTATTATTAGTGGTGGAAAAGACCACCTGGACAATCCTCTATACAAGGGGTTCTAATCCATCTAATCAGAACAAGAAAGTAACCATCTCTCAAACATCTAAATGACTTATAAGAATCCCATGACAATAGTATAAATGAGAATGAGGATTTCATCACACACTTGACATTAACAAAACTAACTTATTCCACTTTACATGCCTTTCCCAATCCTTGACACCAACTATGTGAAGGTTATCTCATCTAAGGATGACCATAGGGGTTCCTTTCATGCATATAACCTTAAAAAGTGCAAACCGGGTCTATATGTCATATGAGTTTTTAATACCAATTTCTAAAACATCACAAAGTACCAACCAGTACTTTACATTTACAATTATAAAATCATTTCCAATTTGAATACCATTCATCTCAAAACCATTTCTAAAACCAAGATAAAAACGCCATTTATGATTGGAAGATTCCAAATGGGCCTTTTATATCATTTAGTTACCAACTCATGCCTCAAGATTCCAAACAGTCTATGATTTGAAAAAAAAACTTTGAAAACCACTTTTGAATTCATTTAGAAACTAAAGATCCATTTAGAGGACATTACAAGTTTCTAAGAAAACCCATTTGGGAGATATATTGGAAGAGGGAAGTAATGGAAGAAAGTGTTTTGAAATATGTGGTTTAATATGGACATTATTATGGAAATCCATTACCATTTGTGTGACTATCCATATGTGCACCCCATGCACACATGAATATTCCCATGTCCAATGGAATATAAATATGGAGTGCCATAAAAAATACCCAAAGTTTCAGATAAATAATTATAAAGATCATTAAAACCAATTACAAGGATCCACACACATGCACCAAACCATAAAAGGCACTGAAACCCACACAAAAGACCCAATTCACAAGTAAAATGATTTCCAAAACCCCAACCAGGTCCAAATACAATCCCCAAATAATCAATTTCTTATTTAAATGCTATTTTACATTTTATCAAACACCATGCATGCATATACATATAGAAGTAATTATAGAAATCCCTTAAAAACCCATTTTCATACATTTTCCAACATGAAAACACCATAATTAATCAAACAAATACATCACAAGCATAAGCAGTGCATTTAGAAACTAATTAGAAATACTCAAGCATCAAATGGAATGTCTCATAAATGAAATGTATGGAAACACGTACCTCAATGGTGTGTGAACACAAAAAAAACTCTCAGATAAGGAAGATCAAGTCCCAAGAAGAAAACTGCACACCCTATATTCAAAGGAATCAACACACATTAGCCAACCCTTACCCTAGGGTTTGGCCTCAAAGTAACTAAGCCAAGAAGAACCAAGAAACCAACAGGGAAATATAATAAGAGAAAATTAACCAACATTCAAGAGAAACTCACCTTGGATGCTTGAAGGGGTATCAAAAATAGAAGGAGAGAAAAAAGGAGAGGGGTTTGGGAGCCACCTTGGTACCTTTAAGTTGGATGGAGGAAAATCCTGAATTGGGGTTAAAAACAAATAGGGGTAGAATTGGAAACCTAGGTTTTAATGAATCTGGGTAAGTCGCATGGTTTGGTCACACAATTTTTTGAACTGTGTTCCAATCATGCACACCCTATTAGAAGGAAGAGTTGCATGCACTAGCTGGTCACACGGTTTTAGAAACCATGTACCAACCATGAAAAATAGTTATATCAAAATGACAGAGCCTCTCACATGCTTTCTGCGCAGTTTCAGCTAATTGTGCGCAAGTTGTGTACCTTGCCTTAGACGCCACTAATAGGTCGCATAGTTAATCATTTTCCTCACACGATTTGGGAAAAACCATGTATATCCCATGCAATAAAACTGTATAAGAAGAAAATGAACTAGAAACACCCTCTACCTAAACTAGTTTCACATTTTCTCTCCAAACTGTGTACACTAGCCATGCACAAGGCCAAAAACAACCCAAAACCTCCAAAACTAAAAAAATTATCATCGAGAACTCAACCTGAACCTCAACCAAAAGATCAAACACCAAGAAATAAATAAATATAATAGAAATAAAATAAAACTGAGTTCAGGGTGTGATAGGGTTCCTATGTAAGAGTAAACATAAAAATTATTAAAAAAATGTTTTTAACATATATGATGTTTTTAATGGTTTATAAAATGTTTATAAATCATTTTAAAAGGTATTTTGGGATATTTTAATTTATAAATGATTTATAAATTAATTATTTAATTATAAATGGCTTGTAATTAATTAAATAAATGTTTATGAAACTTTTATTTTTCCCAAATATTAAATGCAAATGCTTGAAATATCGTTTAAATTATATAGAAATTATTATGATTTATAAATAAAAGTGTTTATTTAGAAATCATAAGAAATAATTTATAAAGGGTTATAAATTATGAAATAAGGTCAATATATATAATTTTTATATTTAAATTATGAATTTTTCATGATTAATTGTTTTGAATTATTCAAAATAAAAGGGGGATTTATTTGGAACATTGTTTAAGCCACATAAAAAAGTGTTTTGATGATTTATATGATAGAGGTTTAAATAATTATTAAATATGTGATATTAGAATTTGTATAATGTTTACATAATATAAATTTAATTATAAATAGTTTATAATTCATATAATATCATATATTTAAAATGGAAATGACCTATAATTATAAATATGAAAGAGTTAATATTAAATTGAATATAAAATGATTATATTCAAAATTATGGAATATATATAATGTTAAATTTGGAACTTATAAAAGGATTTATAAAAAGATTTTATTTATGAATTGTTCATAAATTTTTATCTCATATTTAAATATTTGAATTGTTCATTTATTTAAAGGTTGTTCCCTATTTTATTCATAGTTATAAATTTTTTATATTATGAATGTTGTTAGGAAAAACTTTATATGATAAATTGATTATAGGATAGAGCATTCCATTACATTCTAGGATTGACTCCATAATGAATTTAGTTTTCCATCTACTATGACCATGGTTTGAAATTAATGTTATTAGAATGAATTTAGTTTTTGAATATATTTTTTTATATTAGGTGTTAGAGTTATGATGAATTGGATTCTATCTTGAGTAAAGTATCCCCGATTAGATGGACTTGGGGTTGGACTACCAACCTACTTGGAGGCTTATTCATTGTTTAGGCTAGTGAATGGGGGTTTTTTATGTGTCCCTTAAGGCTTAATCATGTAGAGATTGTCAATATCATAAAAATTTATGCCTTTACCTGAAGTGTTCATGTACCTTATGCATATGATGTATCTAGATATGTATGAATATGTTTAAATTATATTTTTGGGTGAGTAAAACAAACATGTGGGTTGTATAAAGAGTTATACATCAATATGGTTTGAACATATTGATTTGGTAGAGGGAATAGGATTCCAAACTAAAATACTATAAGAATGCATATATAAACGGAATAACATGAGATAAAATAGTGATATTAAAATTACCTTCAAATACTAAGTGTGATATTTCTTATAAATGATCACTTTTCAAGACCTCGATCATTCAACCGTGTAGGTTTTCCAAAATAAGGGTGACCCTAAATTATCTTGTGTAAGGAAAGAAAGTAATGGGTGATACTAGATCATCCTTGGGTAGGTTCTTCCAAAGTAGGGTTCCCCTAGGTTGTATTTTTTTAATCTTTTTTTAATGTTTTATTTGGGTTACATTTATCTAGGAAACCCTTGGGAAGGATACCAGAGGAATATAGTTGAGCATATCTATATGATGGATTGGAAAAAGGGTTGTCCACTCAGTTGTCAAAGAATCATATATGATATGGTTGGGATGACACCATATCTAAATAATTAAGTGATGAGAGGAATGCAAAAGTGAAATCATTACTTAGTGAAATATGGATCGTGGCTCACTAATGGATATGATGAATTTTGAAAGGGGTCATTATTTTAGTGGGAGACCATTTGATAAAATTACTTATTAAATGGTTAATAGAACATAATGCTCATCTAATAAAAGATTATTTTGTAGTTATATACTATCATCATCATAACCAAGCTAAAATTTTGTAATTAGTCCTTAAAAAGGAGAAGTTTAATGTAAGTTAATCCATAAACTGGTAAATTAAGAAAAGTTCTTAAGAAAGATTGGTTATCTAAGAAACATTATTAAGAAAAATTATATGAATTATAAAAATTCCTTAGCAACAAAGTGTTGAAATTGTTCAACAGATGAATCTAGATTCTTTTGGTAGCATAGAATAATTCATTTAAGGTTTTAATGAAATTAGATGAAAAATGGCTTGTTTTGGTTAGGGGATTTATCCTATTGTTATCTATAGAAATTTTCTGAAAATATTGTTCAATTCAAGAAAATTTTGCTTTATATTTTCTAAGTGTTGAGAATGGATGAACTGGGAATATGATGTCAAGATAACGCAACTGTATGGGCAATACAAGTGGAGAAAATTTCAAACCAGAAGAAGAAAATTTAGTTGAAAACTTCAATAATGTTTCTTTAAGAATCCAATCAGGGTCATTGAAACCTTAGGTTATTAGACAGGAAGAGTAATATTTTAATATAATTGGATTATCAAACACATACCTAAAAGAGTTTCTGAAAATCCTTGGAATTTCCATGTCCGATATGGATATTGTAGAAATTAATTCTTTGATTTTGAATGGTATGTGATATTGAATGTATATTTTACAAAATTGTTGTAAATATACAGAAGTTCAAAATAAAAGTAATAATTGATTGAGCTTATATTTTATATTCATGATATGTAGTAAATAACTATACATCATGGATTTTAATATAAATGATTTTATCAAGATCAAATGAATCTAAGTAAAAGATGTGTATATTCATCTCATTTTTCTTATGTGATAAGAGAAGATGATAGATAAAAAGGATTTTTTATGAACAAATGTGAGATGATTAATTTTATACACATGAACTACTGGAATTAGAGGTATTTTCGATGGACTATTTGTGACGGGATCCCGTCACAAATAGGCTTTAGCGATGGGGCCCCGTAGCAAATAGCCCGTTGCAGAAAACGGCGTCGCAAATACAATTTTTTGCGATGGGAAAGTTTCTCGTCGCAAATAAGCCAACGATTATATGCATTATATATAAATAAACCTTTTGCAATGGGGAAGTTCCCTGTCGCAAATGCCAACGAGCCTGTACCCTAATGGTACAGGCTCCTGCTTGGCATCCGAATGACCCAGGATCAAATCCGGGCAGGGACTAATTTCTGGGCTGTAGCAGCACTGTAGCAGAGGTGCAACTGCAGAGGTAGCAAAACTGTAGTGGTGGAGGCACTGTAGCAGGTACTGTAGTGGTGGCGGTACTATAGCAGTACTATAGCAGTGCTGTAGCAGCCCAGGTATTGTAGCATTACTATTCACTGAGGGGCTCTTTGGGCCAAAAAAATGGGCTTTCAAGCCTTGTATTTAGGCCACTTGGTCTTGGGCCTTCGGGTTATGTAATGGGTCTCCCTCTACCCAGTCTAAAGAGGTCTTTTCTTTCAATAATAAAATGAGGCTTCAGCCCCAACCTTTTAAAAAAACAGTCCCATCGCAAATACTAATAATAAAAAATTGTATTTAAATTATTTGCGATGGGATCCCGTCGCAAAAGGTCCCGTCACAAATACTAAACCTAATAAAAAAATATTTAATAAAATTAGGATTAATGAAAAAATTATATTATTATTATTAAAATAAAAAAAATAAAAAATATTATTATTAGTAAAATAAAAAAGCATTAAAAAATATAATACTAAAAAAATATTTAATAAAATTATGATTAATAAAAAATTAATATTAATACTATTAAAATAATAAAAAATAAAAAATTATTAAAATTCTCAATATTTACAAAAAAATATTAAAAAAATCATAAAATATTATTATTATTAGTAAAATAAACAAATATTAAAAAATATAATACTAATAATAAATAATAAAATATTAAAAATAAAAAAAATGAAATATTTGCACCAATATAAAAGATAGAAATTGTAAATAGTTCATATTACAAAAAATCTTGAGTTCAAATGTTTTTAACATAAAAAACAAATCATTGATGGGTCATCTTCTAGAGGAGGTGGAGGAGCTGTAGGAGATAGTGGAGGAAACTCAATCCCTAAACTACGAGTCAGATGGCGCATGTACTTTATCTTCTCGTGATGTTGTTGCTGCCATAGACGCATCTCCTCCTTGTGTTGTTGTTGTTGTTGTTGTTGTTGTTGTTGTTGTTGTTTTCACCAACATATCTCTTCATGCTGCTTCTGAAAACTCTCTATAAGCTTAGCCTGAGTTCGGAACTACTCTTGACACTGTGAGGCAGAAGATGATGCCTCTCTACAAGCTCCTCTCGAGCTGGACGTCGGCATCATAGTAGTACCATAATAAGTACCATGAGTTAAATGAGAGCTGATACCAACTACTCGACCCTTCTCAAAGTCATACTGAGTCACCTACATCCATGTCGCCTCATCGAAATGGTGGGCACTGGTCTGCTCAGTCATCTCGTCCTAACTCTCAGCCTGTTTCTAAGAGGTCGCAGCCTCATATGACTCCTTCAATTCCAATTTAAAATTAAAATTGTGAAAATATTATATGAAGTTAATTTTCAAACTAAAAATAATAATACTAACCACAATCCGATGTTGGCGATCACCTCTAATCTCTATAGTGGATGGATCACTGTACATCCTCCGATAAACATCAAACTCCGTAATATCGAGATGCTCGACTGCCTACATAAATATAAAATAAATTGTTTATATTTAAAGTTATATAAAATATTTAAAAAATATACTTACCAGATTCTCTTTATGCATACTGAATGTACGACTACCAGCTCGATGTGTCACCTTCTGTCTCCCCTGGTTCTGCCATCCCACTAAAGATCTCCTCTGAAATCCACCACCCAACCAGTGTAAACATAATCCATCCCAAACATGAGATGAAATGTACTCTGGTCAGTGGGCTCTACACGACTCATCAAATTCTGTCACTCCTGCTTTCTTAATGGTTGTTCTTCTCAAATTTTGTAAAAACTGACGGAAACGGTCATGCATAGACACCTTCCATGTGGCATGGATAGAGTCACACATTCTATCATCGATGGGATACCATAAACCCTAAAAATAATTTATAATATCAAGTTATTAATAAAATAAATTTCAAAATGAATATTATTTATTTACGTACCAGCCAATGATTGAACATGTCACGCCGCACATCAACGGGAATATGTCCCCCTGTGATCCATGGCTAAGAAAAATAATTGTGCAAGATAGTGCTCCCATGTCCAGTAGCTACATACACAAAACTGTAAAAAAGGAATAAATAATCAAACAATTAGTATATATATAAATAAATTAATGAAAGCTAACAAAAATATACAGGTTACCATAGCTCTGTGTGCGTGGATTGAAGCCAAGACATGGACGTCTCTCAGGGATAGGGTCAGGAATCATCAGTCGCGCAAGACCGCACCCCCTCCATGTACCTCCTGAACTGTCAGTAGGTTGAGGGTTAGATGGTCCACAATCCCCCTCATCCAAAGGTAGCTCAGCCTCCTGCAACTCATGAAATAGATCAGGATCCATATGAAACACAAAATGATTGCTATTATCAAATAGTTAAAAATAACTATTATATATAGATATATATTAGTTGTGATTATAACCATATTTAACCGTGTCAATTTCTATATTCATCCTCATCTCCATAGCTATCAATGTCAATGTATTCATCTTCCTCCTCAGCATCATCTATATCCATATGAGTTTCAGTTTCATCATCTCTTGTCATTTAAAATTAATTTGTAACATCATTAACATCTTCTCTATAATTGATCCTTAATTGTGGAGTGTCATCATCGATATTCACATCTATTTGTGAAAAATATGGATTTTGAGCAGTCTCTTGAAAAATTTCAATTCCTTCCACTTTAGCGGAACCACATTTAGTTTGAGTAAACTAATTTTCCGGATATTTCATTTTTATTATGCTCCACTAATCACTCAAGTCTCTTGAAGTAGCACAGTACTTTGCATAATAAATTTGATGTGCATGTTGAGCCAGTAAAAATGGTTCATTTACTATAATAAGACTTTTCCATTTAATATTGACGATTCCATGAGTTGTATGAACACACAAGACTCTCTCAGTATCCAACCACCGACATTTAAACATCGTTATGTAATTATGTCCTAGATAACACGGCTCAATAATTTTATCCAGAATACCATAAAATTCAACTTCAGTTTCTCTGTGATGCAATCCTCTCAAGAAAACTCCACAATTTACTATTTTTTTTATTCCCCATATGCTCATGTATGAAATCAAAAACCATTCACCACATATTCATCATAATATTTAACCATTTTGGATGGTGGGTTACTCAATATACACAGTCTCTTATCAATTTTATCAGAATGTTGAGACACCTAAAAAATTTTAAAAAAATTATCAATATAATAAATAATAAACGGAATTGATATTAAACCATCAATAATTTATGTTACCAGTTTTTTAAACCATTGATATTTTTTTTGTCTGTGTTCTTCAAGAGCAGCTTTTGTAATTTGTGGAAGTTGTTTCTCGATATGATTATTATATAACCTAAAAATAAAATAACTTTACATATTGTAACATAAATTATAGAATAAGTGATAGAATCACTCACAGTACAAATGATGTCATTTCTTCACAGTTGATCAGAACATATGTATGAGCTCTGTGATGTTCATCATCTGAAATCCATCATTCATGAACTCCACCGAAACCAAGATTTGGATGATTAAAAACTGATAATTGATTCCCCATTTCATCATTAACATTCCCCTCATTTCATCCCATGAGATTTTGTTTTAATGGATATTGGGATTCAAAATAATGAGAGTAGAAAAAAGAAATTTCTTCTTGAAAATAAGCTTCAGGAATTGAGTCTTCAACTGATGCTTTGTTACGTACTTTTTTCTTCAATTTCTGTATGAATCTCTTGAATGGGTACATCCATCGAAACTGTACTGGACCACCACATTTAGCTTCATGTGGAAAATATAATATCAGATGTTCCATTGATTCAAATAAAGTCCGCAGAAAGATTTTTTCCAGTTTACATATAATTACAGCAACATCTTCTTCTAGTTTTCTTAGTGCATCGTAGTTTGTTGTCACTGCACAAATATCTCAAAAAAATATGATATGTCTGTTATCGAATCTCAAATCATATAATTCAACAAACCTCTGAATCTAATTGGCATAATTATTTCCATTATGACATTACAATCATGACTTTTTAATCCAGTAATATAACCATTCTTAACACATCTGCCAAAATTGGAAGCATAGCCATCTAGAAGTCTCAAATCTGCAATCCACTAACAAAATAATAAGTGACTCTCTTTTGACAGTGTATAAGCTGCTTTTGGCTTCATTAACCTCTGTGATCTGACATTTTAAAATAGTTCAAGTTATGTTCACCCGTAAATTTGGGCAAGATCTAATCATGCCTTTATATATCTTTGGTCTTACCTATTGTATCCAAAAATGTATGAAATAAATTATCAAAACAGTTCTTCTCAATATGCATGACATCCAACATATGGAAGACCAACAAATTAAACCAATATAAAAGATCCCAAAAAATGATTCGTTTTATACAATTAAGTTCTTTCCCAAAGACATGAATTTTCTTTAGGTTTACTGTTGGACCAAATGTGATGGGAGGTAATGAAAATACAACTAATTTTAACATTGTAGTTGCGATCATTTTTGGAGGTTCATCCCTTTCAATTTTACCTTTTCTGAAATGAGATTTGTTCCTCCGAAAAAGATGATCGGTTGGAAGAAATATGCGGTAACAATCAAAATAGCAAGGTTTTTTTCTATTGACGAGCATAAAGGCTTTGTTGTCTTTCATACAGTAAGGACATGATTTCATACCATGTGTACTTCAGCCAGATAACATGCCATATTCCAAAAAGTCACTAATCATCCACATCAATGCAGCTTTTAATATGAAATTTTGTTTTGCAGCAACATCATATGTACTAACACCATCACTCCACAATGCATTTAACTCATCAATCAATGGTTTCAAATAAACATGAATATTCTTTTTCGGATGTCCTGGGATTAATAAGGTCAAAAAGATATAGGGATCCTTTGTCAACATCCATGGAGGTAAATTGTACGGAGTTATAAAGACATACCAACATGAATACTGACTACCATAAGAACCAAACGGACATAAACCGTTAGTAGAAAGACCCAATCGCATGTTTCGGGATTCTAAAGAAAAAGATGGATGTAGATGGTCAAAATGTTTCCATGAATCACCATCAAATGGATGATTCAAGATTTTATCAGCTGAAATCTTGGTTTTGTGTCATGACATCATTGACGCTATGTTCTGAGACATAAATAAACGCTGCAACCTAGGTGTAAGGGGGAAATATCTCAACTATTTTACTAGAATTGATCCAGACTTCCCTGTTTGAGCTTCTTTATACCTCGATTGTCCACATGTGGGAAAACTATCCAACGAATCATTTTCACCAGAATATAAGATGAAATAATTTAGACATGCATGAATCTTTCGATAACTAAGGCCCAGATTATGAACCATCCTCTTTCTCTTATAGTAATTTTTAGGCAACACATTTCCTTCAGGTAAAAGTGTTTTAACCAAAGAAAATATCTGATCAAAATAGTTGTTTGGCATTGCATTATCTAATTTAAAAGCCATAAATTTTACAACCGCTTATAATTTGATTATCTTGAAACCAGGATATAATGCATCCTCAGCAGACCTCAACAACTCATAAAATTTAGATGGTGCCAACTCAGAAGTTAAATTAGTATCATCTTGAGTTTCAGTTTGTTGAACAGATGGAACTGTAACATCATGTACTAAATTTTTGAAACTATGATGGATCCAAAATCAAGTTATTAGTATCTTCTCTGAAATTGCGTTCACCGTGTTGATACCAAAAAACATAATCTGGTTGAAAACCAAACTGCAATAGATGTCCCCCAACCTTGTCAAATGTGTCAAACGTTCTCAGAGGACATTTTTTACAAGGACACCTTATTGTGACTTCTAAAACATATTCTGTTTTTGATGATGCAAATGATAATAAATCTTCAACATGCTCAATATATATAGGATTTAAACCATAATTGTTTGGATTTATATGCTGATTTATCCAAGAGCGATAATCTAATAATGATTTTTGTCGACTTCCTTGTTCCATATTTTTCTAAAAAATGTAAAATCATTACTGTTTTTGAATAATTTGAAATTATAAAAACACTATCTGGAAAAAAAGATAAATAATTACAACTTCTTAATAATTACCATTACTTACGGGCGACACAATTTCCAGTGGATTGACAGCTACTCTTTTTTCTAACGGTTCATTTAATTGCAACTTTCTCACACAGAAATCACAATGAAGAATCTCCTTGGAGGTATGCATATTAATTCTCGTATGCACAAGAATGAATATGCCTACCTCTGAGGAGATTCTTCATTGTGATTTCTGTGTGAGAAAGTTGCAAGTAAATGAGCTGTCGGATAAAAGAGCCCATTTTTTGTCGATGAATCATCTTCTTGCAGCTGTCACCACCTGAACACATTTTGAAAAATGTGGTCCTATGAATTCATATTCAAACTCAAGCATACGATATTGGATATGCATATGTAGAAGCATACTTTTCATAATGTTTTGATTCGGTGAAAGTTGAAAGGAGAAGAGTCATCAAGAAAAAGGAGTGTCGTCAATCCACTGGAAATTGTGCCAAGTTATTACAAGTTATTACAATTTATTACAATTGATTTTCTTCCTAATTGTTTCTATTTATTACTATTTATTACTATTTATTACTATTTATTACTATTTATTACTATTTATTACTATTTATTACTATTTATTACTATTTATTACTATTTATTACTATTTATTACTATTTATTACTAATTATTGCTAATTATTACTATTTATTACTATTTATTACTATTTATTACTATTTATTACTATTTATTACTATTTATTACAAATTATTACTAATTATTACTAATTATTACTATTTATTACAAATTATTCCAAATTATTCCTAATTATTCCTAATTATTCCTAATTATTCATAATTATTACTAATTATTCCTAATTATTCCTAATTATTCATAATTATTAGTGGTGTCCATGGGTTGGGTTGGGTCGGGTCAAGGATGTTTCGGGACCCGACCCAACCAAAAAAGCCCGGGTCGGGTTGGGTCATGTCATATGCTTCATGAGCCGCTGACCCAACCCAACCCAACCCGTTGGGGTCGGGCTACTTGACGCATGGCCGAAGGACCCAACCCAACCCAACCAGTTGTGGGTCAGGTCCGTTCGGGTCGGGTTCTATGTGTAAACCTGACCCAACCCGACCCAACCCAACCCGATGGACCCGGACCCAGCCCCCCAGACCTAGCCCCCCCACCCACCCAGACTACCCCCTCCCCCTCCCCCCTACACCAGCCCCTGCCCCCTGGACTAGGCTCCCCCCCCCCACCAGCCCCCCTACCCGCTGCACCATCCCCCTACCCCCCTGAACCAGCCCCTCCCCCACCCCCCTGCACTGCACCCCCACCAGCCCCCTATCCCACCTACTGCACCAGCCCCACCACCAGCCCCTCCCCCTCCCCCCTACACTGCACCCCCACCAGCCCCCTATCCCCCCTTGTGCACCAACACCCTCCCCTGCACTACACCCCCACCAGCCCCCTCCCCGCTGCAACCCTGCCCTACTGCACAAACCCCACCCCCTGCACCCCTTCCCTACTACACCATCCCCCCTGCCCTGCAAAACCTCTCCCCCTCCCCCTACTGCACCAGCCCCTCCCTCTCCCCCAACCCTTGCACCAGCCCCTCCCCAACCCCCTGCTGCACCAGCCCCTCCCCCTCCCCCCTACTGCACCAGCCCCCACCCCCTGCTGCACCAGCCCCTCCCCCTTCCCCTGCTCCACTAGCCCCTTCCCCTCCCCCTACCATGCAGCATCCCATCCTCCTCCCCCCACCAGCCCCTACCCCCCCCCTCCCCCCATCCCACCCTCCTCCCCCCACCAGCCCCTCCCCCTCCCCCCTGCACTACACCGGCCCCTCCCCCTACCCTTTGCCCTACACTACACCAGCTATCCCCTCCCCATCCCCCTTCCCTTGAACTATCCCCTCTCCCTCCCCCACACACTACACCCCCACTACCCCCTACCCCATGCTTCCCCAGCCCCACCACCAGCCCCTCCCCCTCCCACTTTCCCTGCTGCACCAGCCCCCCCCCCTCCCCCCTACTGCACCAGCCCCTCCCCCTCCCCCTGCCCTTGCACCAACCCCTCTCCCCCCTGCACTACACCACCCCCTCCCCCAACCCCCTTCCCTACACCAACCAACCCCTCCCCCACCCCCTTCCCTTGCACCATCCCCTCCCCCTCCACCAGCCCCTCCCCCTACCCCCTTCCCTGCACTGCACCAGCCCCTCTCCCTCCCCCTATTGCACTAGTATACACTACTACACCAGTCATCCCCCATTTATTACCCTACCTGACCTTCCTAGACACTATCTACTACAGCTGGCTAGAATATACCAACTATAAAATTACTATACTACCCCCTAATAGTAAATACCCCCTTACACAGCCCCAGATATCCCATGTTCCTAACAATGTCCTTGGTAATGACACTAAATTTCATTGTGTAAAAATGTTGTAGTGAAAAAAACATTCCCCTAAAAGTGGATAGAGTCGCCACAAAAAATAATTTGGTGAGTAACCAAGTCAAACCATAAGGATAAGTTTGGATTACTAGTATTCTTGGTTGAATGTTTAACAAAATCAATATATAGAAATGGTTATGTGAATATAGAATATAGGTGGACAAGAGGGAAGAAAAAAGCATATCCTTCATACAGTTGATAACTACTAACTAGGAGGATTACACCTTAACTAGAGTTACAAATCATTTTTAGGGGAAATGGAAATCAAACAAAATCACCCAAGTATACCTACGGTTCATACAACTGAAATGAGAAACTTTCACTGCCTGCTTGAAATGTGCACACGTGAACTTTGATCCGACTCACATTGGTGCATAAATAAATTACCTAAGGAAGATAATTTGAAGAACATGATTAAAAAAACTACTTACCTTAACACCAGTGCCACCAGAAAGAACGCACAATAGGCCAAGGAGGAGTGAGCCGGTATGAGGGATTTCTTCTGATTGCTTGTGAGAGAATCTATTCATCCAGGTAGGAGGCGAGTGAGGAGAAGAGGAGGGGGTAGAGTAGGAGGAAGGAGGCCAGTTGCTGGTGGTGAGGGAAGGATAAAGGAAGAGGATTAGGGTTTGGCCACGTGTGAGGGAAGGTCAGGGTCAGGGGGAGGTGGAGATGAGGAGGAGAATATATTCAGGGAGGGGAGGAGGTGAGTGAGGAGAGGAGGAGGATAAGGGAGGCCATCTAGTTGTGCGCGAGGGAAGTTCAGGGAGGGGAAGGAGAGGAGGGAGAAAGAGGCAGGCGAGCACGAGGGAGGAAGAGAATTAGGGTGGCCAGGCTGGGTCACGACCCCAGGTAGTTTTTTTTTCATACAGCCTCAGTTCAATGGGTCAGGTTGGGTCGATATGTAGCTAACCCGAGACTTGACCCAACCCATCCATTGTTCAACCTGATACAAACCTGACCCGAACATTTTTTTCCACAACCAAACCCAACCCAACCCAAACCGGTCGGGTCAGGTCGAAGCCATTGGGTTGGGTCGGGTTTGGACACCCCTACTAATTATTCCTAATTATTCCTAATTATTCTTAATTATTCCTAATTATTGCTAATTATTCCTAATTATTCCCAATTATTCCTAATTATTCCTAATTATTACTAATTATTCCTAATTATTACTAATTATTCCTAATTATTCCTAATTATTCCTAATTATTCCTAATTATTACTAATTATTACTAATTATTACTAATTATTACTAATTATTACTAATAATTCCTAATTATTACTAATTATTCCTAATTTTTACTAATTATTCCTAATTATTACTAATCATTACTAATTATTACTAATTATTACTAATTATTACCAATTATTACTAATTATTACTAATTATTCCTAATTATTCCTAATTATTCCTAATTATTCCTAATTATTCCTAATTATTCTTAATTATTCCTAATTATTCCTATTTATTACTATTTATTACTATTTATTACTATTTATTACTATTTATTACTATTTAATACTAATTATTCCTAATTATTACTATTTAATACTATTTATTACTATTTATTACTAATTATTACTAATTATTCCTAATTATTACTAATTATTATTAATTATTCCAAATTATTACTAATTATTACTAATTATTCCTAATTATTACTAATTATTACTAATTATTCCTAATTATTCCTAATTATTAATAATTATTCCTAATTATTACTAATTATTCCTAATTATTACTAATTATTACTAATTATTACTAATTATTCCTAATTATTAGTAATAATTACTAATTATTCCTAGTTATTACTAATTATTCCTAATTATTACTACTTATTCCTAATTATTCCTAATTATTACTAATTATTACTAATTATTCCTAATTATTACTAATTATTACTAATTATTCTTAATTATTCCTAATTATTCCCAATTATTCCTAATTATTCCTAATTATTACTAATTATTACTAATTATTCCTAATTATTCCTAATTATTCCTATTTATTACAAATTATTCCTAATTATTCCTAATTATTTCTATTTATTACTAATTATTCCTAATTATTCCTATTTATTCCTATTTATTCCTATTTATTCCTATTTATTCCTATTTATTACTATTTATTACTATTTATTACTATTTATTTCTAAATATTACTATTTATTACTAATTATTACTATTACTAATTATTACTAATTATTCCTAATTATTCCTAATTGTTACTAATTATTCATATTTATTCTTAATTATTACTAATTATTCATATTTATTCCTAATTATTACTAATTATTACTAATTATTACTAATTATTTCTATTTATTACTATTTATTATTATTTATTACTATTTATTACTAATTATTCCTATTTATTACTAATTATTCCTATTTATTACTAATTATTCATATTTATTACTAATTATTCATATTTATTACTAATTATTCCTATTTATTACTAATTATTCCTATTTATTACTAATTATTCCTATTTATTACTAATTATTCCTATTTATTACTAATTATTCCTATTTATTATTTATTACCCGTAATTATTACTAATTAAACATAACTATTACTAATTAAACATAACTATTACTAATTAGCGTTAATTGATATTAATAACTACAATTTACAACTACTAATTACTAATTTCAAGTAATTATTTATAGACAATACTAATTTTCGTTAATAATTATTAATTATTACTAATTATTAAGAATTAGTATTAATAATTTCAATTTATTATTACAAATAAATACAGATAACAAAACAATTTAAATCTAATTTAACTAATCAACAATAATTAAAATTAACATAAAAAATGAAATAAATACTAAATTAAATAAAATATAAATATCATAAACTTGATCTCCTATTGATGTAAGCAACTTCACAACTTCTCCATAAAAAAATTAACTGAGAGAAATTTTAACTCTAAAAATAGAGTTTAGAGAGAGAGAGGAAGTGAGAAATGAAGGGAAGAGAAAGAAAAACGGAGGGGGGTATATATAGGTTAGATTATTTATGACAGGACTATTTGCGACGGTAATCCCGTCACAAAAGGTTCTTTTTGCGATGGGGCCCATCGCAAATACCTTTGCCCGCATTAATTGATGTCAGTGGTTAAAAGGGTATTTGCAATGGGCCTCATCGCAAAAAGTGACATGCTGACACACCTTTTGCGACAGGACAACAGCCCGCCGCAAAAACCCATTTACCGTCGCCGGTATTTGCGACGGTCCCCGTCGCAAATACCTTCCGACCGGCACACTATTTGCGACGGGGGGGTCCCCCCGTTGCAAATAACCTTCTCGTGCTTTGGTGCGCAACCCGCACCAAACCACGCATTACTTTTTTGCAATGGGACCCCAAAACCCGTCGCAAATAACTTGTTATTTGCGATGGAACGAACCTCCCGTCGCAAATAACCTCTGGGATGGACTATTTGTGATGGGAATTAATCCCATCACAAAAGCCTATTTTTTCCATAGTGATGGTTTATGATTTATCAATTTATATAACAAGTTTTGAGAAAAATATTTGGATAAAAAATTTTATCCAAGATAAAGTGTTTATCTTGATGTTTGTTAAAATATGAGTGAATGTGTTCCCACCACCTGTCAGTAGTATATTTTAATAAAATATTATTTTCAAAAATTAAAAGTACCAAACACATAGAATACCATATATGATATCTAAATTATATTTTGTTTGTTAAATGTTTTTGTGAAAAGAAAATAAATGTTATTTCATAACACAAAAGGGTTTTTGTATCTTAGCGAGATATTATGAAGAGAATATAATGTATAAGAGGATAGTGAGAGTATGTTTGGACTTAATGGAATTTATGGTTAAAAAATAAATAATTACAAAAATATAAGTTCAAAGTAAATTTTACTTAATATGCTAAGAGAATTAAGATGTATTAGTAAACAATAATGTGAGTATTAACTAAATGGGGATTGAGTTTGACTCAGAGAGCTACTCCAATTTTTTTTAGATTTAATCCAAAAGTGTTTTTGGGTGGGTTTTCACATGGTATTGCATATGATGTGATACAAGGTGGAGTTAATGATAGTTTTCAAAAATAAATTTTAGAAGTTATCCAAAAGGATTTTTGAAAAGGATTTCATGAGTTATTGTATATGATAAAATATAAGTTGAAATGGCACAAAGACTTTTAGGCTTTAGTGTAAGTGGGAGATTGAAAGAGATATTCCCTAAAGACATGAATATTTATATGTATATATATGATATATATATATATAAGAGGTATATGGTTATGCATGAAAATTTATATTTTCATACAATATGGGTATATCATTTATACTGCCTGTAAAAATAGCTATTATTTGGTTGTTTGATCAACCACACAACTATCATTTAATGAAGTATTTCATATGATGAAATTTTTTGGATTTGAATTTATGTATATGATACATATACTAGACAAAGCATTAACACATGTGTTAAAACAAATGAGTTAATGCATGCACTGTCAAGGAGATTCCTCAAAGGCTTTATAAACCCTAATTCCATACAATGGAAGTGTGTGAATTATTCTCATGCTTAGATGAAACTCCTTAAACTCGAAGCTCTTTCATCTTCCAATTTTTCTAATCAGTTACTAGTATACCATGGAGAAATGGTGAATCCTATCCATAAGATAGATGGTTTAAATAAGCTCATGGATACCTATGAAGGTGGGATGCTTATTTTTTCCACTTAGTTATCTCTCTCAAACTCATCAGAGGAATGAGATAAATATTTGATGCAGTGGATCTTCAGTGTAAGGTATACAATATTTATGGTATTCTTCATTTCTGTTTTATATATAGTTTTCATATTTCATGAATAAAATATTTTTATAATTGGTTTCTAATTGTTTTCTCCAAATCTAATAAGTGTTATTTGATTTTTAAGAAACCTAATAGATCCAACCTATGACCAAGAGAACACTTGAAGAATTAGGGGTCTAAGATAAGCTAACGGATTTAAACATAGTGTTTCCCGGGAGGCAACCTGGTTTCTATATAGTTTTTATTTATTTATTTTTTTGATTATATGTTTTCTTTTTAAAAATGTAAAATAAAAAAATAGAAAATAAAAAAATGAAAAAAATATATATATTTATATTTATATTTATGTGCAAAAGGGTGTGTTAAGGAGATCAAAGGTGGACATGGTGGGACTCGAACTTGCGACATTTGGGAGAGTCACATGCACCTTTCATTGACCTATATCATATCATACTTCCTTCTTCCCTATTTTTAATATTTAAACTTATATTTAATAGTTTTTTATACATATTTTTGTTTATATATCTAAATATATATATATATATTCCATTGTATTTTGAGTCAGTTTACGATGTACTAAATATAAAGTTATTTTTTTTATTTCTCTTTTATTTTTTATTATTTATTTTTAGCTAAGGGATTCCCTTGGGGTTTCCATGGTTTCTAATTACATTTTTGTATGAGATGTAGGGGATACTATGGTTGAATTATTTATGGTCAAACCTCATACTTAAAAAAAGTTTGAACATAATATACCATCATCAAAAAGGAGTATACGAGTGGCATGGAGATCAAAGGAGTAATTTGGAGTAGTGAAAACCTAATCTTGAACCACCTGGTGACTTTATTCCATGTTTATTATTTTAGTTTCCTTTTATAAATAATCTAATTTCCTTCTTCTCCCTTCATCCACCTTCTATTTTTTAAACATTTATGGAAATTTCAACTTATTTTGGGGGTGAAATAATGAAAAAAATTGTTTTGTGTGTGTAAAAAAAATGAAAAAAATGTGCATCAATAGAAAATAAATTTCTATAAAAATGTAAATTGAAAACTTTAAAACTAAATATCAAATAATTTTTCATCCCTTGATTTTTATTTTTATTCAAGTTTAAGTTCACATGAATAATTTTTAAAAAGTATGGTTGTCCAATGTGATTTTTCATTATTAATATTTTCATTCTTTTAATCAAAAATTAAAAATGTACAACCTTTGGATTTTGGGGTATTAGTTTTAGTTCATGGTGTTCCCTAAAAAATATTATAGGTTTGGTGTCATTTTAATGTTAACTTGAGTATTAAAAAAATGTAAATAAAAGAACACAAATTGTGTGTGTAGAGCAATGTATTGACCTAATTTGTGCCTTTAGGTACTTAGGGATCATGACTCCATATGTAAAATCCCACCCCTACTCATTGTCTTGAGTCGAGGAAGAATTTATACTTGGCCTCAAGAGACATCCCCAAGGTGACAAAGGCTGGCAATAAATTCCAAGGGCTTCATTAACAGATGGGGGATGGTTTTCCCTTTGAAAATAAAATAACACATCCAAAATTTCTATAACCAAATAACCACTACATGATTCATTATTATTATATAAAACAACTCAAGGAAATACCATAGATATCAAAACCAAACTACAAAATAGTACCATAATGGAAGACTACAAAACATCAAAGTAAACAGCGAAAGGCATAACCAATAAAACCCAAAGACTCCAAAACAAAACACCAAGCTCCAACCATGATCCATGTTCCACTCTACAATATATCCAAAGTATCACTATGCACCACTAGAGAAGTGTGATACTTTACCTTTTCCCATGTCCTAATAAATTATATCTAAAAAATCACCAAAGTTCCCAAGCATGGGTGAGTAATGAAACTCAGTAGGCTTTACCCAAATGACTTCCCTGCTCATACCACTAGGATAGAACAAGTTAGCACATTTATATAAAACATTTTATAACAATCCAAACAATTCCATACCAAAATTGTTTTATAAAATAAACCAATTTTCAAGGAAGCAACTAAACAAGTCATTTAACTATTCTCAATTTCCATACTGGAATAACCCATTATTTTTCCCATAATATCGCACACACACTTAACCACACAACCACGCAAGCTTGGTGTTACCATTGATGGTGGAAATTCACATTCATACTCCATCCCTTTGATAGTGTTACTTAACAATTATTATCCATCCCATTCCATCCATTATTAACCATTTAATCCAACCACATTCCAATTCAACCTTTTCCAAACCAATTTAACATTTCAATAAAACCTCAATTTTATTGGAAACCATTTCAATAAAATCAACCCTTTTTATTGAAAATTCCTTTCCAAAAAACCATTCCAATAAAATCAACCTTTTATTGAAAACACTTTTCTATGCATAAAAAACAAATAACCATTTTAAAATCATCATTTTAAAATCAAGTTACCATTTTCCACTTTCCACCAAAACACCCAATTTGCAAAATTCCATAAACTTCCACCAAAGAAGGTTCCTATCAAGAATTTAAAAATAATTTCACAATCAATATAAATAAAAGAAATAAATTTGAAATGAATACTTCTAGTTCTAGCAAGAGGAGTCGATAGCGAAGCTAACTACCTTAGGATTTATGGTGAAAACAAAGAACGACACTAAAATACCAATGAAACTGGGTTAAATAACAAAAAACCCGCCTTATATCTCTTCCCCTATCAACAAAAAATCCAAATCTAAACATGATTGGAATAAAAAGCCTTAGATATATCTGGAGAGGACTAGATCTAAGAAACTGAGAGAGAGAGAGAGAGATATGGGGAGAATTAGATCTAATAAAAACCACCAAAAACTTCCATAAACGAAGACTTGTCGTGAGAATATGGCTTCAACACACCAAGAAATGCCTCTAGATCACTTCCAAATCAATGGGGAAGGGTTAAAAAACCTTGGGTAGGAATAATTTTTGAGTTACGGTCGAAATGGAGAAAAAATGGGGGTTAAAGGATAATATTGACCTAGATCCACTTTTTATGGATCTTGTTTTTAAACCGTGACTGGTTAGTCACACGGTTAGGAAAACTGTGCACTAACCATATGCCAAGATCTACCTCAAGCGGGACCTCACATGATTGGCCTGCATGGTTAAACAAACCATGTACCAACCGTATGAAATCACACTATCCCACTTTGCACGGTTTCTCCTAGGTAGTCACACTGTTTGGAAAAACTGTGTGTCTACCCGTGTGCCATCCCCTCAGCCCCTATCCAAATGTGCCTAGTTTCTTGTAGGAGTTTAATGATTTTAACTAATCGTACACCAATCTTTCACCTTTGGAAAATCCCTAAAACATTCTAAAAGTATTCCAAACCCTCCCAAACTTTACCCAAACATTTTATATACTTAAAAAGAATAAATAAATGGTTACTTAATTGAAATAGGGGGTGATATATTCTCCCCACCATTAGACTTTATATCCCCAAAAGGTAGAAAAATACAATTTCTCTAAAATATTTTTGGTCATTTCTCTTTCATTTCCTTCTCAAGTTCCCATGTCTCTTCCTGAATCTGACCATGTTTCCACAAAACCCACACTAGACCGATGATTTTCCTGTAAAGACTTTCTATTTCCTATCCACAATCCACACTGGAATGTGAACCAATGAATCATCCATCTCTAGTTCAATGTGATCCCATTGAATCACATGTTTAGGATTGGGAAGATACTTTTTCAACTGAGATACATGAAACAAATTATGTATAACACTAAATTGTGGTGAAAAAACTAGATGATATGACACCTCACCATCTCGTTCAAGTATCTCAAAAGGGAATATGTATCTAAGAGATAACTTTACCTACTTTCCAAAATAATGATGCCCAACCCTTGGAGATATCCTCAAAAACACATGATCACACACCTCAAACAACAATGACCATATATTATGATCCGCATATGATTTATAAAAACTCTGAGCCATGTCTATCTATTTATTGATCAAATGAATATTCTCCATTGTTTCTGGGACAAGGCTTGGTCCAACCAGTGAAGTCTCACTTGTTTCTACCCAAAAAAGTGCATAATAAAAAGGACACCCATATAATTCTTCAAAAGAAGCCATATGTATTGAGTCTTGATAAGTGTTGTTATATGAGAACTCCACTAATGGTATGTGATCCTCCCATGAGCCACCAAAATCCATTATACAAGCCCGCATCATATCTTCTAATGTTTGTATCATCTGTTCATATTGTCCATCCTTCTAAGGATGATATGTCGTACTCATAGTCAACTAAGTCCTAAGGTATTTCTATAAGGATTTCCAAAATCAAGACGTAAACCTCAAATCTCTATCTAACACTATTGAAACCGGTATGTCGTGTCTCTTTACCACTACTCAGATATATATTTTTGATAATTCCTCCAATGTATGAGATTCATGAATAGGGATGAAATGGTCCAAATTTGTGAGTTAATCCACTATCACCCATATGTAATCATGTTTCCAAACCATTCATGGGATAACTATTACAAAATCCATGGCTATCTACTCCCATTTACTCATAGGAATAGGTAAATACTGCAACACACCTACTGGTTGTTGATACTATACTTTAACCTACTGTCAATTTAAACATCTTGAAACAAACTTAGCTTCCTTATTTTTCATATCAACCCACCAAAACTATGCTTTCAAATCCTTGTACATATTTTGTATTCAAGGATGAACAACCCATCTCAAATGGTGGTAAGAATTAATAATTTGTTCCTAAAAATCCATAGGTTTGAACATTCACTCTCAAAACCACAAAAATGAACTTACATCCAGTTTTCATCCCTCAATGGTCTCCTTACCATTGAGTTTTTACATTATAGAAACACATTCAGAATCAAACATTTGTGTCTCTTTAACCATATCCACAAAATTAGGAACAAAAAAACTAGAAGGAAAACCATTTTACTTCATCATTATTCATAATCCAAGTGAATATTGTCTAGGACCAACATTAAATTCCACTCATATGAAGATTATTTTTTCAACTAAGCATATAACATTCTGTTTAATTCATATATCGATGTATACATCAAGTCAAAGTCAAAAAAATTTAGATACTCCATCCATATTCTTTGTCTCGGATTCAAAACCATTTTGAGAAAATATGTTTCAAGTTCTTATTATCTATAAATTTTGTGAATTTCTCACCAAATAGGTAATGACACCAAGTCTTAAAAGCATGGACTACGAAATCTAACTCCAAATCATGTGTTGGATAGTTCTTCTCATGAAACTATAACTATCTCGATCCATAAGCAATGATATGATCTCCCTGTATGAGAACGCATCCCAATCCTGATCTCAAAGAATCACAATACACCACTTACCATTTTCCGGATTCCAGAAAGATCAAGATTGGTGCTGATGTAAGGCGAACCTTAAGCTCATGAAAAGACTTATGGAATTCCTCACTCCATTGGGATTGAACATTATTTCTTGTCAAAGCTGACATGGGTGAGGCCAATCATGAAAAAACATGAACAAAGCATCAGTAATAACAAGCTAGACCAAGGAATCTACGTATCTTGAAGACATTATTTGGTGGTTACCAAGAGATAACTTCCTCTATATTTTCTGAATCCATAGAAATACCTATTTAAGAGATTATATGGTCATTGAAATGTACCTATTGTATCAAAAATTCACATTTTGATAGTTTTCCATACAACCAATGATCACACAAGATTCCCAACACTGTGTCCAAGTGTTACTCATGCTTAGCCCTTGTTTGTGAATACACTAATATGTCATCCACAAACACCACCACAAAATAATCTAGATATCTCTGAAATATTTGATTCATCAATTCTATAAATATCACTAGTTAATTCATAAGACTGGAAGTCATTACCACATATTCATAATATCCATAAATACTTTTGAAAGTTTTCTTTAGAATATCCTCCTTCTGAACTTGCAATTGGTGATATCTTGAGCACAATCCAATCTTAGAGAACCACTTCCCCCCCCCCAATTGATCAAAAATATCATCAATGCATGAAAGTGGATATCAATTCTTTATCATAACTTGGTTAAAATTATGATAATCCACACACAATCGAATAGTTTCATCAACCTTTTTGACAAACAAGACCGATGTTGTCCACATAGACATGCTAATCTGAATGAACCCTTTACTTTCTATCTCTAATAACTATAATTTTAGTTCCCTTAATTATATTTGTTCCATCTGGTGATATGGAAGAGAAATAGTACCAGTCTCCAAGAGGAGATCAATCATAAACCCCACTTCTCTCATGGATGGAAATACTGAGAAATGTTTGGGAAAAACATCCTAACACTGATCAAAAATTTCTGGAAAACCTTTATCCTCAATCTCGTCCATTGATTCCAAATTCAAAGCCACCACCTGGCATGATATTTTTCCAACTACTTGTGCCAACAGGCCTATTTCACCTACCTTTACATTATGTTCCCCTCTAAAGAGATGTTCGACACCATCCACATTCATAAAAAATGACCCTTTCAGTATAACAGTTGATGTGATCCTTGAACATTGTCAAAAATTCCATGCCTAGTATTATATCATAGACATCCATTTCAATCAGAGAGAAGTTACATATCAGTTCAGATCCATCAAAATTTATAAAACATGCTCTACATATAAAGTCTCAACACTCTCTTTGGCCCAAAGGAGTTTGAATTTTTAACACAGAAGGCATCATCTCAACATTTAAACTCAGTAAATCAATAGCACGATAAGTAATAAAGGAATGGGATGCAACTATATCAAACAATGCTTGTATAAGGGTAGAATTAAAAAGAATCGTGCCTCTCACCATTCACAATCTATATTGATCATCCATAATAACTTTCTCAACTTAATATAATTGCTTACTCACTATACTTTTTTTGCTATTGCATTGTTGAGATTTCCCTTGTTGAGGAGTCATGGTATTCATAGAATCACCATGGCTAGATTTGTTCTGTTGATGAGAGGTATTATGCTACCCTCGTCCTGTCAAAGCATATGATGTTTGAGACACCTGAGAAGTGTCTCGAACACCTGACCTTGGAGCATTGCGATAATAGCACTGAAGATTCCCTATATGGTTTCAAATGTGGAATTCTCTAGGTGGTGTCATACACTCTCACTTCATGTGACTAAGAGAACCACGTTAGAAACATCCTGGATTTATCTTGTGTATTGGGGGAAGATTCAATGATCTAGCTATCTAATTTTGAGTCATGCTCCCACCTTTGAAATAAGTGTCTCTCTTTTAATTATTCCCAGCATTGGAGTTCCCATCGTTTCTCATAGGTATCAACATACTTCCTACACCTGTATCTCCTGAGATGCCCCTTTATTCCACAGTCTCTCTATTGACTATCTCTATATAATCCATAATAAAAAGCACAAAAATCTTCAAGATAATCTCCTACCTCATCCCCGATTCAAATATGTGTACCTTTAAGGATTCACTAGCAACAACTTCGAGTTAAAAGTGGAATAAATTCATAAATTTAGTTGCATACTTTATCACTGTGAGGATATCCTATTTCAAGCTAAAGAAATATGTCATTCTTTCAATTCTGAACGTATGAGGATAGAATTTTTTTGAAAAATTATTCAAAATCCTCCCAACCAATGCCTTGGTTTAATTTAGCCTAAATAGCTAAATCTCACCACCGTCATGGAAGATCCTCCAATATATACATTTCTATATTGACATTCAACTCTACTGGTGTGTTAAGGAAATCAAAGATACAACTCATCCTATTCAGCCACACCTCTACCTTCTCTGGTTCTAAATCACCTTGAAAGATGGGTGGATTATACATATAAAATTTTACAGAATGATCTTCTTGCCTTGGTTTATCCCTCATGTTCCCTTTTTCCATAGCCTGAAAAGCTTAGACTATACTTTAAACCAATTTTTGGTTCACCTTTGGCTCAAGTACAACCACATTTTTAGCAGCCTCCTTCGGTTGGATCCTACGAAGCCTAATGATTGTCGTTTTCTATAAGCACAACAAACTCCTTAAGTCTCACTCTCTAGAAAATTAATGCTTAATAATTTCAAATTCTACCACATCATAATTATCACAACAATTATTTTCAAAATTCAATATTTTCCACATTCAACCATTTTTTAAAATTTCACCATGCTTTGGAAAATTGTATGATTTTCAAAATAACCATTTCATGCCTTTTCAAAATCTCACTTTTGAAAAAAAAAACTTTAACAATTTTCAAAAATCAACACCTTTTCACCAAATCATAAATCATTACTCAAAATGAAATATGAACTCTCATTGGCTAAAGCCATGATAATGAGATTCCAATTCCTATAAGTGTCTTCAAAACACTAATGTACCCAAATCTATGGTAACTTGAAGTTTAGCATAAAAAGGTTAGTTATATATTTTTATGCTCTAAATTTCAAGTCCCAAAAATATTAATCCTTTCTACCAACCCGACATAAGGAATAGACCAGAATGAATTTCGACTCCAAGACTAATAGAATTTATGATCAATTTTTATTCAAGGACTGAAAAAGTTATATCAATTGTCCCATAAATATATTTGGAAGGAACAAGATTGACACCACTTGTAACGTCCCACACCTCTTCATTGGCTTGAGTTGAGGCAGAATTGCTACTCGGCCTTAAGCGATATCCCCAAGGTTCTAAAGGTTGGCAGTAAATTCTAAGAGATTCATTAACAGTTGGGGAATGATTTTCCCTTTGAAAATAAAACAACACCAACAAAAATTCCATAACCAAATAACCACCACATTATGTATGATTATTATATAAAATAACTTGAGGCAATACCATAGATATCAAAAACAAACTAAAAAAATAGTACCACAGTGGAAGACTACAAAACATAAAAGTAAGCAGTGGAAGGCATAACTAAAAAAACCCAAAGACTCCAAATCAAAACTTCAAGATCCAACCATACTCCATGATCCACTCCACAATACATACCAATTATCACTATGCACCATTAGTAAAGTGTGATATTTTACCTTTGCTTGTGTACTGATACACAATATCTGAAAAAACACCAAAGTTCCAAAGAAGGGGTGAGTAATGAAACTCGGCAGGCTTTTCCCAAATGACTTCCTTACTCATGCCACTAGGATAGAACAAGTTAACACATTTATGCATAACAATTTATTACAAGCCAAACAATTCCATACCAAAATAGTTTTCTCAAATAAACCAATTTCCAAGGAAGCATCCAAATAATTCATTTAACCATTCTTAATTTCCATGTTGGCATAACCCATTCCATTTCCCATAATCTCACACACACACTTAACCACACAACCATGCAAGCTTGGTGTTACCATTAACGGTGGAAATTCACGTCCATACTCTTTCCCTTTGATGGTGGTACCTCACAAGAATTATTCATCTCATTAAATTCATTATTAACCATTTAATCCAATCACATTCCAATTCATCCTTCTCCAAACCAATTTAACATTTCAATAAAACCACACTTTTATTGGAAACCATTACAACAAACCATTTCAATAAAACCAACCCTTTTATTGAAAAAACTTTTCCAAAAAACCATTCCAATAAAAAAATTATTGAAAATAATTTTCCATTCATCAAAACCAAATAACCATTTTAAAATAATTATTTTAAAATCAAGTTACCATTCTCCACTTTCCACCAAAACACCCAATTTGCACAAATTCCATAAATAGCCACCAAAAGAGGTTCCCATAAAGAATTTCACAACAATTTCACAATCGATATCAAGAAAAACAATAAATTTTAAATCAATCCTTCTATTTTTAGTAATAGGAGTCGAGAGTGAATCCACCTACCTCAGGATTTATGGCAAAAACGAAGAACGACACTAAAACACCAATGAAACTAGGTTAAATCTCCAAAAACCCACCTTAGATCTCTTACCCTATCAAAAAAAATCAAAATATAGACATTATTGGAATAAAAAACCTTATATCTATCCGCAGTGGACTATATCTAATAAACTGAGAGGGGGGAAGTAGATCTAAGAAAACCCACAAAAAACTACCATAAATGAAGACTTACCCTACGAATCCATATTTATGCACCAAGAAATGCCTCTAACTCACTTCCAAATTTATGGTTAAGGGTTCCAAATACTTTTAGAGGAATAATTTTTGAGTTATGGTTGAAATATAGAAAAAAGGGTTTAAATGATAATCTTAACATAGTTCCACTTTTTATGGATTTTTTTTAAACCATGAAATAAATGTGCATCAGGCTCTACCTTAAGGGGGGCTTGCATGGTTAGCCCACACTGTTAGACAAACAATGTTCCAACCATTTAAAATCCCATTGTCCCACTTTTCACAGTTTCTCCTAGGTGGAAACATGGTTTGGACAAACTGTGTGCCTGTCCGTGTGCCATCCCCTTAGCCCATGTCTCACTGTGCATAGTTTCCTATAGGAGTTTCACAGTTTTCACTAAACATGCACCAACCATGCGCATTTAGAAAATCACCAAAAAAATTACTAAATTCTTCCAAACCCTCCCAAACTTCTCCCAAATATTTTACATACTTAAAATTCATAAATAAAGGGTTAATTACTTGAAACTGAGGGTGTTACAACATAGTTTTTTATCCTAGAGGTGGCATTATATATCTATTTATAGCAGTTATATTTTGCTATTGATTGAGTTAACGTGATATGATGCTTAAGTATGGGAGATTCACTTGGTTCTCTATAGAATTTTAGTTTATGAGTCATTGAAAAAGTCTCTCTATAGGGATTGACTTGATTGAGTGCAATTTCAATTACCATGGAAAAATTACAAATAGTGAAATGAAAAAAAAAACAAAAAAAATAATACCCATATTAAGATTAAAATGTGATTACACTTGGAGATTCCATATTTTCCCCTTGCATAAAAATAAATCCCTCATGTCTATTGCAATACATAATACATCATCATGCTTAATTGAAATTGAATTAAATGTAGAGTCAAATTTAAACAAAAGAACAAGCTTGAGATTGGTAAATTATTATGAAACTATATTATTTTAAATGGTTTTTATTAGTTTTAAGATTTTTTTATGTAAACTATTAATGGTGTCATTTTATATTAAAATGTGTTTGGAAAAGGTAACTCGATTTTCATCTTTTTTAGATAATTGTTTGCTCAAGACTAGAAAATATCAAGTTTGGGGGAGATATTATTCACTAAAAGAGGCTAAAATTCAATGATAATATTATACTATTCATGTGATTCAATTTTTATAAACACTGTTTCTAGTTCATTTTACAATTTAAACTTCTTTTTTAATCATTTTTTTAATTCATTCTTAAAATGAACTATTACTTGGTATATTCTTGAACTCCTCCTAAAACACGCAATGGTCTTGATTTAAAATTCATATTTCATTTTAATTTATCTCAATTTATTATTAATATATTTTCCTTATAAAGTTTTGGTAGTTTCAATTGGGAAGTAATCAAAGTGGACCTTTAATCCCACAAATTCTAGGTGAAGAAAGCTGGACAATTGTTCACTAATATACCTGATTTATCCATGTAACAGACCCAATGAATATCAGGTTTGAACTAGATATAGAGTATAACTTGGGTAAAATTTTATTCAACATTTTTCAAAGCTAATTCAGAGGTTTTAGGGGTGATCTAGGTAGCCCAAGTAGAAGGTGAAATTTTGGTCCAGATTCAGTGGCTCAGAATAATATCCCACCATTTTTATTATAACTCTGAGAATATAAATCCAAATGGGATTGAGTTTTGAAATATTTTAGAAAAAATATTGGTCTTCAATTTCATCTGCTACATCCCATCCAAATTCATCCATCCTGAAGCTCGTTTTTCACATTTGTTGGAGGGATTCTACCTGGCTCTTATTTCAAGTCAATGGTGGAAAAGTCTAAATTCCATAAACTTTCCACCCACCTATTCCTACCATAAACAAGTGAGAAAACCTAGAATATTTGGGGTTTAAACTAAGCCTCTTGAAATTCCTTTTTAAGGTAGTGTTATTGAAGTATTAGGGAGGAGATCTTGTGTGTTTTCATTGTAATGTTATGCTAAAAGTTTTCCATTGTAATCACATTTCTTATCTTGTAAGTTGTTATAATTAAAATTAGTTTCATAATAAAACTTCTTCTTCTTATTCTTATATACTCTCAATATTAACATATTGATACCATTTCTTAAAGATGTGAATTTATTCATAAAAAAATTAAAATTCTTCACATAATGGTGGAGTGTTTATTATTTCATTGTTTTCACTTTTTCAATTTTATTCTTATGAGACTACTCCCATATTCCATTAAGAGCATAGTATAAATGGAATGTTAACACTCTTATGGGTTGATCTAATGGGAGTAAAAATGGGTTGGATTGGATTTTATTTTTTACTCTATAAATGTTTAATCACTTATTTTAACTGGGAATTTCATTCAATGTTTAATTACTTCCACGTCCTTATTGAATCTTAATTCCATGCATTCTGAGTGATAATACAATCTTTTACCTTAGAGTGATCATGAAAATGATTCTCAAAGTGTATAGGTGATTATTTTTAGGATTTATAGTTATTAAATAGTTTTTAATGGGGGTGGTTTTACATCATTGAATGAACCCTTCTTGAATTTAATGAATTGAAATTGCTAAAAAGAAATTCATCCAATAAACCCTTTATAATAACCTCGGATCGGCCCATTATAATAAATTGAATTAACTTAGATATTTTATATTATAAGTAACTAAACCAAATCAAACCCCAAAGTTAACCACTTAATATATGAAACCACTCCATAGAATGTCTATTTATATAAGTTTCTTCTTAGGTCTAAGAGGATTCAATAATCTAGGCTAATCTAAAAGCGACCACTTCACCATAACTTGGATAAATTTGGGCAAGACCACTCACCATCCCTATACATCCTAACTCATCATCCCAAAACCATTACACACATACGATGAGTGTATCTATCCTAACTAGTGATCTTAACCACCCCTCAGTTCCCATGTCCACCTATAGTATATCCCTCCTCTAATTTAATAGTCAACACCATCACCCTAGGCCGATCAACTACGGAGGATACTGCCAAACATCCAGTGTCTAATACCACCTTATGATCCATTTATTATGTGAACATGACCCCAATAGATTTATCTCCATGGTGAGTGGAATCACCAAAATCCTATTACCATAACTCGTATGAAAATCCTCAATCACCACCACCAATAATGGTTATCACCACTCGTTTTATATCGCTGAAACCACATCACTCTAGGTCCACACAATTAATATCCATTATGTTCCTAAGGAACTATATCAAGCAAACCATTCCATAATTCATCCCATTATATCATGCGACCACTTTCCAAGAAATACCTAAGTCGCCAACCAAGCAAGGATGATCCATACATTGCTTAGCCCATCATTACTCACATGAGACTACCCCTAAGTACCTCACAAAGATAACATAAAACTCAAGTGGTTTTGTTCCCTACCACACACATGAACCTACTCATATCCAAAAATTACACAAGGCATAACCACACATATAATAAAGTTAATATCTAGGAACCACATGCATGGTACTAGCATAGGTCTACAGGTCAAATATCATTGGCTAATTCAACTCAAATATAAAGAAATTAAGAAAGTATAAAAAAATAACTAAAATAGAAAATTTAGTCATAAACCATTGCAATAATGAATAGATTATAAAAAAATAATAGAGGATATCAAGAATTTCCCATGACGACTCCCTGTAACATATCGTTTGAAGAAATGGGGAAGAAATGGTGATAATTAATAGCCCCATGGGAGTCATTAATTCTTATAGGGTTATCAAATTTAGAAATTTATAAACACAAAAAAGCACTAAACTATAGGGTAGCATAGGATTTTTAGGTCTGAGTTTGAACCCAAAGAGATGGGATTGAAGAAAATTTTAATTAAATAACAAATATCTAAAATAATTAAGATTTTTAGAAATAAAATCTAAACTATTGAGCATGTGATTTAGTGAATAAGGTGCTAGAAGAAAATATAAAATGGGTTTCAGGAAGTAATGAATCCAGGTTCATGGGTTTACAAGGTATAAAATAATCAATTAAAAATCATACAGTCATTGGAATTAGGTCTTATTGAGTCCAATGGTCATGGTAAATGCTCTCCATCCAAAACTCTCCTTTTCTCATGGTCATGTACTTTGGATTGAAAAGTATGGGTAACTTGAAACCTTATTTAAATATAGGGAACAGAAAAACCCAATGGTCATGGAGGAAATCAAAACCCTAGATCTCACATTAAGCAACAAAATTCAATCAACTTAGGCAATGGTCATTCTCAAAAAAATAAAGAAATTGAACCCATTCCTTAGCCCTGCTCACAATGGTCATGCAAGAATAAATCAAGGAAAGGATGGAATTGAACAAAAAATATGAAATCCAAACATTAATTTTTAATAAAATATAAAATACATCATACTTTCAATCCCTATTCATAATGCACACCATGAGACAAATAAATCACCCCCTCATGCTAGCCATGAGAGGGTGAAAAAAAAGAATAAGGAAAGAATCCTATAGAAAACGGTAACAGCAAGGCTCTACTATAGTGTGAATCTCAGGAAGTGGCTCTTTGTCAAAGATCTCCATCCAAAATGCTTCAAATCAGTGTCTAAGGTTGTAAATTTATAAGTATTTCCATCAAACCCTTGGTCACAGCGTCATTAGTTCCTATTTTCTGATACTTACATGACGTGTAAAGTTTACACGTCATGTAATCTTTTAATTTTCACTGTGGGATGAGGTTTCATGAATTTCAGTTTATCTCTTCCAAAAACATCATCTCTTCAAAATTTACATTTTGTAATGTATTTACATGATGTTTAAATGATCTATGCTAATTATAAAGCTCTGATTCTCATATTTTCATTCTTTTTCACTCTTTTTCCAAGAATCATTGTATCCTACCATAAAACATAAAACAAATCAAATAATCCAACATTTGGGAATAATAATAATTTAAATATAGAAATCAATTCATTAAAATACCATAAAATATATACATGAAATACAGCTATCAATAATCCTCAGGGGGAATAGAGAATGAGGGGAGAGGGGGGCTCGATCTCCCCTGGTTGTTGGATAAAAATGATACCCCTCCACTTTAAATTAATTAAACAATTTAATTAATTAAAAAACATTAAAAAAAACTTGAGTTTTCACTAGGTACCTAGGAACCATCCACTGGGTACCCATTATAAGTCCACCATGTGGACTATGGACTTAACAGAGCCACCCTCATTCTACTAGGCCTGCTAATAGGATGTATTTTTTCCTAAATCCCTTCTCAATAAATTTCTTATTACCTAATAATATAATATATGAAATAACTATGGTTGATCTCTCAAGGAGGCCACTCACAAGCACTGATTTTCTATTTTCATTATTTATAACTAGAATATACTGCTAAATAATATATTAATATAGTAGAGATTTTAAAAATTCATATGATATAAATATATATATATATACACGTATGTATGTATGTATATTTTCCCCCTGCGGTCGGCTGGGGTGGTATGGGTGGGTTGGGGATTGGGGCATGGTTGTGGGTTTGAGTCCCCAGATCAGCAGCTTATTTGTAGTTTATTTGTAGTATTGTGTGTTTCACTTGAGGTTGTACAAAACCCTTTATATATATATATATATATTTATGAAAAATGTAAAGAAGAAAAAAAATACAGATATTTTATTGAGAAATGATGATTATCCTAGAGAGTTCATAATGATGCTATCACTATTATTTAAATTATAATTCTCAATATCTCATTCAATGTAGTGATCAAGACCTATCACTCTATCACTATAGTAAAATTGTTATTTAGCGGTGGTTTTTTAGCGGCGGTTCTTTAAAAATTGCTGCTAAATAATATGTTGTTATTAAAAAAAGACACTTCTCCCTCATGATCCATCCTTCTTCCATGACTCTCATACTCTCCCTAAGCTCCCCCAACCCCAATACCTAGCACCACCATGCTTCCCCCATCGTCGGTGCTTGGTCATATCCCCCCTCCCTAGCACTCGGTTACATCCCCCCTCACCCCTGATCCCTCATTGTCACTATAGTCACAGCCCCCCCCCCCCCCCGACCCGTCACCCCCGCCCTTACCCTCTCCCAATCTGTCGTTGTCGCCCTCTCCCTCCCTCAAGTTGTTTCCTTTTCTTGAGCCCACGCCAGAGTTGTACTTAACCCTGAGCCCCCCAATTCCTCTTCCTAGTGGTAAGCCCTCCCTTATTGGTATTTTTTATGCTCCCTTATTCCCTACCCCCTCTAAATTTTTCTTACTCCTACTAACTTCTCAGAAGCTCTAATGATGTTCATTTTGGTTGTCTAGGTAGAGGAGGTTAATTATTGGATCGATTTTGTAGTCACCTACTTGTATACATCACCTGGTTCTCAAAATATAAGGGTAATATTCATGTTTTAGTTTCGTATAATTATTGAGGTGTCTTAATTATAAGAAAAATATGATATAAGGTTTTTCCCAAAATGAATTCATCATAGTTGTATATTTATAGATTTTATGGGTTTTAAAAATTTTTTTGACTTATAGACATTACATTTATTTCCTTTTTAAACTGACTAGATGTTTTAAATCTTATAGATTTTATAAATTTCTCATATAGAGTGGTTTTCTAAAACTAATGTGGGTATTTTGAAATGAGTAGAGGCTTCTATTCGGGTGAGTTTTATAACTAGTTGGAAATTAAATATGTTGTGTGTGTTCCCTTATATATTTTCATTCTATAGAAAATCACTTTTAAATTCCCATAACTATGCTCAGCTATATGTTTTCTCCATTTATTTATAAGCATGATACTCTCCTTAACATGGACTGTAGCGTAGAGGCTCTCTATCATCCTACTTTAGCTAGCCTTATAAGAGTCTCCCATAGAAACCAAAATTCACCTAATAAACCTTCCCATTTAAAATATTTATTCTGAAAATATACTAAGAGCTACACCATGGCATGGTTTCTACTATTTTTTCATTTCTCCTTTTCCATCTTTCTATTGAATCCCTTCAACTTCAACCATAGCTTCGATGATGCATGAAATTTTTCTCTATATTTTATATTGGAAAACTATGTATAAAGAACATCATGTACCATGTCATGGTGTAAAACTACTCCTTGTTTTTCATAGGTAATTTTTAATATCAAAAAACTACATTACAAAATGTGGCACCAATCAGCTCATTTTTTTTACAACCACTATAATGTGGTTCATTATTGCACAACATGGCCTTTTTCCTACAAATAGAAATTTTATTCAGGTTACTTAATAAACTCATTTAGACAATATTTATGAATATCTAGCTCCTTTAAAAAATCATTTTGATGTGTTTTTCTACCTTTCTAACAAACACAATGCTAAAAATGCACTATGGCGATTTTTGGTAACACAATCATTTTGAAGACTCCTTTTCTCACTTAACATGATCCTTTAGAAATTTACTCTTATATGTAAACTTCAAGGATCATTTTAAATAATTAAACTATACCATATATACAATATTTTAATCCCTTAAAACTATAATGATCATCCATGAATTATCATAGTAATTTCCTCATTCATAATTATCTTCTAAGAATCATCATAGAGGTTCTCCCTTTCTCTCAGCATAGTTACTCATTCTCACTAAGTCATCACCATCCTCACCAGTTATATTATGCCTCCCTCCATTACTAATATTTTTCCATTATTTTCATATTCCTATCATTACTTATAAAATAAAATCTTATATTGATAACCAATTGTATTTGCAATAATGGTAATGGAAATAAGAAACCCAAGGGCACATCAATGTCCTTATATGTCAAGGGAGCCTAAATCTCATCCTTTTTATTTTTTATCAATACCATTATTACAATACCAAATATTATATCACTAATATTATTTAAATATACCAGTATCTACATATTTTTAATAAATAACTCTTCATTTTTATGCCATTATTTTTTAGTTTTTATTTGAATGCGTGAGACCGGTCCACTGAATAAAGATGGGCCAAGTGCTAGTGGGCCTGTACTAATCATGAGATAAGAATATCTCTTAGTGTAACCTATAAGGTGGGATCACTAGGGGTTTTAGGTAGGCAGATCCCCCCCAAATGGGGTTCTGGGTTCCAAAGGGCTTCATACCGAATTTAGAAGGCACTATAGAGTAGTTGTCCTATGATGCAAAACATGTATTATAGAATTTTTTACTTTATCATCATGGGTATTGTAGTTGTGTGTACTTTATAAACTTGGGAACTATATAAATGTAGAATATAGTTCAGTTCTAGAGACATGGAAACTCCAGTTACTATCCCATTTCATTTATTTATAAACTCATCTTCAAACTAGGTTTTTTATAGTGGGTGTGTCACAAAAAAATTATCTAAAATATAGTGAAATTGTTTTCACTCTCCATAGGTACATGTATTATTATATAATAATATAAATATTTATATTCTTATTATTGTTCTATTTATAATTTATTATTATCTTTTTTACTCTTATTCTGGGATCATTTATTATTGGTAATAACCATGATTTTTAAATAAATCTATATCGGATCTTGAGTTCTGAAGATAGAAGTAAGTCTTATTGAGGGAATGATTTTTTTTATGCATCTTTGTGTGTTTCTTAATGATTGTATGATTTTTATCTTGCTTATATTTTACATAATACTACTTATGATTGATCTCCTTTTTTACTTTGAATTTTTTAGTAATTATATGAATCTTCTTATAACTACCTAGGTTGTGTTTTTTTCACTTCCATTTATCTCTTTTCCTACTAATTAATACTTACGTATTTTAATTTTTTTTAATAAAGTATAGGCACATTATGATATATATGAATAAAAGATGGATCACATTACCGAGGAACACACCTCAATATGCTAAGGGTTTGGAGGAGTTTTTAGATTTTTCAATTTCCAATCGATCCATTGATGGAAAATAAGATGTCCATGTCCTAAATATAAATTTACAAGAATTTTGAAGAGAGATGAAGTTTATGAACACTTTATATTGAAGAAATTATCTATTTAATATTTGTGTTGTATTTGGCATGGAGAATCAAATGTTACAGAAAGTTTGAGCACTGATGTTAATCGATAGAATGAGCTCCCAAATTCATCGACAATGGAAAATGAAATACAAAACCTTATAAATGATGCATTCGGTGTTGAAAGACAACAACATCAACATCAAAACATATCATAACAACTAGTTAATGGTGCTAAAAATATAAACTTGAAAAGTGATTTTTTGGGGCTATAGGACAACCAGATTAGGATTGTAATATATAATTGGATCCTTCTCTTGATTATGTGGAGACTAATGTAAGATATAACTTCACTAAGAAGAAAAATGTGTTTCATGGTTTATTTGATGGTGGAAATCAAGATCTTTATGGTGGATGTTTGAAATATTCAAAACTTTATTTTCTACTAAAGTTGTTCCATATCAAATGCCTATGTGGAATTACAAATAAGGCGATGTCCATGATATTGTAATTTTTGTGTGATTCATTTACTAAATCTAAGATCGTTGAGTCTTTTTATGATATGAAAAAATTTGTTAACAATATTGGTCTGAATTATACAAAAATACATGTTTGTCCCAATGATTGTATACTTTATTTGGGAGAGGATTCAAGTAGACAGGATTTCAAAAAAAATTATTCTTCTAGATGAAAGTAAATGGGTGATGTTGGAAGTCTAGATCAATATACTATTATGAATAAGAAAAAAAGGAACACACCTGCAATGGTTTTATGTTACTTTCCTTTAAATCCTCGATTGAAAAGATTGTTCATGTCATCAAAAACTGTCAATCACGTGAAGTGGCATTCTATAGATAATAACAATGATGGGTCAATGTGATATCTAAGAGATTAAAAATCATGGAAGACATTTGATTTATTACATCTAAATTTCTCATCTGATCCTAGGAACGTGTGATTGGGATTGGATGTCGATGGATTCAACCCATATGGGACTTTAAGCATAAGTAATAGTATTTGGTTGGTTGTTTTGATCCCTTACAATCTTCCTCTATGGATGTGTATGCAAAAAACATCTTCTATAATTTTGATGATTATTCTTGTAAAAAAATGCATGGAAATTATATTTATGTATACTTTCATCCTCTAATTGAAGAATTACAAGATTTATGGAGGAACAGTGTTGATACATATGATGCATCTTCTAGAACAATGTTCAAAATGCAAGATGCTCTAATGTGGACCATTAGTGACTTCCCTGGACTTGAGAATTTATCTGGTTGGAATACTTACACGGGTTTGGATTGACCTATTTATAACTTTGATTTTGATTCCAAATGACTACATCATAGTAAAAAATGGTGCTTCTTGTGTCATCAAAGATTTATCGATTCATCTCATAGATTTCAGTTGAATAAATCAAAATTCAATGGTTCTATTGAACATAGACCACCTCCAAAGTTGTTTTCAGGTTTTTAAATATTGGAATAATTTTTAAATGTTGAAATAGAATTTTTTAAGGTGTATCATTTGAATGATATTGGGAAATAAGTTTGAAGTGAATCATTAAGTGAAATTGGAACACAACAATGGAAGAAGAAAAGTATATTCTTAAAACTTTCATATTGGGAATTTAATTTTTTGAATTATAATCTTGATGTTATGCATATTGAGAATAATTTCTATGAAAATTTGATATTCACATTGCTTAATGTGTATAGAAAATCTAAGTATTGTCTCAATGCTCAGAAGGACTTAAAAATAATGAACATAAAGCGTGATCTCTGGCCAGATGAGAATGTAAAGTATGGTTTGACAATTTTTTCAATGTAAAATAGGGATAAAGATATTACTTCAAATTTTAAAACATTTGAAGGCATATGATGGGTATTCAAGTAACATATCAAGGTGTTTTGACTTGAAGCATCATAGGTTATATGGATTGAAAAGTCGTGATTCACATATTTTGTTAAAGCAGTTACTACCCTTGGCATTGCGTACATTATTACCTGAAAAGGTTACTGCTATTGTACTCCAATTTTTCACATTCTTTAGAAAACTATGTAAGAAAATTCTACAACCATTTGATCTTAACAACCTTCATGAGAGATTTTTATTGATACTTTATGCAATGGAGATGATCTTTCTTCTATCGTTTTTTACTGTCATGATGCATTTAACTGTACATTTAGCTGAGGAAGATAAATTAGGAGGCCCCATATATTATTGATGGATGTATTCAATTGGTAGGTAATTTATTTATATGATTTTCATCTTAAGCAATCAGTTCTTATCACTTCATTAAGTATACAATTATGGTTTATTTATTTTATTTCACAGATATCTTGGGCATTCGAAATTATACGTAAAAAATAAATCTAAACCTGAAGGCTCTTTGGAATAGAAATGTCTTAACTTTTGTTCTAAATACTTGGATGATATTGAGATAAGATTTAATCTATGTGGACGTGTTGATGATACATTGACTCAATCTAAACTACATGGGAAATCAAAAATATTTCCAATTATTGGCCAATCAATTGGGAGGGGCTCAAATGTTACACTGACATAAATAAAATTATTACAGACACATAGATATGTACTGTTGAATATTGAAATTACATATTCATTTATTGAAGATATCGTGATACAAACAAAGAGATGAATGAGAAGTTGGACACAAAATGAGAAATATATAACAAAAGCTATTAATAAAGAGCTTGTAGAATGGTTTACACGATGTGTAAGTTCATAAATATTATAATCAATACGAATATTTGGTTGAAACAAATATTTTGTAAATCTAATAATTTATATTACATTTTATAGATCATGAATACTAATACTCGATATGATTTGTCTGGAGATTTGAATTTTTTGGCTTGAGGTCCTCTAAAACATGCTAGAAAGTTCGACACTTACAATGTGAATGGATTTAAATTTCATACAGTTGATCAGGAAGGGGGTTTGAAAACCTAGAATAGTGATATATTAACATTTTCGAAGTGGGATACTATGGAAAGTTGACTGATATTATCAAATTAAACTACCACGTTCATTTTTTATTTATTTTATTAAAATTAAATTGGGTCGATATTATCAAGGGTGTTAAAAATAGATTCCTTGCGATTTACTTCTGTGAACTTCTATTATTTAATGGATTTCAGTGAACGTGAATTACATGATATTTAAATCATATCATTGTAAGAAAAAATGGTATATTATGTAAAAGATTTCATGGATGAGGGTTAGAGTATAGTTTTTCTTATAAAACAAAGAGACTTGTATGATATGGGTGATGAAGTGGAAGATTTAACCTCTAGAATCGAATCTCATCAACAAAAAGAAGAAAAATTATTTTCCCATTGTGATATTGAAAATATCAGTCTCAAAAGGGTGGATGAAGTAGATGAAGTAGTGATAGAGTGGAAAATGGCATGATTGAAGGAAAAAATGAGTATATGTGCAGTCATCCATTCATTTATCAACCACTTATGTTATATGTGAATTCATTCATTATCATAGATATGTATATTTTGTTTGTCAGCATTATGCATCTGTTATCATTTATATTTTTTTGCATGAATTTTTTGAAATATATTCTTTGAAGTTAATTTTATTTGATTTAATGATAGGAATGCCAAGGAAGAAGCGTTTTATTGTTCCTATTCAACTCTAATTTAGAGTTCCCTCAACCACACCGACTGATGATAATCCATCAGTATCCCTCCCTATAGAATCTGAGACACCCTCCACCTACCCCCTACACTATCTCTCACATCCTCTATTATGTCAGCTTCTAGCACACCCTTCGCCAACATCCCATCAACAGCTAAGACAGTACCTCCCCATTCAGTAGGCTCAGTAGTGAAGGAGAAGGTCGTCACTCCCATTTCTTTGTGGGGATATTGGAGGGTGAAAGTTATAGGTAAAAAATGTAATGTGAATAAACTTATTGTAATTTTTTATGATACTAACTATTTTTTTCATGAAAGATGGAAACAATGCTACTACAGAGAGAAATATAAATAGTTCAGATGTCTAGAATATAGAACCCCGGGATGCCCTGAGAGGGGAGGGGTGAATCAGGGTGTCAACTTTTCCTTTTAAAGTATCTGATCTTGTTCTCACGTTGGTAGGAACGTGTTAAACCTATATGATGGATAATAACAACAATTAAACAATCACATGCAAAGAGACTACACAATACTTTTACTTGGTTCACCACAAAGGTCTATGTCCAAGGATCATATTCCGACAGTGTGTCGGTCATACCAAAATCTACTAATCTTCACTAGTTGTAAAGTATAAGAGTTCAGACACAGTCACTCTATGATAGGCACACTGCCTTTACATTAATTCAGGGATAGCTCACTATGTCCCTTGGTACACTTCCATCGACTCCCCCTTTCTCACTACCATGGGAGAATTCTTACCCAGTTTATTGAATTGAAGGTCTCTTCAACAGATTTGCATTGAAGTATTTGTCTCAGTCCAGCACGAGACACTACTTGCATTGAATTCCTAAATTGATGCACTTGACAGCACTGGACACACAAACCAGATATTAAAAAACCTATCAGAAGCCTAACACTACACTTGCGTGCAATACCTGAACATGCGCGCAAGATTTGGGATTTGTCGTGTAAGATGACTTTTGCATAGCCCCTTACTTTCTGCACAACCCTTATCTTTCGTGCAACTACAACGAAGGGTTCACTTGGTCTTTTTAGACTAAAGGAACACCTTGCATGCAAGATTAGCTCTCTGAAATTCTTTCGCACGCAAATCTTTCACGCAACTACAACCTTTATGCACAACTTCAACTTTTACGTGCAACTACCATTTTTACACGCAACTTTTACATTTTCATGCAACTCCCTTTTCATGCAATGTTTAGAAGCATCAGAGCTCGGATCTTCGCTAAGTCTTCGGCGGTCTTAAATGAGGCGGGTCACCTCTTATTTATAGGTTTCAATGACCCCCACGTGAAAAACCCACCGTGTCATGAAAAAACTCTCATTATGTGCACAATGATTTTCACACAGGAACCATTTTTCATGCACATCTCCAGATTTTTCGCGCACCTCATGCCTTTGCCAATTTTCGGCATTCTGATATTGAATCACCTTTCATGCAAAAAATCCAACCTTCTTTCATTATTATGTGCAAAATCAATTTTGCACACATTCCATGTTTTTGTGTCCCGCTCCAATATTTCGCACACCTTCCTTTTCCAAAATCACATTTCTCCATTTTTCGATTTTCAGGCCCAAAAAATTGGCAAACACGGGAAAACGGTGCCACCTTCAGTATTGTTGCCCGCTTGAACTATATGATCCCTTTCCTGAAAAACTTTCTAAACTTCCAATGATGATTGACAATAAACACAAACCATACTCCATTCCCAGCATCGATCATGGTTCCAACATGGAATCTGAATAGATTGTAGATAGTTGTCCCATTTGACTGTTATGGGGTCTCGATGGATAATGTCGTAGGATTATTTGTCCATAGGGAGTTTTTTTCCATGAAAAGCACAATTTAGGAACAGGGGGATCATATAAAGATGCAAGATGTAAAGGTCATCGCTCTACAAAAATCGTTGGTTGAATTATATCAAAAGATGACTGGATCTGTCCCTGGTGATATTGCATTGGTAGATGGTAGTGAGCAGGTAAATCACACAACTTCAAAATCATTTAGTGCATAAAATTTTATTGGTTTTAAGTTTAAATTTAAATATACAACACTATTTAATTTTCAATATAATTTTCATGTAGGTGTTGGTAACAGGAAGTAGAGATAGAAAGGGAGAGGTTGTTGAGCAAAGTTCATCAGGTAGTGATTAAGGTTTACTTTGGATTCATAGATGATGTCAAACTAAACTTACGGAACTTTATGTATGATGATTTCAAAGGTTATGGCTACAACCTTATTGAGGCCCTTGATTATCTTTTGTTATTAATCATGTGTATTGTGATATTATTAGATAATGGATTGATTCTTATGTACTTGAAATGGGATCTTTGTTAACAGTTATTGGAGGTGGGATGGATAAGTTTTGTTATGATATATTGGTTTCTATTTTTATTAGGTTGTTCTGGGGCTACAGATTTTCAAGTTGTATTTCTTTTGAAAAGCGGTATTTAGCAATGGTTTAAACTGCCGCTATATAATGTCAAAAAAAATTAGCGATGATTTTTGGAAACCGCCACAAAAACATTTGGCAGCGGTTTAAACTGCCGCTATCAGTTGATTTTTTTGTAGTGTTCCCTACTTATTTGAATTGATATTACCCCACATTGATACCTATGCATGTGGGGAAATACTCTTCCTAAATTCATCTAGGATACCTCTTCACCAACTAACACTATCTAATTCAAAGTTCACCATATGAATAGATTAAATAATAAATGGAAGGAATGTTGATAATGAGGAAGAAGAATGAAACAATAGAGAAAAAAGGGTGACCACTCACCGTAATCAATTTAACCACTATTGACTGAAAATTAGTTTTTTTATTTAAAAAGCACTTTTGAGGAAAAAGTGGGAAACCTGAAATAAAATCATACAAGAATTAACTGAAAACAAGATTACTAGGAACCGCCCCTTCCCAGCAACTACATCATTATGTCAAGCCTCCACCTCACATACCGCTCGACAAGCTGTCTCGCGCAGGGTTGCACGGGTCTAGTACCGATGGCAAAGTCATACCCTTTCATTCTTCTAAATCCAAATAGTCATGCACAGATGAATGCTTTCTGCTCTGTATCCTCATTTGGAGTTAATCCTTGTAGAGTGCTAGTTTCTTTTACCATAAAAATTCAGAATAAAACCAAATTTCAAAAACTACCTCAAATCCGGCCCAATTCATATTTCAAAAATCGCCACTGAGAATTTTCCAAATTTCAAATCAAAAAATTCACCAAAAAGCCATCAAACCTATAATTGTCATTGATCTCCCTAAATTGGACTCTTGAACTCACGTCCCAAAGGACCAAGAAGACCACTACGCTGCTCCGCCTCGGAGAGAATAGAGGAATCTTGGAACCAGAGCAGATAACCAAGAAAACAGAGACAGGACGAATCGTCGGTGATACCACGACTCGGCACCATCGTGTCATCTTCATCGTCATCACATCAAATCAAGCATCACCATCATGAGTTATCATCCTCGAAACCAACACAGTGTAAAACCATCGGAGTTGCTCAAAGCGCATTACAGAGGCAACTAGATCAACTGAAATGCACAGAGCATCTAAAAAGCGCATCACAAAGACAACTAGAGAAACCAGAGAGGCGCATCATAGAGGTCTCTGGAGCAGTGCAAGAGCACATCACAAGGCCGAGAACCACACATCTGGAAACCGTGAACAACTTCGAACAACGTCATCACAAAACCAGCAAACCTTCATAAATAATCAGCAAACAAACAAAACCAATTCAAACGTTCACTGAGAGGGAGAGGGAAACGGCACACGAGCAGTTAAAAAGTGCATCGCAGTGACAACTGGAGAAACTAGAGACGCACATCAGAGGCCTTCGGAGCAACATAAGAGCGCATCATTGGTCCGAAAACCTCAACCATTGGGTTTGGTCCCCCACTAAAGCCACTGAATCCAAAAAAACCACCAATAGATCAGGGAAAAAGAAAACCCAAACATCCCAGCATACACGAACTTCTTTAGTTGGTTCATTAGAATCAAAAAAGATATAGGCAGAATTTAAATCAGCCAATCAAAGAACATAAAAACTAGATTGGCCCCATCCTCTGATAGCCGACGCTGGAAAACCCAATCTGTAACCAACGTCACACGAAGCTCGACCGAACCTCTGTCGAAGAACCCAAGCTACAAGGATCTGCAATTCCACATGAAGCATCTGCAATGCTGCTCAAAAAATGACCAGAACTAACTCTTGCTGCCGCCAAAGAAACTGAGCCTCACCGAAGAGACTCCTCGACCAAACCGCCACCAAAGAACCCAAGCTGCAAGGATCCTCTGCTTGAAGTAGACACACTGACATCAAGAAACCCTCGCTGTCGCTGAAGAAGCCAAAATCTGTCACGACCGAAACGCCATCGTCGGAAGACCCGTGTCGAGAGAACCACAACACTGCCTCGCTAGAACATACACGAAGTCATCCGAAGCCGTCAAAGCCTCTCTCGTCCGTGCTGATCCACCCACCATAGCAACTCCCAGACGAGATCCCGAAGCGCCTGTCGCCTTGGACCCACCACCATCACCTATCACCAAATCCTCCCTCACTACCAGAAAACCTATTGTCCTCACCAATCCACCTAAATCCATGAAACCCTAAGGTGCTCTTGAGAGAAGAGAGCTCCCAAGATTGCCCCCTATGCATGTGGTTTGATACTAAGCACTATTGAAATTCTTAGAATGGAATAAAAAGACACATTGAAGTGAAAGAACTCAAGAATACACCACTACTTTCCATTGAGTAAACCTAGAAGTTAGTTCTCTATTTTCACGGAGTTAAGAAAGTTTCGTGGGGTAAAACAAAAAAGAAAAACAAAATAAAGAGAGATGGAAAAGATAATATATATTAAAAATGTACCATGCTATTATATCCACAAAATCCCTTGTTATCTAATTAAAATTCCTAACTCTCTTGAATGAAAGTAGAGGTTCGCATTTATAGATAGAAGGGGTGAACAATTTTCACTCCAAATCCGTCCTCCAAAAGCTGGCATGTGTTTGTCCCATTAAATGGTTAAATCTTGGAAAGTTTTACTCTCTGATGTTGTTCCTCTATGTCTTAAGAGTTATCCCATAAAATTTGATCTTCTTTGGACATGTGTAGCCCAAGTAATATCCAAATTATTAGATAAAATTTTTCTAGCCTAATAGACTATTTGAATTACAATGCACCTATTTCCCATGAATTAATGGCCTTAAAAACTTTTCTAGCCTGGAAGACTATCAAATTGTGCATAGTTTATGTGGCCCCAAATGCATACTTAATTTTATTCATCTATGGTTAGATGAATCATTAGTTCTAGTTGAATTAAATGAATCCCAATGAATATATAATCCTATAAAAAATAATTTCACAATTTGGATCAGTGTATAAAATGTCAGATATGAAATATAAAGCTCATATAAAAATCAATAATTAATACATTTTCACAATAAAGAACAAATTATTCAATAAACCTAAACATGTGATAATTATCCTTAAAATAAAAATTTGGTGGGATTAAAATATTGAGTTATGGAATAAAATGTATTAAAATATGTAATTCATCAATCCCCTATACTTAGCCATTTCACTTTTGGAAAATCATCTATACAAAGGCCAAAACAAACTTCACATGGTATTAATAGAAACACCACTCAATTATCACATCTAAGGACAAATCATACCTCCTACATGGATTTTAATTCCCCAATTCCTCACCAATCATAAAAAACCACATAATCTCATGTTAATCCCCATGTGTATTTCAAACCTACCTCCTCAAAAATATATCTCTCTCACTCAAGGATTTTAAATTTAGCTTTTCTCATTCTCAAGTACGTTCATGATCTTTATAGGTATGTTGTCTTCCTAGTATCTCCACCAAACAAAGTCATAAATGTGTCAATCATGATGGCTCTTACATGGGTTGTTATGTGGTTGTGGGTTGGTAGGTTTAAAATATAAAAACATCAAAGGAAGAATTATGAGGGTTAGGCTCTAAAGTGAATCAAATACATGAAAATAGTTTCCCTCAAGAATGGTGTTCTCCCCACTCAACATGAAAATGAATCATCTCTAAACACCACTTTATCCTTCCCGGGGTGGTCCACACTTGATCATTTTAGTAGTAGAAAAATATTTATTCCCTTTTCTTTCATTTCAGTAGCTTTGTTTCTGTTTCTGATGCTTTCACCAGGGTGCGTGCATCCGTCTCTTTTGGGGGGATGTTTGCACTGTCTGTTGCCCTGCATTCCCTCTTTCCAAAGGCGGGCAGCATCAGTTCCTTGTTCAGGGACGTTTGCTCCTTGATCGAAACAGGATGATGGGATGTCGGTCCTTCCTTCTACGGATTCCTCCTCGGAACTCGTTACCTAGTCCAGGTCTCCCTTAAAGATTTAATACATTGTTCGTGAAACTCTTCCTAGCACCATATCTTCATGGACACTAGTTAATTACACCGCTTCTATCGGGACATTCCAACAGGTCCGGTCAGGGCAGCAACCTTCGGTCAGGGGAGTAGTCACGTTGGGCATCACTGGCGTGTCTGGGCACTAGGACATTGGCGTGTCTGGGCACTAGGACATTGGTGTGTCTGTCTTATGTCCCTTATTATAGGGCATCTCGAGGGCGCGGAAGCCCGAGGCATCCCACATCAAACACGGGGAATCATATGTCATGGGCATGTATCTGAGGTTTTCCTCAGCATCCCATGTTTAACACAAGGTATGCCGTAAGTTTAACATCCAGCAGAGACGGATCGGACTGATCAAAACACTGACTAGAGTGGATCAGATGGGTGCAACACCTGGAGGGAACACCGATATTGGGGCCAACGCGTGGTTGACTTCCCAGTTACTGTTGAGGGGAATGGGATATGAGGTGGCATGATCCCATCGGGATGTGGCAGTCCGGGTAAGAATCAGGATGGATGATGGAGCGTTTGAATGAAGTGGGTGGTGAATGGGATGGAACCGCCATGAGGATAACGATCATTTTGGGCTTGATACTTGAATAGGCTTCCTACGTATCCCCGTGGCAGGGAATCAAAGTCCACGTAGTTCATCTGACGATAGCTTACCGCCGATTGGGGTTCAACGGCTTGCCGCTGGATGGGGTCGCAATGGCTTACCGCTGGATGGGGTCGCAACGACTTACCACTGGATGGGGTCGCAACAGCTTATCGCTGGATGGGGTCGCAACGGCTTACCGCTGGATCGGGTCCACAATTTAACGTCATACAGGACGGGGGTGAACCGACGTGAAGGGGGTCGGAACTGCTGGGTGTTGGGCTTGAACCTCATGGAGGCTTCCTACGTACCTTACCTTAGCAAGGAGCAAAGTCCACGTAGTTCGGGATATAGGGGAATTTGGGGTTTATGCTCAGAGGCAGCCCAAGGTGTTGGTGAACTGACGCAAAGGGGTCTGAACGACCGAATAAATGATGGTCTTGAACCTCAGGGAGGCTTCCTACATACCCTACCTTGGAAAAGATCAAAGACCACGTAGTTCAGATCGGTAGGAACCAATGTGAAGGTGTACTTGGGATCTAATGGTTGTTGGGATTGAACCTCGTGGAGGCTTCCTACATACACTACAATAGAAATGCCGTTTAGCGGGGGTTATTTTTGCATTTATCGCTGGTTTAAACTGCCGCTACATGGTTTGCTGGCGATTTACAGAAACCGTCGCCTAATATGACGTCGACAATCTATTAGCGGCGGTTATTTCCATTTCGCGGAGGTTTGAGGAAAACGTCGTAGCTTCTTCATTTCGTGGTGGTTTTACTGAGTTTAGCGGCAGTTTTTTACGAGCCCTTGATATCTCTTTATTCGCGGCAGTTATAACCGCTGCGAATAAACTCAAATCCAGCGGCCGTAAAACCGCCGCTGAAGTCACGAGAACCACCACGGAATGAGGTAGCTATGATGCGACTATGTAGCGGCGGTTAAAACCACTGCAAAACGTAAAAAAAATTACATTTCGTCGTGGTTTTCACCGTTTAGAGGCTGTTTAAACTGCCACCAATGTACATTTCACGGTGGTTAAAACCGCCGCTAAAAGCTAACTAGAAAAAAAATAAATTCTTTGCTTCCACTGCACCACTGCCATGAAAAATTAATCAAACCAGAAATACCATATTGTACATACCAACAGACAAAAAGAAACATCAACCTAGGAAATCAGTATAGAATAAATTGAAAAAAATAAGTAAATATTGACATGCTATATAAGAATGAACCATATTGTACATACCAACATACAACAAGAAACATCAACCTAGGAAATCAGTATAGAATAAATTGAAAAAAATATATGATAGAATCAACTATAAAACATAGGTCCATTATTTGAATACTCTCCAAACATACATCTAGATTATCCTTCTTGATCCCCCATAATATATATCACTTGAAAATGAAACATTAGATCTACATGTGTGTCGGTGTTCCCATATAGGGAGTGAGTGTAAAACACAGTTGGGTATCACCTAGTGAACCTCATATCACCATCCTATAAACTGTATACATGTATTATAATATAAATTATTCATCAATATATAGCATGAAAACAATCACTTTTTGTTATTGTGTGCTAACTAAAACACAAAGATTCTAGACCTCACATTCATCGTCCAATATTGAAATAGAAGGCATCCCACTATACAAACCCAAACAGTGTACCCTATAACTTAGTGTAGGGTCTCATAACTGAGTCTCAACCTCTACCCTCTCACTTAGGGTACATTCTCATACAAAATCATGATCTCACATCAAGTCTCATACTAATATTGTCACACTCAGTGTAAGGTCCCATACAATATCTCAAACTAAATATCATACCTCTACCTTGCCACTTAGGATGGGGACATAGAACAAGTAATGTATTACATCTCACAGCTCTAACCTTCACTAAAGGCTATTTCTTACATTATATCACAAACCTCATCTAAAACCATATCTCATACTACAATACTCTCACTTAGGGTGAGTTCTCATCCCATACAACATTCCACATCCCAACTTAGCTTTCTCCGAGAGGGTAACACATACAACAAAAAATAACCACCCTTACAAATCTCATCAACCAAAATCATTAACATAACATATAGCTACACAACACTACCAGTCATCCTAGGTCCATAGTTCATACCCACAAAACTAGAATGACCCACAGGTCACACCTAGACACATTAAAAACACAAAACCTATCATGCAGGTCAATTACCACTCACAAGGGCCTCCCAATAAGGCAAATTACAAGGGCCTCACCAAAGTGTCCACAACACTATCCCCTTGATCACTATGAAATGACCCAATTTGTTCAACACATCAACAATGAGTTTAACTCCTAGTCATCCAAAATCTCGACTACCAATTCAAACACAGGCCTAAATGGAATTATGTATACCACACTCGAGAAATCAATATATAAAAAGAAACATCAGAAATCAATAAAATGCATAAAAGGAAACATGATAAATCAAAGAAATTTTAGGACATGAAAATGTTTGGTGGCAACTATGTGCCACAAATGTTACATATACAAACCAAATGTTCCCATATTTGTTCAACACATCAACAATACAACTACTCACGGTCCGATGATGCATCGTCACCCTCTCCACCTTCATCTCCACTTTTTGTTGTCACCTGTAAGAACATTATATTGAAAATTAAATACGGTTTCATATTAATATTAAAACTTAAAACCAATGAAAGTTATAAAACTAAATGATTTTGATTTTTTGTGATTTACCTGCATACCACCAGTCGATGCACTACTATCGGGGGAATATCTGCTCATCTTTTGATGTATTTCAGTAAACTCTTTCTGCAAAGTAGATATCTGATCCCCCTGCTGGTGAACTGTGTTTCATAGAGAAACAATCTCTTTCTTGGCATCTCTGAGTATGGGATGAATAAATCCAGGAGTAGATGCAGCTTCCATCCATGGTGGACTGCTAAAAACCTCAGATGGTACAGGTCCCAAACCCATCTTGCGCACTCTTCCAGGATGCTTCTTCCCAAGGACTTTAGCAACCGGGTCATCCTGGGAGACTAAGTAGGACTGCGCAGGATTGGCATCCCATAGTTCTTTAATTTTTACCTATAAATCAAATATCAATATATATTAACACAGTAAAAACTAATAATAAGTTATTATAATAAAAAATTGACTTCATACTTCAACTTCTTTAGAAGGATCATTAACAAAACCTCCAACTAATTTCTTGTGAACATCCAACCACAGTTCAGTTCGGGATGCTTTGTGCCCTAAACTCTGTGACTGCATTAAGCAAAGATAAATCAACAATTCAATATATTAAACATATAATATTGTCTTATAAATATTTAAACTAATTAAAATATTACCAATGTCCTTAAACTTCTAGCAAAGTTTTTTGAGCCCGCAGTGTGAGGGATGAATTGCTTAGACCGGTTTGATGCATTCTGTCTTGAGAGATCCTGAAATAAATAAAATTCAATTTAATAGAAATGTATTCAATGTCATGTCCTCTTCATATACATGTATAAATGTAAAATGAGGATAATATAATATTATATATTTCAATACCATCTGCTTCTCATCATGATGTATGTCAACAAAAACTTTCCACTATTCTTTCGGTACCCCACTGGGTAGCTTCTCATACATTTGTTGCACGGTCAATGAAGTATCATTGAAATCACACCACAATATCCATTTGAAATATTTCCATTTCTTACCTAGATTTTTCAACATCCACTTCCGTGCTATCACATCAGCAACTGTAAAGTGGAAGAACATCTATATACAGAAATTCATTTTGAACATATTAGTAACATTACATTCAATTAAACCATAATGTAATAAATTTACCTTTATTTGAGAATAAAAAACTTCATTTTTCCATCTTGGAGGCATATGTCTCCAATCATCATAAGAAATAGGAAGGGAAATGGGCTCCGCTTCCAGCTGGCCTAGAATATGGCCAAGTAACCCTGTGGTGTCATCCATAGGGACCCCATAAGAATCAAATGGCATGACTATCTTCTCGCCGTTCATATTCCAAACATCTGAACTTTTTATTTTTTTCTCCACGGTTGCATTTTTTTCATCTTCAATGAGCAAACAATTATTATAAACAAAATGAAATAAATTTATTTAATTAAAATTTGTACCTATAACAGTGACACTCCAGTATGCTCGTGATGAACTGGAAGGGGCATGTCACTGCCCCACTACTGAGGCTCCTGAAGGGGGAGTCGATGACTCAGCCTCTAATGGGACATCCACAGATGGTGTGAGAGATGGTGCAAGGGGAGATGGTTCAGGGGTGTAGTCAGCTGGTGCCTCAGATGTCATGGGGATGGAGCCAGATGGATCGTCATCTGTAGCAGAACTAGATAAAATAGTGTACCGCTTCCTCCTTGGTATTCCTGTCATTTAATCAAATAAAATTAAGTTCAGAATATATATTTCAAAAAAAATATGCAGAAAAAAAAATTAAAAATGATAATAGATTCCCAGTACTAACAGACAAAATATATATAACAATGATAATGAATGACTGCATAAATGAAACAAGTGGTTGCTGAATAAAGAAATAATTGTGCATACAATCATTTTCCCATTCAATCATGTCGGTTTCCTACTCCATTGATTCATCCACTTCATTCATCCTTGCTAGACTAATATTTTCAATATCATGATGGAAAAATAATTCTGCTTCCTGTGGTTGATTAAATTCAATTTCAGAGGTCAAATTTTTCACTTCATCACCCATATCATACAAATCTCTTTGTATTATGTGAGAAACTACACTCCACCCTTCATCGACAACATCATTCACATAATATACCATTTTTTCTTGAGATGCTAAGATATATGGATCATGCAGTTCACGATCACCAACATCCATCAAGCGAGAGAAGTTCATAGAAGTAAATTGCAAGGAATCTCTTTTAACACCTCTGATAATATTCACCCATTTGAATTTGAATAAAACAATAGAAAAATGTATATGGTAGTTTAATTCAATAATATCATGCAGATTTCCATAGTATTCCACTTTAACAAGTGTAAATATACCACTATTCTGCGTTTTCAAATCCACTTCTCGATCGACTGTACAAAATCTAAATCCATTCACATTATAAGCGTCAAACTTTCTAACTTGTTTTAGAGGACCTCTAGCAAGAAACTTCAAATCTTATGACACCTCTGCTCAAGTATCAACATTCATGATCTGAAAAAAGAAATATACTTTATTAGATTTACAAAATGTATGTGTCAAACTAATATTCGTATTTATTGCAATATTTATGAACTTACACATCGTGCAAACCATTCTACAAGCTCTTTATTAACAGCTTTCGTTATATCTTTCTCATTTCGTGTTCAGCCTCTCATTCGTCTCTTTGTTTGTATCCTCAACTCTTCAATAAATGGATCTGCAATTTCACTATTCAGAAGCACATATCTATGTGCCTGTAATAATTTCAATTTAGTCAGTGTCACATTTGAGGTCCTCCCAACTGATCGGACAATAGTAGGAAATATTTTGGATTTCTGATGTATTTGATATTGATTTGATGTGTCGTCAACATGTATAACTCAATTAAATCTTGTTTCAATATCATCCAAGTATCTAGAACAAAAGGTAAGACACTCCTCAGCCAAATAGCCTTCAGCAATAGAGCCTTCTGGTTGAGATTTATTTCTCACGTATGATTTCAAATGCCCAAGATATCTGTGAAATAAAATAAACATAATTATGAATTTAATTAAGTACCAAAAATTGTTTACTTAACTAAAAAACATATAAATAAAGTACCTCTCAATTGGATACATCCATCGATAATGAACGGGGCCTCATAATTTAGTTTCCTCAACCAAATGCACATTTAAATGCATCATTACAGTAAAAAATTATGGAGGAAAGATCATATCCATTGCACAAAGGGTCAATACAAACCTCTCCTAGAGGTTGTCAAGCTAAAATGGATGTAGAGATTTCTCACATATTTGTCTGAAAAATTTGAATAATTGGAGTACAACAGCAGTAATTTTTTCAGGTAATAATGTACGCAATGTCAATGGTAGTAACTGTTGTAACAAAATATGTGAATCGTGACTTTTCAATCCATGTAACTTATGATTATTCAAGTCAACACACCTCGAGATGTTACTTGAATACCCATCAGATACCTTAACATTCTTTAAAATTCTAAGGAATGTATCTTTATCCCTATTTTTCATTGCAAAAATTTTCGGAGGATACTTTTCATTCTCATCTGGCCATAGATCGCGTTTTATGTTCATTGCTTGTAAGACTTTGTGAGCATTGAGATGATCCTTCGACTTTCCATGCTCATTAAGCAATGTGAAAATCAAATTGTCACAGACATTCTTCTCAATATGCATCACATCAAGATTATGCCGCAACAAATTACATTCCCAATACGGAAGTTTGAAGAATTTACTTTTTTTCTTCCATTGTTGTGTTTCGATTTCGCTTGACGATGCACTTCGGACCCATTTTCTGCTATCATTCAAATGATGAACCTTCCCAAATTCTGTTTCAAAATTTTCAATCTGTGTCAATATTTCAGAACCATTTAACAACTTTGGAGGTGGTATACGATCAGTGAAACCATTAAATTTTGATCTTTTCAGCTAAAATCTATGAGATGCATCGAGAAATCTTTGATGACACAAGAAGCGCCATTTTCTACTATGAGGTAGCCATTTGGGCTCAAAATCAAAGTTAAAATGGGACAAGCCAAACACATGTAAGTGTTCCAACCAGATAAATTCACAAACCCAGGGAAGTCACTAATGGTCCACATTAAAGCAACATGCATTTTGAACATTGTTTTAGAAGAAGCATCAAATGTCTCAACACCGTTTCTCCATAACTCCTGCAATTCGTCAATCAAAGGCTGAAAGTATACATCAATATAATTTCCAGGCATTTTTTTTCAAGAATAATCATCTAAAGGATAAAATATGTTTGTTTCATACACATCCACAAAGGAATATTATAAGGGATCAAAACAACTGGCCAAATGCTATAACTGGTACTCAAAGTCCCAAATGGATTGAATCCATTGGCAGCCAATCCCAATCGAACATTCCTAGGATCATCTGAGAAATCTATATGTAATGAATCAAATGTCTTTCATGATTGGGAATCTCGTGGATGTCTCATTAACCCATCATTTTTATTATCTACAGAATGCCACTTCATGTATTCAGCGGTTTTCGATGACATGAATAATCTTTGTAATCGAGACTTCAAAGGAAAGTAACGCAAAACCTTTGCAGGTGTGTTAGTTTTCTTCTTCTCCATGAAATTATATTCATTCAGACTTCCAACATCACCCTTTTCCTGCCATCTAGAAGAAGAACATTTCTTGTAATTTTGTCTACTTGAATCCTCTCCCCAATAAAGCATACAATCATTGGGACACGCATGTATTTTTGTATAATTCAGACTAAGATTGTTAACAAATTTTTTCATATCATAAAAAGATTCTGGGATTTTTGCTACAGGAAATGCATCACGAATAAATTCCAATATAATGGACATTGCCTTATTTGTAATTCCACATAGACATTTGATATGGTACAGCTTCAGCAGAAATGAAATCTTTGAATATTTCAAACACCCACTATACAACTCTTGATTTCCATCGTCAACTAAATCATGAAATGCATTTTCCTCAATGAAGTTTTCTCTTAAATTTGGCTCCACAGAATCAAGAGGAGGATCCAATGATATGTTACAATCTTGATATGCCTGTGTTACAGTCTCAAAAACATCACTTTTCACGTTTCAATTTGTAACACCCTCTTCTGGTTGTTTTGATATGTTTTGATACTGATAGTGGTGTCTTGCAGTGCTGAATGCATCATTTATGAGGTTTTGCATTTCATTTTCCATTGTCGACGAACTTGGGACCTCATTCTATAGATTAACATCAGTGCTCAATCTTTCTATAATGTTCAATTCTCCATGCCTAACCCAACACAAATATTGAACAGGGAATTACTTCAGTATTAAATGTTCATAAACTTCATCTCTCTTCAACCATGTTATAAATTTACATTTAGGGAATGGACATTTTATTCTCCCTTCAACAGATCTATTAGAAATTGAAAAATATAAAAACTCATTCAAACCCTTAACATACTAAGGTGTGTTCCTCGGTAATGTGATCCAGCTTTTATCCATGTATATCACAATGTTCCTACACAGTAATAAAAAAAATTAAAACACATAGTTACTACTAAATAGAGAAAGAGATTCATATATACGATAGTATAAGATTACAGAAACATAATATAATAAATATGACCCTCTAAGTTAGATATGAACCCTCTAGTGTTTGGGATAGGGGAAGTTTCTTTGGTAAAGAGAAAATGTGTGCTAACAACGTGGTAGCTACTTTACCATTAAAACCAAATCACATTGTTAATTTGGAATAACCCCAACCTAAGTTCTCTATAGAGTCTTCATATAAAACTCTAATATTTAATAAATCTATTATAAATAATGTTTAGGGAAAACCTTATGATGCTTACAAAACTCAACACATTGTTAATTTGGAGTGACAAGAATCACGTGAGGGATAGTAGTCTTTAGGCATGATAAGTGGTGGTGTTCATGGAAATTCATGATAAAATAACTTGGTAGATTAGGTTTTGATGTTCTACGAACCTTGTGTGGATTGAATTCCTAGACCTCTCTTTGGTGTATTCACATAGAAAAGAGTGGTGGTGTGACTTGAGGGTGATTTGGATAATATATGTTTTAGTGCTCATGAGTGGAGAATTATGGTTAAATGGGATGATCGAGGATCTAACCATGGAGTTGAACTAAGAGTCGGATTCAGACTTCGGTGTGAGCATTTAACATTTTTGTTATTCCTTGAGTTTTAAGTCATCGTGGTCGGGATATGATAGCGCATTGGTGGGTAGGATTGAGAGCCTTTGGTATAATTCATCTAGATAAGTACTTACTAGTGTTGTTGCATAAAAATTGATGTGGTAAGGTGGAGACCACATCAGAAATGGAGTTCAAGATGTGGTTGATGTGGTTTGGGGATCAAACTAGGGTATTTGAAGAATATTTGATGTTTCTAGGCTTGGTGTTTGGAGTTTCATAGTAGAATCATGTTGGGAATTTGGAGATGAAATGTGGGGTATTGGTACTATCATCCAGGACAACATAATAAGATAATCAGAATCATATAGGTGGAAATAGATCCCAGAAGGAATTCTCTCTAAACATTATATTCATGAACTTGGAAGAATTATATTCATCCAAACCACTACAATAAGTTAGAATGAATTCAATACCATTCACTTCAACACACAAAAGAAATTTATGAAAAGTAAAGGGATGCTATGCTTGAGTAACACATGTTTGATGGACTCCATGATCGAGTATCAAAAGTATAAGGAACTCCATACCTAAGTGTCATAATTTATTATAGTCAAGTAGGCCTTATAAATAAATAGGTTATACATTTCAAAAAATGATGAAAAATACAAAGATACATATTCAATGAAAGTGATTACTTTCATCCAAGACTATACATATTAATGAAAAATCATCTAGTTTGTATAACATATAGAGAAAGAAAATACAAATAAAATTTAAATACAAAATAAAACTAGTTGAACTGTCTCACAATAAAATTTCCCAAAAAAAGTCACAACCATATTCACAACTCAAAACATCTCCATGTGATCCCTGAAAAGTCACAACAATCCAATATAATATTGAAAAACTTTTTCAATATCACATTTATTTATCATTACGGCATCACTTAAAATCTTTATCCTATAATGAGTAAGAAAATAAATATCCTTTTAGTAAAATTGATTAATATAGATCGATAGGAAAGTAGGTAGTGTGATTTAACAAACCTACACTTATATAAGGAAATGTTTTAGAATACCTGAATTTATTAGGATGATGTGTAAAAAAATAATCTTAAATTATCATCTATATATTGGAAATTGAATATCCATAGAGATAAATTCCTTACTTGGAAATAAGTAGAGGCTCCTCATACTCATTTACCTAGAAAAATTTCTCATCATCTTCATGATGAATCCAGAGTGGCACTTATATAGGTGTAAACCTAGTCGTGTTCAGGTCATAAATTCACATAGAAGTTTTCTATAAGATAAAATATCAAATATAAAAGAATAAGAAAATATAAATAGGTTCAAAATAGAATAAATAAAATCATTTAGAATATATCATTGGAATTCCAAGACTATCCATCCCGTGGTAGTTCATTTATCACATGAAAACAAGCACATAAATCAAATCTTGATGAAAGAACCCGGTTCTTATTTTTGAGGTACGGGTTACTTCTTTTCTCTTTTCCTTAAGTGTTTTTGAGAAAATAATGAAAATGGGGGAAAATCCAAAATTTTGTGACTTCACGCCGTGTACTTTGTCCGTGTGGGATGAGTACACAGGGTGTGTAGCCATCTTGGCGATGAAAGGTGTAAAAAACGACTACATGCCGTGTAGTGGGTATTTACACGCCATGTAGTAAGTTAGCAGGAAAATAATAAGGTGGTGGAAGCAGCCGCTAGTTGAGTGGCAGTACACATCATGTACTCAGGTTTCACAAGTTGTGTACTCATGTCGACGGATAAACAGTGCCACGCTGGCGAGAAGCTGCCGAAGGAACAGTTAAAAAAATGAAAACTAAATGCCATATACCCAATAGTACACGCTGTGTAGTATGTTTTTTTTGCTTAAAATGGGCAGTAGCCTCCCCTATTCACAGGGAAGGCTTAGAACCGGAGGAGTCAGGAGAGAGGGATGAACCTTCGAGGAGCTCCAGATCGCACGCCGGGAATCCATTTCCACCTCTGTCGATCTTGTTGGAACCGTACGGGTAAGCCTCTACTTCTCCATAAGCCGTTCTTACCAATTATTTCCAAAGGGAAAGTTATTTACGTTTGAACGGATTTTCTTCTAACCCAGATCTACGTCGTCTTTGGGCGTTTCTGGAAGAGACGTTCATGTATACCATTTAGCGGCGTTTAAGGTAGGTGGCTTGGTGTTTAAATTCCAACTGTTGCGTGTTTTTGTGTACTGTTGTGCTACGAACCCATGTTGGGGTGTTGTGTGGAAAAGGCCTTGGCTTTTTAAATACCTAGAATTGTATAGGTAATTAAATGTGATAATAAACTATTGTTTGGGATCACTGCTTGGATCCAGGACCACCCTGGGGGTGTGTTCCTCTGTTTAGCCATTTGGCCATGATACTCGAGGGTATTCCATGTTTATATTATGCATTACTTTTTCCTTGAGAGGAATTGTATGTAAATTGCATGTTTATATGTTGGTTATGGTCTGGTTACTTGTTTAGCCTGAGGGCAGTGATATATTAGCCTAAGGGAATTATTGATTAGCCTGAGGGCCTAGTTCTATTAGCCTGAGGGCAATGCCTGAGGGAAAGATTCTGATTACCTGAGGGTTTCGTTTCAGTTTGGCCTGAGGGAAAGATTCTATTTCTCCTATGGGAAATGTCTGAGGGCAAGGTACTATACAGCCTGAGGGCAAGCCTGAGGTCGTTGTTTTACTATATTAGCATGAGGGCAAGATTCTGGTTGTCTTAAGGGCTTAGTTCTGTTGAGCACAGAATGTTATTAAATTAAATGGTTAAAATGAATAATAAAATGGAAATATAATTGGTAAAGTTAGTTACTTTTGAGTACTTCTTAGTTTATTTCATTTTACTACTGCACACTTTTGTTGCATGTTTGTCACACAGTTGGGCACGGGCCTTTGGTGGGTGCCTACTGAGATTTATTTCTCACACCCTGTTTGGGTCATGTCTTCGGCCCAAACAGACTATGTTGTTGTAGGTGTGGATAAGGGCAATGGTCCCTATATAGGTACATGATTTTTTCTGAGAAGTAGGAGAGTATGGGACCAAGCTTAAGCTTGCGATGCTATCAGCTATTTTGTTTTGTTTTGTTGTACCTTCACTTTCTATTGTATCGTGTTGTATTTTTGTGTAACATGTTCTGGCTATTTTCTTAGAACTTGAGACATGTTGCATCATTATCTATATAACTGTTGGTTATCTTTTACTGCCGTTGTTTATTTTAAATGTGTATAGTTTACCACTTTCACTGTTGTTGTATGTTTTATCTAGTATTCCGCTGCACTACACTTTGACAAATAAGGGAATAGTTTCCCCACTATCATACCTGGGCCCTCACTGCTAGTAGGTAGCCTCTAGCGTTTGTGGAAATGCACTTGAGTTCATGTGACCAACCGGGTTCGAGGCACCCGTTCAGTGGCACCCAGGTCCGGGACGTTACAAAGTGGTATCGGAGGCGTTCTTTTCTATGACTAACTATTTGGATCCTTAGTCAGGGATAGGATGGAAATGGTAGTTGGTAATAAGCTGTGCTCAGGCATAGCTAACCCATGTACAGGGAAAATCCAGTCTACCTCATATTTTTTCAATTCTTCTGATTTTGAAAGTTTTACAGTTGATTAGATTTTCACCGTTGGGTGACGCACTCGTGATTGTACTATTTATATTTTATCCATGGGTTCTATTTAGTTACAACCCGATGAGATGAGGGTATTCCATCTCATGAATCATTTAGGCACTTGATAGAAATCGCATGCCATGCATAGTTCTATGCCATGTAGGTGCATTAGAAATTACATGTTGTTGTGATAGTTTTTGTTCTAGAAAAAATCATGTTGTTGTGATAGCTGCTTTGATTAAATATCTGATATGTGATAGGGTAATTTTCGTGTGAGTCTGATGATAGAATGGAAGCCAAACTTTGGTTTCTAGGGATTATGGGTCCTCATTGACCGGAATTTGGTGGATCATTGACTTTTTATCTTGTTATAACACATATAAGATTCCAAACTTTGATTCGTGGGGATTATGGGACCTCACGGGTCGGAATTTGGCACTTAGGTGTTGTTTTTCAGTATTTTATGGGTTCCAGAGTAGTATCTAAGACTTACTGTCCGGAAAACCTAGGATATGTGCCATGTAGTTCCTTGGACACACGTCATGTGATCTTCTGTTCGGGAAGAAAAGAAAACTTTTTAAGTACACGTCGTGTACCGTAAGTACATGTCGTGTAGTCTCTTTCTGTGTCATAGACCGTGTGGGTGAGGACACGGGGAAGGGAAATTCTTGAGGAAAACACGTCATGTACTGGATGTACACATCGTGTAGTGTTGACCTAGAGTATTCTCGTGTAACTAACAAACACGGATGGAGGAGACCTTAAGACATACACGTCGTGTCCACTATGGAACACGTCGTGTAGTCTGACCTAGGATCCGGCCGTGTAACTAACAACATAGGTCGGTGTAATCCTTTCATGTACACACCGTGTGTATATGGAACACGTTGTTTAGTGTGAGCTGTGTATCCGGCCATGTAACTAACAACACAGGTCGGCGGAGCTCGTCCAGTACACGTCGTGTGCCTGAGGGACACGCTGTGTAGTCTTGACCGGTGGAAGACCATGTGGACCTGACTGTGTGGCTGGGGAAATGGGGTGGTGTACACGCCGTGTGCGGGTGTAACACACCGTGTAGTGTTAGCCGAGTAGTCGGCCATGTCACAAACGACACGGTCATTTGGAAAATTCCACCATACACGCCGTGTAGTTTTGTTCAACGGGAGCCTTGTGGATTAGCCGTATAGAAGGACCCGGGCAGGGGAAGAGAAGTCAGTTACATGTTGTGTAGTTAGTATACACGTCGTGTAGTCTTGTTTTTCAAATCTTGAATTCCTTCTTCCTCCTTTTCCCCTTTTGGTCCCTTCATTTTTCAGTTTTTGATAATCTTGATCTAAGGTATGTGGTTGACCTTGTAGAGTCATGCCGCTGAGACAACCACACGTTGTTCTCCAGGAGATCGGAAACAATTATACTCCAGAGATGGTGGGTCATGGGATACCAGTAGATCCTCCAGCAGAGCCAGATGTGGTGCCAGCCGTTATACTGGAAATAGACGCAGATGTGCAGTTCCGTGAAGACTTTATGCGGTTCATGCAGACCTTTCAGGGAACACCGCCGGCTGCCACATCTATGGCCAAGCTGACTCGTATCTTCCAGAAGCAGCATCCTCCTACGTTTTCAGAGGATGGAAGACCACAGGTTGCGGAGTCTTGGCTGGATTCTATGCAGACTATTTTCAATCATCTTGAGATGCCTCCAGGGCGGAGGGTCAAGCTCACGACTTACATGCTGCATGATTTCTCCAAGAGGTGGTGGGATGTTACCACTCAGTCTGATCTTCATAGAGACATGGTGTGGGAAGATTTTCAAACATCTTTCTATGAATTCTTTTTCCTAGAGACGCTGAGGGTAGATCGAGCTCGAGAGTTCATGAACCTGTAGCAGGGCGCTATGTCAGTGATGGATTATTCTACTCATTTCACTGAGCTTCATCATTTTTCACTCGTTCTAGTGGGTGATGATATGTAGAGGGACAAATGATTTAAGGATGGTCTTCGATATGATATCCGAGCACTGGTAAGCATTTTCAGGTTTCCTACAGTACATGCTATTGTGAACCAGGCACTGATTACAGAGAGGAACCTGCGGGAGGCTAGTGGTGTGGGCCAGGTTGGTTCGACACCAGTTTCTATTACTATTTCTACCGGGAAGAGGAAGCGACAGATGAGTTTCTCTCACGGTGGCAGTACTAGCCAGACAGTTTCTTCAGGTGGACCGGCCTTTTGCTACCAGTGTGGTAAAGAGGGGAACAAGAGTCCGCAGTTTCCACTTGACACAGTGGAGTGCTGAGCTTGCGACAATATGGGTCATCTACAATGCTTTTGCAGGGAGTTTGTACCAGTGACTAGTGAGAGGGGTTCTGTGCAGACTCTGCATGAGGGAGCAGGACCAGTAGCTTCTTACCAGTCGGGGAACTGGAATACATCAGGGAATGCAGGTAGGGACGGTGGTCATGGTCATGGTAGCCAAACACCAGGATCTCAGAGGCAACAGGGTGGGACAGATCAGGGTATCCAGGCTGTGTCGCAGGGTTGCGGCACTGGGCAGGCATATGCAGTGCAACAGACCCAGCAGGAGCAGCATCCCGGACCTTCTACAGTCAGAGGTACTATTCTAGTAGCTTCTGTCTTATCTTCAGCACTTTTCAATATGGTTTCTACACATAGTTTTATAGTTTTGCCCGTTGTGGAGAGCCTTGGGCTCTGTGATTCTTCTTCTTCTGCTGTTATGACGCTAAACACTCCGTTGGGAATTAGAACGGCTGGTGTGCGTCAGTGCAAGGAGTTCCCCCTTGAGGTTGGTGGGTGTCACTTCCTATGGGACCTCTATGTCTTAGAGATGATGAGCTATGATGTCATTATTGGGATGGACTGGTTGGTTCCCTTTCGAGCCTTTTCAGATTGCTATCGTCGTTGGGTGAGTTTCACGTCACCAGAGGGCGGAGAGTTTCTATACAAAGGTGAATGGGATGTTCAGGCAAGTCGAAATGTACCAGAGCATCGTAGGCAAGGTGGAGTCATATCCCAGACTGCGATTATATATCTGGATGATCAGGGGTCTTATCAGCAGGATTTCCCTCCAGTGGTTGATCATTTCAAGGATGTCTTCCCGGATGACTTTTCAGGTCTACCTCCGGAGCGAGAGGTGGATTTCTCTATTGAGATTGTTCCAGGAGTAGTGTCGGTGTACATTCATCCTTATAGGATGGCTGCACTAGAGTTTCAGGATCTCAAGAGATAGTTAGAGGAGTTACAGGCAAAGGGTTTCATCTGACCTAGTACTTCTCCTTGGGGTCCACTGGTCCTCTTTGCGAAGAAGGCAGATGGTACCCTCAGACTCTGTGTGGATTATCGGAAGCTGAACTAGCTGACGGTTAAGAACTGATATCCCTTGTCAAGGATTGATGATCTTTTTTATCAACTTCATGGAGCACAAGTGTTCTCTAAAATTTAATTGAGATCTGGATATCATCAGTTGCGCGTGAGACCATTGGGCATACCGCTTACAGCTTTTCAGAGCAGATATGGTATGTATGAGTACTTGGTTATGCCTTTTGGACTCAAGAATGTGCCAGCAGTTTTCATGGCTCTGATGAATCATGTGTTCCATCAATATCTAGATTCTTTTGTGGTATTATTCATGGATGATATCTTGGTGTAATCTCACACTCAACACGATCATTCCACCCATCTTGAGATCATATTGAGTACACTAAGAGAGCATCAACTATATGCTAAACTCTCAAAGTGCCACTTTTGGATGGACCAGATCCACTTCCTGGGTCATATCATCTCAGAGGCAGGAGTTTCCGTGGACCCAGAGAAGGTGAGAGCAGTAGTTTCCTGGGAGCATCCTAAGAACGTGTTTGAGATAAAAAGTTTCTTAGGGATGGATGGTTACTACATGCGCTTTATATAGGAATTCTCCCACTTAGCAGCACCATTGACAGGTCTGACTAAGAAGGGTGTGAAGTTTGTTTGGTCGGAAGCTTGCGAGACAACCTTTCAGGACCTGAAAGGAAGGTTGACATCAGCACCAGTCTTGATACTTCTAGAGAAAGGGAAGAGATATACAGTTTACTGTGATGTATCAGGTATTGGGCTAGGAGCAGTGTTGATGTAGGGCAATCGAGTTGTTGCGTACGGTTCTCGGCAGTTGAGGCCACATGATAGGAACTACCCAATGCATGATCTCGAGTTGGCTGCAGTTGTTCTTGTGTTGCGTTGTTAGATACATTATCTCTTGGGAGATCATTTTTTGGTTTTTACTGACCACAAAAGTCTCAGGTATATCTTTACTCAGCATGACTTGAATATGAGACAGCAGAGGTGGGTTGAGTACCTGCAGTCCTTTGATTTTGAACTTGCCTATACACCTGGTAAGGGTAATGCAGTTACTGATGCACTGAGCAGAAAGACTCTGATACAGGCAGTTCATGAGGCCAGTGGTGAATGGCAGCTTATGTCTTTGTTCTCTGAGATGCATTTGGAGGTGCACGATAGTCAGGGGTAAACCTATCTTTCTTCTTTAACTGTGACCTCTACCCTCCTGGATAGAGTGAGGATGAGACAGCTATCTGATTCATAAGGCCTAGTTCTACAGGAGTCGGTGTCAAGTGAGGACCCTCCTCCTAGATGGATGATAGGCGATGATGAGGTACTGTGTTTCCATGGACGAGTATGGGTTCCATGGGATATATGCGAGGAGTTAATGCGGGAGTTTCATGCCTCAGCTTGGACAGGTCATCTCGGGGTTACCAAGATGTACCGTGATTTGAGACGCCAGTATTGGTGGTCGGGTATGAAAGGAGAGATAGCTGGTTTTGTTACGAGATGTTCCACCTATAAGAAGGTGAAGGCAGAGCATCAGAGGCCAGCCAGACTGTTACAGCAGTCACCCATCTCGGACTGTAAATGGGATGATGTTGCAATGGACTTCGTGACTGGGTTGTCGAGGTCACCTAGAGGCAATGATGTTGTGTGGGTTGTTGTGGACAAACTCATGAAGGTAGATCACTTTTTCCAATCAAAGATACCTTCGGTGTTGATGATCTTGGAAAGTTTTATATCCGAGAGGTCATACGTCTTCATGGGGTTCCTCATTCTATCGTTTCGGATAGGGACGACCGTTTTACATCTCGTTTCGGGCAGCGTTTTCAATGGGCACTGGGTACACAGATGCTTTTGAGCACAGCTTATCACCCTCATACCGATGGCCAGTCAGAGCATACGATACAGGTGATTGAGGACATGTTGCGTGCATGCATCCTAGACTTTGGGGGATCTTGGGAGAAGCACATACCCCTGGTCGAGTTTGCCTATAATAATAGTTTTTAGGCAACTATTGAGATGGAACCTTAAGAGGCTTTATATGGTAGGCCATACCGATCACCCTTGTGCTGTTTAGAGGTGGGTGAGGTAGCTTTACTGGGACCACGCCTCGTGCAGGAGACTTCTAAACAGGTCCAGTTGATTCAGAAGCAGATGGCTACCGCACAATCTCATCAGAAATCTTATGTTGATCGCCGCAGATGACCCTTGGATTTCGTGGTTAGGGATTAGGTTCTCTTACGTGTTTCGCCGAGGTTGGGACACAAATGAATCAGGAGACAGGGTAAACTTTCACCGAGGTATGTGGGCCATTTGAGATTCTGGAGAGAGTCGATCTGGTTGCCTATCGGTTGTAGTTACCACAGAGGTATCGGGCCATGCATGACGTCTTCCATTTATCTCAGTTGTTCCGCTATCATTCAGACCCATCTCATGTCTTTTAGCCCAAGGATATTGAGCTTCAGATCGATGCGTCCTTTGAGGAGAATCTGATTCATATCGTTGATAGGAGCACGAAGGTTCTCCAAGGCCATTCAGTTCCTCTCGTACGGGTGCTATGGCAACATGGCCGAGTGCAGGACGAAACCTGGGAGTGGGAGACCGATGTACATGCTCAGTGACTAGAGCTGTTTTGAGCTTTATCTTCACCACCCTTGGAAGGGAAATTCAAGGATGAATTTCTTTAAGGGGGGAAGTTTGTAAGAACCTAGTTCTTATTTTTGAGGTACGGGTTACTTCTTTTCTCTTTTCCTTAAGTGTTTTTGAGAAAATAAGGAAAATGTGGGAAAATCCCAAATTTTGTAACTAAATGCCATGTACTTTTCCACACACCATGTACTTTGGCCGTATGGGATGAGTACACAGGGTGTGTAGCCATGCAGGCGATGAAAGGTGTAAAAACCAAATACATGCCGTGTAGTGGGTATTTACACGCCATGTAGTCAATCGGAAGGAAAATAGTAAGGCGGTGGAAGCAGCCGCCAGCTGAGCGGCAGTACACACCGTGTACTCAGGTTTCACATGCCATGTACTCATGTCGAAATATGAATAGTTCCACGCTGTCAAGAATCCACCGAAGGAACAGTTAAAAAAATAAAAACTACATGCCATGTACCCAATAGTACACGCTGTGTAGTCTTTTTTTTCGCTTAAAATGGGAAGTAGCCTCCCCTGTTCACAGGGAAGGATTAGAACCAGAGGAGTTAGGATAGAGGGCCGAAACTTCGAGGAGATCCAGATTGCATGTTGGGAATCTGTTTCCACCTATGTCGATCTTGTTGGAACCGTACGGGTAAGCCTCTCCTTCTCCTTAAGTCGTTCTTACCAATTCTTTCCTGAGGGAAAGTAATTTACATTTGAAAGGGTTTTATTTTAACCCAGATCTACATCATCTTTGGGCGTTTTTGGAAGTGACATTCATGTATACCTTTCAGGGGCATTTAAGGTAGGTTTCTTGGTGTTTAAATTCCAACTGTTGTGTGTTTTTGTGTACCGTTGTGCTATGAACCCATGTTGGGGTGTTGTGTGGTTGAGAACTTGGCTATTTAAATACCTAGAATTGTATAGGTAATTAAATGTGATAATAAATTGTTGTTTGGGATCGCTGCTTGGATCCAGGACAACCCCAGGGGGGTGTTCCTCTGTTTAGTCGTTTGGCCAGGATACTCGAGGGTATGCCATATTTATATTATGCATTACTTTTTCCTTGAGAGGAATTTTATGTAAATTGCATGTTTACATGTTGGGCATCGTACGATTACTTTTTTAGCCTGAGGGCGTTGATATATTAGCCTAAGGGCATTGTTGATTAGCCTGAGGGCGTAGTTCTATTATCCTGAGGGCAAGATTCTGATTACCTGAGGGTTTCGTTTCAATTTTTCATAAGGGAAAGTTTCTATTTTTCATGAGGGCAATGCCTGAGGTCAAGGTACTGTATAGCCTGAGGGCGTGGTTTTACTATATTAGCCTAAGGGAAAGATTCTGGTTGGCTTGAGGGCTTGGTTCTATTGAGCACAGAATGTTATTAAATTAAATGGTTAAAATGAATAATAAAATGGCAATATAACTGGTAAAGTTAGTTACTTTTGAGTACTTCTTAGTTTATTTCATTTTACTATTGCACACTTTTGTTGCATGTTTGTCACACAATTGGGCACGGGCCTTTGTTGGGTGCCTACTGAGATTTATTTCTCACACCCTGTTTGGATCATGTATTCGGCCCAAACAGACTATGTTCCTACATTTTTGGATAAGGGCAAGGGTCCCTATACAGGTACATGATTGTTACTGAGGAGTAGGGGAGCATGGGACTGAGCTTAGGCTCACGATGTTGTCGGCTGTTTTGTTTTGTTCTGTTGTACCTTTACTTTCTATTATATCATGTTGTATTGTTGTGTAACATGTTCTGGTTGTTTTCTTAGAACTTGAGACATGTTGTGTCATTATCTATATAATTGTTGGTTATCTTTTATTGTTATTGTTTATTTTAAATGTGTATGGTTTACCAATTCTGTTGTTTTTGTATGTTTTATCTAGTATTCTGTTGCGCTACACTTTGACAAATGAGGGCATAGTTTCCCCACTATCAGACCTGGGCCCTCACTGCTAGTCGGAAGCCTCTGGCATTTGGGGAAATGCGCTTAAGGTCATATGACCAACCGGGTTCGGGGCACCCGTTCAGTGGCACCCGAGTCCGGGACGTTACACCTGATCACTATATAATGCTTTCATTGATCCAATAGTATTATATAATTAATGATATAAGTACTCATGTTAGAAAATATATAATTAGTGTCCTTATATATGAATGAATCAGCTATCATAACATATACTGGATTATAAATCCTATAAGGCTAAACTCTAATACCTCTAACACCACTACCCTAGTTTTAATAAAACAACCAAAATATCATTACTAATTAACTCTAATACCTCTATCATGACTTGATTCTTCAAGAACCCAACCTGGTTTGGCAATGAAATTGAGTTTAAAAAAGATACAAAAAAACTTATTTCAAACCTTAGGGTTTGTAAAGGTCTTCGGGGTCGTGGGGGTCTGGGGGAAGCGGGGTCGCCGGGGGAAATGGGGTCTCCAGGGTTGCGGGGTTGTCGGGGTCGCGGGGGGTCGGGGTCACCGGGGGAAGCGGGGTCGCGGGGTGAGAAGGGGGGTTGGGGTGGAGGGGAAGGGTTGATGTTGTAAAAAAATGTTTCGCAGTGGTTTATTATAAACTGTTGTGAAATTTTTTTTAAAAAAGGTTAAGAGGTGGTTCCCAGAACCGCTGCTAAAAACCACCTTTAGAGTCAATTTTTGTTGTAGTGATACCCTGCCTTGGCAAGGATCAAAGACCTCGTAGTTCAGGTGGGTGGGAACCAACATGAAGGTGGACCTGGGGTCCAATGGTTTTTGGGCTTGAACCTCATGGAGGCTTCCTACGTACCCTGACTTGGTAAGGATCAAAGACCTCATAGTTCAGGTGGGTGGGAACCGATGTGAAGGTGGACCTGGTTCCAATGGTTGTTGGGATTGAACCTCGTGGAGGCTTCCTATGTACCCTGTCTTGGCAAAGATCAAAGACCTCGTAGTTCATGTGGGTGGAATTTGGGGCTTACGCTCTGAGGCAGCCCAAGGAAGATGTCACAGTCGGTGCTCACTCTAAGCCCACGTGAGTCATGCTCAGTGTGAGAAACAAGAGATAACAGAGACCTGACGATCACGTCGCGAAAGGTGCGTCTGTGGGAAGTGGAGTGGGGCTTACACGTGATCACAGCCCAAAGAGAAAACAAGGGATTATGCATGGTTAGCAGCCCAAATAGGTTGGGAATTACTCCAGGATGGAGGCCTGGCGGCGACAAAGCCCAGTGGGAGATGGATTTGGTACCGGAGAAAGGATGGGTCTGGTGTCCATTTCCCCCTCCTGGTCTTTGGGCTGAAGAAGAAAGGAGGGACAGGGATGCTGCCTTTTACAAGAAAGATAGGGGATTACACCAGGGTGGTTTCCCTTTCCCCGTGAACAAATGTCACCCCAATAAGGAGGATATCATCCCCTTTGAGGGAATATCTCACTCCCGTGGAGACCAGTGGGCGTGCAGAATGTCCAAGGTTGGGGAACCCCGTGTGTGAGGCACAGGGTGAGGTTATGGTTTAATGTCATGTGCTGAGGACGATGGTGCTTGGCATTTTAACATCCTAAAGCTTGTACGAGGTGGGTTTTCTCCTCACCCTTAGGACTTACATAACCGGTACCCTCTACTCCTTGGTGAAGAGAAGGGGCAGGCAACGCCTTGAAAATGGGGTGTCATGGAGCGAACCATCGGGGGGTCCAAATTAGCGTGGCTATGTAAAGAAGCAATATTCGTTAGCGTGCCTATGTGAAGAAGCATAAGGCAAAGAAACTCAACAGATAGTATCGTCCAAGGGACTTTGAAATCACATCGTGCAAGCCTGGAGGGTCGCACGGGAAAAGGAATTGCAAAGCAGAGGGGTTCATAGGCAGGGGCATTGTGAAACTCTGCTGCTCCGCATGGTGGAGGGTACTTGCGAAGGGGTGTGCTTCGCGAAGTGGGGCGCCTCAGCCTAAGAATAGGTAAGAGGTGCGTATGGGAGGTGCTTCGCGAAGTGGAAAGGTATTCGCAGAGCACTTCCTTGTGGAGCCAAGGTGCATCGCAAATCATGGTATCATGAAGCAATGTGCTTCACGAGGTACAGTGACCCTGCCTTGGCATGTGGATCATGTGTACATGAAAGGTGTTTCGTGAAGTATAAACGCTCCGCGACGACCCGGGTCCCCTTCCTTCGCGGAGGCCCATAGGCTCCATGAAAGGCATCCCTCTCGGAATATGGGGCTAAAACAAGGAAAAGAGGAGGCACTTCGCAGAGGAGAAGTACCTCGCACAGCTCATGGTTCGTAGAGCAGATGGCACTTCACGATTCGGGATCTAGGAAGTTGAAAGGTCATATTAGCCACCCCATGGACTTGGGGGGAGGCCGGTATTTATAGGGGAGAGTCACTGTGAAGCAGTGCACGCTCAGCGCGGAGAGGAATTTTTTTGCTCCGCGGTGGGTCACGAATGTCAAATGCATTCGCAGAGCGTCCCACCTCCTTGCTCTGCGGCGGGTCGCGAACATCAAATGTGTTCACGGAGCATCCCGCCTCCTTGCTTTGTGGTGGGTCGGGAACATCAATTTGTTCGCGGAGTGTCCCACCTCCTTGTTCCGTGGAAGGTCATGAACGTTAAATGCGTTCACGGAGCGTCCCACCTCCTTGCTTCATAGCAGGTCGCGAACGGCAAAGGGGACTTCTTGAAGGGGCTTCGTGAGGTAGCCATCGGGTCTGTGTATTCTTCTCCTCCCTACATTTTGGCATTAAAAATCCCCCCCCCCTCAGACTTAGAGCCGTGGAGAAATCAAGGGTCAAATTCTGAGGGTAGATCGCCAAAATCCTTGGTCGTTCGCAAAGAAATCTCGCGAAGAGGGCTCACAAAGTCAGAAAGAGAAGCTCCAGCCATACGCGCTGTGAAGCTCACTTTGGTTGAGACATGGCGCGAAGCTCCGGGGGTCCCTCTCCTATAAATAGGGGACCTAAACTCTCTTTTTTCTTTTCTTCTCTTCGTGATTTTTGAATTTAGTGCTCTCGATTCACGAAGCTCCATGTACTCCACGATTTCTCTATGCGAATCGGTCCTTCTACTTCGCGGTTCTTTCGCGAGTCTTTGACTTTTCATCTCAGTGCTTTGTGACTCTGCATTTGAAGGACGAGGCAGGGCTCTGCGAATAGGCTTTGCGAACGTTCTCCGTGAACGTCCTCCAAGAACTAGCTTCACGAACCAACCCGAAAAGCTCCCAAATTTCAAAACTGAATGGCACATCAAGAAGCTTCCCAAGGGGTCCTTGTAGATGTCGCCCTGAGGGATGAGATGGTGAACATTATGGGTCTGGGGGAATTGGTACAGAGCCACTCCGATCATGATTCGTTGGTGCAGCTGCTATCGGAGAGCCATAAGAACTACCCACTGTGTAAGAGGTTGCCTTTGTATGGATTTGGGCTGAGGTATGACATCTTCATCCCAGAAGGAAGTCAGAATGAACTAGCTTACCAGTTCAGGAGCACGTTGTGCCAGCGCCGATGGTTTAGGTTGGCTGATGGCCATGCCCGAGAGGATTTCAAACCCGTCAATGTTGATTGCATATACAGCCACCTGAATAATGTCGACGGGAAGGAATTATTTTCGGAGACATCTCCCCCTCAGTACCAGACTATTTTTGAAGGCATATTTGAGGAACCCGAGGAAGGGGTATTCTGAGGAATGAGACCTGCGCCAGGGCGGCAACTTCACAGATGATTGGTCCTGGGCCTATTAGGTAGGCACCTCGTGTGAGGAGTTTGGGGTTGAGCTAAGGAGAGTGGTTTTGTATGAGGTGGCCTGGGCCTCCCAATTCCACGTATATCAACCAAAAAAGTTGATGCCAGAGCTGTTGAGAAGATAGTTTTTGAGGACCAATACCTTCCACTTACACCATAGGGAGGTTGGTATCATCTTGTGGGATGTCCACCAGATCTTGGGGGTCCCGATACTGGGAGTGATGTACGACAAATTCCTCCCCATCATGAGTGCGTGGGAGGATCCATAGAAAACACCACGGCTAGCGATGGCACTGATGGAGCTTGTGCCCGGGGAGGACAAGGAAGTAGTAAGGGATGTCCACTTCAGGTGGTGGTTCAAACAATTCTTGAACTTCCCAGAAAACAGGCTGTTTCTGGAAAGGCCTCGGACCTGCCCTAAGGGGGCTTGGAGTAAGGAGCACTCGTACTGGCGGCTTTCGGATAACAACCAGTGGAAGACATGGGGATTTAGTGTCAGCACCGAGAAACAACCAATAGTCAGGCTGGTAGCGTTCATCACGGCTCTTATCTGTGGTTGGATCCTGCAAGTGAGTAATACCAACAAGGGAGTACGCCCAAGCACATTTATCATGGCATCCACATTGGCGATAGGAGGGCGGGTCAATCTAGGAATCTCGATGCTCTCCAAGATGTATAAGGTTTTGTGGCATATCAGCGAGGTTAAAAGGCCTCATAGGTTTTTTGGGTCATTCCACCTCTTATATGGGTGGATAACAACACATATCAGGGGGGTTTACGAATACCTGAACCCTATCTCTCCTTCGGGATCGAACTTCCGCCCATCAATCCTGAATGCCATCGGAAGCTTTCCAGCCAAGCTGACCACACTGTCGGTTCTGAACCGGGTGTGGAGGGTAGAGGAATTCAATTTCCACCCTTTTCCATTGCCAAAGGGGGTATTTACTGATGACGTTCGGGGGACGGAAGAGCACCGAGCCTATCTCCTGGCCTTTTGAGGTGGAGTCCTGGTGGCGAGGGTGGACCGCAAGCCCCTCTACGAGCCATATACCCCACACCAGTTTTCAAGGAAATTCCGATGTATGCAGAAACTGACCCCACAGGTCTATCTAGGGGTGCTTTATGAAGAACACCTAAGCGTGATGAGGTAGATGTCGCTCATGTTCACGCAGGAAGATGGGAAAATTCGGAACGAGTTGCCTCCACCGACTGCCATCCTCAGGCTAGTAAAGGAATATGCCTAGAGCTGGGAGGTGGCCTACTCGGGGGAGATGCTGAAGTAGCCAACCATTCGAGTCGGTGATGGTGATCTTTCCCGACCTCGGGGCCGAGGTCGGAAGGTATCAAGGGCATCCCACGGTGGTGGGGATATCGTGGTGGCGAGGTCCGCACCAGTTGAGGGGGAAGTAGTGGTGGCAGATCCGACAGTGGTAGTCGACCCAGTGATTCCTGAAGAGCTGAGTTATCCATAGGGGAGGTTGTCGAGAGGATTCTGTATGATATCCACCCAGGCTCTGAGGAAGCAGCTGTGCCATATCGACATGCCAGAGAATGTTGTCTTCCCGGAGGCCTAGGACATCTGGAAAGTCAACAGGCAATTTCTCGGCCCTGCTGAGTTGTGGCAGCACCTGAACAATCTCGGGATGGATTTTCCTAGAATAGGCCCCATCAAGGCTGGATTTGCGGTGTCCCAATATGAAGGGTAACAATATCTGACTAATCTAGAGGACTTTGTGCACTCCCGGGGTGCTCATCATCCAATGAAAGATCGAGTCAAGGTGTTGCTCGGTCGCACTACTCCCCCGTAGTTTTCGGCCGCTGATTTGAGAGAGCACTTCCCTCTTCTAGAAGAATCAGAAGAGTCCTCCTGGGGAGACGAGGCTAGGAGAGGTATCCCATTGGAGGAGGGAAAATTTGGAGATCAAGACTCGGATCTTGAAGAGTTCGCAGAGGCCCTTGAGGTAACAATCTAAAACCCCCTTCTCCGAGACTTTCTTTGAGGTCATTCTTGACTCCTTTCTAACATCTGAACCATACAGGAGAGTCTTATATATAGAACTCATTCTCGTCCCTCAGTGGATGAAGATGTGGGACCTTCAGGATCTACGCCTGCCACTGCATCTATTTCTGCGTCCAGCGGGGCTAGGACACCTGAGGTGACCCCTCCGGAGTTTTCAGTCCTTCCGACCATATATGGGGGGCCATGCTTTGGGGTCCCAATGACATCAGCCCAAGAGTGAGACCAAGGATTCAATCTCTGTAAGTCCCCTCTACCAATTTTATGATCTTCATCCCCTAACCATGTTTACTGACGTCCATGTCCCCCTTTTTTTGTTGTGTACAGTTCTTCAAATGGTGTGGGTCACCTTGGTGAGGTTGGTCGGGGCTTCTTACGGCATCCTTCCCAGGGGAGTACTGATGATCGTGGGGGTAGAGCACCAAACCGACCAAGTGGTGGCGCTCTCGATCACTGGTGGGACCGTCAGCGGGGCTGAACCTGAGGTCATTGAGGTAGGATCTTATGATTAGGATCGATCAGATAGTCCAAGTCCCACCATGCCTGATCAAAAACCATATGTGGACCCTATTGAAGAGTTCCTAGGGGTGTTCCCCATGTATGAGCCCACCAATCATGCTAATTGGGACGAGACAACCTCTGATGAAGAGGACAGCAGAATAGTCCATCATCGATCATGGAAACGAATCAAGCGCTTCATTTATGACACCCCCCAAGAACTATGGTTTGATGATATGGATAGACTTTGCTTATGACTGCGTGAACTGTGTGTTGGGGGAGTGGATTCCCAACGTCCCCACATGCTCGTCCGAGATCTTATGGCGAAAAAGATTCGGGAGTATGATCGTGGAATTAGTGTGGGATGGTAGCGGAGGAAAGCGATAAACATCAAGAGGCTCTAGGATGTTGAAGATGAGGTTCAACGGCTGCAGGCCCGAGTGGATGAGCATTCTGCTTCCCTTGATGCGCAATTAGAGCTCGTATCGTGGATGAAAGCCCAGATGGCGAAGGCCGAAGAGGGAATGAAGCGAGCCTCTGAGGAGATGACCATCATTCAGACTAATGTAGAGTGGGTCCAAATTGTGGCCGATGAATTGCGCCCCATCGCTGCCAAGGAGGAGCAGGAGCTGAACAGGCGGCAGTAACTCCTGGACACCACCAGCCAGAGGGTGGTGGAGTAGCTATGCTCTTTTGACGAGTTTAACCCATCCATGGGGGGAAACGACCCTCAGGTACTGTAATGGTTACTAAACCTAAAATTTACTTTCATGCTTTGATTGTTTGATTCCATAGCATGCATGAGTTCTGTTGTTTACATTGGTTTTATTGCATTCTCGTGATATTCGTGGAGCGTCCAACGATCATTCCCTAAGATCACGTGGGTTGGGCCCGATACAAGAAACAAGGGTTGACCACCTTATCACCCCCATCCAAATGTAAGAGTGCAAACCAAGCCTCGGGCATCCGGGGTTTGAACAACCGGTCTGGATTTCCGGGAGGAAATGGGAGAGACCTGACTGGAGAATGAAGCTCTTGGAACAGCTGAATTACCGTTTTCCTAGTGTGTTCTTGTGCACGAACGGGGTAATGCCAAGGGTTCTATAATCAATCCGAACAGATGGTAATGGAAGGTGTGAATCACGATACCCAGGATTCGGAACACTGTGGGGGTGGCATGACAATAAAGAATAATTGTTGACCGTATTCAAAAAACAGTATCCTTATTGTGTTAGCCTGGAATGGGGATAGAAAACGAGGGCCAACTGCTGACCATGTTCGAAAAATGGGGCCTGACTTAGAATGTCATCCATCGGTCTTCTAGAACTTTGGCCCAGGACAATAGGCGGTCCATAGGCCAAGCATCCCTACTGTTAGGGGGTTCCCTTAGACATGAAAGAGGAAGAGGGTCCGAATAAGGGGCACGCAAAGCGTGGAATGTGGGGTGATGGTTTGTTCAAACAGAATCCAACACTCTTGAAATTACGCCACTGTGGTGGAGGCACATTAGATGGGCACATCGGTTTGATCATGGATCATTCCTTCTTTTAGACAGGACCTCTCTGGTGAGGAAACTATCTCTTCCCAATGTCATTGTGGGGCATCCCGAACTTGTTCAGGGAAAAGATTCAGTTACATGGTTCCCCACAAGGGGTCAGGCCAGGGGGCTGGGAATGAGGAGGAATAGGATTTATGATTCCTGGGGCTGGACCCAAGGCAAAATTCCTGGGTGTCTCTACATATACCATAAGGATGGGAATCAATCCATACGTAGTTCTAAGAGGTTTCGTGCAGTTTAACATCTTGTGGAAAGGACGCAGAGTGGTCTTAGTTTATGTTCATAGAGCTCAGACCATGGATCGGTAAGGGGTGCAAGGGACACATGGTAAAGTGATTATGAAACCCGACGTGAATGAGGACCTGGAGTCCAGATTACCATGTGTTCCCCGAGATGTTTTTAGGTCAAGGGACCGGAAACGAGAGTTAAGCTGGGCCCGTGGGGAAGTGCTCGGGCATTCCTACACATCCCATTAGAATGAGAATCCAGCCGTATGTAGTTCTAAGGGGTGTAATATTAAGGTACCAGTGCCATGGATAAAAGGGGTGTGCAGGTGTGGCCCTCACACAAAAATAAGAAGTATTTGATGTGTCTTTTTTATCCTTTAAGGTGAATGGTTTTTTTTGTGAAGTGACAGTCCTAGGATAGCAAGTCCCGGCATCTCCATAAGAATCAAGCCGTATGCAGGTGTTGAAAAATGGTATGGCATGCAACCGATACGAAATATGGTGTCCCCTTGAGTGAGGACATCACGATGCAGTTTCATTTTTCATCGTGTGACCAGGACAATAATGTCACAGTTTAGGGTTATGTGATGGGACTAGGCATGCACTTTAACATCATGTGGAACAGACGTAGTAGAGACGAGGCTAAAAGGGGGAATGTGCACAGTGCAATAAAACATACCCAACGTGAATGAGGTCATAATCCCTTACCACACCGTACGCAACTATGTGAAATAAACCTCGGTCCAAGGGGCCAGAATAGAGGTAAGAGGGTAAGGGGCAGGAGAAACTAGCTCCCAATTGAGCTAGACCCGTAAATGAGACGTTTGGGTGTTCCTATGTATCCCATGAGGATGGGAATCAAGCCACACATAATTCTAAAAGAGATCTTATTTTATGGTCTTAAAGATTGGACCATGGAGAAGGGAAGTCAGTGCAGAGCCTCGAACGACGCCTTTACTGTAGCTTTGTCCTCCTAACATGAAAATGCGCACTGAGGAATAGTGTCAGGAGTGTTAAAGTTCCACTTGGACATGATGAGGTGGACAATGATGTGAATCATGTAACCAACATTCAATGTTTAAAGGGGACAACATGATGATAGAGGAAGAGTGTTGACTATGTTCAAAACACAGCATCTATATCACGTTATCCTGAAATGGGGACAAACAAATGAGCGTCGGCTGCTGACCATATTCGCAATGTGGGACTTGTATCGATTTATTGTCTGAAATACTCGAGGGCGTTGTCTCGTGATGGTAGGAGAGCCCTTAGGCCTAGAATCCATGACATTTGGGGGTCCCTTTGGGTGTGGAAGATTATGGAATCCCTAATGAGGGAGAACACGAAGCCTAAAAAATGGGCGAGAGCATGTCCACGTAATATCCAACATTCCAGGCACTGAACCAGGGTACTCTTAAACAGATTGGTGCATTGCCGACAAGGGTCGAGGAGGGTTCTCAACTTGAGAGTAACCAATTTGAAGGTATAAGTATAGAATACAGGGATAGAGAACTCCCAGGAGGGAGAGGTACGTGGCATGTTCGTCACAAACCCAACGTGAATGATGACATAATCCCATACCACATCATATATTCCCCTCCTCGGGAAAGGGTAGGCCAAGGGGCCAAGGTGAAAGGGAGATTTCTAAGAGATGAATCTGGACCTGAAGTATAGATGTTTGGGTGGTCCTATGTATCCCATGAGGATGTGAATCAAGCTACACATAGTTCTACAAAGGGGTAATACGAAAAGATCTTAGTTTAAGGTCTTAGAACTCGGACCATGGAGAAGCAGGACTATCCCAAGTAAAGGAGGAACTTAACCCAGTCCCTAAGACTATGTGAGTTGAACTCGGTTTAGGAAACAAGGTCGAATAAGGTATTTGTAATACGTGAAATATATGCAAAAGGGGAATCAGTGGAGCCCCAAATGATTGCCTCATCGTGGATTTTTCCTCCTAACGTGCGGATGCACACTGAGGAATAGTACCAAGAATTTCAAAGTTCTACTTGGGCATGATGAGGTGGAGAAGGATTTGAATCATGTAACCGAAATTTTGGGCTTAATAGGGTTGGTGTGATGATGAAGGATAACTGTTTACCGTGTTCAAAACATAGCATCCATATCACGTTATCCTGAAATGGAGACAAACAAATGAGCGTCAACCGCTGACCATGTTCGCAACACGGGACTTGTATCGATTTGTTGTTTGAAACCCTCAAGAACGTTGGCCTATAATGGTAGGAGATCCCTTAGGCCTAGAATTCAAGCCATTTGGGGATCCCTTTGGGTGTGAAAGGTGATAGAATCCCTAATGAGGGAGAACATGAAGCCTAAAAAATGGGCGAAAGCATATCCGAGTAGAGTCCGACATTCCAGGTACTAAACCAGAGTACCCTTAGGCAGATTGGTGAATCGCTGAAGAGGGCCGAGGGGCTCATCTTGAGAGCAACCGATTTGAAAAGACGAGGATATCACAAGGGGATGGAAAACTCTCATGAGGAGGAGGTAAATGGAATGGTTGTTACAAAACTCGATGTGAGTGAGAACATAATTCCATACCACACCATATATTCCTCTCTAGGAGAATGCAGGCCAAGGGGCCAAGATGGGGCTGGACCTGAAAACGAGATGTTCGGGCGGTCCTACGTATCCCATGAGGATGGGAATCAAGCCACACGTAGTTCTAGAACCGCACATAAGGGTAAGATACCCTAACGAGGGGGGTGTATGACATAGCGAGTAACCCAACGTGAATGAGGACATAATCCCATACCACACCATACAAACCTAAATAGGAACTTGGGTCGGGGGACCGAAAGGCCAAGGGGCCTAAGGCTAGGCCTCAGATGGGAAGGCCCGATCAATTCAAAATTTAACGTCTTGCAGTGAGGACAAAGTGAGGGGTAAGATACCCCAAAAAGGGGGGTGTACGGCGCGGCAAATAACCTGGTGTGAATGAGGACATAATCCCATACCACACCATACAACCCTAAATAGGAACTTGGGACAGGGTCCAGAAAAGGCCAAGGGGCCGGAAAAGGGCAAGGGGCCTGAGGTCAGGCGTCTCAAACAATGGTAGCCATACAACCTCTTGTGCGATTACTGCCTCATCACAGCTCCTAATCCCACATGATTAGTTCTCGGTGTAGGAAACAAGGAGCCAGATTCGGCTCTCCCTGCCATACAGGGGTTTAGTAGCTGGCATTGCCCGAGGGAAGTTCGTCGATTGGATATCCAATGGGGAAGAATGAACCACTACACTCGATGTTTGGGACATCTTGGGGTGGTCCTGGCGATAAAGGATAGTTGTTGACCATGTTTGAAACACAGCGTCTTAATAGTGACCTGGAATGGGAATAACAAATGAGCATCGACTGCTGACCATATTCGCAACGCAAGACTTGTATCAATTTATTTCTCAATAATCCTCGAGGGTGTTGGCCCGAAATGGTAGGAGGGCCCTTGGGCCTAGCATCCCTGCCATTCGGGGGCCCTTCTGGATGGGAAGGATGATGGAGTCCCAATCAAAGGAGTGGGTGAAGCATAACTATACCCATACATTTTAAAATCAAGTAGGGCGGTGCAATAGGCAGACACCTCTAGGGAGTGGGATGTACGGTGGAATCGAGATGATCTCGACGTGTATTGAGGAAAGAACCTGCACCAAACCATATGTCTTAGCCTAAGGGGAGGTTCTGATGTTTGGGCTGGGCCAACAGAAAAAATGTATGGGCATTCCTACGTATCCCATAAGGATGGGAATCAAGACATACGTAGTTCTTGAAGGACATGCAGTTTAACGTCATACGGTGAGGACATGGGAGGATAGAAGAACGGGGAGTGGACACATGGTGCGACCGCTATAATTCTATCATGAGTGGGGATAAGGAATCCTACACCATATCATGCACGGATCCTTCGAGAGAACTATACCCAGGGGGAATAGTCAAAGAGAAGAGTTTGGGGCTGGGCTCAAGATGAAATGCTTGAGCGTTCCTACGTATCCCATGTGGATGGGAATCAAGCCACATGTAGTTCTAAGGGTGCAGTTTAACATCTTGCAGGATGAAATATAGTTTAACGTCATGCGGGACGTTTTATAGTTTACAGTCATGTAGGACCAAACAGTTTAGGGTCATGCGGGACCGCCATGCAGTTTAGGGTCATGCGGGACTGTTCGGTTTAAGGTCATGCAGGACCATCTAGTTTAAGGTCATGTAGGACCATCCAGTTTAAGGTCATGCAGGACCAATAGGCTCAGGAAAAGTATTTCTTGAGGAACTTGGCATTGGTGGGAGGAGTTATATGCTCACCATCCATGGTCATCAGGGAGTATGATCCATTGGGGTAAACCCTGTGAACTATGTAAGGTCCTTCCCATTTGGGCTCCAACTTGGGTGGTTTCCTTCCAGGGATCATTGGTGTCCGGAGGGCCAATACCAAGTTGCCTTACAGGAAAGAGTGGAGGTGAACCTTCTTGTTAAAGGCTCTAGATATCTTATTCTGATGCCTTTCCAGATTGTGCAGGGCACGAAGCCTATTATCTTCAAGTACTTCCAATTCATCCAGAAGAATTTTGGCTACCTTATCTGGAGCCTACTGGTCATAGACCATTGTGCGTAACGAAGGCAGCTGGATCTCGATGGGTAGGACGACCTCAGCTCCGTACACCAGGGAATATGGGGTTACCTGGGTGGAATTACGAGTCATCATCCGATAAGCCCAGAGGGCGTTGGGGAGATTTTCTGGCCAACTCTTCTTGTTCTGACTAACCATTTTCTGCAATATGTTAGAGAAGGTTTTTTTGAACGCTTTGATCTTTACATTTGACTACACATGATTGTGGTAGGTATGGTTTGAACGGATGTTGTACTTGGCGTACAATTTCTTCAGCTCAGCTGCATGGAAGTTGGTGTCGTTATCGGCGAGGATGGTGTGAGGGACTCCAAACTGGTAGATGATATTGGAGCTCAGGAATTCAATGATGGAATGGGCCTTGACCTCCTTGAGCAGAACTGCTTCTGCCCACTTGGAAAAAAAATCTATGGCGGTCAGGATGAACCTGCACTGGCGAGCTGTCACCGGTGGATATGGTCCCATGACATCGAGTCCCCACACCCCAAACATACAAGAGTAGTTGGTGGAGTGGAGAGGTTCTGGCGGCCAATGCAAGAAGTTAGCATGAATTTGTCATGCATGATATCTCTTGGAAAACTCGATGCAATCGTGGATCATGGAGGGCCAGAAGTACCAAAGTCTCCGGATTTGATGGGATAGCTTCGGCCCAGTCTAGTGAGCCCCACAGGAACCGACATGAACCTCCTCCATGACCTGAGAAATCTTGACTCCTTGGATGCAACAGAGGAGAAAACCATTGAACCCACTCTTGTAGAGGATATTCTCAAGACTGGGACCACTCTAGAGGGTAAACTGTAGCGCGCGACATCAAATTCGCTCATGCTCAACTGGGAGGTAACCATTTTGGAGATACTCAACAAAGGGGGCTCTCCAGTCAAGGTTCACTTCAACCACTGCATCTGAGGGACATGGGGGTCCTGACGTGGATGCTCTAGCAGTAAGATGGCTTACTCATAGGTCGTCGTCATCATCTGGGGTGACAGGAGAAATGACTCTCTGATGTTCCACATGTATAATCAGATCATCCTACTCAGGTTCTGCAAGTGATGTAGCCAGGCCGACCAGGGCATCGGCTCGACCATTCTGAGATCGAGGGACATGAGTAACTTCCGGCCGAGATAGAAACTGGGTCATAAGCTGGAAGGTGCGCTCCAACAATGGTACGAGCTCTGGATTTCTGACGACGTAGTCACCATTGATTTTCTTGATGACTAGTTTGGAATCCCCTTTCACATGCAAATGGGGCGCATCGATCTCGAGGGTTAGCTCGAGGCTAGTGATAAGAGCCCGATACTCTGCCTCGTTGTTGGTGCAGCCTTCTGACAACAGGAATGAGTACGGCAGAATGGCTTGAGATGGGGTAATGAGGACAATACCCAGGCCTACTCTATTGAGTCTGGGATCATTGAGTCTCCTGCTGGTAGGGCTCTGGGAGGAACCATCAAAGTGAATTTTCCAACACAAGACGACCTGATCTACCGAGAGGATTGCCTCATTGGGAAAATCCAGGTCCAGAGATTGGTCCATGAGGTTTGGATGGGAAGTAAGAAAATATGCCAATGCTTGTCCCTTGATAACCTTATGAGGCACAAACCTGATGTCAAACTATTGGAGGATTACTTCCCACCATGCTAGACAGCCGGTCAACATGGGGTGGTTCAGAATGTACTTCAGCGGGTCTACCTGAGACACCAGCTGTACCTCATGGTGCTTCAAGTAGTGTCGCAACTTTTTCATGGAAAATACGAGCGCAAGGCAGCTCTTTTCGATGGGGGGTTATCTGGTCTCCGTATCAATGAGCATACAACTAAGGTAATAGAGGTTTTTCTCTGTCCCCTCATTGTTCTTATGGGTGAGAAGGGCACCAAGAGATCGTTCTAGGGTAGTCACATAGAGGACCAGCGGCTTTCCAGAGACTAGTGGCATCAAGACTAGAGGCTGGAGCAGATAATGCTTGATTTCCTCAAACATAGTCTGGAACTCTTCATCCCACTCGTAGGTGGATCCTTTCTTCATGATCCAAGAAAAGGTCTTACACTTGTCAGCCAGATTCACAATGAATCAGCGTATGTAGGCTAAGTGGCCTTGGAAACCTCGAAGCTCCTGAATATTTCTCAGAGGAGGCATCTTACTGATAGCCTTGATCTTCTTTGGGTCGATCTTGATGCCCCAGTACCTAACAACAAAGCCGAGAAACTTCCTGGAGGTGACCCCGAAGGCACACTTCAACGGGTTCATCTTCAAGTGGCGGGAATAGAGGAAGCCAAACACTTTCTCAAGGTCCTTGAGATGGTCTTAGCGTTGGCGGGATTTGACCACCAGGTCATCCACATAACATTCCACCAATGTCCCGAGGATTGTTTTGAATATGCGGTTCATGGATCACTGATAGGTGGCACCTGCATTCTTCAGGCTGAAGGGCATAACCTAGTAAAAGAAAGTACCTTTGGGTGACCTGAAAGTTGTGGAATCTTCATCCTCAGGGGCCGTTTAGATCTGATTATATCCAAAGTACCCATCCATGAAGTAGAGGGCCTAAAACCCAGTTGTAGAATCGATTAACAATTCTGTCACCAGAAGGGGAAAGTCGTCCTTCAGACAGTGGCGGTTGAGATCACAGAAGTCAATGCAGACCCTGATTTGTTCGTTCTTCTTCATGACTAGAACAATGTTGGCTAGCCACTTGGGGGTATTGGACCTCCTTGATAAAGTTGGATCTGATAAGCTTGTCAACTTCGGCCTCAACCATGGCACCATGGGAGGGGTGCATCTTTCGGGGAATCTTCTTGAACCTGCGATGATTTGTCAGGAGACTGAGGCGGTGGATAGCTACCTGAGGATCTAGTCCTGGAATCTCGTCATAACTCCAAGAAAACACATCATGGTGCTATTTCAGGAAGGCCACGTACTATTTATACTCTTCGAGGGGCATGGCGGAACTGATCAATGTTGGCCTTGGATCTTCCTCACTACCAAGGTTCACCTGTACTAGTTCATCGATCGTGGTGGAGAAGACTTATTCAAAGGTGGGGGGAGTGTCCTCCAAATCCTCTTATTCGCTTACGGTGGAGGGAAACCCAGTGAAAGAAGCTTCCTATGGGTCATCAGATCCTGACGGGAGGCTGGTACCAGCCTAGACAGCAGTGGACAGCATACCGGGAGATTCACGGGCTGCTGAAAGCATAGTAATGAAGGCAGTCAATCTGATCCCATCTGGTCTTCAGCTCAAGGGGAAACACTTGATGATATCAAAGCAATATTGGTGCACCGTCTTGAGCTGGTTAATCTCAACCCAATGAAACAGACATGTATGACGTACTGTCATTGCCATGGGGTGGACATCCCGATACCATACGGGGGTAGGAGGCTCCGGGATCACCTGAGCCTGGTTTGTGTAGGAGTACGAGGTGATTTTTCGTTGTCGCTTATACTTGGGAACATGATTCCCTATTGTACCATAGAAAACAAATCATTTCCCCATATCGGGGGTTTTTTCCTCCAATCGATGGATCGGGAAGACGTAGGCATCATCCAAACATGCCCAGGGGTCAGTTGCGACCGTGACGGGTTCGACCTCACTTGCCTGAATTTGTTTGTCCTTGCTCTTAAAATAGTCGGCATCCAGGTAGCGAGCTTCAAAAGATGTGAAAGGAGATGCATCACCTTGGATTACGCCTACTCGACCGTTAATGGAGTACTTAAGGCACTGGTGATACGACGAGGGGACCGCCACATGCAGGTGGAGCCATGGTCTGTCCATCAATGCATTGTACGCGGTGTCCTGGGAGAGAACCATAAACTCGGTGTTGGAAACTAGGCCACCAAACTGGGTCTTCAAATGGATCTTACCAACTAGGGTATGCTCAGTCCTGTCGTATCCCTGGATCCTTAAGTCGAAGGGAGTCAGGTCATCTTCGGATAACACCAGTTTCTGCAGCATCCGCGTTGGGATAAGGCTAATCCTGGAGCTGGTGTCAATGAGACAGCGGTGAACCTCCACGCCGTTAAATTGGCTGGTGATGTACAGCGGGCGGATGTGCCCATGTATGGGGGAGCCTTCATCCTCTCCAGAGAATGAAATGATGTCCTAGAATTTAGCGTTCTCGGTCGCTTCAGCATGAAAGGCTTCTGCAGCTGCTACCTTCGTCTCAAACTGGAGGGGGCTTCTTAAATCCTCAGTGAGGGCCTCACACATATCTGATGACAGGTGAAGGGCCTCGAGGATGGAAATCCTCACTGGGATGCCAGAAAGGTGCTTGAGAACATCATATTTCTGTGCCAGGCGCAAAATTCTACTTGCAGGAGGCCGCTTTGTGACAGGAGGCATGGCGGGCCTTGCCGGCTGGGCCAGCGGCTAGCTAGTGCTGAGCATATCCCATTGCACCCTAGTCGAAGCCCGAAGAGTAGCTGTCAGATGAGGACTGGACGACTGAGATCGTATTGTAGTAGGGCAAGGATAGTCGTGGCATGGTCGAGGTAGCTCTGCCTAATCCAGTAGCACAAACGGTGGTGGAGGTGGGCCTGACGACACCAGATGAAGAGGCTGTGAGTGCTGAGCTCTGCACTGGGCATGCTGTCTGGTCTTAGTGGCATGCATGACATGGCTGGAGGCACTAACTGATGTGCCCCGATGACCCATATGTTCACAGCTCCGCCGATGTTGACGTCATATGGGGACATTGGGGAGGTTCTCTTGGCACTCCCCATTGTCAGGAGTCATATAGGGGTTTACCAACTCCACGGTATTAATTGAAGCATACCCTTGACTATCACTTGAAGAGTCATCCGCCACTGGGAGGATTCTAGGAGTAATCCCCATCTCCGGAGGCATGAAGTCGCCGAGAGTGTGGGACGATGATGGCATTGGCGGGCGCGTTACTTTTTCTTGCGCCGCTAATGCTTGCTCTTTTGGGAAGAGGTCGGCTGAGATAACGATGCAGAAGTAGCGACTGCAGCTTCTGAAGGCTCTGACTAATTCAGGCATTCCTGAATGATACCATGGGCATGAGAAACCATTTTGCGAGTCATCCAGCCATCATACTTATGGGACCCGCGGTTAAAAGCCTACTACCACTCACCTTCACTGTCGCTACTATTGTCTGGCCTTACAAAGACACCTGCCACTTGTGTCGGGGCCGGGCCCAGCCTGACTATGTTGTTTCGACCTGGTCTTGAAGCCAGTTTTTGAACACATAGCACTGCTTGAGGGTGTTCCCCAGGATCCGATGATAGGGGCAATAGTTGGGGCGATCAGTGAGGTTCACCTATTATGGCCTTCTTCACTCAGGAAAACGCACAATCCCTTGTTTCAAGGCACTTCTGAAATAGTCGGGTACCTGATTCTCGTTGAACGAGTAGGTCCAGTTTCTTCTATCCGGAAAGGGGGCCCTTGGGGCCTGGCCCTTGAAAGGAGATGGAGGGGCCTGTCGAGGAGGCGGACCCTGATTGTGTAACGCCCCAACCCCAGTTACCCATATTCAGTGCATTATTACATAACATTGGCATGATCACAAGAAAGATCAAATCTCGAAAGACCGATTAGTTTAGTAGCCTTGGAAACAAAAGATATATTAATAAAATTTTACATTACATCATAAAAATGAAAACTACAACAACATAGTCTCCATAGTCTACACTCTTATCCCCTCATACTATCCTTGCAGGTCATTCATAATTTACTTCTTCACATCCTGGGAAAAATAAAACATAGAAAAGGGGTGAGATCAAATGCCCAGTAAGGATAAAAATATAGCAGAAACTTTCATAAATAAGAATAAACATTTAAGGCAATGTATAACTAAAACAAAATCCTTTTAAACTTGAACTTCAACATAGTATTGAAAAAATAAAATGAAATAATTCTATTTACTTATTCACATGGATATTATACTAATCGAATAATCACATGCAATATCAATAACCACTTTCATAATGATGGAATGCATAATGTCATACTATCATAACCACATAGCCAAGGCCTTGTGCCAAGACTACAAATAATATTTTTCCATGGCCTTGTGCCAAGACACTAGTTTGTCTCATGAGACCTACCGATGCATCGAGGAGCTATAGCGGGCTCCACCCATCACATATTAAGTCCAATGCATTCCCATATGAAAAGGTTTAAACATAACATAAAAATTCGTATTAAAACTAGCATACGAAATGTAAATACTTCATCCATAAACCATGAATGGTATAAAAATAACACATACATAGTTAAACATATCACAAAACCTTCAATACAATATAGAAGTTTTGTATCATAATAAATCAACTTCAAATAAGCATAAAATCCATCAAAGGATGTTGACATAGATGAAATCAAAACTCTTTTTAGAGAAATATCTATTTTTATTTTGAAATCATTTAAGAGTCATATATTTATAAAATAAAACATTTTCTTTGAAAATATTCTTATAATCTTGTAAGGGAAGCTTCGAAGATTTTATAACGACGGAAAATAGCCGCACCCGCAGTATAAGTTAAAAAAAACATTCTTACCTTAATTCTGTCAAAAAGGTTAAAAAGCACCTTGTTTGGAAAAAGATGGAAAGATTCCTTTATAAACCTCTTATAAAAAGTAAAACAAGGGTATAAATGAATTTAAAACATATTCTTGTACATATTAAAAATGTTTTGAAAAACATTTTTAAGAAACATGGATGTGGATGATAAAGAAATCCCAGTAGATTATTATGTATAAACAACCTTGGATAATGAAGAGATTGTGAAATAACCCTTACCTTGTACTTTTCCTTGGTTGAGGGTAGGTTAAACTCCTGTATAATGGTGAAATAATTGTTATTAAATTATAAAAGAATCATATACATTAATATGATATCATATATGATCTTTTAACATTGATTTGTTAATATTATCTTAGTATTATCGTTGTTTCGGGTATTAACTTACTCATTTTCTTTTATATGTTTTGTTATGTAAGCCGTGTTTGTCATGGATAGGTTGTATCTTAATCATATCCAGAATTATATCAAGTCCTTAGATACTATTATTAATCATCAAATGAGAATTATACTTGAATGGATACGATGGAGAATGAATCTCATCGCGTTCGTGGAGACGATAGTTCGTACGTACGCACGAGTGAAAATATCATTCTTTTGATATTAAAATAATATATAATTGGATGGTATATCATATATACAGAATCATTATCATGTTACATTTATTATTTAAATGAATTACACATCATTATTATACCCATCCAAATAATAATTTATTGAATAACAATTACACCACGACGTGGAGACGGTAAGTCGTACGTACGCAAGTATGGTGAAATGTTATTCAAAGGATGGATAGAATACTGAATATGATTGTACCATATTTATAATAACATCACAGTATATATAAGATACTGGAGTTATTATTTTATAATGTTAATAACAAATAATGAAGAAGTGGAAGAAGAAAGGAACTTGAAAAAGGGTGGTGAAATCATTACCTCTTCTTCGGGTTCTTCCTTTTGATTTGATCAAAAGAGATCCTTAGGTTGGCTTTCTGACTAAAGTAAGGCCTCTAGGATGAAGTGAGGTATGTTGAGAGAGTATTTGGGCAGATTTTGGCCAATCCAAATGGCTTTGAAGGTGTGAATTAATGAGAAGGGGGAGTGCCCTTTTATAAGAGGGGTGAGGGGCACCTTTGGAAAAGCTAGAAATATTATTTTATAATAAATTTATATTCGGTTTCTAATGTATACAAAGTATATTATTTAAATTTTAAGGTGGGTATGGCTCTAAAACCACTCAACCAATAGAATTTATACAGGTTTGGGTCATTATATTAACCTTATCTTTTAGTTTTAACTCTTAGTTAATTAGTTTGACACTTACCATGTCACTTTGTATTTTTATATTATATAGTTAATAAACTTACTATATACCTCCAAGAGACCCCCAAGTGGTCCATTAATGATACACCTATCATTATATAAGTCTCTTGGCCAAACCTTAGATTTTTAGAAATTGAATATCAATTAATAATATAATATTTTTTTTAAAAACTCTTTTATGTCAATTTTGACACTATTCAATAATTGATTTTTGTAAAAATCATAACAGAATGATTACTTCAAACAAAGTTAATTAAATCAATCCTAACATGTCATATTATCTTAGAAAATTAGTGTAATTCATAAAAGTCTCAAATTATATTTATTTGGGTATTTATAATATCAATTATTTTAATTTTTCACTATTATGGTAATTACTGCATCATCATTGTGTCATAAATAAATTAAATTATTTAATGTATAAAAATTATAAATAAAATATCATTATGTAGGAAATCTTTTTAGATTTATAATTAATATTTATAATCGAATTTATATTATGTGTAACCCTATATTAAAAATGTTTCAGTAAATAAACTTTGATTTTAACTCTTTTAACTCTTCTTTGAATTAAATAATAATAAATGTCCTAATCTAATCCAAGTGGACCTAAATGATAATATTTTATTCCTAAGGTTGTTTTTGGTCGAGATACACTTGTCTAATAGAATTATTACATGTGTTAGGGTAATATTAATATCATTTTTACCCTTAATTTCCCTATTTACTTTTAACCGTGGTAAATAAAAGTAAAAAAGTTACTATTCACCAAAAATTATTTTCATCTCAATGAACCACATTTTAGTCCTTGATATTAACTGTGTCTCTTGGATTTTCGAAATTCCACTCACAGAAGCGGTAAAATTATGTTTTATGAAAAATTCAGTTTTTTAACTACCACTTAGTGGTTTCACTATTCATCAAAAATGAAGTTTTTCAGAAAAATACCAAAAATTCACCCTAGGCTAATTTTGATATTCCGAATCCAAAAATGAAGTCCATTTTGAAAAATAAAATTTATAAATTTCAAAAAGTGGGTATTACTATTCATAACAGCTAGTTTGATTGGTTGTGGTGTGTTAGAACTCGATGTTGCGTACAACAAATGCTATTGCATTATTCAAAGAGAAGTGTACCGTAGAAGCTTGGGGTGTTACATATTGTCCCACCTGGGTGGTGGTGGCGCATTCCACAGAGGTGCTTTCCGATTTTGAGGCGGACGATGCTGAGCCGGAGGCTGTGCTTGAGGTGGAGGGCCTCTACGAGGCTGCGGAGCTGGTGCCACTGGTAAAAATTCTAGTTGTCTGGGGGCTTCTATTTGGGCCACCACGGCAGGCTCGGCTTTGGAATCCCTCGTTGATGGAATCACAAGGGGCAATGGATGTGCCTGGCTGGCCTGTTGCAGGACTTCCTCCAGGTGCTGGGCCTTATCGGAGAAGTCTCGGAATCCTCTAGGGTAATTCTGGGTTATTAGAGAAGGAACCAGTTCCGTCTTGACATTCCCTACGCACATCATCAGTAATTTATCTTGAGTCAGTGGCATATCAAGGGAGTATGTGAGCCCCTTCCACCGGGGTGATAAATTTCGCGACTCGCTCATCAGGACTTTGTTTCCACTTGAAGAGGTCTGTGATGATGGTTTTCTGAGTGGTGGAACTGAACTGGTAGAGGAATTGCCTGCGAAGGTCCTCCCAACTGGTTATGGATCCGACGGGGAGCTGGTTGTACCAGACGAATGTTGGCCCCTCCAATTTCTAAACAAAACAGCGGAGCTTGGCAGCCTCCTACTACGCTGGAATCCCTAACATGTGCCCACACCTTGAGTTGAAGTGGGCCAAGTGATGTGAAGGGTCCCTTGTCCCGTTAAAGGGGGAGAAGGTGGGATTCTCGAAACTCGGAGGCACCGACATATCATCCACCCATGCCGGGTATGGCTTACCATCAAGTGGGATTGCCACCTTCCGCGTTTCCAATGCCTCAAGGTGGGCTATGAGCGCCACCATTGGATCATCTGGGTGGGGGTCCCTGTCTTGACGGGGATCCCTAACTACGAGCGTGTTGGCAGGTTCTTCAACATGGTAAATAGGATCAGCGACTCGTGGAGTGGCTGGTGGAGTGATTTGTGGGGCAGCTGGGGGAACTCGGGCCAGATTCTTTGATTGTCGCGCCGTTCAGGAGGGTTTTTCGAGACATACCGCGCCCTTTTTTCGTGAGGTCCGGTTTCCGCCCTGTCCACTGGAGCATCATGATCAGGGTTGCCTAAGGGTGGCTCACCGAGGGGAAGTTGTTCCTGCCCCTGCTGCACTGGCCTAGGATTGTCGTAGTCGGATCGTCGCTCTACAGCGCATTCAACCAAGAGTTCCTCGACCAACTTCTTCTGCTCAGCAAGTTGTTGGCGCAACATGGCATTCTTAGGGTCCTCCTCCATCTTCTGCACTGAGGTGGATAGGTCGGAGTGTTTGGAAGCTCTGACATGCTCTTTGCCTTTACCGGAATTCCGGCTGAGTACCAATGCCTCGGTGGGTGCAGGGAGACCAAGTAGGTTCCTCTACTAATGAGTAATCCTTCCCGATGGGTCCAATAGTGGCGGAATTCCCTCGGGGGGTAAGTCTCCATCGAGAAGCTCCAACTCATCCTCCTTGTCCACTAGGTCAACCATGTTGACTGTGACCCTTCCTGGGGGCATGTGCTCAATGTCGCCAAGCGAGTCGGGCTGCCGCCGGATAGGACTGAAGAGGAGGGTAGCTATAAGGCCCCAGCCTTAAACCTTACTTAATCTTGAGTTATTTCAAGATTACACCTTGAGGATCTTTTCAGGTTTAGAGTTTTAGAGAATTAGATCATAAAACATGCATTACATTCCACATTTAAACAAAGTGGTTACATAAAAGATAGTATTCATTTTTCCCATCAATGGAAACATATTTAAAATAAAACATGGATTCTTTCTTGACACTTCCTTGACATTATCATCATATCATGTACCCTTCCCTTGACATGTGAAAAACATTTCAAAAACTTTGGATGAGCATAAAAATCTCAGTAAGGGATATAAAAATCTGGAAAGGAAACATGGGTACATATATACATAAGAATGAAATCATACTTTACCCATAAAACATATGCACTTTAACATACCTCATAAAATCATGAATAAATCATAGAAATCATAAGACATAAAGGTAACTTGAGGCATTCATAACATTCTTACGTAGGGAGTAACCCTCTTGGTTACGTTTGGAATACCCATCACAGTATATTCCCTAAATCTCTTCAGAGAAACCTTAACATTTCACTCCTTCGCGTTACCCAATTCATTGGAGAGCTATATCGGGCTCACCCGCCCTTAGTTTATCACAGAACCACCCTTCTTCATAACAATGCCCAAGAACCATAACATAATCGTATCACATAAAACATACATAAAGGAAACATAACATTTCCACATTTCAATCACAAGATATCAATAAAACACATTGATATAATAAAAACATTATGAAAACCATTTTCAATACCAAAATAAAAGAAAATTAAAACATGGTATTTATTTTTCTTTTAAAAAAAAGGTATGGCTTGTAGAGGAAGCCAAAACTCAAATAATGGTCACGGCAGCGGAGAAGTCGTTGTCGCCGCATACGTATGACAAAAACATTCCCTTTTTTCGTTTAGTAAACGCTTTGTATAAAAAAGATTCATTTTGAATAAATGTAAAATTCAAAGGGGTTTATACACCATATAAAATAAGGTTGTGTATAAAACAAAATATGCCTCAATGAAAGGAGATTGAGACGAAGTCCCATACCTCGGGTCTGACTTGACTCGGTCGTTCTTTAATCTCCTGAATAATAAACTTGAGTTAATTTCTACTTGTTTAAGAACCTTTTTCAAGTTAATTATTCCTTTTATATCACTTATTTCCATGTCATGAACACTATGTAATTATTTAAGTTAATAACGGTCGTTTTAACGATCATTGGTACTTGAGTAAAAAATTAACCCTTTAAAATTACAAGTTGTTCATGTATCCATTATATCCAGAATGGTATTCATGATGTAGATATCATATATATCATATATATCCAGTACATGCATGCATTTATAATATTATATAACATTTAGAGGTAAGAAATGAAATGCACCGTTCATGGAGACGGTAAGCCGTACGTACGCATGAACGCTGCTTCCATTTCTATTTTGTATTTTATGAAATGGAATCATAATGATATAAAGGTATATTATAATTACAATTTAATATCATATATAATATCATAACTCCATCCTCTATACGTCCCACATATGGTATTAACGAATCAAATCACTTTGAGGGGGCGGTAGTCCGCACTTCCTTAAATGAAGATATCACATTTACCCATAATGGAAACCATAAAGGTATGCCCAAAATGAAAAATAAAAAATCTTAAGTAAAACATAAAAATATTATATATCATATATAAATATAGTTTCATCTTAATGGACACCTTTGAAGGTGTTAAAAGAATGTTGAACAATCATCGTTTCGGGAGGCAGAAATTCGCCATCCACAGAAACAGTATGTTCTTTAACCATTAGATGTAGGTGTGTGTAAGTGTAGCTCGAATCCTTCTTATAACAACATCCTAGTATATGTACGATACTGGTGTTTTTACAAAATAAATGAATAAAAAGAGTTTAGGGGGTTGGAGAATCAAAATAAAACAAAAGAACACAAGTGAAGACATTACCTTAAAATCAGGTAACTCCCTTTGGTTTGAGCTCAAAGGCTTCCTTGGGAAGACTTATTCCCAAAGTTAGGCTTCAAGGAATAAGATAGGGAAGTGGAGAGACAAAATGGGCAGGTTTTGGCCGAGCCAAAGGCTTTGGAAGTGAGGGTAAGGAGGTAGAGGTGGGGGCCTTTTATAAGAGGAGAGGAGGGGCACTCTTGGAAAGTAAAGAAATGTTACTTTATTTTAAAATGGGTTTCAGATTAAAAAGGTCCCACATTGATATAATTCGAGGATAAGGTGATAAGGGTTCGAAATACACCCATCCAATAGGTTTTGGACATGTGTAGGACATATATTTTACATTATCTTTTCATTTTATTTAAATCCTTTATTAATGAGGTAATCGCTGCATCATTATGATGTCATAAATAATTTAATTTATTTAATGTCTAAAAATTATAAAAAAAATATCATGATTTAGGAAATATTTTTAGATTTCTAATGAATATTTATAGTCAAAAATCTGACTTGTATAACCCCATTTAAATTTTTTTTTAGTAAAACAACTCATGTTTGTGTCATTTTAATTTTAACATTAAATAAAAAGATATTAATGTCATTTTCCTACCAAAGTGGCTCCATGGGGTCCCCAAGTTGACCCATGGCTTGTATTGGTCGTCCATGACACATCTAATAAGGGTAAGACATCTGTCAATCTCATCACATATTATTAAAACATTATTTTTACCTTAAACTACACTAATTACCTCTAATCGCGATTAAGAACTTAAAAGTTACTATTCACAAAAAAAATATTTTAATCTCATTGAACCACATTTTACTTATTAATGAAAACCATGTATGTTGGATTTTTGGAAAATCAAATCACATAAGTGGAAAAGTTTCATTTAAACGAAAAATCAGTTTCTTTAACTATCACTTAGTGGTTTCACTATTCATCAAAAATTGAAGTTTTTCAGAAAAATACCAAAACTTCACCCTAAGCTATATTTGATATTCTGAATTCAAAAATGATTTATATTTTACAAAATTCAAATCATATAATTTACATTAATTAATTTAATAATTAATTCCCACTGTCATGACAAATAGCGTGTTTTTATGAAACAATAAGTATCAAAAGATTGACACCAGTTTAAGTCCAATTTCAAAGTGAAATTGATTCCAATGACCACCATTGGATTAAATGGTAAAAATATATTCTAATTTCACTTCAAAACCAATTCAAAAGATAATCTAATCATATAAATAAATTAGATTAAAAAGAGGTTTTGAATTAAAATACAACATTTTTCACTATTCATTAAAAAATGAACTTTATCGGAAAAATACCAAAAATTCACACAAAGTAAATTTTGATGTCCCAATCATAAAGAATAAGTTTATTTTGACAAACATATCTTATAAAATTGTCAAAATATATATTTAAAAATGGTTTTCCATCAAAAGGCAGTAAAACAATCTTTTAAAAATATTAGTGTATTCTATGCTTAAGATTGGATTTATTCTCATTTTAAGCCTCTAAAACACTATCTAATTCACTAATAGACATAGATAAAAATATCTATTATTCATTACTTACTTGGGATGTTACAGAAGCATACTACCCCCAGCCACGGATTTTCACATGGGGGGTTGACTCCTTGATAATTTTGCGGAGTACCTTGATACTCTGAATGCATTGCTGCTGGAGGGCCTCACAGTGACCTGGTGACTTGGGGTTCTGGGCCACAGGGAGTGCGGCCAACTCAACCAGATGGAATTGCTCATCGATGTCTTCGAAATGAGCTTGGCTCCTGGGATAAACCACTCACCGATGACAAAGACTAAAATGCATCGCCCAGAGGGTGTGGCGAAAACATTCAACCTCCTATGGGGTGAGGGATTCAAGCATGCAGAAGTTCGGTACTTCCACGAGCCAGAACATCTCGGGGAAGTGGCCCACTACGAGGATGTTCCATAAACTCCTCAGCTCAGATTCAGGGTCTAGCCTTGATTTACCCACTCTTCAACTAGGGGTGGCTGAGGAACTGGAAGCGGTACTAAGGCAGACCACTGTGACGGCAGGCTGGCCGGTGGAGAGTATGGAGAACAGACTGATTGGCCGCCGAATCTCAGGTTGTCTTCCAAAGAGTGTAGTGACCTAGCCTCTATGTCGTGATAGGACAGGCTGAAGTCCACAGTTCTTGGATCAGGGGCTAGGGCTACTGATGGTAGTCCACGATGTTACTCGCCCGCTGTTAGTCCCTAGAATAGCTCTCTGTGATCTCTTTTTGAGGTAGAGAGCGCTTTCGGTGATGATGGTGGTGATTGCACGACTGTGACCTACAGGGTCTCCAGATTTTCATCCTCCTGGATATACCGACGGAGGGAGGAAGGAATCTGATGGACCTCGCATTCCAGGAGTACTAGGTTGATGCGCCTTGTTCCTACCTCAGACCTTGACTCGGATAACCGAGAGGAGGGTTCCCATGCAGAGTCATACTCCGCTTCAGAGTCTGAGAAGCAGATTGGTCTGATCTCTGTCTGGAACTTCTTGTAATTCCTCTTATATCAGTGATGGCTCGCCTTCCTTCCCATGGGTGGCTCCTCAGGATAGGGTAGATTTCTGACATGGGGTCCTTCGGCCACACTGGTGCTGGGGAGGAGAGGGTTTCCACCTGAGAAAGCCGGGGTGCGAGGAGCACTTGGACAAATGTCAAAATGGACATGGGGAGGACCTCCATGGGTAGTACTAGAGCGGTAAAGACCTCCGCTGTAACTGGTAGAAGCATGGGGAGGACCTCCACACCTGTTTTCCCGGGCGACCTCAGTACGAGGAGGGTCCTTGTACCAGTCTAGCTGAACACGGGTAGGACCTCCGTCCTGGGTGCGGGTGGAGCGACGCTGGCCCTCACCCCTCTGGTTGTCGAGGCGGGGAGGACCTTCACCAGCTACTGATAGGACATGGGGAGGATCCCCATGTTGGAGAGAGACTAGATGGGCAATGTCCCTACACTGGCGGTCAGGGGCAAGAGAAATGACTCCATACCCAGTGTGATGGGAACGGGAGAGGTTTTAGTGCTGAGTATCACTGCCATGGGGAAGACCTTCATTCGGATTGAGGGTAGCACGGGGCAGAACTCTATGTCGAGCCTCTAAGCGGGGAAGGCTCTCACTTTCTGTGGTAGTGGTACAAGGAGGAACTCCGTACTAGGTGACATCGCTACAGATTGGTTCACGGCGGCCACTGCTTGTGCCAGCGACCAAGAGAGTCAACCCAGCCTTCATGTGGGGTGGTTGGGGCCTCGATATTGGCCAAGTGTATAATTTCCCCTACTCTGTGTATGTAGGGAACTGAGGATATGTGTCGGCGTTGGCTCGGGCCACAGTAGCTGCTGATGTTGATGCCCCTTGGTGGGCGTCCTCTTCAGCTAGCGTCGGGTCGGACGAACTGGGGCCAATGGTGTAGGCAGGTAGCTTACCTGCTCCTCTTCCAGTAAGACCGGGCGATGGTGCTGGCGTGGCCGGGTGGGAGTCCTCACTAGGAGCCCCTGGAATGGGACTCTGACCGGGCCGGGCCAGATGTCACCTACCTCATTTGTGTAAGGCAGGGAGTCGTCAAAGCACTATGGGGACAGGCTCCCGAAATGGTTGTATGTCGGGGTGGGGAGCAATGGCTCCCTGCGCGGCCCTCGGGGGCGGCGTTGACGGCGAGGCGTAGATGCCTCCAGATCCAGGCGGGCCATATCCTGGGTCGGGATTATTCCCTCCTCCTCATAGCGTCGCATAAGGTCATTGATCACCCTTCTTTGGATGACCTCGGACGGGGAGAGGGGGCGTGGGTGCCCCATGGTCGTAGATGTAGAGGTCGTCGTGGAAGAGGTGAATCTATGTGGAACGAACGTGTTGAAACTGCCCCTACCCTTGCGTCTATGGGCCGGTGGTGATCGTGTCCCTGGAGCAGCAACTTGATTCCTGAGAAGTAGGAAGATTAAACTCATCAGTGCCGAAAGAAAAAGGAATCAATGACCAATGCCCCAACGACATCTCGTCTTCCATGGCCGGTAAGAGGGATCCACGCTGACAACATCACAGAACGGGATGTCCAACGTTCTACTGCCCCAACTTTTGGTGAGTTTCACGCCAGGCCCGCCATTTGCTTAGCTGGACCTGGCACCGGGTAGCTGGATCCAGTGACACGTCAATCCATTGATGCCTTGAATGTTACTAGTCTCCATTTTGAGGAGAATAATTTCACGTTGGGTTCACCATTTCTGTTTCCGATGCTTTTTCTGGGTCATGCGCGTCTGTCTCTTTTGGGGGGATGTTGGCATTGTCAGTTGACCTGCATTCCCGCTTTCCAAAGGCGGGCGCCATCCGTTCCTTGTTTAGGGACGTTTGCTCCTTGATCGAAACAGGATGATGAGATGTCGGTCCTTCCTTCAGTGTATTCTTCCTCGGAACTCGTTACCTAGTCCGAGTCTCCCTTATAGATTTAATACGTTGTTCGTGTCCTAGAACCATATCTTCATGGACACCAGTTAATTACACTACTTCTGTCAGGACATTCCAAGGGGTCCGATCAAGGCAGCAACCTTCGGTCAGGGGAGTAGTCACGTTGGGCATCACTGGCGTGTCTGGGCACTGAGACACTGGTGTGTCTGTCTTTTTTCCCTTATTATAGGGCTTATCGAGGGTGTGGAATCCCAAGGAATCCCACATCGAACACGGGGAATCATATGCCATGGGAATGTATATGAGGTTTTCCTCAGCTTCCCATGTTTAACATAGGGTATGCTGCAAGTTTAACGTCCATAAGAGACGGATCGAACTGATCAGAACACTGACTAGAGTGGATCGGATGGGTGCAACCCCTGGAGGGAACACCGATATTGGGGCCAACATGTGGTTAACTTCCCAGTTACTATTTAGGGGAATGGGATATGAGCTGGCATGATCCCATCGGGATGTGGTGGCCCAGGTAAGAATCGGGATGGATGATGGAGTGTTTGAATGAAGTGGGTGGTGAATGGGATGGAACCTCTATGAGGATAATGATTATTTTGGGCTTGATCCTTGAAGAGGCTTCCTACGCATCCCCGTGGAAGAGAATCAAAATCCACGTAGTTTATCTGACGATAGCTTACCACCAATTGGGGTTCAACGGCTTGCCGCTGGATGGGGTCGCAACGGCTTACCACTAGATGGGGTCGCAACGGCTTACCGCTAGATGGGGTCCACTGTTTAACGTCATGCAGGATGGGGGCGAACCGACGTGAAGGGGGTAGAAACTACTGGGTGTTGGGATTGAACCTCATGGAGGCTTCCTACATACCTTACCTTAGCAAGGATCAAAGTCCACATAGTTCGGGATATGGGGGCATTTGGGGCTTACGCTCGGAGGCAGCCCAAGGTGTTGGTGAACCGACGCAAAGGGGTCTGAACGACCGAATGAATGGTGGGATTGAACCTAAGGGAGGATTCCTACGTACCCTTCCTTGGAAAGGATCAAATACCATGTAGTTCATATGGGTGGGAACCTACGTGAAGGTGGACCTGGGGTCCATTGGTTGTTGGGCTTGAACCTCGTGGAGGCTTCCTATGTACCCTTCCTTGGAAAGGATCAAAGACCTCGTAGTTTAGGTGTGTGGGAACCGACGTGAAGGTGGACCTGGGGTCCAATGGTTGTTGGGCTTGAACCTCGTGGAGGCTTCCTATGTACCCTGCCTTGGAAAGGATTAAAGACCTCGTAGTTCAGTAGGGTGAGAACCAACATGAAGGTGGACCTGGGGTCCAATGGTTGTTGGGCTTGAACCTCATGGAGGCTTCCTACGTACCCTACCTTAACAAGGATCAAAGACCTCGTAGTTCAGGTGGGTGGCATTTGGGGATTACACTCTAAGGTGGCCCAAGGAAGATGTCATGGTTGGTGCTCACTCTAAACCCACGTGAGTCATGCTCGGTGTGAGAAACAAGAGATAGCAGGGACCTGAAGATCACGTCACGAAAGGTGTGTCCATAGGAAGTGGAGTGAGGCTTACATGTGATCACAACCCAAAGAGAAAACAATGGCTTATGCGTGGTTAGCAGCCCGAAGAGGTTGGGACTTACTCCAGGATGGAGGCTCGGTAACGACAAAGCCCAGCGGGAGAGGGATTTGGTACTAGAGAAAGGAGGGGTTCAGTGTCCATTTCCCCCTCCTGGTCTTGGGACCGAAGAAGAAAGGAGGGACAAGGATGTTGCCTCCTACAAGAAAGCTAGGGGCTTACACCAGGGTGGTTGCCCTTTCCCCATGAATAAACGCCACTCTGATAAGGAGGATATCATCCCCTGTGAGGGAATATCTCACTCCCGTGGAGACCAGTGGGCGTACAGAATGTCCAAGGTGGGGACACCTCGTGTGCGAGGCACGGGGCGAGGTCATGGTTTAACGACATGTGCTGAGGACGATGGTTCTTGGCAGTTTAACGTCCTGCAGCTTGGACGAGGTGGGTTTTCTCTGCACCCCTAGGACTTACATAACCAGTACCCTCTGCTCCTTGATGAAGAGAAAGGACAGACAACGTTGTGAAAGGGGGTTTCATGGAGCGAACCATCGGGGGGTCCACGTTAGCATGGCTATACAAAGAAGCAATAGCTGTTAGCGTGCCTATGCGAAGAAGCATAAGGCGAAGCAACACAACGGGCAGTATCGTCCAAGGGAATTTTAAATCACATCGTGCAAGCCTGGAGGGTCACACGGGAAAAGTAATTGCAAAGCAAAGGGGTTTATAGGCATGGGTCTTGTGAAACTCTGCTGCTCTGTGTGGCGGAGGGTACTTGCGAAGGGGTGTGCTTCGCGAAGTGGGGAGCCTCAGCCTAAGAATAGGGTAGAGGTGCGTATGGGAGGTGCTTTGCGAAGTGGAAAGTTATTCCCGGAGCACTGCCTTGCAGAGCAAAAGTGCATCGCGAAGCATGGTATCATGAAGCAATGTGCTTCACGAGGTACAATGACCCTGGCTTGGCATGTGGATCATGTGTACATGAAGGGTGTTTCACGAAGCATAAATGCTCCACGACGAACCGGGTCCCCTTGGGGATCCCCTTCCTTCACGGAGGCCCTTAGGCTCCGCGAAAGGCATCCCTCTCAGAAGAGGGGGTTAAAACAAGGCAAAGGGGAGGCACTTTGCAGAGTAGAAGTACCTCGCACAGCTCATGGTTCGCAGAGCAGAAGGCGCTTTGCGATTTGGGATCTAGGAAGTTGAAAGGTCTGATTAGCCACCCCTGGACTTGGGGGGAGGCTGGTATTTATAGGGGAGAGGCGCCTCTAAGAAGCGCGCGCTCAGCGCGAAGAGGAATTTGTTTTCTCCATAGTAGGTCACGAACATCAAAGGCGTTCGTGGAGTGTCCTGCCTCCTTGATCCGCGGCAGGTCGCGAACGTCAAATGGGTCCGCGGAGCGTCCCACCTCCTTGCTCCGCGGCGGGTCATGAACGGAAAAGGGAACTTCACGAAGGGGCTTCGCGAGGTAGCCATCGGGTCTGTGTCTTCTTCTCCTCCCCACATTTTGGAATCAACAGTTTCCTTTTTTTTAGATTTGAAATTTCTGCCCAAATTTGTGTTTTTGAGGCAAGAGATGGTTCTTTTGGCCTTTTAAAGTAGCGATGAACTCTCAGCCTAGATTTTGAAAGATATTTTAGGTCACTCGTTTATCTTTCCATCAAGAATTTTATCTACAAAACAACAGTTTAAAGAGGCGTCATTTTTCATTTTATCTTAAACAAATTCTTCCAGGATAACAGAACTCATCTTCTACCTCCCCCGCGCTTGAGTTCAACAATAATCATGCATTTAACTTCTAGATCAGGTTGGAAAAGGATAAATTGATTGTAATTTAGTTTTCTAACCAAATTTTCTATGACTACTAGGGGCTTAATAAAATTCTAATGTAAAGGCAGACCAAATGGGGGTTGAATGCAAAAATGGGCCTTCAAAATGGTGTCTCAATCATACTTGACACGTTCCACGAACTCTAACATATTTGAAAATGAGAAAAATAGTTAGTTCTGGATCACAAAACATGACTCAAGACTCTAAAGAATAATATAAATGTAAATAATATACAAAAAATGTTTAGAAACCTCTCAAGTTAGGAAAGATAAACATTTTGGACAGTACTAATGCACATGAGTTTCATAATCAATCAAATTCCCTTAAATGAAAAGATTGGAAATCACCAAATAAAAACTATTTTAGTAATCATTTAAATCATCAAAAGTTCAAATGGAAACAGTGTTATAAAAATACCAGTATGATTTGAATTTCCCAAAGTAATTAATAATAGGGATCAATGGATTTCAACCCTACCCCCAGATGTCGTTGACCCAATAGGTGCAACCCCATCGATATAGATTACCGAAAGCGGCTTCATCTGCGTGAATCCTATCAGGATCAGTAAACCCACCACTCATCCCCATAATAGATAGATTGTCCTGCCCCCAACACTTGAATAATAATAATAATAATAATAATAATAAAAATAATAATAATAATAATATAAGTGTTTGGGGTACAATTATATTAAACACACACACACCTTACAAATAGACTGAAAAGACAGGTCATAACCCTCCAAGGGGCGGTTACGCAGGCATGACATGGGCATACAGTGACATAGACAAATGCAAGCAAGGGCCTTTGGGCTGACCAATGGTGGACCTATGAGCCATGTAATGGACTTTCTTCCCACTGGGCCTATGAGCCGTGTATTGAATAAGTATGTACTGTAGCAGTACTGTAGTGATGCCGGTAATGTAGCAGGTACTGTAACAGGGTAATGTAGCAGTAATACTGTTCATCCTGAATGGGCCTTCAGGAAACTGGGTCTTCGGGCCATCAAGCGGGCGGTGACACAGACAAATGAAAACAAGGACCTTTGGGCCATCCAATGGTGGACCTACGAACCATGTAATGTGATTCATGCCCACTGAGTCTTTTAGTAATGTATTGAATAAGTAAAACTTGATGGGAGGACTATGCCTTGGGGGGACTATGATCCGCCTTTTCGATCAATGTGTGTAGTGTGTGTTTAATCTAATTATACCCCTAAACATTTAATATATAATAATAATAAAAATATGAAATATTCTAGAATATAAATGTTAACATTATCCTTTATTGGTTGGGAGAGTCCATACTATATGGGTGGGGGATTATATTCTCCAGTCGGTCCGGTTTGGTTTTTTAGAATAACTTCCTGTGAAAAAGCTACCGGAAATTGTTTCCAAATGATGTCCTTGATTAGTAGAGGATAATCGTTAGCGGTGCAAAACGGGTTGCGGGCCCGCGGGTTAAGCGAGCTTGGGGCGAGGCGGGTTTATTAAAAATAGCCCACATTTGAAACGAGCTTATATGGGCAGTCCGCACGGACATCCAACCCGTGCGAGTTTACCCGCACGGATACGGGCTGGCCCGCGGGTTAATGGTGTAATTTTTTTATAATAATTATATTATATTAACTTTAAATTTTTTTATACCCTTCATTTCCCAAGGCCATGCTTGATTGCATGCCTCCTGTCCCGCTGCCTCCCTTGCCCCCTTCATTTCCCAACGTAGCTGGATCCGCCTGCCTCCTTTTATTATCCATTTATATTTATTTTAATTAGCCTCACATGTTCCCCCACCCCTCCTCCTTCACACTCACCTACAGGCTACTGCACTGCACACTGCACATCGACTCTCAGAGTCGATTCCTCCGCTACCCCCCGGCCCCGGCCACCTACCGCCCGGCCCCGGCCTCCCCCACTGTTACCCCTCAGCACCGTCTCCTCCGCCGCTAACCCCCGGCCGTAGCGTCCTCTCCTCCGCTGCTACACCCTGGCCTACTCCGCCACTACCCACCGGCCTCCTCCACCGCTGCTGCCCCGGCCCCAGCCACCTCCGTCGTGACCCCCGCTACCCCTCGGTCTCCTCTGCCTCTAGCTACCCCCGGCCCCGGCATCCTCCGCCGCGCCGCGACCCCTGCTACCCCCCGACCCCGACCTCCTATGCCACGCCGCGACCCCCGCTACCCCTGGCCCCGACCTCCTCCGCCGCTACCCCCCCGTCCCCGGCCTCCTCTGCCGCACCGCGACCCCCGGTACCCCCGACCCTGGCCTCCTCCTCCGCTACCCCCCGACTCCGCCCTCCTCTGCCGCGCCGCGACCCCCGGTACCCCCCGGCCCCGACCTCCTCCGCCGCTACCCCCCGTCCCCGACCTCCTCTTCCGCGCCGCAACCCCTGCTACCCCCCGGCCCCGACCTCCTCCGCTTCTACCCCCGGCCCCGGCGTTCTTCGCCGCTACCCCCCAGCCTACTCCGCCGCTACCCCCGACCTCCTCCACCGCTGCTACCCCCGGCCCCCGCCACCCCCCGCCCGACCCTGACGACCCCTTCCCCGCCTCCTTCACCGTGCACGACCGCCCACCTCTGGTGGCTCCTTCACCGGCTCACAACCCCCCACCTCCGGCGGCTACAAACATGTATGTTTTATTTATTTATTTATGTTATTTCATAAAATTATTTTATTTTTTAGTTTTAGTTTTTTATATTTTCCACATTTTTATTGTGTTTCTCATAATAATTTAATGTAAGTTTAAAAAATAACATATAATAACATCAATAAATATTATATCACATAAATCACACCTTTATTTTTTAATTTAAAATCTAATTATTTTTAGAATATATATATATATATATATATATTATTTTTTATTTATATAGTTTATTAACTCTTAATATTATTTTTTATTTTTGAAAAATTGTGAGTTTTTTCATAATTTCATTTAAAATGAAATCATTCATTTTTTAATTTTTAATTTTATAAGATCTCATTAGATTATCATATTTTATCATTTATGTATTTATATTTCAATTATAAATTATAAATTTTTATTGATTAACATTTACGATTGTAAAAATATAATTCTTTTAATGTTTGTATATTTTTTAATCACCAATATCGTATTAAAAAAACTTTATATAAATTATTTTTCTAATATAGATATATTATTTTGTTATTGTAGGTTGTATTAAACATGTATCAACCTCAAAATGATCTTGAATTGGAAGAAAATCATGGAATTAATGATAATAACTCAGTGATACATGATCATGTGGATAACACATCCCAATTTAGTCAAGACACGGATAAAGATGAAAATAAAAATGATGATGTTCAAGTTGCAGCAAAAAGATCAAAAAAGACCACATCTGACGTTTGGAGTTATTTTGAGCAAATGGGTGTAATTGATGAAAAACCAAGAGTTAAGTGTAAAGGATGTGGATTAATATTGGTAGGAGGTGGAAGGAAATATGGAACATCAACTTTGTCTCGGCATAGCGAAAAATGCAATGGAATCAAAGTTTTAAAAGATCGTAGTGTTCCTTTAATGATCTTGGACCATTCAGGAAAGTTGAGAAATAAAAAATTTGATTCAAAGATGTTTCGAGAAAAGATGGCAATGGCCATTATAAGACATGACCTTCCATTTTAAATTTGTTGAATATGAAGGAGTTAGAGAAGTTTTCAGTTATTTGAATCCATAGGTGAAGTTTTTTTCTAGAAGTACTGCAAGTTCGGATGTGATGGAAGTATATGATCAACATAAAAAAAATGGAAGATATTTTGTCAAACATTGGTGGTAGGATATGTCTTACTTCTGATTTGTGGACGGCTTGTACTAGTAAATGGTATCTTTGTTTGACTGCTCATTATGTTGATTTGGAGTGGCAGTTAAAAAGCAAAATTCTTTCTTTTATTGACATGCGACCACCACATTCTGGTGCTGAATTGAAAAAAAAAGTAAAAGAAATATTAGTTGATTGGGGCATACAAAAGAAATTTTTTTCTCTCACCCTTGACAATGCTTCTGCCAATGATACCATGCAACAAAAGCTGAAAGATCAATTGAATTTGGAAAAGAATTTTCTTTGCATGGGTGAATTTTTTCATGTTCGATGTTGTGCCCATGTTTTAAACCTTATTGTTCAAGAAGGTCTGAAAGTTATTGATTCTGCATGCCAAAAAATTAGAGAAATCATTTCTTATGTTAAAGGTTCTGAGGGTAGAATGATATGCTTTCAAGATTGTGCAAAAGGTGTTTCAGTTGATAGTGGTGTACTTTTGAGATTGTATGTGCCCACCAGGTGGAATTCTACTTATACAATGTTAGAAAGTGCATTGAGGTATAAAGATGTCTTCAATAATTTGGATATTTATGATCCAAATTATAAGAATTGTCCTTCAGAAGAAGAATGGAAGAGAGGTGAACTGATTTGCAATTTTTTGAAGCCCTTTTTTGATATGACAAATTTGATTTCTGGATCCACATATCCTACATCAAATTTATACTTTGGTCAAGTTTGGAAAATTGAGAGGTTTTTGTTGCATAATATCAACAGTGATGATGATGTCATTAGAACAATGTCATGTCATATGAAGAAGAAATTTGATAAATATTGGAGTCATTATAGCATTCTACTTGCAATGACGGCTGTGTTTGATCCTCGTATCAAGTTGACAATGTTGGAATTTAGCTACCAAAGTCTTGATTCATGTCATTATCAAGAAAATATTTTTATGGTGAAAAATAAGCTATATCAGCTTTATGGAGAGTATGCAAAGGATTTCTCTTCTATTCCATCAATGAGAACTAATCAAATGGGTTCATCTTCTGCTTCTCTTGATTCTTCAACAAGGGGAAATGCTGATGTAATTGATGTAAGTTCAGTTTTTTGTTATTTAAATCATTATCTATGTATTTCATTTCATTTTATTTAATTTTTTTTGTTTGTATATTTTTTTTGTAGATGTGGATTGATCTAAAAAATAAAGTTGTTGGCCCAAATGATGCAAAATCTCAATTGGATATTTATTTGGAGATGCCATTGGTGGATATGTCAATTTATAGAAATCTAAATGTGCTTGATTAGTGGAAGGATGAGAGTAAAAGATTTCATATCTTATCACTCATGGCATGTGATTTGTTATGCATTCCTATTACCACGGTGGCCTCAGAGTCTGCCTTGGCGGAAGGGTGTTGAATAAATATAGGAGTCGTCTTCTACCAAAAAACATTCAAGCATTAATATGTGCTCGGAGTTGGATTCATGGTTTTGAACCTATTGGTAACTTTATCAATATTATGTTTTATCACATTATATATATAATAATTATATTAACATTGATTTTCTTACAGGATTGGAGGATGAAAAGGTGGAATTTGGCTTGGACGAAGATTCTAGTTCTGAAAGTATATATGTGGAAAGCACAAGTACTCCTTCGATTTCTTAAATGTATGTCTTCCTAATAATTAATAAAGATACTTTACTTTTATTAATATAAGATTTTTTATCAAAATCAAATTCATCAATATTTTTATTTTTTAATATATTTTTTATTTGTTTAAAAGTCTATTTTTAATTGTGTTTTGATGTAGGATTTGGAGGAAGCATAAAAGGAGACAAGGGTGCATGGAATATTGAAGAAGCATGTGAAATAGATCGACTTCTTCTATATTTTTTGTTTAGTGTTATATTATTTGAAACTTTGATTTTGAAACTTTGGACTTTTTATGCTAATCATAGACAATTTTATAATGAGGTGGAATTTTGAATAGTTATTACAATCATTTTTTAATTTTTTTTTTATATTTTCAAACTTACATTCTCATTCTCATTTACTTTTCAACTATAATTCGACTCATTTTTCATGAGGGCTTTTACGAGCCTATTAAAATGTAAAAAATTATAAAAAACAATATTGAATGCGGGTTACCCGCGGGCTTGCCCGCATCCGCTGCGGGGCGGGACAGGCTTGATAATTCCACTCATTTTTTATGCGAGCTTTTGCGGGTCTAGCCCGCATGGGCTCAAGCCCACACGGGCTTGGCCCGCCCTGTCCCACCTGTTTCGCATTGCTAATAATCGTCCACAAGGGAAGACACGTAGGCTTGTGAGCGACACCCCGCCCCTGGAAAGGGGACATGGACTCTCCAAGGCTGGAGAGGATAATGGCAGGACGAATGGGTGATTCTCATGCCTTAGACTGCCCATGCTCGCAGCACAGCGCATAACATAGGTTGGCAGCAGTGGGTTTCTCCGCTGCCTCCAGCCCCCGCCATCCCCTTCTTGGCCAACCTTTGCGTCGCTCCTTTCATTCGTGTTGAATCTTTGATTGATTCCGCCAATCGATGAACCGTGGCTACTTGGATGACCATCTGAAATCATGGCCTCTGTCAAGGTCTCCATTTCATTCGACACTTCAGAAACAAAAAGATTTCGTTCCCCATTGCTCTCTCTCGAAGCCTCTGAACGATTTCCCCTGCATGGTTCTGGAACTCGATTTATCTGCTCTCCCAGTAAGTTGAGGTACGTTAATGTTTCTATTGCAGGCACTGGACTTCCGGAAGTTTCTGAGTCGGGTCAGGGTAAGGATAACGTCGTCTCGCTGCCCAGCGAAGACGCAATCAGCGAGGGTTTGATTGCGAAAACCCATTGCTTTCGTCGTGACGTTTGGAGAGGCTGGAAAGGGAAGATTTCCCAAGCTAGGTCAAAGGTCGCGAGGGAGAGCAAAAGAAAGCCGACGGATCCGAATCTAAGTTCTCGTGGCCATCGATTTACCGAAGATAAGGAAATTGAGGTCGAATTGCCTTACACCTCTCCCGAGTTGAGCATCGAGCGATGCAATGACATTTTAAAGCGACTGGAAAGGCGCGGCAATGCCAACACTCTGGGTTTCTTTGAGTGGATGAGGAGCCATGGGAAATTGAAGATGAATGCAGCTGCCTACAATCTGGCACTCCGGGTGCTTGGTGGGAGAGACGACTGGGATGCAGCCGAGGCAATGATCCGTGAAATGAGTCTAGACTCTGCTTGCGGACTCAATTTTCAGGTGTTCAATACCATGATCTATGTATGTTACAAGCAGGGGCATGTAAATTTGGGTGCCAAATGGTTTAGAATGATGCTCGAATACCGGGTCCAACCTAACATTGCTACTTTTGGCATGCTTATGAATCTTTATCAGAAGGGTTGGAAGCTCGAGGAAGCAGAGTTTGCTTTTGGCCAGATGAGGGACAGGGGAATTAAGTGTGAACTGGCTTACTCGGCAATGATCACGATCTACACCCGTATGAGTTTGTTTGGTAAAGCTGAACAGATCATCAAGTTCTTAAAGGAAGATGAAGTGACCTTAAATGAAGATAACTGGTTAGTCTTGCTCAATGCCTATTGTCAGCAGGGCAAGATCACGGATGCTGAATTTGCATTTTTCTCAATGCAGGAAGTGGGATTTTCCTCGAGTATAGTAGCTTACAACACCATGATAACTGGGTATGGAAAGGTTTCTGATATGAATGCTGCACAGTCCATATTTTGTAAGCTCCATAAATCTGGATTTGAGGCTGACGAAACGACATACAGATCCATGATCGAGGGTTGGGGTCGAGCCAACAACTATGGAGAGACGAAGCGTTATTTTAATGAATTGAGAAGGATGGGATTCAAGCCCAACTCATCCAATTTATACACCATGATAAATCTGGAAGCTAAACATGAGGATGAAGAAGGTGCTTTAAGAACGATCAATGATATGGTGATGCTGGGTTGCCAGCATTCCTCCATTCTTGACAACCTCTTACATGCATACGAGAGGGCCGGGAGGATTAATAAAGTGCCCCTTATTCTGGGAAGCTCCTTATACCGCCATGTTCTAGTTAACCAGACTTCATGTTTTGTTTTGCTTACATTCTATGTGAAACACTACTTGTTGGATGATGCTCTTCAAGTCCTTAGGGACAAGCAGTGGAAGGATTTGGTTTTTGAGCCTGATCTGTACCATTTGTTAATTTGCTCATGCAAAGAGATGGGTCATCTGGATGGTGCTGTTAAGCTGTACTGTCATATTCCAAAATATTTGAGGCTGAATTTGCACATCATGTGCACCATGATCGACATCTATACTGACATGGGCTTATTTGCTGAAGCTGAGAGTACATATTTGAAGCTGAAATCTTCAGGTTTTGCCTTGGATGTGGTCTCCTTTAGTGTTGTTGCGAAAATGTATGCAAAAGCTGGACTGCTGGAAGATGCTTGCTCAGTCCTAGAAACAATGGACAAAGAGAAAGGCATTGTTCCAGACAAGCTCATGTTTCGTGACATGCTCCACATTTACCAAAAAAGCAAGAAGCTGGATAAACTGGCGGACTTGTACTACAATATTTTAAAGAGCAGAGTTGCTTGGGACCAGCAGATGTTTGAGAGTGTTATAAAATGCTGTGCTCGTGCCTTGCCGATTGATGAGCTTTCCAGGCTTTTTGATGAGATGCTCCGGCTTGGGCTCGTGCCTGATACCACTACTTTCAATGTCATGATTGATGCCTTTGGAAAGAGCGGGTTTCTCAGAAAGGCCAGGGAAGTATTTTGGATGGCCAGGAAACGTGGCTTAGCCGATGTAATATCTTACAATACACTAATAGCTGCCTATGGGCGGAGTAAGGATTTTAGGCTCATGTTGTCAACTATCCAAATAATGGAGTTTAGTGGCTTTTCGGTTTCTGTTGAAGCCTTCAACTGCATGTTGGATGCCTATGGAAAGGACCGGCAATTAGAGAAATTCCATGATGTGCTTAAGAGCATGCGAGAGTCGAAGTGTGGTTCTGATAACTACACCTACAACATTATGATCAATATATATGGGGAGCAAGCATGGATGAAACAGGTTTTTTGGGTGTTCAATGAATTTAAGGAATCTGGACTTGGACCTGATTTATGTGGCTATAACACGTTGATAAAGGCTTACGGAATTGCTGGAATGGTCGAGGATGCGGTTTCGGTGATAAAGGAAATGAGGGAAAATGATATAGAACCCAACAAGGTCACATACATTAATCTGATTGCTGCTCTGCGGAGAAATGACAAGTTTTTTGAGGCTGTTAAGTGGTCTTTGTGGTTGAAGCAGATGGGACTTTGAAGCTGTTAAAGCTTCTTCTCAATTTGGCAAGCAGCAGATCAGATTTAATGCCAATTATCCCAATCATGGTGATGGTTATCTATGAAGGTTGCATTTCACAATCCTTGTTGAAAAATGCTTGCAACACTTATAATCTATGATAAGTGATTTTGTTCAATTATTTCCAAATTTCTTATTGAAAAAGTGTTTTTTTTCCCTCACTGCTAACCTCTGTGCAGGGTTTGGAAAACCTTGCTGATTTTGGCAATTGTGATGCTTGTGTGGGAAGGTAAGAAGAATGTTGCAAAGTCCGATTTCACGGTAAGTTTACGTTGGTCCCTTAAAAAATTCTGCAAAATCCAGAGTTTCTGTTGAATAGAAATTGATATTACCCATGGTGATGCAGGATGAATACATGTGTCGAATGATGATCATAACCATTCAATACATTATCTGTCAAAGGGATTTTATTTTTGACATGAAATTCTAAATTTAAATGGTTGAGATCATCATTGACACATGTCATCATTTGATGTCATCATATACAGTTTGTCAACAGATACCAATCGTTAAGGATCTGCATCTGGGTTCCAATTTGACATACATGTATGTAAAGAATAAATAATCAATATAATATAATATCAAGATGGTGATGAAATATAAAATGTTGAATATCATAAAATTGTAGTCAATGTCTTTTAGTAAGACAACATAATTTAAAGGGTATGGAGACCCCCATTACAACATAAACTATCACATCAAGAAAAATGGTGTTACAAAATTTGATACGACGTTCAACGATGAATGATTTACAATGTTGACATTTATGAAATTAGAAAATTTATGAATTACTTTAATTGTTTCTATTAACAATGGAATGATGTAAATGACGTGGAATATTTTTCAATCAAATGGAAAATAGTATATTCATAATGACGTGTAAATGACGTGAAATTAGAGAATACGATATATATTATGAAGGGTACTTGATGGAGGTATGTGAATGAATACTGTTTGGAAGGAATGTATAAAGGGTTATAGAGGTATTAATCGAAAATAATTCCTTGAAATGAAGGGGCATGTACCCTGCATATCTAGTAACATCATAATACATAGAGAATCTTGAAAGATATACGGACAAACTATTTAGATACTAAATGTTCACTTTTTTACATATACCATGAGTAATCTTGAAGGTCATAGTAAGGATTGAATCAGATATACTTTACATAGTTTTTTAGATAAATTTTCCTCTTAGGTTTTTTATATCCAAATTGAAAAGGGACTAATTATAAGTAAAAAAAAAAAAAAACCAAAGAGAAAATTCTAAGGGAAAGAAGATAAATGACCATTGCCTTAGTTTTGTTTCCTTACAAAACCAATCTTCAAGTCCTAGCATTCTTTAAATTGGAGAGTGAATTAAAAGTGAGACATAAATATATATCTAAAGGAGAACAATATACAAGTCATGTGAGCTGAATCTATGTTTTTTCCACATCATACATGACATTTTTGTTCACATATTTGTCTTATTATATCATATACTGCATTTTATCATATTTTACTATTTATAAAAAATTTCAAAATTTCATTATTATCTAATTTTGATGTCCTGGCAACCTTCAACGGTTACATAATGGTTATCCCAATAGCTGGTTCATTCACTTTTCAACGATCATGTAATGATTACTTTAATTATATGAATTCACATAAGTTCCCTCAAATTTATTCTCCAATTACACTTCTTATTTCATTAATTGTCTCTCAAGATTTTTAACTTTCTTCTACAATGCTTACCCCTTTACATATCATGCATCATATTTGTTTATTTATTTATGTAAACTTTCTGAAATCTTACATATATTATCCCTTGAACAAAATCTCATCATTGAAATTTTAATTGTACCTCGAGTTGTGAATAAACGCGGGTACTTTTTATTCATTGTCTCCTCCGCCTCTTATGTTATTCCTTTCAATTTGTGATTCTTGTATAATAATTTCCCTCGTCGAGTTGTCTAATTCTACCCGCTCTTTCCAGTTGAAGATCTGAATATGTTCTTCATACAATAAATCAGACTATTTGAACTCATTTGGTGTTGATTATATGTTTTGAGTATGACATGCACTGATGGAATGCATTATGTATTTGGGAAATGTTGGACAACATCGACCAGTATGCCACAACTTCTATACGCTTACATATTGCAGAAGGGTTAATGTATGTTCAGTTTAAATTTTGTTTCTTCCCGAACCTTATAACTCTCTTTTAGGGTGATATTGTTAGAAAACGTAACTCCCACTCATTTATATTTTTTTTCCGTGTTGTGTTGTTTTAATGCGTTTCTTGATGACTCGTATATTCTTTGTCATATAACGAACCAACCTGGAATACCATCTAAACTGATATTTGAGCCGATTCGTCACCAACTTGGAGAGCGTTCTTGATTTCTAAGGGTTGGCGACAAGCGTCTGGGCATCCAAAAACAACATTTGAGAATGATTTTGCCTACAATAAAAGATAACAATAATCAAAGTACATTGTGAAAACATAATCAGATAAATTAATCAATACAACCACCTTAGGTACAATGAGATTATACAAAAACTAAAAGTAAATCATAATTATAAAAACCCGTCTCTTGGTGGTCCTCGACCACCGACCATGTCTTAAGTCACTCGCCCTCGGCCTACCAAGCACGGATCCACAAAGGATGACAATGAGAACACAAGCACTTGCTATAAGAACATAAAGGGTGCAAACACCATACAATACAAAGAGGGTGTGTGCCATAGGATTTCACCAGAGTCCTTTAAACCAAGCATTTTATTCAAAACAGTCTTAAGGCATTCATAGGAAGTTTCACAATATAAAAAAAAGGCTTGGAGTCATTTTAAAACATGGGTTAACACCCTTTTCCATACAAACAATCACTCATTTTAAATCACCCAAGAACGCCCATTTAAAAAACAAGGTAAAATTCATTCAAAGAGGGCTCTTAGCCATTTTATTGATTTGAGCATTTGAAATCCTACGGAAAGAATTACATATATCAACCCAATTCATTCAAATCAAACATTTCACTTTAGAAATCAAAATTGGGCATAAGCCCTCACTTTTCACATAACATTCTTAAAAATCTCTTTGAAAGTAAATCAGAATCAACATGACATTCATCAATTTATGAAGTTGTGAGAAGAATCAAGATCATGTTCAAATCTATCCATGCTATGTTCAATTCATAGAGATCAAAGAGACTTTCACAAGGTGGTGACGCTAACCTGGACGCATGTACTTGTAGTATTATGCGGGCAGTGATGTAGATGATGCAGACGATGATGTGGGTAAGGTAGTGACACAAACAGGATGGTGCGAGCATGTCGCTGCACTGGTGACGTAGACAGGATGATGTGGGCATGACGTTGCATTGATGACGCAGACAAGATGATGTGGGCATTGTTGGAACCGGGCGTGTAGTGAAAGCCCCAAATAGGTGGGATTTTAAAATTTTTTCACCGACGATCAACTTTAACTTGTCGACGTCGGTGAATAACAACCCAGTCTTAGTTGAGGACCACACGTGAAGGAGTTTAAGCACAAAATAAACCGTAAAAAATACCCGGTTTAATCCGAAGTCACGCATGCGACGTCTGCTCATCGTTGGCGATCGCTGCTCGAAGAATCCGAAGTCGAATTCCTCTAGATCGTCCACACACACTTCAAGGAATCCGCGGGAGCACCGTTTGTTGTAATCCTGGTGCTAGCGTGGAATTGCGACGACGTCTTTGACGCTCCAACGATCACCGGATCGCTTCGCTAGCGATGCCTGAGAGTGCTCGATTCGAGTACCTTGGATCCAAAGCTTCTCTCTCTAGAACATGAGAGAGAGAAGAGGAGAGAGAAGCCCCATGAATAGTATATGACAATCTCCTCTTCTCTTATATTTATAGTGTCATGTAATTACCCGGAAATGCCAACCCGACCCCCGAATAATCAACGACATTTTATGACTACTAAACTGAGTCATAAATATTATTATCATTTACTTGCAATATATTAAAATATATTATGTGATAATAATTGAGTCATTAACTCGACTCATCATTCCCATAAATATTAATTGAACCTCGAATAATTTAATATTCGTCAATTAATATTTTTCATGTATTTACTTAAAACTCGTAAATACATTTAATAAATAAATTCAATACTCAATATTCTAAACTTGAATAATATGAATTTATTTATTGCATTGGTGATCGTTTCACCTTGGACAATTCCCGGACCCCAGTAGCGGGGTTCACTATGTCCAAAACTCATATTCAACTGAATATAGCAGATTCTTGAATGCACTATTGTGTGTGACCCTCTAGTCCCTTATCTCTACAGTAGTGAATAGTATTCATAGACCAAGAGTGAGATCTAGAAACCCATCATGGCCCTTGAAGAGATAAGGATTGTCACAACAGCGACATACAACCTACGAACATGCACTGTGTAATATAATCTCTTTGTCTGTAATGTCTCATAAAGCAAGACACATTCTCGTGTCATCGTCATTTTCTTGCTTTATTGTTTGTTGATGAAATTGGACGGATTTACCCTTGACTGCCATGACCATGATCTTATAAAGGTACTGTCATCCTTATCAACATGACATGAGATATATTACTTTCATAACCCGGAAACGACAAATCCTTTCTTGACCATTCAACCAATGTCATGTCACTAATGACGCACCCAACACAAACTAGCTCGCCACGACTTCATTGTCATGATTTTCGTCTTGCATCAAAGTACGCAATCAAATGACATACATTGGTAATGACCTCAAGTCAGGAGACCATTACACATGATCGTAGATAGGAACATCCAATGACACTCGAAACATGTGATGTTTTTATTGGCAGGTCAGTTCTCACGATCTCACTACTAGGGATCACCAAGTGCGAACTTCATGAGAGAAAGTCTCAATGCTTATGAGCCCCCAACACCTGATAGTCAAACATCTACTGTGTCCAATCGGTAAGATGTATCTAGATCATAGAATATATATTTAAGATTAATGTCATAGTATCTAGATGTTCTCATTATAGCTTGAGATCTACTATAACTTTTCGATACGACAATTAATCTTTGGATATTACCATTTCAATAGTGGATGTAGAAAAGTCTACACTGTAATGGTAAGATGACATCATGTATAACTCACCATATACATGATATGATAATCAAAAGCACTGAATAGTTGGGTCTAGGACACCCACTATTTCAACACTCCCACTTGCACTAGAGCCAACTTGCTAACTAAACTTATCAGCTACTCATATGATGAACATCATGTTTCTGTTGAGTAACGGTTTTATCTACTGGGTCCGCCACAGTTCTTCCGCGTGGCGATTATGCTATTGTGACCTTGTCTCATTGAGTAAAATTTCTCAAGAGATGGTATCTTGAGTATACCCCACTTGTCCACTGTCATAACTTGACATCTTGGTTAGTAAGAATATCATAATTTGATAATACTTTTCTTACCAGGTGCGATTCCAAGAACTGGAACAAATCATTGCATTTAATTGCTTCTTAGTTGCCTTAGAAGCTGCAATGTACTCAGTCTTTGTAGGTATGACTACCACTGACTGATATGAGCTTGACTCGCTCATCGTCATTAGCCTAACTACGATAGTAGATCACATTGATCTATGGAAGATCGGTTTGTATCCCCGAAAACTAGTATCCTTCTTCTCCATTTACCAGGTACTTATCTTTTGTACTTTTTGAAGTACAATTAGACAGTTCTGACTGCATCCCTTGCAGTGCTCCTGGATATAAATGATATTTGCCTACTGTAAAATATACCTTGGCAATATCGATTCTTGTACATATTATGGCATACGTGATTAATCCATCGCTTCGACGTATGGATTTAACTCATCACGTTTATCTCCTCCCATGTGCCGAACATGTCAACCTGAAAAGATTATGCCCCGTGACATAGGCAACAATTCATCTCTTGAATTGTTCCAACTTGTATTTTTCAATATAATGTCACTATATGTATGATTGACTAGGACCAAACAACCTGTAGATCTACCTCAGTAGATTTTGTTCCCTAGAACTTTAGGTTGTTACTTTAAGTCAATCACTAGAGAATAAATTTCATCTTGGTCTGAACTAACTGTAAGACCAATGTCTGTTTTCCATATGTTGCCGAACATATTTCACTTGGAAAACATTGGCGCTCCCACTAACCTCTGGTAGCCACATGACAAACATTTATTGCAAATGTATATTTTATGATCATGTTACTTTAATCATAAACCGGATTTCAGTCACTTGCAACTTTTATTAGCATTATTTGACGTGACCATCCCTTTTTGGTTGCGTCGTATAGACACCATCCACGATTGGTGGTCATGACATCCAATGCTAAATAATTTGATCATAGATATTAGCTATGATAAGTAAAATTCTAACGGATTTAGGCATAATGACTTGGTTAAACCAATCGAGCCTTATTGGTACTACACTTGTACTATCCATGTATCAACTCACTTGAATACCCACCGCAGGATTCAAAATAATAAGCCTCTATGCACTCTGATACATTGAATCCATTAATTGAATTTTAGTTGGTCTTATCAATTTTAGCTAATTGCCATACACTGCTTACTTGTAGGAAATATTATTCACATTGAATAATAGATCACCGACCGCGGTGAATATAAAAACCATCACAATGGTTTTATCCTTCCTACACGGTATGTGTCTCTGGAACATACTCTGTTCCACATGCACTTGTGAAACTAGTTTTTATGCCAACTATTTGTGCATTTTGAGCATTGACTAAACACAAGTCAATATAGCTCCCACTATCTCTAATAGAGATGTGCACCTTTATATAGAAGTGTAGTCTATTACTTGACTACCTACATTTCTATCTTAGGGATTTATGTAACATCCTAAACAATTATTAGGATTATTACACTAAATGCACAATGTGTTTGTCTTGATGCAAGTTTGTTTATGTCCTAACAAACTCTTTGCATCCAAACAGATGTCGTTATGACATAATGGGTTTACATCATAGTATGACTCATATGATATTCATTTGTCATTATAGTTGGCATATGGTTGTGGGATATCGCCGTTATTTGCAAATCATTTCATGAAATATAATGGAAGTTTCTGCTAGTTACAACATTGATATTACTTACATAAATTTTTTGATGTATAACATATGCGTTTAAGAATTGCTCCACGCTACATGTTTGTTAATCAATGTTGACATGTAAGACTTCATCATCAACCTTCCTCATTAACATCAATGTCATGATGCCGATAAGGTAATGTGTGTTTAGGAATTACTCCACGCTACATTATCATGATTGATGAATGTTTGGTCAAAATATTCTTCGGTATCCCAACCCAGAGCAACTCATATCTCCTAATCATGCATATAATTCACTTTATTATTCCTTAATTACTTAAAGGAATCTTATGAAGTATATATATATACCTCTAGCTTATACTTGGAATAGTTCACGTTCACTTGTTAAACTATTTCCAAAAGCCTTGTGACATGCCTTTATTTCTAAGGGCTCCTTTGTCCAAATTAAAGACGCCGATAATACCAAAAGTATTTAGCTGTTTCGAGCCTAAATTCCATACTTGGTATATTCATGACGTTCACATTTGGTATTACTTGACAAAGAATTATCTTGTCACAACTGGGTATAAGTCTTACATTTATATTCATTAGTAATTGTCTATGATTCATGTATCACTGAACTAGTGATTGAGTTTACCAAAAACAACATTCATTCCAAAACTGGAAGAATGTCTCCTTGTGTCCAAGGACACATGAGATTAATGTTTGTGGTTATACTCAATAATAGTTCAACACTAATCTTTCACTTGGCAAGAAGTCGTGTACTTCTCACCATTGGCCTAAGTATCACCCTTTCACAGCTACTTGGAGAATACACCTGACTTCTAGTAAGGTTTCTATACTTACTTGGTTACCGTATTAGAATACACATATGTCACCAACATATTGTATTTAATACCCAAGTAGTAAAACTAAAATATTACAATTGATGAATATGACTGATGTAGAAGCGGTAACTTGCTCCTTTAAATCAGGTTATTGCAATTAAACTCCCATTGTTTATTTTTTAATATGCAGTACAAACAACCTTTGTTAATACCTCATTAATTGAAGGATGTCGCGAATGTGCCATTGACATTACTTGCCTTTTGATGTTTTTACATTGTCTTTCAATTTATTCTCCATAAGAATTAAAACTTAACTGTCTTTTATTTTTATTCACTTGGCGAACCTTACCTAGATAGGTAATGGAGCATTTACTCAATACTTGTTCGTTTTGTAACTTAAAACGAAACTTGAGTAATGAGGTGAAAATGATATGAGAAAGGGATCCATTTAAAGATTATGATCAATCTTTCAATTTACACATGTCGGTGTAACATCGCCTTATTCATATCATTGCCTCGCTTTCTCTTTGCAAACATCTCGGAGATGAGACTTCATGTTATATCATCCATGTCTTGGTGTAGCGACCACAACTCACATCAGACGTTGATGAAAGCATAATGATATAACCATCATATGCTTTGTACATTAGTTTCCTGTAAGAAGTTTCACCATCGCTTCTTGAGATAGTTTAATAGTGTTGGGGACACTGGCACATTGAGTCTCCTATATCATAGTACTATGCACACGCGTCTGTACTATTCATGGATACTCGTGTCAGTGAGGACATTTAATTTGTTCAATATTTATCACAGTTTAAACTTGTGGTATAACTTGCCATTTTTCTAAAAAAATGAATTTTAGCAAACAAGTGCCTTTTATCACGATTACCAATTAAGACATTTTGATTAATTACTTGAATCATTTAATGTCTCACTATTTTATCGAATTCTAGGAACCCTCTGTGCTAGAATCAGAATACTCTGTCGCTTGAGTATTCTAGTGGCAAGGATCTCGAAACCACCCTCGTAGTCTACAAGCTATGGCTACGCCGTTCAAGGTGAGCTTTTGGCTGACCGAACACTTTAACTTGCGGTTCCTTGATCTGTTGAGTGAAGTCCCAACTTCTAAAATCAGAACTTGATTAACTCAATGCTTGCCTCTAAAATTACAACAAAGCTAGCTATGACTATTTCTTTACTGCAATTTTAGTTAAGTCAACCCATCATTCTTATAAGGACTCCTTGGTAGTAAGAGGCACCCTCAGTTATGGCATGACCGACACCCCAAACACCCGGTTTTATCCAAATTTGAATGACGGAAGACTGTTTAGACTTAATATATCTTTGAGGGTTTTTATTATTTTTAGTGTGATGAGAGAAATCATTTTCTATTTTAATAAGCCTGTACTATGTGATCGCACTCACAACTGACCATGCAAGAAATAGAAATTTCATCGTGTCACATGTTCATTTTATCTAGCATGCTTTTTATTATTATTCTATGTGATTGTGCTCTAACTACACATTCACAAAATAATAAACCATGCAGAAATAAAATGAAGACCTGATCATGAGCCAGTTCTAATGGTTGATCCGTTGAGTGAATAACAGACCAACCGAGACCCTATGGACGATACCTTTAGTCACGAGACTTGCAACTTGAATAGTAACGTTTGCTCATCCAATGCATCCAAACTCATGCCTGGTGCGCCACTGTCACTTGGTGCGAAGTGCGTCACACCTCGTCTCGTCATTATAAAACAGTACTCGCACGCAGGCGAGGGGGTCTCGGGGTATAAAATACAACTCTGAGAATGGGTGCGCAAGCCCTTAAACATATAATGACTCTGAGACGACACACATATCATCTTTTAATTAAATTAAACTAATTATTACAAACCACATTGCAACAATTAAATAAATAAATTAAATACACACACCAAACATGCATTGGTAGGTCTACAGCTCATTACCAGTATACGCATTAACTCGCGTATATAAACTAAATGCAACATAAAATTAAACATGCATTAAAAATAAACTTGAGGACATTTAATTGAATTAAAAATTCACTCATATTTTTAATTCAATATTTACATCGTTCGGTCCCATTTAATCAATTTAATTTTAAAACTAAAAATTAAAGTAATTAATTAATTTAATTAATCTCCCAATTAAATTAATTACGCCACATTAATTTTAATAACAAAAAATTAATATTTAATTAATTTAATTCTCAACTGAAATTAAATTAATTAATTTAATTAATTTTTGATTAAATTAAATCACCCGGGCCCATAAAACTTCGGGCAGGGCCTGCGCAGGTTGGGGCGAACCTGCGCAGGCCCAGTCCAGACTGTACCGACCCCGTGCATGGGCGTTCTGGGCCGGGTCGGCCCGCCCAAGCCCGTTCAGGGCTGGGCAGACCCCCCCAGACCTATTTTCGGGGCAGGGAGGTTACCTGCCTGCTAGGAAGACCGGGCGACAGCTGGGACGAGGCAGGTCCGGGACAGTGCGAGCTGGCTGGACTGGTCGATCTGGCAGACGTACTCGTGCCCTGCCAGACGCACGGAATAGAACGGTCGGGGCTGGCCAGGAGCGGTGTGGCGCGCCGCTCTTCCTGATGGAGGAGGTCGGTCCAGAGCACCGGCCGAAGGTGGTGGCCAAGTGGATGGAGACAGCTCGGCGGGGCTCGAGGCGGGCTGTCGGTGCAGCGTCGCCGACATGGCTGGTGTCTCCACGCGGGAGGAGGTGTCGTCCGAGGTGGTTTCACGTGGAGAGTTCGGGGCGGCCGAAGTTGACTGGTCTGTCCGGGGTTGCACCTACAGTGGGAGGAGGTGGGTTCATCGGCTTGGTGCGCTAGCGTGCCAAGGTGGCCGGGGTGGCTGGGGAGCCGTCCGGTGAGGCGGCGACGCGCTGCCGCTGCAGCGCAGAGAAGAGGCGACCTCTACGCCTGCTGCATGGAGGAGGAAGCAGGTCCAGGGCTGGGGTCCCTCGCGGCGGCCGTTGCCGGTAGAAGAAGGCGGCCCGACACTGGGCTGCCGGCCTGGACAGAGCGGCGCGGCTGACGCTGTTGTGGGAAGAGGGAGACCGGAGTGCTGGGGTGGCTCGCAGCTGAGGCGCCTATGCAGCGCATTCGGTAGGGGCTCAAGGGGGAGCCGACCTGAAGGGATCCCGGCGGCGAGGTGGATGCTGCCGGCGCGGGGCTGCTGCTGGCTGTAAGAACCCGGTTCTTCTTTTGAGGTACGAGCTTCTTCTTTTCTCTTTTCCTTAAGTGTTTTTGAGAAAATATGGAAAATGGGGAAAGATCCTAAATTTTGGAACTACACGCCGTGTACTTTTCCACACGCCGTGTACTTTTGGCCGTGTGGGATGGGTACACGGGGCGTGTATCCATACCGGCGACGAAGGGTGTAGGAACCGACTACACGCCATGTAGTGGTACTTTACACGCCGTGTAGTCAGTCGGCAGACCGAAACAGTAAGGCGGTGGAGTAGTCGCCAGCTGGGCGACAATACAGGCCGTGTACTCGGAAGTACATGCCGTGTACTCAAGTCGACAGATGAACAGTATGGCGGTGCCGCCAGAGGAATAGTTAAATGAAGTACACGCCGTGTACTCAGAAGTACACGCCGTGTACTTTGTTTTTTTCGCTTAAATCGGCAGTAGCCTCCCCTGTTCACAGGGAAGGCTTAGAATGGGAAGGAGAAGCGGAAGAGGGAGGACAGAGCTTCAGAGATCTACCGAGCGCCCGTCGGGAATCCGATTCCTGCACCGTCGATCTCCCTAGAACCGCACGGGTGAGTTCTTCCTCCTCCTGGTGTAGTTCTTACCAATTCTTTCCCGTTGGAGAGTTATTTGTGGTTGAACAGTTTATCTTCTTCGTCAGATCTACATCGTTTTTGGGCGTTTCTTGGATCGGCGTTCGTGTATAATGCTTGTTGGCGTATAAGGTAGGTGGTTTGGTGTTTATTTTCCAACTGTCGTGCGTTTTTGTGCATTTTCGTGCCACGAACCCATGTTGGGGTGTCGTGTGGCTGAGGCCGTTATTATATTTAATGCCTAGAATTGCATAGGTGATTAAATTGTGATAATAAAATGCTGGTTGGGATCGTTGCTTGGATCCGGAACCACCCCCGGGGTACATTTCACTGTTTAGCCGTTTGGCCAGGATACCCGAGGGTATGCCTTTAAAGTAGTAATTGTAGAATTGCCTTGAGAGGAATTGCTTGTTACCTGTTGGGCATGACCCGATTACCTGTTTAGTCTGAGGGCGTTGTTGTATTTGGCTTGAGGGCGTTGTTGTGATTAGCCTGAGGGCACTGCACTATTTAGCCTGAGGGCTGTAGTATTTCGCCTGAGGACAACCTTTCGTGCCTGAGGGCTTGACTTCTGTGCCTGAGGGCGATACTTCCTACGTCTGAGGGAAACTTCTGTTACGCCTGAGGGAAATACCTGCGGGTTGGATTCTGTTTACCTGAGGGTACAATTTTGCTTGTCTGAGGACGTGGACTGTTTACTTAGAAATGCATTGTGGTGATTTCTAATATTTAAATGGATTAAATGGATAATAAATTGGCAATATAACTGGTAATTAGTTACTTTTGAGTACTGCTTACTTTATTGCATTTTACTACTGCACACTATTGTTGTATGCTTACACGCAATTGGGCACGAGCCTTTGGTGGGTGCCTACTGAGATATATTTCTCATACCCTGTTTGGGTTACGTTTTTTGGCCCAAACAGATTACGTTGCTGCAGGTGTTGATAGGGGCAAGAATCCCTATACAGGTACTTGACTGTTGCTGAGGAGTAGGAGGGCATGGGACCGAGCCTAGACTCGCGATGCCGCTGCCAGCTGTTTTGCCTGTTTTGTTGTACTGTATTGAGGTATAACATGTTCTGGCTGTTTTCTTAGAACTTGAACATGTAGCATCATCACTTATATACTGTTGGTTATATCCACTACTGTAGTTTATTTCAGTTGTGTATGTATACTGCTTTCGCTGTCGTTGTATGTTTACTTTGTATTCCACTGCGCTACACTTTGACAAATGAGGGCATAGTTTCCCCACTATCATACCTGGGCCCTCGCTGCTAGTCGGCAGCCTCTGGCGTTTGGGGAAATGCGCTTGAGGTCACGTGGCGAACCAGGCTCGGGGCACCCGTTGCGTGGCACCCGGGTTCGGGACGTTACACTGGCTGAGGGGGTGCCTGGGCGCGGCAGGAGGCAGCCGCCGGCGGGCTGGTTTGGTGCGTCGGGACCAGGGGAGCAGGAGGAGGTCGCTTGTTGGGTGTCAGGGTGGCCTGGCGTGCCTGGTTTAAGGCAGATATCGCTTGGTTCAGGGATCCCATAGGGTGGCTCCGTAGGAGGGAGACCAGCGCAGGCGGGCGCTGCCGCTGCAGCGCGCCAGGGAGGCGGCGGCCCTGCAGGGCCATCGCGTGAGCGAGACCCACTCGGGTCTCCCACCTCTTTTTTCGTGACCTGCACATGCAGGTCCGCCCCCCAATTTTTTTCTTAAAAAAAAACCTTTCAAGACCTGCTTTGCAGGTCTTGCATCCAACCCCCCCTTTTTAAACAATACTTGCAAAGCAAGTCTTTTTTTAAAATTTTATTAATTAAACATGACTCATAAAAAGTGAGTCATCCCCCCCTTTTTTTATTTCTTAAGTTTATATTTAGACTAGAAAGTATAAAAACTTTTAATAATAAAATATTATTATAATAGAATATTATAATAATAAAATTATTATTATAATCAAACTATTATTATTATAATTAAATAATAATAATAATAATAATCATTAAGGTTCACCGGAAAATACTATTCCGGTAACCAGATGTCCAGCTGGTGACATTTATAAAACAACCGGTTTAACTCCGATTTTAAATTTTGGATGACCGCATATGGGTCATCCGATATCAGATTCAAATGCGGTCTGCGGTGTTGGGACCGTAACGATGCCATCTTCATATTTTAATGCAAATTTAATTATTTTAGCTTAAAATTGACACACGCTCCCTCTGATACCACTTGTTGGAACCGGACGTGCAGCGGAAGCCCCAAATAGGTGGGATTTTAAAATTTTCCCACCGATGATCGACATAAACTTGTCTATGTCGGTGCATAGCAGCCCGATCTTAGCTGAGGACCACGCGTGAAGGGTTTTAAGCACAAAATAAGCTGTAAAAAAATACCTGGTTTAATCCGAAGCTGCGCACGACGTCTGCTCGTCGTTGGCGATCGCTACTTGAAAAATCCGAAGTCGAATTCCTCTAGATTGTCCACACATGTTTCAAAGAATCCGCAGGAGCGACGTTCATTGTAATCCGGGTGCAAGTGCGGAATTGCGACGACGCCTTCGACACTCCTACGATCACCTCATCACTTTGCTAGCGATGCCTGAGAGAGTGCTCGATCAGAACACCTTGGATCCAGAGCTTCTCTCTCTAGAACATGAGAGAAAGGAGAGGAGAGTGAAGCCCCATGAATAGTATATGACAATCTCCTCTTCTCTTATATTTATAGTGTCATGTAATTACCTGAAAATGCTAACCCAGCCCCCGAATAATCAACGACATTTTATGACTACTAAACTGAGTCATAAATATTATTATCATTTACGTGTAATATATTAAAATATATCACGTGATAATAATTGAGTCATTAACTCGACTCATCGTTCCCATAAATATTAATTAAACCTCGAATAATTTAAAATTCGTCATTTAATATTTTTTCATTTATTTACTTAAAACTCATAAATACATTTAAGAAATAAATTTAATACTCATTATTCTAAACTTGAATAATATGAATTTATTTATTGTATTAGAGATCGTTTAACCTTGGACAAATCCCAGACCCCAGTAGCAGGGCCCACTATGTCCAAAACTCATATTCAATTGAATAGGGCAGATTATTGAATAAGCTATTGTGTGTGACCCTTTAAGCGTTTATCTCGACAGTAGTGAACAATATTCATAGACTAAGAGCGGGATCTAACAACCCATCATGACCCCTAAAGAGATAAGAATTGTCACAACAATGACAACCAACCTACGAACATACATTGTGTAATATAATCTCTTCGTCTGTAATATCTCATAAAGCAGGACGCACTCTCGTGTCATCACCCTTTTCTTGCTTTATTGTTTGTTGATGTAACTGGACGAATTTACCCTTGACTGTCATGACCATGGTCTTATAAATGTACTGTTGTCAGGACCCGACCCTAGAAAACTAGGAGTCCGTGCCTTAAATCATGAGGTGTAATTCTTCACAAGAATCATGTACTGATAAATTACACATCATATCCTTTTAACAGAGGATCGAATTCAATTCAGGTTCTGAGAAACTAGCCACTTCTGTCATACTTCTTTAACTCAAACTGATACCTGAAAATTTTTAATAAAAAACATAGGGTGAACATATGAATGCCTAGTAAGGGGTTTTAAAAAATAAATCAATACATCTTTTGAAAACATTCTTTAAAAACTTTTCATAAAACATTTCTCTTAAAGAAAAGTTGTAACACATATACATATAATAAAAACGCTCAATTAAAAACGTGCTAACAAAAATACAAGGATTCATGATTCAAATATTGGCATGATCATTTGGAGTAATAAATAAAAGACATTCTAAACATGTATGACATATGCATATGAGAGCACAAATTAAACAGCTAAGAGAAATGAATAATTAAAGTTGCGCGTAAAGGAAATAACTTCAATTTCATACATCGAATACTAAATCACTGAGTGCTAAACATATTTCATGTCATAAGCTTTTAATTTTCTGATAGTCATAAGTACTGGCTCTTAAACACGAATATTCTACTAGTCGAATATCCATTTGGTTAATTAATTATCATACACATAATGAGAGAATGTATAATGCCGGACTTTAATTTTTGTGTCAAGGCCTCGTGCCAAGACCTAGGGGCTAACTGTAACCGGACCCCAACCCGGAGAGCCTCTGTAACCGGACTCCATTTCGGAGAGCATCTGTAACCGGACTCCAACCCGGAGGGCTTACTTTTACCGGTCCCCAACCCGGAACATACTAGTCCAATACATTCTTCATATACCAAATCAGGTCGTATATTCAAAAGGTCATACACCACTTGAATAATTACTTACACATTTCATATTATTCAAGGTGTCCCATACCACCTTGAATTATTAAATTTTATTTCATATTACTGAAGGTGTCCCATACCACTTTGAGTAATTTGATTTCTTATCTCTTTATTATGATATGCCACATGCATGCATCATTGAGTGAAACTATAAATAAAATGGAAAATGAAACCACTTAATCCAAAAATACATAATATGACAAATAACATTGAAAATAGGGTAGTAACAGTTTATCGAAGGCATACATGGCTTATTACACATCTTTTGCACTTGAGATAATTATTAAAGCACATCCAATAATACGTGTGAAGGGGTTTTCCATATGAGATGTTAAAATGATAACCCTTTAATTTAAAATCCTTATTCACTAAATGTAAATACATGTTATTTAATATGCAGATAAAAAGTGTCAGTGATCAAGCAATTAGATTACATAACGACTTAACTAATAACAATCACCGCAGTTGATAAAACATTAAGAGAGCATAACATGATCACATGGTTTAACACACCCTTTTATCCTTTAACATATTTTGGGTCAAATCAAAACATATATTCGTTTTAATCATAAAACACATTAAGGTCAAACATATAATACATTTGAGACATGAAATTATAACAGGGTTAATATCATTAAAAGTTCTTTAACCAAAACAATTTTGACATACTTTATGGATTATGACATACACATTTACATAAATACCTATTGGTTTGGCTTATACAGAGACTGATATTCATTAAAGTCTTACAAGTATTAATTACATCAATACATTAATTAAATTATAATAATCCGTATATGAAATTAGGGTTTTGGAAACCATAACCGTATATACACAACATATATATATATGAGTTTTCATAATTAAACTAGGTTTAATGATTTCTTATAAGTAGTAAATACTTTAAAACATATTTAGTACACCATTATCACTTGATTAAAAACCAAACCATGATAGGTTTATAACATGTGTGACCGTATGTGTGTGTCTATATATATATATATATATATATATATATAAGAACATACATAATTGGGTAAAAAGTTTTATACAAAATATAGTTCTTCATTAACTTTGAAACTCAAAGGTTTTAGTAAAACTTAAATCCAGACACAAGGGTTTTATGAAAAAAGAAAAAAAAACATAGGGATGTATATATGTATGTATATATATATATATATATATGGTATGTATATGTGGCATGTAATTAAGTTGCATGAGGTAATTATGCTTCAGATTCACTAATACCCAATAAGCTCGAAAATACAGAGCCCTGGACTTGGGTATAGAAGGGTTTAAACTCAAACCATGAGATGTAAAAATATACATTATAGGTATACATATGTATATATTCTAAAAAGGAAAACGCAACACAAGAAAAAACAACCCTTACTTTGGTCCGAGGAGGAGGAGAGCTCGAGGAGGATAAGCTGGAGTTTGTTGGAGGTTCGGGTTGTGGAAGAGCCGAGGGATCCTTGGGGGTGAAAACGGGTTGCTTATATGCTATACTATTATAGAATTTTACAGAATATTTTAAGGCCACTTTCTTAGGATCCTAGGCCACTATAGTATATTAAAAGATCGGGGATAGGTCTTTGTGGAAAACGCATGAAAGGTGGGGGACCAGTGGCTGTCAAGTGTGGAGAAAACGGTGCAAGGATAGGGTGTAGGGTACTGGTGCAGTGCACGCCACGGGGAAGAAGAAGACGGTGCTACGAGAAGAAACCGGAAGAAAAACGGACAGTTAGGATCAAGTCCGACCTTTATCCAATGGCTGGGGCGCACCCACAGTTTTAAAAAGAATTGGGCGGCTCAGATTAAATGTGAGTTTGATCGGACGTTCCTGGGTTGTTGCGGCGTTTTAAAACTCTCAGACGGCCAAGATTAGATCTAAGGTTGATCGAACGGTCCATAAAAACACGGTGGTGTTCCGCGGTTGCTGAGGGTCGAATGCATGATCATGATCGACGACCCAGATTGCGTGCGACGCGATCCAATGGCCCAGATCTGATCCCAGGTGATTTTTAGCCATCCCACATCAAAACGGTGAGGGGTTTTGCGACTCTTTATAAGCATGAGGCTCCGAACGAAGGCTCAACAAAAACACACAACACACACCTAGGGAGCTTTATACATGGGCTCCCGCCCCCGCAGGCCTCGGCCTCCCTCTACCTCGCCTTGACCATGTGCCCACGGTGGCGCGCCCATGCACTCCTGCTCTCGTGTACCCTTCGGGGAACCTATGGCTACACTCGGGCCGGCCTTGGCTTGGGCTGAGGGCTAGGCTCGGCACCTAGCGTGAGCTGCCTCCCTCAACCCAGCTATAAAGGGCTGACCCTATTGGGTCTATTTTTTATAAAATCCCATCTTTATAAAGTCTCAAAGAAAATAATCATTATATAAAAATTATCTTTTTAAACAGGACTTATTTTAAACATTAAAAGGTTAATGAATAAAAATTAGACTTTGTCTTAGTTAAAATCATTTCTAAAATTATTTATAAACACTAAACCTTTAACATACAAAGTTGTAAATTGAAAACTGGAAATTCTTATACTAGTATTATAGAAGTCAAAACTTAGTTTAATAAAAAGCAGAGTTTAATTAAAAGAAATTAAACATAGTTTAAAACACTCTTTAAGAAATGACAATCTTTACAATGTATTTGAAATATTTGCAAAGTGTTTTGAATTCCTTAATACATTTCAAAATCACTTAAGTGTAATTCAAAATGTTTCACCATAATTAGAAGTTATCTTATAATTTCCAATTCATAAATTTTGGAAAACTAAGTTGTACTTAAATGTTTTTAGTTAATTCTCCACATGGCCAACGACTATAATTATAGCCACTGGAATTAAACGGTCACCCAAGGCAATGGTCGGGTTGTTGCCTTATAAAACCTTGTCTTAGGGTGTCTTAAGCTTAAGATAATTGAAGAAGATGGTGCTTGTTATACCCCTGATGATCAGTATGGTTTTCCTAATCGCAGTGGTGATGTTCTTCATTTTGACTGACTTGAGGGATCTTTTATATTTACCGGGTCTCATTGTTGTATTTGGGGGTCTTCCTATGGCTTTGATAGGGTTTTTAGTAGGTATATTCGGTTAGCATGATTACCCTTTTGATCTCGGTGTATTGTAAACACTACGGTGTTCTTATTTAAATGAAAATCCTTGTGTCCATTTTGTGTGTTTTACTCGGTTGCATAATAAAGTACATTAAAACCATATTATTACTTTTTCATGAGAAATAAGTTTTTTTCGGTTATTATGAAATTCAAATAAAATGAACACATAAAATTATCAATACATGAGGTTCAAGTTTTGGGGTGTTACATTATCCTCCCTTATGAAGAATTGTGTTCTCACAATTCATTCTACATACGCATAAGAGAAAGACTCCCTCACAACTTCACGACATCCTCCATTGTGGAGGGTCCTCCAGTGTGGCCAAGTGAATTCCCAAGTTGATGTTCAACTCTTCAGCTTCTCTGACCCAAATACACTTCAGACTGTATGGGTTTAACTCATGCCGCATACACTCGGACTTCCAAAGGGAGGCTCGCATGGTGGAAAGTTTGGAGATGTCCAAATGGACCAACTCTCGAAGAATTCATCGGGCTGCCTCTTGATTGAGAACATCTAAGTCATAGACATTGTTGTATAAGCTGAAACTGAGGAGTTGATACATGTAGGCTACGTAAAGGTTTCCCTCAAAAGCAGCCACTTGAAATCTTACTCTAGCTGTGAAGTTACGACATAGATTAAAGCATAAGAAAAGCCCTTCGTGGTATTCCCCCCCCCCCCACTTGTACTCGACCAATTGGACTGTGGCTATTATGTGGTATATGTAAGCATTATCCTGACAGGGATGGAGAATGTCTGGACTGTTTGATACTTCATAAAGTTTCTTGCACGTTTTTCGCAAGTTTGTGAAAGGTAGATACTCTTCCTCGCATGTTTTGATCATGATAACCTCCAGTATTTCAACGAAAAGGGATAAAATTTGTGTTCGTCATTCCATCTAAAAATTAATTATGAATGTTCAATTAGTGAAACCTATTTAGAAGTATAAACATAGACAAGATAACAGAAAGAAAGAATGGATAACAAGTTGTATTCTCATATATCCACTTGTTCATAAAAAGAGAAAGGCTAATGGTTCCCCTAGTTCCCGAATACACGAATCCCCAAAACAAGCTCAAAACTATCTATCTCCCTAAACCATATATAACTCGAGCAGTCTAGTTCTATCTCATGGGTACACTTATGGTGTCTCCAGATTCTGGCATGTGGGGTGTACAACTGTGAGACGTCCGTATGTACTTGTTGTCTGTACACAGAACGAGAGGCTTCTTATTCCAGGATGTCAAAGTCCATTACCTGACCAAAATGGCCATTGGACAAGACTTGACACATATATGTCATGTGGAGGTCTCCCGCTACTGCAGCTTCTTGGAAGGTCGTGAGGGACGGGATGTCTTCCGCAATAGTGAAGCATCTAAAAAGTCCCTCACAGTATTTTCCCCGTCGTGCGTAGGATGGAAATTGGGCTTGCATCATAAAGATGTAATCCAGACCTGCTCTTCAGTGGAGTTGAAGAACTCAGAGAGAGTTGGATATGTCATAGAGGTGTTTACATGTCATTCAGATATGGGAATAGTTTGTAAAATTTTCATGACTCTCTATGGAAATTATGTTTTCTAAGGCCTCATTGGGAAGAGACATAAGACTAGTACCTTCATTTTCCATCTGAAAATTAGGAAAAACCTCATATTTAGTAATGCTTAAGTAAAATTTTCTTTGTTTCAGTTCTGGTTTTCCAGATTTATCTAAACCGAATCCTCTGATACTAACTGTCAGGACCCGACCCCAGAAAACCAGGAGTCAGTGCCTTGAATCATGAGGTGTAATTCTTCACAAGAATCATGTATTGATAAATTACACATCATGTCCTTTTAAAAGAGGATTGAATTCAGTTCAGGTTTTGGGAAACCAGCCACTTCTGTCATACTTCTTTAACTTAAACTGATATCTGAATTTTTTTAATAAAAAATGCAGGGTGTGTATACAAATGCCCAGTAAGGGGTTTTAAAAAATAAATCAATACATCTTTTTAAAACATTCTTTAAAAACTTTCCATAAAAAATTTATCTTAAAGAAAAGTTGTAACACATATACATATCATAAAAGTGCTCAATTAAAAACGTGCTAACAGAAATACAAGGATTCATGATTCAAATATAGGCATGCTCATTTGGAGTAATAAATAAAAGACGTTCTAAACATGCATGACATATGCATATGAGAGCACAAATTAAACAGCTAAGAGAAATGAATAATCAGAGTTGCGTGTAAAGGTAATAACTTCAATTTCATACATCGAATACTAAATCACTAAGTGCTAAACATATGTCATGTCATAAGTTTTTACTTTTCTGATACTTATAAGTACTGGCTCTTAACCACATATATTCTACTAGTCGAATATCCATTTGGTTAATTAATTATCATACACATAATGAGGGAATGTATAATGTCGGACTTTAATTTTTGTGTCAAGGCCTTGTACCAAGACTTAGGGGCTAACTGTAATCGAACCCCAACCTGAAGAGCCTTTGTAACTGGACTCCATCCTAGAGAGCATCTGTAACTGGACTCCAACCTGGAGGGCTTACTTTTACCAGTCCCCAACCCGGAACATACTAGTCCAATACATTCCTCATATGCCAAATCAGGTCGTATATTCAAAAGGTCATATACCACTTGAATAATTACTTACACATTTCATATTATTCAAGGTGTCCCATACCACCTTGAATTATTAAATTTTATTTCATATTACTCAAGGTGTCCCATAGCACTTTGAGTAATTTGATTTCTTATCTCTTTATTATGATACGCCACATGCATGCATCATTGAGTGCAACTATAAATAAAATGGAAAATGAAACCACTTAATCCAAAAATACATAATATGACAAATAACATTGAAAATAGGATAGTAACAGTTTATCGGAGGCATACATGGCTTATTACACATCCTTTTCACATGAGATAATTATTAAAGCACATCAAATAATAAGTGAGAAGGGGTTTTCCATATGAGATGTTAAAATGACAACCCTTTAATTTAAAATCCTTATTACTTGAATATAAATACATGTTATTTAATAAGCTGATAAAAAGTGTCAGTGATCAAGCAATTAGATTACATAACGAATTAACTAATAACAATCACCGCAGTTGATAAAACATTAAGTGAGCATAACATGATCGCATGGTTTAACACACCCTTTTATCCTTTAACATATTTTGGGTCAAATCAAAACATATATTCTTTTTAATCATAAGACACATCAAGGTCAAACATATAATACCTTTGAGACATGAAATTATAACAAGGTTAATATCATTAAAAGTTCTTTAACCAAAACAAGTTTGACATTCTTTATGGATTAGGACATACACATTTACATAAATACCTATTGGTTTGGATTACACAGAGATTGATATTCATTAAATTCTTACAAGTATTAATTAAATCAATACATTAATTAAATTCTAATAATCTGTACATGAAATTAGGGTTCTGGAAACCATAACCGTATATACACAACGTATATATATGAGTTTTCATAATTAAACTAGGTTTAATGATTTCTTATAAGTAGTAAATACTTTAAAACATATTTAGTACACCATTATCACTTGATTAAAAACCAAACCATGATAGGTTTATAACATGTGTGACAGTATATATATATACGAACATACATAATTGGGTAAAAAGTTTTATACAAAATATAGTTCTTCATTAACTTTGAAACTCAAAGTTTTTAGCAAAACTTAAATCCGGACACAAGGGTTTTATGAAAAAAGAAAAAAACACAGGGTTTTATATATTTTTATATATATATATGGTATGTATATGTGGCATGTAATTAAGTTTCATGAGGTAATTATGCATCAGATTCACTAATAGCCTATAAACTCGAAAATCCCGAGCCCTGGAGTCGGGTATAGAAGGGTTTGAACTCAAACCGTGAGATGTAAAAATATACATTATAGGTATACATATGTATATATTCTAAAAAGGAAAACACAATGCAAGACAAAACAACCCTTACTTTGGTCCGAGGAGGAGAGCTCGAGGAGGATTAGCTGGAGTTTGCTGGAGGTTTGAGTTGTGGAAGAGCCGAGGGATCCTTGGGGGTGAAAACAGATTGCTTATATGCTATACTACTATAGAATTTTACAAAATATTTTAAGGCCACTTGCTTAGGATCTGAGGCCACTACAGTATATTAAAAGACCGGGGATAGGTCTTTGTGGAAACCGCGTGAAAGGTGGGGGACCAATGACTGTCAAGTGTGGAGAAAACGGTCCAAGTATAGGGTGTAGGGTACTAGTGCAGTGCACACTGTGGGGAAGAAGAAGACTATGCTACGGGAAGAAACTGAAAGAAAAACGGATGGTCAGGATCAAGTCCAACCTTGATCCAATGGCTGGGGCGCGTCTGCATTTTTAAAAATAATTGTGCATCTCATATTAAATCTGAGTTTGATCGGATGATCTTGGGTGGTTGCAGTGTTTTAAAACTCCCGGACGGCTGAGATTTTATCTAAGGTTGTTCGAACGGTCCATAAAAACATGGTGGTGTTCCACGGTTGCTGAGGGTCAAACGTGGGATCTGGATCAACGGCCCAAATCATGCGCGACGCGATCCAATGGCCCAGATTTGATCCCAGGTGATTTTTAGCCACCCCACATCGAAACGGTGAGGGGTTTTGCAGCTCTTTATAAGCCTGAGGCTCCGAACGAAGGCTCAGAAAAAACACACAACACACACCTAGGGAGCCTTATACACAGGCTCCCACCCCCGCAGGCCTCGACCTACCTCTACCTCGCCTTGACCTTGTGCCCACGGTGGCGCGCCCATACCCTCCTGCTCCCGCGCGCCCTTCGGGGAACCTATGCCCACGCTCGGGCCGGCCTTGGCTTGGGCTGAGGGCTAGGCTCAGCCACCTAGCGTGAGCTACCTCCCTCAGCCCAGCTATAAAGGGCTGACCCTAGTGGGTCTATTTTTTATAAAAGCCCATCTTTATAAAGTCTCAAAGAAAATAATCACTATATAAAAATTATCTTTTTAAACACGACTTATTTTAAACATTAGAATGTTAATGAATCCAAATTAGACTTTATCTTAGTTAAAAGTATTTCTAAAATTATTTATAAACACTAAACCTTTGACATACAAAGTTGTAAATTGAAAACTGGAAATTCTTATACTAGTATTATAGAAGTCAAAACTTAGTTTAATAAAAAACACAGTTTAATTAAAATAAATTAAACATAGTTTAAAACAATGTTTAAGAAATGAAAATCTTTACGATGTATTTGAAATATTTGAAAATTGTTTTGAATTCCTTAATACATTTCAAAATCACTTAAGTGTAATTCAAAATGTTTCACCATAATTAGAAGTTTTCTTATAATTTCCAATTCATAAATTTTGGAAAACTAAGTTGTACTTAAATGTTTTTAGTTAATTATCCACAAGGCCAACGACTATAATTATAGCTGTTGGAATTCAACGGTCACCCAAGGCAATAGTCAGGTTGTTGCCTTATAAAACCTTGTCTTAGGGTGTCTTAAGCTTAAGTAAATTGAAGAAGATAGTGCTTGTTATACCCCTGATGCTCAGTATAGTTTTCCTGATCACGGTGGTGATGTTCTTCATTTCAACTGACCCGAGGGATCTCCTTTATTTACCAGGCCTCATTGTTGTATTTGGGGGTCTTCCCGTTGCTTTGATAGGGTTTTTAGTAGGTATATTCAGTTAACATGATTTCCCTTTTGATCCCAGTGTATTGTAAACACTACGGTGTTCTTATTTAAATGAAAATCCTTATGTCCATTTTGTGTGTTTTACTCGGTTGCATAATAAAGTACATTAAAACCATATTATTACTTTTTCATGAGAAACAAGTTTTGTTCGGTTATTATGAAATTCAAACAAAATGAACACATAAAATTATCAATACATGAGGTTCAAGTTTTGGGGTGTTACAACTGCCATCCTTATCAACATGGCCTAAGATATATTACTTCCATAACCTAGAAGCGACAAATCCTTTTTTGACCATTCAACCAATATCATATCACCAATGACACAACCAACACAAACTACCTCACCACGACTTCATTTCCATGGTTTTCATCTTGCATCAAAGCATTCAATCAAATGATATACATTGGTAATGACCTCAAGTCAAGAGACCATTACACATGATTGTAGATAGGAACATCCAATGACATCTGAAACATGTGGTGTTCCTATTGGCAGGTTAGTTCTCACGATCTCACTACTAGAGATCACCAAGTGCGAACTTCATGAGAAGAAGTCTCAATGGTTATGAGCCCCCAACACCTGATAGTCAAATATCTACTGTGTCCAATCAGTAAGATGTATCTAGACCATAGAACATATATTTAATATTAATGTCATAGTATCTATAGGTTCTCATTATAGCCCGAGATCTACTTTAACCTTTCGATACGACAATTAATTTTTGGACATTACCATTTCAATAGTGGATGTAGAAAAGTATACACTATAATGGTAAGATGACATCACGTATAACTAACTATATACATGATATGGTAATCAAAAGCATTGAATAGTTAGGTATAGGGCACCCACTATTTCAACAGGCATGACACTGCATTGGGATTTCGTTCCATGTATTGGGGTTTATATCCACTGAGAATATGAGTCATGTACTTAATAAATAAGTCTTGATGGGTGGACTATCCCCTTGAGGGGGGGGGGGGGTTATGCCCTGCCTTTTCGGTCTCTCTGTGTGTGTGTTTGAATGTAATTGCACCCCCAAACACCTAATCTTTCTATATTAAGAAGAATAAATACATGTCTATGAATTCTTAAGCAACAGTGAATTACAAGATGAAGTAAAAGCATAAAAAAACCTACATGGAATATTCGAAATTCCAACCGCAACGAATCTGAGATGTGTTGCTTCTGATGATGATCATCATATCAAGGAAGAGAGATCTCGATAGAAGTGAGAAGAGATCCTAGATCTACAATTCCACCTCAACCATCCATGATCCAATGAATCATAAGGCCACCGTAGCCTTAAGGAAGAACGAATCAAGAGAAGAGGAGATATTGAAGGCAAATAGGAGAAGAAATCACCAGAAGAGGATCGCCGCTTCAATCGAAACTTCGATCCACCAAGAGAGGAGGTTGGGGGAGCCAAAATGCATATAGAGGGCTCCAAATAGTTGAGGGGGTAAAACTAGATGTGAAAGAAGTAAGTTATAATTAAATAGGAGAGTCTCAAGATTTTTAAGTCAGGAAAACAAGACACTACGCCACAACCCCCCATGGCCACAAAAGATAAAGGATGAAAAGAAGGCCATACCATGACACACTGTAAGATACTGCGCCACAACGGTTGGTCAAAACCGTGTCCAGGAAAAGGGGTGACTCCACGTTGTAGATCCAGAAAACTAGGAAGGGACCACGTCATAGGATGAAGCACTGCGCCGCCGAACCCAAACTCCAACAAGGAGCTATGCTACAGCCTCTAGTCTACATCGCAATGGTGCCTAAAATGGAAGAGTCACATAAAACGCACCCTGAGCCTCACTACACCACCCCTTCGAGTCCACATCGTAGCCTTTCTAAAAAATGTAGAGGCACCAATATCCTCCACGCTGCAAGTGCATGGCCTACACTGTAACCACTCTCACTCCACGCCGCAACCCTTCTCCTCTATGGCGTAGTCTCCTATACAAAACTCTAAAAATTCCAAAAAGACCCAAAACGATAGGTGATCAAAGATAAGTGATAAAAGCACATGAAATCTTGTAGTGATATGTTTCATTCTCCTCACCATAAACGTTTTTACCCAAAAAGCTTCCAATTAGAAATACATAAACAAGGCACGAAAAAAGAACTCCCTCACTCATCTTGTGAGGTGGAAGACCCTCGAATTAGAAGAAAGACTCACCTAAAAAGAACTGCAATCCTGCATAACTCTATGATTACTACACTTTAAAATAGAAAATTGACATCATCGAGAGGAATAAAAAAAAATTAGAAATAATTGGAGACCTAGAATAGGTCTCCCCACAATTTAAAGATTCAAAAAAATGGTGCAACATGAGAGAAAAACGTCCCTTCAACCCCAATGAAGAGATTCAATCACTCACTATGGAGAAACATCTATGAGTCGAAACCAAACTCTCAATGAAACAAAATAATGAAAACTCCCCAATGGAACCAGAAGAGACAATGCTATAAAGGTCCATCTATGATCAAACATCCACAAGAAAGACCCAAATCTGACAAGGATTTCTACCCCAAGAAAGTACTCGATAGTAACTTGGGTATTTTCAACACCAAGCCTCTCCCCTCGATGAGCTCATCAAATCATCCACCAGCACCTCTGGGTGCCTGGTCCTTCAAGAATCCACATCATCCTAGTTACTAGTGTATAACCCCAATGTCTATCGAAGTCCAACTAGAAAGAGCCCAGAACAACAAGGTCAGTGCACAAACATTCCACTACACTCTCACAAGGGAGATAATCCATCATATCATGATCGAGCTCAAACCATTTCAAGTAAAGTGAATCTGCGCACGACAAGTCATGACGAGCATACACAGTGTGAAAGCCAAGTACATGTCATGTACCACCAATACAAGATGTGACGAAAGTGAAACCAGCGTATGAGATTTTCACAGATTCAATGCGATGGAGGAAAAAGCGGATCTGAGGTACACGTCATGTACCTGAAGTACATGTTGTGTAGGGGTCGATGTGTAGAGAAAAATCAAGCGACGCGGGCCGTGGGTTTTGGATGAGTTTTCCTATAAAAGGAGACATATGACCACCCTTCCAACACACTCAGAGGCAGAGGACGCCAAGAAGCACCAAGGGAAGGCCTCCAGATGACGGAGTGACGATCCGAGGTCTCGCTTCACCGCCATTCTTCCTCGGGTATCCAAGATGCTCACCTCCACCATGAGCAAGTAGTCCCATAGTTCCAGGTGATGTGATTCGTAGGGGGATGTGTGCATAAATATTATTTTCTTTTATCTTATTCATGTTTTGGATTGATGTAACTTATTCTTTTAATTCAAAATATCATTATTTTTGCAAATGTATGACCATTTTTTGGGATTTGAAGAGTATTATTTAATTGCACCAGTTAATCAAGCTGTTTTGTGTATGACCATTACACAACATAGGACGATTATGTTTAAACATGGTTTTGGGTCACCTATCCCTATGATTGAATCTAGTAGATGACTATTCCAACCGTCTAATCATAGGAGTAGGGTGGGATACCAAGACCAAGGATCTCTGTTGGCCCAATTTTGACACAAAGACTGAATAAACACACTCTTAAGTAAATTCCTAGAATATGCCCTTGAAAATCATTGAACCTGACATGCCTCCCATCCATTTATCCACAACCCAAAATCGGCTTCACTTTCTTTTCAAACGAATCAAAAAAATTGAAACTTTAATTTCCTAATTTATAACATACGCTCTGTCCCTATGGGATCGATACTCAAACTTACCAAGTACCACATTTTGAGTTAAGATTGTCTGAGTTTTATAAATTTTATTTTTGCATAGAACCGTAGGGAACTAATGACACCCTGTGGGGCTGTCAGACACCAAGTTCTAGTTAGATTAGAATTGTGCATGGCCTGATCACATGGGCTGGTATACCACACACCAACCTCACAAAAGTTCATGGATTGACTTTCAGATCAGTCACATAAATTCCTCACAGTTCACCAGACCGTGAAGGCACAATGTGACTCTGGTCATATTTCCATTCCAACTCAAAACTCACGAGAGATTCCCAAAATCAAAGATAATATTATCATGAATCTAAATCTCATTTATCATCGGGAAACCAATAACTCAAAAGAAAGACTCAAGTCCTCACATTTCCTGGTAACTCAAGTCTCATCGTGAGGTGGTGGTGATTAAGCACCCACTCACGAACTACCTCTTGAATCCTGAGACATTCTTAACCTCATTCTACCATAAATCACCCTAAATAACATAAGGGATTTCAAGGAAAAAGTGCTTTATTAAAAGAAAAAATCTCACTATTGATACCATCTGTAACAAAACAACATGAAATACCATTTAAATTAGTATCCGAGCTGATTCACCACTAATCTGAAGAGAATTATCGATCCCCATAGGATGGAGACACGCTCCTGGTCATCCAAAAACAACATTTGAGAATTATTTCTCCCATAATAAAAGATAACAATAATCAAAGTACACTACAAAAACATCATTAAATAAATAAATCAATATAACCACCTCAGGTACAAGGGGATGATACAAAAAATTAAAGTAAAACATAACTACAAAAACTCATCTCCTGGTGGTCCACGACCACCCACCATGTCCCAAGTCACCCACCCTTGTCCAACTAAGCATGAACCCACAAAGGATGACGATGAGAACACGACCACCTACTATAAGAGCATGAAGGCTGCAAATACCAAACAGTACAAGCAGAGTGTGTGCTATAGATCCCAATAGGATTTCACCAAAGAGTCTATACAGTTACATTATAAGGTAATCCAAATATGCTAGAAGAGGAGTACAAATGCAGGGAAGATAAGGCCTTACATTTCTGGATAGGAATATAAATCCATCACGATCGGATCGTAAAGAGTTTGGTTTTAAAAGAGGAACTTTAAACTTTTCAAAATCATTTTATCAAACTAGAGTTGAAAAAAAACTGAAAACATGCCATTCATCATTTGAACACCAAACCTTTTCTTGAAAATTTTTGCAAACCATTTCACAAGCTAAAGTCAGATCAACCAAGGAAGGTATAAACATTCACCTGATATCAAAAGTAATACAATTTTCAATACAATAGCCAATATAATAAAGTCAAGGTGCATCATCTCAATAAATAATCCAATTAAGAGAAGTAATAAATCAATCAAGGAAACTCTAGTGCCAAGTAGTGATAATGAATGCTATCATGTATCAAGTATCAAGTATAAGGATGTCATGGGTACAACCAAGATACGATAGTGAGTCCACCATAGAAAAGATAATAAATAAATCATCATGAATACTTGTCAGGATTACATCTAGTCTCATAAGTCTCAAGCAAACCAATTCCATGAACACTCGCTTTCTTGTCTGCATGTCTGTAGCCTAAACTTATCATGTTCTATATGGATCCATTAGACGGGGCGTGAGTCTTCTAGAAAAGCATAAATCTAGGTAATCTCATTTAACTTCCTAGGTTCCCATGACAAGTCAAAAGAGATGAGTGAGGTAATCAAGTCACATGGATCACAACAAGGATCCTCGTTAGTATCAATATGGGTTTAAGCCCTCAACATTTCATTCAATCTCAGTTCACATCTCACTAACCCCTAACTCCCTCAAGTGAAAAATCCCCTTTTTCAACACCCATCATTGAGAAGTAAAATAATCAAGTGAATCATATCTAGGGATTACCATAAGATAGGATCATCATAAAGTGCCAATTGAGCCTTAAATAATCATTAATTTCAATTCAAAACCTTTTCTTCAAATCAAAATTCAAAAGGGGGAATCACCTCTACTTTCTTTCACAATTCATTATCAAAATGCCAAATAGGTCTTTAAACCAAGCATTTTATTCGAAACAGCCTTAAGGCATTCAAAGGAAGTTTTAAAATATAAAAAAAAGTCTTGAAGTCATTTTAAAACATAGGCCAACATCCTTTTCCATGAGAGAAATTACTCATTTCAAATCAACCAAGAATGCCCATTTTAAAAACAGGGTATAAATCATTCAAAGAGGCATCTTGGTCATTTCATAGATTTGAGAATTTGAAATCCTATAGAAATAATTACATGTATCAACCTAATCCATTCAAATCAAACAGTTCTCTTTAGAAATCAAAATCAATCCTAAGCTCCCACTTTCCACATAACATTCTTAAAAATATATTTGAATGGAAATCAAAATCGACATGGAATTCATCAATTTATAAAGTTGTGAGAAGAATCAAGATTATGATCAAATATTTCCATGCCATGTTCAATTCATATAGATCAAAGATACTTTCATGAGGCAATTGAAGATCAACACACATAAAACATATATTAATAAGAAGAAATAAATGTCTGTGAATTCTTAAGAAACAATGGATTACTAGAGGAAGTAAAATCATAGAAACACCTTCTTGGAATATCTTGAAATACAACCCCAACAAATTTAATATGTGTAGACTCTGATGGTGATCACCGTATCAAGGAAGAGGGATCACAATTGAAGTGAGAATAGATCCTAAACCACAATTAAAAAGTAAACATCTATGATCCAATGAATCACAAGGCCACTATAACCTCTAGAAAGAATGAATAAAGAGAATAGGAGAGATCTAAGTCCAAGAGGATAAGAACTAAATGGAAGTGGATCACCGCTTCGATTGACACTTTGATCCACCAAGAGAGGAGGTTGGGAGAGTCAAAACACCTTTAGGGGGCTCCCAAAAGCCGAGGGGGATGAACTAGGTTCGAAAGAAGGGAGTTGGAATTAAACAGGGAAGTCTCAAGATTTTTAAGTATGTAAAACAAGACACTACACCATAGCCCCCCTCCACGACCATGATGTATAAAGGATGAAGAGAAGGCCAGACCATATCACAGTGTAAGATAATACGCTGTAGCGGTTAGTCAAAACTGCATCCAGGAAAAGGGGAGACTCCACGCAATAGATCCATAAAACCAGGAAGGGAACATGACCCAAGATGAAGCACTAAATTGAAAAACCCAACCTCCAACATGGAGCTACGTCACAGCCTTCAATCCACACAATATTGGTTCCTAAAATGGTAGACACAAAAAACACACCCTGAGCCTCACTACATTGTAGCCTCTTGTCCATGTCACAGCCTTGCTGAAAAAGGAAGAGGTGCTACAATCCTCTAAACCGCACCCGTATGGACTATGCCGCAACCACTCCCACTTAACACTGCGACCTTTCTCCTCTATAGTGTAATCCCATGTACAAAACTACAAAAATTCCAAAAATACTTAGAACAATAGGCGATCAATGATAAAATGATAAAAATCACATGAAAGCTTGTAACGGGATGTTACAGTCATCTCTTTCACAAGTTATGGTCTCAATAGCTTCCTTTATCCAAATTTATCTGAATAGATTCTTTTATTTAACTTCATCCTAATAAGTTATAGTATGACATCTATTTCCAGTCAAAACTTCATATAAGACAATTTTTATTTTTGAGTGATAAAATTTGTATGAGAATTCCATTAAATGTATGTGTGGATATCAACATCCTTGAAAATATAGAGAACATGATTGTAATATGTCTTCAAATATTTTGATATTCCTTTCATATTGGTCACCTATTTTAGAATGATAGGCGATGATAAGGTTTACCTAGGTTTTTTTTATTATCCCTTGAAGTCTTCACCCAAATTTCAACTTGAATATTGGATCATGACATGATACAAGTTATAGTTGTGTGCTATGAATGTTCACCACTTCATTTTTGTAAATTATGGAAAGACACTTGAGGGATATATTCTCTCATGTAGCTAGGAAATGGATGGATTTGGTTATAAGGGGACTATGGTGAGAAGATTAAAGAGCTCATAATATAATTAAGTTGGTTTAGTTAAAGGAATATTGAAGAGATCGATTTACAATATATTCTTTAAAGAATGTTGAAGAAAAAGAACAAGGGGAGGTTCTCAAGTAAGCTTGATACTTGAGATCATGGTCCTATTTTATTTTATTTGTTGGATATCTTGTTAACCGGTGAAGAGAGACATTGTGGGGGATCATTATAGTTTAGTGGAATATTTTGAGGTATTTCATAAAATTTAGGATTCATTTGAAGCTCATATAAAGGAAAAAGAAGGTGATTGGAGCTGGTTTCAAAGGATGTATAACATCAAACATTCAATAGTCTTGCATCTGAATTTTGATGTTGAGGAATATTTTGCAAAATAATAGTTGACAAACCACTAGATTTTTAGTGGTTCACACCAGATTTCCAGTAGCCCTGAAAGTATGGTGGGTGAGCATTAATTTTACTCAACAGTACTCGAGTGTTTTCTAGATGACTTCTAATGAACTATTGGTTAAAACACATGAATATATGAAATTTGTTTCAATTTTTAAATTTGACTTTTTTGGTGCCACATGAGACCAACTTGCTTCAAAGTTAGGGTATCAAAACCTTTTTTAGATGGATTGAAGTAAAATTTATCTTAAATTTAAGAATATGGATTCAATTTAGTCTTAATGAAATTTACCATGCATTGATCTGATCTTGGATGACCAAGTTACAACCATACAAAAAAATTTATACGGACTGTTTCTCCCACTTGCACTAGAGACAACTACAAAAAGTCTCAACCTACTAGCTCTCACATGAGAATCATGATTCTACTGAGATATGACTTTAGTCATGGGTTCTACCATGTTATTCTCTATGGTTACTCTACTAACTATTACTTCACCTCTTTGAGAAAATTCCTCAAGATATGAGACTTATGAAGTATATGATTTTCCTCTGGTGTGACCTGGGATCCTTAGCGAGCACCAATACTGTAGTATTATCACAATAAATTGGAATAAGGGCTGCACTTCTAGGCACAAAACCAATGTTTGATACAAATATGTGTATCTAGACTGCCTCATTAGCTGCATCAGATGTCCCTATATACTTAGATTCTGCTGCAGAGTTAGTGACCACAGGTTTCTTTGAGCTTCTACAACTCACTGCACCACCATTTAGGCAAAATACATAGCCTAGATGTGATTTCAGATCATCACGATCTGTCTGGAAACTAGAATCAGTGTATCCTCTTACTACTAGTTCCTCATCTACTCTATACACCAGGAACATATCCTTTATACACCTAAAGTACTTCAGAATAATTTTGATAGCTACCCAATTCAGCTCTCCTGGATTAGCTTGATATCTGCACACCATGCTTAAAGAAAATATAACATCAAACCTAGTACATAACATGGCACACATGATAGATCCCAGTGCTGATGCATTAGGGATTATACTCATTATTTTAATCTCCTCATGTGTTTGTGGAAACTTTTTCTTAGAGAGATGGATACCATGTGACATTGATAACAACCCTCTCTTGGATTAGTCCATAATATAACTTTTAAGTACCTTATCAATATATGTACTTTGACATAGTCCAAGCAACCTCCAAGATCTATCTTGATAGATCTTGATCCCTATAATATAGGTTGTTTCACCTAATTCTTTCATGGAGAAACATTCATTTAACCAAGTCTTAACTGACTGTATGATTTTCAATCTCTTTACCATAATTAATATGTCATCAATATATAACACTAGGAAAACGATGACATTCCCATTAACATTCTTATAGAAATAAGGATCTCTTTAGTTCTCCACGAAATAAAATTCTCTTATGGCCTCATCAAAATGAACATTCCATGATCATGATGTTTAATTCAACCCATAAATGGATCTCTGCAGCTTTCACAGTTTTTTTGAATTATTTGACTTTATGAACTCTTTAGGTTGAGTCATATATATGACTTCAAAAAACTTCCCATTTATAAAAATAGTTTTGACATCCATTTGAAAAATATCATAATCATGGAAGACTGCTATTGCAAGTAATATTCTGTTGGATTTCATCATCGCTACTGGTGAGAAATTTTCATCGTAGTCTATGCCCTAACGTTTCCTGAAACCCTTTGCAACCAATATTTATTTATAAGTATCGACCTTACCATTCATGTACAACTTTTTCTTGAATACCCATTTAACCTAATGGATTTTACATCAGTTGGAGGGTCTACTGAAATCCAAACTTGATTTTGATACATGAATTCTATCTTAGAATTCATTACTACTCTATTTAAATGCATCCTTTCCATGTATTTGTTCCTTATAGGTTAGAGGTTCATCATTATCTATGAGTAATGTGTCACCTAAATCGGTGACAAAAAAACTATAATGATATGTTTCACTAATGTAGAATCCCCCAATTTCAAGTATGTATCCCTTCATTTATATATTTTAAGTATGTAAAGTATTTGGGTTAAGTTTGGGAGGGTTTAGAGGAGTTTTGGAAAGTTTTTGAGAATTTTCTAGAGGTACACAGTTTGAGAATGGTAAGTAGAAACCGTGCAACACCTCTATAAAACCTCGTAAAATGAAATAGTGGGCTCTGGGTAAGTGCATAGTTAGGTGCATGGTTTATCCAAACCGTGTGGACACCCAAGAGTAATTTTACATGCTATGAATAGAGGGAAAAGCATATTTGGTACATATTTTGTCTAACCATGTGATCCAACTGTGTGAGGGGTGTCTTTGGGCAGTGGCTGGCTCATAGTTTGTGCATGGTTTGCCTAACCGTGTGCCTAAACCATGCACCATTAAAAAAAAGATCCAAAAACCATGGATCTAATTTGTATTTTCTTCTTAAACTCTCATTTTACCCCTAAATAGACCATAACTCGTTTCCCCTTGATCCGGGAGAAATATGTGGCGATTCTTTGTGTGTTGGAGGCTCAGATTCCTTAGTAAGTGACCATTATTGATGGTTTTCCTTTGTTTTCTTCTCCTTAACTATCTTGGATTCATGGATCTAATCCATTGGGGATAGATACATGGTGTGTGATACCAATCATGATGATATATTGTTGTGTTGATGTTAGGTAACAAGATCTAAGGTTGGTCTTTGGAGTTTCAATCCTATTTTGTTGAGGAATTTGTGTTGTTTTTTGTTTTCTCCAAAGTTACATGGTAGGTGGATCCGCCCTCGATTCCTTTTATTATAACTATAAGGACTAGTTTTAATTTTTTTTAATTGCTTGAAATTTATTGTGAAAATGATGTGCAAAGCTTGGTAGAAAAATTCTTTAGTGATGGTTTAGAAAAGTATGGAAATTGGTTGTTGTGAAAAGTGTTTTATTTCATTATTTTAAAATTATGTTTTAAAATATGGCTTTGTTTTGATTCATGGAAATTATTTGGTAGAAATGTTTTAAATAAAATAAATGTTTTATTTAAATGACTTGGAATGATTGGTTTGGCATGAGATTTGGTATAAATGATTGGGCTGTGTTCATTTGCATTTATGTGACCCTGTGGATGAGGCGTGTTCCATTGGGTCACTTGGTATATGTTTATCTTGTGATGACATGGTAGATCGACGAGCGACCACTCATGAGTATAGAACTATCACCTGGTCATGCATGTGTGGTTATGTGGAATGGAATGAATTATTCCAAATGGATTTGGAAAATTGTTTGAAGGACTTGTTTGGTTGATTTACTTGGAAATGGTTTTGGTTTGGAAATTATTTGGTTGGAAAAATTTCTTGGATTTGATATAAACTATTTTAAATTGTTTAATATAAATTATTTTATATAAATGTGCTAACATGTTCTATCATAGTGATGTGAGTAGGGAAGTCATTGAGAAATCAAATTGTGTTTTATACTCACCCCCTGCTTGGGCACTTTGGTGCATTTGATGACATTGTTTATCGAGATATAGGTAAAGGAAAGGTATCTCATTTCTTTAGTGATGAATAATGATACCTTGGGCATGGATTATGGAGTTTTAACTTGGAGCATACTGAGAGATGTGGATTTATGTATTTGGAGTCTTTGAGATTTTTTGGCTTTGTCTTATGTTTTTTACTCTGATATGGTTCTTATTTTTAGTTTGATATTTTTGTCTTTTGGTATTACTTTGAGTTATATTACATTGTTCTCATGCATCATATAGTGGTTGTTTGGTTGTGGTATTATCTGTTTGGTAGTTTTATTTTAAAAGGGGAGATCATTCCCTAAATTTTTATGAATTCCTTGACATTTATTCTCAGTCTTTGGTGTCTTGGGGATGTCACCTAAGGCCTAGTAATGTCCTGCCGCCTTTTTAATATAATGTGGAAGGGTGGGATGTTACAAATGATATTAGTCTTGGACAGTACATCTTTTATTTTGGGATAAATGGTATCGGGTTTTTGTTCTTGGAGTTGGAAAATCATTCTTGATTAGTCCTTGAGTTGGGATGGTAATAAGGAGTATGATCATTAGGAATTGAAATGTAGAGCATAAAAAGGAATAACTAACCTATTTATACTGAACATCAAGTTACCAAGAAGTTTTAATACATGAGTGTTTTGAGATACTTATAGGAGTGTTACCACATTGTCATGGGTTTAGCCAATGAGAATTTTATGTCATTCATTGATAGAAATTACTTCCCACTAAGAGTGAATATTTTATTTTGAGTAATGATTTATGATTTGATGCAAAAATGTTGATTTTTGAAAATCATTTAAAATGTTTTCAAATGTGATATTTTGAAAATGGTATGATATTGGCATTTTGAAAATGGTTTTATTTTCAAAAGCATGGTGGAATTTTCAAGAATGTTTTGAAAATGGACAAATGTGGAATTTTGGGAAAGCCTTGTTCTGATAGTTGTGATGTGGTAAATTTGAAATTATTAAGGCTTCAATTGCTAGAGAGTGAGACTTATGGTGTTTTGTCTTGGTTATAGAAATGAAACTTGTTAGGCATAGAAGAAACCAACCAGAAGAGGCTACTGAAAATGTGGTTTCACCTGAGCTACAGGTGAACCAACAGCTAGTTCATAGTATTTTATAGAATTTTCAAGATGTGGATAGAAGGAACTGAAGGGATGAACCAAGACAAGTGGATCATTCTGTTTAGTTCTTGAAGAAGAATTCACCCATCATTTGGGGTGATTCTAAACCGAAAAAAGAATAGGTGTGGCTGAATAGGATGAATCAAATCTTTGATTTCCTAGGATCATCAGAAAAGTTGAAAGTAAAGTTGTAAATGTACATATTAGAGGATCTTGCATGCCAGTATGGGAGTATTTTGAAGAATTGTTCAATATAAAATTCTATCCTCACACATTCAAGATTTCTAGAATGAAATACATTTTCATCTAGAAGCAGGTGAATCTCTCATTGATAGAGTACACGACTAAATTCATGAATTTAGTCCTTTTTACACATGAAGTTACTATTAATGCATCCTTTAAGGCACACATTTCTGAATTGGGGCTGTGGCCAAAGATTCACTTGAAGATTGTCATGATTTGTATAATGGATTATACGAAGATAGTTAATATAGTGACGATGAAAGAGAGAGACATCTCAGGAACTACGGGGAGAGGGATCATGTTGATACCTATGGGAAATGGTGGGAAATCTAACGTTAGGAATAAGAGGAAGAGAGACACTTATTTACAAGGTAGTTGGATGACTTAGAACCAAACAATTAGATCAGTAAATCTTTCTCTAAAACCAAAGGGAAAGCCTGGATATTTTTAGTGTAGATATTTTGATCACATGAATTGAGATTGTACGACACCACCTAGGGCATGCCACAATTGCAATCAAATGGGTCATCTTCAATTCTATTGTTGCAGTGCTCCATTATTGGGTGTTTGAGACACATCTCAGGTTCGCAGACATTGTATGTTTCAACAAGATGAGTGCAACAGAAAAATTATCATCAATAGAACCAAGCTAGGCATGGTGATTTTAGGAATACCATGACCCTTATCAAGGGAAATATCAACAGGTCAATAAAGAACAATGTGGAGTGAGTAAGCAGTTGTATGAAGCTGGGCAAGTGATTGTGGATGATCAATCTGGACTTTCGACGATGAGACATATGATTCTTTTGAATTATTTCCTTATTAAATATTTGTTTGATATGGGTGAATCCCATTTATTTATTACTTATCATGTCATTAATAATATGGGATTACATGTTGATATGATTCATTATGTTTTGAAACTTCAAACTCCTCTTGGAAAAAAAGAATGTCGATACATGTTCTATAATTTTTTGTGGAGTTGAGTTAATATGGGATTTCTCTATGCTTATAATGGATTTATATGACATAATCCTAGGTATGGATTGACTAAAAATGTTCAAATATCACATCAGTTTTTATACTCAAAGGGTTAGTTTTATGATTGATGATGGCATCGATCATCTCTTTAGAGGACACCTGAATGTAAAGGAAGGTGAAAAAGGCTTGTTGGAACCATAATTTGGAACTATATTATACCAATTGGTATTATTGACCTTGGTATCGATTAGAAATATCGAGAATAATGATTTTCTAGTAGTTGTTGATCAGTTTCTAGATGTTTTTACTGATAATTTCTCAAGGTTTCCACCCATAATAGAAGTAGAGTTTATGATTGATCTCTTACCAGGGACTAGTACTATCTCACTTCTATCTTATCAAATGACACCAATATAATTAAGGGAATTGAAATTCCAGTCAAAAGAGTTGTAAATAAAAGGGTTTATTTGTCCTAGTATGTCTCCATGGGCATCACCCATTTTGTTCATGAAAAAGGCAGATGGAACTCTTAAAATATGTGTGGATTATTGTAAGTTTAATCAAGTTATGATAAAGAATTGATTTCCAATTCCATTCATTGATGATCTATTCAATCAATTTAGGGGAGCCCAATGGTTCTCTAAAATTTAATTTCGATAAGGATTTCACCAATTGAGGGTTAATAAGGAGGATATTCGAAAGACATATTTCAGGAGTAGATATGACCATTATGAGTATGTGTTTATGCCTTTTGGTCTTATGAATGAACTGGTGGTCTTTATGACATTGGTGAATCAGATATTTAAAAGGTATCTGAATTATTTTATGGTGGTGTTTTTGGATGACATATTGGTGTATTCAAGGACAAGGGAAGATCTTGAGAAACACTTGGTGACAATGTTGGGTATTTTGAAGGACCATCGTCTTTATTCTAAATTATCAAATAGTGATTTTTGGATACAAGAGGTATGTTTCCTTGACCATGTAATCACTGAAAAATGTGTTTATATGGATCCATAAAAGATAGAGGCTGTAATATCATGGAAACCGCTAAATATTGTCTTTGAGATACATAGTTTCCTTAGCTCAGTTGCTTGTTACCAATGTTTTATTTATGACTTTTCATGACTAGCTTCACCAATGAAAACTTTGACAAGTAAAAATTTTCCATTCCAATGGAATGAGGAATGTCAAAAGAAATTTCAAGAGCTTAAGTTTTGCCTTACATCAACACTAATATTGATATTATTGGAATTAGGACAAGGGTACATGGTGTATTATGATGCTTCAAGGTCTGGGTTGGGATGTGTTCTCATGTAGGGAGATCATGTTGTTGCTTATAGATCATGAAAATTACAGTTACATGAGAAGAACTACCCAACACATGATTTGGAGTTAGCTTTTATAGTTAATTATTTGAATACTTGACTTCATTACCTCTTTTTTGAGAAATTCACAGTATTTATGGATCATAAGAGATTGAACAAATTTTCTCACAAATGTATTTGAATATGAGACAAAGAATATGGATGGAGTATCTCCAAATGTTTGACTTTGACTTTATGTATACACTGGGTAAAGGAAATTCAGTGGAAGATGCATTAAGTAAAAATTCATATAGTTATTTGGAAAAATAGGCTTTTGATCAGTGGAATTTGATGTCAATGATAGTTGACATTCACTTGGATTGTGAAGACCAAGGTAGTGTTGTAGTTTTCTTTCTAGTTTCTTTTGTTCTTGATTTGGTTGAGATAGTTAAAGAGGAAATAAAATTTGATTCTAAATGTGTTTCTATTTGTTCAAAACTCAATGGAGAGGAGACCATTGGGGGATGAAAGTTGGATGGGAGTTTAGTTTTTTGGTTTAGAGATCAGACAGTTGTACCTATGTCTTGTCAGAAACAACTTCTTCATGCTTACCACCATTCGAGATGAGTTGTTCATCCTGGAATAAAAAAAATATAAGGTGATTAAAGAAAATTTTTGGCATGTGGCATGAAAATAAAAGTGGATGTGTTTGTTTTGAAATGCCTCACCTATTAGCAGGTTAAGTCAGAACACCAGCGGTTAGCAGGTACATTGCAGTCTTTACCAATTCTTATTTGGAAATAGAAGCAGATAACCATGGATTTTGTGACGGGTCTCCCAATTATTGTTTGCAAACATGATTTCATATGGGTGATAGTGGATCTACTCACAAATTCAACCCATTTCATCCATATTTTCGAATCTCATATAGTGGAGGACTTGTCTAAAATATATATCTGAGAAGTAGTAAAGCAGTATGGTGTGCCGGTTTCGATAGTATCAGACTGAGATCTGAGGTTTACATCTTGTTTATGGGAATCATTACAATGATCCCTTAGGACTCAGTTGACTATGAGTATGGTGTATCATCCCCAGATAGATGGAAAATCTGAATGGATTTTACAAACATTGGATGGCATGCTTCAGGATTGTGTAAGAGATATTGGTGGCTCATGGTAGGAGAAAACATCATTAGTGGAATTCTTGTATAACAACATTTATCTCCTCAATACATAGGACCTTTTTAGATACTTGAATGAGTTAGTTAGGTAGAATATCAGTTGGATTTTAAAACATGATTCAATTCAGTACATAATTTGTTTCATGTATCTTAGTTAAAGAAGTATCAATTTGATCTTGACCATGTGATAATATGGGATCATGTTGACCCAGATATGGATGATTCATTAGTTCATATGATGGTATGGATTATGGATAGGAAAGCTAAATTCTTGCATGGGAAAAGCATCGATCTAGTGCGGGTTTTGTGGAAATATGGTCGAATTCAGGAAGAAACATGGGAACAAGAAAAAGAAATGTTCAAGAAATGTCCTAAACACTTTTAGGGAAATGGTGATTTTCTACTTTTTGAGGACGGAAATACCAATGGTGGGGAGAATGTATCACCCCTGGTTTCTAGTAACTAATCTTTAATTTATGTATTTTTAGTATGTAAATTATTTGGGTTATGTTTGGGAGTGTTCATAGGAGTTTTTACAATTTTTTGAGGCTTTTATAATAGTTCATAGTTTGAGCATGGTTAGTAGAAACTGTGAAACACATCTAGAAAAATGTGCAAAGTGAAATTGCAGGCTCTGGGTAGGCGCAAAGTAAGGAACACAGTTTGACCAAACTATATGGCCACCCAAGAGTAACCGTGAAAGCTTTGGATAGAGGAAAAAACACTATTGGTGCATGATTTTTCTAACCATGTGAGACAACTGTGCTAGGGGGTCTTTAGGTAGTGGATAATGCATGATTTTTACATGGTTTTCCTAACCGTGCACCTAAACTATGCACCATTAAAAACAAGATCCGAAAATTTTGGATGTATTTTGGATTTTCCACTTAACCTCTCATTTCCCCCCTAAATAGATCCTAACTCATTTTCCTCTCCTACCAAAGGATGTGGATACCTTTCCCCTTGATTAGGGAGAAATCCTTTAGTGATTTCTTGTGCATTGGAGGCCCAGATTCCTTCGTAAGTTCATGTTATTGTTGGTTTTACTTAGTTTTCTTCTCCTTCCCTATCTTGGGTTCATGGATATAATCCATTGGGGATATATAATTAGTGTGTGATTCCAATCATGATGAGATATGGTTGTGTTGATGTTAGGGAACAAGATCTAAGGCAGGGTTTTGGAGTTTCAATCTAGTTTTGTTAAAGAATCTGTGCTGTTCTTTGTTTCTGCCTAAGTTGCGAGGTAGGTGGCTTCACTCTCGACTATTATTATTATAACTTTAAGGATTGGTTTCAAATTGTTTTCATTTATTTAAATTTATTGTGAAATTGATGTGAAAAGTTTGGTAGAAACCCTCTTCAATGATAGTATTTAAAATTGTGGAAACTAGTTGTTGTGAAAAATGATTTGTTTCATGATTTTAAAATTATGTTTTAAAATATGGATTTGTTTTAATTCAGGAAATTATTTGGTAGAAATGTTTTCAATAAAATAAATGTTTTATTGAAATGACTTGGAATGGTTGGTTTGACATAGGATTTGACATAAATGGTTGGAATGTGTTCATTTTCATTAACATGTCCTTATGGAAAGGGCATGTGCTATTGATGAATTTGGTATATGGTTACCTTATGATGACTTGGTAGATTGATTAGAGACTTCTCATGAGTATGGAATTATCACCTAAGCATGCATGTGTGGTTGTGTGTAATGGAATGGGTTATTACAAATTGATTTGGAAAAATGGTTTGAAGGACTTGTTTGGTTTCTTTCCTTGGAAATGGTTTTGGTTTGGAAATTTTTTATTTGGAAAACTGTTTTGGATTTGATATAAGTAGTTTTAAATTTTTTAATATAGATTTTTTATAAAAAGGTGCTAACAGTTTCTATCCTAGTGAAGTTTGTAGGGATGTTATTGGGGAAATCCTACTAAGTTTTATATTCACCCCCTACCTGGTCACTTTGATGCGTTTGCATATATTGTTTATTGAGACAAAGGCAAATTCAAGGTATCTAATTTCTATAGTGACGCATCGTGATACCTTGGACATGGATTTTAGAGTTGGATCTTGGAGCATGTTGGGAGTTGTTGAGTTTTTTCTTTGTAATCTCTGAGCTTTGTTGGTTTTGTCTTTTTCTTTTTACTATGATACGGTTCTTGTTTTTAGTTTGGTATTTTTGTATTTTGGTATTACTTTGAGTTGTATTACATTGTTCTCATTTATCATATAGTGGTTTTTTGGTTATAGTATTATTGGTTTGGTTGTTTTATTTTAAAATGGAAAATTATACTTCAACTATTTATTAAGCACTTGACATTTATTTCTAGCATTTGATTTCTTAGGGATGTAACCTAATGCCTAGTAATGTCCTACTTCCTTTACAAGATAATTGGGAGGGGTAAGATGTTACATCTAACCTCTCAAGTTGACCTATGTAGTACTTATGTCTTAAGAAAATATTCACCTCCCACTGTCTCTTGTGGAGATTATTCCCATACCAACTCTTGTGCATCTAGAGTATTAACTTCATTGAAGTTGATCTTTCTCCCATTATTTCTATTGGAAATGTGTTCCCATTCTATAAATATGGAATTTATCACCACAATCACTCTTTTATCTGTAGGGTTATATAGACAATATCCTTTTTTTCTATTTAGGATAACCTATAAAGATTCACTTTGTGCTTCAGGATGCTAATTTTTCATTAAGTATAGTCTTGAAAAAAGCCTCGCATCCCCATAGACGTATGTGTAATAGAATGAGTTTATTTCCATATCAAAACTCATATGTAATCCCATCTATATCTTTAGTTGGTACTCAGTTATGGTTATATGATGATGTCTACAAGGCGTATCCCCAAAAGGATAATAGTAGAGTTTCATGACTCATTATTGATCTAAAAATGTCTAGCAGAGTCCGATTTATCCTTTCACCAACACCATTACAATGTGGTGTATAAGGATGAGTAAGTTGGAATACCATTCCATACTCTTTTATGTGATTAATGAAAGCTTGTTTAAGATACTCTCTGCCCCAGTGTAAGTGAAGTGCTTTAATATTCTTACAAAGCTTATTTTCTACTTCATGTTGGTATTCCTTAAACATATGAAAGGAATATGGATTAGACCTCATTAAGTACATACAACCATACCTACTATAGTCATCAGTAAAAGTAATTAACTATGAAAACTAACCCCTTTCCTCTATTGGAAATGGATAACATACATTAGTATAAATTAATTCCAATAATTTAGTGGCTCTTACTCCTTTCCCAAAAGGGTTATTTGGTAATTTACCCTTTTAAACAAGCATGACATATATCTAGGAGTTTTAACTCATTTTATTCTAAATACTCTTGTTGATGTAATTATTGCAATCACTTCTCATTTACATGATCAATCTTGAAGTGGCATAGGCAGGTGTTGTATGAGTCATGTTTGCTAGTTCTTTCATTGATTGCCAATATAGGGTTTTTGAGTTCAAGTATATATATACCATTGTTAAGATGCATAATTCCATAACACATGTCATAATTATAAAATAGAAAACATTTATTTCAAAACTTGAAATAAAATCACATGGTGTCCAGACTTGACACTGAGATTATGTTTTTGGTAATTGAAGGTACATAATAAAAATTATTCAATACAAGAACCAAACCACTTGGAAATGTCAAATGATAATCTCTCACTTCTAAGACTACTAGACTCGCACCATTTTTATCTTGTAGATCCACTTCTCCCTTTGAAATATTTTGGAATCTACTTGGTTCCTATATATGAATAAAAATGTGTGATCCATATGCTGTATTCAATAATCAAATTGTAGATAATGACATATTTCATTCAATGACAAAAATTCCTAAAGTAGAAGCATATCCTTGCTTATTTTTCCCAACTATGAAATTATTCTTCAAGTGACCTTTCTTTCCACATATAAAGTAGATGGCCTTCTACTCATTTCCATCCCTTTGTATCTTTGGATTTTTGGAAGGATGGTGCATCCATGTATTTGGCTTGGACTTAGCCTTAGACCCCTTATCATTTCCTTTCCTTCTCTTATTCACCATAAGGACTGCAGAATTGATATTCTTCATATCCTTATCATCTTGGAGAACCAAATCCAAAATACCTAGAAGTGACTTTCTCATGTTATTCATATTATAGTTATCAATAAAAGTCAAGAATCTTGATGGTAAAGAGTCAATAATGAGATCTGTCTCTAGTTCTTGGTTCAACTTGAACCCAAGGGCTTCAAGTATCTCAATTTACCCGGTCATCTTGAGTACATGAGATCCTTCATGATTCCCTTATACTAGACTTCACCTATACAGTGCAATGGATATCTCATACTTTTCTTGCCTAGCTCTCTCCTAATATAACTATTAGAGATGAGTAAGCATCTTGTAGGCATCTTCTTTATCATGCCTTTTCTGTAGTGGACTAGACATATATGAAAATATGACACTCTGAATTTATAGTGCATCATCTACATGATTTTTATATTTATCTTTATCTACCTTGTTTTCTCTCTAAGGAGGCTCAGGAGGAAGCATGGATTCCAACACATAAAGCTTCCTCTCTTGGTGTAGTACTATTCACAGGTGCTAGTACCACTCCTGGAAGTTATAACCGATCATGATATTTTCTTTATTTAGTGTGGATCATAGAGATAATGTACCAGTGGTGTTGGTTATTGTAATTTAATCTACAATAAATAAAATTTAGCAGTTAGTACTTTATCTTGATTACCTTTTTGAAATTTTTGATTAATTAATTATTAAATCATTAAATTTATCCCACTATTTTATTGAACCTCAGTAGCCCTCACTACTAGATTCAGAATACTCTATCACTTTAGTATCCTAGTGTAAAAGATCCTTGAAACCTACTCTCGTAGTCTACAATCTACGACTATTCCAGTACTCGGAGAGTTCCAAGGTAGGAATTAGGTTGGCCAACCACATTAACCCACAGTTCTTTGATATGTTGAGTAAAGTTTCAGCTTACCAAAATTGTAACCTTGATTCCCTCAATGTTTTGACTCTAAAGTGATAGAAAGCTATCTATGGACACTCTTTTGCTACCAAATTTAGTTATGTCAATCCATCACTCTCATAAGAACTCCTCGGTAGTAGGAGGCACCCTCAACTATGGATGATGATCACCCCATACATCTGGTTTTGTTCAAATTTGAGCGATTTAGGATTGTATGACTTAATATACCTTTGATATATTTTTAATATTTTTTGATTAATATAATCCATTTCTATTAAATATGTTTATACTATGTTGTCACTATCATAACTGAACATGCATTAATAGAAAAAACATTCATTGAATCTTTATATATATTTTTTCTATTTATTATTTTATGTATTCTCACAGTAAACATGCACATGTATAAAATAATATAAAATGAATAAAGGAAATAAATTACCATATTGGTCCTGAAAATTTATAATTGGTTGATCCATTTAAACTTAATGGATCAAACGTTCCCTAGGGACATCATACCTGAGTCGAGTCTTGAATTGTATCAAAGCTCACCCCCAATACAGTGTTTTAATTTATCGTATAGTGTATCACCTCATCTTGGTGGGGTCTATGCCTTACATCATTTTTTTCAATAATATATCAATACTCACACACAAGAGTGGGGGTCTCAGGAAGTGTAAAGTACATACATATAAATTGGATGCATAAATCCTTATACACAATAAAGGAAAAGAAGACGATGTACAGACCATCATAAAATTAACTAAATATTACAAGAATCACACAAAGTTATAATAAATAATTAAATAAATTAACTCAGACATGAATAGGTTTGGTTAGTGTTAAAAACCAGTGAACTGGTAAAATAAAAGCGTGATAAAATTAAATTGTTATAAATTTAAAGCATGATGACATTTTTATAAATTAAATTAACCATTTAAATACAAATAATTTATTCTCATTCAGTCCCAGTTTGAATTTATTTTTTCATTGAAAAATTAAATTATTATTTTTTCAAATAATAAATCATTATTATTTTTTAAAATCCTTTGATGGTATTAAATTTTTTACTAGGCCCAGACCCATTGCAGGTCGGACTGAAACTTCAAAGGTCTATTCCAGGCTTGATAGATCTTGTGTAGGGTTGTTTTGGGCCATACATGTCTGCCTTGACCCGTTTCGAGTCGAGAAAATCCACCTAGATCCATTGCTGGGTGGATGAGGTCACACATGTCATGACTCGCCTTATTCAAGATGAGGGAAGTGATAGCAAAGTACCACACCCTTCCTTATTCAAGATCAAGGAGAGATAATGACCCCCCGAGTCCCATTCTCAATAGGCCCCAGAGTGGTGACTAGAACCAAGGGTATAAAATATTACACAAAATGGAAGAAATTACCCTTTTTAATGAAAATAGGATTGGGAGATAAGATGGTAAAATTCTCAAACAACACCAAATATTTATATAAAGGAAACCAAATCTAACCCATGCACGATTTAAACATAAACTATGACAAAAGTACAACCAAATCACCAAATAAATTACCAAAATAAAGAGTTTAAGAAGTAGAAAAACAACTATCACTACTGGAAATTAAAGGTATACCAACGTTTGAAAACCGTTGGTATAGGGTGGATAACCGTTTTTATAAATTATACCAACGGTTTTAGAAACCGTAGCCCAGTAAGCTGTGACAATATACATATAACAATGGTTTGAGATAAACCGTTGGTACATGTGAAGAAATCTACTCTATACCAATGGTTTTATGTAAACCGTTGGTATAGAGTTCTTATACAACAATATGCCAACGGTTTCAAAACTGTTGGCATATCTTTTTTCCCAACGGTTCTATAGGAACCGCTGGTAAATAGTCTTCCATTCACCCCTATACCAATGGTTCTGAATGAACCGTTGGTAAAAAAATACATACAGAACCTATACCAACGGTTTAAAACCGTTGGTATAGGCTTTGTTGTACAATTCACACAGCAGCCTGCGCTGTGTGCTGCTGTGTGAATTGTACAACAGTAAATGAAGAATACAATACAGTACATAATAAGGATACATAATTAAAAACTGATAATTAGAAGGATGCATAATTTAATAATCAATTTTGAATACAATAAATTAAAAATTGAACACGTAATTATATGTGATACAGAATTAAGAATACATAAAAAATGCATTTTTTATAACACATACATGATTGAATTCAGAAATTAGAAGCTAATAACCCAAAATAAGGAAATGAATAAATGAATTCAACCAAACACAAATATAATGTCCCATGGTTTGGGGCGGGAGTCTTTGAACTTAGTGATGATGATAATGGGTGTGTATCAATGAGTTTGTGTGACTTAGGGAATATAGTTGTCCTTGGCGTATTAAATGTCATGTGTTTTAGAATAGGGGTAGGAGTTCCTCACATGAGAAGTGGATTGTGTGAGGCTGGACCATGGATAGTTATGCTAAAGTATCAACACAATCTGAATATGTTTGGTCAGTTTTCCGTATGCCAGTTGTTTTTACTTAAAATGATGTCCATTTAAAAAAAAGAGAGTCAGTTAGAGTGATACCGGCCACACCGTGACTTAGATTGAGTCAGGGTTGACTCATACATGTCACATATGACCCATGTATCGTTGTCCTAAAGTATCAATACAATCCGAATGTGTTTGGTTGGTTTTCCGTATGCTAGTTGTTGTTTTCACTTAAAATGTTGTCCAGTTCAAATAAAAGTGAGACACTTTGAGTAGTACCAGCCACACTGGACCTCGGATTGAGGATCAGTTTACTGTTACATGTCATAAATGACCCATATATTTTTTTTCTAAAGTATCAACACAATCCAAATATGTTTGGTCAGTTTTCCATATGTTAGTTGTTTTTACTTAAAACAATGTCGATTTTAAACAAAAGAGAGACACTTAGAGTGCTACCAGCCACACCATGCCTTGTATTGAGGTGGGGTTGACTTATACATGTCAAAAATGACCAATGGATCGTTTTCCTAATGTATCAACACAATTATAATGCGTTTGGTCGGTTTTATGTATGCAAGTTGTTGTTTTCATTTAAAATGTTGATCATTTCAAATAACGGTGAGATACTTTGAGTGGTACCGGCCACACTGCACCTCGGATTGAGGTAGGGTTGACTTGTACAAATCAAAAATGACTAATGGAACATTTTCCTAAATTATCAATATAATCCGAATACATTTGGTCTATTTTCCGTATGCCAGTTGTTTTTACTTAAAATGATGTCCATTTTAAACAAAAGAGAGACATTTAGAGTGGTATCAGCCACACCGTGCCTCGGATTTATGCGGGGTTGACTTGTACACGTCAAAAATGTCCCATGGATCGTTTTAATAAAGTATCAACACAATCCTAATGCGTTTGGTTGGTTTTTCGTATGCCAATTGTTGTTTTCACTTAAAATGTTGTCTATTTCAAATAAAAGTGAGACACTTTGAGTGGTACCGGCCACACCGCACCTCAGATTGATACGGGGTTGAGTCATACATATCACATATGACCAATGGATCGTTTTACTAAAGTATCAACACAATCTGAATACATTTGGTTTCTGTATACCAGTTATTTTTACTTAAAATAGTGTCCATTTTAAACAAAAGAGAGACACTTTGAGTGATACCAGCCACACCATGCCTCGGATTGGGCGAGGTTGACTCGTACACATCACATATGACTCATGGATCGTTTTCCTAAAGTATCAATACAATCCGAATGCGTTTGTTCAGTTTTCCATATGCCAGTTGTTGTTTTCACTTAAAATGATGTACATTTTCAACAAAAGAGTGACATTTAGAGTGGTACCGGCCACAACGTGCCTTGGATTGATGCGTGGTTGACTCATACACGTCAAAAATGTCCCATGGATCGTTTTCCTAAAGTATCAACATAATACAAATGCGTTTGTTTGGTTTTCCGTATGCCAGTTGTTGTTTTCACTTAAAATGATGTCCATTTTAAATAAAAGAGAGACATTTAGAGTGGTACTGACCACACTATACCGCAGATTGATGCAGGTTTTACTCCTACATGTCACAAATGTCCCATGGATTGTTGTCCTAAAGTATCAACACAATCTGAATATGTTTGTTCAGTTTTCCATATGTCAGTTGTTTTTACTTAAAACATTGTCCATTTAAAAAAAAGAGAGACACTTAGAGTGGTACCAGACACACCGTGACTCGGATTGATGCAGGGTTGACTTTTACATGTCAAAAATGTCCCATGGATCGTTGTAATAAATTATCAACACAATAAATATGCATTTGGTTGGTTTTCTGTATTCCAGTTGTTGTTTTCACTTAAAATGTTGATCATTTCAAATAAAGGTGAGACACTTTGAGTGGTACCAGCCACACCGTGCCTCAGATTGATACAGGGTTGACTCCTAAATGTCACAAATTTCCCATGGATCGTTGTGCTAAAGTATCAACATAATCCGAATACATTTGGTCAATTTTCTGTATGTCAGTTGTTGTTTTCACTTAAAATGTTGTCCATTTCAAATAAAAGTGAGACACTTTGAGTGGTATCGACCACACCGTGCCTCAGATTGAGGTATGGTTGAGTCATACACGTCACATATGACCCATGGATCATTTTCCTAAAGTATCAACACAATCCAAATACGTTTGGTTGGTTTTCCATATGCTAGTTGTTTTTACTTAAAAGGTGTCCATTTTAAACAAAAGAGAGACACTTTGAGTGATACTGTCCACACTGTGCCTCAGATTGAGGCGGGTTTGACTCGTACATGTCAAATATGACTCATGGATCATTTTCCTAAAGTATCAACACAATCCAAATGCGTTTAGTCAGTTTTCCGTATACTAGTTGTTGTTTTCACTTAAAATGATGTCCATTTTAAACAAAAGAGAGACATTTAGAGTGGTACTGGCCACACCGTGCCTTGGATTGATGCGAGGTTGAATCGTACACATCAAAAATTTCCCATGTATCGTTTTTCTAAAGTATAAACACAATAAGAATGTGCTTGGTTGGTTTTCTGTATGCTATTTGTTATTTTCACTTAAAATGATGTCCATTTTAAATAAAAGAGATACATTTAGAGTGGTACTGGCCACACTGCACCTCATATTGAAACGGGGTTGACTTCTACATGTCACAAATGTACCATGGATTGTTTTACTAAATTATGAACATAGTCCGAATATGTTTGTTCAGTTTTCCGTATGTCAGTTGTTTTTACTTAAAACATTGTCCATTTTAAACAAAAGAGAGACACTTAGAGTGGCACCAGCCACATCGTGCCTCGAATTGGTGCAGGGTTGACTCGTACATGTCAAAAATGTCCCATGGATCGTTGTAATAAAGTATCAACACAATAAATATGCGTTTGGTTGGTTTTCCATATGCCATTTGTTGTTTTCACTTAAAATGTTGATCATTTCAAATAAAGGTGAGGCACTTTGAGTGGTACTGGACACACCGTACCTCAGATTGATGAGGGGTTGACTCATACACATCAAAAATGTCCCATGGATCATTGTGCTAAAGTATCAACAGAATCCAAATACGTTTGTTCCATTTTCTGTATGTCAGTTGTTGTTTTCACTTAAAATGTTGTCCATTTAAAATAAAAGTGAGACACTTTGAGTGGTACCGGCCACACCGTGCCTCAAATTGAGGCGGGATTGAGTCAAACACGTCACATATGACCCATGGATATTTTTCCTAAAGTATCAACACAATAAAAATACGTTTGGTCAGTTTTCCATATGCCAGTTGTTTTTACTTAAAAGGGTGTCCATTTTAAACAAAAGAGAGACACTTTGAGTGATATCGGCCACACCATGCCTCAGATTGAGGCGGAGTTGACTCGTACACGTCAAAAATGACCCATGGATCATTGTGATAAAGTATAAAAATAATCTGAATAGGTTTGGTTGGTTTTCCGTATGCCAGTTAGGAAAATCGTGCAACAAAGTGATAATATCTTATACTAAAACTATAGACATTGTGCATGATGTGCATCCCATGGTGCATGGTTAGGAAAAATCATGCACATTGCTTCTAATATATATCCCTACACAAACCGGGGTTCTGAGCTCCGAACAAGCCCCAGAAGCCCCATAAACCATTATAACATCATTAAGCTTCCATATTTGGTAAAAAATAAAGAGTTATACTGAATTCAAAAATATCCATACCAGAGTGAAAAACCAGGTTCTTATAGTCTTCCCATTTAAAGGAACTCATCTGAAGTTCACCTTCAATGGGTGGTAAAAATTTATTTGAGAACAATTCTTTCTGGGGGGTTGTCCGGGGTCCAGGGGGCTATTGGGGGGGCTGTCCAGGGGGCTGTCCGGGGGGATATCTGGGAGGTCGTCTGGGGTCCAGGGTGGGGGTGGGGGGGGGGGGCTATTTGGGGGGCTGTCCGGGGTCCAGGGAGGAGGGTGGGGGGGGGGGGCTATTTGGGGGGCTGTCCGGGGTCCAGGGAGGAGGGTGGGGGGGGGGGGGGCTGTCCGGGGTCCAGGGAGGAGGGTGGGGGGGCTATCCGGGGGGATGTCTGGGGTCCAAAGAGGTGGGTGGTGGGGCTCTCCGGGGGGCTCTCCAGGGGGCGGTTCGGGGGGCTGTCTGGGGTCCAGGGAGGAGGGTGGGGGTGCTGTCTGGGGATCTCTCTAGGGGATGTCTGGGGGGATGTCTGGGGGGTTGTGCGGGGTCCAGGAAGGAGGGTGGGGGGTTGTGATGGTTTTGTGCAAGGTGTGCTAGGCTTTGAAGTAGAACGACACATCCATATTAAATCAAAAATCAAATGTCATAAATATCAGTAAAAAATGTAATGGATCAATCTTCCCTTGATCACCATCACCATCACCACTTTCATCATCAGCCTCATCCTCACCGCCATCTCTATCCTCTTCATCGTCCTCTTCATCGTCCCTATACTCATCCTTGGCCCCATCCTCGCCCTCATCCTCATCCTCATCCTCACCCTCACCCTCACCTTCATCCTCACCCTCGATCTCGGCATCATAATCATCCCCAACATCTTCCTCTTCAGCATCCTCATCATCACCAGGAATGTCATCATCTCAACCGCCACTTGAACTGCCACCTGGTTCATTGGATAATGCACCCATCGACAACATATATGTCTGACAAGCCTCACTGGCCACTGGTGGAAGTGATGAAGATAAATATTTGATCAGTTTCATAAATTCTTTCTCCCTCTTTTGAACCTATTATTCCAACTCTGTGACCCTTTTATCAGACTGTCTTTCATGCTCCTTGACCTGTTCCAACTCGGTGGTACTATAATGGATTCCTGGAGAGGACCAATACCTCGTCGGAACTATATTCTTACTAGGTTGGAAGCGTACTCGACCAGAGTGATCATCTCCCAAAACCTGATATAAATGATCGTGTGGCCCAAAATTGTCAGGCTCTTGGGCATCAAGGGCCTCTAAAGAAGCCTGTTAAAAATATTAATAGATTATTAAATTTTAAAATAGATATTAAACTTTGAAATAAACAAATTAAAAATTACAATCTTTTCTTGTGTCGATTCATTAACCGTAGTTCCATCTTTTTTCCTTCTACTCAAGAAAAACAATTTTTCTCAAGGGAGACATCCTTCAATATTCAATACATACTTCTATAATGACATTGAAAAATTATAAAGTGCAAGTATAATCATATATTCAATATTCAATAAATCACATAATTTAAGTAGGAAAAAATAAAAGGGCAAGTCCTAAAGAAAAATTATAAACAACTATATCGTACTAGATTCCTCTCATGATCTGACATAGTAGTGCGCCCCAAAGTGTGGATGTATTGCTTTGAATCAATGTTTTTTTTTTGTTTTTTTCAGAAGATTCATAAATAATGTTTAATAATAAATAAGATAATATTAATGAAAAATATGAAAACTGTCATTTAAATACCTCAAATGGGATTAATACCTTAAATTTGGATGTCGCCCAATGGGTAATCATTTGGCGATATTTCTCTATCGGGCAGTCATCCATGATAGGTACTATCTCCAACTCTATGCCCACTTTATCACACTATCCAACATACAACTCATTCTTATAAGCTCTCCAAAGATCTCCTAGCTCCTTTAAACGTGTTGGTCGTGCACCCTTGCCATCAGGGAAGTTAAACCGAATATGACACCAAATAGATTAATTTATATAAATACAAAAAATACTACATTAAATCCAATAGATTTTTTACCCATATTTGTGCCCATGCATTATCCTTGACTTCGTGTGGCAGATGTCTCTAAGAGAGAGGGCTGGACAGAATGATGTCGGAGTATCTGGCTAGCGTCACCAAAAAACCCCGACATTGTTTCCCAGGTTTATCAATCATCTGTCCATCATCATTGTATTAAATGATCAACTGTGTATGGCAGTTCCATACCACACGCAAGAAAGTACACCCCCTCCCCTGCCTCCTATCAGTAGATGAATATGTTATTAAAGAAAAAAATATCAGTACAAGTTATAATAAAAATAAATTTTGGTATAAAAATTTGTTAGAGTTATATAAATATACCTGTGGTAGTCAGATCAATGGGTGTCACTGGATGTACAAAAGCTGAAGGAATATCCTGTACAGGTGGAGTGCCCCTCAATGTATGCTCCTCATCCACATACTGTGTCGGAGCAGGAGTCGAAGAAGGTGGAATATAATAGGTCAGAGATAATGAACCAGAAGCAAAAGATAATGGCACAGACGTCTGGCTAAATGGTGGTGTAAACATCGGAGGCCTAAATATCCCATGTGTCCCTAAAGACACACCAGGATCAAAATGGGGCATAGAAGATATGTCTGTGGTAGGGGCATAGTCTAATCAGGTATGACTAGTGGATCGTCTAACTCTCGCACCACGAGCCCTCGTACCACAGGCCTTAGTACCAAGACCACCAGATGATCATCTAACTCTGACACCCCCTCCTACCACCATCCTCTGTACTGGGAGCAATATCAGGCTGCTCATCGAATATCTCTCATCTAGGGGGTGGATCCAGAAAAAAAGTTTAACACAAAAGTAAACACATGATATTATAAGTTATTGAAATATATATATTTGAAATAAAATACTCACAATAGGGATGAGTGGAGGAACGCCCATCTGTGTCATGTGACAATTATTTTCTATCATCCTTTTCTACTGCATCTCTTCAATGGGTGTCATTTCCTACAATGAAAATAAATATGGAAGTAATTAGAAACAGATAACTAATGTGTAACCCAAAAAACAAAATATAAAAAAAACCATTCTGATAAAAAACATAAAGAAATAGAAGATTTATGGTGGTTTGAAGGTAAGTACTAGGATACAAACTCTGAATGATGTAAGTGAAACATATAGGTGAGAACAAAACTGTATGATTCTATATATTTCGCACCAAAACTTCGGGTTCACAATCAACTCTGAAAATTGAGCTATTGGATTCATCATAAGTAATAAATGGATTTCTTCCAATTGCAGTAGGGATAATGTCAACTTCATCATCACCATCATCAAAAACATGTCTGGGATTTACTTCAATAATTACACCGAATTTAGGATTACGATGATCTTTGACATAAAAAACTTGTTTCACCATTGATGACAATACATATGGTTCATTAGTGGAAAGAGTGCGAGTCATGTCAATAACTCAAAATCCAAAATCATCAATAAAGGTGCCTTGCCTCGTCATTGAATCAAACCATTGACATTTCATCATTGTGACTCGACCATGCGAGTAATAATCCAAAATTATTATTTTCTCCACAACTCTATAATAAGCTACATTTTCAGAACGAGGTATATTATCCAATGAACTAGCATAAAATTCTATTGTGGTAGTTAGCATAACACCATCATGCTGTGTTCTCGTGTTACTTTCTTGTTCAGTGATAATAAATTTGTATCCATTGATCACAAGTGATTTACAAGCACGAACCATGGTATTAGGACCAAAAACCAAAGCTCTTATTTCCTCAGAAACAGAGTCTGCAGGAAAACTCGATACCTGAAATATAAACAAATAGTAAAATTAATTAAATATTATTTTTATTTAGTTATTGCAGAAATATTTTTACCTTCAATTTCAACCAAGCAGAAAACCCTTTGCTATGAAAAGTTTCTTTCCTTCTCAAAGATAAAGAACAATGCTTTATATATATCAATTCTTTATGTTCCCTGTAGATAAAAATAATAATACTTTAACAAATATTTAAAATTACAAGAGATAATATAAGAGATACGTGTACAATTTACTTAATTGATATACTCATAGAAAAAATCACAATTGAACAACACTATGAAATATGACATCTCTTTCTCTTCAAGGCTTAATGTCATCAATGTATATGATTCCAGAATTCCTCATATCTGAGGAAGTGATGGAAAACTGGGTTCAATTTTCTCATACTACTCTTCTTCATTTCTCATTGGTCTATTTATTCTCGTAGTAATATCAGACAGATACATTGAGCATAAATCCATACATTCTTGAGTCAAGTAACCGTTCACAATAGAACCTTAGGGATAATTCCTGTTCCGAACATATGATTTCAATGTGTACATGTTTATTTCAGTTAGATACATCAAACAGAAAGAAACGGGTCCTCCAAGAAGTATTTCAGTCAGAAGATGGATAGTCAGATGCAACATGCATGTAAAAAATGATGGAGAGAATATTTTCTCTAACTCACAAAAAATTAATGGTGTCTCTGCCAACAGTTTTTCAAGAAGGATTTGGAAAACCTCTTAGAATAAAGATATCTAAACAAATAGCACAACCAAATAACTAAGATTCTTACATTATTGGACAAGAGATGATGGATTACTATTGTAATCAACTCATGAAAAAGAATGTGATAATCATGAGTCTTCAAAGATTTCATCTTCAACTCTTTTCTATTGACCCGTTTTGATATATTACTTGAATAGCCATTAGTAACTTTAATAGTCTCTAGAACTTCCAGAAATTGATTTTTTTTCCAGAAGGTGTCATCACATAAGAAGCACATGGAACTTGCCATTTATTTTCACTGATACAGATAGGATGCAATTCTGGTCTGTTCCCCCAATCCACCAAGTCACGCCGAGATCGTAAATCATATTTTGTCTTCCCCTTGACATTTAGAAGAATCGAAAGCAAAATTTTTACATATATTCTTTTCAATGTGCATTACGTCTAAGCAATGACGTAACAAGTTGGTTGACCAATACAAAAACTCAAATAATATACTCTTCTTCTTCCAATTTTAATAGGTATCATTGGAAACATTTTTCCTCTTTCTAGATTTCATTACAACCTTCCCAAATGAATAAATGAAATCTTTCAATTCATTAAGCACATCAATTCTAGACATACGCTGAGGTGGATCATCAGTCTCCATGGTATTGTCAAATCTTCGAAGATTGTTTCTATATGGATGGTTCATTGGAAAGAATCGTCGATGTCCCATAAAACTAAAATTATGATGATATTTCAGTCTTCTCGATCGAGTATTCTTCATACAAATAGGACTTGAAAATTTTCCTTTTGTGCTCCATCCAGACATCATTTCATAAGCAGAAAAATCATTGATCGTCCACATAAGCGCAACACACATCTGAAATATGTCTCTCGAATATGCATCATATGTGGGAACACCCAAATCCCAAATAAGTTTCAAATATTTTATTAAAGGTTTCATGTATACATCTATATCATTTCCTAGATCATAAGGGCCATATATCAGTATACTCAATAAAGTGTAAGGCTTTTTCATACACAACCATGTGGGAAGGTTATAAATGTGTATGAAAACCGGCCATGTGCTGTGTGAAATAAGCATCTGCCCAAATGGATTAAAACTGTCACATTAAAGACCCAGTATCACATTACGCACATCAGCTACAAATTCTGGATATCGAGCATCAAATCTCTGCCATAAAAATCCATCTGCAGGGTGAACCAACTCTTCATTACTCTTTTTTCTCTCTGTGTCATGCCATCACATTTTTACTGATATTTCATCTAACATGAAAAGGTTCTGTAATCTGGGGATCAATGGAAAGTGCCACATTACTTTTTGTGGCACACAATATGGTGTTCCATCATCTTTTGGCTTTCATTGGGAGGTTCCACATTTGATACAATCATTTCTTTCATCAGTTTCCTTCCAAAATAAGCTGCAATCATTCAAGCAAGCATGATTTTTTTTAATAATCCAAGTTCATCAACTAACTTCCATGCCATATAGTGGTTTAAGGGAATATCTGCATCATCTGGAAGTAAGTCCTTCAAGAAGGTAAGACTGTAATTGATTGCAGTATTTGAAACCCCATACATATTTTTCCCATGAAACAATCGGATTAAAAATTCCAACTTTTTCATTTTACCACATTGTCGATATACTAGAGTCATCGCAACATCATTAAATTTTTTCACCCTATCAACATCATCATTTTCATTGGACGCATCATGTGTGCTTGTATCGAAATCTTGTTGGCTGGACATCCTTTTTTTCTCATGATTCCGAATAAATGGAAACCGATCATATATCAAACTCTACAATTCAGTCCTATCATTTGGATCATCAACATTTTGAGATTCCATTTTCTCTCCATTGTGATACCACACATAATAGTTTGTTTGGAAACCATATTTGGTTATATGATAGCTAATTGCTTCATGACTCAACCAAGGTCTTCCAACATAATTAAAACATGGGAAGTGTATGAAATCACTATCTGAAGCCTTGTCAAATGAAAAATCTAAAAAGCTGTTCAAATTAGTTTGAAAATCGGTTAAAATCTGATCAGTTTCGTACATCCAACTTATATTCGTTCTATAAAAAAATTGCAATAAGTCATTTCAAAGCAATTCAATAATATTGAAGTTCAATAAAAAAAATATTTAGGTAAATGAAAATTGTTTACTTTATATAAAAGCATAAATGACACATTACTCTATATGAGAATCATATTAAGAAACACAACAAAATACATTGTATATAAGAAAATAAGATACATAATTTCTAATTCCTATATTCAAGAATTTCCCAGTAAGATATTGGAAGTGGATCAAGGAATACATAATCCTTAAAGGTCTTGTTGGGAGTACATGAGTTTTATACATTAACTTCTTTAGGGAGATCAGGATGAGGAGTAGGATGAGGATCGCATCAAAAGTAGTTATGGCCTCCTCAAGTTTCACCTTAACCATGGATTAAAGGATCCTAGGTTTGGGGCCATAGATCATAGGTTGGTAGGGTGTGTTCATTGAATCATTTACCAATTGATTTTGGAGAGGGACCTTCAATAGTTATAGGTATGGATTTTATTAGAAACACCTATAAAAAGGATATCCAGGAATTGTGATGTCCCAAACCAAGATTCCACTTATTAGTGACCCAAACCCAGATGGACACATGGCCTCAAGCACATCTACCAAAATTCCAAATGTTATTGACTAATAGTGAGAGCTTTTGGTGTGTCTGGGGAGAGACTATTCCCTCATTACCTAAGTTGCACAATTTTAATATTGTCAGTTAAAAAGTAGAAGAAAGATAACAATGAGAAAATATTGTAAATGGATGAAAATAACCAAATCAGTAATACCAAATAATAACAGAATCATAAACTAAATGATGGTAATGTATATCATGTATCAAGAAGAAAAACATAGTTACAACTAGTAGGAAGTAGTCTATACAAGAGGCTCAATAAATTCAAAAATTTTACCTAGCTTCCTGAGCTACAACCCAATCATCTAATACATGCTCCATCCTATGTCATGTGAGAATTCATGCATCTGTAAAATGGTGATTCCCCTTATCTAAACATATAATCATGTAGTTTATTCAGGTAACCAATGGCATCTCGAACAATGTGTGAGATATAATTCATGTAGGTGACCACCGAGAGGTCTATAACTATCCCGTCTATTTATATAACATTTTAATATAATGATATGATAAATTAAAGCGAAAACTAAAAAATCTTAAAGGGTTTTCTATGGTTCCAGAGAAAAAATTTAAAAGGGTTTTCTAGGTTAAATCAAAATAGAAAAAAATAGATACACATCAAAATCAAAACTTAAAACTGAAATATTATATAGATAACAATAAAAATAAGGTACCAATTAATAAAATACCTAATTTGGGATGGTTCAGATGAATATTCAACAGCTTGGATGGGGGAAGCCAAGATTCCAACCGTTCAGATGGAGGAACCGAGATGAACTTGAGAGAGATGCTGTCTGAATGGGGGAGAGGTGCTCTGATCACGGGGGCTGCTGTCAAATTAGGGTTCTGTCTAAATGGGGGAGAGGATAAGGGTCACGTGGTGTTATTGGGTCAAACCTTTACCAACGGTTTTCAAGAACCATTGGTAAAGGGTGTCCTGTACTCGGTTTTACCAACAGTTTAAGCAAACTATTGGTAAAACTCTTTTTTACCAATGGTTTAAGCAAACCGTTGGTATATAAGTGTTGGAAAAAACCCCTATTCTAGTAGTGTATCATGGAATCTAATCTAGTAAAGTCTAGTATGATCCTCAAAGTTCTCCTAGAAACCTAAAAATATTTCCACAAATGTAGGGTGAGTATACAAGTATACCCAGTAGGAAAACTAAAGTCACTCGTGCACAAGTGGGAGAAGCATACTAATGCCCCCGTGAAAACAACAAAAACCAACAACACCTAACAAGGAATGCTAAATAGCCCAGCCTCACCAAGGCACACTCCCCAAATAATGTAAGTCAAGTAAGATAATAATATAAGCACATCGATGATTTGGGTACCCTGCACCACTTTCTCATTGGTTAGCTGCTCATTCCTAACAGATAACATCTTGAAACTACCATTATTCCAAAATGAAGTCCCACTATCATAACCTGCCCGCACACACCTGGGCCTAAAACCACACAGAAATCCTGCCTGCAGACACCTAGGCCACAACTTCACCACACATCACTTTCTCAAAGACACCTGGGCATCATCCCAAAGTCAACTAGGAAACAAAACTGGCCCAAAAACACATAGGCCTCTCACCCACACCACAACCTTCCCGAAGGATCTTAGACTATGGTAAACCTCAAGCCATTATAGCCTACCTAGATACACTCAATCAATAAGAACCTGGAAGAGGATGCTAGGAATAAAATCAGTAACTAGCCACCCATCCTCCCACCAGGATGTTGGGAAAGAAACCCTCCCCCATGAAATGAGGGTGTTCAACACAGGGTTCTCAACAAGGGTGGGGCTTGTATAGAAATTACAAGGAACTAAAATATATACATATAAGTAAGAAAACACTCAGCCCAACCTACGAGTTTTAAACAAACAACCATCCCAAAAAAACCATCTTTGCTGCAACCCCTACATGCATGAATCACCACAAATGATGGTCACTTCCATAAGTGGAAGTATATCCTCTCAGGGAAAAACCACCCTACATTGTTTGAAAACTGGAGATAAAATCTTGACATCCAAGAACACCTCACCAACTACTACTTCCCCAAACAACCTCACAAATACCAAAAGTCACACTATCCAGATAGATGGATTAGGGAGATCTTTCCCCCATGTAAATATATTATCCTATTTGGTTGAAACTGACTCACCCGCATGGGTTCAATCATATCTGCATTAATGTGTCTTGATTAGGGATCAGGTTCTCCCCTCCCCACAGTCAGGACCTTTCACACACATTCAGAGAACATGGAAACAACTCATCTCACAAAAAACGAGATCAAGCATTACATCATAAGCAAAGTACAAATAAAAACACAAGAGAAAACTCATAACAGCTATGGGTAATAGGCACACATCTATTCATCTCACTCTCAAGTACTCTCCTCGAGGCCACCATGCCTTCATAACACACAAAACAAAAGAATTTTCCATCCACAAAGAACCTTCTCCTCATGATCCTTGATTCTTATTGGTCTCTCCACAAACATAGTGTTGTTATTGATATCCAACTCTCCCAAGTCAATGACATGGGAGTCATCGTGTAGATACCGATGAAGTTGAGAGACATGGAAGACATCATGGATCCTATCCAACTTTGGTGGCAACGCCAGCTGATATACTACCTCACCAACTTGTCCCAACACCTCAAAAGGTTTGATGAACCTAGGAGAAATCTTACTCCCTCTACCAAATCTACGCTGCCCACATCGAGGGGAAACCTTCAAGAATACATGGTCTCCAACCTCGAACTACAAAGGGCTCCTCCTATGACCGACATATGACTTCTGTCAGTCCTGTGCTTCCTTCATCCTCTCGCAGACAAGCTGCACCTTCTCTGTCTTACTTTGAACCCCATTCGGACCAAGAATAGATGCCTCCCCAACTTTCATCCAGTACAAGGGTGAATGACACGACCTACCATATAGATCTTCTAATGGATCCATAACAATGGAAGAGTGATATCTATTATTGTAATCAAACTCTACCAAGAGAAAATGTCACACCCAAGACCCACTAAAGTCTATAACACATGCTCGTAACATTCCCTCCAATGTATAGATGGTCCTCTTTGTCTATCCATCCGTATGAGGGTGGAAAGTAGTGATAAGGAATAACTGAGTTCCAATGGCATGCTGAAATCCCCTCCAGACTCATCATGTAAAACATGTATTCTGATATGAGACAATGGATTTTGGAACTCTATAAAACCGCACCACCTCATCCACATACCTCTGTTCTAATTCTTCCACTGCTCTCAACTCTTTGATCACTAAGAAGTGAGTCGATTTCGTTAATCGATCCACTAATACCCAAATATCATCACATCCTCCCTGAGTCTTGGGTAATCCTGTGAAAAAAATCCATCAAGATGTCATCCCACTTCCACTCGGAATCCTCTAAGGGATGAAATAGACTACCAGGAACATGATGCTCAACCTTCACCTACTGACACAATAGGAACCTTACCATAAAATCTTCCACTTCCCGCTTCACCCAGGGCCACCAAAACTATTCCCTCAATCCTCAATACATTTTAGAAACTCCTGGATGCACTACTAGGGGTGATCTATGGAACTCATGGAGAACTCCCTCACACATTTCCACTAGGACAAACAACTTCCCACGAAACAACATTTGATTCTAACTATCCCTTGACCACCCTTTAGAGCATTACCCTAGACAATGTGAACACACATCACTTCAGTCTCTGAGTCTCCCCACTAAGAATCCTCCACCTTCCACACCAAGGAAGGCTGCACTGTGATCTGAAATAGATATCCTCTGCCACTATCCACTCCTGCATCCATACGCAAAGCGACCAACTCCTCCATTGCCTTATAAGCATCCATGGATTCCCAAACTACCTCCTTACGCGACTTCCTACTTAAGGCATCGACCACCATGTTTCCTTTTTTGGGGTGTAAGAGATCTAGAAGTTTTAGTCCTAGATAAAATTTATCTACCTTCACTACTGTAAGTTCAAGTCTCATTGGGAGAAGATATACCTTAATCTCTTGTGATCCGTGAAGACTACAAAGTGCTCCTCGATGAGGTAATGTCGCCACAACTTCAGCGTGAATATGATCACTGCAATCTCAATATCATGGGTGACATAGTTACGTTCATGTGGATGTAACTTCCCAGACCCATAAGTGATCACTCCCTACTGCTGCAACAACACACATCCTAAGACTAGACCAGAAGCGTCACAAAACACCCCAAACATCACCCCTTACTTTGGAAACTTAAGCATTCAAGCACTGACCAGCTTCCCCTTCAGGTACCTAAAAGCCGCCAGACATTGTTCACTCCACATGAAGGCTTGGTCTTTTCTGGTCAAAGATATCAATGGAGCTGCAACTCAAGAGAAGTCAAGTACGAACCTCCGGTAATATCCTACTAGACCCTAGAAGCTTAAAACCTCTTTTATGTTCTTGGGTGATACCCAAGAAACAAATGACTTGACCTTTGATGGTTCCACTAATATACCTTGATGAATCTCCACATGTCTAAGGAAGTGCACCTCTCATGTCCAAAACGCTCACTTGGATAACTTCCCATAGAAGTGGTGGTTCCCGAGGACCTCCAAGACTATAATGAGGTGCTCAATGTGTTCCTTATCTAACTTTTAGTAAATCATAATATTTTCAATGAACATGTCAATAAACTGGTCCAAGAACTTGTGGAAGATAGAGTTCATGATCCCCATGAACACGGCTGGTGCATTCATAACACTGAAGGGCATGACCATGAACTCAAAGTGCCCATACATACACCTGAAAGCAGTCTTCAGGATTTCACCCTCCTTCACCCTCAAATAGTGATATCCAGACTGAATATCGATCTTGGATAAACAACCTTCTACCCTTAACTAGTTTAAAAGATCATCTATTCTTAGGAGAGGGTAATGGTTCTTGACCGTTACCTGATTCAGTCTCCAGTAGTCTATGCACAACCTCAGACCACTATCTTCCTTCTTCGCGAACAAGACTAGAACAACCCATGACAACACAATCATCTAGATAAAACCCTTTTCATTAGGTCGTCAACCTGAATCCACAACTACCACAACTCAGAAGGCTCCATCTGATAGGGATCCATCAAAATCAGATGGGCACTGGGTTTCAAGTCTATTCCGAACTCAACGTCACATCGAGGGACTAGAGTCACAACCTATTTAGGGAAAACATCTAGGAACTCCCTAAAAACTCATGGAAACTCCACCATCTCAACACCCATCGACCCCTTTGATAGTTTGGATAATATAAAAAGAAGAGGCTCCACACTCCAGCTTCCCTCTTGAAGACTGCGCTCGCCAAAAAAAGTTACACGTTGGCCATCCATATCCGAAAACAAAACTCTCCTATGAAAGTAGTCGATAACGATATGCATAGAAAAAAAAATCGATGTTAAGGATGACATCGTATGGATTAATTTGCAGCAGAAGAAGATCCCCACTAGACTAATGTGGCCCCAACATTAGTCTACATCCCAAGAAAACATCAAATAGATTGGTCAGACCTCCAACTGGTGTGATCAACACCAAGGGCACAGAAAGTATCTCTATATCTAGTCCCAAGGCATGGGCTAGACTGGGTGCAAAAAAGGAGTTAAAATCTCCTAAATCAAACAAATCACACTCAAGAGTACTAAACAGGCTGATCATACCTCAAACAACCTTTGGACCCACTGGAACTGCTACCTCGGCAGCGTGCAACAGCCCATGCCCAGCTTCTCTACCCCTCTGTTGTCGATTGCCTTCCCCTTCAACAAACTCGACTGACTCCCCTCTCATGGTACACATCCCTATGGGTGCATCCTCTCCACTACTGCAGCTTTATTATGAAATTCTAAGTATGTCGTTAGGGATAAGGGAGTGATGGCATACTGAAGAGAAAGTCAGAGTGCCTCCTCCAAGCCTCTCACCCATGACTCCTCATCCAGAAAGAGATCCAGAGAAAAGTGTAGGAGATCTTTGAACTTGATCCACAGTTCCCTCACCAACATACTCCTCTGATACAGGGATAGCATCTCCCACCTCTTCTCGGCTTTCATCATCAAGGAAATAAACTCTTCCCGAAACTCCTTCTCAAAGTCATCCCATGAGACATCGGTATCCTTCCTCTCCCTGAGGTAAAGCATCCACCACTGACATGATGATCCTCACATCTGAATCACTACCAAAGGAACCCAATACTCCCTCAGAGCACAGATCAAGGTAAAGGTGATTGTCAGATCCTCAAGCTATCTCTCCATCTCTAATTCTGAAACACTTCCTTCATACTTCCCCATGGTCTGCCACTAGAAAGCATGAAGGGTCTTTTACTACAAGTCATCTTCTTCCTCTCAATCAATCCTTCACTAATCAAACAAGTCAAATTGCTGGGCCTCAACTGCTCATACCACATATGGGCGACGTCTGGGTGCCATAGCTGAAAAGGGTAAACAAGGAACTCCTAAGCTCGGGTAGAATGAAATTTTATTTTAAGATTTATTTTAACTTTTTATTTAAATTAAATTCCAAAAATTCCCAAGACACATAAGAACACAAGTCATTATGATGCATGTACCTTTCCTAGGGTCTCTACCCTACAATCAGTATAGCCTCACTTGGTCATTCAATATGTCTAGATTCCTTTCATCGGATCATAGGGGCCCCTAAAATCATGTGTCCTAGCCGGTCTTCCCTAACCTATTTCACACACAAAGATTTCCTAACACAATTTATCTACCATCCCATGTATTCCTTACTATTCCTAACTCCGAACTCTATCCTATCCCTAAACCATCAGCCTTTGATACTATTCTGTCATGAACCGCCTTCTTCAAGATGAGGGAAGGAAAAAAAAGAGCCACACCCTTCCTTCTTCAAGATGAAGGAGAGATAATGACCCCTCAAGTCCCACCCTCAATAGGCCCCAGAGTGGAGACTAGCACCAAGGGTATAGAATCTCACACAAAATGGAAGACATTACCCCTTTTAATGAAAACATGATCGGGAGATAAGACGGTAAAAGTCCAAAACAACACCAAACATTTATATAAAGGAAACCAAATCCAACCCATGCATGATTTAAACGTAAACTACAACAAAAGTACAAACAAAGCACCAAAGAAAGTACCAAAAGAAAGAGTCTAAGGAGCAGCACAACAACTATCCTGATGCCCGAGCTAGTAAAGTCCAGTATGGTACTCAAAGTCCTCCTAGAAACTTGAAAATAGTTCCACAAATGTAGGGTGAGTATACAAGTATATCCAGTCGGAAAACTAAAGTCACTCATGCACAAGTGGGAGAAGCATACTAATGACCCCGTGAAAATAGAAGAAACCAAAAACACCTAACAAGAAAAGTTAACCAGCCCAGCCTCACTAAGGCACACTCTCCAAACAATTCAAGTCAAGTAAGATAATAATTTAATCACATAAATTATTTGGGTACCCCGCACCACTTTCCCACTGGTTAGATGCTCATTCCTAACAGCTAATGTCTTGAAGCTAATACTCTTCCAAAATGAAGTCCCACTGGCACAACCTACCTGCACACACTTGGGCCTCAAACCAAATACAAATCCCGACCGTAGAAACCTGAGCCAAAGCAGCACCAAACATCACTCGCCCAAAGAAACTTGGGCCTCATCTTGAAGACACCTGGGAAACAAACCTGGCCCACAAACACCTAGGAATCTCACCCACACCACAACCTACCAGAAGGATCTTTGAATATGGTAAACCTAAAGACATTATAACCTTCCCAGATATGCTTGAGTGGTAATATCCCAAAAGATGGTTTGAGGAATAAAGTTAGTAACCAACCATCCATACTCCCACTGAGATGTTGGGAAAGACACCCTGCCCCATGAAATGGGGGAGTTCGACACATGGTTCTCAATAAGAGTGGGGTGCCTATAGAAATCAGAAGGAACTATAATTTATACATATAGGTAAGCAAACACTCATCCCAACCTATGGGTTTAAAAAAAACAACCATCCCACACAAACCACCTTTACTACTACCCCTACATGCATGTATCACCACGAACGACAGTCACTTCTGTAAGTGGAAGTATACCCCCAGACAATCCATTTAAAAAATTTTCATCCTACATTTATTAATTATTCATTTATTCATTCCATCCCTACTAGGGAAAATAAAAATCACAACATCTATAACCATTTTCAGAAGGCTAAAGACCACTAAACACTGCCAAGGAAAACAAGGAAGTAGGGACCAAGGTAAGAAAATCCATTTTAATACCCATTCATAAAAACAATAGAGAACAACCAACCTCCAGTACTACTGCACACCCCATTTTTCCTATACACCCATTCAACCACTGCCAACTGTCATTCTTCAAAGTTATCCCACTCAATAATCCACTCACAACTAGAACCGGTATCCCTATTACACAATAGCACCACACCTAGCACACCCATAAACATGAAGTCACGACACAACCCATTATTGCAGCCCCACTGTCCAACCACTGCCCAAAATCCATAACACTACAAAACACGTCCATCCATTCCAAAATCAATCAATATCTCAACCTGAGATTCCGTCAAACCTCCTGTACCACCCCATACACAAATCCCACAGAAAAACACCACCAAAGAGCATCCCTAATTCCAAAACATTCCATCCCCCAAACACATGGTCATTCCCTCTGTCCACCCCCATACCCGTAATAAGGTTATTAAAAACAACTTCACACAACCCCACACAAAGTAAAAAACCCAACCAAACAATGTACACAAACACACCATTAAGCCAAGCATATTCAGATTTAGCAATAGGGGTTCTTTAATTTCACTTTAAATAATAGGGGTGATCACAGAACATGTTTGATCCTAGGGTATATATTTATTTAACCAATTATTCATGATTTAGCATATTTCATGTTACAACCATTTATCAAAGCATCATAAAAAAATATAGAACACCACCAGTTCCCAAGAAAAGACCACCAAAGACCATGATTTTCATAAGTACTTACAACCCATACAATTCAAAACAAGTTTCATGGATAACAATTAAAACAACATACATAACATCATCACTTCCCTGCCGTTATTTCATTGACCCTATTATCTTTTGATTATCATATTCCCTTCCCCTCATTTATTACTTGTTAAGGAAAATTATTTAGCTATTCTTCACAAAGAAACATTACTACACCCACCCCACATGATACATAAATGAAGAGAGGTGGAAGAATCCCTACTTTAAATAACATGTGACCAAAACTCCTCTTTTCACCAAAATAGGGGGTTGTGCAAGCAGTAGGAAAACTCCAAGGAAAAACACTAAGGAAATATTGATCGATGGCTATGACAAAATACATGAATCCACAGGAAGGGAAGTCTCTAGGCACACCAAGATGGAATGGAAACAAATTGGGAAGGGAAGATCCTGATTTTGAAGAGTGATATCCTATATTAAAGGAAGAATAGTTTTAAAAGTCATTAATGTGGGATCATAGTCAAGATCAGACAATTTGAATATCTCAAAGTCCTCAGAGCATTAGGATATCAAAGATATAATTAATATCCTTTGAAATTACCTTAAAAATTCCAAAACAAGGCTTTAAACTCGATTTACATCAAATAAAATGTTAGAGGGGCGAAATTGGAAAAAATGGGAAAAACTGGGAAAAACTAGAAAATTGGAAAAGGGTGATCCACCATTTGGTGTGCCACCATCACGGTGCCATTGTTTTGGTTTTACACTGTTTTGGTGTGCCAATATCATGGTGCCACTATTCTGGTGAAACTATATTTTTGAAAAACTCCCTAAACAAACCACTACGACCCCCAAGAACATCACAAACACTAGATTTTCACAAAGGAATGACCTAGAGAAATTAGGGTCATTACAACACAGTATGAAAAAGAGTTTCCCGATTGGGGAAAGTGGTGGTGACACCGCATGACTGGTGGGTGATGGCAGTCAGTGATGGTCTTAACCATAAGGTGGTGCAGTAGCCTAAAGGAAGGCGATGATGCCTCCTCTACACGGGACCCCTTGGTGCCGACAATCAGCACGACGACGATGCCCAAAGCCAAGAGGAACAATGTGGAAGGGGAAATAGTGTCCAGACTAGGTGATGATGGGAGAACTCGCGAATGGTGGTGGTGGCCTAGTCGATGGAGACAGCTGGACCGAAGGTGGCGGCGCGAGTTCAACCTAAAAGAAGGTGGTGATGTGGGGAGGGAGGGGTCCAACGGGTGGGGGTGGGGGTGGGGGTGGGGGTAGATTACTTATATATATATATATATATATATATTTTAGCTCACCATGATCCTACCTTATTCAATTTAATAAAATAAATATTTTTTTCTATATATTGTTGACCATGCCCCAACAAGCTCACCACCCCAACCACTTTCAAATTTCCACATTTTGGTTTTATTTAACTTGTGAGGTCTTCCTTTTTTGAGTGTGAATTCCACCAACATGTGGAATTAATGTGACCGAAAATAATTGTACTTGTGACTAGTATTCAGAAGGATTGTGGCTAGAAATCAGGGTTTAACTGGATTTATCATAGGAAATCATAAACTGATAAAACTAAACACATATAAAAAAGATTTTTTAATTATAATATCAGAAATAAATCCACAAATAGTCCATTTTTTTTGGATGACTATAACTTTTCCATAAGTGATCAGATAGATTTTTGGTCAGTTTCATTGGGACCAAATTGAAGCCCTCTTCTTAAATTTAAGGAAATATAATTTTTCTTGGCTTAGAAAATCCACGTGATCCCTCTGATATAAATTTTTGGTACTAGGGAACACAGTAGAAGCTGGTGGATTAGGGATTTAAAATTTTTCTACACCAGAGCAATGAAACTTCATCATCTCTAGTGATTCGAGACCTGGTTTGGTCCTAGGATCTTGTGTGAATTATCAAAAAACAAAAGTTAAATAGAATGAGTACCTCGTTCGAATCAAAGAGAGCTCATCTCTCACACATCACCGATGAAATTTTCTTGAAGGATCTAAGGCTAAACCCCTCTAGATCATCCACACAAGATTCAAGAATCCATGCATACATCGATCATCTAAGATTGGGTGCTAGTGTAGATCTCCAATGATTTCTTCAATGTCACGATGATCACCTCAACCCCACGCCTTTGATCCATGAAGGTGTTCTTAGATCGATTACTCGAAATGAGCTTTTATCTCTCTAGTATACAAGAGGAGAGATGAGATCTCAATCCATTGGAATGAACATGGAAATGTAAATGAGCTCCCATAGACTTATATAGTGGATGTTAGAAATATCCAGATAGGGTTCCTTGACCTATGTATATTTAATGTCCACTATATAAGCAATAAATAAATAATTATGATGAATTGAATCATAAATATTATTTATATTTTATCAACTACTTATAATATATATTAAATATATATTACATGATAATCCTGAGTTATTAACTCTACTTGTAATCTGAGATAATATTAAACGAACCTTGAATATTAAAATAATATCCATTAATATAATGATATTCCATTCATTCATTAAAACACTTGTAAATGCTTCCAATAAAAAATAAACCCAATTATTATATACTAGAATAATAATGAATTTATTTATTCATCGGTGATCAATAATACTTGGACAACTCTCAGACCTCATGGTGGGCCCCACCATGTCCTATATACATATTCACCAAAATAGGGAAAATTCTTGAATATGCTATTGTGTGTGATCCTCTATGATCTTATCTCGGTAGCAGTGAATAACTATTCATAGACTAGAAACAGAATCTAACAACCCATCAAGGGCCCTAAAGAGATCAGGAATAGTCATAAAAACACCAACCATCCTATGAACACACATTTTATAATATAATATCTTTGTCTCATGATATCTCATAAAGCAGGATGCACACTTGTGTCATTTTCCTTTATTGCTTTATTATTTTTTGATCTAACTAGATGGACTTACCTTCTACTAACATGAACATGGATTTATGAAGGTACTACCATCCTAATCAACCAGACTTGAGATGTCACTTCCTCAAATCAAAAGCAAAAAATTCTATCTTGATCATTCAACCAATTTCATACCACTAATGTAACGACCAAAGTATTTATAGAATAATACATTTTCATATATATTAATTTTTATGAATAAGATATTAATTTTATGTTAAATAGGAAACTTTTTCTAATAGTATATTCAACACGCAATAATAGGTTTCTTTAAAATCTTACATTGCACACAACTTTAAGTTATACCGAAAAATAATATAATATTATTATTATTTTAAATGGTAGTTAATTCCTTGCCATTGTATTGGCAGGAATAAAAATAATTAAATATATTATGATTTTACACATTTATTAAATATTATTACATTTATCCAATTAATATTAGAGGCTTCAAATAAAAATGAATCTGATTTTAAGCATGAAATACTAATATTTTTAAAAGGTCGTTTTATCACATTTTGATGGAGAACCCTTTTTAAATCAAGTTTTGTCACTTTTATATGTTATATTTGAAAAAATAAACTTCTTCTTCAGAATCAAAACATAAAAATTTACTTTTGATGAAATTTTGGTATTTTTATGATAAAGTTCATTTTTTAATGAATAGTGAAAAATACTACATTTTAATTTAAAACCATATTCTCATCTAATTTATTTATATAGTTATATTGTTATTTTAATTGGTTTTAAAGTGTAATTGGATTAAGTTTTTATTATTTAATCCAATTATGGTCATTGGAAGTAATTTCAAATTTTAATTGGACATAAACACATGTTAATCTTTTGATAGTTATCACTTCTTAAAAAACATGCTTTTTGGTTTTGACAATGAGAATTAATTTTAAAATAATTTCTGCAAATTCTGTGTTTTGAATTTGGAGATATAGATTCCATATTTGGAATTATGAGGTCCAAATTGTGTAAATAATTACCTTTTATTTTTAGACATTATGAATAGTAATTTCAGTAATTATTTTATTTACCATGGTTAAAGGTTAAATCTGGTAAATAAGGGTAAAAAATAATATTATAATAATATTAAACTACTCTAAAACATGTAATAATAATATATGATGAGATATTTCTAACCATGGTCATCCTTGGGTTGATTTTGGGACCCCATGGATCCACTTTGATGTGAAAATGACATTTTATAATAATTAATTTAAAGTAAAGAAAAATATAATATAAACATGTATCTTTTAGTAAAACACTTTTTATATGGTGTTATCTAAGAGATATTTTAGACTATAAATAATCATTTGAAATATAAAAATATTTCCTACATTATGGTATTTTATTTATAATTTTTAGACATAAAATAAATAAATTTATTTATGACACAATGATGATGTAGTGATTACCTTATTAATGAACGATTTAAATAATTGAGATTATAAATATTAAAATAAATTTATTTTGAAACTTTTTATGTCATCCAAGAATTTTATGGATGATTATGAATTTTTATATTTGAATAAATGAAGTTTTTTCTAAATAATAAAGTTTTTATGGATTTTTAAAAAAGTCATGATATGAATAGTATAAAAATTGACATAAATGAGTTTTAAAAAAAATACTATTTTATTATATGATATAAAAGTACTAAAAATATAATATTCAGCCAAATGAATTATATAATGTTAAAAATGTCATTAATTAACCACTTGAGGTTTAATTGGAATTTTATTGTAACTATATTAACCTATAGTATGAATATACAAGAAGACATGGTAAGAGTCAAATTAGTTAACTAAGGGTTAAAGCTAAAAGATAAAGTTAAATTTGTGACCTAGACTTTTCTAAAACCTATTGGTTGATAGTATTTCTACCCAAATGCATCTTATATTTAAAATAAATTAATTTGTCACCATTTGATACCGAAAATCATTTTATAATAAAATAATATTTCAATACCTTCCTAAAGTGCCCCTCCCCCCTCTTATAAAATGGCATAACCTATACATATTTAATCACACCTATAAAGCCCATTGGATCTTCCAAAATTTACCCAAATAATATCCTAAAATCCATCTCTTCCTCTTATAATCCTTACCTTAGGCAGATGGAAACTCAAGAAATCCTTTTGGCTCAAATCAAAGGGAGTTACATGTTTTAAGAGGTAACGTCTTCTCTAAAGTCCCTTTCCATTATTTTAATTCTTAAATATCTATTATATTATTATTATTTGATTAAATAAAAACAAAATTATACTAAATATACTAGGATTTTTTTATGGTAAGTATTCAAACTACTTACACACACTTCCATCTAATGGATATGAACATACTGTTTCTGTGGACGACGAATTACTACCTCACGATACGATTATTGTTCAATTTTCCCATACCACCTCTCATGATGGACATTATTATGACAATATATTTATATATGATATATATTATATTTATATTGTCTCTATTTTTATTATTTTTATTTAAATCATACCTTTATGCTTTCCATAATGTGTAAATATGATAATTTCATTTGAGGAAGCTCGGACTACCGCCCCCTCAAAGTGATATGACTCATTCATGACATACATGGAACGTATAAAGGATGATGTTAATGAACTTATGTAAAGTATATAAAATATGATATTATACTGGAATTATAATATACCTATGTATCATTTAGTTTTCATTCCTTTAAATGTGAAAAAGAAATGAAAGTAAGGTTCATGCGTACGTACGACTTACCATCTCCATGAATGGTGAATTTCAATTTATATCTCCAAATGTTATGTACTATTATAAATAAATATATATAATATATATAAATGATATTTAAATCATGAATATAATTATGGAGATAATGGAATTTTGACCACATGGACAATTTTTAATTATAACAAGTTCATTTTTGACTCAAGTACCGAATATCGACAAAACAACTGATATTAACTTAAATTATTATGTAATGTTTATAACATGGTAATAAGTGATATAAAAAGGAATAATAATCTTTAAATTTTTTTTAATCAAGTATAAATTAACCTAAGTTTATTATTTAGGATGGAAAAGGGACATATGTGACGGATCAGACTCAAGGTAAGGGAACCTTTCACCCTCCTCTTTTAGTCAAAGACTTATTTTGTGTTATGTATTTTAATTTACATTTTCTTATGTTGGGATATGTTCTTTTATATCCTTATTCTTGTAAATTTTATGTCCAAGTGATGAGTGAACCTTTTCTCTCTCATCAACTCATTTTTTGAATTTTTAAGTGATGTCGTTAGGCTGCCAAATTTTTGTAAGGGAATTTCTAACCTCAATTTCCACTCTTTGGGTTTTACACATACTTCGTTGATTATATTTTTCCAAGATTATGTGTGGAATATATATTTATATATTTATGTCTTAATTTCCACTTCTCTTTGTGTGGATACACTGTTGCTACACATAATCACCCCATTGATAAATTCTTACGTTATTTATACGATATTTGTAAGGGACTACAACTCAATATCCTTTCATTGAGGCATATCTTGATATTGTGCACCTTTAATATAATATAAGGTATATATACAACCATTTTGACATTTTATATCATGAATTTATATTTCCTCATGATATTTAATGTTTTTTTGATGTTATTCTTTATTTATTTTTATTCAAGTATTTATCAAGTGTTATGATACTCTTTCACTAAAACATCATTTTAAAAGTTTTAAAGATTTATTTTTCTAAATATTTCTCATTAATGTCTATGTCTTCAAATTTTTTTAAGGATTTATTTATAGGTACATTAATTTTTTAAAATGATATTCATTTAAAATTTTCAAAGTGGCATGGGACACTTTTATTCAAAAATCTATTTATTAAATGTTTTAAATGGTTTTGGAAATGGATTGAATATTTCAGTATCTTGAATTGATTTATTTTTATTGATGAGTGAAATGTGGATAATTTCAGTCTTTTATGTGTTATGATTATGTAATGGTACTTGGAAATTTGATGGGTGGCTGTGTAATAAACCAAATACGAGTGGTTCCATGATAAACCTAGTACGTGTGAGCCCGAGATAGCTCTCCAATGCATTGGGTAACATAACGGAGGTAAAAATTAATGTTTCTACTAAGAGATTTAGGGAATATACTATGATGGGTATTCAAAACTTAACTCCCTATGTAGCTGTGAAAGCTACAATGTAAGTATGTTATGGATGCCACAAGTTACCATTATGATTTATGATTTCTATGTGTTATTCATAAATCTTATGATTTCTTGAGGTATGTTAGAGAGATTATGTTTTAATATTGAATAGTATGATTTCTTTGATTTGTATGTATTCATGAACTAATGTTTTCTTTCCTTATTTTATATCCCTTATTGAGATTTTTATGCTCATACTAATTTTTTGAAATTTTTTTCACAGGGTATAAGGAAGGGTAATAGAAAATAATAATTCAAGAATATTTTTATCAAGAAAATAATTCTTGTTTTAATCAAGGAGTTTTATTATCGTGAAAAAATTGTATAGAGTAAAAGTGTCTACTTTGTAATATTTGAGATGTAATGTAATAGTTATGGCCTAATTATCTAAAACTATAAACCTAAAGAGATCCTCAATTTGAATTCTTTACTAAACTGAAGATTATATTGTCACGACCCGTCCTCGGGGCCCGTGCTGTGACTACCCCAAGCCCGCCTTCCATAGGCCAGGGGCTGGTGACTAGCACCAAGGCGTAAATCCCGATAAAAAGGGAAGGCATTGCCTTTGTAAAGTAAACAAGCACCACAGAGTAAAAACGGAAGAAGTAAACACTAAGTAAAAACAGGGTACAACAGTAAGTACGAAAAGTAAAAGGGGCCAGAAATACAAGCCCAACTGTAAAGTACAACTCGAAAGGGAAAACAACAACTGTAAAGTAAAGACGCTACACCGAGCTATCCACTGGAAATCCCACCTGAAGGGTGGGTACAGATAGCTCCACTGCTCCTCGGGTCCCGCCGTCCGCTCCGAGCACGTCCCGCCCATTGGTCCACCTCCAGGTACCGTTCTGCTCTGCAAGCCTCAACCAAGATCAATGTTGTCCGTCGTCTGCAACCAACACAATGTAGTGCGGGCATAGCCCGTGCAGGGGTGAGTATAAGCTACTCAGTAGGGACCCCGAGACCCCCGAAGGTCTCCCAAAATCCACAAAGGATAAACCACAAAGGAAAGATACAATCACGAAGTAACAACTGACAATGCTTAGGTATATGCCCATACATATACCTAAGTCATCATTTCAATATGCTCCAACCTCCGAGCCCAAGTACAACTCAGTCCACACAGGAAAGTATACGTATTCCACACAGGAAATCAAAACGTAATCCACACAGGATAGCACAACACAATCCACACAGGAAGGTAAAGAGGATTCAGCTCACATAGGTATACTTCTTCGAATGACGATAGAGATGATCACTGATCCATCTAAGTCGTCAGACCCACAAAGGATCGATAGGTACTAACCCCCGCAAAGACCCACACAGGATCGGACCCACATAGGATCCGTAGGCGCTGGTTCACACAGGACCGCTGAGCGCAGACCCACACAAGATCGGACCCACACAGGATCGGTAGCACTGATCCACACAGGATCGCTGAGTTCTGTAGTCGTCGTCGTCAAATCCACTGAGGATCTCTGCACAGTCGTCGTCGCAGTCACAGTAGCAGTCGCAGCCAGCTCTAGGGTTCCCGCACACAGCAAACTCGTTCGGGAGGGTCCGCTCCACGAGCTGAGAGGCTGATACATCAACTGTCACATAGTCCAGAGTTGATGTATCCAAAAGTTGCGTATCGTCAACAGGAACTCAACGCAACAGACGACGCATCAATCGGACGCCCGGTCTGAGAGTTATTGGCTTTTTCGTTCCAGGGGCCCGGTTGGTTTTTAAGGTAAAACCAACCCAACCGTACTCCACCTATGTCCAAACCTCAGGCGGAGTATGCCAAAAGATCCGTCTCACTAATAGGAACTCAACAAAGCTGACGGAACGTCAATCGGACGTCCGTAGCTCAAGATATGAGCGTTTCTGCTCCGAGGGCCCGGTTGGTTTCTTGTACGAACCAACCCGGCCGAACTCAAAGTATTCCGAAACCTTGAGTGCGATATACCGAAACGACCGTCTCGATCCAAATATCGTATCGCCGCTGACGGCGCGTCGTTTGGAGGTCTGTAGCCCGAGTTATGGGCATTTGAAGCTAAATAGTTCGGTATCGGGGGTTTCAGGCCCGGGCCGACCCGGCCCGAGACATCCCCCGGCTGGCCCGAACCGGGTCGACCCGCCCCGGACAGGGTCGGCCCCGCCCGGCACGGCCCGACCTGGCTGGGCGCGGCCCGGTCCGGTGCGGCGCGGCCCGGCGCGGCGCGGCCCGGCCCGGCGCGGCCCGGCGCGGCTGGGCTCGGCCCGGCCCGGCAGACCGGCCAGGCGCCGGTCCGGCTAGGGGCAGCGCGCCCAGCGCGCTGCCAGATCGGCTTCGGCTGAGCTGATTGAAAAAGAGGGGAGCGCTTTCCCCCCTTGTGAACCGCGACCCCCCCTCATTATGGGGGGCCGTTCAACTGGCCGGGGGAATTTAATTCCCCCGGGTTGCTCCTTTCCGGCCGGCCCGACCTGGCCGGCCGGATCCCTCACAACGGGACCGGCGGTGGCCGGTACCCTTCCGGCTCCGACACCTGCGGCCCGGCTGGCCGCCGGTCACCAAGCTCCGCCGCGGCCCGGAACTGACCGCGGCCCTTGTTGTCTGGCGCGGTGCGACGGCACCGCGTCCCTCCACCGTGGCTCCGCTTCGGCCGCGGCGCCTTCGACTTCCTTCGACGCGATGCGACGACGTCGCGTTCTTGAATTTTTTTCCACGGCGCGGCGCGACGACATCGCGCAATACTTTCCTTATGATTCCCGCATGGTGCGACGACACCACGCCATCCCGTTCCATCCGCAAGGGAACAAACATGAACATAGGAGGGGGTTTAAGCCGTGTTTGTGCGGTCCGACCCCCTCTCGTTAAACGATAAAATTTAGTCGATTAAACACGAAGTTAGACATGCTAGAATCAAGAACGGAAAAGATTTAATAAAATAACAATATTCCCCTACCTCGGTTTCAAGAGCGGAGCACGTCAACAAGCCGCGGAAGACAAGCGTCGCAGAGGTCGGGCGTCGCGGTAATCGTACGTCGATTTCGTTGACGTCGAGGTGCATCCAAAGAGGTAACGTCGCTGGAGAAGCTTCGTAAGCTAACGGAGAAAGCCCGAGGAGGAAGCGGCGTCTCCTTTCATTGACACGGGAAGAAGATCGAAAGAAGCGGCGTCGTCGATCTTCGGAAACACACCGGCTGCGAGGAAGAGAAGAGACAACACGTCTTTCTCTTCTATAGTGACGACGTTCTTCGTCGAAGCCTAAGTGTTCTTCGCGTTCTTCGTCAAGGTTGAAGAAGATGAAGAATGCTTCCCAATCCTCTCAAGGTGGAAAAAGATACTAACCAAAATAAAATAAGTCTAAGCCTTATTTTATTCACACATTCTAACCTCTTTGAATTTCAAAAGTTGAAATTCAATAACTCATCTTAATTAATAACACAAGTTGTCAAAATTAATTAGAGTGGAGTTATTGGGGAGTTTAAGGGAAGCTGAAGAGTTAGGTCTCGTGTGGGCCCCACCACACTTAATCCTCTCAAGGGAGGTTATGTGGATGTGGGTCCCACCTCTAACTCCCTTTGGGAGAAAATAACCAACAAAGTTAAAAATAAATTGTGTTCCACAATTTATTTAACTTCTTCTAATTTCCCCCAAAACTAACTTTCTTCCCGCATAAAACGCAACCTCGGAAAAGGTCTCCTTAAGCGAATATCGGTGCTGCGAGTTCATCTGTGCCCTCGGAATTCGATTCTGGGCACCGGTTCAAAAGTTAGAAAAACCCACTCGTTCGTTCACTGAACGTACCCGAGCCAAACTTCGGAAATTGATTCCGGGCACACCGGGCCTCAGAATCAGGTTCCGTGAGAAACCGCGCTCTTGTAAAATTCTAAAGAAAATTAAGAAAAAATTTCCCTTGAATTTTACGGGTCTTTACATTACTCCCACCTCAGGGCTTTACGTCCCCGTAAAGATACATCAAAACTAGGGAAACAAATGAAGGTACTGAGAATGCATCTGAGCCTCCCGCTCCTAAGTGCTCTCCTGGAGGTTCCCGTGCTGCCATCTGATGCGCACCAGAGGAATCGACCGTCCACATAGGACCTGCTCCTATCGATCCTCGATCTCCACTGGGACCTCCGTAAAAGTTGCCCCATCGTCAACGTCAAGCTCCCCATGGTCAATGATGTGCGTCGGGCCGTGCACGTATCTCCTCAACTGAGATATGTGGAAGACGTCGTGCACCCGGTGCAACTGAGGTGGTATAACAAGATGATAAGCCACCTCGCCTATCCTGTTGAGGACCTGGAATGGTCCGATGAAGTGTGGAGACAACTTGCCGCCTCGGCCAAATCTCCGTATACCACGTCGAGGTGAGACCTGCAAGAAGACGTGGTCGCCATCCTCAAACTCTAGTGGCCTCCGCCTCCTGTCAGCATAAGACTTCTGCCGGCTCTGAGCTATCCTCATATGCTCCTGGATGACCTGGACCTTCTCTGTCGTGGCCTGGACCATCTCTGGCCCCACAAGTGCTGACTCCCCAGGGTCTGTCCAGCACAAAGGAGATCTACAAGGTCGGCCGTACAACGCCTCATATGGTGCCATCCCGATGGTGGAGTGGTAGCTGTTGTTGTACGTGAAATCCACCAAGGGTAGGTGGTCCTCCCAGCTATGACCAAAGTCGAGGACACATGCGCGGAGCATGTCCTCGAGAGTCTGAATGGTCCTCTCCATCTGACCATCCGTCTGAGGGTGAAAGGCGGTGCTCAAACGTAGCTGCGTCCCGAACGCCTCCTGCAATCCCTTCTATAGCCGGGAAGTAAAGCGAGCATCTCGATCGGAGATGATAGATGATGGAACTCCATGAAGCCGTACAATATCCTGAATGTAAAGACATCCCAAGCTCTCCACTGAGCCCTGCTCTCGGATGGGTAAGAAGTGAGCCGACTTGGTGAGTCGGTCGACAATCACCCAGATGGAGTCGTGACCTCTAGAAGTGCGTGGAAGTCCAGTCACAAAGTCCATAGATATCCCGTCCCACTTCCACTCCGGGACCTCCAAGGGCTGTACCAAGCCTGCTGGTACCTGGTACTCAGCCTTCACCTTCTAGCAGGTGAGTCATCAAGAAACGAACTCTGCCACAACCTTCTTCATGCCTGGCCACCAGTACTGTCGTCTGAGATCCTGGTACATCTTCGCCACTCCGGGATGTACCACCAAGGGAGAAGTGTGAAACTCTCTCAACACCTCCTCCTATAAAGCAACTGGTACCATGGTACGTCCTTTGAAAAGGATGTCGTGCTCTTCTCCAAAGGAGAAACCATCAGGTGCCTGTCCTGAGGATATCTGTGCACGCCGCGTCTCACAGTCAGCGTCCCCACACTGTGCCTCTCTGACCCGCTGTAGAAGTGGAGGAGTGACTGTGAGTGACTGAAGGAAGGATGCTCCATCTCTATCCATGAAGGATATCTGCAAAGAGGCTAGCTACTCCATCGCCTCCTCAAGTAGCTGAATGCCCGTCCTCCTGCTGAGGGCATCAGCTACTACATTCCCCTTCCTAGGAGTATAGACTATCTCAAAGTCATAGTCCTGGAGGAACTCGATCCATCGCCGCTGTCTCAGGTTCAGGTCCTTCTGTGAGAAGATATACCTGAGACTCTGATGATTAGAAAAGACTGTAAAGCGCTCGCCCATCAGATAGTGTCGCCATGTCTTCAGAGTGAAGACCACTACTGCTAACTCCGGGTCATGGGTAGCGTAGTTCTGCTCATACGGCCTCAACTGACGTGATCCATAGGCGATCACTGCCCGCTACTGCATCATAACACATCCGATTCCGGTACCTGATGCATCGCAGTAGACTACGTACCCTACTCCCTCCTCAGGAAACCTTAAGATAGGTGCGCTGGTCAATCTCTGTCTCAGCTCCTGGAAGCTCTGCTGACATCTGTCTGACCACACGAAGGGTTTCCCCTTCTTCGTCAAAGCTGAGAGTGGTTCCACAACTCTAGAGAAGTCTGGCATGAATCTCCGATAGTATCCAGCTAGTCCCAAGAAACTCCGAACCTCCATCAGGCTCCTGGGTGGCTCCCAAGATAACACTGCCTCGATCTTCGCAGGATCCACTGCAACTCCCGCCTCAGAGATGACGTGTCCCAAGAAGTGGACCTCACGTATCCAGAACTGACACTTCGAGAGCTTACCATAAAGATGGTGCTCTCGGAGTGTGTCTAGTACAACCCGTAAGTGGTAGGCATGCTCCTCCTCAGTTGTCGAGTAAATTAGAATGTCGTCAATGAAGACCACGACAAATCGATCGAGGTATGGCTGAAAGATCCTGTTCATGAGGGCCATGAACATTGCTGGAGCATTGGTTACGCCGAAGGGCATAACCAAGAACTCATAGTGTCCATACCGACATCTGAAGGCCGTCTTCTGTATGTCCTCATCTCGAACTCTGAGCTGGTGATAGCCTGACCTGAGGTCTATCTTCGAGAACCACTGTGCTCTCTTGAGCTGATCAAAGAGGTCATCAATCCTCGGTAGCGGATATTTGTTCCTCACTGTCACCTGGTTCAGGCGACGATAGTCAACACAAAGTCGCAAGCTCCCGTCCACCTTCTTGGAGAACAAAATCAGGGAAGCCCAGGGTGAAACACTGGGTCGGATGAACCCCTTGCCCTGCAAGTCCTCCAACTGTACCCGTAGCTCTCGAAGCTTAGAGAGGGCCATACAATATGCTGGAGTCGATATCGGGGCTATCCTGGGGTACAGGTCAATATAAAAGTCTACCTCTCTGCGAGGAGGTAACCCTGGAACGTCGTCGGGAAAAACGTCCGCAAACTGATCCACCACTGCAGGAAAACCAGGACTCCGCATGTCAACTGCTCCCAGGATGAGAATAGCCAACTGATGAGTGATGGGTTGTTCTCTCCTTCGCAGAAGTCCATCCTGTGCTGCAAAGGCTCCCTTCTCGCCAATGAAGGTGAACCTGCTCCCGTCGGTGCGTACACATCGCACCTTGCACCTAAAACAGTCAATCTGTGCATGGACCGTAGATAACCAATCCATGCCCAAGATGACATCGTAAGGCCTCGACGCGGCTACAAGAAGATCCCAGCCGAAGCTCTCGCCTCCTAGAGTATGCTCACACTGCCGGCACTAGTGCGTAATCATCGAGTCTGCTCCCGTAGGAGTCTCTAGCCGTAAGGATCGAGCCAATGACTCTATCAGAATCTCTGAGCTCCGAACAAGGGCAGCAACTATGAAAGAGTGACTCGCTCCTATGTCTACAAGTACTGCATCAAGGGTGGAATAGACACAGATAGTACCTTGAATCATCTCTGGCGCGCCGTGGTCATAGGCCTCTGCTGCCTGGAGCTATGCCTGTCTCTGCCCGCCAGCTCCCTGTGGTCGGGGTAGACCTCCTGGTGGTGGTGGTGGTAGAGACTCAAAGCGTCGCCCACCACCTGCTGCTCGGCCAGCTCCTTTGACTCGTCCGCCTCCTCCCTGCGGACCGCCACGGTCGACCCTATGCCTCTGCCTCGGTGGTCCCTCAACCATCTGATTCTCCTCAGCACGACAGGTCGGGCAGTCACGAGCCATGTGGCCCTGCCCGCTGCACGAGTAGCACTGCCTGCCCCTCGAAAGAATGGCTCTGCTCTGTGTGCCCCACACTGCTGAGCCAGTGTCCTGAGGTCGTCTGCATGGGGGTTTGGTCTGCCTAAACCCCTGAGTCATCCGTCGACTGCCTGCTACAGAAGACTCTTCTATGTGCCGCCCTGCGGTGGGTCTCGGCGCTGGTATAGACTCAGCAAGAAAGCTCTCGATCAAAAGGGCCTACTCCAGTACTCCCGTCTGAGTCGGAATGCTGAGGGAGATCAATGATGCCCTGATCTCGTGTCTCAATCCCTGCTCAAAGGTCCGGGCCCAGAAGAATGGGTCCCGTACCATGTCGGTTGAGTAGCGCGAGAGATCGATAAATCTCACCGAGTACTGAGCGACCGTCATGCTGCCCTGCCGTAGCTGAAGAACCTCCTGAATACGCACCGCACGGAGGGTGGCTGGGACGAACTCCGAGCGGAAGAGGCTCTCAAAGTCCGTCCAAAGTAGAGATGCCTAATCGTGCACCTGGAGCATCAAGATCCACCATCGGCCCGCTGCTGCGTGCAGTAAGCTCACAACGAGGATCACCATGAGGTCTGCTGGTGTCCTCACTAGCCTAAAAATTCGTACGACTGCCTCCAGCCAGTCCTCGGCTGCCTGGGGGTCCGTCTCCCCGCGGAACCTGGGCGGTCGCTGGCACTGGAACTCATGCAGTGCGCTGAGGCGAAATGCATCGTCAGCGGCTGGTGCTGGAAGTATCGGTGGCTCAGCGAGTAGTGCTACCGCCGGTGCCACTGCTGACAAAGGGCCCTGCACCGAGGCCTCATCGCTCGGTGGGCTGTCATCACGCTCGACTCTCGGAACCCTAGCTGGATGCCCTCGTGGGGCCATCCTGAAAAGGAAATAGGTGCGCCACGGTCAGAACAGTATACCTGGTGAGCTGATACAAAGTAATCACAAAGAAAACTTGAAACACACACGCAATCAATGTTTTCATGCATTAAGTTGGAAATCAGAAGTCAGGGTACTGGTGTACGGATACGTCGGCCCCCGCACCAACATTGGACTCCTTGGACTGATAACCACACTCAATACGCTAAACACTATTGCTTCACATAGAAAAGATCAGAGTTCGCGGTAGAACCGAACTCCTCTGATACCAATTTGTCATGACCCGTCCTCGGGGCCCATGCCGTGACTACCCCAAGCCCGCCTTCCATAGGCCAGGGGATGGCGACTAGCACCAAGGCGTAAATCCCGATAAAAAGGGAAGGCATTGCCTTTGTAAAGTAAACAAGTACCACAGAGTACAAGCGGAAGAAGTAAACACTAAGTAAAAACAGAGTACAACAGTAAGTACGGAAAGTAAAAGGGGCCAGAAATACAAGCCCAACTGTAAAGTACAACTCGAAAGGGAAAACAACAAATGTAAAGTAAAGCCGCTACACCGAGCTGTCCACTGGAAATCCCACCTGAAGGGTGGGTACAGATAGCTCCACTGATCCTCGGGTCCCGCCGTCCACTCCGAGCACGTCCCGCCCAGTGGTCCACCTCTAGGTACCATCCTGCTCTGCAAGCCTCAACCACGATCAACGCTGTTTGTCGTCTGCAACCAACACAACATAGTGTGGGCATAGCCCGTGCAGGGGTGAGTATAAGCTACTCAGTAGGGACCCCGAGACCCCCGAAGGTCTCCCAAAATCCAAAAAGGATAAACCACAAAGGAAAGATAAAATCACGAAGTAACAACCGACACTACTTAGGTATATGCCCATACATATACCCAAGTCATCATTTCAATACGCTCCAACCTCCGAGCCCAAGTACAACTCAGTACACACAGGAAAGTATACGTATTCCACACAGGAAAGCAAAACGTAATCCACACAGGATAGCACAACAAAATCCACACAGGAAGGTAAACAGGATTCAGCTCACACAGGTATACTTCTTTGAAAGATGATAGAGATGATCATTGATCCATCTAATTTGTCAGACCCACAAAGGATCGATAGGTACTAACCCCCGCAAAGACCCACATAGGATCAGACCCACACAGGATCTGTAGGCACTGGTTCACACAGGACCGCTGAGCGCAGACCCACACAGGATCGGACCCACACAGGATCAGTAGCACTGATCCACACAGGATCGCTGAGTGCTGTATTCGTCATCGTCAAATCCACTGAGGATATATTCACAGTCGTCGTCGTAGTCACAGTAGCAGTCGCAGCCAGCTCTAGGGTTCCCGCACACAGCAAGCTCGTTCGGGAGGGTCCGCTCCACGAGCCGAGAGGCTGATACATCAACTATCACATAGTCCAGAGTTGATGTATCCAAAAGTTCCATATCGTCAACAGGAAATCAACGCAACAGACGGCGTGTCAATCAGACGCCCGGTCTGAGAGTTATTGGCTTTTTCGTTCTAGGGCCCGGTTGGTTTTTAAGGAAAAAACCAACCTGACCGTACTCCACCTGCGTCCAAACCTCTGGCGGAGTATTCCAAAAGATCTGTCTCACTAAGAGGAACTCAACAAAGCTGATGTCACGTCAATCGGAAGTCTGTAGCTCAAGATATGAGAGTTTCTGCTCCGAGGGCCTGGTTGGTTTCTTGTACGAACCAACTCGGCCAAACTCAAAGTATTCCGAAACCTTGAGTGCAATATACCAAAACGACCATCCCGATCCAAAGATCACATCGCCACTGACGGCGCGTCGTTTGGAGGTTCGTAGCCCGAGTTATGAGCATTTGAACCTAAACAGTTCGGTATAGGGGGTTTCGGGCCCGGGCCGACCCGGCCCGAGACCCCCCCCTGGCTGGCCCGAACCGGGTCGCCCGCCCCGGACAGGGTCGGACCGGCCCGGAACGACCCGACCCAGCTGGGTGCGGCCCGACCCGACGCGGCGCGGCGCGGCGCGGCCCGGCCCGGCGGGGCTCGGCTCGGCCTGGCAGACCGGCCAGGCGCCGATCCAGCTGGGGGCAGCGCGCCCAGCGCGCTGCCAGCTCGGCTTTGGCCGAGCTGATTGAAAAAGAGGGGGGCGCCTGCCCCCCTTGTGAACCATGGACCCCCATCATTATGGGGGGCCGTTCAACTGGCTGGGGGAATTTAATTCCCCCGGGTTGCTCCTTTCCGGCCGGCCCGACCTGGCCGACCGGCTCCCTCACAACGGGACCGGCGGTGGCCGGTCCCCTTCCAGCTCCGACACCGGCGGCCCTGCTGGCCGCCGGTCACCAAGCTCCGCCGCGGACCGGAACCGGCCGCGGCCCTTGTTATCCGGCGCGGTGGGACGACACCGCGTCCCTCCGCCGCGGCTCCGCTCCGGCCGCAGCACCTTCGACTTCCTTCGATGCGACGCGATGACGTCACGTTCTTGAATTTCTTTCCACGGCGCGGTGCGACGACGCCGCGCAATACTTGCCGTATGATTTCCGCGTGGTGCGACGGTACCACGCCATCCCGTTCCATCCGCAAGGGAACAAACATGAACATAGGATGGGGTTTAAGCCGTGTTTGTGCGGTCCGGCCCCCTCTCGTTAAACGATAACATTTAGTCGATTAAACACGAAGTTCGACATGCTAGAATCAAGAACGGAAAATATTTAATAAAATAACAATATTCCCCTACCTCGGTTTCAAGAGCGGAGCACGTCAACAAGCCGCGGAAGAAAAGCGTCGCGGAGGTCGGGCGTCGCGGTAATCGTACGTCGATTCCGTTGACGTCGAGGTGCGTCCGAAGAGGTAACGTCGCTGGAGAAGCTTCGTAAGCTGATGGAGAAAGCCTGAGGAGGAAGCGGCGTATCCTTTCATTGAAACGGGAAGAAGATCGAAAGAAGCGGCGTCGTCGATCTTCGGAAACACACCGGCTACGAGGAAGAGAAGAGACGACACATATTTCTCTTCTATGGTGACAACGTTTTTCGTTGAAGCCTAAGTGTTCTTCGCGTTCTTCGTCAAGGTTGAAGAAGATGAAGAATTCTTCCCAATCCTCTCAAGGTGGCAAAAGATACTAACCAAAATAAAATAAGTCTAAGCCTTATTTTATTCACACATTCTAACCTCTTTGAATTTCAAAAGTTGAAATTCAATAACTCATCTTAATTAATAACACAAGTTGTCAAAATTAATTATAGTGGAGTTATTGGGGAGTTTAAGGGAAGTTGAAGAGTTAGGGCTCATGTGGGACCCACCACACTTAATCCTCTCAAGGGAGGTTATGTGGATGTGGGTCCCACCTCTAACTCCCTTTGGGAGAAAATAACCAACAAAGTTAAAAATAAATTGTGTTCCACAATTTATTTAACTTCTTCTAATTTCCCCCAAAACTAACTTTCTTCCCGCATAAAACGCAACCTCGGAAAAGGTCTCCTTAAGCGAATATCAGTGCTGCGAGTTCATCGGTGCCCTCAGAATTTGATTCCAGGCACCGGTTCAAAAGTTAGAAAAACCCGCTCGTTCGTTCACTGAACGTACCTGAGCCAAACTTCGGAAATTGATTCTGGGCACACCGGGCCTCGGAATCAGGTGCCGTCAGAAACCGCGCTCTTGTAAAATTCTAAAGAAAATTAAGAAAAAAATTCCATTGAATTTTACGGGTCTTTACATATATAATGTTTAAGTATGGGGCCTTATAGTTGGTATCAGAGGTCGGTTTAGATAACTTTAGAGGTTAGGGTGTTATTTAAGCATAAGTGAATTTTTTTTATAACCATAGTGGTTAACATATTAGAACAAGTCATATTTATTTTAGATAAATTTAAAGAGTTTAAGATAATATGAATAAGTATATCTTAGTGTTTAACCTCCTCATAAGATAGTATATAATGATTTTACTAATATAATCACACTGAACTTTTTGGTTTTAGAGTAAATGGTTGGATCTAGTAGGCACCAAAGTAGTAATGGATATGAAGGAAACTGTGGTGGTTTTCAGAATAAGAAACTGAATGATATGGGAGCTACAATGAGAACTATTTTGGTTATTCTTAACCAACTATCTTGAGTCAAGATTGACCACTTAAACCTTGGGGATTTTTCCATAGAATCATATATGCGAGAAAAGAATACCTATGGAAGTTCAGGTAATAATCATAAAGGTAAGTATATTCAAAAACCTATGTGTCAAGGATGTGGAAAGAAACACCTAGGAAAATGATTCAAAGGGATTAAAATATGTTATATATATGTGGTAATAAAGGTCATAAATCAATAATCTATCATAGAAAAAGGAAGTGTCCAGTTGACTCTAGGAAAGGAAAAAAAGTTCTTTTCGAGGGATCAATTGAATGTTTTAAATGTGGTGTGCATAGTCATTATAAAAATAGATGTCTTATGAAGAAGGTTCAGGAATGGGATCAGCAGGACCATACAAATATATGTTTACCAATGCCTAATTCCATTCCAATTGAGGATGAGGTAACTGGAAATGACCTATGAAAGGTATGAATTATTTTTTAGCTGATGTTTTGATATTATTGAATATTAGGATATGATTCATGATTTTTTTGTAGGAAATAAGTATTATGGAATAAGTAGAAAATAATGGTTAAGGGATCATGAAGATTGTTGGATGATTAAGATTTCTACATTTTATAAATTTGAGAGTTATGTTAGATATTTGGGTGATGAAATTTTTGAAAGTATTAATTCTCTTTTGTTGATGGGATTACTTTGGAAGTCTTTTCTATTGTATATATAAACCTAAAGTTTGTTATGAGAAAATTCTATTTGAGGAATAATTGTCTTTTTTTTGTGTGTATATAGTTATAAAGAACAATTTGGGTTTATATGATCCTTGAATTTGAAGAAAATACAGGTTATTACTTTTTGAGATACAAAATGAAAGGTATTAGATAAGCTTTGAGTATAAAGAAGATTATGATTATTTTTGAGGAAATTATCTTATTTTTGATAATGTTATAAGAATGATATGGTTTTAGAAAAGTAAAAACCCACAGGATGGGTGACAACCCATTGCATCCGGCATGACCATGGGAATCAAACCCACAACCAAAGGGCAACATGGGCACATCGCCTACCACTGGCCTATGTGAAGACCCTAGTTAGTATGACTTATTATTTTTAGTTAAATGATTTTATGGATTAATAATAAGTTAATTTTGGGAACTTATGTTTTATCAAATGGATATCATCAGTACAGGAAAATGATTTGGTGATTAAGTTATAAATTTTATTTTGGAAGAAATTCACTATTTTGGTAATCCTATATGCCTAATGAAAATAGAATACTATGGGATTTTATTTGAGGAGTAATGGTGGAATTTTATTTTGGAAGAATCTATGTTTTTATTGTGGAATTATAAAGATTTGGGTTATTTATGGAAATGATTACCCTATCTTGGAGAATATGTGATTAGGATAATTATTTTTCAGTATAAGATATTAAGAGTTGTCAATGTTATTTGTAGATAAATGCTAAGATTTATCATGGAAGACAGTGTGATAAAATTCTTTTGAGTTTTGGGTTTCAATCTTAGTTTGGATTATATTGAATAATTTTAAGTAAAATTGTTTATTATTTGGTATTTTTTGATCTTTGAGTCATTATTTGTTTAATTTTTGAGATTAAGAGTAGTATATCTTTTTATAATGGATTATAATTTTTGGGGATTATCTGATCTTATACTAACCATTTTAGTTTTGGTTAATGTTTCAATATAGGATGAATCGATAGTTAATATTTTGAGGATTATGTGATTTTTTACAAGTTGATTCTAGCACTTCAGGTGTGGCCAATTCATCTTAAATACTCATCACTTGGAGAAAAGATGAGTTTGTGGTAGAAATTTATTAAAGGATGAAACTCTACTTGACAAGTAAGTATGTTTACCTTTGACCTTAGTCTAGGCAGTAATAAAAACTTTCAACTCTATAAAAAGGATCTTCAAGAAAAAATGTTATATGCTTTCTTTTATCAACATACTTTTTCCAACCAAAAATTTATGGTATTGTGGTGGTTAACATTATGTGATCAAGTTCTCTATCACTCTCTATTAGTCTATGAGAGTTAGTTTTTATTCCATATCTATGTTTTCATACATGGAATACTAGTATATCTTATATTGGGAGAACTTTTTACTTCTCTTTATTTATTTTAATGTTATAGTTTTATTGACTTTTTTTTCCAATGTGAGGCTTTCAATGAAGTTTCCAAGCCCAATTTTAAAATTACAAGGACACCATTTCCAAATGGGGGGGGGGATGTAACGACCCAGGTATTCATAGAATAATGCATTTTAATATCTATTAATATTTATGAATAAGATATTAATTTTATGTTAAAGAATAAACTTTTTCTAATAACGTATTCAACACACATCAATAGGTTTCTTTGAAATCTTACGTTGCACACAACTTTGAGTTATACTAAAAAATAATATAATAATAATATTATTTTAAATGGCAGTTAACGCCTTGCCATTATATTGGTGGGAATGAACATAATTAACTATATTATGATTTTACATATTTATTAAATGTTATTACATTTATCCAATGAATATTAGAGGCTTAAAATAAGAATGAATCTGATTTTAAGCATAAAATACTCTAATATATTTAAAAGGTCATTTTACCGCCTTTTGATGGTGATCCATTTTTAAATATAGTTTTTTTCACTTTTATATGTTCTATTTGAAAAAATAAACTTCTTCTTTAGAATAAGAACATAAAAATTTACTTTAGATGAAATTTTGGTATTTTTTAGATATAGTACATTTTTAACAAATAATGAAAAATACTGCATTTTAATTCAAAACTGCCTTTTCATATAATTTATTTATATAGTTAGATTGTTATTTCAACTGGTTTTAAAGTGTAATTGGATCAATATTTTTCATTTAATCCAATTATGGTCATTTTAAGTAATTTCACATTTTAATTGGACATAAACACATGTCAATCTTTTGATAGTTATTACTTCTTAAAAACATGCTTTTTGGTTTTGACAATGAGAATTAATTTTAAATTAATTTCTGTAACTTTTGTGTTTTGAATTTGGATAAATCGATTCTATATTTGTAATAAAGAGGTCCAAATTGTGTAAATAATTACCTTTTATTTTTAGACATTATGAATAGTAACTTCAGTAACTATTTTATTTACCATGGTTAAAGGTTAAATCTAGTAAATAAGGCTAAAAAATAATATTATAATAATATTAAACTACCCTAAAACATATCCTAATACTAGTGGATGAGATTTTTCTAACCATGGTCATCCTTGTGTGGATTTTGGGACCCCATGGAGCCACTTTGATGTGAAAATTACATTTTATAAGAATTAATTTAAAGTAAAAAAATATAACATAAACATGTATCTTTTAGTAAAAAAAATTATATGGGGATATATAAGAGATATTTTAAACTATAAATAGTAATTAGAAAGATAAAAATATTTCCTACATCATGGTATTTTATTTATAATTTTTATACATCAAATAAATAAATTTATTTATGACACAATGATGATGTAGTGATTACCTTATTAATGAATGATTTAAATAAATGAGATTATAAATATTAAAATACATTTATTTTGAAACTTTTTATGTTATACATGAATTTTATGGATGATTATGACTTTTTATATTTTAATTAATGATTTTTTTTTGAAATAATAAAGTTTTTATGGATTTTTAAAAAATCATGATATGAATTGTATAAAAATTGATAGAAATACATTTAAAAAAAATACTATTTTATTATATGATATAAAAGTCATAAAAACATAAGATTAATCCAAATGACTTATATAATTTTAAAAATGTCATTAATTAACCACTTGAGGTTCTATTGTCATTTTATTGTTACTATATTAACCATATAGTATGAATATAAAAGAAGACATGATAAAAGTCAAATTAGTTAACTATGGGTTAAAGATAAAAGATAAGGTTAAATTTGTGACCTAGACTTGTATAAAACCTATTGGTTTATAGGTTTTTGACCCAACTATATCTTATATTTTAAATAAATGACTTTGGGACCATTTTAAACCAAAAATCGTTTTATAATAAAATAATATTTCAATTCCTTCCTAAAGTGCCCCTCCTCCCTCTTATAAAATGGCATCAAATCTACCTATTTAATCACACCTCTAAAGCCCCTTGGATCATCCAAACTCTGAACAAATAATCTCCCAAAATACCTATCTTTCTCCTAGAATCCTTACCTTAGGCAGATGGAAATTCAAGAAAGCATTTTGGCTCAAATCAATGGGAGTTACACATTTTAAGAGGTAGCATCTTCTCTAAAGTTCCTTTCCACTATTTTACTTCTTCACTCTCTACTATATTATTATTATTTGATTAAATAAAAACACCGGTATACTCAATATACTAGGATGTTTTTATGATAATTATTTGAACTACACTTACACACACCTCCATCTAATGGATATGAACATACTATTTCTGTGGACGGTGAACTAATGCCTCACGAAGCGATGATTGTTCAATTTTCCCCTACCAACTCTCATGGTGGCCATTATGATGGAACTATCTTTATATATTATATATATTATATTTATATTTTCTCTATTCTTATTTTTTTTATTTAAATCATACCTTTATGCTTTCCATAATGTTTAAATACGATAATTTCATTTGAGGAAGTGCAGACTACCGCCTCCTTAAAGTGATATGACTCATTCATGCCATACATGGAACATATAAAGGATGGAATTAATGAAATTATGTATCATATATAAAATATTATATTATAATGTAATTATAATATACCTATGTATCATTTAGTTTTCATTCAATTAAATATGAAAAATAAATTAAAGTAGGGTTCATGCGTACGTACGACTTACCATCTCCATGAACGGTGCATTTCATTTATTATCTCTGAATGTTATGTACTATTATAAATAAATATATATATACTATATATAAATTATATTTAAATCATGAATATCATTCTAGAGATAATGTACTTTTGACCACATGGAAAATTTTTAATTGTAACAAGTTCATTTTTGACTCAGGTACCGAATATCGACAAAATGACCGATATTAACTTAAATAATTACGTAATGTTTATAACATGAAAATAAGTGATATAAAAAGGAATAATATTCTTGAAAAAGGTTCTGAATAAATTATAAAATAACTTAAGTTTATTATTCAGGAATAACAAAGAACATACATGATGAATCAGACTCAAGGTAAGGGAACCTTTCACCCTTCTCTTTTAGTCAAAGACTTCTTTTATATCATGTATTTTAATTTACATTTTATTATGTTGGGGTATGTTATTATATATCCTTATTTCTATATATTTTATTTCCAAGTGATGAGAGAACCTTTTTTCTCTCATCAACTCATTTTATGAATTTTTAAGTGACGCTGTTAGGCTGTCAAATTTTTGTAAGGGAATTTCTAAACTCAATTTCAACTCTTTGGGTTTTACACACACTTCATTGATTATATTATTCCAAGATTATGTGTGGAATATCTGTTTATATATTTATGTCTTAATTTCCACTTCTCTTTGTGTGTATATACTATTTCTACACATAATCACCCCATTGATAAATTCTTATGTCATTTATATGATCTTTGTAAGGGACTACGTCTCAATATCCTTTCATTGAGGCATATCCTGATATTGTGCACCTTTAATATAATATAAGGTGTATATAAAAACCTTTTTATATCATGAATTTCTATATTTTCATGATATTTAATGTTTTTTTGATGTTATTCTTTATTTATTTTTATTCAAGTGTTTCTCAAGTGTTACGATACTCTTTCACTAAAACATCGTTTTAAAAGCTTTAAAGATTTATTTTTCTAAATATTTCTCATTAATGTCTATGTTTGAAAAATTGTTTTAAGGATTTATTTATAGGGACATTAAATTTTTAAAATGATATTCCTTTAAAAGTTTCAAAGTGGTATGAGACACTTTGATTCAAAAATCTATTTATTAAATGTTTTAAATGGTTTTGTAAATGGATTGAATATTTCAGTATCTTGAATTGATTTCTTGTGATTGATGAGTGAAATGTGGATAATTTCAGTCTTTTATGTGTTATGATTATGTAATGGTAATTGGACATTTTATGGGTGGCTATGTAATAAACCAAATACAAGTGGTTTCGTGATAAACCTCGTGCGGTTGATCCTGAGATAGATCTCCAATGCATTGGGTAATATGACAGAGGTAAATGTTAATGTTTCTCCTAAGAGATTTAGGGAATATACTGTGATGGGTATTCCAAACGTAACTCCCTATGTAGCTGTGAAAGCTACTATGTAAATATGTTATGGATGCCACAAGTTACTATTATGATTTATGATTTCTATTTTTTATTCATAAATCTTATGATTTCATGAGGTATGTTAAAGAGATTATGTTTTAAGATTGAATATTATGATTTCTTTGATTTGTATGTATTCATGGACTAATGTTTTCTTTACTTATTTTATATCCCTTACTATTCTTTTTATGATCATCCCAAGTTTTTTAAATGTTTTCCATAGAGTATAAGTAAGGGTAAGAGAAAGGAAGAATTCCAGAAGAATTTTTATCAAGAAAATAATTATTGTTTTAATCAAGGAGTTTTCTTATTGTGAAAAAATTGGATAGAGTAAAAGTGTCTAGTTTATAATATTTTAGATTTAATTTAATAGTTATGGCCTAATTCTATAAAACTATAAACATGAAATTATCCTCAATGTGAATTATTTACTAAACTCAATATTATTTAATGTTTAAGGTTGGATCATTATAACTAATGACACATCTAACACAAGATACCTCGCCATGACATCAATGTTATGATTTTTATTACATCAAAGTATGTGATCAAGTGAAACACATTGATAATGATCTCAAGTTAGGAGTCCAATACACTTATCCGTATATGTGAGCAACCAATGAAACCTAAAATGTGTGGTGTTCTTATTGGTGGTTTTATCCTCATGATCTCAACTAATAGATTTCACTAAGTGTGATGTTCATGAGAAGAAGTATCAATGATTATAAGCCCCCAACAATTGATAGTTACATATCATCTGTGTCCTGTCAGTATGATGTATTTGAACAATAGGAAATTACTTTACGATTACTATCATGGTATCTACACATTCTCATTATTGTTTGGGAACTTCTACAACCTTTTGATATGACATGTAATCAAAGGAAATTACCATAAATATAGTGGACACAGAAGTATCAATTCTATTCTAGTAAGATAAACACATGTATATATCAAACTTTATACATGTATTGGTAATCAAAGTATATACATCAGTTGGGTATAGGGAACCCACTTTCAACAATTTGAATAATAATGAATTAGATTTTAAGTTGATACAAAGTTATTTGTAGTGGTTAAAAAAAATTCAAATTCATAAAGTGAATCTTCAAATTTTTTAGAGTGTTAGAGAAGTGTATAAATGGATTTTGATGGAGGAAGATAAAAAAGTGAGGCTTATATATGGGAAAGAATATAGGGGAAGAATAATATAAGATACAACATGGGAGAGTCTCTGAAAGAATGAAGATATTTTTTCTCGAGAAAAATATTTCTAGTTAAGAGTTATGAATTATAATTTGTTCATTTTAGAAAAAGAAGACATATATCATTATGTGAATAAGATTAAGTCTCATAAATAATGATTATTTTTTAGTGATAGGAGTTCTCTATTGAAGTGATAAAAATATGAAATGTCCATTTTAGTTTGAGAATAACTCACTTATTATTATGATGATGGATTTAATTATTTGGATGAATTCCTTCACCATCCTTTGTTATGTAGAATATTGAATACATGTGGAAACATTTTTTTCTTTTGGGAGATGGAATTGTATGAAACTTTTTTTAAGGTAAAATCATTACCTCATTGAAGTTTGGGGACTATAAATTGTAATTGAGTTCATTGGATAATCTTTGATCAACACCATATTCACTAGATAATAATAATGAAATGTATGAAGATAGTGATATTTAGTCATAACAAGAGTGTAGACACCCATAATCGAGTAAGAAACTTGTAAAATTGTTGTGTGATTACTGTTTGTGTAATTTTTCAGTTAATGAATTTTACACGACCTAGCCCACTAGGACCCCACCCATGCTGATAGTAAGCAGAGTGTTCCAGCCTAATTCCATCTCCAAAACACTAGAGGTTTTTGACTATCACCAAGAAGAAATATCACACACATGAGAGACCTTAACCTAGATAACTTGTATACATCCACCTATATCTAAATCTTTATATATAACAATTCAAACTAGATAACAACTGATTGTAATGTAACATGCATGAAACATGCTGAATATCCCAACTATATAACAATGAAACAATAATAGACAAGGGGAAAATACAATGCCCAACATCCATGATAAATACCAACATTAAACAACTGGTACATAAATACTCCACATCATACCAACACCAACTTGATTACCACCAGTAGAAAACACCACCGATCTCCTCTACACACCAGTTCCACTACACCATGTCCACTAAGATAAACTTTGAATTATGAATCATCTTCCTAGATGAAACACATGTGGGAACAAGGTGTATGCAAGAGTGAGTATAAACATACCCATTAGAACACCCCAAAAATATAAGGGGTAAACAAGATAGTATGTCAGATCATGGTAGTATGAAATCTAGATATGATCAAGGAATAAAGACAACCAAAGATTGATGAGAATCTTGATTTTCACAGCTTAGCTCCCCAAAATCCATACATCGAAAGAAGCCTGAATCACTCGGAACATATCCAAAATCAAATCACCTGAACTAAAAAACTTCCAACATGTCCATATCTCCCCTTTGTAAAAGCAGTAAGGGTATCACACCCTATTATTGAGAGAAATATAGTTAAGGGGGTACTCACCCCTATGGTGGATCCGTGTCATGTTGTGTAAGATGTGAATCATCTGAAGGTGTTACCAAGTTGAAGTGGATGACACATGACCCATTACTAAGAGAGGTTACCTACTCCACTAAGTATATGGAGGCCTTTCACCCTTTAATCGATATATCATTAGGGGGTTACTGACCTCGTGTCTACTCCAACTGTCTCACCCACTCCCATTATTGTCTCTAGGAAGCTAAGAATCTTTATACACCCCAAATGACTTGATCTAGGTGATAAGATACTAAAAACACTAGAAACTATCAATTACACTATATACCATAGAGTTTACAAGTGTAGGACTTGACAATAGTTGGGAACAAGCTGTCATGGTCTAGTTTATGTGGGTTCGACCTACACAATGTGTCCCAGTGGTGTATATAGTGTGTGGGACCCATGGACAATCCAAGCTTGTATTTTCATGAGAGTCTGTGCCATGTTACCAAAATATGAAATATTTACTTTGAATACATGAAATATGGACTTTCCAAATGAATCAAGTATATACTGGAAATGCAGTCTGAGTTAGGTCACCAAAATACATGACATGCCCATTGGACCACATGGTGTGTGGGTATAATGCTTTGTTTTGGAATGTACTTGGGTACACACCGATGATTGCGATCTTGAGATACATGATGAGTGATAGGTCACACCCCATGTGATATTTATAAATGTTGTGGAAACATAACTCCTTGATGAAAAAATAAATTCAAATAGAAGAGAAAAATGAAGAATACACAAAGTATTTACGTCATTCAAAAAAATTACCTATGTCTACAAGAGAAGGGGGTAATTATCTTATTTCTCTCCAGATTAAACATCGGAGGATCACACATAGGTTACATTGGAGTTTTCTATGTTTAAAATTTCATGGGATTTGATCTCGTTTTATAGATTAAAGAAACAAATTCATCAACAGTTGCTTAGGTAGATCATATACTCTTGAAATCTCCTCCTTGCCACTGGCTGTTTCCACCGTATTGGCTTCCTACTAAAGGAGGTTTCATCTTCTATCAACAGAATAATCCATCTATAATAGTTGCTGAAAAAAAGTAATCTTATGCTATTTTTTCCACAAATCCTCCCTTAATTGGAAGTGACCCCCACAAATCTCCCCATCATGCTCATTTTGGGGTAGAGGCTAAACTTGTAGTCTCCTTGCAGTCTTCTGGCTTCTCTTCTGGTAAAAACTTTGTCATCATGTCTACCCCATTATCATTAGTATTGATTTTATTAATATTCAATAATATTTATTCCAACAAATTTTAGATCCATTGGTATCGCACGTCGATGTGTTTGGAACTTGAATGAAATATCAAGTTCCTTCTGAGATGAATAACGCTTTGATTATCACAATAGAGAATATAATTTTCCTGACTCTGTCCCATATCTTGTAGAAACTTCTTCATCCAAAACAACTCATTTCATCATTTAATGACAATTATATAGTCTTATTTTGTAGAATACAAGGAAAAAAACTTCTAAAGTTGTGATTTCCATGAGATTTCTCCCCCTAAAAATGATAATAGGTACTCAGATATCGATTTCCTCATGTCTATATCTCCATCCATATCTGTGTATGTGTATCCTTCTAAAATAGTTTTATCATTTCCAAAACATAAAGAATGACTAAATATAACTCATAAATACCTCAATATATATTTGAATTATTTCCAATGCACCTTTCCAGGTTTTTATAAGAATCTACTCACAACACCAATAATGTGAGAAATATCTAGTATGGTGAAAACCATGGCATACATAATACTTACAACTGCTAACTGATAATGAATTTTTTCCATCTCTGCTTTTTCCTCCCCAGTTGATGGAATTTGACTTATTATAAGCATGAAGTGACTTGCAAGTGTAGTTATAACTGGTTTCGCTTTAATCATGCTAAATATTTCAAGAAATTTCTCAATGAACCACTCCTACGATATCCAAATATTGTGATTCCTCCTATCATGGGTAATTTTCATACTAAGAATATGAGTAGAATTTCCCAAGTCCTTAATTTCAAAAATACTTGTTAAACTCATTCTTCAACCTATCATTATTGGTGAAATATCTTCAAATAATCAACATATAATCAACATAAAGCAAAAAGTTAATGAAATTACCATCAGAAAATTGTTTGATGAAAACATAGTGATCAACAGTCATCCTACCATACTCATTTTTCTCCAAGAATGAGTCAAAATTTCGGTACCATTTCCTCAATTCCTCTTTCAAACCATATAAAATTTTCTTAAGTTTTCATACCAGATTTTCTTTACCTTTCACCTAAAATACCTCTGGTGTTCCATGTATATCTCTTCATCCAGATCACCATGTAAGAATGCTATCTTTACATCCATTTGTTGAACCTATAGGTTCAAACTATCCGCTAATCCAAGAAAAACTTTGATAGAATATATTTTAACCATAAGAGATTTTTTTTATCAAATTCAATACCTTTATTCTGACCGAATTCCTTCAAAACCATTCTAGACCTATATCTCAGCTGTGAGATTCCATATTCTCCTTTAATTATGCATACCCACTTTTTCTTGAGTTCCTTCTTTCCACATGGTAACTCTACTAAATCAAATGTGTAATTCTTGTTCAAGGATATCATCTCCTCTTGAATGGCCTTTTTTGCATTCTATATTATGATGAATCATTATTATATCATTATAAATTTCTGGTTATCTCCTATTTGTGAGAATCACATACTCATGTGGTGAGTATCTATGACACGATTTTCATTCTCTGGTGGATCTCCTCAATCGTACTTTAGGGTGAATTTGTTATAGAATATCATATGATGGATACATATCAGTATATTAAGACATATTACCTAGTAGTGATGTATAATCAGTGTCATTATCTCTCTCACAATATCTAGAACTGATGGTGGTGAGACTGGTTCTAGATTGATTACAATTTCCTTAGAATACAACATCTATGCATTTTCTGTCTTCTCAAAATCTTCAATCGTTTGATCCTTAAGAAACAAAAAATATTTGCTTCTAATGATCCTCTTGCTAATAGGATCCCAGAGTTAGTATCCAAACTCCTCATGAGTATATCCTAAAAACATACACTGCTATCCCTTTCCATCTATCTTTTCCTTCTCATCATTTAGGATGTGAACTAATTCCCTACATCCAAATAATATAAAGTGTTTGTATTAAACATATTTACCTATCCAAAACCTTTATATAATATCATAGTTTAGTGGAACTAATGGAGAAAAGTTGATAAGATTAACTATGATCCTCATTAGCTCCCCCTAAAAGGTTTTTGGTAGCTTTTCATTTGAGATCATACACCTAAATCTCTTGATTTTTTTCATCCTATCAATAACACTATTATGTTAATATGTCTTCGACACTATTTTTTCTAGCCTGATTTCGAAACTCCTACAGTACTCCTCAAATAGACCATGTTACTCTCCTCTATTGTCTTCTTTCACACACTTCAATCATATTCCTGTTTCTCCTTCCACCTTTACATGAAATTTCTTGAAAACATCCTACAATTGATCTTTATATTTCAAATCAAAGGCACAAAATTTTATATAATGATCATCTACGAAGGTAAAAAAATAAATAACACCTCTCTTCAACTTAGAGCTCATCATGTAGACATTAGTGTGGATAAAATCTAAAACATTTTCTTTTCTAGATGGAAAATAACAATGAATTGATACTCTATATTTTTTTCCATGATGAAATAAACACAAGTATCCAAATGTTTACCTTTTATTCCTAGTAATATATCCTTCCTAGAGAGAATTAAGATTCCTCTCTCACTTATGTGACCAATACGCCTATGCTAAACTTCTCTAGGGACACCTTTTCTAGCTGCATTGACTTATACTCCACACAGTTTGGCATTTGTGAGATAAAGATAAGTTTCTTTCTTTCCTTTTGAAATTACCATGTCGCCTTTGGAAATATTTAAATTCCCATCACTGAAGGAACTAAAATACCCATCATCTTCAATAATTCTAGTAGATATTATATTGATACGAATATCAGGAACATGTCTCACATCCTTCAATAATAACCTGCATCCAATATTAGTCTCCTAAAAAATATTACCAATACCAGGGATTTTGGATGCACCATAATTTCCCATATTCAATTTTATGAAACTCTCTGAAGTGTATGATGAGAAGAAATATCTTTTAGTTGTGACATGGTAGGAGGAATTATAATCAATCACCCATGGTGAGTCTTGGATCAGAATACTGACCTGATCATCTTCTTAAACATTAATAATCTCTTTATTGACTACTGCAACATCATTATTTTGGGTCTTACCTTCCAAATTACTCTGATCTTCCTTAAACCTCCTACACTCCCAAATGAAGTGTCTGGGATTTCTACAGTGGTGGTACTTCATGCCATATATCAATCAGGATTTCAATCACTTACTCCTTTGTAGAATTTGGTCTTGGGGTTCTCTTACTCTACTTCTTCCTTTCCATTTCTTCTTCCCTTGTATTTCAGTGGTAAGAGCCTCTGATTCAGGTGTACACCCCTCATCCTTTCATCGAGACCCTTCATTCAATATTTTATCTTTCACCATTTCCATCGTGAGGGTTCCATCTAGATTTGAATTGTTAATCAACACAAATACTATGTCCCACATATTTGGTAAAGAAATCTACATCAACAATGACCATAACTCATCATCAATCATCATTTTAATAGAATTCAACCAATCAATGGTAACTTGGAACTTGCTCATGTGCTTTGATACATTGGTCCCATCTTTGTAATTCAATTTAACAAGTTGAAATATCAGGTTTTCTTTATTATTCATTGTTTTCCTTGCATACACCTTTTCTAATTTTCACCATATAATGGAAGCATCATGTTCATTGGAAAAATTTGGCAAGATACTCTTATCGATCCACTTCCTAATATGGGTAGCACACTTCCAGTTGAGTATGGCCCACTATGCATCAATTGGAGAGGTACTGGATAATGTCTTCTCAATGAATTTACTTCTTGTTGGTGATTCATACTATTTCACTACAATGGGATTAGTGGTATCCACTATTGGTTTCCACAAATCTTTAATATACAAAAGATCCTCTATTTTGGGTTTCTAGATGGTGTAATAAAAACCAACGAGTTTAATCATGTTACCTATATTTTATTCCATTTATGCAGTGATAATTATGAAAATATAACCATACAGATGCATAAAAAATGGATTAAATAGATGTAAACTAATCCTAAATCACTGAAAATGGACTCCGATTGACCAAGATTACCCAAAATATTCTCAACGGTCTAGATCAACTGATGAGGTGGAGATGATGTGGATCATCAGAATAGTTGCTAGAAAACCTGATAGAAAGTTACCTATAGAGTGAACAATACTTTATTATCTGGAAAGGCATACCGTAGCACCCAAGGTTTGACTAAAACTTTGACCGCCTCTGCTGACTTCATTTTAGCTATGTTTTCTGATGCTGTTTGTGCCGTTGGAATCATCACATCGAGCTGTTCACGAATTTGGATTCAAAAAAAAAATCCAACCAACTTCAATTTTCTAATCATTTTAAAATCTCTAGAAACATCTCTATTTCAACCTCAAATCCTATGATGCCACTTTTTTGAGGTAGTGGAACTCTTTGGAGATGAAATAAATTCAAACAAAAAAGAAAATTTAAGAATAGACCAAGGATTTACATGGTTCGAAAAAATTGCCTACATCCATGGGATAAGGGGGCCAGTTCTCTTATTTCCATCTAGATGAAACATCTTAAAATCAAATAGGTTACAATGGAGTGTTCTATGATTACAATTTCTTAGTATTTGATCCAGTTTTATAGATTAAAGAAACTATTTTATCAATGGTTGTCTGGGTAGATCATCTACACTTGTAATTTCCTCCTCGCCACTGACTACTTCAACTACGTTGGTTTCTCACTGAAAAAGATTGCATATTATATCATCAGAATAATCCATTCATATCAATTTAAAAAAAAAGGAATCCTCCACTGATTTTAACCACAAATCCTCCTTTAATTGATAGTGGCCCCATAATAAAAACATGAAAACCCTAACACCGCAAGGTTTTTGGATACACCACCTATGACCCAAAGGACTACATACCATGCCATGTAGTCAAGAATTTAAAATACATCATGCTTAGTAGCCCATGTTCTACACCATAACTAGAATCACCACCTCTACCTATATCCATGTCTCAGATACCAATCGAGCACAACACCCTTAAATCCTTCATCACACCTCTCCAAAGCTTCCTCACCACCCATCATTTCCACCATTATTTTTTCCTTTTCACTATGTCTTATCCATGACCAAATCCCCATTAAGTCCCATGTTCTTCTATAACAACACCAAATAGGATCAAATCCACTGGACACTATGAATCATTGTACCACTTTACCATGAATGACTCATACCATGAAGAACAAGAATATACGAATTGAAGAATGGTGGTTGGTGGGAATTATGAACAACTCAAATGGTATTCCCACTCACATTAATCAAATAATTAAATGAGTAGATATACTTCAAAAAAATGAATAATAAATGGAGGGCATCATTCATGTATGTTTAAAGAGATAGGGAATTCCATGGAAGGTGATAGAAACAGGCTTCCAAAAGAAATTTTCTAACCTCATTATAATTCCATGTCAAAATATTTATTGATTAATAAAAAACACATGAATGTAGGAATTAGAGTATGATTATCAATTATTCATGTGTCATTTAAGTGACCCATTCTAAATTATTTATCATGTTTTTTCTACTAGAGAAATTCTATCATGGAATAAAGTAATGAAGAAAATGCTAATAATAAAAATACCCTACCTCATTGGATTTTTTTTGCTTTGATGGAAATGAATTGATCCTCATTCATCATTGATTCCATAATGAATAATGATTCTTAAACATGAAAAGAAGGCATGAATTATCTCTTGGGTTTTCCTATGATCACAACATCTATAATATCCCTAGCTGATGACCACTCATAAACATCCAAACTAGAGGGATGAAGGGACCTTAGGAACACCTTCCCATTTTCTAGAGCCTATCTATTAGTGGTGAAGTTATATTATGGTATGATGGAGAGACTATACCACATATTAAAGTACAATAATTGCAGAAATAAGGGAGATCATATGAATCCAAAAAAATAAGTAAAGAAATAAAGAGACAAACAAGAAAGTGATAATAAATATCTGTAACCCATGCCATATCAAAATTATTTGTCTAAAATTTCAAGTATCCACACACCTATAACTAATATACATAAAAAACCATAAAGAAACAAAATAAAAACAATAATAATCCTCAAAAGTGGTCCAGATTTTTAGCCTAGTCCCGATCTTTCATGTGATCCGATCTAGTAGTCCAAATCACACATCAATCATAGGGAACTTTCCCTTGTCCTGACCTGTAACCGTAAAGTTTTTTTGGTACCCAACGCCGACCCAAGAAGGGTGTGAGTATGACTTAGTAGGAAATCACCAATAGCATCTAAAACATATCAAGTTTGAGTAATTTGTTCATGTTGAGGTGCATAAATAAAATACATAAAGATAATTAAAAAGAAATAAAAAATTGTCAACCCTTAGGTTCCTAGTGACACCAGAGGTTGACTATACTTGGTTCATCTAAGAGGGATGTCTCTATCTATGTTAGCACAAATCCCAAATACCATCCCCATGGGGTTAGTCTCGGGTGGTCAAGAGAGACCATACAACACTACCAAATCTAAGGGGCGACACCCAAAGCATTCCATGTAGTAAGCATCGTCACCGAACCTAGGGGAGTTCATCCCATGGAATTCCAAGTAGTAGGCGTTATCACTAAACCCAATGGGTTACACCCATGGTGTTCTAAGTAGCATGCATCATCACCGAACCCAAGAGGTTACACCCAAGGCATTCCAAGTAGTTATCATCATCATCGATCCTAAGGTAGTTCATCCCATGGAGTTCCGGGTGCTAGGAATTACCATTGAACCCATGGGAGTTAATCTCATGACCTTAAGTAGCAATTATCCATTTAAAATGCATTGAAAACTTATAAGTAATTAACTTCATTTCATTTCAACAAAACTATCATTTTTTAAAATAAAAGAATCCATAAAAAAATTCAATCTACCAGTCTCCCTTGGAAACCAAGTACACTAGACCCTAAGATACATCCTAGGCATCCCCGATCACTTACCCCTAGTCTATTATAGGCCTTTCTTCATGATAATATGGCAGAAAATGAGAAAGTAGATGAATAACCTGAAAATATAGATTATTATATGAAATAATGAGATACAAAAATACAACAAAATAAACTCATAAAAATCAATGATAGAGGGTATAATTGCCTCAATATTCAATTCACATCATATGAAATCTGATTTCATGATGAAATAATAGTGATCCAAAATTGGAAGAGAGGAGGGACAAAGGGTAGTCTGCTATGAAATTATTCTAAGGGCCTTATTTAAATTTCAAAAAGCCTAAACAAAGAAAATAAAACTTAAAAAAATTAAAACAAAACTGGTCATGAGGGTATTATTATAATGACCCATCCTCTGGGGCCCGTATCATGACTACCCCAATCCCACCTCCCATAGGACAGGGGCTGGAAACTAGCGCTGAGTAGGCATATTCCATAAGTGGGAGGAGTTTTCCCAAGCACCTGTACACACAATCCCATCTCTAATAAAAATTTGAAACTAAAAACACTAAGTAAACATGAATGTAAACCACTAAGAGAACCCACTCAGATTAAGTTACAAAACTAAAAGAAAAAGGGGCCAGAATACAAGCCCGACTGAAAAGGAAAGTACAAGTTCCTTGATCTCATCTGTAGAAAACCCTACCTAAAGGGTAGGTATAGTAAGATATCTGAATTTCACTGAAGCATACCACGTCTTTTAGGTCACCTTGAAGCACCACCTATCTCCAGACCACCAAGTACCCCATCAAAGCTGTCGATCATATGGACAAGACACAAAACATACGAGCGAAGCCCATGCAGGGGTGAGTAAAACAATACTCAGTAAGGAACCCAAACCACAAAAGTAATTACACAAATTAAACCACATGTAATCACATGAAGTATACCACAAATAATATCACTTATAAATACACCAAGTATACTACCAAATATCCACACAAAGTGTATCCTCTAAGAGGTATAGTCAAGAGAGTCACTAGAGTCATCTCACACCAAGTATAGGTCTATGGTATGTAAAAAGGATTTTCATAAGAATCCACAATACCCTCAAGTAGTAACATGTGGAGCATTGGTAACACATGGAGTGTAGGTAATACACATAGTGTCGATAGCACACGGAGTGTAGATAACACACAGAGTGTAAATAACACACAGAGTGTTGGTAACACATGGAGTGTAGGTAAAAAACGAAGTATAGGTAACACATAGAGTGTCATCAAAGACTAGAGGACCTACAACCTAGTGGGGTATGGGAGTACCAAATTATCCTTGGTAAGACACAAAGTATAGATAAGATACATAGTCTAGGTAAGACACGCAGTCTAGGTAATCACATAGCTTCTAGGTCGCAGCCAGCTGTAGGATTCCATCCTTATCACACTCATTCCGAGAGAACCTCCTCCTCAATCCAATATTCCATACACCAACTTCCATATAAACTCACTTATATTATCTCAAAAGTACCTCCTTTTCTCAAGGGTCCCAACACCGCAAATGGCTCGTCAAATGGACACATGGTTTGAGAGTTATGGGAATTTAAGAAAAAAGAGGCTACTTGGGTCCTGGTCCGATCTGGCCTGCTTGGAAGCGAGCCGGTTTGGTTTTCCCAGATGTGGCGACTGCCACATCTTCTCTAGATACACACGGCCTACTGGCCGCATCTCCTCGGGTCAATGTGTCTGGACCACGTTTCACACGGTTGGTTCACGTGACTAACTCCACCCACATCTCGGTCATGGGTCCTTCATCCAACACAGCTCAGGGAGCCACGTCCTCCAACCACTGTGCCTCACTACAGCGGCCTGTCACCATCGCCTGTAGTTGTGCCTCAGCGGGCCCCTCTGGCCACACCGCTGCATGCCACCGGTAGCTTTCCTTCTACGGGTCGTTGATCACACTCTGGTGATCCATTTTTCAAAACAGAACCATGCTTACGACCCTGGGGTCTTTTTCTTCATCACCATGAGCTCCAATTCTTCTTTCTGTCACTCAGGGGGTCTGACCATGTTCAGAACAACCTAGAAAAACATGTCATGACCATGAGGATCTTCCAATGAATAACGCAAGAACACATAAGAGAGATAAGCACAAGAACACCCTTAAAACAAACCTTGGCCTTATTAATGTGAGCCTTGGTCCATCCATGTCAATAGAAATATGAAATAGAAACAAAAGAATATTTAATAATTCATCCCCTTTAATCCCAAATTTTTAAGCATCCCTTAAGAATGATTGAACCGCAGATCAACAAGTTCATGGGTTGGTCTACATTTTTCGTTGTTGTTAGGACTAAAAGGGGCCTAGATACCTTGAGAGGGGGGGGGGTGAAATAGCGTATAGATATTCTTTTCAAAATTATCCCTGCCCCACCGGATCATTACCTCTTTATTATAAGGGTAACTTTGTTAGAACTTATGTTTTAATTTGATCTTATTATTCCCATCTTTATCTGATGATTATGCTTTGAATGCAATGAAGGAAACCAAGAATACTGACACATAGATTTTTACTTGGTTTTCCCTCACTAGGATACGTCCAAGGAGAATTCAACGATGATGTGCCAATGTAATAAATCTAGTAAAGATCACTGCCAATTTACAATGTTCCGGATATATCACTTCTATGCCCAGACTCACTGTCTTTACAATATTTAGGGTCAGCTCACTGCTTTCCCAAGGGTCACTCCCTATTTCTCTCTCTATGGATCACTGTCGGTAGAAAGGATCACCTTCTTCCTCTTAATTTGATCACTACTCTAGAAAGGATCCACTTATAGTTTATGGACTTGTAGGTCCCCTCATTATCTCTAATGAAATCTGCATCTTTAATTGTTGATAGATGCTCTGTTGACATCAAATTTTCACCCGCATATGAATCTCACTTTGCACCGAGTGTAACGGGAAATCCTTCAACTTTCGTACAACCCTAGAATGATTGGAGCACTTATCTAAGCCTGGACCACTTCTCAATTCCTAGTGTGAAAGTGTCACCTAATCACTTGCGCAACACCCCCTTCACCAACTCAGAACTTGGGCGACTCACACCCTTTTACGCCCAAACCAATATTGGCGTGCAACTATCAACTAGTGCACTTATACAAGCCTGGTGCACAAGTGTCACCAAATCACTTGCGCGACACCCCATTATTCAACAAAAAACATGGGTGAATCACACCCTTTTACACACAAATAAATATTGTCACAAAACTATCAACTAGCACACAACTTATGAATAACTTTATACTTGCGCGCCCAGACCACCACTTACGCGTCCAAACCACTTGCGCGACTGGAGCTCGAATTTTCTCCAAGTATCAATCTTTTCTAAAAATGAGGAGCTATATCCCTCTATTTATAGGAATTTTGGGTACCCTAAGTGCTGCATGCAAGTCTCCTCCCGACACTCTAGTCCAGTCGCCTTAGCCTCTGTCTCCCTAGTCACCTTGAGCGCCCACACCAAAACTTGGGAACCCTCTTTCCTTTTCCATATTTTGATGTTTTGATATTGAAAAACATATGGAATGCAACTTTCCGAGCCTCCTTTTCTCCATTTTTCTACTTTGAGGCCCAAAAATTTGGAAAACACTGGAAAATGGTGCCACCTTGTATCTTCTCTTTTTGTACCACCTCCAGATCATTCATTACTTTTTCGAGGCTCTTCTTCCAATAAAGGATTGTCAAAAAAATCTCTTGAACTCGATAAATCACCATGTAAACCCCCTTTTTCAACAAATTTGATCACCGTGGTCTGCTTTGTCAACAAAAAAAAACGGAGGCCCACTTTGTCAACAAACACAATCACCTCAAAAATACTTCAATGATACATTGATGGATTTTTTCCCAACAGTTGTAAAAAAGAATGGGGAACGAATTAATGAAGAAAAATAAACCCCCTACCTTGAGGATTGTATTGATCATTGACAAAGCGTGAGTCATGCATTCATCGTTCGTCAATCCACTAATGCCTGTTCCGAATCTGTCCATCGATCCTCCGCCATTCATCATTCTTCGATGAGAGGATTTGCGAACACAATTTATTTTTTCCCAATCCTAGAGGGATTGTGAATCTGATATCGTATCACTACCAAGCTATTAAATAAAGAAACTCATTTTACTGTCGTTGTTTCACTGAGTTGCTGGTTTGCCACGCTGTTTCATTTATGAAAGGAAACAACCACTTAGTCATGGAATCACTGTACCGTTGTGTCACTGTAAAATGTTAAGATAATTTTTTTCCAAGTTTATTTTATTTTACTTTAAAAGTTCAAAAAGTATTTTCCATAGTCAACCTGCATCGGTTGAAGTTAGGTCCTACCTAATCAAAACCCGCTACTTTTAAAACCACAGTGCCATCATATTTTAAATCCGAGCACTCATTTAAAAGTTACTAAAACCACACATGAGTGCTATTTTTAATAAACTTGAAAATAGTTCGAACAATTATTCGAGGAACCCTGGGCCTCAGAATCATGAACCGTCTCAGTTCTTGGTGTCAAAATAATCCCATATAATTTTCAAAAATTTTACATGGAAAATCTGGAACATTAAATTCTCCCCACCTTAGGGATTTACATCCTAGAAAGCCAAAACAAGGGCTAAACAAACAAATGGGGATACTGAGCACATATTTGATCCTCACGCTCCCACGTGCTCTCCTAGAGGTTCCCGTGCTACCATTGAATGCACTCTAGAGTAATATATCACCCACAGAGTTTCCTATCCTACTAATCCTCAATATCCACTGAGAAATCCACAAAAGTCGCCCCATCATCAACATCCAGCTCACCCCAGTCAATGATGTGTGATGGGTCATGTATGTATCTCCTCAACTGGGATACATGGACTATGTTGTGCACCCGCTTTAACTAAGGAGGTATAGACAAGTGGTACACCACCTTGCCCACTCTACGTAGTATAAGAAAATGTCTGATGAACCTCAGAGATAATTTTCCACCCTGGCCAAATCTATGTATCCCATGTTGAGGAGAGACTCTAAGGAACACATGGTCTCCCTCCTCGAACTCCAAGGGTCTCTATAGCCTATCAGCATAGGACTTATGGTGGCTATGTGTAGTCTTCATCTTCTCCTGAATGACCTTAACCTTCTTCATAGTATCCCACACCAACTCTAGGCCCATGAGTATTGACTCTCCAGGGTGAGTCCAGTAAAGTGGCGACCTACAGGGTCACCTATAAAAGGCCTTGAACGGTGACATAATGATGGTGGAGTGGTAGCTGTTATTGTACGTGAACTCCATAAGGGGTAGGTGATCCTCCCAACTGTGACCAAAATCAAGGATTCAAGCATGTATCATGTCCTCTAGGACCTGAATGGTCTGCTCTGCCTGACTGTCTCTCTGCGAGTGGAAAGCTATGCTCAAGTGCAGTTGAGTACCAAACGCCTTTTGTGATACCTTTCATAATTGGGATGCAAATTATGCATCACGATCTAATACTATCGTAGATGGGACTCCATGGATTTAAAGAATCTCCTATATGTAGAGTTGTTACAAGCTCTCTTCTGAACCCTGTTCCCAAATTGCTAGGAAGTGGGTTGACTTGGTGAGTCGTTCAATGATCACCCAGATGGTATCATGATCTTTGGACATACATGGTAGAACCATCATTAATTCCATTGATACTCCATTCCACTTCCACTCTGACACCTCAATAGGTTGATTTAAACCCGTTGGAACCTAGTGTTTGACCTTCACTTACAAATAAGTGAGGCATCTAGAGACAAACTTTTCCACTACTTTCTTTATCCTTGACCACCAAAACTAATGTCATAGGTCCTAGTACATATTTTACACACCTAGATATACTTCCAAATGGGATGTATGGAACTCCCTCAACACCTCCTCCAGTAACATTGCTGGTACAACTGTGAATCCTCTAAAAAGGATTATGTGCTCCCCACATTTCGAATATCTATAAGGGGCATACCCTGTGGACATCTAGCCATGTGTAGTCTCACAACTGACATATCTGAGCTATGCCTCCCATACGCACTATAAGAGTGGAGGGGTAACCACCATCGACTAGAGATAATCTACTTCATATCCATCCACGAAGGATATTTGAAGCGAGGCCAACTGCTCCAAGACCTCATTTATTAGTTGTGAACTCGATATCTAACTGAGAGCATCTTCCAACACGTTCCCCTTCCTAGGAGTATAGACTATATTGAAGTCATAATCCTAGAATAACTCTAGCCAATGCTGCTATCTTGGGTTCAGATCCTTCTGAGAAAAGATATACTTGAGACTCTTTTGGTTAGAGTAGATGATAAATCGTTTCCCCATAAGGTAGTGTCGCCACATCTTTAATGAAAAGACTACCATGGACAACTCTAGATTATGGGTCACATAGTTCTAATCACGTGGTCTCAAATACCATGAACCATAGGAAATCACCACTTTCTCTTGAATCAGGACACAACCAAGCCCGATCCCTGATGCGTCGCAGAACACCACATACCCGACACCCGACTCTAGAAATATCAGGATGTGAGTGCTCTTCAAACTTTGTCTCAGCTACTGAAATATCTCTTGGAACTTCTCCATACATAAAAAGGTTCTCCCTTTCATGTAAAGGCTCTCATGGATACCACTACAATAGAAAATTAGGGTATAAACCTCTAATAGTACCCATCCAACCCAAGGAAACTCCGCACCTCATTAAAATTCTTGGGTGGCTCCCAAGAAAGAACCGCCTCTATCTTCTCTATATCCACTGCAACTCCAGCCTCCGAAATGATGTGTTCCAGAAAGTGGAATTCTCATAGCCATAACTAAAACTTCAAGAGATTCCTGTAAAGCTGGTGCTCTCAGAGTAAGTCCAGGACCATCCTTAAGTGTATCACGTGCTCCTCCTCGGACGACGAGTAAATTAGGATTCCATCAATAAAGACCCCTACAAACCAGTCTAGGTAGGGATGATAGATCCTATTCATGAGTCCCATGAAAACTTATGGTGCATTATTCATGCCAAAATGCATCACTAAGTACTCATAGTTTTCATAGAGATATCTAAAACCCGTCTTCAGGATGTCCTCATACCGCACCCGAAGTTGATGATATCCTGATCTAAAGTCTATATTCAAGAACAATCTCGCTCCCATAAGCTGATCAAAGAGTTCATAAATCCTCGATATTGGATACTTATTCTTCACAGTCACCTAATTTAGGCATTGGAAATCCACAAATAACGTCAATCTCTCGTCTTCCTTCTTGGAAAACAATACTGGGGATGACCATCGTGAAACACTGGGTCTCACAAAGACCTTCTTTTACAAGTCCTCCAACTGTACCCTCAATTCATGAAGCTCTACGATATCCATCCAATATTCTAGTGTAGATATCAGTGTCATCTCAGGGTACATGCCAATTCATAATTCTACCTCCTTGGGAGGAGTTAGTCCTGGAACATCTTCCAGAAAGATGTCCTCATACTCATTCACCACTTTAGGAAACTGAGGACTCATCTCATCCACTACAACGAGGGTCATGCTATCAAAATGATGTGTGATTGTCTTTAACCTCCTACGTGAAAGTCTATCCTACACTTCTTGTGTCTCCCTTTCATTGAAAAAGGAAAACCTGGTCCCATCTCTATGGACACACCACACTATGTGCCTAAAATAGTCGATCTTAGCATGAACTATGGATAACCAATCCATACCTAGAATGACATCATAAGGCCTTGACGATTCCACAAAGAGATCTCAATTAAAACTCTCACCCCAAGAGTAAGGAAACACTATTGACACCAGTGTGTGATTATCGAATCTCCTCCCATAGGAGTCTTTAAGCATAGGGATCGAGTCAACGATTCTATTGGAATCTCTGTGTCTCGAACAAGGGTCATAGTGAGAAATGAGTTACTAGAAGCCATGTCTATCAAAACTGTAGATAGGGTGAAAAATACACATGTTGTGCCTCTAATCATCTCGTGAGTCTTGGGATCATAAGCCTCTATCACTTGGAGCTGGCCTCGCCCCTATCCACCAACTCTCTAAGATTGGGGTGGACCACCTGGGGGTGGTGGTGGTAGTGCCTCGAACCTCTGTCCACATCCTTCCACTCATCCCTCTCCTCTACCATGTCTAAATCCTGGAAGACCGCCCTGTTCTTACCTTCTCCACTGCCTCAGTGGTCCCTCGACCATCTCCTAGTTGGTTGTATGGTTGGTCAGACAATCTCTAGCCAGATTCCCCCAACTGCCGCACGAGTAGTACAATATATCCTTCAGCTGACTCACTCTACCCTGGGATTCTCGCACCACTGATCCCATATCCTATGGTCATCCTCTAGAGTGCTTGACCCTCTTGGGTCCCTGCGTCATCTTTTAGCTATCCGCTACCAAAGACTCCGCTACCTGTCTCTCTGTGGTAGCTCCCAATGTTGGTGCCTACTCTGCAATAAATCTCTCTACTAGTAAATCTCACTTCAGTAACCCAGAATGTATAAGGATTATAAGGTATATCATTGACGACCTGGTATCCTAGCATAGTCCCAACTCGAAGGTACGAGCCCTAAAGAACGGGTCCCTCACTATGTCTATAGAGTAGCGAGAAAGATCTTTGAATCTCGCCGAGTACTCTGCTAATGACTATATTCCCTAATTTAGGTGTAGTATCTCCTGTATATGCATAGAGAATAATGTCGCTGGAAAAAATTCCTCCCTGAAGAGGTTCTCAAAGTCTGTCCAAGATAGCATCACCTCCTCATGCATCGGAGTCATCAGGCTTTTCCATCTCCCCAGCGATCCCGGAAGAAGGATCATGGATAGGACTGCCATATGTTTGGGAGACATCCTCACTAAGAGGAATACTCATGTAACCACCTCTAGCTAGTCCTCAGATACCTGAGGATCCATCTCACCTCAGATCCTGGTAGGTCGCTGTCTCTGGAACTCATGCAATGCACTAAGCCTGTGTGCATCCTCTATCGGTAACATTGGTAAGAACTACTGAAATCTAGGTGGTGGTATCGATGGTACACCACTGGGAGGTTCTATATCTAGAAATGGTCCCTGCACCAATGCCTCATCACTCGATATACCATCCTCATGGTCACGCCCCAAAATCCTAGCTACCTGCCTGTGTGGATGCATCCTGAAACAGAACAAGATGCACCACGGTCAATAGAGTATACCTGGTGAGATGATTGTGACTCAAGAAGTAAATGATAACACACTCAATTCCTATATGATGAAAGAACCATTAATTTCCCATGAAACTATCATTTTCATGTTCCAGGTTGGAGAGAAGAATTCAAGGTCCTGGTGTATAGATACGCCGGTCTCTACACCAACACTAGGTTCCCTGGCCAGAAATCCATACTCGAAATACTTAACACCATTTACCCAAAACAAAAGTAAAATCAACAGCCCTATGGTACTACTCTATCATGAACCATCCCCTAGGGTCCGTGCTGTGACTACCCCAAGCTTACCTCCCATAGGTCATACGCTGATGACTAGCTCCGAGTAGGCATATCCCACAAGTAGGAGGAATTTTCCACAACACCTGTACACATGAACCCGTTTCCAAGAAAAATATAAAACTGAAAACACTAAGTAAACATGGATGAAAACCACTAAGAAAACCTACTCAGAGTAAGGTACAAAACTGAAAGAAAAAGGGGCCAGAATACGATCCCAACTAAAAAAGAAAGTACAAGCTCATGGATCTCATATGCAGAAAACCCTACCTAAAGGGTAGATATAATAAGCTGTCTAAATGTCACTAAAGAATACCACGTTTTTTGGGTCACCCTAAAGCACCACCTATCTCCGGCCCACCAAGGACTCTGTCAAAGTTGTCGATCATCTGCACAAGACACAACACATGCAGGCGAAGCCTGTTTAAGGGTAAGTAAAACAATATTCATTAGGGACCCCAAACCACAAAGTAATTACACAAAGTAAACCACAAGGAATCACAAAAATTATACCACAAAGAAGATCACTTATAAATACACCAAGTAGACTACCAAAGAGGCACACAAAGTGTATCCTCTAAGAGGTATAGTCAAAAAAGTCACTAGAGTCATCTCACACCAAGTATAGGTCTATGGTACTTAAAAAGGATTGTCTTAAGAATCTAAAGTACCCTAAAGTAGTAACACATAGAGCCTTGGTAACATATGGAGTGTAGGTAACACACAAAGTATCGGTAACACACAGAGTGTAGGTAATACATGGAGTGTAGATAACACACAGAGTGTCGGTAACACATGGAGTGTCGTCAAAGACTAGAGGACCCACACCCTGGTGGGACATGGGAGTACCGAATTAGCCTAGGTAAGACAAAAACTCTATATAATACACATAGTCTAGGTAAGACATGCAGTCTAGGTAATCACATAGATTCTAGGTTGCAGCCAGTTGCAAGATTTCATCCTTAGTATACTCATTTTGGGAGTAGCTCCTCCTCAAGCCAATGGGCCATATTACAACTTCCACAGAAACACACTTATAGTATCTCAAAAGTAAATCCTCGTCACAAGGACCCCAACTCCACAAATGGCTCGTCAAATGGAAACACAGTTTGAGAGTTATGGGCTTTTAAGTAAAAAGGATTCGGTTGGGTTGGGGTCTGGTCTGACCCGGTCGGACCAACCTGACCCTCCAGCTCTAGCCTACTTGGATGCAGGTCGATTTGGTCTACCCTGATATGGCAGCTTCCACGTCCGATCAAGAGTTGCATGTGGTCTGGTGGCCGCATCTCCCCGGGTCAATGCGGCCTATCCATGTGACCGACTCCACCCACGGATCAACTGCGGATCCTTAATCTAATGTAGATCAAGGATCCGTGTCCTCCCACCACTATGTCTTGATGCCACGACCATGCCTCTAGGGCCTCCTCCACCACCAACCATCGAGCCAATGATTGTCTGCTACCGGGTGGCCGCACCGCCGGTGTTATCGGTGGCTCTCCTTACGCGGGTTGTCAGTCGCACTTCGGTGCTCCATTTTTCGAAACGAAAGCACGTCTACGACCCTCAAGTCATGTTATTCATCACCATAAGATCTAATTCTTCTATTTTTCACTCTGGGGGTCTGACCACATTCATAACCACCCAAAAAAACAGGTTGCGACCATAAGGGTCCGCTGATGAAGAATGAAAGAATGGGGAAGAGAGATAAGCACAAGGACACCATTTAATGGACCTTGGACTTGTTCGTGTCAGCCTTGGTTCATTAATGTCAATGGAAATATGAAAGATAAAAAAAATAATATTTAATAATTCACCCCATTTGATCCCTCACTTTTAACCATCCCGCAAAAATGATCGAACTGCGGATCAACCTGTTCATGTGTTGGTCCGCTTTCGTCATTGTAAACAAGAACAGGGAAAGAATTCATGAAGAAAAATAAACCCCCTACCTTGAGGATTGGATTGATCACTAATGAAGTGTGGGTCCTATGTTCGTCGTTCTTCAATCTTCCAATTCCTATTCTGAATCCAGTCATCGATCCACCACCGTTTATCATTAATCGACGAGAGGATTTTCCAACGTGTTTTAATTTTTTTTCCAGAGCCTCCATGGATCATGAATTTGATCTTTTATCCCTATCAAGATATTAAATGAAGAAACACATTTCAGCATATTTTTTCGCTGAGTTTTAGCGTTGCTATGCTGTTTCATTTAAGAAAGGAAATAGTTGCTTATTCGTGGCGTCACAGTTCCACTGCATCACTGTTAAGCGTTAAAATAAACTTTTTCTAAGTTTATTTTATTTTCCTTTAAAACGTACAAAAAATATTTTCCATAGTCGACCCACATCGGTAAAAGTTAGGTCCTACCTAAGAAAAATCCACTACTCTAAACACAATGGTGCTCTTAGATTTCAAATTCGAGCACTTGTTTAAAAGTTACTAAAATCGCACATGAGTGCTATTTTTAATAAAATTAAAAATAGTTCGAACATTTATTTTGGGTATCCCGGGCCTCAGAATCACGTGTTGACTCAGCATCTGGTCTTGAAATAATCCCATATAATTTTCAAAAAAATTAGATGGAAAATTTGGGACATTACAGTTATGGTGTGACCTCAAGGTTCATGCTATGAGTATTCAGGGCATGGGTCTCATCCCCTATGTCCAATACTTTCATGATGTGAGAAAGGATTCATTCCTTGACCTTGATATAGCCTATAATTTTGTATTTGTAGGTGTTGTTCACCCCAAAATACATCTTTATCTATACCCAAGCCTCATAACACTTATAAATGAACTAAATACACATGTTTTTAGAAAAAAAATAAAGGAAAAAGTATCTTGAAAGGTTTGGGGATTTACAAACTCCCCACCATATGACAATTCATCCTCAAGATGGTATCCCATGCATCATTGGGCCTCATCGGTGAACAAATTGGGCCATTGGTCTTTCATTTCAGACTCCCTTTCCCAATTCTCCTCTGGGATTCATCCGTACTACCAATCCACATGCACTAAAGGAATGATCTTTCCATAGAGAGCCTTTTCACTTTGGCCAACTATGCACATTGGATTCTCCTAAAAGGAAATTTCGGCCTCATGATCGATGTCCTCAATGTTAATCATCTGAAATGGGTCATGATAGTAGCAATACAACTATGATACATGAAATACATCATTCATGGAACTAAATCATTGTGGGTGATCCAACCGAAACACCATTAGAACGATCCTCTCCACTATCTTGAATGGACACATATACCTGGGCACTAGTTTCTCCTGTCTTTGAACATGATGATGTCCCAACCTTAGGAATAATCATAAGAATACCCTATCACCAACCTTAAACTCAAGAGGCCAGCGTCGCCAGTCCACATAAGACCTCTTACTACTATGGGAAGTCTCCATACTCTTCAAGGTCAACCAAATATGTTCTGAAGTATCCTATATGAGTCTTAGTCTGATCATTTCTATCTTATTGGCCTCCAACCAACATAGAGGTGATCGACACAGTCTACCATACAAGGCCTTGTAAGGTTCTATATGAATTCTCACATGATAATTTTTATTTCATGAGAACTAAACTAAGGTTATGTGGATCTACTAATAACCAATTAAATCTAGGACACATGTCCCCAACATGTCCTATAATACCTGTATAGTCTTCTCAGATGATCTATCCATCTGTGGATGATAAATAGTTCTAAAATGCACATATGCACCAAGAGCCTTCTGTAGGTCTTGTTAAAACATGATGTAGAACGAGAATCTCTTTTTGATACAATACTCCTGGATATCCCATATAGGAAAAAAATATCACAAACATTGAGTTTTACCAGCTTATCCACTAAGAAAGTGTCCTAGATTGGTATAAAGTGAGCTACCTTTGTTAGTAAATCCACCATCACCCAAATTTCATAGCTACCTTGGGGTGTCCTTGACAACACCATCACAAAATCCATAGTCACATCATCCCAATTCCACTCAGGAATGAGCAAAAACTATAGAAAACATACGAACCGATGATGCTCACCTTTCACATCCTGATAGGTGGAGCATCATGTGACAAAAATCCTCTACATCCTTCTTCATCCCTGACCATCAGTACTACTGATGCATGTCATGATACATCTTGGTCATATATATATGTACTTCCCACATCAAAGTATGATAATCTCGTATTAGCTCCTCCCAAATTCCTATAAGAACCCAAACATGGTCGTGAACATGGAGAATATCATCATAGTCAATGAACCAGTCTAGTGGAGGCTCCCCACTATATATACTATCCCTTAAGGCCAAGCATTCCAGATCAGATAACTGCCTCCTCATGATCTCATTGATAAGTAAAGGTGTACTAAACAAGGATGTCAAGGTTTCTTAACCCTAATACTCTTTAATGTCTAAATTAATCTTAGTATAGAGAGACATCAGTGGACACTCACTACTAGACTCACAGATTGCTTGAGTATGTGTCTTTTGGATCAATGCATTAGCTACTACGTTCCCCTTACTCAAAGTGTAAGCCAAATAAAAAATGAACGATTTTAGATATTCAACCCACCTTCTCTATCAAAAGTTTAGATCCCACTATGAAAAGATATACATCAGGAATTTTTAGTTAGTATACACTATATAAAAAACAATAAATAGAATCAGTTTCATGTAACTGGTGCTAATATGAGAAATCTAAATAACTATCATTTTTTTAGCAAAAATGTTTTTTTACAACCTCTAATTATTTTTTAGCAGTGGTTATTAAAATAACCACATCCAACTATGTATTTAGTGGTAGTTAATTAATAAAATATCACTAAATTAGATAATATATTGAAATTATAACCCCCTTTCTTCCTCCACCATCGCTCGATGACCTAACCTATCTTGCTCACGGTGGAGACTCCTCAATGAACAATCATCCTCTCCAATAACTCCTCCTTGACTGAAACTTCTCCTCATGAAAAGACTCTAGCGTGTAATCCCCTCCTTAATTCGATCCCCTCACGAAAGAACTTCGAAGAAGAAATACCATCTCAACAGTAGTATTTAGGTATTATTCTATTCAAAAATCTATAAGTGATACAAAGATGTAAAACTAGAAAAAACTTCTCTTGTATAATATCCATGATCCCAAGCTATTTTAATCTTATTTTCACACCATAAAAATGACCATTATGGGATATAATTTCCATTTATTTTTTTTTCGGTAGGAAGTGTAAAGATCTCCTAGCGTTGGTCACATTTATCCAATCAAATTATATATTTTCATTTCTATGAAATAATTATATATAAATATGTTGGAACCAAGGTTTGTTTTGGTTGTATTTTTTTTCAATAGTTGATACATGTTTGAAGATATGAACATGATAAGTTTCTAGTTTCTGGACCCAAGAAATCATATTGAGGAATCAGACTCATCCCATTGGGGAAATGGAACCAGGATGAGAAAAAAAGATTTTCTACAAAGAAACTAAAATTTATACTAAGTACTGTCAAACTAAAGTATTATAGCAAAATAACATTTAATACCAAAGACAAAGGAGCTCAAATCAACAAAAGTCACTCTGGAAATATAATCTAATGGTTAAAAATAATTTAATTCTTCACACTTTTATTGAATCACTCCTCAAAACATTCCGAAGAATCCCCTTCTCCAAGAAATTCAACAGGCAGAAGATTAAGTTTTGGAGTTCGCCACACCAAAACTTAATAGAACTGATAAGAAGTTTGAAAAAAGATTAAATTTGGAAATAAACTCGCCATAAATTTCCAAATTTAATGACATTAATGTTCTAAAAGGTTCATTCAAAACAACCTCGCCAGTTGAATTTTAATTTTTAATTTGAAAATCAATTGAAAGGTGAATCAACTGAACAGAGAATCAAAATTCAATCTCACTGATAGATGATGATTCAGAAAAATATAAATTAATTGAAGAAGTTATATAGATAAACCAGCAGAATTGAATTCCAAAGCTAAGAAAATATTAATCTATGATCATATTGATTAATGCAGTGAAAAACAACCAAAAACAGAGTACAAGATTATGGACAAAGGGAAGGTAAACTCCCCTTGCAATGCTCTGCCTTCGGGCTCCTTAGCCTCCATGTCTGCTCTATCATCTACTAGGAGTCTCTGCTCTCAAAAAGTATGGCATGGAATCAGAATGAGAGTCCTCTCCAAATTCTGCTAATTTCTCTACTTAAGTAGTCACTGTCTTCTGTTGCTTGTCACCGAACATTTTCCACCGACTTCAAAGGCTCTTCACATGTGCACCGAAAAAATGCATTTTTTTCATGACTGGCATGTCGCACTAGTTTTTCCCTCGTAACTAAATTCCACTGAGTTAGTTGTGTGAACCTGGACATGTTTTCGACTTTGGTATGAACCTGCACATATAAAATAGAATAAATAAATGAGAGCGCAAAGGAAGAAAAATAGTTATTTTTTAAGTTAAGTGTTATATTACTCGTTACAGGTTAACTAAAGTTAATTAATAAATATCTTAATTTATAATTATTATTTACTTTGATATTAATAAATTTATTCACTTAAAATTAATATGGTAAAACATAAGTTTATTAAAAAGTTGTTAATTTAATTAAGTTAATAAAAATAAAAACTAAATTTTTTAGTTTATCATTTTTAACTAATTTATTAAAATTTGACAACATGAATAAATAAGTAATTAAAAATTTAATATTTAAGATTGAATTAATAATTTTATTATTACTATTTAGGAAATTAAATTTCTATATTAATTCATTAATTAGTTTATTTTAATTTAATAATTAGAATTAATACTTTAGTTTTAAATATTTTTAAATTAATAAGTATATTTTATAGTTTATTTATAATTATTATTAATTAAATATTTATACTATAAATAGTATATTAATTTATTATTAACATTTATTATTAATTTAGTTTTTTATTTTAATTTATAATTTATCCATTTATTAATTTATAACTTTTATAAATTCTATTCAATTCATTTGATTTAATTTAAGTTAACTTTAACTTTAACTTTTTTTTATTATTTTTTGTTTTACTTTACTTTTATTATTATTTTTATTATTATTTATTATTATTTTTTTGTTATCTTCTTCCTCCCCACTTTTCTCCATGGTGCAATAGAGAGGGGGAGAGGGTCTTCGACGGTTTCGTGAGGCAGGCCCAGTAGTACTTCCCTCCTGCAACGCGACACAATGACCTCAATCAGCACCGGCTTGGCCTCTCTTCACAACAGCGATGTAGCGGTGGTTGTGGCAGTTCAACTCAGAAGACTTCACCAGCAGTGTAGCAGGAACTCTCAGGCTTCGACAGGTTGATTCTTCTCAGCAGTGGTCCTCAGCTCGAGTGCATCCAGCAGCGGCTGCAATAGTTCTCCTTGGCAACTCAACTCCAGCGGCGGACCAGCAGTGACACATAGCAAAGGCGCTACATCTCTGCTCCTGCGGGTGTCTCCTCCCTCCATCCACGGTGGCTTCTCATCAGTGGTGGGACTTCACCATTCTCAGTGCATAGCCAGGGTCTCGGATTCAGCAAGAGACAACCCTCCTTGTGGTGACTAGTTTGGAAACTCTTTAGGCGACGACAAATGTCCCGCAAAGCAGCGAACTCCAAATACTTAAGTAGGCGTCGGTGCAACTTCAACTCTGAGGGTGCGATCTGATGAGATATGGTTCCAATTTGAAATTATCTCTAAGTTACAGTGGTTGATTTTACTAGTTGATTCTGTGTTGAAATGAAAAGAAAAAGGATAAGGTTGGGAAGGAAAGGGTGGAAACTGGATGAGGTTCGATCACTTAATAGGGGAGCAGTGAGGGCTAAGGGAGAGGAAGTATGATGGATTGAAATGGTGAGGTAAAGTGGATTTGGGTAACGGTGAGGTGCAGGAGAGAAGGAAAAAAAATAAATGTCTATCAGTGAGGAGGTTACTGATAGACATAAAATAAAAGAGGAGCAGTGGCGTGGTGTTGGGGTATCAGTGTGGTGGTATTGGGGAATCAGTGAGGAATAGATCACCGATAGAGGAATAGAAAAGGTTCACCATTAGAAATAAAAAGAGGAGTCACTGGTAGAATAAAATTAAAGAATACGAGCACCAGCAAGGGGGTCACTGATAGAAAATAAAAGGAAAACAGCAAGCGTAGGGAGTCACTGTTACGAAATAAAAAAAACGAAGTCACTGCTACAAAATAGAAATAAGATTCACCGATACATTAAAATAGAACAGGTTACCATTATAGAATAAAATAATAATCTCATAGTTAGTATAAAATAAATAAAGGAAAGAACCAGCGTGCGAGGGTCACCGGTACACAGTTGTAATAGTGAGGTGCAGGTGTCACCGTTACAACTAAAGGTCACTGTTAGGATACAAACTAAGGATACCGATACAAAGGGAAACCGTGGGCCAGGGGTCACCATTACATTAAAAAAAACTAATGGTGACATTTAAAAATTAAATTGAACTTAAATTAAAGCTTAAGAATACTAAAAATAAAGATTAAAAACAATTAATTACAAGAAAGCTAACCACCATAATTTAAAACAAGATTTTAATTAACCTTTAAAACATTAAAATTATTAATTGACATCACTAAAATTATAAAATGAATAATTTTTAAACTAAATTAATAAAAGACTTAAATTAAAATAACTGAATAAATTTATTACAGAGTAGAATCAAATAGAAATGAAGTGCATCGGTGACCCGATAGGTCACCGCTAGTTCTTGTCTACCTCACCGGTAGACTAAAATCAATAAAAAAATGAAATAATAATCAAACTGCATACATAAAATAATATAATTAATGTTTAAAAACTCTTAATTAATTAATTAAACAACTATTTGAAGACATAAAATTAAAATCGAACTATTTTATTTAATTAAAAATAAAATTATTTACTTAAATGATTAGCAAGATGACTAAACAAATTAATTAATAAAGTTAAAATATTTTAATAAAACTAATTTAAAAGATAAATTATTAAAATAAAGTCTAACTTGATTAAATATAATTACATTGATTAAATAATTGTTTAAAACAGATATTAACTTATTAAAAATTCAAGCAGATTTAAATTAACCAAACTAAATAAGACATAATTAAAATCGATTAGTTTAGTAAGATTAAAATTATTATTTTGATGACTAAAAATACATAATTAATTATAAAAATTGATTAATTAACAAAGTTAACTATAAAAATACAAAAGTTAAAATATTAGTATAAAGTGATTAAATAATTAATTAAATCATTAAAAATTAAGTAAAAAGATGTGGAAAATCTATGCAAAAATAGAGCCACATCAGATACCTAGGAGAGAGAAGCCTAGGTATATGCATAGTGGCTAGAACTCTTCTCAGATGATGTTTTACCACCCTCAAAAAGTAAACCCAGGGATGAGTTGTCTTAATGAGGGGAGGTTATAACATATCGACCTTTTACAAAGGTATAAACCAGTAATTTTTGGCTTTAATTATTTTATTGGGCCTTAATAATGTTTTATAAGGGAGTATTAGAGTTCATAGGAGTGTCTAGGGATTGTTCAAAGCCTGAAGCCCTGACATTTGAAGAAGTAGACCAGGCTGTATGGTTAGAAGAAACCATTCCACCCAGCCCACATGGTTTATCTAACCATGCAGCTTGAGACAATGAGGTGTTGGGGGATGCATAGTTTTTTTTGCAACTATGTGACCCTAGGAGCATGCCTGTGTGGGATTATTGACCCCCAGGATAGTGGCCTTCTGCACCGTTGGCGCACGTTTTGGCCAACCATGCAGCCAAACCATGAACCCCTTTATGTGTGGGGGATTTTAACCCTTTTCCCTTAATGAACCTAATTCTCTAAACCTATCTTCTTCCCTCTCTTTTCTAATGGAGTAACACCTCTCCCTCCTGTGAAGACTCCTCCTCCCCATCTCGTAGGTATTGAGGTAACTTCTTTGTTCGTCATCCAAATTGATCACCTCCAGATCCATAAAAAATCTTGAGGTAAGATCTACGATCCTATTCCTTCTATTTCAAGTTGCACATCTCCTCTATTTCTCTATTTAGGTGCAAGATAATTTACCTTATTTTTAGGGAATTTGATGATTTATTCAATAAATTTCATTTTATCTTGTTTCAATTGTTGAAAATTGATGAGTGGAGTGATACTATGCTAAGGTAGATGGTCTAGTTTCTTTCATGATGTTTCGTCACTTTTTATATGGCGTGTCATTGTGCCGCTTGCTAGACCCTTTTGATGATACCTCTAAGTTATCAAATAAATTAATCTAATTGGTTTATCATATCCTTTGTGACCTTAGATTACATAGAAACCCATCTTTGGAGTGTTCTCCTTGTTTGGAGCCTCCCCTTTGGTTGTTCCCACCTTAACCAGCCTATTTTCCCATGCCTTGAGATGTTAACCACCAAGTGCACGTGCCTGTGTGTGTGTTTCACTTATAATAAATTCCATAATTGATGAATGGACTTGAGATGAATGGTAGGATATGGATTACCCCATTTTTTCTTGATGATTATGATTCATTACATGGTTGAACTCCACAAATTAAATGACTTGGGTTAAATTGGTTGAACAACACAAATGAAATAATTTTTGCTTTATGCTTAGCATTATACCATGTGACTTGTTCTTTATGACTTGATTACATCTATTTTCTTGTGTTTATTATTTTTTTCCCTTTGCTTATTCTTATTTCTTATGCCTTTCCACGTGCTTTATACCTTAATCTTATTGCATAGTGCTTTGTGCTTAATGCATTATGCCATTATTGTTGGGCTTAAATAAAATGCTCATCTAGCTTGGTTGGCATGTGATAATGAAATTCTTGTTGGTGAAATGTGATTGTAAATTTCATTCCTTACATGCTTATGGACCGTGAGAGAACACGAGTGCCAACTTAAGGATGCCATGTATGGAGTCTCTGTGCTTTGTACTTGGATTCTGCTTGATGTGCTAGGAGAAACACTTGGCTTGCGTTGTACGGACTCTCTAGGTGGATTACTTATGCTCTTGAGTGAAAATGGTTCCCTAGGAGAGTAACTGTGGGTGTGATTGTTGGAAAGATGATTATACCATCCCTTGGGTGATACTTGGTCCCCTATGTGAGGTACCTTGGATGGGCTCAGAGGTCACCATAATAAGAGTGATATGAGGGATGCCGTTGAGGGCCGCCTTGGACGGACTCTGTGGTATTGGTCATATCTGAGGATCCTGTAGAGACCCTTGGGACTCTTTATGGATTGCATTGGATGATCTCAGGATTCCATTACTGGATTTGATAGATTGTTTTCTTGGATTAGGTGTGAAACCTTATTAAATTATGATCATGCCTAATTTATGTACTAGGTATGTGTCACGAAAGATAAAACACAAGCTTGGGGTCAATCCAAAACTGACGCCTTATTCATGCCGACCTATGTGCACACCTTATTGCTTGTATATGTTCCCTTGGTTCAAACATCTGGCTTAGGACAAAGCATATAGAACAGGTTGAGTATCCTTTGGGGAACCCAAAATGAGGTGTTTTTTGTTTATTTATTTATTTCCTCGCATTTACTTATACTGTAACACTGTTCATTTTATGTTACATGAAATATATTGATCTAGACACCATTGGTGGTGGACTATTGGGATTATATCTCATTCCATGATTGGTCTGCCTTTGGTACCCAAGGAGAATTTCTGATTGTAGGTATTGATAAAGGGAAGTGACATGTTTCCATTTCTTGATTGACCTTTCCAGGATGAAGTATGGGGGTAAAGGACCAAGTCTATGCTCGAGATGCTTGTAGTATCAGTTTTTTTCTTTTATTTTTTATTTTTATTGGAATGTGGTATATAATTTTATCCACTATTCTTCATGCACACTTTTTTATAGAAACATGACATGAAATCATCATCATTATGTACCTATTACTATTTATTCAGCTTCAAAATGTTGATTATTTCTCTTTCATGGTTTATTATTATTCTACAGCTGTGTATCTATTTTTACTACTTACACTACGATGAGTTACTGGTATAGTAATATAGTGTATTCTTCTACTGATCTTTATTTATTATATATATATATATATATATATATATTTAGGCTCAACTCTGATCAATGAGGGCATAGTCTCCCCACAAACACACCTTAGTACCTCATTGATAGTTGGTTGCCACTAGAATTTGGGGAGGCACTCTTGAGGTATTGTGGACAATATCTCGGGTCACCGTTAAGTTACATCTAGAGCAGGATGCTATGAATGATGAGTTGACTTAATGAGTCACTTTTATCACATAATATATTTATTATATTACAAGTAAGTGATAAAAATATAAATGATATAAATGATTTAGTACAACAATTATAATATATCGTTTATAGTTTATATAGTGAATAATAAATATTCAGGGACTGGGGATCATTTTCTGAGTAATTTCACAACTCTCTATATATAGGAGGAGAGAGACACTCACATGAAAACTATTTACTGTGTGTTCTTGAAATCCAGTCTCTTTTCTTACACATTATATAGAGATAATCTCTCAATCTAAAGGATTGAATCGATCTCTCCCTCATGTATCACAAGAACATCAATGTGGTGATTTTTGAAATGCCAGGCATTGTCAGATCTTCGCTCCTGTACCCAAAATTTGACGATTGATGCTCTCGTGGTTTTTTGGAGCATGTGTGGATGATCTAGAGTAATTCAAATTTAGATTATTTGAGCAATGATCAACAACTATGATAAGATGATGAATGCGTGATTTCATATCAAACCAGGTATCTTTGGTTTAATTATATTCTTAAAATTCTTTATGCTTGGTCCTTAGGCTTTAACCAGGGCAGTGCTTCACTAGCGATGACATTGTTACATCAATCGTGAGTGAGAAAACTTTAAATCTCCAACCCACTAGCTTCTATTGTGTCCCCTGGTTTTTTCAATTGGTATCAAAGGGACGTGTGGAAATTTTACGCTAAGAAAAAAATTAAAATTGCAGTAACTTTTTGAAGAGGGTGTTGTTTTGGTCCCAACGCCGTAGACAACGTTTCAATTCGACACCTGTTGGTAGTTTTTGGTCATCCAAAATTTTTAATACATATTTAATTCAATGGTGAGGGTATTAAATTCTAATTATATATATAAATATATGTCAGTTTTACCTTAAAACACCAGCAGAAATGATTTATGGTGAACTCAAACACCAAACAGACCACCGGTCACTGGAATAATAATTTCTGACTGGATCATTTTCTACAAAGGTTGTAATATTATTTATTATAATAATAATTATATTTTCTAAACATAAGAACATAAGATTTATACAATATAAATAGAAATAAAAGATGTGGGGTGGCTTGATTGGGATGCTGTATATGCACAGTGAATCAAACAATTTTTTAAAGGGGCTTTGATAACAGGGCGATGATAAGATAATATATAAAATATATAAATAAATAAAAAGAATGTCAAGGGGATGGATTCCCCTGTCTCCTCATTTCTATTTGCACCAGTGACCCAGAGCAGTGCCCCTCGACCCTCCCTGGTGTAGCCACATGCAGTCCGCAGCTACCCACCGACAGTAGCGCCCTGCCGCCCCACCAAACCACCTCGACCAGCCCCTATGGCCTCACCCAGCAGACAGCCACCACTGCGAGGTTCGGCCCTCTCTGGCCGTGCAACCTCCATCCAGATGGAGCACACCCTGCATGACCTGACAGATTATTTTATGGATACGTGGAGCCCAGGAATAAGTCTTATATCTTCACACACACAGATATATATATATATATATATATATATATATATATATATATATATATATATATATATATATATTTCAAAATAAAGTATAATTTTGGAATATAATTAAAATAATTGAATTTATTGATTAATTTATTTTTTTAATAGAAATTATATTAATGAATGATACCGAATGATGTATATTTTGAATTAAAAATAAGAGTGAATTTTTAATTCAATAAAAATTCACTCGAAAATAACTTATTGCAAGTTTAATTTTTGATTGTGTAATTATTTTTATACATGATATTAATGCGTATTTATAGATCATGCATCATAGACTAACCAATGTATGTAGGGTATTTATTTATTTATTTAATTATTGTAATTCATATTTGTAATAATTATTTTAATAAATGGTAATCTGTTTGTTGTCTTAGTGTCATTATATGTATAAGGGTCTGCGCGTCCAGGTAAAAGTTTTTATCTGTATTTTGTATTTCCAAGACTTCTTCATTTGTGTGTGAGTATTATTGTGCAATTATGAGGACATGTAGTAACATACTTCACACTGATATTTGGAAACACACTATACAATAGTTTGACGCATTAATGAGTGTGCGCTACAACTCGAGTTGCAAGCAACACGAGTAAAAGAGTTACTCCTAGGGTCTAGGTTGATCCATTATTCACTCAATAGATCAACCATTAGTATCAGATCATGATCACATTACCTTATTTTCTTTATGCATGGTTTTTTATTTTATGTATGTGTAGTTTTATGCACAATCACATAAAATAATAGGCAATCATGCACAAATAAAATGAACATGTGACACGATAGATATTTTCTATTTATTTCATGATCAGTTGTGAGTGCAATCACATAGTACGTGATTATGAGATAGAAAAAGATCTCATTTCTTCATATATTAAAAAAAATTCCCCCAAAAAATATTCGCAAATGTCTTCCATCATTTGAATTTGAATAAAACTTGGTGTTTGGGGTGCTCGTCAGTCAAAGTTGAGGGTGCCTCCTACTACCGACGAGTTCTTATGAAAATGATGGGTTGACATAACCGAAGTTGACAAAAAGAAGTAGTCAAATCTAGGTTGTTTCAACTTTAGAGACAATCATTGAGTAAGTCAAGTTTTTGATTTTAGAAGATGACACTTCACTCAATAGATCAAGGATCTACAAATTAATGCATCTGGATAGTCAAATTCCTACCTTTAACTCTTAAAGTCATGGCATTGCCAGAGCTTGTAGGCTATTAGGGTAGATTTAAGGATCATTGCCACTAGAATACTCAAGAGATAGAGTATTCCGATTCTAGTACAGAGGGATTCTAGATATTGATAAAATAGTGGGATACATTTAATGATTTAAATAACTGGTAATGTTTGATCGATAAAAAATATAAAAGTACTAATCTGCTAGATTTTATTTTTATAGAAAATAGTAAGTAATACCACAATACATACTGTGATATTTATTAGACAAATTCAATGTTCTATCCAACATAAGTTTCTAAAGAGTAGTACAGGTGTTTGAGCACAATACTACAATATAGGAAATTCAAGGAGTTGGAGTCCCCAATACCTATTAAGACACCTAATGAAGTAAGGGTGTTAAAAATGATTACAGAAGACTCATGTATGACACAAATGATGGTTATATCATAATGCTATCATCAATGTCTGTTGTAAGCTAGGGATACACTAGTAATTTGTAAATTGAAATATGGATCATGATCTTTAAATGAATCCCTTTCTCATATCAATTTCACACATTTACTATAGTTTCTTTTAAGATTATAAAATTAATAGTATCATGAAAATGATTTTTTACCTTCTATGTAAAGGTTCTCCAAGCAATAAGAACATTAAAGAGATATAATCTATAGTTCTTATGGTGAACATGATGAAAGACAAGGCGGAAAATCCAATGGAAAGAGAAACAACAAAGGTACATTTGAAATGTCCTTCAAAGAAAGAGGTATTAAATAGGTGGTTATTTTCTTCACATACCATGAAATAAATTTATGTAAGTTTAAATGTAATGAACTGAATTCAAGAAGTAAGTAGTCATTTCTTCTTCAGGAGTACTCATTAATTGTAAGTAATGTTTTTGTTATAATTTTTGGGTATTAAATACAATATTCCTATTACATATGTGTATTTAAATATAGTAACCAAGTAAGTATAGAAATATTACTAGAAGTAAGGTGTGTTATCTAAGAGGTTTTGAAAGGGTGGTTTCTAAGTTAGCGGTGAGAAGTATGCAACTTATAATTACCAAGATAATGATTCTTGTTGAAATTTCATTGATTATTACCAAAACATTTATCTCACATTCCCTTTGGAAATAAGGATACATTATTCCATTTTAGGAATGAATGTTGTTTGTGGTGTCAAATACTCAAGTAATAGTTTAGTAATACACGAATCATAGGCAATACATGATGAATATAAAATGTAAGACTTATATACCCAGTTGTGGAAAGATAATTATTTTTCAAGTAAATCTAAAAGTGGAAGTCAAGGATATTCCCAAAATGGTATTTAGAATCATAGGATATAAAACCTTAGGTATTATCAACATATATACTTATTTAGTTTGTAAAAATAAATCTTAATAAATAAAGGAATGAAAAAAAGTTTTCATAATTAGATCACCTAGAGAGCGGGAACTATTCCAATGGTATGATATCACGAACCAAGTTTGGTTGTCATCTGAACCAGTGCCCGACCCGATTCGTGACAAGGCCTGAAGGGCGTTCTCGATCCCCATGGGCTGGAACAAGTGCCTGGGTATCAATACTAGCAAGAGGGACTGATTTACCTGAATATAAAAATATAAAAAAATCTACAGTTTAAAATAAACCAAATCTAGAAAACCAAACCAAACAAGGCTTTACAGGGTTTCAGATTTAAGTCTACAAGTTTATACAAAATCAAGAGGGGAACATTTCCCTCAACCCATCATCGCAACACCACCCAAGAAGATCAATAGCATCCTGAACCACCATCACCAAAATATTTAACCTTACCTATATAAAACATGACCAAGTTTACTTACACCTAAGGGTGTAAGTAGGGTGTGAGCTAGTGACCAGTAGGATTCCACCCAAAAGGATTCCATGCTCTAAATGTTAAATGAAAAATAAACTTTCAAGCGTAATAAATGAGAGGAAGTGCTATAATAATTTAAAATAAATAATATTTAATGAAAATGATTTTTAAAGGAATGAAACTTTAAATAAAAACACCTTTACTTTTGAAGTAACTCAAATGCCACTCCGTATGTCGACGGTGAGCGCAACATGATCAAAGAGCACTAAACATGGGAGAGGCCCTATGAGTAATAACTAGTAACGAGACCCTAGAACCTCATTTCTTGGTGTAAAGTGGTATAAGAACCAAATATGTCTACATTATCATGCACGAGACACTGGAGAGGAGAAACATCCAAAGTTATAGTGATCTATAATCATCATCAATATTTAGTTAGTGTTGTCATCGTCAATCCCGCTAAGTGAAATTGGGCCACAACCACTTCCATATCACTAGCACACTAGTCCTAGTATGACCTCCAAGCTACCCAGGTTTCTCTTAGTGCTCAATAAGTTTAACATTTTACACATGATATCACTTACACATTGCACATTCCAAACAAGGCACTACACCACCAAAATTATCGTTTGCATACCCAAACTTTGTTTAAAACCTAAACACACACTAAAAATCTTTCCAACCATGATTCACATCACAAACCCAATTTAATAAATCATTTAACGAATTAATAAAACATTACAAAAGGATAAAATAAGGGCTTACATCCAGAATACACCATTTTCATATTTAAAGTCCATTTTAAAATCAATTTCACACTAGTGCAGAAAATATTTACCACATCGACATTTTTTACATCGGTTATAAATAACCAATGTGAAAAGCTGTGAAAGTTGATTTATCATGTCAGTTATATTATAACCGACACAAAAAATACCAATATTTGATATTTTACATCAGTAATAAAATAACCAACATAAAAAGTTGTTTATCACTTCAGTTATATAATAACCGACATGATAAATGTAATAAAAAAATAGTTTATCACGTTGGTTATTAAATAAACGATGTGATAAATCATTTAAATTTTTTATCAGGCCTTGTATTATGTCATTGTGTATTTTTCGATTGTGCGACTGCGACTCGTCTCTCGCATGAAAAACCTAGAAACAATTCTTCGAACTCGTGCCCTCCAAGCATTGTTCATAATCTTTATTATCACCGGATCTATCAGATCGACTCACAACTTTCAAGTAATCCTCACATGCCTCGATTTTGTTCATTATTTTTCATAGATTCCCTAAATTTACATTTTGCGATTTCTTTTTTTAAAATATTGAAATATCTTGGATTCTTTCCTAATGTTATTGTTATTTGACATGGTTTTTCTTATCCTTGATCTGAAATCATTGGGCATTAATCTCTATGTTACTTTGGTTAGCTGCTTCCATATTTATATATGAAATCCCCATATAGATATCATGGAGACATTGGTTATATAACATAACACCCTTGTTATTTTATATAACACATTAATTTTTAGGTTATTCCGACTTAGAAAAAAGAAGTTTTATTTTCCCAAGTGTTTTGTGATGAATATGTACTCAGTCTTCCTATAGGAGTTGGGTCATTTGTTTATTTAATTATTTTTCTATATGGTCAGGTTGTATGTAGTTTATATTTTATGCTGACTGATAGTATATATTATAACATAGTATGTTGATTCATGGTTTCTTATTTATTTAGCACTGCATTCGTTAAATATTTATTATTAGATAAGTATCCCCCAAAACAACCTGTCAACATACCTTTAATAGGATATTTGTACCACTTTACAAAGATAATCTAGGTTCCTCTCAAGGTATGTACTTTGAGTCTAATATAAATCCATTTCAAAAAGTGGCTTAGAACCTCACAATATCAACTTACCACTCAAATCAATTTCAACCATACATAATACCATTTTCCACAAAAAACTCAATAAGAATGATAAAACTCATATATGTGACCATAAAAATTACATGAAATGAAGAAAATATTTTATTTCTCAAAACAATATCTTTATAATTTTAAAATATACATATATTTGTTTTATATTATATTTCAAAATTGTGTTAATTTCAAATTATTTCATATAAATATAAAATTGTTATATCTAAATATATATTATTTTTAAAATCATTTCCATGCATATCTTTTTCAAATACGCATATAATTGTTTTATATTTCAAAATTCTTTTACATTCAAAATATGATATATTTCATATAAATATAAAATTGGCTTATCTTAACAAAATTTATAATTTTGATATTTTTTATAGGTAATAATGAGTCAAAGTTGGATTATGAAACATAGAATGAGTAATGAATATGAGGAGGGTGTTGATGCCTTTTTGGAATTATCTAAACTAAATGTTCCAAGAAACAACATGTTTTTTCTGTCCATGCCTAAAATGTTTGAATATGAAGAAGTTGAAAAGTAGGGAGATCAAAGATAATCTGATTTGTCATGGTTTTAATCAGAGTTACAGCCCTTGGATTTGGAATGGTGAAACTAGATAGAATGTCAGATCTACTAATGATGATGATTTTCAGGATGGTAACTCCAATGAAATTGAAGAAATGATTCGTGATATTGCAATAGAATGAATTGCGATAGAACTGAAAGTTGAGTGTCAATATGTTGATGTTGAAAAACCATTGTATCCTGGTTGTACAAATTTTACAGTTTTATCAGTGGTGTTAAGATTGATTAACCTAAAGGTGAAATATGGATGAACTAACATGAGTTTTATAGAGCTGCTACAATTGTTGAAAGACATTCTTCCAAAAGAAAACGATCTTCTAGCTTCAAATTATAAGGCCAATAAAATATTATGCCTGATGGGATTGGGATACATGAAAATACATACCTATTAGAATAAATATATGATATATAGGAAGGAATATGAATTTCTGTCAGAGTGTCCAAAATGTGGGACATTATGGTATAAGATGAAAGAAAAATCATAGGATAATGTAGAGATTATAGAGATCCCTGCCAAGGTATTTTGGTATCTTCCTACAATTCCTCATTTGAAACATTTATTTGATAATTCACATGATTCATAAAGGTTAATATGGCATGTTGATAAGTGAATATGTGATGGAAAAATACGTCATCTAGCTGATTGTCCACAGTGGAAGAAAATTGATGATTAGTATCCTATATTTGGAAATGAAATTAGAAATCTTAGACTTGGGATATGCATAGATGGAATGAATCTATATTGAAACCTCAGTAGCACACATAGTTCATGGCCTGTTTTATTGTTAATTTACAACATATCTCCTAAAGTTTGTATGAAACACAAATATCTCATGTTGAGTATAATGATCTTTGGCTAAAAGCAACTCAGAAATGATATTGATATTTTCTTATCACCATTGATTGATGATTTGAATATTTTATAGTAGGATGGTATTAGGGTGTATGATTCTTATAAAATGGAATATTTTAAATTGCATGAAGTGCTTATGTTCACTATAAATGACTTCCCAGCATATGGAAATTTGTCTGGATACACTATTAAGGGGCATAAAACATGTCCAATTTGCTAAAAACAGACTTCACATTGTCAATTGCATCATGGTAGGAAAATAATGTACATGGACCATAGAAAGTTTTTGCCTATGGATCACTCTTATAAAAGACTAAAAAAGGAATTCAATGGCTCACAAGAATTTAATATTGCTCTAAAAATTTTATCCACTGATGAGTATTTTGAGAGGGTGAAAAACCTTGATGTGACATTGGGAAAGACACATAAATATAGTAATGATAGACATATTTGGAAGAAAAGGACAATAATTTTTGAGATACCAAATTAGAGATATCATGAAGTGAAACATAATATTAATGTCATTCATATGGAGAATAATATCCGTGATAGTTTGATTGGAACATTATTAGATATTAAAGGAAAGACTAAATATGGTTTGAATGCAGGATTAGACAAACTATCAATAGGAATACGTTTGGAGTTAGCTCCCACTCCTAATAGAATGCGGACATTTATTCCCCCAGCTTGTCATAAATTATCCAAGAGGGAGAAAATTATCTTTTTTCAGTGTCTTCATGATATCAAAGTACCTCAAGGTTATTCTTCAAATGTAAATTTTTTTGTCTCTTTGAATGATTTGAAGCTGACAAGTACAAAATATCATGATTTTCACGTCATGATGAAACAACTTCCACCAGTTGCATTGCATAGAATATTACCCATCCGTGTTAGAAAGACTATCATGAAGGTCTGTTATTTTTTCAATTAAATTTGTAATAAGGTGATTTATACAGATGCTTTGAAAATTTTGGAAAAGGATGCAGTTTCTATACTTTTTCAATTGGAAATGTATTTTCCTCCATCGTTTTTTGATATAATGGTGCATTTAATGGTTCATATGGTTTGATAAATATAGCTTTGTGGACTTTTATATCTTTATTAGATGTATCCTTTTGAAAGTTATATGAAAACGTTGAATGGGTATGTTAAGAATCCATATCAACTTGAAGTCTCCATTGTTGAAAAGTATATTTCTGAGGAGGTTGCGGAGTTTTGTATGAGCTACTTGTTTGTAGCGGAGCACATTGGTTTTACTCCATATCACCATGAACGAGTTAATAATGAGGGAAAGGGGATTCATGGCTTGAAAGTCCAATAATTTTCAGCTGAAAAGATGAAGAAGGTACATTTATACATCTTGAATAACATAGCTGATGCTCAACTATATATCACATTGCATATTAATGCGTTGAAAAAATGTCATCCAAAGAAGAAAGAAATGTGGATTTTGAATGAGTATAATAACAATTTTGATTCCATGGTTTAAAAAGACCCTTCTTGGTAGATCAGATGCATCATAGAAATTAAGATGGTTAGTGGGTGGTCCAAGTTTAATTGTGATAACATGGTCCAAGTATGACATTAATGGCTATACATTTCGTATGAAAGCTCAGGACAACAGAAGTTCAGTTCAGAAAAGTGGGGTATTGGTGTTTGCAGAAGCAATGCATTTTTCAAGTTCTAAAGATGAAATTCCAATTTATGTATTAAGTTCATATTATGGAGTCATTGAAGAAATATGGGAGGCTGATTAATTTAAAATTAAAGTCCCTTTTTTTAATAGAAAATGGTTTATCGGTAATAATAGTGTCAGACACGATGAATTTGGAATGACAGTTGTTAATCTGAATATATTAGAAGGCACAACAGATTATTTTATAATGGTAACACATGAAAAACAGATTTTTTATGTTGTTGATCAATTAGATATGAAGTGGTCTATTATTTTACAAGAAAAAATAATATATTGGTGAGGATTAACTTGATAAAGATGTTGATTTATGTGAGATCCCAACTTCTATGGAAATAGTAGCAGAAAATAATGATGAGCATGTTTTTGACATGGTTTGTGCTATAAGGAATGATCATGATGAAGGAATTTGAGAAAAAATCCATTTTTACATTCATAATATTACAAGTAACATATGCTTATTTCTTGTTTACATTTATTAATTTCATAAAATGTTAGATATTGTAATTTTTTTCATTATTAAAATGCATATTAAGACTAATAAGTTGGAATGTTTGTTAATTTTAGTTTTTTTAGTTTACCATGTTTACCATTATATAACTTATATATTTATTAATTTTGTTGAATAAAAATTAATTTACCATGTTTACCATTTTTACCATGTTTACCATAGTTTACCATTACATAACTTATATATTTATTATTATTTTTGAATGATAATTACTTTACCATATTTACTAGGTTTACCATATTTACTATGTTTACCATGTTTACCATGATTACCATGTTTACTATTATGTAACTTAGTTTAGTTTTTCATTTTTTGTTTACATTAGTATTGTGATATTTGAATTTTTATATTTGTAAACTAATGTTTTCTTTTTTGATTTTAAGGATAATGATAGAACAATTAGTTTATCCACCACATAATTCTAGAGACGATCATCATGATCATATGTCTTTGGAGGAAAATTAAGTTTCTCTTCCTAATGTTCCCCAATCTTCTTCATGTGCTCCCACAACAGAAAAGAAGAGTTCAAGAGTTGGTAAACATGGAATCACACATTTACCAAAACTATCACTTTCCCATAGCTAGAACTAGAGGATAATCATAGAGTTTTATGAGAATGATATTTCTATAAGTCTAAATGCAAAAGATTTTAGGAGTTTTGTATCAACTAAAGGTAAAATCAAAGTAATCATTTTGTATAATGATTGGAAAAGTGTAGACACATTGACACTATATTAGTTGTGGGAGAAAATTTTGGTAAGATATTTTTCTATTGTTTTACTAATATTTAAATGTTTATAGTATAATATGTTTTTCCTCCTTTATCAGATGACATTTGATATTCCTAAAACTGGAGGATTCATGAAATTTTTTTTATCAATGGTTGCTAGGAGATGGATGGATTTCAAATCAACCCTCACATATGATTTTATTTTTGTTCATAGGAAACATGACAATCCATGTCATATATATCCTTTTATAGATAAAGACACATGGAAACAATTTTTTCAATGTAGAAGAAACGAATCATTTTTGGTAAGTGAAATGTAAAATTTTATAATTTTTCTTATATTAATGATATTATTAATGATTTTTTAATGATTTTTTAATGATTTATTATTATTAATTTAAATAAAATAAGGAGATATCACCATGAGATCCAATCTAAAAATGTATACCCTCACAATTTATCTCGAGGAGGGTATACTTTATTGGAAGAACAAATAATGGAGGAAAAATTACAAAAACATAGAACTGAATCTTCAAGATCTAGAGAGATTGCCCCTCCATCCCCTCCATCTAGACATGAAAAATGGAAGAGGGCTTAGATGGGAAAAAATGGGCAATATCTTATGAAAGAATCGAGGACCATATCTGAGAATATTGTGAGATATTTATTTTATTTATTTAATTCAATTCTATTTTTTATATAATTTGAAACATTATAGAATTTTTCAATTAATTCATACAAGATTATCTTGAGGAGCAGAGCACACATGGGGTATTTATAGTTGCTGGGAGGTAGGATATTTTATATGCAGCATTGGGAAAGCCCAAACCCCTGGGTCATGTACAAGGATACCCGATGGGTGTATCAGTAAGAAAAGTGTTTCCATGATCTTCAACTTCTTACATTGAAGTTATTTATAAAAAAATAGGATTTTTGGAGACTGAAGTTCATAATATTAATGTGACAATGGAGGAAAAGATCATAGTGTCAGTACAATATATGTTTGTAGACATGAAAAGACAATTTCAAACTGTATCTCCCAGTCCACCTCCGCCGGTAGACCCCATTTTTTATCCTCCACCACTACCAGAAGCTCCCAATTCCCCACCTCTAGACCCCATTATTTATCCCCCACCTCATCCTATAGATCCCATTTTTATCCTACTCTTACACCCCCTCCCACACAGCTTCCTAGTTATTGTGAGTTGTATATTGATGATCCTCACTATCATATAGTTTCATATGGGATGATATATTATATAGGAAATACAGTTCATCATCAACAATTAGAGGTAGATCAGCATTGGGTCACTGTACAAGATATTATAGATATATCAGCTTGAGTACCGTTACCTACATATGAGGTGATGATAGTTGGACAAAGTATCGACCACTTTTTAGTTTGGCCATCCAGACTTCTACGACCCATTACTATAGAGGTATACATATGCTATATCTTTTATTTTATTTTTTCTTAATTTTTTAAAATTTTAAAGTTAATATATTTATCTATTTATCTACAAGAATACTTTAAATGTAACGAAATTCTGTATATGCAACAACAAAGACAAATGGATTTGACATCAGATACAAATTCTAGCAGTCTTGACAGATTGTCAAGATATTCAAATGTTTTAGTGGCTCATTATACACTCCCAATGGAAGATCTTGTTTTTGGAGATGCAATAGATTTGGGGATTATGAAAAATTATATTATGAAGCTTGTTACTATAGATATGTTGGGCATTAATGCAGTGTAAATTTTTTCCATGTAAGTCTTAACACAATTCTTTCCCTGCATTAAATTTATTAAAAATGTATAATTATGTCTATTTTGTATTAGGTATCTTTATAAAATTTGTGAGAATAATGAGAATACATATGTATATGGATTCAAGGACCCACGTTTGATTTCCCCTAAAGCACATGCATTGGATGAGTAACAAAGAACAATTTATATTGCTGAAATATTTGAATAGAACATAATCACACAATGTTGGTTGATTTATTTTTGTGAGAGGTATGAAACATATATCTCACAAAGTGTTATTTATCTTTTAACATAAAAACCAATAACCTTAAATTTTATTTTATATCAGAGAATATTTGATGTTAGGTTTTTTTTGTCAAGGGAGAAAACACTTTATTGGATATTCTCTCTCCATGGCGATGTACGATAAAATTTTAAGAAAATGTTGGAAAAGGAGGTTTCAATTTCTTAATAGTTGTTTATATTATAATGAATTTTAAATTTATCTCATTCATATTATTTTCTAATAGGGGATATGCCTACTTTATACTGGTTATTCTTGTTTTGGTCTAGTTCTGCTTGTTTTTCTGGTTTGGTTTTGGTCTGGTTCTGCTTGTTTCATGTCTGCTTTGGAAGTGCAGAGGAATGGTTTCATGAGTTTTCAAAAAACAAAAATGGTTTTTACGTCAGTTATAAAATAACCAATGCAAAAAATTCTTGGGGTAATGTTCTTCCATGTCAGTTATCTAAAAACCAATGTGGTATAATGTTATTTACATTTTTTATTTAATAATTGATGTCAAAAACTCATCCCAAATTGTTTTCCACATTGGTTATAAAATAATCGACATTGAATAATGTTTTTTACATCAGTTATTAAATAACCAATGTAAAAATAATCATCCTGAAGCATTTTTTATATCAGTTATGAAAAAACCAACATCAAAAATGTTTCAGAGTCCTGTTTTTTTATGTCAGTTATTTAATAACCGATGTGGTATATTGTTTATTATATCAGTTATTTATTAATTAATGTAAAAAATCTACATCTAGGACCAATTTTTAATGTTTTTTATTTAATAAACTATGAAATAAATAATATACCACATCAGTTATTAAAAAAAAGACATAAAAAATCGGTTCCAATATAGATTTACAATGTCGGTTTTTTTATAACTGACATAAAAAACAATATTTATAACGTCTCCTTTAATAACATCAGCTAAAAAGCGATGTAAAAAATAAAAAAAAACCAACATTAAAAATATTTTATACACTATTGGCATATCCAATATCTTCAAAAATACTTTCTAACCACAATTATAACTCATAAACATTCTAAAGAACCCAAGAAAGCCTAATAAATTCATCAAGAAACATTTAAACACGGAATCACCTACCTCGAGTGGAGAAAGTTCTAGAAATCGGTGCGAAACTCCAACCACACCTCGACCACACCACAAGGATTCTAAATCGAACCCAAAACCAAGAGATCGAACCAAAAATATCAAAATAGAACCCTAAAATCAGAACCCTAGGGATAGAGAAGAGGAAACCCCCAAAAGAAGAGAGAAAACCCTAGAATATAGGGAGATTATGAGAATAAAGAAGGCTTACTTGACTATTTGAGGAGAAATCGCCCTAAATCCACCACAAAATCAAAGCTCCAAGGGAGGTTAAAGGAGGGAGAGGAAAACATAGGGTGAGGAACCCCAAATTAAGAGAGAAATGAGGTAGGTTAGGGGTTAAAATCGAGAGGAGAGAGAAAACATTCAAAATTTTAACTACTTGGATGTCGTGCACGGCTAGTAAACACAATTTGGTAAATCATGTGGTAACCGTGCATAGCATTATTTTAGAAGGAAGACCTGAAAATGATTACTTGGGCCGAGATGAACGACCATGAAGAGGCCGTATGACAGGTTATGTCTTCTACTACATAGTTTCCTAGGTTAGACGCACGATCACCAGTAACCATGTGTGAACCGTGCGCAAGATCCTGCCCACCCAAAACTATCCATTTTTCTCCAAATTTCAAAGTAAAACCAATGGAAAAGATAGAACAAAGATAAAATAGAATAATACTTGAAAATGAGATCACAGATGTGACAATTCTCCCCACTATGAAAACTTTCCACCCTCGTAAAGTCAACCCGAAACTTGATTGGAAGACAAAAATGGGTACTCTTGCTTGACCCAAGACTTATATTCCCGAGTCTCATGCATATCACTCCCATGATACCAAATGAACCAATGAGATATAATTCCCACAAGTAACCTTCTCTTGGGAATCCATTATTCGTATTAGCCGTTCAAATACTGATAAATCGGGCTCCAAATCCAACTCCTCCCAATTCAACACATGAGATGAGTCTGGATTGTACTTCTTCAGTTGGGAGACATCAACCATGTTGTGAATAAACATTATCTAAGAAGTAAAAGGCAACATGTATGACACTTTTCCGATCTACTCATAAATTTCAAAAGGTCTGACATACCTCGGCGTTAGCTTTCCCTACCTTGGTGTTAGCTTTCCCTACCTAACCATCTTGACTTTCTCAGACATCTCTTTCACAATCCTCGGTCCCAAAAGTGAGGTCTCACCTACCTCATCCCAACAAAAAGTAGACTGACAAGTTCAAACATAGAGTGCCTCAAAAGGATCCATTTTAATGGAAGAGTGGTATCTATTATTATAAGAAAATTATACCAATCCCAAATGGTTATCCCACGAACCTCTGAAATCCAAGAAACATGTGCATAGCATGTCTTCCAGAATCTAATTTTCCCACTTCATCTGACCATCCATTTGGGGGTGGTATTTCATGCTCAAATTGATCTATGACCCCAATTCCTTATGAAGGACTTCCTAGAATTGAGAGGTAAAATGAGGGTCTCTTTAAGAGACAATTGTTGATGACACACCATGAAGCCTGACCACTTCTTGAACATATAATTGTCCCAGCTCATCCACCTTCACTGAATCTCTGATTTTAATGAAGTTGGATGATTTGGTCAAATGGTCAATAACTACCCAAGTAGAGTTCCTTCCTCAAGGTGTATGATTTAGGACAATAATTAAGTCCATAGCGACCTCATCCAACTTCTAAGTAGGAATGGGTAGCAACTGAAGCAAACCAGAGGGCCTTTGATGCTATGCTTTCACCTGCTGATAAGTATAGCATCTCAAGACAAAGTCAACTATGTCCCATATCATACCTGGCCACCAGAACTATCAAAAAACATCATAATACATCTTGGTATCACTTGGATGAATGGTTCACTAGGACTGGTTGCTATCCTACATCACCACATTCCTCAGAGATAACGACACCACAAAACGGCCCTTGAAACACAAAGTTCCCTCGAGAGAAATTTGGAAATCGGAGGACGTTTACCCACCATGAAGAAAATTCATATACCACTAAAATAACTCATCACTAGGCTAATCCCACTGAACCAACTCCAGAAGAGATGGAACTAACTGCACACTCTCCAAGAATGCACCTCCATTGTGTTCCTTAGTCTCTAAGTGCATCTGGGCAAAATCCCCATCAAAGTCCACTCATCATTGGACTTCCTCAATGTCTGCATTGGAACTTTCCTGCTCAAGGTGTCATCCACCACATCACCCTTTCATGGGGTATAGATGATATCAAAGTCAAACCCCTACAGATATTCAATCCAATGATGCTAGCTTAGATTGAGATCCTTTTGTGAGAATATATAGGCTAATATCTTATAATCATATTAGACCACAAATTTCTCCCTAAAGAGGTAGTTATGTCATGAATTTAAAGAATGAATCACTACTGATAAATCCAAGTCATGGGTCATGTAATTCTCCTCATGTGGTCGTAGTTGGAAAGAACCACACACCACCACGTGATCATCCTGCATAAGCACACACCTGAGACCCATACCTAAAGTGTTAAAATAAACTACACACCACTTTCCTAATTCCTTTATGATGAACATGGGTGAAATAGTCAACCTAAAATTCATCTCCTAAAAATATTCTTGACATTCTGGGATTCATCCAAACTTCACTCCCTTTTGAGTGAGTGCGGCCATAGAAGAGGCAAACCATGAAAAATCCCGAACGAACTGCCTATAATAATCTGCCAGGCCAAGAAAAATCCTGATCTTGGACATGTTTAGCTAATCCCATGAAGTAATGACACTGATCTTATTAGGGTATACCAAAACCCATTTCTTTGAAATGAAATGGCCCATGAACTTCACTTAATCCAGAAAGTTCATTCTGATAACTTGTCATAAAGATGATGATCATGCAAAGTGCCTAGAATAATTCGCAAATGGTGATCATGATATTATTCATATCTGGAGCAGACTATGATGTCATCCAAAAATTTCACAATCAAGGAGTAAATATACTGGTGGAACACCCTATTCATGAATTCAATGAAGACAATTGGAGCATTTTTCAATCCGAAAGGCATGACCAAATACTCTAAGTGGCCGTACTTGCTTCGGAAAGTCATTTTTAGGATATCTACCTATTTTACCCTGACTTGGTGGTAACCCAAATGGAAATTGATCTTGGAGAACCACGTTTTCCCTTTAAACTGGTCTAAAAAATAATCAATTTTGGGTAAATGGTACTTAGTCTTGATGGTTACCTTATTAAGCTTCTGGTAGTTGATGCAAAACTAGAGATATCTGTCTGCCTTTTTCAAGAACAAAATAGGAGCATACCAAGGAGAGACTCTTAGGAAAATGAAAACTTTGGATTTAAAATCATCCAGATTTATCTTCAATTATGTCAATTTGATGGGGGGGGCATGAAATATGAGGGAAAAGATATCGAATGTGTTCTTGGAACCAAATCAATCGATAACTCCACATCCCGCTCTGAAGGTAAGCTAGAAAAATCATCAGAAAATACCTCCAGGAACTCATCCACCACATGATGTAATCCACCCTCAAGAGAACCTCCATCATCCTACAACATGAATGATGATAATTGAAAGGTAATATTTCCAAAATCTGGGAGTGGAGGTCCAACACAACCCGAATGAGGATCCCATTCTCCAAAAAATACTTGAGCACTCCCATCCGGTGCCATGAAAATAAATCACAACCAATATCAGTAAATGTGTTCTTGGAAATACACCATCCAGTACATGATATGGATCACATCAAATAGTTCCATGCCCGAGACCAAGAAATCCCATTCCATCTCAATCCATGACACAGAGAGCGAAAAAGACAGACACCTGAGGCCATGCTCCTTCTTCTTTCCCAAAAACGTCACCAACTCCATCGTGAAAGACAAGAGCTCAGTTAGAAAATTAAACAAGTTCACAAGATGAGAAAATATAAAAGTCACAAATGAATCAATATAAAATAAAACTATATCCATAGAAGATGCAATCATAATGGTACCTTGAATAGTGGAGGGCCCTATATCCTATCCCACCAATTCTTACTCTACAGCATGAAGATGCCTGGTATTAGTCTAAGTCTGACCATGACCACTAGCCCTAAGGCATTTCTTTGAGATGAATCTGACCATAAGAAGATCTGGTCCTACTGCCTCGACCACCAAACTGAGATCCCACCATCCTGGATGGTTCTTACTGAGCTATCATTCCTCTGAAATCCACTGATCCTACACCTCCCTGATAAGAATGTGCAACTCTGCAAAATCAGTGCAAGTACCCCAATGCTCCAAATCGATGGTAGTTTTTGGGAGGAGATGTATAAGTAGGTCGAGTGTGTCCCACCTTCCTGCATTGGTGGCACACGACAATCCCTACATTGAAATCCACAGATGAGGGCTTCCTGGAAGGATGGACCAAACTACCACCACCCTTATTTCCTTTCTCATCATGATTCCTCTTATTTTCTGATGAAATACCACTACCCATCACTGGCATGGCCCTAGAGGAACTTGACCTGCCCTTACAATCAATATCCACCATACAAGCTCAGTTGACCACTTTAGTATAAGTATTAAACTTGAAAAAGAAGACCTGAGAATAGAACTTTGGCCAAAATCCTTTCTTAAACCTTTGAGCCTTCATCTTCTCATTAGAGGCTATTTTGGGGTCATACCAGACTAGCTCAGCAAAATGGTTTGCATAATTCATCACCGAATGATCCCCATAGACAAGATCCATGAACTCCCGGGATATAGCATATTCCAAGACCTTAGGGAAATATTAGTCATTGAAGGCCACCTTAAAGTCCTTCCTGCTCATCTACTTATGATTCCTATCTTGAATCACTATGTCTCACTATCTTCGTATGAGACCCTCTAGAATAAACAAAGCACACTTCACCCTAACCTCTTCATGGGTGTCTAAGAACTCAAACATGTGATCGATATTCTTGAGCCACTCCTCTACTTCCCGAGGTTCCGAGCTACCTCGGAAAGAATGAGGCTTGTTCTTGAGGAACTCTTGGGATTTTCCCTCCAAGGACCAGGCTCAAATTCCCTAACAGGAGCAGTAGTAGGACCAACTCCCTATCCTAGGGCTTTAATAGCCTGAACCACATCATCTACCAACCTCTGATCAAGCGATGAGAGAGAACTCTCTCCAGCTTCTTCCTACAGTTGTAGGGGAACTCTCTAGGGAGGAATGTTGCTACAAAAATCAACAACCACATGAGAAAATTACTAACACAATAGATCTGAAAAATTTCATTATGAATAACAAAGATTAATAAACCAAACATGCCGAAGAAACATAATGACCAAACCACTTCACCCCCACTCAGTGTCCATGTCAGTATACATCTTTCATATCTCCCCTAGATGATAAGCCAAACCAACATCCCAACCTCCCCTAGTGACTCGAGGTTTTTCATGAGGCATGTTGGCTAGGAACCCTACTCACAACCAGAACTCCGAGCCCCGACAGTCTTAGCTCCTTTATAAGGAACCAACCTTAAAACGTTACTTAATCTTGAATTTTACACAAGACCATACATTATTACACATTGAGGATATTTTCAGGTTTATAGTTTTAAAGAATTAGGATATCTTATATACATGACATACCACATTCATATAAGAGGATACTACTAAAACAATATCCATTTTTTTGAAAATATAAAACATTAAAAATTAAAACATGATTTCTTTAACGACACTCCATATCATACATCACGACTCTATTATTTCTCTTACCCATCCTTATATCTTGTGAAAAACATTTTAAAAACTTGGGATGAGTATAAAACTCAGTAAGGGATATAATGAAATAAAGCGTTAGTCAAGTGATAACATAAAAACCAAAAAACCCATAATCATAAAAACTCATATGCATAGAAACATCATGTAGTTGACTTAGGACATATTTACCATATCACTCTTACATTCACCCTTACACATGGAATAACCTTTTGGTCAACTTCCATCTCTAGAGTACCCAATGCATTGGAGATCTATAATGGGGATCACCCGTCATATCTTGAGCTATAATGGGCTCAACCCAACATATATTGAGCTATAATGGGATAAAAACAACATAAATAATGTAAAAGTAACATATCATGGTAATAAAGTATCTTGAAAATCAGAATAAACCACTCATTCCATATACATAAAAAAATACAATCCTTTTGAAATTTATTAAATAGAGTTTTAAAAGGATTTTAAAAAGAAAGTCCCTTAAAATATAATTGGAGTGAGAATTCGTAGAATTGAATGGATACATGTATACACTATAAATACACATATTGAAACATAATATAAACCAAAAATCACCACACCAATAATCTTAATACCACATAATTAATAAAGAATAAGGTTAACCTAAAGAATGGAAATTGGGTTAAGAATTCCCTTACCTTGGGTTCGTCTTACTTAAAAAGTGTTTAAAACTCTTGTATAATGGTTAAAAGAGTGTTATTAATATCTTAATGAAACATATAAATTTTTATAAAACTTTATATTATCATTTTATAATATGATTTAACACATTTATTAGTAATATTTTGTTATTTACATTATTTCAGGAGCATTCTTTACATGGTTTCATGATCGGTTCATGATGGATATTCTTGTCGATTGGAAGTGAAACTACAGAATTGTAATAGAATAGTATTTAAATATTTCCATAACCATAAATTATACCATTTATCATTTTGAATTCTAAAATGAATATGATTCCTAAGTTAAAACATTATTGATATTTGTTTAGGTCATTTTGGTTATTCTTCGATTGTAATGAACTCATTTTGTATTATAAATTAATAACATGTGTAAAAAATGATTCATAACCTTATATAAGTTATAATACATAAATTATTATATCTTTCAACCATAAAAATGTTTTCATGACCAGACTTGAAAGAAATAAAAGAAATTTAAATCACATCGTCCACAATATTGGTAAATCGACACATCATAAACGATGTTTTAATTTCTTGATGAGTGGGAGAGGAGAAGAAGATTGATGAGGAATTTTCCATGAAAATGAGAAAATCTAGAATATACAAGATTTTGGAGCTTTCATGCATCTTGGATAAGAGGATGAGAAGAGAGTAAAAGAAAAGAAAAGGAAATTAAAGGAAAACACATGTAAATGAAAGGAGATTCTTACCCCTTGATCTCTTCTCCTTGAGATCCTCCTTAAGGCCTTTGGTTTTGGCCTTTTGATGAGACCATAAGATCTAGGACACGGGTAAGAGTCTTGATAGGATTATTAGGTAGAAATTAGTTAAGACTCAAGGCTTGAGAGGTGTGGGATGAAAATGGGAATGAGGGTGGTAATTATAGTGGAGGAGAGGTGGTATTTTACATTATTTTAATCATTTTTATAATTTTTTTGCTCAAGAATATAAATAGTTTTAATTATTGTGACCTAAAATAGTAATAATGGAATTTTATTTTGAAACAAGTGGTATTACATCACTTATGATGTCATAAATAGTGTATTTAACTGATAATTTGAATATATGGTATTTTACCGTATTTCACTATTTATCAAAAATTTAAGAATTTCAGAAAAATACAAAAAATCCACCCTAACCATTTTTCAATGTGTAGAATTCAAAAATAAACTCAATTTTTTTGAAAATAATTTTCTAAATATTATTAATTTAATTTTTCAATAAAATCATACTTAATTCAAAAATTAACAATTTTAAATATACTTTTATATCACATTGAAAAATTAACCAATATGTCATTATCTTAAAGCCTTAATAAAAATAATAATAAAATTTACTATTCATTAGGTTCATATTACTATTCATATTACTATTCATAGGGGTATGTTATTATTCACCAAAAAACAAGTTGGTTCTATTAGACTCCAAATAACTTACGAAACACAATTATAGATGACCATTTTTCGAAATTAAAAACACAGAAGCAACAAAATTATGTTTAAAGCCTAGTAATAAATATCTAATTAAAATAAAGTTTCATGTATTTAATTTATTTTTTGTAAAACCTTGGGGTGTTACATTATCCCCACCTTCTATAAATTTCATCCTCACAATTTTATTTACTCATTAAACAAGTGAGGGTACCTTTCTCTCATAGCATTTTCAGATTCCCATGTTTCTTCTTCAACCATGTGGTTTCTCCACAAAACCTTTACCTAGTGGATTACCTTATTCTGGAATACCTATTCCCTTCGATCAAGAATCTTAAATGGTTTCTTTTCATAAGAAAGGTTATCTTCCAGTTGAACTGCTTCTGGGCTCAAGACATGTGTTGAATCTAGCACATACTTTCTCAACATCAAAACATGAAAAACATTAGGTACCTAAGATAAAATCATAGGAAAATATACTCGGTATGCAACTGGTCCAACTTTCTCCAAGATTTCAAAAGGAGTGATGAATCAAAAACTTAGCTTTCCTTTCTTACCAAAACGCATCACACTTTTCCAAGGAGATATTTTAAGGAAAACATGGTCACCTACCTCGAAAGAGAAGTCTTTCCTTATATTATCTACATAACTTTTCTGCCTGCTCTGAGCTGTTCTCATGTGCTGCTGGATCATCTTCACTTTCTCAGCCACTTCCACTACTAATTCTGGTCCCATCAACTTCCTTTCCCCGACTTCATCCCAAAAAGATATAGTTAGACACCACTTCCCATACAATGCCTCAAAAGGTGACATCTATATACTAGAATGAAAATTGTTATTATAAGAAAACTCAACTAAAGAAATATGATGATCCCAACTTCCCTGGTAGTCTATTGAACAAGCTTGAAGCACATCCTCCAAAGTCTGAATCCTTCATTCTGACTTCCCATTTGATTGATGATGAAAAGTTGTACCAAAATTTCATTATGTGCCCAACGACTTCTGAAGCCCCTACCAAAAGTTATAAGTGAACCTAAGATCCCAATCAGATACAATAGAGAGAGGAAATCCATGTAACCTAACAATATTTTTGAGGTAAATTCAAGAAAGATGATCCTATGACATTGTATCTCGAATAGAAAGGAAATGTGCAGATTTTGTCATCTGATCAACAATAACCCAAATAAAATTTTTACCTCAAGAATTATTAGGTAGTCCCACCATGAAGTCCATGGATACATTATCCCATTTCCACTTTGGCTCTGTAAAAGGCTAAATCAACCCCTTCGGTAACTGCCACTCTGGTTTAACCTATTGACATCTCAAACATTTCACAGTAAATTCTACAATATCCCTTTTCATTCCATCCCACCAGTAATACTCCCGAAGGTCTCTGTACATCTTAGTACTTCCAGGATGAACTAAAAATGCAGAACTATGAGTTTCACACAAAAAATATTTCTTTAACTGGGAATCACAAGGCACACACAACCTTTTCCCAAATTTTAAAACACAATCTTTATCAAGGTTAAATTTTGGAAACTTACCTATTTTAACCAATTCAACCTTTTTCTAAAGCTCACAGTCTTCCTTATGCGATTGCTTAATTTCGTCTGATAATGATGACTACACCGAAACCTGCAATAAAATAGATGTATTCCCTACACCGACAACTTCTAAACTAAAATTAATCAAATCATTTATCAAGGGATCATGTTCCAAACGTAACATGGTCAATGATGCATGATGTTTTCGACTCAAGGCATCCGCCACTTTCTTTTCTTTTCCTAGATGGTAATTGATCGTGCAATCACAATCCTTTATTAGTTCAATCCATCTTCTCAACCTCATGTTTAATTACTTCTGAGTGAATATATACTTCATACTTTTATGGTTAGAATATATTTGACATTTGGCTCAATATAAATGATGAATCCAAATTTTCAATGAAAAAACCACAACTGCCAATTCCAAATCATGTGTGGGATAATTTAACTCATGAGGTTTTAGTTGTCTTAAAGCATAAGCAATTACCTAATCATTCTATATCATAAAACAACCAAGTCCCTTCAATGAAGAATCTCTGTAGATGATAAACTCACCATTTCAGTAAAGAAAGTCCAAAACTAGAGAATTCAAAAATCTCTTCTTTAGTTCCTAAAAAAACATCAAATTCTTCTATCCAAACAAATTTAACCCCTTTTAGTGTTAACTTAGTTAGAAGTTCAGATAACCATGCAAAATATTTAACAAACTGTTGGTAATAACCTTCTAATCTGAGAAAGCTATGAATATCTATAACCCTTGTAGGTCTTGGCCATTCATCAACCACTTTTTTGGTAGGATCAACTGTTATTCCATCCTTATTTACAATGTTCCCCAGAAAAGAAATATACTGCAACCAAAAATCTACACTTGCTGAATTTTCCATACATACTATTTTCTTTTAAGTTTTGAAAAACAACCCTTAGATGATTTTTATACTCCTATTTACTTCTAGAATATACCAAAATGTCATCAATAAACACAACCACAAACTTATCCAAGAACTCATGAAATATTCTATTCATAATATCCATGAATATATAAGGTTAATTAGTTTACCCAAAAGGCATAAGTACAAATTCATAATGACCATATCTAGTACGGAACCCAGTTTTCAGGATGTCTTCATCATTTACTTTCAACTTATGGTACCCCAACCTTAGGTCAAACTTCAAAAAATACTGCACTCCTTGGAGCTGATCACACAAATCATAAATATGAGACAATGTATACTTGTTTTTAACAATAATTTTATTCAAGGCTCTATAATTGATGCAAAGTATCATTGAACCATATTTTTTCTTAACAAACAAGATAGGAGAACCCCATGGTGATGTGCTAGATCAGATGATGCCTTGATCTAATAATTCCTACAATTGCCTTTTTAATTCTAGAAGTTCCATTTGGGCCATTCGATAAGGGGGTTTAGAAATTGGCTTAGCATCAGAAACTAAGTCAATAGTAAACTCAACCTCTCTATTAGGAATAACACTAGTCAAATCATTGTTAAAAAAATCCATGTATTTATTTACCATTGGTACATATTTAATCTGGATAGTTCCCTTATCTTAAAAAATATGAGCAAGATAAATTTAATTTCTATCCTTTATCATTTCTTAGCTTAGTGATATGTTATTAATGGTATGGGTTCATTCTTGTACAAAACTAAAATTCTTTCCGAAAAAAACTTCTTTTTCTCTGCAATCTATCTTAGCATGATAAAAAAAAATCCAGTCCATACCCATAATAAAATTAAACTCTACTAAAGGAAAAACAACAAGGTTTGCAGGTAAAATATTTCCATAGACAAGGATATGAAGATTCTTATAATTTCTTTTTTACACAATATTTCCTCCGGGTGTTTTTACCATGAGATCTAGTTTTATTTCATGAGGTTGAATTCCTAATTTTTCTAAAAATTTCTCAAAAATGAAGGAATGTGTAGGAATTTAATCAAACAACACATTTTCAAAATCTGTAAAAACAATCAATGTACCTAATACCACCTCATTTGATGGATCAAAATCTGCTGAAGTGGTTTCAAATGATTTTACCAAACCCTTTTGCTTCCAATCTCACTGATTCCCTACTTGAGTAACTAGCTTCAGACAATCATTAACAAAATTACCCAATTCCTTATAGTTAAAGCATATCACCATACGTTTCTTATTAATTTTCAAATCATTTTCCTTTCACTCATGAGGCATGTGTCCAAACTTTCCACATCGGTAGTATTTCCCAGAATTTACAAGACATTCACCAAGATTCCTTTTACCACACTTTTAACAAGAAGGGAAATTCATTTTTTACCTCTATACTTCTTTGATAATTTCTTCCCCATTGCCTACTGACCTGAACGCTACTTATTCTTGTCATCACAAGGCATATATGTGTCAGAAAACTCCATCTCAACTTTTTTAGAACAAAAAACAAGCTTCTCATAGCTTCTAAACTCTCATGAATCCAAATCTCTTCGCAAAAATGGTTTCAAACCAGAGTAAAATATATTAATTTTATGTTCAAAATCCTGAGTAAAATCTGGTACATACCTAGTCAGTATTTTAAAATTGGATTCATATGTTTCCATAAATTCATCATCTCTCTACTTCAGTTCCAATAATGGTTTCTCCATTCTGAGTTGAACAGTTTTGGGAAGATATGTTTCCAGAAAAATACTCTTAAAATCATCCCATTCCAAACTGTCAAGATCATATATTTCTCTCATATTCTTAACCAGATACCAACATTGATTGGATTCACCTTCCAAATGATAAATGGCTAGTATTACCTTTTAACATTCCGAACATCCCATGACATCAAATATCTTTTCTAGAGCATTGATCCATCCTTTTACTATCACTGGATCTGCGGTTCCACTAAATGCTGGAAGATGTTGGCTCATAAAATGATCTAAAAAAGACATATTTCTTTGTGGTAGATCATTTTACTCTCTAGTATGGATACCACCCCCATTTATTGCTTGAGTCAACTGACCCATTGTTATCAAAAACTGCTTGGTTCTGATTCCCACCATTTCGGGCTGCAGATTTGGATAGACATCAACCTCTTGGTGCCTTCCTACTTCAGCTTCCCAGTTTCTTCTATTAAAAACCATTCTGTACAAACTTAAATTAGATGAAGCAACATAGTAATCCTTAAATTCTATAACATTTCAAATTAATATAGAGTAAAAATCAGTTATGGTATTCCTTAAATATCATCCCAACCCCTAAAGTTATCTAAACTATACTTTGATACCAACTATAAGGACCCGACCTTAAAACGTTACTTAATATTTAATTTTACACAAGACCATATATTATTACACATTGAAGATCTTTTAGGGTTCAAAGTTTTAAATAATTAGGACATCTTACATACATGACATACCACATTCATATAAGAGGATACTACTAAAACAATATCCATTTTTTTCAAAATATAAAACATTAAAACTTAAAACATGATTTCTTTAACAACACTCCATATCAAACATCATGAATCCCTTATTTATCTTAAACATACTTATATCCTATGAAAAACATTTTAAATATTGGGATGAGTATAAAAGTCAGTAAGGTATATAAATAAATAAAGTGTTAGTCAAGTGATAACATAAAAACCAATAAAACCCATAATCATAAAAACTCATATGAATAGAAAAATCATGTAGTTTCCTTGGGAAATATTTACCATATCACTCTTACATTCACCCTTACACATGGAATAAACTTTTGGTCAACTTCTATCTCTGGAGTACCCAATGCATTGGAGAGCTATAATGGGGCTCACCCATCATATCTTGAGCTATAATGGGATCAAACCAACATATCTTGAGCTATAATGGGATCAACCCAATATAAATAATGTCTGGGTTACATATCTTGGTAATAAAGTATCTTGAAAATCATAATAAACCACTCATTCCATATACATATAAAAAATACAATCCTTTTAAAATTTATTAAAGTGAGTTTTAAAAGGATTTTAAAAAGAAAGTCCCTTAAATTATAATTGGAGTGAGAATTAATAGAATGGAATGGATATGTGTATAAAATATAAATACACATATTGAAACATAATATAAATAAAAAATCATCACACCAATAATCTTAATACCACATAATGAATAAATAAGAAGGTTAACCCAAATAATGGAAACTGGGTTAATAATTCCCTTACCTTGAGTTCTTCTTACTTAAAAAGTGTTTAAACCTCCTTTATAATGGTTAAAATAGTGTTATTAATATCTTAATGAAACATATTAATTTTTATAACACCTTATATGATCATTTTACAACATTATTCAACACATTTATTAGTAATATTTTTTATTTACATTGTGTCAAGTGCGTTCTTTATATGGTTTCCATGATTGGTCCATGATGGATATTCTTGTCGATTGGAAGTGAAAATCCATAATTGGAATGGAATGATATTTAAATATTTCTAGAACCGTAAATTATACCATTTATCATTTTGAATTCTGATATGAGGATGATTCATAAGTGAAAATATTATTGATATTTTTTAGGTCATTTTGGTGATTCTTCGATCGTAATGAACTTGTTTTGTATTATAAATTAATCACATGTGTACAAAACGATTCCAGAACCTTATATAAGATATAATACATAAATTATAATCTGGTTCTACCATAAAAATGGTTTCATGAAGAGCCTTGAAATAAATAAAAGAAATTGAAATCACATCGTCCATGATGTTGATAAATCAACACATCACAGACGATGTTTTAATTTATTGAATGAGTGGGAGAGGAGAAGAAGATTGATGAGGAATTTTCCATGAACTTGAGAACATACAAAATATAAAATATTTTATATCTTTCATTCCTCTTGTATAAGAAGAGGGGAATATAGTATAAGAAAATAAAAAGGAAATGAATGTAAAACACATGAAAATGAAAGGAAATTCTTACCCCTTGATCTCTTCTCCTTGAGATCCTCTTTAAGGCCTTTGGTTTTGGACTTTCAATGAGACTAGAAGATCTAGGAAGTGGGGAAGAGTCTTGGGAGGAGTATTGGGTAGAAAATAGGTAATGATCAAGGATTGAGAGGTGTGGGAGGAAGAGGGTAATGAGGGTGGTATTTATAATGGAGGAGAGAAGGTATTTTACATTATTTTAATCATTTTTATAATATTTTTGCTCAAGACTATGAATAATCTTAATTCATGTGACCCAAAATTGAAATAAGGTCTTGTGAATTCAAACCAAGTGGTCTTAAATCACTTATGATGTCATAAAAAGTGTATTTAACTAATAATTTGAATATACGGTATTTTACCGTATTTCACTATTCATAAAAAATTCAAGAACTTTAGAAAAATCAAAAAAATTCACCCTAACCATTTATCGATGTGTAGAATTCAAAAATGAACTCCATTTTTAGAAAATAATTTTCTACATATTATTAGTTTAATTTTTAAATAAAATCATACTTAATTCAAAAATTAACAATTTTAATTCTATAACTGCTTTTATATCATATTGAAAAATTAACCAAGATGTCCTTATATTAAATACACAATAAAATAAAAAAATATTAAAATTTACTATTCATTAGGGTCATATTACTATTCATAGGGTTATGTTACTATTCACCAAAAAACAAGTTGGTTCCATTGGAATCCAAATAACTTACTGAACACAATTGTAGATAACTGTTTTTTGAAATTCAAAACATTGAAGCAACAAAATTATGTTTAAAGGCTAGTTATAAATTTATACTTAAAACAAAGTGTCATGCATTTCATTGTTTTAAAACATTGGGGTGTTACATCCTGTCTATCCAGACTCATCCCAAATAACATGATCCAACGAGCTAAACCTCCTCTGATACCATTTTTTCACGAACCATGCTGGGTCATCATCCGAACTGGCACCCGACCCGGTCCGTGGAAAGGCCCAAAGGGCGTTCCCAATCCCCATGGGTTGTCAAAAGTGCCTGAGTATCAGTACTAGCAAGAGGGAACAATTTACCCAAACATACAAATATAAAACAATCAATAATTTAAAATAAACCAAAGCCGGAAAAGCAAACCAAACAAGTCTTTACAAGGTTTCAGATTTAAGTCTACAAGTTTATAGGAAACCAAAAGAGGGGAACATCCCCCTCAATCCATCATTACAACACCACCCAAGAATATCACTAGCATCCCAGACCACCATCACCAAAATATTTACCCTTACCTATATCAAACATGACCAAGTCTTCTTACACCCAAGGGTGTTAGCAGGATGTGAGGTAGTGCCCAGTAGGATTCCACCCAAAAGTATTCCATGCTCTAAATGTTAAATGAAAAATAAACTTGCAAGTTTTATAAATGATAGGAAGTTATAGAACAATTTAAAAGAAAATAGTTTTAATGAAAATGACTTTTAAAGGAATGCAACTTTAAATAAAAACACCTTTAATTTTGAAGTAACTCAAATGCCACTCCTTATGCTGATGGCGATCACAACATGGTCAAATAAAACTAAAAATGGAAGAGGACCTATGGGTACTAGCTAGTAATGCGACCCTAAAACCTCACGTCTCAGTGTAAAGTGGAATAAGAACCACATCTATCTATGTTCTTGTGCATGATCCACTAGAAAGAAGAAACATCCAAAGTTCTAGTGGACTCTGATCATCATCAATATTTAGTTAGTGTAATCATTGTCAATCTCGCTAAGTGAAACCATATCGTAGACACTTATGTATCACTAGAACACTAGTCCAAGTCCACCCTCCTAGCTAACCAGGCCTCCCTTAGTTCTCAACAAGTTTCACATTTTACACGTGATATCACTTACACATTGCACATTCCAAACAAGGCATTGCACACACCAAAGTTATCATTTTCATACCCAAAACCCTGTTTATATCCCAAAAGCACACCCAAAATCTTTCCAACCATGATTCACATCACAATCCTAATTTAATAAATCATTTAATCAATTAATAAAATATTTCAAATGGACACAACGAGTTCTTACATCAAGAATACACCATTTTCATATGTAAATTCCATTTTAAAATCAATTTCATATCCAATATCATCAAAAAATACTTTCACACCACACTTATAACTCATAAAATATGCTAAAGAACACAAGCAATCCTAATATATTCATCCAACAACATTTAAGCACAAAATCACCTACGTCGGGTGGAGAAAGTTCTGGAAATTGATGCGAAACTCCAACCACACATTGACCACACCACAAGGATGAAAAATTGAACCCTAATTCAAGAGATTGAACCAAAAATATCAAAATAGAACCCTAAAATCAGAACCCTAGGTCCAGAGAAGAGGAAACCCCCAAAAGAAGAGAGGAAACCCTAGAATAGAGGGAGATTAGGAGAAAAAAGAAGTATTACTTGACGATTTAAGGAGAAAATGCCCTAAATACTCTACAAAATTGAAGCTTCAAGGGAGGTGGAAGGAGGGAGAGATGTTCCTAGGGTGAGGAACCCCAAATGGGGGGATAAATGAGGTGTGTTAGGGGTTTAAATCAATAGGATAGTGAAATCATTCAAAATCTTAATGAATCGAACGCCACACACAGTTAGTCCGCACGGTTTGGTAAACCGTGAGGTAACTATGCAAAGCATGTTTTCCAAAGAAATACCTGTACACAGTTATCTGGGCCAAGGCACATAGTCGTTAAGAGGCCGTGCAGTAGGTTCTATCTCCTACCACACAGTTTCTTGGGTTAAGCACATGATCACTACTAACCATGCGCCAATCGTGTGCAGGAGCCTGTCCACCCAAAACTCTCCATTTGTCTCCAAATTTCAAAGGAAAACCAAGGGAAAAAGATAGACCAAAGATAAAATATAAAAATACTTGAAAATGAGATCACATATGTGACATAAGAAATTGGTAAGTATACTTCATAAGATTCCTTTATGTGTTTATTAAGAAATGTGACAGTAAAGTTTGGTAAATGCATGATCATAAGACATGAGATGCTTCAGGCTAGTATGCCAAAGAATATCTTGACCAATATTTCATTGATCAATATAATGTAGCATGAAATAATTCTTTAATGCACATTACCTTATCCAAATCATGAATATGATTCTAATAAGGTGGATCAATTATGAGTCTTACATGTTAACATTGATAAAAAAATGAAGTGTGGAGAAATTCCTAAACACACATTTCATTATACACATCAGAGTTGTGATGTAAGTAAAAGGATCATCAATGTTACAACTCATGAATTGTAGATACTTAAATATTTCAAGATATTCTTTGAAAATAATGATGTTATCCCATAACCATATTCCAACTATAATGAAAAATGGATATCATATAAGTTATAGTATGATATAAATCCATTATGTCATAAGAACATGCATTTAGATGCAAATAGTTTATTAATGATAAATCAAACTTGCATCAAGGAAAAAAATGTGCATCTATAGTTTTTATCCTAAATTTTTTAGGATATGACAGTAAATCACTAAGATATAAAAGTGATAGTTAAAGTAATAGAATATATTTATATAAAAGGGTACACATCTCTATTTGAGATTGTGGGAGAAATATTGACTTGGGTTTAGTCAATGCCACAAATTCAAAAATAGTTGACATAGGAATGAGTGCCACCAGATCTATGGAAGAGGAATGTTCTGGAGACACATACTACATAGGAAGGATAAAACCATGGTGATGGTTTTATATTCACTGTGTCCAATGATACATTATTCATTGAGAATAATAATTCCTAAAAGTAGGCAGTATATAGAAATTAGATAAAATTGAAAAGACTAATTAAAATTCAATAATTTATTCCATGTATCAAATAATAGGGGATTATTATTTTGAATACTTAGGTGGGTATTCAAGTGAAACTATACATGGATGGTATAAGTGTGGTAGAAATACGGGTTGATTGGTAAAAATAAGTCAATATTCCTAAATCCATTAGAATTTTACTTATCATAGCTAATTTCTATGATCATTTTATTGAGAATTATATGTAAATACCACTTATTGTGGAATATTTATATACAATGCAACCAGAAAGGGTTGGTGATATCATAAAATGATAATAAGTGTTCAATTAATTGAAATCTATCTCAAGATTAAAAATAAGAAATAGGATCTTAGAGTATTCATTTGGAATGAATCTTTTCCATGTGTCTACTAGTGATTAGAGGGAGCTCAATAGTTTTCCAAGTAAAATATGTTTGGTAACATATGTAAAACAACTTTTGGTTTTACAGTTAATTAAGACCAGAATAAAAGAAATACTATAGAGATTGACTTAAAGTAGCAACCTATGTTATAGGGAACAAGATCCACTAAGGTAGATCTGACGATTTATTAGTCCTAATCAATCATATATATACTGACAACATATTAAAAATATACAAGTTTGAACATTTTGAGAGAGAATTTTTACCAATGAGACTTAAAAAAATATCTCCAAGAAGTCATGCATGGGAATATGAGGAGATTAATGTGGTGAGTTGAATTCCATATGGTTCTATGATGAATCAATCACATATTCCATGATATGTACAAGATATGATATTTCAAATATATACTTTATAATAAGAAAATATTAGTTATACCCATGATAATTGTAGGGGAAATAGTCAGAACTATCTAATTGTACTTGAAGAAGTACAAAGGATATATACCTTGTATGTAGAGAGGAAGGGATATTAATTTTTAGGGGACAAAAAATAGTCTTCCTTGGATCAATGTGATATAATATCACATGCAAGCTAAGGTAATGATAAGGAAAATATCATTCAAGATAGTGGTAGAAATGTCTATAAATACTGAGTGCATTGAGTCTTATGAGGAAGCTAAGATGTAGTGTAAAATATACAATGATTTGTTCCGGTTCTTGGAATTATACCTAGTAAGTAAAGTATAATCATGTAAATTATGATAATTCTATTATCCAAGATGTCATGTTTTGATAGTGGAAAAAATGAATACACTCAGGGTTTACCTCTCTTGATGAGTTTTATTCAAGGATATGAGGTCACACATAGTAGAATAGCCACGTAGTAGATACATTGTAAACCTAACATCTAAATCCATAACTTAGAAGAAACATGATCTTAATCATGTGAGAGATAACAAGGATGGTTAGAAAGTTGGATCTAGTGAAAGTAGGAGTGTTGTAAAAGTGGTTTCCCTAGACCCAACTTTAACAGTACCTTTAAATTACCATTTTATATATACAATAAGATATTTATGATATTTAATTACTGTTATAGTATAGATATTTATGTGTCTACTATTTTAATGGTAATGTCCATAGATTACTTGTCGCATCAAAAAGTTATATAAAATCCTAGGCTATAATGAGAACCTTGAGATACTATAACATTAATATTAAATATATATAATATGGTCAAGATACATTATAATGATTGGGAATAGTTGATTTCTAACTATTAGGTGCCGGGGGCTCATAATCATTGAGAATTCACCTCATGAAGTTCACACTTGGTGATCTTTGGTAGATGAGATCATTAGGACATACCCACTAATAGGAACACCACATGTTTTGGGTATCATTATATGTTCCTATCTATGAACATGTGTATTGGTCTCCTGAATTGAGATCATTATCAGTGTGTTCCATTTTATCACGTACTTTGATGCAAGAAAAAAACTATGATAATAAAATCATGGTGAGGTATCTTGTCTTGTGTGTATCATTAGTGATATGACATTGGTTGAATGGTTAAGACAAAATTAGTCTCTTATGAGTTGGGGAAGTTATATATCAAGACTGGTTGATTAGTGTAGCACCCCCAGTTTGAGGTATGTAGCCTTTTTAATCCTTTTTATGTGTTTAAAGTGCATGGGATTAGTTGATAAGAGGTTGGGAGAGTTTGGAATGGTTTTGGATAAGTGTGGAGGCTTTTCTTAGGGAGCACGGTTTGAGCACAGTTAGGGGAAACCGTGCAAGTTATCCAGGAAACCATGCAGGGGGAGAAAGTATCCTTCGCACGACCTGTGCATGGTTTTCCAAACCGTGCGAGGAAATCATGCGGACCATTGATCCTGAGATATTAGCGTGCACAAGGTTAGCGTACGGTTTGTCAAACCGTGCGGGCTAACCATGTGACCACTTAAAGTAAGGGGTTTTAAATCCGGGCTCCCTAGGTCTTGACCTAAAACATTCCAAACTTCCTCCCACTTGAGTCTCACTTATGATTTTTGGTTCTTAGGGGTTTAGGGTGCTCTCCCACTCATTTTGGAAGCATTTTGAAGAGGTTTCTTGGAAGTTTGAAGGTGGTTTCTCCCGGGTAAGTCTCTCCTCCTAGTTTCTCTTGGTTTATCTATAGATCTACTATTCTCCCTTCCTTAGTTTTATAGATCTACATTCGTTTCATGTAGATATAGGGTTTTGGTTGCCTTGTATGTTGATTTTAAGGCTTATGGATGTTAGGGAAGGAGATCTAGAGAGGCTTCGGTGGTGCATTCGCCGGTTTTGATGAGTAGTTTCTTGTGGGTCGATTTCTCGGGAACCCTAAAGGTAGGTGGCTTCTCTCTCGACTCCACTTGGTTAGAGCTAATGGGTTTGGTTACAATTAATTTGGTTGAATTGAAATTAATTGTATTTTGATGTGTGAAATTGGTTAGAAATCCCTTAGGTAATGTTTTGAGGATTTTTGGGAAAAAGTGGGTTTTGTGGTGAAATGCTCTTGTTGGGGATTTTAAAATGGGTTGCTGAGTTTGATTTATGAAAATGGTTGATGAGAAATGGTTTTCAATAAAAAGGCTATTTTATTGAAATGTTTTTTGGCATGGAAAATGGTTAAAGGGTGTTTTCAATAAATGAGTGATTTATTGAAGTGGTAGACATGTAATGGGAATGGTTGATTGCATGTTATTGTGGACTTGGTGTGCAATTATTGGTTATGCCTTGATTGGAATGTTGTGTGGAAGTGGGAAGGAAGTACCACTATAAAAAGGGGATGGATATTAGATGGAAGGGACACCATCAAAAGATAAGTGGTCAGGAAGTACCGCTAGTTGTGAATGGGTGAACGAATTGGACGAAAGTTCCACTGTTATGGTTGCTTTGTGTGAATTGATTTACAAGATGGAAATTGTTGTGATAATGTATAAATGATGAAATGGCTTGTGGAATTTTGTTTTGGATTTCCCATGGTTTCTTGGTTTGGGTGATATGGCTTGGTAAGGGTGTGTTTGGATTATGGTAATGGTTGCACTTGTGATTATTTTATATAAACAGTTTTATGTAAATGTGCTAATGGTTTTATCCTAGTGACATGTATAGGGAAGTCATTTGGGGAAATCCTACTGAGTAATTGTACTCACCCCCTTCTTTGGAACATTGGTTTCTTTACAGATGTTGTGTATCATGACGTGGGAAATGGTAAGGAATCACCCTCCTTTAGTGGTGCATTGTGATGTCTGGGTGGATCTTGGAGCATGGAGATTGGTGTGGAGCCATGGAGTGTGTCTTGGCTTATTTTGGGTATTTTGTTGAGTCTTCCGCATAGTAATCTGATATGGTTGGTTTTATTGGTTTTGGGTTGTATTGTGGAATAACTTGGTTGTCCTTTGTGAATACATGCTTGAATGTTTTGATTGACATGCATCATATAGTGGTGGATAGTGGATGGTTTGGTTGGTTTTGTCTTAAGGGAAAATCATTCCCTAATTTTTTCTTGAAGCCATCGACATTTATTTCCAGCCTTTGGAACCTTGGGAATGTCACTTAAGGCCAAGTAAACCTCACTGCCTCATCAAGCCAATGAGGTAGGGGCGGGGTGTTACAAGTGGTATCAGCTTGTTCGGTAGTTTGGAGTTGATTATAGGATTTAGAGTTGACAATCGTTGTGGTATATTACTTGAGTCCGGATGGTAGCAAGGCGTAGGAATGTCAGAACATGGAATTTATAGCATAAAAGGATGTAGCTAACCCTTTTATGATGAACTTCAAGTTACCAGGGAGTTGGGTACATAAGTGGTTGGAGACACATATAGACATTGGATATCTCATTATCATTGGTGTAGCCAATGAGATGAGCATGGCATTCTTGGTAGAAATGACTTCCCTCTAGGATGCATATTTCATTGGGGTATAATGATTTATGTTGTGATATGAATCTTTGGATTTTAAAAAATCTGAATTGGGTTTCAAAACAGAAGGATTTGAAACATGGAAATTAGTAGTATTTTGAAAACAGTTTGATTTTCAAAAATGGTGAAACACGAAAAATGTGGAAAGGTGGAAAGACTCTTTGTGATAGTGTTGTGTACTACAAATTAAAATGGGAATTCTTGATGTCTATGAAAGTGAGACTCGTGGTTGTTTGTTTTCTGTTTATAGAAATGGAATTGGGTAGGCGTCATAGAGACCAACCAGAAGTGGCCGATGAGAACATGGTTGCACCTGATCCCCAGGTGAACCAACCGTTAGTCCAGAGCATAGTGAAAGCTTTCCAAGCTTTGGGAATTGTGAATAGAGTGGAAGAGACAAAGCATGTTGATGTTGTGGCTCATTTTCAAGGGTAGGATCCACCCTTCTTTAGGGGTGATTTGGGCCCAAAAAGGGAAAAGGCGTGGCTATCTATAATGAACAGTATTTTTGAATTCTTAGGGATACCGGTAGAGTTTAAAGTAAAGCTAGTGACGTATAAGCTAGTGGATATTTCTCTTTAGTGGTGAGAGTTGGTAGTACAAGCAGGGACAGACCAGGATATGACATTGGAAGGATTTGAGGAATTGTTTAATATACAATTCTACCCACACACGTTCATAATTCAGTGCACAACGGATTTCTTTAGTCTGAAGCAAGAGCATATGTTTGTGACAGAGTATGCAGCTAAGTTTATGAGCTTAGTTCATTTTCACCCGAGGTGGCGGGTAGTACATCGTTGAATCCTCGTATCTTTGAAGCTGGTTTAATGAAAGAGATTCATTCCAAGATAGTGGTGCTATGTATAAATGATTACACAGAGATGGTTAATAGAGCCTCAGTGGCTGAGCGGGATCTGTTGGGAGCTCTGGGCACAGGAAGAATGGTGGTACCCATGGGGAATAGTGGGAACTCTAACGCTGGGTTCAAGAGGAGGAGGGACACTTATTCCCAGGGTGGGAGTATGGCACATAATCCAACGATAGGATCAACAAATATTCCTCCAAATCTCTAGAGCAAACCATGATGTTTTCAGTGTGGCTCTATGGCACACATCAAGTAGGACTGTATAACACAACCTCGAGCATGTCACAATTGTAAGCAGATGGGGAATCTGCAGTGTTATTATTGGAATTCTCCAAAGTCAGGTGCATGTGACACTCCTCAGGGATCTCATACGTTGTATGCATCAACGGGACGGAGACAACAACATACCCTTCTTCAGTAGAGAAAAGTAATTTATGGTGATTCTCGAAACACCAAAACTCCTCAACATGGAAATAAAGAGCAGAGTGTGACAACCAAGGAGTTATTTGGAGCCAAGAAGGTTGGGGTGGATGATCAGTCTGGACCATCCACGATATGAGGTACTATTATTTTAAATTATACCTTGATGAAAGTGAATTTTGATACGAGTTCCTCACACTCTTTTATTTCTACACGTGTAGTTGAGTTTCTGGGTTTAAGGGTTGAAATGATGCCCTCGGTTTTGAAACTTCAAACTCCTCTAGGTCAAAGAGAGGGCCGAGACTTCTTGTGTAGAGCATGTTGTATCGTTGTGGGAAAGGTTGATATAATGTGTAATTTATCAGTGCTTGAGATGGATGGGTATGATGTAATCCTGATAATGGATTGGTTGGTGGAATTTAAGTCCCACATTGATTGTAATGCATGAACATTGTCTTTTACGACACACGATGGTATTAGAAATCTCTTTAGAGGAGAGAGGCATGACAGGTAGGGTGCAATGGGTTTGTTGGCACCAACAGTGGGCACGTTATCATATCAGTTGGTGGTGTTGTCATTAGAATCGGTAGAGGGTGTTGAGCAGAGTGTTCTTCCAGCAATGGTGGATCGGTTCATGGATGTTTTTCCTGAAGAATTATCTAGGTCACCTCTCATAAGAGAAGTGGAGTTTACGATTGATCTCCTTCCGAGGACCAATCCTATATCACTTTTGTATTACTGAATGGAACCTACTGAATTGTGGGAATTGAAAGTCCAGTTGGAAGAGTTAGAAAACAAAGGGTTTATTTGGCCTAGCACATCTCCGTGGGCAGTGCTGGTGTTGTTTGTGAAAAAGGAGGATGGAATTTTGAGGCTCTGTGTTGATTATTGTCGACTTAACTAAGTTACGATAAAGAATAGATATCCAATTCCATGAATTGATGACTTTTTCGACCAGTTTAGGGGATCCTAGTGGTTCTCTAAGATCGAACTGAGGTTAGTATATCATCAATTGCGGGTGAGGAAGGATGATATTCCTTAAATAGATTTCAGAAGTAGATATGGTCATTATGAATATGTGGCTATGCCCTTTGGTTTAACGAATGCGCCAGTGGTGTTCATGGCATTGATGAATAAGATATTTCAGAGATATCTGGATTCATTTGTGGTGGTTTTTGTAGATGATATTCTGGTGTATTCTAAGACAAGGGTGGAGCATGACCAACACTTGGAGATAGTTCTAGGGATCTTGAGGGATCATCAGTTGTTTTCCAAATTTTCAAAGTGTGACTTTTGGATACAAGAAGTCCATTTTCTTGGCCATGTGATTTCTAAAATGGGAATTTTAGTGGATCCAGAAAAGATAGGGGCTGTTATCTCTTGGAAACCACCAAAGATTGTGTTTGAGGTATAGAGTTTCCTCATTCTAGCTAGGTATTATCGGCGTTTTGTTCGTGATTTTTCACGTTTAGCTTCACGGATGACAACTTTGACAAGAAAGAATGTTCCATTCTAGTGTAATGAACAGTGTTTGTAGTGTTTTGAAGAGCTAAAGGGTCACCTTACATCAGCACCAATCTTCGTTTTTCCAGAACTAGGAAGAGGGTACGTAGTGTATTGTGATGCATCAGGATCAGGGTTGGGGTGCATTCTCATGAAAGGGAATCATGTGGTTGCATATGGATCACAGCAGATAAGGGTGAATGAGAAGAACTACCTAAATCATGATTTGGAATTGGCAGCAGCGGTCCATACTTTGAATGTGTGGCGTCATTATCTCTTCGGTGAGAAATTCACAGTATATACAGATCATAAGAGCTTGAAGCACATTTTCTCACAAAGGTATTTTAACTTGAGGCAAAGGATATGGATGAAATATCTCTAGATGTTTGATTTTGACTTAATGTACATACCGGGTAAGGGAAATTTAGTGGCAGATGCATTAAGTAGAAAATCATATGCTCAGGTGGCGAAACAGGCATCAGACCAGTGGCAGTTGATGTCGGTTATAACTAACATGCGGTTGGAATGTGAGGACCTGGGTGATAGAGTGGTCTTCTTTTCGGTTTGGTTGATTCTTGACTTGGTTGTCCTGGTTAAAGAGGCACAAATATCTGATTCTCAGTGTGTGACCATGAGGTCAAAACTCAATGGTGGGGAGACCATTGAGGGTTGGAAACTAAATGGAGATTCTGTTTTGTGTTTCCGGAATCAGATGGTTGTACCAGTTTCTTTTCAGGAGGATCTTCTCAGGGCGTATCATCATTTCAGATGGCCTATTCATCCTGTAATTCAAAAAATGTATAAAGCGTTGAAAGTGCAGTTCTGGTGGGCTGGTATGAAAAGAAGTGTGGCTGAGTTTGTTTCGAGATGCTTGACTTGTCATCAGGTCAAGGCAGAGCATCAGAGGCCAACAAGAATGTTTCCGTATTTACTAATCCCTGTTTGGAAGTGGGAGAAAATAGTGACATATTTTGTTACAGGTCTCCCAAGAACGGTCAGGAAGCACGATACCATTTGGGTGATAGTGTATCAGCTAATGAAGTCATCCCATTTCATTCATATTTGTGAATCTCATACAGTGGAGGATCTATCCAAAATCTATATCCCGGAGGTGGTAAAGAGGCATGGCGTTCCAGTTTCAATTGTATCAGATAGAGATCCGAGGTTTACATATCATTTTTGGAAATCCTTGCAGCAAGTCCTTGGGACACATTTGACTATGAGCACGGAATATCACCCTCAGACGGATGGTAAATCTGAGAGGACGATACAAAATTTATAGGATAAGTTGCAGGCTTGTGTCATGGATTTTGGTGGCTCGTGGGAGGATCACTTGTCATTGGTTGAGTTCTCATACAATAACAGTTATCAGGAATCCATACATATGGCTCCGTTTGAAGCATTGTATGGGCGTTCATGTCATTATCCACTATGTTGGGTGGAAACAGATGAATCCTCGATGGTTGGACCGAGCCTTGTCTAGGAGACTATGGAGAAGATCAAGTTAATCAGGAAGAGAATGGAGACAACTTAGAGTCATCAGAAGTCGTATGTGGATCATTGTCGATGGCCGTTGTCGTTTTAGGTGAGTGATAATGTTTTCTTGAGGATATCTCCTAGGTTGGGACATCGTCTATTTGGGAAGCAGGGAAAGTTATCTTTGAGGTATATTGGACCTTTTTAGATTCTTGAGAAGGTTGGGGAGGTGGATTATCATTTGTATTTTCCACCAAGGTTCAGAGCGGTGCAAAATGTGTTTCATGTGTCATAGTTGAAAAAGTATCAGCCGGATCGTGACCATGTGATTCGATGGAATCATGTTGAGCTATAGCCAAATGCTTTGTTGGTGCATGTGCCAGTGCGGGTTGTGGATAAGAAAGAGAAAGTCTTGCACGGTAAAAGCATCGGTTTAGTTCGTGTTTTGTGGCATCATGGTCAGATTCAAGAGGAGACTTGGGAGCTGGAGAAAGAAATGGTCGAGCAGTGGCCTGAGTACTTTTGGCAAAGGGCGGGTTCACTACTTTCTGAGGATGGAAATTCCAATGGTGGGGAGAATGTAGCACCCTCAGTTTGAGGTATGTAGCCTTTTTTATGAATTTTTATGTGTTTAAAGTTCATGGGATGAGTTGAGAATAGGATGGGAGAGTTTGGAATGGTTTTGGATAAGTATGGAGGCTTTTCTTAGGGAGCACGGTTTGAGCACGTTTAGGGGAAACCGTGTGGGTTCTCTAGGAAACCGTGCAATGGGAGATAGTAGCCTTCGCATGGCCTGTGCATGGTTTTCCAAACTGTGCAAGGAAACCATGAAGACCCTTACTCCTGAGACAGTAGCGTGCGCACGATTAGCGCACAGTTTGTCAAACCATGTAGGCTAACCGTGCGACCACTTAAAGTAAGGGTTTTTAAATCCGGTCTCCCTCGGGCAAGACCTAAAACACTCCAGACTTCCTCCCAATCGATCCTCACTTGGGATTTCAGGTTCTCATGGGTTGAAGGTTCTCTCCCACTCGTTTTGGAAGTGTTTTGAAGAGGTTTCTTGGCGGTTTGAAGGTGGTTTCTCCCAGGTAAGTATCTCCTCTTGGTTTCTCTTGGTTTCTCTCTAGATCTACGCTTCCCCCTTCCTTAGTTTTCTAGATCTACATTCATTTCATGTAGATATAGGGTTTTGGTTTCCTTGGATGTTTATTTTAAGGATTATGGATGTTAGGGAAGGAGATCTAGAGAGGCTTCGGTGGTGCGTTTTCCAGTCTTGAGGAGTAGTTTCTTGTGGGTCGATTTCTCTGGAACCCTAAAGGTAGGTGGATTCTCTCTCAACTCCAATTGGTTAGAGCTAATGGTTTTGGTTACAATTAATTTGGTTGACTTGAAATTAATTGTGTTTTGATGTGAGAAATTGGTTAGAAATCCCTTGGGTGATGTTTTGGGGATTTTTGGGAAAAAGTGGGTTTTGTGGTGAAATGCTCTTGTTGGGGATTTTAAAATGGTTTTCTGAGTTTGATTTGTGAAAATGGTTGTTGAGAAATGATTTTCAATAAAAAGGATGTTTTATTGAAATTTTTTTTGGCATGGAAAATGGTTAAAGGGTGTTTTCAATAAATGGGTGATTTATTGAAGTGGTAGACATGTAATGGGAATGGTTGATTGCATGTTGTTGTAGCCTTGGTGTGCAATGCTTGGTTATGGCTTGATTTGAATTTTGTGTGGAAGTGGGTGGGAAGTACCACTATAAAAAGGGTATGGATAATGTACGTAAGAGACACCATCAAAAGATAAGTGGTCGGGAAGTACCACTAGTTGTGAATGGGTGAACGAGTTCGACAGAAGTTCCACCATTATCGTTGCTTTGTGGGCATTGCTTTGCAAGATTTAAATTGTTGTGCTAATGTGTAAATGATGAAATGGCTTGTGGAATATTTTTTTGGCTTTCCCATGGTGGCTTGGTTTGGGTGAGATGTCTTTCTAAGGGTGTGTTTGTCTTATGGTAATGGTTTCACTTGTGATTATTTTATATAAAATGTTTTATATAAATGTGCTAATGGTTTTATCCTAGTGGTGTGTGTAGGGAAGTCATTTGGGGAAATATTACTGAGTAGTTGTACTCACCCCCTACTTTGGTACGTTGGTGTCTTTGCAGATGTTGTGTATCATGACATGGGAAAAGGTAAGGCATCACCCTCCTTTAGTGGTGCATCGTGATGTCTGGGTGGAGCTTGGAGCATGGATCTTGGTCTGGAGGCATGGAGTGTGTCTTGGCTTATTTTGGGTCTTTTGTTGAGTCTTTTGCATAGTACTCTGATATGGTTGGTTGTATTGGTTTTGGGTTGTATTGTGGAACAACTTGGTTGTCCTTTGGGAATACATGCTTGAATGTTTTGATTGACATGCATCATATAGTGGTTGATAGTGGATGGTTTGGTTGGTTTTGTCTTAAGGGAAAATCATTCCCCAATTTGTTCTCGAAGCCCTCAGCATTTATTTCCAGCCTTTGGCGCCTTGGGAATGTCACTTAAGGCCAAGTAACCCTCACCGCCTCCTCAAGACAATGAGGTAGGGGCAGGGTGTTACAATCATGTTGATAATAACTTTATAAATCCATGGCTATGATAGTCAAAGGTAAATCCGTCTAGTTAGATAAACAAATAATAAAGTAAGAAAGGATGATGACACAAGTACACATCCTGATTTATGTGATAACTAAAGACAAATAGATTATATCACATGGTGCATGTTCATTGGTTGGTTATCATTTCTATGACCACTCCTCATCTTTTTAGGGGTCTTGATGATTTGTTATACCCCATTATTGGTTTTTGAATAGTATTCACTACAATCGAAATAAGGTCCTAAAGGGTCACACACAATAGCGTATCCAAGAATCAACCATATTCCAATGAATAAGTATATAATACATGTTGGGCCCCACCACTGGGGTTCGAGTTTTGTCTGAGGATGTATGATTTCCATTTAATAAATAAATTCATATTATTAGAGTTTATAATAATTAGTAATGAATTTATTTATTAAATTCATTTACAATTATTAAAATAAATACCTGGAAAATATTATATGAATTAATATTATTTTAATATTCATGTTTCATTTAATATTTTCAGGAATGATGAGTCGATTTAATGACTCAATTTTATCACATAATATATTTATTATATTACAAGTAAGTAATCAAAATAAAAATGATATTTATGATTCAGTATAGTATTCATAATATATTTTTTATAGTTTATATAGTGAGTAACAAATATTAGAGGGCTGGGGATCATTTTCTGGGTAATTTCACAACTCACCATATATAGGAGGAGAGATACTATCATATAAAAACTATTCATTATGAGTTCTTGAGAGATGCTATCTCCTCTACTGCTTTTTAGAGAGAGAAGCTCTCAATCCAAGAAATTAGATTAAGATCTCCCTTATGCATCACAGGAATATCAATGCGGTGATCATTGGAACGTCAAAGGCATTGTCAGATCTCTATGATAGCACCCAGAATTCGATAATTGATTCTCCCATGGATTTTTGTATAACACATAGACAATCTAGAGGAATTAGAATTCAGATTCTTTGAGTAGTGATCACTGAAGATGAGTTGATGACCAATTCATGACTTTAGATCAAACCAGCTATCTTTGGATTAATTTTTTTCTTAAACTTTTTCATGCATAATCCTAGGGTTTTAATCTAGGTAGGCTTCATCGGCGATGACATTTTTATATTGATTTCCAGTGATTTTTTTTAAATTTCTGGCCCACTGGATTCCACTACGTGCCCCAATACCTCCAATACATTATTCAATTATGTTCCTTGGTTTTAGTAATGGGTCATCCATCCCACAATATACATTTAATGTGTGTAATGAGACATTTTCTATGGATAAAGAATAAAAAACACATGAATCCTGAATTTTATGGAATTTGATCAGTTCTTCTCAGTAATGATGGTGGGTCTAATAAACTCATTCAATGGTATTAGTGTTTATGGAAGCCATAAATTGTTTCTTATGACAACTTTAAATGATATTATCTCTTATATATATTTAGGTCATGTGTATTGAAGTGATTTTAAGGGTCTTATTATGAAAATATATCAAAGTTTTCAACAACATATTTAAAAATATTATAATCCGCACAATTAATTTTACCTTAGAATGTTAGGATTGATTTTGATTTTATGACTATCCATTTATAATTGATTTTTTTATTATTTATAAAGTTTCAACTTACCCTCAATGAAACTTTTTAAAAATTAAAAAAAGTTTATAGATAACATAAACCCTTGTTGGAAACTACTAATCAGTTTCTGAAACTCCCTGTTATAAAATCCCCAAAATAAAAAAACTAATGAATAATAAAATTTATCATAAAAAATGAAATTCTTAGGGTCATCCACTAAATAGGGAACCCTCTACAAAATATTCACTAATGGAAATAAAACAATCCTTTTAAACCCTCTTTAATAAAGAAACAATGAATCCATATCAATCAGTGGTGAATCTACCATGATCTTGTTGTATATCATGTTATAAATTGTTTTATATTCTTATTGGATGTTGGAATGTTGAGAAAAAATAATTTAAGGATATTATATGATCATCCACAACTCCTATGGTGTCAGATGACCCTTCTGATACACTCCCTCCTACATCAGGTATGTTCCCTATTTTTGGTTTTCTCCCCTTTCTATCATTTGATTTCATTTGACATGATCTCATATTCATTAGAAATTATCCATACTTCAAATGTATTTCTTTATACTCTAAGTAATCAGAGGGATCAAATTGATTAGTTTAGGAGTGATCATTAACTGAGCTTATGGTACCATAGTTACCATCAAGAGGTTACTAGAAGGTCACCATTATTGGTATGTAACTATTAATGTGAAAATATAATTTATTACATATGTATACTAATTATTTAATATATTTATTGAAAAAATTTAGATAATAAAAAGATATAAATGAACATGAATACATCAGATGTTCAGAGGGAACCCTTACAAGGCCCGTAGGCTTAGTGATTACATGGCCCATGGGCTTAAGAGACATTACATCAGATGTTTAGAAGAGGGGAAATTTTAAACTAGTTTATCCATTTAACATGTTTGGAGTGCCTAAAGATGATTCTGGAGAATTATATGGGTGAATATTGGGTCACTTAGAATGATATATGACATCGATTCTCATCACTTATCATGATTGGAGACATATTCCCATTGGTTGGAAGAATTATTTTTTTGATAAACAGTTGAAAGTAAGTCAAAATTCATATTTATATTTTTTTATCAGTTAGTCCTATCAAATGTAAATATTTTTTTTAAATATCTAATATTTAGATTCTTTTCCATTATGATGTGTATGAAGCAATTATGTGTAAATGGACATTGAAAAGTTTGTGGAAAAAATGGAAAGACTTTAAGTACATGTTGTGGTGTGAGTTCAATGACACCTCCTTGAATACTCATCAGATGTATGAAAGGGTACCCAAAGGGATACCTCGAGATCAATGGAAGTCCTTTTTGGATACACATTATTCTAATTCACATAAGGTATTGGATATTGTCTTAATATATTGATATTAATTTATTAAATTTTTAGTAATATTCTAAAAAATATCATCAAACAAGGATAAGAAAGTCATCCCACACATAGCTGGTTCAAAAAGGTTTTCAAGGAGAAGTTCGATTAAGGTAAATATTTTATCTATTTAATAAATATATTTTTTTACACTTTAATAACATTAATTTTTATAGTTATCATTTTTTTATTTGATGATATAGGAGAATAAAGTTGGTCATGAGGACGATCAAACCATGTTGTGGTTCGATGTGCACAGGAAAGCTGATGGAAATTACATAAATTCACCTACTTTTGACATTAGGGTAAAAAAATCTAAATAATTGTTTGTTTTTTTAATAAATATATTTTGTTAATTTTTTTATATGTATAGAAACAAATTAATGAGGCATGAGATGAAAATACCTCATAGCCATCGTTAATCTCTCACAATGATGCAATTTAACAAGTTTTGATAAAGGAGAATATTGGTCATGTTCGAGGGATGGGTTCTGGACCACCCCCTCATGAGACTTTAGGAGGAGCTCCTCTTCATTCACTATGAATCCTCCTCTTATAGGTTCGAGTAATGTAAGTGGTATCAATATTTTATAAAAAAATAAAATTTGATTCTTGAGAACAAATTAGAGGAGTCGGAGTCACAATTGATAGTTTTAGATGAGCAAGTTGCAGTGACGGAAAGTGATTGGGTATGCTATTTTTGAGTATGAATGACAGTATTCCTATGAACATTTCAGACTTTATATGACATATTACAATGGTATTGAATCTATTAAATGTATTTTAATATGTTTATATTATTTTAATAATTTTTGTACATATTTTTTATGCATTATCCAATTAAAACTAATTTATATTCTAAAGTTTATTTAATTTAGGCACCAGATTTAGAGAAAGATACTGACCGAGATGAAAATCAGGAGAATGTATCATCTGGAGGTAATCAACATATTATAGGAGAGAATCATTGATGTTGGATTTGTCTTTATATGGGTTGTATTTGTAACTTAAAAATATATACGCTGCTTGTGGATCATCTAACTGGAATGTCATATATTTATATGATCTGTGTATATACATAGATGTTGTACTTTGTATGTTTGGTTAGATCATTAAAATTATTGAATTATGTATATTGTAGATATATGTGTATTTTTATACTAGAAGTGGTATGTTATTTTAGGGGTTAAAAACTCCTCTTTTTTTTTTAATTAGCAGTGGTTTTAGCCACTGTGAAATTTAAAAACGGTCATTAATTATTTATTGGTGGTTTAAACCATAGCTAAACACTATAAATTTTTTTCTAAATGTTTCTAACCTCTCTTTTATAGAAGGGAATCCCCGAGAGTGGCCTTTTCGAACCCTCCACTCCAAGGAACCCCCTACCCATAAAGAGGTAATAATGCCACATCTAGGAAGGAGCTATTACTGAACAAGATGACAAAGCATCCCACAAGCTAACACCTCGATCAATGGTGGTTTGACCCAGAAATCCATCATCCAGGTGAAGCGCACCCATTATGCCCACCCGGTGAGACACCGGGTGACCCGGAAAGATGAGTGGTACATGGGAGGCGGAAATTCCCCCAATAGAGGGCTCCCAGAAATCAAACCCCAAACCTCACCAAACACTGTTTCAATATGTTTCTAACCTAATTCTATTTATGATAATTTTTCTTAAAAAAAACCACTGCTTATATTATTAGTAGCAGTTTAAACCATAGTAAACTTTACAATAAGTAGCCAAAAAATAATCACCACCATTATATAAATATATTTCTCTTAAAAAAATCATGCCATACATTTTCATGATGTTTGTGAAACATCCACAAAATATGGATGTGCATCGATACCACAGAACCACCGCACATCCAAAAAAACCATCACGAATTAATTGGAGAATCAGAAAAACCTGATAGTTTTAAAAACCATTTCCTATTAAAGGGAGGAAATTTAAACCATCACCCTTTCCAAAAAATCCAATTCTAATAGATGATTTTTTTAGTTATACACCAAAAAGTTATACTCTTGTGGGTAATGTCTCCAACAACTCAGGGCATGCACTATCGCTATCAGTTCTAGGTCATGCATAGGGTAGTTCTACTTGTAAGACTTCAAATACCTAGACCCATATGTGACTACCTAACCACCCTACATAAAAAATTATCTCTGTCCAATCCTCGATATATCACAATGCACACTGTACTTCTTACTTAGCTTGGGTAAGGTGATGATTAGTGTTGCAGTGAGCCTTCCCTTTAACTCCTGAAAGGCACTCTCACAGGAATCAAAACAAATAAACCTCACCACCTTTTTATTCAATTCTATCATAGGAACTTCCAAATGAGAGAATCCTTGTATAAACTTTCCATAATATCCATCGAAATCTAGAAAACCAAATATATCAAAAACATTCTTGGGATGCTCCCAAGAAACAACAGCTCTTACCCTTCTCAATGTCGATACGTGGACTAAATAGTGTACCTTGTTGATCAAAAAGTGACACTTATAGATATTTTCATAAATCCAATGATCCCTATGTGTTCTACACAAAATATAAAAGTTTGACACATGTTATTCCATATACTTGGTGTAAACAAGAATATCAACCATGAAAATGACCACAAATGTGTCTCGATATGGGTGGAAAACCCAATTCATCATGTCCATTAATACTTCTGAAACATTTGTTAGCATGAATAGAATAACTAGATACTTGTATAAACTTTACCAACTCCTAAAATTAGTGAGTGGTATATCAGATGACCTTGCCCTCTGCTAGTGATAGCCTGATCTTATATTAATCTTCAAGAACACTGTAGAACCTCTCAACTGATCAAACAAGTCATTGATTTTAGGAAGTGGATAACTATTCTTAATCACCATTCAATTAAACTTATTATAGTCAATACACAAAATCAAGGAACCACCATCTTTCTTGGTGAACAATATAGGAGAACCCCAAGGAAATTTTCATGGACAAATGAATCCCTTAGCCTCCAAATCATCCAGTTGAGATCTAATCTCTTGAAGTTCCATAGGTTCCATAATTTAGGGATGAATAGATAATGGATCTACATCTGAAATGAGATCAATAGTGAAATCCACCTCCATCTTTGGTGGAATACCCAAGAATTAATTAGGAAATATATCTAGAAACTGATTGGAAACTGGTGAAAAAATATCCTCTTGTACACCCCCATCATCCAATATCAAACTGTCCAGTTGGTTCATAATCTTATGCAATGATTGATGGTCAGGCTCTACTCGGTGTACTTTAATATCCCATTCTCTTATATGAAAATTCATACCACCCTTGAGTGGTGAGAAAAAAATTAAATCATAGTAGTTGATGTGGGATCAATACTAGAATAACTATTCCATCATGAGGCTTAGGTTAAAGACCCTCATATCCAAGACAAAAAGATCCTAGTGGAACCTATAAAATCCAACCTCCAGGGAACACCCACTACACTGATGAATAGCTTTGTACCATACCCCCAGTGGTGTATTGATAGAAATCACCCCATATAAATATTCTACCACTAACCCTAGGCCCTAAAAAAATTGTGCAGATATAAAAGAATGTGAAGCCCCTGTATCAAAATAGTGCATGCCAAAGTAGAATCTACCAAGTTAGTACCTTTGATAGTAGAAGGATCTAGACACTGCCCTATAGGAGTAGGTTGTATGGCATGAAACTGTCCTAAAAAAGGTCCTGAGCCCCTATCTGATCTCCTTGAGCTATGCCTCCATGTTGGAATTTCTGATCCTGACTCTAAACACTGTTCCCTCCATCTCAACCCAAATGGTTGGTAGAACCCCAAATATCCACCTGACGCAACATAACTAATTTTTCTCCAGAACCCTGAACCTGTATAGACCCTTAGTCACTAGGAATTTGTTGTGTACTCTTGCATAACCTCTATAATTTACCCATTTTAATGCATGATCAATACTCAATAGGAATTCGTTTATAGTGAGTCTTAATATGGTCAAAAAATACTACACTAGTGAAAATACACTTTTCTACATCCACTTATCTTACTATATAAACCTCATAACCTTGGGAACTCTCACTAGCCCCATCTACTAATACACATGTTCAACATCATATATACAAGTTCCACATCATACACAAAATATCCAAGGCATCCTATGTAAATTTATTTATTTATTTATTTTAACCAAAACATTCCAACCTAAGGCCCAATTAAATGAAATGTTAATTACAATTTATAGAGGGAATAACTTTATAAATTATAATTGGAATTTTATTGAATTGATAACACATACTAATCGAGATAAATAATCACATTATACAATTTTATCCATTTACTCAAATTTAACTTTTTAACATTAAAGGATTAGTTAAATCAAATTGAAACTATAAGTTATAGATGAAAACACTTTATAAGCTGTAATTGGAATTTTATTTAGATGTCACCTCATAATAAATCAAGAAAGTAATCATATAACCCATTATTATTTATTTTTGGAATCAATAAAGTAATAATAAGACATAAATTTATATGTGAGATCATCATATAAATGGTTTCCGACACTTTAAATAACTGATCCTATATCAGGGTCTCATACCAAACCACAAGAAATCAAGTAGATGATAGATGAATCTTTTACGCATAATATGAGTCACAAACACATGTGAAAAGATAGTAAAATCCTAGAAACCAACAATCAAAAACTGTGTTCATTGCACAAGGTGAAAATAGATCAACCATCAAATCAAAGGGTAAGAATATCAATCCCTTCCTTGGTAACTTATCCTTTCCCTCATAAGTGGGTTTTCAACTCCCAAGAATGAGCTTTTTACTAAGCCCTAACAACACCCTATCTATTTTATACCTTACCCAAATTATAATAAAAAATAAACGGAGCCTCTGATAGAACTTTGTAATTCCCCTAGTCCATGACCACTCATAAATGTCCAAACTGTAGGGATATTGATACCTCAGGTGATCCTCCCTATACATCAAAGGTTTCCGATAAGTTGTATGGGTCTATGGTGGTATGGTGGGGACAATAAACCCATATATTAGAGAATAATAACATAAAAAATAAGGGAGATCAGATATATCCAACTAAATAAGTAAATTAGTGGATATACACACATGAAAGTGCCAATAAATAACTGTAACCCATTCCATATCAAAATGATCTATCTATAATGTGAAACAATTATACACCAGTTGGTCATATAAAAAAAATACTATAACACCCCAAGATTTTTCAAATAAATTTAATTTTTAATTCATGAAAAATTAAGTCTCTAAAAAATAACACTTTGTTATAACCTAGCTAGTAAATAGAATTTTTCCACCTCTGTGATTTGAATTTCGAAAAACTGACACACACAGTTGTGTTCAGTAAGATATTTAGAGTCTGATAAGGAAAACTTAATTTTTGGTGAAGAGTAACATACCCTTATGAATATTAATAAGAATAGTAATATGAAACTTATGAATAGTGAACCATATTATTATTTTATTGTGTTAAGGTTATGATCTTGATTAATTTTTCAATGCGATATAAAACGAATTATAGTTTTAAAATTGTTATTTTTCGAATAAATTATTATTTTATTTAAAAATTAAATTAATCTTATTTATAAAATTATTTTCAAAAAATGGAGTTCATTTTTGATTACTACATGTTGAAAAATGGTTAGGGTGAATTTTTGGTATTTTTCTAAAATACTTGAATTTTTAGTGAATAGTGAAATTCAATAATTTACAAAATATGTTAAATAAGTGAATTTCTGCATCATTCTTGAGTCACGAATAATTTAAATGACCATTGGTTCGGAATCACATACACTTATTACTGTTTTTGGTCACAAGAATCAATTCTATTGGTTTTCTTTGGAAAAATTATAAAATAATGAATAAAATATTCAAAATTTACTCCTCTCCTCCAATATTAACCCCCTCACTCTCTCTTCTATTAACTCCTATCATTCCTTGTTCCTTGTCTAAGATCTACCCAAATAACCTTCCTTATTCACTCCCCACGTCCAGGAGCTATTGGTATTTCCAAAATACCAAAACCCCTTCCCTTAAGGAGGTTCTCAAGGAGGTTATTTCAAGAGGTAAAAAATCTTTCTTTTTCATTTAGTTTCATTTCAATTTATCTTATTTTATTATCATCTTTTAACCTCATATGTCCAATTGATACTTATAACTCTAGTATAATATATATAATTTAATTATAAAATGTTAATTTAATAACCATTATCAATCTTCTTACTCTCTCTCTCTCTTTTACAAATGAAATCATCCTCCGTGAGGTACCAATTTACAACCTTCATGGATGATGAAGATTCATTCTTAAATTTATCCTTCATTAATATCCATGAAACCATTTTTATGGTTGAACCAGACTATAATATATGTATTATAATCTACTTAATATTAAGGAACTAGTATATTCACATAATATTAAATCTTATAACCAAACTAGTTCCTAATAATCAAAATACAACTAAAATAATCTAAGTGATTTTCATTAATATTTCATGTAATGATTTGTCCCAATTTCATGTAAACAAATGATATAAATGACCATTAAAACCTATTTATATTCATAAATAATGTGTAAATTCAATTCTGGATATTTACATCTATTCCACATGAACTTCATTACTTAAAAACAAGTGAACCTATTATGAAAACCAAGGAAACGAACACTCCATAATGAAAAAATTCAATCTTATAAATTATCAATAAGGACATAATAAACTTAATAAAATTATGATAAAATAAATAAATGTCTAATATTTTCTTAATTAAGTTATTAATAAGTCAAATTTCATATTCCAGGACCTTAAGTTTAAGAGCAGAACACATTCGGACTTAAGGTAAGGATTTTCTACCTGAACCTCCATTTTCATTCGGGTTACTTTTATTGTATACTTAACTCAATGAAGTTATTATGTATTATTATGTACTATTCATAAATTTTTTGTGAGTTTTCTATATATTTTAACCAACCATAATCCTACTTTATTTTATGGGGATTCACACATTTTAAAAGGGAACTTTAAAAATTATTTCCGAAATACAAGCCCGTTTCAAGGGAATCTCTCAAATTATTACCAAATTTCAAGAGAAATATATAATCTGTTTTTAGCAATAATTATCTTTCTAAAATTACTAATTTTATTTTGAAAATACTATCATACTTAAATTCTGGTTTTATACAAACAATTTTCCAAAATAACTCTTCTTTTCAAAGTAAAAGAGCATTTATGTCAAGAATTACTCAATGATTTTATAAGAGTATCTTCATATATTTAAACACTCTTGTTGATTATTATGTATGATATCATATAAAATATTTAATTTAATGGTTTATGACTAGTTTGATTTTGTATGTTCTATCCTAAGACCATTCACCAATTTACTCTGAATGGTTAGTGTTTAAGCTTAATGTTTGGGGAAAGTTATTTACATTTCATATGTTAGTTTCAATATGAATGTATATATTGTTTATGATTATCCTTGATCATATGAGGAATGAATTTGACTTATTATGTGATTGGTGGGGCCTTTTAAAGCCCCTTGATTCATCATTAGGTCTCATGATACAAATAGATATGGACTTGTCTGAGGCCTTTCCCATTGTGAGATATGGTTTCGGCTGAGGCCTTAATCATTTTTAGATGTCTTGGAGAGGCCTTGATGGTATGTTCTAGAACGTTCGGCATATGCACTTACCTCTTTCTGAAGCTATAAATTCATAGTTCATGTGGTTATTTGAATAGTAGAATACCCGTGGTTATGATTTATTATGGCAATGTTTACTCAACTCATTTTCCTGCCATATTATGTTCAAGTTTATTTTTAAAGGCATGTGTTTTCAATTATTCACCATGACTAATGTTTAAGTTTATGATATCTTCCATTGTATTGCTTACTCTTACTAAGTGTTTGAGCTTTCCCCTTTCTTATGTTTCATTTTCCTAGGATATGAAGAAGTAAATTATGAATGACTTGTAGGCATAATCTAGGAAGCATGGATGTTTCTAATGGAATAAATTAGTGTTGTATTTAATTTAAAGATGTATTGTTGAACTTATATATGTATCTTGTTTCAAAATCTACTAAACTATTCATTCCCTTAGGATACAAATTCCTTGTAATCATTCCAATGTATTTTAATAACGCACCAACTCCGGGCAACTGGGGTGAGGTCATTACAGTTGGTATCATAGGATGTGTAGTAGAAAACATTGAAACTATATTTAAAAAATGTATATTAGGGAACAAAACCCTAGGATAGTCTTTTAGGATAAACATACAAGAATATCCTTGTATTTTGCTAAGTAATATATTAGGTGAATCTTTCTAGAAAATACATCCCTGTTTGGATACTACAAGTGGACGCGGTTCTGGAATAGATGTACCTAGGAGTGAAACTCTGACAAGGAGTTTCAGGCTTGACCTAAGGTATCCTGGTACATGAAAACGAACCTTACTATGCACCTGGTTTGACACTCCTAGGGGATATTCTTAGGATAATTAAAATTTTCTTTAGAATCCATTATGAAGGATTTAAATGTAAATTTTTCCTCAAAGAAACCATGTTTGTGATTATGGGATCATCCATGCATTGGATTTCAATTTATGATAGGTATTTTGCTAAGTTAAGATTATACATTATGATTCATAACCTAATCAAGTGTATGAAATTATCTAGAAATGGCGCATAGTGGAAGAAATGTAAACTTCATGAACGCATGTATCCCATGTAGGGATTTACCTCCAATACAAGATAATGATGTTGGATCTGGAGTTACGGCTGTTGTTGAGAAACTTATAACTATACTGGGGAAACTGACTCAGGTTATGAATAATAACCTTACTTGTATGGAGCATCCTGATCCACAACATGGAGGAGATATGTTGAATCACTTTATGCGAAAACAGCCTCCACCATTCAATGGTACTACAAACCCATTTGTAGCAGAGCAATGGATAAGTTCCCTAGAGAAGATATTTCTCACTTTGGGATGTAAAAAATGAGAGAAGGTATTCATGGATGTTTATCATCTATTGTGAGATACAGATCAATGGTGGTCATTAATCCAAAACAAAAAGGAGAAGAAAAAGATATAAGAGATGGAATGGAGAGAATTTAAGGAAATATTCATAGTGAAATACTTTCCTCGTAAACAACGAGTGAATATGGAAAGAATGTTTCTAAATTTGAGGAAAAAGGAAGATGAGAATATTATAAAGTATAAAGATAACATCACAAGGTAAGAAATACATTCTGTGGACTACATATATAATCCAAGGAGAAAAATTTATCAATTTTTTATGGCCTAAATCAATTCCTTCGATGGGCACTAGTCTCCCAATATTTTTCATCATATGAGGATATAGTTTCATATGCTATCAAGATAAAAAATGAATTCTCTAAATCTTATGGATTTAAGGGAAAGTAAGAGAATAATAGGGTTGTAGAAAACTCTAGAAAATAAAATAAGGAAATGGTGAATAAGGGAAGAGTTGAATTTCCACCCTGTGATAATTGTGAAAGGAAATACCCTAGTGTCTTCTTAAAAGGAAAAAGATTATGATACAAATGTGGAAAAAGACCATTTTACTGGTGATTATAAGGGGAATAAATAAGCTATTAATGTTCAATGATATAATTATCAGGATATGGGAGACTATGCTAATTATTTTCCAAATAGTCAAAGAAAAATGCCATATAAAAGGACAAGGGAGCGTGGACAAGATTATGCTATCATAACTGCTGATATTGAAGTTCCTAATGATGTGGTGGAAGATACATTAATCATTTCCTCAAACTTATCCAATGATTTATTTGATTCTGGATCATCATATTCTTTCATATCTTTACAGTTTTCCATGAAAATTAGATATTTCCAATTTTATTTAATAAGGGAGTTTTCAGCCAAAACTCCTAAGGGAAGTATCATTGAAAAAAAGTTGTGTTAGTCAATCCCCATTATGGAATATAAACATGATTTATCTGCTGATTTTATTATCATATCCATGATTAAATTTGATTAATCCTTGGTATGGATTGGATTTATAAACATGATGTGAAAATTTATTGCAAGAAGAATGGGGCTACAATTTTTAAGGATAATGTGGAATCCCTTATCTTTTGGGCAGAAACATCACCATATGATTCTAATCTAGATCCAACCTCAGTAGCTCTAATGAATTCAATTATTGGGGAGGAAGGGAATGCAATAACTATGGGTGAGGAAGGGAATTTTCAGATAGAGGACAAACCTATTGTGCAAGAATATGTTGATGTGTTTCTAGAGGACTTAACTAGGCATCATCCAGAGTGGGAAATTGAGTTTTATAATGACTTAATTTCTAATTCAAGGCCCATATCAAAGACCCCTTATAGAATGGAAACTTTGGAATTAGTGCAACTAAAGAAACAATTATAGTAATTGAGTGATAATGTATTTATTCACCCTAGTGTTTCTCCATGGGGATCCCCTTTTATTTTTGTTAAGAATAAAGATAGATCTATGAGGTTGTGCATTGACTATAGGGAGATCAATACTACAACAATAAAGAAAAAATATCCCCTAAATTGCATCGATGATTTATTTGATCAACTTTATGGAGCTCAATATTTTTCTAAGATTTACCTTCAATCAGGATATCATCTGTTTCTTATGAGGAAGGAAGACATTCCAAAAACAGCATTTCGAACTAGGTATGAGAATTATGAGTTTACAGTAATGTCTTTTGGACTGACTAATGCACCCTGTGTTTTCATGGATCCAATGAATAGAGTTTCCAAGAAATATCTTGATGACTTTGTGGAGGTATTTATTAATGATATCTTGGTATAATCCAAAATCTATAAAGATCATGAAAATCACTTGCGCACTATTCTTAAGACTCTTAGAAGAAATGAATTATATGGGAATTTTAGCAAATGTGAATTTTGGATTCAATCAGTTTCCTTTCTTGGCCACATTGTCTCTAAGGATGGAATATCTATTGATCCTATGAAGACAAAGGCTGTTCAAGAATGGACTACTCCAACGAACATAACTATGGTACACAGTTTTATTGGTTTAGCAGGTTATTATCAGCATTTCATTCATAATTTCAACTATTTAGCCAACCCAATGACCATGATTACACTTAAAGGGTTTAAGTTTATATAGACAAAAGAATGTGAGGAATTGAAGGGAGATTAGTGAATGCATCAATCTTAACTCTACCATCAGGGAATGATGGGTTTGTGATCTATAGTGATGAATCAAAGAAAGGACTTGGTTGTGTCCTTATGCAGAATGATAGAGTTATTGTGTATGTATCAAGGAAGTTAAAAATTCATGAACAAAACTATCATACTCATGATATAGAGTTAGAAGAATTAATATTTTCTTTGAATATATAGAGACATTATCTATATGGAGAAAAATATGAGATATATACAGATCATAAGAATATAAAATATATCTTCTCACAAAAAGAACTGAACATGAGGCAAAGGAAATGGCTCGAACTACTCAAGTATTATGATTATAATAAACACTACCACTAAGAAAGGAAAACAAGGTAGATGATGCATTAATTAAAAATGATCATGGAGTTCTCAACAAAATGAGGATTGACAAGGATCCTTTGTACATGGATCCAGTGAGGATGAATATGGAATTATCAAAGAAGGTAAAACATCACTACTTTTTCAAATGGGTTACCATGCATATTTATTTTAAGTAATTAAAGATTCAAAGCATGATGACGAGAATTTTCAAAAGAAAATTAATGTTGTGAAAGATGGAAAGTTGACTGAATTTGTGTGAAGATGGAATTATGAAATTTGGGAAGAGACTATGTGTCCCCTCTATACCTGAGATGAAAAGGGAGTTATTGGATGATGCTCATAGATCGAATTTCTCTATACATCCTAGGAGCACAAAAATGTATAGAGATTTGAAGGAACATTTCTGGTGGTACAACATGAAGTGGGAAATTTCTGATTATGTATCAAGATGTCTAGTCTGTCAACAAGTAAAGGCCGAACGATAACATCTTAGAGGAGTCATGAAAACTATACCTATTCCTATGTGGAAATGGGATAAAATCACCATGGATTTTGTCACTGGATTACCCAAAACTCCAAGGAAGAATGACACGATATGGGTAATTATTGATTTACTTACAAAGTTTGCACATTTCCTCGCTATAAGGGAAGATTTTCAACTAGAGTGCCTAACAAGACTCTATATCAATGAAGTTTTAAGACTTCATGGAGCAACTCTATCAATTGTTTCTAATCATGATCCCCGATTTACATTGAAATTCTGGAAAAGTCTTTAGAAATATTTGGATACTGTAACACCCCAAGATTTTATAGTACGTTATTTCTTCAAAGTAATTCAATAACTTGCACTACATGCAACACTGAGTTCAAGCGCACCACGACTTACCAAACTAGCCATTAAAAATTTGTTATGAATATTATTAACTGAATTTTGAACTTTATATAATCCTAATAATTTTGGAATCCATATTATGAGTTTCTTAGACATAATGTAAGAACAAATAATTTTTTTTAGATAAAAGAAGTATTTTTCAAAAAATGAAATTTTACCACCTTTTAATGGTGAACCCTTTTTAAATCCAATTTTTGAAACTTTTATATATTAAATTTGACAAAATAAACTTCTTATTTATAATTGGGACATAATAATTTAGTTTTAATAAATTTTTGGTGTTTTTCTGATAACTTTCATATTTGGGTGAATAGTGAAAAATACTATATTTTAACTGAAAACAACTTTTTTAATAAAAATAATTTATAGTGTTGAATTATAAATTTTAATGGTTTGGAACTATAATTAGATTATATTTTTACCATTTAATCCAATGATGATCATTTTAAATAATTTCACTTTGATATTGGACATAAACAAGTGTCAATCATTTGATAGATTTTGTTTCTTAAAAATACGCCTTTTGGTTTTGACAACAGGAATTAATTTTAAATTAATAAATTCAACTTCTATGTTTTTAATTTGGTAAAATTGAATTAATTTTTGGATTTAGAATATCAAAATTAGCCTTGGGTGAATTTTTGGTATTTTTCTGAAAACGTTCAATTTTTGACGAATATTGAAAAAACACTGAGTTATCGTTTAAAACCAATCTTTTTTAAATAATTATTTATTTTATTTAAATTTATTTTATGTAAAAATAGATATATAATACCTATATAAGTTCAATTTAATTTATTGGAGTTAGTTTATAATAATTTTAGATATATGAAAATTTTATTGAATTTTTCACTGTCTTTTACCCATCTCCTAGGAGAATTTTCAAATTCACATAAAACTTAATTTTACCGCTTCTATGAGTGGAATTTCGAAAATCCGAGAGACATGGTTAATATAAAGGTGTAAAATGTGGTTCAATAAGATATAAATAATTTTTGGTGAATAGTAACTTTTTACTTTTATTTACCACGGTTAAAAGTAAATAGGGTAATTAAGGGTAAAAATGATATTAATATTACCCTAACACATGTCCTAATTCTATTGGACAAATTTATATCGACCAAACACAATTTTAGGAATAAAATATTATCATTTAGGTCCACTTGGATTAGATTAGGACATTTATTATTATTTAATTCAAAGAAGAGTTAAAAGAGTTAAAACCAAAGTTTAATAACTAAATCATTTTTAATGTAAGGTTATACATAAGATAAATTCGACTATAAATATTAATTAGAAAGCTAAAAATATTTCCTACATAATGGTATTTTATTTATAATTTTTAGAGATTAAATAATTAAATTTATTAATGACACAATGATGATGCAGTAATTACCTTATTAATGAAAGAATCAAATAAATGGTATTATAAATATTAAAATAAATATAATTTCAAAGTTTTTATGACATCCACGAATTTTATAGGTGAATATGACATGTTAGGATTGACTCAATGTATTTTTTTTGAAGTAATAATGCTGTTATTATTTTTAAAAAAAACAAATACCAAATATTGTCAAAATTGACATAAAATAGTTTTTAAAACAAATATTATATTATTAATTGATATAGTGGTCTTAAAAATCTAAGGTTCGGAAAAAAGACTTATATAATAATATATATGACATTAATGAACCAATTGGGGATCGATTGACAGTATATAGTAAGTTTATTAACCATATAGTTTAAGAATACAAGAAGACATGGTAAAAGTTAAATTATTTAACTTAGAGTTAAATCTAAATGATAAGGTTAAAATGGTAACCTAAACTTGTCTAAAACCTATTGGTTTAGTTTTTCTCGACCCATACCCACCTTATAATTTAAATAATACATTTTTGATCCATTATAAATCGAATATGAATTTATTATAAAATAATATTTTATGTTTTTTCAAAGGTTTCCCTCACCCCTCTTATAAAAGGGCACTTCCCCTTCTCTCAAATTCACACCTCCAAAGCCATTTTTCTTGGCCAAACTCTGCCCAAATAATCTCTCAACTATCCTACCTTCATCCTAGAGGCCCTAATTTAGTCATAAATCCAACTTAAAGATCCCTTTTGATCAAATCAAAAGGAAGAACCTGAAGAAGAGGTAAAAATTTCACCACCCTCTTCCAAGTTCTTTTCTTCTTCCACTTCTTATTTCTTTGTTATTTCCATTCTAAAATAATTAACCCAGTATATTATATATACTGTGATGTTATTATAAATATTTCACAACTTTATTCATTATTCTATCCATCTTATGAATGATAATGTCACCATGTGTGCGTACGTACGACTTACCGTCTCCACGCCGTGGTGTAATTTGTTATTCAACACTATGTTATTTGGATGGATATAATGACGAGTAATATGTATATAAATAATAAAAATAACATGCTAATGTCTCTATAAAATTAATATACCATCCAATTCCACACCATTAAGGAAATGATATTGTCGCTCGTGCGTACGTACAGATTACCGTCTCCATGACGCGATGAGATTCATTTCCACGTTCACCATTCATCGACAATTATAAAAATATATATATTACTAATAAGTATGTAATATATGAAATAATAATTATAATGGATATATATATATATATATGTACTTACATATATCTTATTCACTTAGTTCCGTTCAACACGATATGAAAACGGAAACAACGTTTATGCGTACGTACGGACTACCGTCTCCATAAATGATGTTTTTCATTTCATATATATGTCTATTATAAATATTTATATTCTAAATATATATGCTATATAAATCATGTTTTATATTCTGGAATTATTTAAATCTTGGTCTAAGTGATACAATCAAGAGTAACAAGTTAAAACACGTACGATAAAGAAAGCGATTATTACCCGAAATGTTAATTTAACATAGAAATTATTATTAAATGGGTAGTATAAAGTCATAAATGAATCATGTATGATATCATAAATATTAATATGGTTCTGTTATAATTTAATAACATACTAATAGCTTCATATAGGAGGTTAAACGTACCCTTGACCAAAGAAAAGTGCAAGGTAAGGGGTTTTCATCTCACTCCTTATTCCTGTGAGATTCATGCCATATTGCCACTATTACCTTCTGTGTGGTGTATGTACTACCAATAATTGTATTATTTGTGTAATAAAATTTAATATATGTGTATTTACATATTCATTGTATTATACCTCTTTCATGGGGTGTATGTTTCGTAAGTTACCAAATTGGTAAGGGTTTATTTCACAATCTCTTCATTATCCGAGGTTGTTTATTCGTAATTATCTACTGGGACCTCTTTATCATACATTACCATTTTTCATAAAAATGATTTAAAAATTAATATTTTAAAGATTTTTGAAAGGTAATCTTTATCAAGATCATAATTTTAAATGTTTTAAAGATTTATCTTTCTAAATCTTTTTAATTAATGTCCATGTTTTCAAAATGATTTTAAGGATTTATTTATATGGGCATGAATGTTTTGAAATGATAATTATTTTCAAAAGTTTCAAAGTGGTATGGGACACTTTGATTAAAAAATATCTTTTAAATTAATTTATTTATAAATTTGTGACTTTTAAATGATTAAAAAAAAGGATATTTCTCTCAAAATGATTTACTCATCATTTTCAACTATGCAAGCATCCTTTACTGGATATTATTTTTGATTGAGGTTGATTTATTATAATACAATCTTCCATATTGTATTGAATGAGTTATGATATGTTTGACTGTGGATGTTCTATTTTTATACCATTCATGGTTTATGGTTAATGTATTGACATTTCGTATGCTAGTTTTAATACGAATGTTTATGTTTTGTTTCAACTTTTTCATAGGAGGAATGCAGTGGACTTAGTGACGGGTGGAGCCCGATATTTCTCCTCAATGCATCGGTATGTCTCATGAGACAAACTAGTGTCTTGGCACAAGGCCTTGACAAAAAATTTATTTGTAGTCTTGGCACGAGGCCTTGACTATGTGGTAATGATGTCCGGTATTAGGCATTCCCTCATTGTGAAATTATTTATTACATGTGATTATTCAACTAGTAAAATATCCATGTGAATGTTTATATGGTAATGTTTCATTTATTTTACTATATTATGTTCAATTTTATTTTTAAAAGGTTGTTGTTTTTATTACACATATTTCCTTAAAAGGTTTATAGCTTCCGCTAAATTATTTACCTTTACTGAGCATCTGAGCTCACCCATTTCTTATGTTTTATTTTCCTAGGATTCCAAGAAGTGTATTATGATTGATATGCAGGTTTAAGCTAAAGGGAAAAATGGAATTCTCAAATAACTATCTATGCTATGTTTTATGTTTCAAATTGTAATGTAAAGTTAATGTATGTAATCTATTTTCCAAGACTGCTAAACTGATCGGTCCTTTGGGACTTGATTCCTTGTAATCGTGCCAATTTATTAAAATAATGCACTGGCTCTGGGTAACTGGGGTCGGGGCGTTACAGATACTGATCTTCGATTGAGTTCTACTTATCACCCACAAACTGACGAGCAATTAGAAATGATGATTCAAACTTTAGAGGACATGATGAGATCATGTTCACTTGACTTTCAAGGTATGTGGGGTCAATATTATCCTTTAGTGGAGTTTTCCTACAGTAATAGTTTTCATTCAAGTATTCAAATGGCTCCATATGAAGAATTTTATGGAAAGAGATATCGTACACCAACTTGTTGGGATGAAGTTGGAGAAAGGAGGCTTGTGGGGCCAGATCTTGTGGATAAAACAATAGGGAAAGTGAAGACTATTTAAGTCCATATCAAAGCATCTCAAAGTAGACAACAAATCTATACTAATAATCAAAGTAAGGATTTTGAATTTCAAATGGGAGATCATGTTTTCTTAAAAGTATCTCCATGGGAGGGTGTTATGTTATTTGGGAATAAAGGGAACTGAGCCCTAGGTACATAGGCCCTTTTGAGATTCTGGAGATAATTGGAGTAGTTGCATGTCATTTGGATATAACACCTAGCCTGTATAAAGTACACAATGTGTTCCATGTCTCATGGATTAGAAAGTACATGCCAGACCCAATGCATGTCCTCACTTATGAAGGTATATAATTGGAACTTGACCTATCTTACTGTGAAGAGCCTATTCAGATTCTAGACACTAAAGAACAAGTTTTAAGGGACCAGATGACTTGACTGGTAATGTTACTTTGGAAAAATCATAAAATAGAAGAGGTAACATGGGAGCCTGGGGATCTTATGATGAAAGAACTAACCAAATATTTTTGTGAGGTAACAATCTGGTAATTTTGAGGATGAAATTTTTGTAAGGAGGGGATAATGAAACACCCCATGATTTTGAAAATAAATTTAATATTGAATTCATGAAACACTAAGTCTCTAGAAAACACAACTTTTTTATAACCTATCTAGTAAACATAATTTTTCCACCTATGTGATTTGAATTTTAAAAAACTGACATACACAATTGCGTTCAATAAGATATATAGAGTCTGATAAGGCAAACATATTTTTTGGTGAACAGTAACATAACATTATTAATAGTAATATGAAGCTTATAAATAGTGAATAATAATAATATTTTATTGTCTTAGGGTTATGATCTTGGTTAATTTTTCAATGTGATATAAAACGAATTATAGTTTTAAAATTGTTATTTTTTGAATAAATAATTATTTTATTTAAAAATTAAATTAATCATATTTAGAAAATAATTTTCAAAAAATGTATTTCTATTTTTAATTCTACACATTGAAAAAATGGTTCGGTTGAATTTTTGTTTTTTCTAAAATAGTTGAATTTTTAGTGAATAGTGAAATTTGATAATTTACAAAATATGTTAAATAAGTGAATTTCTACATCATGCTTGAGTCATGGATGATGTAAATGAACATAAGTTCGAAATAACATACACCTATTACTATTTTTGGTCACAATAATAAATACTATTTGTTGTCTTTGGAAAAATTATAAAAAATGAATAAAATATTCAAAATTCACTCCTCTTCTCCACTATAAACCCCCCATTAATCCCTCTTATCTTCACTCCTATCAAGCCTTGTGACTTGTCTAATACTTACCCAAATACCCTTACTTAGTCACACCCACATCCAGGACCTATTGGTCTTTCCAAAAAACCAAAACGCCTTCCCTTAAGGAGGTTCTCAAGGAGGTTATGTCAAGAGGTAAAACATATTTCTTTTTCATTTAGTTTCATTTCAACTTATCTTATTTTATTAACCTCTACTAACATATTCTATCCAATTGATCCTTATAAATAGATTATCATATATATACTTGAATTATACCATGTTAATTTAATAACCGTTATCAATCTTCTTACTCTCTCTATCTTTTATAAATGAAATCATCGTCCGTGAGGTTCCAATTTACAACCTTCATGGACGATGAAGTTTCATTCTTCAATTTATCCTTAATTACTGGTCATGAAACAATTTTTATGGTTTACCATAGTATAATATATGTATTATAACTTACTTAGTATTCAAGTACCAGTATATGTACACAATATTAAATCATATGACCAAACTAGTTCCTAATAATCAAAATACAGCTAAAATAATCTAAGTGATTATCATTAATATTTCATCTAATGATTCGTCCTCATTTGATGTAACCAAATGATATAAATGAAAATTAAAACCTATTTATATTCATAAATAATGTGTAAATTCAATTCTAGATATTTACATTCATTCCACATGAACTCCATTACTTTAAAACAAGAGAACGATTATGCAAACCAAGGAAACGAACACTCCGAAACAATGAAATTCAATCTTATAACTTATCAATAAGGAAATAATTGACTTAATAAAATTATTATAAACTAAATAAATGTCTAATATTTTGTTAATAAAGTTATTAATAAGTCTAATTTCATATTCTAGGACCTTAAGTTCAAGAGCGGAACACATTCAGACTTAAGGTAAGGGTTTTCTACCCAAACCTCCATTTTCATTTGGGTTACTTTTATTGTCTAATTAACTCAATGAAGTTCTTATGTATTTTTATTTAGTCCTAATAAATTATGTGTGAGTGTTATATATATGTTTACCAACCATAATTCTACTTTATTTTATGGGGAGTCACACATTTTAAAGGGAACTTTCAAAATTCTTCCCCAAATACAAGCCCGTTTCAAGGGAATCTCTCAAATTCTTACCTAATTTCAAGGGAACTCTATAATATGTTTTTAGAATACATTATATTTATAAAATCACTAATTTTATTATGAAAATACTATTTTACTTAAATTCTAGTTTTATAAAAATACTTTTCCAAAAGAAATCTTCCTTTCAAAGTAAAGGAGCATTTATCTCAAGAATTACTCTATGATTTTAGAAGAGTATCTACATCTATTTAAACGCTCTCGTTGATTATTTTTTATGATATAATATACTATATTTAATTGAATGGTTTATGAATAGTTTGATTGTGTATGTTCTATCCTAATACCATTCACCAATTTACTCTGAATGGTTAGTGTTTAAGCTTAATGTTCGGAGAAAGTTATTTACATTTCATATGTTAGTTTTGATTTGAATTTATATGTTATTTATGTTTATCCCCAATCATAGGAGGAATTAATTAGAATTATTATGTGATAGGTGGGCCTAACTATATCCCCTCAATGCATCTGTAGGTCTAATGATACAAATAGATATGGACTTGGTCGAGGCCTTTCCCATTTTGAGATATGGTTTTGGATGAAGCCTTAATCATTTTGAGATTTATTGGCAGAGGCCTTGATGATATGTTTCATAATATCCGACATATGTACTTACCTCTTAATTATGCTAGAAATTCATTGTTCATGTGGTTATTCGACTAGTAGAATACCCATGGTTATGATTTATTATGGCAATGTTTACTCAGCTCATTTTCCTACCATATTATGTTCAAGTTTATTTTTAAAGGCATGTGATTTCAATTATTCACCATGCCTACTGTTCAAGTTTATGATATATTCCACTATATTTATTACTCTTATTGTGCTCTTGATCTCACCCCTTTCTTATGTTTCATTTTCCCAGGATATGAAGAAGTAAATTATGAATGACTTGTAGGCATAATCTAGGAAGCATGAATGTTTCTAATGGAATAAATTGGTGTTGTATTTCCTTTCAAGATGTATTGTTGAAATTATATATGTATCTTGTTTCCAAATCTACTAAACTATTCATTCCTTCAGGATATGAATTCCTTGTAATCATGCCTATGTAATGTAATAAGGCGCTAGCTCCGAGAAACTGGGGTCGGGTCTTTACAGTTGGTATTAGAGGAAGTTTAGTAGAAAACTTGGAAACTAGATTTAGAAAATGCAGATTTGGGAACAAAACCCTAGGATAGTCTTTGAGGATAAACATACAAGAACATCCTGGTATTTTGGTAAGGAATAGATTATTTGGATCTTTTTAGCAAATGCATCCCTATTTGGATACTGCAAGTGGTCGTGGTTCTGGCACATATGTACCTAGGAGTGAAAATTTTGAAAAGCTGTTTCGAGCTTAACCCAAGGTATCCTGGTACACGACAATGGGCCTTACTGTGCAATTGGTTTGACACTCTCGAGGGATATTTTTAGGATAATTCACATTTTCTTTACAAGCTATTATGAAGGATTTAAATGTAATTTTTTCTTCAATGAAACCATGTTTGTGATTATGGGATTAGCCATGTATAAGATTTCAATTTATGATAAGTATTTTTCTAAGTTAAGACTATACATTATGATTCATAACATAATCTAGTGTATGCCATTATCTAGAAATGGTTCCTAGTGAAAGAAATAGAAACCACATGAACACATGTATCCCATGTAGGGATTTCCCTTCGATGAAAGATAATGATGTTGGATCTGGAGCTACGACTGGTGATAAGAAACTTATAACTATACTAGGAAAATTGACTCAGGTTATGAACAATAACCTTACCTTTATGGAGAATCCTGATCCAAAATGTGGAGGAGGTATGTTGGATCACTTTATGTGACAACAACCTCCATCATTCAATGGGACTAAAAACCCATTTGTAGCTGAGCAGTGGATAAGTTCCCTAGAGAATATATTTCTCTCTTTGGGATGTAACAAAAGAGAGAAGGTCATCATGGAAGTTTATTGTCTATTAGGAGATTCAGATCAATGGTGTTTGTTAATCCAAAATAAAAAGGAGGATAAATTGATAGAAGAGATAGAATGGAGGGAATTTAAGGAAATATTCCTAGAGAAATACTTTCCTCATGAACAACAGGTGGATATGGAAAGGAAATTTCTGAATTTGAGGCAAAAGGAATATGAGAATGTTTAAAAGTATAAATCCAACTTCACAAGGTTAGAAAGGCATGTTGTGGACTACATACATAATCCAAGGAGAAAAATTGATCAATTTTTTGATGGCCTAAATCTATTCCTCTGATGGGAACTGGTCTCCCAAAGTTTTTTATCATATAAGGATATTGTTTCATATGCTATAAAAATATAAAAGGAATTATCTAAGTCTTATGACTTTAAGGAAAATAAAGAGAAGAAGAGGGTTGCAGAAAAATATGGAAAAGGAAATAAGAAAGTGGGGAATAAGGGAAGATTTTAATTAACACCCTGTGATAATTGTGGAAGGAAACACCCTGGTGGCTACTTAAAAGGAAAAGGAGTATACTAAAAATGTGGATAGAAAGGCCATCTTTCTGGTGATTGTAATGGGAATAAAGAAGCTATTAATGTTCAATGATGTAATTTTTAGGATATGTGACACTATGCTAATGATTTTCCAAAGCATCAAGGAAACATGCCATAGAAAAGGGAAAGGGATAAGGGACAAGCTTATGTGATTAAAACCACTGATATTGATGTTCCTAATGACATGGTGGTTGGTACTTTAATCATTTCCTCAAACTTATCCAATGATTTATTTGATTATAGATCATCTCATTCTTTCATATCTTCACAGTTTTCCAAGAAAATTTTACATTTCAAATTTTATTTAATAAGGGAGTTGTCAGTCAAAACTCCTAAGGGAAGTATCATTTCAATAATGTTGTGTCAGGAAGTCCCCATTATGAAAAATAAATGTTCTTTATCTACTGATTTTATTGTCATACCCATGATTGAATTTGATATAATCCTTGGTATGGATTGGATTTTGACCCATGATGAAAAAATTTATTTCAAGAAGGAGGCTAAATTTTTTGAGGATGATGTGGAATCCATTATCTTTAGGGAAGAAACATCACCATCTGATTCTCATCTTGATCTTCCCCCAGTAGCTCTACTGAATTAAATTATTGGGGTGGAAAGGAATGAAATAACTATGGGTGAGGTAGGGAATGTTCAGATAGAGGACATACCTATTGTGCAAGAATATGTTGATGTGTTTCCAGAGGACCTACCTAGACATCCTCTAGAGTGGGAAATTGGGTTTTCTGTTGACTTAATTCCTAATTCAAGGCCCATATCAAAGACCCCTTATAGAATGACCACTGTGGAATTAGTGAAACTGAAGAAAAAACTAGAGAAATTTAGTGATAAATGATTTATTATCCCTAGTTCTTTTCCATGGGGAACCCATGTTATTTTTTATTAAGAAGAAAGATGAATCTATGAGGTTGTTCATTGAATACAGGGAGATCTATGATATAAAAATAAATAACAAGTATCCCCTACCTCACATCGATGATTTATTTGATCAACTTCATGGAGGTCAATATTTTTTGAAGATTGAACTTCGATTTGGATATCATAAGTTTCTTGTGAGGAAGGAAGACATTCGAAAAACAGTATTTCGAACCAGGTATGGGCATTATGAGGTTACAATAATTCCTTTTGGACCGACTAATTAATCCTCTGTTTTCATGAATCTAATGAATAGGATTTTCAAGTAATATCTTGAAGAATTTGTGGTGGTATTTATTGATGATATATTACTATAATCTAAAAGCTATGAAGATCATGAAAATCACTTGCACACTATTCAGAAGACTCTTATAGGAAATGAATTATATGGGAAGTTTAGAAAGTGTGAATTTTGGCTTCAATTAGTTTCCTTTCTTGTCCACCTTGTCTCTAAGGATGTAATATCTATTGATCATGTGAAGACAAAGGCTATTCAAGAATGTCCTACTCTAATGTACATAACTGAGGTATATAGTTTTATTGGTTTATAAGGTTATTATCATCATTTTGTTCATAATTTTCCCTATTTTTCCAACCCAATGAATAAGATTACACATAAATGGGTTAAGTTCATATGGAAAAAAGAATGTGAGGACTGTTTTAAGGAATTTAATAGGAGATTAGTGAATGCACCAATCTTAACTCTACCATCGGGAAATGATGGGTTCATGATCTATAGTGATACACCAAAGAAATGACATGGTTGTGTCCTTATGTATAATGATAGAGTTATTGACTATGTAAAAAGGAAGTTAAAAATTCAAGAACAAAACTATCCTAATCATGATCTTGAGTTATAAATAGTAATATTTTCTTTTAATATATGGAGACATTATCTCTATAGAGAAAAATGTGAGCTATTTACAGATCACAAGAGTCTAAAATATATCTTCTCATAGAAAGAACTCAACATGAGGAAAAAGTGATGGCTCAAACTACTCAAGGATTTCGATTTTACTATACAATACCACCTAGGAAAGGCAAACAAGGTAGTTGATGTATTGAGTAGGAAGGATCATGGAGTTCTCAACAAAATGAGGATTGACAAGGATCCTTTGTACATGGATCTACTGAGGATGGATATGAGAATTATTAAAGAAGGTGAAACATAACTACTTTTTCAAATGGTTTCCCAACCATTTTTATTGGAACTAATTAAAGCTTCACAGTCTAATGATGAGAATATTCAAAAGAAAATTAATGCTGTGAAAGATGGTAAGTTTACTGACTTCGTGTGTGAGGATGGAATTCTGAAATTTGGGAAGAGGCTATGTGTGCCCTCTATACCCGAGCTAAAAAGGGAGTTATTGGTTTATTATCATAGCTCTAATTTCTCTATACATCCCGGGAGAACTAAAATGTATAAGGTTTTGAAGGAACATTTCTGGTGGGACAACATGAAGTGGGATATTGCTGATTATGCATCAATATGTCTAGTCTGTCAACAAGTAAAGGATGAATGACAACATCCTAGAGGAGTCATGCAACCTATACATATTCATATATGGAAATGGGATGAAATAACCAAGGATTTTGTCACTGGATTACCCAAAACTCTAAGGAATAATGATGTGATATGGGTAACTTTTGATTGACTTACAAAGTCTGCACATTTCCTCGATATAAGGGAAGATTTTCCCCTGGAGCGCCTAGCACAAATTTATATCAATGAAGTTGTGAGAATTCATGGAGCACCTCTATCACTTGTTTCTAATCATGATCCACAATTTACATCGAAATTATAGAAAATTATTTATAAATATTTGGATACTAAGCTTCGATTGAGTACTTCTTATCACCCACAAACTGATGGGTTATCAAAAAGGATGATCCAAAACTTAGAGGACATGTTGAGATCATGTTTAGTTTACTTTCAAGGTATGTGGGATCTATATTTGAATTTGGTGGATTTTTCCTACAATAATATTTTTCATTAAAGTATTCAAATGGCCCCATATGAAGCATTATATGAATAGGCCGGAGGTCATCATGGCCCTCAAAATTACATTTATTAACCTACACTATCACATTAGTGTAGGTTCGATCGACAAAGAAGGCGGGTGAGTGAATTCTAAGGTTTTATTCAAAAATAAACTCCACTATTGTCAATAGTGGAGAAAGTGGACATTTTTTTTAATTTTTTTTTAAATGATGAAGTAGAAACAGGATGATGAAACAAGAATTTTTACATAGAAACTAAAATTTACACTAAGTATGATAAACTAGAGTAATACAATATACTAGTATTAAGCAGCAAGACAAAGAAGCGAGATCAACAAAGTACTCAGGGATTTTAAACTAATGGTATGAATGAATGTTATCTGCACAGCTTACAATATAATCACACATCAAGAAATACTGAAGAATTTCCCTCATCAGGAAACTCAAAAGGCAGAGTATTAAGTCTTGGAGTTCGCCACACCAAAACTTAATTGAACTATGAGAAGTTTTTAAAAGATAACATTTGGAAATGAACTCGCCATAAATTTCCAAAGTTTAAGTTGTTAATGATTTGAAAATTGCATTCAAGATCATCCTCGCCAGTCGAAATTGAAGTTTGAAATTGTAAACATAGAAGTGTGAACGATCAAAATATTAGAAACATAATCATTCTTTCCAACTGATTCTAATTTCATAAAAAGATAATCAAATGAAGATTTGAAGATCATAACTAGAAGATTTTACAATTTAGGAGCTGAGAAAGGTCAACCTATGATCATATTGATTAATGTAGTGAAATACATTCCAAGAACAGAGTACAAAAATTAAGGATAGAGGGAAGAACTCCCCAAATACTGCTCTGTTCTCAGGCTCCTTGGTCTCCTGCTCATCTCTAGTTCTGCTCCTGAGAGTCTGAATGAGAGTCCTTGGATATTCTCTCCAATGTGTGTTTGTGGAATGAATAAGCATCCTCACAAATCTGCTGCTTGCCCTTCTTTAAGTACCCACTATCTTCATCTACTCGTCACCGAAAATCTTCCACCGACTTTGAAATCCCTTCACAAATGCACCGCACAATGTGCATTTTTTCGCGACTGGAACATCACGCTAGTTTTTTCTTCGTAACTAACTTCCGCTAAGTTAGTTAAGTGCACTTGGACGTGTTTTTTTTGACTCTTGAATGAACCTGCTTAAGAAAAACAACAAAAGAAATAAAACTCTAAGGAAATAAAGAATTATAGTTTAAGAAATTAGTTTATTAAAAAGTATTTTTTAATAGAATTAATAAACTTTTAAAATAATGTTATTAAATAGATTATTTTATTAGCATTACTAACAATTAATAATTAGATTTTAATTAACTATAATGAAATAAAATTTATAAAAGATAAATCATGATAAATTACGTATTATAAGTTGAGGGAATTTGTTAATAAAAGAGTTATAGTTATTATGAACAAAAAAGTTTTATTAATTATTAATTTTGATGCTAAATTGTTTATAAGTTATTATTTGTTATTTAATTAATATTATTAAAATAAATTATAAACTTTAAATTTATTATTTTTTTAAAAAATGTTTATATTATTAACATTTTAAATTAACTAATTTAGTTTAACTATAATTTAATTTTTAACTTATTATTAGTATTTTATTTTATTAAAAATTTGCATTATTAACTAATTATAAATACGTACTATTAAATTATAACTAATAAACTTTTAAATAATCTATCCTAATTTTATTTTAGAAAAAACTATCAATTAATTACATAAAATTTTGTTGATGATTAATAATTCTGTTTAATAAAATATCTTATGTAAATTATTTATTTATAATTATTAATATTTATTATTTTTAGTTTAAGTTTTTGTTTTAACTTTGTCTTAATTCATTTTTTTATTAAGTTAGTTTTTTCTTTAAACCTTCCCCCCAAATCGGCATGATAGGGGGTAGGATTTCGGTCTTCCTCTGCAACTCCACAGCGGCGGCTCCAGCCCTTTGTTCTAGCACGACGCAGCGGTCTCCTCCGCTCCAGATCGGCGGACAGTAGCGGCTCTTCGCAGCGGCAGACCTCCTCTGGTTCGAATGTGGCGCAACAAAAATCCTTGCTAAAATCCTCCTTTGGCGAGAATTCAGCGGCGGTCCACTTTTCCTCGGCTCGAAAACGGCCTCGGCTGTAGTGGCAGACCTCTTCAAGCCGATGACATGTCAACAATGACGCACTGGGTTCGATTCAGCACATCAACTCTAGCAGCGACGCTTCCAGAAGGTGCAGTGGTCTCTTTCGCATAGCCTCCAGCAACGATGCAGTGCTGATCAGAACCAACAACGTCAGGCTTGGCTCTCCTCCTCAACACCAGTTTGGCGTCGACCTCGGCTCTAGTGTGGATAGTGGTGATAAGCGGCAACACCAGCAAGAACCATGACGACCTGTGCTCCTCCCTGGCTACCCTGGTGTGGAAACAAGATCCAACAATGCGTTGGGTGAGCCATTGGAGCACAGAACAACAGTGGACCCACCATCGTGGACTGAAAGGTTTAGGTTTTGCTGGACTTGCTGTCCACTTCTAACGCACTAGGTTTTTTTTTTGAAGAAGAAATGTGGGAGCGGGGTAGCAGTGAGGTGTGAGGCAAGGGAGGAAGCAGATATGGTGGTCTATCAGTGAGGAGGTTACCGTTACAAAAATATTAATAGGTCACGGTTAGATATAAAATAAATAAAAGAGAAGCAGCGTCGTAATAGTGAGGTGTAGAGAAAAACAGCCTAATAGAAGGGTGCAAGGTCACTGTTAGAACAAGAAAAAAAATGTCACTGTTAGAAATAAAAGCTAAACATTAGTATAAAAACAAAGGTTCATTGGTGGTTAAAATAGATAAGATAGCCGTTGGTTTTAAAAAAAACACAATGTAGTAGATTATCAGTACATAAAGCATTAAGGCCACCGATAGAATTAAAAAGAAGGGGTCACTGTTAGTTTAAAATTAGAGTTACCAGCAAGCTGCATAAGGTCACCATTACAAAATAAAAATTAATGGGCTTACTGGTAAAACAAAAATAAAGAGTCGCAGATAGTTTAATTAAAATAGACAGGTCACCGCTAGTATAAAATTAAGAGCTAATGGTAACCTTAAAAATAACTTAAAATTAGATGTTAAGTAAACTAAATAAAACGACTGAAAATAATTAATTAAAAGAATGTTAAATACCATAAATTTAAAACAAGATTTTTATTAAACTTCAAAATATTAAAACCACAACTAAGATTATTAATTGACAACACTTAAATTATAAACTGAATAATTGCTAAACTAAATTGATAAAAGACTTAAATTAAAATTACAATATAAATAATTACAGGGTAGAATCAAGTGAAAATGAAGAGTATCAGTGACCCAGTAGGTTACTGCTAGTTCTTGTCTACCTCCCCAGTAAACTGAAATAAATATTTAGTAACTTAATAATTTATCTGCATAAATAAGATTAAATATTTGATGTTATATAACACTAGATTAATTAACTTAACAACTAATTGATCACATAAAATTAAAAAGAGAACTATATTCTTTAATTTAAAACATAAATTTTTTACTTAAATGATCAGCTAGATGACTAAACATATTAATTAATAAAGTTAACATATTTTAATGATACTAAGTTAAAAGATAAATTATTAGAATAAAGACTAACTTAATTAAATAGAATTAAGTTGATTAGATAATTGTTTGAAATAAATATTAACTTATTAAAAAGTCAAGCAGATTTAAATTAACCAAACTAAATAAGACATAATTAAAGTAAATTAGTTTAGTAAGATTAAAATTATTATTTTGATGACTAAAAATACTTAATTAATTATAAAAATTGATTAATTAACAAAGTTAACTATAAAATTACAAAAGTACAATTATTTCATATAAAGTGATTAAATAATTAATTAAGTCATTAAAAGTAAAGTAAAAAGATGAGGCAAAACTATGTTAAAATAGAGCCACATCAAATTCCCCCACACTTAAGCATTGTTTGTCCCCAAACAATATCATGCATTATTTTCTTTGAAAAACAGCAAAATGTATTAATGATTAAGATCAAACTGTAACATGTACAACACTCAAAACAGAGGAAAAAACATAACAGCAGGCTTTAAGAAAATGAATTACTCATATGAATATTTCCTATAACAAATAATCAAGGATAATTAAGAAAACAAAGACCATCCATCAAAGAATATGTCATGCCTCATATGTGATACAATTTAATGACTAACTTCAATTCAATCTCAGGTTCTAATTTCAAGAGTGACATGAGGTAAAATATCAATGGAATTAAGACCATAACCAAATAACTTTGTACTTTAACTGAATCCTAGGTTCAAAAATTATTTAATTTTTTTGAATCACCTTAATAATACAACCTAAATGAGTCCCATATAAACCAATTGACCCCTTATTCATTTGGATTTCATCATTCCCCTCACCCTAATGAGTTAATTTTTGACCATAGACACTTTATTTATTTTTCTGAAGCTATGTTTCATTGTGCTAAGCACTGTGCATAAACACTTATTCAAGATGAAAAGAGGGCTTAAAGTTAACAGAAATGCACCCAACATCTAGGGTCTCAGAGACTCACCATGGGATCCCAGATGCCCAAATTACTCAAGTTTCAAAAGATTTATATCAGAAATCATTTACATTGGCTCATTAAAGAAAATACTTTTAATAATTAAAAGATGAAAGAGGCCCCTAGAATCAGAATTAAAATTCCAGTTCCAAGGGTTATGATCACAAATCCATTAAAAGGTTGCCCATATCACTTTCATAAGTAGACTCTAAATCAAGATATCCATTCAATCACTAAGTAAAACCACTCAAAAATCATCCATTATCATTAATTTTATATTCAAAACAATTTTTAACTACCAGAAAGGTACTTTTCCTAAGGAAAGACCCAATTGAATACAGTGTAAAGCCTAAAATTATTCAAGAATTTTGAAAAATTTCAACCATCTTTAATAAAAAGTTTTAAGTTACAATTGGAATTGATGGGCTTTCAATGAAACACAGTTTAGCATAATCAAGAATTGACCCCCTCCTGTACACTTAAAACCCAAATTTGTCCCCAAAGTTGACTTCTAAACATGGAGAAGAACAATTAAACATTAAAGGTTCAAAATAGATTTTCAATTAAGTAGATTTATGACATGTATAAAGGTCACATTAAAGTTCAAAACTCTTATTTTCCACAATGAATAAATTAACAACAGGTTCATTAACAATTACATGCATTAACATTTATATCCAGAGGATAATTTCCATTATATCTCAAAAGTAAAATATAAGGTGTAAGTTCACAATTAATTGGGTTTAAGAATTTTAAAAAAGTATGATTCAAATAGATGTTCAGTATAGTAGAAAGATGCATGCTAAACACCCTATAGACTAATTGGTTCTAATAAAAAACAAAACTACCAGCAAGCATGTACCCCCACATACTTAATTTCATGTAGTGAATGCATTTTAAACAATGAATTTCAGTTCACAGCAAAAGGGACATGCATATTTTTAATTCAACTTAGTGACATGCAACAAAAGTTTTTTTAAAATGCAATTTATGCAGCAGATTTTTAGAAAATATGTAGCAGAATTTTTTAAACAAGCAGAATTTTTAGTGAGCAGAATTTTATTAGTAAAAACAGGAGTAGAAATAAGTGCAGAAAGTTGAAGTACTTACTTGACTAGGTTCTTGTCCAAAAATGATCATGAGAATTACACTCCTTAAATGACACAGTAGTTGCATCCTAAAAACAAAGAGCATTTAATCTAGGAACAAAAATACAGCAGAGATAGAGCATACAGAAAGCAGCAAAGCTTCATTTTATTCAGTACAAAATAGAACAAAAATGAAAATAAAGAAAGACCATGGGTTTCCTCCCATGCAGCGCTAGGTTTAAAGTACCCAGCCAGACTCACCTAGAACTAACCATAGTCACTAGGTGGATGTGGTTTCCTTAATAGGAACCACCACATGTGCTTGACCCAAATATTTTTAACAAAAAGATGAGATTTTTGGGCAACAAGACTCAACACATTAATAACTCAATTCTCACAGCCTAAAATAACCCCTAAGTAGCACCCTTTAACAGTTGTGGGCATAGTGCTGTCTACTTATAGAATAAGTTTAGACATTTCAAGATTTGAATACACATGAAGGGGTAACATAGAACTATGTGATTCAAAGGGTGTAGCATTGACCTCAGAGCTATCTCTCTTAACTTCAACATTAACAAATTCAAAATCAAGGTTGCATTTAGGTAAATTCTGAGTAGAAAGTTCAAGAGGAGATTCAATAGAGTGCTAAAAATAATTTTTAACAATGGAAATAAAGTCTAATTCTCCCTCTAAACTACTATTAGTATCATGAGAAGGCTCAGAACCCTTCAAAGTTGAGGATGTAAGTGACAGACAGGAAAGAAAATTTATTTTTTCACAAAAAGATTCAAGTCTAACAATGTTGTAAATCTATTACGAAAGATCCTCATCTTCCAACTCACACTAAACATCTACTGATTCTATCAAATCAATTCTACAACCATCATCTAGTGTGTGTTCAACATCTCTCTCAATTTCATGTTTAAAAGGATCAGTTTCTAAAACTATTTCATTTGAGTGTTGAAAAAAGTTTAAATCAGGAGGAGTAATGTTCAATTCAGCATCAATAAATTGAGATTCAAGATTCTTCAAATTTATACATTTACCCCTAGATATATCAACACTGTTTTCCTTCTCACTACACAAAATTTCAGAAAAGTGATCACTATTGGAAAAGGAAAATGAAAACTCATCAGTTAGTATTTCTTCAAATATCATTCCATCATCCTCATCATCCAATAACATTTCAGAATTTATTGGGTTTACAGGTTCAAAACACGGAAGAGAAGTTTTCAATTGAGGTTCAAATATTTCAGATTCTATATTTTCCAGCTTAAGGTTCTCTTCTAAAGTGTTCCCAATATCAAGTTCAGGCTCAATGTTTAGAATTTCAGAAATTTCGGGTGAAGAGTTTTTAAAATTTAAATTTTTAGTTTCAAGAATATCTTCTACCCAAATGACTTCATTCTCAAAGCTTCTAAAATAGTGATTTTTCTTCAATGTAGGAATTATGAAGAGAACTGTACATTCATTTTTAATCTGTTTCAATTCATCTTCGAAATTGTCTAACTCAACAGCATTAAAGTTCATTCTAGGGTCTTCATCAATGTGTTCTTTGTTTAATGAGTTGGTTATTTCTAGATTTGGTTCAATAGATTCAGATTCTTCAAAGTAAATGGTTTGTTTCCCAATTTCACTATCACTTTCCTCTTCCACTTGATTTTAAAATCTTTTAATAACATTTTATTTTTATTTTTCTTCAAATTCTTCTTGTTATTTAACCTTTTTTTGTAATTCCAAGAGCATGTTTTATAATCTTTTTATTCTTTGATCTCACTCTTGAGAATCTCTAAGTTGAATTTCATGGGTCTTATTAAACCAATTGTTTATTAGTTCCACCCTAGCGTCTAGTTTATAATCAATTAGGTGAATTTTATCTAGGGTGTGAGTACTAGACTCATGTTTTTCATTTTCTTTAATGTAAAAATCCTGTTATGGATGGTTATAGACACACTGCCAAACAGTGTGCCCATAATAGCCACAACACACCCAATGTGGCCCCTGTTGATCCCATGTTTCATTAACTTCCATTTTTAAACTAAAACTAGGTGAGATTAAACACAAAATAGTTCACAGTGAAGCATATCTTTCAAAAACAACACAAATAGTAGGTTCCAGTTCAAAGTAGTATTTTTAATAAGATTATATATATATATATATATATGATTTTTTTATGTTTTTTTTAATTTTTGTAAGATTTTATAAAACTTAGAACACTCAACGCATGCCTTCCCCGGCAACGGTGCCAAATTTTGAATAGGACGGAGGTCGTCACGTCCCTCAAAATTACATTTATTAACCTAAGCTAGCACAATGGTGTAGGGTCGATCCACAGAGAAGGTAGGTGAGTGAATTCTAAGGTTTTATTCAAAAATAAACTCCATTGTTGTCAATAGTGGAGGAAGTGAACATTTTTTTACTTGTAATTTTTTTAAAAAGATGAAGTGGAAACGGGATGATGAAACAAGATTTTTTACATTGAAACTAAAATTTACACTAAGTATGATAAACTAGAGTAATACATTATACTAGTATTAAGCATTCAGACAAAGAAGCGAGATCAAAAAAGTAATCGGGGATTTTAAACTACTGGTACAAATGAATGTTCTCTCCACAACTTACAATTGAATCACAAATCAAGAAAGATTGAAGAATTTCCCTTGCCAGGAAACTCAACAGGCAGAGTATTAAGTCTTGGAGTTCTCCACACTAAAACTTAATTGAACTGAGGGAAGTTTTTAAAAGATAAAATTTGGAAAAGAACTCGCCATAAATTTCCAAATTTTAAGTTGTTAATGATTTGAAAATTTCATTCAAGATCAACCTCGCCAATCAACATTGAAGTTTGAAATTGTAAACATAGAAGTGTGAACGATCAAAAGATTAGAAACAGAATCAGTCTCACCAACGGATTCTAATTTCGTAAAAAGATAAGAAGATGAAGATTTAAAGATCATAACCAGAAGATTTTACAATTCTCAAGCTGAGAAAGTTCAACCTATGATCATATTGATTAATTCAGTGAAAAACATTCCAAGAATAGAGTAAAAAAATTAAGGACAAAGGGAAGAAGAACTCCCCAAATACTACTCTGTTCTCAGGCTACTTGATCTCCTGCTCATCTCCAGTGCTGCTCCTAAGAGTCCGAATGAGAGTCCTTGGATCTGCTCTCCAATGTGTGTTCATGGAATGAATAAGAGTCCTAAAAAATCTACTTCTTGCTTTAGTTTAAGAACCCACTGTATTTAGCTGCTCGTCACCGAACATCTTCCACCGACTTTGAGCGCCCTTCAAAAATGCACCGCACAACGTGCGTTTTTTCATGACTGGTACATCGCGCTAGTTTTTCCTTCGTAACTAACTTCCACTAAGTTGGTTAAGTGAACTTGGACATGTTTTTTTTGACTCTTGAATGAACCTGCATAAGAAAAACAATAAAACAAATAAAACGCTAAGGAAATAAAAAATTATAGTTTAAGAAATTAGTTTATGAAAAAGTATTTTTTAAGAGAATTAATAAACTTTTAAAATAATGTTTTTAAATACATTTTTTTATTAGCATTAGTAACAATTAGTAATTATATTTTAATTAACTATAATGAAATAAAATTTATAAAAGATAAATCATGATAAATTACATATTATAAGTTGAGGGAATTTGTTAATAAAATATTTATAGTTATTATGAACAAAAAAAGTTTTATTAATTATTAATTTTGATGCTAAATTGTTTATAAGTTATTATTTGTTATTTAAGTAATATTATTAAAATAAATTATAAAAATTAAATTTATTAGTATTTAAAAAAATGTTTATATTATAAACATTTTAAATTAACTAATTTAGTTTAACTATAATTTAATTTTTAACTTATTATTAGTATTTTATTTTATTAAAAATTTGCATTATTAACTACTTATAAATACATACTATTAAATTATAACTAATAAAATTTTAAATAATCTATCCTAATTTGATTTTATAAAAAACAATCAATTAATTATATAAAATGTTGTTCATGCTTAATAATTCTGTTTAATAAAATATCTTATGTAAATTATTTATTTATAATTATTAATATATATTTTTTTTAGTTTAAGTTTTTGTTTTAACATTGTCTTAATTCATTTTTTTATTATGTTAGTTTTATCTTTAAACCTCCCCCCCCCCAAATCGGCACGACAGGGGGGTAGAATTTCAGTCTTCTTCCTCTGCAACTCTGCAGTGGCAGCTCTAGCCCTTCTGTCCAGTGCGGCGCAGCGGTCTCCTTTGCTCCAGATCAGCGGAAAGTAGTGACAGACCGCCCCTGGTTCGAATGTGACGCAGAAAAAATCCCTGCTCGAATACTCCTTTGGCGAGAATTCAGCGGCGGTCCAGTTTTCCTCATCTCGGAAACGACCTCAGCTACAACAACATACCTCTTCAAGCCAGCAACAGGTTAACAGTGGCGCACCGGGTTTGATTCAGTGCATCAACTCCAGCAGCGGTGCTTCCAGCAGGTGCGGTGGACTCCTTCTCACAGCCTCCAGCAACAATGTAGTGCTGATCAGAACCAGTGGCGTCAGGCTCGGTTCTCCTCCTCAACACCAGTTTGGCATCGACCTCAGATTTGGTGTGGATAGCGGTGATCAGCGACAACTCCATCAAGAACCCACGGTGACCTGTGCTCCTCCTCTGCTCAACTCCGGCTGGCTACCCTGGTGCGGTAACAGGATCCAACAACGCGTTGGGTGAGCCATTGGAGCCTAGAATAACAGCAGACCCACCCTTATGGATTGAAAGGTTTAGGTTTTGCAGGACTTGTTGTCCACTTCTAATGCACTAGGTTTTTTTTGAAGAAGAAATGAGGGAGCGGGGTAGCAGTGAGGTGTGAGGTGGGGGAGGAAGCAGATACAATGGTCTATCGATGAGGTGGTTACTGTTACAAAAATATTAACAGGTCACCATTAGATATAAAATAAAGAAAATAGGAGCAGCGTTGTAATAGTGAGGTGTAGAGAAAAATAGCCTAACAGAAGGGTGCAAGGTCACTGTTAGAACGAGAAAAAAAGGGTCACTATTAGAAATAAAAGCTAACCGTTAGTATAAAAACAAAGGGTCACCGGTGGCTAAAATAGATAAGGTAACCATTGGTTTAAAAAAAAACTCAACGTAGCAGATTATCAGAACATAAAGCATTAAGGTCACTAATATAATTAAAAAGAAGGGGTCACTATTAGTTTTAAATTAGAGGTACCAACAAGCTACATAAGGTCACCGTTACAAAATAAAAATTAAGGAGCTTACCGGTACAACAAAAATAAATAGTTGCTGATAGTTTAATTAAAATAGATAGGTCACCGCTAGTATAAAATTAAGAGCTAATGATAACCTTAAAAATAACTTAAAATTAAATGCTAAGTAAACTAAATAAAAAGGCTAAAAATAATTAATTAAAAGAATTTTAAATACCATAAATTTAAGACAATATTTTTATTAAACTTCAAAATACTAAAACCACAACTAAGATTATTAATTTACAACACTTAAATTATAAACTGAATAATTTCTAAAATAAATTGATAAAAGACTTAAATTAAAATTACAATATAAATAATTATAGGGTAGCATCAAGTGAAAATGAAGAGTATCAGTGACCCAGTAGGTTACCTCTAGTTCTTGTCTACCTCACCAGTAAACTGAAATCAATATTTAGTAACTTAATAATTTATCTGCATAAATAAGATTAAATATTTAATGTTATATAACACTAGATTAATTAATTTAACAACTAATTGATCACATAAAATTAAAAATCAAACTATATTATTTAATTTAAAACACAAATATTTTACTTAAATGATCAGCAAGATGACTAAACATATTAATTAATATAGTTAAAATATTTTAATGGAACTAAGTTAAAATATAAATTATTAGAATAAAGACAAATGTAATTAAATAGAATTAAGTTGATTAGATAATTGTTTGAAATAGATATTAACTTATTAAAAATTCAAGCATATTTAAATTAACCAAACTAAATAAGACATAATTAAAGTAAATTAGTTTATTAAGATTAAAATTATTATTTTGATGACTAAAAACACATAATTAATTATAAAAATTGATTAATTAACAAAGTTAACTATAAAATTACAAAAGTACAATTATTTAGTATAATGTGATTAAATAATTAATTAAATCATTAAAAATAAAGTAAAAAGATGTGGTAAAACTATGTAAAAATATATCCACATCAATATGAAAGAGATGTCGTACACCAAATTGTTGGGATGAAGTTGGAGAAAAGAGGCTTGTGGGTCCAGAACTTGTGGAGGAAAAAAAATTGAAAGTGAAGACTATTCAAGGCCATATCAAAGAAGCTCAAAGTAGACAAAAATCTATTCTGATAATCGAAGGAAGGATTTCGAATTTCAAATGGAAGATAATGTTTTCTTAAAAGTATCTCCCTGGAAGGGTGTTATAAGATTTGGGAGGAAAGGGAAACTGTGCCCTTGGTATATAGGCTTTTTTGATATTCTAGAGATAATTGGAGCTATTGAATATCATTTGGCTATGCCACCTAGCCTGTCTAAAGTAAAGAATGTGTTTCATGTCTCATTTCTGAGAAAGTACATGCATGACCCAAAACATCTTCTCGCTTCTGAAGGTATAGAATTGGAACCTGACCAATCTTATTGTGAAGAGCCTATCTGGATTCTGGATACTAAAGAACAAGTGTTTAAGAATTAGATGACTCAACTGGTAAATATAATTTGGAAAAATCATAAAATCGAAGAGGTAAAATGGGAGGCTAAGGATCTTATGATGAAGAACTACCCAAATCTTTTTTTGAGGTAACATTCTAGTAAATTCGAGGACAAATTTTTTGTAAGGAGGGGATAACGTAACACCCTAAGATTTTGAAAATAAATTTAATATTGAATGCATGAAGAAGTTAGTCTTTAAAAAACACCACTTTTTTTATAACCTATCTATTAAACATAAATTTTCCACCTCTGTGATTTGAATTTTGAAAAACCGACATACACAACTGCGTTCAGTAAGATATATAGAGTCTGATAAGGAAAACTTATTTTTTGGTGAATAGTAACATACCCTTTTGAATAGTAACATGAACCTTATAAATAGTGAATCATATTATTATTTTATTGTCTTAAGGTTATGATCTTGATTAAATTTTCAATGTCATATAAAACGAATTGTAGTTATAAAGTTGTTATTTTTTGAATAAATTATTATTTTATTTAAAAATTAAATTAATCTTATTTAGAAAATTATTTTCAAAAAATGGATTTCATTTTTTAATTCTTCATGTTGAAAAATTGTTAGGGTGAATTTTTGGGATTTTTTTAAATACTTGAATTTTTAGTGAATAGTGAAATTCGATAATTTACAAAATATTTTAAAGAAGTGAATTTCTACATCATGCTTGAGTCATGAATGATGTAAATGAAAATTGTTTCTAACTCAAATGTACTTATTACTATTTTTGGTCACAAGAATCAATACTATTGGTTGTCTTTGGAAAAATGAAAAAAAATGAATAAAATATTCAAAATTCACTCCTCTCCTCCACTATAAATCCCCCCTCAATACCTCTTATCTTCACTCCTCTCGAGCCTTGTGACTTTTCAAATCTCTACCCAAATACCCTTTCTTAGTCACTCCCCAAATCCATGAGATCTGGGTATTTCCAAAATACCAAAATGCCTTCCCTTAATGAGGTTCTCAAGGAGGTTATTTCAAGAGGTAAAACATCTTTCTTTTTCATTTAGTTTCATTTCAATTTATCTTATTTTTTTTATACTCTCCTAATCTCCTATATAAAATTGATCCTTATAAATAGATTATCATATATATACTTGAATTATACCATGTTAATGTAATAATCATTATCAATCTTCTTACTCTCTCTCTCTCTCTATCTTTTATAAATGAAATCATCGTCCGTGAGGTTCCAATTTACAACCTTAATGGATAATGAAATTTCGTTCTTCAATTTATCCTTCAATACTGGCCATGAAACAATTTTTATGGTTGAACCAGACTATAATATATGTACTATAACCTACTTAGTATTCAAGAATCAGTATATGTACACAATATTAAATCATATGACCAAACTAGTTCCTAATAATCAAAATAAAACTAAAATAATCTAAGTGATTGTCATTAATATTTCATCTAATGATTCATCCTCATTTGATGTAACCAAATGATATAAATGAACTTTAAAACATATATATTTTCATAAATAATGTGTAAATTTAATTCTGTAGATTTACATCCATTCCACATGAACTCCATTACTTAAACAAAAGTGAACCGATTATGAAAACCAAGGAAATGAAAACTCCGGAACGACGTAATTCAATATTATAACTTATCAATAAGTAAATAATGAACTTAATAAAATTTTTATAAAATAAATACAGATATAATATGTTCTTAATTAAGTTATTAATAATTTTGATTTCATATTCTAGGACCTCAAGTTCAAGAGCAGAACACATTCAGACTTAAGGTAAGGGTTTTCTACCGGAACCTCCATTTTTATTTGAGTTACTTTTATTGTCTACTTACCTCAATGAAGTTATTATGTATTATTATTTAATCCTAATAAATTATGCGTGAGAGTTATATATTTGTTTAACAACCATAATGCTACTTTATTTTATGGGGAGTCACACATTTTAAAAGGGAACTTTCAAAATTCTTTCTGAAATACAAGCCCATTTCAAGGGAATATCTCAAATTATTAACTAATTTAAGGGGAACTCTATAATCTATATTTATTTATGAAAATACTATCTTACTTGAATTATATTTTTATACAAATACTTTTCCAAAATAACTCTTCTTTTCAATGTAAAAGAGAATTTATCTCAATAATTACTCGATGATTTTAGAAGAGTATCTTCACCTATTTCAACACTCTTTTTGATTATTATGTTTGATATAATATAAAATATTTAATTGAATGGTTTATGAATAGTTTTATTGTAATTGTGATATCCTAATACCATTAACCAATTTACTCGGAATGGTTAGTGTTTAAACTTAATCTTCGGGGAAAGTTATTTACATTTCATATGTTAGTTTCAATATGAATGTATATTTTGTTTATGTTTATCCCTTCTCATATGAGGAATGAATTGGACTTATTATATGATGGGTGGGGACTTCTATAGACCCTAGATGCATCATTAGGTCTCATTAGACAAATAGATATGGACTTGGATGAGGCCTTTCCCATTGTGAGATAAGGTTTCAACCGAGGCCTTAATCATTTTTAGATGTCTTGGTGAGGCCTTGAAGATATGTTTCAGAATGTACATCATATGAACTTCCCTCTTTATAAAGCTATAAATTCATAGTTCATGTGGTTATTCGAATAATAGAATACCCATGTTTATTATTTATTATGGAAATGTTTACTCAGCTCATTTTCCTGCCATATTATGTTTAAGTTTATTTTTAAAGGAATGTGTTTTCAATTATTCACCATGCCTAATGTTTAAGTTTATGATATCTTAAACTATATTGCTTACTATTACTAAGTATTTAAGATCACCCCTTTCTTATATTTATTTTTTCCATGATATGAAGATGTAAATTATGAATGAATTGCATACATAATCTAGGTGGAATGGATGTTTCTAATGGAATAAATTAGTGTTGTATTTCCATTCAAGATGTAATATTGAACTTATATATGTATCTTGTTTCCAAATCTACTAAAATATTCATTCCTTCGAGATACTAATTCCTTGTAATCATGCCAATGTAATGTAATAAGGAACTGGATCTGGGATATTGGGGGTTGGGTCTATAAAAAAACCAAGTAGGAACAAATGACAAATAGGAAGACTCCTCAAAAGTGGTCCTGAGTCCTAGCTTGGTCCTTATATCCTATGATTCTATCCAATAATACAATTCAAACAACAGTTGTGGGGCACTTTACCTTGTCCTAACCTGTAAGAATAAAGTCTTCTTGGGTACCTAATAGAGGAATGAAATCTAAAACACATCTAGTCTGAGTAATAGTTGAAAACTGACATGTGTAAATAAAAGACATAAAGGTAAATAAAAATAAATTAACTGTCAAACCTCAGGTTCCTGGGGAAACTGATGTAACCATAAGGACTTCATTAAATCCTCTGATGGAATTAAATTAAAAATTTATATTTTTCAGAACCACACTAGTTATAAAGGCATATCACAGTAGAAGTACGAGGTTGATCCCATGAAGAGAAGGAAACAAAATGACAACTTTTGACCAAATGTTGGGTCATTCAATTTTAATTAATTAATTTTATTTAACTATTTATAGTAAAATTAAATAAACAAATACAGATTAAAATAAAATGGGAGGGAAACCAGTTTCTATGGGTGGTTTTACAAAATAGGAATTCCTACTACACTCAAAAAACAATAGACTCATCTAGATGTATAATAAATAAATTTTATTTATATGAAAAATGATAAATACCTATCATTCTAACCTATCATATCAATTCATTATGGTCATATTAATTAAAATAATTAGGATTAGTTAAGATAATATTTCAATTACAAAAGAATAATCTGATTCAGTGTTCATGATCAATTACTTTTATTGTGAAGAGTTTTGTCTTCTACCAAACACTTGAGGTCAGTGATTTTATAAAAAATATGATAAACTTGAATCATAGTTCCATACTAACTGTATAAAATCACAATGAATGTGAAGAGAGAAGTAGAACAAATTGGTATGTACCCACTTCAACTGATTCCACTCTCCCCTACAGATTTACCCAATCATCATCGGGTGATCACAAAAGAAAAATAAACCAAATTCCATAGAGAAGATAATATGATATAAATATTATATAAAAAATAATTAAATTAAACCATGATTCATTTAATGTTACAATAAGATAGAAAATATGAAACCAAAAATAAAAGCCTAACTATGATGAATAGTCTCCATATCAAAACCCTAGTGGTAGCCTCCTAGTGGTCAAACTCCTTGATATTAGAATGAATTCCCCTTGTATTGGGATGAAACCCCCTATTTATAATCCTCCAAGTCATCCCTGGGGTTTGTGGGTCAAACCCTTATAAAAAATACCAAAAGAATAAAAAGTGTCGGACTTCCGTAAGTGTCAATATGGAAAATTATTTTCATGAATTGAATTTTCACATGGGGAATTGAGAATTCACATGGTGAATTTTACAAAGGATGAAGATTTGGATTTTTGATCACTTTATGAAATTTCATGATGTGACCTTATGTGTCATTTTTTGAATCTTTAATTCTAGCTTCCTAAAGCTCTCATTCACTTCCAATATCTTGTTTAAGCACAAAATGATGTCTCAAATCTTTAAAAACACATATTTCACATTTATGGAATGAATTTCACTTTCATTATGTGAGTCACGATGGTCTTACCTATTTTTGATCAGATGAATATTCATTTATCCACTGTCTCTCTATGCCGATTTACGTATCTATGCAAAGTGATCACATCTTCCTAGATTTCCATGTTTTCTACCAAATTTTCCTTGATTTTACTATAATTTTGGTCCCACTGAAAGAGATAAAATACAACAAAATCTGGAATGAATCTCAATTTAATAAATCAAAACCCAATGGAACCGCATATACAAACCCATGAAAATATAGGTAAAAAATAGAGATATAAAATTACCCCACAATCAAACCTTTGATCTTCCTCTATCAAAATATCAACATATTAACACAAAGTACACATATGTTAACAAGAAAATTTTCAAATTATGATGCTCATAAAAATATATTATAACTGATTATTATTAAAGGAAAAATCATATTTAAGAAATAATTCATAAATAACGCTTCATATATAATTTATAATTCCATACATTTCTCCTATTAAATTATAGATTTCATTATCTCATTAACAACTATTCCATTCATGATATACCTCACCATTAATTTTTCCTTTCATCACTCAAGGAAACAATTAACTTGATTTATGCTCATACCTTAAGTACATGATCCTACCCATAAGATTGAATTGATTCTACTTTCTTCACCCTATAAAGATAAATATCAAAATTAATTATAAAGACTTTTCAATTAGGATCAAATTAATCTAAGGTGATTGATAGGTAGGAATTGATGTTTGAAAACAAGTAAGGCTCAATTAGGAGGTGAAACTATAAAGTATTATTCTTGATATTCAAAAAATAAGAGCAATAAAATAATCCTCACAAGATTAGAATATCATCTTGCACACCCCCACAATGCTAAGTAAAGGTTCATGAACTATGTAAGCATAATGAATGAATTTCCTTGCTTGTTGCATTTTTTTCTTTTAATATTTTTTTTATCTTTTTTTATCTTTTTTTTGAAATCCTCACCAAGTATAAGCGTCACATATGCCACCTAACCCTATATGATTTTGAGATCAGCGGTATAGAAATGGTTATTTTTGTCTTACATGAGAAATAATTCATTTTTTATTCTTTTTTCTATTTTTTAATAAAAAGAGGGATAAAAAATTGAAATACAATGAATGAAACCATGAACCTTCCCCAAAATACCATTGAAACACCCTATATATTCCTCTTAAGAAAAAATATCCCATATCCACCATGAACAAACCCTCCACCACACCCATTCAATTGAATATCATGCCAAATACAAAGAGTAAGGCACGAAAGGATAAAATGGACCTGTAACATGACTCTTCCCTAATAAAGTCATCCTAAGATTATACAAGCTAAGTAGGATTAATGAAAAGGTGGGTATCAAGATAAAAGGGATCTTGAATAAAATTCCACAATAATTTTAAAATTAAATGTGTTTAACCATATCTTTTACTAGATATCAATGCAAGTTCTAGTAGGTTTACATGTCCTAAGTTTCACTCACGAAAAATGCTCCAAATATAATATGAATTATTTGGTTTATAATCCTCTCAAGAAGGAGAACATAAAATTTTTCAATAAGGTAATGACATGCATTTAAATAATTAGTTTACTCAAAGTAAGATTCAAAGAATAAACATTAAGAAAATAATCATTTCAGAAATCATTTTTAATAAAAAAATTGATGTAAGAGTGTAACTTTTAAAATGTCTATTTATATCTTAAACATTTATAGGAATGATAAATTAAATTTTCATACATGTGATCATACTTCTCCTAAGTGATGATGTATCCTAAATTATTGAGTAAAAGATAAAAAAATCTAAGTATCATGGGAGAATCTAATTTATTTAATTTCATTCAATAATTTTTTTCCAAAGATAGTAATGCTAAAAATTAATTAATGAGAAAATATAAAAAATTTAGAATAATAATATATTATCCATGAAGTTTGTCTTTTTTATCTCTCATTTTATTCTTACCTTAGAATTCTTTCTTTGATCTTGAAAAATCAAAAGAATCCATGTGAAAGTACATGATTGAAAATATATATGATTAAAGAGATAACGAGATCAAATATGGGGAGAGTCAAAAAATAAAACTAATTCCTATAACGTAATTTAAAAATATAGGTTTCCTCCTAATATATACCATTTATTATAGTTGTTTATCTTGACCTTACCTTTGTATCATGTAATAAGAGTATGGTAAAAAGTTTCCTGATCTGGTTCTAAAAATGAATTGAAATTAATCTCATTTGGTGTAAATTTACTCTTTCTCCTCAATTATTTCTTCAGGAATGCTTCTTGTGATGAAATGTAACTTGAGGATAAATGTAAAGAAAATAAAAATAAATCAATATTTGACCAATTTTTTTAGTTTGCTTACTTTCTAAAAACGTCTTCCATTTTATAATTAGGTTCACATTCTGGAATTATTTCTTGAATTAGAGCCAACTTTTTCTCCTCTTCTTATTGTAATTATAAGAGAGAGTCCCACTATTCTTTATTCTATGGAATTAAAATTAGGTCAATGAATTCATGCTTATTATACTCTTTATTTTTTCTTCTTCTTTTTATTTTATTGCTTTTACTGCTTCAAACTCATACTCCTCTTTCTCCTCGACCATCTAATCAATAATTTCCATAATGTTATTTTATTATTATTCCTATAATAACAAGAGGGATTATTATTTTTATTACTTTTCCACTTATAATCATAGAATGGGTTCTTGACGTTCTTCTTATTCCTAATCTTCATAAGTTAGACATTCATCACTTTTAGAAATTTTAGTATGCTCTAAAAAATCTTATTTGATGTCCACCTCTAAATTTTCTTCCATTATCATTTCAATAGATTTTAATTCCTCCACCTAGTTATCTTCTTCTTATTATATAAATTCTATCTCTATATTAGAAATCATTGGTAAATTAATTACATTGGAATTTAAATTTGAAATAATTTGATAAAGGTGAGTAGTCAATTCTCCATGTTCTCTGAGATGTGTTTTATTATCATCCATCCTTTTATCTAAAAATGAAATATACTTAGTGAGATATTTTATTGAGCTATATTGTGATTCCAAATATTGAGGTACATGAAATTCAGGCTCACTTTGATGTTATGTCTCATCTGAGGATTCACCTTGGTAATCTTGATAGTCAAGGGATCCTCTATAAGAATGGTAGTAGGTTTCATTCCATTTTTGGTACTAGAATTAATTGTATCCTAAATAATAAGACCCATTCCAACTGTGTGTTTTATATGGACACCCATTTAAGTTCAGTGAATACCATATAGTATAATCATCTTGGTATTCGATGTAATCCGATGATGGTGGGGCATGATACTAATATGATTTTTATTCCATCCTACATAACACAAGAAACTACTAGACACGTAAAATAATAAAAAATTGAAAGCAAAAACAAAGGCCTAAACTAAAATTAGTAAATAAAAATAGGATAAGGAAATTATTTAACCTAAGAAATCAATATTTAGCCATTTTCTATACACCACTAATTCTTATCAATGATGCCATAATTTTATGTAACCTAAAGGACATTGTTAAATATTATAGTTGAATCAAATTAGAAATTTTTATTTTCCTTGACTACACCGTCTATAAAGGTGTAACAGAATTGAAGTATGGGGTCTATCCCATGAAGACTAAGAAGTGCAGAAAAAACTTTTTAAAAAATTTTGGGTAATTACATTATAATTAATTAATTTTATTAAACTATTGATATTAAAATAAAATAAAAAAATGTAGAGGGAAAAGAAAGAAGAGTGGGAAGCCATTTTCCATGGGTATTTTTACAAAATAGGAATTCTTACTGCACTCAAAAATTAATAATATCCATTATCTATGGAATAAATTTTTTTTATCAATATAAGAAATGATTAATCCCTATCAATCAATACTATAATCTCAATTCCTTGTGGATAAATTAATTAAAATAAATAGGATAAATTAATATTAGATTGAAAATATAGAGGAATAACTTGATTCAATGTTCATGAATCAATTACCCTTTTCATGATAAGTTTCAGCTACTACCAAACACACTAGGTCTGTAATTTATTATCAGCTATGAAAAATATGAATCATAGTTCCATACTAATTGAATAAAATCATTATTCAAGTGAAAAGGGAAATGGAACAAGTCAGTATGCACCCACTTCGACCAATTACACTCCCCCTATGAATTTATCTAATCATAGTTGAGTGATCTCTAATAAAAAATAAAAAAAATTCCAAAGATAAGATAATAGAAGAGAAAGATAATAGAATCAAGAATTTAATTAAAATATAAATCATTCAATGTTACAATAAGACAAATAATAGAAATCCAGAAAGAAAAACATAACCACGGTGGATAGTCTATGGGTTAGAACACTAGTGGTAGCCTCTTGATGGAAGAACTCTTTGATACAAGAATTAATTCCCCTTTCCTTTGGATGGAACCCTCTTTTTATATGCCTCAAAGACCCATAGGGGTTGCAGGTCAAACCCTCTTTAAAAACCCTAAAATAATCCAAATTGGTGGACTTTTATAATTGTCAATGTGCTAAATTCATGTCATGAATTTAATTTTTATGTGGTGAATTGAAAATTCACATGGTGAATTTTCCTAAGTTAGAAAATTGGTATTTTTTTTACCACTTCATGAAATTTCATGGTGTGACCTTATGTTACATTATATAAATACTTGATTTTATCTCCTATAATTCTTATATGCTTTGAAAATGTTGTTCAAGCCCTGAAATAATGTTTAAAATATTTCATATTGTGAATTTTACATTTATGATGTGAATTTAAAATTAATAAAGTGAATCATGATGGTCTCAGCTACTTTTGACCAGCTTAATACTCATTTCTATGGTGTCTCTTTATGATACTTCATGTCTTGGTGTATAGTGCTCACATATTTCTAGATTTCCATGGTTTCAAACAAATTTTCCCTGATTTTATAGCATTTCCAGTCCTCTTGAAAGAGAAGAAAAATAAAATATCAGGTATGAATTTCAATTAAATCAATCAAAACCCAATGGAAACCCATATAAAAACCCATGAAAATATTGATACAAAAATAGATATACTAGACACCTTAGCTATACCGTACCAACTTCAACCTAAAGTAGATGTCTTTGTACATGGTAACTGAAATAAAAATACCAGACATGCGAGGTTAATCCCAAGTGGTCAAGAGAGACTAGCAAACACTATCAAACCCATGAGGTGACACCAAATGAATTACATGTAGCAGGTTTCATTGCTAAACCCAGGGGGAGTTCATCCCATGGAGTTCCAAGTAGCAGACGTTATCACTAAACCCAAGGGGTTACACCCAAGGCATTCCAAGTAGTACGAATCTTCATTGAGACTATGAGGTTATACTCAAGGAGTTCCAAGAATCAAGTGTTATCATCGACACTAGGGGTGTTCATCCCATGGAATTCAAAGTGGAAAGATTTATCACAAAACACATGAGAGTTAATTCTGTGGTATTTTAACTAGAAATTATCCATTAAAAATGAATTATAAATTTATAAGTAATTAAATTCATTTCATTTAAAAAAAAATATCATTTTTTAAAAGCATGAAAAACCAAAAATAAATTAACTCCACTGGTCACCCTTGGTATGCAAGTACACTAGGACATAATATACATCCCAGGAATCCCTGATCACTTATTCCTAATCATATTTTAAGTCACAGGCACCACAAGGTCCACCCCTTTAATTACCCATTTTAATACATGGGGTCACACACACCATGAGGGGTAGAAAAAAATCCCATTCTACAAACTAACAGACCACTTATGGCCCATGAAGGATTTCCATTTCAAGAATTAAGGCTGTGCTATATTAAATTATTTTTTGGATAAGCACACGATGTGTCTTTTTGATTGCACGATACACACACACACACACATAGAATGTAAATATTTTAGGGAAAATCTTTAGAACAACCTAATATATGATCATAGATGAAAAATTATCCAATATCAGCCTTTTATTCATGTTTATCTGATAAAAACTAGGAAAATAGACGAATAACATAAAAATAGGGCATATTATTTGAAATAGAAAGATACCAAAATACCATAAAATAAACAGAGAAAGATTAATGGAAAAGGAGTATAATTACATCAATCTTCGATTCTAAAGAGATGAATTTTGATATTGTGAAGAAAAAAGGGAGATCCAAAATTAGTAGAGAGTGTTGGAGTGTCTCCTCAACACTTTAATTATTTTTTGGTAATTATAATTTCCATTAATTTCATTTTTTGGATAATTATAATTTTATTGTTTATTAAATTTTAATTATTATTTAATTATTCATAATCTATTCTTATTACTTATTATATTTATTTTTTGGTTAAATCTTGTTAAAATATTATCTTCTAAGTATTTTATTTACCCCTACGTATCATGGGTTAATTTCCCCTCACCCTTACATAAGTTTTATTTTTACCATTACATGGAGAATTCAGCTACGTGGTGAATTCAGCTATGTGGTGAATTTATCTATGTGGTCAATTCACCCATGTGAATTTGCCTATGTAAATCTACTTATTTGAATTCTCCTATGTAAATTCTCACATTATATTTGATTTACCAAGTGAGAATAGGTTTTATTCAAGTGGATACATGATATATTCAAGTGGACACATGTTGATTTAAAGTGACTGCATGATATATTCATGTGACCACACATTTATTTCAAGTATCCACACACTATATTTCTTAGAGACCACATGAAGAGAAGTCAAGTGACCCCACAGTTCAAGTGATTGAAAATTATAAGCTAAGTTACCATGCATCATAAAATCTTGTGACTGTGTACATGAATTACTATAAGTCTAATCTAACATGAGGAGTGAACTACTATGAGAAACTTACCGTGCCTAATAGGGAATCTTTTTTATGATGCTCTATTTTTTCATTCCTTTTATATATTTTAATTTATTTTAAGTTTATTTTAATTTTTTATTGATCTAATGATCTCATTTTGGTGCTAAATAATTTTATTTGAGGGAACTAAATGCAGAATTAAATGCTTGGAATGTGGCTTAAAATCTCATGATATTTCTTTAGAATAAGTGAGTTTCAAATTTAAATTGGTTGGAATTTGAATAGTTTATCTCATATTAAATACAATAATGATTCCAAGGGTATTAAATGTTATTTTTATGGATTTATTGCTACCGTATTAATTATTTTAACATGTTATCACTATATAGTTTTTTTAATATTTTATATTATCAAATTTACTCACATGGGTATGTTTTTTATGCACATTCAATGAAGATATCACATAAAACATTGGAAATGATAAACTATAACAAGATTCATGCTTTGAATATATTGTGAATAAATGAAATACCTATATATATATATATTTGATAGAACCAGTATAAGATAAATGAGGTCTAGGATATTATTAAACTATACATGTGTGACATACTTTTACAATCAACTAATACTATCAATAGAACTTAAATTATTTCATCCATTGATACCAGAGAGTTACTTGTTTCCTCGAAAATTAAACCTTGAAGTGATCATATGGTTATGTGGTTTTAATTATTTATATTCTTATCTATGTGAATAATTTTAATAGGTTATACTACCCATTAAATGGTAGGAGAAAAACAAATTCTGGCTTTGGGGTTGTGCCTCCAGGTGATAAAAAGGCATGGTGATTCAGGTTCTTCCATTACCAGAAAAAGGATGGGGATTCAGTTGTACTTTATACCAATTAAAAGGTATGTTTGGTTTCTACTACCACTTTAAAAGGTATATTTTGGGTTGTGCCTCCAAGTATGAAAAAGGCAGGGTGATCGGGTTATACCACCAGGTGTACAAAAGGCTGTTGTCTTGGGTTGTGCCTCTAGGGGTTAAAAAGGTAGTTATAAAAGGGTTATGATCTCCCTCAAAAAGTTAGAGATTCCATTACATTTGGTTTCATCTCTCTTAGTTTATGTGAGAGATTAAGAGTAGGGTATGATCATTTAGACCAAAACTTTTATATAAATATATTGTGACTATTTATTTTATTTCCACTACATTAACTTTAAAACTTTAATATAATATTTAAATTTGTTAAAAAAGTTCCAATTAACCCCCAATTTCATATTCTACCACCATATCTCTGGGAATAATAATTAGAATCAGAGGGAGGTTCCCTACATTTAGCATATTTTTCTATTATCTGTGATAACCATTTCCTGACCTAACCACCAAGGGGGAAAAGATCTATTTAAGATGTCAGGAACAAGTTCAAATGATGGATGGATATATCAAAGACCACCTCATTTTGATGGTACTGAATATGGATATTAACAATCTCAAATGGAATCATTCTTAAAAAAACTTATCATTGATACTAAACAATCAAGGATAAACCATACAAACTACATAAAGGTGGATCTTATTCATCAATTTGTAATGATTCAAAAATTTATGTACTGAATTATATAGATAAGAACATTTTATATTGTGAAATAAATATAAATGTGTATAGTAATGTCTCTATATGTAAAAATATACATGAAATTTGGAAGATCCTGCAAGTTACACATATAGTCTTAGATAAGATCAATATAACTAAGTTAATAATACTAAGAGTCGTATATCAATAATTTAAAATGGTTTAAGAAAAAACTATCAATCAAATGTTCCATAGATTTACTAGTATTATAAATTTTATGAGTTCTTTAAGATAAAATTTGGAAAACCCTATTCTTATCAAAAGAGTTCTTAGAGAACTTTCTAATAAGAGACATGATAAAAAGGTTTCTATAGATGAAAGTAAAAACTTTAAAAAATATACTCTTAATGAGCTTATTGGACCATTATTATAATATGAGTTATAGCTGAAAAATATTGTTGAAAAAGATAATACAAATAAGAATGGAATTTTTTTTAAGTCAAATGTTTCTACTTACTATTTTAATTTTGAGTTATAGAGCAGTTATAGTATTGATATTACATATGTTACAAAAGGAGGATATAAAATAATGAAAGGTAATTCAATAAGATAAAAAAATTATATCCAAAATACGATTTCAAGGAGAAAAATAAAGGTAATTTTATTTCAAATGATGCTCAATATATAATATATTACGAGTTCAAAAAAAGGGGGAACACTAAGACTAATTTCCCATGATTAAAGAAGAAGAAAATAAGATAAATAGATAAAATAATGAAAATAAAGAAATAGTGTCTAGATAGAGTTGCACTGAGGATTCAATTTTTGATGAAGAATCTGGTTCAAAAAAAGATGTGGATTTGTTTAATGGATTCATAAAATCAATAAATATTTCTTAGAATCATAAAAAATATATTTTGGTACATGGATAGTGTATGATCAAGACATATTATTGGTGATATTTGAAACTTTTTATCATTCAATAAATGTGATGGAGGTAATGTTTCTTTTTGTGATAATTTTAAAGGAAAGGTAAAAGGTTTTAGTGAGGTTGAAATTTGAAATTATTTTGTTATATCTATAGTTTTATATGTTTAGGGATTGAAAAAAATTAATAATTACTTCACAACTACATGATAATATATTTTTTGTTAAATTTCAAAATGGTTAATGCATTATATTTAAAGAAAAATCTATTTTGTTTTATAAAAATAGAAAATACAAAATCTATACAACTATTTTTTCTGAATTAACTGATCAAAATTTAAAATGTTTAAATTTTGTACAATATAATACCATCTTGTGGAATAGGAGGTTGGGACATGATAATTTTATGTTTATTCACAAGCTATCCAAGAACTAAACTGTCATGTAGTTACCTGAACTTAATGAGGAAATAACATTTGTTTGTGAATCTTATTTGAAAGGTAAATAACATAGAATTAGTTAAATTTATTTTAAGAAGTAAAAACTATAAGTAGTATTGATATTATTCATTTGTATTTATTCGTTCCTATCAAACCTACTAGTTTTGGTGGTAATATATATTGTTTTATCATTATTGGTTATTTTACTAGATAGATATGGGTTTATTTTCTTACACTCAAATATGAAACTTTTTCTAAGTTTATCATTTTTTGTAAAATGGTTCAAAATGAGAAATTAAACATAATAAAATGAATTATAAGTGATCATGGTAGTGAATTAAAAAATCTATAATTTATCTAGTTTTGTGAAAAAATGGGTATTTTCACAACATTTCAGCTCCTAGAACACCACAAAAAAATGGTGTAGTGGAAAGGAAAAATAGTTTTATTTAAGAAATGTTTAGAACCATATTAAATGATTTTAATCTTCCAAAATATTTTTGGGTAGAAGATGTGAATAATATTGTTATTTTACTAATAGAATTATCTTAATAAATTCGTTGAAAAGGACACCTTATGAGCTTTGGAAGGAGTGAAAACCTAAAATTTTCTATTTTAGATTCATTGGGTGTAAAGTTTTAATTCTCAATACTAAGTATTATTTAGATAAATTTGATACAAAATCTGATAAAGGTATTTTTTAGGATATTCAAACAATTTTAAGGTATATAAAGTTTACAAAAAATGGCCATGGTTATTGAATAATCAATTCAGGTTAAGTTTAATAAATAATCTTTGAATAAGATGGATGATGAGATGATCAACTTGAGGATGAATTTAGAGTTTTTAATTTTGAATAGGAAGGATATAAAGAAAAATATGCACATATTGAGGGGGATAATATTTCTTCTCACTTAAAAACTTTTTGATGAATGATCTTGGAAGACTCATAGAGATCATCCTATAGATAATTTGACTTGTAACGTTGAGTCAAATATTCAAACTAAAAAATCTATTATAAATATTGGTTCTTATAATATTTTAATTTCAGATTTTGTATACAATAATTTTGATGAATCTTTAAGTGATTATAATTGTATTTTAGAGGATTCAAGATAGATAGAAAAATCAATTTACGTATGTGTCATTAATTTGGAAAATATTTAGTTTCCTAGGCTTCAAATAAACAAAATTTGGTTTCTCTTTCAACTGATGAATCTGAATACCTAGCTACTACATCATATTGTTCTCAATCATTATGGATTAAGGAAACAATTTCTTACTTGGGTTTTTTATTTTGATAATATTCCTATATTCTTTGAAAACAATTTTTTTATATCCATTTCAAAAAATCCCTTACATAACTCTAGGAAAAATTACATAGATGTTATATATCACTTCATTAGATAGTATATTTAAAAGGGAAATATTAATTTGGAATTTATTTCTATAGAAAATATTCTTAATGATATTTTACTAAGCCCCTGAACATTTATAAGGTTGAGAAAATCATTTTTATATGTATTATGATGAAAATATAAATTTTTCTAGCTTGAATTTTAATGGATTTTGACACATATTTTTAAGTAAAAAAATTAATTTGTTCCGTTTATAATATTCATATTTCATTTGTTTTATTTTATTGGATCACTAACATGTTCTTAAATATTCGGTTATTATTTAATTATTTTCATATCTTAAAAAAATCCTTTAATATCAAATTATTTGTTTTCATATATCCTTTTAGAAATTTTATTTTGAGAACCATTAATTTTGGGGGAGCTAATTATTTTTTTGATGAAAATTTTTATTTTGGAGAAATTGTGTTTAGAACATTGATAATTTTTTACTTATTTGGGTGGGGGATGATATTTTCAAAATTTTAAATCATTTTGATCAATTCCAAAAATTGGAAGAATTTTTTTAATTGATATTTTTCTTATAAATTATCAAAAAGGAGGAGAATTTTGGAGTGGCTCCTTACCACTTTAATTATTTTTGTTTTGATAAATACAATTTCACATAATTTCATTTTTAAATAATTATAATTATATTGTTTATTAAATTTTAATTATTATTTAATTATTCATCATCAATTATTATTATTATTTATACTAATATTTGGTTAAATCTTTTGAAAATTTTATTTTATAAGTATTTTATTTACCGCTATGTATCATGTCTTAATTTTCCTTCATGCTTATATAAGTTTTGTTTTTATCCTTATGTAGTGAATTTGGATACATGGTAAAATTGGCTACATGGTGAATTCAGATACATGGTGAATTTAGCTATGTGGTTAATTCACCTATGTTAATTCCATTACATAAATTTACTTATGTGAATTTTCCTATGTAAATTCATATGTTATATTCATGTGACCAAGTGACCACACATTATATTCAAGTGACCACATGATATATTCAAGTGATTTTATATTGTGTATAAGTGACTTAACACTATATTCAAGTGACCTCATTATATATTGAAGTGATCAAATATTCATTTCAAGTGACCACATGCTATATTCCAGTGATCGCACATTGATTTCAAATGACTGCACACTATATTTCCACATGATCGCATATAGAGAAGTAAAGTGACTACATAGTTCAAGTGACCACATGTTTTATGTTAAGTTATAGTGTGTTATAAAACCAAGTGACCATGAGAATGAACAACTGAAAGTCTAATATATCCTGAGGATAAACCTACCATGAGAAATCTAATGTGCCTAATAGGGGATCTTTTTTACGATAATATGTTTTTTCATTAATTTTATATATTTATATACTTTGATTTAATATAAGTTTTTTAAATTTTTTTATTGATCTAATTATTTCATTTTAGTGATAAATAATTTTATTTTACAGAACTACTTAAAAAAATTAAATTCTTGGAAAGAGGGTTAAAATTTCAAACTGTTTCTTGGGAATAAGAGAGTTTCAAATTTTAGTTGGTTGGAATTTGAATAGTTTATCTCGCATTTTATATGGGAATAATTTCAAGGGTATTAAATGTTATTTGTTATGGATTTATAATTATTATAATTTGATATCACTATAAAACATGTTTTTAATATTTCATAATAACAATGTAACCCACATGGGTATGTTTCTCATGCACATTCAATGAAGTCATCACATGAAACATTGGGAAAGATAAACTGCAACATGATTCATGATTTGAATATACTATGAATAGAATAACTCTATTTATATAGAGTTGAAAAAACCAATGAAATATATATGAGTTAGAGGATATTATTAAACTGTACAAGTATGATATACTTTGAAAATCAACTAGTTCTCTCAAAATAACTTCAATTTTTTGATCCTTTCCCACTATAGAGTTCCTTGATACCTTGAAACTCATACTTTGAAGTTATAATTTGGTTATGTGGTTTTAAATATTTCTATTATTTTCCATGTATGTAATTTTAATGGGTTATACTACCCCTTAAAAGGATGGATAGTGGATTGCAACTCCTAAATAAAAGTCAAGATTTGGGGTTGTATCTCTAGGTGATCAAAATGTTAGGAAATTATGATTCTTACATAACATTAAAAAGGTCAAAGGTATTTGTTGTACCTTAGACCAATTAAAAGATGGCTTTGGTATCTAATTTCACATAAAAAGGTTTCTTATGGGTTGTGCCTCTAGGTGTGAAATAGGCTGGGTGATCATGTTAAGCCACTAGGTGTATAAAAGGCTATTGTCTTAGGATGTGCCTCTAGGGGTTAAAAAGGTAGTTGTAAAAGGGTTGTGATCTATCTCAAAATATTAGAGATTCCATTATAGTGGGTTAAATATCTCTCAGTTCATGAGAGGATTAAAGATTAGAGTAAGATCATTTTGATCTAAACTACTATAAAAATCTCTTATCTTATTTATTTTATTTCCATTGAATTAACTTTAAAACTTAGATATAATATTTAAATTTATTAAAAAAGGTCCAATTCACCCCCTTCTTGGATATTATTCCATATTATATCCAATACCAACAAAGAGGAGGGCCAATGGGGTGTCCAATACATGATTATGCAAGGGTCATCCCCAAATTTTAAACACCCTAAACAATGAAAATAAAACATAAATGACTTAAAAAACACCTGGCAGGAGGGTGTCACAGGGTGAACCTAATGTATAAACCATGAGTATTTGTGATAGGGGATCCTCCCATATGTCTGCTATTTTCATGGAGTGAGAAAGTATTCACGCTACAACCCTTCTGCAGCCTGTTGTTTTGCAACTGCAGGTCATCCTGTTGACCCTGAAATGCATCATGGGCTATACTCAACCCTCATAAAACTTATAAATGAGATAAATACACATGTTTGTGGAAAACATTAAAGAAAAAATTAAATTAAAAGGGATAGGTATTTATAAAATCCAATCCCATGTAAAATTTATAAAATAATATTTATAACCAAAATTAGGATAATGGTTTTAACTATCAATTATTTCAATTAAAAACTCAAAAATTCTCTATCCAAGTCCCGAAACCCAAAAATAAAAGATATAACTCTCCTAGGGAAAAATCTACTTTATGGATACAACCATAGTGTCCGAATTTTGATTTGGGAATTCATTTATAAAATATTAATTTTTCACATGCATGTGTTTTAAACTAAGATATTCAATATATTATATATTTTTTGAAGATTCACAACACTATTTTAAATCAACTAGATTCATAGGATCATTTACAAATATTATTAAAAATATTCAAATGGATTTATTAAAAAATATGGGTTGAAAATTTATCCCCAACTTCAAGTATTTTCATCCTAAAATAAATGACTCATGCAAAAAGGTTAGGGTATTGGGCTCACATATGACTCTCATGCTCCCATAAAGTCTCCTGAAGGTTCCCTTGATATCACAAATCACTCACTAATGGAATCACTCACCCATGCAGGATCTTATCTTACTGATTCTCAATATCCATTACATACTCCATGAAGGTAGTGTAATTATTTAAATCTTTCTCTCTATAGTTGATAATGTGTGACAGATCATGCACATAGCACCTCAGTTGTGAGATATGAAAAACATTATGTATTTGATCCCTCTATGGGGGTAACACAAGGAAATTGGAAATTTTATCCACCCTGATCAGGATCTAAAAATCCTAATGAACCTCAAGGATAACTTTCTCCATTGATCAAACCTCCTAAAGCCGTGACATAGTGAGACCTTTATAAATATATGATCACCATTCTCGAAATCCAATTGTATCTATATTCAATCTACGTAGAACTTCTGAATAGCCTGGGATATCATCATACACTCTTGTATCAAATACAACTTATTCATCATAAATTGCACCAGATCATATCCAATAATATATGAATATTCAATATCCATACAATAAAGGGTTGACCTACAAGGCATGTCATATAGTTCCTTGAAAGGAGCTATACCAATAGTAGTGTGGTAGCTTTTTTGTACACAAACTCTATTAAAGGTTGGTGAATAGTATAAATCCTTAAAAAATATAGCACAAAATATTTCTATATATCCTCTATACCTTGAATTTTTTTCTCAGTCTGACCATATTTTTAAGGATGGAATTTCATACTCAATAACAACTAGGTCCCAAAAGAATCCTACAAGTTCCTTCACAACTGGAACATGAATCAAGTATCATGGTAAAAATAAATCAATGGGGGTACCCAATGAAACTATATGATATAATCTATATAAATGTGTCCCATATTCTCCACTAAACACCACCCCTAAATTGGAATTAAGTGAGACAAAATCATTGATTGGTCAATGATCACCCAAATAGAATTATCTACCTTCACCTAATGTGGAAGTCTGGTCAGGAAATATGTAAATATGTTATCTCACTTCCACTCAAGAACCTTAAAGGGTTGGATCAAACCTATGGGTACCTAGTGCTTAACTTTCACCCACTAACATGTAACATACTGAGAAATGAGCTTAGAAACACTCCACATCTTTCATAGACACTAGAACTGAACCTTGAGATCTTGATACATCCTTATCATTCATGGATGTATTGCTAAGGGAGACGTGTAAAATCCCATCAATACCACCTCACACATCTCAGTTGGAATAACTATTCATTCTTGAAAAAGGATTATATGATCCCCACCTTTAGATAATCCTTTAGGTGTTTTTATTAAGGATATCCATTCATGAAAAATATTATAATAAACATCTCATGTTAGGTATCCTTCACTTGGTGAAGAAGTGTAAGAGACTACACCATCAAACAAAGGTAAAAAAAATATATTTACTCCGCAAAATCTAACCAAAATGATGCTAACTGCTCACTAGCCTCCTCTATCAACTAAGCATGAGATTTCCTCCTATGAAAATTAGCAACAACATTACCCTTTCTTGGATTATAGACTATCTTGAAGTCATAGTTCGACAATAACTCCAACAAACACCTTTACCATAGGTTAATATTTCTATGGGAGAAGATATATCCAATAATATTGTGGTCTGTAATGGCCACAAATCATTCTTTGAGATGATATTATATCCACATCTTAAGAATAACCACCACTACTGCTAGCTAAAATTTGTGGTAGCATAATTTTGCTCGTGTGGTTTCAACTACCTGAACCCATCATAAATCACATCTTATCTATGTATCAACATTTATCCAATTTGAAACCTAGAGGAATTGTATTTTATCTCATACTCATCTCCTCCTCAAGAAACCGCAACACTGGGGCTATAAATCCCCCAAATATGGTAACCTAGAGTTGGTGGTTACTTTATTACATTAACAGTAGATTCAAGGAATCACAACATGAAGGAAAAAATAGTTTATTAGTCTTGGTAAACTAGGTAAATAATTGAATTTAACATTATAATTGAAACCATAAAATAAAACATCATATTTTCTTTGAGTACACAATTATTACCTTGAGCATATCTCTTTATATCAATCATAATACACGCATTGACATCCTGGAGAAAGGAAACATAAGAAAGGGATGAGATCTAATGATTAGTATGGGTATGGTTACATCATAATATAATATTAATAAGTAAAACATAATCAATATGGATAAGTAAATAACTGAAAACACATGCCATTTAATCAATAACTTGAACATGAATAGTAATATGGTAGGAATAAATAATGATCAAATAATTCCAAATAAATAATCATATGAGATTGAAACTTATCCATGGATATTCTAACTAATAAAATAATAACATGGAAATCAATAAATAAATTTCATAATGATGGAATGAAAAATATATGAAATCTGAAACATATCATCAAGGCCTCATCCAGGACATCTACATAAATGGGTAAGGCCTCATCCAAAACCCAAACTAGTTTATCTCATGATACATATCGATGCATCAAGGGGATATAGTGGGAATCAGCCATAACTTACTAAGTACAATGAATTCCTCATATGAAAAGGTTAAAAAATAATAAATACAAATATTTATATTGAAACTAGAAAACAAAATGTTAATAATTACTCTAATCAAAAAACATATTCATAACCCATCCAAAGTAATGTTGGGAATGGTATTAAAATATAATGTCTACCATCAAACTAATCACAAACCATCTTATAATATATGGTAGATGGTACCATAAGAGAATAACCTCATTAAATCATAAAATTTAATAAAGGATGTTGACATAGATGAAAATAATTTAAAATATCATTAAAAAACGTTTGATGAAGATACCTCTTTCACTTTGAAATTGCTTATATTTTTTAAAAAACTAAACACATATTAAAGAAAAAAATTTCTTCAGAAATAACCTTGTAAAATTGTAAAGATAGTTTAAAATAATATATTAGTCATGACAGAGGGAATTTTTTTTCATTTTTTATAAGATAAATAAAAAATTCTTTTCATATTTTTGTCGGGAAGGTTGAAAAGTACCTCCTTTGGAAAATGACAAGAAGATTCCTATCAAACCATTTTGTAAAAAAAGAAAGAATATGTAAAAATGAATTTTAAAAATCATAGTATAATAGATTTTTTTTTATTTTTTTGGGAAATAAGGATATGTTATATAAATATTCCCTAGTGAATACTTAAACACAAACAATTCTGAATAATGATGAGATTGTGAAATAAACAGTTACCACTTGGGTTTCTTTTGAATCGTAAGCTACATGAAATATATAACATCAAATAAAACTTTAAATACCATAAAGAAAAATATATTCATGAAATTATATATCAAAGGTTAATATATACACAAGAAAAAATAAATAAGTGGTGAATATTACATATGTCTCATAGAAGTAAAAGTAAGATGAGAAACCATTACCTCAGTTTCAATTTCCTTTGTATGTGTTTGAACCTCCTATATAATAAATAAAAATTTATTATAAATATATTAAATAACCATACTCACACACAAATATATATATATATATATATCATATAATATATGACTTAATTTTAATATTATCACCCATTTATTATCAATTCATTGTTAAAATCACTGTTTTGAGTGGTAACTACTTCGTTTTTCATGTATGTTTTGATTCGGTAGTTTTGGGCCTTATGATTTTATCATAGTTCAATAATATATAGAATATTATTTATGGATGAAATATAATTTATATTAAATATATATATATATATATATATATATATATATATAGAGTCACCTAAAAATATAGAGATAGAAAAATGAATTACACCGTTCATGGAGATGGTAGGCCATACGTACGCATGAAAGATGTTTTCATTTTTTGATGGATGGAACAAATGAAAGTTAAAGAATAATTAAAATTTATTGAATCATTATTAGGTCATATGAATCATATATATTCATTATTTTTATATTTATAACCATATAATTAAAGTGGTGATGAAAAATGAATTACACTACTATGCAGAGACAGTAAGCTGCAAGTACGCACGAGCGATATTTTCATTTTTAATAGGATGGTTAAAATATGGAATATAGTTGTCTCATAATAATAATAATATCTAAGTATATTTATTATACTTCATTTATTATTTTAGGATGGTTATAACAAATTAATATGAAGTATAATAAGAAATAAACTTAAAAGAGTTGGTAAAGATGATTTCCTCTTCTTCGGTGGACTCCCTTGAGATCTTTTCTAAAGGGAACTAAGATTTATATTTTTGAAGGTAAATAACCTCAATAAAATGGATAAGGATTTTGATAAGAGTAATTTTTATTTTTTGGTAGAGATATATGGCTCAAAGTGGAGTAAATAAGTGAAGGAATGGGTGCCCTTTTATAATTGAGGGAATGAGTATTCTTGGGATTTCAAAAAATATTAATTTTATATAAATTACTTATCTTGTAAAAATAGATAAAAATTTGATATAATTATAATATAAAGTAAATATATGTCTAAATAATTTCATAAAATAAAATTTTGGTAAGTTTTGGATATGTTTTCACCTTTATCTTTTAGTTTTAACCCTCATAAACCCTTTTGACAATTACTGTACTATTAATATTTTATGCTCTCTAAGGGAAATAATGTAACTATAAAATGAATAAAATACCAATATATAGACCATGTTATATGTAATTATCAATATATAATTATTTTTTGTGAAATTTATTTTTTTCATAAATTTATATCACTTAATAAAATATTATTTATTACAAAATATCAATAATGTCAATTTTTAGAACTATTCATTACTTTGACTTTAATAATATAAAACAAACACATATAATTACAAAAAATACTCAATTATATCACTAAAATGTCATGGAAATATATATAATTTTTACATCACAATATTTATCTCAAATTATATTACTTTTAATATTTTAAATATCATTTATTGGATTTTTCCTTTAATTTAATAATTACCGCGTCAGTGTTGTGTAAGCATTTCATGTAATTATTTATTCACTAAAAATTAAAAATAAATTACCATTATTAATATAAATATTTTATATTTAAAAATATTATTTATATTTGAATATATCCTTTGGATAATCATATATTAAAAATATTATAGTTAATAAAAATATGAGTGAGACATATTTGTGTTTTCTTGAAATAAAATACTATAAAAGTAATAATCTCATAAAAATGACCATAAAATTCCATATGAACGAATATTTGATGATTAAGGACTAAATTTAATCACCAAATAATATTAAGAAAAGTGTTAGGGTCATTTTATAGTCCTTATCATTTTTTTAACTTTAATTAGCCAATTTACATTTTACCGTGGTAACAACACTTATTAAGGTTACTATTCATATTTTAAAAAATAAAAGGTATCTATTCAATAAATTTTGAATTCATAAATAAAAATTTGGAATACATTTTATAAAATTAAAAACGCATAAGTGGAATGATTTATTTCAAAATTAAACTGAAAAAACGTAACAAAAAACAGTTTTTTAGAAAAATGCCCTCTTTAAGTATAAAAATGTTTTTATACGAAGTTCTACAATGAAATTTATTAAAATAAAATTAATTGGGTTATTAATAATATAATATATCTAATTTTACATTTAAACCATTTAAAAATAAAACATAACATTTCAAATGGTTGAAACAAAAATATAATTTTAAATAAAAACTGGTATTTTTCACTATTCACTGGAAAATAAATATTTTCAAAAAAATATGAGAAATTTAACACAAGATAAATTTTATATTATGATTTAAAAAATCATATTATTTTTATAAAATAATATTTATAGACATTTAATTATAATATTTTCTTAATAAAAATCATTTTCGAAGAAAATGTTTTTCTAAAGCATAAAGTAAATTTACTGAAAATTGAGTACTTATTTAATAATAATTAATCAATGAAATTATACTGAGTGGGTACTTTATATATATATATTTCATAATTTTTTCAATACTATTCATACCCTCCAATTTAATGGCATGGTTATAATGGTCATATTTAAATAATATTTCGTGGTTCGTTGAAGCACGATGTTGTGTGTTTTATATGCTATCAAATATAGTGTTATTTTAAAATATAAGGTTTGTGTACACCATAAGATATCAAAGAGATTAAATTTATTTAAAATAAATATATTTTAAAATATTTGGGTGTTACATTCTCTTCTAATATTGGTGTTTCGTGTCAAAATCACTATTGAATATGATGTTCCCTTTTAAAATATTGGGGTGTTACATTCCACCAACCTTAATAAATTGTGTTCTCACAATTTAATCTTGATCTCAATGTTAAATGGTTTTAAATTTGAAAATAAGATTATTGAAATACCACATCATGATAAGGGTTAATAAAACATCCTCTTGAGAATAGAGAAAGGGAAGTATGAAGTTCGTCTAAAATAATCACATAACTAGGTTTCTAAGTAGAAGAACATATGTGTGAAGTGAAGATATGGACAAGGAAGAAAAGTGTAACGCCAAAATTATGATAGAGGTTTATAGAGGTAATTTATCATAATAAGATGAATGATCAAGAAAAATTAAACATCCATAAAACAATAAATATGTGATGAGTAAAATAAAATCAATTCATCAAATATGAAGGTAATAGGATGCCATTTTTATTTCAAGATACCTTTCCTTGACTTGAGGAATTACATTACCATTTAGGCTAAGAACATGATGAAATATAATGAATTTATATATTTATATTTCATATGCACAATTGAATCATTTTTATGTGCTTAAATCAATTCCCAATTCAACTCTTACTCCAAGAAATGAATATCTAATTGGAATTTTTATGCCCGAAGCCCTAAAATTAACATTTAAAAAATCAATAGATAAATAAAATAATAATAAGTCATTCCTATTGTATCTATATATTTTCCAAGACCAAAATAGTTAACATAAGTTATCCAACAACACCTAAATTTTAAATTAATACATTCTATAAATATTTAACCTTAAGAATTATCCAAAATACATTTGTCCAAATTCAATGTCAAAAAATTTAAAATGAAGGTTTCAAAATTTCCAAAATCAACTTAACATTAGATTCCCCAAACAACATAATATAGCTCTTAATTTTACATACCAAATATATGAATACCTTTATCAACTTAAAACCTTAAAGAAAATGTGCATGATTCCAAAAATAAAATATCAAGTTATTGAATATATTCTTTAAATCCAAACATGTATTAAGCTCTAGAAAATATAACATAAACCATTGAATCAATAAACAATTTCACGGTCACCTATTATATCCCATAAACATCTATTTTTCATTACTATCTCAACATAAATCATATATTAATGGTTATATTCCCTCAATCACGTGTTTTCAAAATATAAACTTTCCATTGAATCACTTTTCCTGATCATAGATACAATTCAACATATGCTCTCAAATCATTAAATAAATAGTAATACATTAAAATACTTATACATTTAATAATTCTTATAACCAAAATATAATTGATAAAATACTCCTATAACATAATTCTTTAATCTAAACACAAGAACATTGATCTTTCCTCTTCATTCTAAAACCAATAACTAGGATAAATTATCTTATTATTTAATACCTCCTTCCATTCATATGTTATTTTTAGTCCTTAATAATCATCCATATAACCATTAATCATACAAACATTCTAATTATATTCAAGATCTTTTCTTATAGGACATCTATTTTCATAAAGACCATACTTTACACATTCAAAACATTTAACCGATGATAATACATTAGGGAGACTATTATTCTCATCCATTATGTTAACCAAAATTTTCATATTTCCTTGAAAATTATTGGTTTTGTGTCTTTCTTTTCCACACATAATTTTTTTCTTATTTCTTAAAGGCACTCTCTTTGTTTTCTCTTTCCACATTTCTAACATGAAGAAAATTGATCCTTCTTTCCTCCATAGTCTCCATTATTCAATATCTTAGTGGAATATATCCTTCTATTATTTGGTGATTTTAAGAGTTGGTTAAGTTTCAAGTTATTAATCATATATCTTTATAACTGATTAGGAATAATCATAATATAATTCACCCCAGTCATCATCCCATTTGATTTCCCATAAACACTTTTTCTATCACATTCAAATTTAAACCAGTTCCTCCTAGTTCTATCCATTGACTAAAAACAACATGTACATTGTGATGAACACTAATCATAGTGGAAAATAAAATAGTCATGAAGAATTACTTATAGAATTTATAAATCATGAAAGATTATTTTCAATATATTTCACCATAGGTTTAACCAAGGTTATTCATGGACATCATCTACTCAATTCCTTCAAGATGGTTCATAAAGAAAATGTGAATTAACCAAAGAATATCCATTAGTAGTGTCAAAACAAGTGTGTAGTAAGGCCCATTTTTGTGTACAAGGTAACTCTTGAGTCAAGATTAATGTGATTTTTTTAGAGTTATTACCACTAGGAACATCTATTCTAGAATAACATCCATTTGTAGTATCCCGATATGGATGTATTTCTAAAAAGAACCACAAAATCTCTATCATACCAAAAATCTAGGATGTCCTTCTATACCTATACCCAATTTCTATCATAGGGTTATGTTCCCTATTCTATGTTTTCCTAAATATAGTTCCCAAGTTTTCTACTAAACATTCTATGATAGCAACTATAAATAACCCAACTCCAGTAGACGAGATTTAGTGGTTACTTTATTAAATTGGAACTAGATAGAAGGAATCATATCTCGAAGGACTGAATGGTTTATTAGCCTTGGTAAACTAGATACATACTTTAATTTAAAATTAAAATTGAAAGAATAAAATACAAAATAGTATTTTCTTTGATTAAATAATTATTCCATTTAGCATATCTCTACATATCCATCATTATACACTTCCTGAAATCTTATAGAAAGGAAACATAAGAAAATGGTGAGCTTTAATGCTCAGTAAGGGCATACGTATAACAAAAGTTATCGTGAATAAATAAGGCATAATCAATATGGTATGGTGAATAATTAAAAACACATGTTATTTAATCAATAACTTGAACATGAAGAATAATATGGAAGGAATAAATGATGATCAAATAATGCTATATAAATAATCAAATGTTCTTGAAACTTATCCCTGGATATTCTAACAAATAGAATAATAACATGGAAATAAATAACTAAATTTCATAATAATGAAATGCATAATGTCAGAAATCTAAAACATACCATCAATTCATTATCCAATACATATATATAATTGGGTAATGCCTCAACCAAAACCCAATCTAATTTGTCTCATGAGACCTACTGATGCATCGAGGGGCTATAGCGGACTGCACCCATCACTTACAAAGTCTAATGAATTTATAATATGAAAGGGGTAAAAAATAATCAATATAAAAATTCATATTGAAATTGACATAAAAAATGTGAATAATTACCTTGATCAATAAATATAATCATAACCCATCCAGAGTAATATGGGTAATGATATTAAAACAGAACATCTTCGATAAAACTAACAATAAAACATCCAATAAAATATGGTCGATGGTAAAATAATAGAATAAAATAATTAAATCAAAAAAATTAACAAAGGATTTTGACATATATGATAATACTTATAAAATATCATTGGAAAACTTTTAATGAAAATACCCTTTTCACATTTAAATTAGTTATTTTTTTAAAAAACTATGCATATATAAATAAAAAAATTTCATTTGACCAGAAACATGAAAAATTTTAATGGAATAATAAAATAATATATTATTCATGATAGTGGGAAAATTTGTTTATGACTTATAAGTTAAAAAACAAACATTCCTTTTATATTTTTTTTGGAAAGGTTAAAAACTACCTTGTTCGGAAAAAATTAGTAAGATTCCTTTAAAACATTTTTTATAATATAATACATGGGTAAAAATTAATTAAAAAATTATTGGATAATATTAAAATTATTTTTGAAAATATTTTTATAAAACTTGGATATGGAAGAGAAATAATCCTCAGTGAATACTTAATCATAAATAATCCCGAATAATGATGAGATTGTGAAATAAAACCTTACCAATTGGGTTTCTTTTGAATCATTATCCTCATGAAATAAATAAATTAAAATGAAACATTAAATAACATGAATATAAATATATTCATGATATAATATATCAAAGGGTAAATATATACATCACACAAAAGAAATAAGTGGCGAATATGACATATGTCTCACAGAATTAAAAGTGAGATGAGAAACAATTACCCTAGGTTTGATTTCCTTTATACATGTTTAATCATACTGTTTAGTAAATATAAATTTATTTTACATATATTCAAAAACAATACTCATATATAAATCATACCATTTATTATTTACTTATAATATTATCACCCATTTATTTTGAATTCATTGTTAAAATCACCATTTCAGGTGGCAACTTCTTCGTTTTTCATGTATTTTTTGATTTGGTAGTTATGGTCCTAATAATTCTATCATAGTTACACCATATATAGAATTTTATTTATGTTTTAAGTATAATTTATATTATATATATATATATATATATTTATATTCATCTATAAATATAGAGATAAAAACTGAATTACACCGTTCATGGAGACGGTAGGCCGTACATACGAATGAATATTGTTTTAATTTTTTGATGGATATAATGAACTAAATGTTAATAATAATTAAAATTTATTGAATATTTATTTGAAAATATATATCATATATATTAATTAGTTCAATATTTATAACTATCCAAGTAAAGTGGTGATGAAAAATAAATTACACCGCTACGTGGAGGTGGAAAGCCCTAATTATGCACGAGCGATGTTTTTGCTTTTCATAGGATTGTAAAAAGATGGAATATTGTTGTATCATAATCATAATAACATATAATTATATTTATGATACTGGATTTATTATTTTAGGATAGATATAACACATGAAGAGGAAGCAGAATAAGAAATAAACTTGAAAGAGTCAGTAAAGATGATTTCCTCTTCTTTAGTGGACTCCCTTTAGGTCCATTATTAAGGGAACTAGGATTTATATTTTTGAAGCTAAATAACCTAAATAAAATGGATTAGTATTTTTATAAGTGTAATTTATATGGTTTAGTTGATCTCTATGGCTCAAAGTGGTGTAAATAAGTGATGGAAGGGGTTCCCTTTTATAATTGAGGGAAGAGGCATTCTTGGAATTTAAAAAAATATTAAATTAATATAAATTACTTATCATGTAAAAATGGATCAGAATTGATATAATTATAAATAATTTCATACAATAAAATTTTCATAAGTTTTGGATAAGTTTTTACACTTCTCTTTTAGTTTTAACCTCAGTTAACCCTTTTGACCATTATAGTACTATTAAAATTTTCTACTCCTTAAGGGCCAATAATGTTACTATAAACTAAAAAAATACCCATAAATGAACCATTATATATGTAATTAAAAATATAAAATTCATTTGGATGAATATAATATTCTTAGAAAATTTATATCATTTAATAAAATATTATTTATTACAAAATATCAATAATGTCAATTTTTATAACTATTCATTACTTTGAATTTAATAATATCAACAAAAAACTTATAATTCAAACCAAATATTTTATTATATTACTAAAATGTATTTTTAATCTATAATTTTTTTGTCACATTATTTATCTCAAATTATATTATGTTTAATATTTTAAATAACATTTATTTTATTTTTCCAATAATTAAATAATTATCGCATCAGTATTGTGTAAGCATTTAAGGTAATTATTTATTCACAAAAAGTAAAAATAAATTACAATGATTAAAATAAATAATTTATATTTAAAAATTTTATTTATATTTGAAAATATATTTTGGATAACACCATATTAAAAATATTATAGTTATTAAATCAATAGTGTGACATATTTGACTTTTATTTAAATAAAATACTATAAAAGTCATAATCTCACCCAAAATTCCATGAAATTACATATAATCTAATATTATATGATTACAGATTAAACATAATCAAAAAATAATATTAAAGATAGTTTTGGGGTCATTTTTATAGTTTTATCATTTTATTTTTAATTTTAATTACCAGATTTACCCATTACTGTGGTAATAAAATTACTAAGGTTACTATTCATATTGACTAAAAATAAAAGCGACCTATTTAATAAATTTTTAACTCCTAAATAAAAATATATAATAAATTTTTTAAAATTAAAAACACATAAGTGGAAATTTTTTATTTAAAATTAAACCGACAAAACACAACGAAAAACATTTTTTCAGAAAAATTACCTCTTTATGTATAATTTATTTTATACCAAATTCAACTATGAAATTGATTCAAATCAACTTAATTGGGTTATTAATAATATAATATAACTGATTTTACTTTTAACCTATTTTAAAATAAAATGGAATATCTCAAATGGTAGAAACAAAAATACAATTTTAAATAAAAATTAGTATTTTCACTATTCACTAGAAAATAAATCTTTTCAGAAAAATATGAGAATTTTACTCTGATATAATTTGGATATTATGGTTTTAAAAATTATATTATTTTTATAAAATATAATTTAAATACAATATTTAATTTAATTATAATATTTACTCAATAAAAATCATTTTTGAAGAAGACCTATTTCCGAAGCATAAAATAATTTTAATAAAAATTGAGTACTTATTTAATAATAATTAATCACTGAATTCATACTGATTAGGACCTTTATATATATATTTAATAATTTATTTAATACTATTCATACCCTCTAATTTAATGGCTAGGTTATAACAGTTATATTTAAATAATATTTTTCTGTTTGTTGAAGCATAATGTCGCATGTTGTATACGCTATCGAACATAGTTTTCTTTTAAAATATCAGGTTTGTGTGCACTGGAAGCTATGAAAGAGATTAAATTTATTTAAAATAAACATAATATAAAATATTTGGGTGTTACATTCTCTTATAAGCATTGTTTTTCATGTCAACTACACTATTGAATATCATGTTCCCTTTTAAAATCTCAGGGTGTTAATTATACCCACCTTAATAAATTGGATTTTTCTCCATTTAATCTCGATCTAAATATTCAATGGTTTGAAATTTTAAAATACCATTATTGAAATCCAAAATCATGAGAAGGGTTAATAAAACAACCTCTTGATAAGAGAGAAAGGGAAGTATAAAGTTAATCTGGAATAATCACATAACTCAGTTTCCAAGTAGGAGAACATAAGTGGGAAGTGAAGATATGGAAAAGGAAGAAAATACTAATTCCAAAATTATTATGGAGGGTGATAGAGGTCATTTTTCATAATTTGGTGAATTACCAAGAGAAAATAAACAAACATAAAACCATAAATATGTGATGAGTCAAAAGGCTATTGATTTATCAAATATGAAGGTAATATGATAACATTTTTGTTTCAAGATCCTTTTCCTAGAGTTGATAAATTTATTTAATATTTATAATAGGAACATAAATAAATATAACTAATTTATATATTTCTATTTCATAGGAACCATTTCATCATTTTGATGTGATTTTATCAATTCCTACTTTAACTCTTACTCTAAGAAATGAATATCCAATATGAATTTTTATGCCCGAAGAACTGAAATTAATATTTAATAGATAAATATATCAATAAAAGAATAACAAGTCATTCCTACAATCTATAGATATTTTCGAAGACCAAAATGGTTAACACAAGTTATCCAAAAACACCCATATTTCATCTTAATCCATTCCATAAATATTTAACCTTACGAATAATCGAAAATACATCTGTCTAAATTCAATGTCCAAAAATATAGAAGGAAGGTCACTAAATTTCCAATATCAACTTAACATTAGATTCCCCAAAAAAAATAATACAACTCTTAATTAAACATTCCAAATACATGAATTCCTTTATCAACTTAAATTCTTAATGGAAACAAGAATTCTTCCAAAAATAAAATCTCATGTTTTCGAATATATTCCTTAAATCCAAACATGTAGTAAGCTATATAAAAGATAACCTAAAACATCAAATAACTAACCAATTTCATGGTCACTAATGCAATCCCATAAACATATATTTATCATTATTATATCAACATTGATAACATATTAAGGTTTATCTTTCCTCAATAATGTTTTTTCAAAAGACAAACTTTCTACTGAATCAATTTTCTTGGTCATCGATACCATTAAACATATGCTCTCAAATCATTAAATAAATAGTACTGGAGTACAATAATTATAAATATAATAATTATTATAACAAAAATATCATTTATAAAATACATATACAATATAATTATTAAATCCAAACAAAAGAACATTGATCATTCCAATTCATTCTAAAACTGTTAACTAGGATTCATTATCTTATTCTTTAATACCTCCTTCAATTCATATATAATTTGTAGTATCTTCATCATCAAAAATATAACAATCACTCATACAAACTTTTTTAATCTATTTATGAGCTTCCCAACTTGGAGATAAATTTGTATAATGCCCTTACTTTCCACATTTAAAACATTTAGATGCGGATAATACCTTAGGGAGATCATTATTCCTACCCATTATGTTTATTTAATTTTTCATTTTTCCTTGGAAATTAATGGATTTGTGTTTTTCTTCTCCACACATAAAACATTTTTTTATTTCTTAAATACACTCTCCTAGGCATCTCTTTTCTTATTTTTGACATAAAGGAAATCAATCCTTCTTTCCTCCAGGATATCCACTATTCAAGCTCTTAGTGGACTCCATCCCTCTCTTATTTGGTGAGTATTAGAGTTGGTTAAGGTTCAAGTTGTTAATAATATATCATTATAAATAACTAGGAATTATAAAAATATCCTTCACCCCAATCATCATCGCATTTGGTTTCTCAAAAACACATTTTCTATCACATTCAACTTTAAACCAGTTCCTTTTGGTTCTATCCATTGACTAAAACCAAAAAGCACAGTGTGATCAAAACCATTCTTAGTGGAAAATAAAATAGTCATGAAAAACAATTTATGGGATTTATAAATCATGAAAACTTATTTTTCAATACTTTTCAACTTTTATTTAACCAAGGTTATTCATGGTCTCTATTTATTCAATTTATTCGTGATAGTTCATAAAGAAAATGTAAATTAACCAAAGAATATCCCTCGAGAGTGTAAAACTAGTTGCATAGTAAGGCCGATTTTCATATACTAGGTAATGATTGAGTCAATCTCAACAAAATTTTTTTAGAGTTATTACCCCTAGGAAAATCTATGCTAGAACCAAATCCATTTGTAGTATCCAGATAGGGATGTATTGATAAGAAAAACCACACAATCTCCGTATTACTAAAACTTTAGGATGTTCTTCTATACCTATCTTCAATTTATATCATAGGGTTATGTTACCTAATATATTTTTACCTAAATCTAGTTCCCAAGGATTTCACTAAACATCAATTATACCAACTGTAAATAACCCAACTCAAATAGCTGATATCGGGTGGTTACTTTTTTAAATTGGAACTAGATACAAAGAATCATATCCGAAGGACCAAATACTTTATTAGTCTTTGTAAAATAGATACATACTTTAATTTCACATTAAAATTGAAAACATAAAATACAACATATTATTTTCTTCGAGTATAAAAATATTCCATTTAGCATATCTCTGCACATCAATCAAGGAATCTACTAATACATCTATATAAATGGGTACGACCACAACCAAAAACCAATATAGTTTGTCTCACGAGACCTACCGATGAATCGATGGGATATAACGGGCCTCACCCATCATTTAATAAGTCCAATAAATTACTAATATGTAAGGGGTAAAAAATATTCAACATAAACATTCATATTGAAACTAACAAATGTAATGTTAATAATTAACCCAATCAATAAACATAATCATAACCCATTCAAAGTAATACGGAGAATGATATTAAAATAGCGCATCTCTAATAAAAATAATAATAAACCATATAATAAAATATGGTAGATGTTACCAGAATATAACAACCTCAGTAAATCATAAAATTTAACAAATTATGTTGACATAGATGAAAATAATTTAAAAAGATCATTGGAAAACTTTTAATGAAAATACCCTTTTCACTTTTAAATCATTTATTTTTTTAAAAACTATGCACATATAAATGAAAAAAATTTCTTTAAAAGGAAACATTTAAAATTTTAAAGTAATATTCAAATAATATATTATTCATGGTGGTTGGAAAATACTTTTATGCCATATAAGTTAAAAAAAATATTCCTTTTATATTTTTGTTAGAAAGATTAAAAACTACATTGTTCGGAAAACAACTAGAAGATTTCTTTCAAACCATTATTTTAAAAATAAAACATGGGAAAAAATGACTTTAAATAATCATTTTATAATACTAATTTTTTTTTTGAAAATATTGTTATAAATAATGGATATATAATATAAATATTCCTTAGTGAATACTTAAACATAAACAATCTTGAAAAATTATAAGATTGTGAAATAAATCCTCACCACTTGGGTTTATTTTGAATCATAATCCCCATGAAAGAAATAAATTCAAATGAAACTTTAAATACTATGAAGAAAAATAGATTCATGATATAATATATAAAAGGGGAAATATAAACACCACATAAAAGAAATAAGTGGTGAATATGATATATATCTAACGTAAGTAAAAGTGAGATGAGAAACCATTACCTCAGGTCTGATTTCCTTTGTACATGTTTGAAACTAATATGTAAAATATAAATTTATTATAAATATATTACATAACAATAATCATATAAAAATTATATCATATATGATTTACTTATAATATTATTACCCATTTATTATCAATTTATTGTTAAAATTACTGTTTTGGGTGGTAACTGCTTCTTTTTTCATGAATGGTTTGATTTGATTGTTTCAGTACTTATAATTTTATCATAGTTACATAATATATAGAATATTATTTATGGTTTAAATATCATATATATTAAATATATAGATATTTATAGTCATCTAGAAAAATGAATTACATCATTCATGGAGATGATGGGCTATACGTACACATGAACGCTATTTTCATTTTTAATGGTTGGAAAGATAGAAAGGTGAATAATAATTAACATTTAAAGAATAATTATTATGTAATATATATATCATATATATTTACTAGTTCCATATTTATTACTATCCAAGTAAAGTGGTGATGAAAAATGAATTACACTGCCACGTGGAGACTATAAGCCGTACGTATGCACGAGTGATGTTTTTTCATTTTATTGGATTAAAAAGAGAAGGAATATGTTTATCAAATAAAAATAATAAAACATAATTATATTTATTATATTTAATTTATTATTTTAGGATTATTACGAAACCTGAAGATGAAGTAGAAGTAGACATAAAATTGAAAGAGTCAGTAAAGATGATTACCTCTTCTTCAGTGGACTCCATTTTGATCCCTTCTCAAGGGACCTAGGATTTCTATTTTGGAAGCTCCATAACCTCATGAACTTGAATAATAAGGTTTATAATATCAATGGGTAGTTTTTTGTAGAGATGGATGGCTAAAATTTGTGTAAATAAGTGAAGGAATGTGTGGCCTTTTACAACTGAGGGGAGGGGCATTCTTGGAATTTCCTAAAATAATAAAAGAATATAAATTATTTATTATGTAGAAATAGATAAAAATTAAGATAATTATAATATAAGTCTAATATAAGTCTAAATAATTTCATCCAATAATATTTTGACAAGTTTTGGATATGTTTTCATCCTTACCTTTTAGTTTTAACCCGTCGTTAACCCTTTTGACAATTACCATACTATAAAATTTTTCTACTCTCTAAGGGAAAATAATGTTACTATAAAATTAAAAAAGACCCAAAAATGGACCATGAAATATTTAATTAACAATATACCATTAATTTTTACGAATCTATGATTTTTAGTAATTTTATATCTTTTAATAAAATATTATTTATTATAAAATATCGATAATGTCAATTTTAGAACTATTCATTACTTTGACTTTAATATCATCAATACAACACTTATAATTCAAAAAAAATATTTTATTATATCCCTAACATTACAAGGTAATATATAAAATTATTTTATCACATTATTTATCTGAAATTATGTTACTTTTAATATTTCAAATATCATTTACTTAATTTTTACATTAATTTAATAATTACTGCATCAATGTTGTGTAAGAATATAATATAACTATTTATTCACTAAAAATTGAAATTAAATTACCATGAATAATATATATATTTTATATTTCAAAATATTATTTATAGTTGAAGATATCATATAGATAACCCCATATTAAAAATATTATGGTAATTAAAAAAAAGTTTGACCTATTTGACTTTTCATGAAATAAAATACTATAATGTTCATAATATCATAAAAATGGACCTAAAATTACATATAAACTAATATTTAATGAGTATTTATAAAATTTTATTCATAAAATAAGATTAATTCATGTGTTGGGATCATTTTATAGTCTTTATCATTTTATTTTTAACTTTAATGACCATATTTAGCCTTTACCCTGGTAACAAAAACCACTAAGGTTACAATTCATATTGAAAAAAATTTAAAATGACCTATTTAATAAATTTTTAACTCCTGAATAAAAATATTTAATCCATTTTTAATAAGTCAAAACATAGAAGTGTCTGAATTTAATTTAAAATTAAACTAACACAAATCCATGAAAAACAGTTCTTTTCTGAAAACTTACCTTTTTAAGTATAAAAATGTTTTTATACCAAATTAAACCATGAAATTGATTCAAAGAAACATAATTGGGATATTCATAATATATTATCATTTATTTTGTTTTAAATTATTTTAAAATAAAATGGAGCTTTTCAAATTTCTAAAACAAGAATACAGTTTTAAATAAAAATCGGTATTTTCACTATTCCCTAGAAAATAAGTCCTTTTAGAAAAATATTTTTTTTACCCTAAGTTAATTTTTATATTATTGATTCAAAAATTATATTATTTGTATAAAACAAAATTTATATACATTACATAATTTAATCATAATATTTTTAAAATAAAAATCGTTTTTGAAGAAAACACATTTCTAAATCATAAAATAACATTACTAAAAATTGAGTACTTATTTCATAAGAACTAATCAATGAATTTGTACTGAGTTGGTAATTTATATAAATATTTCATAATTTTTTTAATACTATTCATACCTACCAATTTAATGGCTATGTTATAATGTTTATATTTAAATAATATTTTTTGGTTTGTTGAGGTCGATGTTGCGTGTTGTATAGGCTATCAAACATAGAATTCATTTAAAATATCTAGGATATGTTCACTGAAATCTATCAAAGAGAATTAATTTATTTAAGAGAAACATACCATACAATCTTTGGGTCTTACATTATCTTTTATGCTTGGTGTTGCATATCAAATACACTATTAAACATTAGGTTCCTCTTAAAATACTGGGGGTGTTACATTCTACCCACCTTAATTTTTTTTGAAGGTTGGGGGTCAATCCCCCTTTATTGAACATAAAAAGAGAAACCCCTTTTGAAACTGGGAATTGGGGAAAACCATTACATGATTGACATGAAAATTATCTTAAAAGAAACATCACCCAAATGTACTAATGTGGTCCCAAATGCCCAATAGGAAAAATACATCATGACAAGTTCCAATAAAATGTATCATCTCCCCTCAATCAGAGAATGTAGTAGCGATTTATATCAAAGATAATGTGTCACTGCTACCAAATTGCGTTATGATGGTCAAAAAAACATGGAAGATAACTCATTCAACCCACAAAAACATATGGGAGGAGGACCGGATGATGGGTGCCAACACAACCATATCTCTTTCGAGTTGCCCACCCAACAATGCATTTGAGGAACTCGCAGCACTATCAACCTAATGCATCACAAGATCAGACTGAAATCACTGTGAAAAAAATCAATGACCAGGTGCCCATTAATCCATTAAAAATGATGAAAAATTCCTAAATGATGGGTGTCAGCACACCCATCCCTCTTGCGAGGTCGCCCACCCAATGATAACAACAAGGAGTAGAATCACCATAAAAATGAAACAGGACCAAAAACCAGAACTCACACAGAAATTTTTATCCCATCAAACAACTAGTCCCAAGACAAGAAAATTCACAAACTTCAACTAGAAAAATAGAATGATTTTACAGCTAATGAACCAGATAAAATACCAGATACATCAACCTAAATACTAGAGAAGTATCCATGACCACTGATAAAAACACTAATGATGTCCATCACTGACCATTTCCATCACAAACAGTGCCTAGAAATTTAGCCCAAGACACCAAAATAGCCTCACACACAAACATCCACACAAACCCCCCACTTTTGTCCTTCGATATTTCCAAATCATGTCAAAGAAAATCCAATAAAATAATTACAAGTCATTCCTCCTATATCTAGAAACTTTACAAGACCATAATGGTTAAACAAATTTATCCAACAACACCCAAATTTCTTCTTAATCCATTCCATAAATAGTTAACCATAAGACTCATCCAAAATACAACTTTCCAAATTAAAAGTCCAAAATTTAAAAGTAAGGTTGCTAAATTTCCAAAATAAAATTAACATTAGATTCCAAAAACAACATAATGTAGAAAATAATGTCACATACCAAATATATGAATACCTTTATCACTATAAAAATTTAAAGAAAACAAAAATTCTTACAAAAATAAAATCTTAGGTTATAAAATATATTCCTCAAATCCAAACATTTAGTAAACTCTTGAAAATATAACATAAATCATAAAATCACTAACCAATTTCATTATCAACAATAATATGCCTTGAAAATATCTTTATAATTATTATCTAAACATTGATAACATACTAAGGGTCATCTTCCCTCAATCATGTGTTTTTAAACGATCAACTTGCCATTGAATCACTTTTCCTAGTCATCTATACCATTCAACATATGATTTCAAATCCTCAAATAAATAGCACTATAATACAATCCTTATAAATTTAATAATTATTATAACCATAATATCATTTCTAAAAATACCCCAATAACATAATTCATGAATTTAAATACAATCACATAACCATTACTCATACTACCTTACTGATTCTATTTATAAGATTTCCCTTAGGACATAGATTTGCATAATAGTTATACTTTCAACGTTTAAAACATTCAACCACTGATAATACCTTAGGGATACCATTATTATCATCCATTATATTAATAATTTTTTTTTCCTTAATAATTAATTTTTTTTCTTCTTTTCCACACATAAAACATTTTCCCATTCCTTTGATACACTCTCCTAGGCATCTATTTCTAAATTTCTAACATGGAAGAAATTGAACCTTCTTTTCTCTATGGTCCCCACTATTCAAGATCTTAGTGTAATCCATCATTCTCTTATTTGGTGAGTTCGAGAGTTGGTTAAGGTGCAAGTTTTTAATCATATATCATGATAACTAATTAGGAATAATCAAAATATCCTTCACCCCATTATCATCCCATTTGGTTGATTATCAACAAAGTTTCTATCACATTGAACATTAACCCAGTTCCTTATGGTTCCATCCATTGACTAAAACAAAAAATAACTGTGTGAGAAACACTAATAATTATGGAAAACCACATATTTATGAAGAATCATTTATAGTATGTCTAAATCATGAAAACTTCTTTCCAATATATGTCACCTTATGTTTCACCTAGATTATTCATGGTCATCATTTATTCAAATCATTCATAATGGTTTATAGAGATAATTTTAATTAACCAAATAATATCCCCTAGGACTGTCAAACCTAGTGTGTAGTAAGGCCCATTGTTTTATACCATGTAGTGATTTATTCAATTATAACATTCCTTTTTTAGATTTATTAACCCTTGGTACATATGTGTCGAAACCACATCCACTTGTAGTATGCACACATGGATCTATTTCTAGAAAAAACTACATAAAATATATCTTACAAAAACTTTAGGATGTTCTTATATAGATATCCTCAATGTATATTATAAGGCCATGTTCCCTAATCTATGTTTTCCTAAATCTAGTTCCCAAAGTTTCAACTAAAATTCCTCTGATACCAAATGTAAAGACCCAAAATCTAGTAGCCCAAATTTGATGGTTACTTTATTACATTAGAACTAGGTATATAGAATCAAATACTAAAGGACTAAATAATTTAGTAATCTTGGTAAACTATATACATACATTAATTTCACATTATAATTAAAAACATTAATTAAAACATAGTTTTTTATTTAAGTACACAATTATTACCTTTATCATATATTTTCATATCAATTATAATACACTTCTTGGAATCCTGGAGAATTAAAAAAAAAAGAAAGGGGTGATCTATGATGCTCTGTAAGGGTATGCATGCAATATAATATATCCTGAATAAATAAGTTCATATCAATTTTGAAAGGTAAATAACTGAAAACACATGTCATTTAATCAATAACATTAATATGAATAATAATATGGTAGGAATAAATGATAATCAAATAATTTTGTATAAATAATTACATGAGCTTGAAACTTATCCATGAATAGTCTAACTAATCAAATAATCCCTTGGATTTCAATAAATAAATTTCATAATGATGGAATGCATAATGTTAGAAATATAAAACATACCATCAAAGCCTTGACTGAGACATCTACATAAATGGGTAAGGCCTTGGGGAAAACCTCATCCAGTTTGTCTCATGAGACTTACAAATTCATCAAGGGGATATAGTATGCCCCAACCATCACTTACTAAGTATAATACATTCCTCATATGAAAGGGGTAAATTTTAATCAACATAAATATTCATATTGAAACTAATATATTAAATATTAATAATTACCTACATCAATTAGCATAATCATTACTCATTCAAAGTAATATGGTGAATGGTATTAAAATAGAACATCTTCAACCAAAATAATCATAAACCATCCAATTAAATATGTTATATAGTACCATACTATAATAACCTCATTAAATAAAAAAATTTAACAAAGGATATTAAAATGGATAAAAATACTTTAAAAATATCATTAATTTTTTTTTGATGAAAATACCCTTTTCACATTAAAATCACTTATTTTTTTTAAATCACACACATATAAAAGAAAAAATTTATTCTAAAAGAACCTTGTAAACTTTTAAAAAAATATTAAAATAATATATTATTAATGATGGTGGGAAACTATATTCAGGTCGTATAATTTAAAAAACATTACTTTAATTGTTTTGTTAGAAAGGCTGCAAAGTATGGAAAGAAGATTCATTTCAAACCATTTTTTTTAAAAAATAAGATAAAAAATGAGTAAAAATGAATTTAAAAAATAATAGGATAATATTTTTTTTTTTCATAAAATGGATATGGAAGATAAATATTCCCCAGTGAAGACTTAAACATAACAATCTGGAATAACAATGAGATTATGAAATAAACCCTTACCCCTTGGGTTTCTTTTGAATCGTAATCCCCATGAAATAAATAACTTAAAATTAAACTTTAAATACCATTAATAAAAATATATTCATGATATAATATATTAAAAGGTAAATATATACACCAAACAAAAGACATAAGTGGTGAATAAGACATATGTCTCACTAAAGTAAAAGTGAGACAAGAAACCATTACCCCAGGTTCAATTTCCTTTGTATGTGTTTAAAGCTATTATATAACAAATATAAATTTATTATAAATATATTCTAGAATAAAAAACATATATATCATACCATATATTATTTACATGTAATAATATCACCTGTTTATTATCAATTCATTGTTAAAATCACTATTTCCGGAGGCAATTGCTTTATTTTTTTACATATGTTTTGATTCTGTAGTTTCGATCCTTATACATTTATCATAGATAAATAATATCAAAAATACTTTTTAGGGTGTAAATAATATATATATATATATAGATTAATATATAAATAGAAAAATGAATTACACCATTCATGGAGTCAGTAGGCCGTACATACGCATGAACATTGTTTTCATTTTTTAATGGATGGAATAAAGGAAAGGTAAAGAATAATTAACCTATAAAGAATAATTTTTATCTAATATATTATATATATATATATATATCCATTAGTAAAATATTTATAACCATCCATATAAATTGGTTATGAAAAACAAATTACATTGCTACAGGGAGACGGTAAGCCATACGTACACCCGAGCGATGTTTTCACTTTTCATAGGATAGAAAATGATGGAATATGGTTTTAACATAATAATAATAAAATTTTAGTATATTTATGATACTAGAGTTATTATTTTAGTATGAGTACAACACATGAAGTGGAAGTATAAGAATAAGTAAACATGAATGAGTCGGTAAATATGATTACTTCTTCTTCAGTGGGATCCCTTTAGATATCTTCTTAAGGGACCTTGGATTAATATTTTGGAAGGTCCATAACCAAAATAACTTTTATAAAGATGTTAATAAGAGTAATGGTTAGGGTTTTATTGAGTTATATGGATCAAATTGGTGTAAATAAGTGAAAGAAGGGGTGCCATTTTATAATTGAGGGGAGGAGAATTCTTGGAATTTCTTAAAATATTACATTAATATAAATTATTTATAATGTCTAAATGGATATAAATTGATATAATTATAATATAAGATAAATATAAGTCTAAATCATTTTATCCAATAAAATTTGGAGCAGTTTGGGATATATTTTCACACTTATATTTTTGTTTTAACCCATCATTAAACTTTTTGACAATTATCATACTATTAAATTTTTTTACTATTTGAGGGTCAATAATATTACTATTAAATGAAAAAAATACCCATAAATATACCATGGTATACTTTATTAATCATATAAAATTCATTTAGATGAATCTTATATTTTTAGGAATTTTATATTATTTTATGAAATATTATTTATTATAAAATATCAATAATGATTATTTTTAGAACTATTCATCAATTTGACTTTAATATATCAATACAACACTTATAATTCGAAAAAAATATTTTTTTTATATCCTTAACATGTTATGTTCATCTATAAAATTCTTGTATCACATTACTTACCTCAAATTATATTACTTTTAATATTTTAAATATCATTTATTTTATTTTTATATTAATTGAATAATTACCATGTCATTATTTTGTAAGAATATATGGTAATTATTTATTAACTAAAAATTACAAATAAATTCCCAGTATTAAGATAAATATTTTAACTGTTAAAATATTATTTATAGTTGAATATATCCTCTGGATAACTATAACATCTCACCCCTCCTCATTGTCTTGAGAAGAGGTGGTGAGTGTTACTGGCCTTAGGTGAGATCCCCAAGACACCAAAGTCTGACAATAAATGACATAGGATCCATAAAAAATTGGGGGTTGATTTTACCTTTTAAAATAAAAGAACCATAAAAAAATATACATAACAAAAAAACCACTATATGATTCATGAGACCAATGTAATTTAACTAAATGATTAACCAAACCAACAACAATATCAGAGTACCAAGTAGAAACAAAGAAAAAAAACTCAAAGACACTAAAGACATCAATCCAGTAACTCCAAACCTTCTCTAAGATCTAACACCACAAGACATGCCCAGGGTATCAGGATGCATCACTAAATAAATGAGGTACCTTGCCTTTACTTGTGTCTCGATATAAATCATCTTCAAAAGCACCAAAGTTCCCAAGAAGGGGGCGAGTATAAAACTCAGTAGTATTTCCCTAATGACTTACCAACTCACACCACTAGGATATAACATGTTAAGAAAATTATATAAAATAGTTTAAAAACAAATTTAATGTAGTTTATATCAAATCATAAAAAAAATTTCCAAACCAAAACCATTTCCATGGAAAGAAACCAAATAACTCTTTAAACCATTTCAAAATTCCATTTGGCATACCAATTTCATGAATTCACACCGACAACCACACATTCATGCTCCAGGGAAAATTCCATACACATGAGAGATCTCTCATCGATCTACCGAGTATTTACAAGCTAAACAATACTAAATTTCCCCAATGGTACACACCCCTTCTACAGGGACATGTCATAGTGCCCCAATGGTACACGCCCCTTAGCTAGTGTCATGTTAATAAAATAAACTCACACCAACCATGTATGCCAAATACCATGACTAACCAACAATTCCATGCCATTTCAATAAAAAAATTATTTTTTTGAAAACATTTTCCAAACAATTTTCAAAGAATCAAAACCAACCACAATTTTAAAATCATCATTTTAAAATTATGAAAACAGTTACACTTTCCACTAAACAACCAATTTTTGAAATTTTAAAAATCACAAAAAAAGAGGGTTTACATCATGCATTGCAAAAAAATTTTACAATTAAAACCAAGAAATTCAATAAATTTGAAATAAAACCTTCAATTTCTAATCAAGAGGATTCCAGAGTGAAGCCTCCTACCTCTCAAACATTGGTGAAAATGAATAACGACAAAAAACATCAAAAAATAGGCTTGAAAATTAAAAAACCTACCATAGATCATATTCCCTATCATCTAAAAAATCATATCACAACATGATTTTCACAAAAAAATTTATATATTAGCAAAGTATTAGATCCATGAATCCAAGAGATAGAAGAATAATAAATCTAAAGAAAAAACCAAGAATGGGCACTTAACAAGGAATCCGGGCCTCCAATGCACTTAGATTGAGCTACAGATCACTCCCATATCAAAGAGAAAGTTCTCTCTAGCCTTTTGAAGGAGTATATTTTTTTTGTATAAAAATATTAGGGAAAAAAAGATCCATTAAAGGTATAAATAGAGTGAATTCCACAATTTTTGGATCTCATTTTTAATTTGATTGGTTTTGATGCACGGTTAGGAAAACCATGAACAAACCATGCATGAGATACTATCTCAAGGAGAACGTCACACAGTTGCCTTGCACGGTCAAACAAACCATATGTCAATCATACATTAGTCATTGTCTCAAATGGAATTATGCTTGTATGGTTCTTTCTGGGAATTTTTACAGTTTGGATAAACCATGTGCCAACTGTACACCGGCCTAGTGAACCATGTTTTCACCTTGAACGATTTATAGGAAGTATTTCATGGTTTCTAATAACCCTTTTCAAATTGTGTACCACCATAAAATCCCCCAAAACATTCCACAACTCGTCAAAACCTCCCAACACTTCATAATATCACTTTATATAAATAAAATAAATAAACAAAAGGTCAAGACCTTAAACTGGGGGTGCTACATTTTCTCACCATTGGAGCTTAAGAGTTTGGGCCATTTCTCAACTATTTCCTTTTCAAGATCCCATGTTTCTTCCTAAATCCACCCTTTTTTCCATAGAACCAATACTAGAACAATTCTTTTACTATGAAATAATTTATATTGCCTGTCCAAAATCCAAACTGGCACATGAACCAATGTGTACCGACCCGAATCTATGGAAAAGGTATGGATGGTTAGTTTTGCTTTCAAATATTTCTTTTAAGCTTGTATAATGTGTGTAAAATCCTAAGGAAGGTCCGAGGAGTGTCCAAGGTTGGTTCGGATCCCGAGAGTTTGAGAAATGGGATTTCAGACAATGGAACACGGCCTGCACATGGCTTGCGCATGGTTTGAGATAAACTGTGCGGCCTTTGGTCTGGAAGCAGGGAGGTGCGCATGGTTTGCACATGGTTTGGGTAAACCGTTCACCTAAACTGTGCGACCCTTTATCTGAAGGTAGTGAGATGCACACAGTTTGCGCACGGTTTGGTAAACTGTGCGCCTAAACCGTGTGACCCAGTTCTGGGTAAAAAAATTACCTTTTTTCCCTTAATTAATTTATAAGGACTTAAGCCTTCTTCTTCCTCCTTCCAGCAGACAGAACACAGGAGGATCCCTCCTTGAGCTCCCAAACCTCTCTCCCACTCTTATTGGTTTCTTCTTCATCCGGCGACCGTTCTTCGATCTGTTGAAGGCGTTGGATCACCCTTGGTAAGGCTTACCTCACGCTCCCATATTTCCTCGATAAATCTTGCCTTCCGTCTTATTATTTTGATGTAGGCTCATATGCCCTATTTTCAGGGCATTAGACTGGAACTTAGATCTCTTCCAACCTACTGTGAATCTGAGGTCGATATCAAGTGATCCTATTACTAAAGCTCTAAGGTAGGTGGTCACGTGGTTTCCATTTTGGGTTTTCACCTTATTGAGTTATTGTTGTCGTGATGTGGTTTGTCTTTCACTAAACCACATATTTATAATGTCCTCTTCATATCTAAATGACCCGTGTGGTATAAGATTGAAGAATCTAACCTAGATAGGGTGTATAGATGAGGTATGGACTGGGTAATGTCAACCATAGGTGTTATGCCTCAAGTTTTGGACCTTTTTCACCTTTGAACCTTAATGATATGCCTTGAAAGGCATTTTCCATGTTAGGAAAATGAGATTACTTGGTTAGAGGTTGGATAGGATGAGATAGCATGAACCACTTGAATGAATTGAAGTGTATGTTGCCTTGAGATTTGATTATGTGGTATTAAAAAATGGATTTTCCATGCTTCATTAATGTGATATAATATAAGATGGTTTTCCTTATATATTGTGATGTGAATGGTTATGCCTTACTGTGTTGACAACCATGTGATAACCCATGTATGGGAGGGAGGCATTCTTACCTCGTGCCAGATGAATCTCCATGTGTGGCCAGGAAGCATTCTTAACCCGTACCAACTAAATATTTGTGGAATGGGACGAGAGGAATTTATACCTCATTCTCATATAACCTTTATGGGTGGGAGGCATTTCTACCCCACGCCAACTAAAATGATTGAGGACGAAGGACATTTTTACCTCGTTCCCATATAACCTTTATGGGTGGGAGGCATTTCTACCCCACACCAGTTACAGTGCTTGTGGACGAGAGGCATTCATACCTTGGGCCAGTGATAATTATACTTATGTGAGGAGCATGGAGGGGAGGCATGCTTAACTCATTCTAGTGATAACTTATATCTATGTACTTATACCTCTAGTGATTGTTCAGTTTACCATCCATGAGATGAAACAGGTAGACCCCCCCAGGTGTCCTTCCTGAACCTGAGCGGAAGGGTTGTTTATTTACTTTTCTTTACTTACTTGCAGTCTATTACTCACTTTTCTTGCGAAAACCTATTTGGATTACACGTAGACATCATTGGTGGTGGACTACTGAGACTTGTCTCACACCCTACCTGGGCGGCCTCTTGGGCACCCGTGTAGACTTTACTCCTGCAGGTACTAGTAGGGGCAAAGGCCCATCTTCAGGTTGTTGATACATGTATGTTCTAGCTGGAGATACAGACCAGAGGATCGAGCTTGGCTAGAGATGCTTCTGGACTAATTTTGTTCTTTTGTATTATTATATCGCATTATTTTCTTCTATTTACATTACACTAGCATGCCATGCATCCATTTTGTATCAGACTCTGCCTGCGTGGCTTTTTTATATTTATCAGGGTTTTTATTACTTCAATTGTTTGGTTGTATGTTTCCTTTTTCTCCTGTTTATCCACTGGTTGTGCTTCCACAATTTGATCACTTGCTGCTATTCCGCTGCGTACTCTGACATGGGGGTACAGTCTCCCCACTAACTTACCATTACACCCCCACTGCTAGTCGGCAACCCCTAGCCGATGAGGAGACGAGCCAGGGGTCATGCGACCAACCGGGCTCGGGGCTCGGGTTGAGGGGCAGCCAGGTCTGGGACGTCACAAAGTGGTATCAGAGGATTTATTTATTTATTTCTTTTTTTACTATTTAGCAATGATAGACTTGGAGAATGGGAATGCTTAGGGACTTAGTTATAAGCCGTTCTTGGGCATCGCGAACCCATGTACAGGGGAAAGACCAAGTTTCCTATTTAATGTTGTTATTGATTCTGCTATTTACTGTTGATACCATTTCACTGTTGGGTGCTTCACATGTTTTGTGATGTTTTTGAGATTTTCAATGTTGGAATTTGGATTTCAAGGTTCGACCCAATGAAATGAGGGTTATGCATTAGAACATGCATCACGATAGGCACAATATGAATATGCCATGTATCTTGCCATGCCACGTTCAAATATTCAACGAGCATTGTCTGTTGTTTATTTCCATGCCTTTTTAATATGTGTGCAACTGTACTAACCTTTCATGCATGTCGCGAATTGGGGAACGATGTGATTTTAGTGGGTGTCACTCTTTGGTTCATAAGGTGTATGGGTCCTTATGGATCAGAAAATGACATTACAACTAAACCAATCATTTTCCTTAAAGGAAATTCAAATTCTTGATTAGCGCTGGTAAATGAGAAATGACATCCAAGTGTGTTTTATCTTACAGTTCATGAGGAGTATGTTCCCTTATGGGTTGGAAAATGCCATGTCACCAGATTAAGTTAATTATGAGAAGTTGTGGGTTTTTCTAAGAATTCCTATGGGTGTGGATAGGTGATCTTAGGGGTAGGAAGGATTAGTACCTATCCTAGTTTCTAAAGTTCATCCTTTAATTATGTTGGTTTCTTCTTTTGAGATGTTCGTTTGGAATTTTAGTACTATGCCTCTGAGACATCCTCGAGTCACGCAAGCTAAAGGTGGCGATGATCACGTTCTTGAGGTGGCAGGCCCTGAGCCGCTAGTTGATCTTCTTGTCGAGACACAGGTGGCTCCCCTTTCTATTCCTGAGATGGGCACTGATGCCCAGTTCCGTGAGAGCTTCTTACGTATGATAAAAAGTGTGGAAGGTGGAGTGCAACTTTCCCCGAGTATGGCAGAGTTGACCCGCGAGTTTCAGTCGTATAATCCTCCTACTTTTACAGGATATGGCGGGCCTTTTGCTGCATTGTCTTGGTTGGAAGCTATTCTGACCATCTTCGAGCACCTTGAGACGCCTCCAGAGCGGAGGGTCAAGCTCGCAGATTATATGCTCCATGGTTCAGCCAGGAGGTGGTGGGATGTCACCACCCAGTTGGGATAGCAGAGATATATTATCTAGATTGATTTCCAGACCGTCTTCTATGATTATTTCTTTCCCCAGACATTGAGGATGGACAAAGCTAGGGAGTTTATGAATCTGCAGCAAGGGTCCATTAAAGTCATGGAATATTCGTCCCGTTTCAATAAGTTACAACGTTTTTCTCCTACACTAGCAGCTGATGATCTCATGACCGCTAGGTGTTTTGAGGATGGGATGTGTTACGCCATCCGGTCGTAGGTTAACGTGTTCTAGTTGACAAAAATTTCAGAAATTTTTAATCAGGCGTTGATCATAGAGAGGAACTTGAGAGAATCAGATAGTTTGAACTAGGGCGGTTCGGCACCGAAGGGTTCTAGTGGATTTGCTTCTAGGAAGAAGCATAATTTTGAGGAATCTCGTGGTGTTAGTGGTGGTCAGACCCTTTTATCAGGTGGTACTCCTATCTGTCACCAATGTGGGGTGCCAGGACATATGAAGAGTTAGTGTACGCGAAACCTAATGGAGTACAAATGTTGTGGTAGGTTGGGTCATCTCCACCGCTTCTACAGGAATTTTCTGCCAGGGTCCAGTGAGAATGGATCTATACCTAGTCCACGATCTGGTGCTTGATTGGCAGGATCACATTAGTCAGGCAGCTAGAACACCGCCGACTGATCAGGCCGTGGTGGCGGTCGAGGCAGAGGTAATCAGGTGTATGACTCTCAGCACCATCTGGGTGGGTCTTCTCAAGGCAGCCAGGCTGTGACTCAGGGCCGTGGTACCGGCCAGTTGTATGCAGTCGAGCCTACGCCGCATGAGCAGTACACCAGACCATCTACCGTGCAAGGTAAGATTCTAGTTTCCTCTACATTAGTGCCTTCTTTGTTTGATACAGGCGCTTCTCACTCTTTTATATCAGAGAATATTATTGGAAGTTTGGGCCTCGACGTTGATTCATATCATGGTATGATCATGCTAGATACCCCATTAGGTATTCGTTCAGAGGGAATTTGTCATTGTCATAATTTTCCCCTTGAGGTGGGAGGTTACCTTTTCGTGTGGAACCTGTATGTTCTGGATATGACAAGTTTTGATTTAATAATCAGGATGGACTGGTTAGTTACCAATAGAGCCCAGATTGATTGCTATCGTCAGAGGGTGGCGTTTATGTCACCAGAGGGAGACACACATATGCATAAGGGATAATGGGATCTTAGTGTGATACGAGCAGGACCAGAACACCAGAGTTTAGGTGGTGTCACTGCACAGGTTTCTAGTCTTTATCTCAATGACCAAGGGTTATAATCCTCTATTTATCCTCCTGTAGTGGAGCACTTTAGTGATTTCTTTCCTGATGATTTCTATGGTCTAGCTCCAGTTCTAGAGGTGGAGTTTACTATTGAACTAATACTAGGAGCATCACCAGTGACCATTCCTCCTTATAGGATTGAACCTAAGGAACTTCTGGAGCTCAAGATTCAGCTGGAGGACTTATAAGCAAAAGGATTTATACATCCCAGTACTTATCCTTGGGGATCACCAATTCTTTTTTCTAAGAAGGCAGATGGTACCCTTCGTCTTTGCGTGGATTATGATAAGTTAAATCAGCTTACTATTAAGAATCAGTATCCTTTACCTCGAATTGATGACCTATTCAATCAGCTATGAGGAGCGAATATGTTTTCAAAGATAGATTTGAGGTCGGGCTATCACCAGGTGTGTGTTAGGACTTCAGACATACCTCGCACAACATTCAGGAGACGGTATGGTCTTTATGAGTACCTAGTCATGCCGTTTGGGCTTACAAATGCACCTGTAGTGTTTATGGCTATTATGAATCATATTTTTCACCCATAACTTGATTCTTTTGTGGTTGTATTTGTGGATGATATCTTAATCTATTCACGCTCGAGACACAACCATGCAACCCATCTTGAGATTGTGCTGAATACACTAAGATAGCATCAGCTTTATGCTAATCTCAGTAAATTCCAATTTTGGATAAATGAGGTTCACTTACTGGGTCATAATATTTCTGAGTCTGGAGATTCAGTTGACCCTGAGAAGGTGAGTGCTGTAATTTCTTGGGAGCAGCCCAAAAACATCTTTGATATCAGGAGTTTCTTGGGGATTTTCGGATATTACAGGTGGTTCATTCAGGACTTTTCATTCCTAGAAGAACCGCTTACAGCTTTGACTAAAAAGGGGGTGAGATTCGATTGGTCAGAACCTTGTGAAGTAGATTTTCAGTAATTGAAGGGCATACTAACTTCAGCACCGATAATAATCTTGCTGGAGCCAGGAAAAGCTTATACGGTCTTTTTTGACACGTCAGGTATCGGTCTTGGAGCTGTCTTGATACAGGTTGAGCGAGTCATTGCATATGGTTCTTGTCAGTTAAAACCGCATGAACGGAATTATCCAATGCACGACCTCGAGCTCGAAGCTATTGTACATGCCTTACTCTATTAGAGATACTACTTGTTGGGAGAGCATTTTATGGTTTTCACTGACCAAAAAATCCTCAAATATATCTTCACTCAGCAGGATCTAAATCTTAGGAAACACAGGTGGGTTGAGTACCTACAATCCTTTGATTTCAAACTGGCCGACATTCCTGGGAAAGGAAATTCAGTAGCCAATGCGCTGAGTCAGAAAACTCAGTTGCAAGTGGTTAGGGAATCTGATGAGGACTGGAAGTTGATGGCCCTATTTTCGGAGATGCACGTTGAGGTTAAAGAGGGTCCGGGTCAGACTGTTCTCTCAGCCTTAGCAGTGACATCTACTCTTTTGGAATGGGTTAGGGCAAGATAGTTATCAAATCCAGAAGGCCTTGTTCTACGAGAGAGTGTCACTGATGATACCTCTACAGATTGGACCATGGATGAGGGTGATAATTTATTGTTATGTCGGTGTGTATGGGTCCCAGTAGACACCAAAGAAGAGCTGATGAGGGATTTCCATGCCTCAACATGGGAATTTCACCCAGGCGTCACCAAAATGTATCGTGATTGGGGATGACAGTACTGGTGGCCTAGCATGAAGCAGGAGATAACTGGTTTTATCATGCGTTGTTCCACCTGTCAGCAGGTGAAGGCGGAACATCAGTGTTTGGAAGGGCTTTTTCAGCCGTTGTCCATTCTAGAGTTGAAATGGGATGATGTTTCCATGGACTTTATAACAAGTTTTCCCAGGTCACCTCGTGGCAATGATGCAGTATGGGTTATCGTCGACCATCTGACGAAGGTCTCACATTTCTTACCTGTGTGGGAGAACTTCACGGTTGATGACTTGGCAAGTATGTATGTCAAGGAAATAGTGTTCCTTCATGGAGAACCTCGTTCTGTTGTCTTGGACAGAGATCCTCATTTTACATCTCAGTTCTGGCAGGGTTTACAGAAGGCCTTGGGTACGCAGGTAATTTTGAGCACGACCTATCACCCGAATACTGAAGGACAGACTGAGCGGACTATACAGGCACTAGAGGATATGTTAAGTGCCCGTGTTCTCGATTTTGGAGGTTCATGGGAGAAACACATTCTTCTTGTCGAGTTCAGTTATAAAAATATCTTCCAGACTACCATTGAGATGACTTCCTATGAAGCCTTATATGGTAGCCTTATCGCTCGCCTTTGTGTGGGCTTGAGGCAGGGGAGGCAGCTGTTCTAGGACCGCGTCTAGTGCAGGAGACTACAGAGTAGATACAACTTATTAGGAAGCGTATGAAGGAAACTCAGTCTAGACAGCAATCCTGTAGATACCCGAAGCCTGACGTACATGGACATTACATTACTTTTGCGGAATACTTAATACATAAAAAAAGACACACAAGGACCATAATAGTTTAGTGTCTTTGGAAACTAGGAATGTAATCTTCTAATCACGGTGAAAGATCTTCAACATCTCCCATAACATTCTTACACTTTTTGTTTCCTTACCTAAAACCTATCTTTTGATCCTGGGGGAAAATAAAACATAAAAAGGGTGAGCTCAAATGCTCAGTAAGGGTAAGCATGGATAAAATAAAACATACCATATACATTTGAACTTAAAAACATGAACATAATGTTTAAACATCAAAATCTTGAGCAACGACATAAAACATGGAAGTACATAAGGCATAGATCATAATGGAACATAAACCATGATAAAATAGAATAGGAATAAAACATGTAATTGTGGCATCTATTAAGAACATGTAATGATTTCCATAGTATCCAAGGCATTGCTGCCAAGACCATCTTAGTGGACAAAGTCCCATTCTGAATCGAGTTCACTCCTCGTTTCAGTCCTGTAACACTGAACCGGATTAACTTACCGTTCCAGCCATGTCTATCTCATGAGATATAAAATCTTTACCCAATGCATTGGAGGGAGATATAGGTCCCACCCATCTTATAATGAAATCATTCTTACTTGTGCCACAAAATCATAAATCATACATCATAGCATAACCCATGTAATAAAATGGGTTTCATAAACATCATCCCATAATCACATAATACATATAAAAGAAATGGATATCATTTCATAATAAGAAAATTGAAACCATGTAAATCATAGAGACTTTATACTTGAAACATACACATTTGAAATAATGTCATCTTAGATGGAAAATAGTTTTGACAAAACACTTGAAATGAATTCTTGAGGAAAATATCCTTTTTTTTAAAATCATTTTCTTTTCACAAAATTCCATGCAATTTTAAAAGATAAGGGTTTTGTTGAAAATAATCATGCAATCTTGTAGAGGAAGCTTCTTGAAAATGAGGCGTTATGAAACCGTAAAAATCCGTTCACGCTGTATAAGTTAAAAAAAACATTCTTCCCATACATTTGCCAGAAAAGTCAAAAAAGTACGTCATAACCTAAAAAAAAGAAAGATTCCTTACATACCATGTAGTAAAAGTCAAAAATGGGTAAAAATGACTTTAAACATACATGAAAAGACTTTTATAAAACATGGACATGAATGATATAAATAACCCCAGTAAATACGTACGAATAAGCAATCTCGGATAAAAATGAGATTTAAAAAATTATCCCTTACCTTAGGTCCGATATTCTTCTTATGTATCCTAACCTTATGTATAATGATTTAAATAATGTCATTGACTTATTAAAGAATTATATTCATTGTTATTATATCATATATGTTTCACTTATGACTTTATATTACCCGTTCTTTTGAAAATTCCATGTTAAAGCAGCGTTTTGGGTAAAATCATTTTATTTATCATATGTGTTTCGAATTGTCGTTCCTGATTTACATAATTCCAGAATGTAAAAAATTATTTATATATAATATATATTCATCATATACATATATATTATAGATCTATAAAAGTAATGAAATACACCATTCATGGAGACGGTAGGCCGTACGTACGCATGAACGCTGTTTTCGTTTCCCTTTTGAATTGAATGGAATTAAGTAAATGACATTAATATATATATATATAAATCCAGTATCATTATTATGTCATATATTTCATTATTATTCATTATATATACTTTATAATCATTCATGAATGGTTAACATGGAGAGTGAATCTCATCACGTCGTGGAGACGATAGTCCGTACGTACGCCCGAGCGATGATATCATTCCCAAGATCGTGGAATTGTATTGAAGTGTATGTATACTATTTCAGAATCAATATAACTTTACAATAATCATATATAGTTATTTATTTGAACCATTTTACCCATCCAAGTAATGTGGTGATGGAAAATAGATTACACCACGGCGTGGAGACGATATTCCGTACGTACGCACGCGTGGTGATTTCATTTTCCGTAGGATGGATAGATGGTGAAATAGGGTTGTTTCATACTTATAATAACATATCATTATATTAGTGATACTAATGTTATTACTTCATAATGAAAAAACCTAAGAAGAATAAGTGGAAGAAGAAATAAAGTTGAAAGAATCGGTAACGGACATTACCTCTTCTTTGAAGCACCTCTTTGATTCCTCCTCTTAGGGCACAAAAATTCGTCTTTGAAGAAGACCAGGATATCTAGGATGTTTCTAGGGAAGGGGAGAAGATAATTTGGAAGGGGTTGGCCGAGCTTGAAGGCTCAAAGTTGTGTGAGGAAGAGAGGGAGGAGGTGCCCTTTTATAAGGGAGGAGAGGGGCACCTTTGGAAAAACTAAAAATATTATTTTATTATAAAGCCATATTCAGTTTTAAAAAGCTTCGAATTGATTTATTTTGAATCTAAGGTGGGGATGGGTCGAAATCCTCTCATCCAATAGAATTTGGGAAAGTTAAGTTTACTATTGTAACCTTATCATTTAGTTTTAACTTTAAGTTAGATAATTTTACTTTTACTGTGTCTTTTTGTGTTCTTACACTACAAGGTTAATAAAATTACTATAACAAGCCAAAATAACCCCAAATTGTTTATTATTAATATATATAACCTTATCTAAGTCATTTTTCTGAACCTTATATTTTTAGGAATAAAATAACAATTAATAATATTATATTTGTTTTAAAAACTATTTTATGTCAATTTTGACACTATTTAGTAATTTATTTTTGTGAAAATAATAATAGAATTATTAATTCGAAAAAAGTTAATTAAATCAATAATAACATGTCATATTAACCTATAAAATTAGTTTAATTCATAAAAAGTCTCAAATTACATTTATTTGGGTATTTATAACATCAATTATGTCAATATTTCATTAATAAGATAATTACTGCATCATCTTTGTGTCATAAATAAATTAACTTATTTAAAGTATAAAAATTAAAAATAAAATATAATTATGTAGGAAATTTTTTTAGATTTGTAATGAATATTTATAGTCTAATTTATCTTATGTATAACCCTATATTAAAAATTATCTACTTATTAAACTTTGATTTTAACTATTTTAACCCTTCTTTAAATAAATTAATAATAAATGTCCTAATCTAATCCAAGTGGGCCTAAATGGTCATATTTTATTCCCAAGGTTGTTTTTGGTCGAATTAAACTTATACAATAGAATTAGGACATGTGTTAGGGTAATAATAATATCATTTTTACCCTTAATTACCCTATTTACTTTTAACTGTGGTAAAAAAAAGTAAAAAGTTACTATTCACCAAAAATTATTTTCATCTCATTGAACCAAATTTTAGTCCTTGAAATTAACCGTGTGTCTCGGATTTTCGAAATTCCACTCACAGAAGCAGTAAAATTAAGTTTTATGAAAAATTCATTTTTTTAACAACCACTTAGTGGTTTCACTATTCATCAAAAATTGAAAGTTTCCAGAAAAATACCAAAAATTAGGACTAAGCTATATTTGATATTATGAAATAAAAAATTATGTCTATTTTACCAAATTCAAGACATATCAGTTGCATTAATTAATTTAAAAATTAATTCCCGTCGTCAAAACAAATAGCGTGTTCTTAAGAGATAATAACTATCAAAAGATTGACACTTGTTTATGTCTGGTTTAAATGTGAAATTACATCCAATAACCAAAATTGTATTAAATTGTAAAAATATATTCTAAATATACTTTAAAACCACTCAAATTAAAAATTTATCACTATTAATTATTTCGATTAAAAAGTTTATTTTTAATTAAAATTTAGTAATTTTCACTATTCATCAGAATATGAAAGTTATCTGAAAAGTACCAAAATTTCACCCTAAGCTAATTTCGATATTCCGAATCCAAAAATGAAGTCCATTTTGAAAGATTAAATTTATAAAATTTCAAAAAGTGGGTATTACTATTCATAACGGCTAGTTCATAATAATATTATAATAATATCTCGTTTAGTGAAACTCAGTATTGCGTACTTGCTATCGAGGAAGGTCATGATTGCGTGTAATTCAAGGAAAGTCAGGGATGCGTGTTGTGCAAGATACTTTTGGTGTAGCGTACAACATAAGACATTAATGAAATTAAAAAGAATATTTTCCATAAAATCTCGGGGTGTTACATTCTACCCCCCTTAAAAGGAATTTCGCCCTCGAAATTCGTCGGGGTTATAAATGGTTTACTACTCGAAAGTTTCTTTAATAGAAACCCACATCGTAAAAAGGAATACCAAAACTTGGCTTTAAAAACTAAAGTATGAAACGTAACGGTTACCCAAATTAACTCATCACTGGGTTTCCACGTAGGAGAACATAGGTGAAAATATGGATATGGACGAAAAATCTAACAATGACATTCTGATGGAGAGTGGTAGAGAACATGGCTATGAAAAATCCATCAATCACAAAGCCATAAATTTGTGATGATCTAAGGTACCATCTGATTCATCGGATATAAGGGCACTAGGACAACATTTTTGGTTTTCAAGATCATTTCCCTAAAGTTGATGAAATTGGAAATAGAAGAAATACTTTCGTGATATTGGTATAGTCTCACCGTTGGTCGTTCTTTGGACAATTTACACTTCATCTCTTAAAGAAATGAAGTTTAATTTTTCATTCGTGATGTGTTAGTAGATCATGTGATAGAATGATGGGTCATTCCATCTGTCTCAAACAAAAGGTTAGAAAAGTTATCAAAAAATACATAAGTCCATCTATAGTGAGATTAATCATATATGGTTCCTAAAATGGACTTATAATTCTTATATCATACTGCTTAATATAATAAAACTAGTTTCTACTAAACAGGGACTTTCTGTAGGCCAGTGGTAGGTGATAAAGGCCAGTTGCACTTCAGTTGTGGGTTCGATTCCCACAGCCTTGTCCGACGCGATGGGCTATCGCCCGTCCTGCAGTTTGTGCTTTTTCTAAAAATACATTACTATAACATCCCATAAATAATATCAAAAAAACTTCTATCCTTAAACAATACTATCTTATTCCCAACATAATCCATTCCAATATTTAGGCTTATCCAAAATACTGCTGTCCAATCTCATATTATAGTGAAAATGATTACCAAAGAGTTCATACAAATAGCATGTTAATACCATTGTTGATCCCCATATATCATGAGATATGTCTTGTTGGTCACATTCCAAACATTTGAAGGCCTTAATCACGTATTCTATTGAAAAAAATGAATACCCATTGAATCTTAGTGAAAACATGAGTGTTGTCAAATGTTAACTCTTTTCACATACCAAAACCTCGAACCATGATATAACTATATCCTTATATCATTCATGACCTCATGAATACTGTCAAACATTTCATTTTCTCATTTTCCCTTCATTATGCGCATATCATATTTTTTCCAAAAATATCTCAATCACTTTCCATGGTTACCGGTACCATTGAAAACCACAATAGACCAATACATAAATATTCCAATATTCCATGATACTATATACAACATTATTTTGGAATCCCATTACATAAACACTTAATCACTCCACCACATCGTTGTCATATTCAACATTGCTAATAGTGATCGCATGTGGCTTCTCTTTGTCCTTTGTCTTAAGTGGTTGTTCATGTCGATCATCACTAACCCTTGGATTAGGGCATTTATTAGCATAATGCCCCATTTCCTTGCACTTGAAGAATTCAAGTGTTGGTGGTGCATTCTCTTCAGTATTTTCTTTATTCACATCATTAGAAACCCTTTTTCCATTACTTCGACACTCAGCTGCTTGATGACCTTCTTTTCCACACTTAAAATATTTTCTAGCCCCTTTAAGACAATCTCCACCATGCTTCTTTCCACACTTTGAGCATAAGGAAACATTCATCTTCTTTTCACTATTATTCTAAGATTTCTCCTTGAACTCCATCTTTCGTTTCTTGTCAAAACTATGAGATGGTTAAGTAACACCAACTTCCATTTCTACCTTGATAGCACAACGCACAATTTCTTCATAGCTACTAAAGTCTCTTATAGCTAATGCCCTTCGAAGATTTGGTTTTAAGCCACTGAAGAATCGATCAACTTTACTTTTGGGTTGGATGATAAATCCAGATGCATACCTTGCAAGACTTGTAAAATTCACTTCATATATACCAACAGATTCATCATCCTTTTTCTTTAGTTCAAGAAACTCCTTCTACATCTTTGTTCGAAGAATACGAGGGAAGTACTTATTGAAAAATAAGTTCTTGAACTCGTCCCATTCCATGGACTCAATTTCATCTCTTGGCCTCATATTCTTGATAAGATTCCACCATTGATCGGCTTCACCTTCCAAACGATATACTGCTAAGATGAATTTATCATGTTCAGAACATTGAAGAACTGAAAATATCTTTTCAGTGGTACTGATCCATTGTTCAGCAACAAGTGGATCAGAAGACCCACTGAAAGAAGGTGGACGTTGCCTCATGAAGGACTCAATAGAATATTGTTCCCTTCTCTGCTCATTTTGAAGTCTAGAATGTTTCATAGCTTATGTAACTATAACAATAAGATTTTTCACTCCATATCCCATAACATTTGTTTGTTCAGGAGGAAAATCATTGCATTGTCCATTACATTGATCAACATGGTTCCTTCGAGTTCCAGCCATCGTCTAAACCCCAAAAAGAATAGTGTGAGAGGAAAAAATCATGCTAGAGAAAACAACATAATAAAGGGGAAGTACCTTCAATATCTAACATCTTAGGTTTAATTCTAAGATCGTTACCGTAATTCTAGGACTATAACCTATACGTATACTAATCCTTAGAGACATCCCTAGACATACTTTAGAAATATCTCTAGGAATTTCACTAAAGTTTTCGCATCCTAGTTTCCAAAGGATGACTAAACCTTTCCTCTGATACCAACTGTAGAGACCCGAAGCCTGGCGTACATGGACATTACATTACTTTTGTGGAATACTTAATACATAACAAAAACAGACACACAAGAACCGTAATAGTTTAGTGTCTTTGGAAACTTGGAACGTAATCTTCTAATCATGTTGAAAGATCTTCAACATCTCCCATAACATTCTTCCACTTTTTGTTTCCTTACCTAAAACCTTTCTTTTGATCCTGAGGAAAAATAAAACATAAAAAGGGTGAGCTCAAATGCTCAGTAAGGGTAAGCATGGATAAAATAAAACATACCATATACATTTGAACTTAAAAACATGAACATAATGTTTAAACATCAAAATCTTGAGCAACGACATAAAACATGGAAGTACATAAGTCATAGATCATAATGGAACATAAACCATGATAAAATAGCATGGGAATAAAACATGTAATTGTGGAATCCATTAAGCACATGTAATTATTTCCATAGTAGACAAGGCATTGCTTCCAAGACCATCTTAGTGGATAGAGTCCCATTCTAAATCGAGTTCACTTTTCGTTTCAGTCCTGTAACACTGAACCGAATTAACTTACCGTTCCATCCATGTCTATCTCATGAGATATAAAATCTTTACCCAATGCATTGGAGGGAGATATAGGTCCCACCCATCTCATAATGAAATCATTCTTACTTGTGCCACAAAATCATAAATCATACATCATAGCATAACCAATATAATAAAATGGGTTTCATAAACATCATCCCATAATCACATAATCCATATAAAATAAATGGATATCATTTCATAATAAGAAAAGTTAAACCATTTAAATCATAGAGACTTTATACTTGAAACATACACATTTGAAATAATGTCATCTTATATGGAAAATAGTTTTGACAAAACACTTGAAATGAATTCTTGAGGAAAATTTCCTTTCCCTTTTAAAATCATTTTCTTTTCACAAAATTCCATGAAATTTTAAAAGATAAGGGTTTTTTTGAAAATAATCATGCAATCTTGTATAGGAAGCTTCTTGAAAATGAGGCGTTATGAAACCGTAAAAATCCGTTCACACCGTATAAGTTAAAAAAAATATTCTTCTCGTACATTTTCCGGAAAAGTCAAAAAAGTACCTCGTAACGTAAACAAAAGAAAGATTCCTTACATACCATGTAGTAAAATTCAAAAATGGGTAAAAATGACTTTAAAAATACATGAAAAAACTTTTATAAAACATGGACATGGATGATATAAATAACCCCAGTAAATACGTACGAATAAGCAATCTCGGATAAAAATGAGATTTGCAAAATTATCCCTTACCTTAGGTTCGATATGCTTCATATGTATCCGAAACTCCTGTATAATGATTTAAATAATTTCATTGACTTATTACAGAATTATATTCATTGTTATGATATCATTTATGTTTCACTTATGACTTTATATTACCCATTCTTTTGTAAATTCCATGTTAAAGCAGCGTTTTGGGTAAAATCATTTTATTTATCGTATGTGTTTCGACTTGTCGTTCCTGATTTACATAATTCCAGAATGTAAAACATGATTTATATATAATATATATTCATCATATACATATATATTATAGATCGATAAAAGGAATGAAATACACCGTTCATGGAGACAGTAGGCCGTACATATGCATAAACGCGGTTTTCGTTTCCCTTTTGAATTGAATGGAATTAAGTAAATGACATACATATATATATATATACATAAATACAGTATCATTATTATGTCATATATTTCATTATTATTCATTATATATACTTTATAATCATTCATGAATGGTTAACATGGAGAGTGAATCTCATCGCGTCGTGGAGACGGTAGTCCGTACGTATGCACGAGCGATGATATCATTCCAAAGATCATGGAATTGTATTGGAGTGTATGTATACTATTTCAGAATCAATATAAATTTACAATAATCATATATAGTTATTTATTTGAACCATTATACCCATCCAAGTAAGGTGGTGATGGAAAATAGATTACACCACGGCGTGGAGACGGTATTCCGTACGTACGTACGCGTGGTGATTTCATTTTCCGTAGGATGGATAGATGGTGAAATAGGGTTGTTTCATACTTATAATAACATATAAGTATATTAGTGATACTGATGTTATTAATTCATAATGAAACAACCTAAGAAGAAGAAGTGGAATAAGAAATAAAGTTGAAGGAATCGATAACGGACATTACCTCTTCTTTGAAGCGCCTCTTTGAGTCCTCCTCTTAGGGAACTAAAATTGGTCTTTGAAGAAGACCAGGACCTCTAGGATGTTTATAGGGAAGTGGAGAAGAGAAATTGGCAGGGTTTGGCTGAGCTTGAAGGCTCAAAGTGGTGTGAGGAAGAGAGGGAGGAGGTGCCCTTTTATAAGGGAGGAGAGGGGCACCTTTGAAAAAACTAAAAATATTATTTTATTATAAATCCATATTCGGTTTTAAATAGCTCCAAATTGATTTATTTAGAAGCTAAGGTGGGGATGGGTCGAAAGCCTCTCATCAAATAGAATTTGGACATGTTTAGTTTACTATTTTAACCTTATCATTTAGTTTTAACTTTAAGTTAGATAATTTTACTTTTACCTTGTCTTTTTATGTTCTTACACTATAAGGTTAATAAAATTACTATAACAAGACAAAATAACCCCAAATTGTTTATTATTAATATATATAATCTTATCTAAGTCATTTGGCCGAACCTTATATTTTTAGGAATAAAATAACAATTAATAATATTATATTTGTTTTAAAAACTATTTTATGTCAATTTTGACACTATTTAGTAATTGATTTTTGTGAAAATCATAATAGAATGATTAATTCGAAAAAAGTTAATTAAATCAATAATAACATGTAATATTAACCTATAAAATTATTTTAATGCATAAAAAGTCTCAAATTACATTTATTTGGGTATTTATAACATCAATTATGTCAATATTTCATTAATAAGATAATTACTGCAGCATCTTTGTGTAATAAATAAATTAACTTATTTAAAGTATAAAAATTAAAAATAAAATATCATTATGTATTAAATCTTTATAGATTTCTAATGAATAATTATAGTCGAATTTATTTTATGTATAAACCTATATTAAAAATTATCTACTTATTAAACTTTGATTTTAACAATTTTAACCCTTCTTTAAATAAATTAATAATAAATGTCCTAATCTAATCCAAGTGGGCCTAAATGGTAATATTTTATTCCTAAGGTTGTTTTTTGTCGAATTACACTTATCCAATAGAATTAGTACATGTGTTAGGGTAATAATAATATCATTTTTACCCTTAATTACCCTATTTACTTTTAACCGTGGTAAAAAAAAGTAAAAAGTTACTATTCACCAAAATTTATTTTCATCTCATTGAACCAAATTTTAGTCATTGTTATTAATCGTGTGTCTCGAATTTTCAAAATTCCACTCACAGAAGCGGTAAAATTAAGTTTTATGAAAAATTTAGTTTTTTAACTAACACTTAGTGGTTTCACTATTCATCAAAAAATGAAAGTTTCCAGAAAAATACCAAAAATTAGGCCTAAGCTATATTTGATATTATGAACTCAAAAATGATGTCTATTTTACCAAATTCAAAACATATTAGTTGCATTAATTAATTTAAAAATTAATTCCCGTCGTCAAAACAAATAGCGTGTTCTTAAGAGATAATAACTATCAAAAGATTGACACATGTTTATGTCTGGTTTAAATGTGAAATTACATCTAATGACCAAAATTGTATTAAATTGTAAAAATATATTCTAAATATACTTTAAAACCACTCAAATTAATAATTTATCACAATTAATTATTTCGATTAAAAAGGTTGTTTTTAATTAAAATTTAGTAATTTTCACTATTCATCAGAATATGAAAGTTATCTGAAAAGTACCAAAATTTCACCCTAAACTAATTTGGATATTCCGAATCCAAAAATGAAGTTCATTTTGAAAGATGAAATTTATAAAATTTCAAAAAGTGGGTAATACTATTCATAACGGCTAGTTCATAATAATATTATAATAATATCTCGTTTAGTGAAACTCGGTATTGCGTACACGCTATCGAGGAAGGTCGCGATTGCGTGTAATGCAAGGCAAGTCAGGGATGCGTTTTGTACAAGCTCCTTTTGGTGTAGTGTACAACACAATACATTAATGAAATTAAAAAAATATTTTCCATAAAATCTCGGGGTGTTACAAATCCTATGCTAACAAGCACCAACGGCGTCTTGAGTTCGAGGTTGGGGACCGAGTTTTCTTGAAGGTCTCACCCAGGTTGGGACCGAGACGTATACGGAAGTAGGGTAAACTCTCACCAAGGTTCATAGGACCCTTTGAGGTGATGAAGCGGATCGGGCTAGTATCTTACCATCTTGCACTTCCGCAGAGATATCGGGCCATGCACGATGTTTTTCATGTATCTCAGCGACGTCGGTACTTTTCAGATCTGACTCACGTTTTTCTGCCTGATGAGGTTGAACTGGATATGGATGCTTCCTTTGAGGAATATCCGATGTGAATAGTTAATAGGGGCATGAAGACACTCCGTGGAAGGTCTGTTCCTCTTGTGCGGGTGCTATGATAGCATTGCCGGGTACAGGACGAGACCTAGGAGCGGGAGGCTGATATACGTTCTCAATGGCCAGAGATTTTTGTTGATGGCAACTCAGTACCCTCGAAAGGCCAACTCAGGGATGAGTTGCTTTAAGGATGGTAGGTTGTAATGACCCGACTCTTCAGAAAAGGTAAGGATCATTAGTTTTTCTTTAAAAAACTTCCTTTAATCTTGTATAATGTGTGTAACAACCTAGGGAAGGTCCGAGGAGTGTCCGAGGTTGGTTCAGAGCCCAGGATTTTGATAAATGGGATTTTAGACAATGGCGCATGTCCTGCGCATGGCTTGTGCATGGTTTGAGATAAACCGTGCGGCCTTTGGTCTGGAAGCAGGGTGGTGCGCATGGTTTGCGCACGGTTTGAGTAAACCGTGCGCCTAAATGGTGCGACCCTTTATCTGAAGGCAGTGAGATGTGCATAGTTTGTGCACGGTTTGGTAAACCGTGTGCCTAAACCGTGCAACCCAGTTCTTGGTAAAAAAATTTCCTTTTTTCCCTTAATTAATTTGTAAGGCCTTAAGCCTTCTTCTTCCTCCTTCCAGCGGACAGAACACAGGAGGAGCCCTCCTTGAGCTCCCAAACCTCCCTATCACTCTTTTCTTGGTTTCTTCTTCATCTGGCGACCGTTATTTGATCTGTAGAAGGCGTTGGATCACCCTTGGTAAGGCTTACCTCACGCACCCATCTTTACTCGGTAAATATTTCCTTCCGTCTTGTTATTTTGATGCAGGATCATATGCCCTATTTTCAGGGCATTGGACTGGAACTAAGATATCTTCCAACCTACTGTGAATCTGAGGTCGATATCAATCAAGCCTATGCCTGAAGCTCAAAGGTAGGTGGTCACACAGTTTCTATTTTGTGTTTTCGCCTTATTGAGCTATTTTTGTCTTTCCGTGGTTTGTCTTTCACTAAACCCCATATTTATAATGATTGCTTCATATCTAAATAACTCGTGTGGTATAAGAGTGATGAATCTAACATGGATAGGGTGTTTAGATGAGGTATGGACTGGGTAAGGTCAACCATAGGTGTTATGCCTTGAGTTTTTGCCCTTTTTCACCTTTTAACCTTAACGATATGCCTTGAAAGGAATTTTCCATGTTAGGAAAATGAGATGAATTGTTTAGAGGTTGTCTAGGATGAGATAGCCTAAACCCCTTGAATGAATTGAAGTGTATGTTTCCTTGATATTTGATTATGTGGTATTAAAAGATGGATTTTCCATGATTTGTTAATGTGATAGAATATAAGATGGTTTTCCTTATATATTATGATGTGAATGGTTATTTCTTGCTGTGTTGACAACCATGTGATAACATGTGTATGGGTGTGAGGAATTCTTACCCCATGCCAGATGAATCTCCTTTTGTGGTCGGGAAGCATTCTTACCCCGTGCCAATTGAATCTTTGTGGAATGGGAGGATAGGCATTTATTCCTCGTTCCCATATAACCTTTATGGGTGGGAGGAATTTCTACCCCATTCCAGCTACAGTGATTGAGGACAAGAGGCATTTATACCTCATTCCCATATAACCTTTATGGGTGGGAGGCATTTCTACCCCACGCCAGTTACAGTGCTTGTGGACGAGAGGCATTCATACCTTGGGCCAGTGATAATTGTAAGTATGTGAGGAGTATGGATGAGAGGAATGTTTACATCTTGCCAGTGATAACTTATATCTATGTACTAATACCTCTGGTGATTGTTTAGTTTACTAGCCATGAGCTTAAGCAGGTAGACCCACCAGGTGTCCTTCCATAACTTGATCGGGAGGGTTGTTTATTTAATTTTCTTTACTTACTTGCAGTCTATTACTCACTTTGCTTGTGAAAACCTATTTGGATTACACGTAGACATCTTTGGTGGTGGCCTACTGAGACTTGTCTCACACCCTACCCAGGCGGCCTCTTAGGCACCCATGTAGACTTTACTGCTACAGGTACTAGTAGGGGAAAAAGGCCCAGATTCAGGTTGCTGATACTTGTATATTCTAGTTGGAGATCCAGAGAAGAGGATTGAGCTTGGCTAGAGATGTTCGTGGACTAATTTTGTTCTTTTGTATTATTGTATAGAATGCTTGTCTTCTATTTCCATTATACTAGCATGCCATGCATCCATTTTGTATCAGACACTGCATGTGTGGATTTTGTATATTTATCAGGGTTTTTCTTACTTCTGTTGTTCTGTTGTATGTTTCCTTTTTCTCCTGTTTATCCACTGGTTCTACTTCCGCTATTTGATAACTTGCTTCTATTCTGCTGCGTACTCTGACATGAGGGTACAGTCTCCCCACTGACTTACCAGTACACCCCCGCTTCTAGTCAGCAGCCCCTGGCCTATGGGGAGACAAGCCAGGGGTCATGTAGCCAACTGGGCTCGGGGCTCGGGTTGAGGGGCAGCCAGGTCCGGGACGTCACAAAGTGGTATCAGAGGATTTCTTTCTTTCTTTCTTCCTTTACTATTTAGCGATGATAGACTTGGAAAATTGGAATGCTTAGAGACTTATTTATAAGTCGTGATTGGGCATCGCGAACCCATGTACGGGTGAAATAACAAGTTGCCTATTTAATGTTGTTATTGATTCTGCTATTTACTGTTGATACCGTTTCACTATTAGGTGCTTCACATGTTTTGTGTTGTTATCAAGATTTGCAATGTTGGAATTTGGATTTCATGGTTCGACCCAATGAAATAAGGGTTATGCCTTAGAACATGCATCACGATAGGCACAATATGATTAGGCCATGAATCTTGCCATGCCATGTTTAAATATTCAGGGAGCATTGTCTGTTGTTTATTTCCATGCCTTGTTAATATATGTGAAACTGTACTAACCTTTCATGCATGTTGCGAATTGGGGAATGATGTTATTTTAGTGGGTTCCACTCTTTGATTCATAAGGTGTATGGGCCCTTATGGATTGGAAAATGACATTCCAACTAAACCAATTATTTTCCTTAAAGGAAATTCAAATGCTTGATTAGTGCTAGTAAAGGAGAAATGACATCCAAGTGCGTGTCATCTTTCAGTTCATGAGGATTATGGGCCCTTATGGGATGGAAAATTCCATGTCATCGGATTAAGTTAATTCTGAGAAGTTGTGGGTTTTTCTAAGAATTCCTATGGGTGTGGATAGGTGATCTTAGGGGTAGGAAGGATTAGTAACTGTCTTAGATTCTAGAGTTCAGCCTTTAATTTTGTTGGTTTCTTCTTTTGACATTTTCATTTGGCATTATAGCACTATGCCTCCGAGACGTCCTCAAGTCGCGCGTGCTGAAGGCGGAGACAATCAGGTTCTTGAGGTGGTGGGCCTTGATTTGCTAGTTGATCTTCCTGTCGAGACACCTGTGGCTCCTCTTGATATTCCTGAGATGGGTGCCGATGCCGAGTTCCATGAGAGATTCTTACGTATGATGCAGAGTGTGAAAGGTGGAGTGCAACCTGCCCCGAGTATGGCAGAGTTGACCCGCGAGTTTCAGTCGCATCATCATCCAACTTTTAGAGGAGATGGTATAAATTTTGCTGTCGGGTCCTGGTTGTAAGCTATTCTGACCATCTTCGAGCACCTTGAGATGCCTCTAGAGCGGAGGGTCAAGATCGCAACTTATATTCTCTGTGGTTCTGCCAGGAGCTGGTGGGATGTCACCACCCAGTCGGGACAATAGAGAGATATGATCTGGATTGATTTCCAGACTGCCTTCTACAATTATTTCTTTACCCAGACTTTGAGGGCGGACAGAGCTAGGGAGTTTATGAATATGCAGCAAGGGACCATGATAGTCATGGAATATTCTTCCTATTTCACTGAGTTACAACGTTTTGATCCTACACTAGCTGCTGATGATCTCACGACCGCTAAGAATTTTGAGGATGGGATGTGTTACGCCATCTGGTCACAGGTTAATGTGTTCAGGTTAACAACGGTTTCAGAAATTGTTTATCAGGCATTGATCACAGAGAGGAACTTGAGAGAATCAGACAGTTTGAACCAAGGTAGTTCTGCACTGAAGGGTTCTAGTGGATCTACTTCTAGGAAGAAGCAGCGTCTTGAGGAATCTCGCAGTGTTAGTGGTGGTCAGACCCTTTTCTCAGGTGGTAATACTTTCTGTCACCAATGTGGGGTGCTAGGACATATGAAGAGGCAGTGTATGCGAAACCCAGTGGAGTGCAGAGGTTGTGGTAGGTTGGGTCATCTCCACCGCTTCTGCAGGACTTTTTTCCCAGGGTCCAGTGAGTAGGGATCTGTACCTACTCCACGATCTGGAGCTGGATCAGTAGGATCATGTCAGTCAAGAAGCTGGAATACCGCCGGCCGGTGAAGCCGTGGCGGCGATCGAGGTAGAGGTAATCAGGTGTATGACTCTCAGCACCAGCAGGGTAGGTCAGCTCAAGGCAGCTTGGCTGTGACTTAGGGCCGTGGTACCGGCCAGTTGTATGCAGTCGAGACTATGCCGTAGGAGCAGTACGCCAAACCATCTACTGTGCGAGGTACGATTCTATTTGCCTATACATTAGTATCTGCTTTGCTTGATACAGGCGGTTCTCACTCTTTTATATTAGAGGTGAGTATTGGAAGTTTGGGCCTCGGCGTTGAGTCATATCATGGTATGATCATGGTATATACCCCATTAGGTATCTTTTCAGAGAGAATTTGTCGTTGTTAGAATTTTCCCCTCGAGGTGGGCGGTTACTTTTCGTGTGGAAGATGTATGTTCTGGATATGATAGGTTTTGATGTAATAATTAGGATGGATTGGCTAGTTCCCTATAGAGCCCAGATTGACTGCTATCATCAAAGGGTAGAGTTTATGTCACCAGAGGGCGACACACATATACATAAGGGAGAATGGGATCTTAGTGCGATACAAGAAGGACCGGAACACCAAAGTTTAGGTGGTGTCACGACATAGGTTGCCAATATTTATCTCGATGACCAAGGGTTACAATCCTCTGTTTATCCTCCTGTAGTGGAGCACTTTAGTGATGTCTTTCCTAATGATTTCTCTGATCTACCTCCAGTGCGAGAGGTGGAGTTTACTATTTAACTTATACTAGGAGCAACACCAGTGACCATTTCTCCTTATAGGATAGCACCTAAGGAACTTCTGGACCTCAAGAGTCAGCTAGAGGACCTGGAAGAAAAAGGATTTATATGTCCCAGTACTTCTCCTTGGGTATCACCGGTTCTTTTTTCCAAGAAGGAAAATGGTACCCTTCATCTTTACATGGATTATCATAAGTTAAATCAGCTAACTATTAAGAATCGATATCCTTTACCTCGAATTGACGACCTCTTTGATCAGCTCTGAGGAGAGAAGGTGTTTTCAAAGATATATTTGAGGTTGGGCTATCACCAAGTTCATGTTAGGACTTCGGACATACCTCACACGGCGTTCAAGATCAGGTATGGTCTCTATGAGTACCTAGTCATGCTATTTGGTCTTACAAATGCACCTGCAGTGTTTATGGCTCTTATGAATCAGATTTTTCACCCATACCTTGATTCTTTTGTGGTTGTAATTGTGGATGATATATTATTCTATTCAAGCTTGAGACATGACCATGCAACCCATATTGAGATTGTGCTGAATACACTAAGAGAGAATCAACTTTATTCTAGGCTCAGTAAATTCCACTTTTGGATAAATAAGGTTCACTTCTTGGGTCACATTATTTCTGAGTCTAGAGTTTCAGTTTACCCTAAGAAGGTGAGTGTTGTAATTTCTTGGGAGCAGCCCAAAAACGTCTTTGATATCAAGCGTTTCTTGGGGCTTTTCGGGTATTATAGGTTGTTCATTCAAGACTTTTCACACCTAGCAGAACTGCTTACAGCTTTGACCAAAAAGGGGGTGAGATTCGATTGATCAGAACCTTTTGAAGTATCTTTTCAGGAACTGAAGGGCAGACTAACTTCAGCACCGATACTAATCTTGCCGGAGCTAGGAAAATCTTATATGGTCTTTTGTGTCATGTTAGGTATCAGTCTTGGAGTTGTCTTGATACAGGACGAGTGAGTCGTTACGTATGGTTCTCGTCAGTTAAAGCCGCATGAACGGAATTATCCGACGCACGACCTCGAGCTCGTAGCTGTTTTACATGCCTTAAGCTGTTGGAGACACTACTTGTTGGGAGAGAATTTTGTGGTATTCACTGAGCACAAAAGCCTCAAATATATCTTCACTCAGCGGGATATAAATCTTAGGCAACACAGGTGGGTCGAGTACCTATAATCATTTGATTTCGAACTGGCCTACACTCTTGGGAAAGGAAATTCAGTAGCCGATGCGCTGAGTCAGAAAACTCAGTTGCAAGTGGTTCATGAATCTAATGAAAATTGTAGGCTGATGGCCCTATTTTTGGAGATGCACGTTGAGGTTCAGGAGGGTCAGGGTCAGACTATTCTCTCAACCTTAGCAGTGACATCTACCCTTTTGGAATGGGTCAGGGCAAGACAATTATCAGATTCAGAAGGCATTCTTCTATGAGAGAGTGTCACTAATGATGCCTCTACATATTGGACTGTGGATGAGGGTGATACTTTATTGTTCTATGAGCGTGTATGGGTCCCAGAAGACATCAGAGAAGAGCTGATGAGGGATTTCCACGCCTCAGCATGGGCAGTTCACCCAGGCGTCACCAAAATGTATCGTGACTTGAAAAGATAGTACTGTTGGCCTAGCATGAAGTGCGAGATAGCCAGTTTTATCATGCGTTGTTCCACCTGTCAGTAGGTGAAGGCAAAACATCAGCATCCGGTAGGGCTTTTTCAACCGTTGTCCATTCTGGAGTTGAAATGGGACATTGTTTCCATGGACTTTGTAACTAGTTTACCCAGGTCACCTCGTGGCAATGATGCAGTATGGGTTATTGTCGACCGTCTGATAAAGGTTGCACATTTCTTACCTGTGCGGGAGACCTTCACGATTGATGACTTGGAAAGACTGTATGTCAAGGAAATAGTGCGCCTTCATGGAGCAACTTGTTCTGTTGTCTCGGAAGGAGATCCTCATTTTACATCTCGGTTATAGCAGGGTTTACAGAAGGCTTTGGGTATGTAGGTACTTTTGAGCACGATCTATCACCCGCAGACTGACGGACAGACTGAGCGGACTATGCAGGTACTAGAAGATATGTTATGTTCCCGTGTTCTCAATTTTTGAGGTTCATGGGAGAAACAAATTTCTCTTGTCGAGTTCAGTTATAACAATAGCTTCTAGGATACCATTGAGATGGCTTCCTATGAAGCCTTATATGGTAGGCCTTGTCGCTCACCTTTGTTTTGGCTTGAGGTAGGGGAGGCAGCAATTCTAGGACCACGTCTAGTGCATGAGACTACAGAGCAGATACAACTTATTAGGAAGCATATGCAGATATCTCAGTCTAGAAAACAATCCTATGCTAACAAGCACCGACGACCTCTTGAGTTCGAGGTTGGGGACCGGGTTTTCTTAAAGGTCTCACCCAGGTTGGGGCAGAGACATATACAGAAGCAGGGTAAGATCTCACCAATGTTTGTAGGAACCTTTAAGGTGATGAAGAGGATTGGGCCAGTAGCTTACCATCTTGCACTTCCGTAGAGATATCAGGCCATGCACGATGCTTTTCATGTATCTCAGCTACACCATTACTTTTTAGATCTGACTCACATTTTTATGCCCGATGAGGTTGAACTAGATATGGATGCTTCCTTAGAGGAATATATGATGTGAATAGTTGACCGGGGCATGAAGACACTACGTGGAAAGTCTGTTCCTATTGTACGGGTGCTATGGCAGCACGACCGGGTACATGATGAGACCTGGGAGCGGGAGGCTGACATACGTTCTCAATGGCCAAAGCATTTTGTTGATGACACCTTAGTACCCTCGGAAGGCCAACTCAGGGACGAGTTGCTTTAAGGAGGGGAGGTTGTAACGACCCAACTCTTTGGCAAAGTTACGGATCATTAGTTTTTATTTAAAATATTACCTTTAAGCTTATATAATGTGTGTAACATCCTAAGGAAGGTTAGGGGAGTGTCCGGGGTTGGTTCGGAGCCCGGGAGTTTGAGAAATGGGCTTTCAGACAATGGTGCATGGCCTGCGCAGGGCTTGCGCTTGGTTTGAGATAAACCATGCGGCCTTTGGTCTGGAAGCAGGGAGGTACGCACAGTTTGCGCACAGTTTTGGTAAATTGTGTGCCTAAACCATGCGACCCTTTATCTTAAGGCAGTGATATGCACACGGTTTGGTAAACCGTTCGCCTAAACCGTGCGACCCAGTTCTGGGTAAAAAAAAATACATTTTTTCCCTTAATTAATTTATAAGGCCTTAAGCCTTCTTCTTCCTCCTTCCAGCAGAAAAAACACAGGAGGAGCCGTCTTTGAGCTCCCAAACCTCTCTCTCACTCTTTTCTTGGTTGTTTCTTCATCTGGCGACTATTCTTCGATCCTTCGAAGGCGTTTAATCACCCTTGGTAAGGCTTACCTCACACATCCCTCTTTCCTTGGTAAATATTTCCTTCCATCTTGTTATTTTGATGTAGGCTCATATGCCCTATTTTTAGGGTGTTGGAATGGAACTCAGATCTCTTCCAACCTACTGCGATTCTGAGGTTGATATCAAGCGAGCCTACGCCTACAACTCTAAGGTAGGTGGTCACGTGATTTCTATTTTGGTTTTTTTCCTTATTGAGTTATTATTGTCATGTTGTGGTTTGTATTTTTCTAAACCTCGTATTTATAATGACTGCTTCATATCTAAATGACCTGTGTGGTATAAGAGTGATGAATCTAACCACTACCACAAAACTGGGCAAGGCAGGCACCTGCATTTATCAGCGCTAACATAAATGCGCTGATAAAGGGGTTGGCCTTTATCAATGCTAAAAAAGCCCTGATAAATGAACCCTTTATGAGAACTAAAACAAGCGTTGATAAAGGTGGACCCTTTATCAGCGATTTTTTTAGCGCTGATAAAGGGTGCATTTATCAGGGCTTTAAATATCCCTTTATCAGCACTTTTCTTAGTGCTGATAAAGGTTACATTTATCAGTGCTGATAATATTTATTGTATACATTAAATAAAAAACACATGTTATAACTAAATATATATATATATATATATATATATATAATTAAATAATTATAAGATTAATAATAAATATATTTATTAGATTTATAAGATTTATTAGATTTATTAATTCACTATATTTATTAGATTTATTAATTCATTATATTTAATATATATTTATTATATTTGTTTATATTTAATGTATTTGTTTTATTTATAATTACATAATATGTTTTAATATATATGTATAATTAAAATTATTGAATATATATGTGTTTTCAAATGAATTGGGGTCAATGAATATATACATGCGTATATATATATGTGCATGAATAATGTTCATTTATAGATTATAATTACATATCACATTGATGGGTTATTGATTTATAAGTCATTATGTTAACCATATAATATATATGTTAAAAAAATTTACACTAATCATTAGAATTAAATTATATTTAAAAAATAAATATATATATTATTATATTTTCAATGATATATATATAAATATACCTTTCAAATAATATTATAAGTATAAATAGAGATATATTTATTTAGAGTTATAATTATTAATAAATAAATAAATAAATATATTTATCATAAATATCATTTTAAATAAATATATAATAATATATAGAAATTATTAAATTTATACATTTATCAGCGCTTTTATTAGCGCTGATAAACTTTGTCTTTATCAGCGCTACAAAAGCGTTGATAAAGAGTGTCTTTATAAGCGCTAAAATGAAAAGCAATGATAAAGTCAACCTTTATCAGCGCTACAAAAGTGCTGATAAAGTTCAACCTTTATTAGTGGTAAAAAATCACTAATAAAGGGTGAATTTATCAGCGCTTTTCATTTTATCACTAATAAAGATCCCCTTCATCAATGCTTTTACTAGCACTGATTAAGGTCCACGCGGGATTTACAAAATCCACCGGTTCCTCCTCCTCCTCCCCACACCCTGTCAAGCTTTCACAGAAGCCCTACCCTGCGCCGCTACCTTCTCTCTGTCGTTGCCTCCTCTCTGCCGCGGCCGCCGCCTCCCTCGCCTCCTCCTCTTCTACGGCTGCCGCCTCCTCCTCCTCCTCTGGTGCCTACTTCTCGTCCTCCTCCTCCTCCTGCACCGCGACCTCCTCCCCGCCGCTCCTCCTCCTCCTACACCATGGCCTCCTCCTCCTCCTCCTCCACCGGCGCATCCTCCTCCTCCTCCTCCTCCTCCTCCTCTGCCAACTCCGCTACCTCCTCTCCACCGTAGCTCCTCCTTCTCCTCTCCACTGCGGCCTCCTCCTCCTCCTCCTCCACCGGCGCCTCCTCCTCCTCTTCCTCCTCCTCCTCAACCTACTACACTACCTCCGCTTCCTTCCGCTACCTCCGAGCTGCCTCCGTTACCTCCGCTGCCTCTGTGCTGCCTCCGTGCTGCCTCCACGTTGCCTCCGCGCTGCCTCCGTGCTGCCTCCGCGCTGCCTCCGCACTGCCTCCGCGCTGCCTCTGTTTCCTCCTCTGTCGATTCCTCCTCCTCCTCCTCCACCAGGTCCTCCTTCTTAAGGTGAGTAAAATTGAATTTGCATGAATTAATTATGTTTGCATTTATTGTCAATATTGTGATTAATTATGATTTGGCATGATTCTTGTGTGTGATTCTTGTGTGTGTGACACATGTATATGTAGTTGGTTACTTGTTTGATCTTGATTAGATCTCCCCATTTATGGTGGGTCTCACCATCACATCACATAAAAAACAATTTGAGTAGGGAATCTCTATAGACAAACTCTCACAAAACTACTCCAAACCAATACTAAGTGATCCCCATTTCTATATCTCACATCATATTATCATACAAAAAATAATCTAAGGAGGGAATCACAATATCCAACCTCTATCACAAGTCAAAATGCACCATAAATAGGTGGATCCCATGGAAGTCACACACCAATCCCCTTTGACCAATGCCTTCTCACTCAATGTAGGGTCCTACCAACACCTTTTCACTTAAATAAATTCCATCCATCTTGTCTCATGCCACAAAACATATAAATAGTAATCTAAGGAGGGTATCTAGATAGCCAACCTCTCTTACTAGCTAAACCACATCATCAATAGGTGGGCCCCATGGATGATAATACTTCAACTAGGGGAAAGTCTTATTAAGTCCCAATCTCTTAGTCGGTCTGACCATAAATGATAAAGGTCACCATCCATTTAGCCTTGCATAATAATCTCCTTAAAATCATCTTGGTTATACATGAAAATTATTCCCAACCTATCAACATTCTAATTATGCCTATAAGGGAATCTACTGGGTTCTACAGACCTATCCTCTCTCTACTCATTAATACCAACACACACTCATGTCTACATGGTAATGTCACAACCCACATGCTATACTTGATCTAGGCCTCGATAGTCTAGTATATATCATCTTCTAATTCCCACATTAAAACTCATTAAAAATAAATAATGACCATCCTAAGAAACTCACACTAAGAGCCTTGGATACCCTATGTTAAGTCATCCAGACTATTATCATGACCCTCACTTAGGTACCATATCATATCTCCCCTTGGAGATCTCTTAATCCAATTATAAGGAGGAAATCCTCTACGTCACACTTCACCAATCCCTATATGGAATATCATACTCATCACACACACCATGACTCTTATATATCCTTAAGAGGGTTTTCCTCATCATACATGAGATATAAAACTATATGATCCATATACTTTAGGCCTAATACTCTAATACCTACTCAAATAGCCTTAGAAAACCTAACTAGGATATACAAATCTCATAACAAACCTGATACTCTCATAAACACAACTACTCCATGGAGACATAATCTCTGGATGATTATAAAATCACAAACATTCAATAGAACCCTCACTCTATCTCTTGGTGGATCAAAAACACCCTATTTATTTACCTTGGTTGCTCTTGATTTATTTTTCTTTCACTGGAACACATATACTCATGCATGAATGCACAATCATGCATAAATTGGAACATGGTTTTGTATTATAGGGTCCAACTACCTCAAAAAATGGAGTAACCCCCTCACCGAGATCAACTCATCCCCAACCAAGACTATACATGCCTTATCAAATCGTGTACCAATGATTGAGACCCAATATCAAGGCACAATTCCCAAATAATTAATTATATAAATTTATAATTAATTATTCACCTTAATATAATTAGAAATAATCTTTCAAAAACTCACTGGGAAACAAACACCACCTAAACCACACAAAACTTGGTGCGTTCATCATACGAGGATAACCTCTAGCCAATACAAACAAAATCTACATCATCTGAATTGATTTGAAGATGATATAGTGAAATCATCACACAAATCCTAGTTAAAATCATCCCAAATCATAGGGAAATAAAGGATAATAGTAATGGAGGAAGTATGGGGGAATAACTCACTAAATCACTATAAAAAACTCCCATAAACCACCCCTCATCAGGGGGGATTGAAGAGAGGAAGAGAATGGATGAATCCTAAGAACCACCCAAGATTTTCTATTAATGAGAACGCCCCCACCATTTTTGAAGTATCTAGTTTTTTATCTAAATTATAATCATATTCTTTCTCCCCTAACCTATATACCCATCCTATGGATTTCAAATAGTATGAATATAAATAAAGAATGGTCGAATTCCAATCAGTTGAAAAAAGAGTATGAAGAAGGCATGAAAGAGTTTATCAAGTTTGCAAAAGATCATGCATGTGACCCTTCTCAAATCCTTTGTCCGTGTTTATGCTATTGTTATTCAAAAAAAAATTAGTCTAGAGGAGTTGGAAGAACACTTGATCTATCATGGAATAGATCAGAGTTATACATGTTGGAATAAACATGGGGAAACAACGAATATAGGTAGTGGCTGGGATAACACTGCGTTTTTTGGATCATCTGATATGATTACAAACATGAACAATGAAGATGACCGTATGGATTATGTGATTACATATGTGAATGATGATGGAGATTTTATTGAGGAAATGATAAGGACCATCTAAGATAAACTTCTTGATTGCCCAAAATTGTTTGGGAAGTTAAAAAGTTGTGCAAAGATGCCATTGTATGCTGGATGCACTAAATATACAGCATTGTCAGTCGTACTGAAGCTGTATAATTTGAAAGAAGACAACGGGTGGAGTGACTCCAGTTTTACGAAACTACTTGCTCCCCTAAATGACATGCTCCCAAAAGATAATGAGATCTTGAGCCGAAAATACGACGCCAAATGAATGCTACGCTCGATGGGTATGATCTCTGAAAGTATTCCTGCCTGCCCGAATGACTGTATACTATTTCGAAAGGACCACAAATCACTAAAAGAATTCACAAAGTGTGGTGCTTCTCAATACAAGAAAGATTAATCCAATCCTACTAAAGTTATATGGTACTTTCCAATTCCAAGGTTTAGGCGCCTATATGGAAGTGAGGAGACTTCATGACAATTGACATGGCATGCAGATACAAGAATTAAAGATGGGATACTACGTCACCCGACAGACTCTCCTCAGTGGAAGAGAATTGATCATGAGTATCCTGAATTTGGAAATGAGTCGATAATCCTTCGTCTTGCATAATCTAGAGATGGAGTGTATCCTTTTGGTTTTCAAAGCGATAGTCACAATACATGGCTGGTTATGTTGGTAAATTATAACTTACCACCATGGTTATGCATGAAATGAAAATACATCATGTTATCTATGCTTATATCGGGACCAAAACAACTGGGTAATGATATTGATGTTTATTTAGCTCTATTGATCGAAGATTTGAAATTATTATGGGATTAATGTGTTACATTGTATGATTCTTATAGAAGGGAAGATTTCACTTTGAGAGCTATGTTGTACGGGACGATAAATGAATTCCCTGCTTATGGAAATTTGTCTGGATATAGCATTAAAGGAAATCAAGGGTGTACCATTTGTAAACAAGGTATACAATCAATTAGGTTGAAACATTCATCAAAAACCGTGTTTCTAGGACATCACAGATTTCTACCCTGAAGACATAAGTACCGTTCTTGGACGACATCATTCGATGGAAGTTCAGAAGAACATACAACTCCGTCTCCACTAACAGGCAATCAATTGTTTGAGAAAGTTAAAAATGTGGACACTACTTTTGGTAAAACAGCTTCAAAAAAACATAGAAAAATTAGTTGGAAAAAGAGATCAGTTTTTTTTGAATTACAATACTGGAATTGTCTGTATTTCAGACATTTTCTTGATGTTATGCATGTAGAAAAAAATTTATTTGACAGTATCATCGGCACATTGCTAAATACATCTGGGAAAACAAAATATGGAATTAAGGCTAGGTTGGACATGGTTGAGATGGGAATATGAGAAGAGTTGGCACCAGTGAAGGGTGAAAAATGAACATTTCTTCCTCTTACTGCTTACACTCTTTCCAGGAAAGAGATATATCAGATTTTCAGCTTTTTGAATGACGTAAAGGTTCCAGAGGGGTATTCTTCAAATATTAGGAACCTTGTGTGAATGAGCGACTTGAAGTTAAAAGGTCTGAAATCACATGACTACCATGTTTTGTTGCAAGATCTCATTCCTATTGCTTTACATTGCATTTTCCCAAGAATTTCCTCCATACATTAATGAAAATGTGTTTCTTCTTCAAATAAATATGCAGCAAAGTTATAGACCCAGCGAAATTTCCAACTATAGTGAGAGAAATTTTCATCATATTATGTGAATTAGAAATGTTCTTCCTGCCTTCATTTTTTATATGATGGCTCATTTGATGGTCCACTTGGTGAGAGAGATTCAACTATGTGGTCCTGTACATTACAGATGGATGTACCCCATTGAACGATATATGAAGATTTTGAAAGGGTATGTCAAATATCGAAGTCAGCTGGAGTGTTGTATTACAGAGCGATATATTGTTGAGGAATCTGTTGAATTCTATACCGAATGCCTTTCTGGTGTGGAAATAATTGTCCTACCGAAATATCGTCACACTGGGTGGCTTGACGGTGAAGGAATTTCTGGAAGACAGGTTGTCACAATCAATATTAAAGATTGGGAGCAATCCCACCTTTATGTTTTGCATAACAGTTTTGACGTTGACCCATATGTTGAAATCCACAAAGAAATTATTAGGCATTTGAATCCATATAGGGATGAAAAATGGATATCAGATACACATAATTGACAGTTTATAGGATGGTTTTGGGACCATATTTTTAAGAAGTCAGATGAAAATCCAGAGTCCATTTCAGAACGACTTTGATGGCTAGCCGGAGGGCCAAGTGGGTATGTATTATCTTACAATGCTTATGTAGTTAATGGTTATACATTTTATACTAATGAACATGATAGAGACAGTACCATGAAGAATAGTGGGGTTACACTTGTGGCTGAAGCGATGCATGTTTCCGGTGCTAAGGAAACAAATCCAATTTATGCGAATATGTCATACTTTGGCATCACCAATCAAATATGGGAGTTGGATTATACGGAATTCCAAGTTACGATTTTTCAATGCAAGTGGGTTGATAATTGGAGTGCTGTTAAAATTGATGAATTGGGATTCGTGAAAGTTTATTTCAGTAGGGAAGGGGAGAAAGGCGAACCATTTATAATGGAATCACAGGCACTGCAAGTATTTTATGTTCCAGATCCCGCAAACTGAAACTGGTCAATTGTTCTTTTATTGACCAAAATAGCTGAAGGGTCAGATGAAAATTCAATGGAGGATGACTCTTTCATTGGGACTTCACAATCATTTCGCAGTGGTCCTAATGTAGACGAAGTTTTGTATGTCATAGGAGACCACAATGAAGGGATATGGATAGTCGATAGAGGGGTCAAATCCATTCAGCCTTAAAAAAATAGATTTCAATAATCAGGTTAATTTTTTATTGTAATAAAGATTGTGTTACATTATGTTATTATCTGTTCGATTCTACTTTTATGTGATCTAAATTAAATGTTAAACCACTTCTGCAGATAATGACTTCTGCACCTGCTAATTCACCCAATCCCGAGAAACAATAGGTCTCTCAACCTAGTGCAGCTGGTCCCACTACTGAGGTACAACAGATCTCTCAACCTATTGCAGCTATTCCCACTGATGAGGTACAGCAGGTTTCTCAACCTATTGCTGCGGGTCTCAGTGTTGATGCTAGCGCTTCAGTGGAACATAATGATGATACAGAAACCGAGGAAATGGTAGGCAATGAAACCCCGATGGCACAAAAAAAAAACAGGTGCCCCGTAGTTTGATAGTTTTAGCCAAAATCCTTAAGGAAAAAGCAAAAGGCATCAAATATGAGGTGGGATGGAATAAGTGAGGCCAGCATGTAAACCCCAACAAATCCATGTTTAGTTACTACATTGGAATCATCACTCAGCAATGCATGCCGATTGATGTAGAGTCGTGGCACCATGTTGTCAGCGGGTTTAAAAAATTAATGTGGGAAGATATTACGGAAACATTACGATATCATTTATTTAATTTATTAAAATAAAATAAAATAAAATACTGAAATATTGACTAACTCTTCATCATCACTTGCAGAGTGCATTTATAGTAGATGTCTCACACAAAGAATATATATTAATACTGATAGGAAGGGTTCATAGAGGCTTTCACACCATTTTAACGAAACATCATCTGAAAGATACTGAAGGGAAAATAAAGCTGCACCCACCTCCTCTTTATGCACACTTGATATCCCAAGGAGCGTGGGATGAATTTTGCAACCGTCGTGCGGAGAAGACTTTTCAGGTACATTGTGTTTGGTTACACGTTGTTTAACGTTTCTTGTATTCATCACATTGATTGACAATTTTTTATTTATGAAACAACAACTGAGTGCTGAAAATAAAGAACAGGTAGCAAAACCAGCGTACCCCTACCGTAAAGCAAGGTTGGGGTACGCTTCAATTGAAAACTAATTGGTACGCATTTTAAAAGTACTGTAATACTTTTATGTAACATAAAACAACACTGTAACCACGTTTCTCTATTTATATGCAGATTGATGAATCAAAATCCCAAGCCACTTCCATCCCACGCCATGTGCTATGGAAGGAGGCTCTTGTTAATAAAGAGGGGAAACTGGTAGATGAAAACACACAAAAACTGTGGGAAACATGTGTAAGTATGACATAATATAAATTTGTTTTACTTTAAATCACAATTACATAACGATGATTACTTATTTTCCCATGTTTTCTATTTGACATAGTCACAGGAATCAACAATACCTGCACCGGATGCGGACATACTTTCAGCGGCCTTAAAACAGTTGGAACAGTATGGCCACATCAGAGGTTTGGGTTTTGGGGTGACACCCTGGAAGTATTTTCAGAAAAAAAAAACAAAAGGTTGAACAAACTAAAGAAATGCAAATACTGAGAGATAGATTAACTACCCTTGAAGAAATAATCGAATGTCAAGGAGAGTTGATAGCAACTTTGATGGGGGAGAGGCGAAGAGAAAAAACAACTCAAGAACAACCCGCGTGAGAAGATACTGCCCCACCCCCACCGGATTTGAGGCGAGCCATTCCCCTCAAAGACCTGACTTAACCGAGGTAATAAATTTTCTAATATTTGTTTCTATTAAATGTGAATCACATAGACACAAATACCTTTCTTGTAATGATATTCTACATGGTGAAAATGATTGTGATTTATATCTGTCAACTCCCACCCATCGCCTTGTAGCGAGGGCTACGGTGTTCAATATGCAGAATGACACGCTACACTCCAGACCACTTCCAACCAGTCATGTCAATGTGTCGATTAACATAGCTCATGAGCCGAGTTCTGAGCTACCCATGCCAAATGAAGATGACGACATTCATATGGAAGAAAAAGATGTTGTAGCATTCGTTACATGGTCGTTGAATCTTGTAAAAAAACATGTCGACCAAGAGGTATTCATTTCCAATTAATTTTTCAATAAAAACCTTTAACATTAAACTATAAAGGGGATAAACCAATGAATATTATTACAGAAGGACAAAATGGTGGAGCTAAAATGAAAGAGCGGCTCAAAAGGATCAACCAACCGATGAAAACGATCTACTTAGAGCACCTTCACCCCGCCCGTTCTATATCCACATTTAATATCATTGAAAGCTCACGTGGATACGAAAATGAAAGGTGGAAAGAGTCACACAATTGTTTGTGAAAAAGATATGTATAGAGAGGAAAAATTAGATTTCGTTAGTGCTGATGCTGTAGCTGAAATCATCACATACGACTGGCTAGGCACCTCAGTTATAAATGTATACATGAGGTACATTTTCATGATTTGATTTTATAGAAGCTGATATACTATGATAATTATGACTAAATAAATTTCATATTTTTCACAGGCATATATATATAAAAAATTGAAGGTATTTTCCCATGAACACAAATTTGGACTCGTTATTCCTCACACCATTTCAATAGAATGAGAAGAAATAGATTCTGTTTTTCAGGCTGATTTAATGTCAAGCCTTCTCAGAACGTTTCAATTCCGAATTATGACTAACAGACTCTTTTTAATACCAATGTTGCAGGGGTAAAACTCTACATTTTAATCATATCAATTATATTTTCATTTCTATCAGTACTTATTCATTTTTGTGTTTTTAGGAAACATTGGATGCTCATTGTAGTCAATTTGGATACTCCATATATTTATTTTCTATATTCACTGCATGGATATCCAACAAAACTACTACAGATGATGGAGATTTTCAATTCGTAATACACTAGATCCAACATTTTAGAACTAAATATCTAGTTATATAATTTATATTATCTTTTAATGAGGATTCTGTTATGATAAGGTGGTGTATGAATATCATCTAATTGTTGAAATGAATCTAGGGCCTAAGGATGAAAAGGCGCACAAGATCTAAAAATGGAAAAGTATCAGGGTATATATAATTATATTTCACTATCCAAATACATATCAAAATAGATTAATTATTTTTCTCGATGTTTCTACTGTGTTCAAAACAAACAAACGACAAGGACTGCAGTTATTATGTTTGTAAATTTATGAAAGAGATCATATTTCATGAACAAACTAGCATCCCTGAAGAGGTATTTTTGAAAATAATTACTACTTCATTTAAAATAATTATTAATCCTTTATATATTTATATTTTTTCAGTAATACTATGACTATCTCCAAAACTCCTATTCAGAAGATGATATAGATGTGTTTAGAAACGAATGGGCAATATACCTGATGTATGAATGTAAACAAATAGGACAATGAAGGAGAATTCCTACTAATTATGTTATCTTTATATGATCATTTATATATACCTTGTTTACACTTATTGAGCATCTATGATCACCCTTTCTTATGTTTCATATCCTTAGATTATGAAGAATGGTTTTAGAAATGAATTGAGTTTCTAGTAAAGAATAACTTAATGAGAGACTCTTATGAACTACTGACATACGAAATACTGAGAAGACACATTCAGATTGTTTTGATACTTTAAGACAATGATTCATGAGTCATTTGTGACGTGTATGAATCAACTGCATCTCAATCCGATGCACGGTGTGATCGGTATGGCTAAAAGTGTCTGATATCAGTTTCAAATTGACATTAACTTTAGAAAACAACACAAGTAACATAAGGAATAGCAATAAAACACGTTCAGATTGTTTTTATACTTTAGGAAAATGATCCATGAGTCATTTGTGACATGTAATAATTGAGTACACCTCAATCTGATGTATGGTGTGGCTGGTGTGGCTAAAAGTGTCTGATATCAGTTTCAAATTGACATTAACTTTAGAAAACAACACTACTAACATAAGGAATACCAATAAAACATGTTTTTATTGTTTTTATACTTTAGTAAAATGATCCATGAGTCATTTTTGACATGTATGAATCAACCGCACCTCAATCCAACGCACGGTGTGACCGGTATGGCTAAAAGTGTCTGATATTAGTTTCAAATTGACGAAAAATTTAGAAAACAACACAAGTAACATACATAAAACCGAGAAAACGCATTCATATTGTTTTGATACTTTATGAAAACGATCCATGAGTCATTTTTGACGCGTACGAATTGACTGCATCACAATCCGACACATGGTGTGACTGGTATGGATAAAAGTGTCTGATATTAGTTTGAAATTGACATAAACTTTAGAAAACAACACTACTGACATAAGGAATACTGAGAAAACACGTTCGGATTGTTTTGATACTTTAGGAAAACGATCCATGAGTCATTTTTGATGTGTATGAATCGACCACACCTCAATCTGATGTACGGTGTGACCGGTATGGCTAAAAGTGTCTGATATCAGTTTCAAATTGACACAAACTTTAGAAAACAACACTACTAACATACGGAAAACTGAGAAAAAATGTTTAGATTGTTTTGATACTTTAGGAAAATGATCCATGATTCATTTGTGACGTGTAAAAATTGACCACACCTAAATCTGATGCAAAGTGTGACCGGTATGACTAAAAGTGTCTGATATCAGTTTTAAATTGACATTAACTTTAGAAAACAACACTACTGACATACGGAATACTGAGAAAACGTGTTCATATTGTTTTGATATTTTAGGAAAACGATTCATGAGTCATTTGTGATGTGTAAGAATAAACCACACCTCAATCTGATACACGGTGTGACCGGTATCACTAAGAGTGTCTGATATCAGTTTCAAATTGACATAAACTTTAGAAAACAACACATGCAACATACGGAAAACCAAGAAAATGCATTTGTATTATTTTGATACTTTAGGACAATGATTCATGAGTCATTTGGGATGTTTACGAATTGACCTCACCTCAATCCGATGCACGGTGTGACCCATATGGCTAAACGTGTCTGATATCAGTTTCAAATTGACATTAACTTTAGAAAACAACACTACTGACATACAGAATACCAAGAAAACACGCTTGGATTGTTTTTATATTTTAGAACAACAATCCATGAGTCATTTGTGACATGTACGAATCGATCACACCTTAATCCGACACACGGTGTGACCTGTATGACTAAAAGTGTCTGATATCAGTTTCAAATTGACATAAAATTTAGAAAACAACACAAGTAACATATGTAAAACCAAGAAAAAATGTTATAATTGTTTTAATACTTCATGAAAACTACCCATGAGTCATTTATGACGTGTAAGAATCAACCACAACTCAATCTGATGCACGGTGTGACCGTTATGGCTAAAAGTGTCTGATGTCAGTTTGAAATTGACATAAACTTTAGAAAACAACACTACTAACATACAAAAAACTGAGCAAACACGTTTGGATTGTCTTGATACTTTAGGAAAACTATCCATGAGTCATTTTTGATGTGTACAAGTTGAACTAAACTCAATATAACACACGGTGTGACTGGTATGGCTAAAACTGTTTGATATCAATTTGAAATTGACATAAACTTTAGAAAACAACACTACTAACATACGAAAAACTGAGTAAACACATTCAGATTGTTTTGATACTTTAGGAAAACGATCCATGAGTCATTTGTGACATGTAAAAATTGACCACATTTCAATCTGATGCACAGTGTGACCGGTAAGTCTAAAAGTGTCTGATATCTGTTTCAAATTGACATTAACTTTAGAAAACAGCACTACCGACATACAGAATACCGATAAAATGCATTCAGATTGTTTTGATATTTTCGGACAACGATCCATGAGTCATTTGTAACATGTAAGAATCGACCACACCTCAATATGATGCACGGTGTGACCAGTATGACTAAAAGTGTTTGATATTAGTTTCAAATTGACATAAACTTTAGAAAACAACACAAGTAACATACAGAAAACTGAGAAAACACGTTTGGATTGTTTTGATACTTTAGGAAAATGATCCATGAGTCATTTTTGACGTGTATGAATTGACCTCACCTCAATTCGACACACGGTGTGACCGGTATAGCTAAAAGTGTCTGATATTAGTTTCAAATTGACATAAACTTTAGAAAACAACAAAGTAACATACGGAAAACCGAGCAAACACCTTTAGATTGTTTTGATACTTTAGGAAAACTATCCATGAGTCATTTTTGATGTATAATAATTGACTGAAACTCAATCTGATGCACGGTGTGGCCGGTATCTCTAAAAGTGTCTGATATCAGTTTGAAATTGATATAAACTTTAGAAAACAACACTATTGACATATGGAATACCAATAAAACGTATTCTTATTGTTTTGATACTTTAGGAAAACGATCCATGAGTCATTTGTGACGTGTAAGAATTGACCGCACCTTAATCAAATGCACAGTGTGAGCGGTATGGCTAAAAGTGTCTGATTCTGTTTCAAATTGACAGAAACTTTAGAAAACAACAATACTGACATACAGAAAACTGAGAAAATGCATTCTTATTGTTTTGATACTTTAGGAAAATGATCCATGAGTCATTTGTGATGTGTAAAAATTGACTGCACCTCAATCCGACGCACGGTGTGACCGGTATGGCTAAAAGTGTCTGATATCAGTTTCAAATTGACATTAACTTTAGAAAATAACACTACTGACATATGGAATACCAAGAAAACACATTCGTATTGTTTTGATATTTTAGGAAAATGATCCACGAGTCATTTGTGACATGTACTAATTTACCACACCTCAATCCGATGCACGGTGTGACCGGTATGGCTAAAATTGTCTGATATCAGTTTCAAATTGACAAAATCTTTAGAAAAAAACACAAGTAACATATGAAAAACCAAGAAAATGCATTTGTATTGTTTTGATAATTTAGTTAAATTATCCATGAGTCATTTTTCACATGTACGAGTCAACCTAACCTCAATCTGACGCACAGTGTGACCGGTATGGCTAAAAGTGTCTGATATCAGTTTCAAATTGACATTAACTTTAGAAAACAACACAAGTAACATATATTAAACTGAGCAAACGAGTTCAGATTGCTTGGATACTTTAGGAAAATGATCCATGAGTCATTTTTGACATGTACGAATCAACCGAATCTCAATCTGATGCACGGTGTGACCGGTATGGCTAAAAGTGTCTGATATCAGTTTCAAATTTACATAAACTTTAGAAAACAACACTACAGACATATAGAATATCGAGAAAACACGTTTGGATTATTTTGATACTTTAGGACAATGATCCATGAGTCATTTTTGACATGTACAAATCAACCTCACCTCAATCCGATGCATGGTGTGACCGGTAAAGATTTTCATTAGATAAAGAATCAGTATTTATTAAATGAGATAAATCATCCAAAAACATATTGATTTTACATTATTCCCTTTTATTGTTATCAGAATGAAAACATTTTAGTTTTTTATTTTCATATTTTAGTTTCAAATTTCCATATTAATTTATTCTTTCATATTAATGTTTTAATTTATTTCATTGTTGTATTACTAACATAATATTTGTTTTCTTATATAGGTGAATTTGTTTCCTTGAGTTCAGATGCTTTGTTCGGAAACACATACCATAGACGACAATTTTTGAGAGCGGATCACGGATATCAAAGGATGAAACATTAATGTTTATAACTTTTGTTGGATAATTGTAATTGTAACCATGTAAAACATTGTTTGAAATGTATATAACAGTGTGTTTTTTTGTATTCATGATGTTAAATAAATGTATATAGCATTGTTTGTCAAAATATTGTGTGAGGGTGCTATTTTGTGCTAGTGTGTAGGTGCTAGATGTGAAGGTTTAGGGGAAGGTGCCTTTAGCAGCACTTTTTTGAGTTCTGATAAAGGATACATTTGATAGTGCTAAAAGAGCGCTGATAAAGGGCCCTATAATCAGCACTCAAGGTAGCACTGAAAAAGGCACCCCTTTATCAGCTCTAGAAAAGCACTGTTAATGCCGGTTTTTAGCGCTGATAAAAGGCCAAGTTATAGTAGTGAACCTGGATAGGGTGTTTAGATGAGGTATGGACTGGGTAAGGTCAACCATAGGTGTTATGCCTTGAGTTTTGGACCTTTTTCACCTTTGAACATTAATGATATGCCTTGAAAGGAATTTTCCATGTTAGGGAAATGAGATGACTTAGTTAGAGGTTGGCTAAGATGAGATAGCCTGAACCCCTTGAATGAATTGAAGTGTATGTTACCTTGAGATGTGATTAAGTGGTATTAAAAGATGGATTTTCCATGCTCTGTTAATGTGATAGAATATAAGATGGTTTTCCTTATATATTGTGATGTGAATGGTTATGCCTTGTTGTTTTGAAAACCATGTGATAACCCGTGTATGGGCGTGAGGCATTCTTACCCCGCTCCAGATGAATCTCCATGTGTGGGCGGGAAGCATTCTTACCCCGTGCCATCTGAATCTTTGTGGAATGGGACGAGAGGCATTTATACCTCGTGCCCATATAACCTTTACGGGTGGGAGGAATTTCTACCCCATGCCAACTACAATGATTGAGGACGAGAGGCATTTATACCTCATGCCCATATAACCTTTATGGGTGGGAGGCATTTCTACCCCACGCCAGTTACAATGCTTGTGGAGGAGAGGCATTCGTACCTCAATCCAGTGATAATTGTATGTATGTGAGGAGCATAGACGAGAGGCATGTTTACCTCATGCCAGTGATAACCTATATCTATGTACGTATACCTCTGGTGATTGTTCAGTTTACCAGCCATGAGCTGAAGCAGGTAGACCTGCCAGGTGTGCTTCCGGAATCAGAGCGGGAGGGTTGTTTATTTACTTTTCTTTACTTACTTGTAGTCTATTACTCACTTTGCTTGAGAACACCTATTTGTATTACACGTAGACGTTGTTGTTGGTGGCTTATTGATACTTTTATCACACCCTAATTGGGAGGCCTCTTGGGAACCCGTGTAGACTTTAATACTGCAGGTACTAGTAGGGACAAAGGCCCAGCTTCAGGTTGTTGATACATGTATGTTCTAGATGGAGATCGAGAGCAGAGGATCAATCTTGGATAGAGATGCTCGTGGACTACTTTTTTTCTTTTGTATTATTGTATAGCATTCTTGTCTTCTATTCCCATTGTACTAGCATGCCATGCATCCATTTTGTATCAGACACTACCTATGTGGCTTCTGTATATTTATCAAGGTTTTTCTTACTTCTGTTGTTGGGCTGTATGTTTCCTTTTTCTCCTATTTATCCACTGGTTGTACTTCCGCTATTTGATCACTTGCTGCTATTCCACTGCGTACTCTAACATGGGGGGTACTATCTCCCCACTGACTTACCATTACACCCCCGCTACTAGTCGACAGCCCCTGGCTTATGGGGAGACGAGCCAGGGGTCATGTGGCCAACCGGGATCGGGGCTCGGGTTTAGGGGCAGCCGGGTCCGGGACGTCACACAATGTAGCATCTAGCTATAGGTCAATGTGATCTCATCGAATAAAATTGTTAGGATTAGGTTGATGCTTCTTCAATTCAGATACATGAAACACATTATGCACTGAACTGAACCATGGTGAAAAAACCAATTGATATTCCACATCACAAAGCTATTCAAGTATCTAAAAAGGGCCTATGTATCAAGGAGATAAATTTACCTCCTTCCTAAAACAACAATTCCCCAGCCTTGGGTAGATTCTTAAGAACACATGACCACTCACATTGAATAAAGATAACCTTAAAAGATGATCTATATACAAAATATGATGACTCCAAGCTATATCAATCCTTTTATTGATCAAAAAAATATTCTCCATTTTCTCTTGCACAAGGCTTGGTCCTACTAGTGAAGAATCACATGTTTCCACAAAAAACGTGTAGAATGAAAAGAAAACCCAAGAAATTTTTCAAAAGAATCCTTATGTATTGATACTAATTAACTATTTTATATGAGAACTCCATGAACAATATGTGATCCTCCCATGATCCATAAAAATCCATTACAAAATCCCGAATCACGTCTTCCAACATTTGTATCATCCTCTTAGATTTTCCATCTGTTTGGGGATTGTATGTTTTTCTCATAGTCAACTGAGTCCCAAGGTCTTGCTATAAGTATTTCCAAAAATGAGACATAAAAATTAGATATCGGTATAATAATATTGAAACTATTACACCATGCCTCTTTAAAAAAAATTTTATATAGATTTTTGATAAGTCTTCCACCATATGGGATTCACTAATAAGGATGAAATGGAATGACTTTTTGAGCCAATCCACTATCACCCATATGGAATTATGTTTTTGAACCATCATTGGTAGACTTGTAAAAAAATCCATAGCTATCTACTCCCATTTTCATATAAGAATTGGTAAAGACCATAGCATACCCACTGGTCATTGGTGCTCTTCCTTAAACTACTAAAAGGCGAGTAATATCATAACAAACTTAGACACTTTTGTTTTTCATTCCAACACACCAATAGTGTGCTTTTAGTTCCTTATACATATTTTTTATTCTAAGAAGAACAACCCATCTCGAATGTTGGTAATCATGAAGAAGTTTTTCCTGAAAATCCATAGGTATGACCAATCAATATCAAAACCACAAAACTGATCCTCTATTAAGCTTCCACCCCTCAATGGTCTCCCCAACATTGAGTTTTGAACATATCATAACACATTCAGAATCAGATTTCTGTTCCTCTTTAACCATATGAACCAAATTAAGAACAAAAGAAACTAGAAATAAAAATACCACAATACCTCATTATTCACAATCTAAGTGCATTTTGGCTATCACCGACATCAGCTACCACTGATCTGAAGCCTCTATCACTAACTAACTATTTGAATTATTTCTTAATGAATCTACCACCGAATTTCCTTTACCTGGTGTATACATCATGTCAAAGTAAAACATTTAAAGATACTCTATCCATATTATTTGTCTCAGATTCAAATATCTTTGTGAGAAAATTTGTTTCAATCTCTTATGATATGTGACAACCATAAACTTCTCACCAAATAGGTAATGACTCCAAGTCTTTAAATCATAGAATAAATAAGATAATTACAAATAGTATGTTGTGTAGTTCTTCTCATGAATATATATATTCCATAAGCCATAATAAATAGAATGATCTCCCCACATGAGAAAACATCCCAATATAGACCCCAAAGAATCACAATACACCACACAACCTTGTCTTGATTTTGGAAATATCTGGATTAGTGCTCATGTAAGGAGAACTTTTAACACTTGAAAAGAATTTTGACATTAATCATTTTATTATAATGTAACAAATCTATTTTCAATTATATCATTGGTGAATATAGTCATGAAAACTCCCAAAAAAAGTTGGTAATAACCAGCTAGGATAGGGAAATTATGTATCTCAAATAAATTCTTTGGAAGTTGCCAATAGATCACAACCTCTATCTTTTATGGATCCACAGAAACACCTTTTTTTAGAGATTACATGTCCAAGTAAATATACCTATTATATCAAAAAATCACACTTTGAAAGTTTATAATATAGGATATGATCCTACAAGACAACCAAAACTATCACCAAGTGTTTCTCATGCTCAACCTTTGTCCTGGAATACACTAGTATGGAATCCACAAACACCTCCATGAAAGAATCCAAATACCTTTGAAATATCCGATTCTTCAATTATATAAAGAAAAATAGTGAATTTTTAAAACCTAAATCCATAACCATATACTCATAATAGCCATATATACTCTTAAAACCTGTTTTTTTTGAATATCCTCCTGAACCCACAATTGGTGATATCCCGAAAATGAGTCAATTTTAGAGAAACACTAGGATCCCATCAATTGATTGAAAAATCATAATTTCATGGAATAGGATAATGATTCTTTATCCTAACTTGGTTAAGATAAGAATAATATACACACATCTTAATATTTCTATCCACTTTTTTCACAAACATTGGTGCTGCCTACAAAGATATACTAGGCTGAATAAACACTTTACTTTCCATCTCTTCCAACTGGACTTTTAATTCCCTTAATTCTATTGTTTCCATAAAATAATATGTAAGTGAGATAATTAAATCTTCGGTATGAGATAAAATGTAAATTCTACTTCTCTTGTGGGGGGAAACCCTTAGAATTTATTAGAAAAAACATCTAGAAAATGATAAAATTTTTGGGAAATCACTATCCCTGATCTCATCCACTTATGGAAAGGTCAAAGCTACCGAATGATATGATATAGTTCCAAATGTTGGTTCCAACATCCATACTTCACCTACCTTTAAATTACAATATTCTATAAATAGATACTTGATTCCATCATAAGTTGTAAAACTAACACTTTGGGTATAATAATTGATGTGAGCTTTGAACATTGTTAACCAATCCATAACTAAGATTAGGTCAAAGAAATCCATTTCAATCATAGAGAAACTCCATATCAATTCATCCCCATTGATATCTATAAAACATTATTTAAACATAATGGATTGACATTATATTTGTACAAGATGAGTTTGAAGTTTCAACATTGAAGGAATCATCTCAACATGAAATCACAAAAGATAAACAACATGAGAAGAAATAAATTAATGGGATGCACCTATATCAAACAAATATTTCATAAGTGAAGAATTAAAAAAGAATCATATTTCTCACCATTAAAGGTTTAAATTTATCATGAATGATCATTTTCTCAGTTCCATATAATTGCTAACTCACTAAACTATTATCTTTGTTAACCTATTGAGATTACACTAATTGAGAAGTCAAGGTATTCCTAGAATCAATATATATTACTCAGTTCTACCAATGAGAACTATTTTTCTTCCCTTTACCAATGAAGTATATAATGTTTATGAAACATGTGATGTGTCCCCAACACCTAAACTTGGATAACTATGATAATAACACTAAATATGTCCCATTTTTGTAAACGTTTGACATGATCTAGGTGGTTCTGTACAATATAGCTTCATTTGATCGAATGAACCACATTGAAAACATCCCAAATTACTCTTGGGTTTAGGAGGACAATTCACTGATCCCACTATCTGATTTTGAGTCACACCACTACTTTGGAAATAGGTTTCCCTCTTCTTCTTATTCCTAGCATTAGAGTTCCCACTATTTCTTATAGGTATCAACATGCTTCATCCACCCATAATTTCCAAGATATCCCTTTTTACCACAATTTATCTATTTTCTATATCTGTATAATCTATTATAAAAAGAATGACATTATTTGAGTGAATTTATGGCCTCGACCCCAATTAATAAATGCATACCTTCAAGGAGGAACTTCCAGTAACTTCTAGTGAAAAAATAGAAAAAATTAATAAATTTATCCTCATACTCTATCACTGTGAGGTTATTTTTCTTAAAACTGAAGAAGTTAGTCATTCTAGAAATTCTAAACATGTGAGGATATAATTGGTCATTAAATAATTCTTCAAAGTACTCCCATGCAATTCCTTGGTCCAATTTAGCCTGAAATGATAAATCCCACCATAGGCTTGTTTGATCTTCCAACATGTACATTCCTAACTTCACCTTTAGCACAGTTGGTGTTCCTAGGAAATCAAAGATTTTATTTATCATATTCAGCCACACTTCTAATTTTGTTGGTTCTGAATCACCCTAAAATATGGGTGTATTATGATTTTGGAGCTGAGTGAAATGACCCACTTACCTTGGTTCATACCTTATATTCCCTCCATCCATGGATTGAAAAACCTGGACAATACGTTGAACCAACTCTTGGTTCACCTGTGGCTCAGGTGAAACCACATTCTCAGTAGTCACTTCTAGTTGGTTTTGATAATTCCTACCAGTTCTATTTTCTATAACCAATAGAAAAATCCATTTAGTCACAATCTCTAGAAATTGAAGGATTAAGAATTTCAAATTTACCACATCACACATATCACAACAAGGCTTTCCAAAATTCAAAAATTTCATTTTTCAAACCAATTTTGAAAATTTCACCATGATATTTTAAAATAAAATCATTTAAACCATTTTTAATAAATCAACACTTTTTTTTCACAAAATAATAAATAATTACTTAAAATGGAATATGAAATCCTAGTGGAAAGTTATTTCTATCAATGCATGTCATACACCTCTCATTGGATAAACCCATGATAATGAGGTTATAACTCCTAGAAGTGTCTCAAAATAATCATGTACCCAAACTCCCTAGTAACTTAAAGTTTTGTATAAATAGGTTAGATATGCCTCTTTATGCTCTACATTTCACGTTCCGATGATCCTACTCCTTTTTAGGAATCCAACTCAAGGACTAAACTAGAATGATTTTAAAATCTAGAACTAAAAAAACTAATAACATTTGTAACATACCACCCCTCCTCATTGTCTTGGGAATATGTGGTGAGAGTTACTAGCCTTAGGTGACATCTGCAAGACACCAAAGGATTGAAATAAATTCCAAGATATTTATAAAAAATTGGGGGATGATTTTCTCGTTGAAAATAAAACAACCATACCAAAATAAACATAACCAAACAACCAATATATGATGTATGAGAAAAATGTATATAAAACTCAAAGGGTAACTAAAACAACATCAATATCATAGTACTAATTGAAAACAAAGGAAAAAAACTCAAATAAACAAAATACATCAACTCAGAATCTCCCAACCTTTTCTAAGATCCAACACCACAAGCCATGCCCATGGCATAATTATTCATCACTAAAGAAATGAGATACCTTACCTTTACCTCTGTCATGATATAAAATATCTTCAAATGCACCAAAGTACCCACGAAAGGGGTGAGTATAAAACTTAGTAGGATTTTCCCAATGAATTCCCATCTCATTCCACTAGGATAGAACATGTTATCACATTTATATAAAATAGTTTAAATCCAAATTTAATGCAGTTTATATCAAATCTTAAATTAGTTTTCCAAATCAAAAGTATTTCCATAAAAGGAAACAAAACAACTCTTTCAACAATTTCACACTTCCATTTGGAATACCCATTTCATGAATTCACACACACCCACACATGAATGCTACAGTGATAGTTTTATACTCATGAGCGATCTCTCATAAATCTAATAAATTATCACAAGGTTACCAATACTCAAGTGCCTTAATGAAACTCACACATTCTATAGGGTCATGCCATCGTAACCCAATGGTACACACCCCTTATCTAGGGCCACTTTAATGAAATAAACTCACACCAACCATGTATTCCAAATACCATTCCAAACCAACAATGCCAAGAAATTTCATTAAAACAATTATTTTATTAAAAACATTTTCCAACAAATTTTAAAACCATCAAAACTAGCCATAATGTCAAAATCATCATTTTAAAATTATGAAACCAATTGTACTTTCCATAAAACAAAAAATTTCTATAATTTAAAAAACAATCACTAAAGAGGGTTTCCATCAAACATTTTACGTAAATATCAAAATTGAAATCAATAAATTCAATAATTTTTAAATAAATCCTTAAATTTTGAATCCATAGGAGACAGGAGTGAAGACACATACCTCTAAAATATTGGTGAAAATTAATAACGACACGAAACCTCAAAAAATCATCTTTAAACTCTAAAAACCGACCTTAGATCTTATTACCTATCATCCAAAAAATCATATCATGAAATTATTGGCATAAAAAACATGTATCTATCCCCAAAAGATTAGATCCATGAATCAAAGAGAGTGAAGAAGAATAAATATTAGGAAAACAATAAAGAACAATCACTTACCAAGGTATCCGAGCCTCCAATGCACTTAGATTTGCATATAGATCACTCCCAGATCAAAGGGAAAGGTCTCTTCAGCCTTTGGAAGGAATAAAATTCATGTTATTAGTAGATTATGAGAAGAATGATCCATTAAAGGGGTAACTTGAGTGAGATTCAAAATTTTTAGATCATGTTTTTAATGGGTCATATTTAGGAAAACCACACACTAACCATAGATGAGATACTATCTCAAAGAGCACCTCACACATTTGGTTTGTACGATTAGAAAAACTATGTGCCAATTGTGTATTAGACACTATCTCAAATGTAACTAGGATCACATGGTTCCTAATGGGAATCCACATAGTTTTCCCAAACCTTAAGCCAACCCAGTGAACCATGTTTTCCCCTTTCATGGTTTTCTGGAGGTGTTTCATGGTTTATAATGACCATTCTAAAACCATGCACCTCCAAAAAAGCAATAAACAATTTCAAAAACCCTTCCAAACCTCCCAAAACTTCACCCAATCACTTTATATACATAAAATAAATAAATAAAGGGTAAATTACAGAAAAACATGGGTGCTATAATAACCCCATATTAAAAATATTATAGTTATTAAAAACAAGAGTGTGATATATTTTAATTTTCATAAAATAAAATACTGTAAAGGTCATAATCTCATAAAAATGGCCAAAAAATTCATTATAAACGAATATTAGATGATTATGGAATAACTTAACTCATCCAATAAGATTAAGTGAATATTTAGGGTTATTTTATAGTCCTTATCATTTTATTTTTAACTTTAATTACATGATTTACCCTTTATTATCATAATAAAAATTACTAAGGTTACTATTCATATTGACCATAAATAAAAAAGAAATATTTAATAAATTTGGAAATCTTAAATAAAATCATGGAATCCATTTTTAAAAATTAAAAACATAGAATTTGATGAATTTAATTTAAAATTAAATATAAAAAATGCAACAAAAAAAAAATTTTCATAAAAATTCCCCTTTTAAATATAAAAATGTTTTTATACCAACTCCAACCATGAAATTGATTAAAATAAACTTTATTAGGTTATAAATAATATTATATAACGAATTTTACATATAAATAATTTTAAGAAAATTGGATCTTTTCAAATGGATGAAATAAAAATACAGTTTTAAATAAAAATCGGTATTTTTCACTATTCACTGGAAAATAAATCTTTTCAGAAAAATATGAAAATTTTATCATAATATAATTTTGAATTTTTGATTTCAAAAATGATTTTATTTTTATAAAATACAATTTTTATACATTCAATAATTTAATTATAATATTTTCTTAATAAAATTCAAATTTTTAGAAAACGTATTTTCGAAGCATAAAATAACTTTACTGAAAAGTGAGTACATATTTCATAAGAATTAGTCAATTAATTTTTAATAATTAGGTCAAATATATATATATATATAATAATTTTGTTAATAGTATTCATACCCACCAATTTAACAACTCAGATATGATGGTCATATTTAAATAATATTTCACAGTTCATTGAAGCTCTATGTTACATGTTAAATACACTATCGAACATAGTGTTATTTTAAGATCTTAGGGTTCATTAACCACAAGCTGTCAAAGTGATTAATTTTATTTAAAAATAAATATACCATAAAATTTTGTTGTGTTACATTCTGTATTATGCTTGTTTTTGTGTTTCAAGTACACCATTGAATACAATGTTTCTATTTTAAAATCTCAGCATGTTTCAAGGGAACTATACAACCAACAAATTTTCTCCTAAAAATATATTCGAAAACAATCAAAAAAGATAAATGGATACCAATTTCTAATAAGAAGACAATTCCTCTTCAAATACCTGTTAATATCATACCAACCAAAGGAAACTACACACATCTAGAATTTCCTTGAATGGATCCTAAGCCATCACAACCTCAATCTTCATGGGATAAACTGTAATACAACACTCTAAAATGACATTCCCTAGGAAATGAACTTTTTTAATCCAAATTTTCAATTCAAGATATTTCCATAAAGTTAATTCTCATAGATTAAGTCTTGGATAATCATAAAATTCTAAGAATTATCCTACTCTTTTTGAGAATAATGGAGGATATTATCTATGGAAACCATAAGGAACTAGTCCTATTATGGTTAAGAAATCCCATTCATAGGTACCATGAATTTAATTGTAAAATTTTTCATAGTGAATTAAAATAATAAGAAATCATAATGATTGTAGAGATGCCTAAAAATAATCTCTAGGATATCCAAATCACAAACTTGGAGCTAGTGATAACCAGACCCAAGATCAATATTCAAGAACATTTTTTCTCATTTTTGTTGGTTGGAGAGATCATCGATTTTAAGAAGAGGGTATTTGTTCTTGTGTTTTACCAAATTCAAGCAACGACAGTCAATAAAAACCCTTAGTCTCCTATATGACTTTTTATAAAATATAACTAGATTCATCTAGAGGGAAACATTGGGTATAATAAATACTTTCTCCAGAAGGTCTTACAACTACACTTTCTAATCCCTAGGCTTAGTCGGGGTCATTCGATAAGCTATTGAGGATATCAATGCGGTGCTGGGGTGTAATTTGATATCGAAATAACTTTTTTGATGATTGTGAAACCTTATAAATTCCTTTAATAAGACATATATATACTTCGATACCAATTTAGGTAATCGATCCTCCACAAAACTAATGGAACATAATGCAAAGCTCTTCAATTGATGGGTAATGACCTGCTATCTCCCAAGAGTCTACCCTACTCATCCTACTAGATGGTCCCATCCACCAATAAAGTGAATCTTGATCCATATTCTCAATGGAATATCACTCTACAATGATAAAAATTTGTGCAATTCTAAACTATAGATAACTATTCTAAACCAAAGGTAACATCATAGGGTCTCATCTCTACCAGAATAAGATCCCAAGAAAATATCACTCTACTCAAGGTAAAATCACTCTGTTAGTAGATGAGAGTGAGAGGATGATGACCACTTGTAGGAGTCTCTAGACATAGATTTTCATATAAGGGATATACTAGAATCTATAATTCATAAATAAATGATACAACAAGAAAATAATGGTCTATGATGGTGTTAATGAGTATGAGTGCCCAATTGGAAAATAAATATATCATACCTTGAACTATGTTACACTAAGTTTGTTCAAAACTCTCTATTATGTACATTTGACCACTTCCTTGACCTCCTTCACCCTATCCCATACATGTTCCACCTAGAGGTAGTGTTGGGGGGAGTGAATCAATTCATTGCCTACCCCTAGTTGCATCAATAGTAATAAATCCTCTATCATAGACACCATTGGGAGGGAAACGTTGTCCACTTCATGGGCCCCCAATATATATATTGTCTTTGTTGGGGAGGTAAATCCATAGTTTCATCTTGGATATCCTTTACTTCTCATCCATTAGGATAAACAGAAGCCAAATTTACTCTACCACCACATGTATAAAAATCTCTACCTATTATATGGGTGGAATCATTCCGAGACCCCTCTTCTATCTACCTTTGAGATCTTGATCATGAATACACCTATTTATAAATGACTACCTGCCATTGATAAATATACATTTTCTACCCCAATAACTGGTTGTGACTTTTCCAAGAATCTCTAAATCACTAGGGAATTCTCCAAGAATCTTACATAAGTGGGAATTCATAAGGGTGTGCTCCTGGATCAAATCTCACACTAATGGCCCTGCTAGAACTTCTGATCTTGAAGATAACCATGATGGATAATATATTATAAGTACCTCATGTGGTTTTTTAAACCTAACAGCTTATTGAGTCATTGATATCTTGCCTAGCTGGGGGTCTAACATCTTCTAGACCCATACTATCCTCAGATTCATTGTATAATACTCCTCTATAAACAAGAACTCAAACTCTATCCATGGTAAGATAGCCTCATCTTATGTATATTATAATGGAACATAACTTTCTTGATCATTAATTTACATGTTTTTTGTATTGAAGATATCAATAGGATGTTTTAGGATGGAATGGTGGAGGTGAAGTTGGGATTCAACCTGGGGGTCAATTTTGTGGTATGGTGGTTTGTGTTACACTGTGGAGGTTATGGGTTGTGGTGTGGTGCCTTTGAGTTTCATTGTAGTGGTCTGGAGGTCAAAATCATGAAGTTATTTTTGAAGTACCTCCTTGAACCACATTTTTTATTATGTTTTGGTAATTACAAATTTAATCCTTTATTCCACCAAACATGGGTAAAAAATTGTTTTATGATTGATCTTCTTATAAAAGAAAATATATTATTGATATTTGTTATTATTGGTATATATCATTCTTATTAAGTATGTTGGTAGTCTTTTATGAAAAATATTACCATGTATCGAATAAATTGTGGTTGTCAAGTAAATGTGAGGCATGTATAATAATAATCTGTGAGGAAGAAAATATATGAAATGCATATAAAATTCATCCACCACATAAAGAAATTATTGGCTGTGGATTAAATTTTTTCCAAGTATTTAATCAAACATAAGAAAAAATGTATCAACCATAAGTTATTAATCAAACACAAGAGAAAAAAGATTAACTATAAGCCTTTCATATGTGTTAGAAAAGTGAAAATTTTCCAAGTGTTGAATCGACCACATGTTGAGTTTCAACCAAATACACTAATCATTCAACCATCCTTAAGATTTTTTCAAATTCATGGATCAAAAACACATTCATTTCTAATTGAACGCATGACTATATCAACCTCCCATTTAATACTGATTGACTGTATGAATAAATTTACGATATACATCTTGGATTGGCTTACTATAAGGACCTACCACAATATATAACCTAACACATGTTCTAACCTACCAAAAGAACTTAATTATATCCAGTAGATCAAGCATACCTATTTTATTATTCTCTATTTCTTATATTTTGATTGACTATATTTTTGGTTTTTTTTCATTGATCTAATTATTTATTAAATATTTATGAATTACTTATTTTATACGTATTTTTTATTTGTAATAATTTCATGTAAGTTTAAATGATCATCAAAATTAATGAATCATCATACCGATTTCTTGGGAAATCATGAATTTTAAGGTTGAGATTTCTGGAATTTGGAGAGTTTTTATTTCATAAACTTAGGGATAATTTTGAGAACTTTAATGTTTATTATTATGGGAATATATTACTCTTGTGTAAATTTATTATTAAACAATTTATGTAAAACCTATTTATTTTTTACTAAATATCAAATTTAACCCACATGTGTATGTTTTATATGAATATCAAATAAAGATTTCATGTGATACTCTTTATAAGAAAATATACACAAAGGATCTATGTGGTTGATGGTATGGAAAATAAGGAATGAAACATACTTTCATATTTTTAATCAGTTGTACATAATGAAACTTGATATAAAGAGTTCAAAATATCTAGTTCATACTTTAAAGGTTGAGGATATTTTCAAGCTATACTATGTGGATCATTTTTGAGATCATCACTACAAAAATCTCAACTTATCTATATCCTTTGATTCTTTTCTTCTAGAGAGAAATTTATAGCCTCAACACTAAAGCTTCAATGTGTGATATGGCTTCTATGGTTTTTAATTATTTGAATCATTTTTTGTGTGTATAATTTCATTGGATTATATTACCCATAAAAGATATGATTTTTGGGTTATACTACCCCAATAAAAAGGTATGTGTGATTTGTTCCTAACTAGTAAAAGGAAGGGGATTCAGTGTGCCTTGGTTTAGTTAAAGTTAGGTTTGGTTTCTTTCTCAATGTCAATCGGAAATTATCTTGATTTTTACTTCAAGTGAGAAAACTTTATTCTTAGGCTGTGTCTCTAGGGTTTAAAAAGGAAGTGTAAAGGGTTTCTTCCCCATCAAAAGTCAAAGATATCATTATAGTGAGTTACATTTATCTCTATGTTTGATAGGAGTGAATAGTAGATATAGGATTATTTAGATCCAAAATACTATAAAAATTTATATGTGAAATTTATTTATATTTCCACTGTAAAAAATATTTTAACATTGATAATTATTTAAGAAGTTCAATTCACCCTCCTTTTGACCTTTAGACCACACTCATATTGGGACCTAACAATTCATATCAGATCTTGACCCATGGATTTACCATATTTATATTTTTTGTTCTAATGAAATACTAAATTAATCATTAAGTGGATAATATTTGATTGAGATGACAAGAACAAGTACAAATGATGCATGGACACATCAAAGTACTCCACTATTTGATGGAATATATTATAAATATTGAAATTATCACATGGAATCTATTATTAATAATCTAATAATTGACAGTTTGACTATCAAGTTAAAACTATACAATATAATTAAAGTTGATCATGACCCATTAGTTGGTAATGATTTGGTAAAGTATGTGTTAAATTACATGGTGATAAATATATGTATTTTATAATTAATAAAAATATTTATAGTCATATATTATTATGAAAAAAAACTCATGACATTTGGAAAATATTATAAGTCACTCATATTCATTTAGATAAGTTCTTAAGAACTAATTTAGGTATGTTAAGGGATGATTATCAAGAATTTATAATGGTAGGAGAAGAAATTTCGAATCAAATGTTTCATAGATTTACCAATATAGTAAATAGTATAAGTGACTTAAGAAAAAAACAATAGATAATTTGATTTTGATTGAAAGTGTTTTAAGAGATTTACCTAACAAGTGGTGTGTTAAAAAAGTAATAATTTTTTTCAAGGAATATACTTTACATGAGATGATTGGATATTTCTTACAATATGAGTTAAAACTAAAAAATATTACACAATATGAGATTTTGAAAAAAAGGAATTTCATTTAAATCCATTATTACTACTTAATCCTCTTAATATAAGATATAGTATAGTGAAAGATATGGTGATACTAATGTAGAAAAGTGAATATATATAAAGAATAAAGGATACTCCCAAATATTCAGAAAGTATTATTCTAAAAATGATCACAAGGAGAAGATAAAAGGTATTAATATTTCAAAAAATGGTGTTGAAATTATTTATTATGATTGAAAAAACAGGACACATCAAGAAAAATTTCCTAAGGATTAATATTGAAAAGAATAAGATAAAATTATTCAAAAAGGAAATGCAATCAATGATAGTTGGTTGGAGTTACACTCCAAACCCGGATTCTGGTAATGATTTTGGTTCTAAAAAGGAATTAGTAAACCTGTGTTCAATGGATTGATTAAAGATAGAAATTGTATCAGATTTTTCTTCCTCTTCTAAATATGATTCTCATACTACTAAATATGAGTTGTATAAAGAGATTATCAGAATCAATAATAATATTAATAAGATTAATATATTATTCAAAAATCTTTAGAGTAAATATAAGGTGATTCTTGAAGAAAATGAAAAATTGAGAAATATTCCTTTGAGATCCAATGATAAATTATATACTAATTTAGAAAGTTTTCAAATTTAAATCTTAAATATAAGGATATTTAGTTTAAATGTGATTAAATTGAATGAATTATGTTCAATTCTATTTTAGAATAAAATGAAAATCTTAGAAATGAAATTAAAATGTGGAAAATATATTTTTCTAAATTTCTTCATGAGAGAAAAATTTATGATAAAATTATAAGGCTGAAAAAAATTAACAAAAAGAAAACTAGTCTTGAATATGATAATCCTTTAACCAAAATTTATAATAAATTGTTTTTAAAGGTTGAAGTGTAAATGTTTCAAGTGTTACATGATTTAAATTTTAAATAAAATAATATAATGAAATTCAATGTTCCTTGTGATTTCTACAACCTCTTGGTCACACCAAGGATTTTATATCTAAATAATAGTCTTCTAGGTTTCATGAGAATACATAATTTAAATAAATTTGGGTTCCCAAGAATTCTTTTTTAACCCAACTGGATCCAATTTTTAAAATTGAACAAAATACTCTAAAATTTTATTTTGCAGGAAGTATATTGTAGAAGTGTAAAAAAGGACACATGGTATATGGATAATGAGTTCTCTCAATATATGACCAGTTAAATCTTGGAATTTATATCTTTTAATATGGGTGATGGAGGTAGTGTAAGATTTGGTGATAATTCAAATGGAAAAGTAAAAGGTTTTGGAGAATTTCGAATTTCAAATTCTCTTATCCTTTCAAAGGTTTTATTTGTTAAAGGTTTAAAACAAAAATTGATTAGTATATCATAACTTAGTGATGATAGCATTTATTTGAAATTTTAAATTGATAATTGTATTATTCTTAAGGATGAATCTATCATATTTTATGAAAATTGAAAATATAATATTTATTCAATAAATTTTTCTGAATTAAATGGTCAAAATATAAATTTTTTTAATATCGTATGATTTGAAAATGTTTTATGGCATAGAAGGTTGGGTCATTAAAATTTCAAGTTGTTGCACAATATTTCTAAAAAACAAATAGTATTGGATTTTCATGAGTTAAATATCGATAAAACCTATGTATGTGATTCATGAAAGGAAGGTAAGCTACATAAAGAGTCATTTAAATCAGTTCATGAGGTAAGAACTTCTAGAACACTTCAACTCTTACATTTTGATTTTTTAGCCACATGAAAATTTCACATTTGGGAGGAATAAGAAATATATATTTTTATCATAGATGATTATAATATATTTACATTGAAATAATTTCTTGTGCATAAATTAGATACTTTTTCTAAATTTATCATTTATTTTAAATTAGTTTAAAATGAAAAATGATATCTAATTTTACCAACTAGAAGTGATAAAGGTGGAGAGTTTTAAAATATGGAATTTTATAAATTTTATGAAGATAATAGGTATAATAATATTTTCTCATATCCTCGTAAGCCACAAAAAATGGTGTGTTTGAAAGAAAAAATAGAACTTTACAAAAAATGGATGAGAAAATGTTAAATGAATATGATTTTATAAAATAATTCCAGTAATAAACTTTCAATACATATTTTCAAGTTTCCAATAAAATTATTCTCAAACTATTCATAAATAAAACATCTTATAAAATCTATAATGGAAGGAAGACTAAAATTGAGTAATTTAGAGTTTTTTGGGTGTAAAGTTTACATTTTAAAAACCAAAGACTAATTTAAATAATTTGATTCAAAATTTGATGAAGAAATATATATAGGATATTCTAAATCTAGTAAGTCATAATTTTTTTTCATAAAATAATATTATTCACTGAAGAATAAATTTAAATCAAATTTGATGAAAATAATTTAAAAGAAATAAAATATGATTTAGAGTAGTTTGAGAATTAATTAAGGGATTTAAACTTTGTAGAACCTAAAAATTCAGATTTGGATGTATTAATTATTGGGGAGGAAGTCTCTCTATTGGAAAAACATTAAAATTACATAAAGATCATCTGGTTGAAAAAATAAATGGTGTTATAATTGTTGGTGTTAAAACTAAAAATTCATTAAAGAATTTTTTTCTCTTATCAAGATTTTATTTTTAATTCTTTTCCACAAAATATAGATGAAGATTTATTTTATTAAAGTTAGATTATTAAAATGCATGAAGTGTTAAATTATTTTGATAGAAATAAAGTTTGGGCCTTAGTTGAACCACCTAAGGATCAAAATATTTTTTGAACTAAATTAATCATTAGAAACAAGTTAGTTAAATTTGGTTATATAATCAAAAACAAGTCTAGATTATTGGATCAGGTTACAATAAAGAAAAACTAATTTACTTTAAATAATCATTTTTCCAACTTCCTAGATTAGAATCTATAAGAATTATCTTTTCATATACATCTCATTTGGGAATTATAATTTTTCAAATGGATGTAAAAAGTGTATTTTTGAATTGATATATTTATGAAAATGTTTTTTTAAAATATCCCTAGGGTTTTTAGAATAAATCTAAACCTTATCATTTTTTGAATATTTAAATCAATTTATGGTTTAAAATAAGATCCTCAATCTTGGTATGAAAGGTTATCTTATTTTATTTTAAATAATAGTATTGAAAAGGGTAAGTTTGACCAAATATTTTTTTAATAAAAGGGGTTTTTAATATATTTTAATTATTAATATATTTGTTGATGATGTTATTTTCGGATCTTCTCATGAGAAACTTTCTAATGAATTTTCTAATTTTATAAAAAACGAGTTTGACATGAGCTCGATGGATGAACATAAATTATTTCTTAGCCCTTAAAGTTTTCAAAAGGATTATTAGATTTTAATTAATAAATCCAATTATGCTATGGATTTGGTAAATATATTTAGATTAAATTCAATAAAAGTAGCAATAATCCTATGATAACATCTTCTTAACTTGATAAGGATGATTCTAGAATTTTTTTGTATGGTAAAACATTTGGAGGCATGATTGGTATCTTTTTATAAAAAACTATTTCCAGGCACGATTTATTGTTTAATGTTTTTATGTGTTCTCAATTTCAATGTAATTATAAATAAATTAATTGAAAGGTTGTTAAAAGAATTATAAAATAAATTGAATTATATTTGAATATTTTTCTATTTTACCCTATTGAAACTTCTTTTGAATTAATCAGTTATAGTGATTCTGATTTTGGTTAATGTAATATTGATACAAAAATCACATCGGGTATGCATCAATTTCTTGGTAAATATTCAGTATCCTGGATTTTTTTGAAATAACTTTTATCAGCTTTATCAACTTCTGAAAGTGAGTATATTTCTACTACATCTTATTTTTCATGATCTTTATGGATTAAAAAAACTCTTTATTTTGTTGGTTTTAATTTTGAAAAAAATTCCTATTTATTGTGATAGTAATTCTGAAATTTTAATCTCTAAAAATACCATGCAATATTCTAGGACTAAAAAGATTGATGTTAGAACTAATTTCCTTAAAGATCATGTGCAAAAAGGGAATATTAATATGAAATATATTTTTATAGGAAATCAACTTACTAATATCTTTACTAATACCTATGATTTAGCTAAGTTTGATAAAATTAAACTAAAACTTTCTATGATGGGAATTCAATAGAATATGTTTAGGTTACTTTACTATTTGAACATCTTGAAATGTTTTGTTAAATCATTGATTATAATCAATTGTTTTTAGGAGTTTATACCACTATATACGAGAATTTTTTTATCTTCACAAACTACCTTAAAGATCCAAATGTTTCACCAAAAGGAAAAGTTTTTTAAAGAGATATTATTCAATACTTCTATCTTCTATCCATATAATCAATTTAATTTCATTTGATTATGTACTTATAATATATGAATTTAGGGGGATTTTTTTACTATGTCTATTGTTAACATTAAAAGGGTTAGTTCTATTCTGAGTAATCGATAAAGAGAAAACTACATGTTCAATGATAACATTATAATGGTTTTTTATTTCCTAGTATTAATTCTATATCTTAGGGGGAGCGTGTTTCCACATAATCTATTGTTACATAACATTTAATTTTTTTGATCAATGCCAATTCTGGGGAGAAATTTTGAAATTGTTATTTGATTTTGTAATTATAAAAAGGTGGGAGAATGTTAAAGTGAATCCTTGAAAAGCTTTGTTTATAATGATTTGATAATTATAAATTTAATATTTTATTCCCTCTAAAATTATTAAATAAAAGTGTTTAATGATTGCAGTATCTATAAAATAAATTATTTTATTGATATTTTTATTATTGTAATCTCTTATTTTGATTATGTTTGTTGTTAGTTTGTTTGGTAAAATCTGCCTAATTATTGAATCAACCATGATTTTTAAGTAATCATGGGCCTTGTATACTGATCAACTGTGAGGCATGAAGTTCATCGACCAAAAGCACAATACATCAACCGTATGAAAAAACTACAAATCATGGATCAATTTTTTTTCTAAGGATTCAATTGAAACAAGAAAAAAATGTATCTAATTTTATTTATCAATAAAATACAATTGAAAAAAATTGACTGTAAGTCTACTGACCATGTCAGATAAGAATATTTTTTCTAAGTGCTGTATAGACTACACATTGAGTATCTATAACAATACTATTATTTATTATACATTAATTAATGATTTATTATATAAAAGTACACATAATAAAACCCAAAAGATTAGAAATATTGTGTCTTTGGGAATTAGGTACATAGAACAACATCTTGAACATGGTATACACCAACATTATTGAAAGCATCCTTAACATGCTTCTAAAATTCCATGGCTTTTAAAACTACACAGGATAACTTGGGGACAAATATAAGAAAGGGGTGAGATATATGGCACAGTAAGGGAATAAAAATGGAATAAGGTGATAAATTTTAAACAATAGTAATATAAATAGGGCATAAAAAGAGTAGGAATCATAAAAATGAACAATGAGACATGATATAGTATGATTACCATAACATGGGAAATGTGGGAACAACTTAAAAAAATGCATCATAACATAGGTTAAGGCTAAATAGCCAAGAAATAATGGTGGAAAATGTTTGAAAAAGGAATCAGGTTCACTCCCTATCCCACAATTAAATCTAATCAGACTAAATATTGCATAATTCAAAGTAGCGCTATATAATTTTGTGTTCACCTGTCACTTTCATTTCATTATCATGCTTCAGTGTGCCACATAGATCATACAACATGAATTCGTTCATCATCATATTTTATTCTATGATCAAGGAGCATGGAATGAATACATGTAATTCCCATGTAAAATAGATATAAGTCTATAAATTTGAATACCCTTGATAGGGAATGGGTATGTTATTAACTACATAATTGTTTTGATAGGGAAAATCATGGTGAAATTTTGGTAGCATAACAACATCAAATAAAAATTCATAAAATTGGTTGATGAGAGAGAAAGGGGTATATCATAATTTTTAAATTAATTTGATAGTAAGGGGTATATGTAATAAAATTTCCCATCATAAGGAAATTAAGATAAATGATATAAGGTAAAGAAGATACTTGAATAAAGAGGAGAAAAGAAAATATCTCTTACTTGAGATTGTGTCTCCAAATGCTTGGGAGGGTATTATTTAGAGATTTGGGGTGAGTTTGGAGGACTATAGAGAGTGAATGTAAGTGTATTTAAGTGATATAAGAATTTTTATTGAATATAAATGGGATATTGGATGGGTTTATATTGGAAATGAGGGGGAATTATTTATTATTTCGTTTTTGGAATCTACATAATAAAAAAACCAAAAACCACAAACCTTACCATGGTTTTGCTCACAGTTTCTAAAAAATGGGAGTGGTTTTAATTATTTTATTAGTCTAGGAGTTGAATATAATAAAGTAATTCCCTTTCTACTGTGGTGGTGAGTCATACCCTTAAAGAAATGATTTTAAAATCTTAAAATATATTAATGGTTATGGAGGATTCATAAAGGATTTATAAAATTAATCAAATAATAAATATCAAATTATTTTAAAGGGAATACATATATTTGGTCATTTATACCAATTATAGTATTTATTACATCACTTTTGGGTCATTATAATGTCATAATACACAAATTATTTTTATACGGTATTTAATTTTTACTAGAAAATTCGATAATCTCATAAAATTATGAAAAATTCACCATTGGATAATTTCGATGTTTTGATTCCGAAAATTATATTCATTTAATATAAATAATTTTTTAAATATATGAATTTTCACATTAAAAATAGTAATGAAAAGTCGGTTTTAACCTATAATGCAGTGTTTTTTCACTATTCATCAAAAATTGAAAGTTTTCAGAGAAATAAAAAAAATTAAACCTAAGATAATTTCAATATTACAAATTCAAAAATGAAGTCCATTTTGAAAAATAAAATTTATAAAATTTCCAAAAGTGTGTATTACTACTCATAACGGCTAGTTTGATTGGTCGCGGTGTGTTAGAATCTCTAAGTTGCGTACAATGCCTGATATTTCATTATTCAAAGGAAAACATACCGTGGAAGCTTGGGGTGTTACATTCTTCCCTCCTTAAAATAATTTCACCCTTGAAATTTCTAGAATATTACTGCATAAAAAGATTTGGGTGGTTCTTCATCAAAATTTCCTCAGGTTCCCATGTTGCCGCTTCCATATTATGGTTTCTCCATAGAACTTTTACCAGATGAGTCATCCGGTTTCTCAACACTTGTTATTTTGTATCAAAAATCTTGACAAGCTCTTCACAATAAGACAGATAAGGTTCCAGTTCAATTTCCTCATAGCTGAGTAAATGCGTTGGGTCTGGCTTGTATTTTCTCAACAGTGATACGTGGAACACATCATGAACTTTGGAGAGACTTGGCAGCATTTCCAAATGGTAAGCCATAACCCCAATTCATTCTAGAATTTCGAAAGGTTCGATGTACCTGGGACATAATTTACCCTTCTTAACAAATTTTATAACTCCCTTCCATAGAGATACCATCAAGAAAATATGTTCTCCTACCTGAAATTCTAAATCCTTCCTTCAGTTATTGGCACAACTCTTCTGCCTACATTGAGTTGCTTTGATGTGGGTTTGATTAACCTTCACCTTTTCCATCATTTCTTCAACAAGTTCTGGGACTACGAGTTTTCTTTCACCAACATCATCCCAACAAGTTGGTGTGAGAAATATCTTTCTATATAATGCTTCATATGGTGCCATCTAAATACTTGAATGGAAGCTATTGTTATAGGAAAATTCTACCAGAGGTAAATATTGATCCCACATACCTTGAAATTAAAGTGAGCAAGATCTAAACATGTATTCTAAGGTTTGAATAGTCCGTTATGATTGTCCATCAGTTTAAGGGTGGTAGCCAGTGCTCAAACAAAGTTCAGTATCCAGGGCCTTATAAAGACTTTTCCAAAATCTTGATGTAAAACAGGGATCATGATCAGAAATAATCGATAGGGGTACTCCATGAATTCTTACAACTTCAATAAGTCTTTCCATACATTCAAGTGGTAAAACTTCTCTTATAACAAGAAAATGTTCTGAATTAGAAAAATGATCAACAATGACCTATATTGCATCATTCCTTCTAGGATTCTTTGGTAGTCCCATGAAAAATCCCATCTTAATATTATCCCATTTGCACTCTGGTATGGGAAGATGTTGCATGACTCCGCCGGGTTGTTGCCTTCCAGCATTCACTTGTTGAAAAACAATACATCTCGACAAAAAATCAGCAATCTCTCTCTTAATGTTTTCCCACCAAAAATGTTCTTTCAAATATCTATACATATTAATGCTACCAGGTTGTATAGAGAAATTGGATCTATGAGCATCATCCAACAATTCCCTTTTTAGATTAGGTATATCAGGAATATAAAGTCTCTTCCCAAATCTTAAAATTCCATCTTTATATACGAAGTCGATCAATCTCCCATCGTTCACAGCTTTAATATTCTTTTGAAATTCCTTATCATCAGTCTAAGAAATTTGTATCCTTTCTAGTAAATATGGTTTGGAAAATATTTGAAAAATAATTGTTGTTTCACCATCCATGGTTATTCCTATATCCATATTTACTAGATCCATGAAAATAGGATCCTTTTCAAATCTCATCTTGCTCAAAACTCCACGATCCTTTCTGATCAAAGCATCTTCCACCTTATTTTCCTTCCCTGGGTGGTAGGGTATAGCACAATCATAATCCTTGAGTAGTTTAAGCCATCTCCTTTGCCTCATGTTGAGTTATTTTTGTGAGAAAATATACTTCAAACTCTTGTGATCAGTATAAATCTCACAATTTTCACCATAGAGATAGTGTCTCCATATCTTCAAAGAAAATATTATAGCCACTAACTCCAGATCATGATTGGGATAGTTTTTCTCATGAATTTTTAGTAGTGGTGATGCATATTCAATAAATCATTCATTATACATAAGGACACAACCGTTTCTTTTCTTTGAAGCATCATTATAAATAACAAACCCATCATTCCCCAATGGTAGAGTCAAGATTGGAGAATTAAATAATCTTCTCTTCAGTTCTTCAAAACATTATTCACACTCTTTTGTCCAAACAAATTTAACCCCTTTACGTGTGATCTTGGTTAGTGGTTTAGCCAATCAGGAAAAATTATGGACAAAATTCCGATAATAACCTGCTAAACCGGTAAAACTGTGTACCTTAGTTATACTCATTGGTGCTGGTCATTCTTGGATTTCCTTTATCTTAGAAGGATCAACAAAGATTCCATCCTTAGAGATAATATATCCAAGAAAAGAAATCTCCTGATACCAGAATTCACACTTTTTAAACTTCCCATATAATTCATTTCTTCTAAGAGTCTTTAGGATCATGCGCAAGTGTTTTTTGTGATCTTTGTAGATTTTTGAGTATACCAAGATATTATCAATAAATACCACTACAAATTCATCAAGATATTCTTTAAAAACTCTCTTCATTATATCCATGAAAACAGAGGGTGCATTAGTCATCCCAAAAGGCATTACTGTAAACTCGTAATGCCCATACCAAGTTCAAAATGCTATTTTCAGAATGTCTCCCTTCTTCACACACAACAGATGATATCCATATCGAAAGTTAATCTTTGAAAAATATTGAGCTCTATAAAATTATTCGAATAAATCATCAATGAGAGGTAGGGGATACTTGTTCTTTATTTTTATAGCATTGATCTCCCTATAGACAATGGACAACCTCATAGATCTGTCTTTTTTCTTAACAAAAAGGATAGGGGATCCCCATGGAGAAACACTAGGGAGAATAAATCCCTTATTACTCAATTACCCTAGTTGTTTCTTTAGTTCCAAAAATTTCACAGTGGCCATTCTATAAGGGGTCTCTGATATGGTCCTTGAACTAGGAATTAAGTCAATGGAAAACTCAATTTATCATTATAGAAAAAGTCCAGGTAAATCCTCTAGAAACACATCAACATATTCTTGCACAATAGGTACGTCCTCTATTAAAACATTCTTTTCCTCACACATAGTTATTTCATTCTCTTCTTTCCCAATAATTGAATTTATTTGAGCCACTGGGGGTGGATCTAGATACGAATCTGGTGGTGACGTTTCTGCTTTAAAGATAAGATAATACTTATCATCATTGAAAATTGTAACCTCCTTCTTCTTATAATAAATTTTCACATCATGGTCCGAAAGCCAATCCATTATGAGGATTATATCAAATTCAATCATGTGTATGATGATGAGATTTGCAGATAAAGAATACTTATATTCCCTAATGGGAACTGATTCACAGTACTTTGTTGCGATGATACTTCCCTTAGGTGTTTTGACTGACAACTCCCTTGTTAAGTCAAATATAAAATATCTAATTTTCTTAGAAAACTGGGAAGATATGAAACATTATGATGATCCAGAGTCAAATAAATCATTGGTTAAACTTGGGGAAACTATTAAATTACCTTCCACCACATTTTTCAAAGCTTCAACCTTAGCATCAGTGGTAGCATAAGCTTGGACTTACTCCCTTGACCTTTTCTAAGGTAAGTTCACTTGGCTATTAGGAAATTAATTTTCATAATTCCTCTTTTCTCTAGAATTGTAGCATTCAACTACCTCTTTCTTCCCCTTGCAATCAGGAGCATGGTGGACTTTTTCACCACACTTGTAACAGACTCCCATTCCATTCAGGAAAGTACCGAGGTATTTATTCCCACATTTACCACAGGATAGATATTCAACTTTTCCCTTATTCCCTTTATTTCCATTTCTAGAATGTTCAGTAGATCTCTTTTTCTATTTCTTTGCTTTAAAGTCGTAAGACTTAGAGAATTCCTTTTCTTTCTTAATAGAACATGAGATAATATCTTCGTATGATGAGAAGGATTGTAAAACTAGTGCCTGATGAAGAAATGGTTTTAACCCATCAAAGAATTGATAAATCTTAGTCCTTATGTTACATATATAATCTGCTGACTGCCTTGCTATCCATGTAAAGTTAGCCTCATACTTAGCGACATTCTCATCGTCCTTTTTCCTCAGACTTAGAAATTTTCTTTCCATATCTGCTCGATAGTCACAAGGAAAGTATTTTTCCATGAAAATCTCTTTAAACTCCCTACATTCCATGTTCTATACTTATTAATATTCCTGTGTGTTTTTGATTAATGAAAACCATTGATCTGCATCTCCCGTGAGGTGATAAACTGCCATGAAAACTTTTTCCATTTCACTACACCCTAAAGCATGAAATATTTTCTCTAAGGAATTTATCCACTGCTCAGATACTAATGGATTTGTACTCCCATTGATTTTTTTTGGTTGTTGCCTCATGAAGCGGTCTAACATTGTTCCTATGCATTGTGGATCAGGGTGCTCCATATGGGTAAGGTTATTATTCATAACCTAAGTGAATTGTCCCTGTATGGTGATAAGCTGATCAGCACCAGTTTCATCACCAGATCGACTATAATTACCATGAGTAGGTGGGAAATCCCTACATGGAGTACATTCATTTATACAGTTTCTATTCCTTCCACTAGGTGGCATTTCTAAACAACAACATACACTAGATTAGTTTATGAATCACAATACATAATTCCAAACTTATAAAACACTTAAAATAAATTGAACAGTTTATGGATATAATCCATAATGATAAATATGTTTTCTTTGAGGATGTATATACTCATAAACCCTTCATAATGGTTTGTAATGTAAATGAGAGTTATACTAAGTATATCCCCCAGGATTGTCATAACTGTAACACCCCAAGCTTCTACGGTACGTTTATCTTTGAATAATGCGATAGCGTGTGTTATACGCAACATCGAGTTCTAACACACACCACAACCGATCAAACTAGCCGTTATGAATAGTAATACCTACTTTTTAAAATTATATATATTTTATATTTCAAAATGGACTTCATTTTTGGATTTTGAATATCGAAATTATCCTAAGATGAATTTTTGGTATTTTTCTGAGAACTTCCAATTTTTATGAATAGTGAAAAATACTTAAAAAAACTTTTTTAATCAAAATAATTTATAGTGATAAATTATATTATTGAGTGGTTTTAAAGTATAATTAGAATATATTTTTACCATTTTATCCAATGGTGTTCATTATAATTAATTTCACTTTGAAATTGGACCTAAACAATTGTCAATCTTTTGGTATATATTGTTTCTTAAAAACACGCTATTTGTTGTGACAACGAGAATTAATAATAAAATTAATTAATGCAACTTATATGTTTGGAATTTTGTAAAATAGACATCATTTTTGAATTCGGGATATCAATTATAGCTTAGGGTGAAATTTTGGCATTGTTCTGAAAAACTTCAATTTTTGATGAATAGTGAAACTACTAAGTGGTAGTTAAAAAAAATGAATTTTTCATAAAACATAATTTTACCGCTTCTGTGAATGGAATTTCAAAAATCCGAGAGACACGCTTAATATCAAAAAGTAAAATGTGGTTCAATGAGACGAAAATAATTTTTGGTGAATAGTAACTTTTTACTTTTATTTACCACAGTTAAAAGTAAATAGGGTAATTAAGGGTAAAAATGATATTAATATTACCCTAACACATTTGACAAGTGTATATCAACCAAAAACAACCTTAGGAATAAAAAATTATCATTTAGGTCCACTTGGATTAGATTAGGACATTTATTATTATTTAATTCAAAGAAGAGTTAAAAGAGTTAAAATCAAAGTTTATTTACTTAAAAATTTTTAATATAGGGTCATACATAAGATAAATTCAATTTTAAATATTCATTAGAAATATAATATGATTTCCTACATAATGACATTTTATTTATAATTCTTAGACTTTAAATAATTTAATTTATTTATGACACAATGATGATGCAGTAATTACCATAATAGTGAAAAATTAAAATAATTGATATTATAAATACCCAAATAAATATAATTTGAGACTTTTTATGAATTAAACTAATTTTATAAGTTAATATGACATATTAGGAATGATTTAATTAAATGTTTTCGAAGTAATCATTCTGTTATGAGTTTCACAAAAATCAACTATTGAATAGTGTCAAAATTGACATAAAAGAGTTTTTAAAACAAATATTATATTATTAATTGATATTAAATTCCTAAAAATCTAAGGTTTGGCCAAGAGACTTATATCATGATAGGTGTATCATTAATGGACCACTTGGGGGTCTATTGGATGTATATAGTAAGTTTATTAACTATATAATATAAAAATACAAAGTGACATGGTAAATGTCAAACTAATTAACTAAGAGTTAATACTTAAAGATAAGGTTTATATAACGACCCAAACCTGTCTAAATTCTATTGGTTGAATGGTTTTCGACCTATACCCACATTAACCGTTTAATAATAAACTTTTGAGCCATTATAAACCGAATATGAATTTATTATAGATTAATATTTCTAGATTTTCCAAAGGTGCGCCTCACCCCTCTTATAAAAAGAAACTCCCCCTTCTCATTACTTCACACCTTAAAAGCCTTTTTGTTTGGCGAAACTCTACCCAAATACTCTCCCAACTTCCCTCACTACAACCTAGAGGCCTTAGTTTGATCAGAAAGCCAACCTAATGAGCCCTTTTGATCAAATCAAAAGGAAGAATCCGAAGAAGAGGTAATGATTTCACCACCCTTTTCCAAGTTCCTTTCTTCTTCCACTTCTTATTCCTTTGTTGTTACCATTATAAAATAATAACTCCAGTATCATATATATAATTTGATGTTATTATAAATATGATACAACCATATTCAGTATTCTATCCATCCTTTGAATAACATGTCACCATACGTGCGTACGTACGACTTACCGTCTCCATGTCGTGGTGTAATTGTTATTCAATAAATTATTATTTGGATGGGTATAATAAAGATGAGTAATTCATGTAAATAATAAATTTAAAATGATAATGATTCTGTATATATGATATTCCATCCAATTATATATTATTTTAATATCAAAAGAATGATATTGTCGCTCGTGCGTACGTACGGACTACCGTCTCCACGAACGTGATGAGATTCATTCTCCATCATATCCATTCAAGTATAATTATCATTTGATGATTAATAATAGTATCTAAGGACTTGATATCATTCTGGATATAATTAAGATACAACCTATCCATGACAAACATGGCTTACGTAACAAAACATATAAAATAAAATGAGTAAGTTAACACCCGAAACAATAATAATACTAAGATATTATTAACAAATCACAGTTAAAAGATCATATATGATATCATATTAATATATATGATTCTTGTATAATTTAATAACAATTATTTCACCATTATACAGGAGGTTAAACTACCCTCAACCAAGGAAAAGTGCAAGGTAAGGTTTTATTTCGCAATCTCTTCATTATTTGAGGTTGTTTATACGTAATAATCTACTGGGATTTCTTTATCATCCACATCCATGTTTCTTAAAAATGTATTTCAAAACAATTGTACTATTTACTAGAATATGGGTTAAAGTCATTTATACCCTTGTTTGACTTTTTATAAGAGTTTTATGAAGGAATCTTTCCGTCGTTTTCCAAACAAGGTGATTTTTAACCTTTTCGACAAAATTAAGGTAAGAATGTTTTTTTAACTTATACGGTGGGTGCGGTTATTTTCTGCCGTTATTAAGTCGTCGAAGCTTCCCTTAAAATATTATAAGAATATTTTCAAAGAAAATGTTTTATTTTATAAATATATGACTCTTAAATAGAAAGATATATTTCTATAAAAACAGTTTTGATTTCATCTATGTCAACATCCTTTGATGGATTTTACGCTTATTTGAAGTTGATTTATTATGATACAAAACTTCTATATTGTATTAAAGGTTTTGTGATATGTTTGACTGTGGATGTGCTATTTTTATAACATTCATAGTTTATGGTGAAAGTATTGACATTTCGTATGCTAGTTTTAATACGAATGTTTATGTTATGTTTAAACCTTTTCATATGGGAATGCATTGGACTTAATATGTGACGGGTGGAGCCCGCTATAGCTTCTCGATGAATCGGTAGGTCTCATTAGACAAACTAGTGTCTTTGAACAAGGCCTTGGCAAAATATTATTTGTAGTCTTGGCACGAGGCCTTGGCTATGTGGTTATGATAGTCTGGCATTATGCATTCTATCATTATGAAAGTGGTAATTGATATTTCATGTGATTATTCAATTAGTAGAATATCCATGTGAATAAGTAAATGGAATTATTTCATTTTATTTTTTCCATACTATGTTGAAGTTCAAGTTTAAAAGGCTTTTGTTTTAAGTTATACATTGCCTTAAATGTTTATTCTTATTTATGAAAGTTTCCACTATATTGTTATCCTTACTGGGCATTTGAGCTCACCCCTTTTCTATATTTTATTTTTCCCAGGATGTGAAGAAGTAATTTATGAATGATCTTCAGGGATAGTATGTGGGGATATGAGTGTGGGATAAGGAGACTATGTTTTTGTAGTAGTTTTTCACTTTATGATGTAACATAAAACTTTAGGAATATATCTAGTGTTTCCAAGGCTACTAAACCAATCGGTCTTTCGAGATTTGATCTTTCTTGTGATCATGCCAATGTTATGTAATAATGCACCGACTCTAGGTAATTGGGGTCGGGGAATTACAGTTGGTATCAGAGGAAGTTTAGTACAAACCTTGGAAGCTAGATTTAGATAAACTCTGATTAGAGCACATAGATTTAAGATGGACTTTGAGGATTAGTATAGAAGAACTTCCTAGAATTTTGGTATTGTAGAGATTTTGTGAGTTTTCCGAGCAATACATCCCTGTCTGGATACAAGCAGGTAGAGGAGGCTTTGGCACAGATGTACCTAGGGGTAAAACCCGAAAACACCGCTTTGAGCTAGACTCGAACGGGAACTGGTGCACAACAACGGGTCTTGCTGCACTCTTGGTTACGACACTCCCGGGGGATATGCTTAGGATAACTCTCATTTTCTTTACAAATCATTATGATGGGTTTATGAGTATATACTTCCTCAAAGAAAACATTTTTATGATTATGGATTATATCCATAAATAGTTCAATTTATGTTAAGTGTTTTATAAGTATGGGATTATGTATTTTGATTCATAAACTGATCTAGTTCATGCCATTGTTTAGAAATGGCGCCTAGTGGAAGAAATGGAAACCGTATCAATGCACGCACTCCATGTAGGGATTTCCCTCCTGCTCAAGATAATTATAGTGGAGCTAGCGATGCAACTGGTTCCGATCAGCTAATCACCATACTAGGACAACTCACTCAGGTTATGAAAAATAACCTTACCCGTATGGAGCACCCTGATCTGCAGCGTGGAGGATCAATGTTAGATCGATTCATGAGGAAAAAACCACCAATTTTCAATGGGAGTACAAATCCCTTAGTATCTGAGCAATGGATAAATTCCCTAGAGAAAATATTTCAGGCTTTGGGGAGTAGTGAAAGGGAAAAAGTTATCATGGTAGTTTACCGATTCACTGGAGATGCTGATCAATGGTGGTAATTGATTCAAAACATGAAGGAAGATGATGAAGTATCAAATATGGAATGGAGGGAGTTCAAAGATATGTTTTTATAAAAATACTTTCCTCGCGACCATCGAGCAGATGTGGAAAGGCAATTTCTGAGTCTGAGACAAAAGGAGGATGAGAATGTCACAAAGTATGAGGCTAACTTTACAAGGTTAGCAAGGTATGCTAGAGATTATATATGTAACCCAAGAAGTAATATTGATCATTTCTTTGATGGGTTAAAACCATTTATCTGTCAAGCATTAGTATCACAATCCTTCTCATCGTACGAAGACATTGTCTCATGCGCTATCAAGACCGAAAAAGAATTCTCTAAGTCTTATGACTTTAAAGCAAAGCAAGAGAAGAAAAGACCTGCTGATCAATCTGGGAATGGAAATAAGGGGAAGAAGGGAAAGGTTGAATATCCATCCTGTGGTAAATGTGGTAAGAAACACCCCGATACTTGCTTGAAGGGAATGAGAGTCTGTTACAAGTGTGGTGAAAAAGGCCACCAAGCTCGTGATTGTAAGGGGAATAAGGAAGCTACCATTGTTCAGTGATACAATTGAAGGGATATGGGGCATTATGCAAATGAATTTCCTAAGCGTCAGGAGAACTTACCTCAGAAAAGGCCAAGGTATCAAGGCCAAGCTTATGCTATCACTACTGCTGAGGTAGAAGCTTCGCAAGACGTGGTGGCAGGTAATTTAATGGTTTCCTCAAGTTTAGCAAATGCATTATTTGATTCTGGATCATCGCATTGTGTCATATCTTCCTAGTTTTCTAAGAAAATTAGATATTTCCAATTTGATTTAACAAGGTAGTTTTCAGTTAAAACTCCTAAGGGAAGTATCATTGCAACAAAGTTTTGTGAGTCAGTCCCCATTAGAGCACATAAATGTTCTTTATCTGTTGATCTCATCGTCATACCTATGATTGAGTTTGATATAATCCTCGGTATGGACTGGATTTCGGACAATGATGTGAAGATTTATTATAAGAAGAAAGAGGTTACAATTCTTGATGATGATGATAAGGAACACCTTATCTTTAGAGAAGAATCATCACCGCCTAATTCTTATCTAGATCCACCCCAGTAGCTCAACTAAATTCAATTATTGGGGAGGAGGAGAATGAAATGACTATGGGCGAGGAAAGGAATGTTCAAATAGAAGATGTACCTGTTGTGAAAGAATATGTAGATGTATTTCCGGAAGATTTACCTGGACATCCTCTAGAACGAGAAGTTGAGTTTTCCACTGATTTAATTCCTGGATCAAGGCCTATATCGAAGACCCCTTATAGAATGGCCACTGTAGAATTAGTTGAACTAAATAAACAACTAGAGGAATTGAGTAATAAAGGATTTATTCACCCTAGTGTTTCTCCATGGGGAGCCCCTGTTCTTTTTGTTAAAAAGAAAGATGGATCTATGAGGTTATGTATTGACTATAGGGAGATCAATTCTATAACAATAAAGAACAACTATCCCCTACCTCGCATTGATGATTTATTTGACCAACTGCATGGATATCAATACTTTTCAAAGATTTACCTTCGATCTGGATACCATCATTTGTGTGTGAAGAAGGAAGACATTCTGAAGACAGCATTTCAAACCAGGTACAAGCATTATGAGTTTACTGTAATGCCTTTTTGATTGACTAATGCACCCTCTGTATTCATGGATCTGATGAATAGAGTTTTCAAGGAGTATCTCGATGAATTTGTGGTGGTATTTATTGATGATATCTTGGTATACTCCAAAAGCTATGAAGATCATGAAAATCACTTGCGCATTATCCTGAAGACTCTGAGAAGACATGAATTATATGGGAAGTTTAGCAAGTGTGAATTCTGGATTTAGGAGATTTCTTTTCTTGGCTATATTGTCTCTAAAGATGGAATCTCTGTTGATCCTTCTAATACCAAGGCAATCCAAGAATTTCCATCACCTACGAGTATAACTGAGGTACGTAGTTTTATTGGTTTGGCAGGTTATTATCGACGTTTCATCCAGAATTTTGCCCGATTGGCTAACCCATTAATGAAGCTCACACGTAAAGGGGTTAAATTTGTTTGGACAAAAGAGTGTGAAGAATGTTTTGAAGAACTGAATAGAAGATTAGTCAATGCTCCTATATTGACTCTACCATCGGGGAATGATGGGTTCGTTATTTATAGTGATGCATCGAAGAAAAGACTTGGTTGTGTCCTTATACAGAATGATAGAGTTATTGCCTATGCATCACGACAGTTGAAAATTCATGAACAAAACTATCCTACTCATGATCTAGAGTTATAAGCTGTGATCTTTGCTTTGAAGATATGGAAGCACTACCTCTATGGTGAAAAATGTGAGATTTATACTGATCACAAGAGTTTGAAGTATATTTTCTCACAAAAAGAACTCAACATGAGGCAAAGGAGATGGCTTGAATTGCTCAAGGATTATGATTGTACGATACTCTACCACCCTGGGAAAGCAAACAATGTGGCAGATGCTTTGAGCAGAAAAGACCATGGAGTTTTGAACGTTATGAGAATTGAAAGGGATCCAATTTTCATGGATCTAGTGAAGATGGACATGGGAATAACCAGGGAAGGTGAAACATCAATTATTTTTCAAATAGTTTCCAAACCATCTTTACTAGAAAGGATTAAGAGTACTCAGACCGATGATATAGAATTTCAAAAGAAGATTAAAGCTGTGAATGATGGGAGATTGAGAGATTTTGTGTATGAAAATGGAATTTTGAAATTCAGGAAGAGGCTTTGTGTTCCCGATATACCTGATCTAAAAAGGGAATTGTTGGATGATGCTCATAGTTCCAATTTCTCTATACACCCTGGGAGCACCAAAATGTATAGAGATTTGAAGGAACATTTTTGGTGGGACAACATGAAGAGAGAGATTGCCGATTTTGTGTCAAGATGTATGGTTTGTCAACAAGTGAAAGCTGGAAGGAAACAACCTGGTGGAGTATTGCAACCTCTTCTCATACCAGAGTGGAAATGGGACAATATTACGATGGACTTTGTCATGGGACTACCAAAGACTCCTAGAAGGAATGATGAAATATGGGTTATTGTTGATCGTCTTACCAAGTCAGCACATTTTCTTGCTATAAGAGAAGATCTACCCCTGAAACATCTATCAAGACTATATATTAATGAAGTTGTGAGACTTCATGGAGTACCCCTATCGATTGTTTCTGATCGTGATCCCCGTTTTACTTCAAGGTTCTAGAAAAGTCTTCAGAAATCCCTGGATACTGAACTTCATTTGAGCACTGCTTACCACCCTCAAACGGATGGACAATTAGAACGAACTATTCAAACCTTAGAAGACATGTTGAGATCTTTCTCACTTGACTTTCAGGGTATGTGGGATCAATATTTACCTCTGGTAGAATTTTCCTATAACAATAGCTTCCATTCGAGTATTCAGATGGCACCATATGAAGCGTTATATGGAAAGAGATGTCGTACACCAACCTGTTGGGATGACGTTGGTGAAAGAAAACTTGTAGGCCCATAACTGGTGGAGGAAATGATGGAAAAGGTGAAGTTAATCCAAAGTCACATCAAAGCAGCTCAAATTAGGCAGAATAGCTATGCCGATAATCGAAGGAAGGATTTGGAATTTCAAGTCGGTGATAATGTTTTCCTGAAGGTATCTCCATGGAAGGGAGTCATACGTTTTGGTAAGAAAGATAAATTGAGTCCCAGGTACATCAGACCTTTCGAAATTCTAGAACGAATTGGGGCTGTAGCTTACCGATTGGCAATGCCGCCAAGTCTCTCCAAAGTTCACGATGTGTTCCACGTATCTCTATTGAGGAAATACATGCCTAACCCAACACATGTACTCACCTATGAAGAATTGGAACTGGAACCCGATCTGTCTTATTGTGAAGAGCCCGTCAGGATTCTTGATATGAGAGAACAAGTACTGAGAAACCAGACGACACGTCTGGTAAAAGTTTTGTGGAGAAACAATAAGATGGAAGAGGCAACGTGGGAACCCGAGGAACTTATGATGAAGAACCATCCGAGTCTTTTCATACGGTAGTATTCTATAAATTTCGAGGATGAAATTATTTGAAGGAGGGGAGAATGTAACACCCCAAGCTTCTACGGTACGTTTCTCTTTGAATAATATGATAGCGTGTGTTGTACGCAACATCGAGTTCTAACACACACCACAACCGATCAAACTAGCCGTTATGAATAGTTATACCTACTTTTTGAAATTATATATATTTTATATTTCAAAATGGACTTCATTTTTGGATCCGGAATATCAAAATTATCCTAAGATGAATTTTTGGTATATTTCTGAGAACTTCGAATTTTTATGAATAGTGAAAAATACTTAAAAACAAATTTTTTAATCAAAATAATTTATAGTGATAAATTATATTATTGAGTGGTTTTAAAGTATAAATAGAATATATTTTTACCATTTTATCCAATGGTGTTCATTATAATTAATTTCACTTTGAAATTGGACCTAAACAATTGTCAATCTTTTGGTATATATTGTTTCTTAAAAACACGCTATTTGTTGTGAAAATGGGAATTAATTATAAAATTAATTAATGCAAATTATATGTTTGGTATTTTGTAAAATAGACATCACTTTTGAATTCAGGATATCAATTATAGCTTAGGGTGAAATTTTGGCATTGTTCTGAAAAACATCAATTTTTGATGAATAGTGAAACTACTAAGTGGTAGTTAAAAAAACTGAATTTTTCATAAAACTTAATTTTACCGCTTCTGTGAATGGAATTTCGAAAATCCGAGAGACACGGTTAATATCAAGAAGTAAAATGTGGTTCAATGAGATGAAAATAATTTTTGGTGAATAGTAACTTTTTACTTTTATTTACCACGGTTAAAAGTAAATAGGGTAATTAAGGGTAAAAATGATATTAATATTACCCTAACACATTAGAAAAGTGTATCTCGACCAAAAAAAACCTTAGAAATAAAATATTATCATTTAGGTCCACTTGGATTAGATTAGGACATTTATTATTATTCAATTCAAAGAAGAGTTAAAAGAGTTAAAATCAAAGTTTATTTACTTAAACATTTTTAATATAGGGTTATACATAAGATAAATTCGATTTTAAATATTCATTAGAAAGATAATAGGATTTCATACATAATTATATTTTATTTATAATTTTTATACTTTAAATAATTTAATTTATTTATGACACAATGATGATGCAGTAATTAACATAATATTGAAAAATTAAAATAATTGATATTATAAATACCCAAATAAATATAATTTGAGACTTTTTATGAATTACACTAATTTTATAAGTTAATATGACATGTTAGGAATGATTTAATTAAATTTTTTCGAAGTAATCATTTTTTTATGAGTTTCACAAAAATCAACTATTGAATAGTGTCAAAATTGACCTAAAAGAGTTTTTAAAACAAATATTATATTATTAATTGATATTAAATTCCTAAAAATATAGGTTTCGTCCAAGAGACTTATATCATGATATGTGTATCATTAATGGACCACTTGGGGGTATCTTGGATGTATATAGTAAGTTTATTAACTATAAAATATAAAAATACAAAGTGACATGGTAAATGTCAAACTAATTAACTAAGAGTTAATACTTAAAGATAAGGTTAATATAATGACACAAACCTGTCTAAATTCTATTGGTTGAATGGTTTTCGACCCATACCCACCTTAAACTTTGAATAATAAACTTTTGAGCCATTAGAAACCGAATATGGATTTATTATAAATTAATATTTCTAGCTTTTCCAAAGGTGCCCCTCACCCCTCTTATAAAAGGGAACTCCCCCTTCTCATTACTTCACACCTTAAAAGCCTTTTGGTTCGGCCAAACTCTGCCCAAATAATCTCCCAACTTCCCTCAATACAACCTAGAGGCCTTAGTTTGATCATAAAGCCAACCTAAGGAGCCCTTTTGATCAAATCAAAAGGAAGAACCCGAAGAAGAGGTAATGATTTCACCACCCTTTTCCAAGTTCCTTTCTTCTTCCACTTCTTCTTCCTTTGTTGTTACCATTATAAAATAATAACTCCAGTATCATATATATAATTTTATGTTATTATAAATATGGTACAACCATATTCAGTATTCTATCCATCCTTTGAATAACATGTCACCATACGTGCGTACGTACGACTTACCGTCTCCACGTCGTGGTGTAATTGTTATTCAATAAATTATTATTTGGATTGTTATAATAATGATGTTTAATTCATGTAAATAATAAATGTAACATGATAATTATTCTGTATATATGATATTACATCCAATTATATATTATTTTAATATCAAAATAATGATATTGTCGCTCGTGCGTACGTACGGACTACCGTCTCCACGAACGTGATGAGATTCATTCTCCATCATATCCATTCAAGTATAATTCTCATTTTATGATTAATAATAGTATATAAGGACTTTATATCAATCTAGATATGATTAATATACAACCTATCCATGAAAAAAATGGCTTACATAACAAAACATATAAAATAAAATGAGTAAGTTAACACCCCAAACAATAATAATACTAAGATATTATTAACAAATCACTGTTAAAAGATCATATATGATATCATATTAATATATATGATTATTTTATAATTTAATAACAATTATTTCACCATTATAAAGGAGTTTAACCTACCCTCAACTAAGGAAAAGTGCAAGGTAAGGGTTTATTTCACAATCTCTTCATTATTTGAGGCTGTTTATACGTAATAATCTACTAGGATTTCTTTATCCTCCACATCCATGTTTCTTAAAAATGTATTTCAAAACATTTCTACTATTTAATAGAATATGGGTTAATTTCATTTATACCCTTGTTTTACTTTTTATAAGAGTTTTATAAAGGAATCTTTCCGTCGTTTTCCAAACAAGGTGCTTTTTAACCTTTTCGACAAAATTAAGGTAAGAATGTTTTTTTAACTTATACAGCGGGTGCGGTTATTTTCCGCCGTTATTAAGTCGTCGAAGCTTCCCTTACAAGCTTATAAGAATATTTTCAAAGAAAATGTTTTATTTTTTAAATATATGACTCTTAAATAGAAAGAGATATTTTTCTAAAAAGAGTTTTGATTTCATCTATGTCAACATCCTTTGATGGATTTTACTCTTATTTGAAGTTGATTTATTATGATACAAAACTTCTATATTGTATTGAAGGGTTTTTGATATGTTTGACTGTGGATGTGCTATTTTTATACCATTCGTAGTTTATGGTGAATGTATTGACATTTTGTATGCTAGTTTTAATACAAATGTTTATGTTATGTTTAAACCTTTTCATATGGGAATGCATTGGACTTAATATGTGACGGGTGGAGCCTGCTATAGCTCCTCGATGCATCGGTAGGTATCATGAGACAAACTAGTGTCTTGGAACAAGGCCTTGGAAAAATATTATTTGTAGTCTTGGCATGAGGTCTTGGCTATGTGGTTATGATAGTCTAAAATTATGCATTCCATCATTATGAAAGTGGTAATTGATATTGCATGTGATTATTCGATTAGTAGAATATCCATGTGAATAAGTAAATGGAATTATTTCATTTTATTTTTTCCATACTATGTTGAAGTTAAAGTTTAAAAGGCTTTTGTTTTAAGTTGTACATTGCCTTAAATGTTTATTCTTATTTATGAAAGTTTCCGCTATATTGTTATCCTTACTGGGCATTTGAGCTCACCCATTTTCTATGTTTTATTTTTCCCAGGATGTGAAGAAGTAATTTATGAATGATCTGCAGGGATAGTAGGTGGGGATATGAGTGTGGGATAAGGAGACTATGTTGTTGTAGTAGTTTTTCACTTTATGATGTAATGTAAAACTTTATGAATATATCTAGTGTTTCCAAGGCTACTAAACCAATCGGTCTTTCAGGATTTGATCTTTCTTGTGATCATGCCAATGTTATGTAATAATGCACCGACTCTGGGTAACTGGGATCGGGGCGTTACAGTAACCAAGAGTGCAGCACAGACCATTGTTGTGCACCAGTTCCCGTTCGAGTCTAGCTGAAAGCGGTGTTTTTAGGTTTTACCCCTAGGTACATCTGTGCCAAAGCCGATTCTACCTGCTCGTATCCAGACATGGATGTGTTTCTTGGAAAACTCAAAAAATATCTAAAGTACCAAAATTATAGGAAGTTCTTCTATACTAATCCTCAATGTCTATCTTAGGGTAATGTTCACTAATCATAGTTTTTCTAAATATACCTTCCAAGGATTGTACTAAACTTCCTCTGATATAACTATAACACCCCTACCCTAGTTACCCAGAGTCGGTGCTATATTAAATAACATTAGAATGATAAAAGGAATCATGTTCTGAAAGACCGACCAGTTTAGTAGCATTGGAAGTACTAGATACATTCATAAATTTCAATTACATCATGAAATAAAAACATCAACAATATTTTGTAACCTTTTGAGCACACTTATATCCTCATACTAGCCCTTATGGTCAACCATAAAATACTTCTTCACATCTTGGGAAAAATAAAACATAGAAAGGGGTGAGCTCAGATGCCCAGTAAAGATAACAATATATCGGAAACATTCATAAATAAGCCTAAACATTTAAGGAAATGTATAAGACTAAAACAAAATAATTTTAAATATAAACTTCAGCATAATTTGGAAAATATAAAATCAAATAATTCCATTTACTTATTCACATGGATATTCTAATAGTCGAATAATCACATACAATATCAATAGCCTCTTTTATAATGACGGAATGGATAATGCCAGACTTCAAAAACACATAGTCAAGGCCTTGTGCCAAGACTAGAAATAAGATTTTGTAAAGGCCTTGTGCCAAGATAATAGTTTGTCTCAATAGACCTACCGATGCATCGATGAGCTATAGTGGGATCCACCCGTCACCTACTATGTCCAATGCATTCCTCATATGAAAAGATTTAAACATAACATAAATATTCATATTAAAACTTGCATACGAAATGTAAATAATTTATCCATAAACTATTAATGGTGTAAAAATAACACATCCACAGTCAAAAATATCACAAAACATCCAATAAAATATGGAAGTTTTGTATCATAATAAATAAACTTCAAACAAGCTTAAAATCCATCAAAAGATGTTGACATAGATGAAATCAAAACATTTTTAGAGAAATATATCTTTCTATGTTGAAATCATTTAAAAGGCATATAATTATAAAAGATTTGTTTTTGAAAATATTCTTATAAGCTTGTATGGGAAGATTTGTTGATTTTATAATGGCAGAAAATAGCCTCCCCTAATGAATAATTTTAAAAAAAGACATTCTTACCTTAATTTTGTTGAAAAGGTCATAAAGTACCTTGTTTGGAAAATGACATAAAGATTAATTTCAAAACATATAAGGTCAAATAAGTGTAGAAATGAATTTAACCAATTTTCTAGTAAATAGTAAAAATGTTTTCAAATACATTTTTATGAAAACACAGATGTGGATGATAAAGAGGTCTTAGTAGATATTTATATAAAAATAACCTCGGATAATAAAGAGATTGTGAAATTAGTCCCTACCTTTTACTTTTCCTTGGTTGAGGGTACATTAACCTCCTATATAATAGTTAAACCATTTTTATTAAATTATAAAAGAACAATATACATAAATATGATATCATATATGCTTTTAAAATATTGCTTTGTTAATAATATTTTAGTAGTATCATTGTTTCAGGTGTTAACTGATTCGTTTTCCGTTATATGATTGTTTACATAAGACATGTTTGTTATGGATAGGATGTATGTGATTCATATACAAAATGATATTATGTTCATAAAAATTATTTTTAATCATAAAATAAAAATTATTCTTGAATGATTACGATGGGGAATGAATCTCATCACGTTCGTGGAGACGGTAATCCGTACGTACGCACGAGCGACAATATCATTATATTGATGAAGAAATCATCCGTAATTGGATGATATATCATATATATAGAATCATTAAAAAGTTATATTTATTATTTAAATCAGTTATACTCATTATTATACCCATCCAAATAATGAAGTGTTTGAATAACAAACTACACCACGATGTGTAGGCGGTAATCCGTACTTACACACGTATGGTGACTTTGTCATTTATAAGATGGATAGAATAATGAATATTGTTGTAAAATATTTATAATAACATCAAAGTATATAGAATATACTGGATTTATTATTTTATATTGGAAACAACAAAGAAATAGGAAGTGGAAGAAGAAAAGAACTTGAAAGAGGTGATGCAATATTTACCTCTTCTTCGGGTTCTTGCTTTTGATTTGATCAAAAGGGATACATAGGATGGATTTATGACCAAAGGAAGGCATATAGGGTGAAGGGAGGAAATTTTGGAGGAAATTTGGATAGGGTTTTCCCGAGACAAAAGGATTTGGAGGTGTGAAATTAAGTGAAGTGGAGGTGCCCTTTTATAAGAGAGGTGAGAGTCACTTTAGGAAAAGCTTGAAATATTTTTTTATAATAAAATAAATTTTGGTTTATAATGGCTCCAAAATGAATTATTTAAAGGATAATGTGGGTATGGGTTGAAAAAACCTCATGTAATAGGTTTTAGATAGGTTTAGGTCATCATATTAACCTTATCTTTTAGATTTAACTCTTAGTTAAATAGTTTGACATTTACCATGTATCTTTTTATTTTTATATTATATGGTTAATAAACTTACTATAAAAAGCCAAGAGAACCCCATGTGGTTCATTATTAATATATATAACCTTATATAAGTCCTTTGGATGAACCTTATATTTTTAGAAATATTATATGAATTAATAATATAATATTTGTTTTAAAAACTCAATTATGTCAATTTTGACACTATTTAGTATTTGATTTTTTTATAGCCATAAAAACTTTATCATTTTGAATAAAATTTATTTAAAAAACCCTAAAATGAAATATTATCCTATAAATTTAGTGAAATTCATCAGAAGTGTCAATTTAAATTTATTTGGATATTTATAATATCAATTATTTTAATATTTCATTAATAAGGTAATTACTACTTCATCATTGTGTCATAAATAAATTAAATTTTATAATGTCTAAAAATTAAAAATAACATACAATTGTGTATGAAATCTTTTTATATTTCTAATGAATATTTATATTCAAATTTATATTGTTTACCCTATATTAAAAATGGTTTAGTTATTAAACATTGAATTTAACTCTTTTAACTCTTCTTTTAATAAAATAATAATCAATGTACTAATCTAATCCAAATGGACCAAAGTGGATAATATTTTATTACTAAGGTTTTTTGTCTAATTATACTTATTCAATAGAATTAGGACAAGTGTTAGTGTAATTATGATATCATTTTTACCCTTAATTACCCTATTTACTTTTAACCATTGTAAATAAAAGTCAAAAAGTTACTATTCACCAAAAAACACTTTCATCTTATTGAATGAAATTTTACTTAATAATATTAACCATGTTTCTTGGATTTTGGAAATTCAACTCACAGAAGCGGAAAAATTAAGTTTTATACAAATTTGCAAAAGCTCCTAGGATGTGGGTAAAAGACGGTAAAAAGTTCGAAAAATTTTTATATATCTAAAATTATTATAAAATGACTCCAATGAATTAAGTTGAACATATATAGGTTTTATGTGTTTATTTTGACCTAAAGTAAATGAAAATAAAATAATTAATTATTTAAATAAAAAGTCGGTTTTAACCAATAACGCAGTGTTTTTTCACTATTCATCAAAAATTGAAAGTTTTCAGAAAAGTAACAAAAAATCACCGTAAGATAATTTCAATATTAAAAATTCAAAAATGAAGTCCATTTTGAAAAATAAAATATATTAAATTTCAAAAAATGGATATTGCTACTCATAACGGCTAATTTGATTGGTCATAGTGTGTTAGAATCTCAAAGTTGTGTACAATGGAAGCTATTGTATTATTCAAAGGGAAACATACTATGTAATCTTGGGGTGTTAAATTATTCCATTCTTAAAATAATATCATCCTAGAAATTTCAAGAATATTACTGCATAAAAATATTCGGGTGGTTCTTCATCAAAAGTTCCTTGGGTTCCCACGTTGCATATTCCATCTTATGGTTTCTCCATAGAACTTTTACCAGACGAGTCGTTCTCTTTCTCAGCACTTGTTCTCTTGTATCAAGAATCTTGACAGACTCTTCACAATAAGATAGATCAGGTTCCAGTTCAATTTCCTCATAGGTGAGTACATGCATTGGGTCACGCATGTATTTTCTCAACAGTGATACGTGGAACACATCGTGGACTTTGGAGAGACTTGGCGCCATTGCCAAACGGTAAGCCACAACCCCAATTCGTTCTAGAATTTCGAAAGGTCCGATATACCTGGGACTTAATTTACCCTTCTTACCGAATCGTATAACTCCCTTCCATGGAGATACCATCAAGAAAACATGATCTCTTTCCTGAAATTCTAAATTCTTCCTTCAGTTATCAGCATAGCTCTTCTTCCTACTTTGAGATACTTGGATGTGGGTTTGGATAACCTTCACCTTTTCCATCATTTCCTCAACAAGTTATAGTCCTTTGAGTTTGCTTTCACCAACATCATCCCAACAAGTTGGTGTGCGACATCTCTTTCCATATAATGCTTCATATTGTTCCATATGAATACTTGAATGGAAGTTATTGTTATAGGAAAATTCTACTATAGGTAAATATTAATCCCACATACCTTGAAAGTCATGTGAGAAAGATCTCAACATGTCTTCAAAGGTTCGAATAGTCCATTCTTATTGTCCATCAGTTTGAGGGTGGTAGGCATTGCTCAAACGAAGTTCAGTATCCAGGGCCTTCTGAAGACTTTTCCAGAATCTTGATGTAAAATGGGGATCACGATCAGAAAAAATATATAGGGGTACTCCATAAAGTCTTAAAACTTTATTAATATATAGTCTTTCCATACATTCAAGTGGTAAATCTTCTCTTATAGAAAGAAAATGTGCTGACTTGGTAAAGCGATCAACAATGACCCATATTGTATCATTACTTCTAGGAGACTTTGGTAGTCCCATGACAAAGTCCATCATATTATTATCCCATATCCACTAGGGTATGAGAAGAGGTTGCATGACTTCTCCGAGTTGTTTCCATCCATCTTTCACTTGTTGACAAACCATACATCTCGACACGAAATCAGCAATCTCTCTCTTCAAGTTGTCCCACCAAAAATGTTCTTTCAAATCTCTATACATCTTAGTGCTACCAGGGTGTATGGAGAAATTGGAGCTATGATCATCATCCAACAATTAACTTTTTAGATCAGTTATATCTGGAACACAAAGCCTCTTCCCAAATTTCAAAATTTCATCTTTATATATGAATTCGATCAATCTCCCATCATTTACAGCTTTAATTTTCTTTTGAAATTCCTCATCATCATTCTGAGAACATTTTATCCTTTCTGGTAAAGATGGTTTGGAAACCATTTGAAAAAGAATTGATGTTTCACCTTCTATGGTGATTCCCATATCCATCTTTACTAGATCCATGAAAATAGGATCCTTTTCAACTCTTATCTTGTTTAAAACTCCATGATCCTTTCTTATCAAAGCATCTTCCACCTTATTTTCCTTCCCCGAGTGGTAGTGTATAGTGAAATCATAATCCTTGAGTAGTTAAAACCATATCCTTTGCCTCATGTTGAGTTCTTTTGTGATAAAATATACTTTAAACTCTTGTGATTAGTATAAATCTCACATTTTTCACTATAGAGATAATGTCTCCATATCTTCAAAGAAAATATTATAACTGTTAACTCAAGATCATGAGTGGGTTGATATTTCTCATGAATTTTTAGTTGTCATGATGCATAGGCAATAACTCTATCATTCTACATAAGGACACAACCAAGTCTCTTCTTTGAAGAATCACTATAAATAACAAACCCATCATTCCCGGATGGTAGAGTCAAGATTGGAGCATTTCTTATATTCTCTCCAGTTCTTCAAAACACTCTTCACACTCTTTTGTCCAAAAAAATCTAACCCCTTTACGTGTGAGCTTGGTTAGAGGGTAAGCCAATTGGGAAAAATTCTGGAAAAAACTCCGATAATAACCTGCTAGACCAATAAAACTACGTACCTCAGTTATACTCATTGGTGCTGGCAATTCTTGAATTTCATTTGTCTTAGAAGGATCAACAAAGATTCCATCCTTAGATATAATATGGCCAAGAAAAGAAATCTCCTGATGCCATAATTCACACTTTCTAAACTTCCCATATAATTCATTTCATCTAAGAGTCTTTATGATAATGTGCAAGTGATTTTCATGATCTTCGTAGCTTTTTGAGTATACCAAGATATCATCAATATATACCTCTACAATGTCATCAAGATATTATTTGAAAAATCTGTTCATTAGATCCATGAAAATAGAGGGTGCATTAGTCATCCCAAAAGGCATTACTGTAAACTTGTAATGCCTGTACCTGGTTCAAAATGCTATTTTTGGAATGTTTTCCTTCTTCACACACAAGTTATGACATCCATATCGAAGTTCAATCTTTGAAAAATATTGAGCTCCATGAAGTTCGTTGAATAAATCCTCAATGTGAGGTAGGGGATACAAGTTCTTTATTGTTATAGCATTGATCTCCCTGTAGTCAATGCACAACCTCATAGATCCATCTTTCTTATTAAAAAAAAGGACAGGGGATCCCCAAGGAGAAACACTAGGGTGAATAAATCCCTTATTACACAATTCCTCTAGTCATTTCTTCAGTTCCGCTAATTCCACAGTGGCCATTATATAAGAGTCTTTGATATGGGCCTTGAACTAGGAATTAAGTCAATAGAAAACTAAATTTCTCCTTCTGGAGGATGTCTAGGTAAATCCTCTTGAAACACATCAATATATTCTTTCACAATAGGTACATTCTCTATTCAAACATTCTTTTCCTAAACCATAGTTATTTCATTCTATTCTTCCCCAATAATTGAATTTAGTTGAGCTACTGGGGGTGGATCTAGATAAAAATATGGTGGTGACATTTCTGCTTTAAAGATAAGGTACTCCTTATCATCGTTGAAAATTGTAACCTCCTTCTTCTTACAATAAATTTTTGCATCATGGTCTGAAATACAATCCATTATGAAGATTATATCAAATTCAATCATGGGTATGACAATGATATTATTAGATAAAGAACACTTATATACCCTAATAGGAACTAATTCACAGTACTTTGTTGCGATGATACTTCACTTAGGTGTTTTGATTGACAACTCCCTTGTTAAGTCAAATTGAAAATATCTAATTTTCTTAGCAAACTAGGAATATATGAAACAATGAGATGATCCAGAGTCAAATAAATCATTGGCTAAACTTGAGGAAACCATTAAATTACCTGCCACAATATCTTTCGAAGCTTCAACCTCAGCAGTAGTGATCTCATAAGCTTGTACTTTCTCCCTTGGCCTTTTCTAAGGTATGTTTTCATGGATCTTAATAAATTCATTGGAAAAATTACCCTTTTCTCTAAAATTGTAGCATTCAACAACCTCTTTCTTCCCCTTGCAATCAAGAGCTTGGTGTCCTTTTTCACCACACTTGTAACAAACTCCCATTAACTTTAGGAAAGTACCAGGGTGTTTCTTACCACATTTAGCATAGGATGGATATTCAAAATTTCCATTCTTCCCCTTATTTCCATTTCTAGAATGTTCAACAGATCTCTTTTTCTCTTTCTTTGATTTAAAGTCGTAAAACATAGAGAATTTGTTTTCTTTCTTGATAGCACATGAGACAATATCTTCGTATGATGAGAAGGATTATGAGACTAATGCTCAATGGTGAAATGGTTTTAACCCATCAAATAATCGATCAATCTCACTCCTTGGGTTACATATATAATATGCTTCATGCCTTGCTAGACTCGAAAAGTTATCCTCATACTTTGCAACATTCTAATCGTCTTATTTCCTTAGACTCTGAAATTACCTTCCCATATCTACTCAATGGTCACAAGGAAAATATTTTTTTTCATGAAAATATCTTTAAACTCCATCTATTCCATGTTCGATACTTCTTCATCTTCCTTTGTGTTTTGGATTAATGACCACCATTGATCTGCATCTCCTGTGAGGTAATAAACTGCCATGGAAACTTTTTCCATTTCACTACTCCCCAAAGCATGAAATATTTTCTCTAAGGAATTTATACCTTGCTCAGATAATAGTGGATTTCTAATCCCATTGATTTTTTTAGTTGTTGCCACATGAAGCTATCTTACATTGATCCTCCACGTTGTGGATTAGGGTGCACTATATGGGTAAGGTTATTATTCATAACCTGAGTGAGTTGTCCCTATATGGTGATAAGCTGATCAGCACCAGTTGCATCACTAGCTCCACTATAATTATATTGAGTAGGAGGGAAATACCTACATGGATTACATGTATTTATACTATTTCCATTCCTTCCACTAGGTTCCATTTCTAAAAAATGACAAACACAAGATTAGTTTATGAATCACAATACATAATTCCCAACTTATAAAACACTTAAAATAAATTGAACAATTTATGGATATAATCCTTAATCATAAAAACGTTTTCTTTGAGGAAGTATATACTCATAAACCCTTCATAACAATTTTTTTTGAAAATGATAATTATCCTAAGCATATCTCCTGGGATTTTCATAACCAAGAGTGCAGCAAGACCCATTGTCGTGCACCGGTTCCCATTCGAGTCTAGATCAAAGCGGTGTTTTCGGGTTTTACCCCTAGGTACATCTGTGCCAGAGCCACCTCTACCTGTTCGTATCCATACAGGGATGTATTTCTTGGAAAACTCACAAAATCTTTATAGTACCAAAATTCTAGGAAGTTCTTCTATAGTAATCCTCAAAGTCTATCTTAGGGTAATGTTATCTAATAAGAGTTTTTCTAAATCTAGCTTCCAAAGTTTATACTAAACTTCCTATAATGCCTATTGTAACTCCCCGACCTGAGTTACCCAGAGTTGGTGCATTATTAAATAACATTGGCATGATACAAGGAATCATGTCACGAAAGACCGATCAGTTTAGTAGCTTTGGAAGTACTAGATACATTCATAAATTTCATATTACATCATGAATTAAAAACATCAACAACATTTTTTCCCCTTTTTAATACACTTACATCCTTATCCTATCCCTGCAGGTCTACCATAAAATACTTCTTCACATCCTGGGAAAAATAAAACATAGAAAGGGGTGAGCTCAGATGCTCAGTAAAGATAACAATATAGCTGAATTTTTTTTAATAAGCGTAAATATTTAAGGGAATGTATAAGACTAAAACAAAAGCCTTTTAAACTCAAAATTCTGAATAATATGGAAAATATAAAATCAAATAATTCCATTTACGTATTCACATGGAAATTCTACTAGTCAAATAATCACATGAAATATCAATAGCCACTTTCATAATGATGGAATGCATAATTCCAGACTTCATAACCACATAGTCAAGGACTTGTGCCAAGACTACAAGTAATATTTTGTAAAGGCCTTGTGCCAAGACAGTAGTTTGTCTCATTATACCTACTGATGAAGTTAGGAGCTATAGTGGGCTCCACCCATCACTTACTATGTCCAATGCATTCCTTATATGAAAAGGTTTAAACATAACATAAACATTCATATTAAAACTAGCATAAGAAATGTCAATAATTTATCCATAAACCATGAATGGTGTAAAAATAACACATCCATAGTCCAACATATCACAAAACCTCCAATAAAATATGGAAGTTTTTATTATAATAAATCAACGTCAAACAAGCTTAAAATCCATCCAATGATGTTGAAAAAGATGAAATCAAAACTTTTTTAGAGAAATATCTCTTCCTATTTTGAAATCATTTAAAAGTCATATAATTATAAAAGAAAACATATATTTTTAAAATATTATTATAATCTTGTATAGGAAGCTTTTACGTTGTTATAACGGCGGAAAATAGCCCCACCTACCGTATAAGTTAAAAAAAGACAATCTTACCTTAATTTTGTCGAAAAGGTCATAAAGTACCTTGTTTAGAAAATGAAAGAAATATTCCTTTAAAAAAATATAAGGTCAAATAAGGGTATAAATGACTTTAACCCATTTTCTAGTAACTATTAATTTTTTTGAAATACATTTTAAGAAAACATGGATGTGTATGATAAAGAGGTCCCAGTAGATACTTACGTAAATACAACCTTGGATAATAAAGATATTGTGAAATTAGTCCTTAACTTGTACTTTTACTTGGTAGAGGGTTCATTAACCTTCTGTATAATAGTTAAAACATTGTTATTAAATTATAAAATAACTATACACATAAATATTATATCATATATGATCTTATAATATTGATTTGTTAATAATATTTTAGTAGTATCATCATTTCGGGTGTTAACTGATTCGTTTTCCTTTATAAAATTTGTTATGTAAGAAATGTTTTTTATGGATATAATGTATGGGATTCATATAAATAATTATATTATGTTCATAAAAATTATTTTGAATCATAAAATGAAAATTATTGTTGAATGATTACGACGGGGAATGAATATCATCGCGTTCATGGAGGCGGTAATCCATACGTACGCACGAGCAAAAATATCATTATATTGATGGTGAAATTGTATGTAATTGGATGGTATATAATATATAAATAATCATTAACATGTTATATTTATTATTTAAATCAGTTATACACATTATTATACCCATCCAAATAAGGAAGTTTTTGAATAACAAACTACACCACGACGTGGAGACGGTAATCCGTACATACGCACGTATGGTGAATTTTTCATTTATAGTATGGATAGAATAATGAATATGGTTGTACTATTATTATAAAAAAATCAAAGTATATATAATATGATGGAGTTATTATTTTAGAATGGAAACAAAAAAGAAAGAGGAAGTGGAAGAAGAAAAGAACTTGAAAAAGGTGATGAAACATTTACCTCTTCTTCAGGTTCTCCTTTTTGATTTGATCAAAAGGGCTCCATAGGTTGGCTTTATGACCATAGGAATTCCTCTAGGATGAAGTGGGGAAAGTTGGGAGGATATTTGGGTAGGGTTTGTCCGAGACAAAAGGCTTTGTAGGTTTGAAATTAAGAGAAGGTGAAGTGCCCTTTTATAAGAGAGGTGAAGGTCACTTTAGGAAAAGCTTGAAATATTGTTTTATAATAAAATAATTTTCTATTTATAAAGGGTAAAAAATGAATTATTTAATTTATAAGGTATTTATGGATCTAAAATATCTCAAAAAATAGGTTTTGGATATGTTTAGGTCATCATATTAACCTTATCTTTTAGATTTAACTCTTAGTTAAATAGTTTGACATTTACCATGTCTCTTTGTATTTTCATATTATATGGTTAATAAACTTACTATAACAAGCCAAGAGAACCCCATGTGGTTCATTATTAATATATATAACCTTATATAAGTCCTTTTTCCGAATATAATATTTTTAGGAATATTATATAAATTAATAATATAATATTTTTAAAAAAACACAATTATGTCAATTTTGAAACTATTTAGTATTTGATTTTTTTCAAAGCCATAAAAACTTTATCACTTAGAATAAAATTTATTTAACCAACCCTAACATGACATATTATCCAAAAAAATTAGTGTAATTCATCAAAAGTCTTAATTTACATTTATTTGTATATTTATAATATCGATTATTTTAATATTTCATTAATAAGGTAATTACTGCATCATAATTGTGTAATGAATAAATTAAATTATATAATGTCTAAAAATTAAAAATAAAATGAAATTATGTAGGAAATATTTTTATTTTTCTAATGAATATTTATAGTTGAATTTATATTGTGTGTAACCCAATATTAAAAATGTTTTAGTTATTTAACTTTCAATTTAATTCGTTAACTCTTCTTTTAATAAAATAATATTAAATGTCCTAATCTAATCCAAGTGGAAAAAATAGGATCATATTTTATTCCTAAGGTTTTTTTGGTCGAACTATACTTATCCAATAGAATTAGGACATGTGTTATGGTAATTATGATATCATTTTTACCCTTAATTACCCTATTTACTTTTAACCGTGGTAAATAAAAGTCAAAAGTTACTATTCACCAAAAAATATTTTCATATTATTGAATGATATTTTACTTAATGATATTAACCGTGGCTCTCAAATTTTTGAAATTCAAATCACATAAGTGGTAAAATTAAGTTTTATACTAATTTGCAAAAGCTCATAGGAGGTGGGTAAAAGACGGTAAAAAGTTCGATAAAATTATATATATATAAACTTATTATAAAATTAATCAAATGAATTAAGTTGAAAATATATAGGTATTATGTATCTATTTTTTCCTAAAATAAAATAAAATAAAATAACAAATTATTTAAATAAAAAGTTGATTTTAACCAATAACACAGTGTTTTTTCACTATTCATCAAAAATTGAAAGTTTTCAGAAAAATACCAAAAATTATCCATAAGCTAATTTTGATATTCTGAATTCAAAAATGAATTCCATTTTAAAAAAAATTATAAAATTTCAAATAGTGGGTATTACTACTCATAACAGCTAATTTGATTGGTCGTAGTGTGTTAGAATCTCGAAGTTGCGTACAATGCAAGGTATTGCATTTTTCAAAGGGAAATGTACCATGGAAGCTTGGGGTGTTAAATTCTTCCATACTTAAAAAAATTTCATCCTCTAAATTTCTATAATATTACTACATAAAAATATTCGGGTGGTTCTTCATCAAAAGTTACTCGGGTTCCCATGTTGCATCTTCCATCTTATGGTTTCTCCATAGAACTTTTACCAGACGAGTCGTCTGGTTTCATAGCAATTGTTCTCTTCTATCAAGAATCTTGACATGCTCTTCACAATAAGGAAAATCAGGTTCCATTTCAATTTTCTCATAGGTGAGTACATGTGTTGGATCAGGCATGTATTTGCTCAATAGTGATACGTGGAACACATTGTGAAATTTGGAGAGACTTGGCAGAATTTCCAAATGGTAAGCCACAACCCCAATTAGTTCTAGAATTTCGAAAGGTCCGATGTACCTTGGACTTAATTTAGCCTTCTTACCAAATTGTATAACTCCCTTCCATGGAGATACCTTCAAGAAAACATGATCTCCTACATGAAATTCCAAATCCTTCCTTCAGTTATCGGCATATCTCTTCTACCTCCATTGAGATGATTTGATGTGGGTTTGGATAACCCTAAAATTTTCCATCATCTCCTAAACAAGTTCTGGGCCTACGAGTTTTCTTTCACCAACATCATCCCAACAAGTTGGTTTGCGACATTTCCTTCCATATAATGCTTCATATGGTTCCATCTGAATACTTGAATAGAAGCTATTATTATAGGAAAATTCTACCAGAGGTAAATATTGATCCCACATACCTTGAAATTCGTATGAGAAAGATCTCAACACATCTTCAAATATTTTAATATTCCATTCTAATTTTCCATCAGTTTGAGGGTGGTAGGCAGTGCTCAAACAAAGTTTAGTATCTAGATCCTTCTGAAGACTTTTCCAGAATATTGATGTAAAACGAGGATCACGATCGAAAACAATCGATTGGGGAACTCCATGAAGACTTACAACTTCATTAAAATATAGTCTTTCCATATATTCAAGTGCTAAATCTTCTCTTATAGAAAGAAAATGTGCTGAATTGGTAAAATGATCAACAATGAACCATATTGCATAATTACTTCTAGGAGTCTTTGGTAGTCCCATGACAAAGTCCATCATAATATTATCCCATTTACAGTATGGTATGGGAAAAGGTTTCATGACCCCTCTAGGTTGTTTCCTTCTAGCTTTCACTAGTTGACAAACCATACATCTCGACACAAAATCAACAATCTGTCTCTTCAGGTTGTCCCACCAAAAATGTTCTTTCAAATATCTATACATCTTAGTGATACCAGGGTGTATAGAGAAATTAGAGCTATGAGAATCATCCAACAATTCCCTTTTTAGATCTAGTATACTGGGACCACAAAGTATCTTCCCAAATTTCAAAATTCCATCTTTATATACGAAGTCGATCAATCTCCCATCATTCAAAGATTTAATTTTCTTCTGAAATTCCTCATCATAAGTATGAGAACATTTTATCCTTACAAGTAAAGATGGTTTGACAACCATTTGAAAAAGAAATGATGTTTCCCCTTCTATGGTTATTCCCATATCTATCTTTACTAAATCCATGAAAATAACATCCTTTTCAACTCTCATCTTGTTCAAAACTCCATGATCCTTTTTTCTCAAAGCATCTGCTACCTTATTTGTCTTTCCTAGGTGGTAGTGTATAGTGTAATCATAATCCTTGAGCAGTTCAAGTCATCCCATTTTACTCATGTTGATTTATTTTTGTGAGAAAATTTACTTCAATCTCTTGTGATCAGTATAAATCTCACATTTTTCACCATAGAGATAGTGTATCCATATCTTCAATGAAAATATTATAGCTGATAACTCAAGATCATGAGTTGTATAGTTTTTCTCATGAATTTTTAGCTATCGTGATGTGTAGGGAATAACTCTATCATTCTGCATAAGGACACAACCAAGTCCTTTATTTGAAACATCACTATAAATAACAAACCCATCGTTCCCCGATGGTAGAGTCAAGATAGGAGCCTTAAATAATCTTCTCTTCAGTTATTCAAAACATTCTTTACACTCTTTTGTCCAAAAAAATTTAACCTCTTTACGTGTGATCTTGGTTAGTGGGTTAGCCAATCGGGAAAAATTCTGGAAAAAACACCGATAATAACCTGCTAAACCAATAAAACTGCATACTTCAATTATACTCATTGGTGATGGCAATTCTTGGATTGCCTTTTTTCATAGAAGGATCAAAAGATATTCCATCCTTAGAGACAATATGGCCAAGAAAAGAAATCTCCTGAAGCCAGAATTCACACTTGCTAAACTTCCCATATAATTCATTTCATCTAAGAGTCTTTAGGATAATGTGAAAGTGATTTTCATGATCTTCATATATTTTTCAGTATACCAAGATATCATCAATAAATACCACTAAAAATTCATCAATATATTCTTTGAAAACAATGTTCATTAGATCTATTAAAATAGAGGGTGCATTAGTCAACCCAAAAGGCATTACTGTAAACTCCTAATGCCCATACCTGGTTCGAAATGCTGTTTTCGGAATGTATTCCTTCTTCATACAAAATTGATGATATCCAGATCGAAGTTCAATCTTTGAAAAATACTGATCTCCATGAAGTTGGTCAAATAAATCATTAATGCAAGGTAGGAGATACTTTTTCTTTATTGTTATAGCATTGATCTCCTTATAGTCAATGCACAACCTCATAGATCTGTCATTCTTATTACAAAAAAGGATAGGGTCTCCCCTTGGAGAAACACTAGGGTGAATAAATACCTTATTACTCAATTATTCTAGTTGTTTCTTTAGTTCCACTAATTCCAAAGTGGCTATTCTATAAGGGACCTTTGATATGGGCCTTGAACCAGGAATTAAGTCAATGGAAAACTCAATTTCTCGTTCTGAAGGATGTCCCAGTAAATCCTCTAGAAACACGTCAACATATTCTTACACAATAGGTACGTTGCCTATTCGAACATTATTTTACTCAGCTATAGTTATTTCATTATCTTCTTCCCCAATAATTGAATTTTGTTGAGCTACTGGGGGTAGATCTATATAAGAATCGGGTGGTGACTTTTATTCTTTAAAGATTAGGTACTCCTTATCATCATCAACAATTGTAACCTCCTTCTTCTTACAATAAATTTTCCCATCATGGTCTGAAAGCCCATACATTCCAAGGATTATATCAAATTAAATCATGGGTATGATGATGAGATAAGTAGATAAAGAACACTTATATGCCCTAATGGGAACTGATTCACAATACTTTGTTGCGATTATAATTCCCTTAGGTGTTTTGACTGACAACTCCCATGTTAAGTGAAATTGAAAATATCTAATTTTCTTAGCAAACTAGGAAAATATTAAACAATGTGATGATCCAGAGTCAAATAAAGCATTGGTTAAACTTGAGGAAACTATTAAATCACCCGCCACCACGTCTTTCGGAGCTTCAACCTCAGTAGTAGTGATCGCTTAAGCTTGTACTTTCTCCCTTGGTCTTTTCTGAGTTTAGTTCCCTTGGCACTTAGGACATTAATTTTCATAATGCCCCTTTTCTCTACAATTTTAGCATTCAACAACCTCTTTCTTCCCCTTGGAATCACGAGCTTGGTGGCCTTATTCACCTCACTTGTAACAGACTCCCATTCCCTTCAGGTAAGTATCAGGGTGTTTCTTCCCACATTTACCATAGGATGGATATTCATCTTTTCCCTTCTTCCCCTTATTTCCATTTAATAAATGTTCATAAGATCTCTTTTTCTCTTTCTTTGCTTTAAAGTCGTAAGACTTAGAGAATTCCTCTTCTGTCTTGATAGCACATGAGACTATATCTTCGTATGATGAGAAGGATTATGAGACTAATGCTCGACGAAGAAATGGTTTTAACCCATCAAATAATCGATCAATCTTACTCCTTGAGTTATGTATATAAGTTGCAGCATGCCTTTCTATCCTTGTAAAGTTAGCCTCATACATTGAGACATTCTCATCCTCCTTTTTCCTCAGACTCAGAAATTATATTTCTATATCTTCTCGATGGTCATGAGGAAAGTATTTTTTCTAATAAAATATCATTAAACTCCCTCTATTCCATGTTCAATACTTATTCATCTTACTTTGTGTTTTGGATTAATGACCTCCATTGATCTGCATCTCCCGTGAGGCGATAAACTGCCATGAAAACTTTTTCCATTTTACTACTCCTCAAAGCATGAAATATGTTATCTAAGGAATTTATCCATTGCTCAGCTACTAATGGATATGTACTCCCATTTAATTTTTGTGGTTGTTTCCTCATGAAGCGGTCTAACATTGATCCTCCGTGTTGAGGATTAGGGTGCTCCATACGGGTAAGGTTATTATTCATAATCTCAGTGAGTTGTCCTAGTATGATGATAAACTGATCAACACCAGTTGCATCACCATCTCCACTATAATTATCTTGAGTAGGAGGGAAATCCCTACATGGATTATGTGGGTTTATAAAATTTCCATTCCTTCCACAAGGCACCATTTCTAAATAATGACATACACTATATTAGTTTATGAATCGCAATACATAATTCCAAACTTATAAAACCCTTAACATAAATCGAACAGTTTATGGATATAATCTAAAATCATAAAAATATTTTCTTTTAGGAAGTATATACTCATAAAACCTTCATAATGGTTTGTAATAAAAATGAGAATTATCCTAAGAATATCCCCCAGGAGTGTCGTAACCAAGAGTGCAACAAGGCCTGTTGTCGTGCACCAGTTCCCATTCGAGTCTAGCTCAAAATGGTGTTTTAGGGTTTTACCACTAGGTACATCTATGCCAGAGCCGCCTCTACCAGATCGTATCTAGATAGGGATGTATTGTTTAGAAAACTCACAAAATCTCTATAGTACCTAAATTCTAGGAATTTCTTATATACTAATCCTCAATGTCTATCTTAGGGTAATGTTCTCTAATCAGAGTTTTTCTAAATCTAGATTCCAAAGTTTTTACTAAACTTCCTCTGATAAAAACTATAATACCCCAACCCCAGTTACCTAGAGTCAGTGCATTAATAAATAACATTGTCATGATACAAGGAATCACGTCCCAAAATACTGATCATTTTAGTAGCATGGTAAGTACTAGATACATTCATAAATTTAATATTACATCATGAAATAAAAACAGAAACAAAATTTTGTCCCATTTTGGACACACTTATATCCTTATACTATCCCTGCATGTCAACCATAAAATAATTCTTCAAATTCTGGGAAAAATTAAAACAAGAAACGGGTGAGATCAGACGCTCAGTAAATATAACAATATAGTAGAAACTTTCATAAATAAGCATAAACATTTAAGGAAATGTATAAGACTAAAATAAAATCCTTTTAAACTTAATCTTCTGAATAATATAGAAAAGATAAAATAAAATAATTCCATTGAATTATTCACATGGATATTCTACTAGTCTAACAATCACATGCAATATCAATAGACACTTTCATAATGTTGGAATGCATAATGCCAGAATTCATAACCACATAGTCAGTGCCTTGTGCCAAGACTGCAAATAATATTTTTTCAAGGATTTGTGACAAGACACTAGTTTGTCTCATGTGACCTACTGATTCATCGAGAATCTATAGAGGGCTCGACCCATCACTTACTAAGTCAAATGCATTCCTCAGATGAAAAGGTTTAAACATAACATAAACATTAATATTAAAACTATTATACGAAATGTCAGTAATTTATCCATAAACCATTAATAGTGTAAAAATAATACATCCACATTAAAAAATATCACAAAACCTTCAATATAATATGGATGTTTTGTATCATAATAAATCAACTTCAAACAGGCTTAAAATCCATCAAATGATGTTGACATAGATGAAATCAATTTTTTTTTAGAGAAATATCTCTTTCAATTTTGAGATCATTTAAAAGTCATATAATTATAAAAGAAATCATTTATTTTGAAAATAATCTTATAAGATTGTATGGTTTGCTTCTATGATGTTATAACTGTAGAAAATAGACACACATATTGTATAAGTTAAAAAAGGCACTTTTACATTAATTTTGTTGAAAAGGTCATAAAGTACCTTGTTTGGAAAACGGCGGAAAGATTCCTTTCAAAAAATTATAGGTCAAATAAGGGTATAAATGACTTTAACCCATTGTCTAGTAAATAGTAATTTTTCTTGAAATAAATTTTTAAGAAAATACAGATGTGGATGATAAAGAGGTCCCAGTAGATACTTACGTAAAAACAACCTCAGATAATAAAGAGATTGTGAAATTAACCCTAACCTTGTACTATTCCTTGGTTGAGGGTACATTAAACTCCTGTATAATAGTTCATTTCTTTAATTAAATTATATACAAGGACTATATATGTAAATATGATATCATATATGATCTTATAACATTGCTTTTTTAATAATATTTTAGTAGTATCATCGTTTTATGTGTTAACTGATTCATTTTCCGTTATATTCTTGGTTACGTAAGACATGTTTGTTATGGATAAGATGTATTTTATTCATATAAATATTGAAATTATGTTCAAAAACATTATTTTTAATCATAAAATGAAAATTATTCTTGAATTATTACGATGGGGAATGAATCTCATCGCGTTCGTGGAGACGGTAATTTGTACGTACGCACGAGCGACAATATCATTATATTTATGGTGAAATCGTATATAATTGGATGGTATATCATACATAAAGAATCATTAACATGTTATATTTATTATTTAAATCAGTTATCCTCATTATTATACCCATCCAAATAATGATGTTTTTGAATAACAAACTACACCACGACGTGGAGACGGTAATCCGTACGTACGCACGTATAGTGACTTTTCCATTTATAGGATGGATAGAATAATGAATATGGTTGTAGCATTTTTATAATAATATCATAGTATATATAAGATAATGGAGTTATTATTTTATAATGGAAACAACAAAGAAAGAAGAAGTGGAAAAAGAAAAGAACTTGAAATATGTGATGAAATATTTACCTCTTCTTTAGGTTCTTCCTTTTGATTTGATCAAAAGGGCACCTTAGGATGGCTTTATGACCAAAGGAAGGCCTCTAGGATAAATTGGGGAAAGTTGGGAGGATATTGGTGTAGGGTTTGGCTGGACCAAAAGACTTTTGAGGTGTGAAATTAATATAAGTGGAAGTGTCCTTTTATAAGAAGTCTCAATTTATATTTATTTGGATATTTATAATATCAATTATTTTAATATGTCATTAATAAGTTAAAAACTGCATCATCATTGTGTCATATATAAATTAAATTATATAATTTATAAATATTATAAATAAAATACCATTATGTAGGAAATCGTATTAGCTTTCTAATGAATATTTATAGTTGAATTTATATTTTGTGTAACCCTATATTAAAAATGGTTTAGTTATTAAACTTCAAATTTAACTCTTTTAACTCTTCTTTTAATAAAATAATAATAAATTTCCTAATCTAATCGAAGTAGACCAAAGAGGATCATATTTTTTCCTAAGGTTTTTTTGGTCGAATTATACTTATCCAATAGAATTAGGACATGTGTTAGGGTAATTATGATATCAGTTTTACCCTTAATTACCCTATTTACTTTTAACCGTGGTAAATAAAAGTCAAAAGTTACTATTCATCAAAAAATATTTTCATCTTATTGAACCACATTTACATAATGATATTAACCATGTGTCTCATATTTTTGAAATTAAACTCACAGAAGCAGTAAAATTAAGTTTTATACAAATTTGCAAATGCTGCTAGGAGGTGGGTAAAAGACTGTAAAAAGTTCGATAAAATTTTATATATCTAAACTTATTATAAAATGAATCCAATGAATTAAGTTGAACATATATAGGTATTATTTATCTCTTTTGACCTAAAATAAATTAAAATAAAATAACTAATTATTTAAATAAAAAGTCGGTTTTAACCACTAATGCAATGTTTTTTCACTATTCATCAAAAATTGAAAGTTTTCAGAAAAATACCAAAAATTAACCCTAAGCTAATTTAGATATTCTGAATTAAAAAATGTAGTAAATTTTGAAAAATAAAATTTATAAAGTTTCAAAAAGTGGGTATTACTACTCATTATGGCTAGTTTGATTGGTCGTGGTTTGTTAGAATCTCGAAGTTGCGTACAATGCAAGCGATTGAATTATTCAAAGGGAAACGTACCATGAAAGCTTAGGGTGTTACAAAATGCCTTCCAATTTTAGTGATATTCCTTTCCAGTTCTAGTCACCAAACCCTGGCCTATGGATGATGGGCTTGGGGTAATCATGGAATGAGCCCTGGAGGACGAGTCGTGACAAAGGAATGGATGAAGACTGCACAGGGTTGGAAGATGTGTTATGCCGATAGGAGATGGAGGCCCTTGGTGTTAGAGGAGGGAGACCATGTCTTCTTACAGGTCTCACCCTGACAAGGAATTCCAAGATTTGGACGGGGCAACAAACTATCTGCGAGGTTCATCGTAATTTTCCAGATCCTCAGCAGAGTAGGCGAGGTGGCGTACCACTGAGCTCTTCCCCCTACAGATGCACCAAGTGCATAATGTTTTCCATGTATTGCAGCTAAGGAGGAACGTGCATGATCCATCACATGTTATTGACTGGGGAGATATGGACATTGATTATGGGGAGACATTCATTGATTTCCCGGTGGAGAGAGAGGATTGACACGAGTGTTTCCTTCATGTGCGGTCGATTCCTCTAGTGCGAGTTTGGTGGAAGCACAAGAACCTCTAGGGGAGAACAAGGGAGATGGAGGCTTAGATACAAGCTCAATACCCCCATTTTCTTCCCTATATTTGTTGTGGATTTTGGGGATGTAAAGCCCTAAGGTGGGTAGGATGTCAAGACCCAGAATTTCCATATATATTTTTTAATTATATGGGATTATTACAGGACTGCGAATATTGACATCACATGAATCTGAGGCCCGAAGTGCCCAAAATGATTCATCGAAAAAAAGTTAAGATTTAAATAGCACACACATGCAATTTTCATAAAAAAGTTGAATAACTCTTAAATGGGTGTCTGGATCAGAAATCCTAGGGCACTGTTGTCTTCCAGTTGGCGGGTTTTCCCTAGGAACCACTTATGTTTAGTCGGCACAAACCTCCAGTGAGAAAACCCAAAAATAGAAAAATCATAAATAAAATAATTAAATAAAATTATTTTATTTTTCAAATTATTATAAAATTAAGAATGGTGAATCAAATTAAAAATTTGAGACCACTGCTAAGCTTTTAAGGGTATTATTTCCTTATACATATCCTAACATTAGTTGGAATGGGCCAATAGTGGAAGTTAGTTTTTGGCCGTAAATAAATTAATTAACAATTATTTTATTTTTAAATTCTCTAACTCATAAACCGTAACTCAGATTGGAAATCTGAGAGTACCATTGAGCTCATGACTGCATGTTCCCCTTAGGAATATCCAAATGTCAACTGGCATAGGTCGAGGGTGACTGTTAATATTTTTTTAATTTTTTTAAGATCTGTTAATTAAACACGAGGGCGATAATTTCTATCTTTTGAACCACTACTCAGATTAAAAATATGAGAGCATCATTGAATTCGTAGTGCCATGATTTACTTAGGTGAAGCTTAACATAGACTAACATGGTTCTGATGAAAAAGTTAATTTTTGGAAATTACAAAAAAAATTAAATTACTCAATGATTTATTTTATTCTCTTCTTATCGTTGAGACGGATGGTGGGACCACAATGTAACGTTAGGTTGAATGGGAGTTTTTTAATGACATGACACTTGGGGTGTGTAACCATGGTGTTCGTTGATGTTTTTCATTTCCCACCATTGTTTGGTTCGAATCCAAAAACTATTGTCGAAGCTCCATTCTATGTTGGTGGAAGACATCGCCGACACATCATCAGATGTTCCTCTCTTGAGTTACCAAAACCCATTCCCAATGTGTATTTAAATAGAAGAGAATTAACCACCCACATTGAATTTTAATAATGTGGTTCATTAATGAACCAAAATTAATGTTCCTTTAAAATAAACAAATGGCATGGTTACGTAACCTAAGGGTCATGTCATTAAATGACTCCCATTCAAGCCTGATGTTACACCATGGTTTCTCCATCCACCGCTCAATGGTGAGAAGATAATAAAAAACTCATGGAATTATTTTATTAATTTTTTGGTAATGTCCAAAAATTATCATTTCCATACCACCCAATATGGTTGAAGTTAAGATTCGCCTAAGCGAATCTCGACACTGCGAATTCAATAGTGCTCTCAAATTTTCAATCTGAGCACCGGTTCAAAAGAATGAAATCGTCGCTCACACGTTTACTGAACATACCTAGAAAAAAATTTAAAAAATTATTAACAATCACCCTCGACCTATGCCAGTCAAGGTTAATCTCTACCTAAGGGGAGCATGAACTCACAAGCTCAATGGTACTCATGGATTTCCAATCCGAGTTACCATTTAGGAGTTAAGGAATTTAACTATAAAATAATTGTTACTTAATTATTATTTTTATAGACAAAAACTAACTTCCACTATTGGACATAACTAAAAAAAGTTCAGATCTTCCTAATGAATGAATACCCTAATGAGATCAGTGGTGGTCTCATCTTTTTAATCCGAGTCACCGTTCGTGAGTTATAATAATTTGAAAAATAAAATAATTTTATTTAACTATTTTATTTACAGTTATGCCATTTTTTTGGTTCTCTCACTCGAGGCCTACTCCGGCTAAACATAAATCATGACTATGATAAAACCTCCATCCAAAACATAATGGTGCCTTCAGATTTCTGATTCAGTAGCCATTTAATAGTTATTCTAATTTTTCAAAAAAGCTTCTCACACGTTCTATTTAAAGATTAACTTTTTTTGATGGATTATTTCGGGCACTCTGGGCCTCAGAATTACGTACCATCAATTTTTGAAATATCATAATAATCCCATATAATTAAAAAAATTATATGGAAATTCCAGGTCTTCACATTTATACTACCCTCTTTCTTCAAATTCTATGTTAATATTTCACTCTAGGTAATATCTGTTTTGTTCTTCGCATGTGTCTTAACTTGTAATTTATTTGTCCATTATACATATATCATGATTTTCAGAATTTAAATCATCATATAAATATCATTGATATTTATTATATATGTTTTATAATAATCTATATAATATATTATAATGAAATGGAATACACTATTCATGGAGATGGTTGGCAGTACCTACGCATGAACGTTGTTTCGGTTTAATTTTTGTGTTGAAAAAAAGAAAGAAAATGAAATATATGTGTATATATATAATTATTATATTAATTTTATAAAGATATATATAGAATATATGTTCACTAAACTCATTCTTAACACATTCCATGTAGTGTGTGAACAAATCACATCCCGTTGAGGGGTGATAGTCCACACCTCCTAAAATGAAATTATTATACATACAAAAAATGAAAAGTACAACTATATATATTGGAAATAAAGAAATAATATTAAATAAATTATAAGTATCATATATATTATATATATACCTAGTTTCCATCTTAATTCCCACCATGAGTGGCTATAAAGGATAATTAAAAAATCATCGTGTCTTGAGACGATAGTTCGCCATACACGTAAAGATTATGTTCATTACACATCAGATGGAGGTGTGTGTAAGTGTAAGTGTAACCATTAGTTTAATAAAATATCTTATATTTATTATTATTGTGTTATAGTAAAATCATGGAATAGGATATTTCAGGTTTTGGAGAAATAAAATAAAGAAAAAGAGCATGAGGGAGGGTGCTACTAGTTAATTGAGTAACTCTTTTTTGTTTAAACCAATGGGGTTCCTTGGATGGATTTCTTCCCAAAAAGTGGATTCAAGGATATTATGAGGCATGTGGATGATATATTTTATAATATCTTTTCCAAATGTAACCGGATTTAGAGTTGTGTGGATTTGGGAGGAGATGAGGCATTTTATAGTGGAGGAGGTGTGGTATTCTTTTAATATTTTGGAAGATGGAAAAACCACCCGTTTTTTTATTTCAAGTGGATCAAATAACATAAAAAATTTATAGAAGTGAGGATTTGGAATAAATATGTCATTAAAATAGATTTTGGAAAATTTTCTAGGTCATATTAGGCCTTATGTTTATAGTTTAGTCCCTTATTAATCATTGTAATTATATTTAATTACCTTAATTAATATTTCTGGTCAAAAACTAAGTTGATATTATTAGAAATTATAAATTATTCTAATTACAAATATGGTATCCTTTTTTCAAATTCCCAGAACATATGTATAAAAAATTAATTTAAATTTAATCCTACATACAGGAAGACAAAGCGAGTTTTTAATGTAAAAACATTCAAAAGATTCCAATGTTTTTATAGATAATTTAAATGTGAAATTCATTACAATGAAATAAATTGTATAAATTGAAAAAAAATTAACTAATTAAACTTTAAAATCAATAAAAAAATATAATTTATCCTTATAAATTAATTATATGAACAAGTATTTTTGAGTTAAATTTTAATATTTTTAAATATTCATTAAAAAATGAAACTTCAAAGAAAAATACCAAAAAATCACCCTAATATATTTTTAATTTATCTCCTTCAAAAATTAAATTTATTTTGAAATAATTTTTTTACAAAAGATCAAAAATTTATTTCTAAAATATGTTCTCCATAAAAATCTTGTAAAAGCGCCTTGTTAAATATATAGGTTTTTAAGTGTAATATTCGGTTTGTTCTTATCTTATTCCTATAAAATCTTTTAGATGAGTATAAAAAATATTTTATTGAATAATATATATATATATATATATTAAATTTATATAACTTACAAATTTTAATTAATTTAATTTACTTGGATAAAATAGATTTATGAGATTAAAAATATTTTTCTGTAAAAATATTCCCATTATATTTAAATATATATTATATTCATTATAACTAATTAATGAATTTTATATCTATGTAAACCATACATTTTCATAAGTTACTTAATACTATTCATAATAGATAAATTATCGGATATGTTAAGTATAAATATATTTAATAATAATATTTGAATAATATGTTTTTGTTTGGTAAACCTCAGTCCTATTTGTTCGCAAGACATCGAGGAATGTTTGTCTTCTGTATAATGAAAGGTAACATCAACATTCCATGTAGAGAAATATATCCTTAATATTTCATATAGTCCATGATTAACTTGGTATTGTGAGATCCAAAATTAGTTCATTAATATAAAAAATTATATATTAAGTGTTGTGTGAGATAAATAAATATCAATGAGACTAAATTAATTTGAAAAACATTCATTAAATCATAAGGAGTTACAACCTAGGAATAATAAAAATCAAGAATTAATTATTTTACCACACGAAATGACCATAAATGAATAATTAGTGCATAATAATCCAAAAATAGTTGTTATGACAATCCATTCAACAAGAGTGATGTACAAAAAATCTAAAAAGAAACCATAAACATCACAGATACAAAAGATGAAATAATCATAATGTCTCATCATAACAAGTGCATCACATAATCTTATTTTGATCACTAACTCCCATGGTCTCACTTTCAGGAAGATCTAACTCCTAAAAGTGATGTTTTCCATTTTCCTTAACCTAGAATAAGAAATTATAATAATACATAAAGGAAGAAAGAATGGTGTGACAAACACTAGCCTAGTAGTATTCCATCACGAATTCCATGAGTAGTACATATAATGAACTAAATATTCTCATTTTGAATTAAAAAATGTCCTAGTAATCTTTAGCAATACATAATAAAACATGTTCATTAATTCATTTTAATAGAATGTATAAAATAGGTTCAAAAGTGTATCTCCTTTAAAACTGGAATGACTAACACATTTCATAAACACTATTATATAACCATTAATTTTCAATAATAGTACCATGGATAAAAGTCCTTGGGTTAGTTAGATCAAGGATCAAGGATCCACACATTCTTATTGAAATGTAGATCCTAGTGTGCAGACATACAAAGATCCCAAGCCTAGGGAGAAAATAGAATCCATCAAAAATAATGATCCATCATCCCTCATATGTTTCAGTTAGCATTGTTATCATAAATAAGTTTCAATGTAGAATAATACATTCCAAGAATTCATATCCTTGTTCACCCACCAAACTACCCAGGATCCCATGATATTCAAAGAAGTCAATCAAGAGTAAAATAATATATATCAAATAAATTTCATCATTCATCAATTAGGCATCATCAAAAAAAGTTTCAAGTCATTAAATTTCATATCAAAAAACAACATGAAATGTTTTTAATCAAAACTCATGCCTTAAAAAAATTCATTTCATTGAACATTTTATACATTCTCTTCTCAATAATAAAAAAAAATAATTATTTAAATAAATAATTTTAATTGAAGATCATTTTAAATAAACATTATTTGAAAATATTTTTTCAAGATATTTCATTAAAATAACAATTTTGTTTCAAATAATATATTTAATGACTAAAAACATGCTTTTAAATTAATTTTAAATCCGTCTCAAATCAAACAAGAAACAATAGTTTTAATTTATATTAATTTCACTATAAAATACCAAACTCAAACATTGTATCATAAAAAACCAAACAAGGGTTCCACACTCTGCGGGAGAGATGTGATAGAACTGATCAATTTAAAATCCAAGAAACTAAATTCACCAAATAACTATTTGAATCCATTTAAAAAATTATCCACCCCAACTGGAGAAGTAGGGGGATGAATAAATGTAAATCTAAAATTAGATCTTTTTTATACATATCAAAAGATATTAAATTATTTAATTGTAACTTTTATCCATAATGATTCAAGGTTATGTGTGTAAAAATTTCATCAAGAAAGTATCTAATGTGAATTGGGTAAAATAATATTTGAGGGAGAGGATGTTAGAGTTAAAATAGAAGTTTATGGAATCAATATATAAAAATTAGAAAAATTAATTTTTTTCACATGGTTTGTTAAACCTTATGCCCCTTTCTAACCTTCATGATGTTAATCATGGTTTGAAAAACCATTTTCAAATCATTTGAAATTAATCTTACTAATGTGGCATGGTTTTATGGAATGCCACAAGATTTTCCTTAACTTTGATCCAAACCATGAACCCTTATCTGGAACTCTATCCCAAGTTTCATGATTTCCTATGTATACATGCACAATTTTACCTAAACATGTTCTAACCTTAACAAGCCCAAAACCACTACATTACACCAAAATTCACCCAAACCAATATAGAAAATGACCCCAAAAAATATAATAAATTAAGAGAAGTAAGTAATAAAAACCAAGTATTGGGATGTTTTGATGCTCCAAAAACAATTATTTATTCCCCTAGAAATCACCATTAAGAAAAATAGTCCAAAAAATACCATATCATTTCTCTCTTATTAACATCTCAGGCTCTGATGTATCTTTTTAATACAATCCATTCTACTATATAAGCCATATCAACTGTATGGACATCCCACAATGAACCTTCTTCTAAGATTCACCAGGCTGAATATCATGCTCAATCATGGTCATATTTTATTCCACATTAGGTTCCTATAAATTGAAAACATGATATGGTTATAAAATGTATTTTTATTCTATAAAATGTAAAAAATTAGGAATCATTGTAATATGATATAGAATTACCAAGAAATAAGACTCTTTTATAATTTTATCTAAAACCTAAAAACTTTCCACAAAATGATGTACCAAATTTCCTATATTTCCTTGATTTGGTGACATAGATGAGGAAAGACACTAAAAACACATGGTCACCAACTAATAAATCCAACAGATATCAAGGGAGTTTCACATAATATGTATACCATGAAGGTTCCAGGTGCAACGGAAGCGCGTGGGTGGATGTGCCCACTTGGATTTTTTTCATTAAAAATGATCTATCCGGGATCAATATGATGATAAACGCCAGTCTCCATGGATCGAATCATAGAAATAGAAAATAAAAAAGGAATGTCCTGGAACCAAAAAGTAGGATCATTACATGTTGATTATAATTAATTTAATCAATTTAAAATAAGTACCTTTTGGTGTTCTTTCTTCACTGATATTCTTGATCACGTTCCTATGTGATTTGTCATTGCATCATAGAAGCCAAGTGTAGACTTCCTCTAGCGGTGATCTACACGTGCACCTCGTATCTCTAGATGTCACCAAAGGAGTCTCCGGGTGCTAGCGTGGAGAAACCTTTTCTTTCTTTGTTCTCCTTAAATCGTCTTGATCCAATTGAAGAGGATCTCTCTCGGTCTTGAGAGCACTCTTGGAGGAAGAGGTTCTTTAGGCCTTGAAATAATTCTCCAAAATTGTTGTGCACAGTGATTCTCTTGTATTTGGAAAAGAGTTGGGATGATGAGTATATTTATAATCAGGTTTGATGTTGTAGAGTTATGACAATAAATAAACGTGTTACACGTTTTATTTATTTCATTAACTCCCTTTTGTAAACTCCATGTCAAGTCATTAATTCCTTGACATGAGCCCACACTGATTATAATAAATATCATTTAATAAAATGATATTTCCTCAAAATCCCGACTGAAAAAACTACACAGTGTGTATTAATAAATACAAGGCCTGTACTTTTTTTCATTGAAAACTACACGGCGTGTACATTCAATGTACACGACGTGTATATCTTGTTTTCATTTATTCATTTCCTTTCCAAAATGAAAACTATAAGGCGTGTACATTTAATAATACATGGAATGTACTTGTTTTCAAAATAAAACTACACAGAGTGTAATCATTGATACACGACATGTACTTATTTAATTTAATTCTTCCTCCAACATTAAAATGATTTAGGCTTCCTTGAATAATTATTAAACCATGTATGAGAATAATCTTTATTCTACTTGAGATACTTGAATACACTTAGTGTGTGACCCTCTAGGACTCTTTCTCATTGGCATTAGGTGGGCTTGCCTAAAGTCCAAGATTACTGTCTAGAAATGGGTCAAGGCACCCAAGAAAAAGAAGTTGACCCCACATTGATGTATCATCTCATAAAAACACTTACTGTGTAATTTAATCCCTTTGTATCAATATCTAATCAAGAAGGTTTCATGGCAGTGTCATAAACCTATATGCTTGATTCATCGTTCTTTGACTACCTGAAATAAAATCATCGTTTACACCATGGCCATGGAATTTCATGTGACAGTTCTATTTCAATCAAAGGGCCGAGATATCAACTTCCATAAATGGAAGGCACAAATACTTCCTCGACTTATCCATTAACAAAATGTCACTCATGATGCACCCAACGTACCCTACTTCCCGCCAACTGTCTGCATGACGGTTTTTGTCAGTAAATCTTAGTGCGCGAGTCATGACATGAGTTATTGATAATCTTCCTATCTAAGGACCATTACACACACTCGTAGATAGCAATGTCTGATGACACCAAGGCATGCAGAATTAATACTAGAGGGTCTGTTCTCATAATTTCCCATCTTTGAGATTACCAAGTGTGAACTCCATAAGAGAGAGTCTTGTCTTCTTACGAGTACTCGCACATGACAGTCTGTATACTATGTGTCCTATCATAGTATGTCATCTAACCACATAACTTTATTTAATAATATTGTTATAGCATTTCAAGGTTCTCATCATAGAAGGGATCTTCCATGACCTTATTAATGCAAAAAATATTCTAGGCCATTATTCTATTATAGTCATGCAAAAAAATGAACAATATATAATAAGTGAACATTCATGTAATCAAAGTAAAAAACAGTTGGTTCTCAGGACACCAACCCTAACAAACTCCCACTTGGACTAGAGCCAACTGCCTACGACTTTTAGTCTGCTAGACCTCACATGATGATCATGTTTCTACTAAGTCAAGGATTTAGTCAAGGGGTCCGCCACGTTGTCTTCTGTGGAAATACTGCTCACTGCAACTTCACCTCTCTGAGAAAAATCCCTCAAGAGATGATAATTCTGAAGTATGTTCTTTGTCCACTGATGTGACCGTGGATCTTTTGCATGTTCCACCACTGCAGTATTATCACAATAGAGTGTGATAGGATCTTTAATGCTCGGTACTACATCCAACTGTTGGACGAAGCTTCGCATCCATACTACTTCTTTAGCTGCCTCAGAAGCTGTGATATACTCAGAATCCACTGTAGAATCTGGCACCACACTTTTCTTTGAGCTCTTCCAGCTCACTTCACCTCCATTCAAACTGAAGATGTATCCAGTCTGCGACTTCATGTCATCTTGATCAGTTTGGAAACTAGCATCTACATGTCCTCTGATGACTATTTCCTCATCTCCTCCATAAACTAGGAACATATCCTTACTACACCTCACATAATACTTAAGGATAGTCTTGACTGCCATCCAATGGTGGTCTCCTGGATCAGCTTGATATTTTCCTACTGCATTTAATGCGTAATAAACATCTAGACTCGTACATAGCATAACATACATGACTGACCCAATCGCGGATGCATAATGGATCCTTGCCATTAACTCTCTTTACTCATGTGTCTGAGGACACATTTTCTTGGAAATATGAATGCCACGTGACACTGGAAACAATCCCCTCTTGGATTGTTTTATACTGAATCTCTTCAGTATCTTGTCAATGTATGTACTTTGACTCAGGCCCAGTATTCTCTTGGATCTATCATGATGGATCTTGATCCCATGAATAAATGATACCTCACCCAAGTCTTTCATGGAGATGCATTTATGCAACCATGCCTTAACTGACTGTAAGACAGGTACTTCATTTCCAATTAGTAATATGTCATCAACACATACAATTAGGAAAATGACTTCACTTCCACTAAACCTTTTGTATACACAAGGCTCACATTAGTTCTTAAAAAATCTAAATTCTGTTACAGCTTCATCAAAACGAATTTTCCATGACCTTGATTCTTTCTTTAATCCATAAATGTATTTCTGCAACATGCATAATTTGTTGGAATCCTTTGGAGTCACAAACCCTTCAGGTTGTGTCATGTAGACTTCTTCCTGGAGGTTCCCATTAAGGAATGCTATTTTGACATCCATTTTCCAAATTTCATAGTGTGGTAAGCGGAAATGGCCAATAGGATTATGATGGATTTCAACATCGCAACTGGGGAAAAGGTTTCATCATAGTCAATTCCTTGACATTGTCTAAAACCTTTTGCAACTAGTCGTGACTTATAGGTGCTCACTTGCCCCTCCATGTCCAGTTTCTTCTTGAATACCCATTTATTACCAATAGGATTTACATCAACTGGAGGATCTACCAAAATCTAGACTTGGTTTTGGTACATGGAATCCATTTCAGAATTCATGGCTTCTTTCCACTTGGCAACATCTGTTCCTTCAACTACTTCCTTGTAGGTAAGAGGATCATCATTTTCAACCAATAATGAGTCACCATCCTCAGTGAGAAGAAAACCATATCATTCTGGTTCTCTCACCTCTCTCGTGATCCTACAAAGTTCTTGTGTCTCTAGAATAGATTGTTCTTCCACAAGGCTTTGTGGAATCTGTTCTTGTACCAACTCCTATGTATCTTGATTCTCGACTTCACCGAAGTCTATCTCGCTCCCACTATCTCTTTTGGAGATGTGATCCCTCTCAAGGAATATGGCATGTATTTCCACTGTAACCTTTTTTTATGAGGGGTTTTATAGGTAATATCCCCTTGTTTCCTTGGGATATCCTATAAAGATACACTTTGTGCCTCAGGGTGCAATTTTGTTACCTGAAGAGGCCTTAAAAAATGCTTCACTACCCCACACATGTAAATTTGATAACATGGCTTTGCGTCCACTACATAACTCATATGGAATAACATTTATCGATTTAGTTGGTACTTGGTTTAGTATGTGTGCTGTTGTTTGTAATGCATATCCCCAAAAGGATAATGGAAGACTTTCATGACACATCATTGATCTCACCATGTCCAACATGGTGCGATTCCTCCTTTCACTTACACCATTCCACTGAGGTGTGTAAGGAGGAGTGAGTTGAGATAGAATCCCAAACTCCCATAATAAGTCAGTGAAGTACTGATTAAGATATTCTCCTCCTCTTTCTGAGCATATTTTCTTAATCTTCTAACCAAGCTGGTTCTCAACTTCATTCTTGTATTATTTGAACCAATCAAAAGAATCTGACTTATACCTCATTAAGTAAATATATCCATATCTACTAAAATCATTAGTAAAAGTTATGAAGTACGATAAACCACCCATTTATTTAACAGGAAATGGTCCACACACATCTGTCTAAACTAATTCAAGATGCTCTTTAGCCCTTTCACCTTTCCCACTAAATGGGGCTTTGGTCATTTTTACTTATAGACATGCATGACATACACTAAGTGGTTTTAGTTCAAAAGAATCTAAATATCCATCTTGATGTCATTTTGTCAAACATTACTCATTAACATCACCTAGCTGGTGATGCCAAAGTTGGGTGTGGTATGAGTCATGTGAATTAACTTTGTCATCGATTGCCATTACTTGTTTTGTGCAGTCTAACACATAAAGGCCGTTATATAAATGTGCCCTACCAAAACAAATGCTATCTTTATAAAAGTAGCAACATCAACTTCCAAACTTGAATATGAATCCATCAGTAACTAATCTGGATACTGAAATAATGTTTTTGGTTACAGAGGGTAAATAATAAAATCCTTTCAAAACCAAGACCATCCTAGTAGGAAATGTGAGGTGGTAGTCCCCGATATCTACAATAACAAGTCTGGCTCTATTGGATGCTCGTAGATCTACCTCACCTCGATCAATATTTCTGAATCTACTTGGTTACTGTATTTGGATAAAGATGTGAGAACCACAAGCAGTATCTAATACCCAATTGGTAGAAACAGATAGATTTCATTTGATAACAAACACACCTGAAGCTTCCCCTTGCTTCCTTGGCTGGGTGCAGTTTTTCTTCCAGTGGCCCTTCTTGCCACATGCGAAACAAACGGCCTCCTGTTCTCTTACATCCCCTTCGATATTCCTTTTATTCGAAGGCCTTGAAGAATCTTTGGGCTTAAATATCTTCACCTTACCTTTCCTTTTATTTACCATGAGAACAGAATGCATTTCACGCTTCATGTCATTGTCCATTTGGCTAATGAGGATAAGAAGATCAGACATAGACTTCTCAATGTTGTTCATGTTGAAGTTCACAACAAAGTTTGAGAAGCTCTGGGGGAGTGATGCAAGAATGATATCAGTACCCATTTCTTCGGGGAGTTTAAACCCTAGAAACTCCAAGTGCTCAATTTAGCCAATGGGATTAAATACATGAGGCCCAGCTGGGGCACCCTCTCCAAGATTTCTCTGAAATAGAGCTTTGAATATCTCAAACCTTTACTATCTTGCTCTCTCCTGGTATAGACCATAGACGTGCTCAAGAATGATGTAGGCATCCATGTCTTCATGATACTTCATGAGCTCACTAGACATTGATGACAATATCAAACATTGAACGTCGAGTGCATCACTCAAATGTTAATCATAGACCAGGAAATCTTCATCACTCACCCCTTGGGCAGGCAGATCAGGAAGTGAGGACTCCAGCTCATAAAACATTCGTTCATGGCATAGGATAACCCGAAGGCGCCTAAACCATTCTTGAAAGTTACTACTGGTGAAGATATTTTCTTTATCCAGAATTGATCACAGAGAAAATTTGGTTGACGAGTTTTTAATTTCGATTCTACAAATTAAAAGAGCAAATTTATCAGTACCTTTTGATTACATTTTATGAAAAATAATAAATGAATTTATTAATTCTCCCATTATTTTATCAAGTCCCAATGTCCCTCACTATTGAATTCGGAATGTCCAGTGGCTTTGAAATTATAGTGGCAAGGATCCATATTCCCCTTCGCATAACCCCAATAAGGGTTGGTCAAGCTATTTGAAGGTATTTAGGTAGACAGGTCTTTTTCCAACTGTGAGCTTACAGTTCCTTGATCTGTTGAGTGGACTCCCCAATCCTGAAATCCCGACTTGGATTTTTTCAACTCTTGCCTCCAATATTACATCAAGTCTAGCAAGGGATACTCCTCTTGATGTAATATTGTTAACTCAACCTGAAACCTTTCATAATGGCTTCCTTTATAAAAGTAAGTGTCCCAACAAGGGTTGGTCAAACATATAGTTTTATTGAGTCTTTCCCTTAATCATGTAATGGAAGGTTTGGTCTAACTTAATATGGTATTGAGGGATTTTAATCTTTTATGCATAGTTTTTCATTAACACATGCTTGTTAATATTAAGTGATGCTAGCTTAAGTGATTAACCATGTTCTGATAATTTTTACGCATAGTCTGGTTTTATTTTATTCCATCTTTGCATGCTTTTTTATTAATTATGTGATCACGTCAATACATACATAATAAATAAACCATGCAATCAGACATAATTAAAATAAGATGACATGATCATGAGCTTCTATTGGTTATCTTATCTATCGGTTTTGATAAGCTAACCCTGACCTAGGGAAAACACCTTGAACCTGATGGTTCATGTTTTTTAGATCCCACCTGTCCACCTTTTTATCTTCTTTGGTTGGTTTCGCCTCAGCTTCTGATTTTGAACCGTCTCCTCTGGCTTGGGAGATCCTCCATTACATGGGGTTTACATTAAAGAAACCATGGGCACACAAGATCTACATTTTATTGGAAGAAGGCTTGCAGGCCAACGAATTTAAATTAAACAAATTTAAATGAAACTATACACACATACAAAGGGTCTTTGTTCTAGATCATGATCATCCATAGCATGCAACAACATTTACACATATTTAGAATTCAAATTCTTTTAATCGTTCTATTATTCAAGATATGTTGTGCTTGAATTCAATTAATTATGATATTATAATTAATAAATTCTTTATCTTAAATTCCTTTCTTAATTTCCTTGATATTCTTCTCATACATATTCCTTGTACGGTGTCTTAGTACATTTAGAGGAAACCTGGTGAAATTCCATTTCTGGAAAGTACACGACGTGTAGTTTATATTTACATGATGTGTATTTCTTTCTCCTTTTATCCAAAGTACACGCTAAGGGCTTTGGCATGTTTTCTGTACTTTGGAAATTTTGGATTACATGACGTGTAGATAAATAATACACGGTGTGTACTTCCTTGTTACGTGGTTACCGGCCTGGCGATCCCGAGTATGTGGTACGCGACTTTTCCTTTGTACATGGTTTCACTTGGGCCAAATCGGACTACACGGCGTGTTTCTCCAACATACACGCCATGTATTCCAGTTCCCACTCACCGTTTAATTCTGGTCAACATGGGGTGTTAAATGATTAGGTGTAATCAATTCACATGGCATGGTTTGGTAGAACAGTACTGGTTTGTTGAACCTAAGTACACGACGTGTAGTTTTCATTACATGTCATGTATTCCCGTGTTGTACAGACAGAAAGAGCGGCTCCTCCGGATGGGTTCCTCATTTTTATTTTAATAAAAATTAAAATTAAAAGTCCGTTTCTGTGATATGAATCGAGAAATGAATAAGGTAGAACATATCTCGTTTATTCAGATTTATAGAATGATTTAATTCGAATGGAATCAAATATAAATGTATAAATTATCAAAGAAAATTAAATAACTATAATCAACATTGTAACCTCACTCTGATAACATTTGAAGGTTCTAGGCCCAGTGGAAGCGCATGGGTGGATGTGCCCACTTGGATTTTTTTCATTAACAATGAACTATCTAGGATTAATACGATGATAAACACCAGTCTCCATGGATCGAATCATAGAAATAGACAAAGAAAATGGAAAGTCTTGAAACCACAAAGTAGGATCGTTACAGGTTGATTATAATTAATTTAATCAATTGAAAATAAGTAACTTTTGGTGTTCTTTCTTCATTGATATTCTTGATCACTTTCCGATGTGATTCGTCGTTGCGTCGTAGAAGCCAAGTGTAGACTTCCTCTAGCGGTGATCCACACGTGCACCTCGTATCTCTGGACGTCTCCAAAGGAGTCTCCGGGTGCTAGCGTGGAGAAACCTTTGCTTGCATTGTCCACCTTATATCTTCTTGATCCGATGGAAGAGGATCTCTCTTGGTATTGAGAGCGTTCTTAGAGGAATAGGTTCTTTCAGCCTTGAAATAATTCTCCAGAATTGTTGTGCACAATGATTCTCTTGTCTATGGAAAAGAGTTGGGGTTATGAGGATATTTATAATCTGGGTTTGAGGTTGTAGAGTTATGACAATAAAGAAAAACGTTACGCATTTTATTTATTTCATTAACTCCCTTTTGTAAACCCCATGTCAAGTCATTAATTCCTTGACATGCTCTCACACTGATTATAATAAATTTCATTTAATAAAATGATATTTCTTCAAAATCATGAATGGAAAAACTACACGATGTGTATTAATAAATACACTGTGTGTACATGTTTTTCATTGAAAACTACACGGCGTGAACATTAAATGTACACGACGTGTATATCTTGTTTTCATTTATTCATTTATTTTACAAAATGAAAACTACACGGCATGTACATTTAATAATATACAGAGTGTACTTGTTTTCAAAATAAAACTACAAGGCGTGTAATCATTGATACACGACGTGTACGTGTTTAATTTTATTCTTCCTCCAACATTAAAATGATTTTGGCTTCCTGGAATAATTATTAAACCATGTATGGGAATAATCTTTATTCTACTTGAGATACTTTAATACACTTAGTGTGTGACCCTCTAGGCCTCTTTCTCGTTGGCATTATCCGGGCTTGCCTAAAGTCCAAGATTACTGTCTAGCAACGGGTCAAGGCACCCAAGAGAAAGAAGTTGACGCCACATTGACGTATCACCTCATACGAACAATTACTGTGTAATTTAATCTGTTTGTCTCAATATCTCATCAAGCAGGTTTTATGGCAGCATCATAAACCTATATGCTTGATCCATCATTCTTTGACTACCTAAAATAAACTCGTCATTTACACCATGGCCATGGAATTTCATGCGACAGTTCTATTTCAATCAAAGGACTGAGATATCAACTTCCTTAATTGGAAGGGAAAAATACTTCCTCGACATATCCATTAACAACATGTCACTCAAGATGCACCCAACGTACCCTACTTCCTGCCAACTGTCTGCGTGACGGTTTTTGTCAGTAAATATAAGTGCGCAAGTCATGACATGAGTTAATGATAATCTTGCAGTCTATGGACCATTACACATGCTCGTAGATAGCAATGTCTGATGACACCAAGGCATGCAGAATTACTACTGGTGGGTCTGTTCTCATAATCTCCAATCCTGGTGATTACCAAGTGCAAACTCCATGAGAGAGAGTCTTGAATTCTTAAGAGTACTCGCACATGACGGTCTGTATACTATGTGTCCAATCATAGTATGTCATACAACCGCAGAAATTTATTTAAGAATATTGTTATAGAATTTCAAGTTTCTCATCATAGCGGTGATCTACCATGAACTTATTAATGAAACAAATATTCTAGGACATTATTATATTATAGTCATGCAGAATAATGAAAAATATATAATAAGTGAACATTCATGTAATCAAAGTTCAAAACAGTTTGTTCTCAGGACACCAAACATAACATACCAAATATGAGTCATCATAAACCTCTAATGAATCATCTAGATCTTCATTAAAATATATATCCTAGATAATTCTAGGTACCACCTGGGAAGATTTACCAAACTCTAAGCAATAATGTGGATATTTAAAAGGTTGACCATACAAGCCCTCAAAGGGTATCATATTAATGGATGTTTAGAATATATTATTGCATGAATTATCATCCAATCCCAAATAGTAGTCTAACGCTCCACTAAAGTCAAGAATACAAGAATAAATCATGTCCTCGAGAATCTATATATATCATTCTACTTGACAATATATCCGAGGATGGAATAATGCTATTTACACCTTCTAAATGAGGTTTTGAAATTTTTAATGGAATAAATACATGAATATGGGTATTATTTTCCATAAAAAAGAATGAAAATACAACCATATCTCCCGGTTCTAATTATCCTCCAAGAGTAAGACAACCTAGAGACCTTCTTAAGGTCACATGAAGGATCCATTTATAGATAATAACATATAGAAGATCCCACATAGACCCCTAGAAAAGTCCATCTACTATGGTGAAGTCATCCAAAACAATTAATGACCATGTACCAGATTCCAGGAGAGCATCCTAAGGTCACGAAAATTGTTAGGCAACAGGTGATAGAAAATCCATTCAATATCCCTTGGAAAATAATGGGAAATATCCAAATGGAGAAAGGATATTGTGATTATTAAACATATGTGTCTCCCTAATTAATCTCATGAGACACCACAGAAGCCTGGGTGACTTGATCTCTTGGTTGCATAAGATCCCACTAGCATGCTACCCCAGTCACATGAAGGCCTCCTACCCTTCTAGGTAGTCTTCTTCTCCCCCTTTGGATAAAAAAACTAGTAGAAGGGATTGTCTAATATAATGATACCGCAACACTCTATGACCTTTTGTTTGTCATGGGATTCATCACTGATGGGGGTAATGATATTCCTTGTTAGAAATCAAGAAAACTATTGAGGCCCTATGACCATTTAATATAAACATGAAATAAAAATGTGGAAATGTGGGAGCATCCTATTGTCATAAACATCAAGCGATGTTCCCCATACATCTCATAAGACAACGCAAGCCCATGAAGGAAATAACACCTATATATGTGAGTGACCACTGGAATTTCAACTTCATCACACAAAGGGATTTAGATATGTACATGCATTCATGCTCTCCCCCCTTCATCAACATAATGAAAACATAAGGGTTTTTACATGAAATGGTCATATATCACCACCTGGCCCATTATTGGTCATGCGACACATCACTGATGGGGATGGAGATTCTCATTGAAAATACTTGTGAATTATCGCAAGATCCCTAATCCATTGAAAAATAAAGAAGGAAATAAAAGAGAAGATGTGGGAGGTTATGGTGGTCATAAAATTCATGCGACACACTCATGCGCTCAACAAGAGCTCACAAAAACCCCATGACATTACGACATGATCTCACGAAAGACCCTTTAAATCCATCCTTATATTGGGAAAGCTACTAGACATGTAATCAAAGATCATAGGAAGTACTATCAATAGGAACCTAGATCTCATGATTAACCTCAGAAATATCGGCAAGATAATGTGAAAGTCCATTGTCATTACCAAATTAATAGAAAATACACCATAAATGGGATATTATCCCACAAATGGCGCATTGATGGGATGATCCTGTGGTCCGTGAAAATCATGTAATGCCCCTAGAATGACCTACAATAGGATCTCTAGAAATTAATGACATCACATACCTCCATAGACTCCATCCATGACTTTTGTGATATGCACCAAGAAATGTGTAGAATAGTTTAACTAGTGATGCCGATAAATCCCACATTCCAGAATCAAATAATGATCATTGAATACTCTCACCAACTGACACAAAAATTAGAGTTTATTTCTCATAGTGGATGATATCATGATCCAAAAGGTTTTCCAGTATGTAGAATTCATGGAACTACCTAATAAGATCTTGTGAATTGAATAGGTAGTTCAAGTGATCCCTTATAGATCACATGAAGGACATTGGGTGTGTTATGTGAAAGACATCCCAGAAAACTAGTCATTTGCATGAGGAATAAAGAAGCTAATACTGAAAAAAGATAAGGCATATGAAATAAAATTTTGGAACTAAAACTTATAATATTTGAGAGTTATGTGAAAAAAATATACACTAATCCTCATACGATTCGTGTGAACCACCCAGTTTATGAAACAACGCTTGTACATGACTCCTAGATCACATGATATTAAATTGGTAAACTATATAAATCATGTGATTCCCCCTATGAATGTCAGAGCATGGCACATGGTACCCCCTATGCATTCTACCAAAGGCTCAAAAAACCCTTCAGGTTCACCATCCAAACCATGTGTTGTCCCTCAGACAGGTATCCCATTTCATACAGCTACACCTGTACATATCAATTGAGTCTCTTGATATCCCCAGAGTATATCAACTGGCTATCACAACATTCTCCAGAAATTACTGCTAGATCCCTAGATGACCTATGGAAAATCCATCTAGATCTTGTAATGTCTTCCTGACATGTCAGTTAGCTTTTACGATGTCACCCAAAAAACTCATCTAGTACATGTAGAACCCTCCAAACATATCACACTGACTCTCATGACACCGTCAAAGTATTCCATCCACATTTTTCAATGACACTAGATAATTTCAACTGGATCATACGAAAACCTCCAAGAATGTCATCAGATATCATGTGATGGATTCTAGGATCAACTAACTTGGTCTTACAATGTCCTTTGGACACGTTATCCTTGGTCATAAAATGACCTTCATACATTCCATCAAGATAATGTGATGTCCCTTAAATAAGAAAATTGGATCATGTTATTGTATTTCTATTTTTCTGTAAGAAATCCTCCAACATGTCATGAATAGAATCAGGGCATGTCGAGTGGAAAATCAACAAATGTCTGGTAGACATGTGGAACAGGTTATGTGGGCATCCCATGACTTGATAACCTCATCCAGTCTCTATAAGGGGATAACTCATTGTGTAATCCATGGGAAAATTTATATATGATGAAACTAATTATTTCAATAATATGGATACGTATAATACCCTCTTAATAACTGTGATTGATATTAAACATATAAAGGGAAGTCCCAACCTGTAAGTACTACATCCACAAGTAGTGAGACTAATATTTTTTCGACCCTTACTTCCTACACCGAGCATAAATCAGATGGGATTAATAAATTATAATGATGATATTATTCAGAAATAGAAACATCAGTTTGTAATACCCAATCAATAGAAAAACGAGATATTTAATTCATATTATAACCAGGATACATATGATGATTTCATACTTCCTATGCTCAAATATGTATCCACTTTGGTATAAGTTTGACCATGTCTTTGACATTCTGACCATCATGAATCAATATATTTCAAGGAAAGATAATATTTCTTCATCTACTAACAGATTGAGAAATCACTAAACTGGGATGACATTGATTCATGCTATAATGATGATACATATGATATCTTCCAATGGATCGATCCCTATATTAAGCACCTAATGGTATTCCTAGTATATGAGCCCCATATTGATATACAATGAGGCTAATTACATGATATCCATTGTTTATCACACTGAACATTTCTCAAATGGTCGTATGAAGCTGTAATGATAAACTCATTTATATCATGAATCTCCTCTATCTAGGGAAACCTTGGTGAATAATCCTTGATTGGTTGTATGATAAAATTACCCATCACATGTGGTATCTAGCTTGGGTTTATTCCTTAGGAAATGACTAAACTACAATAACTTTAATTCCTACTATAACATGGATATATATGATTCCTCCTCAAGGATCAAACTCAACACCTTATTCCCAAGCACCCATATATATGTTATTTCCGTATGACATTAAAATACTCAATTTTAACTAACTATGTGGGTTTTGATTCATGTTATAAAATTGTATATGCAAGGAACCTCATAATGGGTTAATCATATCCACGAAATATTTATTATATCCCAGTATAACCAAAAACTATGGAGTTTATATTTATATAGATTCAACATATAAGTAGCTACCCATAAAGAGAATATGGATTCATAACCATTGATATAGTCATATGGATTTACCAATAAGACCCCCACTACATTTCACAAACATAAGCTTTACATATACTCATTTAGTTAGGGGAACTGGCTTGTATCATGATAAAAAGGTATTGTTGATCATATCTTAAATATAAAAGGGTTACATAGTATGAAACAATTCCACCAAAAAGAGTGTGATGAGCTCGACCTCGCATCGTATCAACCAATGTGAGATCCTGAGGATCACTGTATCTGAAACCTGAAAGGAACATCTACCTTTTGAAAGTAGGTATGTTCCCCATTATGGATGTGGAATCCATTGGTTGTTTCCCATAGGGATAAAAAATGGTATGCCTTTCCTGAATGATTGTATAAAGTAATTGAACCACCACTACAATCAACACATGAGGTCTGGCTAGCCATGCCTTTTTGAAGATATAAGAATAATTAACTAGATGAAAAATCATTTAACAGAGGAATCTCCTTTGTAGGATAAAAATGATAGACTGACCAATTATCATCTGACCATTGATGTTCCCCTCGCATGAGTGGTTCCTTATTCATGAAAACCCATGAGAAAAAAATTGATAAACTTGACATGAATATCTCAAAAAAAAAAAGATTGTTTCATTGTATATTGGGCCATTTTGTATATATTTCCTACGAACAAATACTGATCTCGAAGTGAAACACTCAAATTGAAAGACGATTAGTTGACAATGAGATGGATAATATAGATGATCCTCTATAGTTGGGGTTCTTAGGAAATTTGTCTATCATAACTCTGATAGGTCCACATGAGCATAATGAATAGATCATGAATAAAAGAACAATTGTGTCACCCATGCATATTTAATTGAGCACATGTCATGCCTGAAATTGTATACCCATCAATGAACTTGTTCCATGTAGTCTTCATGACTATAGAAACTGATCTTTTAAACAACTCCTTGATCCAACATGTCTTCATCCAACAACTCTTCCAAAAAATCAACTATAACAACAACCCTAATGGGCCTCATAATGACCTCACCCAACCAACTTGTTCAACGTCAGGTGGTGAATACAATGTTTTGAGAATACCATCCACATAGCATGATATTGACCAATGAGACCACCAATGAGGGTCTTCGAGCTTTGAAATTGACAATTCAGAAATTTGCAATGAATGTTACAATATAACCGATGGCCCTTGATTCCACAATGAACCACATTAGATGTTTATCCCTCTAGTAAAAAATCATCACCTTCAGTATCTATTACTGTTGTATCAATGATCCAATTAGAGATCCCTTCTAGTTCAGGGGTCACTAAGATGTGATCCATTCAACCACTGTCTCCAACACCATCCCACCAATTCCATTCTGTCACCTACTGAGGTTTCCACCCGACACACATCCACATCTAACACCAATGCTTAGGATATATGAAATAATCATCATGCGAGGAATCCCCATGATAGCTATGAGGGGCATCATATCCCAAATCCTATTGTCGATGTCTATATAAATATTTTGGAAGTATCCAGTGAGATGGATCATAAACCTACTCACATGGAACATGTCTGTAGGCTTATTAGTAGAGTATGCATTGAGGAGGTGAAAATCTGTATCCATATAGATGAATTTCATTAGAATATTCTGTTGTCGCATATAGGACATAAGTGGTCTCATATCCCTATATAAATTGAATATATCTTCCCGTATATAGTGGAGATTGAAAATTTGAAGGATTATATTATTGTAAAGGCCATGAAAAAAGTCCATTACCTCACAAAAACAACTAAATAACTCCACTGGAATATCCTGGAACTATAATAGATATAGGGAAAGGGACATATTTTGATCCCTACATCAAGGCCATCTTGACACTCTAAACATTATGAACACGTGGTTTTTTGGAGGAATCACATATTATTAAAAATTTCCAAGAGGATTATTAACATATTCTGGTAAAGGATGTGGTGCTAGAAAAATCTCATATCCTAGTTCCAAACAACGCTCACCATTTGAGAGTGTTCCAAGCCTTAGGATATGCTCGAATGTATGTTCTGAATGTTGGGAGGCATATTTTAAATGCTCAGAAATTGTCTTATATAACCGTTCTAGCTAGGGAACACTAAGTGGGAGTAGAACCTGCCATAGTATAGGACTATAATACTATCAAAGAATACTAGAGACATACTCCAAAGTCCTATGACTGGGCTCATACCCCCCAATTTAAATGGGGCTTACCATGTGAGAATGTAATATTCCTCAGGATAGTCTCATATTCCTATTAGTGAATCTTCCAACCTTATTTCAGTAGATCACAGAACCCAGGTGAATATTCCTACATCAGGAGATGAAAAAATGTATTAGAACCATTTTGAGGAAATATAGAAAGAGTCTCATATTCCTTCTCCCATTCTGAAGGTCTGTCAGCATATTATAGTGGGGAATGTATATTCAGATAAACTCATATTATTATTCCAATAGGGGATCTCCATGTGAGAGAGATACATGACTCATGGTAGACTCATTGATATAGAAAATATTTTCATCATTTTTATATGTTTATAAATGACTTAATATCTAAAAATTTGTCAATTTGAGTTTATTTTCATCAATATTGGATTTATAGTATGTTTTAGGTAAAATTGGAAGATTGTTTAAATCTAGAAATTTAACAGATTTTAATTACATTGATATTTTGAAAACAATGATTAAAATATTTATCGAATTTATTTTAATCATTTATATAGGATTACATGGCTTTTGAGATACAAAATTGTCTTTTGGGCCAGGAACTAATTCCACAATATAAATCCATGACAAAATCAATGAATTTGGGAAATTATTCCGGCTGCCCGTGTGGACCGAAAATCAATAATGTAACCATATATTTGGATACACTACTAAAAATAATAATATTACAACATTAATTTAATTATAAATAAATTTCAAGTCCCTTAAATTAATTTCAAGTATTTGTGCACACAACAAGGTGGTCAATTGATGCAAAACATTGAATGACGATTTTCGAAACATTCATGTAGGATAAAATTAATGAGTAATTGGGTGATAAGAATATCTACACATGGTTGATGAAGCTAATATTTTGAATTCAATTGAAAATCATATTTTGGAACCACTTTATAGTATACTACAACAATTATTCATCTAACTGAGGGGATACCACGTGGAAACTTTTTTAGAAACATTCTGGAGTCAAATTTACAACCGTTGACAACCCATTATGACCCAAAACTCATTGAATGGTTCATTAGTACATGCCAAGTAATTTTCCATGACTATAAATAAGATGATACAAGTGGATTGAAAATGATATTGACTAGTTATGGAGTCATTGGAATAATGCCTCCTATATATTTATTTCTCTTCATTCTTATTCTATTATTTTATTCACTCAATAGTTCCATTCCACTCGCACATCATCCTAACTTCTTCATCCAAAAAGGGGTAGTTTCATTGTGTAAACATGAATTTGAGAGGATGAACCTATGTTATTTTCTTGAGTTCTTAATTGAATTTAATAAGATATTGTCTTCTTTTTTTCAACTAATTTCAATTCTTAATTCATTATTAAATTATGAATTCGGTTGCATTAGGTTTTAATTCATCTAAATTTGATTACTTTTTTTGCTTATCCAGATATCCCTCTAACTATTGTTTTTGTATACGGTGGAAAATATTAGGTTTGGGTGTTGATTTCTTGAATATCCTTTAAACATGTGTAATATTGTATGTTGAAATATTGTTTTATTATGGAACAACAATCCTTGGTCAGGGATTTCTTAATTTACCAAGAATACATACTACAACTCTACAAACACAAGAAAGAGGGTAGACCGAACTATCATTTAGTTTAGAATATTCTCATCATAACCATATGACTAAAGGGTAGATATGAACCGGTAGGTAAATCCCTCTCTTACCATTTAGCAGAAAAAGTGGTAAAATATGGAAACAGTGAAAGCACAAAACTAAGTCTAGTAAAAAAATACTTTGGTCACCATCTTTTAATTTTTTTATTAAAAAAATAAAATGAATCTTATTCTATTAATCAATAAATTAAAAATCAGTGAAAACAAACTGTTTCAAAATAAAAATAAAAAGATACAAACTTGATTTCTGTGAACTCATATTAAGTAAACTACCTTGAGTTAGAAACTATAATATACATAGTTAATCTTGATTTTGTTTTTCATTGCCACATGTTAGTCATGCACGAAACATCAAACCATTTCTGAGGAGGCCGGGCCTTGAATATTAATAAAATATATATTTTTGAATGAACCATTGTTCAAATAACCATTTAATTGAATTTAATCTTGAAATTAAATTTAATGTAATCTAATTGAGATTTTTTTTCAAAATTAATGTTTTAGGAAATACACCTTAGAAATTAAAGTGGAACATTCAGTGATTACTCGAATCATAAAATAATGGATAGAAATCCAAACCAAACTCTATGCTATCTCAACACACCCCAATTCACACACAAACAAAATCAACTTGATATAACATCCTTAGAGAGTAATTTTTAATTTCACATTAACATGATTAAAATTCTACATAAATTTCATGGTCTTGTAGGAGAATTACCAAATATGGATATTTTGGAATTCCAAAATCATAGATCCATTTTTATACCATGAGTAGTTATACAAGAACATATAAAGTGGATGGTATTACCCTTCTCACTTGAGGGGTGAGAAAGGAATTGATGTACATTATTTTACCAGGAGAGGTTCAAGACTTGTAATAACTAATATGATGCTTCATGAAATGTTTTTTTCTAGAATCCATGAGAACAAATATCCAAAAAATAGATCTATGTTATTTAACTATCAACTAGTGAGGCACATTATGGGTACTAGGAGTGATTCAAGAAGCTTCACACGAACTTCCCACATCCGACTATATAAGAACAAAATTTACTTATTTTATACTATCAATGTCGTCTTGAAAATTATTTCATGTTAAATGATGCATCATATAGATAAGCCTTCATTCACAAGTCAAAATTGGATGCTATATGTCTGATTGAATGGATTTCAGAAAAATCATAGTAATTCAGAACAATAGTTATGAGAACTAGAGGAATCTATGTGGCAAGGACATCAGATTCATCCTCACCCTTACTTAAAGAAACACCTAAGAAAATGGCAAGTGTGATGATAAAACTTTATGTTAATCATGTAAAGGAACAACAAGGAAAAACATAGCTATGTGGTTTATTCTTGTCTAATTATCATTACACTGATTAATTTTGAAAAGTGTAGGGGACTGAAATTTGTGTTCCCCACCATTTGAAAAGGAAATTCCAATAAAATATGTCACAAAAATACCATACATATAATGAACCAATCTTGAAGTACACAGACATTACATTTAATTTATGGAATAATTAATACATGTCACAAACCAACTCCCAAGATTGTATTATTTTAGTGACTTTTTAAACTTAGAACATAATCTTTTATCTTGGTGAAAGATCTTCAATATCTTTCATAATGATCTTCCATTTTTTTCCTTCCCAAAATGTTTCTTTATATCTTAGGGAAAGGAAAACATAAAAAGGGTGAGCTCAAATTCTTAGCAAGGATAAACATGGAGAACACAAAACAACCATAAACATAAGAATGTAAAAACATGAACATAATGTTAAAATATTAAAATCATGAGTAATGAAATAAATATTGGCACATCATAAGGAATATATCATAAAGGAACATTAACCATGATATAATAGCATTAGAATAAAACATGTAATTGTGGAAAACAATTAATCACATAATATTATTTCCATATTAGCCAAGGAATTGTTGCCAAGACCATCATAGTGGACAATGTCCACCGTTGAATTGGGTATACATGACGTTCTAGCCATGTATTACTGAACCATATTTACATTCCATTCCATTAATGTATATCCCATTAGATATAATTATTTACCCAATTTATTGGAGGGAGATATAGGTCCCACATATATCCTAATGAAATAATTCTTAATTATGCCACAGAAACATAAATAATTCATTATAGCATAACCCATGAAATATTATGGGTTTGTTAAACATCATTCGATCCTAACATAATCCATAAAAGATAAATCGATTCCATAATTACATCATAATCATAATAAAACAAAATTAATAATTGGGATAGAATCATAACTCTATGTCATTTATATATAAAATAATTTTGATAAAACACATGATCTTAATTCCAGAGGAAAAAATCCTTTATTCTTAAAAAACGTTTTATATTCTCAAAATGTCGTGAAATTATAAAAGAGAAGAATTTAGTTGAAAAAAACTTGAAATAGTGTAGAAGAATATACATGAAAAAATGTGTTATGAAGATAAAAAATCCATTCATGCCATATAAGTTAAAAAACCATTCTCCTTGTTATTTTACCGGAAAAGTCAAAAAGTACCTCATATGGTAAAAAAATAAAGATTACTTGAATTCCATGTAGTAAAAGTAAAAAATGGGTAAAAATGACCATAAAAATACATATAAGATTAGTAAATTTTTTATTAAAACATTTTTAGAAAAACATGGACATGGATGATAATTATATCCCTAGTAAAAACTTATGTATAAACAATCTCAGATAAAAATAAGATTGAAAAATTATCCCTTACCTTGTACTTTCCATTAGTCTAGGGTGTGGTCACCTCATGTAAATTTTTTAAATCAAGTCATTACATTATAACTAGACCATATCTATATTTATTATATCATATATGATCCTATTGTATCATTTTGTTAATAGTATTTCAATATTACAATTATTTCGGCTGTTAACTGCTTCATATTCCTATTCTTATTTTTCTCTATAAGTCATGTTTGTTATGAATAGGATGTATTTTAATCCGGAAATTATGTTCCTAATTATTATTTTCACTCATCATATCATTATTGAATTGTTAATGTGGTGAACGAATCTCACTACGTCATGGACATGGTATGTTGTACGTACGCACGAGCGATAATAACACTCTCTTGAAGGTTAAATGGTACATAATTGTATTTTATATTAATTATACAGTACAATTTTCATATAATATTCATTATTTAAACCCATTATACTAATCATTATACCCATCCTAAAAATTTATTTTTTGAATAACAAATTACACCACAGCTTGGAGACGGTAAGCCGTACTCATGCACGTATGGTGATATTGTTATTAATAGGCTTGATAAAAGGAGGTATAAGGTTATCCTATAATTATAATAAAATATCCTAATATAGAATAAACTTGATTTATTACTTTAGTATGAAATCAACATTTAAAGATGAAGTATAATAAGAAAAGCAATTGATTTGAATTGTAAAAGAAATTATATCTTCATTGTTGGACTTCCTTTGGATCTCTTCTTTGGGACACTAGGGATAGACATTTTCGAATACCAATATCTATATAAGTTAACTAAGAATGTTTATAGGTTAATTGGGCCAGGGTTGGTATAGCTAGAAGTCTCATGGAGGAGTGATGAAATGTTAGGGAGTTATTTATTATAAGTGAGGAGATGGGTACTTTAGGAAACTCGCAAAATATTAAAATTTAATAAGACTATTCTGGAACTAAATAATTAAAAATGGAACATAAATGAAATTTATAATACATGTTAGATTATATCCTACCCCCTTGTTATTATATAACATTTTTTGATTTTAAATAATTTAATAATAAATTAATTCAATAAGATATTATTATTTCCAAATTTTATACTATTCATTTAATTTGACATAATATACAATAAGACAAAGTGGGAATTAGAATATAATACATTCAAACATATATAATATATCTTATATACGTTTTAAATTTTTTAGACACATTAACTAATAAAAAAATATAATATAATTAATATTATTAAAATCATTTATTCTATTTTATGTTAATCGAATAAATATTATTTTAGAATTGAAGTGTCTTTTAATGTAATTATATAACTTCTAAAAATTTAAAATAATTTTATATAATGAAAATTGTTCATTTATATAAAAATAGACATTTATATTAGTTCATATATGATTTTGGGCCTATGTGGAGACATAAAATATATTAAAATATAGAGAGTGATATTTCGTAATTATTTTTGATTTAAATAATATATAATTTATGTTCATGTATTGGTGTCCATTAAACAACTCAAAATCGATAATATTGTGATATTTATTGAATATTATTCATCTAATAATTTTTTTGGACATGTCTTACTTTTATTTTAAACCTTATAATTTTGATTTACCCTTAATTAATTCCTTTAACTCTTACCATGGAAACATGGCTTTTTATTCACTGAGGTTTAATATAGTCAGTCTAAAATGCCAAAATGAGCCCTAAATGGACCATAGGTGACATATGTCACTTAATCCCAATTATTTGACCTATTGTTTTTTATTTTTATGAATTTTATATAATTTTAAAAAATATTTTTTATTTAAAATATCAATAATGTCAATTATGACACTATTCATTAGTTGACATTTTAGAAATATCATAATATAGAGAAATGTTACAAAAAACTACATTAAACCATTAATAACATGTCAAAGTCATCTGTAAAATTATCTTATGACATTAATTCACTCAAATTATAATTATTTTAATATTTGTAATATCATTTACTTGGCACTTTTATTAATAAAATAATTTATGCATCACTATTGAGGAATCATAAATGATAATTATTTAATATATAAAAATTATAAATAAATTTATATGATTTATTTAATTATATTATCTTTCCATGGACTACCTATAGTGGATTTCATTCCCTGGTAATCCCTAAATTAAAATTAATATACTTATATGAAATTAGAGTGTGGAGTTTTGTCATAATAATTAATTTTTTTATATTCATGTCATATTCCAGGGAAGTAGCCATTAAGTGATTCCATTTCGAACCATAGATGTTAGGGGTCTAATTTATTCATCCAATAGTATTTTTACATGTGTCAAAGTTATTTTATAACATTATTTTAACCCGATTTTCCTTTAACCATGGTAATAAAAATAATTACTAAAGTTTCTATTCATATTACCGAAAATTAAAAGTAACCTATTAAAAAAATTTGGACATAATGATTCAAAATATATAATCCATTTTCTCATAATTCAAATCACATAATTGGAATAAATTAATTTAATATTATTTCCCGATGTTAAAACCAAAAGAAGGGTTTTATGAAGTAAAAACATATCAAAAGATTTTCATGTGTTTATGTCCAATTTAAATGTGAAATTACTCCCAATAACCAAATTTGGATTAAATGATAAAATCATAACCCAATTAATCTTAAAATAAAATTAAAAATAGAATCTAACTATATAAACCAATTAGATGAAAAGGATGTTTTTAATTAAAATACAGTATTTTTTACTATTAATTAAAATATGAATGTTATCAGAAAAATACCAAAAATTTAAAAAAAAGTAAATTTTTTTGTGCCACTTCCAAAGAATAATTTTATTTTGTCATATATAAGGTATTAAAGTGTTAAAAAATAAATTTAAAATGGTGGTGCCATTAAAATGTGAAAAACTGCATTTTTTGACAAATACTTCTTTTATCGAAAAAAACAAATTTGTTCTTATATCATGTCTAGAAAATACATAATCTGAATTTTAATGTTATATAAAATTTAAATTTGGATAATTATATTCATAACGGCTATTTTAAATCCAATTAAACAATAACATTTTAATATTATATTGTTTTTTAGTGAAACTCGGTGTTGCGTACAACACAATCTATCGAGGGAGGTCACTCTTGGGTGTAATGCAAGCCAAGAATAGTATTGCGTATACTAAAAGATAATCCCGTGTTATGTATAGTTCAAGATAATACTGGTGTATCATACAACACATTACATCAATCAAATTAAAAAGAATCTATCTCATAAAATCTAGGGGTGTCACAATACACATCTGAATATGGATTCCAATAGATCCACGTAATAACCCATTTTCAAAATCAATACCAAATTTAATCCCCATTCCAATAGAATTTGTAAAGACCCTGAAATTTCAAGGAAATTTATTTTATACTTTTAAATTTTACGAGTCTGTGGCTTCTGACGACACTTGATTCCGAGGCCCGATGTACCCGGAATCAATTTCCGAAGTTTAGAATGGGTACGTTCAGTGAACGAACGAGCATGTTTTTCTATCTTCTGAACCGGTTCTCAGAATTGAAATCCGAGGTCACCGATGAACTTGCAACGCCGGTAATTTCTTAACACGATCCTTACCGTAGTTGCGTTCTCACTGCAGGAGAAGTTAATTATTGGGGGTTTATTTAAGAAGTAAATAAAAATTGTCGGAACAATTTTTATTTTATAAGGAAGTTATTCCCTCCCATGGGTAGTTAAGGGTGGGGCCCACAACCACCTAACTACCCAAGTGTGGATGTTAGAGAGGTGGGGCCCACATGATCCCCAACTATTTAATTTCTTCTAAACTCATTAAAAACCCCTCATTAAATTGGCAACCCCCCCATTTAATGCCAATCTCTCCACCTCACTCCATTAATTCATGTCAACCCGCAAATTAATGAGGATCTTTCCAGTTTCCCCCCTTTTTATTTAATTTCCAATGCATTTAATAAATGGGGACCTTCCCTCTCCCTTCCTTGATTGATTGTCAACACGGTTTTTTTAAATGTGGTGATTAGAATTTTGGGAAGTTACTTTACGTGTGTAATAAAATAATAGGAGGAGCCTATTATTTTATTTTAGGGGAGAGCTTTCGTTGGGCGAAGGAAGATTGGGAGAGCTCTTGAGATTTTGGAAGAACGCCAACCTATGACGAAGAATGACGAAGAATACCGATTCCTTGAAGAACAATGACGTGCCACCAATTCTCTTCTCCGCGACAAGAGAGGAGACACCACTTCCTCCTCGACGCACTCCGAAGACGCCTACGATCCCTTTCCCCGCGATGCTGTCTACCGCAATGCCGACGTTCGACATCAATTGTTGAGGTAGGGGAAAATTTGTATATTTCTCTTTTAGGAGAATTATAACCTCGTGCTTGGTGTTTAAATTGTTGGGTGATGATTTGAACCTCTAACGTGGTGGGTGCGGGTTAACGAACAAGCCCGAACACACCGCTATTTTTGTTCTTGATGCGCGGGGTGATTGGCGACGACGAAATGGGACCACAATGGAAAATCGATGCCTTCACAGTGGATCTCGGGTCCCGAGATGACCGCAGGAACAGACGAGAGCAAAAACGGACCATCAGAATGACTCCGGTGGCCCGCGGAGTACCGCGGTGGTGCGGGTTGCCGGTGCGGCGGTGCCCCGGCGCGCTGCCGGCAGAAGCCCGCCGCGACATCGATTGCGGTGGCAAGGGCGGAGGATACCGCGACTGTGCGGGATTCGGTTGACCAGTGGCGCCACCCTACCGCCGCGTCCGTGGAAAGCGGAGGACGTTCCCCCCACTCGGCCAGCTGGCCGAGCCAGCAGCCCGGCTGGGCCGGGCCGGGTCACACGGACCGGGCTGCGCCCAGCCGGGCCGGGCCGAGCCGCGTCCAGCCAGGCCGGGCCGAGCCGCGCCCAGCCGGGCCGGGCCGAGCCGCGCCCCGCCGGGCCGGGCCGAGCCGCGCCCCGCCGGGCCGGGCCGAGCCGCGCCCAGCCGGGCCGGGCCTAGCCGCGCCCAGCCGGGCCGGGCCGAGCCGCGCCTGGCCGAGCCGCGCCCAGCCGGGCCGGGCCGAGCCGCGCCCAGCCGGGCCGGGCCGAGCCGCGCCCGGCCGGGCCGGGCCGAGCCGCGCCCGGCCGGGCCGGGCCGAGCCGCGCCCGGCCGGGCCGGGCCGCGCCGCGCCCAGCCGGGCCGGGCCGAGCCGTGCCCAGCCCGGCCGGGCCGAGCCGCGCCCAGCCGGGCCGGGCCGAGCCGCGCCCGGCCGGGCCGGGCCGAGCTGTGCCCGTCCGAGCTGGGCCAAGCCATGCCCAGCCGGGCCGAGCTGCGCCTTACTGGGCCGGACCCGGGTTAGGTCGACCCGGTTCGGGCCGAACCAGGGGGGGTTGGCCCGGGTCGGACCGGGCCCAGACCCTCACTTCGGACCGTTTTTCGGTCTTTTTCCCATAACTTGAGCTACAGACCTCCGATCGACGCACCGTCAGTTGCGTAGGAATAATTGGATTGATACGGTTGTTTAGTTATATTAAAATCGTGGTTTTGGTAGAGTTTGGGTATGACCTGGTTGGTTCGAACCCGGAACCAACTGGGCCTTTGGAACGGAAACGCTTATAACTTAAGGAACGGACGTCCGATTGACATACCGTCAACTGCGTTGATTTCCTTTTGTTGAGACTGTCTTTTGGCATACTCCAATTGTGGTTTGGAGGTAGCTGGAGTATGTTTGGGTTGGTTTTAGCTTAAAAACCAACCGGGCCCCTGGAACGGAGAAGCCAATAACTCTCAGACTGGGCGTCCGATTGACGCACCGTCTGTCGCGTTGGGTTTCTTTTGAAGAGACGGAACATTGGGATACATCAATTCTGGACTTCGTGACAGTTTATGTATCGACTCTTTTTCTCTAGGAGCGGACCCTACCGGAATCGAGCATGCTGTGTGCAGGAACAATAGAGCTGGTTGCGACTGCATCGACTTATGTACTGGAATCCTCCGTGGGTTCGACAGCGATGACTACTATACTGGAATCCTCCATGGGTTCAACAGAGATGACTACTATTCTTGTATCCTATGTGGGTCTGGCAGTATTGACCTCTGTACTTTTATCCTGTGTGGGTTCGGTAGAGTATCTGGTCTTGTATCCTGTGTGGGTCTGATAGCTTAGCTGGTCTTTTATCCTATGTGGGTCCGACAACTTAGATGAATCAGTGACTATATCTAATCATCTCTATCTCTATATGAAAGATGTATACATATGTGAGTTGAGTCTTGAATTCACTCTTTATCATCGATATGATTGACTTGCTTCCTGTGTGGACTGGGTTATGCTCTCCTTTGTGGACTGGGTTATGCTTGGGCTCGAGAGTTGGGGACGGACTGTAATTGATGACTTAGGTATATGTATGGGCATATACCAAAGTAAAGCTGGTTGATACTTCGTGATTGTATCTTTCCTTTTTGGTTTATCCTTCGCGAATTCGGAGAGACCTTCGGGGGTCTTGGGGTCCCTACTGAGTATCGTATACTCACCCCTTCACGGGCTATGCCCGCACTATGTTGTGTTGGATGCAGACAACAGATAACACTGGTCGAGGTGGAGGCTTGTGGAGCTCGGTGGTACCCGGAGGTGGACCACTTGGCGGGACGTACACAGAGCTGATGGCCGGAACCGTGGAGCTGAGGAGACTATATGTACCCACCCATTAGGTGGGATTTCCGTAGGACAACTCGGTGTTGCTGTTTTACTTTACTACTGCAGTACTTCCTTTTTCAGTTGTACTGTACTTTCAGTTGGGTTTGTATACTGGACCATTTACTTTTCAGAACCTACTTTTGTACTCAGTTTAACTTAGTTCTTACTTCACATGCGTACTCTGTTGTGTTTTTTTACTTTATAAAAGGCAATGCCTTCCCTTTTTCGGGATTTACGCCTTTGGTGCTAGTCGCCAGCCCCTGGCCTTTGGAAGGCGGGCTTGGGGTAGTCACGACACATGCCCTAAGGACGGGTCATGACAAATTGGTATCAAAGGTCGGTTCTGCTACAGAACTCAGGACTCTAATCTTTCCTTTTTATGAAGCAATAGTGTTAAGAGTATTGAGTGCAGTTTTCAGTCCAGGGAGTCCAGTGTTGGTGCGGCGGCCGACATATCTATACGCCAGGACCCTGACCTCTGATTTTCGACTCAGTGCACGAAAACACTGTTTGTGTGTGTGTTTACTTTCAAAATTTTTCTTTGTGATAAATTTGTTTCAGCTCATCAGGTATACTGTTTGACCGTGGAACACCTGTTTCTTTTCAGGATGGCCCCATGAAGGAAGCCAACCAGGGTTCCTAGTTACGTGCGGTATGGCAGCCCACTGAGCGACGATGCCTCGGTGTAGTGCCCCATTATAGTGGAGGCACTAGCGGTACCACTACCCACTGGGCCACTGATACTTCCATCCCCAGCTGCGGAGAGTGCACACCGCCTAAGCGCGTTGCATGAGTTTCAATGACAGAGGCCACCCAGGTTTTGTGGAGATACGGATCCTCAGGTAGCAGAGGATTGGCTGGAGGCTATCGCTAGGGTGTTCATATTGGTAGGGACACCAAAAAACCTTATGTTAATCCTTTCTACGAGTCTCTTGCATGCAACATCAGGTAGATGGTGGAGACTGATGGTCCAGGTGCACGACGAGGCATCTTTACTTTAGATGGACATCGAGTGCCTCTTCCGCTTGGAGTTTGTTCTAGCCAACCTCCGTGCGGTGCGCATCCAGGAGTTACTGCAGCTACGATAGGGCAGCATGACAGTAGCCCAGTACTCGGTGAGATTTAACGACCTCTCGCGCTACTCCACGGACATGGTACGGGACCCATTCTTCCAGGACCGAACCTTTGAGCAGGGACTGAGGCATGAGATCAGAGCTTCGACGATTCCCCTCAATATCCCGACGCAGGCAGGGGTGCTCGAGCGAGCCCTTTTAGTGGGGAGATTTCTCGCCGAGCAGCCACCAGCAGCGAGACCCACCACAGGACGGCATGGAGCAGAGTCTTCGACAGCCGACATTCGATAGATATCGTAGGGGTCCAAGAAGACCAGGACGTTAGGTGGGTGACCTCAGGATACAGGTTCAGCTGTACGGGACACACGGTGCAAAGCCAGCCTTATGAGGAGCAGACAATGCTATGCATGCGGTGGGAAGGGCCACATGGCTCGTGACTGCCCGACCCGCCATGCAGATGACCAGCAGACAGTGGAGAGACCTCCCAGGCAGAGGCAGAGGTTCGACCATGGTGGTCCGTAGGGAGCAGGAGGATGAGGCTGAGGATCTGGCCGAGCAGCGGGTGGTGGATGACGTTTCGAGGCTCTACCACCACCACCCATGGAGGTCCACCTCGACCACAGGGAGCTGGCGGGCAGAGGCAGGCTTAGCTCCAGGAAGCGGAGGCTTATGACCACGGCACACCTGAGATGATTCAAGGTACTATATGTGTCTACTCCACCCCTGCTGCAGTTCTTATAGACACAGGTGCGAGTCATTATTTTATTGTTGCTTCCCTTGTTCAGAGCTCGAGGATTCCGAAAGATTCGTTGGCTTGATCTTTACTGCTAGAGACTCATACGGGAGCAGACTCGACGACTACGAACTAGTTCTGGCAGTATGAGCTTACTCTAGGAGGCGGGAGTTTCGACTGAGATCTTCTTGTAGTGGCGTCGAGGCCTTACGATGTCATCTTGGATATGGATTGGTTATCTATAGTCTATGCCCAGATCAAATGTATTAGGCGCAAGGTGCAGTGTGTCCGCACGGATGGGACTAGGTTCACCTTCACCAATGAGAAGGGAACCCTCGCAGCACAGGATGGACTCACGCAGAGGAGAGGGCAGCCGATCACACATCAGTTGGCTAGTCTCATCCTCGGAGCAATTGACATGCGAAGTCTGAGTTTTCCTGTTGTGGTGGATCAGTATGTGGACGTTTTTCCTGACGACATTCCAGGACTACCTCCTCGTAGAGAGGTATACTTCTATATAGACCTATACCCCAGTACATCACCGATATCTACTCAGGCATATCGGATGGCTCCCGCTGAGCTTCGTGATCTGCGGGTACAGCTGAAGGACTTACAGGGGAAAGGTTTCATCCGACCCAGTGTTTCACCATGGGCTCCTCTAATTTTGTTCACCAAGAAGGCGAATAGGAGCTTGAGACTGTGTGTCTACTACCATTTCCTGAATTAGGTTACTGTAAGGAACAAATACCCACTCTTGAGGATTTAATACCTCTTTGATCAGCTCAAGGGAGCACGATGGTTCTCGAAGATAGACCACGGGTCAGGCTATCATCAGCTCATAGTTCGAGACGAGGATGTGCAGAAGATGGCCTTCAGGTGTTGGTAAGACCACTATGAGTTCTTGGTTATGCCCTTCGGTGTGACCAATGCTCCAGCAGTGTTCATGAGTCTCATGAACATGGTCTTTTATCCTTACCTCAATCGGTTTGTTGTGGTCTTCATTAACGATATACTTATTTACTCAACTACCAAGGAGGAGCACGCCTACCACTTGCGGGTTGTAATGGATACACTCTGAGAGCACCAGCTTTATGGTAAGATCTCTAAGTGCCAGTTCTGGATTCGAGAGGTTCACTTCTTGCGGCACGTCATCTCAGAGGCGAGAGTTTCTGTGGATCCCGCGAAGATTGAGGCCGTACTTGCTTGGGAACCACCCTGGAGCGTGATGGAGGTGCGGAGTTTCCTAGTTCTGGCTGGGTACTATCAGAGATTTGTGCTAGACTTCTCCAGAGTTTTAGAAATGATTACAGCTTTGACGAAGAAGGGGAAACCCTTCGTGTGGTCAGACAGATGTCAATAGAGCTTTTAAGAGCTGAGGAGGAGATTGACCAGTGTGCCCATCTTGAGGCTGCTGGAGGAGGGCATATGGTACATAGTTTACTGCGACGCATCAGGGACCAGACTCGGGTGTGTCCTGATGAAGGAGTGAGCAGTGATCGCTTACTGTTCACGGCAGTTGAGGCAGCACGAGTAGAACTATGCTACCCATGACCTGGAGTTAGCAGTAGTGGTATTCACCCTGAAGATGTAGAGACACTATCTGATGGGCGAGCGCTTTATAGTTTACTTTGACCACCAGAGTCTCAGGTACATTTTCTCGCAGAAGGACCTGAACCTGAGACAACGGTGATGGCTCGAGTTCCTCCAGGATTATGACTTTGAGATTGTCTATACTCCTAAGAAGGGGAATGTTGTGGTTTATGCTCTCAATAGAAGATCGGGCATCCAACTACTTGGAGAGGTGATAGAGAAGTTAGCCGCTTTGCAGATATCCTTCGTGGATAGAGATGGGGAAACCTATCTACAGTCCCTCACAGTCACTCCTCCACTACTTCAGCGGGTCAGAGAGGCACAACGTGGGGACATTGACTATGAGGCACGACGTGCTCAGATATCCTCAGGGCTGGCACCCGATGGATTTTCAGAAGGCGAGGATCATGTCATCCTCTTTAGGGGACGTACCATGGTACCAGATGCACTGTAGGAGGAGGTACTGAGGGAGTTCCACACTTCCCCTATAGCAGTACATACAAGGGTAGAGAAGATGTATCAGGACCTTAGATGATAGCACTGGTGGCCGGGTATGAAGAAGGCTGTAGTAGAGTTCCTTTCTCAATGTCTCACTTGTCAGCAAGTGAAGGCAGAGCACCAGGTACCTGCAGGCTAGGTACAACCCTTAGAGGTCCCAAAGTGGAAGTGGGATGAGATATCCATGGATTTCGTGATGGGGCTTCCACGTACTTCCAGAGGGGATGAATCTATATGGGTTATTGTCAACCGACTCACCAAGTCAGCCCACTTCCTACCGATCATAGAGCAGGGCTCAGTAGAGAGCTTGGGATGCCTCTATGTTCAAGAGATTGTACGACTTCATGGTGTTCCATCATATATCGTTTTCGATCGAGATGCTCACTTCACTTACCAGGTTTGGAAGGGGTTTCAAGAGGCTTTTGGGACATAGCTACACCTGAGCACTGCCTTTCAACCTTAGACAGATGGCCAAACGGAGGGGACCATTCAGAAACTCAAGGACATGATCTGTGCATGTGTCCATGACTTTGGCCACAGCTGGGAGGATCACCTACCATTGGTGGAGTTTGCGTACAATAACAGCTACCACTCCACCATCAGGATGACACCTTACAAGGAACTGTACGACCGACCATGCAGATCACCTCTATGCTGGACTGACCTGGGGGAGTCATCACTTGTAGGACCAGAGATGGTTCTGGCTACGACAAAAAAGGTGAAGATCATCCAGGAACAGATGAAGACTACACAGAGCAGACATAAGTCCTATGCTGATATGAGACGGAGGCCACTGGAGTTCGCAGATGGCAACCACGTTTTCTTATCGGTCTCACCTCAGCGTGGATTGTGGATATTTGACCGGGGCGGCAAGTTATCTCTACACTTCATTGGGACTTTTTAGGTCCTCAACAGGGTAGGTGAGGTGGCTTACCGCCTGGCCCTTCCACCTCAGCTGCACCGGGTGCATGACGTCTTCCACATATCTCAGCTGAGGAGATATGTGCACAACCCGATGCATATCATCGACCATGGGGAGATGGACATCGATGACTGGGCAACATTTGCGGAGGTCTCGGTGGAGATCGAGGATTGACAGGAGTGGGTCCTACGTGGGCGGTCGATTCCTCTTGTGTGCTTTTTTTGGCAGCACAGGAACCTCCAGGAGAGCACATGGGAGCGGGAGGCTCAGATGTGTGCTCAGTACCCTCATTTGTTTCCCTAGTTTATATTGTAGCTTTACGAGGACATAAATCCCTGAGATGAGGGTAATTTAAAAACCCTGAAATTTCAAGGAATTTTTTTTATACTTTGGAATTTTATGAGTCAGTGGCTTCTGATGGAACTTGATTCCAAGGCCCGGTGTGCCCGGAATCAATTTACGAAGTTTATCCTGGGTACGTTCAGTGAATGAACGAGAGAGTTTTTCTATCTTTTGAACCGGTGCTCAGAATTGAAATACGAGGGCACCGATGAACTCGCAACGCCGATAATTTCTTAACGTGATCCTTACCATAGTTTCGTTTTCACTGGAGGAAAAGTTAATTATTGGGGGTTTATTTAAGAAGTAAATAAAAATTGTCAGAACAATTTTTATTTTATAAAGAGGTTATTCCCTCACATGTGTAGTTAAGGGTGGGGCTGACAACCACCTAACTACCCAAGTTTGGATGTTAGAGATGTGGGGCCCACATGAGCCCAAACTATTTAATTTCCTCCAAACTCATTAAAACCCCCTCATTAAATTGGAAACCCGCCATTAAATGCCAATCTATCCACCTCACTCCATTAATTCATGTCAACCTGCAAATTAATGAGGATCTTTCCTCTTTCCCCACTTTTTATTTAATTTACAATCAATTTAATAAATGGTGACCTTCCCTCTCCCTTCCTTGACTGATTGTCAACAATTTTTTTTAAATTTGGTGATTTGAATTTTGGGAAGTTACTTTACGTGTTTAATAAAATAATAGTAGGAGCCTATTATTTTATTTTAGGGGAGAGATTTAGTTGGGTGAAGGAAGTTCGGGAAAGCTCTTGAGATTTTGGAAGAACGCCGGCCTCCGACGAAGAATGACGAAGAACGCCGGTTCCTCAAAGAACAACGAAGTGTCGCCAATTCTCTTCTCCATGACAAGAGAACAGACACCGCTTCCTCATCGGCGCACTCCAACGATGCCTATGATCCCTTTCCCCATGACGCCGTCTACTGCGAAGCTGACGTTCGACATCAATTTTTGAGGTAGGGGAAAATTTGTATATTTTTCTTTTATGAGAAATATAACCTTGTGCTTGACGTTTAAATTGTTGGGTGACAATTTAAACCTCTAACATGGTGGGTGTGGGTTAAAAAACAAGCCCAAACACACATCTATTTTTGTTCTGGATGTGCGGGGTGATTGGCGACGACGAAATGGGACTACAATGGAAAATCTAAGCCTTTGCAGTGGATCTTGGGTTCCGAGATGACTGCAGGCGTAGATGGGAGTAAAAACAGACCACCATAATGACTTTAGTGACCCACAGAGTACCACGCCGGTGCCAACGGATGACACCGGCTAGACGCCTGGAGCCGGCAGTACCTCGGTTCGCCGCCGGAAGAATACCGTCACGACATCAGCCGTGACGGCAAGGCCGGAGGATCCCGCAGCCGTGCAGGATCCGGTTGACGAGCGGCACCACCCTGCCGCCGCGTCCGTGGAAAGCGGGGGCCGCCCCCCCCCCCCTGCTTGGCTAGCTGACCGAGCCAGCACCCTGGCCGGGCTGGGCCAGGTCACGCGGACCGGGCTGACCCAGGGGGGTTGGGCCAGGTCAGACCGGGCCCAGACCCCCACTTCGTACCATTTTTCAGTCTTTTCCCCATAACTTGAGCTACAGACCTATGATCGATGCACTGTCAGTTGCGTAGGAATCCTTATATTGCGATGGTCGTTTGATATATTAAAATTGACGTTTCGGAAAAGTTTGTGTATGACCGGGTTGGTTCGAACCCGAAACCAACCGGGACCTTGGAGCGGAAACACTTATAACTTAAGGACCATACATCCAAATGACGTGCCATCAACTGCGTTGATTTCCTTTTGTTGAGATGGTTCTTTTGGAATACTCCAATTGAGGTTTGGATACAGTTGGAGTACGGTTGGGTTGGTTTTAGCTTAAAAACCAACCGGGCCCCTGGAACGGAAAATCCAATAACTCTTAGACCGGGCGTCCAATTGACGCACCGTCTGTCGCGTTGGGTTTTTTTTGACGAGACAGAACTTTGGGATATATCAACTCTAGACTTCATGACAGTTGATGTATCGAATCTCTTTCTCGAGGAGCGGACCCTCCCAGAATCGAGCATGCTTTGTGTGGGAACCCAGAGGTGGCTGCGACTGCATCGACTTCTGTACTGGAATCCTTCGTGGGTTCGACAGTGACGAATACCATACTGGAATCCTCCATGGGTTCGACGACGATGACTACTGTTCTTGTATCCTATGTGGTTTCGACAGTATTGACCTCTGTACTTGTATCCTGTGTGGGTCTGATAGAGTAGCAGGTCTTGTATCCTATGTGGGTTCGACAGTTTAGCTGGTCTTGTATCCTATGTGGGTCTGACAGCTTAGATGAATCAGTGACTACATCTAATCATATCTATCCCTATACGAAAGATGTATACCTGTGTGAGCTGAGTCTTGACTTCAATCTTTATCATCGATATGATTGACTTGCTTCCTGTGTGGACTGGGTTGTGTTCTCCTATGTGGACTGGGTTCTTCTTGGGATCGAGAGTTGTGGACGGACTGTAATTGATGACTTAGGTATATGTATGGGCATATACCTAAGTAAAGTCGCTTGATACTTCGTGATTGTATCTTTCCTTTGTGGTTTATCCTTTGTGGATTCTGAGAGACCTTTGGGGTTCTCGGGGTCCCTACTGAGTATCATATACTCACCCCTGCATGGGCTATGCACGCACTACGTTGTGTTGGATGCAGACGATGGACAACACTGATTGAGGTAGAGGCCTGTGGAGCTGGGTGGTACCCGAAGGTGGACCACTTAGCGGGATGTACCCGGAGAAGACGTCCAGACCCGAGGAGTTGAGGAGACTATCTATACCCACCCTTCAGGTGGGATTTTCAGAGGACGACTTGGTGTTGCTGTTTTACTTTACTAATGCTGTACTTCCTTTTTCAGTTGTACTGTACTTTTAGTTGGGTTTGTGTACTGGCCCATTTACTTTTCAGCACCTACTTTTGCACTCAGTTTTACTTATTTCTTACTTCACTTGCATATTCTGTTGTGTTTTTGTTTAATTTATAAAAGGAAATGTCTTCCCTTTTATCGGGATTTATGCTTTTGGTTCTAGTCGCCAGCCCCTGGCCTATGGAAGGTGGGCTTGGGGTAGTCACGGCATGGGCCCTGAGGACGGGTCGTGACATAATTAATACTAGAACCCTCGACCATTCTAACAACCCTATAAATATCTATACCAGTAGAAACTATATGAACAACCCTTAAATATTTCTTATAAGTACCACCAAGAAATGGAGACTGATGAGCTAAAGAAGAGTGTGACCAATTTGAATTATAACTTTGATATCCTTATGGACATTCTAATAATTAATTTTGGAAAACTACCAGAAACAACATATCCTTTTCTCAATGAACACATGAGCATCATTATAATTCAATGTGGAAAATATCTCACAAAATACGAACAAAGTGTAGATGATGATTATGAGAAACATTATAAAGCTCAATCCATCCATCCAAAATAAGGAGAGAAGAAAAAAGGAGAAGAACTAGGTTAAATATGAAATGAACAAGAACACCATTGAAAAAACGAAAATGAGAGAAAAAAATATCCACAAAACATTCCCATCTAAACTATTTGACTCTAAAATGGGTGAAGAAGAGAGAATTCAATGGGAAATTTAGGAAACCCTCCATAAATACGAGATCAACATCCAATTACTGGAGGCCTTCTAAAAAATAGATAAGTATCTATAATATATGAAGGATATGTAAAACAAAAAATTGGGGCAATATGGAAATGATAGAATCAGATTTGGAAGAAGCATCTCAGCACTAATCACACTACTGATACTATGAAAATGTCGAGATCCTGGGATATTATCTATTCCCTATACTGTTGTGTTGTTTAATTGTATTGATGCGCTATTTGATCTATGATATTCAATAAATGTTACGCTTCACTCAGTATTTTCATCCTTACAGATCAGATTACTAAAACCAACTTTAGTGGCCATATATTTAGAAAAAATATCTACCATTTTCCTTTCTAGAGTGGTAGAATATATACTCAAGGGAGTAAGAGGATTGATATTTTCAGCAGACTTTTATGACATTACCATAGGAGAAGACCGATCCCTAGGACACTCTCCCATAATCTAGGGGAGGCCTTTCCTGAAAATAGTGATGACTATCATAAATTTCCATAATATAACCCTAGGAATGAAACATAGTGGTAGTACAGTACACTTCAACATTTTTGATGTGATGGAGCATCCTTCCAGTAATAACTCAATTTATGTGATCTCCCTAAATTATGGTATATAACCAATTGAAGATTCATGTTTGATTTATGACATCTTATCATTAGGAGAAATTTTTTTATTTGAATTTTAAAATTCCCAAAAACCTGAAAATACTGATATCATGTTAGAGGAAGCGGTAAAATATTAATTTTTTGATGATATTTTACAATAGAATGAGATAATACCAAAGATTCTATCCATAAATGTTTGGAACCTAAATTCTGTATCATTCCTTGAACAACTCTCATATCTTGAAATTAATATATTACAATGTGATTTGATTTATTCATACCTAATGTAAGGATATAAATTTATTTTAATCATTTTTAATAACCTCTCCCATTCTAAAAAAAATCGATTGACCTTCACAGAAGAAATGACCAATCTATAGGACATAGTTTAGGTGATATACTAAAAATTAATCCGAAGGTCTAGTATCATAAAAAATTTTAAAATGTGATTCCTGAACAATTATAAAACCATAGAAAAGAATAATACTATCATCATGGAGGTTATTAAGAAATAAATAGAGAAATTTATTTCAGCTGACATCATTGATCTAATATTTGACTCTCAATGGGTTAGGCCCATTCATATAATCCTGAAAAAAGTTTTACTAACCGATATAAAAAAACAATGAAATGAAATGATCATCATGAGGGTAGAAAATATCCAGATATTTTTTATATATTATAGGATGATAAATCTATTTACTCAAAAACACCACTTTCCTATTCCATTCATTGATCAAATGATAGAATGGTTAGGGAAACAAATTTTTACAATTTTTTAGATGGATTCTCATGATATACCCTATAAAGACCCAAGTTTTATAGAATTATAAATTTTCATTTATATTAATATTAATGAATAAGATATGAATTTTATGTTAGAGGGGGCACTTTTTCTGATAGCGTAAAAAACATGCTACAATAGGTTTCTTTGAAATATTACATTGCACAAAACATTGAGTAATACCAAAAAATAATACAATAATATTATTATTATTTTAAATGGCCATTAACGCCTAGCCATTTCAATGGAGTGAATTAATAGTATCAACTAAAATTTGAAATATGGTTTACAAATGTTTTAATAATGATTCATTGTTTACCAAATTTATTAGAAATGTAAATAAAAACCAATTGAATATAAAGGATTTATTATTATGAAAACTTATTTAAAAGAGAATAATTTTGTTTATAAAATCATACAACTCTTTATGGATTTTGATTTAATGAAAAATATATGTTATATATTAATTTTAATGTTTTGAATTCATCTTATATGTTTTTTATATTTGATATAAGAACAAATTCAATTTTTTATATAAAATAATTATATTTCTAAAATTGCAGTTTTACCACCTTTTGATGGAGAAGCATTATTATATCTAATTTTTTCACTTTTATATGTTCTATTTGATAAAATGAACTACATTAATTTATATAGGACAACCAAAATTACTTTGGTTAATATTTTTTTCAATTTTCTGATAAAGTTTATTTTATATAAATATTAAAAAAAACTACATTTTAATTCAAAACTGCCTTTTTTCTATTTTATTGGTACAATTATATTTTCATTTATGCTATTTTTAATGTGTAATTGGAATAAGTTTTATCCTTTATTACCAATTTTTTCATTGGATGTAACTTCACCATTAAATTTTATATAAACACATGTCAATCTCTTCAAAGATTTTACTTCTTAATAACCCGCCTTTTGGTTTTGACAATGAGATTTAATTTTAAATTAATTTCTACAAATTCTGTGTTTTGAATTTGGAAAAACTGATTCCATATTTTTAATCATATGTTCCAAATTTTTTGAGTAGGTATTAATATTTCTGGACATTATGAATTGTAATTTCAGTAATTATTTTATTTAACATGGTTAAAAGGTAAATATAGAAAATAAGGGTAAAAAATAATATTATAATAATATTAAACAACCCTAACATGTAACCTAATCCTATTTTATGAGATATTTCTAACAATGGTAATCCTTGTGTTTATTTGGGGACCTCATGGAGCCACTTGGGTGGGATAATGACATGTTATAAGAATTAATTTAATGTAAATAGAAATATTACATAAACATATATCTTTTACAAAAAAAATTATATGGGGTTATATAAGTGATTTCTTCAACTATAAATAGTAATTATAAAGATAAAAGTATTTCCTAAATCATGATATTTTATTTATAATTTTTATACATTAAATAAATAAATTTAATTATGACATAATGATGATGCACATGTTACTTTTTTATAAAGGATTCAAATAAATGATATTATAAATATTTAAATAAATATTATTTGACATAATTAATGTCATCCATGAATTCTATAGGTACACATGACATTTTAGGATTTATTCTATGTTTTTTTCAACAGAATAAAGTCTTTATGTATTTTTAAAAAAGTCAAGTATGAATAGTGTCCATAATTGACTTAATTCATAACTTAAAATATAAAATAGTTTATTATTCATGAACGACAAGGAACATACATGATGAGTCGGAATCAATGTAAGGAACATCCTCTCTATGTTCTTTTGTTGAGGGACATTTTTATTATACACACCTCCTTATTTTAGATAGTAAATAATAAAAATGTTTTAATTTTAATTTCATTTCAAGGGAATCATTTTTCATTGAATTGTTTTTATAAACAAAAAAATGAATCTTTTTAATGTATGTGGAGACAATGACCTCTCAACCACCATAACCGTTATTTTGTATTTGGCTTCCTCTATAAGACTTAATGGTTTTTAAAATGAAAATAAATACCTTATTCCCTTTTTGGGTGTTTTGTTATTGAAAATGGTTTATGATATGGATGGAATATTTCAATATCTTGAAATGATTTCTTATGATCTCAAATGAAATATTATTAGTGAAATGTTGATATTTTCAATATTTTATGTATTATGATTATATAATAGTACTTGGACATTTTAAGAGTGGTTACTGGATAAACCAATGATGGGTGATTTCATGATAATATATAGGCAAGTGGTTACGTTATAACCTCCAATGCATTGGGTATGGAAATTAGCTGTATGGCTATTCTATTTAGTGATATGTGTGGAAGTCAACCATATGGTTATTAAATTTATGTATGTTTATGTATCGAGTTTCATTTGTATAATATATGATTCTTTATATGGGATTTATGTTAATATTTTGGTTAGAAAAGGGTAAGCAAAGAGATTACATTCATTGAAGTGTTTTTGCTACTTGTTAAAGGTGGAATGTATTAAATTATGATAATGTTTTCATGGTTTACATGCTTTCTAAAGACTAAAATTTTTCATTCATTATGTATCCCTTAATTGGATTTTTATTCTCATCACATGTTATGAAATGGTTTTCATAGGATATAAAGAATAATATATTCAAGGATGGGATCAATGAAAATTTATGATGTTAAAACAAGAAACTATGTCAGGTTTCTTTTTAAAGAGGTTTTTATTTATGGAACAAATTTTTTAGTGATTTAAAGTATCTACTTATAATATTCATGTTTTTATGAATACATTATTACCTAATTATATAAATCTCTAAAGCTAAAAATATCCTTGATGTGAATTAAAATCAATTGTTGAATTATCTCTAAATTAAGTAATGTTTAAGGCTGGGGCCCTGAATATCTGACTCAGTTGTGAGTTTCATACTAATGTATATAGATAACATATATATATATATATTGTTATTGATAGAACAATAAGATTTTAAGAAATCTAAAATGATAAAAGATACACACACAAAAATCAATGATGATCCATAGCGACATCTAAAACAATGAAATAATAAAAAACCAAAACAGATCATATATGGATTAAAACCAGTAATTACTTCTTTATGATGTATAAAACCACAATCAAGAACTCATAAAATAGGAAAAACATTCATTTTAAAACTAATCTAAAAAAATATTCAGATATTCATAATTGGCGGATATGGATGAATACGTTGAATTCATAAAAATGCACAAACGATAAAACCATGATATGTGAATAAATTTACAAAGTGATATCAGATAATATTCAGATATAAAAAAATCCTACTTGATGATAAAAACTATTACTTTTAATATTCTAGAATTTTTTCTATAAAAAGGATGCTCTATCTTGATCTTTTCATCATACTGAGAATCGTGGTACAAGATAGAGGGCCTTATCCCTTTTCTTCAATTTTGTGTGTTTCCTACCTCTAAATGTGGGAGAGTTATAGGAGGAATAATAAGTCGCACGTATTTATCTGTAATAAAAAGTAATGGAGAAATATTTAGTTTTAAATAATTGGTTATTTTGAAATATAATTCTTTTAACGTAGTTTAGTTTTACAAATAAAATTTCTAATAATTCTATTTGGAAAGTTATATTTGGTTAAAATTTTAATTGGGTTAAAATTCTTCTACTAAGTGAGTTTAATTAAAAAATACTACATATGTGATATTTGATATTAAATTCTATGTTGGTAAGTGAATGTTATATCGACCAAGTTTTTTTATTAGATTCTTCAATCTTACATCAACATGTTTCACAGTTTTAAAACATTGATAAAATTTTGAATGGAATATTTATTATTTATTTTAAAATTATAATATCTATTTTCTAGTGTGGAATAAGGGTCTATATTTTTATTTTCTACAATTTTAGGCACTTCAATTTGTAAAACAAAATTATTTTGTTTTCAAATATTTATTAAACTGAATGTTTATTTATTTAAGGGAGATTTATAATTTATTTCAAGTAGATAGATTTTAAATATGTAGTTTTATCTATCAATTCAAGATTAAATTTATGTGATAATAAGTAATTATATGTTTATCAAAATGATAATTGATTCTATCGTATGGGGGTTATTTAGAATAATATATTTTTAAATTTTCAAATCCTTTTATATCTCAATAAATATATATATGGGTATTAATTCCAAACATCAAGAATGTTTGTTTCAATAATTTCAAATAATATAAGTATTAGGATTCTATTTTTATGAATTCCAATTCTATATTTTATTAATTGAATAAGTGTGAATTAAAATTTTAGTTTATTTTTATGTTTAAACATGACATATAAATCTATATATATGTTTGTGTTATATATATATATATATTGAATTGTTATTTTTTTACAAATTTCTATTAAATCATGTATCATACATGTGTGTATGATATATGAGGACATATGATTCCAACATATACATAAAAAATTTATTTATTCAATGATAATATTGAGTTCTAACTACGTGTATATATTTATATGTGTACATGAAGTTATGATCTACAAAATTTATATATATATATATATAAACCCATGAAATAGAAAAATGTATAATTATGTACGACACATAATTAAAAATATCTTATTATTATTTTTTTTATGAAGAAAACATTTATATGTTTTCTACTATTATTATTATATGAATTCATTATTTCATGCATAAATCAATTAAAAAAAGTATTTAGTTGAATATTTCTATATTCAAGATTGGTTTTTAAAATCACGGAAGTTATTAAAATATGTAATGATGCATTTCGTAATTTTTTTTGTGCATGAATGTTTATGCAATGAAAATATAACAAGAGTTTTGGATAGATCCAAACTCGGAAGTAATATACAATGGAAGATCATATATTTATATATATACATAGTTATATTTATAATTATAAATGTGAATGTGTATTCTTAAAGTAGTGATATGTTTTAAATATTAAAATCTCAAGTGAAATTATATATATGTAAAGAAAGTAAAAAAAAATTTCAAAAAAATCCAACACTTGAATGCTGTAAATTAGGTAAGGAATTCGGGAGTGAGCCCAATCCATCAACAAGTGGGTAGGACCAAGATATCCTTCAATGTTTAAATGTCTACACAATTCATAGTTTTTTGTTTTCAAAATATTGATAATGTTTTCTAAATATCACTGGATTATATTTAAAACAATTTTTGTACGTAAGTAATTTCAATCGTGGTATATTATTTTAAAGCATAAGTAATTTCATTAAAATTTGCAAAAGTTATTTTGAAAAGTTATTTTCAAATAATTTTTATCAAAATAGCTTTAAAACATTTTCAAAAACCCTTTATGGGAAAATAATTCTCAACCTATATTTTAAAAATAATTTTTCACAGGTATCTTGGAAGTTTCAATGCAGATGTCATTTCTTTTGGAGTTAGCGTGCATAACCGTAGTAGAAACTTGATTTAATTTAGTTCAATGATGATAAATGTAAGGTTATGTATAATCCTCTAGACCCTAGAATGGTAAATGGTTCTAATTGTTTTAACATGTTGGATAATATTTCAGTTTCTTTTATAAGAAAAAAAATTACAAAGTATTTTCGAGCACTGAGTCCAGAAGAGCGGGCTCAGGGTGTTATACATCCAGTTATCGATCACACCAAAAGGCATGGAGAAAATGAAATTCACCTGCCCTTTTGGAACATTAAATTGTAATAGGATATCCTCTGGGTAATGAAATTCACTAGGTACATTTCAATGGAGTATGGTGAGTATTTTCTCATATCACATTGTGGACTTTCGTAGGGTATTTTCGAATGATTTAACAATTCTCTGAAAATAATTTGATCATTCCAATTGAAATTTGGAAGAACATTTAAAAAAATGCATAGAAATTAATATATTCATAGATTTTAAAAAATGTCATATCATTATTGAAAATGGAATAGTGTTGGACACAAAATTTTCACAAAACTAGATTTGGGTTGAAAAATGAAAAGTTGATGTAAAAAATTATTTTCCATATCTGACTTATATAAAACATGTTAGAAACTTTTATTGTAATGAAATATTTTACATAATATTAATTAATAATTTTAGTAATATTTATCACCATATCTCACCGTTAATACTAAAAGATGTTAGCTTTAACATTTACTATGCATGTAGGAAATCATTTGATAAATTAAAGAATTTTTTTCTCACCTCCAATAATGCATCCACCCAACTTGGAGTACCATTTCAAGTTACTTTTTGATGAATCCAACCAAGTTGAGGGAACCACTCTATCATTATGTGTTGAAATCAATATTCATGTCATATAATACACATAAGGGACCTTTTATTTTACAAAAATTATTCACACAATTGCTTGGAAAGAGTTATTTGCAGTCATTTATACACTAGATAAATTCCAACCATATCTTCTTGGCAATAATATTTTCACTTTTTCTGATTAAGAATCACAAATGTGTTTAATGAAAACGACAGATTTGATGTTATGTATTGTGATCTTGATGAAACTCTTACAACAATGTAATTTGAAATTTATTGATAAAAATAGAACAAAAAATCTGGTGGACAATCATTTATGTAGACTGCACCACTCAACAGAACCATGAATTTCAAATAAGAACCCACTTATTGATGAGAATCCTAGAGAAAAACACTACATAATCACTAGTGATGTACTATGGTGTTCCAAAATTGTAAAATTGTTGGTTATATCTCAATAACCGTCTCATTAAAAATCTCATCAAAAATAAAATCTTAAATCTAAATTGAGATTTTATATTGGGGAAGACCCATTTCAATTAAATATTAATAATTATCAAATCCTAACAAGATTTTTGCAAGTAAGTCAAATCAAATCTGTGTTAGAATTATGTCATAAATTATATTGTAGAGGCCACTATGGACCTTATAGGATATCGATAAATGTTTTAGAATCTAATATTTATAGGCCCACCATATTCAAATATTAATATGTTTTTTTAGAAGATGTGAAAAATTGTAGTTATCCGGTAATACCACAAAACATCAAAAAATTACTCAAAAACCAATTATTTTTTGTGAATTTTTTGAAGTATGAAACACAGATTTCAAGGGACCATTACTAATGTCATTTGGATATTAATATATTATTTTATATATATAAAAATATTCAATATGGGTGGAAGCCAAAGAAACCAGTACATAAGTTGTTAAATTTGCTTCTGATTTTTCAGGTATAACTTATTCGATAGGTTTAGAGTGCAATGTGAAATCGCCAGTGACCAGGGAACTCATTTCTGTAATAGAAAAATGGAGTAATTTCTAAATATTTATTAGGTACATCATAAAATGTCATCACTATACCATACAAAAACAAATGGATAGTAGAAGTCTCCAATAGATAAATTAATGGAATTCTGAAAAGACTATTATGCTCAATAGGAAGGACTTGATCCATGGGATAGATGATACATTATGGGCTTACAAAACCACATAAAATACACCCATTGTTATGATCCCCTATAAAATTATTTATGCAAAGAGTTTCTACCTTCATATGGAATTAGACCAAAATGCCTACTGGGAAGTAAAAGAGATAAATTTGCACCATGATAACGCTAGAAAAGAGAGAAGATTGTTGTTGTACCTTGAGGAAATCATGGTGGAAGATTTGGAAAATTAAATGATCTATAAAGTGGGAATAATGATATACCATGACATGAAAATTCAACCATTAACCATAAAACATTGAGATAAAGTGTTGTTATATGAACCCATGCTTAAATTAATGTTAGGTAACCATTGTTCTAGATGGGAAGGTCCATTTACTATTATTCAGGTATACCCATTTAGTTCTAAGAATATTTAAAAGGAAGTAGGGGAAAAACCATTCAATGTAAATTAATTGAGCATAATTAATTCTCATAGGACCATACCTTATAAACTAGTAGAGGAGATCACACTCTTTCGCCCTGATTTCCAACAAAGAATTACTAGGATTCATCTTTCCTATAAACATGATTAGAAGAAGTAATTCCATGTTTTATATACTTACATTAAATCAATAAATATAAATTCATTGAAGATAGTACATGAATTATTATTGGGGGAGGGAATCTTATAGTATTTGATTATTTAAAAAAAATCATTTTTTTTGTTTCGAGCCAATAACATCAAAAAAAGAGCATATAAGAGGAAACTCAGGTTTTCATCCATTATTCTACTCATCCCATCATTCATATTCTAGAAAGATTGAAAAGTCATGAAATATCATTTTTTTTAATTTTAATTTTCTATTCAATTAATAGAGACAATGAAATTGTCACAACTGGAAAAACTAAATTGAGCACATGTTGTGAATGTGCTGCAGAATAGAACTGAAGGAACAATAATTTATCCAACATACTGAAGAATCATTTCTAAAGTGATTTTTTATTCAATATCATTTAATTCCCTATATTATTATTTGAAAATATTTTCCTAATCATTCAAATAAAATTTCCCGTTGACTCTTGGATATATGCTTTACTTGACTTATATAGGAGACTTTTGTTTTTTAAGAATCTAGTGATTCCATTTTTTAGATTTAAATATTAATCAGATTTAATGATTAAAATGGATAATTGTATGATTAAGAGAATCATGGATAATAAAATGAGGAATGACGATTTAAGGAAACTAACTAATTCATGAAAATGAAATTTCCATAACATTTTTTTCATTCAATTAGTTTTTGAAATTTATCTGAGTTGATTTTTTGTTGATAATAATTCCTTGAGGGATTGTACTATGTTATAATTCCCATTCACAGGAGGATTTCTCAACCATTAACTTCTAGATATTGAGCATATTTCTTGAGTGATCTTAGAACATTCCACCTACAAGAACATTAATTTAAACTTATCAAATTTACGACTGTAAAAAACATTTAAAATGATTGAGGCATCTTTTGATAACCACTTATCCTTAATATACCATCTTTAAATCAATCCTTCTTTAGAGTCCACTAAAGGCCTTTATAGGGATGATCCATGTCTCATGACTTTTTTGTCCACTCGAAGACTTCTGTTGTTATTTTTCAAGATATTTTAAATATCATATTTGGGGACGAATGGACTCATGGTGGAAGGTATGAAATATATTATAAGGAAGTAGTATGGGGGTGATATTGTTGGATTAATGAAACATTCATTCAATGTAGATAAATTTTTTCCCTTCTTGAAAAAATGAAACAAAGGAATGGGTTTTGACTTAGAATAATCAAAAATCACAATCATGGGACTGATGATTCTATCATATGTGGTTAGGTGATGGATTTGGGGTCTTTTCTTATCATAACATTCCTCAAATAACATAAAAGAAAAAAATAATTATTAAAAAAATATAAATATATAGAAAAATTCATGAAGGTGCAAATCATTAATTACGGGTTAAATATTCATGACATAGGGTTAAAGAGAATTTATTCATAATATGAGTATATCTATACATAAATTGTATCATAAGTGATGAGAGTGAATATTCAAAAGTGAGGTAGATCATGATTTAAAAAGTTTAATAATACTAAATTAAAGACCATGAATAAATGAAAGGAGAAGATCCATCATTTTTAAAAGGGTAAAAGTAAAATAAATGTATTTATTTTTTTAAAAAATGAAAATTTAAGTGATATTTTACATGAAATTTGATAATTTTTTTTGAAATTGATTTTTTTTGATTTTATTTCTTTAAATTTTAATATCGGTATCATCGGTTCCCTCTAATTTCCAATGTTGAGATTTTATTCTTGAGGAAATGTATAGACTATGTGTGGGGAAATTAATAGTTCCAATATTTTAATCAATTTTAATATTTTCTTCAATGACTTAATCTTGAAAAATTTATGAATTTGTTTTTATTTTCATCAATATTGGATTTATGGCCTATTTTGGGATAAAATTAGAAAATTTATTAATACTTGAAATTTAATATATTTTAATCACTTTAATATTTGGAGTATAAAATTTAAAATATAGATCCAATTTATTTGATTTTTTCAATTCTTTGATATTTGGGATACAACATTGTCTTTTACAGTAGGAGCTAATTCATCCATCTAAATCCCCGACAAAATCAATCAAGTGGATAAAATTCTCTTTCCATCCATGTGGACCACAACTTAATTAATTGACAATATTTTAGGTCATACAACTCCAATTAATGCAATTTATCATATTATTGAATTATAATTAAATGTATCATTTCAGTAATGAATTTTAAGGAGTTATGTTTTCATTAAGGTGGCCAATTGATGCTCAAAATTGAATGAAGATTTTGGAAACATTTTGGTGGAATAAAATTATGAAGTAATTAGGGGATATCCTTCTCTACACATGGAGGATGAAGATAAAATTTGAGGCCAAACAATAAATTTTTTTTGAACAACTTCATAGAATACTACAATTAATGATTTAATGAGAGCAAGGGTGTACCAAGTGTAAAATTTTAAAGAAACATTTTGGAGTCAAAATTTCAACCAAATATGGCCCATTATGACCCAAAACACCTTAAATGGTCTATTATGATACCCCAAGGCCTTGTCCATGCCTATAAAGGATATTTTAGGAGTGGATTGAAAATGATATCGACTGATTAGGGAATAATTATACGATGAACTCCTTTATATTTATTTCTCTTCCTTAGGCTTATTTTATTTTCTTCTCTCTAAAATGTATCTACTCTCCCACTTCATATGTACATCCTCATCCGTAGAGAGGAAGATTCATTATGTGATCGGGAAAGGGGAGGATGGACCTATGATAATCTCATGAGAGTTTTTAATTCAACTTAACAAGATCCCATCTTTATTTTTGACATCTAGTTTCAATTCATAATTCAGTTTTAAATTCCAAATTATGTTGCGTTAGGTTTTAATTCTACTAAACATAATTACATTTGTCGATGATACGTATCCCCCTCCACACAATTAATTTCTATGTATGGTGTAATAGTGAAGGCTTGTGTTATGAGTTTTCAATGGTCATAAAAATGTGGATAATATATTATGAAGAAATATTCCTTAATTAAGGAACATAAATCTATGGTTAGGGATTTGCCAATAAATCAAGAAATCATGCTATAATTTTACACACAAAGAAAGGAGTGTAGACCAACCTGAGGATTCATGTTGGAATATTCTCAACATTACCGTCAAGATAATGGGGAGGTTGGACTCAGTAGATTAATCTCTCTCTAACCAGTCAACATAATAAAAAGGTGTAAAACATGGAAACCATGATAACATAGAACTTGGTCTAGACAAACCTATTCTAGTAACCATATTTCAGAATTGATTAAAAACCAATCAAATAAAAAATATTTTCTTTCTCACATTATACAAAATTAATTAAAATAATTGTTTAAAAATACCATAAAAAGTGACAACCATGTTTTTTGTGCAATCCTATTTAAGAGAATAACTACTGTTAACTACTATACAATACCTTGGTAATTTAAATATTTTTTCTCCAATCCCCATGATAGGTATGCGTCAGTCATATCCCAACAAAAAAAGACTGGTGTGTTATTCAAAAGGATCAGGTTCAGTCTCGTACTCCCTTTTTGATTGAGGCTAACCAAGTGAGAATTGAATATGCCACAAAATAGGATCATATTTATATCAATAATGAGTTAGCCCATTGGAATAATCTAGAAACTTATTAATTTTTGAAGCATACTCTTACATCATGAGGTTATTACAAAAATTGTTTGAAATCCATCATAAAGTAGGTTCATATTTCTACATAATTCTAGAGGGTTGGTCGACATATTCTAGCCACAACATAGAATGAAGATCATATCCCTAATATTCTCAAATTTGGTTTCCTTGAGTTTTTTCAAGACACATTCTCAACACCAAAAGGTTCCCCCAACCCTTCATCCAACGCAGAAGATGATCATTAACGTGATTGTACTCCTCGTCATTGTGTGGTGGTAAATTACAGGGACTCTACTCCTAATATCTATTTAGGTCAACCTCCCTCTGTAATATCTCCCACTGTTAACGAAATCATCTCATATCCCATAAACCTATGTATACATAGGTGTTAAAAACTCAGATGTATCCAGATGTATGGGTTCTAAAAAAATGGGGTCAACTATAAATAGCTTGACATAAACATCTAGCAACACTCTACTCCAGTCAGCAAGTGACCCCATAAAGAACCTTTTACTATCTGATTTGATGGAGGCTTGTATATCTTATAAATAGGTCTCTAACTTTGATATATGTAGAGATTTAACAAAAAACAACATTCCCATCATGTTATATAATCTATACACTTCTGGATATGAGATCTTAGATGAGCCAGAGAATCCGTTCATTCCTTATATAGGCCAAAATATTTGGGAACTCATCAATGATTGAAGACAAGACTAATACCCTACCCAATATATGAGGGTCACCTACAGTCCATGAGGATAATCTATATTCATCTAGACTTGTTTATTATCTGTACAACATGGGATCCAAATCTTGAAAATCAAAGTTAATATATACAACATGCTTCCATCCATTGCATCACATATCATAAAAAATTGATAGCTAAAGACATGTAATGTTTCCTTATTCAAGGATGGGGAATGTATAGAGATCCATACTTCATAGAACCTATGAAATAGAAGAACCCCTCAGATAGGGCATCACATAATAACATAAACTTCTACAAAATTAGGGGAATGAGTGATGCTCAGGCCAGTTGATCACTACAATGAAACAGTACACCTTCAACGATTTGAAGACATCACAAATGGAGGATAAGGATTTCCAAAAAGTCATTAAACTAGGTCCCTCAAAGCAATGAGAATGAATTACAGACATAGAACCCAAGGATTCAATCAACCTAATAGCATCTTAAAGAAACTGGATCGCTTCATGAGTTTCCATTACACCTATCTCTTTCATGTGAAAAATAACCCCACATAAAATAGGATAGAGTAGAAGATTCTAAAGCAGTTTTCTAAGAGTAGACCCAGCTCACCTGACTAGGTGAATATATTCCACTACCACCACCTCTCAGATCATCAATTCCCATGATGGTTAAAGACATGTCAGATTCAACTGTAAACAAAAAACCAACCTACTAGGATGGGGGTCTTTATATCTCAATCACCATAACTAGGTTTATAATCCTCTAATAGGGTCCTAGAGAAATCAATGATGGTTCCAGATCAACAATATATTTTTAGTCTAGGGGAATTTATATCTCAATATCCTTCCAATGAGTAATCAAATCCTTAACATGAATCATTTTATCCTTAACAAATGGGTAAATTAATGAAATTTGTGGCCCTGGATATTCAATAGCACATAGGGCTGGGAGTATTTTAATCATTACCATCACCAAATAGGGAATAAATATTATCCATTATGTAAGGTAAATATCGACTATTGATATTCCAGATATTTCTCCTAACACAAGGAAAGACTCTTCTATTCAGGTCTAGTTCTGTAGCAATGAATAAAAATTACCTCAATGTCATTTTTCATAGGTTGAGATGGTTGGATAATGTGGTGAATGAATTCAAATCACACTGGGGATGAAATCCAAAAATGGTCAATATGTTGAAGGGTTTGAGAAAAGAAACTAATGTAGGCAGTATAGAATCATCTTGTTTCGTTGAAAGTTATGGAAAACCCACCATTAATTGATATAACTCTGTAAATTTTTTCACTGTAAGCAAAACATATATTGTGGACCATGACACAAATTCTGAAGGACACAAAATTGAAAATTTACCCTAATAGAATGCTTATTTTGATGCAAAAACTGAGTCTAACTGCACCCATAATTATAGAAGGATTCAAAATATGGCACCTCTAAATATAAATTTTCACCTATCTAGTATAACACCAACACAGATAGGTGGTATCGTGTGACTACATCCCAATAACAACCTAGAAGAGTCAAGGATCCTTCCATAGAGGAACATTTTTTATACTATGACAGTGAGGTAAAAATACTCAAACAACACAATGAGGAGAAACTCATAATAAATATCCCCACAGGGTATCATATTCAAGAATAGATGAATATTATTCCTCCCAGGGCTGATCTACCCTCAAGATTACTACATGGGAATCCGAGTAGCTTTAGATCTAGTTAGTCTATCTGCATTATTGAGGAAGTCGAAAATTATCACAAATTCCATCCATTATGAAGATAATATCTCCCTCTCTAGTGTGATTACATAGTCTACCAAAAAGATTAAAATTAGTGGGAGATAAAGTCAAGAACACCACAAAAGTATTTCCCACTCTATATAAATAAAAGGAGGATCAAATAGTAGTACCTATAGAAATTATCATCTCTATCAAGTCCTTGGATAATGTAATGGAATTTGTGGTTGGGTGATGCACACATTTTCATCTTGAGAAGAATCCATATTACGAATGAGTGGAAGAATACTTTTGTCCTCCAAATTTATGAAATCTTACATTCTTTGACTTTGATGACATGGGAGATCCTAAACAACAACTCACTCACATTGTATCCTGATGTAGTCTAATGATTGGCCCTCAAGATCAGCATAAGGTGAACAAGATGAGGTGTTCTGTATAGAATCCGATATGGAAAACCATTGTTTGGTATATTATCCTTTCATTAGGAAATATTGTAGGATGGGAAGACGTTATTCAACAATTATTTTCCCTATTCAGCTAAACACTATGGAAAAAAACTATCATTGACCTAAATAACTACATGAAACATGAAACTGAGAGGGTGTGTTACTTCATAGCTAGATGGTAAGGTCAAACCTATTCACTCTGCATCCCTCGCTCATAGGGGACATTTTTAGAGCTCTATAATGAAGATATTTTGGATAATTGTAAAACACCTCTAATACCAATGAAGTATCATTGTGGATTCATTGAGTTTGTATAAATGGTGAAATTTTTGGAAGATATTATTCAAAAAATCCAGGTTAAATATCGGTTCATTCCTCCATAAAATGGGAAATGTCTTAACAAGTTAGAAGCTTCCACTATTAACCTCAAAATAGAAGAAGTTTCCATTCAAGCATCTAGTGAGGTCCAAAACCACCCAATGACTCATATCAAGTAGAAACAACAAAAAAATATAACTCATATTAAATCACAATGAAATTAGTGCCACCTAGAAATTGAGGAACCAATGAATAAATCCTTCTTCATCCAAAATGAACAAGTCCCCAGTTATTTCCTTGTATCCATGGACAATATACTTCTCATGATATAAAATCCTAGGATTTCCAATGAGGTCATCCTTGCTGACCATCCAGACTAAATCCTTTTCTATAGAATGCTAGGTCATAGTATCCATGACTGCTTAATTATAAACTATGTCCTTTATAGAATGTTTTATTCTGGATAGGTGTTATAATTTAACTCCATAGAGAATCTGGAATACATACCAATTTCCTAGTTAGATGAATTGTGTGGTAGGGATAATGTTCCATCCATGTGCAAATAAATGTTCAAAAACTAGATGAATAAAAAAATAGTTGACCATGTGCATTTCATCCTATGATCATAGATGTGTATAATCTCAATAGCTCCACCACCCAAGAAGGTAAAATAGCATATTTCTCTTCAAGGTGGATGCAATGATAATATACATGAAGAGACCAATTTGGATGATTCATATTATTCTTTACTGAAAGATCTAACACTTAGAGACTTCTTCCCTACAATATCAGAAACATGGGCACCACCCTATGAAATAAAACCCTAATAATAATAAGGGGGAATCATTGGTTATATCAATGTGATACCATTTGAACCCCCTTCTCTATTTATAAACATGCCTCCAAGTATGAGTTCCAAAAAATAAACATGGAAACTTGAGTCCACATGAAAATGAATAGACGATACAGGGGACCTTTTAGACTTAGTCAAGCCTCATATGTTGTTCACATAACTAGAGAGGACATATATGTAGTTGAGGCCCATGGAAATGGGATCCAGAAATCCCAATAGTGAAATGGAAGAGTCATAAAACCCTACATTTGTCATATGCACCCAGATATCATGCATTATCACCAAAAGGGGGTGCAGTTAAATCACTAACCTAGAAAAATATAAATTTATGAACGAACCCCACCACAAGAAGTAGATTCTCCCTCAACCTCTACACAAAAATGAGGCCCATCCACCTAAAATATCTCGTCTCTGGACCTACATGTAAAAGAGACATGCCACACTAGGAATACCAGATAACCGGCACAGAATTTTGACATTATGAAATTGTTGTAGGTTTTCCAAGAAAATTTATCAATCCTCGATGTGATCCTTATTTCAAATAAACTCATAGTGAAACTTGTGGAATCCCTTCATATTACACATGAATTTGAGATAGAAGTCACTACAGACTTCTCTATCGAGTAAAGATCATGTTTGCAAAATTACATATCACCATATCCTTCACAAATAAGGATTAAGAAGAGGTCATTGAGGGACACATCATACCACAATATGTTTTAGTTAGACACTATAATGTCGATATTTGAAGGGATTCAATTTAAAATGTTTATTTGATTAATATAATCTCGATTTGAACTCTCTAATTTTTTGGATATAGAAAAGGGAATTTATATCAAACAAAGCTAACCATTCAAGGGTATGACAAGCATGAGTGAAGTCAAATTAGGAAGAAAAAAATAGAGCATATATTGTGGGGTCTCTTATCTAACATTGAGTTTATGGATATCTAGAAAGAAAATGTATAAAATGTCCTACACAAAAGGCCATGTATCCATCATCACATGCAATTACTTACAACACTCCCTCACTTTATGAAATACCACATCAATGGAATGGTCAGAATACTACATGGTGACAATTCCCACATTGAGACTTGTGAAGATATATATATATACTGAGGAAGTAATATATAATAGGGGAGTACAAAAATAATTATGGATAATGATATATAGGTCACACCCCCCAAAATCCTGGGGATTTCCACATTAAATACATAGAGTATTCTCAGCATAGACTATGTACTCTCCATGAATCTAGTTGATATAATAAACTTGATCACAAATTTTCAATCCCTTTCTGTCCTTAATGATATCTTAAAACACAATCATCTTGGGTATATCCCTTCAATGAATATATATTTAGTGAATGATAATGCCTCTTATCATTGCCTCTATCACCTAGATAGTGATATATATTCACCCAGATTTATGTCTCTATTCGAGAAATAAACTAAAAACCTAGAGGTGGAAGAAGAAGAGGATGACCCTAGAAACACCCCACATTCATTCATGGAAGGTACCTTCACCACCATCGATGAGCTCAAACAGGTAAATCTAGGAACATATGAAGACCCATTTCCAACACTGATTAGCACCAACATAACCCTAAATGAGAATATTTTTAGATAAAATTTACAATGAAACCCTGATATGTATTCTCTTGGAGCTTTAAAAAATCTCTACAGTGAATCCAGATTTTGTTATGCACCATCATGGCCTACCTGATAATAAATGAGGATTCAAGAATCTATCAAGGAGGATGAACCCCTCATATAAAAACAATGTAGAGGGGGTTGTTGAAAAATTGATCAATGAAAACATTTTTTGGGAAGTGAAATACACATGATGGTTTTATTATATCAATAAATTCAAGAAAACAATGGGCATTTTAGGGTCTGCATCGATTTCATAGGCCTTCATCGAGATTGAGAAATGGATGAATTCTCATTTTCAATCACAAAACTCTTGATAAATGGAATCTGTATATTCTAGGAAATTTCCTTCATGGATGGTTATTCTTGGTGCAATCAAACAAATTTGGCCATTGAAGATAAAGAATTCACTTTATTAGAGAACCTCATGGGATCTTTTTCTATCAAGTCATTACTATTAGATTAATGAATGATGGAACTACATATCAATGCCCCTTGCATCATATAATCAATACCTTATTGTGAATAATATATGAATGTTATGACAATGATCAAGTGTTAAAATCTGGTTAGTGGCCTGATCACTTGACAGATCTTCAAACATTCTTCGATAAGCTATGATATCACAACCTAATGATGAATCCACTAAAATTCACTATTGGGGTAACAACAACAATGTTCCTTATATTTTTTGGCATTCCACTATTGTATCATGGTAGAACAAGAAAATAATAGCACTATTATATTATTTTTACCCCCAAAAATCTCATAGAACATAGGGGGATCCTAGGGAACCCCACCTAAATCATGCATTTTGTTTCCATCCTAGCTAGAAAATCTCTCCTCCTCACCATGATAATAAAGAATGGGTTCTTCTATCAATGGGATAGGGATTCACAATAATCCTTCAAATATATCATGTAGTATCTAATGCTCCCAAAAATCCTGATGCCAAGAGTATAGGGAAATCCAAAAATATTACATGTGGATACCATGGAACTCTAACATAGTTATCTCATCACATAATATAATGATGAGGGGAGTGAGAACATTATCCATTCTCCATCATCATAATTATATGTACTAAGACCCGATACTCAAAAGTTGAGAAGAGATACCTCATAATCATCTTTGAAGGGTATAAGATGAGGCATTACATGAAGCACCACAAAGTCTATCTAGTCTCTCATATTGATCCACTAATGTATAACCTTTACTTGTATAGGAAATAAGGGTGTCTTCCAAAATAGGCATTCATTATACAATAATATGACATCAAGTTATTTTCAAATAAGGTAGTGAAAATGAAAATCCTTGGTTGATTTCCTTCCGGCACATCCCACCCTTTGAGGTACACCATTAGACACCAAATGCCTAGGTTGGAATTTTTTTCTATTCCCATTAACAACCTCACACATGGGAGATGTATTTTGATGGAACCTCTCAATGACATATCAACAAAAGGATGGAATTTATGAAGCTTAATTGGGATAGCGTAGGGACTGTATTTGTTTTTACCAACATTGTAAATTTTCCCTACAATTTCTCACTAACTAGAGGCTGCACAAACAATGAATCAAAATACAATTCCCTCAAAGCTCTATTATAACTATCCCTATAACTATAGATAGAATACAAAAATATCAAAGGGGATTATTAATTAGTGATAAAGCAGATCAATAGAAAATATACCATAAAAGGGAATCATTTGTCCCTACCATTGGCTTTGTGAGGGGATTAATGGATGAATTCACTTTGGAGACCACATTACATAATTCAACCCAATACCAGAATGCTTGTTTTGACATATTGGATAATGTAGCCAATGTCCTAGATAACCCTTATTTGGAGGAAGAAATATTCTATATCATGCACCGATGAATTGTCTCATTGATATTCATAGGTGATATAGTATAAATCAATTAGGTAAATACATCCCTATAGTGTGACGAACTGATATCCACCCCTAGATTGATGGATCCAATAGCTGGGTATCTCCAAAAATAGGATTGTCCTGACAGCCTGAACCAAAAAGGAACCGATTTAGTTCCATGTAAAAAAATTTACCCTATGCGATTACCCAAATGAAAAAATCTTTATAAAAGTGCAGCATTTATGGAATGCACCTCAGATTCATTATATAAGGAAATATTAGCACCATCAAGGAAGAAGTATATGTACTATACTGTGACGCTCATTAGTCTATGCCTAGGATCTCACACCAAATTATGAGGCTGGGTTATTATTATAATGTAAGGATATAAGACTATGTGGAATTCATCAATACATTTAATTCATTATAGATCCATGAAATCTTAATCAATAACCCTAAAAAATTTCTACATACAGTTAAATTTGTCAAGCTATTTGGAAATTTGGGAATGGATGTTGGGGGCTATATACCCTAGCTATAGATAAGAAGTTCAAGTACATCCTTACTACAACTGACTTATTCATCAAATGGGATAAGGAAATATCATTCATGTATGTGAGGTAAAATAATATCATTAAATTTATAAATCCCCATATCATCACCATGTTTGAGGTCCCTCACATAGTATTGACAAAAAATGAAAAAACATATATTTTATGGAATCGATGAAATTATACAATGATTAGATCATTGATTCCAATCAGTCATCCCAATATCATGCAATGGGAAAAAGTGAAAATAGAGGCCTTCAAAAAGAACATGTATAACATAATCTAGAATATGGTGAATAAATACAAGAATTATGGGCTGGATATACTCATCCATGCTATATGGGACTACCATACAACCAAATGTACTGTTACAAAGAAAAATTGTACTCATTGGTGTAAAAGATTTAGTAAATATTCCCCATATAAGTAAATTTTTCCTCATATAAAATAGCCATTTTCAAATAAATATTGAATGATGAGACATCAAAAATGTAGATGGATGAGCTATAATGGCTCAATGAGAATCGGATGAGTATATTTCACAACCTTGAAGTCCATGGGAATCAGATCTTATAGGCCTTAAATAAGAATCTCTGTATCTATTCATTCCATTAAGTAGAATTGGTGTTGTCTCCCATAACCCCAATAATACTCTGGAAGAATCCTATATAGAAGAAAATCAAATGGGAATGGACTTATATCATACATAAGGTCTATCATAATAGAGCATACTCATTGGACATAACGGGTCAAGAGAGTGTCACAACCCCGACTAATGTGAGGTTACTCAAGAAATACTTTAAATTTATGTCATCAATCATTAATTCCTTGAAATAAGACATTAAATTTCAAAAAATCTCACATACTAACCACATTATGTAAAAATATATGAATTTGTCTTAGTTTTATGACATTAAACTAAAAAACACTACTGGAAAATGGACCTATACCCACGGTTTTCCCCAAAACCATGGGGATAGACCCCCCCTATACCCACAGTTTTGGAAAACCGTGGGTATAGGTGAATTTTCATGACCTATACCCACGGTTTTCCAAAACCGTCGGTATAGGGGGGGGGGGGGTCTATCCCCACGGTTTTCTAAAACCGTGGGTATAGGCTGGGGACCTATACCAACTTTGTTCCAGCCCACGGTTCCCAAAACCATGGCTATAGGCTATACCCACAGTTTTGGGGGCTATACCCACTGTTTTGAACCGTGGGTATATTCCATTTTTCCCATAGTGAAAATTCATCATAGTAATTCAATGTTAAACTATGAAGGCGTATCTTGACCACATGATGCCATAATGTATGGAGCACATCCTCATCGAATGAAGATAAACTAAAAGGATCCCCAAATGCATGATATTCATTATTATCAGATGAACAATTCCCTAGAATCATACTTTAATCATCACAACATCTCAAGTCCTAACTAAAAGATGTTAAACTGTATGGAACATGTCCTTACCATATCATGTTAAATATCACTAAATTTTTCTTAACCATAAGACATTGAAATACATAGGAAGTACCATGTAACTAACATCTCCTCACTCATGATCTTGATTTATGTGAAATAGGGATGAAATTCCACTATCCCCATGTGAGAGTAAATTCTACATATGGAATTTATACTTCTATGAAAAATGTGGGGATTGATTCCCTACAATACAGGATACATAGTGTTTCAATAACCTCTATTTTTTTGCCCATACAAATTGTTACATATTTTCCCCATTAGGTGGACCTCTTCCCCAATGAAATATGTTTAATTGAATGATGGATGTCCTCTCCACATGAAACAAAACAGCATGGTTCCCAATAAATATGTGTGTCTTGATTACTTCCATTACAAGATATGTGGTGACACGGAAACATTGATTATTAGGTCCATCTAGAACATTCCCCCTCTTTCATGTTGTGTCACTAACATCCTTACCAAAAGAAATTAAACATCACATATAATTTCATTTCCATAGAAAATTAATCTTCACAGGTTTTTACAACTTTGTACATCTTTATTCTCATTTTAATGAGATATAAGGGATTCCTTGATACTATATCTTGGTAAGACCCCCACATGATACAAAATCCCACTTTCCCATACTTACTCACCCCTTTAAGGTGAGAGTGACCATTTCCATTCCTAGATTCTTACACTGAGAATAGTTCATAGGTTATTAGGAATTTTAGTAAGGGTTTCCCCAACATAGAGAAGGAATAATAGTTCATAACAGGTTCATCAAGTTCTATAATTCTAGACCATAAAAGGAATACCTTGAGTCCCTATCTAATGGAATTGAACTTCACGATTAATGTCCATTTCATGACATACAATTTCACATTTAGGTAGAACATCCCCAAGAGGAAAACTAATGTTTTTGATTGTTCTCCTACAACATTTATATTCAAAAATAACATGTGACTTGATTCCTAACACCACATAATACATAAGGATGCCCCAATCTCCAAACTCGGGTGAAACCATAACAAATAATCATAAATATTCCACCTCCCTACCTTTAGGATAGACCTATACAAAAATATCCTTCCTAAAAAACTAAGTGTGTATTTATACACATTACCATAGGAAATGTAGTGATTCCCTAATTTCTATCCCTGGTTCCCTCCGCAATACCCATTTTCATGTCGAGCAGCCAAAATTCTTACCGCGTGATGTTAAAATACATGGTTTATAAAGAATAATGGGTTGATTTATTCCTATAATTATAGTATATATTGTAAGGCCCAAATATCCAATCCTTGGACAGATTACGACTTCCAATGGAAAAAATTCCCATGTCTTCATATGGGTAAGACATGTGTTGATAATTTTCAATTTAGGAACAATGTGGGGCTTAATTCTTATCATCACAATATATTTAGTGATTCCCACATCTCCAATCCTATTACCCGATACAACAATTGATAAAAAATTTATGACAATTCCATTGGGTATGATCCATAAAATTCAATGTTTTCTATATATGAGTCAGATATATGTTCGACCTTCTTTTGAATGTAATATATCATGCACAAAGCTTCATGTATGTCCCCACGTCGATACCATATGATGATAAAATACAAGTTTAATGTCCTTACCACATGACGTTAAACTTAATGGAATTAAGTCCATCCCTAATACTTTACATTAAACTATGTAGACCATCATCCATTATTATCCATTATTAAAGCACTAAATGATCCTTACCTCGGTCAGCCTTAGTTAGTGTGCTTCCACCAACCTTTAATCACCTAAATTCATAAATCACACTTCATGTCTTGTGAACCACTTCTTACTGCAAAACTTTCATGGCCCCTGTAATATAAAATGGATCTCCCTTCATGACCATTCTATATATTAAAAATGAATCATACCTACCATGAAGAGAAATATTGGCACTATAATGAGGGATTTCAAATCACTGTGGGCATTAATTCAATGTGATAGAACATATCACCTAGGGGTGTTTGGGACATCCCCAGTACGATTTCTCCATATAATTACTTATAACCTGAGAAAACCGAGACATGATTTTCAACATTTACATCTCTATTATAGATGGATTATGGTGTGCACGCAACCCTCAATATCCTAATTTGGCTCTTGTTCAACATACCCCATATTAGGTCCATATGTTTCATGAATATAAACTTCCAATACTTTTTTCAAAGCTATACTACCTTAAACTATGGACAATAATAGTCTAAATTAATAGAAAAAAACATTCTAGTGAAATAGACACAAAGTAGGATAGAGCGAAAACCAATAATGGGTGGCCTGAGAAAAATTCAAGTATTTGACTTCCAAATTTCTCATCTACAGAGTTTATGAAAAACTTATAGCACATATAAAAAAAGAATAAATCTCATAGGTCCTACTCTATAGACCTATTAAAAGACAATATATTATTTCTATACCCCCTGGTTAATGAAAAATTTAGAGAAATTATTTTTACCATCTCCTCACTATGATAATATGTTCTCTAGGTAGTGACGCCATTTTTAGGGTTCTCAGACCCATCTTGGATAATACATATTCCGTAATTCACACATCATGATTTAAGGACCTTGGTTTGTCAAAAAAAAAAAATAATTTTCCTTGGAAAGGAAATATAATCTCTGTATTTTACTATGATAACAGTTGATTTGGGATTAGACATAAAAACTGGAGACATCTTGTGCTAATATAAATGGATTTCTGATTCATGTGATCCTGAAATCATTTTGGTAGAAAACAACACCTAAGGGTGTTCTAGGCCATTAATGGTAATATTTCTCCATATCATCCCCCTGACATAGGACATTAAATTCTGAATTACAATTCCAGAAACTAGAATATTCTTGTGGATATGATATCGCCAACATAATGTAACTCTGCTTTTTTCCCTTTCTCAATAACAGAATCTAACATTCCATTGCCAAAAATTTTATAGACAAAACCACATTATTCAAAACCACATGGAATATTCCAAGAGCTTCACAATTATAGATATAAATTTACCTAGGGTCCTAGAACACTTCCTAGATAGCCTTCCATTAAACATAACTTTATTGGACAGATGCTTGAGGCTTCTCAGACCATCCATTTCCCATGGAAGTGAATGGGGGAATCCTCTATTTGACCACGATATAAATTCATAAAGGGCTTAAACTTATCAAATATAAGAATCCACTCCTTATAGAAAAGGATATCCAATACTCATGAGCCCCGGTGACACCACTATGGAACTCAAAATTTTATGGTATCTTAGATCATCTATGGAATATATTCCTCTTTACATTATCCATCAATTTAATTTCCTACTCACATGATTTACATAATCCACATTACAACTATCCTGGTGGGCCTAGCTTCCATAGTATTTCACCCTCATCAAATATTAACCCAAAAAATCTTTCATGGCCCATGAAGAAGGGCATAAATATCTTTCTTTGACCATTTTGTCAATGTATAGTGGATTTGAACTACCCAAAAAGGAATCCCCTCTTTGGATAAAATGATATATAAACATCCTAAGGATCATCAAAAATATGATAAAACTCCACAACTTAGGTTTCTTTGGCCATTCCTAGCAAGTTTGCACCATATTCCATGGTCATAAATCATTTCATGGTAGTATGAATTTAAACTACATAGCATCCTATTGTCAGATACAAAAGACCCTAAAATACAGTGATAAATTAAATGAAGGAAAAGAACCCAAACTATAGTTATAGATTATCTATGATAAAATACCCAAAACTAATGTGATATAAGGTCCGAGCTAAAAACCCAAAACTATAGAAATATAATATCTAATGTAAAAGACCCTAAATTAAAACACCTTAAAAATTTAGTCTGTAAGAATACAAAATAATTTATTCCCCACCATAAGGACATGTAAAAATTATACCAATACTCTCAATGACTATTGTATTTGAAAAAAATATAGAGAACCCCCCCTCTGGGGAATATATTCTACCAAATTCTCTTCTTATGAAATAGGTAATCTAATGATAATGTGAATTGATACATCAATGACGATCCTTATGATTGATGGGAATTCATGACCACTTCTCAAGAAGATTATATTATAATACAAAAAATTAGATCTAGAAATTCAGGTTTACATGATTTTATTCAATGGATGGGTATAATTAGTGATTCATATTAAATCATATTAAGAAACATTCATGCACATCATTAATGAATGAAAAATTGGACAACAACATGAATTGTTCTGAAAATCCATTCATTGAGAGCATGGAATAAGAGAAATATCTAAATTTCAAAGCCTCTCCAAGATTATAATCTAAAATAGAATGAATTTAAATGATTGAACTACAATAATACTTGATATTCATAGTAGGACATATTGGAATGAATCTATAGAGGATTATCAATTGATCACTAATGTGATTATCTCCCTATGTCTGATACTTCTACCTTAATATGAAGAGTCTCGACTAAGGTAGTCATCTCCTTTCTCAAATTTTCCTTCACAATTATATGAATGTCCCTCACCAATATATTATTTTTCAAATGGTTATCCAAGATATATGTGGCAATAAGGAATTCATCATAAATCTCACTAAGTGGGAGGATACCACCCAGTTGATAGATATACCAAAGATTAATTCCAACCTCACCATATGATATATAAAATGTGTTGGTTCTAGAGAACCAATGGGTTGGGACCATTTTCCAAGAGAAGGGTTTGGGATGTAAGAATATTTTTATTTTATAAGAGTGTTTCATTTTGTTTTTGATGAAGATAAATCAATCCACTTTTTAATAGTGGAAAATTAGACTAACCATGTTATTTAAAAAATCAAACTCATACTTCTTAAGAAAGTCAATCAGATTTGGATGATGTTTTCTGAATGTAAATGCTAATTAGATTCACCTTTGGTCTAGACTTAGGTTTTGATCATATTAAGGAGGATTATCATATTTTACTTTGATCCATTACAAATTTTATAATTCTTTTCCGTTTTCTATTTCTCATAATTAATAAGATGTAGAACATGTTGTGCTAGCTTTATGAAATAATGAAAGAGTGCTTCCAATCAAATTTAGTCTTGATAGGAATGGATTATGTTTCTGTAGGAATGGTAAGGTACAAAAATTTCCCTTATATGTTATATGATTTTGATGATAGTATTCAACATAATTAAATCCATGGAATACTTCATGCTTATTAAGAAAAAATTTTGGGAATGAATTTTGTCACTGAAGGTTTTTGGTCTCAGATCATCGCCATGGGATCATCATATTGAGATTTTTTTGAAGGATGTAAAGGTTTTATTGATCATATTGAGAGGAATTGAAGGTGTTGGATTTCAGTAAAACCCCAATCCAAAAGAATTAAATCATTAGAAATATAAGTTATGTGCTGAAAATTCATTGGTATTGTAATCTTAAAAAAAATGTTGCTGAAGTCAAAGCTGCAGGAACCGATCTCTTGGATTTAGTATGCCATAGATAATTAGATTTAATCTAAAACCAATGATTCATTACATTTTTTTGGTATCATTATCACATAATTTTAATATTAATAATAAATTTTTTTTCAATAAAAAATGTTTCTATAAAGAATTGACTTGGGAGATTTTGGGATAAATGAATAAGAAATCGTTGTTGAGATCGAGATAAATCAAAATTATATTAGACCATATCTCAACAATATTATTTTTTGATCAAGTCAAGAGGGATTTAAATATCTCTATCATGTGGTTCAAGAGTACTAAACAATAAGAAGAGTCTTGTTTGAATACTATTTGAAATTGTTTTCAAAGCCGTACATAAATCTTTCTTGAATTTCCATGACATAGTTTTTACATATTTTCACAATTGATATAGAGAAAATGATTTAATAATCTAATGTATTTATCATAATAAGGAAATTAGAGTGGAATTATTAGTATTTAAATTGGTACATAGTAATGTTTTGAGATGTCTTTAGTTCTAATTTATATCAATTGGCATAGAAAATCATAGTGTCCAATTTCTTTTATCCTAATAATGAAATAATATTAGGAAATTGGAATTATGAATCAATTTCATAATGAATATTGTTAGGAATTATGATGCATTGAAAATTTCAAAGGGAGATCTAAAATTGAAGGGAAATTATTGGCATTGAAGAAGTCAACAAATGATTCGAGATTTAAGGAAGATTGAAGAATACAAATATTTGGTAAAGTGGGAAACCTTTTCAAAATACCACATAATTTTTTTTTGAATAACTATAAAATTATGATATCAGTTTTTGTATTCTAAGACTTGGATTACTCACAAAATAGGAGGGATATGATCTGCTATTCTAGGAAGAAGATGTTTATGGATTGTGCTATATGGTGGAAGATAGTCAGACAAAAAAAGAAAAGGTCATATTCCCTAGATTATCGTATCAAGCTACATCATTAATGAATTGGAAAATTATATTTGGTATTGCAGATTGAGGAATAATAAATTCAAGATTGTTTTAGGGGTATTCTGACTGAGTATTATTTATGTATAGAGTAATTGGGTATGGGAATCAGACTAGGAATTTGAACTGAGTGTCATTATAAACACTAGGGAGTTCCTTCCATCATATGGGTAATAATGTGAAAAAATGTTCTAAAAGATCACATATGTTAATGTTGATCAAGTATCACTCTAAAATGTTTATTACCAAAGTAATATTATATTATTTCATGCTACTTGAAGAACATTGACTGTTGTATTGATCATGGTGATTGTTGAGTGTAAGTGAATATTTCATTGTATTCCACAAAAAAGTTTGTTTTATAGTAGATTATATAATATTTTATTATTTTCAAACCATAATAAGAACATGGATACTCTTTTTGAGTAGTGAACCACATATATTATTATGTTATTGTGGATGTGTGTTTGAAATTTTTTCCATAGGGAATGAAATATTAATCAAAATGTGAAGTTTTTTTCATAAGTAAGAAAACCTAAAAGAAAATTTTATCAGTGATTCACCCCATCCACCTCAATGTGATTCATAGATTATAGGTGGACACATTCAAGTGGTATGATAGGGAAGTTCCCCTTTATTTATTCTTTGATAAAGGTTCTGAAAGATATGTCGATGGAGAATTTGAATTGTGTCAATAGTAATGGTATTGAGGTTTTTTATTGTAAAAACTAACATATTTGAAAAGATAGAATTCATCCTTGTCTTATGTTTATTTTAAATGACATTCTGGAATTTACAACCACACTATTTCTAAATATTGATGATAAAGTTCCTATTACACCAATTTATAATAAGAATCGTTAGAGTGATGGATGGTATAAAAATTCCTTACTATAATCAATTTCTATAAGTGATTTTTAGGGTAAAGGGTGTTATAACCACCAAAGTTATATGTGATATGTTAAAAAAAATATATGAAGGAAATACAAAATTCAACAAGGAAAAATTAAAATTCTAGAGGATGAAGTATGATGACATGATAATTGGTGCATATGAATATATTGGGGTTTTATTTACTAGGTTGAATGACATTAGAATCACTATCATATGGCTTTGTGAAGAGATGGACAATTATACAGTTATTGAAAATATTCCCAGAATTATTCCCAATATGTTTGATGCCAATGTATCCTTATTGGATGATAACAATCCTAAAACTCTACCTGTAGATGATCTTTATAGTACTATCATTACTTATGGAATGAGAAAGGAAGAAGATAGGAATGAAAAAATAGAATAAATTTTTTTCAAATCCACAAATAATGAAATTTTTATGATCTTTCTTGAGGATTATGATGTTTCTAACTTTGAAACAAAAAATAAAGCATAAAAAAACGTTGATGATTTTTTATCTATTTTTTTGTAAAAATTTGAGAATTGGTACATGTAAATAAAAAGGTAAACATACCTTCAACTATTTCGAATGTGGAGTCATTGGGAACAATGAAGATGATTTTCATAAAAGAAATAAATAATTGCACAGTTATAAAGAAGAAAGTAGGCCAATAAGTTCCTAGAAGAAATACGGTGATGAGGCCAAATCCTTTTCTAGTGGTAAAGTTAAAATATTATCTAAATCTAAGAGGATAATTTTCTTATCTAAATATAATTATAAATAATATAATGATGAAAAACCCAAAAAATATATTGTGCATGTTGTTGAGAATAATTTTATTAAAACCAAAAAAAATAATTTTTCCAAAAGTAGTAGTTTTGAAGAAGAAAAAAACAATTATAATTTAATTGGAACGAATAACTGAAATATTGTATAATGATAATTGGGAGGCTTGAAAAAAATATCATGAAGTTTATGAATAATAATTTTTCATCTAAAAATAAATTTGGTTTTCCTAATGAAAAAGTCAAGTTGATGGAAGAGATAGATGATTTCAATAAATATCATATGAATTAAATGAATAATAATGAACATTTAGAAGTAAATCTAAATGAAAAAATAATAAGAGTTAGAACATTCCCAATAACAAAAATCCAAAGATGAACAATGAGGTAGAAGTTATAAAAAATAAATCTGTAAAATAAGATGAAGTTATCATAAGGTGTAACCTGAAATAGATTAATAATTTTTCTTAAAAGGTTTATAATAAATATGATATTGTTTTTAAAGAGTTGAATGTTGGAAAAGTCATGTATGTGGCCCAGAAAAACAATGTGGAGAAATCATAAGATACTAAATGTTTAGTGTATGTAATTGTTTCTATACTTTTTGAGTAAGTAAAAGTGTATAAAATTTATAGAACTAATAAAGATGAAAATAAAACTAAGGTGAAAATGAAGAATTTGGTTGATGATGGAATGGTTTGTGGTCAATAATGTTCAGATAAGAAATATGAGAAGGTTTTTAAGAAACATGTTTAAAACTCTTTCCAGTATGGATGTTTCAGAGCAAAATATTTGGTATATGGATTATTATAATATTTGGTGGATTCAAACACTTGGAAAATATATTTTGGGTACATAAAATTTATTATAAATATTAAAAAAATTAGAAGGAAATTTTTGGGTGAGAGTTTATCCCCTAAAATATGAATTCTGAGAAGGATGTTTGGTATAAGCCTGAGAAGGATGGTGTTACAGTTGATAATAGGTTAAAACCCCTAGAAACTATTTTTTAATAATGTGAAAAACCTAGAAAACATGAAAAAGTAATTATTATTTTGTTAAAATCAAAACAAAAAAGTATTAAAAAATTTTAGAAGCAAGAGATAAGGAATGATAAAGGGAAGGAAAAGGTTGTTCTTGTTCAAACAACAATTAATGACACAAAAGCCACAGATCGTAGATAGTGGGTGTTGTTCTCATATTAAAATAAACATAATTTTTTTTTATGAATTTTAAAATTTTTAATGAATGAGAGTGAAATATGGAAATAATGAATCAATGAAAATTAGAGGTGGTGCATTGGCTATAAATGGGAAATAAAATTGGATGTCCAATAATGTTTTTTATGTCGACGGGCTATAAAAACAACTGATAATTATTTCAAAATATTGTGATGATGGTAGAAAACTTAGCATTAGAAAATATGGGGATGTTATAAAAAGTGATGAATATGGAAATAAAGTTAAAAGAGACCAACATATGATTAGAAACATCAACCGAGTTAGTGAGGTTCAAAACATATATTACTTGAGTATGATAGAAGAGGATAAACTATAGAATAAATGTTTGGGACACATATGATAGGGAAATAAGGGAATGATATTTAAGAGACACATTTTTGAGGGTATCATGAAATATTAAGATAAATGTATTGTTTTTCCACTATTTTTCATAAAAGAAAATAATTAAAAATTATGTGCATAAGAATGTTGAAATTTGTTCCAAAAAACTCCTAGAACTTATGCATTCCAATTTCTATGGGCCAATCAGATATCAATTAAGTAAGGGAGATAAGTACTTCATCCCATTCATTGAAAACTTTACTCTCATTACATGTGTTATGTATATGAAACATAATTAATATGCATTGAAAAAGTTAAAATGTTTCAGGAGGAATGATGAGAAGGAATGTGAGTATTCAGTGAAGAAGTTAAGAAAAAATAATGGTGGTGAGTAAAAAAATAAATAATTTAAATGATATATTTGTTTTCATGTAATTCATTAAAAGTCCAATTCCCCATAAAATCCACAATAAAATCGTGTTCCTAAATGTCAGAATATATGTTTGGTGGAAATGGGAAGAACTATGTTCTTTGAACATGGTCTATCTCATTACTATTGAGGGAATCCTTGAGTACTATAGTGTATATTCAAAAATGATGATTCTAAGGAACATGTTCAAACATGACTCCATATGAAATATTTTATGATAAAACTCTTTGTTTGAAAATTTTAAGATATCTTTGGAGTCCATCAATCATAAAAAGGAAAAGTGGAAACTATAGAATGTTTGACTTAAGAGGTGAAGATGAAATTTTTCTAGGCAATGCTCCTGATGGAACTAGAAGAAAATTATTGAACAAAGAAACTTGAAGAATTTATTATTCTACTTATGAAAGATTTATTGAAATGGATGAGGTGGATAAACAACCTCAGGATGATAAGGAAGATGAACATGATAACTAAATAATTTTTAATCATTTTGATAAGGATACTAACAATAGTAATCCTATTCAAGAGGAAAAATCAGAATTAACTATTTTAGGTGATGATGAAGAAACTAGGAAATATCATCCAAGATTTAGGAAGAACATGTAAGATTAGAACATTGTTGTTGATCAATATAAGAAGGTTTAAAAAAACTTATAAATTAAAAACAATTTACACATACATCCATGTATTTAAAAGTCGAACCAGAAGATGTGAATAAATATTTTGGGAATCTGAAATGAGATATGTATATTAATAATGAGTTGGATAAAATATAAAATATGGTACTTTGGAACTCATACCCAATCCGGATAAACTTGTATTTACCATAACACAATGGTTTTTCCGGAAAAAGATGAAATTATATGGTGAAGTGATAAGAAACATTGAAATATTATCATGTAAAGGATACTTATATATAGAAATCATTGAATACAATGAATATATTTCTCTGGTAGAATGGTTGGAAACAATTATAATCAGAATTTCTATTTTTGCACAATTAATTTACAATTTTTTTTTAAATGGATGTGAAATAATCATTTTTAAATGGTGATCTTGAATAAAAAATTTAAATTGAACAACCACATGGCTTTGATATTGGGAAGGATGAACATTATGTGTGAGGTTTGATGAAATGATTGTATGGGATAAAAAAAGATCTTATGGAACGATATTCTAAATTGGATACTTATGTAACAAAGATGAGTTTTAATTATATAATACTTTATATCTTTCCATAAATCAGGGAATGTTAGGATTTTTCCCTCATCATGATTTTTTATGTTGATGACATTATAATTATGGGAATGAACAGTGATCATGTGATTTTTTTGCAAGAGATGAAACTTTGTTTGAGATGTCTATTCTAGGAGAAATGAAATCATTTCTTTGGTTACAAATATTATAAAATTTTAATCCAAATTTTCTTTCTCTAGAAAAGTATTATAAGGGACTTCATTAGAAGATCAGAATGGAAAATTTGAAACCAATTTCCACACTAATTTTAGTGTAAATAAATTTTTCTAAAGATGGAGAATAAAATGAAGTTGACCATAAATATCTTCAAAAGCTAATTGGATGATTTTTATATTTTACTACCCCAAGAATCGACATTGTTTATGTTGTTACCACATGTGAAAGATTAGATATTTCTTCTAAAGAATCAAATTTAGTTTCTAGAAAAATAATTCTATGATATATCTATGGATGGAAAAATTTCATAATGAGGTATGATTGATTAAAATTTATTGAGATGTTTGGTTATTAAGATGGTGATAGGGTAGGTAATGTTGATGATATAAGATCCATATATAGTAATGTTTTCATTATAAAGAAATGTTTTTTAGTTGGCATACAAATAAAAAAATTGTTAACTCATAGAATGGATGAAGTTGAGTATGTGCCTACTACTCAAGCCTTTACCCAAAATATATGGATGTATATTGAGTAGGAAGACATACTTATTGAAGTAAAGTTACCCTTTCTATTGGGTCTTGATAATCAATGTGAAATAAACCATAAAAATTATTTATATAAATTTATCGTTCAAAATATATTCATATAAAATATCATTCCATAAAATAGAATGTGGATAAGAATGAGTTAAACTTGAGTATGATCCGACATTAGAACAAGTTACTGAAATCTTCAAAAATCATTTACCAGAAGAATATTTTTCTAAACTATGGTTGAAAATGGTTGTCTATCCTATTTCTAATCATGGTTGAAATATGTTTTTTTACACTCCCTCACATTTTCTTTAGATATTGTTGTCAGTGGGGAGAATTGATTCAAAAATATATCCATAAGAAATAATGTTTAAAGGGGGAGTTGTGGGTAATCTATGAATCTAGAATACATGTATGTTAACTATTCTAACCATTTGATGGCGTGGTTGTAAGAAACTTTTTTTTTGAGAATGTTAATGAATAATTGATGAAAAAAACAATGTTGTAAAGTAAATATGAAGTTGTTTCATGAAGATCTACTTTTGGGAATCATGGACCTCCTATCAATAATTATTTTTTCCTATAATGAGTTAGTTAATGTAATCATAAAATTATTGTTATATAATTCATATCTTGAGGTTACAATGTTTAGTGATATAGGAATGTTGGTTGAAAAAATAATACAAAGGGGGATATTTTTGATACCATGTCGGCTGGATATGATTTTTAGAAGTAAAATGAATTTTTCATTATAATACTATTCTATTTTGTTGTCAAAGATGATACATCAATTCACTTTGTAAAAATTTAAAATCGAAATGACCATCGTATTCAGAAAATAAAAATCACAAATCATAAGAAACTCCATATGACTTGGATGCCTTTTTTAGAAGGAAAGAATTATTGGATTCATGGTGGGTTTGGAATGAGGATCTGATCCTAATGAGTATGATAATTTGATTCTACATGAATCCTATAGAAATATTACGATACATTGCTATTTTTTATTTTTTAAAAATCATATTTAAGTTATAGAAATTGTGATGATATCTTGACGAAGGAAAGGGAGAGTGAGGAAAATCATATTAATTATTTTTATGAATGGAAGATGTTTCTAGAGGAATGAGAAGTAACAATACATTTCATTATAAGTAATAAAATGATGAATTTGATCTTCAACACAACCAAATTCATTATTATAAGAAGAAATTAGTGAATTATGTTTGTTGGTGAATGTTTCCAGTCTCAAATCATCAGTGTGAGATCATTAAATTTAGATTTGATTGAAGTATGGGATGGTTTTCTTGATTATAATGAGAGAATCTAAATTCTATGGAATTTATTTAGAAAAATGTAAAAAGATATAAATATTTTGAGAAAGAAATTGAGTGTTGAAAATTCATTGGTATCATAATCAGAAAATATAATATGATCTTTGATTTGAACCTGCTGAAATAGGTTAGTCAGACATAGTGTTCCACTAATAATCAAAGACACTTTGAAACCAATTAGTGTTTATAATTGTTTTTTATTATTATGACATTGAATGAAGATTTATTGAAATGATTTTTGAACAAGAACTGTTTTTATAAAGAATTGTCTTGGGTGGTGTTGGTACAATTGATTTATAATATTTTGTTGAAAATGAGATCAATTAACATTATATTCAACCATTTCTCAACATGAAATGTTTTTTATTGTGTCAATATAGAGTTTAATATCTCTAATAAGTGGGTATAGGAAAAAGATGATTAATAAGAGTATTGTCTGAATATCTTTTGAACATGATTTCAAAGGGGGACATTAAGTTTTCCTGATCTTACAAGACATATGTTTTACATTTTTTACAATTGATATAGGGAAATATATTTAATAGTATGATGTATTCATCATAATAAGGAATTTAGAACAGTGATATTAGTTTTCTAATACCCGTAGTGAAATGTTATTATATGTCTTCATTTATGATTCATTTCTAGTGGGTCAGAGTTTCCAAATGCCTTTATCGTAATGAATAAATCATATTTGGAAATTGGAAATAGGAATTATAATTTGAATAAAGATTTTTATGAAGTATTTATAACTGATGAAGTTAAAGGGAGATCCAAAATTTATTGGATGTTAAAGGGGATGAAAATTTCAAATAAAGATATGATATTTACAGAAGATTGAAAAGATAGGAAAATTGGGAAATGAGGGAAAAACCTTTCATAATACCTTTTAATACATTTTGGAATATAAATAAAAGCATGAGAATACATTGTGTATAATGATTCATTCATCACTCATGAAATAGGAGATAGAAGCTATGCAATTCTAGTTATAAGTTATTTTGGGATTGGGCTTTCTGGAGGAGGATATCTGGACAAAGGAAGAAGAATTTCATATTCAATAGATCATTGTATCAAGATGAATCGTCAGACTAGGAAAACCTATTGGGTTTTCCAGAATGAGGAAGAAGAAGTTCAAGATTTCACTGGTTGTATTATGAAAGAGTAATATTTCTTTATTGAGCAATTGGACTTGGGAATCAGACTATGAAATCAGAGTGAATGTCAATATGAACTCTAGGGATTTACTACCAGATTTTCGGTATACATGTGAATAATTATTTAAAAGTTCATATTTTTGAATGTTTTTCATTATGTACCATAACATTTTGGTTAAAAAAGTATCTTACATCATTTTTTGCTACATGAGGCACATGTAGTACTGTATTGATCATATTTCTACATGAGTGTAAGGTAATATCCAACTCATTGTATTCCACATAAATTAAATTTTTAATAGTGGATTCAGTGTTGTTGTATTTTTTCCAAACCATACCAAGGACGTAGTTACTCTTGTTGACAAGTGAACCTTATACATTCTTTTGTTCCTTTGGATTTATGTTTGAATTATTTTTACAAGGGAATAAAATAATTATTAGTAGGTGAAGGTTGTTTCATAAGTAAGGAAACATAAAAGAAAATATATCATTGATTCACCCCGGCTACTCTCAGTGATACATGGATCTTTGTTGGACACTTACACAAGGAATTACCAATTTACTAAGATGATCATATTTACAATAAACAATAAATTGGTAAATCCATACTTCTTCATAAGGATAGAAGCATATATCTAGAAAAAAATACTATGAATCATTTCCTAACCTAGAATGGGATTTCCCATTGACAATAAAAGTTTCTGCCATGATTGATATCCCTTTTCTAGATTCATCTTCTTCCTGGATTTTCAGAGATGAGAAAAATAAACTCAAATGTATCTAATCAGGGAGATAGTGAGTAAAATCATAGCCATCCCAAACCAAGGGAGAGTCTTCCAACATATGACACAATCCTTGGGATCGAGATTCAACTAGCCATACATCCATGTAAATTTTCATTTGAATATTGTCTAAAGAAGTTGACAAACATCAAGATGGAATATTATAGTATGAATAAATCTTGGAAATGTCATCTAGAATTCCAAGCCTTTATAGAGGAAGTCGGGGTGATCTAGGATATTTCTGGAGCTCAAATTAAAGAATTCATTTTAGAACCACATTATCATAATTCAGGTGGTATCGAGGGTTAACATTAAGGTTTCTAGAATTCATTTAATTTTGTTTACCCATAGAATATAAACTATGATGAGTGTCAAAAGCCATATGAACTGATGTAAGTGGCATATGTTAGGAAAATAAAAAAATGATTCCGAAAGGAAGTATATAAAATTCTATTATATTATTTATCATTTCATTAATTAGGATAGAATTCGTAATTTCATAAAGGATTTGAAAATTTCCTAGTTAATGATGATCTTACAGACCACATAGACCCAAAAAACATATCACAACCCTGTGAACCCTCATAAGAATCATTATCTAGTTACCATGACATAGTAAGATGAGATGAACAATAGTCAAAATGTATAAAAAAGAGGAAATAGATCCTGTAAAACATTCAAAGAAAATCGTTCATCCCTATGGCTGGTGTTCAAGTAATTACTGAAATTTAATTCATCGTTGATACGAAGAAGTGCCTATGAAAAATCGATCTTGCAATTCAGTTCCAGAGGGAAGGTATCGTGAATGGATGTCATCATAATTTCATATATAGGGGTCTTGAAAAATTATTATATAATTGTTTTAGGTCACACAAGATCTAATATGTGCGGTGGAAAGTGAATGAACCACTCTATATTCCCCTATTTATATGGTATTCTAGGAATTTCTAAATGTCACATGATAGGCCAAGCATAACTAGAAAATGATGATTGGTGACAGAACTGGAGCCTCAGGGGGGTAGTTTAGGCCCCTCATATGTGATCCCTTGTCCTCATAGATGTCTCACCTATTGGGAATTTTTTTATTCCCAACAAATGAGCATTTGAAAATTCACAACGAGAGAAATACCAAATTATGGGTGTTATTTTCCCCATAAAAAAAGAAATAAATGTTAGAAAAAACTCACATATCACAATTTCTCATAGTGAAAAGTGAAAAAATGACCTTCATAAGGTAACATAATAGACCCATACACATTTAACAATAATCTTTTATGAAGGTGTCCATGATAATCGGTGACCATGTAGCGTCTTCCAAATGAAAACCACTTAGTCACGTGAATTTATAGGTGGTAGGCACCTGACAAGCCATCAAAAAATAAAAATGTATGGAGACAAATTCACTCATAAAACTAATGTGATTCACCCATGTATCTCATGATACACCTCAAAAGCCCTGGTGACATGTCCTCTTGGTCATGCAAGTGCCCGCTGCTATGTCATCCCCATCATGCGATGGGATTCAGACATGTCCAGGTAGTCTCACTACCTTTTTTAATCCAAAAAAATTATAATGTTTTTCCATGATAATGACCGTCCATCACAGTAAGGACTAATGTTGTTCATGATATGAATCACCAATGGGGAGAAAGATTATCCTCGACAAAATTTAGTAAAAATCTCAAGACCCCAAGCCCTTGTAAAATAATCATGGAAATAAAAATTGGAATAGGGGAGCCTATGGAAGTCATAAACATCATGTGATTCATCCCATATAGACCATAAGACCCTACATGTCCATTTTGAAATTCCCACTTCTTTATGAGAGATCCCGCTGGATATCAACCTTGCACCGTAAAGGGATTTAGACACGTCCAAGCGGTCATCCACTCCCCCTTTGGCTCCAAAAGGAAAATAGGAGGGTTTATCCATGAAATGCTCATATATCACCACATGACCGTTTTTGGACCTGTTAAACATCCACTATGGGAATATTTATTATCTTAGACAACACTCATGAAATTTCACAATATCCCCATTTCTTTGAAAAATAATATATGGTAACAATATTGAAAAGGCTGGAGCCTATTACAATCATAAAAGTTATGTGGAGCACTCATGAAATCCAAAATACCTCTAAAAATCCCTTCATAATAATGTGATGATCTTCATAAAGCCCCATGGTAGGCCATAATTATCTCATGAAATGTCCCAGAAAGGATCTTAAGAGCATAGGAAGACCTTTAAATAGGATCCTTGGTCTTGTGAAGGCCCTTGGACATATTTTCCTAACAATGTGAATGTCCCTTGGATTGCCCACATGACTAGGAAATACCACAATAGTTTTCTATAATCCAATAAAAGGGGTGTTGAAGGGATGGTGTTTTAGTTTTTAAAAATGATGTGATTCCCATGGAATGACTTATATAAGGATCTTGTGAAACACATGACATCAAATCCCTCTACCGACTCCAACCTAGATTTTCTTGATATGATACAAATAAAGTGATGAATAAAGGGGTTGTGAAGCCAATAAACCCCCACCCGAGAATCAAAAGATACATCTAGAGATCATTGTATGAGTACTTTTGGGAATCAGAGTGTATTTATCAAGGTGACTAATCTCATAATTAGAAAGGATTTTTAGCTGGTAAAATTCTGCGAACCAGCTAAGTAGATCATTCCATATGCATAGGGACCTCAGGTGATCCGTCATTAATCAAATGATGGACTTTGGGTGGGATATAAGAAGGACATACCATAGACCTAATCAGTCACATGAGACTTTAAAAATCCAATATAGAACAGATATAAGTCAAATGCAATAAAATGATGGAACTTTGACTAAATATTCAGGAGCCTTATGTGAAGAACATGTATTTTTATCACCATGTGCTACATGTGAACCACCTGGGTCATGCGATAACACTTGGACATGTCACCCAAATCATGTGACATTCCATTGGTAAACTATTTTGATCATGAGATGTCATCTAGGAATGTTAGAGGGAGTCAGATGGAAACCCTCGAGAATAGATTCCATATCTTGGGAATCCACCGTGGATCACTATGAACACCTTTATATGTCCCTTGAACATGTCTTCCAAATCATACAGTGGCATCTGTAATTTTCATATGTGTCTCATGATAGCGCCAAAGTTTGTCAATTTCCTCTCACAACATCCGCCAGATAAGCTATATATATCCGGTAATGTGAACCAGTCAAGACATATAGTTCTTGCAACATCCTCCAGATATGTTAGATGAATTTCCTGATGACACACAAACAAGTCAAGTAGGACATGTGGCACACTCCATAATTGTAACACTACCTCACACTCTTCCCTACAAGTATTTCATCCAAATTTCCTGATGACACCAGTGCAGTTCAGTTAGATAATGTGACACCATACATGAATTCCAACTGATAGAATGTGATGTCTTCCGGGATCAACCAGTTAGGTATTGTGATTTCCTCTAAGAAAGTCAGTCATGTCCATTCACCAATATTCATATATATCATCCATATTATGTTATGTCCCTTGGAAAAGTCAAATGGATCATGAAATTAATATTTTACATGTCAGGAAGACATCCTATGATATGTCAAGAAGTTAATCATGACATACATTAAAAATAATCATTATATGTAACATAGACAAGTAGGCCATGTCAATCAGGCATCCCATGAGTTCATAACCTCCTTTAGCCTCCATAAAGTGACATATTACTATGAAATCCATGGTTTAATTGAAATACAATGGATTTAATTTTTGATATAACTATGATATGTAGGAATCCTATTTATGACATGAGTAACTTGATAAAAATCCAATGGGAATTCAATGCACATAAGTACCACACACACATGTTGTGAGATAGGTGATTTTTTATCCTGTATTCCCCACACCAATCATATCTTACCTAGGATTAGGAAATCAAAATACAATATCATTAAAAAAGGTAAAACTCATTGTATAGGCCCTGAACAACTAAAATACGAGAACTCATATTCTAGCTATAATGAGGATATGCATGACATTATCTTATAGGCTGAGATCAAATTGGAACCCACTTCAGTGTATGTATTTCCATGTGTGTGACATTATGACCATCAAGACTCAATCTCCCAATGGGATGATAACCCTTCCTCATCCAACTACATATTGGGAAATCACTAAATTATAATTACTCTATTTCAATCCACAACCAGGATATATAAGATTCCTTCCAAATGCCCAAGCCCTATATTTTTCATCCAATGGTATATCCTATCTCGTGATCCCACATCCATTTGAAATAAGGTTTATTTATTTCTATCCCATGTTTCTCACACTAATTATATATCATTTGGGATTACGGTGTCACAATGATCACCTCATTTTCATTATGATTCTCCACCAACCAGGGAAACCAAAGTTTGTAAGACCCTATTAGTAGTATGATGTAATTACCCATCACACAGGTGTATAAATATTGGGGTTGTTACTAAGGAAAAAAAATGAACTATGCAATCTCAGATTCCTAGAAGAACCAGAATATATAGGATATCCCACTATGGATCAATCATAACACCTATTTTACATGTTCTCACATAAAATTCTTTCTACATGATGGTAAACTAAAGAGGCATAATGAACTACATGGGTTTTGATTCTTGTAATAAAATATGATAAATAGGATGCCTCATTATGGATCATTACCATCTTTAAAATATTAATCACAAAACCAAATACCAACATTCTCTGGATTTCATAGTTATACATCTTTAATATATAATCATATACCCATTAAAGGGAAATGGATGAAGAAACACAGATAAATACATATGGATTCATCGAGAAGACCCACTCTCATTTCATATAATTAAAGTTAACCTACAATCATTTTATAGAGTAACCATCCACATATAGGGATTATGAAGGGAGTCTCAAACATGTCTAAAATCTATTTGAGAGTCCTAGAGTAATGAAATCGTCCCCATAAGTGTTCAATGAGCCCAACCTACCATCCTCTAGACCAATGTGAGATCCTATGTATCATTGGGTCTAAAACCTCAAAGGCCCATATACATAAAGAATGTAGGTCCATAACCATTTATTGATGTTGGATCCATTGAGAGATTCTTGTAGGGATATAAAAATTGTAGGCCCAACATGATGATTATAAAAATACATTGATCCCCTATGATAATCAACCCATCAGGTCAGGCCATCCACATCGTTCATATGAAACTAGAATGGGGTAATTGATGATGAATAATTTAACTATGGAATCTCTATCATAATTTAAAAAGGACAGACTACCCAACTATCATCCAAATAATAATGGGACCATCACATGAGTTCTCCCTTATTCCCAAAAAAACATGTGATAAACTAATGTTCTCATTTTTAATAGGTATCTCATCACCTCTTGTAATCCTATTAGATATTATGTAGGGAACTGGTGATCCACATTATAGAAAATATAGATGGAGCCCCAAAAAACATGAAAATATATTATACATAAAAATTTCCCAAATCCACATCCTTTTTGGTATTAATTATAGGAATTATGTGAGCCAATTTGGTTAATTGGTAAATCCAAAAAATTATTTTATTCTATCCTAGAAGAGTTTAGAAAGACCTAATAACTAAATCCATCGATATCTCAAACCATTCCCAATTTAGAAAGGGATGGGGTTGATGTAAACCAAAAGGATTATAATGTTTGGCCGTTATTTTTTTATAGGAATACCAATGAGATGAAAATAATCAATATCATGTTTCATGCACATACACCAGAATCCACACCACATCTCCTAAAACATCTTAGTTTTTCCTATATAAACTTCACACTAGGAAAGATAAAAATCTCATATCAAATAAATTATCAATGATTATGGAAGGGTATAAAGGTTATTGAATTAATGGATATCCTCTGATGATATTGACCATATTTATGGTCTCCCCACCATATAAAGAAACACTAATACCTCATAACTCATCATCAAGCTGATACCCATATTGGAACTTCTCAAAAAGAAAGGAAGTCAAATAAACACATTCCAATTTAATGTAGGTCTCATCCCCCCAACTACCAAATGTGTGAAAGAAAAGAGATCCATGAGATTCCACTTGTATGGATATCCCTTATAGGATTGGGTTGAATGTTTCTTATATAGAGCATAAAAAACTTTCCCCTTTGTAAGGGTGTAATATATTTTAGTGTAAAAGGACTATAGTTACTCCGCCCATAACCTATGAGAAATTTTTACACCTATTTGTGATTAGATATAATTCATAATTTTGCGATAAGAGTAAATGGTAAACCATCCTTTTAAATGGTACCATCGCCAACTCTTAAGAGTATCCATCATATATATGAGTTCTATATCATGTGTTGGATAGTTCTTCTCTTGTGGATGAAGAAAAAGACAATCCAAATCCATGAAATTATCATTATTCACGATAATTTATCAAATACCCTAACCTAAAGGATAAAAAAATACCACATAGCCTTGCATAACTTATAGAATATTCAATACTAGAGTTAATGTTAAATGATTCTACAACTCATCAAGAGAAGCCAGAAATATTGAATGAAAAATGAAACTCAATCCATTCGGACTGATAGTGATCAATTTTGAATAAATATCTGATATATATTTTATTAACGAGATATAATACCATAAAGGACACAAAAAATAAACAAATCTCAAAGAAATTCCATGGTTCCTAACATAACAAAACAGTTTTCACCATTTTAGGATCGACTAAAATACAATGTTCATAGACCATATTCACAATAATTTTTTTAAAACAAGAATTATCAATTTGAATATTTTCCATAAATTCTGTTATTCTATAGGATTTTCAAAACTACTCTTAAAGGAAGTACATGATCTTCTTCATTTTTAGAGTAAAAGAAGATTTCATCCATGAATACCACAATAAAGGAATTAAGAAAATAGTGTACAAGATTTTCATTTGTGAAATAAACATAAAAGGTGTGTTGGTTAGTTCAAACATCATAGAAACATACCGATTGTGTGCATAACTTCTATTGAATATAGAAATTAGAATATCATACACAATTATTATAAGTAATTCATTAATAGAATGAAGATCAATCATAGAGAACCCCATTACCCATTTTATCTAATAAAGAAAATATTAATTATAGGTACATGGATACCTATTTTTGATTAGTACATGATTGATATTCCTATAGTCAACACACAGTCTATGGGTTCCATTATCTGTTATGGTAAAAATCACTGGTGTTACCAAGGTAGACACAATAGGATGAATGGATCCTTTTGACATATAATCATCCTACTGATTCTATTAATTATTAAATTTATCTAGTTCCATTTGGATGAGAGAATATATAGTGGTTGAGTGCATTTCACCATGTTTATAAAGAAATCAACCTCATTATTAGATGGAAGTCTATAAAAGTTTGAAAAAAAAAGTTACTAAAACCTAGAATCCATTAGAATAAGTTCACTATAAGAAGTATCCTACTCTAGTTGAACAACATAAAAATATTTTATCATAATATAATCTATATGTGGAGGTATATCCCACTTAGTCCTCAGGACTTCATCTCTCAAAAAAATATGGCACTCCCTATCAATGGTTGAAAAGGACCTCAATCAATGATAGTAATCAAACTATTTATTACAAACTACCTACCAATCCATTACATGAATTAAATCCAATGAATTCATATCAAGAATGTAAATTTATAGAAGATATATATCTATGACCAAGTTAATGTACAATGGGGGGATTAGATACCCTTTTCTCCCTTTTCTCGAAGAGGTATTCAATTTTCCATCACAAAATGCATATCTACATTGAATTATTCAATAGATTCATAGTGATTGCTGAAAAAAAATGAATATGAGGCACCCATATCAAATAATGTGTTCAAAATGATTTGAAATAGTAACTGTAACTCTCACTATGATATGAACCATAACAGGCCCCTTATTGATTCAAATATAATGTGAAGAAACTTTGTTCTTGATGTGTGTTGTTATAACCCAATTTTTATTGGTGGATCTTACTATAAAATAGATCCTCTTAGTAATGATGTTCTCATATCACTACATGGAGTTGTGAAAACATGGAAAACCATTTTCATGTGACTAGAGTGAACACAAGAGATACTAATATATGGTTCTTCCATGTAAGAATGAATTCAGTTCCAAAACATTTTTTATTTGAAACAAGTTAGTGGAAAACTTATATACATTATATATGGTATGATATAATTATAATATATAGGAATAACATTAAATTTTCCCCTAAAATACCCTTTTTTACTTTATCCTTAACGCAAATGAACTACTGAATCTACCACGAGGAGTAAGAGGTAATCCAATCAACCTTAAAATACTAATTTGATCATGTTTTTCCATCAGATCCTTATTAAGAACAATATTTCAAGTGGTAAGATTCATCAGAATGTCAAAAGAATAAATATCTAATTGAAAACCTATATTAATTCTCTAGGACTTCATCTTCAAATTTGAAACCATATTAGGTGGAAACTGTACATGTTCAGAAAAATGTTTTGAATAATTTGTCGATGTACAATCACCTTAATGAATGTGAATAAAATCCATTTACTTATCCAATATCATATAATTTAGATATAATTTCTCAGTTAAAAGTTTCATAATGTCCTTGCATTAAAATTTATCATTTTTATTTTGTATAAATATTATTTCCCTACATCTTATTCTAGCACTAAATCAGGAATATTGTACACTTCACCTTAATTTTTTCTAGTATATCCATGAACTAAATGAGTTTATCAATCATTACAAACCAATCCTATGCCTCTTGAGGACCATTAATTATAAATAAAATAGTGTATTTTTATGAAGAAACTCATGGGACTTGTCATTTTTATCATCACATAGAGGTTCCACACATGTATCCGAAATGAGGAAATGGGTAAATCCATGGCCCAAATCTTAGAATGCACTGACTACTAACTCTATGATGTTTTGGTCAACTAGAGGGTTTTCTTTTTAGGATTCAGTGGTATCTATGTCCTAAATCTTTTTTTTGTCATCTTATTGAGGTCACTGTACTACACAACATCAAATAAAGGAAAGATCATTAAAGAGACACATGAATATCAAATCAATCAATAAGAAATCATATCAAGAAAAAAAATGTTACATAATATTTATGTAATTTCAATAATAAAATAAAAAATTTCATCAAAGAAAACTTTTCCAAAACACCCATGGAAACATAAGGCTCATTATAATTATAGATAGGCAAACACTGACCCATGAACTATCCCACATGTCCAAAAAATCCTATATCCAATCTACCACGACACGTAAAACAATAGAATGTTCTCCAAGAATATAGAAAACTACATCTGATAATGATTTTTCACAAAATGAAAATGAAAATACAGTCAATTGGTACCCAAATAAGCATTAAAATATATTGAAGGGTGTTCCTACTCCCCACTGGACAGAGACTAGTTCAAGGGAATAGAAATTAATATATATGTAAGTATTCGACAATATGAATAAGTCAAAATAAAAAAATTAGTATTTACGACTCCATAAACATTCAGTATTCCAATACAATCAATAAGAGTGAATTATAAAAAAAATACTAGAAATCCAAAATATAAAAAATCCAAAATATGACTATATAAAAATATCACCTTTTAAAAGGTGATAACATAGAATACTTGTCACTTCCAACTCCCAAGGACCCTCTATCAAAGACACCCACCACCCCCAAGTTGTTATTTCCCTTTTCCTTAACCTGGAATTAGAATGGCTACAAATGACTAAGGTAAAAAGTAGGTTGTGAGAAACACTAGCATTGTAAGATCATATCTTGAATTCTATAAGTATTATATAAAAAACAAATTATGGTCAATTTTAAATAGTAAGTGGAATGATTATATTTTCACAATACATAATAAGAAATTTTTTCATGTTGTTTCAATGGAAATTATAAAAGAGTTAATAATGTTAATTTATATCAAAATAGACACGAATAAATAATTTTATTAAAACTGTCATGTAAAAATTAATTTCCAGTTAGAGAACTACACTTATGTCTTCCAAGGTTAGTTAGATAATAGTTCAAGGTTCCAAAAATTCTCAATGAAATATATTTCCTATCCTGGAAACATAATAAGAACCAAAGACTTGGGGGAATTGAATCAATAGAAAAAATATACCCCAACTAGTATCATGTTCATTTATAATTTTCCTCATCAATGCATTACTTGATAGAGATACAACATTACTAGAATGTGTATCCTAGTCCACCCACGTTACTACATAGGCTCCCATATTCATCAAAGAAATCTATCAATGAAAAAATAAATCATCTCAAATCAGTTTCATCATTCGTCATTTAGTAATTTCTAAATCACATTTTTATGAATTCTATATAATTTTAAAAAGGAAATGGTTTTCATAAAAAAATTATGTATTTAAAAAAATTAGTTTCCTTAAAAAATTCATAAAAAATTTCTTTCCATCTCATATAAAAAATAATAATCAAAATCAATATTGAAAAACATCATTTTTATTCAAATTAATTTTGTGGAAATCTACTCATTATTTAAAAATCCTTTGTCAATGATATTTTATCACAAAACATTTTATATTTTTATTTTTTTCAAATGAGTCAAATAATTATTTGGAAATCAATTGGAAATATATTTCAAATCAAATAAACAAAAATATTTTTAAATTATTGAAATTTCCTTACAAAACCACATATATCAAACATGGTATCATCGTACAACAAATGAGGGATATACAATCATAGGGGGAGAATGGGTAGAACTGACTAAGAGATAATCCTAGAATCATAATTCACCAAATAAAGATCTGTATCCATTGACCCAAGTATACACCACTCCCAATGATGTTGAGAGATGAAGAACAATCAATCCAAAATTTGATATATGTTAAAACTATTAAAAAAATTTATCTAATTGGAAATTCAAACCCTGATGATTCAAGGATGGAGTGGAAACAATTTCCTTAATAAACCCTCCATTATCCAATGGATATAATGAGATTTTAGGAAGAAGATATTAATGATAAAATATGGGTTTTAGGAATTAAAATAAAAATTAAAAAAATTATTTCACGTATAATAGTTTGGCCTCATGTTTTTTTAACCCATGATCCAATAGGATTCACTATAAATAAATTTTAGATGATCCACAATGTTTTTTTGCAATATTAGAAAAATAAAAAACCAACCATGAGAAACTCCACCACCCCATGATGTATGGTTTGAGGGAAAGTCCGCATAGTTTTCCCAAAACATTTTCCTAATCGTGCACCCTATAAGTGAACTCCATCCCATGTTATAAATATTCCAATGTAGTCCCAAATAGTTATAAATAAAAAATAACTAACCAAGAACAGTCCCAAAAACCTCTAAAAAGTCACAATATTCTCCAAAAAAAATTCGGTAATAACCAAAACAAAAGTTGATCAAAACAAAGGGAAATATGGACCAGAACAAATGAGTTGGGAAATCACACAAAACCTATTGAGTTTAATCCAACAACTGGATTAAGGGGAAGATTTGATTTTTTATTAACATTTATGTGACAAAAATACATGTAAATATTGAAGTGTTATTATAATAGGATACAAAACAAGTGTTATCTTTTTTTACAAATATATGATCTAAAAAACTCATGCTATTTTATTAGTAAAGAATAAGATAAAAAGTGACATTGGATTCTTGGACACCTTGTCTAAAGAAGTATTTGTAAAATCTAATATCATCATATGGTATGGTGAATTCCCCAATATTAAATTGAAAGAGAATTATTTTTTGAAACATTAAAATATTGGAATATATTTCAATGAACACATAAATTATTAGATATGTATTCAATAATATCACCTAAACTTAATTATATAGATCATGGTAGTCTAATAAGGAACATATGTTCCTGAGGTGATTCGTAAATCATTTCATTAATTTATTATTTCACTTGAATGACAATAATTATATTCATGAAACATATTTTCTATGTAGTTAACTTTTTATAAATATTTAAAATAAATGCTGCAAAAGATCTAGAATTATAAATGTTGAAGACAAGATTATGTAATGGATAAGAGTTTATATTCAATTGACTCAAAAATAATCTATAAAATAATGGGATAAAACATCCATTGAGGGATCCATAATTCCAAAAAATGGAATAATTTAAATAAAATATATATGAATTGTTTAAATGGGAAAAATTATGTTTAATGAGAAAAAATACAATGTTATTGTTCAGATAAGTTGTATGAAATACTATCAATTTCTAGAATAGATTCATGGTGGGAATAGAAAAAAACATTATGTGAGATATGGTTTTAAAAAATCCTACATTGGAAGGAATCTATTTTTTTTTGGAATTCCTTGTTTCAAAATAATTTAATCCAATGATATGTGATATTTTTAAGAAAAATATGATAAAAGGATATTCATTGGTCAAATTCATAATGTAAGTTTTTATAAGTGTTGGAACAAAGTATACATAAAATCATTAAATTTTGTGATGCTAAAATCATAGAGAACTCTTCCAATATAGTAGGTTCATTTTTCATAGCAGATTATTTTTCTGTAGTTAGTGGTGAGAGTAATTTATAAACCCAATTAGTGGAATAAATAGAAATTTAAAATAATATTGAATTTTTTAACTCAGATAAAAATCAGAATAATGATGATATTTCTAATAATTTTAGAATAATTATTTTTATTATTAATAAAAATGTTGATATACAAATTATGGTTGTAAATAATTAGTAACTAAAATATTTTTGAATAAAGATAAGGGTCTATAATCAAAATACAATCATTTCAAAAACTAAAGAAAAATTGGTTTCAGAAGAAGATAAAAATTTATAGTATATTGGTACTATGAAAAAATAGATTGATGAAATCAAGAATGAATACACTTGGTAACTTGTTCAATTTAATAAAAAATGTTATTGGAACCATGTAATTTTTTATAAATGAACTCATTAATAAAGTAAAAGTGTAAAAAAAATCAGGACTTTTTTTTCGAGGGATAATATCATGTTAAAGGCATCAATTTTGAATAAAATGTTTATCCTTTTTACTGAATTTGATTCATCATGATGGTAACACTAGTAGAATCTCATATAAATTATAAATTTTACCAAATGGATGTGATGTATGTATTTCTTATGGGAATTACTGAAGATGATGTTATTATTGAGTAGATAAAGGGTTTATTTTTGATAATGATAACATAATGGTTTGAAAGTTAGAGAAATAATTATATGGATTCAAACATGAACTATGGTATGGGTACTCCAAACCTCATAGATTTTGGAATTATTTGATAGTTTCAAAAGGAATGTTAACAGAAAGTAATATATTAAAGAATACACCAAAGATTCACTCATTGTTAGGATTTATGTTGACGAAATAATATTTTCAAGAGACTAGAAGTATATATGTGTTTAATTTCCAAATAAAATGATGTAATATTTTGATATATATTCATTGAGGGAGATGAATTAGTTCATAGGAGTAAAAATTATATAAGGATTATATTAAATTTTTTTGTATCAATTAAAATATGTTAATGAATAGTTGGAAATGTTAAAATGAAGGATTCAATGGGAGATTCCCCTTCTATTTAAATGGAAACAAAATTCACTAGTGATGATGATAAAAAGAGTTTACATACTCAATAATTAAGATGAATTATTGGTAGGCTACTATAACTCATAGAATAAAGAGAAAACATTGAATATATAATGACTCATGTTCTAGATTTCAGAGTAATATAAAAGAATCATATATGTCAGAAACAAAGATGAATCTGAGATATGTAAAAGGAATACTCAACATTAGATTTCTATGTAGAAGAAGATAAAATATACAATTTCAAGGGTTTGAATAGTATAACTGAGTAGGGTATTACACTGATAAGAACACCACATCATGTGGACATGTATTTTAGGGTGAGAGTTCTGTGAGCTAGAATGGTAAGAAGAAACAGTCCTTGGATATTAGTATAGTTGAGGACAATTACATCAGAACTACACATTATTTTACATATTTGAGGTGGATTAAATTTTTTCTAGATGATTTATAAGTAGTTTTTGAGAATACTTTATAGATTTCTTATGAAAATATAGTACCATATATCCTTCAATGAATCTTCTAAAACACCCTTTATCCAAACATGTTAAAATTAGATACTATTTTATCTAAAAAATGGCGGTATATGGTTAAATAAATCGTGATTATATTTCCACATAGAATAAAATTGTAAACATGTTTATGAAGTAAATACTAAGATATATATATTTATATATCATAGGAAAAAATTTCAAGTTTAATCTTTCTCTCTAACCTGAGTAGGTTTTATAATGTCCCTCCAAAATGCTTTGGATTGTGTTGAAAAGGGGGTGAAATAATGACACAAATTGATATCAAATGGGAATATAAATATTAATCAAAATAGAATTTATCACAACAAAATCACTTGAATGTTTGGATAATGTAAAATAGGGGGAGTTTTGAATGTGTTATGCGATTTATGATTTGGGGGGAGTTTATTTTATTTAATTTTCCATTATTTCATGACATTGAGAGATAAAATTATATAAACAATATGACTTTATTTCATTTTGTAGAGTAAGACACATATAATAGAAGATAGTATTTGATTTAATTATTCTCATTATCTTTTAAATGTTTTGTATTGATCAGATTCTATTAGGTAGATTTGAGTGATATTTACCAAAAATACAAAAGGTTACATAGTAGTCCTGCTGGACTTGTTGATGAAGTTTTTAATGGTTTACATTTTTTCAACCATGGTTGAGAATCAAAGATGGAGGAAAACATGTGTTTAAGGTATTTTTTAAGTGTGTTAGAGGTTTTTGAGTTGTAATTGAATTGATTTAGGAAAAATGAGCATACATGTAATCATTACGAATATGGGGTTGCATAAAAATTATGTGTTTTCATATAAACATCATATTAGATCTTCATAAGAATATTAAATTTCCATTTAAACATGAGTCTATTTATATAAAAAAATAATGAAATATCTATGTAAGCAAGAATCTTATGTGCATAAAAATCATATAAATCCATTTTAGAATCATATAATTTGGGATAAAGATATTTAATGGTTAATCTACATAGTTGATGCTCACCGTAGATCCTCACATGGTCAATTTTTGAAATCAAGGTATATATATATAGGAAATCGTCACAGACATTTTTCATTAATTTGGTGAATCCATGTCATTGAACCATTAAATTTAGTCAATTTTCATAGTGGATACATTCTACATATGTTTAATGACATATAGTCACTCATCTTCTTGACATAGTTGATGTATTGAGTTTTTTATGAATTTGATCCATATGTTTTCCCCATGATCGATCTACTAGGTGGAATTATGTGTTTACCTAATTTCTATATTAAGAATAATGAAATTCGTATGTCGATGTATCTCTTATATTCATGATATTAAAAACTATGATCATTGGAGATTCTTGTGATTCAATATAGTTTTATTTATCTAGACCTTTTTTTAATATTATGTAGTTTGAGACGAGTTTGTTGCCTTAATGCGATCCATGATTCACATTAAATATGATGAATAATCTCCCCAATCCATATTGAATTTCTATTAGGAATTTTTTCATTATTGGATTGTCACTAAGTGGATTAAATTTATGTTTTGTGAATTAAAAAATTGAAATATATGGAAGGAAATGCCATTATAAAGGATATAGTTAATTTTTTAGAAGTAAAATGAAATAGAATGAACCATAGTTCATTAATGTTAACTATTTTTAATTATAAAAGTCCAAATTTAAGATATCCTTGTCACATGCTGCGTTATGACTACTACATTATCCTAGGATTGTATATTATTCAGAAATTTTTAAATCTGCGAGATTATAGGAGACGATTCTCAATGAAAATTCACTAGACAACTATATTAAAATAAATGCATACATGTAATCATTATATAAGCATGAATTTAATGAAATAGAGAATATTTCAAGACCATAGGACATAAAAATTCTTATAATTGGTTGATAATATCATATAGGTCTATGTTTTGTGATTTAATGGAAGGATGTTTCAAGAATAATATTCTAAATTCGATTTATAAAAAATTATCTTAGTTCTGGTGTTTTTATAAATAATTAATATGTGGAACAATTGATGAGAGTGAATGTGTTCTTGTATGTTTTAGAAAATGATGTAATCGAAAAACTATGAGAATAGGAAGAGATTATGTAGTCCGATGTTCTAAAGTTATTATCATCATTTATTTGATTCCAATAATTTCTGATAATAATATATGAGTCTAATGATGAAATTTTATATCATTATCTGATTCTTCATAAGGTTATCATATTGTTCATTCTAAATTTTATGTCTTAGTGGGAATATTATCAATATTTTTTAAGAAACATGATTATCATGAGGCATTTCCTATCTTGTTATAAGAATATCTAATCACCTACCCCCTTCATAGTGGTGCATCAATTCTTTTAGGATTTTATTAAAAAGTACCATTATAAAAAACATGTTAATACTATTCAATGAAACAACATATAAAGATATTTATAAATACTTATGTGAACATTTTTAGAAGTATTTTCAAGACATAACACCATTATTAATACAACTAATCCATCAACATGATCGATTAGGGATCCTTAGAGACCAACACTAGTAGTCTATCAGTTGGAGACTAGATCTTGGGGTATAAGTCTCTCAAATTGGAATAATTAACTTCTCAAGATAATAAATATCCACAAGTATCAATGAAATGTTACGTAAATATTAATAATTGGAATGATATAAAAAATTATCATTTAACTACATGAATCTCCAATAAAATATGGGATATGAAATCACATCAATAAACTAATAATGCAATTTAGAATATATACTCGTTTACCTCCATGTAAGACACATATCATTATATATATCATCTTATATATTAAACAACCATTTTTTTTCTTCCACTACCAAATCCCTCCATGGGATCTCAACAAAGGTGAGGGAAAAATTGTTCTATAGGTAGGGATGATTGCATACACATACTCATTATGATCCTCCTCTAAATCCTTATGTTTCTATGTGATAAGGATATTTTAGTTCGTCTATGAGATACCAAAAAAAAGATTATCTACGAATAGTATAATCCAATTCATCTATGTTTTCTATATAACATACTATTATTTAACAAAAACATCATATTTCATTAAAAATAGATAATCACCCAATTGTATCAATAACAATATAACCCCATTAATATCCCAATACCATAACATCATTATCACATAAACATAGGATGATACTTTTAGATAATTAATATACACTAACATCAAATGTGTTTTCTTCATTACATTATAGGAGGAGATAACTATGGGAGATGCATCACACCACACACCAACACTGTAATAATCTCACATAACAAGGGGTTATTTATGTTAGTTAGTTCCATATTGAAATTTTATATGCAATTCCAAATATACCCATCAAGAGTTAAATTAATCCTTATAAACTAGTAATTCCAATATATATCCCACCATGAAAACATACCAGTTAGGAAAATTACCCCAACAACATATGGTGTCACACCTCTACCGATGGGGAGGGAATAAATTTCTACCCATAAATGATCATGTTCATTCTTAATATATTATCCACTCGGACACTATAACATCAAATTTATATCCTCCATAACTAAAGGGAGAGGCTATAGGGGAAAAAACTAAGTGTAGTCACACCATTTCATCATAAAAACATACTATCAAATTTAACAATCAATATAATAAAAAAATCATCCTATCAGTTTTAACACACATTTTCATCCTCTCGAAATAATATTTAAACAATATTGTAACATAAAAATGATTTTAAACACAATCTACTATCAGTACATTATGTTACCAAATCAATCACTTTCAACTCCACAAAAATATTTTATCATCTTTTTCACTAATTTCATTTCACATTAATCAATTATATCTGACCATCACTTCCCTATTCATATTCAACTCCCCTCATTAAATTAATTCTTATAGAGACTCTATTCAAAATAAACCAATAAATATTATACAATTCATAAAGTATTAATAACAAATTTAATTATCTATTTTTTTTCAAAATAATGTGAATCACTGACGAAAAATAAGGAAGTATTATATTGGGAATCCCCCTTGTGGATTTAGAACCACCCTATGTTCGACCCCTTGTATTTATGATGAATTTTTTGGTAAGAAATTATGAAATGTAACATCTTCACATTATAATTTTTCATGACCCAAGATGAAAGGTAAAATGAATTGTAATTAAGTTGACCTTAATGAAAAATTGGTCCAATAAAATTTATAACATAGGTAAATCATCAGTTAATTAAAAATAAAAAAATAATCACAAAAATAATTATTTTAGTATTAAAAAATTAAGATTCTTCAACTATCTTTATAAACATTCCATAAACCCAATAAAAAATATACTTATTTATGAAATATATATATTATATTCATAAATTATCATTTGTACCCATCTTAATGATATTACTTTTGGTAATCAAGAATCAGGTGTTGCTACAAGAAAAAAACTCATTCTACTAGGAAAAGAAAAAATGGTTGTGTGAAATCCCACTCCATAAACTCCCCCAGGATATCACAAATTTTCAAATCATAATTATCTATCATCACTTATATTGTTCATCAACCATACCAAAAAATATTCATTGATATTTTACAAAATAAATATTGGAGAATAAATTAATTTTCTTGGATGAGAAATGATACATCTGTTATTTTCTATTTATATACCACAAATCTTTCCACACATTAATTATTTGTCATTCCCCACTACTAAATCATTGAAATTCATTTTTAATAGAGTCGAAATCTATTTTCACCATAATGAATCATATTTATTTTATTTTATTAATGATCCATATCCCTCTATATATCATAATTAATCAAGTTCCACCCCCATGACATATAATTATTAATTTGAATAATACATTTAAAAGTACTTTAATGGTTTTTAATTAAATCAATTGCCCTTTTGAATTTTATTTAGAATCCCTCTCAAAAAATATGATAATTAATTTACACATCATGTATGATAATATCTCACACCAATGAAAACTTCCTCCTGCTTCCTTTTTCATCATTCTATACCCACAGCCCTCTAATATATCCATCCTTCACAAAATAGTAAATGAATAATACAATTATTGTATTATAATTTAATTACATAACATTAAATAGAATAATAAAATATTTAAATAAATAAATTCCTTTATTATTAAATATACGTTCAAAAATTGAACTCTTAATGAAGCTCCCTAAAAAAATTTAATTTGTTAAATATATTATAATGGAGATCAATTCAACACTCAAAAGTATATTACATGATCTAAAAAATTACATTCCTATATATTGGATTCCAAATGGAAATGTGGACCAAAATAATTTCACAAATGAAAAATATAATATTATTATAGTGTTTATATTACATACCCATTTTTAAAATTTCATCCATTAAAATACAAATCACAAATTAAAAGAAAAATCCAAATATTAATTATTGTTTTCACTTAAATATTATTCCCATTATTGATCCTTTAACCACCTGAGCTTCTCAATAATTACATTATCTAATCAAAAAAATTAAGAGAAGAAGCACAATTTCATAAATATCATGGAAAATAACAGATAACCGAACCCTTATATGAATTAGAAGAACAAGATATGGATACTATTAGTTAGAAAGAGACCATAATTAAATTGAAAATCCTTCCATAATGTTATAAATAAATCTACAGGATACATAGTCCCATAGATAAATAATTCCCTAAAATAAATATATTTATCAATTTGTTATGGTTATTAATCTATCTGAGACCTCATTCATGATCATGGTTTCTGATTTTATCTATACATTATTTCTGTGGTTTACATTCCATAATAAACATTCATATATTTTTTCCTTATCAACCCAATGAAAACATTTCAAGGACCTAGTCCCTTTCACTATCATAAAAACTGAAAATATAATTCCATTATATCATACTATAACCCCAGTAAGACTCTAAATGAGCTTAAAACATGTTTGAGATGTGAATAAAAAATACCCCCTCCAATAGGTCATGGATTTATGATGAGAACTACGATTGTAATTCAATCTAAAATGAGTAACTATAGTCAAAATGTAACCTGAAACCAAAAATATCTACAGAATGAAACCCAATAATTCACAGATTAAACCATTGTGAAAAAAATAATCTTGAAAATTCAAGGATTTAAAATAAAAAATATTGGATAAAAATGATTTCAATATCCTAATATTGTAATTCCCAAATTATACACTACTACCTATGATTAAAACATCTGCACCCATATTTTCATTATTATTAAGTAAAAATATAATAGATCCATATATACAAATGAATGAAAATTAACTTTTTCTATAGAAAAAAATTTAAGGAAAAATTGGAAATTTAATTGATGTTACACCAAAAAAATCACCCATATACACACCTTAGTAAACATCCTTCTCCCTATCAGAGTCAGGATCTAAATCCTCCATCACAAGACTAGATTGTCGGAAAATTGAGCGAGTGCCCATCCTACCCAACCTCTCTTCCAACTTCTACCTACTAAATACATTTGAGGAAACACCAAGGTTGGACAACTCCATTTATTGTCCTTGCATTTTTGGCTTTCGAATCAGTTGAGTGTCATCCCCAAGAGAGTCAATATAATTATGAGGAACCACAGGTTCATCCGATTCATCATGAGCCCCCATTCCACCAGTCAATGTGGAGAGAGGAAAAGTGCAAATGAATATAGAAATTTCCCCAGTCGAACTAGAAACAACATCGATATTCCCTTTAGTGTTAGGTTTATCCACCACACCATGAACAACATTGGCATAGGATGGTCCATCACCCCCAGAAATAATAGCAATGCCCATAGCTTTACTGTAACCACTCGGTGCCTTTAGAGCAAAGGGAGGATCAAGAAAAGCTGAACCCAGTAGACCAGAAGTAGAGGGGGGTTTGTCAGGTCTTAACATGGTTGTATCCTATTGGTCACCTAGGGGGAGTGATGAACACCCAAACATGGAATCATCATTCCACCAGATGGAGTTGTTCCATCATCCATTTGGACTATGGGGGCAAGGGTGTCATTTGTATGAGCCACTGATATCTTGTGACCTCTCCTCCCACATCGATAAAAAAAGACGTCTAGTGGCCATATCGACATCAAAGAAAAAAATCCAAAGGGTTCTTCATAATGAATGTGATTCCAAATACTAGACATATATTCCACCTGGAGACAAAGACATTTCAGAAGAGGATCTTATAGGTCCATCTCGACACATAGGTGAGAACAACCAAGTTGCTTCATGCAAAGAGTATGATCGTCAATCTGAAGAAAAAAACTGATTCTGTCACCAATATATTTTAAAACATATGGGTTATGAATGGGGAGTGGAAGATGTGGAAGTCGAATCCACACTGCCACATGTATACAGTCACGAACGTGATTGAAATCAACTGTCCAACGAAAGAGAAGGAAACTTTTGATATCACACATGCGCGATTCCGACAACTAGGCAGAGGTGAAATCCTTATAATAAAATGGATGAATGATCAGGTGATGGGGATCCAAGGTCCCTACCACTGCTCAGGAATGAATATCCCATGTCGAGTTGAAAAAACAATCAAACATATTCGGCGGAGGTCAATCATCACAAAATCTTTCCACAAGCATTTGTGAATGAAAATCTGCAGCATTTTGAAACTTGGAAGAAGAAATACAAAATCCTGGGGATCCCATAAACAAAGATCATTCCTTCTGAAAAAATGAAATCGTCAGAATCCTTTGGAGATTGGGGGAAGAGACGACATGGGGAAGAGTCCACGGAAGATCCAAACCGAACCAATGTAGGGGAATCATTATCCTGACGTCCCAATATATAGTGGAACCTCCATCTCTATCAATGGGGTTTGGAAAGTTTCCAAGGTGCCGTTGTCCAAAAGATCGCACCGTATGGTTCCGATCCAAAGCTGCGGCCACCTGTTGGTCCACCCGTCTCGTCCCAAGGTGCGCCACATTAGGGTTTCGATCCAAGGTTGGTTCCATAGGGTCTCATTCCACAACCTCCCACTCTGAAGATACGACCTCCTGCTCATCCAACCATCACATCACCGATCATCGTCGTGCCACGTTGGGGTTCTAAGTCGGGGAGGGCACCACGTTTTGGATCACCATCCTGCTATTTCGAGCTCTCTCTATGAACCTACAACATTGATGTAGGAAAAAAATACATGAATAGGGGTGAGTCCATTCACATAAATAGTAGATTCATTAATTCATCCCTCAAGTATTAATGTGGGAAGTGAATAATAATTTTGTTATGAGATGAAATAAATAAACTAAGAAAATAATCCAAAAAATAGTATAATCTATGTTATCCATGATTACCAGATCTCTATCCATAATCAATCTAATATTTCATATTTTATTATTAACCAATTACCAACCCACAATATAATTAATAATATCACTACATTAATATAACCATCTTATTACATTATATTCTTATTAATATATATTGATCATTTTAACTAGGCACCCTATTGAAATACCACACATTACGCCACATATACATTATAAGGTTAAATAACTACCAATAAGGAGATGAATCACATCTAAAACCACCATTATAAATATCTTACATTCATAGGAACAAATCCTATGATAATGGTACAATATTACAACATAAAAAACTATTAATTATCTACCCATTATGAGGGAATAGTATCATAAAAAACTACTACTTTCACACTATATATTGCTTTATAAAAACAATAGTAGAAACACTACCCAAATATCATAAAATAAAACACATATACCCCTATGGAGAGAATAAATCCATAACATAAAAAGTAATGATCCAATGACTTCTAGTCTTGTCACTTATACCTCAATAACTATAGTTAGAAGATAGATTTAAGAAAACTAAGTGCGTTCATACCATCTAATCATATCCAGAAACAAATTCATTTAACAATCCACAAATAAATATGCTACCCTATCATTTTCAATAAATGATATCATTCGTTTCAACTTATCCTCAAACGATATTAATTTCCATAATCTATTTTCCACAAAACCCCTTCTCCTTAAATCATGTTCATAATAGAGACTTCCTATATATAATCATAACATATCTCATAGTAACCAAAATTTTTCCCTTGTTAAGGAATGATATTTAACTATCATTCCAGTCTTAATTTTCATATAATCTCATGAAACTCAACCCTATAATTTCTTTATTAAAATCATTCCATGATATATTTTTATTTAACAAATATAAGAAACAAAAATTGATTATACTAACATAGGACAAACTTATATGAAAGTGTGGATAAAAATAAGGATTTATGATTTTTGAAAACCCTATACCAATTTGACACACCCTAATGTTGATTTAGAACCACCCCATACAGGGCCCCATGTAATTTTTAGGAATATTTTGGAAAACAAGTATATGAATTTTGACTACATGACCACCCATACATAGAATATAATGTTTAATTATAATTTTAAATTATTAAAAATCAAAAAATAAAATTCAAATCAAAAACACAAAATCCAATGTTTCAGTATCATTGTAGATTAAATATATATATTTTATCTTATGAGTCAACCAATGTATATTTTTTCAATAAAATATATATTTATGAATCCCTTCTTGATGTATTACAATATAGGAATTCATATTTAAATATACGATTAATGGAAAGTGTAATCCAACATCCCAATAACGGAAAACCACGATGATATTAGTTATTGAAAATAAAATGCTTACACGGATTGATATATTATAATGATAATTATGAAACTATATTGATTTACAAACATGAACATGATACATGGTATAAGAGTTAAAAAATTATAATGGAATAATCATGAATCACTAATACATTATCATATGTTAAAAATGTGTCACATGAATAACCATAAGATTTCATAAAATTAAATTATGTTTAACCATCGTGAAAATAATAAAAAGTTGACTATGGTTATTACCACGATCCAATATATAAAAATATCCTAAGATATCAAATTTAATAAATAAATTGGAGAACTAGATAATTTTATCCTTATTCATCCCCAAAAAATATTTTCCATATATATGAATGGAATATAAAAATAATTTCAATAACATATTTTTAAAAATTAATTATATGATTAACCACTAAAAATAAAATTCATTTCAAAAACCATTTCGTTAAAAATCTATGTAATCTATAGAAATAGATTGAATAACTATAATATTTTATGTCATAAAAGGAATAGATAAAATGTAACATAATTGGTATCAAACATATGTACTATTAATGTGTGTTGATATAAATTATAAATAAATTTAGTGGTAGAGATGAAACTGTTTAATATTTAATAAGATAATTCTTTAGGTTTTTCATAATGTTGAAGTACTCAACAATATGAAAAATAATGTTGTAAAGGATAATTTCCTGAAATGAGATAAACATAAGAATACTTTCAAAAGAAAATATACTTTAAATAGAACCCATTATTAAGAAATATAAAAATAATAATGTTAATTAATAGAAATCATGATGATATATATAAGAAATTATTTGAAAATCTAGAATAAATATTTTAAACTTGTTCATAGAATATAAAATACATATAAATAAAAAATAATGGAATTCTAGTAATGGAGAAAGGAAATATTATTTAGTAAATATAATTTAATTGATTTATTATAAATATATAATCTTAAATGGAATTGAATGAAATTGAATATGGAAGAGAAATATCTAATAAAAAGGAAACTAGGAGGTGGATTTTAGTTACCATAACTACCAAAATTCATGAATGTGATCTGACATCAAGTATAATAAATCTTGGTTTAATTTATATATATTCCATAACATCTATCAATTTTTTTATTATTAATTTTACTTATTTACATAATTTTTTTAATCAGTCATGATCCATTTGGTTCTCAAATGTCATTATCCAAAAATGTTCCATATATGAATAAATTTAGTGATCCATGTAATTTTTCCATGTTAATGAGTTTCTAATATGATAAATAATTATGGTAGATAAATAAATATGATACAAGTGTTTTGAAATACCATGTTTCACACATGGTATGTATGATTTTTTTAATAATAACCCAATAAATTTTATAGGTCATGATTTTTTATCATATGGAATTATTTTTTCAATGTGTGTGAAATTTATATTACCATTATAAAATAATGAATTTTTTTAATAACTATTCAATTTATAACAGCTTTTAGATCTTACTAATCGACTAATTTAATAATGTTTTTTAATAATGCAGAATCATTTATTATGATGATCATGCCAACCAAAATATGATCATGTTACAAGAATAATACACCTCATTATTTCATTATTATAATATTATTATAGATGAAAAATACCATTATTATTATTATCTTATTAAAGTGAAAAATTATGTTTAATAAGGTTAATGAATGTATGATGAAGGAAATATATTAAGGGGAATATGTTAGTTACATTGAAGAGTTAGATCTATACATAATTTCATTCTTTGTTTTGATTTCCCTTGGAATTATTGTGATCAAAGGATACAAAACATGAGAACAATTTAATGCAATATAATTTTGGGAAGAGTTTCAGGAGAATATAAAACATTTTGTGGGGTTTAGAATGTATAGATGATAGTTCATTTAATATGTTTGATTGAGTGGTATTTATAAATATTCCCATTTCATAAAGGTTAATAAAAGATAATTTCTAGAGAATGTGGCCCATAAAAATTGGAAATTTTTTCAATATTACCAAAATTATTTTTATTTGTATATAATTAAAATGTTCAAATTCCATTTTTACAAAATAAATTATTTTTCTGTGTATACCTTACACAGTTTCATTTCACTTTTCAACTAAAAAATGTATTATTCACAATAATTATTATTATTAAACATAAAATAAAAACACATAATATATATAATGAAAATATAATAATAAAAAACTATTTCATTTATAATGAATGATTATATTTTTATTTCTTATCATACATTAATTGTTACATAGATTTTAATTAATTAAGTAATCATATAAAATTATATATTTTTATTAATTTAAAAATATTTATTATAATCATAATATAAGTTTTAATAAACTAAATTTTAAAATAAATTTTTATCATGTTAATAATTATATGTTTATAGCTTCATGCCATCATTATATAGAACCCTTTATGAAATAATTATAATACTGAAGGAAAAAAGATGAAAAGAGTATGATTATTGGTGGTGACATGCAGTACCCCTAGTTTCTGGTTTGTAACCCTTACTTGATTATTTTCATGGTTTTAAAGTTAATGGTGATGAATGGGTGAGTTGGAGAGAACTTTTAATGACTTTTTGAGGCAAAGGGTAAGTCTCACAGATGACACACGATTTGTCTAAACTGTGCGGAAAAACTGTGTGTAGTTGGTCTTGGAGGTTGTAGCTTCCGCATGGGCGGCACATGGTTTATCTGACTATGTGGCCAAACCGTGCATGGAGGGTCTTCCGAGGCAGTGGATAACGCATGGTTAGCGCACAGTTTATCTAACCGTGCGAGAAAACCATGCGACCACTTAAATGGGATCCTATAAAAGTAGATCTCACTCATTTTTGCCTCTATATGCCTCGTTTAAGCTCCTAAGTGGCCATAACTCGGAATGTTTCTTCTCATAATGTCAAAGAGGGTTCTCCCATCATTCCGGAGGTGATCCGAAGGCTTATCTTGGGGGAATAAAAGACGGATTCTTGAGGTATGTGATCGTTCTTCATCGTTCTTGTTTGTTTTCTTAGATCTACTTAGATCTACTTCTCCTCTTCTCTTGGTTTCTTAGATATATGCCTGTTATGGGTAGATCTAAGTGTTTGGATGCTAAATATGATGAGATTTGGTCTTGGTATTTCTAAAAGAAGATATCTATGGTTGGATTTGAAAGAAGCAACCTGGTTTTCTTGTGCGTTCTTTGTTCGTTGAGGTTTTCATCAAAACCCTTAAGGTAGGAGTCTTTACTCTCGACTCGTCTTGTTAGAATTGATTATCTTAGTTTCAAATTGGGTTATTTGAATGGAATTTTTTATTAAAAGCATAGAATAAATATTCTTTAGTGATGATTTATGGCTTTGGTGAAATTGTCAAATCTTGGTGAATTGTTGTGCAAATGATTTGGGCTTCTTGAATTTAAAATATTTATTTTAAATTATGGATTTACTGAAATTGTAAATGGTTTGATGAAAAATGGGTTTTCAATAAAAAGGTCCTTTTATTGAATGGTTTGAGATTGAAATGACTTTGATGGAATTGGATTTCAATAAAAAGGGATTTTTATTGAAATGGTTTGGAATTGAAATGATTTTAGTGGAAATGGTTTTCAATAAAAAGATGTTTTTATTGAAAGGGTGTTTTGGAATGATTTATGGACATTTGTGGTGTGTGTTCATGTTTCATGTATGAGGATTGGTTGAAATATTACCCTGTTCTCGGTGTTAAACATTTAATGGAACAAGGGTAACTATATGTATGAGGATTGGTTGAAATATGATCTTATGCTCGGTGAGAAATGTGTAATGGAACATGGGAAACAATTACCTTGTGACGACCTGGTAGATTGACAAGAAACTGCTCATGAGTATGGAACTGTCATAACGTAGCATGCATGGTCGGTTGTTTGGGTTTGTGAAATGGTTGGGTATTCCAAAAAGGGGATTTTTTGAAATGGTTGGGTATGCCAAAAAGGGGATTTTGTGAAAATGGTTCTAAAGCTTGTTTAATTATTTTTCTTTAAAAATAACTTGTTGGAAAATTGGTTTCTTTTTCATTTGAATGATTTTGGTTATAAGTGGTTTTGGGAAACTTGATTATACTTAGTTATAAACTTATTTTGAGAAAATGTTTTATATAAACTGTTTTTATAGAAATGTTTCTAACTCTTATATCCTAGTGGCATGATTAGGGAAGTCATTGCGAAAATCTAGTAAGTTTTATACTCACCCCTACACTGGCACTTTGGTGCTTTTACAGATTTCATGTTCCGAGGTAAAACATCTTTTTGTTAGTGGATTGTGGTGATTCTTGGGAGATTTTGTGGAGCTGGGATCTTGTGGAGCATGGAGTTTTGGTGTCTTTTGAGAGTCTTGAGTTGTTCTTCCACTGTGTACTTTGATGTTTGGTTTGGTCTTCCACTGTTGTTTACTTGATGTGGTTTGACATAGATGAAGTTTTTTAGTTTTCAATCATTTGTTCATTCATCTTAGAGAATGTTGGTTGGTTGGTTTATTGATTTATTTCTTAAAGGGTAAATCATCCCCCACTTGTATTGTAACCCTTCGACATTCATTTCCAGCCTTTGGCATCTTGGGGATGTCGCCTAAGGCCTAACAATGACCCATTGCACTCTCAAGACAATGAGAATTGGCGGGTCATTACATGATGTTTCTAGTATGAATATACTGGTGACCACTATTACCCTGAACATCTCCCATAAATGATTTTATTCAAACTAAACTAGTCAATGTTCACTTAGCACATACACAAGGAGTGACCCTGGTGATTTTAAATCCTTCCTAAAATCGGATAAATGTGTTCCTTATAGAGGATTTCACTACATGTTCCTATGGTTTCCCCCTTTATATAGAAATTTTATATTATTATTACTATTATTTATACTCACTATATCAGAGATGAAATTATAACCGTCACATCTCAGGATTACATAATTTATGTTTCCAATACTTCACATATTATTTAAATAAAATATTTTAACCCATCAATAAAATGAACTCAATGGATATATATATACTCAATATATATATATATATACCCAATTAATATATGTATACCTCAAAAATATATATACCCATTGATTATTTATTCTCATATAATCTAAAATACTTATATTTTCTAATTGACTTAATCACGTATTTCACCCCCATAACATCCATCATATTTCAAATATTTTTTATTTGTTTTATAGTTAAAATCGATGAATTGATATTCATGGGAGATAATATTGAATAATATAGGAATATTATAGTAATTATAATTACTTTTATTTATTACCCTTTTATAAATTTGAAAAAATTGTTCTGCATCTAGTTCGTAAAATAATTATTTTTTAATAATTTAGATTAATGATATAATGTATTGTTGATTTAGATCATTAAATTGATTAAAATATGTAATTAAATTTTAAATCAAGTGGAAGTTATTGATGGAATACATTTACTAAACTTTGGATGTCTAAACACATCATTGTTCCTATTTCACACAACCACACGTTGAAAGTCCATAAACTATAATTAATACATAATTTATAAAAAATGATTCCACATATAATTAAAATTTCCAAAAACCATGAATAATGATAATTCATAATGATCAATATTAATATATTTTCCATTATGAATAATATTTTACTATCATAATAATTTTACCTATATGTCACCATGAGTTAAATATTTCTCTATAAAGATATAAAAAAAACAATTTTTATACAATGAATAAAAATGTGACTGATTAGAATTCCCTACCATAGACTTATCCACGGTGTCACCAATCTCCAACACTTTTTTATCTTCTTACCATGGGTTTACACATCCATCATTTACAAAAATGTTAATGTATTTGTACCAAAAGAAATAGGGGAGAATAGAAGAATGTTCATTTTTTCGAAATAAACCACCCATTATCCACCATTCATAAACCAAAATTTTACATAAATGAAAATATAATTTAGTCACCATAAATGAAACATTATAATCCTTCATAATATAGTCAAAATATATCACCATGATAAAGAATCATATTGTATCATTTTAATAATGAGATATATCTACATCTTTATTTTTCTAATTCCATCACCAAAAACATTAATAAATAAATCCATTATCAAATTTAAAATCCATCTAATTTCAATTAATATTTCAATTGTAACATTCTGTTTCCATTATATTACTCATCACTAAACTGTAATATTAGGATATATAACAGTTATAATAATATCATACACCAAAAGAAACATATCATATTTATATTTTCAAAATTCCCTAAAATTCATAACCAAATAAATCTATCATCCTCTAATACCATCATCCATCATATAATAATAATAATAATATACTATTATTATTTATAAAATATTATTTCCATACAATAAAATAATAATAAAATGATTAAATAAATATATTCCTTTAATCCTAAATAGATGTTAATAAATTCAACCCTCATGAATCCTCATCTTAATATTTTTATAGGGAAAATATGTTATTTTAAGATCATTGTTACACTGATAATTAAATTCATTTCCCATTTATATAATTTTTTTTAAAAAAATACATTGGAAATTCTAAAAACTCTAAGGATTTATTTTTTTAGTCCTTATAATTATATTAATATAATTAGTTATATAATATTATTTTCAAGTATCTATAAATATTGTCTTTTTTACAAACTTTTTAATCGTATCACCCATGAAAATAAATGCAAGAATAGCTGATGAAAATGGTTGAGATATCAAACTTGTGGTTTATATTCAAGATGTCTACTCATAATATGTTTATCATGTTCAATTTGTTAATGAAAGATAGTATAGGTGATACAAAATTTGGAAAAACACTTTTATGGAGATGTGTTAAGTTATTGTTATATTACAATGGATTTTTATAGTAATTTTAATAATATGAGGTTAAATTAAAAGTTTAAAAGAAAAAGGACATTAAATTGTATCTGTGTGAAATTGAATTGAATTTTTTATATGCTACAATATGTTTATCCACATAGATCTATGTTTTTTGATTTTGAATAATAATTTATACGTGATTGATAACATTAAAAAATATAATTAATGTATATATATTAGTGATTTGATAGTTTCCAAGTCTTGTTTTGTATTATACGATTGTTTTATAAGATATAATAACACATTTGAAATACAAGAATGAATAGAATTAAAAGAATAATAGGTTACTACTTTCAAACTAGATATGATAAAGCTACGTTCCTCTATGATCTGGATCAGACAAGGAATCTTTTATTCTGAATTGGGAATGATCTCTTAAGCACCCTTAGAATTTTTCTAATGATTTTTATCATTTTTATAACCTAACTTGAAAATCACTACCTTTTTCAAAAGCCCTTGCTGGTACTACCAATGTTGTCAACAAAAAAGACAACTATTCTTAAGATTTTGGGGGATGGATCTATCACCATGGTGATAGACCCGGATTCCCTCATTCAAATGTCATCTCTTTTAATGTACTTAGTTTTAGGTCGTGTTTCTTACGATAAGGGAGTGAAACCCTATGCGTATGTGGATCTAAAAGAGAGAGTTTATCACTTTTGGAATATAGAAAAATTTGGACTCATCCCAATTGGTATGGGTTACTTTCATGTCACTTTGGATAAACAAGAAGACATTGATATGGTCTGGTGGCCTGGTAATATTGATCTCAAACTAGGGTTCCTCAGGATTTCAAATTGGGATTCTAAATTCAATACTTTTATGAAAAATAACTCTCTTTCTTTGGTTTATACTAGGATACATATATCTCTATGTATTTATTAAATTACAAAATACTCAATAATAAAGTATCCTAAATTAGAACCCCTCTTTATATTGATCGGAGCACTATTAGTGGATATCTTGTTCTTTATGAAATGGTTCTTATTAAGAACCATATGTAATTACCTCTTCCAACAAGGGTATTACTAGTCATAGATGATCATCAAATGGAGATCAACCTTGAGTTTTAGAACCATCCTCTTTTTTTAGCAATGCAATATTGTGGGGCATACCATCAATAACTATTGAGTAGTTAGGAAAATGGAAAAGACAGCTGCTACCATCACCTATTGGAAGGATGATTACAAAATAAAAAAGAGTAATTAGGTGAGTTTTAGGAAAAAAGTTTTCTCTTATCCATTGAAAGGAGTTATTAATAGTAAATCTATTCCCATGAGTTCCTCGTGGGTAGGTCTAGTTAAGGAGGAAGAGAAGTAGACTGAAAATATATTGAATTTACTATATACACCATAAATCAACATGCAACAAGACCTTGAATCCTACTTTTTATTCATCGCATCAGATATTGTTTCTACTTAAATATCTATTAATACTGGAGAGTTTATTCTAGATGTTATCTCCTCATATATTGAAGCAACAATTCATTTTTACACATCTCAAGCTTCTTCACATATGATTCATAACACTCTAGAAAACAAGGAGGATGCAGTAACGAATCATGGGAAAGACACAAATGGAATTCTTAGTGAATATATTTTCATTCAAACATGAATGAAAGAGGATGAAAATACCTATGCTCGAACCAAGACACTCTGGAATATTTGTAGGCTCCATCCAAGATACATGTCCAGAGCATAACTGGCTCCTCTATAGATGACATTCCTACCCAAACCCCTATGAATGAAGATACCAATATATTAACACAAACTCAGCATAATGATGATTATAAAGATTTAAAATATGCTACAAATCCCAGAAATACATGGACTACCTTCATGAAATCAAAAAGTTAAATATAAATTAAAGGAAAGGAGGGACTCACCCCTGAACTGAAACCCAAATGAGGATACATTTTTTGAACTGCTTGCGAATAGCCAAACCTGGAACTGAAGGTTCCCTCAGACTCCTTGCAAGTATGTACATACCAAAATTTTTTAGTATTTCAGAGCCAAATATTATTTCATTAGATTAAACAAATCTTTTCAACAATAAAGGATACTCTAGGCTGGGCACTATTTGAAAAAAAATCTAGATTTGATCTAATTTGGATCTTAGTTCACAATAGGGTAAAAAATCATATCATTAGCAAAGAGGAAAATCAAATCATCACCTGTAGCTTGTATATATTTGGATAGAATTTTTTTTCTCAATTGTTTATTCTTTGAATAGCTACATGGACGTGAGATCTCAATGGATTAAAATCATGAATCATTCCAATATAATCATAGATCTAGAAACTATAAGTGTAGCTGTAAAATCCATTATTCATGCAGATGAAAAACTAGGACTCATGTACAACTCTATTTACATCAATGAATTTAGGGGATGCATTAAAGAAGAATGCCTAAATGAAATAAAAATCATTGTGGCCATGAACATATGGTATAAGATACATCAAAATTGAATGAGAGAAAGAATAATAGATATGGACTTTGAAAATGATTCCATTCTTGGAATGTGGAAATAAGTAACATGGGTCACCATAGAAATGAAAAATTAAAATCACAATCATTATTTAATTATAATATTTGACAATAAGAGAAGGAAACTCCTTCCATTTAGGTTTAATAATGCATGTATTTTTCTTTATAATTACTAAAAAATTATTCAAGAGACATGGGCCTTGAATGATTATGTTGACAACCCCATGTCCTATATCTGAAATCTCAAAAATACCCAAGATAAAGTTGAAGGAATTGAGAAAATCCAAGTTCAGATCACTTGATGTAGAAATTGATTCCATTGAGTGATCTCTACATGGAAGAAAAAAATAAATTTCAAAGAGAAATTTATTCTGGGATTCATATAATGAAATTAATATTTCATCCAATCTTCAAAATCTCATCAATCTCAGAGAAAACAATAATATTTACATCATCAAAATTAATTATCTTGTTGATGGATATGGGAACACAAAATTATTCAATGCATTACAAAGGACATGAAGGGAAAACATATACCTCTCATTATATAAGTATGTTGAATGAATTCTTGAGGAGAGGAAAGAGATTTCCAAAGACATTATATCCTTCTATATGATCCTCTTTAATGGGCCACCAATGGATGGGATGGTAATGGAAAACATAATCCCCAGGATGATATCTGATGAGTAAAACTCTTTTCTCACTTCAATGCCTCTTGAAATGGAAATCAAGATTGATATTATTGGCCTAAAAAAAATCTCACATTGAACAGATGGATTCACCAACTTATTCACCTAAGAATTTTGGGATATAATCTATAATGATGTGTGTAATATTATAAATAATTTCTTTAAAGGAGGATCCTTTACTCAAGGTTTAAATGCACAATTTATTTCTTTAAAACACAAAGTGGATAATTCTAGTGATATTATTCAACTCAGGATAGTGGATATTTTAATCACAATTTAAAAAATTATCACAAATATCATTTCCAATAGACATGATCATTTCTCAGAAAACATTATACCTTGGATTCAATTTTGATTTGTGAATGGAATGAGTCTCCAAGATTTTTTGATCACTACCTTTGAGTGTGTTAATATTCTCTATATGTAAACATGGGGTGGAAAATTATCTCTAAAATGCAACATTATAATGAAATTTAACATAAAGGATTGGGATTTTATAAGAAATGTGCTGCACAGTTTTGGTTACAGCATAAATTTCATTCAATGGCTCATAGCTCTTCTCGAGTGCGCCCAAATATCCATCATTATTAATGGATACCCGAAAGGTTACATTAATTTATCAAAGGGGGTAAGGATGGGGGATGCTCTTTTAGCTATTGATTTTGTAATTTTAGATGTTTATCTTAGCCGATTACTTCTTCACATGGTTGATATAGGATAAATGACTACTATTATGGTAGTTAGAGGTACATCTACCCCTGATCATATCTTTTTTGCGGATGAAAATATCATTTTTACAAAGGAAAATATGATGAATTCCAAAAATATCAAGAATTACCTATTGCACAATGAAAGTTTCTCAAATCAGTAGAGTGACTAAAGAAATCCATTCATCTACATTGGAATTAATTTCACAACCACAAGATGGAGATGTGTCATTAACAACCTAGAAATAAGAGTGGGATACATCCTATATACCTACCTTGGAACACCCATTTTCTAGGGTAAGACTCATGTGTCACACTTTTTTAATGAAGTAAGTCATATTATAAGGACTCTTGCTTCTTGGAAAGACAAGTAAATCTTGAGGGTATGAAGTATTTTCCTTGTCAAGCATGTGGTGATCTCAAATCTGGTCTACTCATTCATGGTGTATATCTGTCTCTTTGCTGTAAATAAATCCATTAAATATATGTTTCTAAATTTGTTTTTAGTGGGAGTGTGCATGAAATGAACCTCAGAAAGACCTTGTGGAAACAATGCTGCATACCTCAAGACATAGGTGGCCTCATAATTAAAAATACGACTTTGTTTAATTAGTCTCTTTAAGCTTAGTTTCTTTGGCATTTGTTCAATGATAGATCTTTTTCCTTGTACTTCCTTAGATTAGGATTTCATTCAAGGCTATTTAGTGGAAAAATAAAATACATTGAGTCATAAAATTTGTCTAGTGTTAATAATGTTTTCCTAAAAACACACATGCACTCTTATTGGATTTTCATATTGAGCTCATATCATAACTTTTGGAAAGCCAACTGGAATGGGGAACCTCTCATCAATCTGGTAATCTCCTTAGATTTTGTGATTTACTAGAATATCTTGATTAGGGACTAGTTGGACAATCAGGACATGATGCATAATGATATCATTGAAACTGTTGAAATCCATGAGTTTATCAATTTGGATTATATGGTTAAATGGGATCATTATCCAGATGCACTACTCAAGTCCAATACATTTTATAATCATATCCATCAAGAAGAATGTAACTCATTCAGTAGATTCAATACATGGGTGATGATTCCTTCATGGTTGACACTACTATGGAGAATCATTCTTAACAAAGTACAAGTGGATGAAATACTACAGGGAGCTGGAACCTCCTTGTGATCCAAATGTGTTCATTTCCACTAGTATTTTGAAGAAACGAATCATATCTTCTTATGTTTCAAAACGTCTACACTAATATGGAAGGCCATAATTAATATTTTTGAGATGTTTCCTCCTAAAGTAGACATGCTACAGTAATTCCTGCACGTTATTCTAAAATTCCTTTTTTCCAAAAAGATTCACATTCTGTTCAATGTGGCTTGTGAATAACTATTTCACCCCATATAGAAAGGGATAAATAAGTCCATTTACTCTAAGGTCTTCTTCAACTACAATCTTGTCCTGGTTTCAATTATTACAAAAAAAATGAATGAAAATTCACTACATTCGTAATGTTGCAACAACTCAGTTAGTGATCTCACCATCCTATGATGATTCAGTCTTCTAAGTAATTATCCTAATCTCCTAGGTACCTTCAAAGTATATTGGTTTCCCCCCATTGATGGTTTTATGAAATGTAACACTGATGGATCTTCGAGGTGAAACAAAGGTTTATCAGGATATGTTGTAATCTTTAGAGACTATAACATTGATATTTTAGAATTCCTATAGGGACCTTATAGTCATGTCATAGCCCTTTTTGCATAAATGATGTCTTTTATCAATGTAGTTTATTTTTCATGTGAATGAGGATGACATAACATATAGATTGTGTGTGACACCACTAAAATTGTGGAATCCATATGAATGGGAATTTTTCATCTCTCAAGGAAGCTAACACCAAAATGGGTGAACTTCATGGAAAATATCTTTACAACGACTTACATCATCACCCATATTTTTCAGGAATCCAACTACCATGATGATGGTATTTCAAATAAATGAGTTTCTTAGGAGGGTCATATATATACTGTAGCATCCTTACCAGTGATATGTTTACAATATTTGTCTATGAAAAATGTTAAATTCCCTTGTTCAGACTAATGTAACCTTTTTTTTCTAAAATAAAGAGCCTCTGAGTACATCTTTGTCAAATAAATATTTTCAATTCCTATATATGATTTAGTAATAATGGAAAAATATTATTTGTTTTGTTTACAGATTCTCTATATATTTTTATCAGTTTTTCCATTTAGTTCAAGAAAATTCATGGATGTTATTATTAAAGTTAAAAAATAATCTTGTAATGAACATCCTAGATTTCATGGTACACCAATACCCAATCCTATCCTAACATATCATGAATGGAATTTATCATCTCCATGGGTTCATGAATAGATCCTATAATCAAATAAAAGATCAATTGTATTGGTTGTTCCACAATATCAAACCAACAATACATAATAATAGAATATAAATCATCATCTGTCAGTATGAAAAACACTCCCCAAAAAGAAATTAATATAGAAAAATAAAAACAACTCTAGGTAAAATGCATCCAAAGTATAAAAAAACATCTATAAAGACAATTTCTCTAAAACTCTATGAAAAAAGTAGAGAATAACTCCACAATTCAATATCATCAATGTAGTGTCCAATGAATATTGTAAAACTACTACCTCTATGTAGCGCTATTCATTTCCATGCACCTAAAATAAAAAATCTATATACGTAAAGTGGAAAATTTAAGGTCTAAGCTAAGCATCCCAGTAGGGCCTCACCAAGTGTTCTATAAGAAATTCAATAAAAATAAACCATTTTTATATTTATTTTTAACCAAAAAAATATAATAACATTTAAATGTCTTAATCCAAAATATTCCTTCAAATAAACGATGTAAGATTTATAAAAATTGGTTTAAATTTTACATTTTCTTGAAAAAATTATATAAAACACTAAAATGAATAAAAAAACTAAAAAACAAAAGAATGCATATTCATGAAAAATACAATCACCGTGGTCATTTACACTGAATTAATTTAGTTCTCAGATATCGAATCCTCACACTATTAAATTATCAATAACAGTCCAGGTATTTTTTCAAAAATTTATAGGCTCAAGCCAATGCGCTAATAAAACAACAACCCATTATAGAAAATCATGTCATGATTGGTTTAGTATGTGTTTTCAATATCAATCCATTTATATGGATTCAAATTTACACATTTCATATCCTAATAACCCACTATAAACTTAGTATCTCATGTGCTTCAATAAACCAATCAATCAATAATGGGAGAGTAAATAATTTCTAATCAATTTATTATTCAAAGATTGATTTCCCAATTTCATGTTCAATGCTCAACCTCATTTTCAAAACCAAATCACAGGTCTACATAAAATTCATTCCTATAAAATAATCATTCATTAAATGGAAATTTTATTAAGAATAAATATCAAATCATTTCGTATTTTAGTCCATCATTTTTTTAAAATATACCAAATAATTTCTAAATCATTGAAATTAGGGTTTTTCAAAATTTCCAATCCCTTTTTAAATCTAACATCACATAATATAAAATCTAGGTTTTTAAATCAATAAAAAAATCATTAAAATTAAATAATGAAATTGAGGGTATCAATATTAGGGTAATTCCTTATGGAACCCCCTAATATTAGTCACATTATCCATTTAATCAACACGTGCAATGAGAAAACTCTAGTGAAGATTGATGGCAATGGAGATTAGGAAATGATACCTAAAATAAAGATAGCTCAAAACTATTATTTAATAAATCAATAAAATTATTTTCTATCAATATAAAAGGAGGATATAAAATGGGATTGGGTTAAAAAACTTATGTAGATACACATAAGTGAAGGATATACAAGGAGATCCCGAGTGACACAATATTAAATATGAAGAGGTTAATTGATTCATTTTCACACATGAGATCTGAAAAAGTCCAATTATAAATATTAAGTTCAAATTGGGGTGATTACGTTTTAAACCATGAGTATTAGTATTTAAAATAATAAATACTTGGGATTACAATCCCATGATCATGGTATCCTATTCAGGTTTCATGGTTATTAGTAATCATGCACATTAACCATGTGCGTTTTCGAGGATTCTAGATTGGCGGTATAGTCTAGGCATACTATTAGTTTAATGGTTCACTAACCATGAAATACCCCATTATCCAAGGGTGCATGGTTTTTAGGTGTGGTCATGTGGTTTGGAAAAACCATGCAACCACTTCAGGTGGATCAACATTGAATGCACTATTTTCTCGATCAGAATGCATAATTTTCCCTAAATATGAGCCAACCACGAACAAATACAAAACCTCTAAAAATTTTCAACCTTCACCCAATAAAAATATAGAAAATCCACAAAAATAAGGTGATTAAAATAAGGGGCTATAAGATCCTGAAATAAAGAAGTTGGATTCTACAACCTCCCCAACATGATCACCTTTTGTCCTCACAAACCCTATCAACAATAATCCATATCAAATATATGAGTCCACCTCCCTCTCAATAGTTCCTCAAAAATCCACAAATATAAGGAATAAAATACATGCTACAATCGAACATTGATGAAATGTATACACTTCCCATGATGAACCTTTGTATTTTAATCAAAAATCCTAGATGAATGAATAATCATAGATAAATCTGGTTTCACATAAAGGTCCCATCATATGATGTGAGAAATTTTAGAAATATAATTACAGAGCTAAGAGATAGGAAGAATCTAATATCCCATCACCTTATTCAATGTCTCTTTTAAAATTTAGTGTCTTGGATAGTATATTGATTAAGAAACAATGCGTCTATTAAATATGATAATTTGATTAGTAATGTGACCATTTGGAATATTAATATGACCAATAGTATATTAACATTTCCTATGAAATTATAATTTTTTAGGTATCTTATAAATAAAAATATGACATATTTATATCATGGAATAATAAAAAAAATGTTTTAAAAATGAAAAATTATTTGTTGATATTTTCTAAAAAATAAATTATTATTTACAATTTTATAATTTCTATAATGAGATAAGAGAATATATTTTTCTGAATAAATATATTCCTAAATTAAAATTTTGTTTTCATATGATTAAAAGATAATTTTATGAGACCATAATATATTTATCAAAGCATCATAAATATAGATATAATATTAAAATATGTATTTTTCGAGTAAATAGTGATTTTATTTAGAAATTAAATTTATCATATATATAATAATATTTTCAAAAAATGTAGTTCATTTTCGAATTATTCATATAGAAAACTGGTTTGGGTGAATTTTTGGTAATTTTATAATGTAGTTGGTTTTTTTGTGAATAGTGAAATATAATATTTTAAAGTATTTTACAGATACATAAATTATTGATTCATAGATGAATTACGGATGATTTGATTTGATAATATAAAACTATCCCTCATTATTATAATAGACTTATTTCTATGGTTGAAACTATTGATTGTATTGATCCAAAATTATAATATAATAAATAAAATAACCAGAAAACAACCCTTTCCTCCACTATAAATACCACCCTCACCACCTATACACCTCACACATCCAAAGTCTTTAATATTTATTATATTCTAACAATTTTGACTCCCAAACCATTCCTTTATGTTATGATATTTTTTTCTCACCATAAGTCTATTTCAATGTTCCTTAAGCAGGTTCACATGGAGAAGAATTCAATAGGTAAATCCACTTGTGTTCTTTTAATTTTATTTCAACATCTTTTCTTTTTTTAACTCATCCATACCTCATATATATAAAAAATAAAGTATATAATATATTATATAATATTATTATGATAATGGGATATTTATCATAAATACATTTTCTCTTCCTCTGTATATTCAAAAAATTATAACATGATCTGGGAGGAGCCAATTTATCACAATCATGGACGACACATTTTCTTTTTCAATTCCGCCTTCATGGATGGCCTTGAAACCAATTTTTTTGTTATAAAATTTATAATATGTATATGAAAACTTATCTATATATCAAGAATGAGTATATGTACATGATATTAGATAATAAAACAAAACTATTATGTGATTATCAAAAAACACCAAAATTATCCAAATGGTTATCATTAACAGTTTATCAAATGTGTGATCCTATTATCTTGAAACAAAATGAAATATATGACAATTAAATATTATAGAGGTTCATTAATAACATATAATTTCAATTCTATATAACAAGTTCCATTTCAAATGATCGTTTTTACATGTATAATGGGGAACCAATCGTGAAGCCCAAGGAAATGAACACTTCTGAATGACAAAATTGAATATTATGACTATTCAAAAGATCCATAAATGAACTTAAAAACAATAATAAATAAATAAATGACTAATAGGTCTTTAATCATATTATTAATGAATCTAATTTCATTATCCAATGTTTTAGGTAAAAATGAAGAACAGTTTTGGACATAAGGTAAGAGATTCAGCCTAAAACCCCATTTTTTTCCTCATGTTACACTTTATATCTATTTACCCCTATGTAATTAATCGTACTTTTAATATAATTTATATAAATTATGTCTATACGTTCCAAAATCATGTATTTATATCTATTAAAATTTCTTTTATGGTTATAGAAATATTTTATAAGGATTCCCTTTTTCAATTCCTCCCTATAAAGAAGCCCGATATTAGGAAACATTAATGTTTCGTACCCATTTTCATGTTAACTCCATAATATTTTATTAAGAACCATTATTTTTCAAAAAAAAATCATTTTATCATGACTGTTTTTTTATTTTTTGTTTAATACAAAAATTATTCCTTTGTCAATTTTAAAGACTCTTGTATTTTCCCTTAAATTACACTGAAGAGGATCATTTATAAAGTGCATTAAATAATATTTTTACATTTTTTTAACTTGAATTGGTAATCATTTATGCTTAAATTATCATTTAATATTCCTTCCATTTTAATTTATACTAAATATATGTTATAATATAATTTTTTGAAACAAATTATTTTCTAAAATAACACTTATTTCCAAATAAAAAGGGTATTTTTCTAAGTAATTACATGATGATTTTAACTAGGTATTTTCATATATTTCAACCACATTTTATGAATCTTATTACTAATTGGTATTTATATTTTTTGATATCATCTATCTTATTTTATTAAATGTTTTATGAATCATTTGATTGGGGATGTGCGATATTGATACCATTCACCATATTACTCATATTGGTTAGTGATTATGTTTATTGATTTGGGAATGTTGTTTAAATTTTGTATGTATATGTGGTTTTTGTTTCAACCCATTTATATGTGGAATGCATTGGACTTATTATGTTATGGTAGGGTCCCACTATATCACCTTAATTCATTGGTATGTCTCATGAGAAAAAATAGACATGGATTTTGAAAATGCATTAAACATTTATTTTTAGATGACTTGTTTAAGGACTAAACAATATGTTTTAGATGACCAACATTATATATTCACTCATTGGGATATTAGTAATGTATAAATCATGAAATTATTTTAATTTTATAATATCCATGATTATGTTTCATGTAATATATTATGTGGAATTATTTATTCATATCTTTTCCAACCATATTATTTTCATGATTATGTTTTAATTGTATGTGTTTTAGTTATCCACCTTGCATTGTTTTATATGTTTATGAAAGATTTTTTTGAATTTTTTACCCTTACTGAGCATGTGATATCACCCATTTATTATGTTTTATTTTCCCCTTGGATGGAAAGATGTGCCTTATGAATGACTTGTGGGGATAATCTAGATGTTTGTGGGTGTCTCCAAGGTATTTTCTATGTTGTATTTCTTTTCATGTTGTAATTTATAACTTATTTTTTATATTATTTTCCAATTCTACTAAATGATTAAAACCTTTGGGATGATTCTACATTGTTTATTATACCAAAGTAATAATTTAATTCATCGATACTAGGTTAATGGGGTCTGGGTCTTTAATGTTTGTATTTGTGTAAGATTAATATAATATTTGGAAACTAGATACAGAAATCATGGATTAGGGAACATAAAACTAATATCAATATTGAGGATAAGTATGTATTGACATCGTAGATTTTTGGTAAGGTATAGATTATGTGGGGATTCCATGAAATACATCTCTACTTTCAAACTACCTATGGATGTGGTTCTAGAAAAAATATACCTAGGGATAACAACTCTGACATGGTGTGTCAAGCCTGAATTGACGTAATCTAACACATGAAAATGGGCTTTAGTAAACACCTAGATTTAAAATCATAGGGGATACACTTAGGATAACTCACATTTTCATTAAAAACCATAATAAATGATTGAAAATAAAATATGTCCCCAAGGAAACCATGTTTATTATTATGAGATTAGCTATGCAATTTTTTTTTTCAATTTATGCGATTTTTTTTTGTTTTAAAATTTTAATTATGAATGAAAATGGAATTTATTGTATTCCATTATTTAAAAATGGATAATAGTAGAAGGAATGGAAACAATATCAATGAATCTATCCCATTTAAGGATTTCCATCCTATAAAAGATAATGATGTTGGGGTCAGAGCTCATACTAGAGCCGAAAAATGTATAAATATTCTTGGAAAAATGAAATAGGTTATGAATAATAACCCTACCCTTATAGAGAATCATGGTCCACTACAAGGAAGAGCAATTTTAGTCTACTTTATGAGACAACATCCTCCAATATTCATTGGGTGTAAAAACCCATTTATAGTAGTGTAGTGGATAAGTTCCATAAAGATGATATTTCTCCCCTTAGGATGTATTGAACGATAGAAAGTTATTATGAATTTTTATCACCTCTCAAGGGAAGAGGATCAATGGTATCCATTTATTCAAAGAAGAAATGATGAGGAAGAAATTAAAAATAAATAATGGAAGTATTTTAATAAAATTTTCTTGTAAAAATAATTCCCTCTCAAACAACGAGAATATATGTTGATGAAATTATTGAGTCTAAAATAGAAACAGGTTGAAAATTTTACCATGTATGAATTCATTATTACAATTTTATCAATTTATTCTTAAGACAAAATATATAATCCAAGTAGAAATACTGATCAAATTTTTGATGGATTAAAACCATTCCTCTGAAGGGCACTCTTCCTCCTAAATTTCACCTCACATTAAGATACTGTCTAATGTGCTATCAGGATAGAGAAACAATTCTCTATGTCATATGAAATTATTGGAAAAATATAGAATAAGAGTGTGTTAGTGTAAATAATTGATAAATGGAATATTAGAAAAGGTAATTTCCCAATGTAAAATACTTGGGGAAGGAAACACCTTAGTGCTTGATTAAAATGAAATTGTTTTTTTAAAGTGTGGAGAAAAAGGCCACTAATTCATTGATTTAAATGGAATAAATGAATCTACCAATGTTCAATGCTATGATTTTAAAGAGATGCGATATTATTAAAATTATTTTCCTAATCATCTATAAAATTTCTCTATAATATGACAAGGGAACAAGGCCATGTTTATGAAATCACAACTATTGAGGTTGAAGTTCCTAATGATGTGGTTGGAGGTACCTTAATCATATCCTAAAATATACCTTCATAATTATTTGATTCTAGCTTACATCATTCATTTATATATTCTATTATTTCATAAAAAATTAGATATTTACAATTCACCATAATAAAGGAGTTACCAGTAATGTATCTTAATGGATTCGTTATTGAAACAAAAATTTATCAACCAATTCTTAATATCACACATAAAAATTCTATAATTTCTGATTTTTTCATTATACATATGAATGATTGTGATATAATTCTTTATATGGACAATATTTTTAAATAAAATGGAATGTTTTCTTGTAAAGTAATAAAGTTGTGATTTTTTATGAAGGTATGGAATTTATCATCTTAGATGGGAGACATAATCATCAGATTCATATTGGGATCCACATATAGTAGTACTTATTAATAAAATTATTATCAAAGAATAGAAGTCATTATATGTAGATAAGGAAATAAATATTCAAATTTAAGTTATACGTATTGTGTAAGAATATATTTATATATTTATAGAGGATTTAGTTGGACTACAACTAGTGAAGGATGTTGAGTTCTCTATTTATTTAATTTCTAGTGAAAGACCTATATCAAAGGATCCTTATATAATTTCTACTATAGAATCAGTGGAGATAAAGAAAAAACTACATAAATATAGTTATGAAGGAATTATTTATCCTAGAGTTTCACCAAGGGGAGCCCCAATTTTATTTGTCAAGAAAAATGATTTATCGAAGAGGCTATGCATTGACTATAGATAAACCAATGCTATTACAAAAAGAACAATTAAATTATACCTTTCAATTATGATTTATTCAATCAACATCATGGAGCACAATATTTTTAAATTTTTGGACTTCAATCTGTAAGATATCGATTTTGATTGAGTAAGGTTGATATTCCAGAGACATAATTCTAAACTAGTTTGGGATATTATATGTTTATCATAATTCCATTAGGACTGACTAATGCACAATTTGTTCTTATGGACCTAATTAATAGAGTGTTTAAGGTATATTTTCACAATTTTGTTGTGGTATTTAATGATGATATATTGATATATTCCAAAATATATGAGAACCATGTGAACCACTTGTGGGTTGATCTAGATAAAATAATAAGAAAATACTTATATGGGGAGTTTATAAGGTTTGAATTTGGGCATCAAACAATTTCTTTTTGCGGTCATACTGTCTCTAAGGATGTAATCGTAGTAGATCCTAAAAATTAAAAGGCATTACAGAAATGGCCTACACTGATGAACATAACCAAGGTATGTAGTTTCATTGGTTTTGTAGGTTACTATCATCATTTCTTTCATAATTCTTCAGGATTACTTAACTCGTTAACCGAGCTTACTCATATACAGGTTATGGTATTATAGATAATAGAATGTGAAGAATTTTTTTAATAATTTAAGAAGACATTATAGAATGATGCAATATTGAACATACCATCCGGAAAAGGTTATTTTTTTATTTATAGTGATGCATTAAATACAGTACCAGGATGGTTTCTTATGAAATATTATAGAGTTATTTCCTTTTCATCATGGCTATTAAAAACTCATGAATAGAACTATCCCACTCATTCTCCTGATTTAGTATCTATAATCCATGATCTTTTGATAAGGATACACTATCTATATAATTAGAAATTTGAGATATATATATATATATCATAAGAGTTTTAAATATATCATCTCATAGAAAGAATTAAACATGAAGAAAATGAGATTGCTAGAGCTACTCAAGGATTATGATTGTTCATCACACAATCACCCGGGGAAGGAAAATAATATAGTAGATGCATTTATCAAGAAGTATAATGGTGTAATAAACAAAATAATTATTGGAAGGAATCATGTTTTCATGTATATAAAACAAATGGATACAAGAATTATGACGTAAGGAGAAACATCACTAGTTTTTCAAATGGTTTCCAAACCATCTTTATTAGAAATGATTAAAAGTTCTCAGTCTGACATTGATAATTTTCAAAAGAAAATTAAAGATGTGAATGATTGGAAATTGGTAGACTTCATATTCAAGGAATTTGGGAAGAGGTTTTGTGTTCCCTCTATACTCGACATAAAAAGGGAATTATAAGATAATGATCATAGTTCAAATTTCACTATACACCATGGTATAACTATGATGTACAATGATTTTAAAGTACATTTCAAGTGGCATAATATGAAAATGAAAATTGATAGATATGTATAAATATGTTTTTTTGTCCACATCTGAAGGCTGAACAACAATACACTATAAGAACCTTGCAAAATCTGTATATTCCTATATATAAATGTGATGAAATTACAAGGTATTTTTTCACTGTATTAAAAAAAACTATAAAAACGTATGATGAAATATGGGTAATTATTGATCGACATACCAAATACACACATTTTCTCTTTATAGCGGATAATTTTCCACTAGGGATCCTTGTAAAACTATATATTTTTTGAAATTTTATGACTTCCTTGTTCTCCTCATTCTATTGTGTATGATCGATATCCACGATTTATAATGATGTTCTAAAAAATTCTGCAGAAGGCTCCCAATACTCGGATTCTTTTGAGCACTACTTCTGGCTCTCTAATTGATGAGATGCTTGAAAGGAAGAGTATAGCCTTATAATAAATGTTTATTCCCATATCACTTGACTTTACAAGGAATTTGGGATAAGTATTTACATTTGGTAATGTTTTACAACAATTATAGTTTCCATTATTGTATTCAAATGGCACCATTTGAAGCATTATATGGAAAGGGATGTCGTATTAAAACATTTTGGGATGAAGTCAGTGAGAGGAAGATCATCATCCCATAATTTTTAGAGGAAATAATATCAAAGATAAATTTTATTAAAAACCATATCACTGAAGGTCAAAGTATACTAAAAAGATATGCTTATAACCGCAGAAAATATTTTTAGTTTCATGTGGGAGATCAAGTTTTTCTAACAGAATCTTCATGAAAGGGTCAGATAAGGTTTAAAGAGAAAGGGAAACTAAACCCCACATACATTGGAAATTTTGGAATTCTTCAGATAATTGGATATGTGGATTATCACTTGGTGATTCCACCTAGCCTTTGTGATGTACAAAATGTGTTCCACATCCCTTTGATAAGGAAGTACATGCTAAACACAATGCATTTTCTCAATTATGAAGTAAAAGAATTGGAAACTAATTTATATTACATCAAAGAGCCTATAATGATTCTTAAAACTAGTTAAAATTTGTTATGGAATCATGCGAATCAACTGGTAAAATTAAATTGGGGAAATTATATAATTTAAGAGGTGATGTTTGAACTAGAGGAATTTATGATGAAGAACAAATCAACTCTCTTTATGTGGGGAAATTCTAAAATTTTTCAATGTTCTATATATATAGGAGGGGAGAATGTGACACCATAAGATCTTATTGTGTGTGTGTGTATATATATATATATATATTAAATATTAGCATCTTTTATAGATTATGCTTAAAGATACACCGATTTTTAAACCCTAATATATTATCAAATATGGTAGTTTGAATAGTAATGTGACCATTAGGAATAATAATATGAATAATAGAATAGTTAATTTATCTATGAAAGTAAAAATAAAATTTCAATATTCTATAAATAAAAATATTGTTTATTTAGGTCATATAATAAGAAAATATTTTTTGTAAAAATCCAAATTAATTGTGAATATTTTCTGAAACATAAATGATTATTTAAAATTTTATATCTAAAATATTGATTTAAAATCATATTTATTTTCAAAAAATAGATTCTTAAAATAATAATTTATTATCTTAGGATTATGAGATAATTTTATTAGACCTTAACTATTTTTTCAATGTATCATAAATATAGTTATAATATTAAATTTTTTTTCGAGTAAATGAAATTTTTATTTTAAATTTTTTTTATCTTAATTATTTAATTATTTTCATAAAATGGAATTTATTTTTTAATTCTTCATGTAATAAAATTGTTAGGGTTAATATTTGGGATTTTTCTAATATAGTTAATATTTTAGTGAATAGTGAAATAAGATATTTTCTAGTATTTAAAAAATACATGAATTTATGAAACATTGATTATGTATGAATTATTTAATCTCATAATATTGAAATAACCCTCATTATTTCAGTATATTTAGTGATAAGTTTCAAAAAATTGATAGTCTTCAGAAAAAATAATAAATTATTAAATAAAATAATCAAAAAACAACCCTTTCCTTCACTATGAATTCCATCCCAAACTAGCTCTTCCCCTCACACCTCCAAAGCCTTGAAGCATTCATATATTATCCCCATTTCCTCTCCCAAACCTATCCCCCACATTATATGCTTTCTGTTATGACCAAAAGTCCCTTTCAATGTTCCTTAAGAAGGTTCTCAAGGATAATAATTTGAGAGGTAAATGCCCTTTCATTCACTTAATATTCATTCAATTTTATTTATTTTATTAACTTTGACTTTCCTCATTTTTCCTAAAATGATTTATAAATCTAGTATATTATATATACTATAATCTTATTATGATAATGGGATATAAACCATAAATTGGTTTCACTTCCCCATCTTATTCCAAATATTAAAACATCGCCCATGATGTGTTGATTTACCACCTTTAGTGATGACGAGTTAGAGTTTTTTAATTCCCACATAAAAGCTGGTGATGAAATAATTTATATGGATAAAAAATATTTTAATATTAATATTAAAACTTCTATAGTATTCTTTACCTATAATATACACCTTATATTACTTAATAAATAAAAAATAGTTTGTGCTGATCGAAGAAACGCCAAAATAATCCTAATAATTATTATTATCATTTTATAATATGAATCAACCTCATATTAGGAAAAAAATTATATATAAGACCATTAAATATTATGTAAGAACATTAATAAGATATAATTCCAATTCTGGAAAACTATTCCCATGTTACATGATCATTTATACATGCAAACAAGTGAACCAATCGTGAAAACAATGGAACTAAGCACTTTAGAATAATGAAATTGAATATTATAACTCATCAAAAAATATCAAATTAACTTAATAAAATTATAATAAACCAAAAAAATTATTAATATGTTATATATTAAATTATTAATGAAACTAATTTTATTATCTTGGGCTTTATGTAAAGGTGTTGAACACTTTTAAACAAAACTGGAGGGGTTCTACCTGAAACTCCATTTTCCTTTGGGGTTGCATATTCATACTACTTACCCCAATATAATTATTATTTAATTTAATGTAGATATTATAAATTATTTTTATATTTTTAAAATTCAAGTATCTAGATAATTTTATCTTTCATTTATGGGTATATTCATGGTTTATAAGTTTTCCCATTTCAATTCCTCCTGATAAGCATTGCTGATTTAAGTGAACTTCCTAGTTTCTTACCTATATTCAAATGCAGTCCATAATATGTTTTTTACGAAACCATAAATTTTATAAAATAATTAATATTAACATGAAAAAATTATAATTTTAATCTATAATTTAATAAAAAATAACTCATTTTTGTTTTTTAATGATTCTTTTGTACTTTCCCTTAATCCACACAAAAGAAGATAATATATAATGTTTTGTAAGTACTCTTTTTATAGTTTTTCACCTAATTAGGGAATAATTATTTCCTAAAATATATTTTCATTCTACCTAAATTTAATTTTTGGGATATACATGCTAAAATATTATTTTAAGTCAAAAAAATTTATTTTCCAAAATAACTCTTCTTTACAAAGTATAAGAGGACATTTCTCTCAATAATTCATCGATGATTTTTTGGGGAATTTTCATCCATTTCAACAACCTCTATTTAATCTTATTCATAAATGGGGTTGATATTTTATTACATCATCTACAATATTTTATTAAATGGTTTATGAAGAATTTAATTGTGGATGTGATATCTTGTTACCAATGACCATATTAGTCAAAATGGATAGTGATTATGATTATTGATTGGGTAATGTTATTTATATTTCATATATATATATTGTTTTTGATTCACACCATTAATTTGGGGAATGAATTGGGATTAGTATATGATGGGAATGACCCACTATATAACATCGATGCATTGGTAGGTCTCATGAGACACAAAAAATATGGATTCAGTTGACGCAATAACCATTTATTTTTAACGACTTGGACACAAACATGATAGTTTGTTTCAGATATCCAACACTTTTCATTCCATCATTATGATATTATTAATTTAAAAATATTCTGTTTATTCAATTAGTATAATATCCATTGTTATTTTTCATGTTATTATTTTTATGGAATTATTTAATCTTTTTTGATTCCAGCTATACTATGATAAAGATTATGGTTTAATGGAATGTATTTTTGTTATTCATATTGGCTTATTTTATATGTTTATGATAGCTTCCACTATATTTTTTACCCTTAATTTGAATCACAGATCACCAATTTCTTATGTTTTCCCTAGAAAGTGAGGTTGTATATTATGAATGACTTTTAAGGATAATGTTTGAGTTTATGGGTTGTTTGAATGGAGTTTCTATGTTGTATTTCATTTCACGTTGTAATGTAATACATATAAATTTATCTAGTATTTTAATTCAACTAAACTATTTTTTCCTTAAGGTTGTGAATTCATTGTTTATTATACCAATGTAAGATTTTATGCATTGGCTCCAGGATATAGGGTTCAGGGTCTTTACAAGGCATGGTTCAAATTGAGGTCAACCATAATAGATAGTCTAAACAGTAAGCAACATTTCCAACCCACTCAAAAATCACATAATGACCCAAAAATATCAATGTAATATTTCCTTTATATCATATAAATCCATGACTAAACTATATTGAAACTCTAAAAAACATATATTCACCAACCAAAATTCTAGCTGAAAATATCTACGATCAGTAATGGATTTGTACCAGATCAATTCCACCACCATTCCCAAACTAATCAATTGAATCAGGAAAATCAAATGTTAGATAAAAATCCTTATAACCAAGTATGGTCCCCCAATATCCAACCAACACATAGGTGACTTACAAGTCCATCAATACAAGGAATCTAAAGGGCACATTCAAAATTTAGAATAGAAAATGTTGTAGTATCCAGTCCCAAATGGAGATCACAAGACCCATAAAATTATAGAACACAAGAACATAGCATGACTGTAAAGATTCTAATAGATCATTCTGTATAAAAAACCATCTATATATTATATTTCATTCTCAATCTAATTGGGGATCCCATTTCCCCACAAAGGACTCTCTATAAACAAGAAGTAATATGTGGATTCCTATTAGAGACTACCGCATAAGGAAGTATTTGAAAATAGAAAATCTATTTAACATAGATATATCCTAAATCCAAAAATATGGTTGTATCTCAATTGGGTATAAAGTCAGACAACATGGTTAGATGATTATTCTTAACCCATATCGCATTCTTCCCTAGATATGTATGTGGAATCCCAACCACAAAACCAATGAAATATTATCCGACATCCTAATCTTAATAGGAAGCTGATAAAGCATAGGTGAAGGATTATAATTCTTGAACACGATCTGTAGAAAATAAAAACAGGGATAAAAAATTCAATGATATCTTATTTCTTACCTATTAACCAAAATCTTTACCACATTCCGTATAACATATTCTTGGTACTAGGATTCACATCCCACTGGGAATTATCGAAATCCACAATTAGGACATTTCTCAATAGAAAAGGTATAATGTACTTGTTTTGGATACATATGATTCCCTCATAATAGAATGACCACTCACATATGTTATCCCTATTATAAAAATACTCTCTAGTTCTAGGGAATTCACTATCATGTTTCTTCTCCCGAAGAATCATCTCAAGAAGAGAGGAGATTAAATTAACATTTTCCAGAACAACATCTATTACATCATGCTTATCTACCAAATGAAAATGAATAAATAGAGATATCATATACCAATAGTCTTATGATTATTTCATATTTTGGGTGAAAATTTTCCTACTTAATGAATTATAAATGGAATTACCCATATTGGGGTTGTAGGATATTTTTAAATCAAAGGACTGTAGGTACTCCACACATCACCATTTCCAAAGGATCAAATATTATTGGATGAAGATATGAAACATTCTTTTTTGGCAATAATAAATAGATAATACTTATATTAAGTGGAGGTGTCTCTAAATATTGTGATCATATTTCATAAAAGTTCTCCCAAGATCATAGGTCAGATAATTCATCTCATGTTTCCTTAGTTGTTGGGAACCATATGCTATTACATGATAACTCCAAATAAGAACACATCCCAAAACCGAACTGAATTCTTTATAAAAGGATACATATACCTATCCATCATCTATATGAGTTAACAACAATGCATAAGTCAATATATTATTTAAAAAGTCACCATAAAATCTAAAATCTCACATCCTATAAGAAAGTCACTCCCATAAAAGTTTGAGCATAAATTAAAAAAATCTGTATCGATGCATCGATAAAGGGACTATTTTAATTCCCGACCAACCCAAAGAAATTAAAATTTATAAAAACAATTTGTAGTTTCTCCCATGTTATAAAATCTTTAACCTTCTCTAGATCAGCTAAAAATTATGTTCTTAGACATTGTGTCCCAATAAAATCCCTTCCAAGATCCAGAAATAACATTTAGAAATATTCACATAATGTGAGTGATCTACCAAGATTCCTAGAGAATACCTCAGATGGTGCACATGGCCTTATTTGGTTATGGAGTAAACCAAAATTACATCCACAATTACTTCCATTAATGAGTAAACGTACTAACAGAATATCCTATTAGTTAATTCTATAAAAAAATACTATGACTGGATAGTTTAAAATTAAAATAAAGATATTCATAATGGCCATATTTACCCATTAAGTTGGTCTTTATAATGTATGATTAATTAATTCCCAAATGTTGATAACCAAAATGAAGATATATATTTGAAAAAAACTTCACAACTTTTAACCGGCCAAATAGACCAACAATTTGTGGCCACATATACATATCTTTTACTGTAACATGGTTGAACATTCAATAATCAACACAAAAGAGAAGTGTTACTTTAGATTTCATTTAAAAAATCATTGGAATCACCCATGGTTTCACAGTCGGGTATATAAATCCTTTATCCAACAAATCATCCAACTGATTTTTTAACACTTCAAATTCTACTAGTTAGATATGGTAACATTTAATCAATACTGGTTGAGTATGTGGATCTAAACTAATAGATAAATCTGCATCCCTAAATAGTGGAAAGCCATAGAAATAAAATGGAAACACTTTTGAAAAAAATAGGTACATTGACACTCAAATATTTCCACTCCATGTAAATAGGATAACACAAAAATTACACTATCCAACCCCAGAAAATAATGTCCAAATCTACCAAATAATGGGTCCCATTATCCATGAAAAATAAGAAACACCCCCAAAAACATATTATAGGAGACCATATGAAGAAAAAATAAAATCTAAGAATTAGGGTAAATCAATCAATTGTTCTTGAAAGTGATTTTATGAGGGTTCATGTCATGAATCATAAAAATCCAGTTGAGATAAATATATGCAAAATATAATGCACAAGATAGACATAGAAGACCTTGTTTTCTCTTTTTTTGATAGAAATTGTAATATACATCACATAATAAAATATATCCAAAGGAATGGTTCCAATATTTCCAAAATGTGTTGATATTAGCAACTAAGATACACCCAAATCAAATAAATTATTCACTAATGATGAACCCATAATGATGGTAAATGTCATAGTCAATGGACCCATATTATCTTCCTATGGTGAATCTTCTAACGAGTTGAAAAAGATTTAATATAGAATCCTATGGTTGGAGACCCATATTTATTCAAACATCTAATGGAACCATAGTACATATAGGAGTTGATGAACCTATTCTATTTTGTAATGTGTAAAAGACATGATGGAAATTTTTCATGTAGCCCAAATTACCATACATACCAAAAGTATTCAGTTTCTTAGTATAAACTTGTTATGAATGACCAACCATACCACACAATAATAAAGTTAATGGGCCTCTTTAAAGAACTACAGGAGGCCTGGAGAAATTTTTTACATCATCACCCACCATGATATTCATAAAAAATCCTATTTAATTTAACATGTCTAGTAGAACATCCATTCGGATAAAAAAACACCCATTAACCCTGGAATACAATCATAGTCCAGAAAATCCATTAACCCACCCAACACATTGACATAAGAGGTGAGAATTAGAATGAAAAACTGAGATCAGATGTCAAATAAAAAAATCTCAAATATTCATGCCTTCAGTTTCACATTCACGACAACCTTAGGATAAAATTGAATAAGTTCAAAAATGTTTTATGTATGCTTATTCACAGTCATATCACTATACAAGAGGTTGAGATACACAACAGACTTCACCAAGACCATAGATTCAGGATAAAATTTCAATGTGAAAAAACTCTAATGATTTTCCACTCCCATCCCTCATGTTTCATTCTCATTACTATATAATCCCCCATCTCTTACTAGGTCATTCAAGCATAAACGTGTCCCACTTCACCTTTATATCTTATGGAATTTATAAAAAATTGATATGAATCACCATAATTTCTAACCCATCCTCTATGCCATGTGGTTCATTAGATCCTTGTAATGTAATTGGTCTTTTGAAAAGATACTATTGATCATGATATCTATTTTCATCCCTATGAGGTTCCACTACTAGATCCTAGATGTAAATTGATTTAGATACATGTCCTAGATCAGGGAATATACACACCACTATCTCAAAAATATTTTTTATCAACTATATGATTATCTTAATTTGGTTCATTAGAAGCATCCTCCAACGTCCAATTCAAACATCTTCTCGATGGAATGATGCTACAAAAAAACAAAAATAAATAGTAAAACAATATTAAGGTGTAAAAAATCCTAAAATATATCATGATATATAAGAATTTCAATTCAATAAAACAGAATTTAACATTATATAATTTCAAGATACCAAGATAAGTTGTAGGGAAATGAATAGAACCACATTAGAAATTTCCACCATGTCATTTTTTCATGATAACCATTGTGAATTAAGTCTCCCTAAAATGATATATAGCTATGAAATAACTCTCAACTACATTCTATGTTCTGAAATTCCTACCTCATATCTCCTAGGAAATCTTAGATAGCATACCAATGTCAATGGTTGAATATCAACCTTCTTTGATTCCATATTTTCCTCAACAATCCTAGATACCCTAGTACACATTTCCCTAAATAATGATAATATAGCTCAAAAGTAATTATTGATTCTCATGTTTTGGTGTAAAGAACCATTCATCACAAAAAACAAGAAATAGATTTTTTTGAAAAGATTAAAAAAATGATACATAATTGGAAAAAATGAAACAATAATAGTTGATATTTAAAACACTAATCAAGGAAAAGTTATCACAATAAGATAAAACAAATATCTTAATGTAACACACAAACCAAATAACAATGAAACATCTATAAAGAAAAATTATATAAAACCCGGTGAAATAGGAAGAATATAGAACCACTATCGATGTTTATCTCTCAAATTTATTTCATATCATATACAACTACCACCATTAAGTTGAATTTCTTCATTCTTTGGACCTGGCATAATTTAATCTAAAAATTCATGATAAAAATGGTATAGTGCGAATTAATCATGCTTGTAGGGTCTCACAATTTCTTTCAAAAGAAATTCTATAACAGTGAACTAATTTTTCTAATTTTTTAAATTAGAAATGGAATGAAATAAAATTTACGTGTTTTAATCCAAAACATTCTCTCAAATCCAAATATGTAAAGTATATCCAAATAGTCATAAATTTAAATTTTATATAAAATTTTATATAAATAAATTTGATGAATAAAATAGTTTTATAATCAATGACATGTATAATATAGTAATAAAAATGAACCATGGTCATGTTCCCTAAGATACATTATTTCAAGGATCTCAGATTATCACATTACAAAATCATAAATCAAAACCTAACTACATGTTAACACATCCCTAGGCTGAGGAAAATGGGGATAATCAATCAACAACTCATCCGGGGTAATAATTCCTAACTAGGGTTAGATAGATATGTCATCATTAATCTTATGCTATGGGGATAGAGATCATCATGGTTATCTTAATCACCCATAACTACTCAAGATCACAAGATCTTCAGTCAATCTTTAGAAATTCAATTGTTTCAAATAAAATAATCATTAATAGTTTAATTTCCCAAGTTAAAGTACACCATTCATTTCTAAATTTCAATTATTTTGGGTTTTTAACATATTCATTCATTTAAAATCATATTCCATTTAATTGAAATTTCCTTAACAATAAAAAACATATAAATTCATATAATTAATTCTCATTTCAAGCCATCATTTTTCTCATATCTACCCAACAATTTGAATTACATTAAAATCGTGGGTTTTCAAAATTTTCATTCCCTTTTTAAACAATCATCAAATCATTACAAATATAGGTTTATAAAACATTTTAAAAATCATTTAAAATCCATCAAGAAATATAGTATTTCAATTGTAGGGTAAATATAGTGACCCATTCCTTATACCCAAATTATTACAATATTGTTTATATAAACATATATTAATTACAACCCAATGATAACGATGACTAGTGTATTTTGGAAGTACTGGTTCATTATAAATTAAGATAACTAAATAAAAAAATTCTTTTCTCCTTAATGATATCATAAAACTCATTGAGATCGTAAAATGTCACTGAATGACATGGGGAATACATTAAATAAATAGACGATTTATAAATCCGTGTAAGAGAATAGTCATGATAAGGAAACATAAAATGTGAGTAAAAGGTATTACATGATATCACAAAAGGTACTTCTTATAAATAATCCAATGCAATTATAGCATAATGAACATTGTGTTATATAGTAATAGAAACATATCAAATTTGGTATAAATATAAAACATGACATAAAAAATTCAAGTCAAACTTCCAAGACAACATCATATGGTGTACAATTTCATATAGTGGATTAGTATCACTCCCTAATGCCATACATGACATGTAATTAGAGTAATAAACAACCCCATGTATTGGAGGGATATATAATTACAAAAACAATCATAAAATTAATTTTAGGTGGACTCCTATGTGTTCCACATAAGGAATTAATCATAAGGTATAAACATAAGAATTAACCATTGAAGAAAAGTGGGTTTTATAATCCAACATCATATCATAATCAAAAGAAATTTCTTAGAGAGTAAATTTAAGAATTGATCATTTATTATTTATTACACAATCTAAGGAAAATAATGTGAGATAGGTATATGTGTAATAGAGATAAATAATTAATTTATAATAATTCCATAACACTTTATGTTACTAACATGGATGAAAAAATACTTATAAATAGTTAAATAATTATTGAGGAATATAACCTTTCTACTCTAGAAATCTATTTGTAAATTTTTCCCAAATATTAGAGAAAACATATATTTTGAAAATGAAAATTTATAATTATTATGTATTATTAAAATAATTGATTATTCATGATGGATTTTATTTCCATACATTCTTTATATGTTATAAAAAACATTCCTTTCGCCCTATGATTTCAAAGGATAAATGTCAATTATTCAGAAAAAGATAAGAAGATTCCTTAAAAATTAATTTTTAAATATTCCCACATGGGTAAAAATATCATAACTAGTTCACTTAGATAATGTATATGTAAATTTAATATTTTCTATGAAATCCTAGATACATAAGAAAAGGATATTCAGATCAATAGAGAAATGAATTCATTTTTTCATAAAAATAATTCCTTAATCATATTAAGTATCAGAGAGAGGGTATGTGTAAATATTATTCCAAATGTTTATGAATATTATAAGAAAAAGAAATTATATTTGTTTATATTATAAAATTATCAAGTAATTTCTAACTATAGAAATTCAAACATAAATATTCCAGATTCAAATGAGTTGAAACATAAACCCTCACCACATTGTTAACCATCGAATCATAATTCCCATAAATGAAGTAGATGAATTAGAACTCAAAATATTTTGAATCATTAAGAATTCGAGACATAATAAGTAACGGGATATTATTAAAATAATTTAAATTAAATTAGATGCATAATAGAACATGTTTATCATTGAAGGATGTTTTTGAGGCGAATCTGTTTCCTCATGTCCAATGTTTACCGTGTATGTATTTTATATCCAATATAATAAACCTATATGAAAAAATTGTTTAATTGAAAATATTTTCAATGATTAATTAATTATAATTGAACAAATTACTTCATTTATTTTATTGAAATATTTAATCACTTAATCTGTTTTTTCCACGTTTTCTGTTTCGAGGATTCTCAGTAAATAATTTCAAAATGGATCATTATGTTGATCGTGGTCAAAGGGGATATATTTATATCATATGATGAATAATACTTATGAAATAATCAAAATTTTTAAATAAAAAGAATACTTTTAAAACCAACCAGGATACCTTTTTATGAATTGTGAATTATATTACTATCATGGAGGGAGTAGGTCATACATAAACTTGAGTAACATTTCATTTTTTCAATGTTCATCATTGAAATTATGTATGTGTTATTTAATTTTTAAATAATTATAATTATATAATAAATATCATATTATTAAGGTAAATAATTTTTAAATTAAATCCATCTGAATTGGTACTAATTAATGATTCACATCACTTCGTGAGGAAGTAGTTCATCATAAACACAAATGATGTTATTATTTTTCAATGGATGTTAAGGTAATATAATGTAATATATCTTAATTTTACATATTTATTAATATATCATGAATATAATATATAATCTTTAAATCAATCACTATTAACTATTAGATATTTGATGATGGAAATGAATTACATCAGTTCGTGAGGTTGTAGTCTATCATACACCAGAATGATAGTTTTGTTTCCCATTTAATTGGATTATAGATGGAATTAGATTATTTCATTACCATAATAACATATTAGTATATAGGATTTATTTATGTCATTATATGCTTATTATTGATTATGAGTTTATGGAGGTGGAATAAGAAATAAAACAAAGATGCTCGGTTAAGATCATTAACACTTCTTCAAACCACCTCTATAGGATTCTACTAAAAGCCTTAGTTTATTATATTTATGATGAATAAATGGATTTTTAGATGATGCGATGGGAATAATTAGGTTACATGGTATGATATTTTTCAATCCAATTGGTTTTGGAAGTGTGGAATGGATAGGATAGTGGGTGTGCTTTTATAAGGTTGGAGGAGTTATATTCTTGTAAATTACCAAAATTATTCAATAATGGGAAGTCAATCTCAAGAAAAGTGTATAAAAAATTGAAACATAATTTATTAGAGGATGTATATGTCTTAAAAAAACTCAACCATTCCAAATGAACTTTTTTTAAACATTTTTCCATCTTTAAAAAAATGTTTATTCACTCTTACCATTAAAATTGTTTTACCACGGTAACTATTTTTTTCTGTTTTAATTATTCATTTTGATCAAATAATGATATAACCTTATTATATAATTTAAAATTTTCTTATTTAAAATATTTCCTATATTTTATCAAATTCAATATTATGAAATTTTATTATTAAATTTAACTTAAAATATTTTAACATGTCAAATAAATATGATTTCAATAAATGCATTTTTCAAGAATAAGATGGTATTATAATAAATATATGAAAATTAGTAAATTATTAAATAAATTCAAAATAATATTTATAGATATATAGTATATAAATTTAATTTATATAATTATTATATAGGGGTTATTAAAATTAATTAAAATAGAGAAACATTATGCATTTCAAAATAGTATTAAAAACTGAGTTTTTATGCCTAAGAATAAACATATAATAAAATATAGTATAAATATAATTTAAATGAAATTAATTGTATTATAAATAAAAATTTAATACTTATGATAATATTAAATTATATAAAAATAATAATTGGACTTTTAAATTACTTAATTTGTAAAATATAAATTGTATTTTGTAAAAATTTAGTATTTTTCCCAATTCCTTGTTAAATCAATAATTTCTAAAAAAGTATAACATTTCACCCAATGGAAATATTAAAATATTTATTTAAAAAATTATTTTAATGGGTTAAATTCACATTTCCAAAATATATAAAAATTATTATAATTTCGCCAAAATTTTATAAAATCATTTTTCAAAGAAAAATGTTTTTTATAGAAAAAGAAATTATTAAAGTTGAGTGATTAATTACTAATAATTTGTAAATAAGAATTTATTATGTAATAAATTTATATATATTTTTGTAAATTAATGAATACTATTTATACCCATTAATTTTGTGTTTAAGTTATATCGTTTATGTTTAAATAACAATATTATGTCGTGGTCCGTTTAAACATAGTGTTGCATGTTGAACATGCTATCTGGCACACTGTTCTCTTAAAATATCGAGCAATTAAATTCTGCACCCTTAATTAAATTGTTTTATAAAAAAAATTCTCTATAATAAAGGGTTTTACATTTTAAACATCCCTTTGTGGATAAAAATCCTTTTCAAAAATGGATAATAAAAAATATGCTTAAAAAAGGGAATGTGAAATAGAATTGTAATATGAAAGAACACATGAATATGTTTCAAAGTAGGCAGAAAGTATTGGGAATTGAATGTATGAAAATAGATGAGTATTATAAATACTTATGGATAGAAATAGAGATCATTGACCCAATCAAATTAAATGGGAAATATTAATCTAAAAATCATAAAACCATAAATTTGTGATGAATTAAAAGGCCCTTAACACATCAACTAAGACGGTAATAGTTTACTTTTTCGGTTTACAGATAATGTTAATAAAAGATCGTCAACAACATGATTCTCAAATTCCATAACCTAAACACTTGAATAATTCAACATCAATGATTTTCATAACATCAGATCTTAGAAATAAAATATTGGATTATGTAATTGAATTCTATATTGACCAAGTCCGCCCCTCATATATGATATTGAACAATTAGTATTTATTTATTTTTTCTATGTCACCATGTTTATAGTGATATTTATGTGGAATAAGTGACTAGGGGGTGAATAGTCTATTTTTATTTATTAATGAAAATAAAAATTTATTAGAGTAATATTTATGATAAATGATGAAGCATAATGAAAAATATTAACATAATATATTTTTATAGCGGTTTATATATGAAGATCCTAGTCCCCTTTTTATCCTCCTCTAGTAATTGAAGATATTGGAATGCACCATATCCTTACATTTTATTAGGAGTAATAAAATTATTACAATAATTAAAGACGTATATTTTTCATGTGGAGGTATAACTCTACGTACCTTTTTTACCTAGAGGTATAGCACTTGACTTTCTATGGAGTCACAACCTTCCTACCTTTTGTCTGGGAGGAATCACCCTTCCCCCCTTTTAGAGAGGAGGAATAACCCAACAGTATATTTTGGAAGGGAAATGATTAAACCAGATGCTATAATACAAATATGGGATATGAAGAATTATAATGGAGAAAAATAATCAAAAATAAATGACTCAAGAAACATTATTAGTTGATTAAGAAGATCGATGCAGGTCTCCATTCTTGATCACAATGGTATGAAATATGTAGATGATGATGATCTTCTCTAATCATGGAAAAATAACAATCAGTCAAGGACATTTTCTTTGAATTCTTTGAGAGCAGATGAATAATTTCTAATCATGTCTCATCAATAGAATTATCAAATGGAAAAATATAACCCGATCATCATGAGTACATTTTTTTATTCTCGATAAAATATCCTAAAGAATAAAATCTGAGATATATAGGAGCATATCATAACTGAATATCTTCGGGGAACATGTTAGAGAATAATAACAATAATTTGACCATTATATTAATTCTATTAACATCGTTCTAAAAATAAAATATAATAAAAAAGATTTTAAATGAAATATTAAATGGTTATTCTAATAAATTATATGTAGTATTTTATAAAAATTATCCCATATAAAAATTAAATGAAATAATAATAAAATTTGTTAAATAAGATTTGTAGGAAAATGACCTAAAAAATAGCGTATCATAAATAATAATATGCATGGTTCCATGTCTTTAGAAATGATATAATTAATTTTAATCAATGTTTCAAGCATATTTCATAAAAATAAATTAATCATTTAACAATGTAGTTAAATTTAACAACATTAACGGAAAAAGGGAATATAAAATTTTTGAAATAGATTTTTCAGCTGATCGTATGTCATGATTAACTGTTGGATGTGTGGTAGTGTGTTAGGGTTACACCAATGGAAATGTATATCAGGGCATCAAGACACAATATTCATATTGTTGGAAATTTACAAAAAAATTGATTTAATCAAAACCCAAAAGACTTCCAAGAATAATGTCAATAATGGGTTTGAAGAGAGAAATAAAAAAATGACTCCCAATTAGATTTACAACGATGCCTCATGACTCAATGTTGGGTTTTAACAGTATCTTATGAATAACCATTTGGTTCCTATAGTGTCTAATTACAAACTTATGAAATTTCTATGAAACAAAATATTGATGTTGCAGAATAATAAAAAAATACATTTGTTTCTTAATGAATATTCTAATAATAAGATCTAACATGTTTGGGGAAATATTATTCATTGTTTTTTAATTAAAATGAATAATGTATAAAAACGTGAATAAATCCATGATCAAAGGAAATCACAAATAATAAGAAAAACCAAGGGAAAAAATGAAGCTCCAAAAGAAAAAAATATGTTGGATGAAAAAAAAACTATTGGAATTATAATGGGGTTAATAGTTCAAGTTTTGTTTTAATGACACACCATTGGTTACATTCCAATAGTGTCACAAATGACACACTATTGATAAAAATAAAAATAGTATAAAAAAATTTGTGGTGTCATGGTGAAAACCAGTTTTTTTTGAAAAACCAATGGTGTATTAATATCAATTGTGTAAAAAAATCAATTGACATTGAGAAATAGTTCAAGACGTTGTACGATTGAGTGAATAAATAATGAAAATAATAACAATAAAAGGTCAAATTAGGGAATAATGAACAATCTACTGTATAATCCAATTGAAATAAACACTTGTAGGTACCTAAATAGAAGGATGAATATTTTTCAGGGAATCTCAAAAGAAGATGTAAGGCTAAAAGGACCATATCAATCCATTGATAGAAAGAGAAAATGAGAAACAAAATAGAAAAAAAAAATAAAATGAAATGATTGAAACTGGTTGGATTGGTGAAGGAAGAAGTATAGCGAAGGATGGAAAATTATTCAAAGGGAAATATGAAACTAGATACGTGATGTCACTGGTTTGTCTGTCTATAATAGAATAGGAATTAGTGGGATGGATAACTCGCATGGGAAGAGAAATTGCAGTTTCATTACAAAAATATTAAACATAAGAATTAATGAAATTTAACGCGGAATAGATAAAAGGGAGAATGTGATCAACAGATGGGATGAAATTAAGGAGGATCTGATTGTCTGTGTTTTGAGTTTTTCATCCCACATCGAGTTCACAATATAGTGGACAATTAGAATAAGATCCAAGAGGCACTATCCATCTGCCAGATCAAAAAACAGATTCCATTCACGAACACACACACAAGGCATTTATGCCACATGGGTGCTATTAATGCAACCTATTCAGGTAGTGTAATAGTTCCACAATAATATGATATGGTGTTATAGGGGTGAAAAATTATATAAAATCAATTACAATCATTTTTTTTCTTCAAATTCACAGTTTACAAACTATCCACCATTATCAATTATAATAAAATTAATTAAATGACCTTTCAGATTTTGAATTTTCATAAATAATGTTATCAATTTTCAAAATTTTCACTTTTATAAGATAAGAATATAGTCCAAGTAAAGATACCATAATCATAAATAATTAAAAATAACATATCTTTTAGAACCTAAAAATTCTATTCTCATATGTCCAAAAATATAAAGGTGCTTCATTTCTAAAAATCTAGCAGTATTTATAATATTTACATATATTAAATATTAGTTGTTCTTCCTTTATTTCAAATAAGAACCATATGTGTATTATATAAAATAATTGAACTTTCGATGATCTAGAACCAATTTAAGTTTGGCTAGCATGTAATGTTATCAATGATAAACATGTCATAAGCTCCGGTTCCACAAAATATGTTCTGTATCAAAAAAATTTAATAACATTACAGTCAACTTGGTCAATTCTTAAAATCGAATAAAATATAGCCAGAAGGTCCGATCCAAGCAAGCTTGGACCAAAAAATTTATTAAAAAAATAAAAGTGCAGAGACAGCAGAAAGGAAGAGAGAGAGATTACATGTCAAAATATTCATAGTCACCACCCCCATACCCGATCGTGTCATCAGCATCAGCCGATTACCATTCTGATTGAGTCTCATATTGTTTAAAAAGCTTCTTATAAAACTTCCGTTTGTCCAGTTTCTCCTTCGATAGCTTCTCGATCTCCTTCTGGACAGATGCCCTAGTGGTCACGGTCCTCGGAACTGTAGAGTAGTCCTTCCTTGGTTTCCTTAAAATAGGGGCAGATCTGACACCCTCATTCTCAGAGCCTCTTTTCTTTTCTCCTCGAACAATATCACTATATGATATCTTATTATCATCCATATCTATTCCCTTGGTCTCAACATGAGAGTCACCCCCTTTGCAGAGGGTTAGGTCCCCAACTCTAGGAGTGGATTCCTCCACCCTTCCTTTCTCAGAAGCAGAGGAGGAGGGTTGTGCATTCTGTTGTGGAGGATATAACACCATCATAGAGGGGTCTGTACTCAGAGCCTTTTCATAGGGAGGATCCTGAGCTCCAATATGATCAGAAGATCAAGGCGGAGAAGTATCAATTATCACCTCATTACCGTTCCTAGAAAATGGCAGCTCACAAGTTTCAGATTCCAACTGAGGATCACTGTCCCTGGTGTCAGGCATTAGTGTAGGTGGATCCTTTAGATTCACTTTACGATGACAATGATTGGAGGGGTTACCTCACAGTCCACACTCTTTACAAGTAATTTTTTTACGACATAACTCCAAAGAGTGCCCCACAGCCATGCATTTCGTGCAGAAGAGGGATTTTTTTTTCATATTCAACATTAATTAGAATTTGATAAGAGGGAATAGAAATAGTTACCGTGTCAATGAGAGTGGACCTGAGGTCGACTTCCACCAACATTCTGGACAAGTGCCCGTACCTGGCATCTATCGTCTCCTTATCAAGACAGACGACTGTTCCGATTGCGGTTCCAATATCATGCAATATTTCTGGATGCCAAAGGACCCAGTTCAGCCCACGAAGACGAACCCATAACTGGGTGAAGACATTTTTAGCACATGATACATTAAAATCCAATGACCATTCATGCAGATGAATCCATCCCGGCTTTAGAAACATGGATCCAAAGTTCCGAGCTTTCATCTTCACATCATCCGATGGAAATAAACAGTTAAAGAAACCCCGAACAAGAGAGGCACATTTCCAGTTGTCAAAACCCCACAACGTTGAAATCCTTCAGAATAAATATTTGCATTTCCATGGAGAAGCACCTTTAGGATGAAAAAAACGAGCAATCAAAGAGTTCTCCCCTAGTGCCAGTCGTTCTGCAATGAAACCAGGGTTAACCTCCACATGGGAAAGAGATCCCTTTCGAAGAATCTTCTTATGGTCCTCTTTATTAGACACCGGTGCAGATGCCTTTATGAGATCCACAAAGGATCGCTGCCCGCTCGATGCTCCCAATGAATCTCCATCCAAAACCCTAGCCTCAGCTATATCTCGAGGTTGGGAAGCAACTGGACTAGCCGCCCTTGCCTGCTCCTGCACATACACATCTAGCTGAGCTAGACCTTGATTAGCACCAGTCAGTGACCGAGCAGCATTGGTCAGAGGCCGAGCCACACAATCCTGCTCCTGTACAGCCCCAAACAGATGGACTGGTTCTCGGATATCATCGCTTTCAATGGATCACCTCTCAACGATCTGGTTGAAACCAAGGTAGTGTGGAAAATCCATAAAGGGAGAAAAACCAAGGTCACACGCAGATCCAGAACCGAATCTCTGCGAACGAAGAGCTTCTAGAGATCCGTGAAGCCGAACACTGAGAACCCTGAATTTGGATCCGAAACACCGAGACCTCCGGATTTGGAGTCAAGATGCCGAGGACAAAAAGGCGTCGGAGCCGAATCGCCGAGACCTCTAGCTTTGGTGCCGGACCACCGAGGACGAATAACCGCGGAAATCTGAAGAAAACCGAGAAGAAGAAGATGCGACGCCTAGATCCTCTAGGTACCGCCGAACTAGAGCCGAATCGTGGAGAATAATGAGATTCCGAAACCCTATAACCTGCGGGTTCTATAGAGAGAGAGAAACCTCTCTCATCCTCTGTCTCTTTCTCTACCTTTTCTTGAAAAGAATATATATTCTCTTTTATATTATCATAAAATAAATATTGACTATCTTTATAAAAAATACATTTATTATCATCAAATTTAAGACACATTCCATCATCACAAAGTTGTGATATGCAAATTATGTTATGTTTAAAACATATATTAAGTGTACATTATAATTTAAAACAGAGGTTAATGTACCAGCTTATCCCAACCCTCTAATGATAAATTTAGGGTTGTCCCCAAAAGTGATAGTACCTCTATCATAAGAGTTAAAATATAATAAATTATAAATTTCACCATTCATGTGCCTCGATAACGCACTATCCCTATACCATATGACTAAGGAGCACATTATGCATGTTTCCTATAAAAAAGACCAGGCATATGGTTGTTTTGGAACCTATACTAGTTTAGGTCTAACTGGATTTCTACAAAAAGATTTAGGTACCCATACAAATGTGACACATTTATTTTATAGTCATAAAGAATATTTTTTTTGAAATGAAATTATTAATATTCCACAAAGATTGAGTACACTTTGATGAAAAATCGTTCTCATAATTCCCTTTTATGTTACACATAATGGATCTAACATTTGAAATATTTACATATATGAGTTTTAAACATGATGATATATTCATTTGAGGAACCTTATTATTATATCCAAACCACTTTTTACCATATTTGGGTTTGTTCATAGCCACTAATTTTATCAAATTTCACTTGTCCTCAAAAAAATATAGGTACATTTTCCTTTAAATTAGTGATTTTATTTTTTAATATTTTCATTCACTTTCTGAAAAATTATTGGTTATCACATAATTTCTCATTTGAACATGATCTATAATTTTACAGTTTCTTATTTTCATGATTATGATTATTGAATTCATTTTTATGTTTATCTAAATTATCAATGAATAACATAAATCTTACGTGTTGATATCCATCATCTTTAGATGAAAAATATGTTTTTACATTCTAATCTTTCACTTTTATCAATTCAGCATCTACAACCATTTTATTCTATATATTACATAAAATAGAATCATTCATTTTTTATTTTCTTCTTTAATATTATTATATTATCTTTGTATTTACTTGAAAAATTCAACCATTCTTAATATATCACATTGAAAATATTCATTTTGAGAAGTTAATTATTTCACCTCATCTTCAATGTCATTTTTATTTTCATAACATTAAAAATAGTTTGTGTGTACCTCATTTATAGTATAAGACATTAAAAATATATTTGGTGGCTCATTTTCACAATTAGAACAACCATCACATGAGCCTAACCCTTATGTAAAACTCCATCTGGAATGACAAGACTTCATTTTTTCCTTCTTTTATTTCATATCATTTCTTTTTTTTTTAATTTGGTATAGTCTGATTTTATATGCCGCTTTTTTCCTGAAATAATTACATATTGATTCTATGTATTCATATTTACTAGTCTTACCTATTTTAGTTATATTTATATCATTATTTCAATTATCTCTTTTAGTATACTTATAAAATCCCATTTTACTCTTCATTTACTTGTATACTCCTTTGGTGAAAATTAAAATTTCATCATTATCACTTTTTTGTAACATATAATTAAGGGAATTTGTAATATCATTTAAATTTTATTTAAATGATATACTTGTTCTCATATCATGATCATTTTTTATAATTATTCATTTCTAGATTGTATAAAAGTAATGATCATATCGTCTCATCCAAGGAATATTTAATAAATAATTTTATTTCTTCAATATCCCCTTTCTTTGAATTCCTTTTTTGGGGAGATCTTGCAATAACCATTCAATGAGGGCTTCCATCTTTGTGGTTTTTCCTAGATAAACTATATTTTTTGAAATATTTGTTAATATAGTGTACGCATCATTTATACTGTCTCGATCATTCATCATGAACACGTGAAATTAATGTCGATATATACCTATTTTAGTTCTCTGTAACATGTCATTAGCTTGTTGAGTGTCTTACAATGTCCTCCAAATTTCAAAATAAGTATTGAAAGATGAAATATGACTACAAATATTTCTACTTAATGAAAAATATAATAAATTCATGACATTATAATTTTAAACACATTTTAGCTACCTCATTATTAGTAAGAGTTTCTAATTCAACATTAGATAATTTATAAAGATAAGACATGATACCCCAATATTCAAGACTAATGGTTTTAATAAATACCTCTATTAAAAATTTATAGTATACATAATCACTTATATTGAAGTGAGGTGGTCTGATATGATTCAACATTTAGAATTTTGGATTAGCCGTAACATAGTATTCATTCCTTTCATTAGAAATTTAGGTCTAGGATAATGTCTAGGTTAGAAATATACATTGAAAAAATTTAAAACCAAATCCTTAAATAGGAACCAACCACTGATACAAATTTTTGGGGCTCTTGTTATAAAAGAGGTAACTATGGGGGGGGGTTGAATATTCCCTTTTATTAATTAACGAAAATAAAAATTTATCATAATAATATTAGTAATGAAATACATAATTGAAAGAAAAAAATTAACTCATTCATTTTTTATAGAGGTCTGAATCTCATGACCTTAGTCCTCTCTTGAATATAATACACTCCTTAGGGATACATGTATGTAATATATCTTTACTTTTGAATAGGATTAATAACTTGATTACAATAATTACAGATGTTCCATTTTCAGTAGGTGGAACAACACTACATAGATTTTTTCACATAGAGGTATATCCCATGGAATTCTAAGGAGCCACAACCTTATTATATTTGTTCTGGGAGGAATAACTCAAAATTTAGTTTTTATGGGAGGAATAACCCAATAAAATAATTTGGATTGGTAAATATTAAACCGAATTCAAGAATACAAATAGGGAATTGAATGAATTTCAATAGTGAAAAATAATAAAGAAAATGAAACATGAAAATGACCAAATGGTGAAGAAGTTTGAAGAAGCTCTTATTTCATAACCACAAAGGTATGAAATATGTATAATATTATGATCTTCTATGATATCTGTAAAAAAAATTATGTCGAAGAAGTATTATTTGAATTATTTGAGATCAGTAAGAAAATTATTGATCATGTTCTCACCGAATGAATTATCAAATTTAAAAATAAAATTTTATTAACATGGGTACAATTGTTTTTATTATTGAAACAACATAATAAAGCATTAAATAACATATATATTGGAGGGTATCATTATTTAATCTCTTAACAACTCTTGTTCGAGAATAATAAATATAATATGACTATTAGATAAAATATGTTGAAGTAGTTATGGACATAAAACATAATCAGACGAAATATTGTTAATGAAATATTAAGCATATTTTTTAGTATATTATATTTAATAATTATTAAACAACTCACAAATAAAAATTTCAATAAATAATACTAAAAGTCTATATATAATAAATACATCAGAATGATGTAAAAAAGAGCTTCATAAATAATAATCAACTTCTATCCATGACATGAAAAAATTTGACAAATAATTTTAAACAAATTTTATATAATATTTAAGCTTAAAATATTTATAATTTAAAAATGTGATTACAATAAACAACATTAAATGAAAATGAGGATATAAATTTTTGTCAATATATATTTTAAATAACAGTGTGTCATGACTCTCTATTGGATGTATGGCAGTGTTTCAGTGATAGACTGTTGGAATTGTTTGGTGGTGTGTCAAAACACATTTCACATACCATTTTTATTTTATGATAAAAATAATTTTTTTTAATCAAAACCAAAAAAATAGAATGATAATATCATCAATGTAATCTATGAGAGAAATAAAAAATGACTCATTTTTGTATGTACAACGATGTCTCATGACAAACTTTTGGGTTTCAATGGTGGATAAATGTGAACTAAAGAAATGTTTTTGAAATAAAATATTGATTCCTCATAATAATAAAACAACACTTTTATTTCATAATAAAATTAAAATAAAAAGATCAAAAAAATTTAAACCAATGTATATCATTTTTTTTAAATTAAAAAGAATGCTGAAGAAAAACATGAATAAAGCCAATTTCAGAGGAAAAAACCAATAAAAAGAAAAACCAAGGGAAAAAAATGAAAAACCAAGAACAATACAAGAAGTAGTAGGAATGAAACACCATTGGAATTAAAAAAATATTAAAATATCCAATTATTTCTCAAAGACACACCGTTTGTTACATTCTATTGTTTTCACAATTGAATCATCATTTATAAAAATATAAATTGTATAAAAAACTCACTAGTGCTAAGATGAAAAACCATGGGATTGAAAAACCAATAGTGTCTTTATATAATAAATGTAAAAAATCAAATTCCATTAAGAAGTACTTTACACCACACAATAATTAAGGGATGAAATGGTGAAATAATTATAATAATAATAATAAAAGATCAAAGTAGGCTAAAAAGAATAATATAATGGATAATGAAATTTAATGAAAAACTTGTTGGTACCCAAATAGAAGGAATAATATCCTCCATAGAAACTGAAAAAAAGATGTGAGGCTGAATAGGTTCATATAGATCCACTGCTCGAGAACAAGAACTCAAAATAGAAGAGACGAAAAAAATAACATGAGATAAAGGCATCTAGTTAGATTGTTGGTGGTACAAAAATAAATAAGGAAGGAAAATTCATTGGATGGAAAGATGAATTCAAAAAAGGGATATCACCAGCCAGTCAATCTATAATAGAAGCCGAATGAGGGGTAAGAAGAACTCAGGTGGAATATGAAAATTTTAGGTGCACGAGAGGAAAAAGGAAACATAAGAATTCAAAAATTGAGTCGGTAAATAGATATAAGGATTGATGTGATCAATGTATGGGAAAAAATCAAGGATTATTTGACGGTATGAGTTTAGACTCCCTCATCCACATCAAATTTGTAACAGAGTGGATGAGAGGTATAAAACACAAGAGGCAGAATCCATTCCCTTGATCGAAAAGACATCCCATACCTGGACAAATACTAAAGGCTAATGTGAAATGCATTCTCTACAATCCCAACATATGATGGAACTATAATTTGGCCTTATATAAGGGTCTATAAAATAATTGGGTGTACTATTCATTCTATGGAACGAGCTAATCTCTTTGTGGGAAACTATAAACTGGACCTCCCAATAGGCCCGTATAGAAAAAATGTTTTACGAAAAAAATAAAGTAGAAACAATTACATAAATTAAAATTGTAAATATATATTAATAATAAATATAATTTTTTAAATTAAATTAAATAAATATTATATAAGTGTAATTTATTAAAACAATGAGACAATCAAAAAAGTAAATACCAAATTACAAAACTTTCATCTTTTAAATAGGACTCTTTATTTTCCTTTTCAAATGATTTACTTTTCCCCAAAATTCTTATATATAATGCATCTTCTAGTTCCTTCATTTCATTTTCCCTCATATGAGTTCCCAAATTTTTTGACATTTTTAAAATTGAATCATCATTTATTTATCATATTTAACACTAGAACATCTGTGAGACACCATCCTTATATTCTTTGATGTGTTTGGAAATTCAACTATGACCCAATTCTTAATAATATTACATGTTAGATCATTTTCCAGGATCACAATATTTCGAAATAGCAATCCCATTAGGCTAGGCATCTTGATTAGAAAATCATTAAATTATCCATCAAATTTTTTATTGACTTTCTTTCTTCTATTTAACTCTATTATCTAAAAAAGGACAATATGATCAGAATACATCAAATAATTAATGTAAGATAGGGAAACATATAAACATAAGAGGAATAAATTATAAATGTTAAGTATATCCAATCTTTTTAGTCTCTAATTTTCAATCTAGGTTATCCATGGTAATGTTTCTGGTTAACATTTATAACTTGAAAATATGTTCAAGTTCTTCTTTAGGTTCCTATAGTGATTGTAAATTTATGAAGCATATCATCGAGATTGCCAAACTAAGTGTGAAAAAAGGTTGTTTTCATGTACTAGGTGATTATTGAGTCTAGATCAATGCACCCTTTTTGTAGTTATTACCCATAGTTATAGATATTCAAGAACCACAACCCCTTGTAGTATCCAGACATAGACATAGTTTCTCAAAAACCACTTAGTTAATCTTTCACAAAAAAAATCCATGAAATTTTCCTTTTCTTAACATTATCTATGTACATATCCCTAGGGTTCTCATCAATTTTTTCACATCATTGTTTTTAAAATATAACTAAAACATTTATTCGATACTAAATATAGTGACCCATTCCATTTACAAAAATTATTACATGATTTTTGAATGAAAAATATATTAATTACAAACCAAAGATCATGAGTCCTGATGTATTTGAAAGAAGTGGTTAATAATACAACAATGTTACTAATTTTTTTTATTTAATGAGTTCCTATATATCATTATGATCCTAAAAGACCATAGTAAAACGTATATAATACATAAAATAAAATGGTGAGCTAAAAATATAGGACATGTATTAATCATGATAAGGAAATATATCATATAATTTAATGGTATAACATGATTTCATAAAAGATAGTGATTATGAACTATCACATGGGATAATGATATAATGAACATTGGATCATAAGATCATAGGAAAATTTTAAATATGTATGAAACATAAAACATGACATGATCATAAGTTTGGGAAAACTACCAAGCAAAAATAACAAGGTAGAAAAAGTCTAATAATTGATTAGATTCATTCCCTAATCATATATATGAAATCTCATAAGAAAAAAAAATTAACTAATGCATTGGGGAATATATAACTTCAATCCCACCTATCTCATTAATTTTTTACACAAGAATATGTTTTCCATATATGGAAATAATCATAAGGAAGAAACATAAGAACTAACCTAGTGTTGGAAAATAATAATTATTATATTTCTAACAAGATTAATGATTTATGATATTATATCACATTCTGATTAGTTATATGATAAAAATGGTAAAGTGTTGATATGCTTTTAGTTAATGAAAATCTGATGTTGGATATGATGATCTACCACAATTTAATCTTGATATACTAGTGGTATACATCTACCATCAGAATCTACAACTAATGGATCTACAATTGAGGACATATATTGATAGTTCAGTAGATCATCCATCAGTTCAGAGAAGATTTACTACTTTCAGATCTACCAATGAAGAACTTTCAGTGATAGAACTACCATTAACGATATTCCATGGACACATATACAGCTGGCTTGTGTTATGTCCAGACTTGTGGTACCTCCAATGTAGTTCTAACATCAGAGTTGTGCTACCACCAATTTTGTTCCACCACTAATGTTATGCTACCTCTATAGTTGAGATATATCCAAAGATGATATACAATCAATGATGAGATATTATAATTAAATATATTATAAAAATATATATACCCCCAAGATTCCATTTTTGGTCTACACTCGTTTGAACTTATTTCCACCAATGGCTAGTTCACGAGTTTAATGATTTCAAGAGGCACATGAATTTAATAATAATTCTTCTTTAAATAATAAACTAATTTATTAAATAAAAAGATATAATTTTTTATTTAGTTCCCAATATAATTATCCAAGATAGTATTTATTAATATTTATCAAGGGATAATTGGATCTGGATAATTATAAAGTCTTGAAAAATTCCTTCCAGTGGAGTGTGAAAAACATTGTGAAAATGATATATCCCATAACAGTGATAGATACATAGAATAAAACAAGAATTAATATTCTAACCATGTGATCTATTTGGGGATATATTCATGAGTATTACTAAACAAAAAATGTAGGACATTTCAAAAATCCATCACACTCTAGTTTTCTATGCATTCTGATAAACATGCTCAATATCCTATCAAATACAAACTCGAGGAATCAGAATAACTAAAGTATCAAAGACCCTGTTAGATCACACATTAAATATATTTATCTCTTTTTATTTCCAATTTATTAATTTCTCTTTTTTAGTGTGTTGTTATAATAGGTTTGTCTATAAACATGATCTCTTGTGCATAACCTGTAGTGACTTTGACACATTTTGTCAAACACTCTTATTTTAGTCCCATGAATAACTGAGTAAGTGGACCTATGTGACATGGTGTCTATTTTATACCTTGTATAACTGTGGAAGAGGCTTTGTTTCAAGATATCCTAGTTTTCTATTTATTTTAAAACCTTAACTAGGTGTTTGATATATTTTATTTTTTAATAAAATACTTGGAAACCGATCATTTCCAAGTGTGGGGATTAAATATTGGCATCAGATCAAATATAAGGACTCGACCATAAACATTACATAATCCTGAATTAAATGAATAATTCACATTGAGGATATTTTCAGGTTTAGAGTTTTAGTGAATTAGGCCATAACTATTTTAAATCAACTTGAATATTACATGTAGACACTACTACACAGTATCCATATTTTTATAAAATTAAAACTCTTAAAAAGAAACATTTCTAGTTCTATGTTTTTGACAGAACGAATTTTCCTTGATCCCATCCTTGACCCTTATTCATCTTTATGTCATGTGGAAAACATTTCTGAAACATGAGATGAGAATAAAAATCTTAGAAAGGGTTATAAAATAGGAAAATAAAACATTATCCTATCAATAAATACAAATCAATGAAACCATACTTTTCAATCATAACATACCTCGTGAAATCATAAGATTTATGAATAACACACAGAAGTCATCAATCTTAAAGGTAACTTGTGGAATCCATAAAATAATTACATTGTAGATTTCACAAATATGTAGGTTGTTACATTTGGAATACCCATCACAGTATATTCCCTAAATATATTTGGAGAAACATTAATGTGTACCTCCATCACGTTACCCAATGCATTGGAGAGCTATCATGGGCTCACCCGCCCTAGAATTATCACGGAACCACCCATATATGTAAATAATGCCCAGTAACCTTAACATAATCATAACACATAACAAAAGAATATATGAAAGATAACATTTCCACATTCCAATCACAATATATCATATCATGATATTGAAATAAACAATGCTTTATCAAACCATTTTCAAAACCATTGAAAATATTTAACAAATATATTTTTGAATCAAAGTGTCCCACACAAATATGAAGATTTTCAATGAATTATAAATTGAAAATATTAATTTCCATATAAATAATTCCTAAAAACCATTTTTTAAACATGTAAATTAAAGATAAATATTTAGAATAATAAATCTTATAAATATTTATAATGATATTTTAGTTAAAGATTTTTTTATCAAAATGAGAGACACTTGAATACAAATAACTGAGTAATAAAATTTAATCAAAACTCTATAATATCATGATAATAAAGTAATTCTTGAAATAATAATCCAAAGGATAGTATATATACCATATAAGAGAGAATTGGTTCATAAAAACAATGAAGTCTCAATGTAATGTAAATTGAGACGAAATCCCTAATAAAAACTGTATCCTTAGATTGAGGATAAATAATTCACATAATAATGTGTGAAAATATAAATACACTCAATAATATTGGATATTCAGTGTAAAAAAATTATAGAACATTTAAACATGTTATCTTTAAGACAAAACCAATGACTTGGATGTTTAATTCAATAAATGGAAATTGAGTTAAAATTACTCTTACAAGTTCATATCGATGACTTGAAAATTTTTCAATGGAGTGATTATGTGTATCAAAAGTATATCCACACAAAGGGGAGTGGAATTTAAAACATAAATAAATAAAAAATGATTCCACACATAATCATATCATGACATAATTAAGAATTATAAGATTAACCCAAGGAATAGAAATTGGGTTAAAAAGTTATCTTATAGAAATTCGACATCCAAACGACGCCACTTTAAAATTTAGAAAATGAGATGATGAGAGAAAAAAGGGTATCCCATAACATAGACATAAAATTTATAGTAATAAGGATATATAATAACATATACCAAAATAATAATATGTAAATTAAAATACATAACAAAAAGAAGTCTTCTAAAAGAGGTGGGTGAAAGGTTCCCTAACCGATTTTGTAATATACGAAACATACACCCCATGAAAAAAGGATACTTCAATGAAGATGTAAAGACACATAAAATAAATTATTTTACACAAAGAGTAAAATCATGTGATGTACATACACTACACAAAGGATACAATGACAAATATAACATGAATCTCACAGGAATAAAAAGTGAGATAAAACCCTATACCACGTTGTAATCAATCGAGTCGTATGAACAAAAGTTAATAACCACCAAATGAATCAAATAATACCATTAATATAAAGATAATAATGATAATATATATCAAATGTATGTACACAATACACCACATGAAATAAATAAGTGGCGGATAATGGAAATCTCATAGAATTAAAAGTGAGATACGAAATCCCTTACCTCGTGTCCGACATGACTCGTTTGTTCCTTGTTATTATTGAATAATAAACTTAAGTTAATTTATACTTGATTAAGAACCTTTTTAAAGATTATTATTCCTTTTACATCACACATTACCATGTTATAAACATTATGTAATCATTTAAGTTAATAACGGTCATTTTTTCGATATTTGGTACTTGATTCAAAAATGAACTTCTTATATTTACAAGTTATCTATGTGGTAAAAATTCCATTGTATCCAGAATGATATTAATGATTTTTATATCCTATAAATATTATATAGCCAGTATATATATGTATTTAAAACCATACATAACATTTGGAGGTAATAAATGAAATGCACCGTTCATGGTGATGGTAAGCCGTATGTACGCATGAATGCTACTTTCATTTCTATTTCATATTTAATGGAATTAAAATATAATGATACATAGATATATTATCATTATAGTATAATATAATACATAATATCATTAACTATATCCTTTATACATCTCACATATTGCATTAACGAGTCATATCACTTTGAGGGGGCGATAGTATGCACTTTCTAAAATGAAATTATCATGTTTACCCATAATGGAACCCATAAATGTATAAAATAAATGAAAAATAAAAAATAATAAAGAAAAAATAAACATAATATATATCATATATAAATATAGTTCCATCATAATGTCCACCATGAGAGGCGGTAGGAGATAATCTAACAATCATCCTTTCGTGAGTCGTTTGTTTTCCATCCATAGAAACAGTATGTTCTTTACCCAACAGATGGAGGTGTGTGAATGTGTAGTTCTAATAATTCTCACAAAAATTCATATTATATTGATTATATTGGTTTTTTCATAAAATAAAAGAATAAAAATAGTGTAGGGGTTGGAGAAGTAAAATAAACCAAAAGATCTTAAGAGAAGACATTACCTTTAAATCGGGTAACTCCTTTTGGTTTGAACCAAAAGGGTTTCTTGTTGTGCCTAATAAATAAGTTAAGGCTTCTAGGTGTAAGTGAGGGATCTTGTAAGATTATTTATGCTGCGTTTGGGAGAGCCAAGGGGCTTGATAGGTGTGAGTAATGGGTTAGAGGTGAGGGCTTTTTATAAGGGGGAGGAGGGGCTCTTTACAAAAGTGTGAAACAAATATTTTATTATATAATTATTTTCGCTTTATAAAAATAAAAAAATTATTAACAAAAAAAAAGATTACTCATGGTCTAAATAAAATAATCCAATAATAATTGGATTGGGTTTGGAAATTATTTTAATCTTTATAATCTTATTTATTTAAATCTTTTATTAATGAGGTAAACACTGCATCATTATTGTGTCATAAATAATTTTATTTTTATGATGTCTAAAAATTATAAAAAAATTACCAAGATGTAGGAAATATTTTTATATTTCCAAATAATATTTATAGATGAAAATATAACCTATATTATCCTATGTAAAAATTAATATACTAAAAGATATTTTTTTATGTCAATTTTGTCTTTAATTTACATTAATTAAAATAAAGTGTCACTACCACTCCCATGTGGCTCCATGGGTTCCCCAAATCGACCCAAGCATTCTCATGGAATGATATGTATCAAAATATACTATTTGGAAACATGTTAGGGTAATTGTATATCATTATAATAGTATTATTTTACCCTTATTTACCAGATTTACCCTTTAACCATGGTAAATAATTTTTTTATTGATGTAAATATTCATAATGTATAAAAATAAAAGATAAATATTTACATAATTTGTAACTCATGATTCAAAATATGAAATCCATTTCTCCAAATTCAAAACACAGAAGTGTCCAAAATTAATTTAAAATTAATTCCTGCTGTCAAAATGAAAAGCCTGTTTTTTAGAAATATTAACTATCAAAAGATAGACACTTGTTTATGTCCAATTTCAAAGTGAAATTAATTACAACGATAAAATTTTTATTAAAGGGTAAAAATATAATCTAATTAAAATTTAAAACCAATTAAAAATATAATCTATCCATATAAATAAATTATATTAAAAGGCAGTTTTGAATTAAAATACAGTATATTTCACTATTCATCAAAAAATTAATTTTATCAGTAAAATTCCAAAATTTTACCCAATGTGAATTTTAATGTCCCGATTAAAAAGATGAATTTAATTTTGTCAAAAATAATATATAAAAGTGACCAAAACTATAATTTAAGAGGGTACGACATAAAAAGGCAGCAAATCAACCTTTTAAAGTAAATTAAATTCATTCACATTTTAAGATGCTAACTTTTATTGGATAAATGTAATTTTTTTTACAAACATGTATAATAGTTTTGTATTTATTTATATTTATTCCCTCCATTATAATGGCATGGTGTTAACAACCATTTAAAATAATAATAATACTATATTATTTTTTAGTACAACTCAACATTGTGTGGAACGTAAGATTTCAAAGAAACATGTTGTTGTGTATATGGTATGAAATAAAACATAGAATCCCCTTTAAAGTAATATTAATAATAAATTTAAAAATATTAATAACTATGAAAATTCATATTCTTTATTTACTTGGGATGTTACATCTTTCCCCCCTTTTTGGAATTTCGTTATCACAATTTCAAAATTGGGCTTGAAAACTTCATTGAAAGTCCCACATCAGAAAAAGAGTCAATAAATCTATCACTTTAAAATAAAGGAAGAGAAGTAAGAAGGTCACCCAAGACAAAAGATACTAGGATTTTATGAAAATGTGGATATATTGGAGAAAAAAACCAGCAAGTTCTGTTGGAGAGTGATAGAAAACATTATTAGGATAAAGTTATCCACAAGAAAATCACAAACTTGTGATTGGTTAAACAATATTTTATTCCCCAGTAGGAAAAGTTAACATCCAAAATTTTTGTTTTAAGTTAATTTTCAAAATTTTGAGTAATTTATTTATGATCTTAACTGAAAATATTAGTAAGCAAACTTACTTGTCATGTAAACATTCATCCTTTACTAATTTCCTACCACACACTCATTTTTTCTTCAAACGATGAGTATCCAAGATGACTTCTTCACATTGAAATAACTATAATCAACTTATAGAGAATCAAATAATCCAAAAAAGATTAATTATATTTTCCCCATGTCTTTAGACATTAACCAAATCCAAAATGGTTAGTATAATATATGAAAATCATTAAAAAGGATAATATTTTACAAAATGAAAAACTACTCTTAATCTCTAAAAATTGTCAAAAAATACCCAAATCTCAACAAATACCATTCAATAAAAAAATGTCCATAAAATTCATAAAAGTAATAAAAACTATTATTGAAACCCAAATATCAGAACAATTTAATCACATGGTATTCAAGATAAATCTTAACATTTATCTCTAAATATCATCAATTACTCTTAAAGTAACATATTGAAAATTAATTAAACTAATCACATATTCTCCATGATAGGATAATAATTTCCATAGATAACCGAAAATAAACTTATTATTGATTCATAAAATCATCTATCTAAAAAGAATTATTCAGACTAAATAGGGACTTCACGTAGTCTAGTGGTAGGCGATAAATCCCAGTTGCACATTGATTGTGGGTTTAATTCCCACAGCTTTGTCTGAAGAGACAGGTTTTCACGTTGTCTGCGTGTTTTCCTTAATAAAAAAATATAATTTTATAAAATTCCCAAAAAAAGATATAAATTCATCAAAAATAACCATAACATATTTTAACCACAATTTTTATCTAATAACTTTCATTTTGTATTCAAAAATGCATTAACCTGTAATTTCCTCAAATTCAAGATCATATAAACCCAAATGGATCATTATAAGTATATACTCAAAAGAAAAGATAATTATTCCTACAATTTAATTTTCATTTATCAAACATCAGGGTTACACATACTATAAAAAGTCTTCTAATGTAATCCCATCATCAAAAGAGCCTAAATAATTTTAAGCATTTCAGCATCCTATAATCTACCAAAACACTTAAATCCCTTATATGTTGACTTCTTACCCATTAAACATTCTTCATGATCCATTGACCATTTCTTTCAAAATTATTCTAAAATACTTATTTCCTACAACCAAAATCATGAATCATATCCTAATATTTAACAATGTCTAAGCATCAGTTATGAAATAATCCCTACATTTCATTAGTCATTGTCAGTTTCCTCATCCTCAATTAGAATAGAATTAGGTATTGGTAAACATATATTTGTAGGATCCTGGTGATCTCATTCTTGAACCTTCATCGTTGGACATCTATTTGTATAAGTACCATGCACACCTTATTTAAAACATTTAATTGATCCCTCAGAAATAACTTCTTTCCCTTTCTAAGAGTCAACTGGATGCTTACTTTTTCTATGGAAGGTTCTTTCTTTATGACCTTCACTTCCACATCTATATCATCTTCCCGTCCCTTTAAAATTTTTTCCTATGTGTTTCTTTCAACATCCTTTGCACAAAGGTTTTTGAATATACTTAAATTTATGATTATTACTTGAACATCCATGGGGATTTGTTTCTCTAATATATGATGCCTTATAAAAATCACATAGGATTAGGTGGTCAATCATGACTCTAGATAGTTGGTTGAGAATAACCACAAGAGTTCTCTTTGTAGCTCCCATTTCAATCAGTTGCTCATTTAGAAAACCATCACTATTTTATTTACATCCACTATTACTTTAGTGCCTTCTAGATCCATCCATTTACTAAAACTAAAAATGTAAGTGTGAGTATATTAGTAAAATCATCATATAATATCTTATGAGGGGGTAAATACCAAGATATACTTATTCATGTTATCTTAAAATCATTCACTTTATCTAAAAAAACAATTAATCTTTCCAAAATAATAACCATTATGGTAATTTCACTTATACTTGAAGAACACCCTAACCTCTAAAGTTATCTAAACCGACCTCTAATACCAACTATAAGGACCCGACCTTAAACATTACATAATCCTAAATTAAATGAATAATACACATTGAATATCTTTTCAGGTTAGAGTTTTATAGAATTAGTCCATAAAAATTTCATATCAACTAGAATAATACATATAGAAACTACTACTCAATATACATTTTTTTATAAAATAAAAACTCTTAAAAAGAAACATGTTTAGTTCCATGATTTAGACAACATGACTTTTCCTTGATCCCATCCTTAACCCATATTCATATTTAAGTCCTGTGGAAAACATTTCAAAAGCATTGGATGAGCATTAAAAGATCAGTAAGGGTTATAAAATAAGGAAAGAAAACATTATACCACAAATAAATACAAATCAATGAAACCACACTTTTCGATCATAACATTACTCATTAAATCATAAGATTTATGAATAACAAACATAAGTCATAAATCATAAAGGCAACTTGTGGAATCCATAAAATATATACATTGTAGAATTAATTTCTACATTGGGAGTTTCATTTGGAATACCATTCACAGTATATTCCCTAAATCTCTTAGGAGAAAATTAACATGTACCTCCGTCACGTTACCCAATGCATTGGAGGTATATCTTGGGCTCACCCGCCCTAGGTTTATCACGAAAGCACCGGTATACGTAAACAATTCCCAATAACCCTAACATAATCATAACACATAATACAAGAATATATGAAAAATAAAATATTCACATTACAATAAAAATATATCAAATCAGTATATTGAAATAAACAATGATTTATCAAACCATTTTCAAAACCTTTTAAAAAATTTAATAATGATATTTTTAAATCAAAGTGTCCCATATCACATTGAAGCTTTTAAATGAATTATCATTTGAAAACATTAATATCAATATAAATAAATCCTAAAAACCATTTTGAATACATGGTCATTAAATATAAATATTTATAAGAAGAAATCATTAAAACATTTAAAACGATATTTTAGTTAAAGAGTTTTTATCAAAATGAGAGATGCTTGAATATAAATAATTGAGGAGTAACATTTAATCAGAACTTTATAATATCATGATAATAAAGGGATTAATGATATAATATGACAAAGGAAAATATATACACTATATAAGAGTGAATTGGAGCATAACAACAATGAAATCTAAATGGAATGTAAATTAAAACAAAATCCCTTATAGAAACTGTATCCTTAGATTAAGGATAAAAAATTTACATAATAATGTGTGACAAATATAAATACACTCAATATGATTGGATATTCACTGTAAAACAATCAGAGGAATTTTACACATGCACTTTTTAAGGAAAAAACAATGATTTGTATGTTTAACACAATGAATGGAAATTGAGTTAAAATTACTCTTATCAAGTTCATATCAATGACTTGAGAATTTTTCAATGGAGTGATTATGCATATCAAAGGTATATCCATAGAAAGGGTAGTGGAATTTAAAAGATAAATAAATAAAAAATGATTCATCACATAATAATATCATGACATAATTAATAATTAGAAGATTAACCCATGGAATGGAAATTGGGTTAAAAGGTTCTCTTACATAAATTCGACAGCCTAACAATGTCACGTTAAAATTAAGAAAACAAGTTAATGAGAGAAAAAAGGGTATCTCAACAATTGGACATAAAATTTAAAGAAACAATGATATATAATAACATATCCCAATATAATAAGGTGTAAATTAAAAGACATAAAAATAAGTCTTTTAAAAAAGAAGAGGGTGAAAGGTTCCCTTACCGATTTGGCAACATACGAAACATACACCCCATGAAAGAAGGATAATTCAATAAATATGTAAATACCAATAAATTAAATTATATTACACAAATATTACAATCATGGGAATTACATACACCACACAAAGGAAACAGTGAAAAATATATCACAAATCTCACACGAATAAAAAGTGAGATAAAACCCTTTACCACGTTGTAATCAATTGAGTCGTATGGCCAAAAGTTAATAACCCTAATATGAGTCAAATAATACCATGAATATAAATAGAATTATGATAATATATATCAAATGGAAGTACAAAATACACCACATGCAATAAATAAGTGGCAAACAATGGAAACCTCACAGAATTAAAAGTGAGATAAAAAATCCCTTACATCGTGTCCGAATTGACTCGTTTGTTCCTTGTTATTGCTGAATAATAAACACAAGTTAATTTATACTTCCTTAAGAACCATTTTCAAGTTTATTATTCCTTTTATATTACATATAACCATGTTATAATAATTATGCAATCATTTATGTTAATAACAGTCGTTTTTTCAATATTTGGTACGTGAGTCAAAAATGAACTTCTTATAATTACAAGTTGTCTATGTTGCCAAAAGTACATTGTATACAGATTTATGTTAAGGATTTATATATCATATATTTCTTATATATCCATTATATATATATTTTTAACAGTACATAACATTTAGAGGTAAGAAATGAAATGCACTGTTCATGGAGATGGTAAACCGTACATACGCATGAATGCTACTTTCATTTATATTTCATATTTAACGGAATAAAAAATAACGATACATTGGTATATTATAATTACAGTATAATATCATATATAATATCATTAAATACATCCTTTAGATGTCCCACATATAAAATTAACGAGTTAAATCACTTTGAGGGGGCGGTAGCCTGCACTTCCTAAAATGAAATTATCGCGTTTACCCATATTGGAAACCATAAAGGTATGATATATATTAAAAAATATAGAATAAAAAAAATAAACATAATAAATATCATATATTAATATAGTTCCATCATAATCTCCACCATGAGAGACGGTAGGAGATAATTAAACAATCATCGTTTTGTGAGGCGTTAGTTTTCCATCCACATAAACAATATGTTCTTTACCCACTATATTGAGGTGTGTAAATATTTAGTTAGAATAATTATCATGAAAACATAATATTATATTTAGTATACTATATATGTTATAAAATTAAATAATAAAAAGAGTTTAGGGGTTGGAGAAGTAAAATAAAACAAAATAACTTAAGAGAAGACATTACCTTTAAATCGGGCAACTCCCTTTGGTTTTGACCAAAAGGGTTTCTTTATGTGAATTATTCCTATGTTAAGGATTCTAGGTGGAAGATAGGTATCATGAGATCTTATTAGGGATGTTTTTAGATAATCCAAGTGGATTGAGAGTTTTCTGTAATGGGTTAGAGGTGAGGGCATTTTATAAGTGGGAGGAGCGGCTCTTTAGGAAAGTGTGAAACTATTATTTTATTATATACTTATTTTAGGTTTATAAATGTCAAAAACTTATTAAATTAGAATATAAGACGAATCATGGTTGAAATAAAATCATCCAATAAGAATTGGACTGGTTTTGGACATTATTTTTATCTTTATAATATTATTTGTTTAAATCTTTTGTTAATGTTGTAAACACTGCATCATTATTGTGTCATAAAAAATTTAATTTATTTGATGTCTATAAATTATACAAAAAATTATCATGATGTAGAAAATATTTTCATCTTACCAAAAAATAATTATAGTTGAAAATATAACTTGTATAAGCATAAGTAAAAATAAATTTACTAAATGATATTTGTTTATGTCATTTTCGTCTTTACTTTAAGTTAATTAAAATAAAGTCTCATTATCACTCCAATGTGGCTTCATGGGGTCCAAAAATCGACCCAAAGATTCCCATGGTCGGATATGTATCAAGAAATAGTATTTGGACACATGATAGGGTAATTTTATATCATTATAATAATATTTTTTACCCATATTTACCAGATTTACCCTATAACCATGGTAAAGAAATTTTTTACTGAAGTAAATATTCATAATGTTTAAAAATAAAATTTAACTATTTAAAAAATTTGTACCTCCTCATTCCAAATACGAAATAAATTTTTCCATATTCTAAACATATAAGTGGCAGAAATTAATTAAAAATTAATTCCTATTGTTAGAATGAAAAGCGTGTTTGGTAGAAATATTAAATATCAAAAGATTGACACTTATTTATGTCCAATTTCAAAGTAAAATTAATTCCAATGACCAATATTGGATTAAATGGTAAAAATATAATCTAATTTCACTTTAAAACTAATTAAAAATATAATCTAACCATATAAATAAATTAAATTAAATCTCAATTTTGAATTAAAATACAGTATTTTTTACTATTCATAAAAAATGATTTTTTCAGAAAAATACCAAAATTTTACCCAAAATGAATTTTGATGTTATGATTCTAAAGAAGAATTTTATTTTTTCAAAAAAAAAAACATATAAAAGTGTACAAAATTATATTTAACAAGGTTTCTTCATAACATGGCGGTAAATCAACTTTTTAATGTAAATTATATTCATTCACATTTTAAGCCTCTTACTTTTATTGGATAAATGTAAAAAAATTTAACAAACATGTATACTCATTTTTTATTTAGTTCTATTTATTCCCATCATTACAACAACTAGGAATTGACTACCATTTTAAATAATAATAATATATTATTTTTCAGTACTACTCAATATTGTGTGCAACATAATATTTCAAAGAAACATATTGTTTTGTATCGGGTATTCCATAAAACATTTCATCACCTTTAAAGTAAAAATAATAACTAATTTAAAAATATTAATAAATATGAAAATTTCATATTCTTTATTTTTCTGTGATGTTACGTCAAACCCCAAGTTTATTTTTGATATGTACTTTATTGGTTTTGTTTTTCATCATTTAAAATTCAAAACTATATTTGTTCTAATGATCTATAAAAAGATATATACTTGGTATTTAATTATAATTATTTATATAATGTGTTTCACTAAGTAATTTTGGTTCAATAGAAAACTTGAATTCATATATTATTTTAACAGTGAATCAATACCATTTTGAGAAATTATTTTTATGATCTAACATATATATTTATATTAATAGGAATAATTGTGTGTTTTTTTAAATTTTTGTGTATTTAAAAATAGATTTTTTATATAGAAATTTTTATCGGGAAGAAAATTTTCCCCATCATGAGTTACTCACTCCAACTAACATTTGGTATCAAATGATTTCAAACATTTTTTTCAATTGGGATTTATTCATATTATAATGATCATAAATTTATATTAATTATTAATTTATTTATATATATAAAACAAAACTCAAGAGGGAGAGTCTACTAACTAGACATTGTATTTTAATTGAACTAATTATGATATGTTTAATATTAAAAAGAAAATGCATCTTGAATGCATGGTTTTTGAGACATCAACTATCATTGAGGATATATACGAATTACACAATAATAATTGATCTGAATGGACTGATCCTTTTAAAGAAATTATATAAATATATTTTAATATATGAATTATTTAAATTTTTATTTATGAGATAAAGAGTTGAATAGAATATATACATGTATTTCAACATTTAAAATTTGGAATAAATTGTATATTTTTGATGAATGAACTTCAAATGTCAATGAAATGTGTTTGAATACTTATAATATTAATTATTGTACATTTATGATCAATCATGATGAACCAATTTATGATATGTATTACATGATTAATTAGTTTTTTAATATAATTAATTCATCTGGGGAAAGATGTGTCTAACAATCCTAATGTGATGGAAATATTGAGTTGTTTACCAGAAAGATGGAGTGGTACTTCAGTTTCAATTTGAGATTCATTTGAAATAAGTTATTTTCCTGTTAAAATACAAAAAGAAATATTAGGAAAATGATAACAGTTATAAAATACAAATGAATGAAACATAGAGAAATTAATTAAAAAGTACATGTGATTTAAACTTAGGAAAATAAGGCAACCATGACTGATGCAACATGTTTTTATGACAAACACATCTTTGATATCTAGTATATATCTTACTTATTCTGTTTATAAATTTATTCTATTAGTAGATGATTAAAATGAAGAAAACATTACCAATGAAAAATATTTTCATGTTGTAATATTTTTGAGGATAAAATTAATGAATATCAATTAAAATATGAAAATATAAAGAAGAATTAGGATTTTCCAAGTCATAATTAATTAGAACCATGTATATTAAATGATAAAAATGCTAAATTATTATATGAAAACAAATAGTTAAAATTTTCCAATGAGAAAATTAAAAAGTATTTGGAATGATTTACCAATGGAATAAATACCTTTACATAAATTCATGGAATGAAAACTAAACCTAATAATACTACTGGTATGTGATACCATCCTTGAAAAGCAAGGATTATTAAAACTAAATATATTTATATTTATACATACAAAAATTATGTTACTATTCTTTATTATTGAAGACCTAAAAATGTATTTATTCATAAAAGTGTCAGTTATTCCTAAAAAATACCTGTAAAAATGGATTCTAAAAACCATTATCAATAACATCTCTATACCCAAGAAAATTTGGGTAGTAAATGTTTTTTGGATTGAAATAAATTTTATAGGAAAGTTTCATTAAATGGTATAGTAAGATCTTATAGTATAAGGATAGTAGAATATCATGACATAGGATTAGGGACTATTGAATCTTCAAAACCAAATCAATTTTGATGGGGATATGTCACTTTCGATGAAAATTATAGAGGGAAAATAATTGGGTTTGGTCAAATTGGTAACTCAATTACTAGGTTAATTTCAATATTTTTATTATATATTGATTAATTTAATGTATTAAAATAAGCTCAAAAAAATCTCATGATAGTTTCTATATTAATGTTCTAAATAATTCCTCCAAATTTTTTATTCTAAAAATTATTTATTCATTACTAAATTATTAAATCATAATGTTGAAACTATTAATTTAGATTCATTATTTTGTCAAAACATTTCAATTTATGTTCCATTAACAAAGTGTCTTTTCTTTGGCATAAAAGGCCATGCCATTGAAACATTAATACACATGGGAAGTTAAATAGGAAAGGGTTTGTAAATGATCCTCCTAATCTCGAATTCCCAGATGAATAATTCTATAACCCATATTAAAAAGGGAAATAAAACAAAATGTCATTCAATATAAAAAATGACGATTCAACTTATCAAGCCTTAGAATTTTTTTTCACTTGGAGTTTTTGGACCCTCTATATTTTCTATAATTTATGGGAAGTTGTATGGTTATGTTCTAGTAGAATAATTTTATATATATACATGGGGATTCTTTTAGGCTCACAATAGTCAATTTTATGCATAACTTTCTAATTATTTTAAATATCTATAAAATCTCAGTTGACTTAGAATTATGTATATGAAAAGTGATCATAGTCATATGTTTGAAAATCATGTTTTTGAATCATTATTGTCACAACATGCCAATAATAATAACTTTTATACTACTAGTGTCACATAATATAATGGTTTAATAAAAAGGATAAATAGAACCCATAAGGAAATTGTAGGAACAATACTCATTTATTACGATTTACTAGTTTATGATTGGGAAGATGTTTTGAATTCATCTTATTATTTTACTAATTGTGTTTCCATTATAGATATTGTAAAAAATACCTTGGAGAAATTTATAATGGTATAAATCCAAAGGTTAATTAATTTAGAGTTTTTGGTTGTAATGTTTTATTCTCAATAAAATGGATAATCTTGACAAATTTACATCCAACAATGATAAAGGATTTTTTGTTTGAAAATTAACATCTAGTATGCCATATAGGGTATTTTGTAAAAGGAGAAAGATTGTGGGGGAATCTGTATGTGTAAAAATGGATGAAACATATCCAAATGAATCTAATACCCCTATAGATGACCTTAAAGTCGATCATTACCATCTAAATATAAATCCATAACCTTATGACTGCTCTGTAGAATATGAAGAAAGATAATATTATTCTGATGAACTTACCAAATCAAAACATGTAGAGTATAATGATATATCAGAAAAATATTTTCCCAGAATCTTTAAGAATCATATATATAATACCTTATATATTGTAGTTATAGATCTAGATAGTGGAAATAAAGTAGAGAATCTATTAGAAATGATGCTGAGAATCATTATTTATTATAATATCTTTAACATAAGAACATAAATGGTGAAATTAATAATGAACTCTAAGTGATGAAAATGGTAAAGGAACTCAATCAATATGAATGGAAAAAATTCTTGTGAAGTACTAGATAGATCTAATGACACTCTAACCATTAGTTTTAAATGTTTTTTAGAAATAAAGTTGATGAGTAATAGAACATAGCTAGAAATAATGATAAATTTGTTTCACAATGAAAAATTCCAGAAGAAGGTATTAACTATGAGGTATCCTTTTCACCAGTTGCAAGACATTTGTCTATGCGAGTTCTTCTATCCTATGAAGCACATTTGAATTTCATACTATATTTGAGGGATATTATAATTTAATCTATAAATGGTAATATAGTAGTGGTATTTTTTTTTTGAAAAACCCCATTTATTTCAAAATCATCATTTTACATATCATGCTTTTAAATTAAAATTTGAATTATATGGTTTAAAACAAGTTACTAAATCTTAATGTTATAGGCTCAACTCTTTTCTAATTTCAAAAGGTTTTACTAAATGAATAATATATTACACAACATTATTTATAAAAATAAATTGAAATTATAGTTTAATAGTTTAAATTAAGGTTTATAATATAATTTTTGAATATTCTAAATTTAATTTCTGTAATATTTTTTATGAAACTATTAAATTTAATTTTATAATATTTTAATTGGTGAGTTGAAATTATATCATGGTTTTTATTTTTTTCAAAATAAGGATGGAATTATATTGAATCAAGGTATTTATGAAAAATATCATTTAATTTTTTTATTGACAACAACACAATTTTTTATAATCCCTTGACAACATCCTTTAAGGTGGATCTTGAGGAAACTATGATGTTAATGGATCAATCAAATTATTGAGGTATGATTGGATGTGTAATATATTCTCCTTCTTTCCAACCAGATATTATGTATATTATATGTATATGTTCCCATTTTCATGAAAATTTTAATGAGACACATTTACTTACTTTCAAAATAAGTTTTAAAAATATCAACTATACACCTAATTTAGGATTGTTTTATCCAAGGTGAAAATCACATATTTTAGAGAGTTACTTAGATTTATATATTTTTTGGTGTTATGTTTGATAGAAAAAGAACATCTGGAACATGTCATATTTTTGGAAATTCACTAGTTTCTAGTAGTAGAAAAATGAAAACTTATGTTACATTGTTACTATTGGGGTTTAATATATAACTTCAGTAAGTTATTGTGAATATATTCTATAGATTAATTATGCATTCTTATATTGTTGATATAAATTTTGACATGTCCCTATAAATTGTTATAATAAAAGTGTGATAAATATTTCCAAGAATCATTTATCCAATACAACAAAAAATATTTATATTAAAAATTAAATTTTGACAGATCATTTCCAAAAAGATTATATAAATTTTAATTCATTAGAACAAATCATCATCTATGTAGAATAGTTAAAATATCCTGAATTTTTAGGGATTTAAATATATCATACATGAACTAGGAATGATAAATTTTAGTTCAATATTAATCTATGGAGTAATTTTTAGAATTTGTGATAGTTGGAAGATCCATTTTTTTGGTGTTCTAACATTAGATGATCGACGATCCATGATATACCATTGTAACATCCACCATTGGTGATCTACCCTAGAATGATAAAAAATTGGTGATCTACCATTTGAAGATCCATCATTTTTGATCTACTATTTGAAGATCTTCCATTGGGGGATCAATCATAGGATAAACAATAGTTCAAGGATATTTAACTCTCCACTAATGCTCCTATTTATTTTGATTACTTTTTATTGGATTTATTTTTTAATATTCTATTATATTTTATAATTATAATTCCCTAAATGATAAAAATTAGCTTAATTAAAATTATGATAACCCTCTCTCTTACGACTCTCTTATAACCTTTCACATTCCTTTCTCTCCTGCCCTAAAATCTTCTCCAAATTTTCCATTCTCCCTTAAAATCAGTAAATTTGCGAGTGAAAGACCCCTCAGTTTCATCTCATGATAGATTTTGTCACATGTAGAAGTCATGATATGAATCGAGACAAGTTGTTGCTATCTATACAACGAACCACTATATTTGTACTGGAGTTTTCATTGTAGAAGAAGTGATAGATGTTGAATGGTTGGTTTTGAGTAAATATGTAGTGATTAGTGTAACCCAGGACCAAGGATGGAAGTAATGGTTTTAAGGAATAATCAAATATTGTTTCCTTTTTTGGTTATATAGTTATATAAGTTAGAAGATTCTAACTTCAATGAAGTGAAATATTTCCTTAAAAGTATGATCGATGGAAAAAGGTGGTCTATTGGTAAATAAAATGGACAAGATTCCTCAATTCACCTCAAAGAGGTATTTCTAGTGGTTTTCAAGGTTCCATTCATATTAATAGAAGGTTATTCATATACGATTATACCCAACACGAGTTGACTGGAAATGATGGACTATAAAGAACACCTCTTACAGATCATGATGGGTAGTTTCATCTATTGTTCAAATTCATCAATCAAATTATTGGTTCCTATAAAGGATACATTTTCACCATGAGGTACTAGTAAATTTATCAGTTATTCCTTATGAAAACTGGGGATAAGATAAATCTATGTACATTCCTCATGGTACACATTATGGAGATGAGAAATTCCTAATCATGATCTAATTATGTTTTATATAGGAAGATAATTTTTTCTATGATAGAAGACAAGGGAATAGTGGATAAGGAAAGAGAAGATTTTGTTAGTTGTGGGGGTTTTTGTTTATGTTAGTTTAAATGTAAAAGTATATAGGTAAATTAGAACCCATTATTTAAGAGATGGTGTACTGATGTTGATAAGATTTATGTGAATATAAATCCTAGGCATCATCCCATTATACCAAGGACATTATTGATCCTAGAATGGATCTAGATGACGATCTACTCTACTTTTCTAATGTGGATGTTATTGAATAAGAAGATATAATTAGAAGAGAAGTTTCAGTGGTAGATTTAAGTGAGTATTGAGGATTAAAAAATGTGGTATGTTTCTCCTTTGTATATTTTTGGACTTATAGACCATATATTTCTTTTTCTTATTGATAATTACTTCGTAGTGAATGAGAATAAAATGAAATTTTTTTGGGGTGATGAATATGGATTGTCTTCTTTTGGGGGATTAAAATAAGTTATTGATGTTTTAGATGAATCTCATGGATCTAAAATGGAAATAGTGATATAACTCTTGAGTCTAAAATTCATGACGGAGTTGGTGATTTTCATGGTGGAAAGAGGTCCCAACACTCTCGTAGTACATATTATTTATGTAATAATATTGATGAAGTGAGTGATTTCTATATTCAACATTTTTAAGAATCATATTATAGTTATGATCCTATAAAACCCATTGAGGGTGAGGAGTACCCATGAACTTATAGTAAAAATGAGTTTATAGTGATGAACCATATATTTCATCCACATCAGCTATTAATTATCCATCCAAGGGGGAGTCGTCTCTAGGATCCAAGATTAAATTCATCACCCACCCTAAATCATATAATGAATTTGACAATGGTAGTGATGATTATGACCATGGATGTACACATGAGAATTGTGGAATTTGAAACCCTATTAATGGAAATTATCATAAGGGATTTTTTTTGTATAATAGATCCACGAGGCTAGATAGTTGGAATATTTTCCTTATATTTTCCCTACAGCTAAATCTAGATATGTAGAGGATAATTTTCCCACACCTTAGAGGATTTCATAAATTATACCTTCAAGTCGTATACCATCTGATTATATTAGTTCAGATGATCTTAATGCTTTCAGAGTAAGGATTCTTTCATCTATCAGTGATATTCATAGAACCACACCTCTTAAGGAGACAAAGTTGTGCGGTGACGATAAATGATTGATTTCAAATTATAGATCTCATGAATTCATAAAAAAATGATACTGATGAATCAATAATATGAGATTTCGAATAATAGATTGGATAAAGATATAGAATTTGTTAATTCCACCATGGATGATATGAATGCAAGCTATGATATAGGAAAAATATCCATTATTGAGCGGATATATTATTTAATTACTACTAATGATTCTTCTTCCAATGATCCCCCACTTTCTACTTTAATTGATATATATGAAATTTCAAAAATTATGATATATGGAATACATGATATTCTAGGTACTCTTTCTACATATCTCCAATAATATATTTGTTAGATAGACGACTTCAGTGAGTATATCTAGAAAGTAGTTCAATATTTCTTGAATAATGATTGAAGTGATAGGGAATACATCACACAACCATTAAATACTAGACTTACATAATTTATATCAAGTAGATGTTCAATTCAAATTATATGTTTCTTCTTATGAATCTATGTTAGTATGATTTGTCGACGACCTTTATAGAGAAGGTAAATTATATAAAGGTTTTCTCCCCATTTTCTAATATTTTTATGGTAGAGAATAAGGATTTCTTCTTTGGGATAGACCATGGTAGTGATATCATTACAAATTTTTATAATTTGATTATGCCACTTTTATAAACCTCTTGGAGTATAATTGTGAAACATGATGCCAATCCATAACTTTTATAACTTTTTTACATTCATCAACATCTCTGAATTCTTAGTATCAAACTTTTATCATGAAACCATATTAGGTCCTTTGATATATCAAGGTGGTTATTGTCCGCATTCTTCCTCCATCTACTTCTACATCCTTCGCTACACCTATTATTCCTCCTATCCATGGAAATGGGAAATACCCATTTGATCCTCATATGCATTGAGTTGAGAGGGGTTCCAACTATACTTTGTCTTTGATAGGGATTGTAAATTTCCATTTTTTTCTTTTCAGATGTACTCTATGACTACAATCTCTACTGAAATTCTTTGTTATTCATCTTTATATATCTTTTCTAATATTTTATTTCTAAATTATTATATATTTTTATAAATAAAAAATGGGGAGTTTTATAATGTTGAATGAAATATGGTAAATAATGGTATATAATAATGAAATGTGTAACATATAATTTTAAATTTTATGAAAAATAGTATTTTTAAATTTTTTTATACTAATGTCCAATTTTTATACATGGTTATAAAATTCCGTGATTTTTATCACTAAATGAGGGAGAATATTAGAACCTCTTTATTTTAATGATAAATATTAATTATTATTATATTTAAATCTAACTCAATGTTTTATTATAGTACATAATTTTCCAAGTAATTATTTGATCATAAATCTAAAAGTGTTGATCAACAATTATTTCAAAAATATCTATCATTGTTTATGATGATATGAATCTATTTAAACTAGATATAACTATGGAAAAAATATATGATTAGACTATAATACTAATGGATCATCTATTGAGGAGATCTATTAATATCTCTACATATCCACCTTTTTTTAGAAAGGATCTACTACTGATAGATCCAGCAGTGAATATCTACCCCTGAAACATCTACCATTGAAAATATGTTTCTTTTACATCTTCCACTAGGTCTATTAAAACCCATTTTTTCCACCACTAGAGTTTTTCTATGATGAGGTTTGATCTATATCTAGAATTAATCTACCACCATATATGATTTACCATCAAGAGATCAACCACTTGAATATATATTCCACCCGACTGCTACCATTTCTATGAAAAATCATTCTAATTGTATTCCTCTATTGAATAATTTAAGTAATTTAATTATTTAAAATGAAACGTTCATTTAAGAATCGTTATTCTAAAAAAAATCATTGACTAATTAAATAGAAATACATACATCAGGATTTAGTTTCATTTTTAGGATCTAAGATATTATTTATTATAATTATTCCACATATTATCAGAAATGAAGTGTTATAAATTATATATAATAACATTGTGTGTGGTGTAAAAAACATGTAAAATATATTATAGACAATAACAGTTATATATTAATAAAAAATCCTAAAACATTAATATTCTTATCTTGATACCTACGTACTGATGGATTTTTGGATTTTTACACAATGAAAGCAAATGGACTTTTCAAACATCCATGACACTCTATTTTCTATCACATTATAAGACATGAATTAAAGAACCTATCAATGAAAAAATCAATGAGATAGCAAAACCAAAAAATTGTAGATCATGATGCATCACACAATATATCTATTTAATTACTTCTCACTAAACATTATGATTTACTTTTGAGTAGTGTGTTGTTGTATTATCATAACATATACACATTGTATCCTATGATTAAAATGATGTGTGGTTGAAAAATTCTCTCTTAATATGTACTAATATTATAATGAATAATTGGGGAAGAGGTCTTGTGTGATATGGTATATTTTTCTTCCCATGTATAACTATGGATGAATCTTTAAACCTTGAGGACAATATGTGTTGTTGACTATGAAACACATTCCAAGTTATGGATCTTGTTTACTATATAATTAAATTCACAGAATTAGGTTAAATCCTTGTGGAGGGGATTAAGTATTGACTTTATGTTGACAACCTTTTTTATGATGTCTGTTTTATTAGTTTTTTCTACTTTCATATGTTTAAACTATATCTATTCTAAAAATCAGTAACATAACATCACTTAGGAATTTAATATTAATTTATTTTTATATAATTTTTTTGGTAAGTAATTTATATTCCAAGGTGATTTTTTTTTAAAAGATCATTTTAATTGAGAATTAATCCTATATTGATATATTATTTGAATGATCGAACTTATATATTTATACAGGTTTGATTAACTGGGTGTTTTTATTATTTTTGGGGATTTAGTTTTATATTTAAAAAAATGATTTTTTTTGGGAACTAAATTCACCCCCATTGAGTTAATCACTCTTATAAATGCTAGTTAAATAAAATGGGATGCCTAATCTTACCTCATATCATTGTTAAAAGATATTTATTAATGAAGGAATTGAGAAGTGATCATAATGAAAATATTACCCCAACAATGTCATTGAGAGTGAGATAGGTATATATGTAGGAGAAATATATAAATAATTTATAAGAATTCAATAACATTATTATATATTTTAATTAATGAATAGAAAAATTTATTATATATTAACACCATTCTTGGATAAAATTACATTTTCATGTAAAAAATCAATCTTGAAAAAAATTAAAGTTTATAAAATATTATAGGTATATATTTCACATAAAATAAAAATGGAGACATATAAATGATACATAATGTAATTTGTTTATCATGATTGTGTTCAATTTCATACACAATATATAATATAAAAAACATTCCTTTCACACTATTTTGAAATGGTTGAAATGTCCCTCATTTAGAAAAATACAATAACATTCCTTTTATTTTTTTAAACACCAAAATGGGAAATATTATTTAATAAATCATTTTAATCATGATAAAAACATTTTGGAAAATATTATTATAAAACATTGATATGGATGAAAATTATTTTCGGCTTAAAAGAAAAATTAAGTAAGATTTCATTAAAAACATTTTCCCAACCATATTATGTACAAAAGAGAGGGTAAGTGGTAATATTACATGATAAATTATTTCATTAATATAGTATAGAAAGATATATTGTTTTTATGATAGAATGATCAAATAATCCCCAACAATAGTTATTCAATCATAAAAAATCCTTATTATAATTATATTAAACATAAAACCTTACCGCTTTGATAAAAATTGAATAAAAAATCCGATGAATAAATTATATGAATTTTTAATCAAAATATAATTAATTATTAAGTGTTAATCATATAATATTTAAATTGATTTTATACAGAAAATATAAAAAAACTAGGGCATAAATGAACATATGTCTTAAAGAAGGATATTATGATATGAAACTCATACCTCAAGTCCATAATTTTTCTTATATATCTTTTATCTACTATATAATAAATTTATATTAATTAATTTATTGTTAATATTTTCCATATTTAATCCCTTATACATAAACTATTTTCTACAAATAATTCAATGACTTATTTAATTTATTAATCAATTATGTCCATATTGGTTTTCTGGGGAATGCTTGGTTCATAATTTGAAAAAATTTATTTCTGTGTTGACCATGGTCAATGTGGTCACTATCAAATCGTATCGAAAATAATAATTATTACATATTATTATTTTTATATATAATCTATACTTTTAAGTCAAACTAATAATGATTTTTAATAAAAATTAAATATGTTATAACCATAGAGATGGTAGGTTGTACACCTCCCTGTTCATTTTTGAATGATCATAATAGAAAGAAAGTAAGATTTATTTTATAAATATATAATTATAATTATATCATAAATTGAATATTTTATCTTTAAATTCACATACATATTACATCCATGTGATACGGTATTTAAAAACCGATTCACATCACCTCGCGAGGTGGCAGTCTGTCCTACACACGAATGACTTTGTCATTTTTTTAGGGAATGATAATGTTTGAAGGTGAATGATATACTAGTACTCCATAATAATTAATATTTTATTAATATCAAATAAAATCATTAAATAAATATTCATGAACTTCCATGTGACGTGATGATTGAAAACAAATTACACTAGATCCTGAGGCTTTTATTGTATTGATTATGAAGACAATACATTATTGTTTAAATTCACTTGATAATGAATATTGTGGTCATGGATGATTTCTGGTTCTTCCAAAAACTTATAAATTCATACTTTATTTTTTTGAATGTAAATTCTTATATTCTTTCTTACACTTTTGTTTTCTAATAAGTGATGGAATACAACAAAATAGTAATTTTTTATAATCATTAAAAAATATTGAATAAAAAAGTTTTAATTGAATGAATAAATAAGCATTTTTACACTAATTTACCCCATATTAGTCTATTGTTACCTCACATGTGTAATTAATAAGATTTATTAGAATATGTTCCTTGATCTTCTTCAAAAACTATATGTTATTTTTTGGAGTTTTAAATTCATCATATTCATATTTTTTAATAATATAATAATATTATATTTATTTATTATTAGGGATCTCAAAAATTATATAAAAAATTAGTCAGTTGTCATATTTGATAAGAAATATTATTCTATTTTAATGAATCATAGGCTACCATATTTTTTATCATTTGGTATAAATATATTTAATTTTATAACTATATAATCTATTATAATGATTTGAAGTTAAATGATGATGGGTATAGATTGAAGAAATAAAAAAAATAATGGTCGATATTAGAATGAAATCCTATGTTCAATTTTACATAAAGAGTTGACTATAACTATATGAATGGAGAAAATTATTGATATTTGGGAAAACTAAGAGTATATATGTAGCTAAAAAAGGCCAAGGAACCAGACAATAGATTGGTGGGAAAATTTTTATGAAATTAAAATTATTGAAAATAAATTTATGTATGATTATATTATATGGGTTAAAATATATATATACTATATTAGGTGATTTTGAGATATGTTGAAAGAAAAAATAGATCTATGAATGATGGGTTGAATTTCTCTTCATATTTTTGATACAGTGGTATCCTATCATGATGATAGTGACTTGGATTTCTTCTATTTGATTATCATAGTTTCCAGATATAATATGTGAGATGAAAAATTATTTTTTCCAAGAATAAAGGTTTAAATGAATGGAATATAACCTTTATGGAAAATAATAAGAGTAAAAGGTAAGAGAAATAAAATGTTAAAACATATATTTTTCACAAATATAATGTTGATTATATGTTTTAAAAAATGTTGTATCATCTAAAAAATGATCACAAATAAAAAGTTCTATGTGAAGGAAAAATAACATTAATTTTTTTCAATTGAGAAATATTTGGTAACTATGTAAAAAATATATATTCTATTTTAAAAAAAATACTATAATGTTGATGGGGAGGATTCCATGATAAAATTCTAAAGGGAAAATAAAATAAGTTCATTAAGGAAAATACTTTTTCTGAGGATAAAAAATTGTTATTCGAGAGTGAATGAATGGATTTTTTTTTTCTAATATTGGGGATGAATTAATTGATTATAGTGAATGTGAAGGTGGTACTTCAAGTGATCCTAAAGGGATGATATTTATTGTCAAATTGAATGATAAGGATATTTAATTTTATTATGATTGTAATGGTAATGAAGATGTGAATTTTATAGAGATTAAACAAATAATGAATCATAAATCAAAGGATCAAATTTTAAAAAATATCAATATTAGAAATATTAAATAATAAATTTATGAAATTATCTTATTGTTTCAGTAATGTTGATGCTATATATTCAAAAATATATCCATATTTTTTTATAATTTAAAATTATATTATTTATCTTTAGTAGGTGATGTAATTAAATGATGTGATAAAATATAAATTTAGTTAAAAAGATAAAAAAAATTATAAATCACTCAAAAGTAGATATTTTAGGTTAATATTCACATAAATTAGTTTGATATCAATATTGATAATGTTAGATAACAAACAAGACTATATTTAATGTGAAATGATAAAGTTTCTATGTATCCTAAATCCTTGATAGATGTTTAAATTAATGTTTCTTAATTTAAATGATAAAACATAAAATTTTATTTATTGAATAATATATATCTTTGAGTAAAAACTATAAAAAATATAAATGATAAAAAATTGTAGAAAATTTATACTATATAGAGAGTTTATAGTACCGTAATTCATATTTTGTATTATAAAATAGACTTATTATTAATAATTAAAAAATATTTATGGTACTCTAAGTTGAAAAAAAATAAATTTTTTAAGAATGTTTTTAATTTAGGGATATTAATGGCATGTTTGGGGTTTTATGTAAATATTAAGGAGAATATTTTTTAATTATAGACACATAAAACTCATAGAATGTAAATTTTTTTGTTTAAGGGATGAAAATCCACTTAAAGGAATCAAATTCCAAGAATATAAGAAAATTAAAATGTAAATTTGTATAATAAATTTTATTTACTAACAATGTTTTTTGGAAATTTTGAGTAACCAGAACATATTAATGAATTTATTCCTAACATGTTGTTAGACACGTTGTGTATTATGTTGAGTACTAAATTTTTTTTTCAATAAAATGAAAGGATACCTCTTCTTCTTTTAAAACTAGTTTCAAGGCCTCACAAAAAGTGTATCTATGGATCTTGTAAAAAATGATTTCAATCCCATATGATATATGATATAATGTTATTAAATTTATTCAATAATTTCAAGGATTGTTTTTTTATTATGAAATGATCCATCTTATTTGATAAATGGATTTGGATTGAATGAAATCAATTTAAAGATAATTAATTCAAAGAGTTTATCATTCATTCATGGTTTAAATCATAACTTAAATAGTGTGTTACAATTTTTCGATGAATGAAATAAATATATTTCCCAAAAAGATTAATTCTTTATGAGGATAATGAAATATGGTTGACTTTTGACCCAATACCAATAAAAATAATGTAATCTGATTATAAAATAAGAATCATAAAATGTATGTTACTAAAAAATAATAGATAATTCATAGTGGCATTGATTACATAAATATATTGGTTAATATAAAATTGATGTCTTTATCTTGAAGAATCTTTTTATGATGTATCTAATCTGATGTGGGGGATAATATGTGTTTGAAACTATTATAACCATTGGTTTTTTAATGTTGGATTTATTATTTATTGTGAGGTGAGAAGAAGTAATGTTAAAGAGATTGATATTTCTCGAGATTTATATGATGAATATTTTATGGGAGTTGTAGGATAAAATACAAAGTAAAAGTTTGTATACAAAAACATGATTTTTTTGGTAGTCATAAATTAGAAAAAGTAATTTAAAATTTATAAGGTCCTTTTTAGTTTTGTAAGGATTTTTACCATTGGAAAAATTTGGGGAAAATATTTGGTCACAACATGGATGGTGGGATTATGATACAAAAATTTCATAAAAATTATTTTGAGGAGGAATATATGAAATTAATTTATGTAAAATTCCGAACTTTGTGTTACAAACCATAGTACTTTATAATATTCAAAATAAATTATTAGACAATTTTTCATGGTTATATTATTTTTAGGGTAAAAACACTATGGAGGTCATAATATACGAGAACATGTAAATCATTGAATATGGTTGATTAGGAAAACAAAATGAGATGATGGTCAATCCATGAATAGAGGATGAAAAAAGATAAATGGATTTGGAAGTGTAAGGACCTCTAAATTGTAAAGGAATATTATGCCACAACACATAATGTGAAATTAAAAGACCATGCCATAATTAGTTGGATACATTTTGACGGTTTTTTTTTGAAAAAAAAGGAATCCGTGTTGGACGACAAAATTGGTTTTTACACTATGGTGTTGTATATCATGATATAATATGTATGTTATCATTTAAAAATTAAAAATAAAATTGTGAGGGTCATAAATTGTGTTAATATATGGGAATAATAGATATTTTGGACCTATAAGTTAGACAGGAACTATGAAACAATGAATATTGTCATACTGCAATCTGGATATTTTCATGAAACCATATTGTAAGGTATTTTGTTTTGTAATGAAGAAATTAGACACAATAAATTATAGAATTTCAAATTTATTTTGAATATGATGGTATTTTTCTAACTTAATGTGATATTAATGAATAGTTTAAGGTCATTTTAGCTGGATAATGGTGGATGATTGATGGAATTTTTTTTAGAAAAATTATTCCCTAATTTAGTAGGGGGAATTAAAAAATTAATTAAAGTTATATAATGAACAATACTAAAATATTTGGAGAAGATAAAATTAGAGGGGAATCCATTGAAGGTCAGAATGTGAAGAAGAACATGAAGTAAAATCATAACACCATCATTGGACCAGTGCTTCTATATTTTTATAGGATCATTTTAAATGAATTCTATATTTCATGTTATTATTTCACATATCTAAGATTTGTGAAATGAAAAACAAAAGGGTGATCCCTATTATTGGATGTTCAACCTTATGAAACAATTTAACACTCACATTGTGTATTGATTATCCCTAGAACATCGACACACTACCATCGTATTCTCCATGAAATATATAAACCAAGTAAAATATTTTTTTTCTGCAAATTAAATTTTTAATCTAAATATTATTTTTCTATTTCAATGTTTATAGGTTCATTGTGTTCATTCTAACACAGGAACAAAATCTTATTTTAAGATACTCATAAAAATATTAGCGATAATCATAGAACTAAATTAAATTATTCATAAAGTTAACTTTTCAGAAACACCCTTGCCGACATTAATCTTTCTATGATGAGAGATAACAAGGAACTCACTACAAACTAATACATAAATCCTGAAAATCCAACCATCGATCTATAAAAACATCCTAAACTTCATACCCACATGAATGAAAGAGGTTAGATAACTTTGATACCATTTTATCTTTATAAATGTTGGATATCTTAGTACACTGATAACCAAGACAGTATTAAAAAATATTGAAGTGTATTCCTAATCCTCACATGATATAATCTAAAACCAAAAATCATATTAATCATAAAATGTAAAAATTTTAAATAAGAAAAAAATAAAATACATATAAATGTGGAAGATAGAACATCAACAGTTATTATTCCAAACACTCATTGAAGAAAAAGTACCCAAGTTGTAAAAAACATTATAATTTGAAACAAAAACCAATAGAAAAAAAAATCTTTACATATAATTTCTATCAAACCCTATGAAATAAGTATACCATAGCTCTACTAATCAACATCATTACTCCAAATTCCAGTGGGTCCAGCTCAATTGCCACCGTCATGTTGCTCTATCCCATTCCATGGACCAGGCATAATGAGATCTATAAATGGTCAAAGGTAAGGGTGGGGTGTGAGCTAAAATTTCCATTAGTTATTCACAAAGTGTTCCATAATAAATATCATTATAAGAATGCATTTATGATTTAAATTTAATTAAAACAATGATTGGAATAAAATTTACATATTTAAATCTAAAACATTCCTTCAAATAAAAATATTGATGGTATATCAAAATATGTTTAAATTAAAATCTTATTTAAAAAATTTATATAACAAACTAGAATGAATAAAAAAGTTCCATAATCAATGAAATGATTAATCAATTCAAAACCCGTCATCATTTTCACTTTCCTTGAGTAATGTTATTTCTGGGATATCATATCCTCCCGCTACCTATTCAACAATCATAACTTATTTTTTTGTAAGCACTTCCTAAAGCCCAAACTAATTCGACTAATCAATGAACATCACATCGTGGATAATCATTAAAAACTAGGATTAGTTATTTGTTTCTCCATAAATTATTTTTTCAGAATATAGAGTCCTAGAATGCATGTCCTAGTCACCCATTAACTATTCAGGCTCACATTTTCTTCAATCAATCAATTTATAAATAATGAGAAATCTAGTCATTTCATATAAATTTTTCATTTATATATAAATTACCCAATTTCAAGTTCAACATGAATATTATATTTAAAAAAATTAATGTTTTTTTATCAAAATCATGCCTTTCAAATCATTTTTAATTTAAAGAAAATTTTCTCAATAATAAACATAATATAGTTTCTCATTTCCGGAAATCTTTTTTAATGATTTACAAAACAATTTCAATACCATTAAAATTTTGGTTTCTAAAACCATCCATTCCCTATTTATATCAAATATCAAATCATATAAAATATTCAGTTTAAATATTTTAAAAACTAGTTATAAATAAATAAATTAATTAAGGGTTTCAATTTTATGGTAATTACTTATGAAACAACCTATCCGTAATTAAACAATCAATAAAATCAATAGCAGTAATGGGAATACTCCAATGATGAAAAACGATGAAGGAGACCAAGGAATTAAACCTACAATCAGGATCCACCAAATAAAATATTGAATTCATCAATAATATGAGGTTCAATCGATCTTCATAGATGAAGGAGGATGATATGTACTGAAAAAAATGAGATTTTATTTACTTATCAAAAGGAGACATAATGAGATCATTGATTCTTCGTTCTAAAAAGAGAAGTCGATAGAGTTTCCAATAACACTGATTGAGATCTTCCGAAAACATGTAGTCATATTTGGTTTTAAAGGGGGATATTAGATGTTAAAATTAATGTCATAGTATTTTTAATAAAAAATTCAAGGGATTAAAAACATGCACATATATTTTCTTCTTCTAGTTGTATGATTAATAAAAACCATTCATCCAAATTGTGAACCCTTATTGAGATTCTAGATGGGGGGCATGGTTTTGTTGCATGGTTAGTTTAACCATGTTCTAACCACTCATACCCATAATATCCAAGGGTTTATGGTTTGGAGTTTCGGACATAAGATTTTGAAAAACCATGCTCCCCTTCTAGTGTTTCAACATAGGGCTCCTGATTTTTGCGGAGAAACCCAATGGTTTCCCATAATAATGAAACAATCAGGCACAACCCCCAAAAAGTTGACATTTTTTTAGAAATCACCCCAAACAACCCAAGACAAGCCTTAAATATAATGATATCAATACAAACGTGTATATGTAATTGAAAAATGGTAACATGATGTTATATAACAAATTTAACTAAGTGGAAATGGGTTTTCATAGTTTGATCATTTTCCACCATTATTGAGAATTTATGGTATTAATTTTATGAAAAAATAATTTCTACAACATTCACTCACTGTGGTTACAAATGAGAGGATAATTATGTAGGTTTCTGAATCTATTAGTAATACATAGTAAATGGTATGTATAGGCCATTAATTAAAGTTAGGTGCATCATAATGAACATATCAGTTATAATTTCATTGTATGATTTCATTTAAATTTATATTGAGTAGAGAGATTGGTAATTAGAACATTAATATAGGTTTTTCTATTTATAAGTAAACATATATAGATTATGAAGACTAAGAATATTTTTATATCTATACACCATTCAATAATTAATATTAGCAACTAATTCTCATACTTGTATATTAATTTTTAAATAATAATATATGTGTAGGAGAAATAATATCATTGAGACGCATTCATTGTATCAATTTTAAGCAAAATACATTATTTTTTTATTCACATGATAATTCATATGAATCATATTGTCAATGATTATTTTAATTTACCCAAAAATTTATTTATACACACTAAATAGTGAATATTTTAATTTTTTATGTTCTTTTTTACATTTGTGTTTGTCTTCTAGTAGGTGAAGGAATTATAAAAAATACTAGTTATTTTATCTAATAAATATATATATTTTTTGAATAAAGTTATTCATAAAATATGTTTCGTTAAATTTTTTACACTAATTCACCCCTGTTAGTCCATTGAAACCTTACATGAGGCATTCACATGTGTAATAAAAATGATTATACAATATTTCTTTAAATAAAAAATTTAAAGGTTTGGTTATATATTACATATATTTATCATGATTAGTGAAGTAATTCTTGATGATATTTTTATTATTATGAAATAGAAAAAAAAATATTTAATATTTTAGTTTCTGCATTTGATAAGAAAAATTATTGTATTTTAGAGGGGAATATGATTCCATATTTAAAACCATGGGTGTAAATATTATTGATATAATTACTATATATTATTTTCATAATGAATAATAGTTAAATGATGATAATTATATATATGTGAAATCTAGATACATATAGTTTAGATTAGAATGAAATTATATGCCTACTTTCAGTGAAAGACTGTACTATGATGTTGGGAATAAATTCTGTGGAATATATATGTGTAAAGCTTAATAAAATATATTTGGGTAAAAATGGACAAGGAATTAGACTATAGATTTATCCATAAAATTTTTAAGATATTCTTATTCTTGAAGATTTATTTAAGGAATATTTGATTATAAGGTTTACAAAATCTATATTCTATATTTGAGGCTTTGGAGAGAAGTTGGAAAAAAATTAGTTCTCAACAAATGATTTGTTAAAAGTTTCTTACTAGGGTTGATACAATGGTATGCTATCATGATGGTAGTAAATTGGATGTCTCCAATATGAATTTCATAGCTCCTTAATATTATATAAGTAGAGAAAAAATATATTATCATAGAATAAAGATAAAAATTAATCTAAAATACCCTTTTTGGGAAATAATAATATGAAAAGTTGGGATACATAAAAAGTTATTAGAGAATAAATTTCTTAAAATATATGATATCGATTCTATGTTTTAATAAATGATGTATCATCTCAAAAATATTACATAAATGAATATATATATATATATATATGAAGGTAAATTTTCAGTAATGTATTCCAATTATGTAATAATTAGTAAATTTGTAAAAATTATCCCAATTAGAAGAAAATGATGACGATGATGAAGACAGTTCCAAAAAAAAATTAAAAAGGGAGAAATATAATATTTTCATTATAATAAATACATTTTCTAAGGAGGTTAAAAATAGTTATTCTAGAGAGATGAACATGTATTTTTCATATATGATGGTGGAAAAAGATAGATATTCTACTGAATGTGTATGTGGAACATTATGTGATCCTAGAATATCAAGGTAAATGATGAATATTTTTTAGTTTATTATGATGGAATTGGTAATGAATAATGTAATTGGATGGAGTTGAAATAAATATTTAATCCTGAATTGAAGAATTTTTTTAAAAATGTCAAAATTCGAAAGAGTAAATAAGAAATTAAATAAACTATCTCAATGTTTCTATAATGATGATGTTTTCATTGATAAAAGATAATAAAATTTGATATCTAAAAGTGAGAAATTAAATCTATCTCTTGTATAGGAGAATAAATTTACAAAATATATAGAAGATAAATTTTTTTTCAAAAATTTATGAATTTAAAATAACTCAAAAAAGTTATTTTAGGCTACAAATCATGTAAATTAGTGTAATTTCAACATAGAAAATAAAATTAAATAAGCTATGTATGATTATAGTGTAATTATAAACTCTATATGTATCCAAAATCCTCAATGTATTTTTAAAATCAGTTTTTTACATTAAATGATAAGATATATATATTTATTTCATTTTTTAATTTGTTATTTTATGATAAAATAATGAAAAATTGAAATGATAAAAAAAGGTGATGTAAATTTAAAATATATATAGATAAAGGAATAATATAAACCTTAATTTTTTTTATAAATGAATCTCAATAAAATTAATAGAAAGGTAAAAACATTTACGGTAATAAAATAGTAAAAACTAATTTTTTTGAAAAACTATTATAATTTTACTGATATTATTAGGGAGGTAGAGTTGGATTGGGTAAATAGTAATGAGGATTTGATTTAATTATTAATAACATAAAAAAAAATAGGATTTTAGGGGAGACTACCCAAAAAACTAAAATAGATTGAAATAATATTAAAAATAAAAAATATTAGTTGGTAAAAATATTATTTATTGAACTAGTTGTGTGGAATTATTTAGAAACAAAAATATATTAGTGAATATATTACTAATGTTCTTTCACCTATTAATTATTAATAATAATAGATATTTTTTTTAGAATATAATTAAAGGACCCCACTTATGTTGTTAATACTACTTGAATGCTTCACAAAACTCACATCCATAGATATTGAAAAAACATGTTCAACACATCTAATAAATGATTTAATGTAATTATATAGATCTGACAATTATAATCAATGTTTTTTATATTATGAAATGGAACAAATCCTAAAACACGGTATTTGGATTGACTAAAATCAATGTAAAGAGAAATAAGTATAAGAATACACTGTTTATTCATGATTTAAATCATAAATTACATAGTGTGTTACAATTTTTTGGTAAAGGAAATAAATTACTCTCTAATAAATATGAATTCATGGATAGGGGTTGAAATATGGTTTTGTTTCCACCCAATAGAAATAAACCAGATGAAATTATTTTCGTAAATATGAAAAAACATACATGTTACGTTGACATAAAATAGATGTCACTATATAATAGAATAAATAAACACATTGGTCAACAAGTAAATGAAATATATCTCATGAAAATTAATTGTGTGATGTCTCTAATATAAAGTCAGAGATATTATGGTATAGAAACTATTTTAATCACTGGGGTTTTATATTAGATTTTTTGTGGATTAAGAGTGGATTAGAAGTTATGTTAAAGCGTTGAATATTTGTGTAGATAGTTAGGATGAATATGTTATGGGAGCTATAGGATAAAAAACATAGTATAAGGGATTGAACCACATCAATATCATTGCGGTTGTTAGAAATTTCCAAAATCAATGAAAACATATATGGTTCTTTTTAGGGTTGTAATTATTTTTTCCTTTGTAATAATATTTGGAAAATCATAGGTTACACCGTGGAGATAAGGATTATGACACAATAACTAGTGAATGGTGTTTTTTGATGAGGAAAATAATATATTTGATAATTTAAAATACTAAGTCTTTTGTTAATCTCCACTATATAATATTATATTCCACATAAATGATTATTCGATGTTTAATGTTTCTAGAGTTTTGATGGTACCTACACCACTGTTGGTATACTCTACCTCAGAATACTAAATAATATAATATGCCTCAGTAGGAACATAATAAGAGATAATGGACATGCCACAAAGGGAGGATAAGAAAATATCAATTCTTTTGGAATTATTTTTAACCACTATAATGTAACGGATTATTACACCATGATCCATCATGTGAAATTAGATAACCATTTAACAATTTTTAGAAGAATTATAAGGTTTTTTTGGGAAATAAAAGAAATATGAGTTAGCTGAGACTACATGTTATTAAAACATTAGAAAGTACATCACATTGTAATAAGTATTATGTTCATAAAAATCTATAGAAAATTATATGTCTCACCTATTGGGTTTATATAAGTGATTACAAGAAATTTCGGACATATATGTTAGAAAATAACTATTCCATATTAATAAAACCGTTCTTCATTCAAGAAGTTTTTATGAAAAACACATTATAAAGTTAGATGTTTCACTATAATCATTGTTGACATAAAATGTTATAGAATTTCTAATTTATTTTGGATAGTATGGGAGTTTAACTACATAATGGGATATTAGAGAATAGTTTAAAGTACTATTATATTGGTATTTGTGAAGGATTTATGGAATTCAATAAAAAAACCCAAATTTAGAAATGTGGATTAATGGAGTAAATAAAGAGGGATAATAAATAATATTGAAAATTTATGAAAACAAAAAAATCAGAGAGAAAATCCATTAAAGAACTGAATATTAAGAAGGAAATAATATATAATTACAACAACCTCATTGGGACTATTTTTTTAGACTATTAAATAATATTTTTATATGATTTCTATATTTCATATTAATATCAGTATCTCTGAGAAGAGATTAAAGGAAAATAAATGGAGTTAACTTTGATTGGATGTTCACCCTTATGAAAAATTTGAAACTCATAGTGCGTACTCTTAATTACTTGTAAATCGGTAAACTTTTTGTGTATTCATCTTAGAAAAGTTATTAATAGTGAAATAATTAAAAATTTACATTTACACACATTAATTTTTGAATCTAAAAATCACTTTTGTAAGTGAAGTTGTATAGGTTCACAGTGATCTTTATAACATAATAAAAAACAGATAAGAAATAAAAAAAGTTGAACATAATAATTCACCCCTCCCCCTCTTAGTGTGTATTGAGAATGAAACTGAAACAAATAATATCAAATACACTATGTTACTTTATGATAAATCAATATTTAAGATGGATTATAAAATAGAGAATGTGGAAAATGCTAAACATGTTCATTTTTTCAATGTTTATACCCTTTTAATATGGATGACTTGTATGATATGTCAATAATGATATCTCATGCTTGATTTTTTCACTACCTCTTTAGATAGAATATAACTCGGATATACCAGCAGAATGACCATGAATGATGAAAACATGAAATTACCTGATGCTAACTTAATGGAAAAAATTATCTATAATGAGCCATATCTGTCTAGATTTACCAGATAATAATGGACAATTAATTAGAAAAATAATTTCAGGATAATATAGAAAATATCTATAAATGGTAAAATAAGGAGAATGTGACTATAATGGAAGTGCTGCATAAAAAATAGAGGATTTGAACAAGAACCAAAATGAGAAGATTAAATATTTCTCTAATAAAATAATATAATTAGTGATATAAATATATTTTAGCAACCTGAATATTTTTTTGAAACATTTCCCTATTAATAATATTATTCATTTGATAACTTTTGTCACATGAAACACTATGTTTAAATGAACTATGATACACTATTTAAACATTATCATTTAATTATTCATATATGAAATAACTATATGTTTTGAGGGTATGAATATTATTAAATTATTTATGAAATATATATTGATTTATGAATCAATATAAATATATTTATATCATCTTAGTAAATAATCATTCAATTTTTATATGTGTCATTCTATTAATAAAAAATATGTTTTCAAAGAAAATTGGTTTTTATGAGTGATTATTATAAATATTTTATTAATATTTTTTCATAATTTTTTTATTTTTTTTACTTGATCGAATTTATCATGAAAAATATTTCTTAAGATGATTTTTTATAGTTTTATGAAAATATTAATTTTTCAGTAAATAGGGAATGATATTGATTTTAAAAAAAACTTTCATTTTGGTTATAGTAAAATTTTCCATTATTATTTCAATTTGATATCAAATAACATTAACTATAATATAGTTATATATAGTACAATTAATATCATTTTAGTCATCTGTATACTATCTTTCTGGTATAAGTACATTTTGGGCTTAAATCGATTTTTTTTAAGAAAACTATTTTTCATTGCATATTGTGGAAATAATTCCAAATCAATAGTTGGAAAATTTTAAAGTTTGTTATTTAAAAATGGATTCAATATTTTGAATCGTTGGGTTCCAATTTCTTTTATTTTTCCATTTTAGTTTTTTTCATTAAGAATTGTAATTACATTAATTTTATTACCATGATGTAGGTAAATCAGGAAATTTCGGTTAATAATAAAATGATAAGGAATATTAAATAACTACAAAGCGTATTTTTTATTTAATGATTTAGTTTCATTACATAATTGTCAAATTTTAGGTTTTAAAATATTTTTTTTTCTTTTTATGACATTATGGCCTTCATTGTTTTTAATTTTATGAAAATCCAAATATATTGCACTATTATTTATAACAAATAAAATAATTTTAAATGGGATTATATAGAGGTAATTTTATACTATTAATAGTATTTTTAAATCTAAACTATTTATATTAATCATTGTAATTTACTTTTAATTTTTAGGAAATTAATTATTACATAAATGCATACAAAACACTAACATATTAATTAATCAATTAATGGAAAAATATGATAAAAGATATTATAAATATTAAAAGTTTCATAATTTGAAATATTTAATGTTATTTAAAATTTATATAGATTACCCTGGATTATTTAGGATTTAATAAAATATTTTTGTTCAATTTGACAAGTTTCCCTGTTGTATTTAAAGTTAGTGTAATGAATTGTTTCAAAATTAAAAATAGTGATATTTTATTAGAACTATATTTTATTAAATTCTTTAAATATTAGAAAGATATTAAATAAGAAAAAATAAAAATATTTATTGTTTTACATTTCTTCTAAAGTTCATTTATATGCCATTTGAATTCATTTTTCCCCAGAATAGTCTTAACATTTTTAAATATTTTGAAAAATTCCAATTGTTCCCCTCAGAGAAATTATAAAAAGACACATTACCCATCAATTAATTAATCCAAATTGATCCTTATATCAATAAAATAATATGTAAAATTCTCTTCTCCACTTCCCCATCAACAATATAGATGATATTTTCTTCCAAAATTTCCAACCATGGAGCCTTTTATAGGATATCTAAAGGAGCCTTTTTAAAGAATAAGTAATTGCTCTAACCACTCAATTTTATTTTCTACTAGTTATTATATCCTATTAATCTATGATATTCATCATAAAATAATAAATAATACATCAAAAATATTATGAAATTTTTTCAGATTATTAAAAACAATATACACCATCTTAACCATAAAATAATAAGTAAAATTATCAATCAAGTGTATGTACGAGATATTGTCTCCAAATTGTGATACAATTCAATTTTTATTACCATATTTTACTATTGTGAATTCTGATTGTTTTAATTTTTATATTTTTTATTAAAAAATTATTACACTTATTAATGGATGATATCATGTCTACCTTCTCATCATCCAATCATTTAGGGAAATGATAATGTCGCTCATGGGTATGTATGGAATACCATCTCCATGATGTGTTGTGATTCATTTTTCATTTATATTTATCAAGGATAGTGAAAAGGATGAATTTGATGAATATATTATATATATATGATATAATTATGTTTTTGGAAAGGTTAATTATTATATACCATTATTTTGTTCTATTAATCAAAAAATAGAATCAAAATTCATGGGTATGTACGACCTACCATCTCCATAAATAGTGTAATTCATTTTTGTATCTCTATATTTTATGAATTTTTGTAAATATGTATTTAATTAATATATAATTTTTATAATAAAATTATTAACATTCTCTATATAATGTTACATTAATCAAAGGATATGAACTCTTAATTCTAAACTAATACTTACATGGAAATTGAAATAATTATTACCCAACAAAGTTATTTTAATAAAAAATTATTAATTAAAGGATGATAGGAAGTTATCAATAAATAATACATTGGATGATATATATATATATATGTTTATTGAATATATGTATAATAAATTCATATTTATTATAAATTTTTTTATAAAAAGAAAAAGAAAATGTGAGACTTGGTGTAAGTCATTTCTTCACAATCATATCATTTTCCGTGATTTTTTATGTTTATTTATCCAATGAGGTGTTATTTTCCATGTCAATGTTTAAAACAAAATATTTTAAAAAGTTTTTTCATGTTATCCTACAATTTTTTAATTTCATTTTTACATATGTTTTACTTTTTATTAAAAGTTTTGAAAGGAATATTATCTTCTATTTCTAAAAATGGTCTTTAGTGACATTTCTGAAAAAATAGGGAATTTTTTTAACATATATGGAATGAGAGTAATTTATCATTATCAGAAATATTATTAATTTGAAGAATATTTTTCTTATCTTCATGTTAAATTTCAATGAAATTTTTTTCTTTTAAAACCGTGTAGATGTTCTTTAAAGAATATGTGATTTGAAAAATGAAATGTTATTTTCCACATAAATTACTCCACATGAACATTGAAAAAAAAATTTCTTATAAGATTAAATCCTTTCATATAACAAACGAAATATTATTTTTATTAGCAAAGGATACCATCCTTATTCTTTCTCTATATTATTTATGTTTATACCTAAAATATATTGGTTAAAATTGTTCATTTTTTTAACATTTGTACATTGAAAAAATGTGTATTAGTTATGTTTTGTTTCATGATTTATGAAATGATAAATGTTTTAGGATCCCATGGAACACATATATATGATTTATTTATGTGATAGGTGGGACTCATTTCTCACTCTAATGAATTGGCTAAAGAATTCATGAGATAACAATGGAAAACAAGTTTGTGGTCTTAATACAACTATAGGAAACATGTGTATCCTAGTCTACAATGGAAATTGTTTTCTTCCTGATCTAATATGTAAAACAGGTGCATCATAATCTACTATGGGAAACACATGAATCAGAATCTACAATGGGATGAAAAATGCATCTTAATACACAATTAGAAATAGTTTATTATAATTAATCTAATATGTTTATGGTATTTGTAGTTTACATGGAAATATCAAATTCATTGTCTATATTTATAATGGTGACACACTTTTATGACAAGGTATTATGGTTAATGTTTGATTTATTATAATTTATCACTCTTATGACACATGTTTTATTAAATGAAATATTTTTATTCCATGATTATTGTTTATAATCAATGAAATGTTGGGTATGAACACTTTATGTTGTGTTTTTGATGACATACCTTTACTCTTATCTTATTATTTCATGTGATAATAGATTTTTATCTCCTATTTTTACCCTAACTAAACATCATATGTCACACTTTCTCATGTTTCCATCCCCAAGATATGAAGAAAGGTTTAGGTTGGGTGTTTATAAGTGGAGTATTGTTTGAGATAATATATGTGGGAGATTTTCAATATATTAAATGGAATAAGATGATTGTGTTTGTAGTATCCAAATACACAAAACTATTGATTTCCTTATGAATATTTTTTGGAATTTATTTAATATTAATTTAAAAATATATTATATTTATGTATGAAAAGGATAATTCAATACATTTGGTATCATATAAAAGGATTATTAAATATATGGATTTTAGTATTAAAAAAATATTAGTGAGGTTCATATAGTTATTCCTATGTAAAAGTCATAAGATATATCTAGTGATATATCTATGAATACGCCGAAGGATAATTCAAATTATAAGAAAATATAAAGGAATTTCCATGAATGATATAGAAAGTGGTTTCAAAAAAATTACAACCATGTCTGCATACTACAAGAGGATGTGGATATATCCTAGAGGTGCCTCGGGGAAAAAAATATGAAAATGGAACATTGAGACCGACTTGATCATAACCTATTGCATGATAAAAATCCCTAATTCACACATTATTCCACACTCCTAGGGAAAATTCTTGTAAATTAAATCAATATTTACCAACCACCTCGAAGGATTTAAATAACGACCGTAAATAAACAAGGTTAAGCCCAATGATTCAAGATATATAATATGGTTTCATAGTTTTTTCATCCTAAAAATGATTTTTCTTAATTATGTAGTCTTCTACTAGGTTTAGTGTTCATGTTCTATGATTTATTATTTTATTAAATTACCATATCCATAATGACCCATGTAAAGGAATTATTTTATGTAAATTTCAAAGATTGTATTCTTGAGAATCCAAGTACCATGGGAGCTAGAATACAGAATCGATATGTTCTTCTCAAGTCACATTCTGAGGGTATGAATAATTTTGAGTTTTAAAATGATCAATGGTGGGATCTATATATTATTGAATCGTTCATGATACAACATCTAGCTTATTTTAGTGGATCATCATATCCATTAGTGGAAGATTGATGGATCAACAACAATTGGGAAGAAATTTATATTCTTTAATGCTCCAGACATGAAAATGTTATCTGATATATTTATCATTTAGAAGGAGAGTAATTTTGGTAGAGGAATATTTTTAATTACACAATAGAACAAGATGAAATTAAACCTTTTGTAATGGGAAGTGTTTAATGGTATATTTCACATTATGCACTTCTCATGAATTATAATAATAGATTAGAAAACGAATTTCTTCATATTCAGAAAAAGGAGAAAAAATCTATTAGTACTTATTAATATAATTTTTAAATCGATTAAAGATAAAAATTTGTTTTAATCAAAAATTTTGAATTAAAAATTTATTTATTCAGTGGTGGACTAAAACAAAGTCTTCAAAATGTATTGGATATAAGAGAAATTTTTAAATATATAGATTTTTTTTGATTCTCACTGAAGGTATATATAGAAATTGTGTATACCATCCATTCCTATGGTTTTGATATGAAGAGGAAGATAAAGTCTCATGAAAACTAAAATAGTGGAATGAATATAAATTTTTTTTGCCAATAATATAGGATGAATAATTAAGGGAATTTTAGGATGGAACAAGATAGTGATTTAAATGTTGAATGGTGGGTAATAAATATAGTGAATATTGAAATGATACTTATTGGTTGGTTAATGAAATGGTTGATAAAAGGCTTCCAACTAAGGTACCAACCACACTCTAATATTTTATGTTCATGGAGCCAATGTATTATGGGAATAAATTTACTAATTTATGGGTTAACGTGAATGATATTCAAAAAAACAATCAACAAAATAATTAAAATGGTAATTCTTATGAAATCGCAATGTATTATGTGTATAACATCCCAAAAATCCACACAGTAGGATCCTGTGCTAAAATCCGTAACTATTAATTTCTTCCTATGATGCACATATTTGTGACCAAAATTTTTCCATAAAACCTCATAAAATGATAAGGAGAAATTGGATCACATACATAATGAAGGATCATTTACAATTAAAGTTTTAGATAATTAGGACCAACTCTTATAAAAAAATTTTATATTTACTTTTACTCATAGACATCTAGTTCATATAGTTAAACATCATAAGTAATTTAACCAATCATTTTTAATTTCACAATATGTCATGATAATCATCCTTGTCACATCATTTAATGAAAAAAATCATTTATCATGATTCATTAAAATATAAGGAAATGAAATCATAATAAGGGTGATCTCAAACTTTCTATAAGGATAAATTGAATTATTATCAATTAAATGTTACCAATAAGAAGAAGATTTCATAAGGTAACAATGATATATTAAAAATTTATGAGATATTATTAAAAGAACTCATAGCTATAAATACCTATAAAATAAAATATGAAAACATTGGAATTTCATGATTCATTAGAAACAATAATCATGTGCCATGTGATATAAATATTAATCATTAAAAACCTTACAAACATATTGAACGTATAAATAATCACATAAAGGTATCTTGAGACATTATTATACATTTCAATATTTGAAATTGAATAATGATGCAGTTGAACTTCATCCATATCACTCATACAAATATAATATCCACATGGTTTAATTCCATACCTAGTGCATTAGAGGGATATCGAAGACTCAACCATCCTTGGTCTATCATGGAACAAACCATCATTTTTTTATTATGAAACCATCCTTCAAAAGTCAAAGTACCATTTAATAATAATCACACATATTTAAAAAATGGAATATAAATAGGTTTAATAACCATATCATAGAAAAATAAAAAACATGAATTTTTTATAATTGTGATGGGCTTTTTGTGACAGATTATCATCGCAAATTTTTTTTTGTAACGGGTGTCCATTCCAGAAGACGGTATCACAAATATAATTATTTGAGATAGGGCGCAATAGAAATTTTTTTATGAAGGATATACAATCCTTCACAAAAAATCACTATAATTTTATTTAAACACATGTTGTGATGATCTTTCATAAAATAAATTTTGGGAAAAAATATTTATCCATTGTAAAAAAACATTTTAAAAAAAATAATTTAAATTACTTATAAAAAAAATCTACTTATATTTAGAAATCAATAAAAGGATTTAAAAAATATAAGACACACATAAAAGTGATATATGATTTCAAATATAAAATTTATATCATAAAAAAATACCAAACAGTCATAGAATTATTAGAAATCACTAACTAGCATCAGGTGGAAGAGGATCACTTGATTGACCAAGGGGATAGAAATACTTTCCAACTCCATGAACATGTCACCGCATATACTCTATCATCTCCTAATCTATCAGATGCTCTTGGTCACACTCCTCTACTATCAGCTTCTACACATGCTATATCATCTCATACGGAGCTGTCAACATCCCCTCATAATATGCACCAGACGACTATGTCGTTGATTACTCTCCCTAAGCTACCTTCTCAATTACTGGTTTCATTAAAATGGTACTATAATAACTCATAGGTGTTAGTCGAGAACCAATACCAATTACTCGACCTTTCTTGGAACCCTATAATGTTTCTTATATCCATGCCCCGTTAATAAAACCCGAATCAATAGCGACATCATTGTTTAGTCTTATCTTGAATCTCCCATGAATGAGAAGTTTCAGCCTCGTATGTTTCCATTAAACATAATAACAAATTAGAATACCAAAAAAAAAAATATTCATTGAATTGTTCAAAAAATCTCTATGCATAATATGGTCTTTTCCTTCTGCTATAACTTCTCATGTATAGGGATCAGAATACATCCTCTTATAAACATCAAAATCTGTAATATATGGGACAATTTCCACCTTTATAATATAATAAATATGTCATATTTAAAATTTATATATATTAATAAATAATATCACTTAACATATGTAATAAATGTATTCAAAATGTACAACTCTGGGTCCTATGGGTGACCTCTTGCCTACTATAGCTCAGAAGTTCAGGTAATGATCCCCTCCTAAAAGTATCTCCTAGCCAAAAGAAGCACTACCCATCACATACCTAAGCTGATATATAGTCAGGATGATTGCAATCATAGAATTGGTTGAATAATATAACATAAGCATTATCCATAACTCACTATCTGATGATGTGTGGAGTCAAATGAAAGTACTTGGGTATAAAAGTATCTTAGGCCTTTTGGACAGGACCTCTCTGGCTATTAGAAATCCGAGAAAATAAATTCTTCAATATAATTAAAAAATGTGTTAGTAATTAAATATTTTTTAATAAATATAAATTATTTAATAATGTAAAATCTAGTGGTAAAACTTCTGGTCATACATGAAAATTGGTACCGGGTCCCATGACACCCATTGCTCGGAATAATAATTTCTCAGAATGAAAACAGCCTGGCCAATGGATAAATGTGAAAAACTGTCTTAATTGAAACAAATATATAATCATAAAATTATAACAACAATTAATATAATTAGTTCATTTAAAATAAATTTCATAAAAAATAAAACACACCTATATAAATAATGGTCAAAATCAACATATGGTCATCTCTTTGGAATAGGATGTGGAATCAGTAATTGAGCTAAACTGTACCCCTCCAAGTAGGCGCACCAACCTGAGGAGGAGTAGCTCTATCAAGATAGTCATCAAGTTATCTAGAATTAGGGAGAGAACATAATAGTTCAACATTATGATCATCTACACCCTCTAAGAAAAGTATTTACTCTATTAAGGGATTGTCAAAATAGAAATGAAATATAAAAAAACTAATGAATATCAGAATAAAATAATGTTACATATAACAGATTTTTAATTGAAATATAATATTTAAAAAACAAATAAATATCATAATATTAAGATTACCTATAACAAAGGAACTGAATATAATACATCAATCGTCATCATCAAAAAAAATTTCATTTCCATCAATGTCTTCGTCCTCATATGCATCCTTTTTAACTTCCATATTACTTTCAGTTTCATAATCCCTTATTAATTAATCAACATTATTTATATAATAAGCTCTTAACTGGGGGGTTTGGTCATCAATATTTATATCCTATCTGGTAAGAGATATTTTATGGGATGTTTCTTGAAAATTCTCAATATGTTTCACTTCCACATAACCATTTATATTTTTAATAAACTGATTGTCATGTGAATTAAAATTTATCACACCTCACATATCCATAAAATCTCTCCAAACATCACATTAATTTTCATAGTAAACATGATGTTATTGATGTGCCAATATAAATGGTACATTTTATGAAAGAATACTATAATATTTGATTTCAATGACTCAATGTTGTGGATGAACATGCAACCCCTAATCAATAGAATACCAATGACATTTAAACATTGTAACATTATTTTCCCAGATAATATTACTCAATTATTTCATCTAGAATACCATAAAATTAAGAATCACTCTATTTATTATGGTATCCATTCAAACAAACACCACTATTCATTGACTTCTCTGAATCACCATATACATGTGTATGGAATCAAAAACCATTACCAACGTACCCATTACATAATTTTACCAATTTCTATAGAGATTTATTGAGAATACATAATCGACTATCAATTTTAATTTCCAATTTTTTTTACCTATAAACAATAAAAAATATTAATAATAGATATAATTGAAAAAGTGAATCATTATTCCATCAAAAGAAACATTACATACCCATCTTTGAAAACAATATAAATTTTTTTGTTGCAGACATTCCCCAAGGGAAGCATATGTAATTTTTAGAAACTAATTTTTGATACTATCATCATTTAGTATAAAAAAAGATAATTTAAATAATGTTATCTTTTATATATTTTTAATGATAAAATAATAATGTTGTACTTACTGCTCAAATCATGCCATTTCTTCACAATTCAGCAGAACATAAGTATGATCTCTATGCAGTTCTTCATTTATAAGCCATCGCTCATGGTAACCACTGAAACAATGCTCTGGATGATTAAATAATGACAAGTTATGACCTTTGAAATTACCAAAATTTTTCTCATTGTGACCCATTTGATTATCTTCTGAAGGATATTCCAAATAAAAATAACAAGGGATGAAATTTGAAATTTCCACTTCCAATTCCCCTTATAAAATAAACCATTCATCTAATGATTTGTTACATAGTTTCTTCTTTAATTTTCTCATACATATCTCAAATGGATACATCCACTGGATATTATAAACCCTCTACATTTATCTTAATATAGGAAATGAAATATTAAATGTTCCATGGAATCGAAGAATCTCAGTTGGAATATTTTATACAATTTACATAAAATTAAAACAAAATATTTTTTTTGGAAATTAAATGCATTAACATATAATATTTCCACACAATTATCTTAGAAAAAACGATAATTTACAAAAAATATTTCATATTGAAGAATTTGACCACCCTCTAAGACAACATGCAATAATATTTCAATTTTGACATAACATTCATGAATATCTAACCCGGTAATATTCCTATTTTTGAAATAATGAGAAAAATTAGAATCATTACCATATGGTAATCTCAAATCCCTAATCCATTAAAAGAATAATAAATGAGATTCTTTAATATGTGAGTAAAATAATTTTGGATTCATTAATTTGTGTGATCTTTCATCATAAAATAATTCATGATCAGGAAGTATGAAAGTCTTCCCAAGATCTAATTGTGACATTCCATTATCTTTTGTCTTACTCGGTGTGTCTAACATAGAAGAAAACATGTTATCAAAACCATTATTCTCAATATGCATTACATCTATCATGTGATGAACTGACAAATCAGATCAATATGGAAGATCCCAAAACATACTCCACATTATCCAATTATGATCTCTCCTCAAACCATTTATATTTTCTCATTATGGTTGGTCCAAAAGTAACATGACATAGTGGAGTGATAATAGATTTTAACTTATTACTTAAGATCATTGTTGGAGGTTCATCTATTTCAATTCAAAATTTTGTAAAATTAATTCTATTTATTCCAAAATGGTGATTCAAAGGTAGAAATCTCTAATAATAGTAGAAATAACTAAGCTTTATTGAATTACAATTTAAAAAAAGCTTTTTTCTTGGACATGTAGTATGAAAAATATATTAGAGCTTTTTTGATCCATCCAGATAACATACCATACGCCAAAAATTCACGGATCATCCATATTAATGAAACCTTTATTATAAAATTATGATGTGTAGTTATATAAAATGTTGTCACACAATTATTCCATTATCAAATTAACATATCATTTAGTGGTTTCAAATAAACTTCAATATTATTGTTCGTATGTCATAGAATTGATAATATCAAATATATATATGGTTCATTCATCAATATCCAAGGAGGAAAGTTGTAAGGAGTAAAGAAAATAGGCCTATAAGAATATTGACTTCCGTGAGAACCAAATAGAGCAAAACCATCCGTATAAAGGGCCAATCATATATTACAAGGTTTTAAATCAAAATAATAATGCGTTTGATCAAAATGTTTGCATGATTTACCATCACATGGAAGATTTAAGTTTCTGTGATGGAAATATCTGATTCATGCCATGTCATAAATCCACTAGGTCTATGAGACATAATTAAATTCCATAAATGAGGTGTAATTAGAAAATAACTCCACGGTTTCATAGGAACACTGGTATTTCATTATTATACTCTTTATACCTCTATTCTCCACATGTTGTACAATTAACCGAAGATTCTTGTTCACTATAATTTAAGATGCATCAATTTGAACATTCATGATATTTTGATAACATAGACCCAAATAATGATCCAACTATTCACTTTCATAGAAACATGTAGGTGATGTATTTATGTTAGGATAGAATGAATTATCAAAAGATAAAATCTTTTGGAATATACAATTAGACATTCCAAAATCTAATTAAATACCCATATATTTTGTAACAGCTTCTTGTTTTCTTATCTGGATTCCTAGATATACAATCTCCATAGTGGATTGCAAAAACTTATAAAAATGAGATGGTTCATATTCAAGATTGGTAATATCATTCTGAGTTGATGTTTTGGGAATATATGGACTATATTTCTCTTTTATTAAATTCTAATATATTTTATTTAGAAACAAAAAAAATATTTTCTTGTGAACTCTTTCCACCATGTTGATACAAAAAATATATTTATTCCAAAAACTAGAACACTATTGATGTAATCAAACATTTTCAAATGTTTCATATTTCCCAAGACCATATTTTTGAAATAGTCATTTTATTGTAACTTCAGTAACAAAACCTGAATTTGACAATGAAAATTATATAAAGGCTTTAACACATTCAATCGTGACAAAATTTAAACCATGTCCATTTGGATTTTTGTGATTTTTATCCAATAAAAATCATGTAATAGATACTCATGTATACTTTCTGAGTCCATTTTTATTTAAAATCCACCACAATAAAAACAATTACAATAAATCATTTTGACTATTCATAAATTATTATTATATTTTAACAACAAGATATATTCTATGGAATATAATCAGAGTGAGGCACTTGGTTAGCACTATATTACGGGGATTATAGAGGCCTAGCATAGATAAAATGACAATATTAAATATATTATATAAGTCACACACTATTTTTTGAAAATAATAGAATATCACTCAAAAATTGTTTCATATGATACACCCGCTATTTTTTAAGCCAAAATTTTTTTTTTTATTTTTTTTATTTTTTAAAAATTATTATTATTATTTTATAATCATTGGTAATATTTATAAGTTATTGTTAATAATGACTCATTGATTGTTAAATATTATAAATTATTAAAAATAATATGATATTTTTAAAAAATAAGATTTTAATGAATTTATATTAAGTATTATAATTGTTTTATTTTTTAAAAAAGTATTACTAAAAATTATCAAAATTATTAATAACTATGTTTTTACTAAATATTAAATATTTAAGATTTTTATTTTCTTTCGATAAAAATATTTTTTTATCTTTTTAAAATATTATAAAATCATATAAATAACATTTTTTTAAAATGATTTATTGAAATTAATTTTCTAATCATTCTTAAAAAGAACTCATTTCTATTTATATCATACATTTTATATATATTACACATAATCAACTTTATTTATATCAAATTAATTTTTACACGGATTTTCAATGAAATTAACATATCAAATCTATACACACACACACACACACATACACACAATATTTATCTATTTTCTCAATTTTTCAAATTATTAATAATACTGTGTAATTAACAAAACTATTTAGTATTTATTATTAATATTTTGTAAATATTTATTTAAATATATCGAAATATATTTATATATATTTATATAAAAATATTTCAAAATTAATATAAATAAACCAAAAATATTTTTACAATTTTCCTTAAACCAATATACATAATAAATTTAAATATAAATAGATATAAACATACATATATATTAAATAAGATATAATAATATTAAAAAAATTAATTAGTAATTAATATAAATTATCTAATAAATATTATTAATTATATAAATTATTAATAATTATTATATATGTGTATATCATAATTTCATAATTAATATAAATACATATTATATAGTATGACTCTTTTTTAATTAAATATACATATCAAATCTATATAAATAAAAAATATACATATATATATATACATATATTAAACTGTACAAGTATTTTTAAAAAATTAATATATATATATTCAGATGTTAATATATATATATATATATTATATGATTTCATAATCCAATATATTCTTACATGTTTTTTAAACAAATATATATATTAGATAAATATATATATTTATAAATATAACCTTAAATATTTTTTAAAACACACATATATATATATATATATGATTATATATATATATATATGTATATCAAAAACATTACACATTTTTAAAGCACATATATATATATTTATATTCGTATTTTAATATACAAACATGTATATATGTATATATATTAAAAATATTATACAATTATATATATATATATATATATTAAAAAAATTACCTGTTTTTTAAAATGACTATAGATTTCTAAACATAACATATTGTTTATAAATATTTATATCAACAAATTTTTTAATTAATCAGAATGTATTATTTATATGTATTTAAATTTAATGGTTTATTAATATATATATATATATATATATATATTATTTTGCAAATTTTTTTAACAGTGCTACATATCATATTTTTAAATACATATACGACAATATACATATAATCATATATATATATATAAATATCAAAAACCATAAAAATATTTCTAAAATCATATATATATATATAAACACATAAAAATATTACAAATAAATAAACTTATTTTAATATATATATACACACACAAAAACATATATCAAAATTAACATGTTACACATACATACTTATATATATATATACAAATATATATTCGAAAAACATATAAATGTCAAAAATAAAAATTTACCATTTTTTATAAAAATAAATTAAAATAAATTAACGAACTAGATTAAAATCAAAATAGAGGTTAATAAAGTGGATCCAATCCTAAATATCAAATAAAACAAGAAAAGCAGATAAATTTATTAATATAGGGTTTAATAAAAACAATATATTTGACATTGATCGCAAAATGCTTAGAAAAAACCCATATTAAAATCAAAGTATAATTTAATACAGTTATGTCTGTCCTAAATATAAAATAATGCATGAAAACCAGAAAAAATTCTAATCCTATGGACCAAACCAGTATATTTAACATTGTGCACTATTACGTTAAAAAATTGATGGATAACTTAAGAGTAGTCCGTACCATAAAGATCTGAGCAAAAATCAAAAGAAAAATGGGATGAACAACACACCATAGAGCTAGGGAAAATCGGTCAGCTATAGGATTTGTAGGTTTTCTGCTGGAGAAGGTGGAGAATGAGGTGGAAGAAAGAAAGGAGCATCTTGTGGCAGTTAATACATCTTGTTTTTTTTGAAAAGGTTGATTTTCGACGAAATTTATACAATCAAAAATAGTTTTTTTGTCAAGATTATTTGTGACATATATTAATTTTGTTTGAAAATAATCTTGATTGTAGGTTTATTTACTATGAATAACAAAATCCTTCACCAATGACCATCACGATTACTTTTTAAGCTAGGTGGTGGGGTAGTTCCCTAGAAACATTTGTGATGGGTTATTTATTCAATCACAATTAACCATTAACTATGAAGGAATAAAAAATAAATATCAAATAGTAAAAGAAAAGGCACTATTTTTGACATTTCATTTGTCTGTTGCGAATGAACCATCACAAATAGCCGAAATTCCATTAGTGATTATTAACCCATGGAATTGAAATTAGTTAAAAATAATCTTTTTTAAACATGATTAAACCATGTAAAATAATTGGGTTAAATAAAAACATGTTTAAAATGTGATTAACCTATTGAAAATAAATGGATTAAATAAAATTATTCTGGAATTATGATTAACCCATGGAAATGGAACATGTTAAATGAAAATCCCTTTGATACATGAGTGACCCATGGAATGAAATGGGTTAAATAAAAATCACTTTGAAAAAATATTATTACATCCAAATAATTATTGGGGATGGTATCAAACAAAAAATATACCCAATGGAGGTTAAGAAAAAACTAGGGTTTTTGATGTTTATGAATGGAAATACCATTATAATATATTTAAAACATTTGGAGGAACATAATCATTAAAAGATCCAATGTGTAACATACCACCTATTAACATATGAACCCTTAACCCCATGAATGGAATAAATTTGTATGAAACATTTAATATAATGAGAATAAATATATTCATGATTTAAGATGTCAAAGGATAAGTATATACACCTTGTAAATAATGATAGGTGTATAAAATATCAAATATCTCAAAGAAGGACAATTGTGACAATAGTCCAATATCAATTTTGTAACATCGAAACCATAAACACCTTGAAAGAGATTTCAACAAAATGATATGTGAATAACGTTAAATTAACGAATAATAATAATAAAATACATTCATTTGAATTACATACACTATAGAAAAGAAACTAGGTTCATAATAATACAACATGCCTCAACAAAATGAATTTGGGAAAAACCCCTTATTACTTGACCAACATTTGAATCATGAGACCCCTGAAATATAAACATAAATTAAAAAATTTAATATTAATAATGAAATAAATCTCATGATATAAAATATCATTTATCAGTAGATACGGAATTTAACTTATCTATGAGCATAATTATAAAAAAGTTTCAATGGAATGTAAATGGATAGAAACCACTTACATGGAGGCTGACTTTCAATGAATGTACTCTATCATCTTGAATAACATAATTATTATTTATATACATCATTTAAAAGATTTTATAGTTTTATTTTTACTTTAATTTCACTAATAATCAAGTTATATATAATTACTTAATCAACAACATTTAATGAGGATGTTTTGACTATATTAAGTTAATATATCAATAACAACATAGGTAGGTCAACTATGGTCAATGAAATATTTTTTAAAAAATATCAAGACAAATAATGTTGAAAATATTATCATATTTTATATCAATTATAATTTTTAAAACAGATCATGAATGATGTTTAAAAAAAATGAACAAGTGTTACAATCTTGGTGACACAGGTCGTACTTATACATAAGTAATGTTCTCATTTTTCAATGACCATTATAGAAATAAGGTACATAAAATTTATCTTTATGTAATGATTATTATATCATATATGTCATTTAATTAAATCAAATATACATATATATATAATTATATTGATGTAAATGGAGTCAAATCGATTCGAGGAGGCAGTTGTCCACATGTCCACCAATGACGTTATCAATTTTTCTGTTTGTGAATGGGTGATAAATAAAATGATATATTTTTTTAAGAAAGGAAATTAAATCCTAAATATAATATATTTTTCATTTATTTTTCATATGTTTAATTAAAACCATCATTAATACATTCTATGTAATGTGTGAATGTATCACATCACTTTGATGAAGGGGTAGCCCATATGTCCACAAATGATGTTATCGTATTTACACCAAATAGAAAGAATAAATGTATTAATTATATAAGTATTTAATTAATATTACCAGAAAATAAATATCACATATATCATAAAAAATAGGGTTTCCCTCATAATTCACAATCATTAGAGGTGGTAATGGAAAAAAAGAATGAAATCATTTCGTGAGGAGGTTGTTCATTGTACTCATGAACTGTAAGTTCGTTACACATTTGATGGAACTGTGTGTAGGTGTTGGTAAAACATTTTAAATAAAAAAATTTAAATATATTTAGGATATTTTTTTTAGTGAATCATTGAATAATAAGAAATAATGAGTGGATAAATAATGAAAACTGAAATGGACATTGAAGAAATTTACCTATTTTCTAGTAACTCTTTTTCATATTAACCCAAGAAATTAATTGATTGGATTTCAACCAAAGTTGATGCTCTTAATAATAGAGGAGGGATTTTATAGACTATGTTTTTCGGATGTGTGATGAACCAAATTGGATTTACATATGTGAGGAAGGGGAAGATTGAAAGCCTTTTTATAATGGAACGAGAGTGGAATTATTGTAAATACCAAATGGTTATAACTATTGGGATGTATCCCTTACCACACATGCTTCAAAAATGAAAAAATAATGGATTAATGTGAAATTATGGTCAATAAAAATATCCCCCACATAGATATATATTTGTTTTTATAATTTTATTCCATTTCCATTATGATTCCTTATTTTTTTATTTTTATTTCTCATTTGGTTTGTAGTTTCCCAACATATGTAATATAACGACTAATATAAATTAAGGTGAGATTTGTTAGAAAATATATGAAAATTGAATTATTAAAATGATATCTAGTTTTGAATACAAAAAAACAATGTTTGCTCGAAATTAAATTCAAAATAATCACAAATAACGCGCAAAAAAGATGCTTTAACTTGGACAGTCGAGACACTATTTCTTCTATCCATGCATCAATATATTAATTATAAAACACAAATTGGTACATTAATTTAAATTATTTGGTATTTATTAACAAATATAAATCAATTTTTAGAATATTATATTTTTTTATTTTAAAATCATTCAATAAAAAATCATTTATTTTAAAATAACATGAATTTCATTATTGAATTTCTTTATTTAATTTCAATTTAAAAATATCAAAACATTACTGGGATTCTAATATAATATGTTAATATATTTTTAACATTATATATTTTGGTAAAATATTAATTATACAGAATAATTCAATAAATTTACAATACTATTAATTTTTTCAGAATCGTTTATTTTATTTATTTATTAACCAAATAATCTATGCGTTAAATTTTGTTATGAATTTAATTTAAATTTCTCATTTATAAAAAGTAAATTAAAATAAACATAATAAAAAAGAAAATTTACCATTAAAAATAATTTTTATAAATTAGACTATCTAGCTATTCCATACTCTTAAGCATTATACATGCTAAAGGTAACGAATGTTCCTTTTATGATTTTTCCATTACATAATTTAGTATATGGGCCACGTTCATGATCATATATCCATTAAAATCAAAACATTCGAACCAATAGGGTATATAGTTGATAAATGGGAATATGAGGGCCTTTTCAGAAGTTCATTGGCCAAATTTGATCTTGTGGTTAAGGTATATTAACTTGTTAATATTAACATTACCTTAATTACTGTAATAAATTTTAAGCACTTTCACTAATAATTTTACTAAAAAATTAATATGATATTATTGGACTAAAAATATCATTCCAATTAAAAATATGTATTTTATTTGAAAATTCATTTCACATTTTTTGAAAATTAATGTTCAAAACTAATCTCATAGTTGTTGTGATAAAGAATATTTTTAATGTGAGAATGTGTAACATTTCATTAAAAGTTTATAACTAAATTAAATATAAAAACAATTCTAAGTAACAAATTTGGATTATTATATCTATATCAGATATATTATGTCTTTTAAAAAATAAAATTTATCATTACTAATTATTTAATTGAAAATGAAATTGTTACCTAAAATGAAGTATTTTTCACTATTCGTCCAAAAAAGAAACTTCTAAGAAAAATAATAAAAATTCACCAAAAGTAAATATTTATATAAGGATTTCAAAAAACGGTGTTTATTTTGTAGTATAAAAATTATAATAGTGTTAATTATTTTTAAAAAATAGGTTTTCCAATAAAAGTTTGTAGAACAAATATATTAAATAATAATTTTATTGTTCGATAAGACATGTCCTTGCATGTAACAAAAGTTATCAAATAGGAAAGAAGTTGTTTGAAATGAAATATTAATTTAGTTTTTCATATGATTCAAGATAAATAATTTATTTCATGTATTACAATAAATTATAAAATTTGAATTAAATTTATGGTAATATTTTCAAAAACATTTGGGGCGTTGTATCCTACCCCATTAAAATACATTTCTCTCTAGAAATTCATCTTTTTTAACAGATTAAAATTTATAATAACCATTTTTTGAATCCAATATTGTAAAAATAGGTAATAAAACATCCTCCTAAAGAGGGAATGTTGAAAAAATAATGGTCAATAGAAGTAAAAAATTATAAGGATTCCACCAAGGGAAAACATATGTGGGAATAAAGGGAAATCTTAAATAATTATTGATAGAGATTGAGTTCAATGATCACAAACAAGCGAATGGTAAATGTAATGTAAATATACTGAAAAAATATATTTTTTATAATAAAAAATACCCTCGCTTCATCTAAATTAGAGGTACTTGGATAAAAATTTGTTTCAAGATACATTTCATAGATTTGAAAAAATATCTTACCATTTAGATCAAGATAAAAATAAAAATGAAATATACTTAAATGATGAGTATATTAACATTAATTAATAAATATCCTAGAAAATAACTTCTTTTTATCCAAATGATATGTATTTAGGATGAATTTTTAATTATTGAAGAACAAAAATAAACCCACAAATCCCTAAAAGGGACAGTTAATCTATTCCACCTGTCATTAGATATTAAAAAAACCAAAATTGTTAGCAAAAGGTAATATAATTACCAAAATGTGTTTTCAATTGAACAAAACACTAATATTCAAAATTCCAAAGTAATAATCAATGTTTAAGGTATATTATTCAATAAACAACTATCCATAAAATCCTTCAAACATATCTGGACTCAGTTTCAAACCCTATTATTAGAAGGTTTTTGTCATATTTCAATCCATGATATATAAACTATTATTCCTCAAATACAATACTGTATGTTCTCTAAATAATAATAATATTTACCTATGAAAATGTTCGCACTATCCCAAACATGATGTAGGCAAGTGGTAGTGTGTGATACCATTATCGTCCTTTGGTAATGGGTTCATGCTCTACCTCCTTTTAGAATGTTACAAGTTTTCATCGAGGTAATGTGTTTCCCTCTTTCTAGTCATTAAACATAAAAAATAAATCCTCCATAAAAATAGTTCATTTTTATGGTGAAAAAATAACGTCATCCAAAAAAACATCTCCAAATATATCTTTATGATCTCACCACATAAAACCTCAATGGGGTGTCTAATAATTTGAAATTAATATAAATTTTAATATTATAGACCTATGGTTTTATCCCTAAATATTTGGATATCCTTACATAATAGAATACTAATCTCTAATGTTATTTAAACCGGCCTTTGAAACCAACTATAACATCCCAAAAACCACTATCCTAGATTATGTGCTAAAATCAAAAACATTATACTTCAGGGTATGATGCTAATAGTTGTGACCCAAATGTTTCTATAAAAAAATATCATAAAAAGGTGAAAATGGATCACATAAATTATGTGGGACCTTTTAGGTTTAGAGTTTTAAATAGTTTTAGTAAAGTCCTATACAAACAATTCACATTAACATGGACACATAAACAACTACTTCAAGAAGATGAAAATAATCTTTCATTGAACAATTAATTTATAATTTCACAATGGGTCATTAACATTATCATTTTACTATCTTCTATAGATGTAAATAATTTAACATCATTCTTTAAAACCTTGGGAAAATAAACATAAAAGGGGGAGATGAAACAATCAGAAAATGAAAACATAAGAAATATAAATTTAATATCATCAATAATTAGATGCGTTAATAAGGAATGATGAAACAATAAAACTATGTGTTATAATCATAAAATAACTCATACCCCTCAATACCTCAACCATCAAATATAAAAAATATGAAAAGTAAATATTCATCAGAAATAAAAATCATGAGCTATACGACATCAATCTAGATCATTAGAAACATTACTCTTTTCAAGAATAATAAAACCGATAGAGTTATCTTGGTACATTATTATACTTTTCACTTGCATAATTGGAATAACTATTTAGTCAACTTACATGCATGTAAGTCATATAAATGGGCTCCCCATATAACTAACTTCCATACCCAATGCATTGGTGGGCTCCCACAGACCCACCCATACTTGTGTATCAAGAAGTCTCCCATTATTATTTTATAACATAACCACCCATCAAATTGAAAAGTATCATTAAAAAATAAAAACACATAATTATCCCCGGGAATGTAAATGGATTTAATAACAATATATTAAAAATAATTTTGACTTGTGGAATGCAAATTAGTTAAATAAGAATATCAATGAAACCTGATTAAACCATGGAAAATATTTGGGCTAAATAATAATATACTTTAAACATGATTAACCCATGGAAAATAAATGGGTTAAATAAAAATATAATTGAGAAATTATAAAACCATGTAAAATTTATGGGTTAAATGAAAATCTATTTGGAATACAAGTAACCCATGGAAAAGAAGTTGGATAAATAACAATATCTTTGAAAAAAATATAATATGTCCAATGAATGACTAAGGATTATATTAATAAAAAATATACCAATTGGATGGTAAGTAAAAATAATCATTATTTATATTGATGAATGGAAATACCATTAAAATAAAATTTAAAAATTCTTAAGGAAAAAAATCATTAAACATTCCAATGAATCCAATACCAACTTAAAAAATGGAAACATTAATCCCATGAACAAAATAACAATAATTTAAATGTATAATATCATTAGAATAAAAAATATTCATGATATAGTATGTAAAAAGATTACTATATAGACCTTGTTAATGAATAATGTTTTATAACATATCAAATGTCTCAAAGAAGGAATATTATGGAAAAAGTCCATTACCACTTTGGAACATTGGAAACCATAAACCCCATGAAAGAGAGATCATAACAAGAATATGTAAAACCCCCTAAATTTTTGGATAGGATTCATCAAATACATTCATTTGATTAATGTACACCGTATAAAATAAACTAGGCACATAACAATATAAGATACCTCAATGAAATGAAATTGAGTTGAAATACCTCATTATTTGAGTAACTTTTGAATCTTTAGATATATGAAAGAGTAAAATAAATTGGAAAATTAAATATAAATAATTAAATAAAACAAATCATATAAATTTTAATAGGACACTAGATACATCATATAAAAGTAATAAGGTTCATAATAACAATAAAGCCTTAATGGAATGTAAATTGAGACAAAACCCCTTACCTTGGGTCTAATTATTGCTTTATATTCCAGAATAACAAACTTAATTTAATTATCTACTTGATTCATAATATTTTCAAATATTTTTATTAATTTTATTTCAATTATAATAATTTTATATACTAATACATAATTTATAATGTTTAGGCTAGATGTTTTCACCAAATTCGATTTATCTGTCAAAAACGACATGGGTATGTCAATTATGGTCGAAGGGTTAATTATTAAAACATATAAAGAATAATATTCAAGAAATAATAAAAAAATTATAAATAAAATATACTTTTATAAATAATCATGAATGATGGTTATGAAAAATAATCCAACATTAAAATCATAGAGATGGTAGGTTGTACATTTGCATTAGTAACGTTTTCATTTTTCAATGATACTTATGAAAATTAAGTAAGTAGAATTTATCCAACAAGAATGATCATTATATAATATATTAAAAATTATTTATTCATTTATAATTAAATATATAGTTATTGTGATGTAAAAGGAGACAAATGGCATCGAGGAGGGAGTAGTCCAGAAGTCCTTGAATAACGTTATATCTTTTTTTGTATGCGAAATGGAAATAAAGAAAATGATATATGATATTTATAAAAATGAGATTATATAATTAATTTCATATATATTTTATTTATATAAATTATTTTTAATTAAAACCATCATTAATACATTCCATGTAATCTATGATAGTATCACATTGCTTTGAGGATACAATAGTCCACAGGTCCTCAAACGATGTTATCATATATACAAAAATGGAATTCATATTGTTATGTGTCATATAAAAATTTAAAATGTATTAATATAACACTAATATCATATATATCATAAAAATAGGGTTTCCATTATAATTCAAATCATGAGACGTGGTAATGAAGAAATGAACGACATCATTTCGTGAGGTGGTAGGTCACTGTAAAAATGAACAGTAAATTTGTTACCTGTTTTATAGAAGTATGTACAGGTGTATGTACAAAATTTAAAATAAAAAAATATTTTCATATTTTGGATACTAATTTTATTAAATAATAATAAAATAATAGGAAATTAATGGGTGTAGAAACAAATAAAACATAAATGCACAAGGAAAATTTTTACCTCTTTTTCAAGTAACTCCTTTTTATTTTCGTGAAAGGGTTCCATTGGATGGATATATTAATAAAGTGAGGATTTTAGGTTTATGGGAGGTATTTTGGAAAAATATTCATAATTTTTTATGATCCAATGTATCTAGAGAACATAGTAGAAGGGGAATAGTGAATGACTTTTTATAAAGCAGGCGGAGTGGTATTCTTGTATGTACCAAAATGTAATAACTATTAAGATGTATCACTTACGAAATGTGCTTCCAAAATGGAAAAATATTTCGTTAAATATGATTTATTCTGGATAAAATATCCAACCCTCATAAATAAGTTAATTTTTTAAAATTCTATTCTTAGTCTTTATGTTTTCTTATATTTTCCATTTGGGGTAATCATTTAAGTTTCTAGTTTTCCCACCTATGTAATATAACCATTAAGAATAATTTAAAGGGATATTTATAAGAAAATATAGGCCCAATTGAATATAAATATTTTATCTATTATAAAATATAAATATCCCATGTGTGTTGGAAATTCAGTTTAAATCAAGCGCACTTAACACACAAAACAACTTCCTTAACCTGAACCACACTTATAAGGTTATTACTATCAATGTCTCTATATGATAAATATAAAATATAAATTTATCCATTAATGAACAATATAAGTTATTTATTAACACGTACTAATCACAATGTAGATTATATTATTTTTATTAATATTGAATCATTTAATAAACTTTCTTTTATTATAACATAACATTAATGTCAATTTTGAAATTAATTATTTAATTATTATTTAAAAGTATCAAAAAATTAATAGAATTCAAGTATATTATTTTAACATCTATGTAACATGAAATATTTATCTAAAAAAATAATTTAACAAAATAATAGATTAACTTTTATTTTCTTAAAATGTTTTTAGCATTATTTATTTTATTTAATTATTAGCTAAATAATTCATGGGTTAGAATTTGTTAACAATTTAATGTAATTATATGATATCAAATATTCAAAGTTAAATTACCATGATAAAAAATCATTTAGAATTCAATATAATTTATATAAATGAATGTATTAATCTTATTCAATTCTCTAAATCTTTATGAATATAAATGGAACAGAAGGTTCCTTTTATGTATTTCTCCATTGTTAGCATACTATATGAGTAATTTTCATGAAATTTGTTTACATTAAATCCAAAAATTATGGAAAATAGGGGATATTTATGAACTATGGAAATATAATATAATATTTAAATGTTTCTAGATCATTTATCCCTTATGTTTAAGGATTAGTCTCCTATTTATCATAATTTTACATTAATTTTTATAATTAAGTTTAATCACATTCATAAAAAAATTTGTAAATAATTATGATGATTTTATTATAATATAAATATTATTCCTATTACAACAATGTATGTCCATTTTTTTATATTCAATTCTCATAACCAAAAAAGTTATGTTTAAAACTAATCTAGTAGATGTGGTGAGAAAGCATGTTTTTAAAGTGACATGTTTTAAATTTCATTAATATTTAAAACCTAAATTCCACATAAAAATTATTTTAAGGACCTAAATTGTATTGATAGACATATAATATATTTATTTTAACTTTAAAAAAACATTAAACAGAAATTATTATTATCAATTATTAAAAAAGGAAGTATAACCTAAAACACAATATTTTCACTATTCAAAAAAATGATACTTCCTAGACAAATACTAAAAAATCAATTCATGTAAATTTAGATGTTCCAAAATCCAATTTTTTTTGTTTTTCATATAAAAATTATAAAATTTTCACAAATAATATTTAAAACATGATTGCAAATAAACAGTTTTAAAAATGATAGATTAAATAATAATAATATTATTTGGTAAGACTCGGCCTTGTGTGTAACACATGTTATCAAAGGGGCTCAATTTTGTGTTCAACGAAAGATAAAATTGGTTTTAAATGAATATATTTCACAAAATCAATGGATATTATAATGTGTTTCATTATAATTAGTGAAAAATTACCTTCCTCTCCCAAGATATGAGTTTCATATTCTATTTTTTATCGAATAACCCCTATGAAAATCAATTTTTCATCCATTAGTGAAATTTCATGTCATTATCTCCATATAAATGTATTTTTGAATAACGAAATTTCACTTGATATTCTATCAGTAAAAGGATTAACAAAATTTTCAAATGAAATTATTTTCTATATATGATACGACCTTATATAAAAATTAAAAGACTGATTAAGATTTGTAATTTTATAAGTCACTATTAACTTAGGTGTTATGAATAAAATAATGGGTATATGAATTCAAGGTTGTTCAAAAGATCAAATTAATTAACACTAATTTTTTTATTTTATCTTAGGGGAGTTTATCATGTTTAGATATATTTTAAAATACATTTATAACAATAAAACATTATGGTTTTATATATGTTTTAATGAAATTATTATTTAAGGATGAATTCTTTTACACATTTTGGACATATTATTATCATAACTAGTAACCATTAGGGGTTATCTTATTTTATATGTTGAGGAAATTATGGTTTGTATTTGAACACCTTACAATGTTAGTACACTTCATTGCTATTAGAGATAGTTTCTCATGGGATATTCATTCCAGAATATACATTAATGAAGAATTAAGAATTCATTGGGTACTGCATTAAATTGTATTTGACTAGGATCCAATTTTTACCTTGATGTTTTGGTGAATTCTTCAACATTATATTGATATAGATTTTCTTTTATGAACTATGTATCATCATTAGAATGATTGTCAGCCTAAGAGAAGAAATTCATTCCATAGTGGATATTATAATATCATTTTCTATTGATTTAAAATGTGTTTTGGATCCACATCTTCCTAAATTTGAGTTTTCCATTTATAATATCTTTCACTAATAAATATAGATGACCCTTATGAATCCCTTTATGGAAATAAGTGTATAACAATAATTTGTTGGAATGAAGTTATAGAAAAAATGATATGGGGATCTGAGAAAGCTAATGATATTGAACATAAATTTAAATTTATTCAGAAACATATAAGGACAATACCATGTTGATATAAATGTTATGATTATATTCATATACTTGATATATAATTTTAGTTATTTGGTAATGTTTGTCTAAGAATTTCTCTATGAAAGAAAAAAGGGAAAGCTAATAACTTTTTATATGAGTTCCTTTGAAATATTTTATCATATAACAATAATATCTTATCATTTATAGATTCCATGAAAAAATCTATCAGGTTCACTGTGTTCCATGTTTATCTCATAAAGAATTACCTACATAGCCCTTAACATGTACTAAAATCAAATGTCATATGACTATTGTAAGATATTTATAGTGAAAAGGAACTACAGAGATCATGGATTATAGATAGAAAGTTATATGAAATAATACCACTCATGTGGTTAATATTATATGATGAACCTACCAATTTGAAGAAGCTACATGGGATCTTGAGGATGTGACATGAAAGAGTTATAATCATCTTTTTGTATCTGAGTGATGAATTTCAAGGGCAAAATTAATTTTTGGGTCAAAATTTAACAAACCATGTTTTTTAATAAATATTTAACTTTAAATAATTTTATTTCTTTTATTTAATTCGTTGTACGCAAAAATGAATTTAAAAAAACCATAATACACTTTTAATGTATTATCATTTAATGTCATAATAATAACATAACTATTTATTTTTTGTGTATGAATATTATTTAATACGTTTTTAAATATATAGAAATTTCATAGTAAATATAAATTTATCTATTAATTAATTTTTAATATCCTTTCAAATTTTTGTATATTCATTAATTTCATCAAAAAAAATTTATCCAATAAATGATTTTCTTAATATTTAATATTAAAATTAGTTGATGAAACGTATACAAAATTTATTAGAAAAAAATAATATTATTTTTGAATTCATCAGGTACGAATTGAATAATTTAAGTAAAATAATAACATGATTAGGTATACTAAAAAATATCAAAAGCTTTATATGTTTTATTGGATGATTTATTTTTGTCAATAATCATGAAATTTTCAGTTTCATGACCTTATTTTCCATTTTGATGAGATTAGGAACTTTATAGTATTTTATTTCAGAAAATGTCTATCATATCATACTCTTTTATTGAATAACTGTTATATTTTAATATGGTGTTATACAATGGATATGTTTTATTATGAATATTAATTTGAAATATAAATAATTTATCTTCATCATGGACATTTATTTTTAATTTTTATGGATGAAATAATATACTTAACTTCTTACACAACACTTACACAGAAATTACTAAATTAATGGAAAAAGGAAATAAATGATTTTAAACATATTAAAAATAACCTAATTTGAGATATTTACAATGATTTAAAATTTAAATATACTACCATGACATTTTCTGTATATAATAAAATAATTTTATTGAGGATAACATTTTTCTTAATGTTTTAATGTCAAAAAATAAATAGTATCATAATTTAAAATAATGATATTTTATGGGATTGGTATATTATTAAAATATTTAAAAATCTTAAATATATCTCCCTAGACATAAAACATTACATTATTTTGATATATGTCAATAATTTTACTTTAATTCATATCTGGGATAATTTCCAGATTAGATTTTTATGGAAATATTCCATTATTAATATATATAATCCCATAATCATAAAAGTGGATACTATAAAAATAGTATACATTTTTTCCACCATTGGTAACCCTGTTAAAAATAAAAATTGATTTCTTTTCTTGTTAAATATTTTATTGACTTCTTCTTTTCTCTTACTCATCCTTAAAAACTATAAAAACATTTTAAATATTTGGATGAGTATAAAAAAAATAAGGGGTTAAATAAGGAATGAAAATGTTAGTCTATAAATATTTATAAACCAATGAATTCAGACAAATCATGAAAATATCAGAGAAATCATAAATCACGCATGTTATGTGTGGAATCCATATCATACTTACATTGTATCTTTCATAGCTAAAAAGTGACTAACCTTCATGGTGATGTTTGGAATAACAATCATTGTATATTCCATACAACTCATAGGATAAACCTTATTTTTCAAATCCGTCTCATTACTCAATGAATTGGAGTGCAATCATGGGATCACCCTCCCTAATATTATAATGGAACCACCCATATACATAATAAATTCCCAATAACCATAACATAAGCATAACATATAAACAATACATAAAGGAATAAATAACATTTCCTCATTGAAGTCATAAAATGAAATTTCAAGTTTTAATCAATTCAATCTAAAAAAAATTTAATACCAGAATATATAAAAAACGAATATGGTATTAACATTTCTTTTAAAAATATTATGTCTTGTAGAGGAATACAAATTCCAAATAATTTTCGTGGTGGTAGAAAGGTCATTGTCACCACATACATTAAAAAACAATCTTTTTTCCATTTAGTAAAACACCACACATAAAAAAGATTCCATTTAAAAACTATTGAATGAAATTGAATGTTAAAGGTGTTGATTATAAAATGTATAAAAAAATGTTCTGTATAACATCAAAATATGCCTAAATGAAAGGAGATTGAGACGAAGTCCCTTACATTGAGTCTTACCCATGATAAAAAATCGTTATATTCATGAATAATAATATTATGTTATTTTATAATTAATTTAGAAAATTTTTCATGTTTATTATCCCTCTTTTATCCCTTATTACAATGTTATAAAAATTACATAATTATTTATGTTCATAACAGACATTTTGTCGATATTTCGTACCTATGTCAAAAATAAACATGGTTTTGATGTTACTAGTCCATGTGGTCATAAGTAAATAATCTCAAAATACTAATCCAGATATAATCATCACATTTATACATAAATCATACTTTTAAATCAATCCATTAATTATGGTTATGAGAAATTAACAACCTTGTATTCATGGAGATGGTAGGCTCTATGTACGCATGAGTAATGTTTACATTTTTTATTGATCATTATGAAAATAAGGTAATTATTATATTATATTCCCAAAATTCTCATATTATTAGTTTCATCATAATAATCATTTAAGTATAAATATATATATATATATATATATATATATCATACAAGTGATATTGGTGATTAAAAAGGATTCACATCGCTTCATGGAGAATATAGTTCACAATTATGCACGAGCGATGTTATTTTTTTACGTTTATCAAACATAAGAACATAATTGAAATATTATTATTTTAAAACTATAATAATTTCATGATTATCATGTATGAATATTAATTCAATCATTATAACTGATCTTGATAGACTTTAATGAAAAACATACTAAATTGGATTTGGAGGTGATAATTCACATGTAAATATGAATGATTAATTACATTCCAATTTTATGGAAGTAGGATGGATTTAGGGGATGATATTAACATAATAAAAACTAATTTTAATGATGATACTTTAGTTTTTATTTCATCATGGTTGGAGGAGACTTGAAGGAAGTGCAAGAAAAAAAAAATTGAAATACCTAAAGAAAACCATACCCCTTCTTTGGTTGATCAACATTAATGAACACCTTAAAACATCAAAGAATGATCATATGGCTAAAATAAGGACTAATAACATGGGGAGGAATTCTAATAAGGTATTTGGTAGATTATGGACCAATAAGAAGGCTATAGAAGTGAGATTAGTATAGAATAGAGGGGACCTTTTTATTGGAGAGGGGTGGGGCACCCTTGGAAACTCATAAAATATTAAATTAATATAATTATTTTTTTATTCCAAATGATTCCAACATGATATTTGTCTAATATTAGATTATGGTAGTTCTAAATCACACCATAAAATAATCTTTATCCATGTATTTACTTTTTTTTAAACCTTACCTTTTTGGTTTACCCATTATTATTCTTTTTTAATTTTAATAATGGTGACAAAATTTTAAATATTAAGAGACATTAAATTTTACATATATGGGGTAAATTTACTATAATTATACAGATACTGATCTTTTAGACCTTATCATAATAAAATTTTAATTTCAAATGTTTTTAGGATTTTCTAATAAATTTATAAATTACTATTTTTATAAAACAACAGTTATGTCACTTTTTACACTATTCATTTTGTTTAATTTAAATAAACTCTAAACAAAAATATAACATAAAATAAAAAGTTTAATAGTCTTCTAAAATGTCATATTCATCTATATAAATCCTGGATGACATAAATTATTTCATATAATATTTATTCTAAAATTTAAAATTTTATCAATTTGATTCCTTTATTAATATGACAATCACTGTATCATCATTGTGTATTAGTTAAATTTAATTATATAATGTCAAAAAATTATAAATAAAGTATTATGATGTAAGAAATAGTTTTATATTTCTAACTAATATTTATAGTCAATGATATTACATATATAAAACAATATTAAAACTGTCTTATTATGAAGATATATGTTTATAACATATTTTTCATTACATTAGTTATTATGTTATAAGTGTCATAATCCTAACCATGTAGGTTAAAAAAATAATAATTTCGTCCCATGGGTTTTATTGGTCGACCGTATCTCATCTAATAGGATTAGAACAAGTGTTATAGTAGTTTTATATTATTATAATATTATTTTTACCATTATTTACCTGATTTACCCTTTAATCATGGGGAATAAAAATAATTACCAATGTTACTATTCATTATGTACAATAATAAAAGGGACTTGTGTATATAATTTGGAAATTATAAATCCAAATATGGGAAAAAAATTCTAATAAATAACACAAAATCTGTATTAATTAATTTAAAACAAATTCCTACTATCAAAATGAAAATACAAGTTTTTTAAAAGTAAAAACTATCAAAATATTAACATGTGTTTATATCTAATATCAATGTGAAATTACATCCAATGACCAATATATGATTAAATGATAAAAATTAAATTCATTTATGCTTTATCAAAAATTAAAAGGATAACCTTACTATATAAATAAATTAGATTAAAACACAATTTTGAATTAAAATGTCATGTTTTCACTATTCATTCAAATATGAATATCATTAGAGAAATAAAAAACATCAACCAAGAAAAATTTCAATTTACTTCATTAATATAAGAAGATTATTTTTTCAAATAAAACATTAAAATAAAAAAACTATTTTTAAAAAAGGTTCACCCTTAAACGGTTGTAAAACAACATTTTAAAAATATTAGAGTATTTTATGATTAAAATTAGATTCTTTCTCATTTTAATCACATAATATTTATTCTCTAAATGTAAAAACATTTTACAAACATTATGTAATAATAATTTAGTTAGTTCTATTAATTCTAGAACATACAATGACTTGGTTTTTAACTACCATTTAAAAGGATATTACTATAGTTTTATTTTTTGGTATAACTCAATGTTGTGTGTAACGTAATATTTTGAAGAAACTGATTATTGCGTATTGATTATGCTATCATAAAAAACATCCCATTAATAGAAACTTAATATCTAATTCATAAATATTAATAGATATAAAAAAGTATAATACTATAAATACTTTGGGTGTTACATCCTTCCATATTTTTGGAAATTGAATCCCTATAAGGTTATTTACTTATTAAATAAGTGGGGGTATTTCTACCTCCTAGAATTTTCAGATTCCCATGTTTCCTCCTAAACCATATGATTCTTCCCAAAAATCATTACATGAAGAATCACCTTATTCCACTACAATTTCTCTCTGTGGTCAAGAATCTATATTGAATGTTCCTTATATGAAATATTATCTTCCAATTGAACTAACTCTGGACTCAAAACATGTGATAGATCAAAAAAATAATTTATGAACATTTAAAGATGAAAACAATTGTGTACCTAGGATATAAATGGAGATAATTCCACATTATAGGAAACAAATCCATCTTTCTTTAGGATTTTATAGGGTCCAATGAACTGAGGACTCAACTTTATCTTCTTACAAAAAACACATCACACTTTTCCATGCAGAAACATTGAGAATGACATGATCACCATCCACCAAAGATTGATCCTTCCTCCAGTTATTTGTATAACTTTTCTACCTACTCAACGCTCTCCTCATGTGTTTCTGAATCAACTGTAATTTTTTCCATCATATCTTCTACCAATTCTGGTCCAATAATCATCCTTTCACCAAATTCATCACAAAATGTCACAGTTTGACACCACATTCCATATCGTGCATCAAATGGATCCAAATTTATAGTTGAATGAGAAATGTCATTATAATAAAACTTTATCAAAGCATGATTTTTATCTCAACATCCTTGGTAATCCATTGAACAATCTCATTGAATATCCTCTAAGATCTAAATTGTCTATTATGACTATTCATCTGATTACGGATAAAATATGTTTTGAAATTTAATTTAGTTCCCAATGACATTTGAAGTCCTTTCCAATGAATAAAAGTGAACCTAAGATCACAATCAGATACAATAGGGAGGGGAACCTCATGTAATCAGATTATCTCTTTATGATATAACTTTAAATGTTTATCTAGAGGCAATTAATCTCGAATAGGAAAATATGGGAATATTTAGCCAATATATCAACAATAGAACAAATGGAATTATTACCCTGATAGGTCTTTGGTAATACCACTACAAAATCGATGGATATATTTTACCAATTTCAAAATGATATTGGAAAATAATAAACTATCCTTTTATTTAACCGTCATTCTGCTTTCACATGTTGAAAAGTCAAACACTTCTCATTAAAGTAAAAAATATCTATATTCATTCCATCCAACAGTAATACTCCTGATGATCTCTATACATCTTAGTAATTCTATGATGAAAATAAATAGAGTACTAGGAGATTCACATAAAAACTCTTTCTTCAACTATGAATCACAAGGCATACATAATATCATTACAATACTTAAAACAAAATCATTATCAATGATAAATTTAGGTAACATACCATTCTAAACTAGCTCTACCTTTTTCTAAAAGTCAATATCCTCTATCTTTTCATGCTTTATTCTATATAATAGATATGATTACACTAATACATAATAAAAAATAGAGGTATTTCATAAACTAAGAACATCCAACAAAAACTTCATCAAATCATTAATCAAAGGGTCACATTAGAAATGTAACATGGTTAATGCAACATTACTTTTATGACTCAATGAATCAACCACATTTTTTATTTTCCAGGACGGTTATGAATCTTGCAATCATAATCCATGAATAACTACTGCCATATTATATCTCTCATGTCCAATACATTCTATGAAAGCAATACTTAAAACATTTTTGATTTTTATATAATTCACATTTTATACCATATAGATAATGCCTCTATATTTTTAATTAAAAAAACTAAAGAATCAAATTCCAAATCTTGTGAAGGGTAATTCAACTTGTGAGTTTTTAACTGAATTGATGAATAAGAAATTATCTAATCATTATGCATTACGAAACAACCAATTCCTTTCAGTGAAGTATAACTATTGATAACAAATTCACCATTACTGGAAGGCAGTGCCAAAACTAGAGAATTCACCTATCGTCTTTCCAATTTTTGAAATTTTTCATCACTTTAGTTTTTCCAGATAAACATGACACATTTTCAAGTTTACTTAGTCGGTTGGGTAGATAAGTAGTAAAAATTTCAACAAACCCCAAGTAATAACCTGAAAACCCATGAAAAAATAATCCCAGTTATATTTTGGGGTCTTGACCATTCTTCAACAAATTTTTTAGCATGATCAACAATTATACTATCTTTAGAAACAATGCGTCCATGTAATTAAATTTTCAGTAACCAAAACTCACACTTTCTAAATGTCCCACACAATTTATTTTCTTTTATGTTTTGAAAGATAAACCTTAAACGACATTCATGATCCTATTTAATTTTAGAATATACCAAAATATCATCAATGAAGACAACCACGAACTTATAAAAAATGTTGTGGAATATTATATTCATAATATCCTTTAATATAACCGGTGAATTAGTTAACATGAATGAAATAACTAAAAATTTAAAATGGGGATATTTAGTATGCAACATGGTTTCATATTGTTTGATTCCTTTACTTTTAATAGTTGGTACCCTGACCTCAAGTCAACCTTCTAAAAATACTGAGATCCCTGGAGCTAATCAAAAAAATTATTGATATGAGGAAAATAATACTTTTTCCGATAGTGATGTTATTCAAGTCTCTATAATCAATTAAATGTCTCATTAAACCATATTTCGTTTTAACCAACAAGATAAGAGAACCCCATTGTGATGTGAAAGGTCAAATGAAACCATAATCTAATAAGTCCTAAAATTTCTTCTTTACCACTAAAATATCAATTTGAGCAATTCGATAAGGGGTATAGAAATTGTATTGGCATCATTAACCATTTCAAATATAAATTTAACATCATTATCAAGCATAATACCAGGAAAATTATCTGTAAAAGCATTAGTATACTCCTTTACCGTTGATGGATAATTATTCTAAATAGATCCTTTTTTTTAAAAAATAAGTTCAAGGTAACATTTATTTCAATATTTTAGTAGTTTATTAGCTTCCGGATATGTTATAAACAGTAAGGGTTTATTCTTGTACACAAACTAAATGTCTTTCTAAAAAAATTGTCTAGATCTACAGTCAAATTTAGCATGGTAAAAAGAAATCCAATCCATACACATTATAACACCATACTCTACTAGAGGAAAAAATTAAGGTTGTAAGGTATATTCATTCCACATACAAGGAAAAGAATATTCTTATCATTTCTTTTTATCTCAACAATTCCCCCATGTGGTTTTACCATTAGTTATAGATTCATATCATTAGATGGAATTACCAATTTACATGAAAAATTATTACAAATGAAGGATTGTGCATACCCTAAATCAAAAAACACATTGGAAAACTTTGAATAAACAAAAAATGTACCAAATACAATTCCATTTGATGGCCTAACATCTACAGAAGTAGTTGAAAAGGATTTCACCACACGATTCTTGTTATTTTCCGTCTACTCCCCATCATTAAAATTCTTCATCAGATACTCTTTCACATAATGACCCATCTATTTACATTTCAAACATTTCAATAAGTTTATATTATATTTTTATTACCATTTTTAGTGTATTTATGATCCTTATTCCAAATTATACCACATCAAAAGCACATAACATAATTCAAAAGGCATTCATCGGGGTGATTTTTACCACATTTTTCACAATTTGTTAACTTAATTTTCTTACCATTATAATTTTCTTGAAATTTTTTTACCCTTGGTCTACTATCTAGACAACTTATTTTTTTGTTTTGAAAGAACACATGATCTTCAGCAAAATCCATTTCCACTTTCTCCACACATCAAACAATTTTTTTCATAACTTTTGATCTATGTAGAAGGAAATTCCATTCGATAAATTAGCTTTAATCCTAAGTAAAAAATATTGATTTTAATATGATATCCCTGTATGAAATTTGAATCATACCTTTCTAGTCGAATGAATTTTTCTTCATAAATATTCACTGATTAATCCTCTGGCCTCAGTACAATGAATTTTTTTACAATACTTAGTCGAACCTCCTTAGGGAACTATTTTTCAAGAAAAATACCTTTGAATTCATCCAAATCATGATAATAAATATCCTCACTATTTATGATATTCTAAACCAACGACCACCACTCCTCAACTTCACCTTAAAAATCATAAACAGCATGACTGACCTTTTAGTTTTCTAAACACCCCATGACATCAAAAATATTTTCTAGGTATTCAATACACTATTATACTAGTATAGGGTGAGATGGTCCTCTGCATGATGGAGTGAGTCATATCAGGAAATGCTCTACTAATAAAATGTTCCTCTATGCTTGATCTGGATAATATTGAACATGTATACCACTAACTTTTATAGCCTGATTTAAGTGTTCCATCACTACAAAAAATTGTACATTTCTGATTCTAACCATCTTATGTAGCCAATTTAGTAGGTTGTTTTCCTCTTGATGTCATCCAAACATAGAATCCCTATTTCCTCTGTAGAAAACCATTATAAATAGACATATCTTAGATGAAGAAACATGTTAATCATCTAATGAAATTTTAATTTTACCATAAAGTAAAAAAAATTAGGGATATTATATTAAAAATATCCTATCCTTTAAAGTTATCTAAACTGATATATGATACCAACTATAAGGCCCTAGCCTAAAAAAATTACATAATCATCAATTAAGTCAACAATATAACTTTAATTCACATCTAGGATCTTTTATAGTTTAGTTTTTTAGGGAATTAGGAAATTATTAATGCATATTTAAAGACCTTTTAATTCTATATAATTGTTTTTTTAAAATTTTGGGATTATTTCGACGTCGCAAAATCTGATGGCACGCAATTCTGAGGCCCAAAGTTCTTGGAATGATCTTTCAAATTTTGGAAAATCTTTTATTAGCACACGTGAATAGTTCTCCTCACTATATAAAATAACTCTTAAATTGGTTCATGGATCAGAAATCCGAAGGCACAGTTGTGTTCAGGATGGTGGGTTTACCCTAGGTGTGACTTATGTTTATTCAGCACATGCATCCAATGAGAAAACCCAAAAATGGCATAACCGTAAATAAAATTATTAAATGAAGTTATTTTGTTTTTCAAATGATTATAATTCATGAACGATGATTCATATTAATAATACAAGACCACTGCTTAACTATTGAGGGGATTCTTTCCTTAGGTGGCCCATAACATTAGCCGGCATGGGCCAACAATAGAAGTTAGTTTCTGGCCATAAATAAAATAATTAAGTAACAATTATTTTATTTTTAAAATCTATAACATCTAAATGGCATCTCATATTGAAAATCAGAGAATACCGTTGAGTTCCTTGGGACATGTTTTCCCAAGGAATAGCCTACCCATGATCGACACGAGTCAAGAGTGAATGATAATAATTTATTAATCTTTTTTTGAGGTACGTTCAATAAATGTGAGGGAAACATTTTCTATATTTTGAAACGGTGCTTGGAATAAAAATATGAGGGCACCGTTGAACTCACAGTGACAAGATTCACTTAAGGTAGGATTCACTTCGACCATAGTAGGTTGAGTGAAAAAGTTAATTTTGGACATTTAAAAGAATAATAGAATAACAAAGTTATTTTATTTCCTTTCTTTCTTTTACTCTAATGGAAAATAAGTGGTGGTAGGACCAACGACATGTTATGCCATTAAATGGCCTGACTCTTCAATACTTTGTAATATCACCATTGGAATTAGGGAGGTTCTTTATTTAATTGAACACCATTAATTCCACGTGCGTTACTCACCCTCCCCCACTTATATTTATATGGAGCTCAGGGAGGGGTGTTGGCATGGATTCACCAAGAGAAGATGCTTTGGAAAAGTACCATGACTCTAACCACCTAGAGTACGCGGCCAGATTCAGTGAGAAGTGATGAGCACCACTGAATCACTAACCGATGACAACAACGAAGGAGGTTCTGTCGATCATCGTCAGCAGACATCTTATCCAGGTAGGGGGTTTATTTTGAAATTTCCTTTGATGAATTAAATCCTCACCTGATTGCTATCAACATAATTCAGAGGGAATGGTCCAAACAAATAAGGCTCGGACCCTGTACTGCTTTGTTATTGATGTGAACTTTGGGGAATAATTTTCAACTTGATGGAAATGTGAAATAGAGGGTCATGCTATGACGGCGGCAACACAGGAGAGCCGTAGGTGCAGACAACATCATGAACAGACACTCGAGCATGTCCTGTTAAACCGATGAATTGACCCTTACCTCTGGAGATACATTTGGGAGGAGAAATGATAATCACACTCATGTCGAAATTGTTATATGACCCTTGAGGAAAGAGTTTCAGTTGGAACCTCTTGGTGGCAGCATCGAGGCCTTATGACTTCAGTTTGGGTATGGACTAGACATCCATAGTTCATACTCAGATTGGCTATTATAGGAAAAAAGGATGTAGTATATCTACATCATTAGAATGGGGTTTCCTTGGTCGGTGAAAATGGAATTCCAGGCAGCACAGGATATACTCATGCATAGGATGGTGTATCTGATCACTCTTGTGTCGGCTAGCCTTACCCTCATGTCCGTAGGAGTATTGATCTCTCAGATCCCAATAGTTGTGGTAGAGTGTGGGGATATCTTCAGAAAATATGTTTCCAGGACTAACTCCCCGAAGGGAGAGATACTTCTACTTTGGATGAGTAGTACTAGGAATTTGTACCTAACTTATCTTGGGTAGTGAAACAATTTTCAACATTGATGAAGAAGGGGGAGCCTTTCCTGTGGACGGAGAAGTGTTAGCAGAGCTTTCAAGAGCTGAGACAGAGAATGAAGAGTGCCCCTATCTTGAGGCTACCAGAAGAGTGAATTGGGTATGTAATCTATTATGACACGTAAGGGACTATACTAGGTTGTTTCCTGATGTAGGAGAATGCAGTGATCACCTACAACTCACATCAGTTGAGACAACATGAATAGAACTACACTACCTATGACCTGGATTTTGCAGTAATGGTCTTTGCGCTAAAGATGTTGCGAAACTACTTGATGGGTGAACAGTTTAATGTTTACTCTAATCATAAGAGTCTCATGTATATCTTCCCACATAAGGACTTGAACTTGAGACATCAATGATGGATAGAGTTCCTCTAGGACTATGACTTTGAGATAGTCTATACTTGTGTGTAGGGGAACGTGGTAGTGGACACACTCAGTAGGAGGTCCGGTCTACAACTGCTAAGTGGGGAATCAGAACAGTTAGTAGCGCTGTAGATATTCTTCGTGGATAAAGATAGACCAGCTTAAATCCACTCTATGAATGTCACTCCCTGATGTTTCAGCGAGTTTGGGGGGCACAATTTGGGGACATTGACTGTGATCCCCGACATGCTCATATATCCTAATGAAGGCCATCTGAAAGATTTTCTGACGGTGGGGTGCACGTTGTTATCTTCACCGGATGCACAATGGTACCCGTGAAACTACTGGAGGAGATGTTATGGGAGTTCCATATATCCCATTTTTCAGTACATCCACGAGTGGCAAAAATGTACCAGGACCTTCAGTGTCAGTACTAGTGGAAAAGGATAAAGAAGGTAGTGGAAGAGTTTGTATCACGATGCCTCACTTATTATCAAGTGAATACTATGCAGAGTAGGCATAATTCTTATGCCAACAGGATACCGAGACCCTTGGAGTACGATTAGGGAGACCATTTCTTTCTATGGGTCTCACCTTGACGTTGTTTTTAGAGGTTTGGACGGGGAAGAAAGTTATCACTAAGGATTATCAGACCATTTCTGATACTTCTAAGGATTGGAGGGGTGGAATACTATTTTCTACTTCCACCGCAGTCAGAGAGGGTGCACGAAACCTTCCTCATATCCTAGGTGAGGAGGTACGTGCATGATCCATCACACTTTATCCACTGGGTTGAGCTGGTCATCGACGATGGGGCGAATTTTACGAAGTTTACTTTTGAGAGGATCTACATGAGTGAGTCCTTCGTGGATGGAACATCCCTTTGGTGCAAGTTCTGTGCAGCATGGGAACCAACAAGAGAGCACATGGGAGCGGGATGCTCATATTCATACTCAGTACCCTCATTAATTTGATTTTCCATTATTTTGGATTTCAAGGACGAAATGCCCTATGTTGGGGAGAATGTAAATACCCATAGATTCCATATTTTTTTTTTAAATTTTAGGATTATTTTCAGGTCAAAAAATCTGACGGCATGCGATTCTAAGGTCCAGAGTGAGCAGAATGATCCGTCGAATATTTTTCATGCTTTATTTAGTATGCCTAAGCAGTTTTCCAAAAAAAGTGGAATCTCTATTAAATGGGGGCCTGGATCCAAAATATGAAGGCACTATTACATTCATGATTGCAGGTTTACCCTAGGAACGACTTATGTTTAGTCGGCATAGACAATCAGTGAAGAAATCCAAAAATGGAATAACCATAAATAAAATAATTAAATAAAGTTATTTTATTTTTCAAATGCTTATAACTCACGAATGGTAACTCAGATTAAAAATTCGAGACCACCGCTGAACTCATGAGGATATCATTTCATTAGGTGGACCCTAACATTGGCCGGCACGGGCCAACAGTAAAAGTTAGTTTTTGGCCGTAAATAAAATAATTAAGTAACAATCATTTGATTGTTAAAATACATAACTTCTAATTGGTAACTCAAATTGAAAATCTGAGTGTACTATTGAGTTCTTTGGAACATGATTTCCCTAGGAAGAGCCTAACCTCGATTAGTGTGGGTTAAGGGTGAATGTTAATAATTTATTGATTTTTTTTATATGCGTTGAGATAATGTATGGGAAACATTTTCTATCATTGAACTGGTGATCTGATTAAAAATTCGAGGGCACTATTGAATTTGTAGTGCCTGGATTCACTTACGGGAGGCTTCACTTTGACTATAGTAGGTCTGGTGAAAAATATAATTTTAGACATTTAAAAGAGTAATAAAATAACAATGTTATTTTATTTTCATTCATTCTTTTCCCCCAACGGACAAGTGGTAGTTGCTGGTCCAACGACGTGTCAATCAATTAAATGGCTTGACTCCTCAATTCTGTTTAACAAAACTGTTTGAATTCTGAAGGTTCCTTAATTAATTTAACCCCTTTAAATCCATGTGTGTTACGCACCCTCCCCCTCTCATATTTATATGGAGCTGGGGGAGGTGTGTTGGCATGACTTCAGCAAGCGATGAAGTTCTAGAAAAGTACCGTGATGATAACAACCTGGAGGATGAGGCCATATTTAGCGTTCGGTGAAAACCTCCACTGAATCAAAAACCGATGATAATGAGGAAGGAGGTTATATCGATCTTTATCAGAAGACGTCTTATCCTGGTATGGAGTTTATTTCCAAGTGATATTTGATGAATTAAATCCTCACCTGCTTTCTATCACCATAATGCAGATGGTGTGAACCTAACGAACAAGGACCAGACCCTTCACCGCTTCATTCTTGATGTGATCTTTGGGGAAAATTTTCAACATGCTGGAAACATGAAATAGCAGGTCACGCTCTGACGGCTGCAGCGCAAGAGAGCCATATGTGCAGACGACACCATGAACGGACACTGGAGCATGTCCGGTGACCCGTGGAAGAAACTGTCGGCGTGCCATATCGGTGGTGGCCAAAGGCCGTCGTAGGAGGGGGTGGGGTGGCCCACGCTGCACCATGTCAGCGGAACCCGTTCAGCCAAACGGCTGACTGGTTAATGTTGTGGGGTAGCACCCCAACGGTTGGGCGAAACAACCCCACAACCGTGGGACCAGTGAGGGAGGCGGTCCTCCTTCTAGCGGACTGAGCCGGTGTGGTCCAACCAAGAGGGTCGGACCAGTTTCCTAGTGGGTCGGACCCTCCATCGGGCCGGGTCGGGCCAACTATGGCCTGGGCCCACGAATTGAACTATTCCGACCCCGATGGGATAGACCCAGTGAACCGAGCCGACCCCTAAAGGGCTAGACCCAAGCTGGGTCAGGTAGACCCCAGGACCCATTGTGTTGGGTCGGTCTGACCAAGTTGAATTGGGACCAAACTAAACTGGCACCCGAATAAAGTAACAATCGTTACTGATAAAACTGGTGTCTGGATGACACGTCTTCAGTGGCATTATGACCCCTTTTAGGAAGCGGTATCTATGGCATATTCTGGCGGGCCCGACCAAGCGGATCCGGACCGATGTGTGAGCCCCCCCCATTTTCACGGAAAGGGGTGTGACTAACAGATTAGGCATCCGATCGACGCGCCGTCAATGGCATAAGGACCCTTGTGACAATTTGGTCCTTTGGAGATAAGCTAAGTGAGTTTTTAAAGAGTTTGACATGATACTCAGGTTGGATCATTCTTTAATCCAATTGGGACCTTTTTACAAATGTGCCCATATCTTACAAACCCGGCGTCCAATCAACGTGTCGTCTGTCACATTGGGACCCCTATTATAGGGCAGTCCTTTAGGATAAGTCTTAGTGGAAATTTGTGGTAGTTAAGTTATTACCAATAGATTTAGGATAAGATCACCCTGGAATATTCCTTACTTAGTTCGGGAATCTCATGGCTGGCTGTGATGTGAAGAATGAATAGGGATCCTATGTGGGTTAGTACATATTGACCCTTTTTGGGTAGTTCTTAGGGATTCATTGTGGGTTAGCTCATACTGATCTTGTGTGGGTCAGCAGCATAGACTCTCGACATAATAAGATGATCTTTATTTATGAAAAATCATTTGTACTTATGAACCAATGTTATATACTTGGTGTGAGATGAGTCCTTAACATTTTAGTAAATTTACCTTCATGGTGTTAATTTAGTGGTGTTACCTTTGTGTTAATTTTACCTTTGTGGTGTTACCTTTTTGGTACTTTACCTTCATGGAGTTATTTTCTTGGTGTTACCTTTGTGGAATATTTACCTTCGCGGTGTTACCTTTATGGTACTTTACCTTCGTGGTGTTACCTTCATGGTGTTACCTTTGTGGTACTTTACCTTCATGGTGTTACCTTCGTGGTGTTACCCTTGTGGTACTTCTAACTTCGTGGTGTTACCTTCTTGGTGTTACCATTGTGGTACTTTTACCTTCTTGGTGTTAACTTTGTGTTATACTTCCATTGTGGATCAATTTTGAAAATGTCTTAATGGTTGGTGCCTTGTGTTTCCTCATGTAAGAGACAATTATATTTTGATAACTTAGGTGTATGTATGGTCATATAATTAAGAAGAGTTGATAAATTCTTCATGCTTTGTGATTGAGGTCTTTCTTCATGGTATTTTCTTTGTGGAACTTTGGGAGACCTTAGGGGGTGTCGGGGTCCCTACTATGTATTTTTATACTCATCCCTACATGGGCTTCACCAGCACCTTGTTGTGTCTTGTTCAAACGATGAGTAGTTGGGCTAAGACTTAAGGGAGCTAGGACTAGGTGGTACACGAATGAGACGAGCTAAAATGGAGTGCTGTATAGACGATCTGTACTTACCATTCAAGTAGGATACATGGTGGACAATCGAAGAGCTTTTCTATCTTTTCATTTTTACTTGTACTTTTCAGTAGGGCTAGTATTTTTACCCCCATTACTTTCAATACACTTTTTACTACAGTAGTTTACTTCATGTTTTCTTCCTATTGTGTACCCAGTTTGTGTGTTTGTACAGGTTTAAAGGAAATGCCTTCCTATTACAAGGATATGTCTTTTTGGTGCTAGTCGCCAACTCCTGGCCTATGGATGACGTTCTTGGGGTAGTCATGACATGGGAACCGAGGGACGAGTCATGAAAACTTATCATCCCATAATGATATGGGAGGATACTATAAAGAATGTGTCCATTTTTTTTCCAGCAAAGGAAATTCTTTTATATATAATTTTTTTTCATGATAAAAATATTCATGACTTCTTTCTTTCTTTTACTCCTCATTATAACATGTGAATTTTTTAAAAAAGATGGGATGAGAATAAAAAATCAGTAAGGGATAAAATAAGGAAATAAAATATTAGTCTATGAGTATTTAAAAAACCAATTAATTCATAAGAATCATGAAATATTCATTGCAATCATAAATCATAAAGGTAAATTTTGGCATCCCTATCATACTTACATTGTAGCTTTCACAACTACATTTGGAGTAACCTTTATGGTGATGTTTGGAATACCCATCACAATATATTCCCTAAATATCTTAGGAGAAACGTTATTTATTAACTCCTTCTCATTACCCAATTCATTGGAGAGCTATCATGAGCTCACCAACCCTCGGTTTATCAAGGAACAAACCATATACATAACTAATTTCTAAGAACCACAACATAATCTTAACATAATCATAACACATAAACCATCCATACAGAAAAAAATAATATTTCCAAATTTAAATCATAATATTTATTTTCAAGATTAAATCAATTCATTCTCAAAAAAAATTTCAATAAAAAAATACCTAAAATGTGAATATGGTATTTACATTTCCTTTAAAAACATTACGTCTTGTAGAGGAATCTAGACACCAAATAATGGTCATGGCGGTAGAATGCTCATTGTCACAGCATATGTTAAAAAAATTCCTTTTGTCATTTAGTAAAACGATACGTATAAAAAAGGTTCATTTTGAAAATCATTGAGTGCAATAAAATTTCAAAGGGGTTGACTATACAAAGTATAAATGAAGGTTGGGTAAAACATCAAAATATGCCTAAATGAAAGGAGATTGATAGGATGTTCCTTACCATGAGTTTGACTCATCATATACAATCATTACATTCCTAAAAAATAAATAAAGGTTAATTTATACATTCTTGAGAACCATTTTTCTGTTTATTATCTCTTTTATATCACTTATTACCATATTATAAAATTTATATAATTTTTTATGCTCATATCTGATGTTTTGTCGATATTTGGTACTTGAGGAAAAAATGAGCATAGTTTTGATGTTACTAGTCCATGCGGTCATAAGTTCATCATCTCAAGAATAGTATTGAGGACATATTCATCAATTTTATAAATTAATAATTATTTTTAAATCAACACCTTAGTTATGTTTACGAGAAATGAATAACGTTATATTCATGGAGACGGTAAGCCGTACAAATGCATTAGTAACATTTTCATTTTTAATTGATCATTATAAAACTAAGGTAATTATTATTTTATTATTACATAATGATCAAAATATTATTAACATCGTAATAATAATATTAATAGATATATATATACATATATCATATATGTGATGTGGTGAATAACAATGATTCAAATAGCTTCGTGGAGGTGATGATTCACATGTATGTACAAACGATGTAATTGTTTTATTGTGAATGTAAGATAAGAACATAATAGAAATATTATTATTTTAAAATGATAAATATGTCATGAATGTGACATAGAAATATTAATTCAATCATTATAACTGATCTTGATAGACAGTAATGGAAAATGAACTAAATCGGTTCACGAATGTGATAATTTACATGTACGCATGAACAATTAATTCCGTTCCCATTTGATGGAAGTAGAGATGGATTTTGGTGATAATATTAACTTAATAAGATCTCGGTATATTGAGGAAATTGGAGTTATTATTTCATCATGGTCGGAGAATACTTGAATGAAGTGGGAGAAGAAGTAATATTGAAATAATTTTGTAAAACGATACCTCTTCTTCAGTTGACCACCATTAATGAACACCATAACCCAACAAATATGGGTGTTTTACCTAAACTAAAGACTCAAAATGTTTTGAGGGATTCAAGGAAGGTTTTTGTGTAGATAATGGCTGATATAAAAGGCTTTGTAATTGTGAGTATTAGAGATTAGAGGGTACCTTTTATAGGAGAAGGGTGGGGTACCCTCTGAAACTCATAAAATATTAAATTAATATGAATTATTTTTTTAATAAAAATTATTCTAACCAGATATATGTCGAATAAAAGATGAATATAGTTCAAAATCCTTTCATATAATAATTTTTAGACATATATTAATTTTATTTTGATCCTTATCTTTTCGGTTTACACTTAATTATTCTCTTTTAATATTAATTTTTGTAACAACATTTTAAATATTAAGAGACTTCAATTTTTACTCAGATGGGGTAAATTTCCTATAATTGGATAATATATTTATTTTTAGACCTCATCATAATAAATTTTTAATATTAAAATATTTTTAGTATTTTTATGTAATTTAATAAATTACTATTTTAATAAAACACCAATTATGCTAATTTTCAAAAAATTCATTTCATTAAATTTAAATAAAATATAAACAGAGATATAAATTCAAACCAAAGAATTTAATAGTTATATAACATGTTATGTTCACCAATATGAATTTTTGAAGACATAAATTATGGAAAATAATATTTATTTTCATATTTATCATATTATTTAATAAATTCCATCATTAATATAACAATTACTGCATCTTCATTATGTCATAAAAAATTTAATTATTTAATGTCTAAAACTAATAAATACAAAATAATGATGTGGGAAATAATTTTATACTTATAATTAATATTTATAGTCTAATATATCCATTATATAAAACCAAATTAAATTTGTTTTATAAGAAGATATATGTCTATAACATATTTTCCTTTACATTAATTTAAATTTTATAAGTTTCATTAATACACCCAATAGGCTTACAAAGGACAAGATTATATCCCATGGGTTGTGTTTCTTGGTTATATATCATCTAATACGATTAGGACTGTGACACCCCAAGATTTAATAGTACGTTATTTTTTCAAAGTAATTCAATAACTTGCACTACACACAACACCCAGTTTAAGCGCACCACGACTTACCAAACTAGCCGTTCAAAAGTGTTTATGAATAGTATTAACTAAATTTTGAACTTTATATAATAACTATAATTTTAGAATCCATATTATGAGTTTCTTAGACATAATATAAGAAGAAATTCATTTTTTCAGATAAAAGTAGTATTTTTTTAAATGGTATTTTACCACCTTTTAATGGCGAATCGTTTTTAAATCCAATATTTGAATCTATTAAATATTAAAGTTGAAAAAATAAACATCTTCTTTTTTTTAATAGGGACATAAAAATTTAGTTTTGTTAAATTTTTGGTGTTTTCTGATAACTTTCATATTTGGGTGAATAGTGAAAAATACTAAATTTTAACTGAAAACATATTTTTTTATCAAAATAATTTATAGTGTTCAAATATACAAATGAATGGTTTGGAAGCATAATTAGATCATATTTTTACTATTTAGTCCAATTTTTGTCATTTTAAGTAATTTCACTTTGAAATAGGATATAAACAAGTGTCAATCTTTGGGGAGTTATTATTTCTTAAAAATACGCTTTTTGGTTAAGACAACGAGAATTAATTTTAAATTAATAAATTCAATTTCTATGTTTTCAATTTGGTAAAATAGACTTAATTTTTGAATTCTTAATATCAAAATTATCTTAGGGTGAATTTTTGGTATGTTTTTGAAATCATTCAATTGTTGATGAATAGTGAAAAACACAACGTTATTGGTTAAAACCGACTTTTCATTTAAATAATTATTTATTTTATTTAATTTTTTTATGTAAAAATAAATACATAATACCTATATATGTTCAATTTAATCCATTGAATTCATTTTGAAATAATATTTGATATATAAAATTTTATTTATGTTTTCATCGTATTTTACCCACCTCCTAGGATAATTCACAAATTCGCATAAAACATCATTTTACCACTTTTGTGAGTGGAATTTCAAAAATATGAGAGAAACAATTGACATTAGTAAGAAAAATGTGGTTCAATAATATGGAAATAATTTTTTGGGGGATAATAACTTTTTTCTTTTCTTTACAACGGTTAAAAGTAAGCAGGGTAATTAATGGTAAAAATGATATTATATTTACCCTAACACATGTACTAATTATATTGGATAAGTGTAATTCGCCCAAAAACAACCTTAGGTATAAAATATTATCCTTTAGGTCCAATTGGATTAGATTAGGACATTTATTATTATTTTATTTAAAGAAGAGTTAAAAGAGTTAAAATTGATGTTTAATAACTAAACCATTTTTAATATAGGGTTACACACAATATAAATTTTACTATAAATATTAACTAGAAAGATAAAAATATTTCCCAAATTCTGATATTTTATTTATAATTTTTAGTCATCAAATAATAATATATATTAATGACACAATGATGATGCAGTAATTACCTTACTAATGAAATATTAAAATAATTAATATTATATATATCCAAATAAATGTAATTTGAGACTCTTTATAAATTAAACTAATTTTATAGGTTAATATGACATATTAGGGTTGATTAAATGAATTATTTTCGAAGTAATAATACGATTATGAATTTAGAAAAAACAAAATACCAAATAGTCCCAAAATTGAAAAAAAATAGTTTTTAAAACAAATATTATATTATGAATTGGTATTATATTCCTAAAAATATAAGGATTGGGAAAAGGTCTTAACTACTATTATATATGTAATTAATGAACCAATTTTGGTTCGCTTGAAGTTTATAGTAATTTTATTGACTATATAATATAAAAATACAAAGAGACATGGTAAATGTCAAACTATTTAACTAATAGTTAAATCTAAAATATAAGGTTAATATAGTGACCCAAACATGTCTAAAACCAATTGGTTGAGATGTTTTCTGCCCATAACCACCTTATAATTTAAATAATTCGTTTTGGATCCATTAGAAACCGAAAATTATTTTAGTATAAAATAATATTTCTAACTTTTTCTAAGGTGCCCCTCACTCCTCTTATAAAAGGGCACTCCCCCTTCCCTCAAATTCGCACCTTTAAATCCATTCGGATCGACCATCCATTGACCGAATACCCTCTCAAATTTCCTCACTTCATCCTAGAAGCCTTATTTAGTCAGAAATCCAACCTAATGAGCCCTTTTGATCAAATAAAAATGAAGAACTCAAAGAAGAGGTAAATATTTCTTCACAACTATCACGTTCCTTTCTTTTTCCACTTCCTATTTCTTAGTTGTTTCTATTATAAAATAATAAATCCATTATATTATATAAAATGTGATGTTATTATAAATATGGTACAACCATATTCATTATTCTATCCATCATTCGAATGACATGTCACCATACGTGCGTACGTACAACTTACCGTCTCCACGTCGTGGTGTAATTGTTATTCAATATATTATAATTTGGATGGGTATAATAATGATGTGTAATCGATGTAAATAATAAATATAATTTGATAATTATTATATATATATGATATACCATCCAATTATATATTATTTTAATATCAAAAGAATCATATTGTCCCTCGTGCGTATGTACGGATTACCATCTCAATGAATGCGATGAGATTCATTCCCCATCCTAATCCATTCAAGACTAATTTTCATTAGATGATTAAAAATAATGTTTAAATACTTAATATCATTCTTAACATGAATAAGATACATCCTACCCATAATAAACATTACTTATGTAACAAAGCATATAAATTAAAATGATTCAGTTAACACCCGGAACGACGATAATACTAAGATATTATTAATAATGAAATATTAATAGATCATATATGATATCATATTAATGTATATGATTCTAGTATAATTTAATAACAATTATTTCACCATTATACAGGAGTTTAACCTACCCTCGACCAAGGAAAAGTACAAGGCAAGGGATAATTTCACAATCTCTTCATTATCCGAGGTTGTTTATATATAATTCTCTACTGGGCCATCTTTATCATCCACCTCCATGATTCTTAAAAATGTATTTCAAAACATTTTTAAAGTTCACTAGACAATTGTGTAAATTCATTTATACCCTTATTTGAACTTATATGTTTTGAATGGAATCTTTCTGTTATTTTCCAAACAAGAACTTTTCGACCTTTTTGAAAAATTAATGGTAAGAATGTTTTTTAACTTATACGGTGGGTGTGGCTATTTTCTGCCATTATATCATCTTCAAAGATTACCTTAAAAGATTATAAGAATACTATAACTTTTTCTTAAATGATTTCAAAATTGAAAGTGATATTTTTATAAAAAGGGTTTTGATTTCATCTAGGTCAACATCCTTTGATGGATTTTAAGTTTATTTGAAGTTGATTTATTATGATATAAAACATCCATATTGTATTGAAAATTTTGTGATATATTTGACTATGGATGTGTTATTTTTACGCCATTCATGGTTTATGGATAAATTATTGACATTTTGAATGCTAGTTTTAATAAAAATGTTTATGTTATGTTTAATCCTTTTCATATGAGGAATGCATTGGACTTAATAAGTGTTGGGTGGATCCCTCTATAGCTCCTCGATGCATCAGTATGTCTCATGAGACAAAGTAGTGTCTTGGAACAAGTCCTTGAAAAAATATTATTTGTAGTCTTGGAAAAAGGCCTTGACTATGTGGTTATGAAAGTTGGCATTATGAATTCCATCATTATGAAAGTGGCTATTAATATTTCATGTGATTATTCGACTAGTAGAATGTCCATGTGAATAAGTAAATGGAATTATTTGATTTTAACTTTGCCATATTATGCTGAAGTTTAAGTTTAAAAGGCTTTTGTTTTAGTCTTATACATTGCCTTAATTGTTTATATATATTTATAAAAGTTTCCTCTATATTGTTATCCTTACTGAGCATCTGATATCACCCCTTTATATGTTTTATTTTTCCCAGGATGTGAAGAAATATATTATGACTTACCTGTAGGGATAGTCTATGAGATATCAGTGTTGTCTATGGAAACAATTTTGTTGTAGTTTTTTATTTTAGGATGTAATGTAAACCTTATGAATGTATTTAGTAATTCCAAGGATACTAAACTAATCGTTCTTTAGAGACATTATCTTTTGTGATCATGCTAATGAAACGTAATAATTCACCGACTCTAGGCTTCTGGTGTCAGGGCATTATAGTTGGTTCAGAAGAAGTTTAGTACAAACCTTGGAAACTATATTTAGGTAAACAATGATTAGAGCACATAACCCAAAGATAATCTTTTAGGATTAGTATAGAAGAACTTCTTAAAATTTTTGTATTGTTGAGTTTTTTGAGTTTTCCAAGAAATATATCCATGTCTAGATACGAGCAGGTAGATGCGGCTCTGGGACAGATGTACATAGGGGTAAATCCAGAAAACACCACTTTGAGCTAGACTCGAACGGGAATTGGTGCACAACAATGGGCCTTGCTGCACTCTCAGTTACGACACTCCTGAGGGATATGCTTAGGACAATTCTCATTTTCTTTAGAAACCATTATGAAGGGTTTATGAGTATATACTTACTCAAGGAAAACATTTATTTTGATTATGGATTATATCCATAAAATTTTCAATTTACATTAGGTATTTTAAAAGTTTGGAATTATTCATTGTAATTCATAAAATGACCTAGTGTATGCCATTGTATAAAAATGGTGCCCAGTAGAAGGAATATGAACTCCAACAACACGTATGATCCAATGAGTAAGAAGGATCATATCTTTCACGGTATTAAGCCAACATTTAGAAGGGAAATAGTCTCTCATGTATTCTCAACATATGAAGAAATAGTATCATGTGTTAATAAGACAAGTAATGAATTCTCCGAGTCCTATGTATTTTAAGGGAAGCAAGAGAAGGAAATGATGGAAGAGATAAAGATGGATAAAGGGGGATGGAAAAGAAGGATTTTCTCATATGTGATAACTGTGGAAGGAATCCCCTTGGTAAATGTTTGAAGGGAATGCGAGTCTGTTATAAGTGTGAAGAAAAAGGACACCAAGTACATGATTACAAGGGTATGAAAAAAGATTCAAATTTATAATGCTTCATCTACAAGGAGTTGGGGCACTATATGAATCAATGTCCAAATCATTTGAGTATACCCCAAATGCTGCTATTAGAAAATAATAAAGTTATAATACTACTGAAGATGAAGAGGAATGATTAGATTTCTTATGTTGTTATTAAAGTATTATGTCATTTGAGTATTGTATTAATGATGTTTATGTTATAATAATTATAGAGTATATAAGGAGTATACTACAGTAATATTTCATTAAGGACTTGAGATTGTGTGAAACGAAGAAAAGTGACTCAATAGCAGGTTAAATTTTTGGAAAATATATGGTTGAGAGAAAGATAAACCATAACATGGTTCTGATACTGAGGTAGTGATTTTGGAATAATAAATTATTGACTTGGATAAATTATATTGGATATTCTTGACTACCTTGAAAATTATTAAAGATTTTATATTCCATAATTGTTGGAGTTTACAACATTTTTGGGTAGAAGGAGTATATCCAGTATTCTAAAAGGAATAAGGGAGAATGAATGTAATCAATAAGGTTTTATGGTAATTCAGAATGTTTTAGTGTTTTAAAAGAATATATGATGAAAGTGTTCACATGTTATAACATGGAAAAAGGATCATCATTGTGTTTAACTTCGTTATTTCTTCAAAGTAATTCAAAAAATTGCACAACACGCAACACCGAGTTCAAACGCACAATGACTTACCAAACTAGCCGTTCAAAAGATCTTATGAATATTATTAACTAAATTTTGAACTTTATTTAATCCTTATAATTTTAGAATCCATATTATCTGTTTCTTAGAAATAATATAAGAATAAATTCATTTTTTCAGATAAAAGAAGTATATTTTAAAATGGAATTCTATCACCTTTTAATGGAGAACCCATTTTAAATACAATATTTGTAACTTTTAAATATAAATGTTGACAAAATAATCTTCTTCTTTATAATCGGGACATAAAAATTTAGTTTTGATAAATATTTGGTGTTTTTTGATAACTTTCAAATTTGGGCGAATAATGAAAAATAATAAATTTTAACTGAAAGTTTTTTTAATCAAAATAATTTATAGTGTTAATCTATTCAAATGAATTGTTTAGAAGCATAATTAAATTATATTTTTACCATTTAATTAATTGTTGGTCATTGAGAGTAATTTCACTTTGAAATTGTATATAAACAAGTGTCAATCTTTTGGTAGTTATTATTTCTTAAAAATACTCCTTTTGGTTTTGACAACGAGAATTACTTTTAAATTAATAAATGATATTTCTATGTTTTTAATTTCATAAAATAGACATCATTTTTGAATTCGTAATATAAAAATTTTCATAGGGTGAATTTTTGGTATGTTTCTAAAAACTTTAAATTTTTTATGAATAGTGAAAAACACTGCGTTATTGGTTAAAACCGAATTTTTCATTTAAATAATTATTTAATTTTTTCAATTTATTTTAGTGAAAAATAGATACATCATACCTATATATGTTCCATCTAATCCATTGAAGTCATTTTGAAATAATATTAGATAATAAAATTTTATTGAACTTTTCACATTATTTTACCCACCTCCTAAGAGAATTCTCAAATTCGCATAAAACATATTTTTACCACTTCGGTGAGTGGAATTTCAAAAATCCGAGACACACGATTGATATAAGTAAGAAAAATTTGGTTCATTAAGATGAAAATATTTTTTTTAGTGAATAGTAACTTTTTACTTTTATTTACCATGGTTAAAAGTAAATATGGTAATAAATGGTAAAAATGATATTATTCTTACCCTAAAACATGTCCTAATTCTATTTTATAAGTGTAATTCGACCCACAACAACCATAGGAATAAAATTTCATCCTTTAGGTACACTTGGATTAGATTAGGACATTTATTATTCTTTTATTTAAATAAGAGTTAAATGAGTTTAAATCAAAGTTTAATAACTAAACCATTTTTAATATAGGGATAAACACAATATAAATTCGACTATAAATATTAATTAGAAAGATAAAAATATTCAATACATCATGGTATTTTATTTATAATTTCTAGCCATTAAATAATTTAATTTAATTATGACACAATGATGATGGATTAATTACCTTATTAATGAAACATTAAGATAATTGTTATTATAAATACCCAAATAAATGTAGTTTGAGACTTTTTATGAATTACACTAATTTTATAGGTTAATATGATATATTAGTGTTTATTAAATGATTTTTTAATGTAATAATGGTATTATGAATTTATCAAAAACAAAATACCAAATAGTGTCAAAATTGACAAAAAAGAGTTTTTAAAACAAATAATATTTTATGAATTGGTATTCTATTCCTTAAAATCTAAAGTTAGGAAAAAGGGCTTAAATACTATTATATATGTCATTAATGAACCAATTGGGGTTTTCTTAGAAGTTTATAGTAAGTTTATTAACCATATAATATAAAAATACAAAGAGACCTGGTAAATGTCAAAATTTTTAACTAAGAGTTAAATCTAAAAGATAAGATTAATATAGTATCCCAAACCAGTCTAAAACCTATTGTTTGAGTTATTTTATACCCATACCTACTGTAGTATTTAATTAATCCATTTTGGATCCATTAGAAACCGAAAATAATTTTATTATAAATTAATATTTCTAGCTTTTCCTAAGGTGCTCCTCACCCCTCTTATAAAAGAGCACCACCATTCCCGTAAATTCACACCATTAATTCCTTTTGACTTGGCAAAACAATGGCCAAATACCCTCTGAACTGTCCTACCGTCATTCTAGAGGCCTTCCTTTAGTCTGAAAGCCCACATAAGGAGCACTTTTGATCAAATCAAAAGGATGAACCCGAAGAAGAGGTAAATATTTCATCACCCCTTTCAAGTTCCTTTCTTCTTCCACCTCATCTTTCTTTGTTGTTTCCATTATAAAATAATAACTCCAGTATCTTCTATATAATATGATGGTATTATAAATATGGTACAACCATATTTATTATTCTATTCATCCTTTGAATGCGATGTCACCACATGTGAGTACGTACAGCTTACCGTCTCCACGTCTCGGTGTAATTGTTATTCAACACATTATTATTTGGATGGGTATAATAATGAAGTGTAATTGATGTAAATAATAAATATTACATGATAATGATTCTGTATATATGATATACCATCCAATTATATATTATTCTAATATCAAAATAATGATATTGTTGCTCATGCGTATGTACGGATTACCGTCTCCACGAACACGATGAGATTCATTCCCCATTAAAATCCATTCCAGACTAATTTTCATTAGATGATTAAAAATAATTTTTAAATACATAATATAATTCTTAATATGAATAAGATACATCCTATCAATAACAAACATTACTTACGTAACAAATCATATAAAGGAAAATGAATCAGTTAACACCTGAAATGACGATAATACTAAGATATTAGTAACAAAGCAATATTAAAAGATCATATATGATATCATATTAATGTATATGATTATAGAATAATTTAGTAACAATTATTTCACCATTATACAGGATTTTAACCTACCCTCGACCAAGGAAAAGTTCAAGGTAAGAGTTAATTTCACAATATCTTTATTATCCAAGGTTGGTTATACGTAATTATTTATTGGGACATCTTTATCATCCACATCCATGCTTCTTAAAAATGTATTTCCAAACATTTTTAATATTTACTAGAAAATGGTTTAAAGTCATATATACCCTTATTTGACCTTATATGTTTTTAAGGGAATCTTTCCATCGTTTTCCAAACAAGGTACTTTTTGACCATTTCGACAAATTTAAGGTAAGAATGTTTTTTAACTTATACGGTGGGTGCGGCTATTTTCTACCATTATAACATCATCGAAACTTCCCTTTCAAGTTTATAAGAATATTTTCCAAATAAATTATTTTTTAAATGTTTTCAAAATAAAAATTTATATTTCTCTAAAAATGGTTTTGATTTCATCTATGCCAACATCCTTTGATGGATTTTAAGCTTATTTTAAGTTGATTTATTATGATACAAAACTTCCATATTGTATTGAAGGTTTTATGATATGTTTTACTGTGAATGTGTTATTTTTAAACTATTCATGTTTTAGGGAAAAAGTATTGACATTTCGTATGCTAGTTTTAATACGAATGTTTATTTTATTTTCAAACCTTTTTATATGAGGAATGCATTGGACTTAGTAAGTGACTGGTGGAGCCCGCTATAGCTCCTCGATGCATCGGTAGGTCTCATGGGGCAAACTAGTGTCCTGGAATAAGGCCTTGACAAAATATTATTTGTAGTCCTGGCACAAGGCCTTGACTATGTGGTTATAAAAGTCTGGCATTATGCATTCCATCATAATGAAAGTGGCTATTAATATTGAATGTGATTATTCAACTAGTAGAATATCCATGTGAATAAGAAAATGGTAGTATTTGATTTTATCATTGAATTTTATACTCAAATTCAAGTTTAAAAGTCTTTTTATAGTCTTATGCATTGACTTGAATGTTTATGCTTATTTATGAATGTTTCAGTTATATTGTTATCCTTACTAAGTATCGGAGATCACCCCTTTCAATGTTTTGTTTTCCCAGGATGCGAAGAAGTATATTATGACTGACCTGGAGGGATAGTCTCTGGGATCTCAGTGATGTATATGGAAACAATTTTTTTTGTAGTTTTCCATTTTACGATGTAATGTAAACCTTATGAATGTATCTAATACTTTCAAGGCTACTAAACTAATCGGTCTTTAGAGACTTGATATTTTGTGATCATGCCAATGATACGTAATAATGCACCAACTCTGGGTTTATGTGATCAGAACATTATAAAGATAATTTTTAGGGTAGTTATATATTATTATAATATTATTTTTACCCTTATTTACTTCATTTACCCTTTAATTGTAGAAAATAATAATAATTACCAAAGTAACAATTTATCTTCTCCAAAAATAAAATAGATCTATTTAAATAATTTAGAACTTCTAATACAAAATATGGAAACAATTTTTCTTAATTCAAAATACATTAGTTTTATTAATTAATTTAAAATTAATTCTCGTTGACAATACAATAAATTTTTTTTAAAGTAAAAATTGTCAAAATATTAACATGTGTTTAAATGAAATTTTAATGTAACATTACATACAATGACAAATAATGTATTAAAAAAATTAATTCAGTTACACTTTAACACTAATTAAAAGGATAAACTATCTATATTAATAAATTAGATGAAAAGGATGTTTTGAATTAAAATGCAATATTTTCACTATTCATTAATAAATGATTTTCATTAGAAAAAATCAAAATTGCAACTGAGGTAAATTTTTATGTCCGTAATCCAAAGAAAAAGTTTATTTATTCAAATAGAACATATAAATGTGACCAAAACTATATTTAAAAATTGTTCTCCATTAGAAGGTGGTAAAACAACCTTTTAAAAATATTAGAGTATTTTACGCTAAAAATAGGATTTATTATCATTTTAGGCATCTAAAATTTGTTTAATAAATGTAAAAACATTTAATAAACATGTGTAAATATTTTTTAGTAAGTTATGTTGATTCCTTATAATAAAAATACTAGGCGTTAACTACCATTTTAAATAATAATAATAATATTTTATTTTTTTTTTGTATAACTCAATGATATGTGCAACATAATATTTTAGAGAAACCCATTGTTGCATGTTGAGTATGAAATCAAACAAAGCATACCCTTAACATAAAATTAATATCTATTTCATAAATAGTAATAAATTTGAAAAATTATCATTCTTTAAATACCTTAGATGTAATTAAAAAATATATAATAAGAACAGTTTGGATAATATATTGTCTAAAATTTCATCTCATGTGAATTTATAGGTAATTATGAATCATTTGGATATAGACTGTCTTAAAATATTTTAATCTTTTGAGATAATCAAAAGGTTCCCCTCACCACAATTATAAAAGGGGACATGATCCCTCACTTCAGTAGTCAACATTGAGCCTTATTGATTGACCACAATCTACAAAATTAGTTTATCCACTTCTGTAGACATTTCATATAGGATAAGCTATTCCCAAAAGACCAACCCAGATCCCTTTATATGATATCTAAAGGATTCATCTCTAAGAAGGGGTAATTGCTTAAACTGGTCACATTAATTTTATACTCCCCTTTACCTACAAAAAAACAATGATATTCATCATAAAATAATAAATTCAATCTAGATAACATGATTATATTTTATTTTTATTAAGAAAACACCATTATACACTATCATTACCATCAAATAAAAATTGAATGTATTGCCCATGCATATGCATGACCTATGGTTTCCAAGAAGCGATACATTTAAATTTTCATCACTATCATTTATGGATTGGAATTATGATGGTTTTAATATTTATATATGAAATTTACAAAATTATTATACTTATGTAACAATAATATCATGCCTACCTTTTTATCATCCAATCTTTTGTGAATTGAAAATGTCAGTTGTGTGTACATATAGATTACAATCTCATGGCTGAGATGCAATTAAATTTTCATACATATTTCAAATGGATGGAAACAAGGATGAATTTGATGAAAATATATTATATATATATATAATTTAATTAGAAATATGGAATTGATAATTTTTATTTTCTTTTCTTTTATTCCATCATTAAAAAATGGAAACAACGTTCAGGTGTACGTACATCCTACCATCTCCATGAATGGTGTAATTAATTTTTATATATCTAATTTGTATGAATGATTATCAATATAGATATAATTAATGTATTTATTATTATACCATGATTAAAATTATGTTAATTTTAAGACTATGATTAGATTATATGGATCAGGATTTCAAAACAAAAACATACTTCGAAAACGAACCAGTTATCCCCTAGAATAGTGATTTTAATAAAAATTTATTAATAAATTGGTGATAAGATTATATATATTAATAATAAATGGTATTATAGATGTATTATTATGGATTAAATTTATAATAAATCTAGATTTACTATTCAAGAGGTTTTAACAAGAACAATAAATTGCAAGACTTGAGGTAAGGATTTATTTCACAATCTCTTCATTATTCGAGATTGATTATATTTAATCCTCCAATAAGGAATATTATCAATTTTTTCCAAATATTAAATTTTTATTAAAATAATTTTATTATTATCTTTAAATATACATTTAATTTTTTTTCCATGATTTAGTTTGTTAATAATTTTTTTGAAAAGGATATTTTATATCATTTTTGAAACAAGGAACTTTGAGTGTTTTCTAAGAAAAATATGCAAGGATGTTATTTTTTATCTTATATGGAGTGAGTGTATTTTCCCACCATAATAAATCCATAATTATTTTATTCATACTCTAAAAGAATAAAATATTATTTTAAAATTATTTTTTTTTCATTTAAAAGTGCATAGCTTTTTAAAAAGATGTGACACATAAATGGAAGTGTCATTTTCCCCATAAATTATTCCATGAGATATTTAAAAATCATTTTTATTTTTAGATGACATATAATTATTTTGATTAAGTTTTATTTGGTATTTTATCCACATATACTATAATTATTATTTATCAGGATATTTTATCTTTATAATGATATCTTTATGGTGAAAAGGTTTCGATTGTGCATGGTTTATAATTTGATAAATTTTTTAATCCATTTATTTTCATGAGTTATATAGATAAAATTTTATATAATATTGTAAAACAAATATATATGAATTTATTTATACTATGGGTGGGACCTATATCCCATTCCAATGCATTTAGGAAAGATTAATATCTCATTAAAAATAAACGGGAAACAATTTCGTGGTCTTGATACCACTATGGGAAAGTTGTGAATCCAGATCTACTATAGCAAATAGGTCTGTCCTGATCTATTTTGAGTAATATGTGTGTCATGATCCACAACGTGAAATAGGTGATAAGTCTTGTTGTACAATATTGATGGTATTGGCAGTTTACTTTGAAATATTTAATGTTTTTTCTATATTTATGATGGTTCTGTACATTTATAAAATTATATTATTTTTAATGATTGATATATGATGATTTATTAATATTATATGCAATTTTTTTTGAAATGATACTTTTTAAATTAAGGACTGATGTATGTGATATATGAAATATTGGGTATCAACATTGTATGTTATGATAATAATCACATACCCTTATTATTATCTTGTTATTTCATATGAGCATACATTGATATCTCTTATGATTACATGAACTATGCATCTGAGCTTACCCTTTCTTATGTTTCCTTCCCTAGTTTATTAATAATGGTTTAGTTAGGTTATTCTAAATAGGTGTAATATGTGTCACTATCTATTTGGGGGATGTTGAATATTCTTAACTAAATAATTATATTGTCTTTATTGTCTCCAAAATCACTAAAATATTATGATATGCACACATGTTTTTACAAAATTTATTGAATATTAATCTAAAAATATGTGGAATTTATGTTTTAAAACACTACTTTATTATATTTCATTATATTAGGGATTAAATATATTAATTTTTTTGAGGTTATTCTCTAAATACTTCCTTTCTTGTGAATTGTTAAGGTGTCGGCCATTGAATAACATGATCTTTGAAATATGACTCTCATAAACCACCATAGAATATTAAATGCTTATGATATGATATTGAAACCTCACATCACCATTGTACAACCATAGAAGGAATTTTTATTCAAGGTGATATAAAATCATTTGATTGAATAATATGTAATAAATAATAAATATGTAAGATATAAATTCTTCAGTCTAATAGAAAGAAGTTTGAAATTATGAAAATTATCGTATAGAGGTAAAATTCCATTCATTTATGTCAATAGTGGAAATCTTTGGCATGTTATGAAATATTCCCGGGAATGTAGATAATATAGAAAAATATGATGTGCTATAAATAAAAAAATAAATGTTACTATGAGATGTAACATTAAATATGGAAATTTAGCTATAATGCAGTTTCAATGAAAAAACCTACTATGTAAGGAAAATGAAGATGATACAAACTACCTAGAAGATGATGATTTTATTTTTATCTCAAATATAGAAAATGTTTTGATTTTAAATATTTAATGGGTATAAGATTGAAGATGATTAGGGAGATCCATTAGAATTATTTGTTAACATGCATCTTAAACATGAAAGATCTATTAAATAATTAGAAATACAATGAATTAAAACAATTATATATGTTGTTTTATAAATTAGTGAACAATATATATTGTTTAAAATGAGGTAAAAAATAAATGGTTGGTGAAATTAGTAGAAAAACATTTAAAAACTATATAAAAATATGAAAAAGTGATGTATTTCAAAATAGATGTTGAAGAACATGAAAAAATAATTGTTGAGCTAAATAAAAATATTTAATAAATAGTGAGTTGATTTTATATATTGATGAAGAATTTGTATCTTTATAGAAGAATATTGAGTATAAAAAGATGAATATTGTGGTGAAAATAAGTGACAAGTTTAGAGGTTTTTTGATAAGGACCAGATTGAAATAGAAGTTAGGTAAATGAGGACTATTGAATTGATCATATATAAATATAGGAATTGTCCTATGGGAAAGGAAAATATCGCATGTGAAGTTGATAGATACCAATACCGTGAGGTTATTGCATAAAATAAGGGAAAATGGAATGTTTTTTATAATAATTGAACACCAAGTCCAACCCAATTGACAAGAAACTACTCAGAAGATGAAAATTTGTGGAGATAATATGATAGAATGATATATCTATTGGTGAAATTAAAATATTTTACCTTTAATGGATATACCATAACATTATGGATATCATAAGAGATATATTTGAGAGTTGAGTCTTTCGGGTGTTTGGAATAAAGTGTGAGATCATATCTTATATCATAAGGAAAGAATTATTATTAGGGTTATTGTTATATCATCATTAATATGGTAAGTATTGTGATACATTATATGCAATGGAGGAATAAAACCCAATCCAATGGGATGAAAATAATAATGTTATCTAATCAATAATATGATATTCCATATGAAGATGAATTCTATATCTTATAATAAGAATAATATGATCTTTTATCTTATAATGTAGAGCGATCATATTCTATCTACACTAAATTATGAATCCATTTAAATAAGAAGAATAAAATTGGAAATTATCTATTGGTAGACATTACTCTAAGGTAAAAAATTCATCACATTGATCATTTATAGTGGATAGTCATCCCAGATTACTAGAAATATAAATCCATTAATGAATTTGTTGAGTCACATTGATGGAATGGTTAGATTTGTAAATAAAAAATCATTGAAAATTAAGGGATATAGAATGATGTTTTTGGATTGATATGAACTAATAAATAATGATTTTCATTACATATATGGTCTTCAACATAATAATATATATGTAATTAATCAATATGACTAGATAATCGAAGTTTTGTTTCAATAAAATGGGGTTTTAACCAATGTGATAACATTATAGTATTTTTTGAAGATATATTACTATGTTACTCCTTTAATTTTTCAAAATATAAATACATTAATATGTGGTACAATAATATTATCGATATAATAGGAACTAATATTATTGAATAAAAATTTAGAAATAGTTTTAGTTCTATATCTATGTGTGTTCATTGATGACGGATAATGGCTCTAGACTAATAAATCCACATAAAAAATCATATATTTTAGAAATTATTATCTATTGAATTAGTAGAACATTTAGATATATAAATGAGTCAACTAGAAAATCCATATTTAAGATGATAATAAAGTTTTTCTGATTCAAATATCATCAGTCAATAACTTCACCTTCAACAATATAGCAGAAAAAAATATAATTAATATTAATATATTAACTCAAGTGGAGTTGACCTCATTACAAGTTGATGTAGATGATGAGTTGCGGGTCAAGAGAATGAATGTATATTTAGATTAATTTTTAAAATTTAAGACTTATGCTCTTATGGATAGGTCAGTGCAATATAATATCATAAGGAAAAACTGTATTATGAAATAATCATTATAATTAAGAAAAGGTGATCTAAAAAAATTATAAATATATGTATAATGCATTTTTACATGTTGAAGGAATTGACGAGGAAGAAAAATTTTCCTTGGTATAAATACAAGAGTCAATAAGACTCTTCCTTATTGTGGTTATCCAATGGAAATTTATTATATACCAAATGAATATCAGGTCAAAATTCTTAAATTGAATTGTTGAAGTAGAAATTAATATTATACAACTATTGGGAATTCCTATAGAAAACAATGAATCACATTTAAGAAAATTAAATGTGTTATTTTATAGTTTTATCATGTTATTAAGTCCTAATATGATGAGATGTATTAATTTCTAAAGAAGCTATAATTTACAATAAGAGGTATAAATCATAATATATATGTGAAAATGAAAAAATAAGAACATTTTTGGGATGATTATTTATATTTAATAAATAATATTTTGGGGAAAAAATGAATTTTGTTTAAAAAATTAATAAAATGATAGGATTAAAATTTGAAATATCTATGATAGGGGGATTATATTTTTAGTAAGTCTGAATGGTTTTTAGAAAGGAAGGTATACTTTTTATCATTCCAAATATCCAAAGGATTTTTTCAAATAATTTCAAAATCTGTGAGAGTAATACATTTTCAATAATAAAAATGGTTGGAAGTAGGCTAAGAAAACCAAAGGAGGGTAAATATATTAGAAAATATATTTACTAGATGATTATTGGAATATTTAAATATCATTCTATAATGTGGTTGAATATATTCCCTACAATATTCAGATCTTCCTAATATCATTTTCCCCCATTGAGGATAATCTATTGGTGGTAATTTATATATTGAGTTTTATTTAAGGCCCAATTTTTAGGATATAATTCTTAATTATATAAATAAATTAGACATATATTCACACATGGATATAAATTGGGATAAAGATATTGTGGATAGAAAATCCACAAGTGGAGGAACCTTCATTATTGTAATCAAGTTCATTGGGTGGTTTAACAAGAAGAAGGAAAGAACCTACCTTTGAAAATATGAAATAAAATATATTTTATCCACAATGATTTTTACATAACATTACTAGAAAAATAGAAATTGGATAATCTACCATAAGTGGTGAGAAAACCCATAGTATTCTATTATGACATACAAAGTGAAATAGATTTATTGATGAATACAATAAAACATTCCTGAATTATGAAAATTTAGATTTTCTTTCATTTAATTAAGGAAAAGGTTGTATATGAATATAAAAATTGCTTCATGTAAATCTAATTAAACAAGTAGTGTATCTGTCTATAATTCTACTGGCTATACAATAATTTGAATGACTTCAGCAAATCCTTGGTGTTTAACCAACTCCCTTAGGGAGAGTTGATTTGGAATCTCTAGAGTCCTATTATTTATAATTCAATATCCAAAATATACTTGTTCTCATGGGAATATTTGTTAAGTTTGGTGTCAAATATAGGGGTATATACTATCCTAGGGTAGTTAGAGCATGTGACAATAATTATTTTCAATTCCTATATTTAAATCTATAAGTTGAAAAATTCAATTGTTTCCTACAATGTATTTTGACTCACATAGGCTTATACAATGTATTAATGGCACTTTATTGATAATATTTACTTGGGATATATTAATAAAATATAGAACATAATAATCATTTGTATTTAATTATAAATAGATAGAATGAATTAGAGAAAAATTGGAAATAATTATTAAATTATGATACAATGTTATTATGGGAGCCACCCATAGGTGAAAAAATCAAAAAAGAGTTTAAGTTTGGTGTAGTGAGGACCATTATGAGGATTTAAAAAACTATAAACTTGAGATAATAAATCCATTTGAATTTAATTTTTTTTTGGAAATTAAGAGTTTATTGGAAGTGATGTGATAGAGTTATTGATTTAAAAATATGATCATGTTGAAGATGTTTAGGGATTCTAGAATATAAAAAATGCATTGAAATGATGTAGACCACACCATGATCTTTGGGGATGTTTTAAATTTATCAAACACAAGGAAATTGAATATGATTATTTTTAGGATTTTAATGATATTTTCCTTTCTAATGTTTTTCTAGAATTAAATGGAAATGCTATGATGATCCAAATGACACCGCAAAAAGTTACATAATATTTTTTGGAAGATAAATATATAATATATGGATTTATAAAAGTTTGAGTTTCTTGTAACATTATATAGCATTAGAGACCACTCCACTAAGGTTATTAGTCTATTATCTATAGTTTTAGATTTTATATGGTACTTATTCCAAATATTGAATGATGTGACACAAGTTACTAAATTTTAGAATCAAATTGGGAGTCCCATGTCGGGATATGATGGGTGTGTTGTGAAGGGTGATTGTGAAAATTTACTTGGTTATAAATGTTTGTGGACCTATACACCAAAAATAGTAATTTTATCACAAAACAAAATGATAATTATGAGGACCACACTAAAACTAGTTGGATTCATAGTGTGGGTGTTTATTTCAAAATAATCAATGGAATTTGAGGTATCCACTAATTAAATAATTTTTTCACAAGTACTTTGTATGAAAATATAATAGGTGAGGACATTGGGAAAATCTAGATAAAACTTTATTATAAAATATGGTGTTTTATCATAGGCGTTGGGAATAAATTGTGGATTTATTTTATAAAAAACAACCATGTCACAGTGAAGGAGAAAACATATCAAGCTAAATGTTTTTTAGAAATCCAAATTTTGATGAATGTTATTAATTTATTAATGAATTTTTAATTTGGAAATTATCTTCCATTTCAATTTATTATATACATTATGGGAGTTTTCCGATATAATTTGAAGTTAATGATTTAATTAATGACTCATTAACTATATTCAGGTAATGGATTTTTTCATGTATTTCAATAAAAAAAGATTTCATAATTTAAAAGTGAGAACTAATAGAGAAAAAAATAGACATAGTCTGAATGAAATTTATTATTAATGATGAGAGGGAAATAAAAGAGAGACTCCTTTAAATATAATAATAGAGAAAAAATCAAGTACATTGATGAACACTCATTGGACAAGTATTTATATCTCATTAACATATCATTGTAACTAATATTTGTATCAGATCTTTTTTTCCTTCTCTATGAGAAGTATTTTGGGGACTGAAAGAGATATTTCCCTTGGATCTATAGTTTAAAATTAATAATTTTTTTTAACACTCATAGTTCAAAATTTTAATCTTTTGGAAGTCAATGCATTTTCAAATTATTCTCCCTGAACTATCTATTTCTGGTGAATGATGTAAAATCATTATGTCCAAATTTTATGTTTTTACTTCCATATATTAATTTTTTTTATTTGAACTTTTCATAGTTTTCTTTATAACATGAGAAAAATATTTAGTGAGAAAATAGAATAATTGAACACACTAATCACCCACCCTCATTGGCAATATTGAGAATGTTTTTGATACTGAAACACATGTTAAAAGGGTAGGATAATGAGACTATTATAGTAAATATTCAAAGATAAAAATCTATACCAATAGAGTATTCCCCCAAGATATATTGATCTATAAAAAAATTTATAAGTAATTATGTATATTTTTTTCTCATTATGTTTTAAATTTACATAAATATATATAATCAGGTTTATGAAACATAATTATGATCCTCTTAGTTAGTTAAATATTTTTAAAGGATTTCTTAAAATCAAGGTGGCTATCTCTTAATGAAATATAAAATAAATAGTGGGGTCAAATATAAAACATTGATGGTTGAGGATTTCTTTATAACAATACAATTTTATATTTTTATAATTTATCACATAACACAAGATGTGATAATTTTATTGAAATATAGAAATGAATATTTATTTAGATGGATTATAAAATGTATCATGAATGTGATATATTACATAATTTTGGTACAATCACATTGTACTATAGTTCACCTCCAAAATAGATGTTTATTTATTCATAATTTATAATTTTATTATTTGGATATATTTTATAAGAAATCACCATGTTTAAAATATTATCATGATTTGGGAATTCTATATGTTATTAATGTCAAAACTAAAACATGGTCATGATCATGTAATGATGAGATGATAATATTTTATTTGAATATATATAAATTGGAAATGGTTGCCAATTTCTCATGAAAAAACATATCTTATTTATTATATCAAATGTTAAAGGGATTGAATAATCTTTTATGAGTGGTGATAAAAATGGGGGAATAATATCCTTAAAACAATGATGATAAACATATTAGATACCAAATAATATTTCTGAAAATATGGAAGATTCGTCTGATGAAAAAGGTTTAATGATGATTAATAATTATTGAGGGATAAATACCAACCAAATTAATTTTATCCAAGATTGATAAATATTGTGGAGTGTCAAATATCATTATATGTCACTGACCACTAATTTTAAAAACAATATAATTCAATAAAATATTTCACAGTTAATTATTGTATGAAGTTTATCAAGGTTTGGATGGTGATTATTTGAATAATATAGATTGGGTTAGTGTGGTTAATATATAAATTGACCCTATTGATAGGAATCACACATTATAGTTAGTTCTTAATAAAATGAGAAAAATTATTATTATAGAAAATTATGTGCTTCAAAAAAAAGATAAATGAATGGGGAATTAGCATGAAATAACTCACTAATACTATATTCTATGTTATCAAATTTATATGGAGTTTGGTTTGATAATAAATTTATATTAGTGGTAAAAGTTTATATTATAAGGGTATTAATTTGTATTATAACTCAAATAAATTACATGAAATTCTGAATAGATATATAGATTATGATTCCAATTTATTATCATAATGAACATGTGTTTATTGAGAAACACAATAATTTTATTCTTAGTGGGATTAATTATATTCATAAATAAAACATATCCTTGTATTGTTATTAAGAAACCTCTAGAACATCATATTCCATGTTAGATGCATGTTTGGGCTCAAAGAATTACAAAAAAGGAATAATGTGTAACAACATTTAAATCAAGGAATATTGTATTAATCATCTCATTGTTATTATCAATATGGTTTATATGAATTTTTCATGAAATGATAACAAAATCTAAAAGGTGTTTTCTTCTTAAATGAATACGAATTTCTAAATTTCAATTCCTAATTAGACGAAGTATTTTTTAGGCATTAAAATTACCCACATAAATACTTAAATTTTATTTTATTTAGAGAATAGTGTCTACGAGTTATTAAATAAGTTATATATAAAATAATTTAGTGATATTTACACTCATATTTCAGTTGGAATGATACTCTCCAATAAAAATATTGCAAAGATATCAATCAAAATAAATATAGAATATTCATTGGAAATATGTTATTCTTGAAAACTTATATCACAAATATTTTCAATGTAATGATATTTTTGGATAAATTCTATATTATTGTGAAATAATACCATTTAATGCAATAAATATTATTCAACGTTATAAAAATATAATATCAATCATGGTTTACTTATAGATCCTTTTGGCTATACTGATATATAATAAGGGGAAAATAATGATGATTGAAATCATTCCTCTGGATTTGATTTCTTTAAATAAAAGTGGTTTATAATATTTTATATAAATAAATATAACAGATGGAATTTAATCACAGTTAATGATAAATCTATTACTAAAATTAACAAAAAACCCAAATTACATTGACAAAGACTCAACAAAAATTTTAGTTGGATGATATAAACATAACATTCTTCATGAATTGTGGTAATAAAATTTTACAAAATATTTTAAATTATATCCATCACTATTATGAATAATTTTCATTTATATCAAATGTAATTACATAAAGTAGGATTGCCAAAATACATGTAAATTTTTTAATTTTTTTTAATAATGTAAAATCTAGTTAATATTTTAACAAATAAAATAAAAAATTAATTTTCAAAATTGATATTCATGATGAATATTTAATATAAATAATTATTATAATCAATGAATTATTATGTTAATTGGGGCCTAAAATATCATTAGAGAACAAAAATAAAAAGTTAAAAAAACACTATTATGGAAGATAACTAATCAGTTTTTATTGTCTCAAGTTGAACAATGTTGTGAGGATATTGAATTGAAGTACCAATAATGGGATATTATAATTACTATATAATTTAATAATATTATTTAGTTCTTCATATTAGGTTTAGATCATAATTAAAAAAGGAATATTTTTTTAATGAAAGGATTCTTTTGAGAACATATAAATGAAATGGTAGATGTGGGAAGGAATATTGAATGAATAGTGTGAAAGAGATAATCTCAAGTATAAGGACATTATTTTGATAATAATTATTTACTATTTTTATTTTTTTAGATCATATGTGTAATTATTTATCTTATAACATTAATTAATTACATCATATTCCAAATTGATGTAAAATTTCATTCCTTAATGGTGATCTTTATGAATTGGTGCATGTTGTAAAATATTATTATTTTCTCTTTATCTAAAAAATACATATATATAAAAATTAAATAAGTATTTTTTTGTTTGAAACATTTCCAATGAGCATATTATTCCATGTTCAACAAATTTTCCATAAAATGCATTTTTGAATTGGATTCTTTTACTATAACTTGTATGTATTAAGAAAATTATCCAATTATTATTATCAACATATATGATATCAAATTTTATGTAATTATTTAAATTTTTTAAGTAGTTTTCATCATATGTGATTGAGATTTTTTAGATTTCTATGATTTTAGAGATGATATTTTTTTGGAACATCAGATTACATAAGGAATTAACTATATTTTCCTAACAATAGAGTGGTATGTAACTAATTTTTCAAAAAAATTTGATATAATGGGAATATAGATTATTTATAATAAAAGTTCAAATGGAATTAATAAATCAAAATGTAATAAAGGAAATAATATTATAAAATTTATTTAACAAGATTCATTAAAAATCCCATACAAGTGACAAAATTTTGACCATATATTAATTATTCTATAAATTTGAATTATCATTTATAATGTATAAAAAAATAACAAAATTTCATAAAATCATTATTTTTTTAAATAAAATTAATTACTAATCTTTGTTTTCTTTATGTTTTATAAGGGATGGCTGAGATATTTTCCTATATTGAAAATGTTAAAGATAAAAATATTGATGATTGAAGGTTCACATGATGTACTTTAATTTTATAGGAAATTTATATGTAGTGAAAAAAAAATTGAATTTTATTTATTTAAATAGTATTAATTATAATTATTTTACCTTTGTAACACCCATATATTTTATAAATGAAATTTTATTTTTATGATTACTTTTTTTACATGAAACTTTGGGTTTAAAATAACTATGAGACAGTATTATTAAATTATAATATGATAGTTATACCCAAGGAAATATATTGGAGGGTATGAACAAGTCTACATAAATTACAAATAATTCAATAATTACGAATGAATAAAATGAATTTTTTGGTTATCTACAAATTAGAGATTAAAAAAAAATCAATTTAATGTAAAAGGATTTATTTTTTGAATAATAGTTTTTATTATTGAAATGAATTTTTATATTAATAAATTGAATTATTTTCTATTATGGCACAATTTTAATTAAATATATATAATATAAAGATAGAAATTGTTTTTATATTAATTTAATATTTTTATAGGAATGTAATAAGAATAACCTAAGTGTTATTGTTAAATATATATATTTTCTAAAAAGTGTTATCATCACATGTCACGAGAATACTTTATAATTAATTTCATCCAATTATATTTATTATATATGATAATATTTATTCATTACAATGAATCAGGTGGCTCAAATTTCGAAAATAGGACCCTTTTAATTTTTTTATATGAACAGTATTTATGGAAAATTTTCTCAAAGACATAAAGGGTAAATCATGTTAATGTACATTATAAATAAGTGATAATGTAATAATATTTCACCTTAAATGTTATTTTATGTGTTTAATAATACCCTTATCACATTATTCTAAAATATTATTTTTTCAATAGACACATTCCCATGAAAATGGATGATAAATTTTTTAAACCATAGAATGTCACAAAATGTTACTCTCTTAGATTTAAATAACTATTATGTGTCCACACATAGACTAAAACATGTTATTAATGAATATACATGTGTATATTGAGAAAAATAAAATAATATTCATGTTGAAAATTTATTGATTTTTTTGTTATTTAATTATAACCTTAAATGCTTACACAATTCTAAAAAAATATTTATTCAAATACTAAAAAAATAAAATAATAGTTTATAAAAATATTTAAAGTGTTATAAGTTTATTTTTTAATAGTGTTACATGAATTTTATAGATTAATATGACATATTAGTGTCATTTTAAGGATAAAATTATAAATAAATCTTTTTCATTTTGTATTTTTAGTCAATAAAAATGAATATTTTTAAAATTTAAATTAAAAATATTTTATATAAAATATATTTTAATAAATTTTTAAAAACAATTAAAATATTTAAAGAGGAAAAATGGGTAATATATGGTCAATAGTTTAATTATTTTACATTTATGAGTCAATATATAACATATTATTAAAATTATAACCTCTTAAGTGTGAAAAGGATGTTACAATAGTTATAGTTGAAATCGGGTAACTAAAGTGTTAACCGAAATGGTATGGTATATAAGTATAATTTAACCTATCCATATATTATCGGTTACATATATTTAAACCATACACTACCCAATTATTTAATATATACACTTTTGGATTCATTTAGTTTGGGAATGACGTATTTATATTTTAATCATGTAAGTAATTCAATGTGTTTCCTTTCCCTCCCTTATAAAAGGATACCACTTCCTTCACTTATTCACATCACATTAGGCTATACAGAACTAAAGTATCCTAAATATTACCTTAAAATCTTCCTTATTAACATTTTATAGGATCTGGTCTTCTAAATCCACCAGCCCTATGATCATTAGTAGGATATATAAAGGAGGTCATTCAAAGGAGTGGTTATTTCCATAACAAATCACATTCATTTTTATGGGGAATGATGTATAAAATTGGTTATCATACTATGATCTAAAAATTTATTGGGGGAAAATAGAATCAACACAAAAGATGGTGACAACATAAAAAAAACTGTAAAACAAGAAATGCAATAAAGTCCAATACATTCAAAAAAAGATATCATGCCTTAAAATCTACAAGTAGTGTTAAAATTCATTATGAAAACACCATTATTATCCCTCTTTCAATCAAATGGGAAGTGAAAGTATCGCTTGTGCATACACATGGCCTACAATCTCTTTATAATGATATAATTCATTTCACATTTCCATATTTTATGGATGGGTATTTTCATGGGTTTAATGTTTATAAATGATAATTATGACGTAATTATATTTATTTAATGATAACATCAAATCATCATTATTAATTTCCAAACTATTGGAAAATGATAATGTTTCTCATGCATACATGTGGACTACCCTACAAGAAGTAAAGAAATTATCATTTCATTTATGTTTTCCTTGGATGGAAATTACGATGAAATTAATTAATATATATCATATATATGATATTATAAGTATTATTAAATGGTGATTTATAATTTTCATTTCATTCATTACATCCTTTATAAAATGAAGACATTGATCATGTTTATGTATGGATTGCCTCCTTAATGAATAGTGTAATTATTTTTTTAATGTTACTTTTATGGATGAATTTAAATATGTATATAAATAGTATTTATGATATTTATGTCATTATTAACATTTTTGAGATAATTAAACCACATTCAATGTATAAGGACAAAAATTACCTAACCAAAACATATATGAAAACAATAGTATATTTCATAGAGAACAATGATTTTAATAAAGAATTTTTAGTAAAAGGTTAAAAAGAAATAATACATGTTTTCATTTATATGATTATGATTCATGGATAGATTTATAATAAATATATATTTATAATATAGTAGGATCCAATGTGTATGAAGGATGTCTGTCCCAAGGAAAGTTATTTTAATATCACTTTTATTTATATAGGATACATTCTATATTAATCACTTTTTACTTTTTTGAGGTTTATGTACTATATGATAAGGAATTTTTTGATTAATATTATTAAATTTATTTGGATTTATATATCCATTAAATTTTATTTATTTCACGGGTATTATTATTCAAATCTTACCAAATAGGTATGTGTTTTATGGTAAAATCTGGTTGTTTATCGGGATTGTTTATGGTTATGTTTTTGATGATAAAGACTTATTCTCTATCTATCATGAATGTTACTAATTTTAATCTCCCATGGTAATTTATTTATAATTCATTTTTATATCATTCTCCTGGAATTATTTACTCAAGGGAGTAAAAATTTTCTTTTAAGGAAAATTGGCCTTATTTATCTCTTATGTCAAAAATCTATTTTATTCTATAAGATTTTTTATAAAAAACATTAATTATGTTTTTTAAAATTATTATATTATATTTAATGTAATTATTACATATTATTTATTTTCCAAAAAGCGGGTCTAAAAATAATAATTATTTTGTTTTCTAAATGAGGGATTTTATTTGAATTTTTAACAAATGCATAAAAGCAATGTTTTTTATCTTATATGACATAAAAAGAATTTCCTTCCATCAGGAGCACTCAATGCCTTCAATATTCCATTACATGATTCCATAGTTATTTTAATCAAAATACATTCCATTATATTAATAAAAAATTTATTTTAACGTACTGATCCTAAAATGGGAAGTAAATTTTCCCCACAAATGTTTTAATAATATTTTAATGGTATTTAAATTCATCAAAGAAAAAAAAGCGATATCACTTATAAATTACAATAAAATATAATCCATGGATATCACTATTATTTTTTCTCAGGATGGTTTATGTTTGTTATGATAATATGTTTATGGAACACATTTCTTTTCCCCAGGTCATACTATGATGAAATGATGAAATGTTTATAAAACATGTTGGTTTTCCACAAGTTGTGATATAATGAATTGTTTATGAAACCCATTTCTTCTTATGGGTTCTGTGATGATGAATGTACTATCATATCATTCCACAAAAATATCTTCCTACTATATAGTGGATAAATATTGACATCCCTTGAGGAAAATGATCTATGTGTGAACTGGATTTCATGTTCACAATTTTAATCAAGGACCTGGTTTATTTCATATCCATAAGATTATGTGTGGCCCTAGATATAATATCCATAGTATAAATCACTGTACTTTCATGTCTATAAGTTTATGCATGGACCAGAGTTTCATGAACATAATATTATTGATGGATCAATTTCTATTTATAAATATTCAGATAGTTATGTGTTTATGTGTATGCTAAATGCCTTACATAAATTTAATGATTTTATGGATCATGTTCCTTATTATTTAATTATTTATGTGTTACTAACTACTATGCATTATTCCATGAAAGAATATTATAATATAGGATAAGGATGGTATTTATTTCACATGTAAAGATCATGTTCTCATACCATTATGATCATTATATACATATGTGATCATTGATATCTCCCTTGATTACTATTACTGAGTATCTTAGATCAACCTTTATTATGTTTATTTTCACTAGGTTATGAAGATGGGTATCAGGAATGATATTCCTATTAAGGGTTCCAGTTATGATAGACTTAATGGGTTATTCATATAAACTAGTTGTTTATATGTCCATGAATCTAAATATTCTAGATCAATATGATTATATTGTGGATCGTTATGGTATGAAATGGATATTCATCTAATAATATGTAAAATCTTTTTATTAAAAGTGTGTGTTGTTATAGTTGGTATCAAACAAATAATTAGTTATCTTTTTGAAACTAGGATGATAAAACATTAACGAGAACCTTAGTGATATTTCAATCAATATAATACAATCCTAAAGTTTTAGTAATAATAATTGATGTTAGGGGTTAAACTTATAGATTGATTTAAAATAAGTTGTCTTGATTTAGACACCCTATGAGTGATATTTCATGATTATATGATTGATTAATATGATTAATTATGTTTCACAGTCATAGAAACCATTTTGGTTTTACTATGTGATTCATTATATAATGATTAAGGTGAGGTGGTTATAAGTATTTTAAAATATTTATGTAAAATATTTTAGATTAGTTATATGAATTCCTAAATATTATTAAATTTATCAATTAATGTTAATTTATATCCTAAATGATTAGATATGTAATTAATACTGAAATATATTAATGGTATGATGGTTAACTCCCATGTCTTTGAGTCTTATATCCTTGATGTTTGGGGAAATGTGATTCCTGTAGATTTTGTTATAATTCCTCTGGATGAGTTGGATTTTATCCTAGTAATGGATTGGGTTTACTTAAATAAAAACAACATCAATTGCAGATGAAGGGATTTCCTGTTTCATATTCAGAATAATCTTATTATCATCAATCAGTGATAGAATAAATATGAACTTTTTATTGAAATTAAATCCATTTGTATGGGTCTTGATTCCTATTAAAAATGATTATTTAGGTTGTATGGTTGGTATAAACTCAAAATCTATGATATGAGTATTTTAATGGAGTTTGGAATGTTTTTTGGAATAATTTTCTCGACTTCCACATAATTATGAATTTGAGTTCTTGAGATAAATCATACATGGCTCTACACCTATTTTATGGACTCTCTAGATAATGTACCCATTTTAGTTTCATGAAAAAAAAATATCTATTATAATCTAGATTAGGAACTCATTTTGACATGTTCATCACAATGGGGTGCTCTAATTATTTCTTTACCATGAAATATGTATCAATGTGGATCTCAATTAATTATAAAAAACATAACATGAGACTATTAATAAAAAGTATCTTCTACCCCATATTTATGATTTTTTTGATCACTTGTGTTAAGAAAAACAATTTTATAAGATTTATCATTATTTTGGATATCATCAATTGAGGATAAAAATGGTGGATATACCCAAGGCGAAATTTTTTACATGTTATGGAAACTATAAATTTATAGTGATTCCATTTCATCGTTATAATTCCTCTGTCATCATAATGGATTTGATGAATTGATTATTTTGGGATTAACATGATTATTTTGGAGTTTTGTTTATAGAAAATATTTATATATATCCAAATATAAAGGAAGAACATAAATATAATTTTAGGGTTTCTCTATAGACCCTAAGGAAGTATAATATTTTTTTAAAAAAAACATGTAGTTTTTATTATGGAATATGGATGATTCATTCTTGGGTTATATAATCTCATGTGAGGGTATATTAGTATATCCTGTATTGATAGAAGTTATTGAAAATTTACCCAAACCAACCAATGTAATTGTGATATATTGTTTTATTCTCTTGTATATATATTATTATCATTTCTTCAAAATTTATCTCTATGGAATAATCCACATAATGGGATTAAGGGAATCATGTTCCATCTGACTAATGAATGTGAATAAAATTTAAACTATAGAGAACCTTAGATAGTGTACATATTCTTACATTACCCTATGGTGGATTAGTGTTTTTAAAATATTGTGAATCATTAAAGAATGAATTGGAATGTGTTATCATGAAGAACCAAAATGGTATATTTTATGCCTCAAACCAATTAATGATTCAAGAGAAAAATCACATAACTCATGATATAGAGTAATATAGGGTAAATTTAACATTAAATATATAGAGGAATTATCGTTACATTAAAAGGTATGATATATATATATTGATCATAAAATATTAATGAATATTTTTACACTGAAATTGTTTAATTTTCACCAGAGAATTTTGTCAATGATTATTAATGATTGTGAATACTCAACACATTAACACCCTATGAATGTGAACAAGGTAGAAAATAATTTAATTTGAAATGACCAATCTATAATATCTATGATGAGGATAAAACTAGATATAATATTTATAGACAAGAAAATTGTTGATCGAGAAATGTTTTTTGATGTGAAAAAATATTATCTTTCTCAAAGTAGTGTTGAACTATCAATCAATGGGATGAATAAAGGGGCGCAAAACGAAGATATAGAGATAAAGAAGTATGTGATATATTTTTTAATATAACCATGTTTATTATGGAATGATAACTTATAATAACTATGTATGTGTTCAGTCTATAATAGATTGGAAGAAAGATATTTATTATGAGACTCATAGTTTTTCATTCTATATTCATCACAGAGGTAGAAATATTAATAGTGATCTGAAACAATGTTTATGGCCAGACAACATGATGAGAGATTTATCTAGGTATGTATCATGGTTCTAGGTGTTTAATCATGATAAGAATATTAAAATAAAATCTAATTGTATTTTAAAACAATTACCGACAGCATAATAGAAATATGGAAAGATTACCATGAATTGTTTCTTCAGACCATGAAAAATATTTAACTGGAATAATACAATATCGGTTATAGTAAATATAGTTACGAATTCCAGACACTTCATTTCTATTGGAAAATATTTATCTATAGATCATATTTCAATAATTTATATTGATTAAGTGGAAGGTTTTCATGGGGAACAACATTCAATTATGTCAGATTGGGACATAAGGTTTTACAGAATGTTCTGGCGAGGTTTTGAGTATGATCTAGAAATAATGAAAAGTTTTAGTACTCATTATCATCCTAAAAAGGATGAACAATATGATATTAAAATTCAACACCTATAGAATATTTTTAGATATTATTCTATAGATTTCAATGGTGGTTGGGATCAACACCTTAATCTAAGTGAGTTTATTAACAATAATAGTGTTCACTCGAGCATTTATATGGGTTTTTATGATTCCCACTAAGGAAATAAGTACAAAACACAATCATTCACGGAAGATATTAGTGAAAAAAGTTATTATTACTTTAACTAGATTTGGAAATGGTAGATAATGTAAGTTCCATTTAGAAACACATCAAGGAATCACAGAGTCAATAGAAATGTTATGTACGCAATCATTAGAATTACATTGAATTTGATATTTTCTGAGAATATTTTTCTTTGAATTTCTATATAGGAGATGGTTATGAGATTCATAAAGAAGTTAAATCTTATCCTCGTGTATATTTTCCCTTTTCACAATCTTAATTGGATATCAATTATATCTTTTCTTTAAGGATATAAACCAGTCCTCTATCATGTTCACAAGTTGTTCCTTATATCTCTATTGAATAAGTACATCCACAATCCTTCATAGGTACAAAGCTCTGAGGATGTACCACTACAATCTGATATTTCACATGAATAATTAGTTGTAAATTTTTTTGGATCATCTGGACAATGTTCTATGCAATAAGACTACTCAATTTGGTGGGAGTCCTCTAGAGAAATCCCAAATTGGAACAATGTAATTAGGATCATGTGGATGTAATGAAAATAATATATCCAATTTTTTATATCCGTTGGATGTATTTTGAGTGTGTAATATTACACATTGATATTTTATGAAATGACTTTTTTTCCATCATAGATTTCATTAGATGCAACAATGAGATTGAAAGGTCTATTGGAAACTATTAAAATATTTTTATGTGATAGTTATTTACCAGAATTTGGATTGGTGGAAATGAATATGAAATATTAAATTATTATTATTTTTTACCAATTCCTAAAATGAATTCAATGATTTTCTATTAATTATAAATGGAAATAAAAATCAATTTAATGTAAATGAGATATATTTTAAAAAATTGTTTTTATGCACACAATCTATTTTTTATTAATAAAAGTGAATTATTTTAATGATATATATAAATATATATTATAGTTAATCAAGTTTTTTACCAATCTTTTATAATTTTTTAGGAATGAAAAAAATTAATCATGTTTTTGTTTAAAATATATTTTTTAAAAAATAATTTTTAAAAAATTAATTTTATCCATCATATAATTATTTAATATTATAAAATAGAATCCATAGATTAAATCAAGATATTAAAATATGGTAAATATTACCCTCTTATATTTGTTCATCATTAATAACAATCACTATAAAAATTTTCACCACTATAAATTTAAAATCATGTTAATCATAGTAAAGTGTAGTGACTCAGGTTTGGACCTATCACTCATTGGAATATTATTAATTACATTTCTAGAGTTATACATTGAGAAGACATGAGATTCTATGGCACAATGTTCTTAAAATATATTTTATAAAAATATTAATTATTTTTTTAGAATGCATGCAGAGGAAGGATTAGACATATGAGGTCATGGTTGAGTATAGAGAATGTTGGTTACCATTGGTGGGGTATAAGTTCTTTGGGAATAAGATTTCGGTGGAAAATGTTATGGATGGAATTTCCATAATTAAAATTATTTATTTATTTTGGAAGTGAGATCAAATATCTCATAAAATGAGTCTCAAATTGAATTTCTAAGTCCTCAGTTGAGTCCATAGTGTCGTGTTTTACCTAGATGCAACATAATTCTGTCAGCATAAGGTGTCAGGTTGTTGGAGAGTCAGGATACAAGATATTAATTTGACTGTATTTTATTGAAAATTATAGTTTCCCCTTCCTTTTTGGTGGGCAAGGTAACAACCCCTACTCTATTTAGAGATGAATGAATTGTACAGATTGACAAAGTGATGCCCCATCACTCTCAGACCATGATGGAATATTCTCTTGGATCGTTCATTAGTTGATTCAGAGAAATGATTCAACGTTGATGTTTTAGTGTTTCACCTAGAGGTAGGTCATTTTTATTTTTAATGATGAACCCCCTCAATTATACATGGTTTTATTCATATAATTAACGTATCATAGTGAAGTGACTTTTTCAGTGTTGATCGAGTCCCGTGGATCCTAGATTTAGTCTTAGATTAATTTTCTAACCACTAGAGTGGTCTCGGTGGTCTGCAAAAGGTAGAGACGGTGTGGCTTTGGTCAGTTAGCGATGCATCTGGATCCAGCGATGCGGGTTTAAACCACTGGTTAGTGCGATAGATGTTTCTAAGAAGCGCTACAACATGAAGCGCCAATGGGAGGAGTCGAGGGCCACACTAGGAGTGCATGCCACGGAGTGGGCCAGACTATCCAGAATGGGCTAAGAGAGCATTAACCCTCGTAACATCTAATTCGGGAATCCGATTGAAACATTTCTTAAGGGAACTCATTATTCTAATCGAAAGGGATCATTTTAGAAAAGATTGAAAATTTTAAGACTTGGTTTTGTGGATCAGTTTCACTAAACTCCAATGTTTTATAATAATAAAATAATTATTATAATTTGGAGATTCTTGTATCTGATGTATCTCCGGCAAATGATTTCTATTTTATTTGATTTCATCAGAGTACTGACCTTGAGATTAATATGTGAATTTTAAGACCGATTTTGGATCATTAAACAGAAATAGAATTTCAAGTCCCAAGAGGTCCAGTTTGGGAATTTGTGGTGAAATGTGACTTTTCCCCATGTGTTAATTTTTGGGTATGTAAATATCTTATAATTAATGATTTTACACATTTAATGGGATGGTTGACATAGTTTGTTCTTAGGAGATGACTTTTTTAAGCAATGTTTAGTGGGTCACTTGGGACAATGATGCCTTTACCAATAGTTTTGAGTGGGTCCACCTAGTCCTCGTTTGGGACATTTAGATCAGATGGGTTGACAGGGTCCACCTAGTCCTTTTTCTATGAGGGTTTTTGGTATGAAATCCTATTCACTAGACTATCAAACCTCATTATCTACTATGATGGTTTTCAATACCATATCCATTTCACTTGACTGTGACCCCCTTCGGCATCTTTTCATACATGCAGTGTGTGTTTCTCACTTGTTGGAGGGAGTTGTCTTAATCTGTTTCAACATCAAACCTAGTGGATTTCCAGAATGTATTGCCCCAAGAGGCCTGGTGGGATGATCATATCCTTTCTTGTATCCATTGTAGGGTTTTTGGTGTCTGTGTGACTAATATTTACCATGGCACTGATATTCTACCCCAGATGTTCCAATAATGTATTGATCCCCCAATGATAAGAGGGGACATAATCCCTATCTATGTATCGAGATTCATTTCTTATTCATCCTATTGTGATTTTCTCCTCCTAGGGGTTCTTAGAATCAGTGTGACCATTTCTATACGAGCGTTGATTCTCTTCTATGTGAGTTGTTAAAGATTCAGGTTGTTGTATGATACTCTATCCTGTGTTTAGAAATTCCGGTTAGGGTTTAGTTTCCCCCAATAGACCATAGGATTGATCCCCCACCTGAGGGATTGGTGTCAGTTTAGTCACTGATTGTCTTCTTCCATTGAATTATTTGTTGAGTGTGTCCTCATGGACATACACCATGAGGGTTGGTCAAGTTGTTTCATTGGTACATTTAACTGATATACTAGTATCTCTCATATGAGTGTCATCTGAGATGACTCGACTTATAGAGTGTTCTTTCAGTGGTTTTCTATAGAGTCTTGATTAAGAACCTATTGTTGGTGATGAGGTTGCAACCTCATGCGGCATGGTGCCATAAATGAATATATGTAGGTGTTCTTTCAGTTTTCCTAATGGTGATGTCACTTCTTCATTAATAGATGCAGTGTTTTGATTTTACTAGTCATGTTTAGATCATAATGGTCTCATGATGATGAGTGTAATGATTCCTATCACATTCTCTGTTTCATTTAGGGTTTTTGGGGAACCTACTGAGTATCATTATACTCACCCATGCATGGGGTTTTCCCTCACATGTCTTATGTCTCGTGCAGACCACATGCCTTTCAAAAAAGTCCCAAGAGGCCTCGAAGCAGGCAGAGCATAGTTAGCTGGACTGACTGGGGAGTTTACCAAAGCTGGGCCAATGAGATTTCCAGTGGGTGCATTTGACAGTGATCCCCATTATTAGAGAAGGTTGGACACTTTTTCAGTTTTATATTAGTGGGCCCTATTTTTTCAATTTTTGAACTTTTGATGTACATTGGTTGGGATAGATGTATTCATTCATTTATTTTATGTTTTTACATATTATGAAATGATTCATAGAGGTGTATGTGGGTGCATACGTAAAGGTACCTTAGTCTAAGGCCTCTCATGTGTGTGATAGCCTACCCAACACTAGTCTCCAGCCCCTGGACTATTATAGGAGGGCTTGAGGAGTCACGGATCAAGCCCCATTGGGTCGGGTCATGAAAGAGAGGTATTAGAGAAGGTTCCCCCATTGGGAACCTAGATTGTAATTTGTTTAGCTATGAGCTTTTTTTGGGTTGCATTGAGACAGTGTTAGAGTCTTCCATGTTTGGTTTTCAAACCACAGACTCTAGTGTTGGTGTGACAGTTAAAGTATCCAATCACTAGGACTCTATAACCTACCATTCGACTTTGGGAATTATGAAAATGGATATTGGGACATACTGGTTAATGCATCAAATTTTATGGGGTTTTCGATATTCCATTCCCTTCTTGAGTTAGATCCCTTGATATACTATTTGACCACGATGCATCATGATGATATTTCATGATTCCTCCCTAATGATAGACAGCTAGGGTTCTGTAGAACAAATATGGTGAGATCTTCCCAAAGTAGAGGTCTCAGAGTATAGACCTGCTTTTGAGGTGGGACTGCAACGTTGTTCACCAGTTAACACACCACCAATCGAGCAGCAGGCTACACCAGTAGGGCAGGACGAGGATGTGTGTAGGATGACTGCACTGCACAAGTTCTAGAGGAAACAACCTATGAGTTTTTGTGGTGACCTAGACCCCTAGGAAGCTGATGATAGGATAACGGTAGTCCCGTGTGTTTTCATCCTTGTGAGAACACCTCCCAATGAAATGGTTTTCCTTGAAGGCATACATTTTTTGGGTTCGGTCAGGCGGTACTGGTGTCTTATAATGCAAAACCACAATGAGTAGATACTCTCTTGGGAAAAGATTGAGAAAATCATCAGGGAGGAGTTTTATCCATCCACAATGAGGTTGGTGCATATCTAGGAGCTTCTCCTGCTTCGTGAGGAGAGCACGACCATGTCAGAGTAAATATCATGGTTTGAAGACCCATCATGTTACTCCATAGAAATGGTTTGGGATTCATTATTTTGATAAAGGACCCATATAAAGAGATTGAGCTGGGGTATTGGGGTATCAGTGTGGCTAATATGCATTACTAACTATGATGGAGTGATGAATAAGATATTAGAACTATAGAGCATTATGGATTAGAAGATTTTGATTGTTAGTGCTGGGCACACAAGAGTTGAGACCTCCAAAACATGTTCGATAGCTGGTTGTCGATGATATGATCTGGGGTCTAGGCATGCAATAAATTTCACAGGGCAATCCTTGGATGGAGGATCTGAGGCTCAGGACACTCATGATGGGTTTTTTAGCCACATGAGAGGTGGTGTTGTACTTGTGTCGGTCAGGGGGCATCTTTATTTAGATTTTATGACCTGTCTGAAAATTGAGAGTGAGAAGTATTTCAAACATTCTTTGTAGAGGCATCATTTTGAGCATGGAGGTCAGCATATAGGTGGAAGTGTTAGAGGGGTGGGTGTAGTAGTGGTAGGTGGAAGATAGTACATGTTTCCCCCACCACCACCCCTAGGTGGTCTATATCACGCATAGGGAGCTAGATTACGGGGGTGTGGAAAACTACAGGATGTAGAGGCTATTGGCTAAGAGGATCTATGGATGTATAGAGGTTTCCTCTGTGTCCTTTATACACTATATATTTGCATTATAGATACTCTTATGTGGTACTCTTTCCTTTCCATTTCTTGCTCGAGTTTTTTTCAGGCTTTCGGTAAGACACTATGTTGGTGTTGTTCATCATAGCCTCGAATTCATGAGGGCAGGGGATCCCAAACCCATTGAGAAGAATTTTATTACATGAGTAAAACTGTGTGGGAAAGGCATAACTAACAACATAGGATAGTGTTGAGGTGTTGTGTACGAGTCACACTAACTTGTGTGTTCATAGTGGGGTTTTGGGTTGGGAAGTTTGTGTGAAGGGCCTGGTAAGACATATGGTTTGTGCATGGAAAACCCTATTTTTTCATTTGTACCCTCACATAATCAGAGAAAACTTGGTACATGATTCACATGATGATATTTTGTTGTGTTTGACATGGCATCAAACTCACAATAATTATTGATTAATTCCCCACTAAAATGCGTTCTTGAGACTTGCCAGAAAACCATGTGGGAGAGTCAGTGCTGCCAACAGTGGATAATATTGAGGTGCGATAGAGGAGTCCATTTTACTTGTGTGTTTAGAGTAGGCTTGTATTCTTACCTACATTATGTTAGTGAGGTGGCATACTTCTAGAACCTATGACTGTAGGGGACCATACATTTTTTATTTCCCACATGTCACATTTTAGGAGACATTTTCCAAGTTGCATGATGTCGATCGGGGATGAGGTCACGAGTGTGGTAGCCTAGCTTTCCCCTTGAGTGTGTTGTTTTAAAAAACATGATAACCCTTGGTGGCATTTTTGGTGGTATTTCATAGTTCTGGTTCCTCTCCGTGAGTTTTTGTTACAACACAGGGACCTATGGTGAGCTCTCTATCTTGGGAGTCTAAGTGGAGAGCTCAGGTTCATTCCCATGTTCATAGGCATTCACTTTTTTGGGATAGAAAGCCTTAATTTGGGGAGGATGTAACGACTTGGGTTTGTACCTATTAGACATTAGAATATTTATGCATATATTTCCAGAGCTAGGAACTGAGATAATATTGGATTTCATAGCCTAGTGTTCCCATAATAACTTTTATTAAAATATAAAGTATTTATATTATATGAACATTGAGGTAATGGGGTATCTATTAAATAGTATCTCAGATCATAAAACCGAGGCCACCATTGAGTTTGGAGTGTGTCATTTACCCATGGTGGGGTATAGATTTTGTGAGTGTAAGTTTTCTATGGAATATATTATTGAGGTAATTTCTGTAAATAAATTAATATATTCATATTGGACGTCAGATAATATAAATCTTAAACAAAGAATTGTATCAAATTTAGGAGACTACAGTTGAGTTCGGAATATCGTCTTTACCATAGGTGTGACATAAATGTTTTCAGTGATGGGTGTCAGGTCGGAGGTGAGTCTAGAGTTGGCTATTAATTAGGGAGGATTTATTTAACAATTAAATCCCCCCTTCCCCTTTAGTGTTCACAATATAATCCCATATATCTCTCTTTGGTGAAGAAAAGACCCACTATATCGATGAAACGAAGTGCCTTCGATCTCAGATATTGACGGAGGATGAAACCATATAATGCAACAATAGATTCAAAGAACCAATTTGACCATAAAGATTCAAAATTTCACCTTGAGTTAGGATGATCTTAATTTGAGTCTTGTTCCCCCATTTTGATGCATCCTTGTGTTTGAATCATCAACTAATCTTTGAGAAGAGACAATGTTAGTCTAGATTGGGTCATGAGGATCCCAAATCTAGTCCAAGAATAATTTTTCAACGACATTTTTAGTCCCAATGGTCTGTGGATGGTGGAGGTAGTTCAAATCATCCAAGGTGGATCTGGTCAGGGGTGGAAAAGCGGGATCCCCCGGTGCGACCATAATCCACCGGGTGGCGCGGCATAGGCCTCTATGTGGTTTGGCGGAGGCATCTGGGTGGAAAATTAGCATGGATAAATACAGTGTAGGGTCTGAGGTTACAAAGGGTGCATGGGTGGTAGATCTACAGGCTGAGTCATCCGAGCTACGACATGAATTGATGGACTGACGGAAGTGTCCTGGTCCAACCAAAACTATACAGGACACCTATAACCCTCGTAACTTTTAATATGGGAATCCAATTGATGCACCATCTTTGGAAAAACATTTATATCATAAAAAAATCTTTTTATAATGATTATGGAATTTTTAGACACGGTTTCTTCAATCCATTTCATGAAATTCCTATTTCTAATAATAATAATATAATTATTATTATTTTGAGTTTCTTCTATCGGACATATCTCATACATCTAATATCTATTTGAGGTTTCATTAGAGGAGTTAAAACACTATGTTTAATGAAAAAATTTTATGAACAATTTTAGATTATTAATCTGAAATCGAAGTGTGGGACTCATGAGGGTTAGTTTGGGAATTTGCAGTGAAATATGACATTTTCACCGGGTGTTAGTTTTTGTTATGTAAATATCATATCAAATGAAATTTTTCATGTATAATACAATTATGGATATATTTTCAACCTAGGTGATGTAGTGTGAAGGTGATGATGCGTTGGTGTCCTAGTTCATCAACTCTTTGATCAACATGGTTGAGTGGGCCCCCTGGTCCTTTAGCAAATAAGGTTTTCGATATCACTTCCCCTTTACCAGATTATGATACATATTTAGCTACTATAGGGGTTTTCCATATATGTCCTCTTCACTGGATTGTGATTTATTTTGGATGCATTTTTTACGTGCATCGCGGGCTTCCAACATTCTACAGTGAGTTGGCTTAACCCGCCTCAGCAACAAAACCAACAAACATTGAGCATGTATCATCCGTTGAGTCCCAAGAAGATCCCTATGTGCCTTCATGTCTCCCAATAAGTGTTTTTTTGTTGATGTGATAAATATTTTCCCAGGCTCTAGTCCTCTACCCATGATGTTCCAGTATGGTTTAGAATTGCGTATGAACCCTGGACATAGACTCCTTATCTGGGTATTGAGATGCATTTCTTCTAAGAACTGTCAGGATGTTTTTTATAGTGGAGTCCTCAAAAGTGGCATGACCAACACTACATGGGTGTTGATCCTCTACTATGTGATTTGTTCCAGATTTGGTTTGTGTCATGATAACCCTTCTCATGTTTAGTGGTTCTATCTTAGGTTTTGTGTCCCCGAGGAGACCCTGGGTGGGATCCCCTACCAGAGGAGTTGGTGTTGGTTTAGTCAGCAGTTGACTTCTTCCATCGAACTATCTTTTGAACATGTCCTGAGGGATAGAGACCATGAGGGCTGGCTAGGTTGTGTTATTGTTTTGTTTACAGATAGAGTGGCATCTCAAAGACGAGTTTCATCTATGATGAATCAACTCTTATAGTGTATTTTCAAGAGATTTATTTAGAGCCTTATGTAGGAACATATCGTTGGTGATGATATAAGAATCTCTTGAGGCTTGTGACATGAAACAAGTATATCTGGATGATTTGTGGGATTCCATTGTGGTATTGTCACTTCTATGATAACACCTAGAGTGTTTTGAGCCGACAAGTTGTTTTTAGATAAGGATAATCATGAAATGGAGTTTCTATCTCATCTAGATTCCATTTGGATGGGGTGATCAGGTGGATTCATTTTAGTTTCTTCTTTTATTTTAAGGATTTCGGGGAGCCTCATCAGTATCATTACACACACCCCTTTGTGGGATATTCCCACAAATGTCTTCTATCTTGTGTAGACAAAATTCCTTTCAATGGATTCTAAGGATGACCTAGAGTAGTTAGAGATTAGGGTGATAGAATGACCGGGTGTTTACAAAATCTATGTTGAGGTTCTTTTTGGCGAGTTAATTGTAAATTGATCCCCACATTAAATGTAGGTTGGACGATTTTCCAATTTTAGTTTGGTGTCCCCTATATTTTCCATTATCTTTTTCTTCAATCAGGTTTGGACAAATGTATTCATGAATTTATTTAAAGTTTTTATATATCACTTCACTAATTCATAGAGGTGTATGTAGGTGAGTGTGTACATATACCTTAGGGTGGGTACTCTCATTTTTGTGATAGCCTACTCGTCACTCATCTCCAGCCCATGGCTTATTAGAGGCAGGCTTGGGGAGTCATAGATTGAGCCCCATTGGGTCGGGTCATGATTAGTCACTAAAATTGGCTAATATTAATTGTTAATATCTTTATATTCATTGTTCCAAAGTCCATAAACATTTTTTTAGTGCATTACATAAATAGAACTTCATTTCTCATCAAAAATGCAATTCATGATTAAAATGGAAATTTGGGCCCAATCATTCATTTGTTTGTTGACAATATTATATTCATTTTATTAATTTTAAATTTTGGGATATGATTTATCATATTGTTTGGAACATTGTATCTTTTAGGTCCACTGGATGAATCCCAAAGGAAGATGGAGAATTTTGCGCCTGAAGGCAGAAACTTGCTGGAAAAAGCATAATGGGCCTAAGGCCCATCAAACCAATGTGGGGCCCAGAAACCAAGCCCAATGAAGCTCAAATTTATACAGTGGAAAGATAAAAATATGAGGATCATTTTATTCAACTGTGGACAGAGCTAATTCTGAATTTTTCATGATGATAAAGGGATATGAAGTTAGGATTTAAATAGTGGACCCGACATTAATGCACAGAAATCTGTCCCACCATTTCGACCATAACTTTCAAACGGATGAGCCAAATGTCCTGAAATTTTCTAGATTCTAGAAGACACATTGAAGAAGATATTTTATATTTATTCCACCTTCGGATTCGTCCATATGATGTTTCAAACGCACACGTCAAAATGGAAGACGAATCCGGACAGTTTTCCGGGTCAACTTCGAAACGTCAATTTCCTTTTGATTATTCACCCTCATTTTGACTCTATTAATTGTTTGGGGGTGAATTAATTATTTGTGTATGGACCTAAGTCTCTTAATGTGCCTATATAAGGAGATATTGGTGAAGGGAATAGGTGTGTAAATTTTTCTTATCATCTTTTGTTGCTTGTTTCATTGTAAGGTTATGCTTCAAAATTTCCTTTGTAATGTTTTCCATTTCCATGTAAGTTTTTTTTGTATCTTTATGTTCTTAATAAACTTATTTCTCTTCTATATTTTCCATTTCATTTATTAAAACTTTATTATCACAAATCACAATGATATCTCTGTGTTGTTGTGAATTAGTTCACACATAGGTGTGAATTTCATTCACACACACGGAGGAGTGCTCGTTATTTTCGCGGTTTTAATTTCTTCAATCCAATTCTTGTTAGCCATCTTCCACCCACCATTGAGATTATACCATCAATGTAGGGATAAACCCTTAATTGGTTGATCTTAGGAGGATTAAAAGGCTAGATTTAATGTTATTTTATGAACGAATTGTTGTTAATTGGATAATTAATTTAAGACATCCATTCTTCAGTTATTTCTACTCTTCATCTTTACTGTGTTTGAGCAAAATAAATTCAATTACTAAATGACCATATACCTCTGAGAGATCATGAATTTGGTTCTCTAAGTGTATAGGGGATTAGTAATTGTGTTTAGTAAGCACCAAACCATAAAATGATGAAGGTAGTGTTATTTTTGAAGAATGGATTCATCAAGAATTAATAAAACCAAAATTGTTTAAAGAAGTAAAATTCATTCAATCCACCCCGAGCATAATCCTAGATCAACCCATTTTCATTAAATTGAATTCACGTAGGTTTATTAGTGTTTTTTTAAACCATCCAAAATCGAACCCAATGTTGGCTACTTCAATGCCCATCCCGCACCAAATCATAGCGTCTCAAGGTTACTTCTTTCAGACCCGGTGGATTCGATCCCTACTTGTACTTCAACAACCGCTTTTACCAGTAGGGTAAATTTGGGCGCAACCCAATTTTGGCGCTGTTTCCGGGGACCCAAGTATGTTTTCTTAGACACCCACCTTCTATTCTCACCTAACTTCTCTTTTCTCACCTATATTTCTCTTTTCTTTTCCCCTTTCTGTTTTCATGTGTCCAAAAAAAATCCAAATCCAAATTTCATTCAACTCCAATGAGGTATCGTCAACAATTTACTTTCATAAACTTGGGATGGAATCAAATAGAAAATCAACAATGGGAATACCCTCAGATATAAAATTACTTTGATCAACACTTGAATGATTACCCCACACCCGATAACATGAACAATCAATGGGATGCTGAATGTTTAAAAGATCAATTTCCATACCTATCAAGAATGATTCAAAAGATGAATAATGAAGAAGTCCATGATGTCAAAACATATATCAATCCTAATCCTGAAACAATTCTTCAAAAATTATGTGAAGAAATGGAAAAAATGATTTCAAAGGTATCACGTTTTAGACAAGAACTTCAAAGCATTAAAACTTGTGTGGACCCCATTCCCACTCAAACCATCCCTTACTCAATATTGATAGAAGAATCTTGTAACACACAAACCCCTCATGCCTTTATTGAAAAATCAACCATTGGATTTGGGATAGTTGAAGATAATAAAGGAATTTATGAAGGGTTCTTAAATCAAGAGGAAATTAATTTTATGGATTCACAAGGGGAAAATTTGTCTTCATGGATTGAGTGTTCGGAATATTGCTCCAATAACAATTTTTTAGAATCACCGATCATTGAACCATTGGGAGATATAATGAATATTTTGTCTATACCCACTCATGAAATTCAAATGGAAAATTTTGGGGATGAATCATCTTTTCAAAAGGAACCAATTCTTTCAAATGTTTTTAAAGAAGACACCATTTTTTAATCAAATTATCATTCTTCTTTAGGAAAATTCAATGAAACTAAACTCAACATTATAATCCTTCCTTCCCCACTCAAGAATCCCTCTATTTAAGAAAACCTAGACCATTTAATTATCATCCATTTTCATCAAGAATCTCACAAAGTAGGAATGAACCTTGAAATCTTAGGAAATCCTCAAAATGAAACTCAATCAACCATTACCAAAATTCCTTGGACTTTCACACTCATTGTTAAGCATGGGATTTCACATGAAAAAAATTCTAAAAAATGGACTAATCTGAATCTTGTTGAGTTGGATAAAAATGGGGTCCTAAAAATGTTGAAAGTTGGAATTGGATAAGTTGGGGGGTTTAAGTCGAGCTAACGACGTTAAACAAAAGCGCTGCACGGGAGGCAACCCGTGGTTTTCATGTTTCTAATCACTGTGAATCATCTTTTGTTTCCTTCTGCTTAATTTTGTTATTTTTTTTATATATAGACTGTTGACCTGTTCTTCTTTTATGAGTAAGGATGGGTATGAAAAGGGAGCACCGTATTCATCCGTGTCACGCGGTGTGATCCCTGAGTAATACCTTACCCAGAAATTTAAATAAGACAATGTATCATCAGTTTATTTTATTTATGTTTTTGTAGGTTAAAAAAAAATTAGACTCTTGACCTGTTCTTCTTTTATGAGTATGGATGGGTATGAAAGGGGAGCACCATATTCATCTGTGTCACACGGTGTGATCCCTGATTAATACCTTACCCAGAAATTTAAAAGAAGACAATGTATCATTAGTTTGATTTAAAAAAAACATGAAAATGATGGTACTTGGAATTAAATAAATCTTTGTGTTGTTTGTTTTGTCTACTTTGTCCTTCTTTTTATGGTTCAGGAACTATTTTGGGTGATACATGTTCAATCAAGGAGGTGCCTACATCCCCAAAGAGATCAAAGGAGTAATTTGGAGAATCATGAACCTCAACTTTAAAAACCATGTGAATTTGTTATGGTAGAGGTTAGAGAAGGCCTTAGGTAAACCGGTTCTTCAAACCATGGCCTTTTAACCTCAGACCAATGGACATACAGAGCATACTATTTAGGTATAAATGACATTATTTTTTCACATTTCCAAAACATCAAGGGTTCTTGTGAGAAAAAAACATCATTGAGTTCACATATAAAAACATAATTATGTTTACCATTTGGATGGTTCCTTATGTGGCCTTATGTGATAGGCCTTTTAAATCCCCACTGTGTTGGATAAGGGATGGAGGGATAGCTTTGATTAAACCAAATCACATCCAAAAGACTTCAAAGTAGGTCTAATAGATCAGAAAACACATGATGAAAAATCATCCTAGATAGACTCCATACAACAATTGATGTCAAAGACCTTATGAGTTCCGGGATAATGATCATGTTTTATTACGACAACACCTAGGTTTTTCCATTGACATACCATGGGTTAGGATAAGCTTTCTCCTCATTTAATTGGACCCATTGAGGATCTTAAATAAACCGGACCAACGGCTAATCAAATTTCACTTCTTTAGATAAATTGGTCTATGCACGATGTATTTCACATATCTTTTCTTCTATGATAATATGTAGACATGACACATGTTTTTCAGCCTAATGGATTCTATCTTGATATGTATGCTTCGTTTGTTGAGTATTTAGTGTGTATTGTTGATCGAATCATCAAGACACAATGATGTTATTCAGTTACTATGGTATCAGTGCAATGGATGCATTACTGAGTATAGGAAGAGGCATGAGAGAGGGAAGCTGATATATGGGATTAATGTCTAGAACTATTTGGTGAGGATACCTATTCACCATAAGATTTCCCAAATAGGGATGATATTCATTAGGGATAGGAGATGGTAATGACCAATATTTTCATGAAGGTATGAATCTTTTGTTTTCAATTTGATTTATTTACTTAATCATCGAAAATATGAACTATCACCTATGGAAGGACCCAATAGAATCTGTGGTTTGTTTGGAGCTTGATGTTCTGGACAATGGGAAAACAATGTAGGATGAATGATAACCACAAGATTAGTGCTAACTATGTGGGGTAATAGTGCAAGGAACCTTTGACCATCAAGGGGCACACAGTTTGTATACAACTATGGGACTCTAGGTACTTTCCCATTAAAGGACTTCATAATTTTGGACATTGAGTTTTCATATGGTTTGTATACAGTTAGGGAAACTGTACACCAAGCCCATGTGGGGTCCTGCCTTAGAAGGCTAGTTTCTCACAATTAGACCATGGTTTGAAAAACTATGACACTAAACAATGAAACCCAATCATAATGGGTGAAAATATACTTTATCTTGAATTGATGTAATATATTATTCCTTATTTCATCATTTCTTTTTATAATGGATGAACACCTTTATTCCTCTTATGAGTTCTCATCCCCCCATCAAGGTTCACTGACATCTCAAAGATCTGAATAGTGAATAAATCACTATCGCTCACATTTTATATACTTCGATAAGATCTAAAAATCTTAATCCCACCATTATAAGTTTATATTAATATATATTATTCTAATCAGGTGCAAGATATTTTTTCCTATTTTTAGTGCATTGGACTATTATTCATTTTTCATCCAATCCACATCAAATATTAAGATGATATCAGATGAGGAATTGTCCACGTCCCTTAGGTATGTGGTCTAGATGTTTTCCTTGATGTTAGATTATTTCTATAGACTCTCTATTATTATGGATACTAACCTCCATTGTGTATTTCCATTAAATGAGTTCTTTGATTCTAAATAATTGATCACATGTTTTTAAACTCCTATTATGACTTTCAAGGTATTTAGATGATTCAATCCTCAATTATAGACATCCCATGGGTGTGATTGCTGGAAATTTCCCTTGATATTTAATTGATTAAATTAATATAACACCTTTTAAGTGTTCATATTGGATTGTAAATGGAATTTTCTTTAATGGTAATTACCTAATTGAGAATAGAACATTTTATGTGTTTTTTTGAAATATAAAATTTAATTATCATGCCATAATTGATATAGTGGATTATAAATATTGAACGACATAATGTTAAGATGGTTTTATTTAAATTAATTAATTATATATATATTAATTATGATGATTTTTAGTGGGTGTAAAGGCCATTCCAAATTTCAAATTCTTAAAACATGAATTTATTTGTGTTACAAGATACATGTATTGAACTAGGCTATGGGTATGGCATTCCATGTTCCTTTTTTTGAGTGTTGGGATAGATGTCTCACCCCACCTATCTCAAGTGTTGAGAATTATGTCTCACATTCATATGATATTTAGGGCATGTACCCTCTTCTTAAAACAATCATATCATTTTGACATGTTATGACTATTGGAGTTACACCATATTCTATCCAGCACCTAGTATCTAGATATATGACTACTTATGTCCTCACACAAATATTCCATATAGGTTTATATAGTATATAAATATACTTTAATTCTTTCTATTGAATATAAGAATGGTTACTAATCAAACTCATTATGGAATATATCAAAGTAGTTTATGTCGTCCTGGTATCCTATAGGATACTGAGCTAACTATTATTTATTTATTTCTATAATATTTTATAAATAACTTTTAAATTTATACTATATAGATATGTAAATTTCGTGGATTACATTTACACATCGTGGGTATGGCCTACTATGATTTCATCTCACACCCAACTTAGGAAAATTTGGTACCTGAATAGATTACATGTTTGAATAGAGTGACTCAGGCCATTACACATATCATTACATGATTTTAAGCGTAATTACACATCTAATTTCAATCCAATGATTATAAGGTCTAGTGTATTAATGATTAGGTACATAATTAAACATCATGATCCCAAAATAAAAGATATTTTATTTAAAATAGATAAAGAGATCATGCATTGCACTGATCCCTTACATCATCATAGGATAACATGGGGTAACATGAAAAAAGGGATAATCTAAATGCCATGTAAGGGCATAAACATAATATTAAATCTTTCCATGTGGGTTTGAAGGAATAATATAATGACAAAAAATGAACGAAAAATTATTAAATATAAGGAATCATAACACAAGATAATATAATCAGATATTAATGGTAATTTGGTAGTACCATAAAACATGATGTTTTCAAATTTCAAGGATCATTTCACATGTAGGAGCATTAGTCAAGGATAACCATCAAGATTGTTTCACATGGATCATGAGTCAATTCTTTCACCAAGACCATTGCACATAACATCCAAGGGGTAGAAACATTACCCAATGCATTGGAGTGTTATCTAGGTACACAGACCATTAAATACTCATGAATATGTGTTCCACAAGATGAATCATACATATGGAATTATACATAAACATAAGAGTCTCCCATGGAATGAATTTTGTATCATAATCATTTCAATAAGGCATAACATGAGTGAATATCACTATCGTGTCCTTTAAAGAAAAGATATAATTCATACATTAACAATCATAAGGTAATGTATGAATAGATAATGAAAATGATGACAACTGAATTGAATTCATGACCAAATGGTTTTTAATAATCATTAGAAATAAAACATTTTAGTGTAGTTTTAGGAGAATATTAAAAGGCATTTTATGAAGAAAAGGGAATAATACTTTATTTAAAACCAAATGGTAACCACGAAGGTTTTCATAATAAAATGTGTAATTTTTTATGAAATAATGGAGGATAAAAATATGTTATAGGGTGCACTTAAAAATGGGTAAGAATTTAGGAATATATCTTTTAATGGGCTTATTTAGCGGTAATAATTGAGTATGGATCCCTTTAAAAAATGTATATCCTTGAAATAGAATGATGAAATAATCAGGATACCTATGTTTGGAACATATTTTTTTATAGGATTTACATAAAAATAAAATATAATATAATTTGGGTAAAAATAGAATGATTAAATGGAAGGTATAATGGAGGTTTGTGTATAATCCCATACCTTTTGTATGAAGGTGTACATCACATGATCTTAATGACATTAATAGTCAAATTATATTCATTAATTAATATTTAAAGATACATTTACCCAAGTATTTTATTTATTATAATCTTAAAATGTTAATTTATGGTCTTTTATGGGTTAAGATATTCAATATCATCATTTGGAAGCATTGGTTTCATTGGGTTTCATTATCATTTTACATGTATACATGTTCTAATGGTCATTTAAAGTGGGAGTAATTATCTTGAATTTAACTTATATATTATTAATGATCTTAAAATGGTTATATATTTTTTATATATCAATTGGTTTTAGGGATTGTGGGTTAATCATTTGATAAATTGTTAATGATAATCGCATGGGTTTATTTTGGTGATTTTTATCCCATCAACTCGTTTTTTATAATTAATTTACATCATGTGAACAAAAGTATTATAGATAATTACATAGGAAATAATACATATCTTATAATATCATTAAACCTTAGAAATGGCCTTATGACTGCCATTGAAGATGGAAATGGAAATATAAAAAATTTTCATCAATGAGTGTGATAAATTAACTCAACAATGATGATGATTTAATTTATTTGAATAAAAAAGGGTGAAAGAGTGACGATGATGAATTATTACATTATCATAACAAAATTAAGTTATTTTTATGGTACTGGAGTTATCTAGAAATTTTAATGAGCGGAGGTGAGGAGATAAAAATAAAAGAAATGAACATGAAAATAAATGAAAAGAAAAGAAATAGGGGTTTACCTCTTGATTCTTACATATTGAGTAATTTTTTAGAGGATCATTTTTGTTATTTTATTAAAAATATTCATAGAATTATGAGAGGTTATTGGGATGTGATTTGATCAGAATTTGGACATGGATCAAGACTTGATATCTGTAAGGAGAATAGGTGATGAGGGTTGTTATTTATAGTCTATGAGTGTGGTGTTTTCTCATTATTTTAAATCATTAGATTATTGTTTTTCTCATGACAATAAATAATGTTGATTATTGAAATTAAATAAAATAATTAGATCATTTTAGTTTGAAAAAAATGGAGGATATGGTTAGGGCCATTCCAAATAATATAATGGAATATCGTAGTTGAAATGAAATTAGGCTTATAATATTAGGAATTTCCTAGTTTTTGATGTTGGTGATAAGGTGTTCCTATGAATATATCACTAGAATAGGTTGAAGAGATTTTTAAAGAAGGGAAATATAATCTCATGAAATATCGGTCACTGTGGTATTATTGATCATATTTATATGGTGGCTTATCAATTTGTTCATCGAATAAATAACTCTCATGTCTCTGATATGTTCCATGTATCTGTCCAGTAGAAGTACATTCCTAATCCATCACATATTCTAAACTGGTAGATAATAAAACTGGATCACGATATATTTTTTGAGGATAAATTGGTATAAATTTAGTATCATAGAGAGAATGAGCTATGAAATAGAAAACACACATAGTCAATTTTTTTTCATGGTACCAAAAATTTAAATAAGCTACATAGTAACCCGAGGATATTATGAGGTAGAAGTATACCCAGTTTCTAGAATGAGAGTGATATAATTTTGAGGATGAAATAATTTTTAATGTGGGTATAATGTAACACCCTATGATTTTAAAAAAAAAAAATTTTTTAAATATATTTAATTTCATTGATATGTTTTGATTCACACAACATTAGGTTTAAATGATATGTGATATAATATTAATAATTATATTATTTAATATGACTATTATTTTCTAGCCCTTAAATATGGATGAGTTAACAAGAATAAATACATTTAAAAATTATTTATCTTGGGTTTAGATAAATCAAAATAGTGAAAATTTAGTAGTAATGTTTCAGTTAAGTCTTTATATGCATCAAATATTATTTATTTTATCAGAAAATATGTTGATATTAGTTTTTTGAACAAATAAAATAATTATTTTCTTCCACATTAATAAAATGTGTCTAAAAACGATGTTAATTTTAGAAATCAACATGCTTAAATTATACTGAATTTTTGATATATTTCAGAAAAAATATATATTTTTATGAATAGTGAAAAATACTGAATTTTGATAAATTTTATTTTTCTTATTAATAAAATTATAAATATCAATATTTTTAAATGATTTTATTACTAATATTATAAAATTATATTATTGTTAAACATAAGTATTTCATTTGAAAAAATATTATGTATAATTGTAATATAAAATCTTTTTAAACTTAAATAAACTTTTTCTTTCAAAAACCCCTATTTTCGTGTTTTCTAGTTTAGTATTAAATTATATTATACCAATTCAAAGATTTTAATTTTAGAAAAAATGATTAAATATTATTAATAATTATATTTTATATGATATTATAATTTTCAATATATTTATTTTCATATTTAATAGTGAATAAAATAAATATATGTTACTAGAGTTATGGTCAAAATGGTTTTACTCAAGGGATAAACTAAATGTATAAGGGATAAATTTACATAAAAACGTTCCTTTACCCTATTTTTTTTGTAATTTTTGAAAAAGATCCAATTTTAGGAGTTAGATAATTTTATATAAAATATTACATTTAGTTTTGAAACCAAATATTGGATTTCATAATGATAAGAAGTATTTTATTAAAATAAAAAACTATTCATGATTCCACAAAATAAATTGCATGGTTTTAATATGAGATTATTTTATTTTTGTGATCCAAAATTCCAAAAAACCTTATTTTATTTTTTAACCAAAATTATAGTGAAAAAAATTAGTTCATTTTTTCGTAAAATTTCTTTTACACTTAAATCAGTTATTTTCCAAAAAACAATTTTCCATTTGTTTTTTGTACATTTATTGAAAATAATTTCTACCACCTATATAAATTTAATATGAAAGAAATTATTTCAAATATTTAATTATCATATCCAAAAAATTATATGGAGCCTTTTTTTTAATATAATTATTTTATCATGTCAAAATGAAAAGCCATTCTAGTTTAGGTTAAAATAGAGACAAAATGATTTAACTTGAAGATAATGATTAATATTTATCAAAAAGAATATAAAAATGTGATTTTTCAGTTTATTGCAACCATATCATTGATTATATTTAAATTTGGGGTGGATTGTTTCCACTTTACTTGATTATTATATTTATATTATTTAATATTTTGATAAATTCAATGTGTGAACTTTCCCTCTGATATAAAAGTACACATCATCATTCTCTTATTAAAAATAATTTTACCTTTTCAATTGATGAATCCATAAAACATTATCATCCAAACTCCCCTAGCCACATAATATAGGAGTTTTTATTCAAAAAATTCAAACACTAGGGTCATTACGAGGATATCCAAGAGAATTATTTCAAAGAGGAGGGAATAAACATAAACAATCACTTTATGTCCACATATTCATTTATCAGTACTAAATATATGGTATTTATTCAAAAATTATAAATTAAATATCCAAATTATTATGATTGTTTTTTATTAATATTAAATAACCATCACCCACCATTTTTTCATCAAATGGGAAGGGAAAGTATCACCTATGCCAACATACAGTGTATCATCTTCATGTAATGATACCTTTTATTTTCCAGAAAAAAATTTTATATTCGTTTAGTATTATGGTTTTGATGTTTATATTTGAAATATATGGCATAATTATTCTTTTGGAATGAAAATATCATAACACTTACTAACATTCTAAAATGTTCGAAATTGATAATTTCGCTCATGCATTTGTGTGGAAAACCACCTATAATATGTGATGTGATTTATTTTATTTATGTTATAATTTAATGAAAATTAAGTATTATTTAATGATTATATATGATATTATAATTCTTTTTGAAAGAAAATTTGTCATTTACCTTTCTACTATTCTATCTATTATAAAATAAAAACAATGTTCATGCATTTTTATGACCTACCATCTCCATGAATGGTGTAATTCCTTTTTATATATCTACATTTATGAATAAATATAAACATGTATATAATTAATATATATTTTTATATATAGTTATAAAAATTCCTTATATGATGAAACAATGATAATAGTATATGTATCAAAACTTCTGAACTAAATCATACATGAAGAAAAAAGAAGATATCACTTAGAACCGTGATTTTAATAAATAATTTAAAACAAAAGGGTGGTAAAATGTTATAATTAAATAATATATGATATGAAATATAAGATAATGGATTTTTAATATATTTAAAATAAATATATATTTATTAAATAATATATTCCAATCCATATGACAGAATTCAAGCATTTGGTAACAGATTTTGATCTCACATTTATTTCTGTGGGTCCTTTGGCTTATTCACCACTTGTATTCTTTTTGTGTGAATATAAATCCAAGTTATAAGATATATAATTAAAAATTTATATTCTTGGAAATTAATTTTCCATTCTTCATATTTATTTTATGTGTATTATGATTCAAAAGTTACCACAGTGGTAATGATTTCTTTCGAAATTTCCTCATTATTTGGGATTGATTATTTTGAAGTATAACTTAGGATAATTGCTTTATTTTTATATCTTAAAGCCATTATATTATATTTTACTTTGGTTATTCATGATTTTTTAATTTAAAAGTAAAATTTTCATGACTTTTCTGAATAATTTTTTTTATTTTTTTATGAAAAACAAACATTGTTTCTCCCATTCGTCAAATATCCTTTCTCTTCAATGTCAGTGTTTTCTAAAAAGGTTATAAGGAAAATTATTAATAATATCAACTAATTGTTTAACTTCATTTATATCAATTTTTTAATTTTCGATAAATTTTTTAAAATAAATTTTCTTTTCAATGTCTAAATGAGGTACTTCTTGAAATTTTTACAAAAGTCTAAAAGGACTGTTTTTTAAACATATTCGACATAAAATTAATTTCATGAAATTATGAGCACTCAATTTATTGAATATTACATTATAATTTCTTGAAGATACTTTCAAATAAAAATTATTCCATAAAACTTTTCTAATTTTATGATTTTATTGATGTGATTTAAAAATGGAAATTATAAACTACAATAAAACCTGTAATAAACTACATTGGCCATTATCAGTGATAGTGAAAAGAGATGTTAAAAGGTACCATTTCTCAATTATTTTTTAGCATTGTTAAATAGTAACCATTATGATTTTTTTGAACTGATAACATGTACCAATATCAATTAATTATTTGAAGCGTCAATAACGGGTAAACATTATCATCCAACTTTCTAGCACTAATAGTTGTCCCACTCATTTGTGAAAGTCATACATCAAAATAGTGCACATTTGGATGATTCATTATATACAATTATATCTCATCCTAATGTATGAATCCTATTCTTGGGATCTTCATATAGTCTTCACACACAACTAAATGGGCATGTGCGTACATGCACGACCCTATGCAGGCCTTAGACAACCCTTTTCATCATGTGAGCTTTAGATCACCCACATACATGTGGGATACGTCTTACATGACATATCCCACCTTCCACCCCCATCTAATTGTCACGACCCGTCCTTGGGGCCCATGCCGTGACTTCCCCAAGCCGGCCTTCCATAGGCCAGGGGCTGGTGACTAGCACCAAAGGCGTAAATCCCGATAACTGGAAAGACATTTCCTTTATAAAAGTAACAAAACACCACAGAGTACAAGTGGAAGAAAAACACTAAGTACAAAAGAAAGTGCTGAAAAGTAAATGTGCCAGAATACAAACCCAAATGGAAGTACAACTACAACTGAACAAGTACAATAGAAAAAGACAACAGCTAGAAGGACGGAAACAGCTCCTGGGTCGTCCTCCTCAGATCCTACCTGAAGGGTAGGTACAGATGGTGCAACTCCTGGATCGTCCACCACGGATCCTACATGAAGGGTAGGTACAGATAGCCACCACAACGTTCTCGCCCATCAACATCCTACGAGTGTCGTCTCACCATGAAGTCCACCTCTAGATACTGACTCATCGTGTAGTCCACCTCCAGGTACCGTCCAGTCTTCAAACACTCGGCCTCCGTCAGCACTGTCTTTCGTCTGCAACCAACACAACAAGGTGCGGGCATAGCCAGTGCAGGGGTGAGTATAACGATACTCAGTAGGGACCCTGAGACCCTGAAGGTCTCACTAAAACCAACATGGATAACCACAATGAAGATCTCAACCGATAACCTCTAATTAGGTATATGCCATCTTCATATACCTATGTTATCAACTAACCCATCTCAATCATGATGAAAGCCCCAAGATCATGAAATCAACGGATAACCACTACCTAGGTATATGCCCATACATATACCTAAGTTATCAAGTGACCCATCTCAATCATGAGGTAAACACAAATGTCAAAAGTCTCAACTCAAACCAGGATTTTCATTATCAAAACCGTAACTGCTGAAGAGCCCCGTCTCTGGAGTGTGCAGTGGTCCTGTCACGACTCCAAGGTACTGCTCACTAACCTAAGACAACTGAGGTACTCCTCCTATCGAGTACCGTGGGTCAGCCACCTGAACACATTAGTGCTTCCCGCTGGGGTATGTCTCTCAAACACAGTAGTGCACACCCCCTAGTAGCCTGCTGAGGTACTCTCCGGACGAGTACCACGGGTCTGCACTGTCACACAGGTAGTGCTTCGTCCGCCATGGGTCTGCACCTCACAAAGTAGTGCTCTGTCCACTGGTGTAACACCCGAGATTTTTATGAGTAATATTTTGTTTTTATATATCATCAAAGGAATCTTTCACTACATACTAGCTTGGCTTACTTTACACGCAATCACGACCTTCCTCGATAGCTTGCGTTGTACGCAATACCGAGTTTCACTAAACGATGATATGCTATTAAAATATTATTTAAAATAGCCGTTATGAATAGTAATAAAAACTTTTTGAAATTTTATCTTTCAAAATGGACTTCATTTTTGGATTCGGAATACCGAAATTAGCCTAGGGTGAAATATTGGTATTTTTCTGAAAACTTTCAATTTTTGATGAATAGTGAAACCACTAAGTGGTAGGTTAAAAACTAAATTTTGCATAAAACTTAATTTTACCACTTCTGTGAATGGAATTTCGAAAATCCGACAGACACGGTTGATATAAGCAAGTAAAATGTGGTTCAATGAGATAAAAATAATTTTTTGGTGAATAGTAACTTTTTACTTTTTTTTACCGTGGTTAATAGTAAATAGAGTAACTAAGGGTAAATATGATATTACTATTACCCTAACACATGTCCTAATTCTATTGGATAAGTTTAATTCAACCAAAAACAAACTTAGGAATAAAATATGACCATTTTGGCCCACTTGGATTAGATTAGGACATTTATTAATAATTTATTTAAAGAAGGGTTAAAATAGTTAAAATCAAAGTTTAATAAGTAAATAATTTTTAATATGGGGTTATACATAAGATAAATTCGACTATAAATATTCATTAGAAATCTAAAAAGATTTCATACATAATGGTATTTTATTTATAATTTTTAGACATTAAATAATTTAATTTATTTATGACACAATGATGATGCAGTAATTATCTTTGAAATATTGACATAATTGATGTTATAAACACCAAAATAAATGTATTTTGAGACTTTTTATGAATACCACTAATTTTCTAGGTTACTATGATATATTAGTGTTGATTTAATCAACTTGGTTCGAACATATAATTCTGTTATAACTTTCACAAAAATCATATATCAAATAGTGTCAAAATTGACACAAAATAGTTTTTAAATCAAATATTATATTATTAATTGTTATTTTATTCCTAAAAATCTACGATTCGGCCAAATGACTTAGATAAGGATATATATATTAATAATAAACAATTTGGGGTTCGTTTGGCATGTTATAGTAAGTGTATTAACCATATAGTGTAAGAAAACAAAAAGACACGGTAAAAGTTAAATTAGTTAACTTTGAGTTAAATCTAATTGATAAGGTTAAAATAATAACCTAAACTTGTCTAAATCCTATTTTTTGACAGGATTTCGACCCATACCCACTTTATCTTCGAAATAAGACCCTTTGGAACCATTATTAACCGATTTTGACTTTAATATAAAATAATATTTTGAGATATTCCTATGGTGCCCCTCTCCTCCCTTATAAAAGGGGACCTCCTCCACCTCCTCCTCACACCAATTTGAGAACTCAAGCTCGGCCAACCCTGGCCAAAATCCCTTCTCCACTTCCCTAAAATAATCCTAGATGTCTTGGTCTTCTTTAAAGACCAATCTTAGTTCCCTAAGTGGAGGATTCAAAGAGGCGTTCCAAAGAAGAGGTAATATCCATTACCGATCTTTTCAATTTCTATCTTCTTCAACTTCTTCTTCTTTAGTTATTTCATGATAAATTAATAACATAAGTATTAATTACATGCTGATATGTTATTACAAATATGAAACAACCCTAATTCACCTTCTATCCATCCTACGGAAAAATGAAATCACCGCGCGTGCGTACATACGGAATACCGTCTCCACGCCGTGGTGTAATCTATTTTCCACCATCACCTTACAAGGATGGGTATAATGGTGTAATGAGTAACTATTTATGATTATTATAAAGTAATATTGATACTGAAATAATTTATATATACTCCAATACAATTCCATGATCATAGGAACGATATCATCACTCGTGCGTACGTACGGAATACCGTCTCCACGATGTGATGCGACTCGTTCTACATGATCTTCATTCCATAATGATTATATAAACGAATTGAATGAATGAATATGATATATACTACACTAATACCATTCTGGAAATGAGGTATCTATAACCTAAAGATAATAATAAGAATTTATTCGACAAAACACGCATAAGAACAAAAAGTTATAAACACCCGAATAACAAGTAGCAATGAAATATTTCTACTAAGAAGCTAAGAATATGACCATATATAATATCATAAAAATAAGTATGATTCTGGAATAAGTCAATAACATTATTTAAATCATTATACAGGAGGTTAGGACACTTACAAAGCAAGTCAGACCTAAGGTAAGGGAAAATATAACAATCTCATTTTTATCCGAGATTGTTTATACTTTGGCATTTACTGGGGTGTATTTTATCATCCACATCCATGTTTCCTCAATATGTAATATTATTTCCACTCACATACAATTTTTTAAATCCTATTTTACCCTTCGGTGAGTTTTTAGTAAAATATATGAAATGAATCTTTTGTCGTTTTTTGTACGAGGTACTTTTTTGACTTTTCCGACAAAAGTACGAAGAATGTTTTTTTAACTTATACGGCAAGAATGGATTTTTAAAACATTATTTCCAAGAATATTCCTTTATAAGTTTTCAAGTTTATTTTTAATCAACTTCTTTTAGTTTATAATTGTATGACATGTTATGAAAAGAAAAGTGTTTTTGAAGAAGAAAGGATATTTTCCTCAAGAATGGAGTTCAAGTGTTTTATCAAAATTATTTTCCATATAAGATAATAAAGGGTTCTGTTTTATCCCTATTATTACATTGATTTGATTATGTTGTGAGGGAATTATTTTTATGAAGTCATTTACCTTATATGGTTTGTTTTATGATGACATGATGTTTCAAGAATCCCATTTTTGTTACATGTGTTATGCGATGATGTATGATTTATGATTATGTGGCACACATAAGAAAGGATTCATTATAAGATGGGTGGAAACTATATCTCCCTCTAATGCATTGGGTAAAGATTTATATCTCATGATATAGACATGGCTGGAACGGAAGGTAATTTCGGTTCAGTGATACAGGACTGAAACAAGGAGTGAACCCGGTTCAGAAATGGACTTTGTCCGCTAAGATAGTCCTGGAAAAGAGTCATGACTAACAAGAAATGATTTTCCATGATTATGTGTGCATGCCACAAGGTTTAAAGTTTTATGTTATGAGTATGGGGATCTCATTTTCACTTCTATGATTTATTCCATGTTAAGATATTATGATCTCTTTTGCAGGTTATGATTTTCAAAAAGATATGATATGATTTTTATTTCATTTATTTGCCCTTGCTGAGCATTTGAGCTCACCCTTTTATGTTTTCTTTTCCCCAGGTCAGGAAGATGGATATTAAGTAGAATATGATAAAAGGGACCCTAGATATGATGAAATAAATTGGAGACACTATAGAAGATTTATGAACCAGTTGTTTATGTTTCCCAATTTCTGAAGACACTATACCTATACGGTCTTTTGTGGTTTTGTCATATGTTGTAATAAGTGTGCTTCAATTTTGAAGTATTAACAATGTATGTAAAGTAAGGGTCGTTATAGTTGGTATCAGAGGGAGGTTATAGTCAACCATTGGAAACTAGGATGTGAAAGCCTTAGTAAGAACCCTAAGGATAAGTCTACTCATAGAACACAATATTAGTGTTTTAGAAGTGGCCATGAATAACCTAGGATAAGACCTTAAGCATTAAAATTTTATTCTTGAATTATTTGGTTTTCCTATTATAATTAGTGTTGCTCACACTATTCTTCTTGGTTTTATTCAATGGCTGGAACCCGAAGGAACCGTGTTAATGCGGAATGCGATGGGCAATGCAATGATTGTCCCCCTGAGCAACCAAATGATATGGGAGCTGGAATGAAAAATCTTGTAGCCATGCTCACACAACTTTCTCAAGCTATGAATCATGCAGGACTTCCAAAGGAGCAAAGGAAGGAGAAACATTCTGTTGAATCCTTCATGAGGCAGCGTTCACCTTCTTTCAGCGGGTCTACTGATCCATTAGTTTCTAAACAATGGATTAGTACTACTGAAAAGATATTTTCGGTTCTTCAATGTTCTGAACATGATAAAGTCATCCTAGCAGTGTATCGTTTGGAAGGAGATGCTGTTCAATGGTGGAATCTTATTAAGAATACGAGGAAAAGGGATGAAATTGAGTCCATAGAATATGATGAGTTCATGAACTTATTTTTCAATAAGTACTTCCCTCGTATTCTCCGAACAAAGATGGAGAAAGAGTTTCTTGAACTGAAGCAAAGGGATGATGAATCTGTTGGTACCTATGAAGCAAATTTTACAAGACTTGCAAGGTACGCTTCTGGTATTATTATCCTACATGAGAGTAAGATCGATCAATTATTTAGTGGCATAAAACCAAGTCTTCGAAGGCTGTTAGCCATAAAGGACTTCAATGGCTACGAGGAAATCATTCGATGTGCTCTCAAAGTTGAGATAGATATTGGAGTAACCCATCAGTCATATGGGTTTGATAAGAAGAGGAAGATGGAATTCAAAGGAAAATCTAAAGAGCACACTGAAAAGAAGATGAGCTTTCCCTTATGCTCAAAGTGTGGAAATAAACATGGAGGGAGTTGTCTTAAAGGGACAATTAAATGTTTCAAATGTGGAAAGAAAGGTCATCACGCATTTTAATGCTGCGATAATGGGAAGAAGATGTCTAATGATGCAAACAAAGGAAGGGATACACAGAATGAACCTACTACACTTCAATGTTTCAAGTGCAAGGAGATGGGGAATTATGCCAATCAATGCGCAAATCCAAGGGTTGATGATGATGGTCGATGCCAACAAAATCTTAAGGCTAAAGACAAAGGAAGCTCACATGCAATTTCTATCAGCGATGTGGAGTACGATAACAAAGTGGTGAAAGGTACACTTACCATCCACTCTAAAGTAGAAAATGTTTTATCTGATTCTGGATCCACCCACTCTTTTATTTCTAAAGACTTTTATATGGGTATCACCGTGTTACCTCAACAATTAGATGTTGAGTTAGCTGTGACAACACCTAATGGCACAACAGTCGCATCAAAAGTTTATAATTCTTCTCCGATTGAAGTTTGTGGGAAAGTGCTTCCTGCAAATCTTGTGATCCTTCCTATAGTGGAATTTTATGTGATTCTTGGCATGGATTGGATTTCTCTACATGGAGCTCATATCAATTTCCAAAGAAGGGAAGTCACATTTCATATTCCAGATCAATCTATGATCGTCTATCGATGCAAGGATGAATATAACCTTCTAGTGGAAATTCCTTCCATCTTATGGGTCTTGATTCCACTAAATGAAGGTTATTTATCTCAAATGGTTGGTGAGAAACTCACGATTAAGAATATGCCCATCGTACGGGAGTTTGATGACGTCTTTTCGGAGGAATTACCGGGTCTTCCACCAAATCGTGAAGTTGAGTTTTCAATAGAACTCGTACCGGGTGCTTTGCCTATTTCAAAAACACCTTATATAATGGCCCCAATTGAGTTGCAGGAATTAAAGAAGCAACTCCAAGAGAATCTTCATAAGGGATTCATACGCCCTAGTGCGTCACCTTGGGGAGCACCAGTTCTATTTGTTAAGAAGAAAGATGGATCAATGAGACTCTGCATTGATTATCGAGAACTTAACAAGATCACTATCAAGAACAAATATCCTCTCCCACGCATTGATGACTTATTTGACCAACTACGTGGAGCTCAATACTTTTCCAAGATTGATCTTCGTTCAGGGTATCATCAATTAAGGGTCAAAAGGGAGGATATACCAAAGACGGCTTTCCGTACAAGGTATTGACACTATGAATTTATAGTGATGCCATTTGGTCTTACTAATTCCCCTGCTATCTTCATGGATCTAATGAATAGAGTCTTTAGAGAATATCTTGATCAATTTGTGGTAGTCTTTATAGACGATATTCTTGTCTATTCAAAGAGCAAGGAAGAGCATGAAGATCACTTGAGAATTATATTGAAGACCCTGAGAAAGGAGAAGCATTATGCCAAATTTACCAAGTGTGAATTTTGGATTCAAAAAGTTGCATTTTTGGGTCACATAATCTCAAAAGAGGGGATATCTATAGATCCAGCAAAAACAGAGGTTATCGAAATATGGTCGAGACCAACAACAATAACTGAGATCCGATGTTTTCTTGGTTTGGCTGGATATTATCGACGTTTTGTAAAGGATTTTTCACGATTATCTAATCCACTCACCAAGTTGACTTGGAAAGGAGTTAAGTTTGTTTGGACAGAGGTATGTGAAGAGAATTTCAAGGAGTTGAAAAGAAGGTTATCCAGTGCACCTATGCTCACACTGCCTTGTAGTGGAGAAAGGTTTTTGATCTACAGTGATGCATCCAAGAAGGGATTGGGGTGTGTTCTTATGCAAAATTATATGGTGATAGCTTATGCCTCACGACAGTTGAAAATCCACGAGCAAAATTACCCAACACATGATTTGGAGTAGGCTGCGGTAATCTTTGCATTAAAGATTTGGAGGCATTACCTTTATAGTGAAAGGTGTGATATTTATACTGATCATAAAAGTTTAAAGTATATTTTCACACAAAAGGAGCTGAATATGCGTCAAAGAAGATGGTTGGCGCTGATTAAGGATTATGAATGCTCAATCCATTACCACCCTGGGAAAGCAAACAAGGTGGCAAATCCATTAAGTCGACAAGACCATGCTATTTTATCCATGATGAGGATCACAAAAGATCCAATATTTATGGATTTACAAAGGATGGATCTTGGAATTATAATGGAAGGGGAAAAATCTTATCTTTCTCAAATGAATGTTCAACCATCTATACATGTGAAGATTAAAGAGGCACATAAAGAAGATGTCGAGTTACAAAAGATGGTGAGAAATGTTCCTAAATTCAACCTTGATTGTGATGGGATAATAAAGTTCAGGAATCGGGTTTGTGTTCCTCCCATCCCCTAATTAAAGAAGGAGCTACTGGATGAGGCTCATAGATCTTCATTCTCTATTCATCCTGGAAGCATGAAGATGTATAGGGACCTGAAAGAGTACTTTTGGTGGGATGGCATGAAAAGATATGTTGCTGAATATGTCTCTCGATTCTTGGTTTGTCAACAAGTTAAAGCTGAGAGACAGAAGTCTAAGGGGATGTTACAAACATTACCCATGCCCGAATGGAAATGGGAAAACATCACTATGGACTTTGTCACAAGACTTCCTAAAACATCCAAAGGCAATAATGCTATCTGGGTCATAGTTGATCATTTTACAAAGTCTGCACACTTCATTGCTATTAGAGAGGATTTCTCTCTAGATCAGCTTGCCAGGATATATGTAAAGGAAGTGGTAAGATTTCATGGAGTACCACTTTCTATTATATCTTATCGGGATCCGAGATTTACCTCGATGTTCTGGCGAAGTCTTCAGCATACTCTGGATACAGAGTTGAGTTTCAGCACTGCTTATCATCCTCAGACAGATGGTCAGTCTGAGAGAACAATTCAAACCCTAGAAGATATGTTGAGATCTTGCTCTATGGATTTCAAAGGAGGTTGGTATCAACACCTACCTTTGGTGGAATTTTCTTATAATAATAGCTTTCACTCCAGTATTCAGATGGCTCCTTATGAAGCTCTCTATGGAAAGAAATGCAGGACTCCAACTTGCTGGGAAGAAGTTGGGGAAAGAAAGCTATTAGGACCTGATCTTGTTGATGAAATGGCAGAAAAGGTCAGATCTATTCAACAACACATAAGAGAAGCTCAGAGTCGACAGAAAAGTTATACCGACAATCGAAGAAAAGACCAAGTGTTTGAAGTGGGTGATAAAGTGTTCTTACGAATATCTCCCTGGAAGAAGGTTATGAGATTTGGAAAGAAGGGGAAGTTGAGCCCTATATATATCGGTCCTTTCGAAATACTGGATCGTGTTGGAAAGGTAGCTTACCGATTGTCACTTACACCGAATCTCTCACAAGTTCACGATGTGTTCCATGTATCTCTCCTGAGAAAGTACATACCTGATCCTTCACATGTACTCAACTCAGAAGTTGTACCGCAGGAGCAAGATCTTTCTTATGAAGAAAAACCGATAGAGATTCTGGATCGTAGCGAAAAAGTCCTAAGAAACAAGACCACTCGATTGGTGAAAGTTTTATGGAGTAACCACCAACTTGAAGAAGCTACATGGGAGCTTGAGGATATGATGAGGGAGAAGTATCCTCATCTGTTTGTTACAAAGTGACGAATTTCGAGGGCGAAATTCTTTTTAAGGGGGGGTAGAATGTAACACCCGAGATTTTTATGAGTAATATTTTGTTTTTATATATCATCAAAGGAATCTTTCACTAAATACTAGCTTGGCTTACTTTACACGCAATCGCGACCTTCCTCGATAGCTTGCGTTGTACGCAATATCGAGTTTCACTAAACGACGATATGCTATTAAAATATTATTTAAAATAGCCGTTATGAATAGTAATAACCACTTTTTGAAATTTTATCTTTCAAAATGGACTTCATTTTTGATTCGGAATACCAAAATTAGCCTAGGGTGAAATTTTTGGTATTTTTCTGAAAACGTTCAATTTTTGATGAATAGTGAAACCACTAAGTGGTAGGTTAAAAAATGAATTTTGAATAAAACTTAATTTTACCACTTCTGTGAATGGAATTTCTAAAATCCGACAGACACGGTTGATATCAGTAAGTAAAATGTGGTTCAATGAGATAAAAATAATTTTTTGGTGAATAGTAACTTTTTACTTTTTTTACCGCGGTTAATAGTAAATAGGGTAAATAAGGGTAAATATGATATTACTATTACTCTAACACATGTCCTAATTCTATTGGATAAGTTTAATTCGACCAAAAACAAACTTAGGACTAAAATATGACCATTTAGGCCCACTTGGATTAGATTATGACATTTACTAATAATTTATTTAAAGAAGGGTTAAAATAGTTAAAATCAAAGTTTAATAAGTAAATCATTTTTAATATGGGGTTATACATAAGATAAATTCGACTATAAATATTCATTAAAAATCTAAAAAGATTTCCTACATAATGGTATTTTATTTATAATTTTTAGACATTAAATAATTTAATTTATTTATGACACAGTGATGATGCAATAATTATCTTTGAAATATTGACATAATTGATGTTATAAACAGTAAACAAAATGTAATTTGAGACTTTTTATGAATCCCACTAATTTTCTAGGTTACTATGATATGTTAGTGTTGATTTAATCAACTTGGTTCGAACATATAATTCTGTTATAACTTTCACAAAAATCATATATCAAATAGTGTCAAAATTGACACAAAATAGTTTTTAAATCAAATATTATATTATTAATTGTTATTTTATTCCTAAAAATCTAAGGTTCGGCCAAATGACTTAGATAAAGATATATATATTAATAATAAACAATTTTGGGTTCGTTTGGCATGTTATTGTAAGTGTATTAACCATTTAGTGTATGAAAACAAAAACACACAGTAAAAGTTAAATTATTTAACTTAGCGTTTGTCTAAATCCTATTGGTTGATAGGATTTCGACCCATCCCCACTTTAGCTTCAAAATAAGACCCTTTGGAACCATTATAAACCGATTTTTACTTTAATATAAAATAATATTTTGAGATATTCCTTATGTGCCCCTCTCCTCCCTTATAAAAGGGCACCTCCTCCCCCTCCTCCTCACACCAATTTGAGCACTCAAGCTTGGCCAACCCCTGCCAAAATCCCTTTTCCACTTCCCTATAATAATCCTAGAGGTCCTGGTCTTCTTCAAAGACCAATCTTAGTTCTCTAAGTGGAGGATTCAAAGAGGCGTTCCAAAGAAGAGGTAATATCCGTTACCGATCTTTTCAATTTATTTCTTCTTCAACTTCATCTTCTTTAGTTATTTCATGATAAAGAAATAACATCAGTATTACTTACATGATGATATGTTATTATAAATATGAAACAACCCTAATTCACCTTCTATCCATCCTACAGAAAAATGAAATCACCGCTCGTGCGTACGTACGGAATACCGTCTCCACGCCGTGGTGTAATCTATTTTCCCCCATCACCTTACAAGGATGGGTATAATGGTGTAATGAGTAACTATTTATGATTATTATAAATTAATATTGATACTGAAATAATATATATATACTCCTATACAATTCCACGATCATTGGAATGATATCATCACTCGTGCGTACGTACGGAATACCGTCTCCACGATGTGATGCGACTCGGTCTACATGATCTCCATTCCATAATGATTATATAAATGAATTTAATGAATGAATATGATATATACTACACTAATACCATTCTGGAAATGAGGTTTCTATAACCTAAAGATAAGAATAAGAATTTATTCGACAAAACACGCATAAGAACAAAAAGTTATAAACACCCGAATAACAAGTAGCAATGAAATATTATTACTAAGAAGCTAAGAATATGACCATATATGATATCATAAAAATAATTATGATTCTGGAATAAGTGAATAACATTATTTAAATCATTATACAGGAGGTTCTGACACTTACAAATCAAGTCGGACCTATGGTAAGGGAAAATATAACAATCTCATTTTTATCCGAGGTTGTTTATACTTTGGCATTTACTGGGGTGTATTTTATCATCCACATCCATGTTTCCTCAATATGTAATATTATTTCCATTCACGTACAATTGTTTAAATCCTATTTTACCCTTCGGTGAGTTTTTAGTAAAAGATATGAAATGAATCTTTTGTCGTTTTTCGTACGAGGTACTTTTTTGACTTTTCCGACAAAAGTACGAAGAATGTTTTTTTAACTTATACGGCAAGAATGGATTTTTAAAACATTATTTCCAAGAATCTTCCTTTATAAGTTTTCAAGTTTATTTTTAATCAACTTCTTTTAGTTTATAATTGTATGAAATGTTAAGAAAAGAAAAGTGTTTTTGAAGTAGAAAGGATATTTTCCTCAAGAATGGTGTTCAAGTGTTTTATCAAAATTATTTTCCATATAAGATAATAAAGGGTTCTGTTTTATCCCTATTATTACATTGATTTGATTATGTTGTGAGGGAATTATTTTTATGAAGTCATTTACCTTATATGGTTTGTTTTATGACGACATGATGTTTCAAGAATCCCATTTTTGTTACATGTGTTATGCGATGATGTATGATTTATGATTATGTGGCACACATAAAAAAGGATTCATTATAAGATGGGTGGGACCTATATCTCCCTCCAATTCATTAGGTAAAGATTTATATCTCATGAGATCGACATGGATGGAACGGAAGGTAATTTCGGTTCAGTGATACAGGACTGAAATGAGGAGTGAACTCGGTTCAGAAATGGACTTTGTCCGCTAAGATAGTCCTGGCAAAGAGTCATGACTAACAAGAAATTATTTTCCATGATTATGTGTGCATGCCACAAGGTTTCCAGTTTTATGTTATGAGTATGGGGATCACATTTTCACTTCTATGATTTATTCCATGTTAAGATATTATGATCTCTTTTGCAGGTTATGATTTTCAAAAATATATGATATGATTTTTATTTCCTTTATTTGACCTTGCTGAGCATTTGAGCTCACCCTTTTATGTTTTCTTTTCCCCAGGTCAGGAAGATGGATATTAAGTAGAATATGCTAAAACGGACCCTAGATATGATGAAATAAATGGGAGACACTGTAGAAGATTTATGAACCAGTTGTTTATGTTTCCCAGTTTCTGAAGACACTATACCTATACGGTCCTTTGTGGTTTTGTCATATGTTGTAATAAGTGTGCTTCAATTTTGAATTATTAACAATGTATGTAAAGTATGGGTCATTATAACTGGGCTAGTCGACTCACTCCAAGTCGAGTCGGTCAAGTAGTCGTCAGGTCTCCATCGGCTACATGGTCTCCGTACTCCGCACGCTCGTCTCTGGGAGGGTCCGCTCCACGAGCTACAGGTCGATACTCCAATTATCTCAAAGTCCCAGGAAGAAGTATCTCAATTTCCCATTAAGAAGTATCTCAAAAGACCGCATCGTCATAGGGTTCTCAACGCAACAAATGGTGCGTCAATTGGACGCCCGGTCTGTGAGTTATTAGCCTTTTCGTCCCCGGGGCCCGGTTGGTTTTGTGTGCAAACCAATCCGTCCGTAACTCAACCGTACCCAAAACCCTCATAGGGTATACTCATAGGGACCGTTTCTCAACGTGATCACCCACACTGCTGACGGTTCGTCAAATGGACGTCCGGTCTGAAAGATATCATCATTTCCGTTCCAGGGGTCCGGTTGGATTTTGGGTACAATCCAACCCGACCACTATCCAAATGCATCCAAACTCGGGAAAAGTATTCCAAAAGTTACGTCTCATCATGAGGAATTCAACGAGATAGACGGTGCGTCCATCGGACGCCCGGTCTGTGAGTTATTGGTTTTTTCGTTTCAGGGGACCGGTTGGTTTCGTGAGCGAACCAACCCGACCGCACTCCGACAGCATCCAAACCTCACGCGGAGTAAGCCAAAAGATTCGCCTCACTTAGAGCAATCCATCAAAGTCGACGGCACGTAAATCGGACGTCCAGAGCTCAAGATTTAAGTGTTTCCGCTCCGAGGGCCCTGTTGGTTTCGTATCCGAACCAACCCGGCCGAACCCAAAGTGTTCCGAAACTTTGAGTGCGATATACCGAAACAACCATCTCGTTCCAAGGATCTCTATGCAACTGACGGTATGTCGATCGGAGGTTCGTAGACCATGATATGGGCAAAAGACCAAAGAGTGTCCGAAAACGGGGGGTCTGGGCCCGGCCGACCCGGCCCGACCCCCCCATGATATGGGCAAAAGACCAAAAATTGTAGTTTAATTTTTATTTCAACTTCCAAAAATTCTAACAAATTACCGCGTGTAAACGAGACTTCGGAAGTGGTGTTCCTAAGCAATTACCGGTGCTACAGTTCCATCTGTTCTCTCAGAATTCAATTCCGAGCACCAGTTCAAAAGATAGGAATTCCCGCTTGTTCGTTCACTGAACGTACCCAAGACAAACTTCGGAAAATGATTTCGAGTACACTGGGCCTCGGAATTAGGCTCCGTCAGATACTGCGTTCTTGTAAAATTCCAAATAAAATTAAAAAAAAATTTCCTTGAAATTTCCGGGTCTTTACATTACTCCCACCTCAGGGCTTTACGTCCCCGTAAAGCTTCAACACAAACTAGGGTCACAAAAGCGGTATTGAGCACGCACCTGAGCCTTCCGCTCCCATGTGCCTACCAAGAGATTCCGTAATGCCAATGAAATAGCACCCGAGGAATCGACCTTCCTCATAGGATCCACTCCTGTCGATTCTCGATCCCCACCGGATCCTCCGTGAAAGTCACCCCATCGCCATCGTCAAACTCCTCATGGTCGATGATATGCGAAGGGTCGAGCACGTATCTCCTCAGTTGAGATACGTGGAAGTCGTCGTGCACCTGGTGAAACCGAGGTGGAAGGGTCAAGTGGTAAACCATCCCGCCTACCCAGCTGAGGACCTAGGAATGGTCCACTGAACCTCGGAGATAACTTGTCGCCTTGGCCACATATCCGTAAACCTCATCGAGGTGAGACCTGTATAAGGACGTGATCGTCATCCTCAAACTCTAGAGGTCTCTAATTCCTGTTAGAACTGATACTCAAACTACTGCTGCCACGAGGGTATCGTTGACCGACTCAAGAGTGATCGGTCACACCCTCCTGTGAAAGAGTTTATCCTGTGCTGCCCGGGGTTTCCTTTTCGCCGACCAAGGAAAACCCATCCCGATGTCGTAGTTAAACCACAATCTTTTTGACTAATACAGTTAATCCGTGTATGAAATGTGGATCCAATCTATACTCAGACCAACATCGTAAGGCCTCAACGCTGCTACCAAGAGATTCCAACCGAAACTCTCGCCTCGAGGGTCTGGCCACACTGTCGGCGTAAGTGTGATTATCGAGTCTCCTCCCAAGGTATCTCTAGACGTGAGGGTCAAGTCCACGGCTTACCGGGAACTCTAGGTCTGGGACAAGATTTGTGAAAGCAAGGAATGATTCATATCGACGTCTGTTACTACAGCAGCTAGTAGTGGACATAGACTATCCCTTGAATCATTTTTAGAGACATTGGGTCACAATCCATGACGGCATGCAGCCGCACTCTTCCTCCGCCCTCCAGCTCCCTGAGCCTGGTGGGGATAACTAAAGAGGGTTGTTGTAGCATGTTAATATGTACACCACCTCATGATACTCTCTTAGATCTGCCTCCATGTATGCTGCTTCGTAGACTCATATCTCCTTAAAGCTTCCTCTTCTTGAAACATTTAACACGCTTGAGTCTCTAAGACTGGCGCTGGTTTCCTATTTCTTACCGCACTATGTTGTCTTCATCCGCTCCTGGATGATCTGCACCTTCTTTGCCTACGATCTGGTAGAGCTGCTAAAATATCTCCTTTGCTGAAAAGAGAAACTCGGTCTCATCCCCTGGACGAACCACGCCCATCGCCTAATATAGTCAATCCTGACATGAATGATGTATTCATGCCATGGATGACGTCGTAAGGCCTCTACGTAACTACCAAGAGATCGAACTGTCACTCTCACCTCTAAGGGTCGAGTCACACTGTCGGAATCAGTGTGAGGTCACTGGGTCTCCTCCAGTAGAAATCTTGAAAGTGAGGGTCAAGTAAACAGTTTTAACCGGGACCACTCAATATCAACCAAACAAAAGGACAGGAAAGCAAAAATCACAAATATAAGTGTCTTTTTATTATTGCAGCTCATAGTAAAAAGACACTAATAAAACATAAATATGGAACTATAAGTATAAGGGATATATCCACTAGTTCTGCTCCTATCCACCTGCTCCCAGAGCTCTATTGCCTTCTCCACTGCTCGACTGTTGCTCAAGCACTCGCCGCTGCTTCTACCTCAGTGGCTCCTCCAAAGCCTGCGGATCAACTGTACGAGGAGTAGAACAGTCACGTGCTAGGTGACCCTTCCTGCCGCATGGGTAACACTGTCTGTTTCTGGCACGCCTAGCTCTATCCCCACCCCGGGTGCCCCGCACCACCGATCCTAAAACCTGAGATCGCCCAACTGCTGGTCTGGTCCTCCTGGACCTCTGCATCATCTGTCTACTGCCCACGGATGACTCGGCTACTGATCGAAAATCCTGCGGCAAAGGCAGAAGCTCCTGTACATTCTCGGGGTGTAGAGCTACTGGCACAAACTCCACCCTGAAGAAGGTCTCGAAGTCTTTCCATGCGAAGGTCATCCCATCGCAAAACTGGAACAAGTGGCTCCACCACCTGCCAGCTGCTGCCTGAAGGAGGCTGGTAGGAAAGATCACCATGAAGTCTGTTGGCATCCCCACTAGCCTGAAGAATCTCACCACAACCTCCAGCCAAACTTCAACTACCTGCGGGTCCGTCTCTCCCTAGAACCTGGGTGGCCTCTGGTGCTGGAACTCGTGCAGAGCACTCAGGTGGTGTGCATCGCCTACTGCTGGGGCTGGTGGAATCGGTGGCCCAACATATGGTAGTACCACTGGTGCCTCCGCTGGTGCCTCAACTGCAAGAGGGCCCTGTACCGAAGCCTCGTCGCTCGACAGGCTGTCAGTACGCACATCCCTCTGGGCTCTAGCTGGTCGTCTGAGAAAAGGCATCCTGAAAGAAACAATGTGACACAGTCAAAAGTTTATACCTGGTGAGGTGACCTGGTTTGAGATGAAATTTAAAAACATCTGGAAACACACACGCAATAAGTGTTTTCATGCACAAAGTCGGAATTCAGTTGTCAGGGTCCTAGTGTATGGATACGTCGGCTGCCCGCACCAACACTGGACTCCCTGAACTGAAGACCACACTTGGTACCCTTAACACTATTGCATCACAGAAAGAAAATATCAAAGTTATAAGTTCTGTGGTAGAACCGATTCCTCTGATACCAATTTGTCACGACCCATCCTCGGGGCCCATGCCGTGACTACCCCAAGCCCGCCTTCCATAGGCCAGGGGCTGGCGACTATAACTAAAGGTGTAAATCCCGATAACTGGGAAGGAATTGCCTTTATAAATGTAACAAAACACCACAGAGTACAAGCGGAAGAAAAACACTAAGTACAAAAGAAAGTTCTTAAAAGTAAATGGGCCCGAATACAAACCCAAATGGAAGTACAACTACAACTGAACAAGTAAAACAGAAAAAGACAACAGCTGGAAGGATGGAAATGGCTCCTGGGTTGTCCTCCTCAGATCCTACCTGAAGGGTAGGTACAGATGGCGCAGCTCCTGGATCATCCACCACGGATCCTACCTAAAGGGTAGGTATAGATAGCCACCACAACGCTCTTGCCCGTCAACCTCCTCCGAGTGTCGTCTCGCCATGAATTCCAACTCCAGATACTGACTCATCGTGTAGTCCACCTCCAGGTTCCGTCCAGTCTTCGAACACTCGGCCTCCGTCAGCACTGTCCGTCATCTGCAACCAACACAACAAGGTGCAGGCATAGACCGTGTAGGGGTGAGTATAACGATACTCAGTAGGGACCCCGAAACCCTCAAGGTCTCAGTAAAACCAACATGGATAACCACAAAGAAGATCTCAACAGATAACCTCTACTTAGGTATATGCCCATGCATATACCTACGTTATCAAGTAACCCATCTCAATCACGATGAAAACACCAAGATCATGAAATCAACGGATAACCACTACCTAGGTATATGCCCATACATATACCTAAGTTATCAAGTGACCCATCTCAATCATGAGGTAAACACAAAGGTCAAAAGTCTCAGCTCAAACCAGGATTTTCATTATCGAAACCGTAACTGTTGAAGAGCCCCGTCTCTGGAGTGTACATCGGTCCTATCACGACTACAAGGTACTGCTCACTAACCTAAGACTACTGAGTTACTCCTCTTATCGATTAATGTGGGTCAGCCACCCAAACACAGTAGTGCTTCCTGCCGGGGTATGTCACCCAAACACAGTAGTGCACACCCCCTAGTAGCCTGCTGAGGTACTCTCCGGACGAGTACCACAAGTCTGCACTGTCACACAGGTAGTGCTCCGTCCGCCATGGGTCTGCACCTCACAAAGTAGTGCTCCGTCCACTAGGCTAGTCGACTCACTCCAAGTCGAGTCGGTCAAGCAGTCGTCAGGTCTCATTCGGCTACACGGTCTCCGTACTCCGCACGCTCGTCTCTAGGAGGGTCCGCTCCACGAGCTACAGGTCGATACTCCAAGTATCTCAAAGTCCCACGAAGAAGTATCTCAAAGTCCCACGAAGAAGTATCTCAAAGGACCGCCTCGTCATAGGGGTCTCAACACAACAGACGGCGCGTCAATCAAACGCCCGGTCTGTGAGTTATTATCCTTTTTGTCCCCCAGGGCCCGGTTGGTTTCGTGTGCGAACCAATCCTTCCGTAATTCAACCTTACCCCGAACTCTCATAGGGTATACTCATAGGGACCGTTTCTCAACGTGATCACTAATTCCGCTGACGGTTCGTCCAACGGATGTCCGGTCTGAAAGATATCAGCTTTTCCATTCCAGGGGTTCGGTTCGATTTCGGTTACAATCCAACCCGGCGACTATCCAACTGCATCCAAAACATGGGCTATGTATTCCAAAAGTTACGTCTCATCAAGAGGAATTCAATGAGACATACGGCGTGTCAATCGGATGCCCGGTCTGTGAGTTATTGGCTTTTTCGTTTCAGGGGCCCGATTGGTTTCGTGAGTGAACCAACCCGACCACACTCCAACGACATCCAAACCTCGATCGGAGTAAGCCAAAAGAACCTTCTAACTTATAGAAATCCATCAAAGTCTACGGCACGTCAATCGGACGTCCGAAGATCATGATATAAGCGTTTCCTCTCCGAGGGCCCGGTTGGTTTCGTATCCGAACCAACCCGGCCGAACCCAAAGTGTTCTAAAACTTTGAGTGCGATATACTGAAACGATCGTCTCGTTCCAAGGATCTCTACGCAACTGACAGTGCATCTATCGGAGGTTCGTAACCCATGATATGGGAAAAAGACCAAAGAGTGTCCGAAAACGGGGGGTCTGGGCCCGGACCGACCCGACCCGACCCCCCTAGGTCGGCCCGAACCGGGTCGACCCGAATGGGCCCGGCCCGGCCGACCAGCTTGGTCCGGCCCGTCCGGATCGGTCCGGCACGATCGGCCAGCAGCGGCTCGGCCAGCGCGGCCGAGCGGAAGCCGCGGAGTGGGGGGGGGTGCGCGGCCCGCCCTCTCCGTTGGTTGCGGCCGGCAGCGGATCCGCCGCCGCCAATCTTCCGCCAATCTTCCGGCAGCACGCTCGGCCGCCACCGCGCCGGCGACCCGCGCCTTCGGGTGTTTCTGCAGGCCACCGGAGTTGCTCCGGTGGTCCATTTTCAAAACCGTCTGAGCCAGTGTTCATCTCGGGTCTCGAACTTTACTGCGCAAGCTTCAAAAAATACATTGAGGCCTCGTTTTTCATCACCCGTCATTCTGCATGTCAATTAACAAACGTACCATCTTTGTGGTTTTCCGGCGCGGCGCGATGGCGCACGCCCCTTCGCCGCGGCCCGACTCCGGCCGCGGTTCTTTTGCGGTTCTTCGGCAAGGCGCGACGGTGCCGCGGAATTGGTTCAAAAATTTGAATGCGCGGCATGACGACGTTGTGCATTTCTTGCCACTCAATCCCACGCAGTGCGACGACACCACGTTACTTTCATTCGATCCGCAATAACAAGGAAATCAAAAAGGGAGGGGGACGACCATGTTTGTGCGGTCCGGCCTCCTCCCGTTAACTGATATCATGCGGTCCAAAACGACGTGGATAAAAGACGGAAGAGAATCACATATAGAAAACACGTAAACCCCCTACCTCGTGCGAGCTTGAACAAAGGTTCGTCGAACGAGGATTCGTCGCGGAAAGAGACGTCGTGGAAGAAGACGTCGCGGAAGAAGACGTCGCCGAAGAAGACGTCGCGGAAGAACCATCGCGGTACAAGGCTTCACGTAGTCAGTCTCCGAGGACTTGGCGTTCTTCGATGAAGAAGATGATGAACTCTATATTTCCATTGATTTTCTCCCCAAACCTTTCAAGCAACAAAGGTTCCAACCCCAAAATAAAATAAGCTTACCACTTATTTTATTAACATAACAAATATTTGAATTTCAAGAGTTTAAAATTCAATTAACCACACTTAACTCACTTAATTAATAACATAAGTTATTAAACATAAGTTTTCAAATATTAAATGTGTAACACCCCAAGATTTCATAGTGTGTTATTTATTCAAAATAATTCAATAACTTGCTCTACACGCAACACCGAGTTCAATCACACCATGAATTACAAAAAAAAAGCCATTAAAAAGAGGTTATGAATAGTATTATCTAAATTTTAAACCTTATATAATCCTTATAATTTTAGAATCCATATTATGAGTTTCTTAGATATAATGCAAGAACAAATTCATTTTCAGTATTGCAATTTTATCAACTTTTAATAGTGAACCCTTTTTAAATAAAATATTTTAAACTTTTTGACTAAATGAGGACATCAAAAAATTTAAAATGAAACATCCCAAGCTTCCACGGTACGCTTTCCTTTGAATAATACAGTAGCGTGTGTTGTACGCAACTTCGAGTTTTAACACACACCACAACCGATCAAACTAGCTGTTATGAATAGTAATCCCTACTTTTTGAAATTATATATATTTTATATTTCAAAATTGAATTCATTTTTGGATTCGTAGTGTCGAATTTACCCTAAGGTGAAATTTTGGTACTTTTCGGATAACTTTCATATTTTGATGAATAGTGAAAATTACAAAATTTTAATTAAAAACAACTTTTTTAATAAAAATAATTAATAGTGATAAATTATGAATTTGAGTGGTTTTAAAGTATATTTAGAATATATTTTTACCATTTAATATAATGTTGGTCATTGGACATAATTTTACAATTAAACCGAACATAAACAACTGTCAATCTTTTGATAGTTATTATCTCTTAAAAACACGCTTTTTTGTTTTGACAGCGGGAATTAATTTTAAATTAATTTCTGCCACTTCTGTGTTTTGAATTTAGAAAAATGGATTCCATATTTGGAATCAGGATGTTCAAATTGTGTAAATAGGTAACTTTTATTTTTAGACATTTTGAATAATTACTGCGGTAAATATTTTATTTACCATGGTTAAGGGTAAATCCGGTAAATAAGGGTTAAAAAATAATATTATAATAATACTAAATTACCCTAAAACGTGTCTTAACCCTATTGGTTTATACATGGTCGACCATGGGCATATTTGGGTCGATTTTGGGACCCCATGGATCCACTTGTAAGTGATAATAACACTTTATTTTAATTAAGTTAAAATGAATACAAAAATGACACAAGCATATATCTTTTAGAAAAACAATTGTTACATAGGGTTATATATGTTTGATTTTAGATTATAATTATTCATTATAAAGATAAAAATATTTCATACATAATGATATTTTATTTATAATTTTTAGAAATTAAATAATTTATTTTATTTATGACACAATGATGATGCAGTAATTACTATAATAGTGAACAATTAAAATAATTGATATTATAAATACCAAAATAAATATAATATGAAACTTTTAATGAATAAAAATAATTTTCTAGGATAATATGATATATTAGTATTGATTTAATTGACTTTTTTCGAAGTAATCAATCTGTTATGAGTTTCACAAAAATCAACTATTGAATAGTGTCAAAATTGACATAAAAGAGTTCTTAAAACAAATATTATATTATTAATTGATATTAAATTCCTAAAAATCTAATATTCGGAAAATCGACTTATATAATGATAGGTTCATCATTAATGGACCACTTGGGGGTCTCTTGGATGTATATAGTAAGTTTATTAACCATATTATATAAAAATACAAAGAGACATTGTAAAAGTGAAACTAATTAACTTAGAGTTAATACTTAAAGATAAGGTTAATATAAGTACCCAAACCTATCTAAATTCTATTGGTTGAGTGGTTTTCGACCTATCCCCACCTTAACCTTTTAATAATCAACTTTGGAGCCATTAGAAACCGAATATGAATTTATTATAAATTAATATTTCTAGCTTTTCCAAAGGTGCCCCTCACCCCTCTTATAAAAGGGCACTCCTCCTTCTCATTTCTTCACACCTTCAAAGCCTTTTGGTTCAGCCAAAATCTGCCCAAATACTCTCCCAACATCCATCACTACAACCTAGAGGCCTTAGTTTGATCTGAAAGCCAACCTAAGGAGCCCTTTTGATCAAATCAAAAGGAAGAACCCGAAGAAGAGGTAATGTTTTCACCACCCCTTTTAAAGTTCCTTTCTTCTTCCACTTCTTCTTTCTTTTTTCTTACCATTCTAAAATAAAAACTCCAGTATCTAACATATACTGTGATGTTATTATAAATATGTTACAACCATATTCATTATTCTATCCACCCTTTGAATAACATGTCACCATACGTGCGTAAGTACGGCTTACCATCTCCACGTCGTGGTGTAATTGTTATTCAATATATTATTATTTGGATGGGTATAATAATGATGTGTAACTCATGTAAATAATAAATATAACATGTTAATGATTCTGTATATATGATATACCATCCATTTATATATTATTTTAATATCAAAAGAATGATATTGTCGCTCGTGCGTACGTACGGACTACCGTCTCCACGAACGCGATGAGATTCATTCTCCATCGTATCCATTCAAGTATAATTATCATTTGATGATTTAAAAATTATGTTTAAGGACTTGATATCATTCTGGATATGAATAAGATACAACAAACATGGCTTATGTAACAAAACATATAAAATAAAATGAGTAAGTTAACACCCGAAACGACGATAATTCTAAGATATTATTAACAAATCAATGTTAAAAGATCATATATGATATCATATTAATATATATGATTCTTGTATAATTTAATAACAATTATTTCACCATTATACAGGATTTTAACCTACCCCAACCAAGGAAAAGTAAAAGGTAAGGGGTTTTCATCTCACTACTTATTCCCGTGAGATTCATTCCATATTGCCACCATTACCTTTTGTGTGGTGTATGTACTGCCCATAATTATATTCTTTGTGTAATACACTCTAATTTATGTGTATTTATATATTCATTGTATGATACCTCTTTAATGGGTTGTATGTTTCATACGTTACCGAATTGGTAAGGGTTATTTCACAATCTCTTCATTATCCGAGGTTGTTTATATGTAATAATCTACTGGGATTTCTTTATCATCCACATCCATGTTTCTTCGAAATGTATTTCAAAACATATTTATTATTTACAAGAATATGGGTTAAAGTCATTTATAACCTTTTTTGACTTTTTATAAGAGGTTTATAAAGGAATATTTCCGTCATTTTCAAAACAAGGTCCTTTTTAACCTTTTCGACAGAATTAAGGTAAGAATGTTTTTTTTAACTTATACGGCGGGTGCAGCTATTTTCCGCCGTTATAAAATCTTCAAAGCTTCCCTTACAAGATTATAAGAATATTTTTCAAATTGAATGTATTATTTTATAATTATGTTACTTTTAAAATGATTTCAAAAAAAAGATATTTCTATAAAATAGTTTTGATTTCATCTATGTCAACATCCTTTGATGGATTTTAAGCTTATTTGAAGTTGATTTATTATGATATAAAACATCCATATTTTATTGAAGGTTTTGTGATATTTTTGACTGTGTATAAGTGATTCTTATGTGACTAATGGTTTTTGTTTAGAGTATTGACATTTCATAAGTTATTTGTAATCTGAATGTTTATGTTATATTTCAACCTTTCATTTAGATGAATGTGTTAGACAGTATGTTCCGGGTTGGGGACCGGTAAAAGTAAGCCCTCCGGTTTGGTCTCCGGTTATTAGAGGAACTCCGGTTTGGTCTCCGGTTATTAGAGGAACTCCGGGTTGGTGTCCGGTTATTAGAGGCACTCCGGGTTGGTGTCCGGTTATTAGAGGCACTCCGGGTTGGGTTCCGGTTACAGTTAGCCCCAAGGTCTTGGGACGAGGCCTTGACAAAGAAACTAAAGTTCACCATTATGCATTCCAACATTATGAAAGTGGTTATTGATTTTTTCATGTGATTATTCGATTAGTAGAATATCCATGTGAATAAGTAAATGGCATCATTTCATTTTATTTATGCCATACCATGTTGAAAGTTCATGTTTGAAAGGCTTTTGTTTTAGTTATACATTGCCTTAAATGTTTATTCTTATTTATGAAAGTTTCCTCTATATTGTTATCCTTACTGGGAATTTGAGCTCACCCCTTTTCTATGTTTTATTTTTCCCAGGAAGTGAAGAAGTAAGTTATGAATGACCTGTAGGGATATTATGTGGGGATATGAGTGTGGATTATGGAGACAATATGTTGTTGTAGTAGTTTTTCGTTTTATGATCTAATGTAAAACTTATGAATATATCTAGTGTTTACAAGGCTACTAAACCAATCGGTCTTTCGAGATTTGATCTTTCTTGTGATCATGCCAATGTTATGTAATAATGCACCGACTCTGGGTAACTGGGGTCGGGGCGTTACAGTTGGTATCAGAGGAAGTTTAGTACAAACCTTGGAAGCTAGATTTAGATAAACTCTGATTAGAGCATGTAGACCTAAGATGAAATTTAGGATTAGTGTAGAAGAACTTCCTAGAATTTTGGTATTGTAGAGATTTTGTGAGTTTTCCGAGCAATACATCCCAGTCTGGATACGAGCAGGTAGAGGCGGCTCTAGCACAGATGTACCTAGGGGTAAAACCCGAAAACACCGCTTTGAGCTAGACTCGAACGGGAACTGGTGCACGACAACGGGCCTTGCTGCACTCTTGGTTACGACACTCCCGGGGGATATGCTTAGGATAATTCTCATTTTCTTTACAAACCATTATGAAGGGTTTATGAGTATATACATCCTCAAAGGAGACATTTTTATGATTATGGATTATATCCATAAATAGTTCAATTTATTTTAAGTGTTTTATAAGTATGGGATTATGTATTTTGATTCATAAACTGATCTAGTGTATGCCATTGTTTAGAAATGGCGCCCAGTAGAAGGAATGAGAACTCCAGAAATGCACATGATCCAAAGAGAAGGAATGATCTTATCTTTCATGGTATTAAGCTAGAATTTATAAGAGAAATAGTCTCCCATGTATTATCATCATATGAAGAAATAATATCATGTGTTGATAAGATAAGTAAAGAGGTTACTGAGTCCTATGGCTTTGAAGGGAAGCAAGAGAAGAAAAGGATGAAAGAGAGAAAGATGGATAAAGGGAAGAGGGAAAAGAATAATTTTCTCATATGTGGTAACTGTGGAAAGAAACACCCTGGAACGCGCCTTAAAGGAATGGGAGTTTGTTATAAGTGTGGAGGAAAAGGGCACAAAGTATGTGACTGTAAGGGTAAGAAAATGGTTTTAAATGTACACTGCTTCATTTTCAAGGAGTTTGGACACTACGCGAACCTATGTCCCAGTCATCAGACTATGCCGCAAATGATGTTATTGGATAATAATCAAGTTATGATACTACCACAAATGAAGAGGAATGATTAGAGTTCTTATGTTGATTATGTCAGTTGAGTGTTGTATCAACAATGTACTTGTTATAATAATTATGGAGTATATAAGGATTGTACTGCAGTACTATTTCATTAAGGACTTGAGATTGTGTGGAACAAAGATAAGTGACTCAATAACAGGATAAATTTTTGGAAAATATATGGTTGAGAGAATGATAAATCATAATATAGTTCTGATACTGAGGTAGTGATTTTGGAATAATATGTGATTGTTTTGGATAAATTATATTGGATATTCTTGACTACCTTGGAACTGATTAATGATTTGTATATTCCATCATTTTTGGGGTTTAAAACATTTTTGGATTAATGAAGTATATCCAGCATTCTATATGGAATAAGGGAGCATGAATGGAATCAATAAGGAATATGGTAATACATGATGAAGTTATTCATATGCTATTACGGGGTAAAAAGGATCTATATTATGTTTACCTTCCTTATAAATGTTGGACTGTGAGTTTGGACAGAAGTATTTTGGATAGTTCTAGTTTGGATTATTTTGGATTGCCATAAAAGGACAACCCGGAGGTCGGGTGGCAACCCGTCGCGTCCGGCAAGGCTGCGAGACTTGAACCCGCAACCGAAGGGTGACAAGGGTGTATCACCTACCACTGGCCCACGAGATGTCCTGGATTAAATAATGTAGTTTTTATTAAAAGTTCTTGTAGATGAATTATAAATTCGTTTATTTTGGAACCCTATACGAATAGTGTAAATAGATTTTTTTTACATTCTATTATCTTTTAGAGTGAAAGATGAGTTTTTGGTAGAAATTTATTAATGGATAAAACTCTAATTATAAAGTAAGTATATCTCCTTATGATCTTAGCCAATCTCATAAATAAATTACTCAATATTAAGAAAAGCAACTTAGAACAATTTTTTTTCCTAGATGGTACCTTAAATCATCACTAATTTATGGCTTTGGGATTGTTGGCCTTTTCATAGCCATGTTCTCTACCACTCTCCATCAGATAATTGATGGTTAGATTTTTCTTCCATATCCATATTTTCCTACATGGAACCCTAGTATGTGTTATTTTCAGTAATCTTCATACTTTCGACTCTTTATTTTAGATAGAGGCCTCATTAATTCATTTTTCGATGTGGGATTTCAACTAAGATATTTTGAAACGTAAAAAATGTGTTATCCTAATACCCGATGTTTTGTTGAACCGATGGTATTTCAAATCATCATAGATTCATGAATTTAAGGACCTCAATTTTATACTTATTTGTGATTGATTACCTCAATCACTACCTATAAATATTTACGTTTTTCCTCCAATTATATGTCTCTAATTCCCACCAATGTTCTCCTAATCGAGATCATAATTTGGTGGTGACCCTTTCATTTCTCTTTTCCTCATATTAAGACTAAATTTTAGTAACCCAATTTCTGATGTGGGTTTTCCCACAAATATATTTTCTATTTTCAACCTTTTATTTTCGAAGAACAATTTCAAATTGCGAGGACGCAATTTATTGAAGGAGGGGAGAATGTAACACCCCAAGATTTCATAGTGTGTTATTTTTTCAAAATAATTCAATAACTTGCACTACACGCAACACCGAGTTCAATCACACCATGACTTACAAAAAAAAATCCATTCAAAAGAGGTTATGAATAGTATTATCTAAATTTTAAACATTATATAATCCTTACAATTTTAGAATCCATATTATGAGTTTCTTAGATATAATGCGAGAACAAATTCATTTTCAGTATTGCAATTTTATCAACTTTTAATAGTGAACCCTTTTTAAATACAATATTTTAAACTTTTTGACTAAATGAGGACATCAAAAAATTTAAAATGAAACATCCCAAGCTTCCACGTTACGCTTTCCTTTGAATAATACAGTAGCGTGTGTTGTACGCAACTTCGAGTTTTAACACACACCACAACCGATCAAACTAGCCATTATGAATAGTAATACCTACTTTTTGAAATTATATATATTTTATATTTCAAAATTGACTTCATTTTTGTATTCGTAGTGTCGAATTTACCCTAAGGTGAAATTTTGGTACTTTTCGGATAACTTTCATATTTTGATGAATAGTGAAAATTACAAAATTTTAATTAAAAACAACTTTTTTAATCAAAATAATTAATAGTGATAAATTATGAATTTGAGTGGTTTTAAAGTATATTTAGAATATATTTTTACCATTTAATATAATTTTGGTCATTGGACATAATTTTACAATTAAACCGAACATAAACAAGTGTCAATCTTTTGATAGTTATTATCTCTTAAAAACACGCTTTTTTGTTTCGACAGCGGGAATTAATTTTAAATTAATTTCTGCCACTTCTGTGTTTTTAATTTAGAAAAATGGATTCCATATTTGTAATCAGGTTGTTAAAATTGTGTAAATAGGTAAATTCTATTTTTAGACATTTTGAATAATTACTGCGGTAAATATTTTATTTACTATGGTTAAGGGTAAATCCGGTAAATAAGGGTTAAAAAATAATATTATAATAATACTAAATTACCCAAAAACGTGTCCTAACCCTATTGGTTGATACATGGTCGACCATGGGCATCTTTGGGTCGATTTTGGGACCCCATGGATCCACTTTTAAGTGATAATGACACTTTATTTTAATTAAGTTAAAATGAATACAAAAATGACACAAGCATATATCTTTTAGAAAATCAATTGTTACATAGGGTTATATATGTTGGATTTTAGATTATAAATATTAATTAGAAATATAAAAATATTTACTACATAATGATATTTTATTTATAATTTTTAGACATTAAATAATTTATTTTATTTATGACACAATGATGATGTATTAATTACTATAATAGTGAACAATTAAAATAATTGATATTATAAATACCAAAATAAATATAATATGAAACTTTTAATGAATTAAACTACTTTTCTAGGATAATATGATATATTAGGATTGATTTAATTGAATTTTTTCGAAGTAATCAATCTGTTATGAGTTTCACAAAAATCAACTATTGAATAGTGTCAAAATTGACATAAAAGAGTTCTTAAAACAAATATTATATTATTAATTGATATTAAATTCCTAAAAATCTAAGATTCGGCAAAGAGACTTATATCATGATAGGTTCATCGTTAATGGACCACTTGGGGGTCTCTTGGATGTATATAGTAAGTTTATTAACCATATTATATAAAAATAAAAAGAGATATTGTAAAAGTGAAACTAATTAACTTAGAGTTAATACTTAAAGATAAGGTTAATATAAGTACCCAAACCTGTCTAAATTCTATTGGTTGAGTTGTTTTCGACCTATAACCACCTTAACCTTTGAATAATCAACTTTGGAGCCATTAGAAACCGAATATGAATTTATTATAAATTAATATTTCTAGCTTTTCCAAAGGTGCCCCTCACCCCTCTTATAAAAGGGCACTCCTCCTTCTCATTTCTTCACACCATCAAAGCCTTTTGGTTCGGCCAAACTCTGCCCAAATACTCTCCCAACATCCCTCACTACAACCTAGAGGCCTTAGTTTTATCAGAAATCCAACCTAAGGAGCCCTTTTGATCAAATCAAAAGGAAGAACACGAAGAAGAGGTAATGTTTTCACCACCCCTTTTAAAGTTCCTTTCTTCTTCCACTTCTTCTTTCTTTGTTCTTACCATTCTAAAATAATAACACCAGTATCTCACATATACTGTGATGTTATTATAAATATGTTACAACCATATTCAGTATTCTATCCACCCTTTGAATAACATGTCACCATACGTGCGTACGTACGGCTTACCGTCTCCACGTCGTGGTGTAATTGTTATTCAATATATTATTATTTGGATGGGTATAATAATTATGTGTAACTCATTTAAATAATAAATATAACATGTTAATGATTCTGTATATATGATATACCATACATTTATATATTATTTTAATATCAAAAGAATGATATTGTCGCTCGTGCGTACGTACGGACTACCGTCTCCACGAACGCGATGAGATTCATTCTCCATCGTATCCTTTCAAGTATAATTATAATTTGATGATTTAAAAATGATGTTTAAGGACTTTATATAATTCTGGATATGAATATGATACAAAAAACATGGCTTATGTAACAAAACATATAAAAGAAAATGAGTATGTTAACACCCGAAACGACGAAAATTCTATGATATTATTAACAAATCAATGTTAAAAGATCATATATGATATCATATTAATATATATGATTCTTGTATAATTTAATAAAAATTATTTCACCATTATACAAGAGGTTAACCTACCCCAACCAAGGAAAAGTACAAGGTAAGGGGTTTTCATCTCACTACTTATTCTCGTGAGATTCATTCCATATTGCCACCATTACCTTTTGTGTGGTGTATGTACTGCCCATAATTATATTCTTTGTGTAATACACTCTAATTTATGTGTATTTAAATATTCATTGTATGATTCCTCTTTCATGGGTTGTATGTTTCATAAGTTACCAAATTGGTAAGGGTTATTTCACAATCTCTTCATTATCCGAGGTTGTTTATATGTAATAATCTACTGGGATTTCTTTATCATCCACATCCATGTTTCTTCGAAATGTATTTCAAAACATATTTATTATTTACAAGAATATGTGTTAAATTTATTTATAACCTTGTTTGACTTTTTATAAGAGGTTTATAAAGGAATCTTTCCGTCATTTTCAAAACAAGGTCCTTTTTAACCTTTTCGACAGAATTAAGGTAAGAATGTTTTTTTAACTTATACGGCGGGTGCGGCTATTTTCCGCCGTTATAAAATCTTTAAAGCTTCCCTTACAAGCTTATAAGATTATTTTCAAATTGAATGTATTATTTTATAATTATTTTACTTTTAAAATTATTTAAAAAAAAGATATTTCTATAAAATAGTTTTGATTTCATCTATGTCAACATCCTTTGATGGATTTTAAGCTTATTTGAAGTTGATTTATTATGATACAAAACATCCATATTTTATTGAAGGTTTTGTGATATTTTTTACTGTGGATAAGTGATTCTTATGTGACTAATGGTTTTTGTTTAGAGTATTGACATTTCATAAGTTATTTGTAATCCGAATGTTTATGTTATATTTCAACCTTTCATTCAGATGAATGTGTTAGACAGTATGTTCCGGGTTGGGGACCGGTAAAAGTAAGCCCTCCGGTTTGGTCTCCGGTTATTAGAGGAACTCCAGTTTGGTCTCCGGTTATTATAGGAACTCCGGGTTGGTGTCCGGTTATTAGAGGCACTCCGGGTTGGTGTCCGGTTATTAGAGGCACTCCGGGTTGGGTTCCGGTTACAGTTAGCCCCAAGGTCTTGGGACGAGGCCTTGACAAAGAAATTAAAGTTCATCATTATGCATTCCAACATTATGAAAGTGGTTATTGATTTTTGAATGTGATTATTCGATTAGTAGAATATCCATGTGAATAAGTAAATGGCATCATTTCATTTTATTTATGTCATACCATGTTGAAAGTTCATGTTTGAAAGGCTTTTGTTTTAGTTATACATTGCCTTAAATGTTTATTCTTATTTATGAAAGTTTCCGCTATATTGTTATCCTTACTAGGCATTTGAGCTCACCCCTTTTCTATGTTTTATTTTTCCTAGGAAGTGAAGAAGTAAGTTATGAATGACCTGCAGGGATATTATGTGGGGATATGAGTGTGGATTATGGAGACAATATGTTGTTGTAGTAGTTTTTCGTTTTATGATGTAATGTAAAACTTATGAATATATCTAGTGTTTCCAAGGCTACTAAACCAATCGGTCTTTCGAGATTTGATCTTTCTTGTGATAATGCCAATGTTATGTAATAATGCACCGACTCTGGGTAACTGGGGTCGGGGCGTTACAAAATGTGAGTTGAGGGGGGTTAAAGAATGTGAAGAGTTATGGAAGGTTAGGGAAGGTGAAGGGGTAGGGTTCGTGTGGACAAGACCACCTTCATAACCTCCCATGGGAAGTTGGGTAGTAACCCAACGTCCACCCAAAGCCTAAACCACTTAAAATAAAAATTGTAGTTTAATTTGTATTTCAACTTCCACAAATTCTAACAACTTACCGCGTGTAAATGAAACTTCGGAAGTGGATTTCCTAAGCAATTACCGGTGCTACGGTTCCATCGGTACCCTCGGAATTCGATTCCAAGCACCGGTTAAAAAGATAGGAATTCCCACTCATTCGTTCACTGAACGTACCCGAGCCAAACTTCAGAAAATGATTCCGGGCACACCGGGCCTTGGAATCAAGCGCCGTCAGAAACTGCGTTATTGTAAAATTCCAAAGAAAATTAAGATAAAATTTTCCTTGAAATTTTCGGGTCTTTACATTACTCCCACCTTAGGGATTTATGTCCACGTAAAGCTTCAACACAATCTAGGGTCACAAAAGTGGTATTGAGAACGCACCTGAGCCTTCATCTCCCATGTGCCTACCTGGAGATTCCGTACTGCCAAAGAAAGAGCACCCGAGGAATCGACCGTCCTCATAGGATCTGCTCTTGTCGATTCTCGATCCCCACTGGAACCTCCGTGAAAGTCACCTCATCGCCATCGTCCAACTCCTCATGGTCGATGATATGCGAAGGGTCGAGCATGTATCTCCTCAGTTGAGATATGTGGAAGTCGACGTGCACCTGGTGCAACTGAGGTGGATGGGTCAAGTGGTAAGCCATCCCACCTACCCAGCTGAGGACCTAGGAATGGTCCAATGAACCTCGGAGATAACTTGCTGCCTTGGCCACATCTCCGTAAACCTCATCGAGGTGAGACCCGTATAAGGATGTGATCGTCATCCTCGAACTCTAGAGGTCTCCAATTCCTGTTAGAACTGAAACTCAAACGACTGCTGCCACGAGGGTATGGTTGACCGACTCAAGAGTGATTGGATGCACCCTCCTGTGAAAGAGTTTATCCTGTGCTGCCTAGGGTTTCCATTTCGCCAACCAAGGAAAACCCATCCCGACGTCGTAGTTAAACCACAACCTTTTTGACTAATACAGTCAATCCGTGTATGAATTGTGGATCCAATCCATACTCAGACCAACATCGTAAGGCCTCAACGCTGCTACCAAGATATTCCAACCGAAACTCTCACCTCGAGGGTCTGGCCACACTGTCGGCGTATTTGTGATTATCGAGTCTCCTCCCAAGGTATCTCCAGACGTGAGGGTCTAGTCCACAGCTTACCGGAAACTCTAGGTCTGGGAAAAGATTTGTGAAAGCAAGGAATGATTCATATCGACGTTTGTTACTACAACAGCTAGTAGTGGACACAGACTGTCCCTTGAATCATTTTTAGAGCCATTGGGTCACACTCCATGACCGCATGTAGCCACACTCTTCCTCCGCCCTCCAGCTCCCTGAGCCTGGTGGGGATAACTAAGGCGAGTGGTTTTATCATGTGAAGATGTACACCACCTCATGCTACTCTCCTAGATCTACCTCCACGTCTGCTACTTCACAGACTCATCTCTCCTTAAAGGTTCCTCTTATTGAAACATTTAACACGCTCGAGTCACTAAGACTGGTGCCAGTTTCCTGTTTCTTACCGCACTGTGCTGTCTTCATCTGCTCCTAGATGATCTGCACCATCATTTCCTATGATCTGGTAGAGATGCTAAAATTTCTCCTTTGCCGAAAAGAGAAACTCGGTCTTATCCCTTGTATGAACCACACCCATTGCCTAAGACAGTCAATCCTGACATGAATGATGTATTCATGCCATGGATGATGTTGTAAGGCCTCGATGTAACTACCAAGAGATCCAAATTTCACTCTCGCCTCTAAGGGTCGAGTCACACTGTCGGCATCAGTGTGAGGGCACTAGGTCTCCTTCAGTAGAAATCTCGAAAATGAGGGTCAAGTAAATAGTTTTAATCGGGACCACTCAGTATCAACCAAAAAAAGGACAGGAAAGTAAACATCACAAAGATAAGTGTCTTTTTATTATTACAGCTCATAGTACAAAGACACGAATACAACAGCAATATGGAACTATAAGTACAAGGGACGTATCCACTAGTTCTGCTCCTGTCCACCTGCTCCTGGAGCTCTACTGCCTTGTCCACTGCTCGGCTGTTCCCCAAGCACCCGCCGCTGCTTCTGCCTCAGTGCCTCCTCCAAAGCCTGTGGATCAACTGTACGAGGAGTCGGAAAGTCATGTGCTAGGTGACCCTTCCTGCCGCATGAGTAACACTGTCTGTTTCTGGCATGCCTAGTTCTGTCCCCACCCCGGGTGACCCACACCACCGATCCTAAAACCCGAGATCGCCCAACTGCCGGTCTGGTCCTCCTGGACCTCTTCATCATATGTCTACTGCCCACAGATGACTCGGCTACTGATCGAAAATACTACAGCAAAGGAAGAAGCTCCTATACACGCTCGGGGTGTAGAGCTACTAGCACAAACTCCACCCTGAAAAAGGTCTCGAAGTCTTCCCAACCGAAGGTCATCCCATCGCAAAACTGGAACAAGAGGCTCCACCACCTGCCTGCTGCAGCCAGAAGGAGGCTGGGAGGAAAGATCACCGTGAATTCTGCCGGCATCCCCACTAGCCTGAAGACTCTCACCACAGCCTCCATCCAAACCTCAACCGCCTGCGGGTCCGTCTCTCCCCGGAACCTAGGTGGCCTCTAGTGCTGGAACTCATGCAGCGCACTCAAGTGGCAAGCATCGCCTACTGCTGGGGCTGGTGGCATCGGTGGCCCAACGTATGGTTGTACTGCAGGTGCCTCCGCTGGTGCCTCAACTGCAAGAGGGCCCTGTACCGAAGCCTTGTCACTCGACAGGCTATCAGTATGCACATCCCTCTGGGATCTAGCTGGTCGTCTGAGAAAAGGCATCCTGAAAGAAACAACGTGACACGGTCAAACGTTTATACCTGGTGAGATGACCTAGTTTGATATGACTTTTAAAAAATTCTGAAAACACACACGCAATCAGTGTTTTCGTGAAAAAAGTCGGAATTCAGTTGTCAGGGTCCTGGTGTATGGATACGTCGGCCGCCCGCAACAACACTTGACTCCCTGAACTGAAGACCACACTCGTTACCCTTAACACTATTGCTTCATAGAAAGAAAATATCAGAGTTATAAGTTCTGCGGTAGAACCGACTGCTCTGATACCAATTTGTCACGACCCGTCCTCGGGGCCCATGCAGTGACTACCCCAATCCCGCCTTACATAGACCAAGGGCTGGTGACTAGCACCAAAGGCGTAAATCCCGATAACTGGGAAGGCATTGCCTTTATAAAAGTAACAAAACACCACAGAGTACAAGCGGAAGAAAAACACTAAGTACAAAAGAAAGTGCTGAAAAGTAAATAGGCCAGAATACAAACCCAAATGGAAGTACAACTACAACTGAACAAGTAAAACAGAAAAAGACAATAGCTGGAAGGATGGAAATGGCTCCTGGGTCGTCCTCCTCGGATCCTACCTGAAGGGTAGGTACAGATGGCGCAGCTCCTGGATCGTCCACCACGGATCCAACCTGAAGGGTAGGTACATATAGCCACCACAACGCTCTCTTCCGTCAACCTACTCCGAGTGTCTTCTCTCCGTGAATTCCACCTCCAGATACTGACTCGTCGTGCAGTCCACCTCCGGGTACCGTCCAGTCTTCGAACACTCGGCCTCCATCAGCACTGTCTGTCGTCTGCAACCAACACAACAAGGTGCAGGCACAGCCCATGCAGGGGTGAGTATAACGATACTCAGTAGGGACCCCGAGACCCTCAAGGTCTCAGTAAAACCAACATGGATAACCAAAAAGAAGATCTCTACAGATAACCTCTACTTAGGTATATGCCCATGCATATACCTAAGTTATCAAGTAACCCATCTCAATCGTTAGGAAAACACCAAGATCATTAAATCAACGGATAACCACTACCCAGGTATATGCCCATACATATACCTAAGTTATCAAGTGACCCATCTCAATCATGAGGTAAACACAATGGTCAAAAGTCTTAGCTCAAACCAGGATTTTCATTATCAAAATCGTAACTGCTGAAGAGCCCCGTCTCTGGAGTGTACAGTGGTCCTGTCACGACTCTGAGGTACTGCTCACTAACCTAATACTGCTGAGGTACTCCTCCTGTTGAGTACCGCGGGTCAGCCACCCAAACACAGTAGTGCTTCCCGCCGGGTTATGTCACCCAAACACAGTAGTGCACACACCCTAGTAGCCTGCTGAGGTACTCTTCGGACGAGTACCGCGGGTCTGCACTGTCACACAGGTAGTGCTCCGTCCGCCATGGGTCTACACCTCACAAAGTAGTGCTCCATCCATTGGGCTAGTCGACTCACTCCAAGTCGAGTCGGTCAAGCAGTCGTCAGGTCTCAGTCGGCAACACGGTCTCCGTACTCCGCACGCTCGTCTCTAGGAGGGTCCGCTCCACGAGCTACAGGTCGATACACCAAGTATCTCAAAGTCCCACGCTGAGGTATCTCAAAGTCCCATGAAGAAGTATCTCAAAGGACAGCCTCGTCATAGGGTTCTCAACGCAATAGACGACGCATCAATCAAACGCCCGGTCTGTGAGTTATTAGCCTTTTCATCCCCGGGGCCCGGTTGGTTTCGTGTGCAAACCAATCCGGCCGTAACTCAACCGTACCCCGAACTCTCATAGGGTATACTCATAGGCACCATTTTTCAACATGATCACCAGTGCCGCTGATGGTTTGTCAAACGGACGTCTGGTATGAAAGATATCAGCTTTTCCGTTCTAGGGGGTCTGGTTGGATTTCGGGTACAATCCAACCCGGACACTATCCAACTACATCCAAAACTCGGGAGAAGTATGCCAAAAGTTATGTCTCATCAAGAGGAATTCAACGAGACAGACGACGTGTCAATCGGACGCCCGGTCTGTGAGATATTGGCTTTTTGTTTTTAGGGGCCCGGTTGGTTTCGTGAGTGAACCAGCCCGACAACACTCCGACGACATCCAAACCTCGAGCGGAGTAAGAAAAAATATCCTTCTCACTTATAGGAATCCATCAAAGTTGATGGAACGTTAATTGGACGTCCGGAGCTCAAGATATAAGCGTTTCCGCTCCGAGGGCCCGGTTGGTTTCGTATCCGAACCAACCCGGCCGAACCCAAAGTGTTCCAAAACTTTGAGTGCGATATACCAAAATGACCGACTCGTTCCAAGGATCGCTACTCAACTAACGGTTCGTCGATTGGAGGTTCTTAGCCCAAGATATGGGAAAAATACCAAAGAGTGTCTGAAAACGTGGGGTCTGGGCCCGGACCGACCCGGCCCGGCCTGGCCAGCTCGGTCCGGCTCGATTGGCCAGCTGCGGCTCGGCCAGTGCGGCCGATCGGAAGCCGAGGAGCGGGGGGGGGGGGGGGGTGCGCGGCCCACCCTCACCGTTGATTGGGCCCGGCGGCTGATCCGCCGCCGCCAATCTTCCGGCGGCGCACTCGGGCGCCGCCACCTTCTTGCGGCCGGACGGCTCCGGCCGCCGCCCCCGGTCGCCGGCGGTGCCGCGCCGGCGACCCGTGCCTCCATGTGTTTCTGCAGGCCACCGGAGTTGCTCCGGTGGTCCGTTTTCAAAACCGTCTGAGCCGGTGTTCACCTCGGGTCTCGAACTTTACTGCGCAAGATTCAAAAAATATATTGCGGCCCCGTTTGTCGTCGCCCGTCATTCCGCACGTCAATTAACAAACGTACCGTCTTTGTGGTTTTCCGGCACAACGCGATGGCGCTGCACCACTTCACCGCGGCCCGAATCCGGCCGCGGTTCTTTTGCGGTTCTTCGGCAAGGCGCGACGGTGCCATGGAATTGGTTCAAAAATTTGAATATGCGGCATGACGACGTCACACATTTGTTGCCACTCAATCCCACGCAGTGCAACGACACCGCATTACTTTCATTCGATCCGCAGTAACAAGGAAAACAAAAAGGGAGGGGGACGGCCGTGTTTGTGCGGTCCTGCCTCCTCCCGTTAACTGATATCATGTGGTCCAAAAAGACGCGGATACAAGACGGAAGAGAATCACGTATAGAAAACAAGTAAACCCCGTACCTCATGCAAGCATGAAAAGAGGTTCGTCAAACGAGGATTCGTCACGGAAAGAGATGTCGCGGAAGAAGACGTCGCGGAAGAAGACGTCCCGAAAGAAGACGTCACGGAAGAAGACATCGCGGAAGAACCGTCGCGGTAAAAGGCGTCACGTAGTCGCTCTCCGAGGACTCGGCATTCTTCGACGGAGTTCGATGCGTTCTTCGCATTATTCGTGTTCTTCGACGAAAAAGATGAAGAACTCTAGATTTCCTTAGCTTTTCTCCCCAAATCTTTCAAGCAACAAAGGTTCCAACCCCAGAATAAAATAAGATTACAACTTATTTTATTAACATAACAAATATTTGAATTTCAAGAGTTTAAAATTCAAATAACCCCACTTAACTCACTTAATTAATAACATAAGTTATTATACTTAAGTTGTCAAATATTAAATGTGAGTTGAGTGGGGTTAAAGAATGTGAAGAGTTATGGAAGGTTATGGAAGGTGAAGGGGTTGTGTTCGTGTGGACCCCACCACCTTCATAACCTCCCTTGGGAAGTTGGGTAGTAACCCAACTTCCACCCAAAGCCTAAACCACTTAGTTAAAATAAAAATTGTAGTTTAATTTTTATTTCAACTTCCACAAATTCTAACCACTTACCGCGTGTAAACGCAACTTCAGAAGTGGCGTTCCTAAGCAATTATCAGCGCTACGGTTCCATCGGTGCCCTCAGAATTCGATTCCGAGCAACAGTTCAAAAGATAGGAATTCCTTCTCATTCGTTCACTGAACGTACCCGATACAAACTTCGGAAAATGATTCTGGGCACACCGGGCCTCGGAATCAGGCGCCGTCTGAAATTGCATTCTTTTAAAATTCCAATGAAAATTAAGAAAAAATTTTCCTTGAAATTTCCGCGTCTTTACACCAATCCTATATACAACCCGACCCACTAACCCATGCATATCATGACACTAGTTTTTTATATATAATAATAATAATAAACTAATACAAAATTAATGTCTTAATAATATTAAAAATGTTGAGATAATTGAATTGAAATCTAAAATGTTTATATAAAAAATATATTAATAAATTTACTAATTAAAATATTCTCAATAATGTTAATATATATTTATTAACTATAAATTTTAATAAATAGTATATTTTAAATATAGATATATCAATTGAAAAAAATTAAATTATTAAAAAAAAAATTAAAATTTAGTAAATTCAAAAATATATTTATTTTTTATTTATTAACTTATTTTTAATAGAAATGTAATAATATAATATTAAAATATATAAATTTTAAGTATAAATAAATAGTATATATTTAATATAGTTATATAAAATGAATAAATTGAAATAATTAAACAATAAAATTCAAAATGTAGAAATTACAAAATTTTTAACAATGCCTCAGATAATCATAACCAGAATCCAGTGTCTCGATTCTTGCAATGTAACCCCTCGATTGATGCATATGACCGATTTATTTTTGAGTCTTGGGGTCTCCAGGAGTATACCATGGTTGGACTTCCTAATCGAAGGCATATCATGATTTAGTTTAGTTATGTAACTTCCCAAGTAAGTAATGAATAATATATATTTTTATCTATGCCTATTAATTAATTAGATAGTGTTTTAGAGGCTTAAAATGAAAATAAATCCAATCTTAGGCATGAAATACACTAATATTTTTAAAAGATTGTTTTACTGCCTTTTTATGGCAAACCATTTTTAAATCTATCTTTTGAAAATTTTATAAGCTATGTTTTTCAAAATAAACTTATTCTTTATGATTGGGACATCAAAATTTACTTTGTGTGAATTTTTGGTATTTTTCCATTAAAGTTCATTTTTTAATGAATAGTGAAAAAATGTTGTATTTTAATTCAAAACCTCTTTTTAATATAATTTATTTATATGATTGGATTATCTTTTAAATTGGTTTTAAAGTGAAATTAGAATATATTTTTACCATTTAATCCAATGTTTGTCATTGGAATCAATTTCACTTTGAAATTGGACTTAAACTAGTGTCAATCTATTGATACTTATTGTTTCATAAAAACACGCTATTTTTCATGACATCGGGAATTAATTATTAAATTAATTAATGTGACTTTTATGATTTGAATTTTGTAAAATAGACATCATTTTTGAATTCGGAATATAAAATATAGCTTAGGGTGATGTTTTGGTTTTTTTTCTGAAAAACATCAATTTTTGATGAATAGTGAAACCGCAAAGTGGTGGTTACAAAATTTGATTTTTCGTTTAAATGGTACTTTACCACTTCTGTGTTCTGAATCTCAAAAATCCAATTTAAATGATTTTCATTATTAAGTAAAATGTAGTTCAATGGGATTGAAATAATTTTTTGGTGAATAGTAACTTTTATGTTTTATTAGTCATGATTAAAGGTAATTAGTGTAATTTAAGGTAAAAATGATATTATAATAAAATGAAAATATCATGACACTTTTCCTAAACCTATTGGTTGAGTTATTTCCGACCAATACAACCCATGGGTCGATTTTTGATTCCCCATGGAGCCACTTGGGTATGATAATGACATTTATGCCTTTTATTTAATGTTAAAGTAAAAATGACACAAACATGAAATATTTTACTAAACCAATTTGTAAATGGGGTTATACAAGTCAGATTTTTGACTATAAATATTCATTGGAAAGATAAAAAGATTTCATACATCATAGTATTTTTTTATAATTCTTAGATATTAAATAAATTAAATTATTTATGACCCCATGATAATGCAGCGATTACCTCATTATTTAACGATTTAAATAAACTGGAAAGATAATGGAAAATATAAGACCTACATATGTCCAAAACCTATTGGATGTATATACTTCGTACCCTTATCACCTTATCCTAGAATTATATCAATATGGGACCTTTTAAATCTGAAACTCATTTTAAAATAATGGAACATTTCTTTACTTTCCAAGAGTGCCCCTCCTCTCCTCTTATAAAAGGCCCCCACCTCTACCACCTTACCCACACCTCTCAAGCCTTTGGTTCGGCCAAGATCTAATCATTTTGTCTCTAAACATTCCTATTGTCATCCTAGAAGCCTTAACTTAGGCAGTAATCTCTTCATGAAACCCTTTTGTTTCAAACCAAAGGGAGTTACCCGATTTTAAGGTAACGTCTTCACTTGTGCTCTTTTGTTTTATTTTGCTTCTCCAACCCCCTAAACTCTTTTTATTCATTTATTTTGTAACAACATCATTATATATTCAATATAATAGGATGTTTTTATAATAATTATTTGAGATACACTTACAAACGCCTTCATCTAATGGTGAAAGAGCATACTGTTTCTGTGGATGGCGAATTTCTGCCTCACGAAACGATGATTGTTCAACACTCATATAACACCTTCAAAGGTGGCCATTAAGATGTCACTATGTTTATATATGATATATAATATTTTTATTTTTTACTTAAGATTCTTTATTTTTCATTTGTGGCATACCATTATGGCTCCCATTATGGGTATACGCGATATCTTCATTTTAGGAAGTGCGGACTACGACCCCCTCAAAGTGATTTGATTCATTAATGCCATATGTGGGATGTATAAAGTATGGATTTAAAGTTATTATATATGATGTTATATTGGAATTATAATATACCTCTATATCATTATTATTTCTTTACATTAATGTATGAGATATAAATGAAAGTAGCGTTCATGCGTACGTACGGCTTACCGTCTCCATGAACGGTGCATTTCATTTCTTATCACCAAATGTAATGTACTATTATATGTACATATATATAATGGATATATATGATGTATTTTAAATCTAAATGATTAATATAATTCTGGAATTAAAATATACATACCTCTCATTTAGTTTTAATTCCAATAATATGACATAGAAATGAAAGTAGCGTTCATGCGTACGTACGGCTTACCGTCTCCATGAACGGTGCATTTCATTTCTTACCTCTAAATTATTATGTGATTTTATAAATACATGTATATGATAGATATATATGATATATATGATATCCAAATCAGGAATTTCATTCTGGATATAATGAACGTTTGACTACACGAACAACATGTAATTGTAAGAAGTCCACTTTCGACTTAAGGACCAAATATCGACAAAACAAACATTATTAACTTAAATGATTACATAATGTTTATAACAAGGAAATAAGTGATATAAAAGAAATAATGAACTCGAAAAAGGTTCTTATGAAAAAAGAAATTAACTCAAGTTTATTATTCAGGACGTTAAAGAACGATCAAGTGAAGTCGGACCCGAGGTAAGAGACTTCGTCTCAATCACCTTTCATTGAGGCATTTTTCGTTTTATACACAAATTTCTTTTATACAGTGTATAAACCCCTTTGACTTTTACATTTATTCAAAAGGAATATTTTTATACGAAACATTTTACTAAATGACAAAAGGGAATGTTTTTGTCATACGTATGCGGCGACAACGACTTCTCCGCCATCGTGACCATTATTTGAGATTTGACTTCCTCTACAAGCCATTACCTTTTAATGAAAAATAAATACCATGTTTTTATTTTCTTTTATTTTGGTATTGGAAGTGGTTTTTATAATGGATTTGTTATGTCAATATATTTAAGTGATATATTGTTATCAAAGTGTGGAAATGTTTTTTTCCATTATATTTGTTTTATGTATTATCATTATATAATGGCACTTGGACATTTGACGGGTGGTTACGTGATAAACCATATGACGGGTGGTGCCGTGAATACCAGGATGGGTGGTTACGTTATAACCTCCAATGCATTGGGTATGGAAGTCGGCCGTATGGCTATTCCATTAAGTATGTATGGAAGTTGGTCGTATGGATATTCCATTAAGTGATATGTGTGGAAGTCGACCGTTTGGTTATTCCACTTAAGTATGTTTATGTCCCAAGTTACCTTTATATGTTATGTGTTCTTTATATGGATTTTATGGTAATCTTTTGGTTACAAAAGGGTATGTAATGGTATTTTTATTCAGTGAAGAATTTTTACTACTTCATGAAGGTGAAGGTATTAATTTGATAGAGTATACATGGTTTACCTGATGTTTGAAAAACTAACAGATTTCATTGTTTGTGTATCTCTTACTGACCTTTTTATGCTCACCCCAAGTTTTTTTGAAATGTTTTTCACAGGACTTAATGTCGATTAGGGTCAAGGATGTGATCAAGGGAAAGTGAGTCTATCTAAAACGTGGAACTAGACATGTTTCTTTTTAAGAGTTTTTATTTTATGGAATCATAGTAGAAATGTCTCCTTTGTAATATTTTGAGATGTAATAGTTATGTCCTAATTCTCTAAAACTCTAAACCTAAAAAGATCCTCAATGTGAATTATTCATTTAATTCAATATTAAGTAATGTTTAAGGCCAGGGCCTTATAGTTGGTATTAGAGGACGGTTTAGACAACTTTAGGAGTTAGAAAATTGTTAAATTATAATTTAATTTATGGTATGACTGAAATGATATAGTATTTAAAGATTTCCATGTTGCTTCACCTAAGATATTTATGTGTTTAGAATGGTTTTCCATAGAGGAAACAAAGCAGCTATGTTTGGACGACATCAGGAGGAAGACAACCTTCCAAATCAGCAACCTAAGATGGTCGGAATTAGAACTGAACAGTTTGTTGTAGTGATGAAATAGTTGACTCAGGCTATAAATGGTGGTGGTATCCACGCATGACATCAGCCAGATCAACCGCAGAAGAACATGTCAGTGGTGGAACATTTCATGAGGCAAAATCCCCCATCATTCATAGGATCATCTGACCCCGTACAAGCTGAAGGGTGGATTAAAGCACTGGAGATGATTTTTGATGTCATGGGGTGTTCAGAACATCAAAAGGTTAGTCTTGTTGTTTACCGTTTTGAAGGTGTAGCTGATCAGTGGTGGTCGATGGTAAAAAATATCAGGGACAATGATGATATTGAGGATCTTCACTGGGATGAATTCAAAGGTATGTTTCTTGAGAAATATTTTCCTAAGGTAGTTCGTCTTAGGATGGAAAAATAGTTCCTAGAATTGAGGTAGGAGGATGATTCTGTGGCTCTTATGAAGCAAAGTTCACTCGATTGGAAAGGTATGCTCCAAACTTCATACGAGATATTTATAGTAAAATAAACCATTTTTACTCAGGGTTAAAGCCAAATTATCGAAGGGATTTAGCTTCTCACGAGTTTAAAAGTTATGAAAAACTTGTTTGATGTGCAGAGAAGGTGGAAATGGAATTTGCCGATGATCAGGTGTTCTATGAAAAACAACAGAATAAGAGGTCTAGTTGGCAGACAAAGGGGAAGAATTCACCAAAGAAGCAAGGAGGTAAGAAAACCAAATATCCATCCTATGAGAAGTGTGGTAAAATGCATCCGAGAGAATGTTTATCCAAGTCTGGTAAGTGCTTTCGTTGTGGTAAGTCTGGTCATATTACCCGTAACTGTAAGGAAGAAGATCAAGCAGGCAATGAAAAGCCAGCGCTAAGATGTTTTAAGTGTAATTAAATGGGTCATTATGCAAATGAGTGTATAACTAAGAACTCGACTGGGGGAAAGCATCCAGACTACAAGAAGAAAGGGGTGGTGAAATCCTTTTCAATAACTTCTGCTGATGTTGGGCCATCGATTGAAGTAGTATCAGGTAAAATTTTTGTTCAGATTATGCCAATGTGTTGTTTGATTCAGGGTCTACACATTCTTTCATTTCTGAGAAGTTTTCTAGTAAATTGGAAATTCCATCTCAAGACATGAACCCTGAACTTATGGTAGAAACACCCAGAGGGAATGTTGAGACAAAAAGGAATTTTAAGAAACTTCCTATCCTTGTGTGTGGAAAGAATCTACCAGCAAACCTTATTGTTTTGCCTCTAGTAGAGTTTGATGTAATTTTGGGCATGGAATGGATTTTTTTTATCATGCTAAGATTGAATACAGAGCTAAAACGGTTTCTTTTCAGAAAGATTTTCAGTTTGTGTACAAGGATGAACCCTTGCTTTTGATAACATATCAGGAAGTTGAGAAACTAGTAAAAGAAGGAAATGAATGTTACCTTTCACATATTGTTGAAAATAAAGGAACTGTTCAAATTAATGATGTGAAAAAGGTAAATGAGTATCTTGATGTGTTTCCCGACGAGTTTCCTGGTATTATTCATGATCGGGAAGTTGAATTTACTGTTGACATAGTTCCGGATTCTAAGCCAATTTGAAAACCCCCTTATCTAATGGCTCAAGTTGAACTTTTAGAGTCAAAGAAGCAATTTTAGGAGTTATTAGATAAAGGTTTCATTCAACCTAGCACATCACCATGGGGTGCTATTGTCTTGTTTGTTAAAAAGAAAGATGGCTCAATGAAGCTTTGCATTTATTATAGATCCTTGAATAATATTACTGTTAAGAACAAGTATCCTTTGCCTCATAACAATGATTTGTTTGATCAGCTCCAGGGAGCTTAGTATTTTTCGAAGATTGACTTGAGGTTGGGGTACAATGAGTTGAAATTAAAATAAGCAGACATTCCGAAGACTGCGTTCTATACTAGATATGGCCATTATGAATTTGCAGTTATGCCTTTTGGGTTAACCAATGCACCTGCTATGTTCATGGACCTTATGAATAGAATTTTCCATGAGTTCTTGGATAAGATTGTGGTTGTTTTCATTGATGATATTTTTGTGTTTTCTAAAATTAAAGAGGAGCATGAAAGTCATTTAAGGGTTATCTTTCAAACCCTAAAAGAAAAGAAACTATATGGAAAATTCAGAATGTGTGAGTTTTGGTTACAAAAAATTTCTTTCCTGGGCCACATTGTTTCAAAAGATGGAATAACTGTTGATCCTGCTAAAACAAAAGTTGTTGAAGAATGGCCAAGACCCACAAATGTAACCGAGATCCTTAGTTTCCTTGGTTCGGAAGGTTACTACTGAAGGTTTGTGGAAAAATTTTCACGGTTATCTAGTCCAATGACTAAGCTAACTCGGAAGGGTGTTAAGTTTATCTAGACAAAAGAATGTGATGTTTGTTTTCAGGATTTGAAATGAAGATTGGTAAATGCTCCAATTTTGGCACTTCTTTCCAGGAGTGGTGAGTTTTTTATATACAGTGATTCTTTGTTGAAGGGACTTGGCTGTGTCCTTATGAAGAATGATCAGGTTATTGCATATGCTTCACGTCAGTTGAAAACTCATGAGGTAAATTACCCTACACATGATTTGGAATTAGCTGCTTTTGTTTTTGCTTTAAGAATTTGGAGGCATCATTTGTATGGAGTAAAGTGTGAAATATATACTGATCACAAAATTTTAAAGTATATATTCACTCAGAATGAATTGAACATGAGACATAGGAGATGGCTGGAATTAATCAATGATTATGATTGTACAATTCACTACCATCCAGGAAAAGCCAATAATGTTTCTGATGCTTTGAGTAAAAAAAGTAATGCTTCATTAACGATGTTGCGTTTGGAACTTGATCCTTTGGTTAAGGATTTTATGAACATTGGCATATAAGTTGTTGGTGTAGGATGTCCTTCTGTTTTTTTTTGGTATCTATGAGATCTTCTCTATCAGACAGAATCAAGCAAGCACAGAAGCAAGACAGTGAGTTGCAGAAAGAGGTAGAGCTAGTTCAGAAAGGTAAGTTGCATGAATTCAACATTGATAGTGATTGTGTTTTGAGATTTGGGAAGAGAATGTGTGTGCCTTGTGATTCAAAGTTGAAGAGAGAGTTGTTATGTGAAGCTCATAGTTCTCCGTTTTCAGTTCATCCTGGCAGTACTAAGATGTACAGAGATCTGCGGGAGTATTACTGGTGGGATGGAATGAAAAGAGATATTGCTAATTTTACTTTGAAGTGTTTGACTTTTCAGCAGGTTAAAGTAGAGCGACGGTTACCGAAAGGGATGCTTCAGCCTCTACCAGTGCTAGAGTGGAAATGGGAGAATATATCCATGGACTTTTTTGTGGGATTACCGAATACATCTCGAGGTAATAATGCAATCTGGGTTATTATTGATCGCTTAACTAAATCTGCTCATTTCATTCCTATACAAGATAATTTTTCCCTAGATCGACTTTCCCATTTGTATCTTAAATAGATAGTCAGGTTACATAGATTTCCTCTCTCCATTGTATCTGACCGTGATCCTAAGTTTACTTCTATCTTTTGGAAAGGCCTTCAGAAGTCATTGGGTACTGAATTAAATTTTAGTACAGCTTTTCATCCACAATCAGATGGGCAGTCAGAACGAACAATTTAGAACTTGGAGGATATGCTATGAGCTTGTTCGATGGATTAACAGGGAAGTTGGGACTAACATATTTCTTTGGTTGAGTTTTCTTCTAATAACAGTTTTCATTCTAGTATACAGATGGCACCATTTGAGGCATTATATGGGAAGCGTTGTCGAACTCCAGCATTTTGGGATGAAGTGGGTGAAAGGAAGCTGATGGGACCAGAATTGGTAGAAGAGATGGCAGAAAAAGTTCAGTTGATTCAAAAACAAATGAAAATAGCTTAGAGCAGACATAAGAGTTATGCAAATAACTGGAGGAAGGATCTATCTTTCGAGGTAGGTGATCATGTTTTTCTCAAAGTCTCATCATGGAAGAGTCTGATGTGATTTGGTAAGAAAGGAAAGATGAGTCCTAGGTTCATTGGACCATATGAAATTCTGTAGATAGTTGGATCAGTTTCTTACCGAGTGGCTTTACCTCCGAGTTTATCTCAGGTACACAATGTTTTTCATGTTTCGATGTTGAGAAAGTATATGCCAGATCCATCTCATGTTTTGTGCCCAGAGGTAGTTCAGTTAGAAGAGAATCTCTCTTATGAAGAACAACCAGTCCAGATTCTTGACTGAAGAGAGAAAGTATTGCGAAATAAGGTAATTCACCAGGTAAAGGTTTTGTGGAAAAACCATATGATTGAAGAGGCAACATGGGAATCTGAAAATGCAATGAGGGATAAATACCCCCACTTATTCGATAAGTAAATAAATTGTGAGAACACAATTTTCTAAAGGGGGGAAGGATGTAACATCCCAAGTATGTAATGAATAATAGATATTTTTATCTATGCCTATTAATGAATTAGATAGTGTTTTATAGGCTTAAAATGAAAATAAATCCAATCTTAGGCATGAAATACACTAATATTTTTAAAAGATTGTTTTACTGCCTTTTTATGGAATTTTTTTTAAATCTATCTTTTGACAATATTATAATCTATTTTTTTCAAAATAAACTTATTCTTTATGATTGGGACATCAAAATTTACTTTGTGTGAATTTTTGGTATTCTTCCGATAAAGTTCATTTTTTAATGAATAGTGAAAAAATGTTGTATTTTAATTCAAAACCACTTTTTAATCTAATTTATTTATATGATTAGATTATCTTTTGAATTGATTTTAAAGAAAAATTAGAAAATATTTTTATCATTTAATCCAATGGTTGTCATTGGAATCAATTTCACTTTGAAATTGGACTTAAACTAGTGTCAATCTTTTGATACTTATTGTTTCATAAAAACACGCTATTTGTCATGACAGCGGGAATTAATTATTAAATTAATTAATGTGACTTATATGATTTGAATTTTTTAAAATAGACATCATTTTTGAATTCGGAATATCAAATATAGCTTAGGGTGAAGTTTTGGTTTTTTTGCTGAAAAACTTAAATTCTTGATGAATAGTGAAACAACAAATTGGTGGTTACAAAATTTGATTTTTCGTTTAAATGAGACTTTAAAAATTCTGTGTTTTGAATCTCAAAAATCCAATTTAAATGATTTTCATTATTAAGTAAAATTTGGTTCAATGGGATTAAAATAATTTTTTGGTGAATAGAAACTTTTATGTTTTATTAATCGCGATTAAAGGTAATTAGTGTAATTTATGGTAAAAATGATATTATAATAAAATGAAAATATCTTGACACTTGTCCTAACCCTATTGGTTGAGTTATGACTGACCAATACTACCCATTGTTCGATTTTTGGTACCCCATGGAGCCACATGGGTATAATAATGGCATTTATGCCTTTTATTTAAAGTTAAAGTAAAAATGACACAAACATGAGATGTTTTACTGAACCAATTTTTACATGGGGTTATACAAGTCAGATTTTTGACTATAAATATTCATTGTAAAGATAAACATATTTAATACATAATAGTATTTTTTTATAATTTTTGGACATTAAATAAATTTAATTATTTATGACACAATGATGATGCAGCGATTACCTCATTATTTAACAATTTAAATAAAATGGAAAGATAATGTAAACTCTAAGACCTACACATGTCCAAAACCTCATGGATGGGTATATTTCGAACCCTTATCACCTTATACTCTAATTATATCATTGTGGGACCTTTTAAATCCGAAAATCATTTTAAAATAATGGAACATTTCTTTACTTTCCAAGAGTGCCCCTCCTCTCCTCTTATAAAAGGCCCCCACCTCTACCACCTTACCCACACCTCTCAAGCCTTTGGTTCGGCCAATCTCTGCTCATTTTGTCTCTAAACATACCTCTCCTCATCCTAGAAGCCTTAACTTAGGTAGGAAGCTCTTAAAGAAACCCTTTGTTTTCAAACCAAAGGGAGTTACCCGATTTTAAGGTAACGTCTTCACTTGTGCTCTTTTGTTTTATTTTGCTTCTTCAACCCCCTAAACTCTTTTTATTCATTTATTTTGTAAAAAACACCAGTATATTAAATATACTAGTATGTTTTTATAATATGTATTCGAGCTACACTTACACACACCTTCACTTAATGGTTAAAGAACATACTGTTTTTCTGGATGGCGAATTTCTGCCTCACAAAACGATGATTGTTCAACACTCCTATAACACCTTCAAAGGTGGCCATTAAGATGTCACTATGTTTATATATGATATATAATATTTTTATGTTTTACTTAAGCTTCTGTATTTTTCATTTGTGGCATACCTTTATGGCTCCCATTATGGGTATACGCGATATCTTCATTTTAGGAAGTGCGGACTACCGCCCCCTCAAAGTGATTTGATTCATTAATGCCATATGTGGGATGTATAAAGGATGGATTTAAAGTTATTATATATGATGTTATACTGGAATTATAATATACCTCTATATCATTATTATTTCTTTCCATTAATGTATGAGATAGAAATGAAAGTAGCGTTCATGCGTACGTACGGCTTACCGTCTCCATGAACGGTGCATTTAATTTCTGATCCCCAAATGTAATGTACTATTATAAGTACATAGATATAATAGATATATATGATGTATGTTACATCTAAATGATTAATATAATTCTAGAATTAAAATATACATACCTCTCATTTAGTTTTAATTCCATTAATATGACATAAAAATGAAAGTAGCGTTCATGCGTACGTACGGCTTACCGTCTCCATGAACGGTGCATTTCATTTCTTACCTATAAATTATTATGTGATATTATAAATACATGTATATGCTAGATATATATGATATATATGACATCCAAATCAGTAATGTCATTCTGGATATAATGAACCTTTGACTACATGAACAACATGTAATTGTAAGAAGTCCACTTTCGACTTAAGGACCAAATATCGACAAAACCAACATTATTAACTTAAATGATTACATAATGTTTATAACATGGAAATAAGTGATATAAAAGGAATAATGAACTCTAAAAATGTTCTTATGAAAATAGATATTAACTCAAGTTTATTATTCAGGATGTTAAAGAATGATTGAGTCATGTCGGACCCGAGGTAAGGGACTTCATCTCAATCACCTTTCATTGAGGCATTTTTCGTTTTATACACAAATTTCTTTTATATGGTGTATAAACCCGTTTGACTTTTACATTTATTCAAAAGGAATATTTATATGCAGAGCATTTTACTAAACGACAAAAGGGAATGTTTTTGTCATACGTATGCGGCGACAACGACTTCTCCGCCGCCGTGACCATTATTTGAGATTCGGCTTCCTCTACAAGCCATTACCTTTTAATGAAAAATAAATACCATGTTTTTATTTTCTTTTATTTTGGTATTGAAAATGGTTTTTATAATGGATTTTTTACGTCAATATATTTAAGTGATATATTGTGATCAAAGTGTGGAAATGTTTTTTTCCATTATATTTGTTTTATGTCTTATGATTTTATAAGGGTACTTGGACATTTGATGAGTGGTTACGTGATAAACCATATGACAGGTGGTGCCGTGAACACCAGGATGGGTGGTTACGTTATAACCTCCAATGCATTGGGTATGGAAGTCGGCCGTAAGGCTATTCCATTAAGTATGTATGGAAGTTGGCCATATGGCTATTCCATTAAGTGATATGTGTGGAAGTCAACCGTATGGTTATTCCACTTAAGTATTTTTATGTCCCAAGTTACCTTTATATGTTTTTTGTTCTTTATATGGGTTTTATGGTAATATTTTGGTTACAAAAGGGTAAGTAATGATATTTTTATTCAGTGAAGAATTTTTACTACTTCATGAAGGTGAAGGTATTACTTTGATAAAGTATACATGGTTTACTTGATGTTTGAAAAACTAACTGTTTTCATTGTTTGTGTATCCCTTACTGAGATTTTTATGCTCACCCCAAGTTTTTTTGAAATTTTTCTCACAGGACTTAATGTGGATTAGGGTCAAGGATGGGATCAAGGGAAAGTCAGGCTATCTAAAACATGGAACTAGACATGTTTCTTTTTAAGAGTTTTTATTTTATGGAATCATAGTAGAATTGTCTACTTTGTAATATTTTGAGATGTAATAGTTATGTCCTAATTCTCTAAAACTCTAAACCTGAAAAGATCCATAATGTGAATTATTCACTTAATTCAATATTAAGTAATGTTTAAGGCTGGGCCTTATAAGTTAGATGGGAAATCTCGTTATTTCTTGGTCGATGGCTCCCCGATTATGATGTGGGTATTTATTCTACCACTTTCATTGGATCATTGATTTTCATCTGCAGTGTGACTCTTCAGCCAATGTAATCTGGGTATGTTTCCCTAGGCTTCACTTACCATTCATAAATCCATCCATATTGTGTCCTCTTTGGAAGCTAGATGGTTTCTACCTCTTCTATGATACAAAAACTGAATGTGTTTTCTATCTACTATGTGCTTGCATTTGTGTGAAGGTTTATGTCTCCAGACCATCGATCATCTTGGTATGGATTAATGTTGTTGAACAGTATCGATGGTGGCAGGTAGTTCACATTGAGTCATGGAATGATTTCTATATTTATTGTTCTTGTCTATGGAATCTTCTCAGTTTGTATCAATAGTTCTCAGAGAAGGAAGGTGAAAGAGATAAGGAAAGTGCCTTCTGTTGTCCATGATGGCTTAGAAGTGGTGACTTTGAATCCTATCAATTGGGATCAAACTGAAGGAATCCTGAAAGAGACATGTGCACGGGTTTTACTTCCTCGAATTGTGGTTATTTCTGGCCGGTTCAGGATAGACCTAGATGATAGGCCCACTAGGAAGATGGATCAAGAATGTGGAACCATGAACCCTTTCTCTTCTGATGTTCCTAGTAAGTAAGGGAATTTAGTAGTGTAGGAATGGCTTATGGAGTATACACCTGGATAGGTAGCAACAACGATTGTGGGAAATATTCAGCATGTCAACCAGTATGTAGTGTTGGACAATGATGAATTAAATCTTGGAAAATTTTCTTCATAATAGTTATTTAGGAATGAATCGCAGAAAGGGAATAGAGTCACTAGAGATGAAAAATTGGTTACTGAATTGAGTTTTCAGTATGTTATGGTTGATGCTGATCTTCTTATTGAGGAGTCTAATTGTGAGGATATGTACCAGGAGGCTGTTAAGGACACTAATACCTCGTGTCAGTTTATGGGACATACATTCATATAAAAGCATGCTTCCAATTCATAAAATGAATAAAAAAATGGTGACTGGAACACTTCCTCACATCACAATTACATTCATACTAAAATTCATAAATTTTAGCAATCCTTGAAAATCATTGATATGTGGGAGGATGTATATGATGATGATAGGATGAATTCTACTTCAATGAAAAAATATTTAATTCGAAGGGAAGTTTTATTCTATGATATTTTATTGCAGTGGAAGAAAAATATGAAAAAAATTAGTGATTTACAATTGTTCCCCTGAAGAAAAGGCCGATGAAAGATTACTCTAATATGCCGATGACTGTGTCGACTAGATCCTCCTCCAAGATTCCAAGGAAGATCTATTCTGACAATAGGAAAAATATAAATCAATGTAATTCTCAATCTGAATGGGAAACTCCATATGAGTTTGGTTATGTTAATTATTTTCCATACTAGTATTTTTAACTTTTCCTCCAATGGATGAGGGTGATGTGATTACCTTTTTATTTTTCATTAATAAATGGCTCGGAGCTTTGCATCTGACTAGCCATTCCAACCAATAAAAATGAATAAATTTATTACATATATAGATGTATATATTAATTATAAACAGTAATAAATAATATATATTTAATATAACTGAATAAACTATAATAATAAAAAACATATTAATAAATTATTCATTTATATTTGTTTTATACAAAATTATTCATTAATATATTTAATATTTTTAATATAGAAACATACTCATATATATTTCTTTACTTTTAGTGAAATTAATTTCACAAATTCATATACATCATTAATGTTTTATTTATACAAAACACACACATAATATTTCTATAATTTATTCAATTTGTAATATTCATTTTAAATATATTTATTAAGATAATATATGTAATAAATATTCTATTTCTAATCATTTAATTTTAAAAAATTTAATTTTTTATTCAATATATTCTATTTTTTACTTTTTATAATGATTAAAATTTATTCTTTTTTAATATTATATAATCATTAATAATATTATGTTTAGTAATATTTTTTAAATTTATTCATTTGCAATTTATTATTTTTCAACATGTTTGAAATTTTATCAATTTTCATTTTTTATTTCTACATGTGTATTCATTTTCATTTAATTTCTTGGATATAGTTTCAATTTATTTAATTAATATGTATACATTTCCATTTTAGGAAATATCAATATTCATTTTTAGTTTTTTAAAATAATATATATAATTAATAATAGTTAGTAAATTTTTATATTTATTCATTCAACTTATTATTTATTTCTTTAATAGACTCAATATATTATATGATATCAGTATTTAATTAAAAATATATCAAACATGTATACATATTTAATAATTTAACATAATAAATTATATACTTAATTAATGAAATATTTTACAATAACTCATTCATCAAATATTTATGAAATTTATTATAATTTTAATATTATTTTTATAATTTCTGTCAGTAACATAGTATATTTAATATATTATTTTTTTCTCATCATTTTTTATTTATTTACATTTAATATTATATCAGTTATTATTATTTATAAAATTTTAAATTTTTTTTATTTTTTTACGAAATTAATAATATTATAATATTTATTTATACTTATTTAATTACTATTTTTTAATATTTTTTATATGTATTTTTCTTCATTTCAATATATATATCCAAATATTCGTTTTTTTAATACTTTGTGTAATTATTTTTTCCTATTTTATGAATATTTTTAAAGTCTAATCATTAATAACTATTCAATTTCACTAATTTTTAACATTCATGAATTCTTTTTTATATATTGATTAATAATGTTAATACTATATTTTTAAATAATAATTTATAAGTAAATATATTTATTGATGTATTTTTATAATGTGTATAAAATTATATATTAGTAATAGTAAATAAGTAAATATTTTTTTATTAAACTAATTACATTATTATCTATTTAAATCATTATTAAATTATAAGAAATATATTTGAATAATGAATATATTTACTATATTTAAATTTAAATTAAGATTTATTTGTTAAATATATTAATAATTATATAAACATATATAAGGATATAAACATATTTATAATTAGTGAATTATTACAAATATATATAAATTCCGAATATATTTACTATATATATATATATATTTAATATATATATAAACATATATAATGATATAAATTTATTATATATATAAATATATTTATAAATTTATATTTACTATATTTATACATGTATACATTTATAATCATAAATAAATAAATAAATATATATATATATATATTAAAAATATTTCATTTAATTATAACTAAATAATTATATATTAAAAATATTATAAAATTATTATAAATATATATAAATAATTAATACACTTAGTATATTTATATTTACATTTATATATATATTCTAAATATATATATAATTGTGAAAATATATATAATGTTAAAAATAAATTTTTAATTTTATAAAAATATTTTTATGTATATTTACACTTTTGTTAATTTATAATTATAATTATAGAGATTTATCAGTGATAAAGTTTAGCACTGATAATGAGATATTTTATCAGCACTTATTTAGCACTCGTAAAATGGGATTTCATGAGAACATATTACGTTAATGTTGATAAAACCCAATCTTTAAAAGCATTTCTTTGAAGCCTTTAAAAAAATCTCCCATATATTATTAAAATAACCCTAACCCAACTTATTTTAGGCCATGTCATTCATGATCTCATAGAAGTTCATCTCTACCACTTCTCCCCCTCAATCTTCTCTTGAATGAATTAACTCTCAAATCCATGGTAAGCTATTTTTACCTTATCTCACATTGCATGCTTGTTAGGGTTCAATAGTGTTTCATAGGGCGACATTATATGGGTTAGTTGTCCCGTGGTTCCATGTTTTGGTGCTTTGAAGTCTCCATAATCATTCTTCCTCCTTTGTCAGTTATTTTTTTGTGTCTCTACATTCCATATTTTACCCAATTACAACTCACCTTTTGTAACAATATCTACCCTTAGTATCCCAGAGATTGTGGATATATTATAACATTAGAAAAAGATACAAGGGATCCAATCCCAATTACTGAAGAGTTTAATAGATTTAGAAAAATAGATAAATATTTGAATCTTACATTACAATTGACAACTTAAAATACAACATAGTGAATCATTTGAAATCACCATTATTATAAAATCTTAACAATTCATATAAATCATAATAATCTCTTGGAATTCAGGGAAAATATACATCATTAACATGATGTGAGATCAAATGCTTAGTAAGGAAATGTATTGAGCATAAGATATAAAAATAATCAACAATAACTATTTCATTTTTGAAAACTAAACTCATTCCATTAAATCAATAACTTGAGCATAATATGGCTGGAATAAATGATGATCAAATAATGCCCCATAAATAATCAACTCACCTGGAAAAAATAACCATGTATCTTCAATATTTCTAATAATAACACTTAAATTAATAACTAATATCAAAATTATGGAATGCATAATGTCAAACATACAAAACCTATGGTTGAGGCCTCACAAAAGACGTTGGAAAATTAATGGTTAAGGCCTAAAAACATAATTTATATTTCTCATGGGACATACTGATGAATTGAGGGTCTATACAGGACCCCTTTAATCACATACTAAATCCAATGCATTGCTCATATGAATAAATAATAAAATTGAATCAATATTACTTAACAAATTCATTAACTCTCCATATTGGAAGGGGTCATATGGAATATCAATACTACCATTATAAAACAAATCCTAAATACTTTATAAACTATGAGGGAATTTATCATATGATATTACTTGAATTTTTTTAATATTAAATAATGGATGCTTATATATATTAAAATACATTAAATGAGATCATAGAAAATTTATGGAGGAAATACCATTTCTCACATTGAAAATCAATATTTTTTAATTTTTTTTAAAACTATAAAGGAAATTATATTCATTGAAAACTATTAGTAAAATAGGTAATGTAAATTTGAAATATTTATAGCATCACAATGGTGGGAAAATATGCTCATTCCATATCTGTTAACAGACACACAAATAATTTTTGTATGAAGATTCACAAAGTGCCTTTTTAGAAAATAAAAAATATAAATTTCAAACCACTTGGAAAATATTTTAAAACGTGTAAAAATGAATTCAAATAATCATTGGATAATAGTAAAAAAATTATATTTTTTTAGAAACATGGTCATAGAAGAAAAATATTGTTTTAAGAGAAATATTAAAAGATGATTTTTAATGGATTGTCTCACTAGAATATCATATCATTGAAATAGTCATCAACATAATGAATCAAATATGTTTATTCATTTTAAATAATTTTAAAACAACTGAGAATACACCATTATATATTAAATATTCATTACACAAATAATCGTTGTATGAAATAATCTAGGATGTACAAATTTAAACCAAATAGTGGAAATTGAGTTATGAATTATCATATCACATTATACTCCATCATATTGTATTCCTGGTAAAATTTGAAAATATGAAAATTAACTTTTAATATAATGATCAAAATGAGATTAATTGCATGATATATAGAAGTGATGTATATACACCACACATAAAAAATATGATGTTAATAAGGAACATATATCATAGAAGTAAATGTGATGTGAGAAACCCTTAAATAATGGTCCCCATTATATTTTTATACTTAACCACAAATATAAATTTTTAAAGAATATATTTATTCATTTTAGAACCATAACCATATTTATAATACCTTATTTTATACTTTGTAACATTTATCACATTTTCATTGATAATATTTTAATATTTTCATTTTTAGGTTTTATTTGTTTCATGGTTTCATGATCAGTTCATTTTTCTATAATTATGGATTTTATTCTCATATGGAAACACTTTTAACACCCAATTATGTTATGGTATACCATTTTTAAAATTTAGCATCTCTGATAGTTTATGCTCCAAGTAACACCATGTTTATAACAGTAATATACAATTAAATATGATTTTTTGAATAGTAATTTAACCATTAAGAATATTAACAAGACCAATAGAATAGTAAATCTTCTAATAAATGTAAAAATAATATATTGGTATCTTATAAATTAAAATACGGTATATTTATGTCATTGAATATGAAAATAAATTTTTAAAAAATGACAAATTAAATATTGATATTTTGGGAAACATAAAATATTATTTACAAATCTATAATTAAAATAAAGATTTATAAGACTATATATTTTCATAATATAGACTCATATATTTATATTTTATTGTCTTAGGATTATAATATTATTTTATGAGACCTTCATTAACTTTTTAAAGTGTTATAAAATTGTAATAATATTAAAATGATTATTTTTATAGAAAATGATGATTTTACTTAAAAAATAAAATTTATCATATTTAAAATCGAATTTTCATGAAATGGAGTAAATTTTTTAATTATACAAATAAAAAATGGTTATGATATTTTTGTGGAAATTTTATAAAATTTTATAAATTTTGGCCAATAGTGAAAGACAATAATTTATGGTATTTAACTAATACACGAATTATTTGGTAATAGATGATGTATTGGAAATGTAAGCACATAATATCAAAAATCTATAATTATTTTAATATGTTTATTTTTAAGGTTTATACTATTGATATTCATGATCCAAAATCATAAATTAATAAATAATATAATGAAAAACACTTATATCCTCCACTATAAATACCACCTCTCACTAACTTTTATCCTCACACATCCAATGCCATTAATGTTTTTAATATTATTTCCTTTTCCTCTGCCAAAACTCCCCCCCATGTTCAAGTTATTAAAGTTTCACAAAAATTCCATATGAAAATTGTTTAAAGAGGTTCTAAAAAAGAAAAATTCAGGAGGTAAATCCCCATTCATTTATTTAATTTTCATCCAATTTATTATCTTTTCTTATTACTTACTTACATAATCTCTCAAAACATGCATGATAACTCTAGTATATTATCTATACTATAATGTAATTATGATAGTGTTATATACAATCTCAATAATTTTCTATTACCCATTTCTATTCTAAACATTAATACATCATTTAGGAGGTGCAGATTTGCTGACTTCATGGATGATGAGTTTTCATTATTCAATTTATCATTCATGCATAGTCATAAAAATATTTTTATTGTTGAAAATGAAAATAATAAGTTTATTATATCTTTTTTAGTGTTCTATAACTAGTATATTAACATTATATTAATTTATAAAACAGAAATAGTGATTGACGATTGAAAAAATGGAAAAATAATCCAACCAATTGTCATTAACATTATATCAAATGAATTATCCTCAATTATAAAAAAATGATATATAATACTATTAAATATTCTATAATTTCATTAATAATATATATTTTAAAATATGGATAATTATTCTCAAATAACATTATCTTTTTTATGTACATAAAAGTTACCCAATCCTGAAAACGTAGGAAACAAACACATTCGAGTGGCAAATTTATATTTTATAACTCATAAAAAAGGCCACAAATTAAATTATAAATATTATAATAAATCATATAATCATTAATAGGTTCTTAATTGAAATTAAAATTAATATAATTCCATTATCAATTATGTTAAGTACAAGTACAGAATGCCTTCATGCGTATGGTAATGGATTTTTCCCAAAAAAACATTTTCCCATCATGTTGTACATTCTCACTCTTTACCGAAATATATTTCATTTATATTTTTAAATAATTCATAAATATTCTGATTATATGTTCCATAATAATTTTTCCAAATAATCTAATATTTAATTTATGGGTATATACATGTTTTATTATGTTTCCTTTTTTAATTCCACATGATAAGAAAGCCAGATTTAAGGGAAAATCCATGTTTCATAACCATACTCAATGACCACCAAAATTAATATTTATATAACCATTGATTTTATAAAATAAATAATTTTATCATGAAAAATTATATTTTTTCATTTCTTGTTTTATAAAAAAAATATACATTTTTCTATTATGAAGACTCTTTTGTATTTTCCCGTAAATCACAATAAAGTGGCTCATTTCTAAAGTTTCATTTATACTCTTTTTAGATGTTTTAACTTTAGTTTCAAAAAAATATTTTTAAAATATAATTTTATTTTTCGTAATTTTTTTTCTGGGATATACATGATACAATTTAATTTTATGAAAAATAAAACGATTTTCCAAATATAATATTCCTTATAATGTAAAAAGGTATATTTGTCTCAAGATTTTGTCGATGATTATATAGGGTATTAATATATATTTCAAACAAACTCTTTTGAATATTATTATTAATTTGGATTTATATTTTATGAAACCATAAACCATATTTTAGTAAATGTTTTATGAAAATTTTGACTATGTATAATCTAACTTGATATAGTTAAAAAAATTTCAAGAATAGTTAGTGATTATATTTACTAATTGGTGATGGATATTTTTATTTTTTATGAATACGTTGTTTATATTTCACCAAATTCATATTATGAATGCATTGGATGTAGTTTGTGATGTGAGGGGCCAGATATATCCCCATGGTGATTCAGTAGGCCTTAATGGAAAAAACCTTTATAGATTTGGTTGCAGACTTAAACACTTATTTGTATATGTCAGGGATGAGGCCTCAATGGTATGTTTCATATGTCCTATAGCATGAATCCCATCATTACAATATTAATAATTAATAAATCATGTGATAATTTTACATGTACAATACCAATGCTTAAGATTCATGTGACTATTTATATTCATTATTTTTTCAAAATTTTTTACTGCCATATTATGCTCATGAATTTATTTTAGTGGCATGTGTTTCATTTATCCATATTTACATATTGTTTAGGACTATTATATCTTCTGATGTATTTTCTGCCCTTATTAAGCGTCATATCTCACCCCTTTCTTACATTTCATTTTCCCCAAGAGTCAAAGAAGTATATTATGAATTATTGGCAAGGTTAATATATAATTTTATTTTTGTTTCTAGTGCATTCAATTTTGTTTATTTAATTCCATGTTGAAATGTAATAAATATTTTGGTATCTAGTTTTCCAATGATACTATACTATTTGGTCCTTCAGGATACAACTTCATTGTTTATTGTAAATATTTAATAACTTAATATACTAGCTCCCAACTAGTAGGATAATAGACTATACAATAAAAATCTAGATGTGAAATGAAATGGGATTAATTTCATTAAAAAAGTATAAATGGTCCCATATAAAATTTTTGTTTCTAACCTGAGGATGATTCATTTGATGGAATGTAAATTATAAATGTTTAGATCAATTTGGCAGTTTTTCAACCATCATGAATGCGTTTTTAATAAATATTATGTCTATATATTTTATAAGACATTGAATAATTTATAATATACATATATAAATCTTATTTAACTAGATTAAATTTATTATGACTATAATTAAAGGGAATATTTGAAAACTAAAAATCATTATCCATGTATATGATTAAGAACTATAATTTGTTCAATGGTTTTGTTTCATTGAATAAGGGTAAATGAGAAAACTTGTGGATATAAGTTCTTCCATTATAAATATAAAATTATAGTATATAAAATATTTGAGAATAAAAATTATTTTATGCATTTAGGAGGTTAAGAGATGGTAGAAGAAGAAAAAAATTAAGAGAGGTTGTTTGGGAAGGTTACCACTTGAATATCAGCTCCTTGCAGGACCCCTTAAGGAACATGGAATTGGTATTTTGTTGGTACCGACATCTCTTGGACGTTTGGAGAGTGTTATAGAGAGGTGTTTTTATATATTTTAAGATACTCATGGATTTTGATGAGAAAGGGGTGTTGAGGGTGATATTTATACTTTAGTAGGGGTTGATTAAAGTTATTAAATAAAGAATATTTTATACCTAAATCCAACTAAATTTGGATGGAATTAATTCCAAATAATTTTATTGAAAATTAATGTAGTAAGGGATGGTTATGGTCAAGGAACACAACAAATACACATTTATTATTTCTGTTTTTATTTATTTTAATCTTTTACCTTGTAATTTTAACCCACAACATTATTTCAACTATACCATGGTAAATCATTTTTTTACCATAGTAACTTATTTTATTCCACAAAATTAATATGACCATTTATCCTAATTTTGAACACATGAATACAAATATGGAATATATTTTAAATTATTAAATTTATTTAAGTGATTGAAATAAATTCTAAATATGTCACATGTATAACTGAAAAAAATAGTTTCTACGATTAAAACATCTGTTTTCTAAATTTATAAACATTTATTTATAAATGTAACACTCTATATGTTATGAAATTACATAAATTAATATTATTAAAAAATAATTGTAAATAAATTCTAAATCATTAACATATAATTATTTCAATTGTGTTATGGTATTTGAATAAAATAGTAATTTCACTTTTTAGTCAAAAAATCAATATTTTTTAGAAAAGTATCAAAAAAATAATGTATGATAATATTGATGTGATTAGTACAAAAATAAATTTTATTTTTTCATATAATTTTATCAAGTGTTAAAAACTAATTATATTTTTTATCTCATAAAAAAGAAGAAAAACTCTTTTTTTGAAGCAAACATATAATTGATGTATAAAATAACTTTACTAGAAATTGTACACATATTAATTAGGAATTAATTAATATATTGATAATGAGTTAAGAAATTATTTATTTTATAATGTGGTTAATTATATTCATTCCCAAAAATTTAATGGATATGTTATAATCATCTTGTTAGAATAATAATATTTTTAAGTTCATTTAATCATGATGTTTTGTGAAACATATGATATCAAATATAGTGTTCCTTTAAAATTTCAAGGTGTCACATTTTTCCTATATTCAATAAATTATGTCCTCATAATTTAAATTCATTATTGATAATTATATAGTTTAAATTATTAAATATAATTTTGGAAACCCCACATCTTAAGAATGGTTAATAAAACATCTAATAAAAAAAGGGAAATGAGAATGTGAAGGTTAAAACATAAACTAGGTTTCTGTATAGGTGAAAATTAAGGATAAGTTAAAAATATACATGTAATGGAATTATATCTATCCTCATATGATGAAGAATTATTTGATCAATAGATTGTTTATCATTAAAAAATCATTAGTTTGTAATGGGTTAAAAGGACATTGATTTCTCATTATGAAACTTATTAGACTAAAATATTATATAAAAAACCCTTTCAATATATTTTATAAATCCTTCTTTATTCTATAAGGAAATATACTTACATGAAAGGTAGAGTTTCATCAAGTGAACAATTTACACCAAATTTCATCATTTTTTCCAACATATATTTCAAACATTATTCCTAAAATTAAATTCCAAAGGATTGTATATATCATAATCATTTAGGTTTTCTAAAATGGATTTATACATTATCTATCATTCAAATTAAATAAAAAATACTATGTTATACTATCAAAGACATCACGTAGGCTAGTGGTAGGTGATTCTCCCATGTCTCCCTTTGATTGAGGGTTCACATCTCATGGGATTTCCAGATGTGGAAGGTTGTGACCCAACCTATGGGTTTCCCATTTTCTAAATCAAAATTAATACAACCCTAATAACATTTCACAAAACATTCTTAATATATTATATATTTAATAAAATTAACCTCCATGTTTTTCTCATATTTTTCATTTTCATTCCCAAAAAATAATAACCCATAATCTATAATTTATTATTGGAGTGCTTATTAATAAAATGTTAATTTCCTTATTAAATTCTTCCTTATATCGCAGAAATAGTTATAATATTAATTAATGTTTTATAAAAGAATAAAAAAATTCACTTTTAATCGATTCTATGATCCATAAAGTGTGAAAATACATTCCATATGAAAAAACCTTCTCCGAAACCAATATGGTTGGAATATGATATCCAATATGAATAAATATTTTAATATTTAAAGCCTAATCCAAAGTTAAAATTCAAAAATTTCAAATATGGTTATCCTTAAGAATCTTCCAAAATATTAAGATCTAAAACATTATAAGGGAAGTTACTGAATTTATAAAATTATCATACCCTTAATTCGTAAAAGTATATGAAGTAGATCATAATCATCACATTTTTAACATGTGAATTCATTCATCGTGTATTATGTCAAAACATGGTCATAACATGAATCTCTATACATAATCATTTGAAAACATTCATTCGTCCATATTATTTTAGTAGATCATTTATAATTGGATAATTTCCTTGAATCATAAATTGTTGTACACTCCATATATGGTAGCATATCCACCTTTGTTAATAACCTCCTTGGTTTGTAATCTCTTTATCTCAACAAAGACATATCGAACATATGACGGGTTATACTTCCTTCAAACATTTTTTAAAAAAAGATCAATATTTAACTGGATCACTTTTCCTGGCCATCGACACAATTCAACATATACTCCAAAATACTAAATGAAAAATTAGTACCGTAAAGTACATATATGTCTCATAATTATTATAATTATAATGCCATTGAATATATTATTTTGATCAAAAAACATAAGAACAATAACCATTCGATTTTGGAGATATCAATATCAAATCTTCAACCTGATATGATAGATTCTTATGAGATATATTACTTTGAATTTTGGTGAATTTATTCACTTATTTCTCTATATCCCTACAGTTAAAGCATTTCACATTGGGAAATTCATTTCTCCCTTGAAATCATGAGCAAAGTGGCCTTTTTTATCTATATATTAATTAAACAACTTTTACATTTTAGAATTTAACAAGGTGTTTCCTCTATCAATTATAACATTTTATAATATCCATCATTCCCTTCCTCCCATCATCCATCCTTCCCCCTTCTATCCTAATCTTCTATTTTGTCCCATTGATTTCATAATACTAAAAGAATAATTTATCCATGTTTAAAAGATATGATAACATGTACTCATATGTTTATAATGTTTTGGATACTTGTTCCCATATAAATATTGTCTTATGACCATCTAGTAAAAAATATTTCTTACTCTTTGGATCAGATGCATTTCTGAGGATCTCATTCATTCTTATATGATTCTTTTCTAAAGAATGGAATACTCTAGATTAGATCATAAAATTATGCAACATCATTTTTAATATTAAATTTAGTGATACCCAAAATATTAATTTATGATATATGTAATACTAATAACTAAATAATATGCATAGTTTATTTGGATATATTTACCAAAAATTTCTTAGTGTTTCCTTCTATAATCTATTTTTTCCATTATTATTTTCCAAAGTATTCTACTAAATTTCATCTAATTCCAAATGTTATGAACCCTAAAACAGTATCCCAAAGTCAGTGGTAACATTCGTACTAGGGATTAAGATACCCGGAATCACATCCCAATATATGGAACAGTTTAGTTGATTTAAAAAGGTCAAAACATACCTGAATTATACATTAGCATCTATAACCTAAAATAAAATATAATAAATCCATTGACAACAGAATAAATTTTATATTATAAACCTAGTATTAAATCATAATAAACATCATGGAATCCTAAGGATACCAACATAATAAAATCATGAGATAAACTTCTCTATAAGGGTATGTACATAGTAAAAGATATCGTAAATAAGAAATAACAACTATGGAAAGGTAAATAACTGAAACACATGTTATTAAATCAATAAATTTATCATAATTTGTCTAGAATAAAATATTATCTAAACATGTCATATAAATAATCCTGTAAGCTTGAAAACATAACCATGTATATTATGCTAATAAAATAATCACATGTAATCAATAACTAATCACATAATGATGTAATGCATAATGTCAAACATCAAAAACATAAAGTTGAGGCCTCAGAGAAGACATATGAAAATAAATGTGTAATGCCTCATCAAAAAACCAATTTAGATTTTCTTATGTGACATACCAATGCATCTAGGATCTATATTAAGCTCAAGCAATCACTCACTATGTTCAATGCATTCCGTATCTGAATAAATAATATAACTAAATCAATATGACTTAACAAAATTAATAACCATCTATAGTGGAAGAACCATTCATACAGAATATGAATACAACCCCAATAAAATAAATCACAATAAATTTAATAAAATATTGAAATGGTTTCATAATATGTTAACCTCAAAGAAGAAAATATTCAACAAAATATGTTGACCTAGATGAAAATACATTAAAATAGTTCATTGAAAATTTCTCGAGGAAAATATATTTTTTCACTGAGAAAATCACATGTTTTTAAAATTACATGAAATTATAATATAAAATATATTTACTTAAAATAATTAGGAAAACATATAATGAACATTATAAATCATCAATTATTCATAATAATGGGAAAACCATGTCACATCATATAAGATAAAAAATGATCATTTTGGTATTTTTTCTTCAGAAAAGTCCCAATGAACCATTATTTAGAAAACCAAATAATATACCATTTAAAACATTTTTTAAAAATTTCAAGCATTCCTAAAAAAATTATAATATAATATTATAATAGTAAAAAATTGAAAATAATTTTAGAAAACATGGTCATTGAAGAAAAAGTTATTTTGATGTGAAACATAAAAATATATTTTTTAAAATAATGTCCAAAATAAATATCATATTATTGAAGTGATAATTTATAAAATTAATTTAATATGTTTATTCTAATTAAATAAAAATGAAAAATATTAAATTAATAATTATTTATTCAGAATTGACTTCACACATAATCTTAGTACGACCGAATCATGGAATTAGGAGTTTAACATAAAGAGGGAAAATAGGGTTTAGAATTCCCTTACCACTTGGAAATTTGAGGAATTTTATTCCCCATAAATGAAAAAAATTCAAATGAAAAATTTCATAACATTAAGATAAGGTGTTTCATGAGATTAAATATAAAATGGCATTATAAACCCCCCACCTAAGAAATATATGGCGAATAAGGAACATTTCATACAGAATTAAATGTGAGATAAGAAACACTTCCCATTATATTCCTTTTAAATGTCTATATATTAAAATCCTTTATGAAGGTTCAAGTAATGATATAAATTAAATCAATATAATAATCAATTTTATAATACCATATATGAAACATTTTTAAAATCTCCCCACCCATTCATTTTTAATATTCAATTATTTTTATTATTTCAGTTGCATTTGTTTCAGGGGATCATGATTGATTGTCTTTTTTTTATAATTATGGATTTTTTATACAATGGAAATAAAAGTCAGAAGATAAATGAAATGTTATTAATGAACTTTATATTTTTTAAATAATACCCAATATCATTTTATTTCTTATATGACCACGATTCTTTTAAAAAATGATAATGATAAATGTTATGTTTATTTTGGTGTTTTTTACAGCCATCAAGAACATGTTTCATTTTATTTTATATTATGACTATATATTTATTAAAAAACATGAAATAGTTTATAATATAGTTTTTAAAATCATATTTAATGGGAATAATTCTTTTATAACCATACGTAACGAAAATAATGGAAAATGAAAAATCATTGACATTCGGGGCAGTTAACCACTATAATTTGGAAAATGGTTTCGTTTCATTGAATAAAAATATATGAGAAAATGGATGGATTGGAGATATTAAATTATAAATATAAAATTAATATATTGATGTTATAATTGAGTTTTAGGGTTTAATGGGTGAAGGAGGAGATTATATCGTAGAAGAAGAAAAGAAATCAAGAGGGCCTGTTTGAGATTGTAACGTCTTGAATATCACTAAATTAAAGGAACCCATAAGAAACATGGAATTATACTTTTCATACTAAAATAATCTCTTGGAGGTTATATGAGTGTTTTGGAGAGTCTTTGGATAATATTTTAAGAGATTGAGGTCTTTTAATGTGAAACAGGGTGGTATTTATACTTGAGGGGTGGTTGTATGTGATTAAATAATGATTATTTTATATTTAAAACATATCTAATTTGGGTGTAATTAATAATAATGAATTTTGTTGATAAATAATGATTTAATGGATATTTAAGGCTGAGAAAAATACCATAACCCCATTTTTGTTTTGTTTTTATATATTTTAATCATTTACCTTTTAACATTACCTCGCAACATTATTTTAACTATACTACGGTATTTTTTTTAACGTGGTAAATTTTTATGCCTAAAAATAAAATGATGATATAAACTAAATTGGATCTCTTTATTTTAAATATTAAATCCATTTTAATATATTGGGTTTATAAAAGTTATAAAAATCAATTCTATATATGTTACCTATATAACACATAAAAATAATTTTGTTAATGTTAAAATTCTGGATTCTAAAATTGCTAAAAATATATTTCTAAATATTACATTTGAATCCCTGAACCCAGGTTTCATTATACTGTACATAAAAATGATGTGTATTTATAAAAAAGAAAAATACACAGTGCATTTTACATAACTAGAGGTTTTACAGTTTAGTTTTTTTGAGATTAGACATATACATTAAAAAATTAATAAACTGAACAAAAATTTATGCAAATTTATTTTCATGTTATTTCTCCTTATATGAAATAATAACCATAATTAAATTATTCTAATCATTTTAGAAATAAATTTAAAAAATAGTTCCATAATTAATTTTTCTTGTAATGGGTTTTAAAACATTTGAAAACACCATTATTTGAAAAAAAAAATTTCTATCGAATCATTTACCAAAAAAAAAACATAATGATAAAATAAAAACTAGAAAAGGGATTTACATGCACTAAAATAATTATTTTATAATACATTTAATACCATATATATTCAAGCTAATATTTCTATTGAAATACTACCTAGGATTTATCCAATTTGAAAATAATATTTTTTATCGATTAATTATGATACTCACCAGGTCATAAGAAGAACCATAAGGCCGCTTAGTTATATCACATATGGGTAAGAGTACCCTTGAGTCCATGTGATTACTCTAAATAACACATTATAAAAGTTAAAACTCGAGTTCATAATTTAACAAAACAATTTTCATGGTCCATCCATTCTAACTCAAAACACAATTTTTTTAAAAACTATATGTTAATTATTTCCTTGGAAGAATATAATTTCTCAAACTTATTTACAATGAATAACCATATTTTTATGAATTTATAAAAATAACTAAGGGAAATCTAAACTTTTAAATAATTTAAATTTTAGAAGTCATAAATATAACTACATAATAAATTAAATGAATTATTGAACTAAAGTGCGTGGAATGTCAATAATAATATTTTATATCGAGTCCATATATGATGATATGAATGGCATTCATGGGAATATAAAAACAATTAAAACATAAAATTATAAAAATTATCATTTAGAAAAATGGTTGACATAAAATGGTTCCCAGTGTATATTGCATAAAATATTATCTATTACCAACGTAAATTAATTTTTAAATGAAACAATTTGAAGGTAATAATAAAATAACATTGTTTCATTATTATATTTAAATATCTTATTCAATATCAAAAACTAATTACTTTTATATGTATTTCCATCATAATATATATATATATATATATTATTTTCAAAATAAAAAAATTAAAAATGGATTTTAAATACTTCTCTTAGTGGGGTTATAATTAAAAACAATGTTTGATAAGAAAATAGAATTTTTTTTTTCTGAAATATACAATAGATGTTTGTTTTATGTATTATCATCATAGTATTATAGATTTTGACAATAAATATACATATACACACTAATGTATAAATTTGAAAAATATAAATATCTCTCCACTTAAAATACCTACTATAGACTACACCTAAAAAGAAGGTTCATTCGATTAGTGCATCACAATGGAGAAAAAACTAGACAATAAGGGATCTTCAAAGTTGGGAAAACTAAACCCACCTATATTGAAGGGATTCTAAAAGAATCCACACCCATCAAACCGTGTTTCGACACCATAGTGTTGTATATATATACCATTAATCTTATATATCTCTATAATAGTGTGTGAAATAGAAAATCACCAATGTGAAAAAGAACCCATTATTTTATTTAAGTATAACCCTCTACTAAACAAAAACCATTTTTCAACTGGAAATAATTGAAACCATGTGACCCTTGCTAGAGTAAAACCTATCTAGTCTCTTTTTTATATTTTGGGAAACCAAATAGAGTCATAAATTATTCCCTAGGGTGTGATGTAAATGTTGATTCACAAATTGTTCATCAAATTTCTTCCTAAAAGCTATGTTGGGGTGCTAATTTCAAATGAAGCCAAAAACATGATTCACTTTTCCGCAATCACGATATCTTTATTATTATTAAAATTTATTACTTTATCATTGACTAATATTTTCTATATTATATTTATATAGTGTTATAATATCATTATGTCACATTTATTCCATCATTTATTAATATATTGTATTATTTTTTCATATTTTAATTTTTCTATTCATTTTAGCTCACATTTTCTCTAGTTAATTTTTCATTTTTTAATGTTTTTTATATCATGATTTTTCATCTATTTTTGTAACACATTTTCACCTTTTTTAATGTTTTTATATTATTAATAATTAATTTATATTTTTCATATTTAATACATAAATTCATATAAATATATTTATACACAGAATTCAAAAAAATTTATAAATCTACAATAATTAAAAAAGTATATTTCTTTAACATATTTAGTAAATTATTCATTTAAATTTTATACAACAATTTATTTATTAAAATTAAATATTTTTCCTCGATAAAAAAATTTATTTATAAACATATTTTTTCTGAAAAAATGTATTTAAGGCAGAATATTTCAATATAATAATTAATAAAAATATTATAATCCCTTTAAATAACCCGTTATTTTTTTCATTCAAAACACATATAAAAAATAAACGATATTATATTAACATTTTAAAGAAAAAATACCACATATATAAAAGTAATATTTCTTTATAATAAATTTAATATCATGTATTGTTGTGATTCATTAAAACACATTGTTTTATTTTATTATTTTTCCCAGCTTAGTTTTTATAAATTATAAACAAATGAATTTAATAACAAACAAATATTTTAAATTTACTATGATGTTATATTTCCCCCCTTAAAATAACTGTCCTCATAATTAATTCATCAAACTATTATTTTTTAAATTTCCATATTCATAATTAAGAAAAACAAGAACTACTAAAATTATATATTCTACTGATTATTGTTTTCTCAAATAATGAAATATAATCTCAAAGGTTATCTAGAACATCTCATTAATACCATTTGTGAAGCCCTAAAAATGCACTTCTGGAATCATTATATAAAAATGATGTGTATATTTTTTTAAAAGGAAAATGAAAAATAAATAATGAAATTTACATATCATGTCAATTTTTCTCTTCATTTTTGAGAATTAGACATATGCATTTCATGATAACCAAAATACACAAAAATATTATAAAATTTCATCATGTGTGCTACCTCATTATATGAAATTTTCACAATCATGAAATTATAATAATCCTTTGAAAAATAAATTTAAAACATAGGGTCAGTATTAATTTTCATTGTAATAGGTTTTAAAACATGTTAAAATACAATTATTTTAAAAAATATTTATGTAGAATCATTTACCATGTAAATCATTTGATAAAATTAATTCATAGAAAATGGTTTTCCATAAATCTAAAATATTATCATATATTACATGGAAATAAATATATTTTCTAAATAAAAAATATTTTGAAAAAATACATTGGATTTATCTATTTTGAAAATTATTATTTCTATGGATTAATCATGATAGTTAGAAAGCCATAAAAACGATAAGTCCAAAAGGATATATCAAATATTGTACATATTCCCCTTTAGGTCATGGGTTCACACCACACACCACATCATTTCATTTGATATTCTATTGAAAAAATTTAAGAAATTTTTTTAAATGGTCATGCCTTTGTCTCCCATAATCCAAACAAAATCAATTACCGTACTTAAACTATTTACATTGAAGAAAATAATATTAAACGATTCTTTAAATGGAATAAAAATAATTTTAGGGAATTATAAAAAAAACATGTAGAAATCCATACTTTTAAATAATTTGTTTTACTCAATATAGAAAAATAAAACTTCTTAACAAATTAAACTAATTATTGAATTATAGTGCATGTAATTTCAACAATATTTTTGAAGATATACATAACTATTGTTATGAATGATATAAATGTTAATATTAAAATAATAAACCCATAAAATGATAAATTTATTCATTTTAACAAATTTTTCACATAAAATGAAAGCTTGTGTAGACTAATAAAATAATAATTATTGTTATTGAAATTTTATTTGTAAATGAATCAATTTTAAGATAACAATAACAAAAAAATGTTTTATTTTATTTCAAATTACTTATTCTATATCATGATATAATTATTTTAACATGGATTTCCTTCATTATATATATATATATATATCATTTTTTGGAATGAGAAAAATAGAAGAACAAATTTGATATACTTCTGTTAGAGGGGTTATAATATAAAACAATGTTGGGAAAAATATATTTTTTTCTAAAACATAGAAAGGAAGGATAAATTGAGGTCTTGTCATCATTATATTATTTGTTTTGAATATATATATACATATATATATATATACTCATATTAACATATAAATTTGTAAATAAATGTATATGTTACCTTAAAATATCTGTGTATGCCTTCTCATAAAAAGAAAAGTCTCATGATAAGTCCCTCATAACGTTGAAAAAACTACACAACAAGATATCTTAAAATATAGTTAAACTAAATCCTCCTACATTTAAGTGAATCAAAAGGAATTCATAACTATACAATAAAGTTTCCACAAATAAATGTTATATTTGTATAGAAAAGTAATCCTAGATATCACACTATTACGGTTTGAATTAGAACATCGCCAACCAAATATAAAAATCCTTATCTCCCTTAATGTAAAACACATTGATAAACAAATCCAATTTATTTACTAGCTAGGTTGGAAACCGCCAGAACCTATCAAGAGGAACACCGGTCTAGTATCTCATTTTATATTCGAGGAAAATAAAATGTGTCAAGTAGTATTTAGTAGGGTGTGTTGTAAATGGTGTTGCATGAGTCACCTATCAACTTTACCCCCTATGGATGAGTTGGGGTGTTGGTTTCAAATGGATCCCAAAACATGAGTCACTTCTCCTAAATCATGTTATTTTTATTATTAATATATTCTATTATATAATCATTGAACAACCATAAATTTATTATTTTTATATCTTATACAATTATAATAATGTCTTTTATATATCACAATTTATTATTAAATTGAATTATTAGTTCATATATCTCTTTTTTAAATTACTTTTTAACTCTGGTTTTCCCTTTTTTTTCATTTTGTACTATTTTTATATCACGGTTCTCACCCTTTTTTATAACATGTTTTATGTTTATTTATGATTTTAAAAATATTAATAAATTTTTTATAATTATAATATTTAGGTCATAATTTCATGTAGATATATATATACTCACAATTCATTAAAGTATATAAATTTATAGTAATATAGAAGTATATTTTTATAATCTATTTAATAAATTATTTATTGAATTTATGTACCATCATTTATTTATTAAAACGACATATTCTTCCTTGATATAAATATTTTTGATAAACATCTTAGTTAAAAAATGATTTATTTAAAACAACTGTATCAATGTAATTATTTATTATATTTTTATAATCCCATTAAATAAACCCTTTATTTTATCTTTCAAAACACATATTTAAAAAATAAACAGATTTATATTAACAATTTTTTATGAAAAATAATACCAGATATATATATAAAATTATAATTAAAATACAATCAAGTTATATTTTAATTAATTAAAAAACATAGTTTTGATTTATTAATTTTCATTATATATTTTATTTAAATTATAAAACACATCATTTAATGAGAACTAAATATTTTAAATTTCCTTGGATCATACATTATATCTTATGTATTAAATCATTCAATAAATATATTTTTATAATGAGTAATGGTTAATATATTTAAAATCATGAAAATATAATTAAAAAATCATAATAATTATGGTACTTTATAAAAAGAGAATTTTCACAATTTAACTGAAAAATTATTTTTTTTTGAAAATTATTAGAAAATAACCATATGTAAAATTTTACTTGATTAGTCCCAAAATAAGGTTTATTTGGTCAAATAAATGTTCTAAATGATTAAAAAACAAATAATATTTATTTTTTCGTAGGAAGAAAACCTCTTTTTGACGAATAAAATGAAGAATAAAATGACTTTACTAGAAAATTATGAGCATATAGAAAAATAATTGATAAAACAAATAATAATTTGTCAAATATATATTTCATAATGTGGTTTATACAATTATCTCCCACAAATTTAACTTGAATTTTATATTATTTATGTTAAAATAAAAATATTTCGGAGTTTGCATATGCTTTGTGTTCTATGAAACATAATCTCTCAAACATTGTGTTGTTATAAAATATTAGGGACTTACACATAGTTCCTCTATTAATGAAATCTAATTCATGGTGTTTCTATTGTTTTTTGGGTTTACAACCCACTCCATGACCATTGGTTTCCTCCTATTCTAGTGTCGCCCCATTATATGAGCTATCTAGCACTACCCAATATGGGTTCTCTTCCACTTCTCCATTTTTTAGGACTGATATTGAAGAGTGTGGATGATGCATCAACATTTTAAATTTATAAAACTGTTTCTATTTTGTGAATGTATTGGAAAATTATATCTTCCAAAAAATGTTATGGTTAATGAAAAAGGAAATATCATTTATATTTATACAAGAATAATAAATATGATATTTTTTAATGATGAAAAAATAAATGAATAAAAATAAAAGTAATGCGCCTAATAATTATATGAATTTTTGGAAAATGATAAATAACTAAATGTAACAAAAAAATGAGTATATTTTTAGTAATAATATAATTTCTATAAATAAATATTAGGCCATTCCTTCAATTTTCAAAGTGAACGATGATAAGAAAACATGGTCATTTGATTATTTTGTTTTATAAAACCTAAACAAAATAAAAAATTTGTATTCATTTAAATAAGGATTAAGGATCCCATTTTTTTATATAGTTTGTGTGTTATAAAGAATATAAGAGGATTGGTTTTCAAATTCTTTTCTATCAAATGACTAAATTCAATTTTAAAAAGGGATTTTCTTTAGTTTAAATAATGTCAAGCTGGTTTTAAAATTTCTTCATAATCCATTCATTATGGTATTATAACCAGTGTAGGTATTTTAAGTCTCACATCAAACAAATAATAATTTTCCAATTTCCAGCTTCATACAAAAACTGTCAGGTTAAATGAAAATTCAGTACAGGATTACTATTTTATTAGGAGATCACAACCATTCATAGTGATCCCAATGTAGAAAGTTTCTAGTATATTAGTGTGGAAGAAAAATAGTTTATTGTTATTCTCTATAGAGTATCTAAATCCCTTTACACATTAAAGAAAATATGGATATTTTAATGTGTATGTTAATTTTTTTAATATACTATTATTTACTTTACAATATTATCCTTTCTCTAATGTATTTATGTATTTTAAATTAAATTATTTAAAAATAATGAATAAAATTAAGTATACACCTGATGATGTTACCAATATCAGAGAAGAAAATGTGATTCATGTTGAAACTACAGAATTTCTTACGATCAACACCATGTTGATGATAAAAACAAAAATGATTATACATCATAGTGTTGACTAAAATTATTAAAAATATAGCAAGGATTTAATATTTTAGGATTGATGGAATCAACTTGACCAAATTTTGGACCCTAAGAAGTCAATGTTCATTAGTTATATTAGGTTCACAATGAAGATAAATGAGGAAATTAATATTGATTCGTGGTACCATGTCCAACCTAAAATGAAGGAATTCTGTTATGAAGATATAAAGGTAATGATACGGTATACTTTCGATATTTTACTATATAATTATTTAACAAAATATGGACTTAATATTCATTATTCTAATCAGAGTTATTTTATTTTAGAAGGCTTACACAGGAAATATGTCATAAAGACAGATGGAAAATCCCACAGAAGATTCTAGACACTTATTTCAAAATGATATCTTATGGATGTTAAGGGGAATGTAAATCCCTACCCTCCAGTTATATATTCACATATTAAATAGTAGGAATCATGGAATTCTATCATAACCTTTCATGATGATAAATCATTTTAGGTTTATTACAGTTGATAATATATTATTTAAAATTATTTATTTTATCCATTTTTTTTCAAAATTGTTTGTTTTAGAAACATAAAATGACTTATGAAAATAAATAATGTGCCTCAAAAACAATGTACCCCTATCATAACACACAGATTTGGTACTATTTATTAAAGAATAATATGGAATTTATTTTCAATTAAAAATAAAAAATATGAAACAAAATATGTTCCTTTTATTATATAATGATTGATGAATCAAAAAATTAAGCCACATTAACATCACATAATGTTCTAGTGATGGAGGCCTGGATAAATTATTATGGTTAACAAGTTGATAAAAAAACATGAAAAGTATGGGAAACATGTGTAACTTTGGAAAATATTAATTCATTATTATTTATAATAGTTTTACATTACAAGATATATTTATGTTAATGTGTTTTTAATATTATTCAGACATAAGAATTTGTAGTGACCATACTTGAAGGAAAAATAATTTTAGTAGATTGAAGTGGATTTATAGAAAAGGTCTTCTTAAAGGTAAATGTTTTTGAGTGTCTACTAAATCATACATTGAGAATAAAAAATGGAAAGTAGTTATATATAAGATGATGAAAGGATTACAGGTGTTAATATATTCTTTTATAGATATTATTGTTGGGTTTTTTGGAAGAATAAGATATGAAAATAAGTAAAATACAATTATTAGTAGAATAATGATAAACACATTAACTACCAAATGAACCCATAGAAATGAGGATAGTAATTACCCTCAAATTCACACCTTTCTCAAGGTGATAAAGTTTTTCATTAAACATTATCCTATGTTTAAAAAAATTAACTTCTGAAAACATTATTTCACTAAAATTATATAGAATTAATTTGTATGTTTATTCTCTCTATAAATACCTACAAAAAACATTGTTGTGAGGGGTGTGTTGTATAATATCATGAGAGATATTATAAACAATAAATAACATCCCAGAGATCAATGAGAGTGGTGATTGGAGGTGCTCTAGAGTTGAGTGTTGAGTTTCATATTCAACATAACAATTTGAAAATTGTAATGGTCAATGATTCTATTGGAACATTATTAGCATGATCATCTAATATTTTAAAGATACCTGATATTATTCATAAAAAATAAAATGAAAAATATAATTATTGAGGAAAAAATATCATATTTCAGGTAATTTATTACCAATGGATTAAATGATGGGGGAAATGGAAGGTCCAATCAAGACAATATAGTGAATCTACCAACAAAGAGAGATACATTTCTAGAGTACCTTCTCCAAACTAGTTCCACTGAAACATCTATTATCGTCAAAAATTTATACAGACACTTGATTCAAATATAGGGATGTGTCCTATATTCCATATCAATAATAAATATTTAGAGTTATAATTATAGACCATGTTGGTCTCTAGAGTATAAGTGATATTCTCATTTTTTAAATTGCTAATACATACATAAGATATATCATCATAATATGTGTTTCCAAAAAATGATCTCATATTTTAATTAAATTTATTTACTATTCCTATTTTCTATAAGAATTTATATTATTACTATATAAATGGAAAATTATATGATGTAGTTTTTGGATTCATTAATGCTTCTATAATTTCTAGAGACAGAATTTATTAGGAGATGAAAAAATTGTTAAGAAAACAGATGAACTAAAGGATGTGTTTAAGAAGAAAATTACTGAAGAAAGACACTATTTTATGCCTAAAATGTATGGGAAAGTGCGCTAATATAATCATATAAAATATATTTTTGTTTTTTAATTACATTTTTGTTTTTGTTTTCTTAGGAAGCACTAGGTGATGAATGCAATCAATCAGGAAATCCAAAATATTTTTTTTATCCAAAGAATTGATTTCCAATAGACCAAAAAACACATGATGTGTATTGTGAATTTTTAATTTACTGAAATAAACATTTTATTATTAAACAAAGAATTATATATTTTAGTTTATGATTTAATAGTAAATTTATTATGATTGTGATATCTATAAATATATGTTAAATCATCATATGATGTCATTGACTGAAAATAAGATGCCTATATCTTACATAAACTAGAAACCTTTGATCATTTATATAGAACTAATTTACAAAAAAAAATATTTAACAAAATATTGAATATATTAGCCATTGTTTCTAGTGTCAGAAGCAAGATAATATGAAGGATTTCTGATATTATGTTTCCAAATTTTTGATTGATAACATATACCATAAAAATTATTTCATTCCGAAATAGATAATTTCTAAGGGTAATTACAACTTCATTAAAAATATTTCCTATAAACTTTATCTTTTATCCTCTCAGTACTACGAATATTTTAAAAAAATATAAATAATCAAAACAAGAATTAAATTAATTTAGAGATGATTGTGAAGAATTTATGGTGCCCTATTGATTCCCACATAAAATTTAAGTGATTACCTACTATGTTTATGATCTATCATGGGATATGAAATTAGATATACTCTAGGTATTTTAATCAAAAGTATCAAAATGATTATATATTATTATTTATCTATTTATCAAGGAAAAGTATGATGGAGTGAATAGATTTATTTAAGAATTAATGGGAAGAATACATAGTGTTAGTATGTATAAATGAATTATAAATAGGTGACTACATAGTACATATATAGTTAATATTATCATAATTCTATCTATAATTGTAGTAAATTTCTAAATAATTTTATTTTGATTATTATTTTGTAAGATTTTCACATTAGTTCAAAACAATGATTACGACATTAAAAAATAGAAAAAATTAATATTTTTTAGATGCATTTAGAAAATGTAAAATATTTAATTTCTGATGTGTATGAATTAAAATCACATCAATTTGACAATTTATGTGATTTTAATCAATCTTAATAAAAAAATTTCAAGAAACGTTGTAATTTTAGTTTAAAACATGCATTATAATGCCAAATACAATAAATGTGTCATTGATTGATTTAAATCCATATAAGAAAAATAAAAAATGTATTTTTGATATGTAGTAATAGATATCACATTAATATATCATTTTTTGTGGTTTTTATGACCCTAGTTATGTGTTTTACATATTAATGTTTCATTTCAGTTTCAAATGCAAGTCTCATACACAAAAATGAGCAAATGAATATTTATAATATTATTTGACATCATATTTCTATATTTCATAGATTAGTATAAGTAAATATATAATGAAAATATGTGATATTTCTATCATTTTTACAATATTTAAATAAGTAAATCACGATTCAAGTATGTTGATAAATAATAGAAAGTCAAAATTGTATGATAAAACCAAGATATTATTACATGAAACATGAATTTAAAATTAAATTATTAATAACATGGTAATAAAAAGTCATTATCATATCATATATTGTATGATTTATAAGAATATGGTTCATTTTTATATGTCTAATAAAATTTTATTTATTATACGTTATTTTTTAATGTGTCTGAAAAGAGTCAAGACATAGGGTATGGTTTTTCTTAACTCACATTTATTTCCATGAGATATATTATTTATTCATCACCGAATCTTATTCTGTGGAATAAATAGTAACCTATGAAAAGTTGTATATTTAATTCCATTTATTTATTGATATTCAATGTTTTAATTGATGGTATTATTTCTTTTGGATCATGAATAAAAATTAAATCATTTAGTAATGTGACTACAAGTGTCACTTTTATTTTTGGAGACTTCTTACATATTTACCACTCCTTTCATTAATGTGATGTATATAATTCCCTTTAATTTCTTGTATTAATAAATTTTTTAAATTTATTGGCATATACATATGTATTTTATGATCACTATTTCAGGTGGTTTATGGTTCATAAGAAACAAAATCAGTAATGTAATTTTCTCTTAATTTTCTTTTATGAGAACTAGGTTATGTTAAGAACCTATATTCTATTATAGGGTGTATATACATCCATTTGAAATTTTATATCATTAATATACTTATTTTCATTATATTTTTAGCTTCATTAATTTAATTACCATTTGGGGATTATTAATTAATGTATATAAGTAGGAAGAGTTTTTTCCTAAAATATAACCATTACCCATATTGTTTATGATTTTACATCCATTGATAAAATCATAATATCCATGTCACATTAAGTATAATGAATTTTATTCTCCTATGGGTATTCATAATGAATTTTATTATTGGTACCATATTTAAATTCTTTGGTACTAATATGATTAATAATATTTTTAGTAAAATCCATCTTTATTTCATTATTTGGTCAGAAATCTATTTTATTCCAAACCATGATTTTAAAAACTATTTCATAGTTGTTTTTAAATGATATTTTAAGATAATGTTTTAGGAATATTGACTTTAAAAATTATTTATTTTGAAAAATTTGTTTTAAAAGTTTTTCAATGATTCTTTTATAAGTTTTCAATGTTATATTCAAGGAAAAGTATTTTTAAATTGTTTTATGTTTTAAAATGTTTTTTTCAATGAAAAAAGGATATTTTCCTCAAGAAATGATAATAAAATAGTTATTATAATTATTTTTCTTATAATATGACATTTGTTGGTTCAACCTATGTATTACAGTGGATATGATCCATGGGTACCATTTTAATTAATTCTTTGAATGGTTTTGATTTTGATGAAATGTAATTTATGAATCATATTCTCTCATAGGGGTTATACCATGATAAATAATCATGAAACCTATTGATTTTCATAGTTTATTATATGTTGAAATTATTATGGATCGTGTCACTTTTCCAGTTGTTGAGATATAATTATATAACTATGATACCCTTCTTTCATTTCATGGGTAATGAAATGATGATTATTTATGATATTGTGGAAGACATATGTATGATTTCATTATGAGGTGGGATAGACCTATATCTCAATCCAATTCATTGTATAAGTATAAATTTTATTCATGAACCTAATTACATGTTCAAAAGGTTATTAATGAACATGATTAAATTTTCACAGTGTTATAGGTGACCCTTATTTCATGGTCACAATGTAATGACTAAACCTAATTACATGTTCACAATGTTATTTGTGAACCTGATTACATGTTCAAAATGTTATGTGTAAATCTTATTACATGTGAAAAATGTTATAATTGAACCTTATTATGTGTTCAAAATTTAATTTGTGAACCAGATTACATGTTCACAGTGATATGTTTGAACCTAACTACATGATCACAATGTTTTGTGTAAAACTAATTACACGTTCACAATGTTATGTGTCTAACTATCTTTCATGTCCATAATGATAGGCGTAGACCTAGTTTCCTATCTGTATATTTTTTCAATGTACTAATTTCATGTCCATAAAATAATGACTAAACCTGTTTCTATTTTTATACGTGAAAAATTTTATAAGATGATGTATATGCCACCAATATGTGTCCTATGCCAATGTTATTCCCTCAAAAATATATTTTTTTATTTTGACTCATTTATTATGAATGACCAATATTTATTCCATGAATCATATATAAGATATTTGATATGAAAGCTATGATTTATAAATGATATATTTATGTTCTCATAACCTTATGGTAATGTTATGGTTATATATCTCGATTATTTTTACCCTTTATATGTAGATGGGATCACCCAATCTTAAGTTTCCTTTAAACATGTAATGAATAAATGTTTACTCTAGGATTACTAAAGGGGAAGATCATTATGGGAGATGTTGAATATCTTGAAATGAATTAGATGAATGTGTTCCTAGTTTTTAAATAGAGTAAATTATTTCTATCCTCAAGCATGTAGATTTTGAAATTTGATGTATATTAATATAAAATGTTGTAATATCAATGTAATTTATGCTTGGGTTTATATAGTTTTTATCTAAGGAAATTTTTAGTCATCCTTTTGAAACTAGGTTGAGAAAAAATTATTCAGACCCCTAGGGATATATATAAGGATATGTCTAGGGATATATTAATGGATAATAAATAAATTTGTCAATGTTTTGGAAAAAGTACTTGAATTTTTTTAATGGATTGATAAAGTTTTTTCCATGAATTTTCATCCCTATATGGTTACTACAAACATATGTTTTTCTATTGTAAGTGTAAATTGCGGTAACATCCCCAAAACACCATATTAATCTAGAATAGATCGAGAACGAGTGCATGATAATTGTCCTTAGTGAACACATGGTTTATAAATCCTAGGAGATATTCTTTGGGAACTCCCAAAATCATTATGATCCATCATAATGAATTTAAAAAGAAGACAACCAAGAATGACCCCGGATAAACCTAGTGTATTAAATATCTAAAATAATGTGTCATTATTTATACATCCGATATGATTGTATTCATGATTATGTTGTTCTCCACATTGAGTTTTGTTACTCACAATATTCATTTTTTTCATTGGATGAAACCTAAAGGTATAATGTTATTTAATAATTAAATGGAAAATATTATGATTGTCATATCAATCAACCAAAAGTTATAGGAGAATAAATAAAATCCCTCATTTAATTATTCAGACAACATTTTCAAGGAATGAATCATGGTGGACATCCAATTGAGAAAATGATTTAACAATGGTTTGTTAATTCATTCAGGATGTAATTCTCACCTTATTTCTGTGGTTCCACCATCCAATTAGTTTTTGAGAAATGGATTGATTCTATTGAGATGATATATTACATTATCCAATGTTAATAGAATGAAAATTTCACTCTATTAGTCTATGTCCATAATGTGAGGCAGATAAATGGTGAAATATTATTAAAAATATGAGGAAAAAATATGAAATTTACTACACAATGTGGGATGTGTTTAAAATATAATTTTTCAATAATCACTTTCCTCATATTCTTTATACATAAAATCAAAAAATAACTCGTAGATAATAAGTAGGGGTTGATGAATTTATTTGGTTTCTATGACCCAAATTTTACAAGAATTTCAATGTACTATAATGGTATTATAAGTCATCTTAAATGTATGTTTCACCAATTCATTAATGAGTTGGAACCAAATCACGGAAAAGAATTATCCATAAGGTACATGAATGCTATGAAGAAATCATTTTATGTTCACTAAAAGATGAAATGGAAGCCAGAAACCCTATTGGTTTTTGTTATAATAAAAGTAAGATAAGGTAATATAGAAAATCCAATGATATTTCACATGGAGTGAAGAAATGTTTTGAATCACCTCCATGCCAAAACTATTGAGAAGAGCAGTTTGATGAGTTATTTAAATGAACATGATGGTGTTTCATGTGTTGGAATCGTAACCACTAAGAAAAGGGAAAAAATATATTTTATAAGGACATTCATTGAAATGACTAGTGAGAGAGCTCAAAAGAATGCTCCACCCACACTTCAGGTTTTAAATTTTAATGAGTTTCAGAATTTTGTGAATCAATTACATAATAAAATTGATAATATGAATGAAAATCAATAACAAAATATTAATAGAAAGGAAAAAGGAAAATCAAAATAATTCACAATGGATATTGTGAATAATTATAATTAGGGACTTCTAATCTTCTCCTCCTTTTTGGTAATTTTATGCTTTATTTGGTTTGAATAAGAACTATGAAAATTTTATTTTCACCATTTAGTAAAATTTCATGTGATAATCACCCTATACATGGATTATTGATTAATAAAATTACATTTCATATTCTATATTTTTATGTATGGACCCATGTTTCAAATGAAAATGTTTTGGGTATTTGATAATATATTATTTAGGTAATATTAGATGAATTTTATATTAGAAGGGTTATATGGTTAACCATTGATTGGAAGGTTTGAGTTGAACATTGTACGAGGCTTTGTAGATTAATTTATAATATTACAATATGAGTAATAATGAATATTGGATAACTTGTGGAAATATCATTTATGATACATAAATAAATATCAATGGGAATGCGAATATATCTATATATATTGATCTGTTAATGTTTCATGGATAAAAAGTTTACTGTTATTTATTGGAGTCTGAGATGATGTGGAAATTGATCAATTGAACTCCAAATGGTGAGATTGTCCTTAAGAGAGAGAGTGAAATAAAGTATGTATATATTCTTCTAAAAATTTCAAAACATTAGTTAAGGGTGTTGAAATAATATGTTATCTCATTATTATGAATTTTGATGATATCAATGACTGTTTTCATGACTCAACAGATATTGTATTTTTGATCATTAACATTCTATATAACATGTCCTATATCATGTCACGACACGTCCCCAATGGCCCACACTGTGACATAACCATGCCCTCCTCAGGAAGTCCAGGGGTAGGTTACTAGCGCTAAAGGCGTCAACCTTCAATTGGGAGGCAATTTCCTGAGAACCTATACACATGCACACACAACCACATCCCAATGATTGAAAATTAATCATGCATGACTCTAAAAACCCACAAAGTAAATGTATGACTGTAGGTCAAATGGGATATACTTCAATCCGAACAAAAGATAAACTAAAAACATGAATATAGAAGGAAAACATAGAATTTCGTCCAATGGAAACCCCACCAAATGTATTTGTGTAGAGTAGCCGCTGAAATTCGTAGATGTATGCACCACCATCCTAGTCTCACTAGGGACCACCAGGTCTTGGGCCACCGAATCCTCCATCAAGGCATCATTGTTCTACACCAGAAAAACCATGTGGGAGTGAAGCCCATGCATGGGTGAGTAACGATATACTCAGTAGGGACCCCAAAACACAAAGGAAACACCACAAAAAATTCCATAGATCATACCACTAAACAAGATCAAGACATAAGACAACCCACACTAGGTATAATATAGATTGTGAAAGTAGGACCACCAGTCACATCATTTAACACTTTAGGATATTGATGAACTCCTCTTCAATGAGTACAGTGGGCATGGAAAGTGACATAAAATATTCTTCATACTAACCTTGGATTGGTGAGGTACTCATCCATGATTATTACCATGGGTGTGCTGGGTCACACATAAGTTACTCCCAACCATGGGCATGCCAGGTCAAACAGAAGCTGTTTACCACCATTTCCATATTGATGTACTCCTTCTGTGGATTACCATGGGTTTGCCGGGTCATAGAGAGCTGATCCCTACTGTGGGCTTACTGGGCTACATAAAATCCACTTCCCACTTTCCCATCATAGCTGATCTACACAGGGTCTCATGTTAGCAGTCTTTATGTCTCAGCCAACCGCAAGGTTTCCGCATATAATACTCTTGATTCCTGGAGAAAAAAAACTCAAGACATTCTTCGAATTTAATATTTCATTAAATCCTCCATTATCATTCCAAAAGATACACCTCATCATGAGGGTTCCAAATTTGCAAACGAATCATCAATCAGACTCATGGTTTGGAAGATATTGTTGGTTTTCCAAAAAGGGGAATGATGCGTTCAGGTTTGGTTTGACCGAGGCAGGTGAACCTGACCTGGGTCGTGGTCTGTTGACCAGAACCTAGTCCATCGACCAAACCCTGATCTAGCCCATCCTTGGTATAGCCAACTAGGGTGGCCTGGACCCTACCTATTTGGACACAGGCAGACAAGATATGCCTAGATGGGACATGGATGGAAGTCGGTTCTAGATCCCCCTCACCATGTGGGTCGTCGATGGGGCTAGTGCCTCCACCGTTGTTGGTTGGCCGCGACCTACCATGTGAAACGTGGAATGATGCCACATCTGTGGTGCACTGAAATGGCCAGGTGGCCACATCCGTTAACCTCCATCCACCATCACAATGTTCTTCGGCTCTTACAACCCCATCATGGCCTAAGCTAGCCACAACACTTTTCTAGTGCGATGTCCTGGTTTGCCACCACCTGTCTAAATATGCCGTTATAGGCTGCCGAAAACGGGTTATTCTGTGGACTAGCAGGTCTGCTCCGATGGTGTGTTCATCATGCCACAAGTGCTTATTTCCTCAAGGGGATTCCCTTTTCCCGGAAATGGACTCAGATTCTCTTTGTCACCATTTCAAGGATGTGTCCACGAAGAACAAACAAGCAGAGGGGATAATCCTTGTTTGTTTTGGCCCACTCCCTCCATGTTAGAGGTTTATAAAACATTGGATCATGAATTGATATTCTATCATGAGAATTATTATTCTCGATATAGATAATCCAAAAATACACCATCTCATAAGAAAGAGCGATCTGTTGATCAACCTATTTGTGGGTTGATCCACGTTCATCAATTTCATTGAAGAACGGAGGAACATGAAAAAATAAACCCATTCTAGGGTTGGATCGTTCATTGGAAATAAACAATGTTACTACATTGTTTATTTAGTGATCCTATGTTTATGGTCGTTGATAAATCATCATTGGTGACGATATGTTGGAAATGGGGTAGGTTTCTGTCATCATCACCCACCAAAGCTTTAGATAAGAACTAGGATTGTGCTAACAATCCTGCATTGTCTTCAAGTCCTTTAAAAGAAGAAACATGAATCAACGTTTCTATTACATTTCTTTAATGAAGTCATTACATAGTTGTATTTAAAGAAAAATCATATTTTGTTTCTCTTGGATGGAGAACCATTGAGCTTCAATGTTTTGAATATTCAGAAAAATAAAATAAAATAATTTTATTTTATTTTTAACTTTTTCATTAAAGTGTCTGAAAATTAACTTTTTCCCTCGACCTGCACAGGTCAAGGATATGTCTATTCTAGCAGAATACCTCCATTCTAAGTTCAACAGTGCCCTCCATTTTTTTGTTCTGAGAAACGGTTTAGAAGTTAGAAAAACATGCTCGCATGTTTACATAAATGAACCTAAAAATTTGAAAATTCTATTTCTGGGTAGCATTGAATTGGAATCAAGTGCGTTAAAGTTTCTAGTCTTGAAATAATTCCATATAATTTAAAAAAAAATTACATAGAAATTCTGGGACATTATATTACTCCCCCCTTTTGGGATTCAGATCATAGTTGTCCAAAATAATTCTAAACAAACAAATTAGGGTACTAAGAATGAATATGAGATTCCCTCTCCCATGTGATCTCCTAGTGAGTCTCGTACTGCCACCGAATGCGCACCAGAGGAATTGACTATCCATGAAGGACCTTCTTCTATCGATCCTCTATATCCACTAGAAACTCTGCAATTGACACCACATTGTCAATGCCAACTTCTCTCCATTCGATGACATGCGATGGATCATGCACGTACCTCCTCACTTGCGACAAGTGAAAAACATAATGCACCTGGTGCATCTGTGTTGGAAGAGCTAGGCAGTATGCCACCTCGCCATCTCTACTAAGAATATGAAATAGTCTAATGAACCTTAGAGAAAATTTTTCACACCCACCAAATCTTCACAATCCCCATCTGGGTGACACCTGAAGGAACACATGGTCTCCATCCTAGAAATACAAGGGTATCTATATCTTATCAGCAAAATATTTATTCCTAATCTCTGCAATCATCATCTACTCCTATATGATCTATACCATCTCAGTGGTATCCCATACCAACTCGGGACCCATTTGAGCAGACCCCCCTTGGTCTGTCTAGCATTGTGGTTTTCAGCATGGATGCCCATACATCTCATCATAAGGTTTCATGGAAATGGTGGAGTGTTAGTTTTTTTGTATACATACTCCACCAATGGCATGTGGTCATCCCAAATGAAACCAAAATCAAGGACTCAAGCATGTAGAATTTCCTCCTTAGTATGTATGGTCTGCTTTGTGTGACCATCTGTTTTAGGTTTAAAGGTTGTGCTCCAGTGCTACTGAGTCCAGAACACCTCCTACAATCCCTTCCACAAACTGGATTTAAGGAATGCATCAGGGTCTGAGATGATCATCGAAGGAACCACATGTAGCCGCATTATCTCCAAGATGTAGAGGGATCCCATGCCCTCTACAAATCCCTTCTACTATATGGGTAGGAGTTGAGCCGACTTGGTGAGTCGGTCAATGATCACGCAAATATAATCGTGGCCCCTAGAGGTGCATGGTAACCCTATCAAGAAGTGAATTGAGATACCATACCATTTAAATTCTGGTACCTCAAGTGGTTGTTCCAAGACTGCAGTTACATGATTATCATCTTTCACTTGATGAAAAGTGAGGCATTGTGAAACAAACTCTTCCCCCACATTCTTTATCCATGGCCACCAGTACTGATGCCGGAGGTCCTATTACATATTATCCACACTAGAATGTACCTCCAAATGGGTTGTATGGAACTCTCTCAACACATCCTCCTGCAATGTCAGAAGTGTTGTGTCCTGGGCCCAGGATTGTTGGGCCCCCGCCAGGATTGTTGGCGCCTGTGCCCCGGTAACCAATCCCACATCGGTTGTGGAGGGAGATTGGTGGGTTCTTGAAATTCCCGTGCCTACCTTCCCCTTAGTAACGCGTTTTAAAGCCGTGAGGCCTGGGATAGCAACTGGGCCAGAGCGGACAATATTGCTGGGCCGAGGGATCCGATCCATCAATTGGTATCAGAGGGTGGTTGGTCTCGGGACTGGTGTGGGCTTGGGGGGGGGGGGATGTTGTGTCCTGGGCCCAGGATTGTTGGGCCCCCGCCAGGATTGTTGGCGCCTGTGCCCTGGTAACCAATCCCACATCGGTTGTGGAGGGAGATTGGTGGGTGCTTGAAATTCCCGTGCCTACCTTCCCCTCAGCAACGCGTTTTAAAGCCGTGAGGCCTGGGATAGCAACTGGGCCAGAGCGGACAATATTGCTGGGCCGAGGGATCCGATCCATCAAGAAGTACCCCTACGCGCCCTATAAAATGGATGATGTTATCTCCACCTATAAAAAACCCATCAGGATCCTGTCCTGGGGATAACTGGGCATGTCGGGCCTCACAGTCAACATCCATAAGTTGTGCCTCCCTAACTCGATATATGATTGGGGGAGTGAGAGTCATTAACAAAAGGTAATATCCTCTATCATCATCCATGAAGGATATAATTATCACGACTAGATACTTTGTAACCTCACTCAGAATCTATAAACCAAACCTCCAACTGAGCACATCAGCCACCACATCCCCCTTCCAAGAAGTATGGACTATCATAAAAGTTATAGTCCTGGTGGAACTCCAACCATAGCCACTATATCAACTTCAGGACCTTCCATGAAAAGATATACCTGAGACTCTAGTGGTTGGAGTAAACTATAAATTGTTCACCAATCAAGTGGTACGATAAAATATTCGAGGAAAATACCACTACTATTTTCTCCAAGTCATGGGTCATGTAGTTCTGATCGTCTTTCCCCATCTTTCATGAGTGGTAAGTGATCACAACTCGATCCTCAATATAGACACTACCCAGTTTGGTCCCTGATTCATAAAAAAAGACTACATACCCAATTCCCTCTAATATTGTCTCAAGATGTGGGTACTCATCAGTTTTGGCCTAATCTCCTAGAAACTATGGTTACACTTCTCCATCAACATGAGAGGTTGTCCCCTCATTGTCAAAGCCAAAAAGGTTGTTACTCCCCTGGAAAATTCTGGCATGAACCTCCAGTAGTAACCATCCATCCCCACGAGACTCCGAACCTCAGTCATGATCCTATGTAGATCCCATGAAAGAACTACCTCTATCTTGTCTAGATCCACTGCATCTCCATCCTCCAAGAAGATTGGTCCAAGAATGTGGAACTCCTGAATCCAAAATTATCACTTTGAGAGCTTACCGTAAAGGTGATGCTCTTGGAGTATATCCAAAACTATCCGCATATGTATGTAATTCGCCTCCTCTGACGTTGAGTACACCAAGATTTCATCACTAAATTCCACCACAGAATGATCGATGTACGACTGCATGTTCTAGTTGATGAGTCCAATGAACTCTGCTAGGGAATTTGTCATGAAAAAAGGCATTACCATAAAATCATAGTGGCCATACTTTTACTTAAAGGCTATATTCGGTACATCCTCATCCCATTCCCAAAGTTGTGATATCTATATTTTAGGTCTATCCTGGATATCAACCTTTCTCCCTTCAAATGGATGAAGAGGTCATCATTCCTCAGTAGTGTATACTTTTTCTTCATGGACAACTAGTTTGGGCACCGTACGTCTACACAAAGCGTCAATCCCATGTATATATTCTTGGAAAACAACACTGAGGATGCCCATGGCGAAATGTTGGGCCCCACAAAGCCCTTCTCCTATAGGTTCTCCAATTGTACCCTCAATTCAAGAAGCTCCATAGGAGCCATCTGATATGCTGGTGTGGATATAAATTCCATCCTGGGGTACATGTCGATTATGATTTCAATCTCTCTATGAGGAGGTAGTACTAGAACATCCACAAGAAAGACATCTTCACACTTTTCCAATACTTGTCACGACCCGCCCTCGGGGTCCGTGCCGTGACTACCCCAAGCCCGCCTTCCATAGGCCAGGGGCTGGCGACTAGCACCAAGGCGTAAATCCCGGTAAAAATGGAAGGCATTGCCTTTGTAAAGTAAACAAACACCACAGAGAAGCAAGCAGAAAGTAAACACTAAACAAAAGAAGAGTACAACTGAAAGTGCGGAAAAGTAAATGGGCCAGTATACAAACCCAAACTGAAAGTAAAGTACAACTCGAAAGGGAAAACAACAACTGAAAAGTAAAGCCGCTACACCGAGCTGTCCACTGGAAATCCCACCTGAAGGGTGGGTACAGATAGCTCCACTGCTCCACGGGTCCCGCCGTCCGCTCCGAGCACGTTCCGCCTGGTGGTCCACCTCCGGGTACCGTCCCGCTCTGCAAGCCTCAGCTAAGGTCAACGCTGTCCGTCGTCTGCAACCTACACAACGTAGTGCGGGCAAAGCCCGTGTAGGGGTGAGTATAAGATACTCAGTAGGGACCCCAAGGCCCCTGAAGGTCTCTCAAATCCACAAAGGATAAACCACGAAGAAAAGTACAATCATGAAGTAACAATCGACACTGCTTAGGTATATGCTCATACATATACCTAAGTCATCAATTTCAAATACGCTCAAACCTCCGAGCCCAAGTACAACTCAGTCCACACATGAAAGTAAACGTATTCCACACAGGAAGTAAAACATAATCCACATAGGATTGCAAAACACAATCCACACAGGAAAGCAACAGGATTCAGCTCAAACCAGGATTTTCATTAACGAAACCGCAACTGTTGAAGAGCCCCATCTCTGAAGTGTACAGTGGTTCTGTCACGACTCCGAGGTACTGCTCACTAACCTAAGACTGCTGAAGTACTCCTCCTGTCGAGTACCGTGGGTCTGCTGCCAACTACCGGGCGCTCCGTCCGCTGAGGGTCTGCTGCCAAATACCGAGCGCTCACCCAATTAGCCTTCAGAGGTACTCCTCCAGTCGAGTACCGCGGGTCTGCTGCCAACTACTAGGCGCTCCGTCCGCCGTGGGTCTGCCGCCAAATACCGGGCGCTCCATCCACTGGGCTAGTCGACTCACTCCAAGTCGAGTCGGTCGAGCAGTCTTCAGGTCTCAGCCGGCTATACGATCTCCGTACTCCGTACGCTCGTCTCCAGTATCGCAGGTCTGCCGCTACAACCAAACTCACTACCTCTATCGAGTAACACAGAAGATTCAGCTCACACGAATATACATTTTCGGATGACGATAAAGATGATCACTGAACCATCTATGTCGTCGGACCCACGATGGATCGATAGGTACTAACCTTGCAGTGACCCACACAGGATCCGGCCCACACAGGACCGGGCCCACGCAGGACCTGTAGCACTGATCCACGTAGGATCGCTGAGTGCAGAAGTCGTCGGAGTCCACGGAGGATCTCTGCACAGTCGTCGCCGCAGTCCACTGAGGATCTCTGCACGGTCGTCGTCGGAGTCCACGGAGGATCTCTGCAAGGTCGTCGCCGCAGTCCACTGAGGATCTCTGCACAGTCGTCACCGCAGTCCACTGAGGGTCTCTGCACGGTCGTCGCTGTCGAAGTAGCAGTCGCAGTAACAGTCACAGCAACAGTCGTAGCCAACACTAGGGTTCCCGCACACAGCAAGCTCGTTCGGAGGGTCCGCTCCACGAGCCGAGAGGCTGATACATCAACTGTCACGAAGACCAGAGTTGATGTATTCAAAAGTTCCGTATCATCAACAGGAACTCAACGCAACAGACGGCGCGTCGATCGGATGCCCGGTCTGAGAGTTATTGGCATTTTCGTCCCCGGGGCCCGGTTGGTTTTTGAGGCAAAAACAACCCGACCGTACTCCACCTGCATCCAAACCTCGGGAGGAGTATGCCAAAAGATCCGTCACACTAAGAGGAACACAACGCGGCTGACGGCACGTCAATCGGCCGTCCGTAGCTCAAGATATGAGCGTTTCCGCTCCGAAGGCCCGGTTGGTTTCGTGAACGAACCAACCCGGCCGAACTCAAAGTGATCCGAAACCTTGAGTGCGATATACCAAAACGACTGTCTCGATCCAAGGATCGTGTTTCCGCAGACGGTTCGTCGAATGGAGGTCCGAGGCTCAAGTTATGGCCAAAAGACCGGAACTCATTCGAAAGAGGGGGGGTCCGGGTCCGGGCCGACCCGGCCCGACCCCCCCCCCCCCCTGGGGCGGCCCGGCCGGCCGGCCGGCGCGGCGGCGCGGCGGCCGCGGCGGCCTGGCAGCCTGGCGCCGCACGAGGGCGGCACACGGGGGGATCAATTCCCCCGCTTCTTCAAATTGTGGCGCGGCAAAGCCGCCCCGTTTTTGTCAATCAACGGCCCCCCTCCTAGGGGCCCGCTTTGAAGTGGATCCGGGGGAGCCGCCTGCCCCCCCCCCCCCCACATGGAAACCTCCCCCCCCCTCATTAAGAGGGGGGTTTTTTATGAGCCGGCCGGGGAATTAATTTCCCCGGTTTACTGCCTTCCGGCCGGCCAGCTGGCCGGCCGGTTTTCTCCAACGGGACCGGAAAATCCGGTCCCTTCTTCGGCTTCCGACGCCGGCGGCCCGGCCGCCGGTCTTCTCAAATCGCCGCGACCCGGAACCGGCCGCGGAATTCGTCATCCGGCGCGGTGCGACGGCACCGCGCCCCTCCGCCGCACCTCGATATTCTTTCAACGCGGCGCGACGGCGTCGCGTTCTTGTTGTTTCTTCCATGGTGCGCGCGCGACGGCGTCGCGTAAGTTAAACGTACAATTATCCGCGTGGTGCGACGGTACCACGCCACCTTGCTTCCGCCTGCAAGAATAAACAACATGAACGATGGAGGGGGGTTCGGCCGTGTTCATGCGGTCCGCCGCCCCCCCCCTCACGTTAAATAATAACACAACTAAAGAATATCCAGTTGCCTCACGTTTAGACATGCTAAAATCCACGATCAAGAATGGAATAAATAATCAATAAATCAACAACCCCTACCTTGGTATAAGGTTCGAAGATTTATCTACGTTCCGCGGAAGACGACGTCCCGGAGGTCGGGCGTCACGGTCGTCGTTCATCAAATTCGATGACGAAGAGGTGCGTCCGATGTGATACGTCGTTGGCGAATCCTTGTACGCCGACGAAGGTTGTCCGAGGAAGAAGCGGTGTTCTCTCTCGTTGACACGGAAGACGAAGAAGAGCGGAGCGGCGTTCTTCGTCGGAACTTGAGCGTTCTTCGTCAAGTCTTGAGGAAAGTCAAATAAAAAGAAAACAACGAACTCAAGAACCCCTACCTTGATAGTCACACGTTGACGTAGTCGTGGAATATCGGTGTCGATTCCTTTGACGTCGGAGGAAGAGTCGTTGTCGATGGCGTTCGTCGCGGGAAACCATCGCGGAAGAGATGACGCGGAAGAAGTACGTCGCGTCGCAGATACGGCGTCGCGGATGGACCGTGTTCTTCGGTGGACAAGTTATTCGTTGAAGAACGGCGTTCTTCGCGTTCTTCGTTGAGTTTGAAGAAGATGAGGAAGACTTCCCTACTCTCTCAAGGAGATAAAATTCTAACAAAATAAAATAAGACTCTTTCTTATTTTATTCACACAACCCAACCTCTTTGAATTTCAAAGGTTTGAAATTCAATAACCAGACACAACTCACCTCATTAATTCATTACATTTAAGTCATAGGTTTATAACTTAAGTTAACATAATTTAAGTGGGAGTTGAGGGGGTTTTAGAGGATATGAAGGGGTGGGGTTTGTGTGGGCCCCACCACCCTCATAACCTCCCATGGGAGGTTAGGTGGTTACCCAACTTCCAACAAGAGATATCACTTAGAGTAAAATAATAAAAATTGTAGTGTAATTACGAAGTAAACATCCACAATTTTTATTATCAACACTCTCATGAACGCAACTCCGGAACAGGAGTTCCTAAGCGTATACCGGCGCTACGAGTTCATCGGTGCCCTCGGATTTCAATTCCGAGCACCGGATCAAAAGTTAGAAATTCCCGCTCGTTAATTCACTGAACGTACCCGAGCCAAACTTCGGAAATTGATTCTGGGTACTCCGGGCCTCGGAATCAGGTGCCGTCTGAAACCGCTCTCTTGTAAAATTCCAAAGAAAATTAAGAAAAAAATTCCCTTGAATTTTACGGGTCTTTACATTACTCCCACCTCAGGACTTTACGTCCCCGTAAAGATACATCAAAAACTAGGGAAACAAAAGAGGGTACTGAGCACGCATCTGAGCCTCCCGCTCCCATGTGCTCTCCTGGAGATTCCCGTGCTGCCATCTGATGCGCACAAGAGGAATCGATCGCCCATGCAGGACCCGCTCCTGTCGATCCTCTATCTCCACCGGGACCTCCGTAAAAGTCGCCTCATCGTCAACGATGTGCGTCGGGTCGTGCACGTATCTCCTCAGCTGAGACACGTGGAAGACGTCGTGCACCCGGTGCAACTGAGGTGGTAGAGCCAGGCGATAAGCCACCTCACCAACCCTGCTGAGGACCTGGAAGGGTCCGATGAAGCGCGGAGATAACTTGCCGCCCCGGCCAAAACTCCGAATACCACGTCGAGGTGAGACCCGCTAGAAGACGTGGTCGCCATCCTCGAACTCCAGTGGCCTTCGCCTCCTGTCAGCGTATGACTTCTGCCGGCTCTGTGCTATCCTCATTCGTTCCTGGATGACCTGGACCTTCTCTGTCGTGGCCTGGACCATCTCCGGTCCCACCAGAGCTGCAAGATTTCTTCATTGCCGATTAGAGAAATCTGGTCTCATCCCCTGGATGAACCACATTCTTTACCTAATACAGTCAATCCTAACACGGATGATACTAATCCATACCAAGGATGACGTCGTAAGGCCTCGACGCTACTACTAAGAGATTCAACCGTTACTCTCGCCTCGGGTTGAGTCACACTGTCGGCATCAGTGTGTGGTAACTGGGTCTCCTCCAGTTGATGTCTCACAAGTGAGGGTCAAGTCAACAGCCAAAACTGGAACCTCTTAGTAACATCACGAAAGAGGACAGGAACAAAAATATCACAAAGGTATGCGTCTTTCATTTTTGCAGCTCATAATACAAGACGCTACACAAAAGCAACAAGGAACCAGAAGTACAAAGGACGTATCCACTAGTTCTGCTCCTGTCCATCGGCTCCCAGAGCTCCATGATCGAAGGCCTCGGCTACCTGAAGCTGAGCTCTCGCATGTTCACCTACTCCCTGTGGTCGGGGTGGACCTCCTGGTGGTGGTGGTGGCAGAGCCTCAAAGCGTCGCCCACCACCGGCTGCTCGTCCAGCTCCTCTGCCTCGTCCGCCTCCTCCCTGCGGACCGCCACGGTCGAACCTCTACCTCTGCCTGGGAGGTTCTTCACTTAACTGCTGATCATCAGCATGGCGGGTCGGACAGTCACGAGCCATGTGACCAATCCCGCCACAGGAGTAACACTGCCCACTCTCGGCACGCCTGGCTCTGACTCCACCCCGGCTTCCCCGTACAACTGAGCCTGAGTCGTGCAGTCGGTCACTGGTAGGTCTGGTCTGCCTGGAACCCTGAGTCATCCGTCGGCTACCTGTTGCCGAAGACTCCGCTATCTGCCGCCCTGCGGTGGGTCGCTGCGCTGGCGTAGACTCCGAAAGGAAGCTCTCAATCAGAAGGGCCTGCTCCAGTACTCCTGTCTGAGTCGGTATGCTGAGGGAGATCAGCGATGCCCTGATCTCGTGTCTCAAACCCAGCTCGAAGGTCCGGGCCCGGAAGAATGGGTCCCGTACCATGTCGGTCGAGTAGCGCGAGAGATCGGTAAATCTCGCCGAGTACTGAGCGACCGTCATGCTGCCCTGCCGCAGCTGTAGAAGCTCCTGGATACACACCGCACGAAGGGTGGCTGGGACGAACTCCGAGCGGAAGAGGCTCTCAAAGTCCGTCCAAAGTAGAGATGCCTCATCGTGCACCTGGAGCATCAAGCTCCACCATCGTCATGCTGCTGCGTGTAGTAGGCTCGCAGCGAGGATCACCATGAGGTCTGCTGGTGTCCTCACTAGCCTAAACACTCGAACCACTGCCTCCAGCCAGTCCTCTGCTGCCTGGGGATCCGTCTCCCCGCGAAACCTGGGTGGTCGCTGGCTTTGAAACTCATGCAGTGCGCTGAGGCGACGTGCATCGTCAGCGGCTGCTGCTGGAAGCATCGGGGGCTCGGCGGGTAGTGCTACCGCCGGTGCCACTGCTGACAAATGGCCCTGCACCGAAGCCTCGTCGCTCGGTGGGCTGTCGTCACACTCGACTCTCGGAACCCTAGTTGGCTGCCGTCGTGGGTCCATCCTGAAAGGAAACAGGTGCGCCACGGTCAAACAGTATACCTGGTGAGCTGACACAAAGAAATCACATAGAAAACATTGAAACACACACGCAATCAATGTTTTCATGCATTAAGTCGGAAATCAGAAGTCAGGGTCCTGGTGTACGGATACGTCGGCCGCCGCACCAACACTGGACTCCCTGGACTGATAACCACACTCAATACACTAAACATTATTGCTTCACATAGAAAAGATCAGAGTTCGCAGTAGAACCGAACTCCTCTGATACCAATTTTTCACGACCCGCCCTCGGGGTCCGTGCCGTGACTACCCCAAGCCCTCCTTCCATAGGCCAGGGGCTGGCGACTAGCACCAAGGCGTAAATCCCGGTAAAAAGGGAAGGCATTTCCTTTGTAAAGTAAACAAACACCACAGAGAAGCAAGCGGAAAGTAAACACTAAACAAAAGCAGAGTACAACTGAAAGTGCGGAAAAGTAAATGGGCCAGTATACAAACCCAAACTGAAAGTAAAGTACAACTCGAAAGGGAAAACAACAACTGAAAAGTAAAGCCGCTACACCGAGCTGTCCACTGGAAATCCCACCTGAAGGGTGGGTACAGATAGCTCCACTGCTCCACGGGTCCCGCCGTCCGCTCCGAGCACGTTCCGCCTGGTGGTCCACCTCCGGGTACCGTCCCGCTCTGCAAGCCTCAGCTAAGGTCAACGCTGTCCGTCGTCTGCAACCAACACAACGTAGTGCGGGAAAAGCCCGTGCAGGGGTGAGTATAAGCTACTCAGTAGGGACCCCGAGACCCCTGAAGGTCTCTCAAATCCACAAAGGATAAACCACGAAGAAAAGTACAATCACGAAGTAACAATCGACACTACTTAGGTATATGCCCATACATATACCTAAGTCATCAATTTCAAATACGCTCAAACCTTCGAGCCCAAGTACAACTTAGTCCACACAGGAAAGTAAACGTATTCCACACAGGAAGTAAAACATAATCCACATAGGATTGCAAAACACAATCCACACAAGAAAGCAAAAGGATTCAGCTCAAACCAGGATTTTCATTAACGAAACCGCAACTGTTGAAGAGCCCCATCTCTGAAGTGTACAGTGGTCCTGTGACGACTCCGAGGTACTGCTCACTAACCTAAGACTGCTGAAGTACTCCCCCTGTCGAGTACTGCGGGTCTGCTGCCAACTACCGGGCGCTCCGTCCGCTGAGGGTCTGCTGCCAAATACCGGGCGCTCACCCAATTAGCCTTCAGAGGTACTCCTCCAGTCGAGTACCGCGGGTCTGCTGCCAACTACTAGGCGCTCCGTCCGCCGTGGGTCTGCCGCCAAATACCGGGCGCTCCGTCCACTGGGCTAGTCGACTCACTCCAAGTCGAGTCGGTCGAGCAGTCTTCAGGTCTCAGCCGGCTACACGGTCTCCGTACTCCGTATGCTCGTCTCCAGTATCGCAGGTCTGCCGCTACAACCAAACGCACTACCTCTATCGAGTAACACAGAAGATTCAGCTCACACGAATATACTTCTTCGGATGACGATAAAGATGATCACTGAACCATCTATGTCGTCGGACCCACGAAGGATCGATAGGTACTAACCTTGCAGTGACCCACACAGGATCGGGCCCACACAAGACCGGGCCCACGCAGGACCTGTAGCACTGATCCACGTAGGATCGCTGAGTGCAGAAGTCGTCGGAGTCCACGGAGGATCTCTGCACAGTCGTCGCCGCAGTCCACTGAGGATCTCTGCACGGTCGTCGTCGGAGTCCACGGAGGATCTCTGCAGGGTCGTCGCCGCAGTCCACTGAGGATCTCTGCACGGTCGTCACCGCAGTCCACTGAGGGTCTCTGCACGGTCGTCGCTGTCGAAGTAGCAGTCGCAGTAACAGTCACAGCAACAGTCGTAGCCAACACTAGGGTTCCCGCACACAGCAAGCTCGTTCGGAGGGTCCGCTCCACGAGCCGAGAGGCTGATACATCAACTGTCACGAAGACCAGAGTTGATGTATCCAAAAGTTCCGTATCGTCAACAGGAACTCAACGCAACAGACGGCGCGTCGATCGGACGCCCGGTCAGAGAGTTATTGGCATTTTCGTCCCCGAGGCCCGGTTGGTTTTTGAGGCAAAACCAACCCGACCGTACTCCACCTGCATCCAAACCTCGGGCGGAGTATGCCAAAAGATCCGTCTCACTAAGAGGAACACAACGCGACTGACGGCACGTCAATCGGACGTCCGTAGCTCAAGATATGAGCGTTTCCGCCCCAAAGGCCCGGTTGGTTTTGTGAACGAACCAACCCGGCCGAACTCAAAGTGATCCGAAACCTTGAGTGCGATATACCAAAACGACCGTCTCGATCCAAGGATCGCGTTGCCCCAGACGGTTCGTCGAACGGAGGTCCGAGGATCAAGTTATGTCCAAAAGACCGGAACTCGTTCGAAACGGGGGGGTCCGGGTCCGGGCCGACCCGGCCCGACCGGCCGGCCGGCCGGGCAGCCTGGTGCCGCACGAGGGCGGCACGCGGGGGGATCAATTCCCCCGCTTCTTCAAATGGCGGCGCGGCAAAGCCGCGCCGTTTTTGTCAATCAACGGCCCCCCTCCTGGGGGCCCGCTTTGAAGTGGATCCGGGGGAGCCGCCTGCCCCCCCCCCCCCCCCCCTCATGGAAACCGCCCCCCCTCATTAAGAGGGGGGTTTTTTATGAGCCGGCCGGGGAATTAATTTCCCCGGTTTACTGCCTTCCGGCCGGCCAGCTGGCCGGCCGGTTTTCTCCAACGGGACCGGAAAATCCGGTCCCTTCTTCGGCTTCCGACGCCGGCGGCCCGGCGGCCGGTCTTCTCAAATCGCCGCGGCCCGGAACCGGCCGCGGAATTCATCATCCGGCGCGGTGCGACGACACCGCGCCCCTCCGCCGCACCTCGATATTCTTTCAACGCGGCGCGACGACGTCGCGTTCTTGTTGTTTCTTCCATGGTGCGCGCGCGACGGCGTCGCGTAAGTTAAACGTACAATTATCCACGTGGTGCGACGGTACCACGCCACCTTGCTTCCGCCCGCAAGAATAAACAACATGAACGATGGAGGGGGGTTCGACTGTGTTCATGCGGTCCGCCCCCCCCCCCCCCCCCCCCCGTCACGTTAAATAATAACACAACTAAAGAATATCCAGTTGCCTCACGTTTAGACATGCTAAAATCCACGATCAAGAATGGAATAAATAATCAATAAATCAACAACCCCTACCTTGGTATAAGGTTTGAAGATTTGTCTACGTTCCGCGGAAGACGACGTCGCGGAGGTCGGGCGTCGCGGTCGTCGTTCGTCAAATTCGATGACGAAGAGGTGCGTCCGATGTGATACGTCGTTGGCGAATCCTTGTACGCTGACGAAGGTTGTCCGAGGAAGAAGCGGTGTTCTCTCTCGTTGACACGGAAGACGAAGAAGAGCGGAGCGGCGTTCTTCGTCGGAACTTGAGCGTTCTTCGTCAAGTCTTGAGGAAAGTCAATTAAAAAAAAACAACGAACTCAAGAACCCCTACCTTGATAGTCGCACGTTGACGTAGTTGTGGAATATCGGTGTTGATTCCTTTGACGTCGGAGGAAGAGTCGTTGTCGATGGCGTTCGTCGCGGGAAACCGTCGCAGAAGAGACGACGCAGAAGAAGTACGTCGCGTCGCGGATACAGCGTCGCGGATGGACCGTGTTCTTCGGCGGAGAAGTTCTTCGTTGAAGAACGACGTTCTTCGCGTTCTTTGTTGAGTTTGAAGAAGATGAAGAAGACTTCCCTACTCTCTCAAGGAGATAAAATTCTAACAAAATAAAATAAGAATCTTTCTTATTTTATTCACACAACCCAACCTCTTTGAATTTCAAAGGTTTGAAATTCAATAACCACACACAACTCACCTCATTAATTCATTACATTTAAGTCATAGGTTTATAACTTAAGTTAACATAATTTAAGTGGGAGTTGAGGGGGTTTTAGAGGATATGAAGGGGTGGGGTTCGTGTGGGCCCCACCACCCTCATAACCTCCCATGGGAGGTTAGGTGGTTACCCATCTTCCAACAAGAGATATCACTTAGAGTAAAATAATAAAAATTGTAGTGTAATTACGAAGTAAACATCCACAATTTTTATTATCAACACTCTCATGAACGCAACTCCAGAACAGGAGTTCCTAAGCGTATACCGGCGCTACGAGTTCATCGGTGCCCTCGGATTTCAATTCCGAGCACCGGATCAAAAGTTAGAAATTCCCGCTCGTTCGTCCACTGAACGTACCCGAGCCAAACTTCGGAAATTGATTCCGGGTACTCCGGGCCTCGGAATCAGGTGCCGTCTGAAACCGCTCTCTTGTAAAATTCCAAAGAAAATTAAGAAAAAAATTACCTTGAATTTTACGGGCCTTTACAATACTACAGTAGTTCTTGGACTCCTCTCATCCAATACACTGAGGTTTAGGCTAGCCAAATGATATTTTATTGGCTTCACCCTCCTCTGATAATGTCTGTCCTCTACTGTAAATGTTCCCTTCTCACCAGTGAAGGAAAAACCAGTCCAACCCTAATAGACACACCACACTATGTTCCTAGTATAGTCGATCTAAGAATATAATATAGATAACAAGCCCATACCCAATATGACATCATAAGGCCTTGATGCCACTAATTTGAGACCCCAGCTGAAGAAATCACCTCCTAGAGTAAGCTCACACTACCATCACCAGTGTGTAATCGTCGAATCCCCTCCCATAAGAGTCTCTAAGAGTAAGGATTGAGCCAAAAACCCCAATAGAATCTCAGAGTATTGAATGAGGTCCATGGGAAGTAATGTGTTACTAGAACAAATGTTTATAAGAACTATATCTAACAAGGAGAGGACATATATTGTACCTCTAATAATCTATGGAGCACCATGTTAGTAGGCCTATATCACCGGATGGTGGATGCACCCTTGTCCTCCAGCTCTTTGAGCACGTGGTGGACCATATAGGGGTGACTGTGGTAGCACATTAAACCATCATCTACTACATACCACACTGCCGGCTCCCCTTCCACGTTCACCACCCTGTGGACCTCCTTGCTTGATCCTATGCCTCTACCTTCGTAGTCCCTCGACCGCTTCTAATTTTCTGTGTGGTGGGTTGGGTAGTCACAAGCCATGTGTCCCCACCCGCCACACATGTTGCACATACTGGTTCCTTGCTGACTCCCTCTACTCTGGGAGACTGACACCACCAACCACAAGTCCTGCGGTTATCCCCTTAAATATATAACCCTCATGGGTCCCTGAGTTTGCTACCTGCTACTCACTACTGAAGAGTGTATTCACTGAGGTCTGTTTGTGGCTCTGTCTATTGGTGCCTACTCTAGTAGGAATATCTCCACAATAAGGGCTCTCCCCTACACTCTGTCCTGAGTGGGGATGCTAGGAGAGACCATGGATGGCTTGATTTCCCATCAAAGACCCTTCTTGAAGGTCCGGGCACCAAAGAAAGGGTCTTATACCATGTTTTTGGAGTAGTGAGAGATGACTGTGAACCTCTCAGAGTAATCATCCCTTGACATGTTGCCATGCTATAGGTGAAGAAACTCCTGTATGTGCACCAAGAACATGATCGAAGGGAAGAACTCCTCTCGGAATTCCCACTCGATGTCATCCCAAGATAGGGTCACCTCATCATGATTATGAATTGTCAGGCTCCACCATCTCCCCTTTAGGCCCTAAAGAATTCTTGTAACTACGATCTCCCTCAGGTAGAGTGGCGTCATCACTTAGATGAATACCTACATCACCGCCTCCAACCGGTACTTAGTAGCGTAAGGATTTGTCTCTCCCCTAAACCTGGGACGTCAGTCATGAACCCTCCTCCGGGGTCCATGCTGTGTCATACCCCATGCCTTACTGCCGAATGATAGGTGTTGGAGAGTAGTGCTGAAGGCATAAACCTGCAAGTGGGATGGATTTTCATGAGTACCTATACACATGCATGCACAACCCCATACTAAATATGGAAATGTAAAAAAACATGCCACTAAACAACCACTGAGTATATGTACAATGGAAAGTCAAATGGGCCAAAATACAAACCCAACCAAAGACTAATTGGAAAATAGGAAATTAAAAAAGAATGTCTGGAAGATGTCTGTTGGAAACCCCACATGATGGGTTGTAAAAATTATCTATTGGAAGCCATATAAGTATATCTCATCTGCTTGGTATCCTAGGGCACCATCGGGTCTTGGGCCACCAAATCCTCCCTCAAGGTAGCGGTCGTCTACACTAGACAAAAAAGTGCGGGTGAAGCCCATGAAGGGGTGTGTAAAAATATACTCAGTAGGTACCCCAAAACACAAAGGAAATACCAAAAAGAAACCAACAAAAAACCACAAAGCTTGATCACAATGCATGATCATGAAAAAAACCAAAGCATGATAACCAAGCGTGATCACAAAGCAGGATAGATCAAAATAGTTATATTCTAGAGTAGTAATGAAGAACCATTGGTCACATGGTGTTCAACGATGCGAATAATTATTCTACTTTCCTACTCTATAAATCCACAAACAAACCACAAATCATGATCACCAAGCATGATCACGAAGCAAGACAGCTCACACAAGGTATATTCTAGAGTAGGATAGTAGAACAATTAGTCGCATTGTTGAACACCATGGGCTGCAAGATAACTCCCCCATAATGAGTTTAGTATTCCTTATAGGTCAGATAGAATCCACTTAACACTAACAGAGGAATACTATGGAACTCATCCCTGATGAGTAACTTGGGTACACTGGGTCACATAGATGTTTCTCCCCACCGTGGCCATTTCGGGTCACACAGAAGCTGCTTCCCACCTATGACCTTACTGAGGCACTCCTCTTGTCAAGTACTATGGGTTTTCTAGGTCACATAGAAGCTAATCCATGCTATGGGCCTATCATGTCACATAGAAGCCGCTTCCCACTAGGCCACATTAGCAAATCAACATAGGGTTTCCTGTTAGCAGTCTTTAGGTCACTACCAACCATAGAGTTCCCAAACATGGCACACTAGATCTTGGGAGAACTGATCCCCAAGCCAGTCGTCAAATTCCAAAATCTATGATATCCTAAATATATTGTAAAAAATGATTTGAATCATCAAGAGGGTTTTAACGGTATAAAAAATCATCAATCTGAAGCCTGGTTTACATGTTTTTGATGTTTTATAAAAAAGGGACTAGTTGGGTCCTGGTCGGGTCCAACCTGTTCGGACCAACCTAACCCGGACCCGGCCCGGCTTGGGTCCGGTCCATTGGGCCATGGTTCTAGCCCACTCCCATCTTGGTCCGCCAGGTTGGGATCCGGCTGGAAGCCATGTATGACACCCCACACTCTTCGGGTCGTATGTGGGGCCATCTACCCACTGCAGTCAGTTGACCACAACTTTTTTATGCGGGACGTTGCACATTGTGACATCCGAGGTGTGTCGATGTGGCCATCTGGCTGCTTCCACCCATCGGTGACTCTCGACACTGAACCACAACATGAGTTGACCATGTAAGTCTTCCCCAGTGCTCCACCGCTGGTCGCCTTTTCCGGTGGTGCATTCTGTGGACAATTAGGTCTACATCGGTGGTCCATTCTACATGCCTCTTGTGCATATTCCCTCTAGGGGATGCCATATTCCCTTCGATGCCCTCAAATCTTCTATTCCACCCACTAGGAAATTCATTCATGAAAAATGATGAAGGCGGAGGGGGGTCATGGCTTGTTCCTATGGGACTACGCCCTCTGCATTAAAAGAATAAAAAAGGAGTGGCTTGGGTGTTATGTTCAAACAACAATAAATAAGTTCCGAAAAGAAAACCCATGAAACATCACCCACCAACAAGAACAGATGATCCTCTAGTCAACCTGTTCATGGGTTGATCCATGTTCATCATTTAAAATGAGGAATTGGGAAATAATAATCCAAAACAAAATTCCTACCTTAATCTACATTGAAGTGGTCTACCCACAATGGTTCAAGGAGTCGAAGGCGCTCGTCGCTTCCTAGCCTCATTCATTGAGGTGCGTTGAAGATATTAACATTTTTAGGACATTAGTCATTATTCATTGGAGAGGAAATCTACCATAGGTTAATCACAGAATCCATAGGGTTTAATTATCAACTCTCTAACCTGTAATTTTAATAAAATAAAACACACCTCATCGTTTCTTTTACACATCGATGTTGCATCATAACACCTTTTCATTTTGGAAATAGTGCAGTGGTTATGGTTAAACAAAACGAGTCATTAAGGATCCCCTTTGAATGTGCCACATCATCTCCTCATCAGCACACCATAGTGTGGCTATCTACCACTCGACATTGTGAATGAAAATAAAATAACTTTTTCTATGTTTTTTTTTCTTTTCCGAAAAGGCCAAAAATTAACTTTTCTATTTGACCATTTCTGGTCAATGTTAAGTCCTTTATAGGATAATCTAGGAATTCCATGTTTAATGGCCCCCTCATATTTTTGATCTGAGCACTGGTTCAAAAGTTATAATAACCCACTTCCACATTTACTAAGTGAACTTAAAAAAATTAGGAATTCCCTTCTGGGCTCATCGGGCATCAGAATCACATGTCGTCAAAGCGTGTGGTCTCAAAATAATTCCATTCAATTTTAAAAAAATTATACAGAAATATTGGGACATTACATTCTCCCCACCTAAGGGATTTACATCCCAAAAAGCCAAAGAAAGGGATAATAAATCAAAAAGGGGTATTGTGCTTGAATCTGAGCCTCCTCCTTCAATGTGATCTCATGGAGATTCTTGTGCTTCCACCAAACATGAATTTGAGGAATCAACCATCCATAAAGGACCCACTCCTATCGATCATATATCTCTACTGGGAACTTTTCAAATGTCTCCCCATCATCAATGCCTAGCTTACCCCAGTTGATCATGTCTAATGGATCATGCGTATACCTCCTCACATGCGACATGCGAAAAACATCATCCACCAAGTGCATCTATGGGGGAAGTACGGGGTGGTACACCACATTAGAAACTTTTTTGAGGATCTCAAATGTCCTGATAAACCATAGAGATAGCTTGCCGCCCTACCAAATCTTTTAAATCCTCATCAGGGTGAGACCTGAAGGAACACATGGTCTACCTCCTCAAACTGCAAGGGTCTTCCCCTCCTATTAGAATATTATTTTTTCATACTCTATATAGTTCAAATCTGCTCTTAGATGATCTGCACCTTCTCAGTGGTAGCCCATAAAAACCCTAGACCCATTTGTGTTGACTCCCCTAGGTATATCCAGCATAGAGTTGATCTGCATGTCCATCCATACAAGGACTCAAATGGTTCCATGCCGATGGTAGATTGATAATTGTTACTGTATGAAAACTCTACCAGTGGTAGGTGGTAGTATAAATTATGACCAAAATTAAGGACACAGGCACGCACGATGTCCTCCATGGTCTGTATAGTCTTCTCTATCTAACCATATTTATAGGGGTGAAAACAGGTTCTCAAGCGAAGCTAAGTCCCGAATGCCTCCGGCAACCCCTTACAAAATTGGGATTTAAAGCATGTATCAAAATCTGAAACAATTATCAAAGACACCCCGTGAAGCCACAATATCTCCATGAGGTAGAGGCATCCCAAGTCCTTTACCGATCCCTACTCTTGGATGGGTAGGAAGTGGGGTGAATTTGTGAGTTGATCAATGATCACCTAGATAAAATCATGTCCCCTGGATGTGTGTGGTTACCCTATCACAAAGACCATGGATATATCATCCCATTTACACTCTGGTACCTCAAGTTGTTGTGCTTTGATTACTGGGACCTGATGTTGGGCCATCACTTGCTATCAAGTGAGGCATCATGAAATGAACTTTTCCACTGCTTTCTTCATCCCTGGCCACTAGTACAAATGTCGGAGGTCCTGGTACATCTTCACCACACCCGAATTTACCACCAAAAGGGATGTATGGAACTCCATCAACACCTCCTCCTAAAACATAACTTTTACTATGATCCATCCTATACAAAAGATTACATGCTTCCCTCCTATTAAAAATCATTGAGGAGCTTCTCCTGAGGATAAATGATCATGATGGTCCTCATAGTCAACCTCCAAAATTTGTGACTACCTAACTCACTGTAAGATAGGGGGATTTATAGTCATTGATTGAAGGTAAGATGCTCAATAACCATCCACAAAAGATATTTACATCGCAAATAGCTACTGTATTTACTCACTAAAAATTTGTAAACATGACCACCTAATGAGCGCGTCTCCACCATATTCCCCTTCCTAGGATTACTCTCTATCTTGAAGCCAATGTCCGGGAAGAACTTCATTCATCAACACTATCTCAAGTTCAGGTCCTTCTTTGAGATGATATACATGCGACTCTTGTGGTCAGTGTAGATGAAAAACCATTCATACATCAAGTAATACCACAAAAACTTCAAGGGGAAGACCACAACAGCTAACTCTAGGTCATGGGTTGCATTGTTTTCCTCATTCATCCTCATCTTCTGGACGCCATAGGCAATCACTGCTCACTTCAAAATTAGGACACAACTTAGTTTGGCCCCTCATGCATCCCAAAAAACTACATTTCCAACCCCCACTTCTGGTTGTCTCATGATGGGGTCACTTGTGAGTATCCACATATACTCCTCGAAACTCTTTTGGCACTTCTCCATTCACACGAAGGGGTTTCCCATCCATGTCAAGGGTAATAAAGGTGAATCTACTCTGGAAAAGTGAGGCACGAACCTTCGGTAGCATTCATCCAACACCAAGAAACTCTGCACACCAACCATGCTTCTGGGTGGCTCCTAAGAGAGCACTAAATCCATCTTCACTGGATCCACTACAACACTAGATTTCGCGATGATGTGTCCCAGAATGTCTACCTACTGAATCTAGAACTAGATATTCGGGAGCTTACTATAAAGCTAGTTCTATCAGAGTGTATCCAAGACGATTTGTAGGTGTGTAGCATGCTCCTAAACTGATGCTGAGTAAACCTAGATTTCATCAATGATGACTACCAATAAATGATAGAGGTAAGGCTGGAATATCTTATTCATGAGTCCAATGAACACTGCTGGGGAATTGGTCACACTAAAAGCAATCCCCAAAAACTCATAGTGGCCATACCATCATTTATAGGATATCTTCAGTACATCCTCATCCTGTACCCGATGTCGATGATAACCTGATCTGAGGTCTATCTTTGAGAACCACATCACTCCCCTCAACTGATCGAAGTGGTCATCAATCACCGGTAGTGGATACTTGTTCTCCAAGGTCAGATGGTTCAGGTACAAGAAGGCCATTCATATCCTCAATATCTCATCTATATTTTTGGAAAACAACACTATGGTATCCAATGGTGAAACACTGGTCCTTAAAAAGACCATCTATTTTATGTTCTCTAATTGTACCCTAAATTCGTGAATCTTTATAGAATCCATCTGATATCCAAGTGTTGATATCAGTTTCTTCCATGGATACAGATCTATGAAAAAGACTACCTCCCTCCAAGAGGTCATCCCGGAACATCCTCAGAAAAGATATCCTCATACTTGTCCACCACTATAAGAATTCTCGATCTCCTCTTGTCAACCACAACGAGGGTGAGGCTAGAGAACTGGTGAGTAATCAGCTGCACCCTCCTCCAATAAATCACATATTGTGCTTCAATGGTTCCCCTCTTAACAGTGAAGGAAAACATTGTCCCATCATCGTATACACACCACACATTTCACCTAAAACAGTTGATCTAATTATGGACTATAGATAACTAGTACATACCCAAGATGATGTCAGAAGGCCTTGACGCTGGTACTTGGATATCCTGGATGAATCGCTTGCATCCTAGAGTAAGCTCACACTACTAGCACGAGTGTGTAATCATCTAATCCCCTCCTGTTGGAGTATCTAATCATTAGGATCGAGCCAACTGCTCCTCTAGAATCTCTGAGTCTTTGAACGTGGTATGTGGAAAGGAAAGAGTGGCTCAATCCTGTGTCTATAAGAACTTAAGATAAAGTGGCGGTGACACATATCACACCACTAGTAATATATGGAGCACCATGGTCATCAACCTCCATCGAGTGAAGATGGAATCATCCCTATCTTCCAGCTCCTGGAGCCCATGGTGGACCACATGGTGGTGATGGATGTAGTACCTAGAACAGTCGTCCACTGCCTACCACTCGGCCTACTACCATTCCACTTTTATTTCCCTGCAGACCTGCTCAGTCAAACCTCTGCCTCTACCTCTGTGTTCCCTCAACCTTTTTGCATTCATATGTGCGACATGTTCGGCATTCATGAGCCATGTGTCCCTTCCCCCCACATGTGAAGTATATCATAGTTCCCTACTGACTACCTTTACTCTGGGATCCCTGTACTACTGAATCAAAGTCCTAGGGTCATCCCCAGAATGACCTGGCCCACTTGGTCCCCCTTGCTTACTTCCTGCTACTCACTGCTTGATGAATATACCTCCTGAGGTCTACTGGTAGCTCTAACTATCGGTGGATGCTATGATAGGAAGATCCCCATAGAAAGGAATTTCTATAGCACTCCATCCTGAGTGGGGATGCTGAGATATACCACTGATGCCCTGATCTCACATCTGAGTCCTTGCTCAATTGTCTAGTCCATGATGAATAGGCCCCACACCATGTCTGTGGAGAAGCATGAATGATTTTTACACCCTGAAGAGTACTAATTCACCATCAGGCTTCCCTACTATAGGTGAAGAATATTCTGGATGTGCATAGAGTAAAAGTCCTTGTGAAAAATCACCTCATGAAAAAATCCACTCGTAGTCATTCTATTTGAGTGTCGCCTCATAATGTGTCAGGATGGACATGATCTACCATCTCCATGCTTATCCCTACTGAAGGATTGCATCCATGATCACCATATGGTACAACAGTGAACTCACTAAGCAGAAGACCCTTGACACTTCCTCTAGCTAGTCCTCAGTGACTTGATTATGAATCTCTCCCCGGAACATGGGAGGTATCTATCTCTAAAAATTGTACAAGGCACTAAGTCTGCATACTCCCTCTACCGGTACTGCTGGAAGTAACTGCTTATCAAAAGGTGGTAGAAACACCGGGGAACAACCCGACAGGTCCACCTCTAGGAATGGTCCCTAAACCAATTCCCTATCACTAGGCAGGCTATCCACAAAATCACATATTAAAAGCCTAGCTAGCTGTCTATGTGAAGGCATCAAAAAATAGATCATGTTTTTCAACCGTCAGAAGATTATACATGGTGAGCAGACACTTATTCAAGAATATCATGAAGAGACACTTATGAAACCCGTGTTTTCATGTATGGAGCCAAAAAATATAATTCAAGGTCCCAATGTATGGATACGTCATCCGCAGTACCAACACTGGACTCTAGAAATTTGAATGTTGAACTTCAATCATTCAACACTACTAACCCAAAAACAAAACAAAACAAATTCTTTCCATGACATAGAACTGACCCCCTATGATACATATTTTTCACTACACATCCCCCTAGGGCCCATTCCATGACATAACCCAAGATTTCCTCCTATTGACCAGGGTTAGAGACCAGCACCGAAGGCATAAAACTACAAGTGGGAGGCATTTTCCAAAGTAACTATACACATGAACACACAACCACATTTCAATGCTAGAAAAGTAAATAATCATGCCACTAAACACCCACTAAGTACAAGTACCATTGAATTATTAATGTTCTAGAATTAAAATCCAATAAAAGACTAACTGGAAAACAAGAACGTATAAAAGAAACTATGGAAGCTATCTGTTGGAAACACCACCATATGGGTAGTACATAGTATCTACTAGAATTCATAAAAATACATCATTTATACCTGGTTACACTGGGAAACATGGAGTATGGGGCCACCAGATCCTTCTTCAAGGCAACAATCATCTGCACCAAATAGAATGTGTACGGGCGAAGCCCATTCATGGCTGAGTAACAATATACTCAGTCGGGACCCCAAAAAACAATTAAATTACCACAGTGTTATCCACAATCAAACCACAAAACATTATCATGAAGAAAGATACCTCACACCAAGTACATTCTAGAGTTGGAAGGTAGAACCATTAGTCTCATCATTGAACACCATGGGATGTTGGATAACTCCTCCTCAATTTTTATAGTGGGTCTACCCGAGTCACACAGAAACCGCTTCCCACTATCCTATGACTTATTTGGTACTCATCCATGATTATTACCATGGGTATGATGGGTCACATGTAAGACTCTCCCCACCATGGGCATTCTAGGTCACACCGAAGCCACTTCCCACCTATAGACATACTTCAGTACTCCTCCTGTCGAGTATCTTGGGTATGTGGGGTCACAAAAAGATACTCTACACCAATGGACTTCCAGGTCATAATGAAACTGCTTCACACTAGGCCACTGTATCTTATCCACACATATTCACTCGTCAACAGTCTTTAGTTCTCTGCCATCCATAGGGTTTTTTCATGTAGCATGCTTGATAATTGAAGAACCGCTCCCCAAACCATTCTTTGAATTATAACATCCATGAAAACCTCCATATATCATGCTGGAAGATGCTCCTTATCGTGAGGGTTCTAATTCCATAAACATTTTGTCAATCAGACGCTCAGTGCCCATGATATTGATGTTTCTTCAAAAAGGGGGTGGTTAGGTCTGGGTCTGGTCTCCTGGGACGTGGTTTCGGCCCAAGCCTAACCCGGTCAACCTGGCTGGGATGTAGCTAGAAGATGCATCTAGGACACCATTCCTTGAGGGTAATCCATTAGGCCATCTCCCAGCTACGATTGGATGACCATAGCTTAGCTGTGTGGGATGTAGTGCGGTGCCACATCCACGCTGCGCCGATGCAACAGTGTGGCTGCATCCAGCCGTCGCCGACTCTTCTCGCTATGCTGTGGCCTGAGATATCTATGGAGGTCTTCTCCAACGCACCACTACCGATCGCCCGTGCCAGCGAGGCATTATGCGGACCATTGGGTCCATGCCGGGTGCTCTGTTATTTTCCCTGGTTACGCCTAAAGCCTCTAGGGGATTCCATCTTCCCTGTACTAGCCTCGAATCTGCCTTTTTTCCCACTTGGAAATTCTGTCATGCTTAATGAATAAGGAGGGGGGGGGGGGGAGGGGGGTTGTTCCTGGTTTTTCTCGGCATGCACCCTTCATGTTAGAAGTTTAAAACATGGAAGGTTAAATAATGATGTTCCGACAATAATAAATCATTCCCAGAAGGAAAACCCATGAAATGTCACCCTCCCAAAAGAATGAACGATCTGCAGGTCAGCGTGTTCGTGAGTTGATCTGCGTTCATCATTAAAAATGAAGAACATGGAAAACACAAACCAAATCAAAACCCCTGCACTGATCAACATTGAATCAGTCCTCCTGTAAAGGATCATGGAGTCGAAGGCATTCGTTTCTTCCTGGTTTAATTCTTATAGGTGCATCAATGTTTTTAACATTCTCCTGAAATTATTCATTTTTTAGAGGGTAACTCCTCCATAGGATCATCATTGAATCCATAACATTTTATTATCAACTCTCCAACACATTAGTTTAATCAAAGGAACACGTTGTAAAATTTCAGTTGTGCTATTTAATTTATGAAACAACTTAGCAGTTATGCATGAACAAAATAAGTCATTTTGGATCTTCTTTTATTGAACCTCTTTGTCACCTCATCGTCAAACCGTAGTGTATACATCCACCAATCAGTGCTGCGATGGAAAATAAAATAAATTTTCTATGTTATTTTATTATTTTTTGAAAAATCTGAAAATTAATTTTTTCCAGACCTTTGTCAGTTAGTGTTACGTCCATTGTATGTGAATCCTCGAATTCTGAGTTGAACGATGCCCTCATATTTTCAGTCCGATAACCAGTTCAAAATTAAGAAAAAACCACTTACGTGTTTACTCAATTGAACATAAAAAGGTTCATAATTCCATTTCTAGGATCACCGAGCCTCAGAATTATGTGCCATCAAAGTGTGTGGTCTTGAAATAGTTCCATAAAATTTAAAAAAATATACATAAATTCACGGAAATTACAATGTCTCTGTCTATGGAAATAATTAATGGAACCGAGCCTAACTACGTCCTATACTGGTAATGATAGTAGTAACTATCGATCTACAGGTGGTGGTCACACTGGTGCACCACCCAGCAGGGCCATATATAGATCTGGTCCATACACTGACATGTCATCTCTAGGAGGGGTGTCCTCACGGTCACCCATTAGAATCTTAGCTTGTTGTCTATGTGGAGGACTCCTAAATATAATCAAGATGTACCACAATCAATAGATTATACTTGGTGAGATGACTCTTATTCTATAATAACATTAGGAAACACTCAATTCCAATATGATGTGTGAAAACAATGTTTTTTTATTGTATAGAGTCAAAAAGAAGAATTCAGGGCCCTGGTGTATGGATATGCTGGCCACCACACCAACACTAAAACCCCCTATTCTGAAATAAGAACACGAAACATTTACCACTGTTTCCCAAACATAGAACAATAGACTCCTGGTATTTATGGTACAACTCTACACCTATGCTACTACTTGGTCAGGACCTTCCCCAAATGGCACGTGCCGTGACATACCCCAAACCCACCTCCCGAAGGCCAAGGGTTGGCGACTAGCATTGAAGGCTTCAACTTGCAAGTGGGATGCCTTTTCCTAAGTACCTGTACTCAAAAACACCCAACCATATCCGAAATATTGAAATGTAAACATGCATTACACTAAACAACCATTGAGTTAAATTACAAATGTAGGTCAAATTCACTAAAATAGAAACACAAACAATGATAAACTAAAAAAAGGAAAGTACAACAGAAACATTGGAAGTAGTCCACTAGAAATTCCTCCAGATGGGTAAGTGTAGAGTAGTAGTTGGAAGCCATATAAGTATGTCCTTCCTACCTAGTCTCTGTAAGGGAAGAAATCATCCACACTAGACACTACTCATTCAGGCGAAGCCTACGCAGTGCTGAGAAACGATATACTTAGTAGGGACCCCAATACAAAAAGAAAATACCACAATGTAATCCACAGAGCATACCACGATACATGATCACAAAGTAAGATAGATCACACCATGTATTATCTAGGGTATTAATGTAGGACCTTTAGTTACATCGTCAAACACCTTGGGATGCTAGAGAAATCATTAAAAATGAGTACAGTGGGACTTCTAGTTCACACATAAGCCTCTTACCACTAACCTTGGACTACTGTGTTTCTCATCCATGATTAGTACAGTGGGTATGCATGGTAACATATACGCCGCTCCCCACTATGGGATTATCGAGTAAACCAAAAGCAAATTCCCACCTAGGCTATACTGAGGTACTCTTCCTGTTGAGTACAGTGTGCTTGGAGGGTTACAAAAAGCCACTACCCACCATGGGTATGATGGTTCACATAGAAGTCACTTCCCACTGGGACATTGTAGATAATCCACCCAAGGTCTCTTGTAAATATTCTTAAGGTTCCAATCAATCCTAGGGTTTCCACACGTAGTGCACATGATTCCAGGAGAACCACTCATTAATCCATTCATTGAATTTTAACATCCATGAAATCCTCCACTGAGTATGAAAAATATATGCCTCTTTTCGAGGGTTACAACACTGTTAACATATCACCAATGGTATTCCCAGTTTGAATGATATTGGTGTTTTTCCAAAAAGGGGAAGGCTAGATCCAGGTATGGTCAGACCCGGATGGATTGAATAGACCCATCCCAGGATGGGGTCCACTGACCTGAATCGAGTCCACTGACCCGAATCGAATCTTTCCTAGCCTAGGTCCATCCTGATGGGGCATCCTGCACCCTGCCCTATCTGCCTGGTTTGGACGCGACATGGAAGGGAAATATAACTATTATTCTCTGATGGAGAGTGATAGAGAATAGGGATTGTATATTGTTAATGAAAAAAATTCATAAACCAATGAGTCTTGAAAAAGGTAACTAATATAATGAAAAATGATGATAAGTTGAAAATAATTTATTTAAATACCCTTTTCCAAAAGTGGTAAAATATTTAGGATAAAATATCCTTACATATTTTTATCACAATCACTCCATTTTCTATTCCTTGATCAATTTCCACTTCAACTCATATTCCATGAAATGAAGATAGATTTTTCATTCCTAAAGCATTGAAAGATCATGAGATCCATAAATTGAAGGATAGATCATTTCATCTATCTTTATAAAAACAAAATGGTTAGCACATGTTATCAAATATTGATAAATCTTCAATTTTCAATATAATACAGTAATCTCTAAAACAACATATGATTTTTTATATAAACCATTCCATATATGGATAACTTGGTAAACCTTGCCAAAAGAGAAACTCCATGACATTAGAAATAAGTTTACTAAATTTCTCAAATTATTCATAACATTTATCGGAAATATATCATAATGTAGCTCTTGGTTGTCACATTCCAAACATTAGAATACCTTTATCATTATTTCACATGAAACAAGGTAATAACCGTGATTACCATAATAACTATTTGAAATCATTCATGTATTATTGGAGATAATCCTTAAATAAAAAAAGGATGTAAACATTATCAATGAAAACATAGGCCAATTTTTCAACAAATCATTGATCATTTTCAATGTAATCATTACAATCTAATTTACATATTCATATCTAACATATCCTTTTCCAATCTATTTTTTTTATCAAAATCAAGAATTAATTCCATTCATAAAAATATCAACCTTCCATTAAATGACTTTTCTATTTCCACAGGAGCATTCAACATATCCATTAAAATCCTTAATTAAAATATTATACATAAATTAATTAATTATTTCATGATTTTTATAACATAATATTTTAATTTCAAAAAATAAATTCATCATTCATCCAATATCCATATCAAACAACTAACTAGTAACCATTATCTTATATCATAATACACCATTACTAAAATATGAAATATGAAACATGTCTTAATATTTATCAAACTAAATTTAATCAACATTATAAATAATATAATAATAACAACACAAAACCTTGATATTTCATTAATGGTCACTTAATCCTTATCATAATAAAAACAATTACTCAGGAAATTGTATTGATTTTATTCTAATGAATTACACAAAAGACATTTATTTTCATAAGGTGCATGCATTCGACACATAAACATTCAATTATCAATTATACTTTATGGAGATAAATATTACCGTAAACCAAATGCTTGATTTTTCTTTTGTAATTAAATTTTCTTCATCTTTGACCACACATATGATAACTTCGCATTAATTTACCAAAATTCTAGGAAATTATCATATACTTTAACACATACAAAGATTTAACATTGGAGACATCCCAAGAAATATCATTAAAAATATCCCTAAGAATATTATATATTCTTTCTCATCCATTTTTTCCAAGGGTGAATATAAAATTCCATTAATTCTAACCATAACAGTCCTTGATTATAAAAAATTGATAATACATCATATTAGATGAATATATAATAGAATAAAAAATTACAATCCCAAAAATAATAATATTTTGTGCCTTTTTAATGATGGAAACTTACTATTCTATCTTGGTGGAAGATCCTCAAAATCAGTCTTAATGTTCTTCCCCATTAGTAATCCTATATATCTCAACTATACATAACCTGGGGGAAGGAAATATATGTAAGGGTGCGAACATATGCTCAATGATAGAAAATATTGGAGATAAATGAGAAAAACATGGACATAAGTATATGATGACAATATAATAACATTTATATATCACACCCTGCATATCATGGATCATAATAATGAGTCATGAAATAATGATTCGAAATTCATATGTCTTGAATGATAAATAAATAAATTTAATTATCCATAAACTCATATAAAAAATTTAATTTTATTAGGAAAAAATTAATATAAAATCATTCCCCCGAAGATAAGGTTCATTTCCAAAACATTGAATGGAAAATCTTGGGGGCTACACATGCCTGGAAAAGCACATCACAATCCCCTAGTGAATCATATTACTTGTAATGGAATGGGTTAAATCCAAAAAAAATCATTATATTTATGATTCCCTCCCAAGACCATGTTATTTGTAAAGAATCACTCCAATTTTCATATTAATAGTCATGGTTCTCTCCCAAGACCATCTTAGTAAATAAAGTCCTATATAGATCCATGATCACTCCCCATTTTAGAAATTTCTAGCTCATGAGAGAAAAATATTTTACCATTTAGTTAGAGAGAGAAATATTTCCCACCTATCTAATAATTAAATCAAATATACATGTGCTAAAATATAAAAAAATATATATCCTATCATGATCTATAAAAAGAGATGGTTTTCATAAAACCGGTATCATATTACATTAAATGAAATGGATATCGTACACATTATATGATAGAATATAGAAAAGATATTGGTTTCATATTAAATTCATAATTGAATGACCCATGAATGGAAGGGGGGTTCATATGTTTCTTATCATGGTATAACCTATCAAAGATAAATATGTTTCATAAATAACATGTAATAAAAATATGACCATTCATAGAGATAATAAGAACGGTGTATATGGATCATATCCCAAAAAAATAATAAACTACATCCAAGGATGTCAGATTATATGGATATGTATTTTTAGGATAAAAAACTATGTTTCTTAAAAAAATGACCATTCATATAAAATAATTTTTAGGAATAAAAATTTTGAAAATTCATTTTCTTTGAAAACTGCATTTAAAACTTATGATGTCATATTGAAAAATAATTTAAAAATTTTCTTAGTGAAAAATATAAATTTTTCATTGAAAACACTTATGTGAAAATAAAATAATTTTAAAAAAATTTACATTGAAAAACACATTTGAAAACATATAAAGGAATATTTGAAAATTCATTATAGCACATTTTAATCCTAAATCATTTTTGAAAACCATTATCATTGAAAATATATTTCAAAAATTATAAATTGTTCTTTTAAATAATTGTAATACTTTTCATTGGAAATAACCATTGAAAAGTATAAATGGGTTCTTTGATTATCATTTAAATAAAATAATATACACAACACTTATTTGAAAAACATTTTCCTTGAAAAAATATTCAAAAACATATAAAGGATTATTTGAAATTATTTACATCCTTTTGTTCAGAAATAAACTTTTAAAACATATAAAGGATTCTTTAAAAATAAATTATATCACAGTTTATACAAACAATATTTTTAGAAACCATTTTATTTGATAATTTATTTGAAAATATACATAAGAACATTAAAATATCATTTCAAAAATATTGAAAAAATAAAAAATAATTTTAATAGTTTTTCATGAATATAACCGTATAATATATATTAGAAATATTTTTGGATAAATTTTTAGAAATAATTGTTTATCATAAAAACAAATTACCAACCTAAGAGAGAAATAAGGTTATATTTTTATAAAAACACATCCTTAATAATATTAATTATCATAGAATGACAAAATAGTACCAATATTTGATGATTTAATTAATGAAAACTAGATTATAAATTTCAATGATATTTATTGACATATGGATCATAATATTTCATCAATGGATGAATAATTGTAATAAATCTTGATAAATTTGGAGATTGTATAAATAAAGACTCACCCCATTGGGAACATTGAATCCAAAATAAAATTAAATAATATCATTAAATGAAGATTATTATATCCTAAAAATAACTATATTCAATATGAAACATGTTAAGGGGTCATATATACACCTCATAAAATAATTTTTGTTCATAATATAACATGTGTCTCAAAGAAGGAAAATTGACACAAATAACCTTATCGAGTTGGAAACTTTTGAACCATAAACCCCATGAATGAGATATCATAAATTGGATATGTAAATACTTATAATTATAAGGATAAAAATAATATAATATATTATTCGAAATTATATACCCCCGAAAATGTAAATGAGAAGTGGAAAGGGAATAATCCATGAAAAAATAAATGTGAGACTAGAAATACCCTTACTACTTGAGTAAAATTTGAATCATGAGATCTGGGAAATAATAACATCAATTGAAACATTTTATATATTTAAAAAAAGAATATAATGGTATAAAAATTAAAATCAAAGTATATACAGTACAATACAAGTTTAAGTGTTGAATATATCATATTTCTCACAAAAAAACTATGATGAGAAAACCCTTAACTTTAGTCTTTAATTTCATCATACACATTCAAGAATCATATATAATAAACATAATTTCATTATAAATCAACCACATAAAAATATTATTATATATTACCATATATTTTTTTATGTTATAATTCCCATTTATTAACAATTATTTATTAATGTTACATTTAGTATAATATATGATTTGTTTTTTGTATATGTTTTCACATGTTTTTTTGGACCTTTTTCTCTGATCATGATTTTAATAAATGAAAAATTTAAACTGTGATATAAATATAATACATATTTTTTATATATTCATATATTATAATCTATAAAATACAGGAATATTAAAAGAGACACACTGTTCATGGGGATTATAGGCATTACGAACACATGAATGTTGTTTCTGTTTTCATTTCATATTGAGAGAGAAAAGTAAATTTAATATATATATATATATATATTATCATTAATATATAATTATTAGGTAGTATATATAATTTTTTTTATTAAAATCATCTCTAATATATTCAATGTATCGTTTCAACGAATCACATCTCCTTGATGAGGAGGTAGATCAAATGTCAACAAATGATGTAATCATATTCTAACAAAATAGAATGACTGAATATATGTGTTATATAAAAAACATCATAAATTTAGAATAATTATAATAAATATAAAAAATACTATTAATTGTATCATTATTCCCAACCTTGATATGTGGTAACGGAAGAACGACTGACATCTGTCCTTGAGGTGGTAGTACGTCATAAAAACGAATGATAATTGTATATCTCATTTGATGGAAGTGTCTGTTAGTGTAGGATTCACCAATAACATAAAACAACTAATTATATTTGGGATACTTAGGTTATTATATAACCATGTAATAATAATAACTTATTTGTGTAAAAAGAAATAAAAAAAGTGTTAGCTGGTGAATGTTATATATTCATTGGGAATATCCTTTTGGTTTGCTGAAAAGGGAATCCTTGGTTGGATTTATGCCAAATGTGGGGATTAAATGATGAGAATAGGGGTGTTTATAGCATATTTATAAAGTTTTTTTTATATTCAAAATGGATTTAGAGGTGTTAGGATTTGTGTTTGTGGGGGTCCCTTTTATAGTGGAGGAGGAGTGGAATTCTTGTAAATAAAAAAGGTAAACTATATTGAGAGGTATTATTTACCTCATGTTCCGAAAATAATATTTCATTTTATATAAAAGTGTGTATATGGTCGAGAAATGTCCAACAATGGATTTTGGACAAGTCTTTTGGTTATTTTTACCGTGATGTTAGAGTTTAACAACTAGGTAAACTTGTTTTAACATTAATTATTTTAAATAATATTAGTTGGTTTCAATAAAATTTTTGTTCAAAAAAATTATGTAATTATTATGAATTATTAATTATTTTTTATTCAAAATCTATTTTCCATTTTCAATATTCTATAAAAATATGTGGAGGCAATTAATTTTGAAATTATTCCGGAGATGGGATATGCCAATAATATTTTAAGGTGAAAATGTTTAGAAGGTTGAAATGTTTCTAAATACAATTTTAATGTGAAACTGATTACAATGACCGAAAATGGATTAATAAATTTATTAATTTTCAAAATACACTTAAAAATAATAATTAAACTATAATAATAAATTATTATAAAAGTTATTGGTAAATTAAAATTCAGGATATTTCACTATTAATCAAAAAATAAAACATCTTGGAAAATAAAAAATTCACCAAAGGTAAATTTTTTTGTTATGATATCAAAAAAGAAGTTTATTTTTTCAATTAAAAATTATAAAATTGAAAAACATTTTATTTAAAATATTACTTCAATTAAAAGGATTCAAAACTACATTTTATAAGCATATTACTTTTTATGCCAACAATTGTATTTGTTTTTATTTAATGTGTATAAAAAATATTAGATTAATGTTAAAAAACTTGTTGAATTTATAATATATAAATTTATTTATTTTCTATCACTAATGATGACTAATTTAATATATTTAGATATAAATCCTTTGTGGATATAAATTAATAATTTTATAAAATCACTTCTTTTAAAATCAATTGTTTTTTATTTCTACTAAACTAATACAAACATAATTAATTTTATAAACATCTATAAACCATATTTCTATAATTTCATTAATCTTAAACATATCTCCCATTCCAATAGCTAGGTGATATTTAAAAAAGTATTTTAATTATAATATTAATAGTTTATAGTATTTCAGTAAAACATGGTCTTGTGTGGATCTTATGAATCCAAATTAACTCATCATTATGTTTAAAAAATGAAAAAATAGTCCTTCTTTTACTGAATGATATTCTAATTTAGATGTGTAGTTAAATCATAATTGGTGGTTTCATATACATAAAGGATATCATGGTGTAACATGCAATTAAATTCATTAATTTTTTTATTTATTTCCAAAAAATATTAATTCATAATAACTCAGGGTATTGCAAGTACTCTATTAATTCATAAAATTTTAATTTAATTTAAATACCAAAGTTTTATTGGTTGTGATAGAAGAATTAAAATGAATGTGATCTGTTAAGCTGACCACCAATTAATTAAAAAAACATATTCAAATACCATCTTAGGGATCATATGGTTGGTATTGATGGAAGAACATCACCAATAGAATGTTTATATGGAATTTTAAAATAGATATTTAGAGTACGGGGGAAAAATAAATCATTATGTTGTGTGAATAAATGAATTACGTGGTTTCCTTTTATAAGGGAGAGAAATTGTACAATGGGAATTACTAAAAAGATTAAATTATAATTAAATAATTCTCAAGAAAAATGCATCCAAATGGGATGATATTCAAACATAGAGTAGGTTATGGTTGAAATATAATCAGAAAATATAATTAAGATAGGTTCAATAGGAATTTTAAACATTATATTTTGGTTGAACCCCTTAGTTTACCCATTTTATCATTAACTCTGATTATATTCATTTCACTTTTAAGAGGTTATAATTTTACATATAAGGTATCTATTGACTAATAAATGGAAAATGGATAAATATTTAAACAATATAATATCCAATATAACCTATTTGAATATTTTAATGAATTTTATAGAATTTAATATAATATTATTTTCTAAAAATATCGTTAATTTAAATTTTGATATTATATATTTAATTTGAGTTAAAGGACAATAGAAAAAGATTAAGTTTGATTTTAATACTTCTAAACATAAATATAACACTTTCTTAACCTGTATAAATCATGGAACACTACAAATAAATGAAATTATATTAATTTTTTTATTTTCAAATCATTTATTATATTTTTCTATATATTAAATAAATGTTGTTTGTGAGTTATATAAAAATTTAAGGTAATTATATAATTTATAAATATTATAAATATATTTTTATAATGAATATAATTTCATTAATCTTAAAATATACATTTATACTAGTTTATGAATTTTTTTTTCATGATGTGGACATTTAAGAGATATTTAAAACTATGGAGGTGACATTTTATAACATCTATTTCATTGAATATTGTTTAAGTCATCTTGTATAGAAAATTATCCATTAAAAATTAGAATAGTGGTATAATTTTATAATGAAATTTACAAAATATAAATTATAACAAAGTATTATGGAATTATAATTTATTTTTATCTTAGATTATTCAGATTTTCCATTTAATGGTATGATAAATTTTATCATGATAACTATTCGTATTTACTAAATATACAAGGGATATATTTAAAAAGTTTGAACCACAAAATTAAAAATATGGAAACCACATTATCAAATTCAATACCTATACTCACCAGTAATGAAATTTAAAATAATCATGGAAAATGTGATGGAAACTACTTTTTAGAAAAAAGCATTTTTAAGACTAAAACAATGTTTACTATAACACCCAAAACAGTTTATTATATGTTTCTCTTAAATTATTTCTATTCAGTATATATATAATATTTCATGAAGCATTGAGTCTCTATGAAGAAACACTTGGTCATTTATAGTATAAATTCATAACCTAGCCATTAAACACAATTACCCACTTCTTTGTTTTTCATCTCAAAAGATGGACATACACAATTGTGATCAGGGTAATATTTGGAGTCTGATAGAATCCAGTTAATTTTTGGTGAATAGTAACATACCCTTATCAATAGTGACATACCCTTATAAATAGTAACATTCCCATATTAATAGAAATATGACCCTTTAGAATGGTAACCTTACCCATGAATGTGTAAATAAAATTTATCCACCTTAAAAATAAAGATTAATATTTTAAGTGAAGTTATTTTTTATTAAATAATTATTTTAATTGAAAACTAGATTTCTCATATTTAGAAAATTATTTCTGAACAATGGATTTCATTTTTGGATTCAACATGACAAAAAATGGTTACGGTGATTTCCCTGTATTTTTCTGAAATACCTGATTTTTTGGTGAATAGTAACATACGATAATGTGTGATAAATGATAAATAAATGATTTATTGAGTCATGGATGATTTCCTCTTGAGTTAAGCACACTTGGTTATAAATAACTTGAAAATATTACTTCAATTGGTCATAGAATCATATCTATTTCATGTCATAGGGAAAAATAATCAATTAATGACTAGAATAATAAGAAAACCTCCCTCCCCTCTTTTATATAAACCACCCCTCACCCCCTCTACCTCCCACACCATCAATATTTGAGCCTTACCTATGTTATGTCGAATAATCTTCTTTATCCCTCCCATCATTTCCAAAACCTACTAGTTTCACCCAACGACCAAAAAAGGCTTTAAGGATATTCTCATGGAGGAGTTCACATGAGGTGCACCTCTCTTCCTTTTTCATTCAAGTTCGTTTACATGTTCACTTATATTTTTTCTCTCACCACACCACCCTAATTAAAAATTATATGGTAAATAAATTAACTTACAATAACTAAAATTTTATTATTTTTATGTAATATCATCATCATCTCTCTTTTTCCCTCATATTACACTAAAAATGAAAATACCATATGAGATGTTTTAATATATCACATTCAAGGATAACATGTTTTCAATTTCTATTACTATATTCATAAATAGTCATGAAACCTTTTTAATGGATGAACCAGATCCTAATATATATATTTTACCTTATTCATTTTTCTATATTCCTTACAGACTCATATTATAAAATAACAATACAAAATATGTTCAATATGCACAAAGCCTCCATGTTAATTCAAGCATTTATCTTTAACTTTTAAATAACGAGTCATCCTCGAGGTATATAACCCAAAATAATTATATGATCATTTTTATATCTATAATTTCACTACTAATATATATTAACAATTCTGTATGTTTTACCACATTTCATATGATCTTCCATTCACTAATACAAGTAAACCGATCATGAAAACCAAGGAAGCAAATGCTTCCAAAACAATAAAAGTAAACCTCTTAAACCCATAAGAAAGCCCAATAATGAACCTAATAGGGTTATAAAAAATCAATTACCTATATATGAGGTCCTGGAATTATTAATTAATGAAGATAAATTTTATTATTTAAGTCATTATTATCAATCAAGAACACATTCGGGCATAGAGTAATGGTTTTCTCATCTCATTTTTAATTACATGTGATTTCTATTGTTCACAACTTATTTCTTTCATATGGTGTTTTTGTACTTTAATCAGATATATAATATCTTTATATTCCTTTTATTAAGTTTATTTTGAGATTCATTAGGTGATTATTAATTTTTTCATATGACTCGATTGATTACAATGTGGTAAGGGACTTTGTATTAATTCCCATTTCATTGAGAATTACGGGGTATTGTGCACATAATATTTATTATGTGGTTTATCTACTACACATTTGAGATCAATTTTCATTTTTAATTATAATTATGATATATATCCATTTTCATGGTTCATGGAAATAATCATTGTCTTATGTTGTATTCCCTTTACTTATGACGTTTATTACGAATGTTGTTTTAACTGTGGAAATATTGATGAATCCATAACCTCTACTCTATATATATATTGAGAAGGCATATTGTACATTTATTAAATATATATATATAATGAGTTATTAGGAAATTTTTTATGGGTAGGGCAGCTATATCCCCTCGATTCATCATCAAGTCTAATGATATAAATCCACTGGCGAAAAACTGTTTGAGTTTGTTTCCATAATAGAATCAGATAAGTATCTACCCATAGACATCCGTATAGTGTTATCATGTGCCAAATACATGAAATAAAATTCAATAAATTTATATTAATTCGTTTTTAGTTATTAATTTCAATGAGTTTTTTCACCATGAAAAAATATATGGATTTAGTTTCTTTCTCAATTTATTATTAGCATGGGATTTTCAAATTATCACCACTCCATTTTAACTATTCCAATTTTATTAGTATTTGATTATTTTTGATTCATGTTTTGGAAATTGTTAACCCTTACTGAGCATTTTAGATGACCCCTTTTATTTGTTTACCTTCAACAGGTTATGACGAGGAGACCATTTATTGAGTTTTTGTGGATACAATTTATTTTTTTGTTATGTATAGTTTGTTTTTACCTTTCCAAATGTAATATGAGTTGGAAGAATGTATATAGTTTCTTAAAGACTTCTTAATTTATTGTTCCTATAGGTTTCATTCCTCTTAATCTTTCCTATGAAATAATTAATTCACTGATTCTAGGATTTTGGGGTCAGGGTGTTATAGTTTTATCAAAGGATGTTTAGGAGAAACCTTGGAAACTAGATTTAGGAAACATAATTTAGAGGACATAATCCTAATATATTAGTTGAGGATAATCATTGAATAATATACTAGAATTTTAGTAAAGTAGAGATTATTTGGGTCATCGAAGAAAATGCATCCTTGCATGGATACTAAAAGTGGATGTTCTTCAGGCACATATGTACCTAGGAGTAACAACTCAGACAAAGAGTTTTGGGCTTGACTCGGATTAACCTGGTATATGAAAACATGCTTTATTGTGCATCTGATTTTCACTCCTAAGGGATATTTAGATGATAATGACCATTTTCTTTCTAAACAATTTTGAACGATTTGAAGGTAAATATAATCAATGTTTATGATTATGAGATTAGTTGTGCATAAATGTTATGATAATCTCAACTGTTTTCTAGTTATAAATTACGAACTATAACCTAATTTGGTGTATTCTATTGTTTATTGATGGTTCTTAATAGATGAAGGGTAATTAATACCCTTGGTAAATGTAGGGATTACCCTACTAAGCAAGTCAACATAATCAATGATGGAGAAGAGATGATCCTGACTATATTGGGAAAACATACACAATCTGTGGTGAATAACCATTCTACAACTGTACTGGATCTTTTCATACTGCACAATCCCCCATTCTTTAGTGGGACTACTAATTTGGTGGTAGCTAAGCAGTGGATCAAGTCCCATTAAAAGATATTTCTGGCATTATGATTCATTGAAAATGGAAAGGTTGTGCTAGCAATTGTTTCCCTCAAGGGTGATGCTGATCAATGGTGATCCATGATCTAGAATACCATAGAGGATGAATAAATAGAATATATTTTATGGAGAACATTTATGGAAACATTATTCAACAAATATTTCCATTGTGAACAATGAACTAGAATGAAGAGGAAGTTCCTTAGCCCAACACAAAGGGAAGAAGAGAGTGTTGTGGTGTATGAGGCTACCTTCACATGATTAGCCTAGTATGCTATAGATTATGTACATGATTTGGAAGACAAGATTGATTATTTCATTTAAGTTCATAAGACCATTCATCCAAGGGCACTGGATTCTCAAACATTTTCATTAGATGATGAAATTGTATTAAGTTCCATCAAAATAGTGATGGAATTCTCTACATCAAATTTGGTCAAGGGAAGTCAAGATAAGAAGAGGAAACCTAATGATAATGGAAAAAATAAATTTACAATGAGGAATAAGGTAATGAATAAATTCTAATTATGCAAGAATCATAGAAGGAATAAACCTTGGAAATGATTGAAAGAAATTGGAGTTTTCTATATGTGTGGATAAAATGGTCATTGATCTAGTGAATGAAAGGTGAAGAGATAATTAAATGATGTTCAATGCTACAATTCTAGATATATGGGACACTATAAAAATTAATGTCATATGAACCATGGAATCATGCCTCCAAATAGGCCATGAGAGAATGGTAAAGCTTATGCAATTACAACTGCAGAGGTTGAAATTTCTTATGATGTGGTGGAAGGTACATTATTTTTTTCCTCAAACATAGCAAATAATTTATTTGATTCTAGATCATTGAAATATTTTGTTTCTTCCCAATTTTCTAAGAAAATTAGACATGTCCAATTTGATATAATGAAGTAGTTATTAGTCCAAACTCTTAGGGGTTGTATCAGTGCGACAAAGATGTTTCTATTAGTCCCCCTCATGACACAAAAACATGATTTATTTTATAACCATATAAAAATACCCATGATTAACATTGATATAATTATTATTATTAATTGGATTTCAAATTTTGAGGCAATGAACTATTTACTGAATAAGGAAGTTACAATTTTTGATAATGGCGTATAATCCCTTATCTTTAGAGTAGAAACCTCACCGTATGATTCTTATCCAGATCATACCCCTATATATCTATAGAATGAAATTATTGGAGAGGAAGAGGTCAAAATATCTATGGGTTAGGAAATAAATCTTCAAATTAATGACATACCTATTTTACAATAATACATTGATGTATTTTTAGAGGATTTATATGGAAATCCTCTATAGTTGGATGTTTAATTTTCTATTGATTTAATTCCTGGTGAAAGACCTATATCAATGAATACCTTTAGAATGGGAACTATGGAATTAGTGGAGAAATATACAAAACTTGAGGAATTGAGTTACAAAGGATTTCTTCGACCTAACGTTTCTCTATGGGGAGCTGCTACCCTCATTGTTAGAAGAATGATGGATCCATGAGGTTATGCATTATTTACAGAGAAATCAATGATATTATAATAAATAAAAAGTATCCTCTACCATGAATTGATGATTTATATGATCAACGTAATAGAGCCAAATATTTTTATATGATTGAAATTCAATCTGAATATCATATACTATGTGTGAGGAAGGAATATTTTCCAATTATAGCATTTCGAACCATGTATGGGAATTAAGACATTATAGTAGTGCCTTTTAGAATAACTAATGCATCCTATGACTTCATGTATCTAAGGAATAATGTTTTAAAGGTATATATTGATTAATTTTATATGATATTTATCCAGGATATCCTAGTATACTTCAAATCTACAAAGACCACAAAAATCACTTGTGGATTATTCTGAAAACTCATAGAAGAAAGAAATTATTTTTGATGTTTAGAATGTGTGAATTTTGGCTCCAATTAGTTTCCTTTATTGGACATTTTTGTCTCTAAGGATGGAATATTAGTTGATCTTGTAAAAAAAGGAAATCCATGAATGTCCCACACCAACAAACATAACTTAGTTATGTAGTTTTATTGACTTAGTAGGTTACTATTAGCATTTCCTTCATAATTTCTCCCGACTAGCTAACCCGTTAACCTAGCTCACACCTAAAGGGGTTAAGTGTTTGTAGATGAAATAATATAATGAATTATTTGAATATTTAAAAAGAATAATGGTCAATGATCCAATTTTGACTCTTCCACATGAAAAAGATGGATATATACTGGTGCATCAAACAGTGGACTGGTTTGCATCATTATGGAAAATGATAATGTTATTTCTTATGCCTAATAGTAGTTGAAAACTCATAAGAAAAATTATCCAAATCATGAACTTGATTTAGCATCGAAATCAATGATCTGAAAATATGGATACATTATATCTATGGTGAATGAATATAGATATATAAAGATCACAAGTGTTTGATATAGATTTTTACAGAGAAAGAACTCATCGTGTGAAAAAATTAGATGGATCAAGTTACTCAAACATTATGTTTGTTCAATACACTACCAACCAGGAAAGGAAAATAATGTGGAAGATTCATTAAGGAAGAAAGATCATGGACTTCTGACCCAAATGATTATTGAGAAATGTCATATATTCATGGATCTAATAAACATGGATATGGGAATGGTAAGGTAATGGGAAATATCTTTCCACATTCAAATTATTGTGAAACCATCATTACCAAAGAAGATTAAAATCTATCAATCATGATGATGAGAATATAAAAATGAAAATTAAATCTATTATGGATGGATTATTGGAAGACTTCATGTATGATGATGGAGTTCTGAAATTTTGGAAGAGGATATGTGTTCCATCAGTACCTGAGCTAAAAAGGGAACTATTATAGTATTGTCTAGCATAAATTTCTCTATACACTGTGGTAGAACTATTATGTATAGATATCTGAGGGAATGTTTTGGTGGGATATCATGAGGTGAGAAATTTATGACTCTATGTAAACGTGTCTAGATTGTCCACAAATGAATGCCAAGAGACAACATCCTAGAGGGTTTATGCAACCAAAACCTATTATTATACTGTTGTAGGATGGAATTACAATGTATTTTGACACAAGACTACTGAGGTCACCTAGAAGGAATGATGTAATATGGGTAATTTTTGATCATCTCACAAAATAAGCACATTTCATTTCTTTAGTAAAGGATTTACCACTTCAGCACCTGGAAGGACATTATATTAATGATGTTGTAAGACTTCATGGTGGACCTCTATAAATTGTGTCTGATTAAGATCTACGATTTACATCAAAATTCATGAATAGTATCTAATGGATTTGGATATTGAGATTCATATGAGTACTACTTATCACCCCTATACTGACAGACAGTATTAATAGACTATTAAAACACTAGATGATAAGTAGAGATCATGATCTCAAGATTTTCAAGGTATGCGGGATCAATACATAGAATTGGTGGAATTTTACTACAATAATAGTTTCTATTATTGAATTTAAATGGTTACATATTAAGAATTATATGGTAACATATGTCGAACTCCAACATGTTGAGATGAAGTGGGCAAGGGGAGACTTATAGGCCCAGAATGTATCAAAGAGACATCTAAAAAGGTAAAGGGAATTTACGAATTTTTTTAAAAAAATCACAAAGTAAGAAAATAGTTTTACCAAAAAATGGAGAAAGGATTTGGAATTTAATGAATTAGATCATTTCTTTATAATAGTATCTTTATGGAATGTTGTCTTATGGTTCAGTAAGAATGGGAAACTGAGACCCATGTTCATCAGACCGTTTGAAATTCTGGAATGAATAGGATCTATAGCCTACCATTTTGCAATTCCTCCAAACCTCTAAAATATTTATAATTTTATCCATGTGTCATTGTTAACGAAAGTCATTCCAAAACCAACGCAAGTACTCACCTGTGAAGAAATAGAAATGAAACCTCGTTTGTTTTCATGTAAAGAGCATATAGATATTCTTGACATAAGGGAGTGGGTATTGAGAAATAGACAACTCAACTAATAAATTCTCTTTAGAGAAACAATAAAATAGAAGAATCAATGTGGGAACCTAATGATGTTATGAAGAAGAAAACCCATGTCTTTTTAGGGAAATAAAAAAATGAAAAACTTTCAGGGAAGAAATTACCGAATGAGGGAATAATATATCACCCCAAATATTTAATGGTACATATCTCTTAAATACTTTCTATTCATTAGATTTCCTATATTGTGTGAATCACTCTGTCTCTATAACAATTGGTTATTTAAAGGATAAAGGTATAAAATATCCATTAAACATAAATTTTCCACTTTTATGTTTTGAATTGTGAAAAAATACATACACAGTTATGATCGGGGTGATATTAGGAGTCCGATAGAATCACATTACTTTTTAGTGAATTGTAGATCACCCTTAGGAATAGTAACTGACCCTTATGAATAGTAACATACCCTTATGAATAGTTATACACCCCTAATTAATGGAACCTTACTCTTGAATGTGTAAATAAAATTTAGGCATATTAAAATTAAAAATGAATATTTTATGTGTTGGTATTATTTGATTTAATGATAATGGTAATTAAAAAATAAATTTATCATATTTTAAAAATTATTTTTGAAAAAAGGAGTTTTTTTTATTATACACGTTGAAAAATTGTTTGGGTAATTTTTTGGTATTTTTTGGAAATACATGAATTTTAGGGGAATAGAAAATATGATAAATTATGATAAATGAAATGTACATGATTTATTGACTAATGGATGATGTACTAAGGAGGTAAGCACACATGTATTGAAATCAAATGCACTTATTTATATTATTTTTTAATTAATAATCACTATTTCTTTCCATAGGGGAAAATAATAAACTGGTGATTGAAATATTAAGAAAACCCTCCTCCCCTCCACTATATATACCACCCCTCACACACCTCTTCCTACCATAGCAATAGTGCTTTGATACTTACCTATGTTCTACAAAATACACATCCCAATTCATCCCACCCATGTACGACTCCTTCTCATCTCATCGAAAGGCAAAAAAACAAATCCCTTAAAGAGATTCTCAAGGAGGAGTACTCAAGCGGTGAACCTCGCTTCCTTTTTCTTTCAACTTTTTTTACAAGTTCCATTATATTGATATCTCTCCTCACATAACCACATAAAAATTCTATGATAATTATAGTACCATACATGAACTAGAATTTTTTTATTCTAATATAATATTTCATCATCATCTCTTCTTTCCCCCTCCCCTAACACTAAAAATAAAAATATCATCCGATGTGTGTTAATTTATCATATTCAAGGGCAGACAATTTTCAATTTCTATTATTATTTTCAAGAATGGTAATGAAACATTTTTAAAGGTTAAAACAGATAAAAATAATATTTATTTTAGCTTATTCAATGTCCTTAAATCCTTACAATCTCACAATATAAAATAACAATAAAAAACATGTTCATTATGTAAAAACTTCCATGTTAATCCTAGCCTTTATCATTAACATTATCTAATGAGTCATCCTCATGTTATATAACCGAAAATCATTATAATATCACTTGTATCTTAGTATTTTCACTAATAGTATATTTTAAAAATTCTGTATATTTAACCATTTTTCAAACTATCTTTCATTCATGAATACAAGTAAACCGATCCTGAAAACCACGAAGGAAAATGCTTTGAAAACAATTATATTGATCCTCTTAAACACATATAAAGGGACCTGAATGAACCTAATATGGTTATAATGAATCAATTAAATTTATATTAGGTACTATAATTAATAATTAATGAAGCTTAATTTTATTATTGAAGTTATTAATGTCAATCAAGAACACATTCAGGCATAAGTTAAGGGTTTTCTCATCTCAATTTTATTTCACTAAGATTTCCATTATTCGCCACTTATTTATTTAATGTGGTGTATGTTTACATCCATTTGATATATGAAATAATTATTCTCTTTATATTCATGTTATTATATGATTAATTTGGTGATTAGTCATTTTCTTCATACAACTCGATTGATTACAACTTTGTAAGGGACTTCGTCTCAATTTCCATTTCATTATGACATACTAGGTATTGTGCACATAATCATTCTTATGTGGTGAATCTTCTACCCATTTGAGATCATTTATAATTTTAAATTCTAATTCTAGAAAATATCCTTTTTCTTTTATCATGTATATTATTATAGTCTTATGATGTATACCACTTACATATGGTGTTTATTTGGAATGATGTTTTTTACTATGGAAATATTGATGAATTCATCTCCCCTAATATTTATGGATTTTGAGAAGGGCATAATTTAAATTTATTAAATATATGTAAAAAATAATTTTTTGTACATTTAGTTATGGTAGGGGCCACCTATATTCACTCGATTAATCGATGGGTCTCATGAGACAAATCAGTAGGTGACAAACCCTTCATGTTTGTTTCCAAAATAGAATTAGAGAGGTAACAAAACATAGAAATAAATCGTTTAGATAGTATAGTGGTATAATATTCCAAATACATAAAAAATAATTAATAATAATTATCTTAATTCATTTTTAGTTATTATTATCCATGAGGTTTTTACCATGACAATTTCTATGGATGCAGTTCCATTCTATGTCCATTAATGGTGTGTATTTTTCAATTATTCAGAATTCCATATTGACTATGCCAATTTAATTATTATTTATTTAATTTTGATTCTTTATTCCTCTATTTTTAACCCTTACTCATCATTTTATCTCACCCATTTCATTTAATTACCATCAACTGGTAACGAATTGAAGACAATTTATTGAGTTCTTGTGTATGTAGTTTATCATGTTTTGTTATGTATTGTTTTTATTACCTTTCCCAAAGTAATATGAGTTTAATTTATGTATCTAGTCTCTTCAATATTAATAAACCGATCATTCCTACTAGATTTATTATCTTATAATCATGAAAATGTATTAAGTAATGCACCGACTCTAGGCTTCAATGGTCGGGGTGTTACATTTACTATGATAACATAATTAGAAAAATATTAAAATAATGTTAAAAAAATTGAGTGAATATATTATAAAAATTTAATTATAATTATATTCTAATAGAGATGAACTTAATTTATTTTAATAAAAACACATTATGCACATTAGAAAAATTTTGTAGAAAAACTTCATTCTGTGTATGAAAATTGTTTTTATAGAAAATTCAAACCTAAAAATTATTCTATTGAAATAAATTAAATTAATAAATATATAAGTGTTTTAAATTTGCATTGAAAAAATATTAAAAAAAATGGATTCATGTAAAATTTTGGATGTAAAATAATGTTTTCAATAAAAATCAATATTTTCAATATTCTCTGGAAAATAAATCCTTTCTTAAATATTATATAAATTCCACAGAGGATAGTTTTGATCTGATTATTTTTTTTAAATAATTTTTTTATGACAATTTTTTTAAACATGTCAAAATTGAAATATAATATTTTCCAACAAAAATAAATGAATATAATTTTTAGGGTTGTCTATTTTTTTGTATAATATTACCTCACTAAAAATTGAAATATTATTTATAAAGAATTAAACATTTAATTTATATTATTTGGGATATTTTTTATATTTTCATAAAATAGTTTATCATATTCATGCCCTCCAATTTAGCAGCTAGGTTATGATGGTAATATTTAAATATTAATAGTTTAATAGTATATCATGGATCAATTAAACATGGTGTTTTGTGTAATGAAATCTATCAAGGATATAAAATTATCTAAAGGGAAATATTTTCCAAAATCTAGGGGTGTAACATTCTCCCACCTCCCATTAATAAATTTCTTATCCACATTTTCACTTTATTCTCAGTAATCAAATATTTGATATTGAAAATTCCATTCTGGAAACCCATAATGTAAAAAGGGTTAATAAAAATTCTTTTTAAAAATTGAAAGGTAAATATTATTTCTATATGATATATTATAAAATATGGTTTATAAATAGAATAACATTATTTGGAAGTGAATATATAGAAAATGAAGAGAAAACAAATTCCAAAGGACTGGTAGAGAGTTCTAGAGAACATAACTTGGAGAAACATATTGAACAAAACACCATAAATTTGTTATATGTAGAATAAAAATTAAATCCTTATAAATGAAGGTAAATATATACCATTTTATTTTAAAATAATTTCCCTAAATTCTAGATATTAATATAGAGTACATCAGAAAATATTAAAACATGAATTATTTATATAAAATAATCATGCCTTCATCCATTGGTTGTATGTCAATCTATTTAAATTTCAAACATAAATCCCATTAAGGAATATTAAAGTTGTATATTTTTATCCCTGAAAGATGAAAATTAAATTTTAATTGATCATAAGAACCATAAAATAAATATATTAATTACTTTAGTATCTATATTTATGAAACAAACATTTTTTATAGGTTATCTAATATAGAATTTTATGAATTGTGTTATAGGAACAGAATAAGCTTCTCTAAAGGAATATTGAAAATGGATTAATTAATACAAGTACATCACTATAGGTTTCACCAGTTCTTATCATTAATATTATTTATTTATTAATTTGAATACATAATGATTGTTGAGAATTTAACAGGAACAATATCAAGAACATGTAACCTCTAAACCACATTTATTACTTGTTTGAATAATTAAAAAGAGATCATTACTTCTGGTAACATCCCGACATGGGTTTGACACACTAATGCACCATGGTAGTCATCCACATGATGTCAATAAAGACATTCCAAATGCTAGAGGCTTCCAATAAGTAGTGAGGGTCTAATAAATCAACATGGGGTGACTATTACCTCATCAAAGTAGTACATAAATAGAAATTACCATGAAATATACAATAAGAAATAACTAACTACCATAATAATACAATAATTAGAACATTCTAGTAATACACGATGAATTAGAGAAAAATATATATACAAAACTAATGTAGTAGATATATCGTTCCAGTTAAGATTCCTGTTGCAAAATGAAAAATAATAATTAAAGACACTGACAACTCCCCCAAGAATGTCCAGACACCATGTTTGGTTCACTAATCATTACAACATCTCGGATCAACCATTTTACATTGGGTCATTTCCATTATCTTATTCTGCATCCTTGAGGTCTATTTATGTACCGATCAAGAAGCTTGAGTAGGGTGTTAGTACAACTCTGTAGGCCACCACCAATATTTTCTAAAAAACTATCTAGTAAATAATAGAATTTTATGTTTTATAATTAATAATATACAATTAATAAAGTAAACAATTATCCAATTTCATTATTCTTTAATTTTTCACATTATATCACTAGGTTAATAAAGAATCCCAACCCATAAAAACCTTATTTGGCTATCGTTGGTGTATGAACCATATCAGAAAAGGATTTATATTTTCATTACAACCTGGCCTTCAATTATCTACTTCATTTCATTTCAAAACATGAATACTTGGAACTTTATCTTAATGAAATCATTTTGGTAATGAAACACTATGTGTAGGACCCCATGGGTATTTGAAGCATCTACTCACGTCCCACAACCAGTTCATCTATCAATCACAAAATTGGAATTTTGATGCAACAGTTCATGTCCCACACTCATTATAACATGAATCACAGAAGTGGGATTTGGAAACACTAGTGTGTGTCTTAAAACCATTATCATATTCATGTATTTTATGACTAGAACACCATGTCTACCACCTCTTGGGTACTTTAAGGATCAATTCATGTCCCACAACTCATTTATCAAATAATCACACTTTTCACATATATCACATTTAACAATGTTAATATTCATCAACTCTATTCTCATCATTTCACATGATGGAATACCATTTCATTTATCAAAAAAAATATTCATCCTATTAAATAAAAATAAATAATGTGAACAAATAACTATAGTACCATTTATCACCCTTTAATCATATAATTCATTAACCATTCAAGGATACGCCAATCATCCCTTAATTGCAATTAAGCAATCAATTTTTCATTCTATTAATGAATCAATTTTACAATCAAATAAAATTACCAATTAAACATTTATAACATCCCATCACTTCCATAACAACATCATTCAATTAATCAAATAACTAATTAATAAATATAATTCATTCTATTTTCATGTGCTCCAAATTCATCCCACTAAATTATCATATGAAAATTAAATTTAATATAATTAAATTCAAGATGTGATTTCCCAATAATAAAAATTTTAATTGAAAATTTTCATAAACACAATTAAATAATGATTTTGGTAATTTAATAATAGACCACCCACCTCAACATTGATGATGGATGTTCACCAATAGAAATCCCAATTGAATTGGAACAACCAAAATCTTGATAAAGAATGATATCAAAATAAAAATCCTAGATCCATGATCAAATAGATTTGATTCATGGAATCCTAGATCTAGATCAAATTCCAATGGGGGTAAACAAACCTTCAATGGAAGAGGGAAATTATGAAGATATTAAGGAAAAAACTCGAGAAGTAATCTCATTCAAGGAGAGTTGTAGATCCATCAACAAGAACCTCAATTCATCATGAATAGATGTTGGAATTCATTAAAACTTGTCCAAGAGACACATAAATTTGTATGAATCATTTTAGTTCTTAGTTTGGATGATTAGTAATTAAAACTAGAGATTTATTGATTTTATTTAAATCTATCAGGGGTTTAATTTTATGAAAACATGGTTTCTTCTATGGGGTGCTTAGTTTTCCCTAACATTGATCCTCCTCCTAGGGGGTCAAAAAATTAATTCATGGATAGTTCACAGTATGATAAAACATTTCAAACCCATGAAAATCCACTCTTTATGTGGTTTCATGGTTTTATGGAATCATCACACATTTTTGGAAAAGTGTAATCCAATTTTACAATACACCACTTCCTTCCAAAATTCTCTAATAGCACCAAGAAACTCCCCAAAGTAAAACCCTTCAAGCATATAGTAAAATATGGATAATAGTGTATCTGAAAACAAGCTCTAATAACCTCTATATATGTTTCAAGATCTTACAATATTTATACCTTATATAATATCATCGTCGGGTTGTACTCCTAAACATCTCAATGATTCCATGGTAAAAAGATCATGCCCTTGAGCCAAAATATCCTCTTATATCCCCAAATATTCCCCCTAAACATGACCATGTTTCAATAATTTAATATCCACCTGCATTTTCTTTCTATACAACACCATCTCATTAATATCTTAAACAAATATCAGATTATACTCAAAGGACACCTCAGTATCACACTCAAAATCAACCTCATCAATCACATAGATGTTTCAGGATGATACCATCATATTTGTGACACAATAAAAATGTCATTCATATAAATTTACCAGATGGGAAGATCCAATCAATATGCCTATATCCTGATACTCTCCAAAACCTCAAAAGGTCCAACTAACTTATGTTCCACCATGCCCTATATTCGAATCCTACGATTACAAAATCTTGGAGAAACTTAAAGGAAAACACGATCACTAACTATAAACTACTAGGGTTGGGGACATCTACTAGCATATCGATTCTAACTAAACTAAGCCATAGAAATTTTTATATGAATGTAAAAAACCTATTTCAATGTCACATGTGTAAAACTCAATCCCAATATCTTTGACTCACCTTCAACCATCCAACATAGATTTGATTTGTATGGCCTACTATAATGTTCCACATATAGTTCCATTCTCAATAACATTTTTTATAGAAATCTTAATGTGTTATAGGTTATTATACCAAGATGTAGAAAAATCTAAGACATAAACCCGAATTATATCCTAAATAACATGTATAATACGTTCCAACATCCCTTCAATCTATGGGTGGTATTGAATACATTTTAATAGTTTCATAACAATAACCCTTTGTAATATCTTTAAGAAGCTTATGTACATTGTGAGTCATGGTGTAAAAATATACTCATTTTCATCCCATGAATATTTAATATCTATCGAATGTATATATATCCCAAATGATTTAAGATGAACATCACTCACCAATGTATGAAATGAACTACCTTTTTGTAGTGGTGCTCATTGAAAAAAATAGATTCATTATTATGAGGCATACTCGGTTTACCAACTACAAATTACATGGAAACACCATCTCACTTCAATTCCGGAATAGGAAATGGTAGTTTTAAACCACAGGGCCATTAATTTTCAGCGTTCACCTTTTAATGGGTTTAAAATCATGTTTGGATCATTGAAATATCATTATTCCTTTTGGGACACTAAAACCACTGACATAGGTCGTGGTAAATTTTTGTCAAACTCAGATACAAAACCCACTTCATGGCTTGATATTGACTAATTCTCTCATCTTAATTATTTATAGGAATAAAAACACACTTCTTAATATATAGGATCTCAACCTCAAGTATGTTCCAATCAAAAGGTGACTCTCCACCATCATATCATTACCTCAATCAAAAACATTTTAGATCCTAATATCTTTTGTCCATAATCTAGGTCGAATGTGTAGAATATATGGATACATATAATAGAACCATCTAATCCAAGATCTCAAAATCAACAACATACATATCAGCTAGCAATTTTACCGTCTTCCACTTAGAGTTAGAAACTACAACTGTCGGAGTCTATGTTTTTTTATTTAGAGCATCAGAATCACTATTTCCGTTCCCACGTATAAATGTTAGCTCAAAATAAGTATACTATATATACTCCACCCATCTCAATATCTACCATATATTTTACAAATAACATAAAATGATTTTAATCATAATTAAACAACATATTTCAATCAAAGTACTGTAACGTCTAGTTTCATTGAAGATTAGGTAAATAAAAGAGAAAATGCGAAACTAAATGAAAAATTTATTTATTTAATATTTATAAAGACCTCCTAACATCCATTTTTCTCATACACCATCATAGGATAATGTAGGGATAACCTAAAAAATGGCATGAGATAAAAATCCAAGTAGGGGAATAATCATAAGAATAAATCATTGTACATGGGTTATGAAATTATGATATAAAAAGGTGTGGAAAATGATTGAACATATGGAATCATAAAATATAAAACATGGGAAAATATAAAAATGGATTTATTTTAATGTGGAAGAAAAATTAAACATGTCTTTAGCTCAAGTCAAGGCTCATGGCACATATATGATCACAAGCGAAGGTTAACAACCAAGACCGTTTGCACATGGCAGTTCGAGTCTAGGTTAAACTGCCAAGACTATTACACATAACGTCTCATTATAATATATTTTAAACAATTACATGGAGAATAATCTAGGTTCACCCATCATAATATTTCCATGAATATTCTTTCCCCAAATATAGTCATACATAATCAATAATAGATAAACATAAGGGTACCCATGGGATGAAATTGGTATCATAATCATGTTATAAATAATAATGAATGGGTGTATAATTAAAGTTTCCATGAAATAAATTAATTTAATCCTACATGAAAATTCATAAGTTAAAATAATTATATATCATATTAAGTGATATCAAATAGAAGTGACAACATTTAAGAAGGGTACTTATGAAATTTTAGCATTAAAACATTTTAGTGCGGTTTTAAGTAAAATATTCATTAACACTTAAAATAGAAAAGGGAATAATATTTTATATAAAATATGAAGTGAAACAATAATTTTTTTACAATTTAATAATAGTTTTTATAAAAAAACAATGCTATCTTTAAACAGATTATAGAGTGTGCTTGAAATTGGTTAAAAATTCAGGAAGATGCAGTAAAATGATATTCCTTATCAGAAAGAATTGAGAGTGGAATCATTTAAAATCATGTATATCCCCAAAATATAATGATGAATGGACCCCGATACATTATTTTGGAGAATAAAAACATCATTTATAATATGTGCATATAATAATAGATAACATGACTTGGTTAAAAAGAATGATTGGGAAAACTGACAAAATAATGGAGGTTTGGGTAGAATCCCTTAACTTAAGTCTGAAGTTGTTATTTCGTTGAGCTTAATGTTTCGGATAACCAAATTACATTAATTAATTATAATTTCATGACACTATTTTTTATTTAGTTGATTTATTATAGCCTTATTATGTTCAATCCAGACTTTTTTGATGGGTTATGTTGTTTATTTTCATTATTTGGGAGCATTTTTTTCCTTAGTTTTCATGATTGCTTTACATATATACATTTTAGGATAAACAAGTATGATGAGAAAGATATTCTATATTTAGAGTTATATGTTATTGGTTAACATACATGATTTGACATGGTTATAAAACTATTTAGGTTATTTTGAGTGAGGATGATTCATTACATAAAACACTGATGATAATCATATGGGTTAATTGGCGGGTTTTATTTTTGATCACAACATACTCATTTTTTTATAAATTAATACCCATAGTAAAAACATTTTCTAGAAAAATACATAAGATATATTATATACATAATAATAAGGTTAAACTATAAAATGGGTTTATTACTGCAATTGATGATGGTAATATAAATTGAAAACCTGTTATCCTTGAATTTGATAAATTAACACATCTTAGATAGTGTTTCCATTTCTAGTATAAATGTAGATGAAATTAGCGATGATATTAAAATATTTCATTATAATAACAAAATTATAGTACGTGTAAGTTACATGGGTTGTCACATTATTTGTATGAGGATGGGTGAGGATAAAAAATAATACAAAGGAACTAGGAATGATATCGAATGAAAATAAAAAAGGGGATTACATGCTGATTAATTCCTCTTGAGAAGATCAATAGGGAAGTGGTTTTTGTTTTTTAATGAGACCAAGAGATCCTAGATTTGGAATATAGGATTAGGGAGACATTTGAGAAAAATTTGGTCAAGTCATATGGCTTGAGATGTGCGAGGAGAAGAGGTGGTGAGGGATGATTTTTATAGTGTAGGAGGGGGAGTTTTATCAATATTTAAGTCATTGGATTATTATTTTTATCAAGAAAATCAATATTTATTCTTATTGTGACCAAATATAGAAATAATTTCATGTGATTTTGAAAAAATGACCATTTACATCATCCATGTCTCAATCGCGATGTGTAAATTAATTTATTTCTCATATTACATAAGTGATTGAATTTCACTATTAAAAAAATTCAAGTATTTCGGAAAAATCCAAAAACTTCACCCAGAACATTTTTTGATGTGTAGAATCCAAAAATTAACTCAATTTTATAAAAATAATTTTCTATATTTGTTAAATACAAACTTTAATTAAAATCAAAATTTACATGAAAAATATAAATTTTAAAATTCTAAAAGATTTAATAACACTTTGAAATATTAACAAAGGTCTCATGAAATTATCATATAATCTTAAGGCCTAAAGATATTATATTTTGAATACATCTTCTTTAAAAACATTTTTATTTAAAATTTTAAATTAATCAAAATTTTTTAATTAAATATTTATGACTTACCAACACTATCTTATTATCACTTATAAGATGGATAAATATAATTTATAACTTTGTTTGTAGGGTAACTATTATGTGTACTATTTAGTTTTCATAAGGGTCATGCTGATATTAATAGGGGTAACACTACTATTCATAAGGTTACGTTACTATTCCCTGAAAATTAATATTTTCCTATTGGACTCCAAATACCTTACTGATGGAAGCCATGTATGTCAGATTTTTGAAATTCCAATCACAAAAGTGGAAAAATGACGTTTAAAGGAAACATATTATTTCGAAGATCAATTAGAAATGATGTTCCATTATGTTGTGTTTTTATGTTATTATATAATAGTACATAATTATAAGAATGGAATTCCATTGATAAGTCCTTGGGTCATTACATTCTTCTCTCCTTATGATATTTAGCCTCAAAATTTCGTTTTACATTCTAAGCTGAAAAAATGTGTGTGTACTTTTCCCTCATCACTTCCTCCAGTTCCTCGGTTTTCTATTTGTACTTATTGTTCCTCCATAGTACATTAACCAAGTTATTACTCTTGTTACATAGAACATTATCCCTATATTCCAAGGACTTCATTGTATGGTACCCATAAGAAAGTTCAGTCTCTAACTTTACCACCATTGAAGTTAGTACTTGTGAAGGATCTAGTTTTTACTTCCTTAAGAGAGATACATGGAATAAATATTTTACTTTAGTCATGGTATTTGTACGTGCTAGTCGATCATCCATATCTCCAACATGATCAAGAATCTTGAAGGAGCTGGTGTTCCTGGGACAAATCTTTCCTTTCTTCAAAAATCTCACGACCATCTTCCATAAAGATATGCAGTGGAATATCGTGTCTCCAACTTTAAACTCAAGGTATCATCGAATAATTTCTGTATATATATTTTGTCAAATTTGGGATATAGTGATTTGATACTGAATGTTTTTATACTTATCCACTATTTTATCAACCATTTCTGGTCCTATCAACTTACACTCAGCTACATCATCCATCAATGTTAGTGTTCTTCACCTTTTCCTATAAAGGGATTCATATGATTCCAATTAGATGCGGGGGGTGTGGGGGGAACTATTATTGTCGGAGAATTCACCAGGGGAGATTTATGTCCCATTATTTATTGATGTCCTTTGAACATGTTGTCCACATTTTATAAAATGTCTAAATAGTTGGATCAGATTGGGTATCTGTTTGTGAATGATAGGCCATACTGATGTTCATTTCAGTGCATAGAGTATGGTGGAGAATTTTCCAGAACATAGCGGTGAATCATGGATATCTATTGGATACAACAGATAATGTTACTCTATGAATCCTCACAACCTCTTTGATATATATCAATGCATTTTGATCAAATTATAATTCCTATTGAATTGAAATAGATAGTGTTTTTTAGAAGATTATCCACAATGTCCCATATATAATTTTTTTCTATATTTGATACAATATATTGGGGTGCACTATGAAGCATCACCACCTCGTTGATATATATATCCTCGCAAGTTGATCAAATTAGAATTCCCCGCAAATTTAAATAAATTGAGTTTTCTTTGTAAGATCATACACATTGACCAATATTCCATTGTTTTCTAAAGATATCATTTGATGTCCAGTGACAAAGGCAATGGTGATGTCCTACCACATCCATGTTTGGTTTGGTAGTCAAATGAAAATCACCTTATACTTTTTTCTTTCATAATTATCATGTTGACATTCTTTTCAATTTGATGTATATTCAAAAAACACTTTCTTCATATTGTCCCACCAATAGTTCTCTCAGTGAACTCGATACATCTTTGTTCTCCCTGGGTGAATAGACAAAGTTGTGATATGTGAATTATTCAGAACCTCCTTCATTATCTATGGATTATATGGTACACATAGTGATGACCCAAATATTAAAACTCCATCATAATCAATCTTGATCTAAGTGTATTTTTCATTTCTAACAGTGTCCACCCATTTCAGAATTTCCACATATTTTCATTGATTATACTTTATTTTCTCTATGAGGGATGGATGAGAAATAATTTTAAGAATTATTGATGATGTTCCTACCTTAATGAAATCCATGTCCATAATTTGAAAATACAAGATGGTTTGATCCTTTCCAATTCTCATCCATGATAATGATGGACGATCCTTTCTACTTAGTGCATCTGCCAACTTATTTTCCTTACCTGAATGGTAGTGTATTGAGAAGTCATATTTCTTGATGAGCTATATCCATATTTTGGGTGTATTTTAAACACATTAAATGTGAATATATATTGGAGACTCTTGTGATAAGTATATATATCACTATTCTCCCCATAGAGATAATGCCACCATATTTTCAGCCCAAAGATCACAGCCACAAACTCCAGCTCATGTATGTGATTGTTTTTCTCATTGATTTTCATATTTCATGATTTTTAGGCTATCACTTTATCATTTTACATCAACACATATCCGCATCCCTTCCTTGATGCATCACTATTCACCACAAATAGTTCTTCCCTTATCAGTAGTGTGAGTAATGGTGCAGTGAAAATCCTATTTTTGAGCTCCTTAAAGATTTCATCACATTCTTGAGTCCATAAAAACATCACACCCATACATGTAATCTTGGTCATTTAATTTGAAAATAATGATATGTTCATAATATATCTTTGATAATACCCAGCCAGACCCTGAAGGCTGTTGATATCCATTATAGATGTTGTTTGGGGACACTCTCTGATTTCCTTTATCTTGGATGGTCCAAAGTTATTATTTTTATAGTGATAAAAATCCCTAATAATTATACTTCATCCACCAAGAACATACAATTACTATACATTAAAAAATGTTTCTCCCTTTGCAAATTTATCTTCACACTATTCAATTAATCCTCATGTTCATCCTTTCCCGTGAAGTATATCAAAATATCATCGATAAAGAGTACCACAAATATGACGAGGTAATCTCTAAAAACTAAATTCATTAAATACATTAAAATTTCTTGATCATTAGTGAGTCCAAAGGGCACCAATATGAACTCATATTGTCCATACCTCATTTGAAAGGAAGTATTGGGAGTATCTTCCTCCCTACACATTAATTGGCGGTATCCGAATATAAATCTACCTTAGATAAATAACTGGCCCCATGCAGCTGATTGAAAAAGTCATCTTTCCAAGGAAAGGGATAATTTTTCTTTACTATTATTTTATAGAGATCATGATAATAAATGTATAGGATCATTGATCCATCCATATTCCTAACAAAGAGGACTGGTGCATCCCATTGTGTAGCACTCAGGCATATAAAACCCTTGTCTAGATTTTACCGTAACTGCTTCTTCAACTCTTCCAACTCTATGGTGGACATTCTATATGTTGTATACTATATATAGAAAGATCTATGAATATGTTTATTTGAGAACTCAACCTATATATCTGGAAGAATACTAGTAAATTTTTTAAGAAATACAACAGTGTAGTCCCTTACAATGGAATGTCTTTGAAAATGATTCTCCCCATTGTCTCAGTAATTTAAGAAAGACATTCTTGCTCACCGGGTAGAAATATCCACATATGAGACAACCATTCAGGCACATGTAATGTATTTGAAGATGGATCGTTATGTGAAGAGTGATATTACTTTCCCAAAATTTGATCATGTATTTTTATAAAGATATCCAATCCATTCCCAAGATAACATCTAACACCACTAAAGGATATGCGATATGATTTTAGGGGAGGTCCAGTCGAAAAACATTAATTAAGGTTGAGTTATATACTTTGGATGCAATAATTTCTCCATTTTTGTTCTCATAGATACCTAAATCTCCAAATTTTGAAGTGGTGGTTGGAGAGTTATATCAATATTCCATGATTAGAAGGAATGAAAAGCCCTAGAATTAAATTTTTTGTTCGCTATTCTTGAATGAATATCTAGACTACCTATTACCACACTATTTTCCTACTCCACCTCAGTAGTAGTTATAACATAATAATTTCCTTTTTTCCTTATATGTTGTTTTTATCACATATGACGATACTTGGATTAGTGAAATTGTTCGCATAATGCACATTTTCCTTATCCTCGAAACCCTACACTACTAGTTATGCATTAATCTTATCCTCCCTTTCTTCTTCCACATCATTGTGATTCTTTCTATCCCTATGGTAGTTCTTATCCATATCTCCCATTCTTTAATGTTGGAAGAAATTATATTTTCCCATTAGATAGTTCCAAGGTTACTACTTCCCATTATTTTGACATGTGGGATGTTTGATCTTATTTCCATCAACGTATATGTTTTTCATACCACCCATATTGGACTCCATTTTCAGCCTTTTTTTTCAACCGGACTATGAAACTATTTAGAGACTCTTATTATTATTTCATCATTTAGGGAACAATATACAATATCCACATTACTATGGAATTCTCTAATTGCCAACAATTTTTGTAAAATTATCTTTATTCTGCTATATATATGTGATCAACATTTCTTTTGATGTTCATCAAAATTACAGATGAAAAACATTCAAGCCTTGTGAATTCATCTTCATACACACTGATGAACTCATATTCATTCTTCATTAGTATGAGGAACTCTCTTTCCATCTTGTGAAAGAGGGTTAGAGTAAATATTTATTGAAAAACTTTCCTTGAATTACTCCAAATCCATGGAATCAATTTCGTACTAGGAATACATATTCTTGATCAGTGTTAATCACTAATCATCTTCCCTAAAAAAATGATAGACCTTCACCAAGAATTTATCTTCATTATTGAAATAGTGGATAGAGAATATCTTTTAAATGGAGATAATCCACTTTTCTGGGAGGTGGGGATCTGAAGATCCACTAACCATGGGAGGCCCCTTCTGCATGAATGATTCTACAAAAACATTCTCTATCTTTAGAGGATAATTTTATTCCATATGATTCAATTTAATATTAATAAACTGAGCCTTCTGGTCTTGTACTATCATAATATTTTGAGCACCCATTCCCATCACATTAGGCATATCATTATATTAATGATCACATTTCATATCACGTTAATTGTTGGAACTTGTTATAATATTTCCCTCCATTAACAATGAAAAATAATGTGTAATTATGGTTCTTTAGTACATAAATATTAAGCTTAAAAATGAAACAGTCAATAAAAAATGATAAACTATTAAAAGATATGTATATCCAACCTCACAATTTCAGAGGTTTTAATCCAGGATACCCATGATCTATTTCCTCACATTTAATATTATAGTTTTTCCCATAGTAATGGTATATTATTATGTTATTAAATTATCAATGAATATACCTTAGGAGTGCCAGACCATTGTTTCAAGTCCAATTTTCAGTCACCAGTTCCCATTAAAGTCAATCTCAAAGTGTTGTTTTCGAGTTTCACCCATAAATACATTTTTTTTGGAGCCCCATACACATGTTCGCCTCCAAAAAGATATTTATTTTCTTTATAAAAAACTTATACTATAAATAACATGGTGTCTTAATAAAGATGATAGAGTGTACTACAAATTAGGTAAGAATTTGGGATGTTCCCTTAAAATAGTTTGGCTTATTGAAATGAATAAAGAATGTAATCATTTAAAAACATATATATCCCCAAAATAGAATGAATAATGGATCTTGATATATTCATTTGGATCATATGACCATAATTTATATGATATACATAAATAATTGATAACTTCATTTGGGTAAAAATAATGATTGAGAAACTCATAGGAATAAAAGAGGTTCGGGTAGAATCCCTTACCTGAAGCCCAAATGTGTTCATCCCATGGTCATAATATCATGTATAACCAAATTAAATTTATTAATTTTTATTAATAAAACTCATAGTTCATGTAATTTATTTAATAATTCTATATTATTTTCATTCATGACCTTTTTCATTGGTTTAGATGTTCAATTTCATTGTTTGAGAGTGTTAGTTTCCTTGGTTTTCATGATTGGTTTACTTATATACATGCGAGGATAGAGTTGTAAGATGAAAATGGTTTTACATAATTAGAATAATATGTTATTAGTGAACATAAATAATATTAAATGGTTATTAAATTCATTTTTTAATTATATTGGGGAGGAATCATTATATAATAATTTAATGATAACTCTTTGGGTTAATTAGTAGTTTTTTTAATCACAACGAACTCATTTTTTGTTATAATTTAAAGTCATTTATAAAAAATTATTCCATAACATTAAATAGGATATATCACATAAATAATAATATTTTTCAACCATAAAAGTTTTTCATGACCAGAATTGAAGATGGTAATAGAAGTTGAAAACCATCTAGAATGGGATAAATTAATACATCTTGGATGTTGTTTCCATTTCTATTATAAAAGGAGTGGAAATTAGATATGGTGATGAATTATTCTATTAGAGTAAAAAAATTATATTACATGTAAGATACTCGATTTATGATAGCATTTGGATTAGGAGAGGTGAGGATATAACATAATACCAAGGAACATGAAAAGATATTGAACGAAAATGGAAAAGGCTTTTAACTCTTGATTCCATCCTTTTGAGAACCTCCTTAGGGAAGTGGTTTTTGGGGTTTTGATGATACCAAGTGCTCTGGGATGTTTGATAGAGGATTATAGAGTGTTATTAAAATAATTTTTAAAATGAAAAAGGCTTGATAGGTGTGAGGAGAATAGGTGGTGAGAGGTGGTTTTTATATTAGAGGAGGTGGGATTTTTCATAATATTTAATTCATTAGTTTATTATTTTTTTCATGTCAAGAAATAGTGATGTTTCTTGGGAACAAAAATAGTAATAATTTCATGTGAGTATGAAGAAATGGCCATTTATCTCATCGATGGCTCACTCATGATGCAGAAATTCATTTATTTATCATATTTCATGAATTATCAAATTTCACTATTCACCAAAAATTCAAGTATTTAGAAAAAACACAAAAATTCACTCTAATATATTTTCATTGTGTAGAATCAAAAAATGAACTCCATTTTATGTAAATAATTTTCAAAATAAGATAAATTTAATTCTTAATTAAAATAATAAATAACAAGAATTTTTTTTTAAAATTGTAAATGATTTTATAACACATTGAATAATTAAACAAGGTCTCATAGAATTAACTTATAATCATAATAAATCAAAACATTATCTTATGAAAACATTTTATGAAAATAAATTTTCATTTAAATTGTATATTTAATTAGAAAATTATAATTAAATATTTATGACTTACCAACACTATTATATTATGACATATAAGATGGATAAATTTTATTTATAATTTCATTGGTAAGGTTACTATTTACTTGGCCGAATTACTATTCATAAATTTTATATTATAATTTCCAAGGGAAAACATACAATTCCTTAGGGTATGTTACTATACACTAGAAATTAAATATGTCATATCAGACTCGAAACATCTTACTGATTGCAACTCTGTAAGTCAGATATTCCAAATTCAAATAAGGGAAGTAGAAAAAATATGATTAATTCTCACATATTGTTTAGTAGTGAAGTTAATAATGAAGTGTCATTGTGTTGTGAAAATATGTGATTATATTAAATGACATAATTATATTATGGTAATTCAATTGTTAAAACCATTTGTAATTAGAATATCCAGTTACAAAGATTAATACTATAATTTCTAATTTATACACAATAAGTTCTTGTGATTAGTTTATATAGTAATCCTTTCACCCGATAGATAATTCCACCAATAATTCAAATCATAAACCACTAAAACTAATTCGAGTTCATGGGTTGGGTACTTCCGTTAATTTGGTCTCAAATTCTGTGTCCCATATGCCATAAGATGGTCACCCTTGATCAAAAATACTCCATGATGGATCCTAGATGTATCAAAGAAGACTTCATAATCCTCCACTGGCTCATGTATGAATAGGATTGGTTTGGTAGTCTAATACTTCATCAAATGTAAGAAATCTTTATCACCTGTGCAATACATTGAACCATAAATCCATTCATGGGGAATCATAAAAATTGGTCTACAAGGGGGAAAACTCATTGATGAACATATGATAATATACTTTTAATCCCAGAAAAATATGAATATTAAAAATATTCACAGGGTCCTCCTAAGAAACATCTACCCACAACTTCTATGGGTAACCTAACACACCTCCCTTTATTATTGTATGGAACATGAAATTTACCTAACCAATATATAATTGGTACTTAAATAGATGTTTGTATAACTGATGCAAACTTAGTGTACCAAATACGATTTCAAGATGGGGTCCATGTTCTTCATGTGTCTTTTGGAAAACCAATATATCATCCAAAAATAAATCTAAAAACTGATATAGTTATGGGTGAAGGATTATTTTCCTCATGTAAATAATCACAGATGTTGTATAGTTCATCTCCAACAAAATTGGAATGAACTCATATAGGAAAAACTGAATTCTGGAAGCGGTCTGGGGTATATTTGAAGGTTCAAAAATAAACTGATGAAACCATGATCTCATTTCATTCTCCACGAAAACAAAATCTCCTCACAAATAGTCAAATATATCATCAATATGTGGAAGTTGATATTGATTCTTCATATACAATGTGTTCAACATTCTGTGATCAACACATAAGCACACAATTTCATTGGCCTTCTTGAAAAAAAATAATGGAGATCCCATGGGAGAAGTAGTTAGGGGATAACCACTTATCCATTAACTCATACAAATGATTCTTGAGCTCTTTATGTGATATTGCTTCCATTATGTATGGTGGAATAGAAAGTAGGGAAGATCCACTCATGAGGTCAATAGAAAATTTTATGTATGTGTGTGTGTGTATATATATATTAGTTTGTAGCACAGAGAAGTCCTCATGAAACATCTCCATGAACATATCCACTACGGGTGGAATGAAATCATTTTTTACACCCCCATCATACAACTACAATCTAGAAACATGGGCGGTGACATCTTCGAGGTTCTGATCAGCTGGCTATGCATGGTCCACCTAGATGTCCCATTCTCCATAGTGAATATAATTTTCACCCTTAAGATAGGAAAAATTAACTCAGCTATAATAAAAATATATGTTGACTTGGTACACCAATGACTTTTTCATACCCATAATTAGGTCAATGCCTGACATTTTAAAAATGTAAATATCTGAATGGAAATTAAACTCCCATCCTCAGGAGAATATCTCTTACACAAACAGTTATCTATCTGTCATACTCCCAAAGGGGTGTCTATTATCATTACCACTTTCACAATATCTACTACTAGGTGTAAACTGATGACATGTTTTGAATATATAATATAATTATAGGAACCAATATACAACAAGGTACTAAAAATAGTAGAATATGCAATAACATGACCTCAATCTATTAATGGTCCGACATTTCTATCCACTTGAATAGGATGAACTGCATGGAACTATCTTACCCCTCTTCCTTACAATGTTTTTTTGGCCCTCTAAGCTAAAACACCTTGATTATATGGGTGATCCTAAAAAGAATCCATATGTCCACTACTTCTACCACCAAATCCAAAAGAAATACAACTACTAGGATGAAGTGGTTTATAAGTCCCCCTTTTGATTATCTTTATCTGCATTGTTCCCCATCATTACCCATAATTTTTGGTTTTATACTGATCATCCTTAGATTTACCATCTTTTTTCATGATCATCACTCAAACATCTCTTGAGGAAAATGCCTACAAAAGTGACCTAACCTATGGAGCTGGTGACAATTCACTTGAATAAGATCCTGTGCAACATAACCTTCCCATGGAAACTCTTATTTATATTAATATGGATGGAGTACACATAGATTCACTTCATACTGTCAGAAGGTGTAACTTCATGATCATCCACAAGAAACAACATGTCCTTTTATGGATTCTACCTTGAGGTTCCCCTTATAAATGATAACATGATTTACCACTTTAGAAATTTGTTTCATTCTAAATACTTTAACTTGGTACATAATCTCACATTTAATCCCATCATAAAAATATTATTTCATTGTCACATAATATCCTTACAATGCTGATGAAAAGTGCTACAAATCTATGAATAATTCAATATAATCCATTAAATACATTCTCCTATGAGTAATCCTCATAAATGATTATACTCTCTCCTTATCGTCCATTTCAGGGTAAAAGTACTCTTAAAACATCTCATAATATTTCATCCACTATTCACTAAATAGCTATCCATCCCAACTCTAGATGTCGCACCCATGATTTACTAACAACGTAATATATAAGTATAATGGTTGACTCTTTTATCACTAGGTGTCCCCAAGTGGTCAAAAATCATTTGGATAGAATCAATCTAGAACTCAACTACCTCAGGTCCACCCTATTTGTAAAATATCAATGGTTGTTGCAACTGGATCTCTAATGTTAGGTCATAAATTTTCCTTAGAACATGCGCTGATTCGATATATATAATCTCCATGAAGTAATTAAATATGTCCCGGAACTAATCTATGGATCCTTCACCTAGTAGCATCAATTCCTTTGGTTCCAGTACAAGATTATCATTTCATGTCATATCATAACATCTTCCTATTAGAAAATGTCTCCATGGAGGCATAACTCTAAAATAGCAAACAAAAATATTAGGACACATCAAAATAAATCAACCAAATTACAAGGATTCACATTAATCTATAAAATTGCATTAACTTTTTTTCTACCATACATCCACATTGAATCCACCATCACTACCTATAACCATCTTATATCTAGTACATGGTTAAAAAAGGGTTAATTCATTCTCATTATTAATGTCTCTCCATAGAAACCAAATTATTCACACTATTCATCATATTTTCAACTATCAAGATCACATTATGAACCTTTTTCATAAAAAAATTACACTAGCAGTAAAACATCATTCTTAAAAACACCTCATCCCTAAACCTTGTTTTATGTGTGTGTCTAAAAATTATAAACATTGAAATAATTCATGACTTCATAGAATGATCCATGGATACTAAATGACAATAACATAAAAGTTGATGTTTCAAATCTCAGAAAATCATATAAAAAATAATTAAAGCACACATCAAGTGAATTACTCGAGGTTATGTAACATCCAATCATAAGAAAATAACAACAATAACAATAATACAACCCTGGGTATTTGGTTTTTCCGCCAAAAAATGGGATAACTACTACCATACATGATATCATTTCCAATTTCTGACACATCAAACACTCCTATTTACCATTCCCAAATAGTAAGTCAAAATAAAATTAAAGGTAACCACCTTTGATAACACTTTGTTTTGTCCCAAACTAGGTGCGATATGCCAGTGCTCTGAGTGGGTCAGTCATTTGACCTCAATCATGACTCCACACACTCTAGATGCTTCAAAATAGTAATGGGTGTCTAATTAATCAACATGGAGACACTATACCAACATTATCAATTTACCACAATAATGGAAATAACCAGTAACTAATAGAAATAAAATATAATAATACAATAAGCAGAACAGTCACGTAATACATTATGAATTAGAAAATATAATATATCCAAAAAAAATAGTAGATTTTTCATGCCAAATAAGTGATTTGTGTCAAAATGAAAAACCAAAATAATATCATTGGAAATTTCCCCATAATAGTCTCGATAACAAATCAGGTTCCCTAATCCATTCTAAATCCTGACTAATCCATCTATCATTTGGTATTTTCAGTTATCATATCCTATAACCATGAAGTTTATTTAGGTATTGTTCAGGAATCCCGAGTACTATGCGAGTACAACTAAATAAGCCGCCATCAAAGGTTCCTAAAAAAAGATTCACTCAATAACATAGTATTACCATAAAAAATAATAAATTACAATTCATTATGTGAACAGTTACCAAATTTCAATATTTAGTTTACCACATTATTTCCCAGGTTTCAGAAACACACCCAATCCATCAATACATACTTCATCCTATGCAGAAGTCTGAATAATATCAGAATGATATATATAATTAACTACCACATGGACATACATTATGCATTTTATTTCAATTCACAACATGAATAATTCGATCCATAGTAAAATACCCTCATTTTTTCCTAGAACAAATTATCTTGGACCCCATGAGTTTTTGAAACATCAGTCTATGTCCCATAACCCGCTCATCAATCAATCAAACATGTTTCATTTTGTAAAATTAGTCCATTTTCCATGGTCAGTGTCACATGCATCACATATGGTCTTGTAAAGACCTTTAAAATTCAAGGGAAATTGTTTCTTAATTATCTTTGGAATTTTAGAAGAACTCGGTTTCTGACGGCACATGATTCCGAGGCCCGGTGTGCCCGAAATCAATTTCCGAAGTTTTTCTCGAGTACGTTCACTGAACGAACGAGCGGGAATTTCTAACTTTTGAACCGGTACCCGGAATCGAATTATGAGGGCACCGATGGAACCGCAACGCCGGTAATTTCTTAGGAACTCCTGTTTCGGAGTTGCGTTTACACGAGGGGAGTTATTAATTATTGTGGTAGTTAAAAATAAAAATTTAACAATTTTTATTTTTCCCACTTGGTAGATTTATCCTAAGTGAGGATGTTGGGGGTGGGACCCACTTGTGATAACCAACCTTGAGAGGATAAGGTTGGGGGGGACCCACACGAGCCCAACCCCTCACTTTCCTAACCCCTCTAAACCCCCCATTTATGTTTTGTTTACTTATCACCTCATTAATTTTATAACATCTTATGTTTAAAACTTAAGTGTGTTAAATGTGGGTTTTGAATTTTCAAACTCTTGAAATTCAAAACCTATGTTGGGTTAATAAAATAAGTGGGAGGATTATTTTATTTTGGGGTTAGTTGTTCTTGTGGTGGAGACTTGGGAGAAAAAGGGCTAAGTTTGAGGAAGTCTTCTTCTTCTTCAACATCGACAAAGAACGCGAAGAACACCTCAGACGAAGAACATCGTTCTTCAACGAAGAACATCTCCAACGAAGAACACGACATCTTCTTCCAACAGCATTTCCTCTTAAAACGCACCTCGACGACAATGGAATCGACGTTCATTTTCCATGATGCCCGACTTCCGCGACGCTCATCTTCCACGACTCGTTGTCGTACACCGTTCCTGAAACCGAGTTAGGGATTTTATTTATTTATTTGTTCATGAATACCAACTTGACAATATTCGTGGATTTTAAACACTTTTTTATCGAATAATGCGAGGGGGTCGGACCGCACAAACACCACCGACCCTCCTCCTTAATATTCGTGTTGGTTCCTTGTGGTTGGTACGGGAGAGAGGGGTGCTGTCGCACCACGTGGATTCTTGAGGAAGGAAATGTGGGGCGCCGTCACGCTGCGCCGTGGAAAGAGGTTCAAGAACGTGACGCCATCGCGCCGTGTAAAAGAAAACCGAAGACTCCACGGCCGGAGCATGGCCGCGGCGGAGGGGCGTGGTGTCGTCGCACCGCGCCAAACGACAAGCGCCGCGACCGGTTCCGGGCCGCGGCGGAGCAAGGTGACCGGTGGCCAGACCGGGCCGCCGGTGTCGGAGTAGGAAGGGGACCGGCCACTGCCGGTCCCGTTGAGCAGGAACCGGCCGGCCAAGTCGGGCCGACCGGACAAGGAGGATCCGTGGAAAATAAATTCCCCCATCCGGCTTCAAAACGACCCCCTTAATAGAGGGGGGGGGGGGGGTTACACAGGGGGGCAGGCGCCCCCCCCCCCCTTTGCCGAAACGGCTCGGCCAAAGGCCGAGCCAGACAGTGCGCTGGGCGTGCTGTGCCCAGCCAGACCGGCGCCTGGCCGGTCTGCCAGGCCGGCCCGACCGGGACTCGGGGCGGGTCGACCCGGTTCGGGCCAACCGGGGGGGTCTCGGGCCGGGTCGGTCCGGGCCCGAAACCCCCGTTTTCGGACAGTTTGGGTTCAATTCCCCATAACTCGGGCTACGGACCCCCGATCGACGCGCCGTTAGTGGAGACACGATCCTTAGAACGAGACGGTCGTTTAGGTATATCGCACTCAAGGTTTAGGATTACTTTGAGTTCAGCCGGGTTGGTTCGTACTCGAAACCAATCGGGCCCTCGGAGCGGAAACGCTCATATCTTGAGCTTTGGACGTCCGATCGATGTGCAGTCGACTTCGTTGAATTCCTCTAAGTGAGACAGATCTTTTGGCATACTCCGCCCGAGGTTTGGACACAGGTGGAGTACGGTCGAGTTGGTTTTTCCTTAAAAACCAACCGGGCCCCTGGGACGAAAAAGCCAATAACTCTCAAACCGGGCGTCCAATTGACACGCCGTTTGCGACGTTGATTTCCTATTGACGATACGGAACTTTTGGATACATCAACTCTGGACTATGTGTCAGTTGATGTATCAGCCTCTCGGCTCATGGAGCGGACCCTCCCGAACGAGGTTGCTGTGTGCGGGAACCCTAGTGCTGGCTGCGACTGCTACTATGACGAAGACCAATGTACAGAGATCCTCAGTGGATTCGACGGTGATGACTAAATCACTCAACGATCCTATGTGGATCAGTGCTACCGATCCTGTGTGGGTCCGATCCTGTGTGGGTCAGCGCTCAGCGGTTCTGTGTGATCCAGCGCCTACAGATCATGTGTGGGTCCGATCCTGTGTGGGTCTTTGCGGGGGTTAGTTACCTACCGATCCTGTGTGGGTCTTTGCGGGGGTTAGTACCTATCGATCCTTTGTGGGTTTGATGACTTAGATGGATCAGTGATCATCTCTATCATCTTACGAAGAAGTATACCCGTGTGAGATGAATCCTGTATGCTTTTCTCTTTGGATTGCGTTGTGGTATCCTGTGTGGATTACGTTTTGATTTCCTGTGTGGAATACGTATACTTTCCTGTGTGGACTGGGTTGTACTTGGGATCAGAGGTTGGAGCGTATTGGAATTGTTGACTTAGGTATATGTATGGGCATATACCTAAGCAGTGTCGGTTGTTGCTTTGTGATTGTATCTTTCCATTGTGGTTTATCCTTTGTGGATTTTGGGAGACCTTCGGGGGTCTCAGGGTCCCTACTGAGTAGCTTATACTCACCCCTGCACGGGCTATGCCCGCACTACGTTGTGTTGGTTGCAGACGACAGACAGCGTTGATCATGGTTGAGGCTTACAGAGCAGGACGGTACCTAGAGGAGGAACACTGGGTGGGACGTACTCGGAGCGGACGACGGGACCCGAGGGGTAGTGGAGCTATATGTACCCACCCTTCAGGTGGGATTTCCAGTGGACAGCTCGGTGTAGCGGCTTTTACTTTTCAGTTGTTGTTTTCCCTTTCGAGTTGTACTTTACTTTCAGTTTGGGTTTGTATTCTGGCCCACATACTTTCCGCACTAACAGTTGTACTCTGTTTTTATTTGTGTTTACTTTTTCTGCATGCTTACTCTAAGGTGCTTGTTTAATTTACAAAGGCAATTCCTTCCCTTTTACTGTGATTTACGCGTTGGTTCTAGTTTCCAGCCCCTGGCCTATGGAAGGCGGGCTTGGGGTAGTCACGGCATGGGCCCCGAGGACGGGTCGTGACAAATTGGTATCAGAGGAGTTTGGTTCTACCACAGACTCTGATCTTTTCTATGTGAAGCAGTAATGTTTAGCGTATTGGGTGTGGTTATCAGTCTAGGGAGTCCAGTGTTGGTGCGGCGGCCGACGTATTTTTACACCAGGACCCTGAATTCTGATTTCCGACTTAATGCACAAAAACATTGATTGCATGTGTGTTTCAAGTTTTCTTTCTGATTACTTTGTATCAGATCACCAGGTACACTGTTCTGACCGTGGCGCACCTATTTCTTTTTCAGGATGGCCCCATGAATGCAGCCATCTAGGGTTCCGAAAGTCGAGTGTGACGACAGCCCACCGAGCGACGAGGCCTCAGTGCATGGACCTTTGTCATCAGTGGCACAGGCGGTAGCTCTACTCGCCGAGCCACTGATACTTCCTGCACCAGCCGCTGACGATGCTCGTTGCCTCAGCGCACTGCATGAGTTCCAGCGCCAGCGACCACCGAGGTTCCGTGGAGAGATGGACCCCCAGGCAGCCAAGGAATGGCTGGAGGAAGTTGTACTAGTTTTCAGGCTAGTGAAGACACCAACAAACCGCATGGTGATCCTCAGTGCGAGCCTACTGCACGCAGCAGCGGTCCGATGGTGGAGCTTGATGCTCCAGGTGCACGATGAGGCATCTCTACTTTGGATGGACTTTGAGAGCCTCTTCTACTCAGAGTTCGTCCCAGCCACCCTCCGTGCTGTGCGCATTCAGGAGCTTCTTCAGCTGCGGCAGGGCAGCATGACGGTCGCCCAGTACTCGGCGAGATTTACTGATCTCTCGTGCTACTCGACCGACATGGTATGAGACCCTTTCTTCCGGGCCCGAACCTTTGAGAAGGATTTGAGACACGAGATCAAGGAATCGCTGATCTCCCTCAGCATTTCAACTCAGACAGGAGTACTGGAGAGGGCCCTTTTGATCGAGAGTTTTCTTGCTGAGTCTACACCAGCACCGAGACCCACCGTAGGGTGGCACGTAGCAGAGTCTTCCGTAGCAGGTAGTCGACGGATGACTCATGGGTCTAGGTAGACCAGACTCTCAGGCAGACGACCTCAGGACACTGGCTCAGCAGTGCGGGGAACACAGTGTGGAGCCAGTCTTTCGAGAGGCAGACAGTGTTACTCGTGCGGCGGGCAGGGCCACATGGCTCGTGACTGCCCGACCCGCCGTGCCAAGGAGCAGCAGACGGTTGAGGGACTACCAAGGCAGAGGCAGAGGGTCGACCGTGGCGGTCCGCAGGGAGGAGGCGGACGAGGCAGAGGAGCTGGCCGAGCAGTAGGTGGTGGGCGATTCTTTGAGGCTCTACCACCACCACCACCAGGAGGTCCACCCCGACCACAGGGAGCTGGCGGCCAGAGACAGGCATAGCTCCATGCAGTAGAGGCCTACGACCACAGTGCTCCCGAGATGATTCGAGGTACTATCTGTGTCTATTACACCCTTGCTGTAGTACTTATAGACATATGAGCGAGTCACTCTTTCATAGCTGCTGCCCTTGTTAGGAGCTCGGAGATTCCGACAGAGCCGTTGGCTCGATCCTTACGGCTAGAGACTCCTACGGGAGCAGACTCGACGATTACGCACTGGTTCCAGCAGTGTGAGCTTACTCTAGGAGGCAAGAGCTTCGGCTGAGATCTTCTTGTAGTGGCGTCGAGGCCTTACGATGTCATCTTGGGCATGGATTGGTTGTCTACGGTCCATGCACAGATTAACTGTTTTAGGCGCAAGGTGCGATGTGTATGCACCGACGGGAGTAGGTTCACCTTCACCGACGAGAAGGGAGCCTTTGTAGCACAGGGTGGACTTCCGCGGAGGAGATGAAAGCCCATCACTCATCAGTTGGCTAGCCTCATCCTAGGGGAAGTTGACGTGCGAAGTCCTGGTTTTCCTGCAGTGGTGGATCAGTTTGCGGACATTTTTCCCAACGACATTCCAGGACTACCTCATCGCAGAGAGGTAGACTTTTATATTGACCTGTACCCCGGGACAACCCCGATATCCACCCCAGCGTATCGGATGGCCCCCACAGAGCTTCGAGAGCTACGGGTATAGTTGGAGGACTTGCAGGACAAGGGGTTCATCCGACCCAGTGTTTCACCCTGGGATTCCCCGATATTGTTCGCCAAGAAGGCGGACGGGAGCTTGCGACTGTGTGTTGACTATCGTCTCCTGAACCAGTTGACAGTGAGGAACAAGTATCCGCTACCGAGGATTGATGAACTCTTCGACCAGCTCAAGGGAGCGCAGTGTTTCTTGAAGATAGACCTCAGGTCAGGTTATCACCAGCTCAGAGTTCGAGACAAGGACGTGCAGAAGACGAACTTCAGATGTCGGTATGTCCACTAGGAGTTCTTGGTTATGCCCTTCGGTGTAACCAATTCTCCAGCAGTGTTCATGGCCCTCATGAACAGGATCTTTCATCCACACCTCGATCGTTTTGTAGTGGTCTTCATCAATGACATTCTGATTTATTCGACGACTGAGGAGGAGCATGCCTACCACTTGCGGGTTGTTGTAGACACACTCCTAGAGAACCAGCTTTATGGTAAGCTCTAGAAGTGTCAGTTCTGGATACGTGAGGTCCACTTCTTGGGACACGTCAATGATGAGACGGGAGTTGTAGTGGATCCTGCGAAGATCGAGGCAGTGTTAGCTTGGGAACCTCCCAGGAGCGTGACGGAGGTGCAGAGTTTCTTGGGACTAGCTGGATACTACCGGAGATTCGTGCCAGACTTCTCTAGAGTTGCGCACCACTCCCAGATTTGATGAATAAGGGGAAACCCTTCGTGTGGTCAGACAGATGTCAGCAGAGCTTCCAGGAGCTGAGACAGAGATTGACCAGCGCACCTATCTTGAGGTTGCCTGAGGAGGGAGTAAGGTACATAGTTTACTGCAATGCATCAGGGACTGGACTCGGATGTGTCTTGATGGAGGAGCAGGAAGTGATCGCCTATGGATCACTTCAGTTGAGGCCGCATGAGCATAACTATGCTACCCATGACCTGGAGTTATCAATAGTGGTCTTCTCTCTGAAGACATGGTGACACTACCTGATGGGCGAGCGCTTTACAGTCCTTTCTGACCATCAGAGTCTTAGGTACATCTTCTCTCAGAAGGACCTGAACCTGAGACCGCAGCGATGGCTCGAGTTCCTCCAGGACTATGACTTTGAGATAGTCTAAACTCCTGGAAAGGGGAACGTAGTAGTCAACGCCCTCAGTAGGAGGACGTGCATTCAGTTACTTGAGGAGGAGACAGAGCAGCTAGCCGCTTTACTGATATCCTTCATGGATAGAGATGGGGCAACCTTCCTTCAGTCTCTCACAGTCACTCCTCCACTACTGCAGTGAGTCAGAGAGGCACAGCATGGGGACACCGACTGTGAGACACGGCGTGCACAGATATCCTCAGGACAGGCACCTGATGGTTTCTCATTTGGAACAGAGCACAACGTCCTTTTCAGAGGACGTACCATGGTACCGGTCGCTTTATGGGAGGAGGTGATGAGAGAGTTTCACACTTCTTCTTTGGCAGTATATCCTGGAGTGGAGAAGATGTACCAAGATCTTAGACGACAGCACTGGTGGCCGGGCATGAAGAAGGCTGTGGCAGAGTTCATTTCTCGATGCCTCACCTGCCAGTAGGTGAAGGCTGAGCACCAGGTACCAGCAGGCTTGGTACAACCCTTGGAGGTTCCCGAGTGGAAGTGGGGCGACATATCTATGGACTTCATGACTGGACTTCCACGTACTTCCAAAGGTCACGACTCTATTTGGGTAATTTTTGACCGACTCACCAAGTCGGCACACTTCTTACCCATCCGAGAGCAGGGCACAGTGGAGAGCTTGGGGCGACTTTACGTTCAGGAGATTGTGTGGCTTCACTGTGTGCCATCATCTATCGTCTCTGATCGAGATACTCGTTTTACTTCTCGGCTATGGAAGGGATTGTAGGAGGCGTTCGGGACATAGTTACGTCTGAGAACAGCCTTTGACCCTCAGACGGATGGTCAGACGGAGAGGACCATTCAGACTCTCAAGGACATGCTCCGCGCATGTGTCCTTGACTTTGGTCATAGCTGGGAGGACCACCTACCCTTTGTGGAGTTTGCGTACAACAACAGCTACCACTCCACCATCGGGATGGCACCGTACGAGGCATTGTACGACCGACCTTGTAGATCTCCTTTGTGCTGGAAAGACCCTGGGGAGTTAGCACTTGTGGGGCCGGAGATGGTCCAGGCCACGACAGAGAAGGTCCAGGTCATCCAGGAGTGGATGAGGACAGCTCAGAGCAGGCATAAGTCTTATGCTGACAGGAGGCGGAGGCCACTAGAGTTCGAGGATGGAAACCACGTCTTCTTGCGTGTCTCACCTCGACGAGGATTACATAGATTTGGGCGAGGCGGAAAGTTGTCTCCACGCTTCATCGGACCATTCCAGGTCCATAGTAGGATTGGCGAGGTGGGTTATCGTCTGGCTCTACCACCTCAGTTGCACTGGGTGCACGACATCTTCCACGTATCTCAGCTGAGGAAATACATGCACGACCCGATGAACATCATTGACCATGGGGAGATTGACGTTGATGATGGGGCAACTTTTACGGAGGTCCTAGTGGAGATCGAGGATCGATAGGAGCGGGTCCTACGTGGATGGTCGATTCCTCTAGTGCGCATCAGATGGCAGCACAGGAACCTCCAGGAGAGCACTTGGGAGCGGGAGGCTCAGATGCATGCTCAGTACCGTCATTTGTTTCCCTAGTTTTGATGTATCTTTAGGGGGACATAAAGCCCTGAGGTGGGAGTAATGAAACGACCTTTAAAATGAAAGGGAATTTTTTTCTTAATTTTCTTTGAAATTTTACAAGAACGCGGTTTTTGAAGGCACTTGATTTTGAGGCCCGGTGTGCCCAGAATCAATTTCCGAAGTTTGGCTCGGGTACGTTCAGTGAACGAATGAGCGGGAATTTATAACTTTTGAACCGGTACCCAGAATCGAATTCCGAGGGCACCGATGGAACCGCAACGCCGATAATTGCTTAGGAACTCCTGTTTCGGAGTTGCGTTTACACAAGGGGAGTTATTACATTTTGTGGTAGTTAAAAATAAAAATTTAACAATTTTTATTTTTCCCACTTGGTAGTTTTATCCTATGTAAGGATGCTGGGGGTGGGACCCACTTGTGATAACCAACCTTGAGAGGATAAGGTTGGGTGGGACCCACACGAGCCCAACCCCTCACTTTCCAAACCCCTCTAAACCCCCCATTTATGTCTTGTTAACTTATCACCTCATTAATTTTATAACATCTTATGTTTAAAACTTAAGTGAGTTAAATGTGGGTTTTGAAATTTCAAACTCTTGAAATTCAAAACCTATGTTGGGTTAATAAAATAAGTGGGAGGATTATTTTATTATGGGGTTAGTTGTTATTGTGGTGGAGACTTGGGAGAGAAAGGGCTAAGTTTGAGGAAGACTTCTTCTTCTTCAACATCGATGAAGAACGCGAAGAACACCTCCGACGAAGAACATCTAAGCCGAAGAACGCGACGTCTTCTTCCAATGACGTTTCCTCTTCGAATGCACCTCGACGACAATGGAATTGACTTTTGTTTTCCACGACGCCCGACTTCCGCGACGCTCGTCTTCCGCAGCTCGTTGTCGTACACCGTTCCTGAAACCGAGGTAGGGGTTTTATTTATATATTTGTTCGTGAATACCAACTTGACGATCTTCGTGGATTTTAAACCATTTGTTATCGAATAACGCGAGGGGGTCGGACCACACAAACACGGCCGACCCTCCTCCTTAATTTTCGTGTTGGTTCCTTGTGGTTGGTACGGGAGAGCGGGGTGCCATCGAACCACGTGGATTCTTGCGGAGGGAAATGCGTGGCGCCATCACGCCATGCCGTGGAAAGAGGTTCAAGAACGCGACGCCGTCACGCCGCGTCGAAGAAAACCGACGACGCCACGGCCGGAGCGGGGCCGCGGCGGAGGGGCATGGTTCCGTCGCACCGCGCCGGATGAAAAGGGCCGCGGCCGGTTATGGACCGCGGCGGAGCAAGGTTACCGGCGGCCAGACCGGGCCGCCGGTGTCGGAGCAGGAAGGGGACCGGCCACCGCCGGTCCCGTTTAGCAGGAACCGGCTGGCCTGGTCGGGCTGGCCGGACAGGGAGGAGCCGGGGGAAATATATTCCCCAGTCCAGCTTCAAAATGGCCCCCTTAATTGAGGGGGGGGGGCACAGTTACATAGGGGGGAAGGTGCCCCCCCCTTTGCTGAAACGGCTCGGCCAAAGGCCAAGCCAGACAACGCGCTGGGCACGCTGTGCCCAGTCGGACCGGTGCCTGGCCAGTCTGCCATGCCGATCCGTGCCGATCCGAGCCGACCCGGACCCGGGGCGGGTCGACCCGGTTCGTGCCAACTGGGAGGGTCTCGGGCCGGGTCAGTCCGGGCCCAAAACCCCCGTTTTCGGACCGTTTGGGTTCAATTGCCCATAACTCGGGCAACGAACCCCCGATCGACGCGCCGTCAGCGGCGACACGATCCTTAGAACGAGACGGTCGTTTCGGTAAATCGCACTCAAGGTTTAGGATTACTTTGAGTTTGGCCGGGTTGGTTCGTACTCGAAACCAACCAGGCCCTCGGAGCGGAAACGCTCATATCTTGAGCTTCGGACGTCCGATCGACGTGCCGTCGACTTCGTTGAATACCTCTTAGTGAGACGGATCTTTTGGCATACTCCGACCGAGGTTTGGATGCAGGTGGTGTATGGTCGAGTTGGTTTTGCCTTAAAAACCAACCGGGCCCCTGAGACAAAAAACCCAATAACTCTCAGACCGGGCGTCCGATTGACGCGCCGTCTCTGCCGTTGAGTTCCTGTTGACGATACAGAAATTTTGGATACATCAACTCTGGACTATGTGTCAGTTGATGTATCAGCCTCTCGGCTTATAGAGCGGACCCTCCCGAATGAGCTTGCTATGTGCGGGAACCCTAGTGCTGGTTGCGACTGCTGCTGTGACGACGACGACTGTACAGATATCCTCAGTGGATTCGACAGTGATGACTACAACACTCAGCGATCCTATGTGGATCAGTGCTACCGATCATGTGTGGGTCCGATCCTGTGTGGGTCAGCGCTCAGCGGTTCTGTGTGAGCCAGCGCCTATAGATCATGTGTGGGTCTAATCCTGTGTGGGTCTTTGCGGGGGTTAGTTATCTACCGATCCTGTGTGGGTCTTTGTGGGGGTTAGTACCTATCGATCCCTTGTGGGTCCGACGACTTAGATGGATCAGTGATCATCTCTATCGTCTTACGAAGAAGTGTACCCGTGTGAGCTGAATCCTGTCTTATTTCCTGTGTGGATTGTGTGGTGCTATCCTGTGTGGATTACGTTTTGATTTCCTGTGTGGAATACGTATACTTTCCTGTATGGACTGGGTTGTACTTGGGCTCGGAGGTTGGAGCGTATTGGAATTGTTGACTTAGCTATATGTATGGGCATATACCTAAGCAGTGTCGGTTGTTGCTTCGTGATTGTATCTTTCCTTTGTGGTTTATCCTTTGTGGATTTTGGGATACCTTCAGGGGTCTCGGGGTCCCTAATGAGTAGATTATACTCACCCCTGCATGGGCTATGCCCGCACTACGTTGTGTTGGTTGCAGACGACGAACATCGTTGTTCGTGGTTGAGGCTTACAGAGCAGGACGATACCTGGAGGAGGACCACTAGGCGGGACGTACTCGGAGCGGACGGCGGGACCTGAGGAGTAGTGGAGCTATCTGTACCCACCCTTTAGGTGGGATTTCCAGTGGACAACTCGGCGTAGCGGCTTTTACTTTTCAGTTGTTGGTTTCCCTTTCGAGTTTTAGTTTACTTTCAGTTTGGGTTTGTATTCTGGCCCACATACTTTCCGCACTTACATTTGTACTCTATTTTTACTTATTGTTTATTTTTTCCACTTGCTTACTCTGAGGTGGTTGTTTACGTTACAAAGGAAATGCCTTCCCTTTTACCGGGATTTACGCCTTGGTGCTAGTCGCCAGCCCCTGGCATATGGAAGGCGGGCTTGGGGTAGTCAAGGCACGAGCCCTGAGGACGGGTCATGACAGTTCTTTTCTAAATAATTAGTCTATAGCCCACACTCATTATCACATGCATTCATTTTTGGTCTAGAACACAATGTATACCACCCCGGGGTAATTAGAAGCCTCATTGCATATTCCAAAACTCATTTATCGTGCAATTACACATTTCATATATACCACATTAAACCAGGAAAAACATTATTAAATCTCTTTTAAACATTTCACATCATGGAATACCTTTTATAGTATCATAAAAATCAAGACTCATCATATTAAATCATATAGATAAATATGAACAAATCACTATGCATCCATTAGTCACCCTTCATTCATATAACTCAGTAACCCTTCATTGTTATGCCAAACATCCCTTAATTCAAATTAACGAATCAATTTCTCATTTTATTAATAAATAAATTCACAAATCCAATAAATTTACCAATTACACAATTCTAATATCCCATAACTTCCATAATCACATCATTTCATTAATTAATTAAGCAATTAATTAATTTAAGGCACCCCATTTACTATTTCTCAAATTTCAAATCATTAAATTATCACAAGGAAATATAATTTGATATAATTAAATTCTAGATGAAATTTCACAATCATGTATTTATCAATATAGAAATTACATACAAATAATTAAAATAAGACATTGGGAATTGAATATTACACCACCAACCTAAGGATCGTTGATAGACGCTTGCCAATGAAAATCCTCAATTAAATCAAAATAACCAAGAACATGACCAATAATGTGATCTATATCTGAAACCAATATCAATGATCAAATGGATTAGATTTATAACACCCATATATTTTTATTAAATATTTTATTCAAATAAATTTTATTCATCATTAGACTGATTTGCACAAAATTGTGTGTTTAAAGGATCTACCAGAGGCCCTTTTTATAAAATTACCATTACAGCCTAGCCATTAGGTTAGTGATAATATTTATAACTAACCTAAGAATGTTTATTGTAAATTAATTGGCTATCAATTATTTATGAAAATTATAAATAAATTATAAATTTTTATTTCTGAGTGAATTAATTTTGGTAAAGAAACTAGTGTGATATATGGGTTATATACTTAATAAAATATCTTTTTTATTAATCAAATGGATATTTTAGTAATGGTATGGATAAAACCATATTTGGTGTACGAAAAAATATTTTTTAAGCAGTTTAATTTTATAAATTTTAATAGGGAACCCCTTTTAAATTAATATTTGACACATTAATAATTTTTAAGGGAAAACGTAAGCAATTTATTTTTAAGCGAGATATAAAAATTTACTATGGATGATTTTCTGATATTTTTCTTATAAAATTTTTGATTTGATGAATAACAAAATTACACTAAGTTTTAATTAAAAATAACTTTTTTCATCGACATAATTTATATGGTAAAATTATATTATTGAATGGTTTGACAGTATAATTAGAAAATATTTATATCATTTAATATAATTTAGGTAATTTCAATTAATTTTACATTAAATTCAAATGTAAAAATATTTCAATCTTTTGTAATATTTTAAATTTTAGAACTTGTTTTCTCATTTCAACAACGAGACTAATTTTGAATTAATTACTACAGTTGATGTGATTTTAATTTTGAAATATTGATTCAATATTTTGAAATAATATTTCGAAATTATGTTAATATGATACTTTTATTTTTGGGCATTATCAATAGTAATTTTGGTAATTATTTTTATTATCATAGTTAATGTTAAATTAGGTAATTAATGGTAAAAATAATATTATAAAATTACTGAAACACCTAAAAAAATCCTATTTTATGAATAAATTAAATTCTTGTCATTTATTTTTAAAAATAAAACAACCTAATGGCCACTTACATTTGAATATGACATGAATATAATAAAAACTAATGGATGTTACAAAATGTCACAATCTCATTTTATATAAGTATACTAATTTTAATTTATTGATAAAGAGGAGATAAAATCGACTATAGATAGTATATAGAAAGATAAAATATTTACCTACATCATGGAAAATTATTTATTATTTTTAGATATTAAAAAATTACAATTAATGATGACACAATTGTGATGTAGAAATTATTTTCATAATAGAAATACCCAAAAAATGGGTTTAAAAATATTAAAAGAAATATAATATATACTAATTAATTTGATCCACTAATTTTATAGGTTATTATAGCATGTTAGGATTTTATTAATGTTTTTTGATTTGAATTTATCTTATTTTTTTATTTTATTTAAAGTCAACTAATTGAATTGTGTCAAAATTAATACAATGGATAATTTATAAAAAGGAAATTTTATTAAATTATATAAAAATCATAAATATATTTAAAAATCATAAAGTGATAATTATAAGTTCTATAATTTTATTAAATTTCCATTTATTGTAAATTAACACCATATAAGTAAATATATATAACCACAAAATATTTAGAATGTGATTACAATAATTAAAATTTAATAGAATAACTATGTGTCAATTAAAAATATATGGTTTAAAATGACAAAATAACTTGTCCAAATTTTTTTTGGTGATATTAAAACCCAATAGCATCTCATATTCGATATTGGGACATTTTGGTGTTTGTTCAGTAGGGTTTTAATTTATTACAAATTATTATTTATGGAGTTTCCAAAAGTTCCACTCACCTCAATTATAAAAGTGAACCTCCTACCTCACATCTTCAATTCCTTTTGAGGCTTCAAGATTGAACATCCCCTTACCTATTTCTTTATATACTTCTATATTTCCATTATAGAGGTTTTGGTCATCTTCAATGACCACATGTAATGTTATTTGAAGTTATTTATAAGAAGAACATTGAGGAGGAGGTAATCTCTTCTTCCAATTCATTCAAACATTTATCTTCTTCTACATCCTCTTAATTAGTTTTTCATTATAATGTAATAAAATAAGTATCAATAATATACTTATATATTAGTATAAATATTAAAAAAAAAATTTCACTTTGTATCCATCCTATGGAATACAAAATCATTGCGCGTGCATACGTACGACTTACCGTCTCCACGATATGGTTTAATCTGTTTTGCAACACAACCTTACTTCGAAGGCTATAATGATGGAAATAAAAACTATATATGATTATTATAAAATTTTTCTAATCCTGAAATATTATACACCATCATCTTCAATACCATTCCACAATTTTGGGAATGATATCATCCGTCGTGCGTACGTACGACCTACCATCTCTATGATGTGAGGTGATTGATTCTACATGATATTCATAAATCAATGATTTTATACATGGAATTAATTTTTATATATGATATATATTATACTAGTATCATTTTTTAAATGATATAACTATTACCTAAGAAGTGGAACATGAACTTATACTACCAATCATTCATAAAAACAAAAAGAAGGTTATATACGAATAACGAGTGGAAATGAAATGTGACTAACCAAAATATTATTATATAATCATATATTATATCATAAAAATTATTAAGATTCTGTAATTATTCAATAGCATTATTTAAATCATTATACATGATGTTTAGATACATATGAATGATATCATACCAAAGGTAAAGGATAATTTTACAATCTCATTTTTTATCTGAGATTGTTTTTATGTATGTATTTACTTGGGTATATTTATCATCCACATACATGTTTCTTAATTATTTAATATTATTTCTATTCATGTACAATTTTTTAAAGTTAACTTTACCCTTTGTGAATATTTATTAAATGATATGATATGAATCATTTTTCATTATTCAATTTGAAGTAATTTTTTACTTTTCTAGCATAAGTACAAGGAGAATGTTTTTTAACTATTAAAGAATGAATGGTATTTTATAGTTTCATGATAAATTATTTCAATGAAGCGTAATTACTAGAATTTCAAGATTATTTTCAACTAAATTATTTTATTTTATAATTACATGTCATTTTGATAAAAAAATGTTTTAGAAAAAAATTGATATTTCCCTTAGGAATTACGTTCAAGTGTTTTATCAAAATTATTTTCCATCTAAGATGACATAAGGATATCTTTATAATGCTATTATTACTTTTATTTTATTGTTTTTATGATGGAATTATATTTACGAAATCTCTTTATTTTAAATGTTTTATTATGGAATGATGTTAAAGAAACCAATTTTATTTCTTGGGTTAAGATGCGATAAATGAATTAGGTTTTGTGGAACATATAATAATGGTTTCATTACTAGATTTGTGGGATCTATATCTCCCTCTAATTCATTGGGTAAAAATTTAAATATAATGATATAGACATGAATGGAATTGAAAGTAAATCATGTTCAGTAATACGGGGTTGGATCGTGGAGTGAACTTGGTTCAATAATGGATTGTGTCCGCTTTGATGATCTTGGTGATGATACTCAAAAAATATGAAATGATTTTATACAATTTTGTGTGCATTCCAAAAATGTTCATGTCTTATGAGTACCAGGATTACATTTAACTTTTTATGATTTCTCCCATGACATGATATTCAGATCTTTTATTTGTAGGATAATATTTTCAAATGTTACGTTCTTATAATATGATTTATATTTCCATTTATTACACTTACTAAGAATTTTAGCTCACCCATTCATATGTTTCTTGTACCCGGGTCATGAAGAACGATATTATGTATGATATTTCAACAAGGAGCCTAGTTTTTAATAAATAAGTTTCAGATAATGTAGTAGTTTTACGAACCTGTTGTTTATGTGTCTGAGTTTCTAAAGACACTAAACCTATACGGTCCTAGCATGGCCTTTGTTATGTTAAGTAATAAATTTTAATCAATGTTGATGTAATATCAAATGTAATGTTTGGGCCAATATATTTGGTATCACAGAAAAGTTATAGTTAACCTTTGGAAACATGGATGAGATAACCTTAGTAAAAACCCTATGATATGTCTATGTGTATGTTAGAATCCTATCAATGTGTTTTAATGATGTACATGAATAACCTAGGATAAAACCTAAATTTTACAAAATTGATATTTTAATCTTTATTTATGTGGTTTTCCCATGATGATTAGTGTTTCTAATACAATTTTTCTTGGTCTTAGTCAATGGATAGAACCCGAAGGATCTACTTTAATGCTGAATGGAATGAGCAATGTAATGATTATCCCCCCTTAGAAACCAAATGTTATGGGAGATGGAATGAATAATCATATAGTCATGATCATGCAACATTGTCAAGCTATTAATCATTCTAGAATTCCAAATGAGTAATGGATGGAGCAACATTATATTGAATCCTTCATGAGGCATCATCCACCATCATTCAGTTGGTTTTATGATCCATTAGTGGATGAACAATAGATCAGTACCACTAAAAAGATATTTTCAATTATTTAATGTTGTTAACATGATAAATTCATCTAAGAAGTATATCATTAGAAATATGAAGCTAATCAATGGTGGAATCTTATCAAAAAATACAATTCAAAGAGATGAAATTGAGTCCTTGGAATGTGACGAGTTCAAGAATATATTTTCTAGTAGGTACATTCATTTTATTAATCAAACAATGATAGAAAAGGAGTTCCTTGAACATAAGATAATTGATGACAAATCTATTGGTACTTATAATGAAAATTTTATATGACTTGAAAGGTATGATTTTGGAATTATTATCCAACCTGAGAATAAAATGGATCGATTCTTTAGTGTCTTAAAACCAATTCTCTAATGGGAATTAGTTATAAGGGACTTCAATAGCTTCATGGAAATCGTTCTATGTTCCTTGTAGGTTGAGATATATATTGGAGTAACCCATTAGTCATTTTGAGTTCATATGATGATAAAAAAATGAATTCAAATGAAAATATAAAGACCACATTGAAAATAAAATGTGTTTTCCCTTATGCTCAATGCATGGAATGAAATATGGATGGAATTGTCTTAAAGGGACTAGTAAATGTTTTATGTGCTGAAAAAAGGTCATCAAGAATTTGACTACTGAAGTGATGGAAAAAATATTTTAATGATGTGAACAAAGAAAAGGCTACATGGAATTCACATGCTACACATCACTCGTACAAGTGCACGAAAATGTAGAATTATTCCAAACAATGCTCTAATCCAAGGTTTATTGATGACGATCGACTGAAAAAAAATATTATGTCCATAGAAAAATTAAACTCACATGAAATCACTATTATTGACATAGAGTACGATAATGAATTGTTGAAAGGTACACATACCATCCAAACTAAAGATGAAAATGATATATTTGATTCTGTATCCATCCACTCTTTTATTTCTAATAAATTATCGAATGGTATCACTGTATTACCACAAAAATTACATGTTGAGTTAGTTGTGACAACTCATAATAGCACAATGATCACACCAAATTTTTAAAATTCTTCTCTGGTTGTTGTTTGTGGGAATATTCTTCATGTATATATTATGATCCTTCCTATAGTGGAATTTTATGTGATCGATTGCATGGATTTTCATTCTCTATATGGATAACATCTCAATTTCCACAGATGGGAAGTCACATTTCATATTCTGAATTAGTCTATTATCATATATCGATGAAAATATGAAAATAACCTACCAGTTGAAATTTCCTCCATCTTATGGGTGTTGATTCTGATAAATGATAGTTATTTATCTCAAATTGATGGTAAAAATCTCATTATTAAAAATACAACAATTTCAAGGGACATTGATGATGTCTTTATAGTGGAATTTCTTGGTCATCCACCAAATAGTGAAGTTGAAATTTCAATAGAACTCATACCAGGTGCAATTCCAATTTCAAAGACTCCTTATATAATTCCATAATTGAGTTGGAGGAATTAAAGAAGTAACTCCAAGATAATCTTGAAAAGGGATTCATATTCCCCAGTGTATCATCCTGGGTAGTAGTTTCTTTGTTTGTTATGAAGAAAAAGTGATCAATGATAATCTGCATTGATTATCGAGAACACAATAAGATCACTATCGAAAAAAATATCATCTTCCCCACAGTGACGAATTATTTGACCAACAACGTGGATCACAGTACATTTGGAATCTTAATCTATGGTTGAGATATCCTCAATTAAGGGTAAAAAAGGAAGGTATAACTAAGAAAACATTCTGTATAAGGTATTGACACAATAAATTTATAGTGATTCCTTTTGGTCATACTAATCCCTCCTCTATCTTCATGGATCTAATGTATAGAGTCATTAGGGACTATCTTAACAAGTGGTTGGAAGTATTTATTAATAATATTATTATCTATTCAAAGAGTAAGGAAGAACATGAAGATCCCTAGATAATTATACTAATGACCCTAAGAAAGGATATTCTTTATTCCAAATTTACCGAGATTGAATTTTGGATTTAGGAAATTCACTTTTGGGTCACATATTCTCATGAGAGGGGATATTTGTGGATCCAAAAAAAACAAAGGTTATTGAAAAATGGGTGAGACCAAAAATGTTTACTGAGATCCTATGTTTTCCTAGTTTTTATAGATATTATTAATTTTTTGTGAATGTTTTTTCATGATTATCTAATCCACCTAGTGATGTTCACTTAGAAGAGAGTTATGTTCCCATGGAAGGTGGAATGTGAATAAAATTTCTAAGAACTAAAAATAAGGATAGACCTGTGCTCGAACTAACTTATAGTGGAGAAAGATTTCTGATATATAGTAATTCATCCCTGAAGTGGTAGAGATGTTTTATTATGAAAAATGATATTTTGATAGCATTGGAATCACGTTATTTGAAAATCCATGAGGAAAAATACCCAACTCATGATTTAGAGTTAGCTGCATTAATATTTTCATAAAATATATAGAGGAATTAACATTATGGTGAAAGGTGTGATATATATACTGATCATAAAATGTTTAATGTATATTTTCACACAAAAGGAGAAAAATATGATCCAAATAAGATGGTTGGAGTTGATTAAATATTATGAATACTCAATACATTACCACTCTAGAAAATATTACAAGGTGGTAGATAAATTATGTCGACAAGACCATTATAGCCAATCCATGATGCGGATCAAAAAAGAGCCAATATTTATGGATTTGAAAAGGATGGAACATGAAAATTTAATGGATGGGTGTAATCATATCTTTCTCAAATGAATGATCAACTATCAATACAAGTAAAGATTAAGGAGGAGCAGAAGAAAGATGTTGAGCTACAAAATAATGTGAGAATTGTTCTTGAATTAAACCGTGATTGAGATGAAATAATAAAATACATTAACCATGATTGTTTTACTCCCATACCAGAATTAAATAAGAAGCTATTGGATGAGGCTCAAAGTTCATCATTCTCTATTCACCCTGGATGCACAATGTTGTATAGAGACCTATAATAGTACATTTGTGGGATTGCATGAAAAGAGATATCACTAAATATGTTTATTTTTGATTGGTTTATTGGCAAGTAAATTCTGAGATAAAAAATGTTTAGGGTTTGATACAACCATTACCCATACAAGAATGGAAATGAGAAAACATAACAATGGAATTTTTCATCAGATGTCCAAAAATATCCAAAGGAAATAATGCTATTTGGTTTATATTTGATCTCCTTATGAAGTCGGCATACATCATTTATATTAGAGAGGATTTATCCCAAGATAGTATACCATGACATATGTTAATGAATTAGTATGATTTCATTGAGTACCACTTTCTATTCTATCTGATCGGGATTCAAGGTTTACCTCGATGTTTTGGAGAAGTCATCAACATGCTATGGATACCGAGTTAAGTTTCAACAATTCTTATCATCCTTAGAAATATGGTCAGCCTGAGAATACAATTCAAACTCTGGGATAACTATTGAGATATTTCTCTATGGATTCAACTGGTGGTTGGGTTCAACACCTTCAATTTTTTGAATTCTCTTACTACGATATCTTTCACTCTACTTTTCATATGGATCCTTATGAATCCCTCTGTGAAAATAAGGGAATAACTCCAACACGATGGGATGAATTTGGGGAATGAAATCTATTAGGGCCAGATATTGTTGTTGAAATGGAAGAAAATGTCAGATCTATTCAACAACACATAACAGCAGCTCAAAGTTGAAAAAATGTTATGATGACAACTAAAGAAAACACCTAGTGTTGAAGTGGGTGATAAGGTGTTCTTAAAAATATCCCCATGGAAGAGAGTAATGAAATTTAGAAATAAGGGAAAGCTGATCCCTAGGTATAACAGTCCTTTTGAAATTCTGTATCATATTGGGAAGGTATCTTACCAATTGGAGCTTCCACCAAATCTCTCTCAATTTCATGATGTTTTCCATGTAACTCTCATTAGAAAGTACATACCAAATTCATCACATGTACTAAGCTCAAAAGTCATATCATTGGAGCATGATATTTCTTATGAAGAACAAACGAACATGATTTTGGATTGTAGCAGAAATTTTCTATGAAACAAGGCCACCCACATGGTTAATGTTTTATGGAGGAACAACCAATTTGAAGAATTTTATTACCATAATTAATAATAAATATAATAACTAAGATTCAATTAAAATTATATGGATTAAATTTAAAAAAAAACTTATCCAAAATTTATTGGTTGATGCGATTACAACCCTATCTCACCTCATATTCAATATTGGGAAATTTTGGAGATTTTGGGTAGGGTATGATTTAATTATATATTATTATTTATAGACTTTCCAAAAGTGCCCCTAATTTCAATTATAAAAGGGCACCTCCTCCCTCACCTATTCACATAATTTTGATCCATCAAGATTGGAAATATCCTTCACATATACCTTCCCAAATTCTCTATTTTTATTTTAGAGGTTCTTGTCATCTTCAAAGACCAACTCTAGTAATTAAGAATAGATTTTGAGGAAGCACGTTGAGGATGAGGTAATATTTTCAACGGATTCATTCAAAGTAATTTATTCTTCTACTTCTTCTTCATTAGATGTTTAATTATAGATTAATAACATTAGTATCACTCATATACTGAATTGTTATTTTAAATATTAAATAATCATATTTCACCTTCAATCTATCTGTTGAAAAAGAAATCACCGAGCATGCGTATGTATGGCTTACTATCTCTATATTATAGTGTAATATGTTTTTCACCACCACCTAACATGGATGTGTATAATAATTGAAATAATAACTATATATTATTATTATAAAAGGTTACTAATCCTTAAATGTTATTCAACATCCACTTAAATACCATTGAAATTTTTTAAGAATGGTATCATTGGTCGTTCGTACGTTCAACCTATCGTCTCCATGATGAGATGTGATTAATTATACATTATCATAATTAAACCATGATTATAAACATGAATTGAATGATTAAATAAGATATATATTATATTAATATAATTCTGTAAATTATATTACTATAACCTAATAAGTGGAACCTGAACTTATCTGACAAATCTTCCATAAGAACATAGAGCAGTTAATATCTGAATAACGAGTGATAATGAAATGTTAATAACAAACAGATGATAGTATAATCATATATGATATTGTGAAAATTATTATTATTCTAGAATAAGTCATTAACATAATTTAATTAATTATATGTTAGGTTTGGACACATATGAGGGATATCAGGCATAAGGTAAGGGATAATTTTACAATCACATTTTTTATCTGAGATTGTTTATACATAAGTATTTACTAGCATATATTTATCATCAAAATCCATATTTCATAATTATGTAATATTATTTCTATTCATATAAAAATTTTAATGGTTAATTTTATCATATATTGATTTTTTTATTAAACTTTATGAAATAAATCTTTTGTCTTTATTCGATTTGAGTAACTTTTTTACTTTTCCAGTAAAAGTACAAGGACAATTTTTTTAAACTTATATGGCATGAATGGAATATTATAGTTTCATGAAACCATATTTCCATGAAAATTACTCTATACGATATCATGATTATTTTGAACTAAATTACTTTCTTTTAAAAATATGTGGAATTTTGAAAAAACAAAACATTTTTTATGAAGAAAGGATACATTCCACAAGAATTAAGTTCAACTGCTTTATCAAAATTATTTTCAATCAAAGAAGACATTGCGTTATTTTTTCATCCCAATTATTACATTGATTTTATTATGTTTATTATGGAATTATTTTTATGAAATACATTTATTTTAAATGAATTATGAAGGAATTATGTTTAAGACACCCATTTTATTTAATGGGTTATACTATGATAAATGAATTATATTTGTGTGGCACAAAGAAAAATGGTTTTATTATGAGATTTTTGGGACCTATATCTTCCACCAATTAATTAGCTAAATATTTATGTATCATTATATAGACATCACCCGAATGGAATGTAAATCTGGTTTAGTAATACGAAGCTAGAATGAGGAGTGAACTCGGTTCCGTAGAGGTCTTTTTCTATTAGGATGGTCTTGGAGATGATCCTTGACTAATATGAAATGATTATCTATGCTTATGTGTGTGTTCCACGAAATATCATGACATATGTTATAAAAATTGGGATTACATTTCACTTTTTATGATTTATTCCATTATATAATATTCTGTTATTTTGTATGCAGGATAGGATTTTCAAATGTTATGTTCATATAATATGATTAATATTTAAAATTTTTACCCTTACTGAGCATTTGAGATCACCCATTAATTTCTTTTTATTTTCCCCAGGTCATAAAGAAGGGTATTAATTATGATATGTCAAAAAGGAGTCCAGGTTTGAAGAAATAAGCAGGAGAAAATTTATATTTTTATGAACCATTTGTTCATGATTCACAGTTTCTAAGGACAGTAAACTGATACAGTCCTAGAATGGTCTTTTTTATTTTATGTAATAAATATTATTCAATTTTGATGTTATATCTAAATGTAATGTTGGGGTTTTTATAATATTAAGGTTAACCAATATATATATCCATTGAAAAATGAGGAAGACATATGTTTAAAGGATGATAGAATATTGAGAGAGTGTATCAAAACTTTTCGGGGAGATATCACATACCATGAGAAGTTATTATCCCCAATCCATATCCTATATTCTTCAAGAATAGAGGATTGAATTCCTGGGAACACATTCAAGATCCTCTGAAAATTGTGGGAATCAATCTAGGTCCATGTTATGGTGATTAGGGAGTAATAATGAGGGGTTCATGATTATTTTTCATTTTTATTTGGCTCAATTTTTTGCGTAAATGATTACCTGTATGAGGAAAATGGTTTTCACAAACCATGAACTTAATAGTGTACCTCCTCCTAGTGGGGTCTCATAGATACTAGTTGGAGAGAACATGGTTTTACAAATTGTTTTCCAACCATGAATATCCCCACAGTTTGGGTTCACAAGGTTTTTTTTCTTGGTCATATGGTTAGGGAAAAGCATGTGATACCGGTTCACTTCCCCTAGTACTACAAATGTTTTCCAATTTAACCATAAAAATCACCAATGAAAAACCAGAAAAGGATACCCTAAAACAGGTGAAATATAATACATAAAATGATCTTGAAAAATATCCAAAAAAGGACAGGGATAACACTTTTCCTAAATTGATCAACATTGAGGATATCATCAATTAAATGGCATGATGTAGGATATACCCAAGAAAAAATTCCTTATATGGAATGGAAAATATGTATTCATAGTTAGGATTGTTGGGAATTTTAATTCCCTCTCTATCATCACTGGTTTAAGAAATAAATTACATACAACATGACTTTATCATTTTATGGTAGTCTTTAAAATAAATTGTTTTATATATTCCATGAGAATTTAAGAGTGTGAAGTAAATTTGGGGATTTTTATAAGACACCATGGAAGCATAATATTAGTGAAAAAAATTTCACTTATGATTTCTGGAGTCGAAAATTTTCATTATTGGTTTATATGATCTCATGTGAGGATATATCAGTAGTTCCTTCATCGAGAGAAGTTATTGAACATAGTCCCAGAACAACCATTGTGACTGAGATCTATAGTTTTATTATATTAGCTAGACAATACAAGTGATTTTCAGATAATTTATCCTGACTATCTAATACACTATCCAAGGAAAATAAAAAAATAATCTATATTTGTTTAGAATAATGAATATGAATAAAATTTAAAGAAACTATATAAAATGTTAGACAATGAAACTATTCTATCATAATTATTTAGTGATGGGGTTTTATCAATAATTATTCATCTATCATTGGAATGTGAATCATTATCATGATGAATTATTAGGATATAGTTTAGGACTCACAGTAATTGATAGTTCATGAGAAAAAATTTCGTACTCATGATTTCGAGTTTGATGTAGTACATTTCAAATCAATAAAATAGAGGAATTTTTGTAACAATCCAAGATTTTATGAGAATTATTATTTTTAATTTCATTGATGTCTTATGTTGTATGCTACACCAAAATTAACTTGTTCTATATGCAACACCGTATTAGCTTGCAGTATACGCAACACTATTTTTGGCTCGTGTTACACACAATTTCATGTTATTTTTGTAGAAATTATTCTACGCAAAATTATGTACAGATTTTGTTTAATGTATAAATGAAATAAGTTTTGATTATGTTATATGAAACAACAAAGAGAGCTTTCACTACACGCAACCTTGACTTGTCTTGCATTACACGCAATCATGACCTTCCTCAATAGCGTGTGTAGTACGCAATACCATGTTTCACTAAACAATGATATATTTTTATAATATTATTATGAACTAGCCATTATGAATAGTAGTATCTACATTTTTAATTTTATGACATTATAATTCATCTTAAACATTTTATATAACATGGTATGAGAAAAAAATAAATTTTTCTGGTAAAATAAGTATTTTAAAAAAATACAGTTTTTTCACCTTTTGATGGAACACCCACATTAAATATTGTTTTGAAATGTTTATAAGTTTAATTTTACAAAATAAAATTCTTTTTTGGAATCAGGATATAAAAATTTAATTTGGGTAATTTGTTATATTATTCTGATAACTTTCATATTTTAATGAATAATAAAAACACGCTATATTTTAATTAAGAACCACTTTTTTCATTGCAATAATTTATATGGGTAAATTAAAATATTGAATGGTTTTAATGTATAAACAGAATATATTTTTACCATTTAATATAATTTATGTCATTACCATTAATTTTACATTGAATTCATATGTAAAAACATTTCAATCTTTGGAAATGTTTTAACTTTTAAAACCTGTTTTCTTAACAACATGATTTATTTTAAATTAATTACTACAACTAATATGTTTTGAATTTTGAAAAATGGATTCTATATTTTAATTCAGTGGGTCAAAATAATGTTAATAGGTTACTTTTATTTTTTTGATATTATGAATAGTAATTACGGTAATTTTTATTTACTGTAGTTAAAGGTAAATCGTTTAATTAAGGGTAAAAATAAGATTATAAAATTACCCTAACACCTGCAAAAATTCTATTCAATGACTAAAAGTAGACTCATATCACCTAAGGGTCGGAATAGATTCATTTTATTGACTTTTGACCTTGAAAATAATTTAATTATTATTAAAACCAAAGAAAGTGACAACATGTCACTCTCTTAAATCTTATAAATATAATAATTTTAATTTAGTGATAAACATCATGAAACATAAAAAATTAATAGTATCTAGAAAGATAATAAAATTATCTACATCATGTGAATTTATTTAGTATTTTTAGGGATTAAATAATTGTCATTAATGGTGACACAATAGTGATGTTGAAATTATTTTATTGATTAAAATATCAAATAAATTGTTTTAAAAATATTAAAATAAATATTATATGAACTATTTAATGTGATCCACTAATTTTATAGATAAATATAACACGTTATTAATCTATTAATGCTTTTAGTTCGAACATATCTTATGTTTGGATTTTATTTAAATTCAAATAAATGAATAGTTTCAAAATTGACACTATTGTTATTTTTTAAAAATAACATAATATAAAATTGTTTAAAAATAACAAAAATATTTAACAATTATAAATTAAAATTTATATGGTCTGAAATGTCATAAATATTCCAATTATGGACAATTAACAACACATAATTAATTATTTATTACAGTTTATAATTTATAATCTTATAACCACAAATAAAATTAAATAGATTAAATAAGGATAAATCAAGTTGATAATGTTTAAAATAAATTACCAATATGTCTAATTTTTTTTTTATGATATTACAACCCAATATCATCTAAGTTCGGATTTGAGTCATTTTGGAAGTTTTTAAGTGGGGTTTCAATTTATTATAAATTTATATTTTTGACTTTTCCAAAGGTGACCCTCTCCTCCCTTATAAAAGTGTACCTCCTCCCTCTTCTCTTTACACAATTTTGAGCCTTCAATATTGGCCCACCCCTGTCCAGTTTCATTATCAACTTCCCTAGAAACATTATAGAGTTTTTGGTCTCCTCAAAAGACCAACTCTAGTGCCTGAAGAGGAGGTTAAGAAGAGGCACATCAAAGAAGATGTATTATCCTTTACCGATTCTTTCCATTTTATTTATTATTCTACTAATTATTCTTTTTTTTAATCATAAATTAATAACATAATTATAACTCATATAATAATATGTTATTATAAATATGAAACAACCATATTTCATCTTCTATCCATCCTAAGGAAAACGGAATCACCGCGCGTGCATACGTATGGAATACCGTCTCTACGACGTGGTGTAATCTATTTTCCACAACCACCTTAATTGGATGGGTATAATAGTGTAAATAAATAACTATATATGACTATTGTAAATTGATATTGTTTCTAAAATATTATACATACACTTCAATACAATTCCACGATCATGGGAATGATATCATCACTCGTGCATAAGTACGAACTACCATCTCCACGAACGCGATGAGATTAATTTTCCATGATTAACCATTAAAGTATGATTATAAAGTATATATAATGAATAATAATGAAATATATTACATAATAATGACACTGGATTTATGTACATATATGTTTCATTTACTTAATTTCATTTAATTAAATAAGGAAACTAAAACAACGTTCATGCGTACGTACGACCTACCGTCTCCATGAACGGTGTATTTCATTCCATTTATCGATCTATAAAATATATTTATATGATGAATATATATTATATATAAATCAGGGTTTACATTCTGGAATTAATAAAATCAGGATATAAGAAATAATATCAAGAACAACATGTCGAAACACGTACAATAAATGAAACGATTTTACCAAAAAGGATACTTTAGCATGGAATTTACTAAAGAACAGGTAATATAAAGTCATAAGTGAACCATATATGATATCATTACAATGAATACGATTCTTTAATAAGTCAATGACATTATTTAAATCATTATAAAGGAGGTTCAGATACTTACGAAGCATATCGGACATACGGTAATGGAAAATCTCACAATCTCATTTTTATCCGAGATTGTTTATACTTCAGAATTTACTGGAGCATATTTATCATCCAAATCCATGTTTCCTCAATATTTAATATTATTTATATCATCCTATGATTTCTTCAATCTAATTTTATCTATTGGTGAATTTTTAGTAAAAGATATGAAAGGAATCTTTTTTCGTTTTCAGTACAAGAGACATTTTGACTTTTCCAGCCAAAGTACGAGAAGAATATTTTTTTAACTTATACGTCATGAATGGACTTTTATGATTTCATAAAAAAAAATTCAATGAAGATTCCTCTACAATATTTCATGACTATTTTCAACAAAATTCTTCTCTTTTAAAATTTCTTGGCATTTTGTGAAAAGAAAATTATTTTGATGAAGAAATGATATTTTCATCAAGAATTCATTTCAAGTGTTTTATCAAAACCATTTCCATCTAAGATGAAATTATTTCATATGTTTATGTTTCAAGTATAATTTCTCTATTATTTACATGGACTTACTTTTCTTATAATGAAATGATATCCATTTGTAATATATGGATTATGTGATGATGGGACGATGTTTATGAAACCCATTTTATTCTTTGGGTTATGATGAATAATTTATGTTTATATTGTGGCACACATAAGAATGATTTCATTATGATATGGGTGGGACCTATATCTCCCTCCAATGCATTGGGTAAAGATTTATATCTCATGAGATAGACAGGGGCAGACTTTTCTATCTTCTCTAGCTGTTACCTATTCTCTTCTTGATTGGGTACGGATGAGGCAGCTATCAGATTATAAAGGCCTATTACTATGGGAAAGCATGTCAGGAGAGGACCCTATTATTGGATGGACCATATGCGATTATGATATCTTGAGATTCCAGGGACGCGTATGGGTGCTAGCAGACATACGTGAGGAGATGATGCAGGACTTTCATTCCTCAGTTTGGGCTGTTCATCCTGGCATCAACAATATGTATCGTGATCTTCACCGCCAGTATTGGTGGTCTGGTATGAAGAGGGACATTGCTTGTTTCGTCATGAGGTGTTCCACTTGTCAGTACGTGAAGGTAGAGCATTAGTGACTATCAAGGCTTTTACAGTAGTTACCCATTCCCGAGTGGAAGTGGAACGACGTTGCAATGGACCTCGTGACCGGTTTGCTGAGGTCTTCTCAAGGGAAAGATGTAGTATGGGTTGTCATTGACCGACTCACGAAGCTTTCTCACTTATTACAGATCAAGGAGACCTTCAGTGCTGATGAGATAGGGTGGTTGTACATCCGAGAGATTGTGTGTCTACATGGAGTTCCACACTCCATTGTTTTAGACAGAGATGCATGTTTTACTTCTCAGTTCTCGAAGGGGCTTCAGAAGGCTTTGGGAACACATGTACTTTTGAGTACATCATAGCATACACAGACAGATGGCCTGTCCGAGCGTATGATTCAGGTTCTTGAGGATATGCTCAGATCTTGTATTATAGACATTGGAGGTTCTTGGGAGAAGCATATACCTGTTGTGGAGTTCGCCTACAACAACAGTTTTCAGGAGACTATTCAGATGTCACCTTTCGAGGCTTTTTATGGTAGGCCATGGTGATCACCTTTATATTGGCTAGAGGTAAGAGAGGAAGATTTTTGGGGACCTCATCTTGTTCCGGATATCTCAGAGCAGATAGAGTTGATTCGGAAGAGGATGGCTACTGTGCAGTCCCATCATAAGTCTTATGCTGATCAGTGGAGATGACCTTTGGAGTTTGAGGTCTGGGATCAGGTTCTCCTGCATGTTGCATCGAGGTTGGGACACAAGAGGATTCAGAGACATGGTAATCATTCAAAACGGTACGTTGGGCTGTTTTAGGTGTTGGACGGAGTTGGGCAGGTTGCCTATCGGTTGCAGTTACCTCAGATGTACCAGGCTATGAACGACGTCTTCCACGTTTCTCAGCTCCGATGTTAATTCTCAGACCCATCCCATGTCCTCCAACCTGATGAAGTTGAGCTCTAAGTGGATGCATCGTTTGAGGAGCATCATATCCAGATTATTGATCACAGTACGAAGGTTCTCTATGTCCAATCTGTTCCTCTGGTATGGGTGTTATGGCAGCACGGGCGAGTACAGAATGAGACTTGGGAGAGGGAGGCTGATGTACAATCCCAGTGGTCAGAGCTGTTCGGGGTTTCTTCTTCCCCACCTCGCTAGGGGAATTCGGGGACAAATCAATTTAAGGGGTGAAGTTTGTAAGAACTCGGACTTTATTTTCAAGAATGATTTTCCTTTTTCTGGCGTTTTTGAGAAAAGGGGATTTTCTTGAAATTTTTGAAGTACACACCGTGTACTTTGATGCTGCTTGAGGCCATGTGATGGATTTGTCATGGAAACACACACAGCCATGTAGGGGTGATGTGGAGGCCACTTAATTTGGAGTATGGAAAAGACTAGTACACGTCATGTAATTTTTTCATTAAACATGCTAGGGTCACATCTTAACCCCAGAAACATCTTCTTCTCCAGCTTCTTCGACCGAGAGTGAGGGTACGACCACATATCTTCTCCGAGCTGTCGGGCCTCCGTTAGTTCTCTGAATCGACCATCGTCGATTGCGTTGGAACCGCAGCAGTATGCTCTTCCTTCTTTAACAACATCGTTTTCCAATTCCTCCTCTTTTGAATGTTATTGTGGCTTGAACGTTTTGTGCGTTTTTGTAGATTTACGAATTTCTAAAGATATTCACACCTCTTGGTTCAAGTATATCAATATCATTACATCAAGGTAGGTGGTTTGTGCCTTTACGTTCGATGTTTTTGAGTTTTAGGAGCAATTTTCACCAATACCCGTGAATGGGGTATTGCGTGTTTACTTTTATTCCTATGTTGTTTTCCTTCCTTACATGTATGCTTGTTTAGAGGTAATTTGGTTATGTATAAGGATATTTTCTATGCTTGGATGTTTTACCCATGCCTTATTCTGTTTATGACCTTTTGGTCTTGTTCAGCCTTTGGTCGTTATGCCTGTTTTCCATGACTTGTGACCTTAGGATGGAGTGTTGTTCCCTAACAAGCTTGTTATACTATAGACTGGTTAGCCAAGTAGCTCTATAGGTTTACTTTGTCCTTATAGCATTATTATGTACTGACTGGCATAGGGTAGAGAGAAGCTGGTGCTATAGACTATAAGGGGATAGATCGAGTGAGCTTCCGAGAGAGTCTTGGGTATTATAGACTATAGGGGATTGACCGGGTGAGCATCCCAGAGAGTATTGAATATTATAGACTACAGGAGGATAGATCGAGTTAGCTTCCTTAGGGAGTCTTTGTTTTGTTTGAATTTTCATAAACCACTATAGGCTATAGGAGGAATTGACTAAGTGAGCTTACTCAGAGGGTCTGTGATAGACCTGAGGCTATAGGAGGAATTAGCCAAGTGAGCTTCTGTAGAGAGTCTCTAGACATTGGTTCTATAAGGGGAGTAGACCACGTGATCTTCCTCAGAGAGTCCCTGACTACCTTAGACTATAATGAGAATTGACTGAGCGTGCTTCCTAAGAGAGTATTATAATTTCATATGACCAAACCAGAGGGGTTAGGCTGAGCGTACTTCCCAGAGGGTTGTTGGTACTTCTTGGACAGGATCAGAGGGGATGGCTGTGAGTACTTCCTAGAGGGAATTCTTGTTTGTGGTTAGCTGTTTTCATCACTACTACTTGTTGATTTCTGAATTGTTTGCTGCTGTGTATTATCCTGTTACTACTACTGTTTACTGCTTACTGTACTATTACCTGCCATATACTCACTGACTATTAGGCATAGATCATAGGGTGGTTACCTACTAGGATTTAGTCTCACACCCTGTTTGGGTCATGCTTTTGGGCCCAAATAGATTATATTGTTGCAGGTATAGACTAGGGAAGGAGCCCTTCTACTTCAGGTACTTGATGGCATTGGAGCTGGAGAGCATGGGACCAAGCCGAGGCTTGCGATGCTGAGGAGCTACCTTTCTGTTTTCTTTTATACTTTGGTTTAGTTCTTTAGTCAGCATTGTGACTTGACTGACTACTTTCCTAGACATATGTATCATGTATCATTGCATATATATATTTATGTGTGTGTGTGTGCTCCTACTGTTTATCCTATTTTGTTTTCTGTTATTTACTTGTGCATGGATCATTTACTTCTTCCTCTATTGTTTATTGTTTTCTATTCCACTATGCACTCTGCCAATGAGGGCATAGTTTCCCCACTATCACACCCAAGGCTTTCGTTGCTATTCGACAGCCTCTGGCTTTTGGGGAAATGTGCATGAGGCCATGTGACCTACCGGGTACGAGGCACCCCTGGGTGGCTTCCAGAACCAGAGCTTTACAAAAATATCCCATGTTTATTGTAACATAGTATGGAAGATTTAGGGAGAAATAAATTTTAGGGGGGGGGGTATAATGTAACACTCTGAGGTATTATGAAATGAATTTGATTTCTACTGTAGCATGTTTTTCATGAAATATTGTGTTTAAAAAATCTGCAAGATACTATAGATATATTATTATGCGATACTCATTTTCTAGAAATTATATAAGAGGGTATTAAAAGTAGTAACTAAATTATTAGAATCATAGTATATATAAATTAGTAATAAATTTTTTTCTTAACTGATTAATTACAAATGGAAATAAAAATCATTCAAATTTAAAATTGATATTATTTGGGAAAAAATTAATTTTATTATTATATTTTATTTTATTACTAAAAATTATATTATTCAATATTGGAGAATTATTTTAATAAAATATATATTCAAGATAGTTAAATTTTTCTTATCAATCGTCTATATTACATCTAGGAACGAGATAAGAACAAAACATGTTTTATGCATTGAAATGCATTTTTTAAAAAATGTATTTTGTAACGTCTTGCAAGCTTATATAAAAATAAATTTCCCCAAATTATAGGTATTCAATTTTATAAAAGTAATAGATAAGATTATAATATTTCTTATCAATAATTACTAGATTAGACAAATTACAATGTTATCAACTTATTTTTGAATTTTATTTTTTTAATCGATACATGCCCATGAAAATGAAAAATATAATATTGAACCAAAAGAATGTTTTAAATCGCAATCGCATTATTTTAAATATCATTTACTGGTAAATATAAAAATAAATACTAGTATTGAATTAATATAAAAGATTAATTTTAGAATTATTAAATTATATTCGTTCTTCCAATTTATTTATAATTTTTACGTATTAAATAATTACATTCAATGCTTACAGAAAAATAAAACATTATTTATACTATTTATAATGAGATAAATTAAATGATTTTAAAAATATTAAATTTTCTATAATTTGGATGAGTTATATTATTCCGCAAATATTTTAAATTAATATGACATATTATTTTTATTTTAAATAATTATTTTCAAATTAATTTTTTAATAAATGTCTTTCAATTCAAAATAAGTGAATAATATAAAAAATAAAAATAAAAATATTTTATGTAAATAATTTATTATGGAATTATTTCAAAATCATTAAAATTAGAAATGGGGGAAAATGGTGTATTAAATTTTAACAAATTTCATATTATGTCTATTTATGTGTCAATTGTCTTCATATATGTAATATTATAACCTTTTATGCGTGAAAAATATGTTACTTTGGTTAATATTAAAATTGTTAAAATAAGTTGTTACTCCAAAATATAATATTAAAAATAAAAATTAATCCTAGAAAATATTTATTTTTTTAATATTTCAACCACATACTACACTATGTTTAAATGTATGGACATTTGGTTCCATTTTTCCATAGAATGTCTTAATTATGTTTTACTCTTTTTAGTAATTCCAAATGTGTCATTTCCCTCCTATATAAAAGGAAACCCCTTTCTTCACATCTTCACACCAGGTTAATCATTCTATATCAACCATTCTAGAATATATCATTTACAAACATCCTTATTCACATTATATTGGTTTTGATCTTCCCAAAAGAACTAACATTGGATTCTTAAGAGGATATCTAAAAGAGTACTCTTAACATAGACGAAATTGCATTAACCAATCACATCATTTTTAAATTCTTATTTTAATTATAGTAAATATATTAATTTAATCATAAAATAAAAAATTAATTATCATATATATAATTATTATTATTAATCCATCTTTATTCTCCCACCTTCAAACAAATTAGAAGTTCATGTATCCCTTGTGCATATACACGACTTACTATATCCATGTAGCGTTACAATAAATTTCTCTCCCCATATTTTATGGATGGGTATTTTGATTGTTTTATTTTTTATATATAACAATTATTAAATATTTACACTTCTTAAATTATAATATCATATATAACATCTTACATTCCAATCAATTGGAAAATGATAACGTCACTCACGCGTATGTGTGGACCCCCACCTCCAAGAAGCGATATGACTCGCTTTTCATATCAATTTCATTAATATGATAATTTGGATGGATATAATGAAAATATATATTATATATATGAAATAAATATTATTTTATAATGTTAATATTTATTTACATTTATTTCATTTCATCCTTCAAAATATGAAATCAGCGTTCATAAGTATGTACGACCAACCGTCTCAATGAATTGGGTAATTAATTTTTTATCCATAATTTTATGGATGAATATAAACATATATATAATAAATATGTATGATATTTAAATCATTATTAATTTTTGGTAGATTATGGAATAATTATCAATGTACAAGGTCCAAAACAATCGAACCAAAACAGACATGAAAAATGAAGATGATATCACTAAACGTAGTGGTTTTAAATATGAATTAATATTAAACTTGTGATAAAAAGATAAAAATAAATAATATATGATATGATATATATGATTATAATTTTTTTAAATTATTTATAATTAATATATATTCATTATATATAAGGGTTCAACATGTTTGTTAGAACTGAGACCTGATGTAATGGATTTGCATCTCACTTTTATTTATGTGGGTCACATGACATATATATATCAATTGAATAATTTTTGTGGTGTATATACTAACCATGATTATATTTTATAATAAATATTATGAAATTTATATTTATTTACACATACATATAATTTTATTTCATTTATGTAGCTTACAATTCCGAAAATTTCAAATTAGAAAGGGGATTATTTTACAATATCATTGTTTATATGGATTGTTTATTATTTAGTTTCCTATGAGAAAATGATATGATATATCTCTTAATAATTTCCTGAATTATATTATCTTCTAGTTATTTCTTATTTTTACATGTTTCATTTTTTTTCACAATGTAATTACTCAAATTAATAAAAATACGATTTTAATAAAAATCAAACTTATTTTCCCCTTCAATTGAAATTTTTCTTTCATCTATATACATGTATTCTAAAAATTTAATCACGATTGTTTTTAATATTCTAGAATTATTATTTAAATTTAATTTATCCCATGTTTGAATTGTTTTAAAATTTAATATTATTATCATTTACAGAATGTGGTGATTTTTTGGATATTTTAAAAAAGTATGAATGGACTATTCATTAAAAATATACGGCATGAATATTATTCCATGCAATAAAGACCACATAATAATAATTATATTTCATTCCAATGTTTCCATATATATTTAAAAATAATAATATTTTAATAATATATTTGATATTTTTTATTTTAAATATGTGATTTTAATATTGGAATGATATTTCTCTCAAGAATAATTCAATGGTATATTAATAGAATTTTTATTCATAAAAACACCACCATTTATTTAAATAATTCTTTAATGTGGATATGATCCAAAGATAATATTATTATTCTATAACTATATAGTTTATGTTTATTATTAAATAATGGATTGTTTATGAAACATATCTCATTTCCATGGTTTATGCTATGATGAAATTGTAATGAACCCCATTTCATTTCATGGGACCAAACATGATGAATGATTTATGATATTTCCCCCCACATATATACGATTTTCATTATTATATTGGAAGGACCTAAATCACCCATTATTTTATATTGTAAATATCGATTACTCAGAAGGAAATTTGATATGTGTGAACCTTATTTCATGTTTAAAATTTTATAAGTGGACCAAGTTTTCATGATCATAAGAATACACAATGACTATGATTTCATATCAATATAATTACACATAGTAATAGTTTTTATATCCAAAATTTTATGTGGGGGCATGGTTTTCAATTGTATATGATTATGCATGAACCATATATTAGTTTCCATAATATTATGTGTACACCTCATTCCATGTCAATAAGATTTGTTATGGGCCTAATTTCATATCTTTAAATTGATTAGTGAACTAATTTCTTTTTTTAAAATTTTTAAAATGTTTCGAGAATATGTTTATGAAACCAATAACGTCATAAAATTTTATTATGATATCATGAATCCTGTTCTTTTTTTTCTATATGATTTTTATCTTTTGAACTAACACACTTTTTTTGTTATGACTCAGGATTATTATCTACTATATGAATTTTATGGTTTTAAAATAATATTCTCTTGTTATCATACCATTATACTTATGTCAAGGATATTTGATAAAAAATTTCTAATTTTTTATATATATTGACAATCAAACCACACCCTTTCTTATATTACCTTTTCCCTAGGTTATGATGAAAGGTATTATATATGACTTCTCAATGAACAGTGCATGTTATGAATTCTAATATGGAAGACAATGTAGATATCTTATGAAACATTTTTAATGTGTCAGAGTATATTAAGATTTTATAAAAACATTATTATGGTTTGGATAATTATTTTATGCAATGATGATTAATCTAAAATTATTAAATAGAAATTTTAAAAAAATATTTTTCCATTGTACCAAAAATTCATGAAATAACTCAATTGATATGGTTGATGAATCAATATGAGAATTCATTGGTTGAGGATAAGCACAAATTTCTTAATAACATTGATAGTAAAATTTATATGAATATTTTAAATAATAGTTATTAATTTTAATTAATTGATATAAAATGAAAATTAATAAAAATGATCTCTAAAAATAGATGTTAAAGCTTTATTTTTTTAATAAATGATAATGTCGTGAGTATTTTTAAAAGTACTATTATGAAAAATTCCTTTCAAACATTGACATTGATTATGTGGGATTAACCAATCTTTCATCAATGATGACTTACTTATGGTATGTCGGATTATATTTTTATTTTTAATATTTATGAATGAATAATATAAATATAAATTGATCAATATGTTTTTTCAAATATGGTAAAACTATATAGGGTTATAAAACCATGTACACAAATTTTATTATAGTAACATATTTTTGGAGTTATTAGTGTGTTTTGAGTATAATTGATGGGATATATGCCATGAATAGATAGAGAATTTTTTTTTAATTAAATTGGATTAAAATGATTTAATTATTTGATGAATTGAAATTGAGTGTCTATTATTTCTTACAATTATGTTTATATATAATAATATCTCACTATTTCTTTTTACAATCTGTTTTCTGATGTAGAATTAGGGTTGATTTATTAATATTTTATTACTATTTAATGATAATTTCTATAATTTGATTTGTATTTATTCACTAAAATATGTATAATACAAATGTAAAGAGTCTGTCTTAGTATTTAGTACCTATATTTATTAATATATTTTTCCAAATATTCCATACATGATTTTATTGTGGAGTAGAGAACATATGTGGTCTTTTTTTCTAGGGGTTGACAAGATATTTTAGCTGCAACATTATGAAATCACGGACACATGAGTCATGTACGAGGATAATCAAATGGTGTATTGGTATGAAAAATGGTTCCACCTTTAGAGGATTCGTCAAATGAGCATGTTTGTGAAAAATATAATCTTTGGAAGCCAACGATTGTGATATTCAAGCGGCGATGGAGGACAAGATCAGAGATTCAATGCATGTGATGTTTGCAGGCATGCAAGGACAGTTTCAACCTACCAATACTACTCCTCCACCTCCCCTAGTAGATCACACTCTTCCCCCTTATCTACTCAAACATATGTGTTTCCATACACCACTCCTTATCCTACCCAAACACGCCCTCCACCATAATCAAAAAGTTAATATTAGTTATATGTTGATGATCCCCATCACATTGTTGCATATGGGATGATATATTATATCAATGATTCCATTCATCTTATCCAGATTGAGATAGGCCATCAAGGGGTTACTGTATAAGATATTGCAGATTGATCAGAAAAAATATAATGTCATACAAATTAAGTGGTTAAATTTTGATAAATTATCATTATATTATACTATTTTTATATATCTACCTCTTCAACATATTATCATAAAGTTATGTATATATGTTATATTTTATTTCAATTTTTTAGTACATTTTTTTTCTCATTTTAAGTTTTATATATTTTTTTAGTTTATTTGAGGAACACTATAAAGGTAAATAAATAAAATATAGACCATAAATAATTTAATGTTTCATGACATCATATACAGATTCTACAGGTCTTGATCGACTATCAATAGACTCCAATTTTTTATTGAGAGTATATGACATACCATTTGATGGTATTATTTGTGGGAATCTAATTTCTATGAGGAATTTGAAAAATTATATCACAGAGCTTGTAGCTGGAGATCAATTAGACATTAACACGATGTATAACATTTCCATATAAGTTGATTAACAAAAAATTTTCATTCCATTAATTTATTAAAAATTTATAATTATGTCACATTTGAATTAGGTATATTAATAAAATATTTATAGAGCATGAAAAGACAGATGTATATGGATTTTTAGATGCAAAATTTATTTCCCCTATAGATATGATAATGAACCATGTTAAAAGAATAGTTTATATAGATGAATGATTCGAGAGGAATGTCATCATTCAGTATTGGATGTTTCCATATCATGAAAGGTATGAAATATTTTTTTTTGAAAATTTGTTATAAATCAAATAACATATTAAAAAAAATTATCAAATTTTATTTTATATCAATTTTCATTTGATGTTGGGTGTTTTTTTCCGATAGAAAATACATTGCATTGGTTATGCTCTATTTATAGTAAAGTGAGAGAATATTATAAGAATTTATTGAACAAAAAAATTTCTTAATTTCTTATTTTTTTATATTATAGTGAAAAAAATTATTATATTCATATTATTTTCAAATAGGGCATGTAATTTATTTACATATACAATAAAGAGGAAGTTCTCTTCGATCAAATTTGTAAAAACTATGGTGAATTTTCATTTAGAATTAGTAAGTTATAGATATATTAATTTAAAAAGTTATTTTGAATTAAATTATCATTGAAACAGTGGCCAAAAAAGGTGTAATTGAATGTGGATATTAATTTTTAAGATTCATTTCTGAAATAAGTTCAACAAGTATAGTTATAATTTTTGACACGGTAAGATTTCATTATAAAGCATTCACTGATATTAAAAACGTTTTATTGAAAATTCAAGTTAAATGATTTCTTTATTATTATTATTTTTTATTTTGGATGACGAAAGAATATATAATTTAGAGGGCTTGACACATTTACAAATTGAACAGGAAAATAATTTTATAGGTTTGTATGGTTTTTTATTGGAAACTTCAATAGTATGTGTATTTTGATTGATTTTGGGCTTCCATTTCTGTTTCCTATTGTGCTATTTCCATTCCACTGTTAGTGGAGGGGATGAATCAATGTACATTGGTTGATAGTATATTATAATCTTCGATGGTATGTGTATGTTTATGGATTTTGTGATGCCTTTTCTATTTTCTACCTCTTGTGTGGTTTTTTGAAGTATTGGTGGTGGCCTTTTCTATTTTTTGCCTCTTGTTTTGTTTCTTTTACTGTTGGATGAGATGAATCAATGAATTTATTTTTAAAAAATTAGGTTATCCACATCTGTTATCCAATAACTGACTTGAAAAAACCATTTATCATGTCCATTATATGAATAAAAGTCTTGATAAAGTGTAAATAATTGGTTTCTCACCTCACGTATACGATAACTAATGTGAAAAAAAATTAAAAGTGGATTTTTAGATCAGTTATTGAATAACTGACATGAAAAACCATTTATCACGTCAGTTATTTTAAATAACTAACACGATAAATTGTATGTATTGTGTTTTTCATGTTGGTTATCCAATTATTAATGTGAAAAACCAATGGAAAAATTATTTATGACATCAGTTTTAAGAAAATGATGTGAAAAAAATTATTTACTATGCCCCCTATAACCACGTTCCCTAAAAACTGAGGTGAAAATTCATAAATACCTGACATGAAAAACACTTTATGAATTAGTGTAATTTAGTAGAAGTTACAACTTTTGAATGTGTTTGTTCAACATATTATAAGAACTATTTATTCATTTATTCTTTTCCTCTTTATAAATATTCTAATAAGTTTCCTAGTTGAATGGTAAGGCCTAATCTGTATGTAGTTTTGTGTTCAGATTATCAGGTTTGTTTTCTACTTTCTTATTCATAAATTCAACAAAATCCTCATTAGAAATTATCTTTTATTTCATCATAGGAAACTGAGGGTAAACATCAGCTTTATTTTTTCATAACACTATATATTTTAGTTTCTCTATTTATATTTTAGATATATCTTCCGTTTACATGTCTAAATACATCTTTATAGATAAAACAAATACTATTATCCTATGGTTTATAGTTTCCTCACCAATAAAAGAAGACTTATCCCTTACTGGAGTTTATTTATTCTATAGTTTCTATAAATCCATGAAGATTACTAAAAATATATATATGAAACATGGGAATAATAAAATCTACAACATTATAATCCCATGTTTTATAACCTCAACAAAAATTAATACAAACATCATAAGATTTAATTTTCTATAGTGAAAAATAAAATCTAACACATATATGTACTATAAATTGTGAGTATCCCTATCTCCTTTCCTTGTAATTGAATATTTTTGCATACAAATACCCACAATTTTTTCATATGGATATTCATGATGAAATTATCTAACTTTTCTAATAGGTGTATATCAAGAAATTCCAACCTTATATTTTTCTATACATTCTAGACATTTATATGTTTTTTTGTGTTAATTATTTTTCTTCTCCATTAATGGGAACCCCAACCAACTAATCCACATGAAGGAAACATAATTTATATAACTCTCCAAAAAAATAAAAAAGTGATAACATTAATAATTTTATCATCACTAAAATTGGCTAAAGAATATAATTTACAGACTATCTCTGAAAAATAAAGATCAAAATCATGTTTTTCAACATAAATTTGCACCCATACTTGTTAAATAATTGAAAAAAATAGTAAATATTCATATATTTTATTCTAGTATCCTCATATGAGTCTTTATTTCCTAGGAAATTATGTTTAAATATTATTAGAGGTGTCTATTTATCAAAGTAGACAAGGAATAAAAAATTAGAAAATAAATTAAAGAAAAATATGGGGAAGAATTAGACAAGAGATAGTTGTTGTTACCGATAAGCGGTGAAGGAGTGGTGACCCACAACACATTAATTAGTCATAGAGAGAAGTTATTTAATATCCTAAGATCTAAAATCTCAAAATGAAATCCTCTAATTGATTGGTGGTTTACATAATTTCCCAAAATATTGGAAAATAATTAAAAATCATAATGCTTTATAAGAAAAATGATGTAGTTTTATCAGAAGAACATATATTCTAACAATAATTATAATTTTTTTAAAAAATAAAAACATGGAAGACATTATAATAATGAATAGAGAGAATGATAATTTATAACATTCCTATTGGAAAAATTTTATCAATTTTCATTATCAATGTTTCTGAGGAAATATAATCTTCTTGATTTTGAAAACATAATTGGGTGAGAAAGGTTTTTCCTATAAAGTTATAAGGAAAACTTTTCTCATTAAATTTTTTAATGAAATTGTTTTCTAGTAATATATTAATGAAATGCTTATCTGGGATCTTTTTAAGGAATATTATATTTGAAAACATTTTATGGAATATTTTTTTCATAATATTTTATTAAAAATAATCATCGAAATGGGATTCCATAAGAGAATATTAATTGAAAAATACTAATAATAAAACTAAAATATTTTAAAACAAAGTAAACAATGATCACCCAATTTTTTAAGGATTTCTTAATATATGGATATGATTCAAAAAAAGTAGATAAATTATTATTTTATGTAGTTCATTATGATGTTATTTTTAATATATTACTCACCACATAAATTGAGTGGTTTTTAAAAAATATTTTCCATTTTTTATTTTATTCAAACGAATTGTAAAATGATATCCACTTTTAGTGTGTTACCCAAATGAAATGGTTCTTTATATCTAAGTGATTTTTTATGAGAGATGTGATGGGTTTTCTCATAAATCTTTGGAACATTTGTCTTCAAACAAAATATGAATTTTACTGAAACTCATTTAAAAATTATTGAGTCTGTGTGAAATATATATTAAATAAGCACAAGAGATTCAAGATTCCACAATTTCAGCTTCAATATTGGCAAGTCAATTCAACTTCCTAACCATGAATAAAAAAAATTTCAGTCATAAACATCAAAAGGTATTGTTAATAACAAAAATTAACTTTTTTAATGTGGGTTTTCTTGAGTCCTAAAATAAGTGAGAGATTTAAAATTAATGTTTTTCCATGAAGAACATTATTCCCTAAAAAATATATCCCTCCCTGATCATTATCACCAAAAGTGACTATTCTAATTTTTATCATAATAACTTTTTAGGAGAATTGTTTGTTTCCTGTAACATTCCAAGAACACCCACTATCCTTGTACCAAATTTTGTTGAATTTGGTACTGTTTTTTCTGATAATAAACTGTTAGTAATTTGACAACCAAACCTGGTTGGGTCCAATAATATTTAAAAATAATTCAATAGGGATAGCAATTTTGCAAACATTCGTATGTTGTAGAACACCCAATTACTTCGAAAATTAATCTTTATAGAAATTGTTTTGAAAATTCAATAAAGTACATTTATTCTTCTATCACCCTCAAATTTCACATTTTGTACTGAAGGGTAACTTTTAGAATATAAATTGTTATTTTATAAAATTGGTTTTGAATTTGTAAAACCCATATTCAATATAATTCTATGTGGTCTATTTTTTTGAACATGTTATCAATAATTTAAATCACAAAAGTAAAATTTGATTTTAATTATTCCAGAAAAAAAAATAATTTAGTTTTATAACTAAATAAATGATATCAGTTGATGTGGTAAAACTATATTTCTAATATAATTATTTAGCATGGATTGAAATATCAAGGGAGAGTTCTTAAAATCTAGAAAGTTCATTCACAATTTCAACCTTATAATTTTCATAGTTTTTTGAATCATTATTCTTTTTTCTATTAATGTTTAAAATCATGAAAAATCCTTATTGCTATGTAAAATATCTTCTTCATCATATGAACATTATTTTTCATCATATGCATATGAAGAAACAATTTTGTCACCAAAATTAGGATAATAATCATCTATTGTAAAATTTATTGAGGATTCAAAAGATATCTTATCCATGTAACATTTATTAGACTTTATAATTTCAACCTGAAATCCCATAATCTTTTTACTATCACTACTTTTATTTCAATAATTTTCTACAAAATTTTATCTTCAACTAACACTCCATGTCTCTATAGATTGAAAAATATTCTATCATTTATTCTTATATAATTTCTTAGAGAATATATCTTTCTTGTTGTTTTTTTTAAATCTAGGGAAATTAATTCTAGTGTTTCCAAGACTCTTTTATTCATTACAAATTATTTCAAAATCATCTTTCTTATTACTACATTAATCATAATATTTCTTGATTTTTTAAAGCATTCTCTCCAAAAAATGTGTGCATCATTTGTGCAAGATTTTTAGTATCATTTTCACTTGTCTTGAAAGAACTATTTTTTATATCAATTTTTAATTTTATTTTTCACAGAATATTTAGAAAATTTATTAGATGATTAATATTTCTTAATTTATAATGATGTGTAGGAAAAAGATACAAAAATTTTCATCATAAAATTTTTATAATACCTTTCTAATCTACCCTATCACTTTAGGATAGTACTAATGAAATCATCCAGATTAATCCTTGTTAAACTATTAATATCAACAATAGCTATTATTTTTTATTCCCATTGGATATGCATAATATAAATAATGTTTTTCTACCCAATATTCATCAAAAAAATATTTATCACCTAATGATTGGAAAATATTCCAAATTTTTATGAATCTATCATTCATATTATTAAAAATTTCTCTTGGTAAGAAGTCAAAATATTCATTAGCATATCTTATCATAACTCTTATTATTTCAATACCTTATCTATTCCAGAGTGAGTAACTTCAAATTTTCTCCAAATTCCATTTTCAGCTTCACAGGAGAAAATTTAGATATATATATATTTCTTATTATAGAACAAAACAAAAAATTAATTTTTCTATAATTAAGTTGATATTTTAAATTTTCATTTTTTTTAGAATTATAAACTTCTTTATCTAGAATAATATAGGTTCCAATCATTATAAAAAAGTTATCAACTCTGTTGTTCATCATAAAAGTCTCATTTCTATTTCGACATTAATTATTGTTTTTATCCCAAAAAATTGGTGGAATCCTCAAATTTTGATTCTTAAGGGTCCCAATTGAAAAACATAACATCTTAAATAGTGAATACTCTTTTCTATAAAAAATATTTTAAAAATTTATATCAAATGGTAACCTACTAGAATATACAATGTTGAAATTTATTAAATATGTAAATTGGTATATATAACCACATAACCATCTCTAAAACCAAATATAGGATTGAAAGTGTAAAAAATACTACAAGATTGTGGGTTTAGTTCATAAAATAAAACATAAAATTTTATGTAAAACTATTTCGTAGATTTATCCGATAAATTTTCTATCTGGTTCGTAGATTTGAAAATTTACTAATCAACAATATAAACATTCCTTTTTATACATAGTAGAAAAAACATTTAAAAATAAGTTATAACAAACCTTATGAAAATTATTTAATAATATTTCTAAAAAATTATAAAAATACCTATACATTAACCCTTACTTTAGACATTCACGGGTTTCACAAAACCTAAAAGCTCAATAATTCTTACAACACAATATCCCTTGATGCAATTATCAGTATAAGTCTCAATTTCTCTTTCCCTGCCTGATCAATTGTAACTATTTAACTCAAAACCATAATATCCCTAACCCAATATTGATTGAAAAAAAAATTACAAAAAAAATTAACTTATAAGGAACCTAAAAAATAACCTCAATGTGGATGCCTTATGATAAAGACTCAATAATAATAAAAAGGAATATATATCAAAGTAATAATGGGACAAAAATATATTCACAAAAACATTTAGTTCCTAGGTAATTTGAAAGGCCTTTCCTCTGTGAATGCATCTTCTATTTATAATATAATCACCAATGGTCTCATTCCAGATTCATCAATTTTAGTTTTAAGGACTTAATATGAACTTATTCTTCTCTTTAAATTACTATCACTACTTTATCCAATGGTCACACTATTAAAAACATTAATATTTTTTATAATTCCATATAGAAAATTCATATTTTTTCTTATGATAAAATGAATGTTTCTCATCCTGTGGAATGGAATTAATCATCTGATAGATTTTATAAATATTCATCTAAAAATATCATCAACCTATTTTTGATGATGTTCATGTAGTAGTCTTGGTAGAACTTCTACTAGTGGATTTTTTCATCCAATGAAATTTGGACATTTAGAAATCTGTGCCCAATGAAGTTTTTATCATTTCAATGTAAAAAATATATGCCTTTATATTTATGAAATTTTCTTTTTATGATAAATATTTTCTATATCCGATAAAAAATTATTTCTAAAAAACATATCTAAAAGCCTCGTAAGTAATATAAATCATTTAAAAAAGTGTGTTGTTATTTTAAAAACTACGGTTAGAATGTATCAATGGTAATATTTTGAATAATCACCTATTATAATTTATATGATTATTAAAGTCACATTATCATATTCAAAGTCATGAACTCATTAGTTAAATAATCTTGTCTTAAAACTCATAATATCATTGAAGAAATTTTCCGAGTCCCAACAGTAACTTACATACTAATATCCTCAAGGATGTTGAGTAATACACACCATTTCTCAAAGCTGTTTTGTAAGCACACTATGAACATCAAAATAATGTGGTCACCATTTCATTCTCATTGTGAAAAAACCATTATCACCTCTAATTTATTTACACTATTGCCTATGCATATTTGTTATTTTCCTTTCTTACAATCCATATTCTTCTTTTCAATCAATATCATTCGTCTTTGAATTACAATTAATTGTATCATGATATATATTTAATGAAATAACTGTAGTACATTTTATGAATTGTTTCACATTTCACCAGAATTTATGGATTTTGGAAACTCACAATCAACATAGCCATCACTGTGGAGTTGTCTTTTCATGTAAGGTTACTTATAAAATACATGTATTATACTTAAATATTTAATTTGTGACCTTGATTTATCCTTCTTAATATCAGTGGCCGCATTATGAAGCTTTATATAGATGATTCTTGACCCTTATTCAATCCATTTCAGGTTGAGGTTATGTTTACGTGGTGTATGGATAACCAATTCACCCTAATAAAGCTCTAGTATAACATTTATACGAGTACTGTTACATAGAAATGAAATTTATGTAGATTGTTAAATTTTTTGAGTTACATTTACATCCACCAACCAAATTGATTTAGGTATCAACATAACTTTATATAGGTGTATATAAAGAGTTTACATTTATATTTCTAACATTTAAACATTACCATAATGTGGTGTGTATAAATTATGAGTTACATTTATGTATCCTATCAGATTCGAGACATAACATTACGAACTTCCTCAAATTCCCCTAATGAAATCAATTGTTCTTAAAATTAGATAATGGGTGCTGCAACACTTTCCAAAAAATCAGCCCAAGTGTCTTAATCCATGATTAAAATATCTTCCATTAGTATCCCACTTTGAATGGGTTCCCCTTGCACATGCTTCTTCTTTTAATTTCATTCCCACAAAAAAATGGTAACACCCACATCCAATATTCAATAGAGAGTCATTAAACCTCATGAAATACTCATAAATATGCACATAATCAAACTATTACTTGAGAAATTAGAAACACTTTGATGAACCCTATATTGTGTATTACATTATTTGTTGAAAACAAATACAACTCACAGAAAGTGGGTTCATCAACAACCCTAACTACCCCAAACTCCTTAAAGGTACATAATCTTGTGTGTGAATCACTATATCCATACTATAAATGCCACCAAAACATAATCAACAGGAACATCATCCCCATCATTAAAAATGGACTACCACATATCACATCTCATCCAAACATCATATCCAGTGTATTAGGGTATTGTGAACATGAATGAAATATTCATAGCGCACTACTCCTTCCAGGAATAACCCAACCTTATCTCATTTCACCATCCCCATATAAAATCCATTATACCACACTTGGTTGGGAGTGAAATGAAGATGGTGTACCTATCCATATATCCTCACCAACCAGGATTTCAGGGAAAACACCTGAAACTCAAAATATTTTTCCATTATAATGATTATCCCACTTGGGTGGGTTGTTTAATGAAATACAAAGGAAATAAATCCCACACACATAGATATTTATTTAGACCCCACACACTCCCGACCTAGATAGTCTACACCAACCTAAACCCATTGAAACACATGACCGTCACTACACTACCTCCTCTACAATCACTATAACTATAATCATCTATATTGTAAACCATCTCTAAACAAAAACCTAAATCATCAAGGAAAAACTACTCAAATTCCCTTTTGATCCTACTTAATTTTACCATTCCAAACTACTTATTCCCCACTTCATTAAGAACATAAATCCTTTTACCCATATACTTAATGGAAAACCAACACCATCCAATAACTAAATTAATTTTTATTGTCACCCATTCTATTAGCATTGATTTATATTTTAGAAATAGTGCATACACCCCCAATTATAACCATATTCATTTACCATTACCTAATTACAAATTATGTTCTATACCACTAGGGTTTTATTAGACATCCCAACATCTACCAACCATGCTACCACCAATAATATCCCACTCATCATAAGTAGAATAACTACCATCCCACTACCCAATGAATTCTAACATCCCCTCTATCAAAAACTAAATTACTACGACCCCCGAAATTTCACCTCCCAAAACCAAAAATATGAACACCACTATCTAATCCTTAATGGTAACACAAACACAATCAACCAAATCCTCTCCAATATCCATATTCACATTCATAACATAGAAACATCACAATTAAAGAGATCCATTTTTATCCTACTTCCACAGTTACATAATTTCACATATATGAGAACCCAAAAAACAATTTCATTATAACCAACATTTTATTTATTATTCACTTTAAATTATTTTTTCTTTTATCAAAGGATAATGTTTTAGTTCAGTTTCAACAATCCAAAATTTTATCACTACATTATTAACAATTTATTAAAAAATTAAATAAAATAATGAATAATCGTAAACAAAAAACAAGAAACATGTAAATAAAATATAGATTAATCTCATTTCCTAATGATTTATTTGAGAATAATTATTAATCCTTCATCAAGGTAAATCTTAATATCCATCCAAAGGAGCACATTTGTGTGAAACATCAACAAAGTACTCGAATATGGGATATTTATTAAATCCCATATCTCAATATGAAGATATCAAGGAATCATCGCACAAGAATGTATAAATCAAGGATCAAACAACATAGAACTTTGAGGGGACCACCATGGAACCTAACCATAATAACGTACCATCAAATGAAATTTGATACTCAGCTCAAAAATAAAGAAACTTACCAAAACCACCTCCAGAAGAAAAAAATATCAAGGGGATGAGATGAAGAGGAAGTAAGTTACCTTGAATCATGGGAGATCGATTATAATGAACCCATATGTTATAATCCTCAATAGAGATGTTTGTGGTTTAAGGAGTTTCTTTGGTCAGCTACTATTCTGATGAAAGGAATTAATATTGAACAATGGAGATAAAATCTCCTTACATGTAGAGAAATATGAAAAAAATTCCATCATGGTGTGGAGTCCTCAAAAAAATCTATGTATTGGCTGTGGTTAAAGGAGATATAAATTTCAGGAATTTAAATCCCCAAATTCCTCATATTTTAGAATCCACTTCAATAATTCTATAAACACTTCCATTCCTTTTACCATGGTGTGTAGGATGTAATTTTATCTCTCAATAAGGCTACCACATAGTTCACCATGACATATAGAGAACACCCTCACTATTTCACCTCTCCACACCCAAGGTTATGGAATGGTAACCACCAACTCTCCCTTTCTTTACTCGTGTTCTCAACCACTCCCAACACCACATCAAGCACATATAATTTTAGTGGTTCCCATTTATTAGATGGAGAACACTCTTAGACTCCAATGACATTTCACCATTCAACAAGGCATGGATTTTGTCCCTACATCTCATATTGAAGAATTTTAGATGAAGTGCCTACCAATATGGGAATTTTAGACCATGTTTTACACTCCTACATTAAATTACTATACAAAATGACCTACTATCACAATGGACAACACGAAGATGGCCACACCATGTTTAAGTTTCTAAACATTCTCACCATAATCAATTCAACAACTACCTCCATGGTTCGGTGACCCTCAAGAAGTCCAAAACTCAACTCTCTTCAGTAGATCAACACCAAAATCCCCATCAACACTTCAAGATCCAAAGACCCACAATTGAATGAGTTGGTAAGGTCTAATAAGATTAAATTTATTGGTTACTTCTCTAATAATCAATTGGATTTAGGATGAAAAATAAATAATGAATAAGAGAGGCGGTGGCCTCACATGTGTGGGTCATTAAAATCCCAATCACAATAATAATGTAAAAGAGCCTCATATTATCGGTAAAAAAATTGCATGGGAATAAGATATGTTGGATTGGGTTTTGTGGGGGAGTGAAACAGGTGAAGAAACACAAACTAGATAATAGAAGAAGAAATACAAAATAAAAAAATGTAGATTCTTATATACAAGCCATGAAATAGAGGCCCATAAGAGAAATATTGTGTTAATAGGTTAACTAGTGAGCGTTGAACAGAAGGTAGTATTGGTAGTCAGTGAGAGAAGAATTGAAGAAGGTACACATAGATGAAGTTGTTGAGAGAGTACCTAAAAAGGGAAACATGTTTTTTGTATTTCATGAAAAGTGTTGATGAGGGGAATGTATATATGACACAGGTGATTGAAGACATAGATAAAGACAACTCCAGGTATTGAATTTATTGTTAGGAGAATTCATGGGTTACATACTACATCAAATTGGTGGAAGGGGTAGATTCCCATCCCATTTTATATGTTAGCCACCATTAATTGGGGAAACCAATGTTGGATTTTAGTAGACAGCCAATAATACTCCCCCAAAACCAATGACCACACAATTGATCCTCCCCTACAATGATCTTCCCCCAGATCCAAACATCATGAATAAATTTTTTTCATCATTAGGATGCACCACATGACCACCACTATCCAGATTAATTTAAGCAAAAGACACCACCATGGATCGATTTGCTCCAAATTATCCAACATTATCATTTTTAAAATAGTTCAAGGCCACCCATATCACACATGTGCTATGAAATGGTTCTGATCTCATTTATCGACATGATTACTTCTTTTCCCTAACCATCTAGGATAAACACATAATCCCTTATATTATTATATATTAAAACAATTAGTATGATTATACCATATAAGATTACATTTTGTCTCAATTAATGGGGAGAACTTCATTGGAGAGAGGTATTGGGGCTTCAGGGAAGCTAGCTAGTAGTTATTTCAGCATATGATAGTGAGGAGATACTAAAGGTCACCTAGTGTGGGTTGTGGGGGTAATATGTGCTAAAACGTCCTATTTAGAGATGTAATGAACTATCAATGGGAAGAATGGAATTTTTCCTTTAATTAGAATTTGATAGAATAAGTGGTTGATGGTGTGTTTGGGGATATTAATTAGGTCTAGGGTAGTTGGTGTGGGTCTCATGGATATTATCATGGGTTTCAAGATTACTTTGTGGGAGGATTCTACAATGAGTCTGAGGGAGCGAGTATCTTAGGGGAGTTATTAAAAATTCATCCTCCATTATTTTCTCCTTTACCTTCCACATTCTCTTTAATTATATAATAAATATTATAGATTCTCAACTAAAATTACATGTTTTTTTTGTCTCTATAACTTTACAGTTAGTGATTTCATTGATAATTTTATATATAAAGAATCATAGTGTAGATTCTGGTCTGAGAGTATCATATTGACATAATCTATGTCGATACATCACCTTAATTCCCACAGACATTGGTAGTAGAGTAGACCATCAAGAATAAACCCCAATGGAGTAGAAAAATAGAATGTAGTGAATATTTTTAGGGAAATAGTATCTATAGGATGTGTTTCATTAATAGGACACATGTCATCTTCAAGAGGCTCAACTACATTAGTTGATGGTGGCCATGAACACACTCTAGCCAAACTAGTTAGATAATATTGAATGATTTTTTTTTAAAAGTTAAATATGTCATATCAGAGGAATTGGAGGCTGTGTAAGGTCAAAATTGGTGGATGGGACTAGAAGAAGTCTATAGAGGCGGTTGAAATAGAATTCATGTCATATATTCAGAGGAGTTGGTGTGGATACAAAATACATAATGTTTTATTTATTTTTGTATAGAATACAATATCACAGATCATTAGAGTTGAAACATATATCATTAGTTTAATAATTCTAGAGGATAATAATTTTTAGATGGAAAAAATATCTATAGAAAATATGTCCCAAATGTGGTTTAATTTGAAAGAAATATACAAGGCCATTCTGAGATGGATTAATTTCATTGTAAATTTTAACACATTTTATGGTAGTTTGAAACACTAGTCTAAGCTCCCTATAATTGAATTATTAAAAAATATTTAGGAGGTGACTATTATGAACTAGTAGATCCAGATGACTAAAAATACTTTTTTTTATTAGATAAAAATTCGAATGGATGTAGACATATATTCTTTTTAATAGCTAGAAACAATCCCAAATTGTTTAGGGTTTAACTTATTGTGAATGAGAAGCAAAAAAATGTGATGGATAGAATTTAGTGTCATAGGTGTTGGATTATCATCTTGGGGAAGGAAGAAACATGATGAGAGTTATGCATAAGGTAAATTATAATTCTATTCATAGTTTTAGTTTTGTGATGTAGATAAAGAGGAAACATTTACAATCAATGAACCACTATAATTTAAAAATTCAAAATAGATTAAGAAGACTAAGAATTTACAAAATCCAACTCTAGAAGAGTTTACAATAGTTACATTGAATTACCGAGGAGGAAATCTAATTGAATAGAACATGTTCATTACTTTCAATGTTGTGGATAATTTTGATAATAATACTACATGGAAAATGTTTTTTATGCATAATATTTTCCTACAGGGAATTAATCTGTTATAGGAAAGTTTGGGCACTCTAATGTTGAATGGAAACTAAAGGAAAACATATTTGACATTTATTTTAATACATTTCTCCATGATCATGGTAAAAATAATAATTGGTTTCCAATAGAAATTTTATAATTAAATATTACTATCTATCTACTAGGAATAATCATTAACAATATAGATGACCTTTAAATAAAAAATTTCCATTTCTAGTATATTTAAACAGATCAAGAATATTATATATACAATGTAAGATGTGTTGAATTTATTGTTACTATAGTGTTAGTATAAGTCATGATGATTTATCTTGTGATGATTATCTTGAATCAATTTGTACATGCATGATTTTTTTGGTAAAAATAAAATTTCATCATTTTAGAAGCTTATGCACAACAATATATTCTTTCTATTGTGTGGTATATGGGGATAGTAATTAAAATTTTGGATTTTAGAAATTATCTTAATATAAATTTGAATTTTATTATTCACATCCATTTTCCTAAAACCAGCACACTAGTTTGACAAGACACATTTCTAGTTTGATGATACAAGGGAAACACAATTTTTTTTTATTTCATTTCATTTCCATGTACGAAAATATAAATTTATAAATTTCATTTAAATTTTTTAATTTCGTGGGGCACTAATTCTAATTATATTGATGGAATTAAATATAATAATGAAAAAATGTAATTTTAGGATTATTTTTATGTAATAGTATAAGTTTTGGGCATATAATCTATAGTTCATGGTATCAAAATATTTAGTTCCCTGATAAAATATTCCATTTTCAGGATAAAAAATGTTCATGTTGCATATATGATGGTAGGAAGGTTATCATTAAGGCTTGAAAGTGGAACTAAATTCTACACAATTTATGGGAGATTAAATCATGAGAATATTACATCTGAAGATGTTAATGTTGTTTTTTATCCTATTACGACATCCACATTTTTATTGTAATTAAAATCCTAATTTATTTTATATTGAAATCCTTTTGAAGAAAAAAATATTAAATTTTAGATTTATTTTAACCCTTATGCATGATATAGGGTCTATATAAGGGTATGTACCATATACCCCAATGTATGACGGTTTTTCAGAGTTTTGTGAGGGTAACTCCTTGCTTTCTTGAGTTGTGAATGGGTAAGGATATGTCTATGAAGGCTACATAAAGGTAATAAAGTGTTATACATTATTCCATATGGGTAAACCCCTTTTAATATATACTATGTATGGTTATTATCCTACCTATATGCACTGTGTATGGGAAATCATGTGTTATGTAAGGGCGATCCGGTATGTTGTGTAATGGTTACCATGATTTTCTATGGGTTACATAAGGTTATTGTATAAGGGTAGTAACATACCATAGGGTTCCTTGTATGGTTATCAACTTATGTAAGTGTACCTAAAATGGGTATCGACTCTAATAAGGGTACCACATAAGGGTATTATATATCACATATATGGGTAACTCTATTTTTTTAAAGGCTATGTTAGGGTTTCCAGGTGGTGTGTAAAGGTAATATTGTGTTTCCAAATCCAGTATGAGCGTAAAACTAGACTCGTGTAAGGACTATACAATTTCCAGTAACTGTATAATGGTAAACTTTTTAGCCTTATATGATGAAAATGATCTATGTAAAGGTAAACCATGTTACCCATACACAAAACCATTTTTGAGGAATTTTTTTAAGATTCTCTTTTTCATTTCATTTTCCTCTAGGTCAACTTATAATGGTATTTTGGAGATTTTAAATTCTAAAATACAAATAAAATGATTCACTGACACATTATAAAGGTTGCAACTCCAATTTTAAAAGTTATTGAATACTCTACTTTCAAGAATCATGTGAAACTAAAAAATTAATTTCTAATTATAATTTGGAGTTTTAAATTAATAAATTATAAATCTACTATTTTTATTTTAAAATACCTTCCACTTTACTATCTTCATTTTCCATTGTCATTTAAGGGATTCTCAGGTATTCAACTATTGAGTGATAAATTCAAGTATGTTATTGGTGGGTTTATTGGTTTCCCAAGCATGGACCTTCTCCTGTTGCTATTTCATATCACTCCATATGTGTTTTGTCATTATCTAATTGGACTAGGTGATTCTAAGAAGTTCCTTCATCATGTAAATTAGTTTTTATTTGTAATTATAATAAATGTATTTCATATTTTCAAATACATGTTGTGTGATTTTAGGTATTTAAATATGTATTGTAATCTTATTACATCCACTTATCTAGGAATAAAACATGGAAATGAAAGAATTGTTTCCATATCTATTCCTATAACTATTTTATAATGGTTTAATCCATGTTTTTTTATCCATTTTCAAATATATTTTATATGATATTTGATAAAATTGATAATCTAGTCTAGTTTTTTTATTTCATAAATGAAATTCCATAATTTCAATGAAAGGTATGATTTATTAAATTTTTTCCATGTTTTTTAGCATGAAATTTATAATTACTTCATGAATTTTTTGTTGTAAAACTTATTTTTAATGCATTAAGGATATTTTAATTGAAATAATTTATTGAAAGTACCATTTTGAATTTTTATAATGAATCATGAAATGAATTCAGTGTATTTACCTCATTGAATTTTGATTTGGAAATAAAGACGTGATTGTAAATTGATGATGCATGAAAGCCTAGTTGGAACTTAATGTTGATCCCCTCTTATGATAATACCTTGATGTACCTTATTTGATTATTATTCTCCCTATTGATGGGTGTTTATAAAGGGATTAATCAATTTTAGATAGAATGTATGGGTGTGATATATGAACTAAGAATGAATTGAATTATTATTGGAATGATCCCATACTGATAATGGTAGGGATTTCTATATTAATCCTAATAACTTAATTATCTCACTCATATTATGTTTATAATTCAAGAGAACCTAGGAATTTGGATGATATATCAAATATTTATGTTTTTATAGATGACTTACACCCCGACTAGTGGATCCATAGATAATATGATTGGTTCAGGCTATATACTTGTGACAAGGAAAGAGTGTGTGTATGGACATGGTTTTCATGAGAGACCCTTTAAACTTGAGGTAATCCTAAATAATTGTCATTATATATTGATTATCTAGAATATAATATTCTCTCTATTATTTCTCTGTTATACCCTTGAAATCATTAGACATGATACTAAATACATGACAACACTCATTGTCACTACTTGGCACTAGAGTTTCCTAGCTTGATTGATTACCATTATTGACCCATTTTCCTTTTGAGATAATTTACTTTGATTATATCCTATTGAATCTTGTGTGTCTTGTTAATATCTACTTCATGCTCTTATCTTTTAATGTGTAATATAACATTATGTTGTGAAATGGGTTTCAAATATTTTCATGAAATGTTTTGGTTTTAAAATGATTAATTAGAATGCTCTATCATGATTTTAGAAATTATTTAGAAATACTTAATGTTCTAAATTTAAAAATAATTCTATTTGAAATATGATCTTAATAGCTTAAGTTTTCTATTATAAAGTGTAAATCATAGGTCTCTCTTGATGAAATCGATTTTAGAACATCGAAATTACCTTATAAACAAACAATATAGACTCTTTGGTGAAATAATACAATTATCTATAGCTCACACACTTCTTTTACCTCTTCATGTTTATAGAATCTAAGCTCTTATAATTGGTTGACATGTTATCATCATCTCCATTTGGGGGTTCATTCTTGGTTGGAAAAAGGAACCTAACTTGGGTCATGGTGGGTGGCCATGAACCACCAGGAGATAGTTTTTGGTTTCTTTTTCAACATTCAATTTTTTATTGTCTCCTAATAACTAGATGGGGTTGTGTTGATTTATTTATATTTCGATGTTTTCATAGTGTAAATTGACATTGTTTATTATTTTTTCATAAAAAATGTTCCTAAATGATGTTTTTGGATGCCTAGAATCTTTTTGCCACACTGGGGGGATCAAGAACTCACTTAGGTTCAGTGAAACACCTGGTTAAATACCGGTATTGATGGTATTTATGGTCAGTTCTTTAAAAATAGTATCAAAGGATGTTTTATACAAAAAGAAATAATTTTTCCTTGAAATTCCAAATCTTATTTTGGCCAATTAATTAACAAATGATATCAAAAATACAACAAGACTCAATTGTTAATTCGTGAGAGGGTGACTGGTCACCACCTCTTCATGATTAGAATTTATTTACTAAGGATGTTTAGACTTGAGTTTGTTTTTTGATTTATTTCCCAATTAATACGTTATTTTTAGATACATTATGATATTATATTTGATAGCCATAGTCTATTTTGTGGTTTGGGTTGAATCAAAAATATTTCTAGATTCTCACTTTGCCTCCACATTCTGATACACCATGAAAATACCCTATATCCATTTTGGAAATTAATCTAGGAACTATTGTGATGTTTGAGTGTAGTTTACTAGATTGGGAAACCAATCTATACGTAGTTCTACTTTAACCTGTACTTTGTTATAGGTCAAATTTTTTACCAATTGAAATCACATCTGTGTGGTTAGTTTGAAGGGATCTTGTTTTGGAATAAATTTTTTTGGTTTAGCCTATTTAATGATATTTATTTGGTTTTTTGGGTTAACCCCTTTGGTTATGTTCTTAAATCAACTAAAATTAAAAACTTGTAATATAATTTTTTTTTCTGAAGTCTTTAAAATTTGTTTTGAATTACCAGAATTTGTGTTTTTATGAATATCTTATTTGAGAAAATTTAATTTCAAATATTCAATTATGATGTGATAAAATAATCTCTTAAAAAGAATCATTTCTTCGTAATGGATTTAAGATTGAAATGATTTTGAAATTTGAAAAATCGATTAATGATTTTGAAACTATTGAAGAAATTCCAAGAGATGGTAAAGGGAATTTTGAAAATATGATCGATTTATATCAATATATCAAATTTTTTAAAAATATTATTGTTTTATAAATTATGAAATCAAATGTTTTTTATACTGATAATTCTTGAATAAAAGTAGTTTGTGTCTTGTTTCAAATAATATGGCTTGTTTTTACATTGTTTTGAGTATTATTTTATGCCTAATGTTTTGAGCTGGTGCGTTGTGATTTCCTGAAATTTCTCCCATAAAGCCCTTATAGAAATATAGAAACCATTTTCCTTTTGTATTGTCTTCAATGTAACGCTTATAAACTTTTAGAAGTGGAATATCAATTTGACAACTCTATATATACTATAAAATGACCGGTGGATCTAGAGTCTCTCTATCCATTTGACACCATCCCATTCTTCATGAGTGGTTTTCCTTATTCTTATGAATGTGAGTGGGTTTCTAAAAAGTATTGATTTGTCTTGATGATGTTGACAAATCATTATGTCTCTAAAGACTCTTGTTGGTTTGAGTCTCAATTCTATCCACACCTTTCAAGAGTGACATGGAAATGGGTGGTGGGATGTAATGATACTTTCCTATATGTATGGAGGAATATCATGAGAATTCATAAATTAGGCATCCATTCAATGGTAGAGTTTTGAGAGCCTGAGGGAGTATGTTTCGTAAATCATAGGTTTTAGTTAACGTGAGTTATCAATGGCTGGGTAACCTAAAAAATTCTAATGATTGGATTTTTTCTCACCTGATCTTATGGGGGATGACCCACTTAAATATCAATGTTTCATAAGGGGTATTTTCTGATACCATGGGATAATCATCTATGTATTTTTTCTATTATCATATATGTTGGTTCTTAAAAGTTAATTTTCAACTAAATTAGAGCATGAAAAAAGGAAAGAAGGGAAGAATGCCTCCTTCATGGACAGATTTAGTGATGATGTTCTATCTGGTGGATTTAATAATTTGTTTGATTGGGGAAAATATTCTCAGAAAACTTGATGCATTTAATTGGCATCCAGTGTGAAGAATATGGTCATTCTAATTATTCGATTTCAAATTCTCTAAGTGTTTGTAAATGGTGTGTGTGTTAGGGCCATATTAAGATGTGTTGTAAGATAATATATTTAAATAGATGTTTTTTTCAGGTATCCTTAGATCATTAATATAGGAAATAGATTCTTTAAGAAAATATGGCTCTAACCATAACCCTCTAAGTGAATCTTTTGATGTTGTGGGGGAGATTCTTTTGGTGGTGATGTGATCCATCTAATTTTTTCGAAATCGAAGTTTAAATCATTAGAGTTTTAATTATTATAACTTCTCGATATATAGAGTCTTTCTTAATATGGAAGAAACATTAATCATTATTTGGGTCCTTTATTGGTTTTCTCTTGTGAATCTTGTTTTTTATCATGATGACAACATTATTTTCTTAATATATCTATTGGTGTGCCTTGTGAATATGCTATTTTGAACTGTTCACCTTCAACTGGAATGGTTTTAGAATTATGAGGTTTTTTGTTATCTTAGGGATGAAATGAAATCATGTTCTGTGAATATTTAGATTTTTGGGGTTTTATTTCTTCAAAACTCATCAAGATTCTTCTTTCCATGGTTGTCTCCCTATTATTGGTGCTCAATTCCGTTTGGGTCAGTTGTTGTTCCTTGGTATCCTATCATTTTTTCCATGATTTTTATAGATAAAATCTTCATGTGATTTATGATATCCCTCATGAGGGTGCAGTTAACTACTTATGAGTTGGAATTATTTTTTCGATCTCTTTCAGGATTTACATGGATAGACCTTGGGATAATACTCGAATAACTAGGATGATGTGGATCCTTGCTGACCAATATAGTTATAGGTGCTGGTGGAATATTCAATGATCTCATCAACGGGATGTGGATTGGTGTGGAATATTCGATGTTTCCGTTGAGTAATATCCTAAGGATGAAATCGTTTTTAGTTTTATCACATACTTTTGGATGTTATTTGATAGATGGATCATGAATGAATTGTCCCTTTTATGAATCAGTGAGGTGTTTTGGAATTACCATTCATTGGGTTTTTATATTCTACTATTGGATGATTTATTTTGGTAGGTGATAAAAATAACTTCATTGTGTTGAAAAGGTTTTTGGATGGGTGATTTTCTGATGTTTCACAATTTTGGTGAATCTATATGTGTTGGGGAGACCTATGATAGGTACAAGAATATTTATAGTTATTTTATTGTTCCTCTCGATGTTATTGAGTTGTATATTTAAGACAATTGTTGATCTTGTTTGTTCATAAAAAAGGATCCTATTTAATAATTTTTAAGACATTCCCTTGTATTTTTACTTAGTGGCTCCTTTTGGGTGATTCATATTTAGTTTGTTATGCAGTCCACCTCACAGGTTTAATGTGAGAGTTCTTTTAGTATTTATTTTTTTATCTTTCAGCCTAGTTATTTTTTGTGGGGATAGAAAGACATAGGGTGGGTTTAATTATAACAAATTTTATTTATATTAATTAATGAAAATTTTTGTTTCATTTTAAAAATCTTTTTGTCGAAATAATTTAAAAAATTATGTTTATTTTTCCCTTATTCATGGTATAGGGTCCTCGTAAGGGTATGTACCTTCTAACCATAAGAAAGAGGTGTATTTGGAGATATCTAATTGAAACTACATATTTCCTTCAGTATTATAAGAGTAAATTTATTTTTATGATTGATTTGTAAATACAATAAGGTATTTTACCTAGTTTAATAATGGTATACCCCATTGAATATATGTTGTGTAGGGGTACTCTAATGTTGATTAATTGTAAGATCGTGCTTGAATGTGTTGCGTAAGCTTAATCCTGTTTTGCTTAAGGATAAAAAATTCTACATCATAAGTGTTAAAATGGTTATTTAAGGGGTATTTGAGCGAACCATATAAGGTTACCAATATATGTGACGATACCACATAAGGGTATAGACTTACGTAAGGTTACCATGTAAGGGTACTCACTCACATAAGGAAACTGCATAAGGGTATTGTGTATCTCATGTAAGGGTAACCCAATTTCCCTAAAGGCTATGTTATGTAATCATAAGGATACATATAGTAATATTTTTTTCTCCAAAGGATTTTGATGTGTAAAACTTATAACACCTCTATTTTTTTGAATTGTTTTACATTAAATTAAGTTTATTGATAATTATGTCACATGAGACACAATGTTTTAACAAACCACAACACACTATTTATATTATAATTTAAATATGATTATTATAATCTAGATATTAAACATGTTAGTATGAAAATAAATTACCTCAATTTAAAAATAATTTATAATGGTTTTGTATAAATTAATCCCATATATAAAAAGTTTATAATATTTTTTAAATACTTTATATGTTTTGAATAAAATATTTTCTCAAATAATGTTGTTATTATTTTTTATGATAAAATAATAATAGATTATTTTTTCCAATTTTAAAAATTATATTTTAAAAAATAATTTTTTTTTTGAAATGTAAATTTTAGAATTATGTTTGGGTAATTTGATATACATTTCTAATTTTTTTATTTTTTAGTGAATAGTAAAAATTACTGATTTTTATTAAAAATTGTATTTTTATTTAAATAATAAAAAAATTTGTATCATGTTTAAAAATATTTAAAAATTAAAATTAGTTTTATTATGTTATTATTACACCAATTTATATTATTTTAACAAATTATATCCTTACTTTTGATATTAAATGTTTCTAAACATGTGAGAATTTTCTATTTGGAAAAAAGGTTTTTCACGGCATCTGGGGTTTTAATTTAAAATAAATTTTTTCTAATTATGTGAATGGGAATTTGAAAAATGGATTTCATATTTGGAAAAAATAATAATTAATTTATATATGTTAATGTCAACATTAATTTTTTGTCAAAATAAATAGTTAAAATAGTAAAATTTAATAATTGTTATTAAGGGTAGAATGAGTATACCAAGGTGTAAAACCAAAATAATATGGGTTAAAATGATCTAAAAACTTATATATATCCCATTGGAAGGCCATATTTAGAAGTTATATCATATAAATATCAATAATTTTCCACATTGGATCATTTTTCAATTTTATAACTTGGTTAAACCTTATTATTTTGAAATATCCCATGTATCTCCTCTCACTCACTTATTTAAGGCCACCCACTTTCCCCTTATATTCACAGATTAACAAATATTTTGATCAGCCAATACCTGAAAAAATATGTTCCATGAATTCATATACACTTCCAAGACGATATTTTATTATTATAAAACCCACCCAAGAAGGCATTAGGTATATACCTCTTGGGGTTCTCCAAAGAGGAGGTTCAATCCTTAACCATGCATTTTCATTTTTATTTCATTCATAACTCCTTAAAAAATTAAAAAATAATTCTAAAAAAATAAGTATCTACAATATAATAATATTTTATTATGTTAATTTAACAACCTATATTCACATCCTCTTACATAAAATGGGAAACAAAACATTTGATTGTGTGAATAATAGACTACCGCATCGCGAACAGATATAATTCATTTTCCACATCCACCTCTCAATGATGGTTATAATGGTGGATTTAAATTATATATATATATGTGATATTTTTAAAATTTTAATACTTCTATAATTATAATACAACATTTTCCTTAATACATTCCATTTTGTTTGAATATGATAATGTCGATCGAATGTAAAACAGACTACCACCTCCTGAAGTGATGTGATTCATTTTTCACAAACTGTTTACATGGAAGTTAATAGGGATAAATTTAATTAATAAGTGTGTTATATATGAAATCAGAATTATTTTTATAAACATTAATAATTATTTACAGTTATTTTATATTTTCTTTTGAGAGAATAGAAACAACGTTCATGAATACCTCTGGCTTACTATCTCTACAAACATTGTAATTAATTTTCTATATTTAACATTAATTGATTATTATAAATAAATTTATAGTGAATATATATATATGTTTTATTTATATTTTTTTAAAATTTTATATATAATATATTGACGATCAATATAAAATTATTGAAAATACAAAAACAAAACATGCAAGAAAAATGAATCTGTTATTAACCAAAATATGATTTTTACTAAGAGTTTTTAAATATCATGTAATGAAAGGACATAAGTAAATAATAAATTGTACTAATTATATTATTATTTTTCTTTATTATATGTATAGTAGCTCATTTTTATTATACATGATTTTTTAATGTGTAATAATTATTTCAACACTTAAGATTAGGGAATTTATTCTCACTTTTCTATATTTGGGACACATTCCATATACACCACTTATTTATTTTGTGTGGGTTTTATACATACATAAATTCATTTTATGATTATTATACTGAAACATTGGGATATAAATAACTATATAGTGTTCTATATTCCATGGTTATTATGATTTAAAATATATAAATTTGGTTAATGTTTTACGTTACAGTCTCATTGTTTATCAGGATTATAAATGATTAAGTTATGATGATGAAATATTATTAAATATCAATCAATAATATCATGAAATATATTCTCATATTGTTAATTTTGAAAAAAATTGTTTATCATTCATTTTCATCTATTTATTAACTCTATATTACCAATGAATATTTTAAAGAGAATTTGAATTTATTTCACTCTTTTGTAGAAAACCCATTTTCTTCCATCTACATGATATATAAAAATGAATTAATTAAATTTTTACCATGTTTTTATTAATTTTTATATACATATGTTAATTTTTTTTAATTTTATTATTTATTAAAAATTAATCTTCTTTTCATTTTCTGAATGTGGTAATTCTGAATTTTTACTTAAAATTTGAAAGGAATAATTGTTTTAACATATACAACATGAATTAAATTTTCCACCATCAAGACCACTAAATTATCTAAATATCAAAATAAAAATTTACAGCGTACATTTAAAAAAAATTCCTTAATATTTTGTAACTTCTTTTAAATTAAATAACTAATTTCAATTGAAATAGATATTTTACTCAATATTGTTTTAATGATGTTTTATGGAATTTATATTCATCAAAGAAAAAAACCATTGGTGGTGCTTATTTTTTACAAGGTATATGACCCAATGGTACCATCCTTATTCTTTATTTTGATGTTTTATGATTATGTTTATTATTAATTGATGAAATTTTTATGAAATCATTTTCTTTTCCCAGGTTTATTCTATGACGAATTGTTTATAAAAAAAATTAAATTTTCATGGGATATGATATAAACAATTCTTTGTGATATTTTTGAAAAAAATATATAGGTATTATTTGATGTATGAGACCAATATCTACATCTAATAAATTGGGAAAAGATTTATATCTCATGAGATAATGATGTGAAACAAGATGATGTACTAGATTAACTATGGGAAATAGGCTGATGTGCTCGATCCACTATGGGAAACAACCGATGATGCATGATCCATTATGAAATTGGAAATAGGTTTTTATTCATGATATGTTATGATTTTATAGTATCATATGTTATCCTTGGAATATTAAATTACTTCTATACTTTTGATGGCCCCACACTTATATTCCATGAACGTATTGTTCATGATTGATTTATGATGATTTATCACACTTATGATTCAAGTATTTTTAATTGATAATGTTTTACGACATAGTTATTTTTTATGATCCAGGATAGATTATGTAAAAAATTTATAATTTATATTAACAATATCATACACTTTATATTTTCATATGCTTTCATATGATCATCGATTGATATCTTCCATATTTACCCTTACTAGGAATCTGAGCTCACACATTCGTTATGTTTCCCATACCAATGTTATAATGAATGGTTTATATAGGGTATTTATATGTATATTAATAAATAGGAAGAGATTTTGGGTCATATTGAATATCATTCATGAAATATGAATATTTTTTAACCAGTATCCACATATAATAAACCATTATGATCATCGGTAATGTATTTTTAAATTTATTGAATATTAATCTAAAATGATATAATATTTATATATCAAATCCTAGGGTATCTATAGTAAGTGTTATGGGAAAGTTTTAGTTAATATTTGTAATATTTGATGAGAAAGATTTAGTGAGATTAATATGGATACCCCATGGATAAGTCTAAGGATTAGTAAAATTATAGTGAAATGTATTAGAATTTTGATGAAGGATAGATTGAGTGTTTTTTAGGAAATTACATATTTATTTCGATACTACATACAGACGTGGATATGGAAGAGTTTTTCCTAGGGGAAATAACTTTGAATATGGTGAATTGAGTTGGACTCGATCATCACCTAGTGCATGAAAATGGGTCATACTACACACCTGGTTGGAAAATCCGAGGGTATATTTTTGGGAAATTTACAAACCCTTTGAAAACCATCATATAGGATTTGAATAATTATTGACAACAAATAGCCTAGGTTAATCCATAGGTTTCATGGATTAAATGTTTTTCCATAATTTATACAACCACTAATTTATTGATCATTCTAGTTAAATATGCCAGATGATCGAGCTGGTCGTTCTGGTTCTACTGAGGCATTTAAGATAGAAAATTGATGTTGGGGTGGATAAAGGTATGATAAAATGTTTAAGTATCTTATTTTAGTTTAGATATAAGAATTAAATTATATCATAAAATGTTTTTATTAATTTTAATTCTTTTACCAAAAATTTAGATGTTGAATTAATAATGAATACCTCTATAGCTGTAATGACCACATATTTAGTATATGATTCTTCTCTAATTAAATCTATTTGGAATGTGATTCTTGAAAATAAAATTATTCTCCCTCTTGTTGAATTTTATGTTATATTTAACATTGAATAGATTTCCCTATTTAGATCCGATATAAATTAATCTGGAAGAGAATTCCTATTTGGTGTTCCACACCAACCAATAATCTTATATCAGTGTGATGATAAATATGAACATATGATTGAAAATGCATACATTGTGTGGGTCTTGATTCTAAATCAAAACAGGTGAATATCTCGTAGGGTTAGTAAGAAACTGATCTTTGATGATATTCTTATTTTGTGGTTGTTTTTTGATATCATTATCGAATATTTTCCAAGTCTTCCACTAAAACATGAACATGTGTTTTCAATAGATCCAATTCGAGGTGCCACCCCAATTTAAGTGAATCTCTATATAATGGCCTCAATATAGTATATTGAATTAATGAAATAACTCTAGGAGAACCTTGATAAGGGATTCATTTATCCAAGTGAGTCACCTTGGGGTGAACTGGTTCTTTTTGTTAACAAGGAATGTTTATCAATGTATATATGAATTGATTACTACGAACATAACAAGATAAAAATCACAAACAAGCATAATTTTCCCAATATTTATGACTTTTTTGGTCAATTGTGCAGATCACAATACTTTTCCAAGATTAACCTTCATTCCAGATATAAGAACCCAGATCTTCTTTTTAGGTATGGATATTGTATTTTGGTGTTTTTAGGAAAAAAATGGAGTTTTTTTCGAAAATTCATAGTTTCACATTCTGTAATAAAGAGTACACGTTGTGTACCCGATTGCCGCAGGTAGCCATGTACTAGCTATGTAATGGCCGAGTACATGGCTGTGTAAGCTAACCTGTAGAATGCCTAAAGAAGGGGCTGGTTGAGGCATGTACATGACATGTACATTTAATGAATACATTTTGTAAATTTTCTTTAATTTTATAGGTCAGACTGGGGTCGCATTTCATACCTGAAAATGTCTTCTTCTAACATACTCTCATCTAGAAGAGACTACGGGTGATGATTCTTCTCTGTGCCACTGACCCGTCATTCGTTCTCTGAATCAAACTCTGTTGATTGCATTGGAATCACCTGGATGAGTTCTTCCTTCTTCTAGAGACTCTCCTCTTATTTTCTCTTCTTTTGTGAGTTATTTTAGGTGGAAATTTTTTTAAATTTTTTAGATCTATGACTTTCTAGATCAATTCAAAGGCTGAGGTTCAACAATATTTATCATACAATGTTGAGTTAGGTGGTTTGTGCCTTTACGTAGTTTTCTTTGGATCATATGTGTGAAAAGTGATGAATACCCCAGTTTAGGGTATTTTGTGTTTTTTGGAAATGTAACCCTGTTGATTACTAGTATAGTATTTATCTTCAGAAAGGGTTTTTGAATTTGAATAAGGTTATTCCATTATTTATGGATGTTTTTCCCATGTTGGTTTGATATTAGATGTTGGGTATAGAACTGCCTGATAAGATATTTTGTTTTCCCTGCCTAGTGCTGTTAGAAAAGAGTTGGTATTATAAGAGATGCATGTGTAATGATTTGTATAGACTTATCCATGTATTAGTTGATATTAATTTGGATCCTAGATACCGTTTGGCATGATTTTATTACACAGGGCTATGAGAACCTGGTGCAGTTAGACCATAGGGGGAATTGACATTGAGGGTTTCCCCAGAGGGTCTGTTATACTTTTCACATTACAAGACCATATGGGAAAATTATGTTGGGGGATCCCTCAGAGTTTCTATGGTATACCATTACAAGACCATAATGGGAATGAACATTGAGTACATACTTAGTGAGTCTATAGTATACCATTAAAAGACCCTGGGGGAATAGATAGTGAGTGCTTTCTCAGAGAGTATTTGTCTTTGTGAAACCAGAGGGGATAGACTCTGAGATCTTTACAAGAGGGTTGCTTATGAATGACTAATTGATAAATTAAGAAATTTAAATGAATGTAATTTGAATTTAAGTATTATATAATTTTTACTACATCATTGTTTATTACATAAATTTTTTATACTACCAGCTATATATATTTAGTGATAGTTAGGCATACATATTTGGGCGGCTTCCTACTATGATTTGTCTCACACCCTTTTTGGGCCATGCATTTCATCCCAAACAGATTATATGGTTATAGGTATGTATAAGTTCAATCAACCTTCATCATCAGGTACTTGATTATTGTGGAGATGAAGAGAATGGGACCAAGCTGAAGCTTGAAATGCTGATAGTGTTTACTTTTTTTCTTCATATTCTGGTTTAGCACTGTATTTACATCATTTTGACGTGTTTGTTTTCTTTCCTAGACATGTGTGACATGCATCATTTATATATGTGCAACAATTCTTTATTTACTACTAGTCATACACTTATTTTATATTATTGTATTCCACTACATTACTCTACCAATGAGGGCATTGTTTCCACACTATCACACCCAAGGTCCTCACTGCTAGTCAGCAGCCTCGAGTTTTTGGCGAAACACGCTTGAGGCTATGTGACCAGCCGGTTATGGGGAACCTTTGGGCGGCACCCAGAACCGAGATGTTACAAAGTGGTATAAAGGGAATATTGTCTTCTTTGACTTAATATTTGGAGCCCATAGATAGGGATAAGACAAAATAGGTGGTTGGTAATATGTTTTTCCCAAGAGTAGTTATCTCGTGTACAAGGAAAAGCCAATATGCCTTGATTAGTGAAATTTTATGGTTTTCAATTGTAAAAGTTCATTTGATTTCACTGTTCAGAGATTCACATGTTTTTTGTTTCTATCATTGATATTAGGGAGGTTATACATCTGCTGCAACTAGATGAGATGAGGGTATTCCATCTCATGTATCATAAAGGCACTTACTAGATATCAAGAGTCATGTATTCTTGTCATGCCATTTAGGGAGAATACCAAATTTCATGTTGGTGTGATAGTTTTTGTGCTAGTTATGCATGGTGATGTGATAGATGTTGTGATAGAATATCTATTATTGGATAGGTTATCGATAATATTTAATGTTTCATTTGAATGGCCACCATACTTTGGTCCATGATGAGTTATGGGACCTCATGGATCAGATTTGGTGGATCATGAGATTGAATAGACTATAATACTTTTTCATATATGAATATGATTCCAAGCTTTGATTTGTGGGGAGTATGGGCCCCCGTGGATCAGAATTTGGAACTATAATGTTTTTTTCAGTGTGTATGGGGTTCTGGAGTAGTTTATATGGCTTACATTCTAGAAAACCTAAAATACACGTTGTGTAATTATGAATACATTCCAGGTATCCTTCTGTTCTGGAAGGAACAAATTTTCATAAGTACAAGAAGTGTATAATATATACAGACCATGTAGTCCATAAAACTATTATGGGATGTGTGGTGAGAGGAACGAGGTTTGGAAATGGTTGGTAGACCATTCCATGTACTTGTAGTACACGTCGTATTGTAAGGACCTTGTATCTAACCGTGTGACTAACAATAAGGGTCCGTGAAATCATTATAGTACATGAAGTGTCTGGCATAAACACTTCGTGTAGTTTTGTTCTAAGAGAACCATGTGGTTTTCCCATGTAGTGGAAATCTTGAAAGGTGGAAATATTCAAGTACAAGCCGTGTTAAAGTAGAACATGTCGTGTGCATGGGGTGTCACATGACTAGGGTTGGTAGAAGTACACACCCATGTAAAGGATTAATGGAACATGATGTGTATGGGTCATACAGTATGTGTATCCATGATTTTAAAGACATGATTTTTTCCTTCTCATGTTCTGTTCCTGCACTTCTATGTTTCAGCCCATGATAATCTTGAACTAAGGTGTGTGCTTGACCCTACCGAGTCATGACACTGGGACGTCCTCCAGTTTTACACCAGATACGCTGCAACAATCAAACACCAGACATGGTAGATCCGGGACTACCAGAAGATCCGCATATTGTTCCTGTCTTGGTACCTTCTTTCATTCCAGATACAAGTGTTGATGCATAGTTTAGTGAAGGATTACTGATGTTTACGCAGACCTTCTAGGGAGCACTACATCCTGCCCCATCTAAGGCAGAGTTGATGTAGGTTTTTCAGTAGTAGCATTCTCCCACATTCCTAGGGGATAGAGGACCTCATGTAGCAGATTCATGGTTAGACTCCATTCTATATTTCTTCAAGCATCATGAAACGCCTCTAGAGTGGTGGTTGAAGCTCACTGAATACATTCTTTGCGATTTCTCCAAGATATTTTGGGATGTGATATCACATGCGGGACACCAAAAGGTTGTAGCTTGGTATGAGTACCATTGGACCTTCTATAAATACTTTTACCCAGAGACATTGAGGTCTGGACGATCCTTAGAATTCATGTGTTTGGAGCAGGGTACTCTTTCTATCATGGAGTATTCTTGTCACATCACAGATCTGCAATGCTTCACACCCTTCCTGGGGGTGATGAGTTATTTCTAGAGTGGGTGTTTTAGGATGGTCTCAGAAATGACATAAAATATTAGGTGAACATCATCATGTTGAATTCCATATCTTCTGTAGTCAACTTGGTGATGATCACTGAGCAAAACCTGAGGGATTCTATAGTTGGGATTTGGGGAGTCTCAGCATCTGGAGTTGTTATTCCTCCATCTAATAGTAGGAAGCATCACAACGAGTCTATGTGTGGAGATTCGAGTAGGCGGGATACTCCTTTAGGTAGCTAAGTGGTATGCTACAAGTGTGGGAAGAGTGGACATACGAGGCCACATTTCCCAAGAGGCCTAGATGAGTTCTGATCTTGTGGAATGATGGGCCATATTTAGCATTTTAGTCTGTTTATCTCACTAGAAGCTGGTGATTGGGGTTCTACTATGACTCCACAATAAAGGGAAAGACCACAAGTTTCTATTCAGTCTAGGAACTGGAATTCTTCTGGATATTCAAGCTAGGGTGGAGGATTTGGCCATTGTGGTTAGACATAGGGTTTTATACTTCCATAGGGTGGGTCAGCTCACAGATCACAACCAACTTCACAGGGCTACGGTGTAGGTACGAATTCTGTGCTGGAGCAGACCCAACAAGAGCGGGATCCCAGACTCTCTATGTCTAGTGATACAATATTGGTTGCCTCATTTTTAGCTTATGATCTTTTCGATATAGTATTTTCTCATAGCTTTATATATATTCTTGTTGTGGAGATCCTTTGGCTATGTATCTTTACTTCTACTAATATCATGACATTGGACACTCCGTTGGGGACTAGAATGGATATTGTACATTAGTGAAAGGAGTTCCCTCTTTAGATTGTTTGGTGTCACTTCTTATGAGATCTGTATGTCTTAGAGATGAAGGAATATTACTTCATTCTCATAATGGACATGTTTGTTCCCTTCCAAGATGTTGTTGATTCCTATCACTATAGGGTGAGTTTCACACCCACAAATGGAGGATTGTGTTTACATAAGGGCTAATGGGATGTCCATGTGACCATAACAAGACCCGAGCATCATGGGTTGAGAGGAATTACATCCCAGATTTTTAGTTTGTATCTGGATGACCAGGGGACTTCATAGATGGACTTTCTTCCTGTGGTGGATTGTTTTAGGGATGTCTTTCCGGATTGGTTTTAGGTTTACCTCTTGAAAAAGTGGTATATTTCTATATTGTTATTATTCCAAGACCAGCACTGGTGTCCATTCCTCCTTATAGGATGGCTACACCAGAGTTATAGGAGAACAAGAAAAATTTAGAGGATTTACATGCAAAGGGTTTCAACTAACATTGTACTCCTCCTTGGGGTTCTCTAGTCCTATTTGTGATGATGGCAGATGGTACCTTAGACATTTTGTGGATTATCAGAAGATGAACTAATTGATGGTCAAGAACCGATATCCCCATCCATGGATTGATGACCTATCTGATCATCTTCTAGGATCCTAGTTGTTCTTAATGATTGACTTGACATCTTTTTATCATCAATTATGCGTTATACTATCAGATATACGTCTTACAACATTTCAGAGCATGTATGGTCTATACGAGTATGTGGTTATTCCATTCAGTCTCACAAACCATCCTACAGTTTTTATGGAACTGATAAACAGAGTGTTCAATCCATAAATGGAGTACTTGTGGGTGGTTTTTCTGGATGACATATTTGTGTACTCTCACACTTGACATGACCATGATACCCATATTGAGATCATTTTGAGTACCCTAAGACAGCTTCTGTTATATGCTTTGCTCTAAAAATTCCCCTTCTAGAGGGACCAGATTCACTTCTTGGGTCATTTTATCTTACAGACTAGAGTATCAGTGGACCCAGAGAAAGTGATAGCAATAGTTTACTGGGATCATCTAATGAACTTCATTGAGGTACAATGTTCTCTAGGGATGGATGGTTACTACAGGCATTTTGTACCGTACTTTTCATGCTAAGCTATAACACTGAAAGGCCTAACTAAAAAAGGTGTGAAATACGTTTGGATAGATTCTTAAGATTCAGCATTCTAGGAGTCAAATGGGAGGTTGAATTCAGCAATAACACAATTTTTTTGAGGGCTGGGAAAGAGTTATACTGTTTATTGTGATGCATTAGGTATTAGTCTCGGACCAGTGCTTATCTAGGGGTATGGCGTCATTACTTGTTGGCCTTGGTGGTTGAGTCCACCTGGGAAGAATGACCCAATTCATGATCTTGAGTTTTCTATAGTTGTTACTGGCTTTCATTGTGGGAGACATTTCCTTCTGGGAGATCATATTGTGGTGTTCAAAGTTCATAAAAGTCACATGTATATATTTACCCATCGTGACCTAAAATTGAGAAAACAAACGTGGTTTGATTACCTTTCATCCTTTGACATTGAGCTTTCCTACACACCTGGGAAAGGAAACATAGTGGATGATGCGTTGAGTAGGAGGACTAAAATATAAAAAGTTCAGGAGGCCAAAAATGAGAGGAATCTTATGGATCTATTCTCTGAGATGCATTTGGAGGTCTGCTACAGACTAGGGAAGACATTTCTTTCTTATGTAGTTTTTAACTCTACTCTACTTGATCGGGTATGTTTGAGGCATCTATCATATTCTGAAGGCCTAGTTCTACAAAAGAGTGTGTTAGGAGAGGACAGTATTCCTAGATGGATATTATATGAGGAGGAGATATTTTCATTCCATAGACACATATGGGTTTCAGTAGACATACACGAGGAGTTGATGCTGGGTTTTCATTCCTCAGTTTGGGTAGTTCATATTGGTGTCATAAAGATGTTTACTGTTTTACACCGTCAATATTGGTGGTCAGGTATGAAGAAGATTATTTCTGGTTTTTTTAGATGCTCCACTTATCAGTAGGTGAATGTGGAGAATCACTGAGTAGTAGGGATTCTACATCATTTAACTATTCCTGATTGGAAGTGGAATTATGTTGTAATGGATTTCATGATAGAGTTACCAAGATCACCTTGAGGGAAGGATTCAATTTGGGTTTTCATTGATAGTACCACGAAGGTGGAAAACATTTTATCGATCAAGTAGAACATTACTGTTGATGAGATCAAAAGGTTGTACATCTGAGAGATTCTATGTTTACATGGGGTTTGGTACTCCATCGTTTCAGACATAGATTCAAGTTTTACATCTCGAGTCAGGCAAGGACTATAGTGGGATTTGGGTACATAGGTACTTTTGAGTACAGCTTACCATCCCCAGACAGATTTCTAGTTTGAGCATATGATTCAGGTGCAGGAGGACATTCTTAGAGCATGTGTCCACGATTTTAGGAGTTACTGGGATTAACATAAACATCTGATGTTGTTTTCAAACAATAATAGTTTATAGGTGACTATTACAATGGCACAAAATAAGTATTTGAGTGGTAGGGCATGCCAATCACCCATATATTTTCTGGAAGTAGGAGAGGCAGCTATACTGGGACATTGTCTTGTATTAGAGACCACATAGTAGGTGGAGTTGATTTGGAAGAGGATGACTACTGCACAGTTATGACAAAAGTCTTATGCCGATTTACGAAGATGACCTCTAGAGTTTGAGGTCAGAGATCAGGTTTTCCTACATGTAATAGAAAGGTTGGGACACTTGTAGATTATGATATAGGGAAATATTTCACCGAGATATGTCGGGATGTTTGATGTATTCAATAGAGTCATTCCAGTTGCCTATCGATTTCAGTTACCTCAGAGGTACCTGTTTATTCACAATGTCTTCCACGTTTTTTCGCTACGATGTTACTTCTCTAACTCATCTCATGTTTCTCAACATGAAAAGGTTGAGTTGGAGGTGGACACAATGTTTAAGGAGCATTCTATTCATATTTTTGATCAAATCACAAAGTTTATCGGTGGTTGTCATGTTCCTATGGTACGGGTGCAATGGAAGCATGGGAATGTACAAGATGAGAATTCGGAGAGGGAGGCCAATGTGCGATCATAGTGGCCAGATCTATTTGAGGATTCTTCTACGCCATGTTGTCATGGAAATTCAGGGATATATTTTCTTAAGGGGGGATGTCTATAATAACACGGATCTTCTTTTCATGTATGGATGTTGTTTTCAGGTGTTTTGAGAAAAAGGGATGTTTTTGGAAAATTCATAGGTATACGCCATGTACTTAAGAGTATATTTCATGTACTCAGTTGTCGTGGGAAGATATGTACTAGCAATGTAACGGCCGAGTACATGGTCATGTGAGGTGACCTTGAGACCGCCTAATGTGGGGTCCAGTTGAGGCATGTACACGATAGGTACATTTAATCCATATGTTGTGCAGTTTTTCTTTTATTTGATTGGTCGAACTGGGGCCACGTCTCATAACATAAATTTCTTCTTCTAAGCCTGCCTTTTATAGGAGTGACTGAGGGTGATGATTCTTCTACGAGCCACCAATCCATCATCTGTTCCTCGAAAAGCACACTATTGATTGCGGTAGAATCACCTCGGTGAGTTCTTCCTTCTTCTAGAGCCTATCCGCTTATTTTCTATTCAATCATGAGTTATTTAAGGATGAGAATTTTTTATATTTTTCTAGATCTATGACGTTCTTGGTCAATTCAAAGGCTGTGGTACAACTATATCAATTGTACAATGTTGATGTAGGTGGTTTGTTCCTTTCCATAGTTTCCTTTGGATTATATGTGAAAAAAGTGATGAATACCCTTTTTTAAGGTATTGTGTGTTTTGTAAATTTAACCGTGTTGATGACTTCTATGTTTTATTTGATTGAGAGAGGGTTTTGATTATGAATATGGTTATTACCTTGTTTATGGATGTGTTTTCCCATGTTTTCTTGATATTGGACATTGGGTCTATAACTGCCTATTATGCTATTTTGTTTTCCATACCTAGTGTTGTTAGGAAGGAATTGGTATTATATTACATGCTTGGGTTATGATTTTTAGCTGCATAGCCTTCTATTATTGGAGATTACTTCTACGGCTGCATATTGTTTCTTCATGATTGTTTTACATAGGGCTGTGAGAACCTGGTGTAGTTAGAACCATCGGGGGAATTGACATTGAGGGCTTCCCAAGAGTGTCTGTTATACTCTTCATGTTACGAGACCATAGGGGGGATGAACGTTGATTTCTCCTTTAGAGTGTCAATAGTATACTATTACGAGATCATCGTGGGAATGGACATTGGGTGCTTCTTTAGAGAGTCTATAGTATACCATTAAAAGACCCCATGAGGAATTTATAGTGAGTGCTTCTCTAGAGAGTCTCTATCTTTGTGAAACCAGAGGGGTTGTACTATGAGAACATTCCCTGAGGGTATCTTGTGAATGATTGGTTGATTAATTAATTAATATAAATAAATGTAACTTGAATTGTGGGATTGCTTACTTTTGAGTACATCCTTGTTTATTACTTCATTTTGTAAATTATTTTCTATAAATATTTTCACGGATAGTTAGGCCCAAATCTTTCAGTGGTTGCTTACTGATATTTGTCTCACACCCTGTTTGGGACAGGATTTTGGTCTCAAATATATTATATGGCTGCAGGTATAGTTAAGGGAAATCACCCTTCGTCGTCATGTACTTGATTGATGTGGAGATGGAGAGCGTGGGACCAGGCTGAGGCTTGCGATGATACTTGAGTTTACTTGTTATCTTCGTACTTTAGTTTTACACATTACTTCCAGTATTGTGACTTGTTTGGATGCTTTCCTAGACATGGGTGACATGCAACATTTATATATGTTATCCAGTTGTTTATTTACTTTTAGTCTTCTGTTGTTGTATATTACTATCATTCCCCTGTGTTACTCTTCTAATGAGGGCATTGTTTCCCCACTATCACACACAAGACACTCGCTACTAGTCGGTAGCCTTTGGCTTTTGGTGAAATGTGCTCAAGCCAAGTTAACAACCAGTTATAGGGCACCTTTGGCCGGCACCTAGAACAGGGACGTTATACTGGATATCAATAATTGAGGATCAATAAGGATGATATACCATTGATAGCATTCCATACAAGGTATTCACACTATGAACATATTGTAATTCTTTTTGGTTATAACAATTCCATTATAATATTCATGAGTTTAATGAATATATTACTTATATATTACCATGATCAGTTTTTAGAAGTCATTAAATTCAATATTCTTATATATTCTATAAGAAAGGAAGAGCATGAAGATAACATAAAAATTGTGTTGATGAAACTAAAGAGGCAGAAACTCTATGAAAAATTTATAATTTTTGATTTTTGGCTACAAAAGGTTTCGGATTTAAGTCACATAATATCCAGAAATGGTATATTATAGGATCCATCGATGAAGGAGGCTATTGTCCATTGTCCAAGACCAACCACAATAACTGAGATTCAATTTTTTCTTGGTTTCTTTGGATATTATCGATGGTTCATAGAGAATTTATCATGATAATCTAATCCACTCACCATGTTAACTCAAATGGGATATATGTTCCTCTATATGGATGAATGTGATGAAAATTTAAAGGAAATAAATAGAAGATTATTTAGTGGACCCATACTTACATTACCTTGATTTAGAGAAGGGTTTTTAATATATAGTGATGCATACAGGAATTGGTTCAGTTGTGTATTTATAAATAATTACATGTTTATATATTGTTCCTCATGGAAATTTAAGTACAATGAGAAAAATAAATCAAACCATTATTTTCAGTTAGCTATGGTAATTATTGCATTAATGATATAGAGGAATTATCATTATGAATAATAACATCATATATATATATATACTGATGTTGAAAGATTAATGTATATATTAAGATAAAAGGATTTGAGAATGATATAGAGAATATGGTTAGAGGTGATTAAATATTATTACTTGTCAATAAATTAACACACTCGGAAAGAAAACAAGTTGGATGATGCTTTCAATTAAAATGATCATTATAGCTTATCCGTGGTGAGGATCGAAAAAGATACAATTATTTTCTAAAGGATAGATCTATGAATCCCGAAGGAAAGAAAAAAATATTATCTTCATCAAATGTGTGTTTAACCATCTATACATTCCATTATTAAAGAGTCATAAAAGAATGTTTTTGAGTAGTAGAAAAAGGTGATAAATGACCCTGAGTTTAACCTTGATTTGGATGGAATGATATGGATCATGAACTTTTTATGGGTCCCATCCATTATATATTTAAGTAATGAGATATTAGATGTGGATCATAGTTATTCCTTTTATATATATCCTAGAAGTACAATGTTTTAGAGATATATTAAAGAGTATTTATTTTGGGATGGAATAAAGAGGGATAATATAGAGTTTCTGTCTCACTACTTATTATGTCAGTAAGTTAAATATAAGAGACAATGTTAAATGGGTTTTGTTTTACCATGAAACATAACAAAATGAAAATGGGAGAATATCACTATGGATTTTTTGACTGGACTCCCCAAAAAAGCTAAAGGGAATAATGATGATTAGGTTATAGTCGATCACCTTAAAAAGTTAGTGTATTTCATCACTATCAGATAGAAAAATTTCAGGTCCATCATTATTTATTAAACATTGAATAAGTTGTAAGGTGTTATGGATTACCATATTCTGTTATACCCAGTTATGGTATGTGGTTTAGCTCAATGTTTTGGTGAATTATTTAATATGATTTGGATAATGGGTTTGGTTTTAGGATGACTTATCCTCCACAAAAATATAGTATGTCTGAGAGAATAATTTGATCCCTAGATGATATGTTGTGAACATATTCTAGGGATTTAAATGGTGTTTGGGATCAACAGCTTCCTCTAGTGTACAGTTTTTGTAACAATGACTTTAACTCTATCTTTCAGATAGATCATTATGATTCCCCCTAAAAAAAGATGTGTAGAACTTTAACATACAAGGATGTAGTGGGAGAAAGAATTCTATTGGGACCTATTATAGATAGAGAAATTATTGAGAACGCTATAATCATTTAGAAACATATTATTAATGAACAATGTATGCAGAAAAGTTGTGCTGACAATAATTATCATGATATAGACATTGAAGTAGCTAACAAGTTGTTTCTAAAATTTCTCCAATGAATAATGTAATGAGATTTGAAAAGAAGGAATAAATAATCCCTAAGCATATTAGTTCCTTTAAAATTATTTACTGTTTTGGGATGGTAAAATATTGATTTGTGATTCCACCAAATATCTCTCATGTCCATGACATGTTCCTTGAATATCTCATGAAGAATTATTAACTTGATCCTTCAAATGTACTTAACATAGTGGTCGTACTACTAGATGCTGATCCTTTCTATGATGAAAAAAATATTTATCATAGATAGAATGTTCTAGGAAATAAGACCACACACTTGGTAAATGTTTTGTGGTGAAAACCCAATTGGAAGAAGCTATGTGGGGACCTGAGGATTTGACTAGGTAGAATTATACAAATTTTTTTGTATCAGAGTGAAATATGTAATTGGAAAAGTTCATCTTAGGAGGTGTAGAAAGAAAAACCATGGAATTGTGTGAATTTATTTTTAATAAATTTAATTTCTTTTACAACTTCCATTACACTCAACATCATTTTTTATCAAACCGTAATATACTATTAATGTTATTATTTAAACATGATAGTAATAACCTAGTCTTTAAAATTGGTTTTATTAATAGAAATGAAAAAAATAAAAACATTGGTACAATTTATTTATAATAATAAATCATATTGATTAAAATTACTTAATTTATAGTAACATGTTTATATTTTTTTTGGAAACACTACTACCTCAAAAAAAGGTTCTTATTTCTTTTCATTTGAAAAAATTATAAAATTAAATTTTTACACTATTAAGTAAAAAAAATTTGGAAAAATAAAATTAAATTATGAATTATAAATTTCCAATTTATATTTCAGTGAATTTTGAAGAATTTTTTTAATAGACTAATTTTTTGGTGAATAGATTAAAAAACAATTATTTATCAAAACCATCCTTTTATTTTAAATAATTTACAATGTTCAATTTTATTTTAATGAAATTAAATTTAAAATTGGTTAAATAATGTTATTATTAAAACAATTTATTTCAATGAAACCAAATTCATGTTGTGTTTTGAAATTGAAAAATTCTATACTTATGAAAAAAATTTCTTAGGAAACCATATTTTTTTCACAATTATGAATTTATTTTAAAATTAAAATTTTCCACTTACATGAATGTGAATTGTAAAAATGTATTAAATATTTTTAAAAATGATAATTAATATTATTTAATATTTTCAAATTTATTTTTTGTGAAAATCAATATTATTAATAATAATTGAAGATTAACTATCCCAACTAAGGTCAAAATAAATTTACCGGAGAGTTATTCTAAAAAGAGAAGGCTAAAATGAACCAAAAAAATGTACAAATATAATTTTTTAGAAATATTGTGATTTTAACTCATATAATATTTGTTATTGATCCATTTTGGTTCCTTTTTTAATTTCTAAAACATGGGTACATGTTTTTCTTTTAAATGATTCCATGTGTGTACCCTCCATCACTTATAAAATGTTTCCATCTCTCCTCACCTATTCTATCTAAAATAATATTTTGGTTCTAAAAAACCTACCAAATTCTATTACATAATTCCATATCCAATTATTATAGGCCTTGGATTGATAATTAGTCCCTCCTTGGAAGTCATTATGTAAAAGCTGAAAGGGGTTCTCCGAAGAAGAGGTACAATACATAACCATTAATTTTCATTTTATTTATTCTCTAACAACTTAAAATATTACTAAATCATGATGATATAATAAAATAAGTCCCAACCTTATATTGATATGATATTATTGAAATTTAATAACATTTATTCACATATATTATCTAAAAATGGGAAATGAAACAACTAATCATTTGTTTGGAGGACTACCGACTCATGAACCGATTTAATTAAATTTCCATCACCACCATTGAATGATCGATATAATTAATGATATAATTTTTATATATATGTGATATGTTTGAAACTATTATAAATCTATAATTATAATACCCCATATAACTTAATAAGTTCCATTACATTGGAATATAATAATGTCGGTCATGTGTACGGCGGGCTACCACCTCGTGAAGCTATATGTACCATTTTCCACATACACTCTACATGCATGATAATAGGGAAAAAGTTAATGAATATATGTGATATATATGAAATAATAATTATTCTTGAAATTGGAATTATTAATTACCTTTTCTTTTGTTCTATCCTTCTAGAAAATGAAGACAATGTTCATGAGTACATATGACCTACCGTCTCCATGAACGTTGTAATGAAATTTCAATATTAAACATTTTTGAATTAATATATATAAATTTATAATGAATGTATATTTATATATATATATGATATTTATATAATAGTAAATTTAGTTATAATGGAATTAATAACAACTAGTAAGGGGGTTGAATCAGCTGTTCAATTTTTATAAGTTTCAATACATTTTATAACAGAACTCCTAAGACATGTTAAAGTTAATATCCTTATCATTTCTTTAAACACCCATCAATGAAAACATTGGAATGAAAGTAAAGAAAATGATTTTTATGATATTTTTCTTTAGTGTGAGAACCTATATCCATTCTATAGATACTCTCATGGGTCTATATAAATTGACATTTATGAAGAAGTAAATACAACTTATCCTAACTCTTGATACACAATTTTTTCTCCCATTATAAAATATTATACTGAATCGCAATAGATTTCAATTTGTTCTTAAAAAATGATAAAAACAAATACATATTTTTTTCAATCTGCACAAAAAATGAACTATCCAGAATCCACATTCTGATGTCATTATATCGCATTATATCATCCTAATGATGATTGTTTTTATGGACTTAGCATGATGAACCAATACAATCAACTAAATATATTTATATATTTCTCAATATCAACTTCCTAAACTCTAATCAATATCATAGTTCGATCTTCCATAGTCAGATCGACTCAATACGATCTTCTTAATATGATTTTTCTCAGCCTTCTAAATAAACGAATAATGTATGATCTTCTAATGAGATCACTATCCGGAAATAACCCTCACTTGATTTATTTAGTGCTCCACCTCTTCCTCGTATGTGAAACTTATAAAATGATAATTAATTGTTATTCTATTTATAGGAAACTCGTAAAAGTAATGTGGGAAATACTAAAACATTTCACACTTACCAAAATTTGAAATCTCGGAAAATTACTCAAATTTAAAACACATCATTGACTTATTAAAAATTCTCATGAATTTCTCCAAAATATGATTTCATCGAACTAAAAAAAATTTCATTAGTGCTACATAACTCACTCAGTGTTAGATTCCTCTTCTCATTAAGACCGACCATTATTTCTTATCTCATTTTGATCAACCATTCTTTCTCGTCTCATTATGACCTTCCTTTCCTTGTCATCTCATTACGATCAGTATTTCATTTTTTTCATTTTGACCATCATTTAATAATCATCTCCTTATGATATACCATGGTAGATGAATTATTTGTGTCAGGGTCTTATATGAATGAAACAGTAAACTCTTACTTTGTTTATTCTCAATAAAACGCAACTCTTTTAGAATCATAAATTATTTTCATAATTGATTTTTCTTTGATGGATCATCCTAAAAATAACTAATGACTATGATGTTAGACATATGATATTTTATTAGTGAGAGGAATTAAATTTATTAATTAGTGCATGTTCCTAATTTGATTGATATTCTGTCTCGGAGTTACTCTGGTTATAATCCACGTAAAGGTGGAAATTTCATTATGATGGAATTATCATTACAATGTTCTTCATGTAATGATAACTCTACTCATAAGTAATTAAATTCTTCATACCTGATAAGATTTACAAATTTATGCTCCGGAAAAACATATGTGTCTAGTAATATTGGATCTCATCTTATATGTTTCATTTTCTGGAACTGATAAAAACATTATTATTTCTCCATCTCATTAAATGCTTTTATCATGATAGTTTTCATGATCAGTGATAACTTCATGGCTAGAAAATATTCATCTAATTCTCGATTATAATGTTTGATAAAATTCTGACACCTAACATCACATTCTTAAACAAACCACTTCGGTATCATTATGAATTCCTCACTCCACAACTACATACTTTATAAAAAATTATCCTAATGAATTTGAATTTTATATAAATGGATCTAAGACTTATGATGTGTTTGATCATCTACATCATCTTTCTAATGACTCCATTGACTGGTGCTACTCATTTAGACATTATCAGTCTTGTTCTTCTCTATCTGATTGACTGTGTCTGAAAACCTACGTCCCGAAATTTTTTTTCACAAAGATAAAACATTTATACCATTTATATTTCAGTTTGAAAATTTAGAAACATTCAATGTTCTTTTATATTCTTATTCAGATGGATATGGTATGATCCTAACAAACATAACAATTCCCACACAAAAGGGTAGTTATCAAAAAAAATATTATTAAATAAACTCACTCAATGGTTCTTGAATCCCTAGCTTTTTATTCCTTGATAACCCTCATTAATAAAGTTTCTTACTCTCAAAAATTTCAAAAATCACTTTTGTAAACATTTCAATGTTTTAAACATTTATCAAAACATAGCATTTATCTACAAAGTGTTTCCAAAAACCACAAAATTGGATAACATAATGTTTTTGAATGAATTAAATCCCATAGTGAAAAATATTTTGACCATGTTACGGTAAAATCCCCCTCAATTTTATATTTTACTATAAGTCTTCTTTTTCTCTCCCCCATTTTATGATAAACAAAACTTATGATTCATAAAAAAATATAAGTAAAAACATCTTAAATAGTACAAAGTTGTTACTTTCTCTCCCCCTTTATCACTATAATACAGAGAATGGTGGTGGAATATCTCTTATACAGATTTGGTAGTAATTGGAGGAGGATGGAATTTAATTTTCCTCCTCAACTCAACAAACTATTCTTTTGGAGTTTCCTTTGTAAAGATATCAATAATCTGATACTTCATTGAGATATATTCCAGCAAACAATATCTAGCTGAAAATTTCGATTTTATAAATTGAAACATTATATCAATTTGATTTGATCTTCATTATTTGATAGGATTTTAAAAAATATCAATTTCACCATGATACTCACCATGTATATCCAACGGATTACAAAATTTGACACTATAATCATCCAGATGAACATTCATCCCTAATAAGTGAGTACAAGTATGAGTAGCTAAAATATATTATGATTCCACAGTGTTCAAGGATACTGAACATTGTATCTTATTATTCCAACATATAAAATATTCTCCCAAGAAAAATGTTCCTCCTTTGGTTGATTTTCTATCATTAAAATTTCCATCCCAATCGATATCAGTGTTACCATGAATCTTCATCTCACAATTTCATTATTATAACAAACATTGTGATGTTACCCCCATGTAATTTTATTGAATTCTATATGTTTCCAATATATATGATTTTTTGGGATTACATTGATACCTAGAACACAATTCTATAGAATAAAAAATATTAGGTCCCGAGGATTTAAGTTAAGGTAAACTTCATATCAGCTTCTGAAACTATTTTTGATTCACACCATTTCCAAACTCATATTCACTCATCATTATTATCTCATAGACAGGAGTATAAATTTATTTGGATTCTTCCATGCTGAAAAATTGTAGAAATTACCTATAATATTTTTCTTATTATTTAAAAATTTATTCATTTTTTTGAGAATATTAATCCAAAGAATAAATTTATTTCTCTCTACATTTAAATTTCATTATTCTTATCTATTTCTTTAGAAATTGTATTAAAATCATCTTCTCTATCCCAAAATTTTTTTTATGATCCTCATAAATACTTATAATTAGAGTTCTAGAGTCAACATCATTCACACATATGTTTTAATATACATTACCTTTAAGAAAAAATCACCATTCTCAAAAAATTGTAACGTTTTGAATACCAGGAACATAGGGCTCGTTTTAACCCATACAAAGATTTTTACAACATTCCAACCTTGTCTTCATCATTATAAATTTGAAAACCACAAGTTTGTTCAATATAATCAACATCCCCAATCTAACTATTCAAGAGAAATGAATTTACTTCCACATAACAATCATTGTATCTCTGATGTGTGGCCACTGATAGAAAAACTCTAATAGTTTCAAATCTTGAAATTGGGGTAAAAGTTTTTTCAAAATACAAACCTTCCACCTATTCATAGCCTTTAAAAACATGTATTTATCTATTTCTTGAAACTTATCTATGATAATTATATATATATCTGTAAAACCTATTCATTCAGATAACATTTGTATTTGATGGCCATGTAACAAGTTCCCATGTTTCATTTTTTTCAATCTGATTCAACACTTCATTCATAGAATCTACCAATTATTTTGGTCCAATATCAATTGAAACTACTTTTGAGACAAAATTTGATATTAGTGAAGTATTATTTTCTATTATGAACATTCATCTAGTCTAAAATAGATCCTTATGATTTCAAATATTTATTTTAGAATCAACATTATTTTCTATGGTAGGAAATTTCAATGTTTCTTTTTTAGATGTACTATTCTCATAATAACATTTTCTTGAATCTTGGTTTGAATGTTTTGACATATATTCACTCTTGATGTAAATATCTGATTTATACTCATCATTATTCTAAACAATATTTGTTAAAGAATCATTATTTTTAATTAATTTCACATCATATGAGTCAATAAACCTTTTTAAACGGTTGAACCAACATTTGTATCTTCTTCTATTTGGGGAATAAAACAAAAAAAAATCTTTCCTCGTCTTTCTCATCAAGATTTCCTAGATCTATATTTTTTTTATTTTTACTGAGCATGGACATCCAAAAAACGGAAGTACTTTAATAATGTTTTTTGATATACCACATTTTATAAGAATTCATGATGATATCTAAACATTAATGGATTCTATTTTGTGCATTTACAACAGTAATAATAGATTCCTTCTAATAGAACGTTGAAAGAATGTATTATCATAATATACCCCTTCCCATTTCCAAAAAATACATTATTTCATCACGCTACTCCATTTTTTGTAGAGTATAGGGATCACTATACTGATGTGTAAAACCATGATTTCATAGATAAGTGTCAAAAGTATTTTATTTTAATTAAATACCATTATCTGTTATCAAATTCTATATATAAACCCGCATTTATTTCTCAACTTCTATCCTAAAAAAATTAACATTTCCTCATCCTTCAACATCTGTTTCATAAACATGATGTTTTCCATATGATTGAAATCATCCATACAAGTGATGAAGTATAAATCTCGTTTTGATGATTTATGCCCATCAATCCACATTAATCGGAATGATTAATCTCAAGAGGATTAGTAGATTGAATATCAACTCAATTATGAGTTTTGTTAGTTATCATGACTTTTTTCAAAATTAACAAAAAAATATTCATCTCTTATTTTAAATTATGGATTATAATATACAACATAACCTTCAGAATGTTTTTTCAAGTTTCTCTCCCTATGGTGGCCAATGATTTGGTGCCCCAACATAATTTCATCTTCAATACTCAAGCAACATGAGTTATAAAAATATCCCATTTGGATGTCATTCCAAATGGTTCATTATACATTTGTAATAACTATTACACTATTCAAATTTTTTAGAACAAATGTATATTTTCTTAAGATCACTTCTTTTCCATCATCAATAAGTTAACTTAAAAAAAGAAATCTAAATTTTATCCCATCAACAAAAAAAACTTCCTTATATTTAAACTTTTCTTATTCAATCATATCCATTCAAATTATTATGATTTTTAAGGAACTAACATTAAAAAATGTTATTATACCAAAATCATGAATTTCACCATGTTTCAGGATTTTAATATCAACAGTCAGATTTTTTGAATAACCACTATAAAGTATACATTTTTTCATCCTTTTACATTATTTTAACGCTATCCAAAAAATAATGAATCTTTCCTAAATGTACTTCTTTCTAGATTTTTTTTTATTTTCTATCATAAGAATCATGTTTTAGAATAAGTTTCATCCATCTTTCAAAATGATTACTAGCATGATTACAATTTCCATAAACTTGTTCTAGATATTCAAACTTGTTCTAGATATTCAAATTTATTTTTTTGGGAAATTCTCAAACAACTTGAAAATTTTCTTTTCTACATTTCTATGGGAAAGGATTGTAACTCATCCTTCTTCTGATATTACCCTCAAATTGTTCAGGCCTTCTTATATGAAGTGAAATTTTTTGACATCACGCAATAGCCCTATGGATATAGATTCAACAACACCAACAACACCCATCCAATATTTATTTTCTATTTTAGTAAGATCTTTCACCATAGAATCTTTGTTTTGGTTGATAATTTTTTATTTCTCTAAAAATCCATGTATGTTTACCATTGTTCGCACTGGGTGAATTTTCATCTTTTTTTGGATGAAATAGATTTTTCAGACCCTTTTCCCACCCAATCATTCCTAGTAAATTTTCACGAACTTGAAATTATAGATAAATCAAATGAAATATTTTTTTAGTGGGTGTGGAATTCACCTGCTTCTGGATTTGATTCATCTCATCAACTTTAGATGTATTAGATGTTATATATAAATCAATGTTGAAGTTTTCATTCATCTTTCTCATGGTACCTTTAGACTCAAAAGACATTATTGAAACATGTAAACATATTTTTACTTATCTTCCAACTCCTTATTGAAATATTCACCCATATATCCATGTTCATAAATTATATTTTTGTAACCTAAGATCTCTTGGATGTATTATTCCTCCTGGTTATTGAAATTTTTTATTCCTCTATAAACATACTTACATTATTTGGTCATTACTCTAATTTCTTTCTAAGGAGTTATGTTTTTTTGAATACACATAATAAGTTATTTAATGATTTGAAAACCAATATATGATTCTTCACCACCTTCTTTTACTATATGAGGGATTTTTGTTTTCTCAGGTTTTGAAATAAATGTTCTGAATTACTTAGAACATTGATCTTCTGAAGAATTGTTGTCAGTTGAGTTTAATTCCACTTTCTCACTCATCATACATCTTTTTCAGTAAAATACTTCTTGTATTTTTTATATGAATTTTTTCCTTTATAATTTCTGTTCCAATTCTTACAAAGAGGTTTTCTATCTGAATCATCTTTATATTATAAGAAATTATTCTTGAGTAAATTCATAGAAAATATGACAATTCCACTACACTCAAAACATTTAAGAGGAATTTTTCCTCCATACTTTCATTTTCCTCTTTAATGGTTCTTATATATAAATGTTTTTATTTTTGTCATACAAATCATAATCTTCTTTATCATAAGAGCCATAAGATTCAATATCTTCAACATCATTAATTTTTATTTTACTGAAGGGTTAAAATGAAATTTCATATTTCATATTCTTTTTGAACATTGTAGCATTACTCATTTCATAATAAACATGAAACTTATGCAATTCTTCAAGAGATAAATCGTCATTATCTTCTAATGATTAAATTATAGAATCATACTTATTCAAAAAGTTCCTCATAAGTTTCTTCAGAATTATAGAGTCTTCCTGGATATATCTGAATACTATGATGTTGCAGACAATTACATTAACTCTAGTAAAGTATTTATAAATTGTTTCTTCATCTCTTAATCTCAGGTCTTCATAGTTACTATTCTATATTTGTTTCTTTTATAACATCACATTATTAGTACATTCAAAAATACATTCTAGATTTTCCCACATAATCTATGACGTTTTGAGACCCACTTCTTTCATATAAACTTTTTTTGATATGGAAATAATGATAGAATTTCTCACTTTTCAACCAACATTGATATTTCTCTTATAAGAAAAAACCATCATACAATCCTTCTAAATAGGAGGAAATCTAATTGTAATAACATAAAAAAAATCTATACTAAGATATATGAGATAAAGAATCATCCTATTTTTCTTTCCATAATATTTTTCCCATAAAATATATGAATTTATCAATTATTGATATAATTTATATTATCCACAATAAGGATCTGACAAGGGAACCATTCCTATGATACTAATTGAAGTTCCAAAACATTGAATAGAAACCAAAAAGGGGTGGGTTGAGTCAGTTGTTCACTTTTTAAAAGTTTTAATACTGTATTAAAATCAATCCATGAACCATGTTAAATTTCATATCATTATAAAATTTTCTAAAATACTCATTTATGAAAACATGTAAGTCTAGTAATGAAAATGAGATTTACATGGTTAAGAATTAGTGTGAGAACCATCATCCATTCTATAGACACTTCCATGGGTCTATGGAAAATCATTATTATCAATATGTGAATACAATTGTTTCCAAATACTATTAGACACATTCTATCTCCCAATTGGAAAGATTTTACTGATCCTTTTTATGTTTACAATGTTTTCTTGCGAAAAAATAACCAAAAAAATAATATATTTTTTCAATCATCTCCACAAATGCTCTATCAAGAATGCTCAGTCAGATGTTGGTAGGTTTGATTATCTCACCCAAATGATAATGGTTTTAATGGAATTTGTATGATGAACATGTTTAATCAACTAAATATGATATTCCCTTTATTAAAATGAACTTCTCAAACTCATCTCAAAAAAAAATTGATCATTCTCATTCTGATCAACTCAATATGATCTTATCAATATGAAGTTTCTCAGTCTTGTAAAAAACAACATATGTTTGATCTTCTAATGAGATCTCTATCATGTAAAAACATCACTTTATTTCTTCAGCACTTTCCCTTTTATGATTAAGTGAATGTTTGAAAATGTGAATACAATGTTATTTTAATTTTAGGAGACTTATAAATGTAAAGGAATGAAACATAAAAAAATTCCTAGTTACCCAAATATCGAAACACAAAAAATCACTCACATTTAAACATCATAATTGTCTTCATAAAAAGTTCTCATGATTTTCTATGAGATCTAATTTTTTCAGACTAACTTACATTTAATCAATATGATGTAACTCCTTCACCTTTAACTTCCTCTAATCATTAGGATAACCAATTCCTTATCGGCTCATTATGGCTTTCCATTCCTTCTAAGCTCATTAAAACCTACCTTTATTTCTTATCTCATTACGATTATTTATTTTTTCTACAAAAATTATGACTTTTAATAGAAGATGAATTTTATGTGTCATAGTATTATTCAATTTCATAATTGAAATATACCTTTGTTATTCTCAAGAAAACTCAACTCTTTCAGAAATTTCAATCATTTTCATAAATGATATCCTATTGATGGATTGACATTAAAAACTTTGATTACTATGATTTTCTAAATATGATGTGTTATCGGTGTGAGGCAATGATTTTATGAATTAGCGCATCATCCAAATCATTTTGATCATCCTCCTTAGAGTCAGTTTTATTAAAATAATCAAAAAAATTTAATTCTCATTACGATGTTCTACATCTGTTGATGACTCCATTCAACAACATTGAAATTCTTCAAACATCAACTTCTTTACACATATAGAATCCTAAAAAACTACATGTCTGGTACTTCAAGATTTATTCTTATAGTTCTGGTTTTCTAGAACTGATACAAACATTATGATTCCTCTATTTCATCAAAATCGTTTTTCATGGCAGTTTTCATTATTTTTGAGAACATCATGACCAATAATGTAATATCTAATTTTGGATTATAAAATTTTGAGAACATTCTATGTCATATAAGTGAATTTATTTTGATGTATTCTTAAATTTATTTTTTCCTTTCATTTATCCTCAGATTAAGCCTTGGGTTTTTAGTAAAAATTTGATATTTTGGGCTTGACATTAGTTTTCACATGGTTGGAACATGGTTTAGGGATACCCAGTGCCCCCACCCAAAAAACCCTCTGGTAAAAGTGTATTTTGGGGAGTGGAGACTACATGGTAGGTACTTGGATTGGTAATATTTCTGGGTAAACAGTGAATCTTGTTACTCTTAGATAGTGATGGATGTAATATTCATAAAACCATGCTAGTTAGTCATGCAACCTATCTAAGTCATTAAAAAGTGGAAAATTACACCTTGTCCATCTTCAATTTTACCCATAAATCACATACCATTAACCCCATTCAGGATTTTCATCCATGGTATATTCCTCTAAACATTCATAGATCCTTTAAGAATCAATATTTTTGTATTTTGTGGCATGTAACTTCATGTAATCACGATGTAAGTCTCCTTTCTCAGGATTTGTCCCTTATTCATTGGTTTCTCTTCCCTCTTTCTTGTGTTATTCATTTCCAGTGGGTTATTTGAACTGATGAGGGTCCAATATTGAGATGTTTAGGGAAATCATGATGGTTTTTATCTTGATTTTATATGGTCTTGTGGTGGTTCAGTTGTGGATTCACACTGGATTCCCAAAGATTACAAGTGTGAGGTAGGTCGTTCCTTGCTTTTACATTTTAACATTATTTTGAACTGTTTTTTTGGTTTCATAAATGTGTTTTATGGATTACTTTTGTGGTTCAAAATATGTTTTAATATGGTTTGATATGTATAAGTGATGGAATTTTTTTATGAAATGAAATTGGTTATGTTTCTTATGTTCTTCATTGTGGTTCCTCTTGAATATATTCTATGATTTGTAAAAAAGTTTTGTGAACAATTTTCAAACGGGAACATGATGTGTAAATGTGTAGAAAGTTGATTTACAAAATAAATGGACTATTTTTCGTGTTGCATTATTTTTTGTGAACCTTAATTGTGGTTTTTTAATTGTGAATGTGATGTGAATCGTGTTATAAAAATTCATTTGGTGAGCATCGGGATTCTAAAGGGGATTTTCCAATGAAAATTGTTGGATTTCTGGTGTGTGATTCTTGAGGTGTTTCCTAATGGGTTTTATGAATTATTAAATTCATGAGAATTTTATTTCCAATGGTTTGGGTGTGCATAAATAATGGAAAGTGGGTTGTTTATGAAAAATGGTGGTTTCTATGTTGGTGTATATTATTGGATTAATGTGAATTGTGAAAGAGGTTATTTCCTTGTGTGCTTTTTATTCATGGAATGTTTGTATGAATTTGATTATATATGTAATATGTGAAAAGGTATATAAGAATAGAGGGAATCAATGTAATCAAGGTCGGAGAACTAAAACTCATATAATAGTCGATTCAGAAGAGGTCAAGGATCAAATTCATCTAGTAGTATTGAATCTACAATACTAAATAAACATGTTCTGTGTTCTAAGACCACTAGACATGGGGATATGATCCCTTATAGTGGCTCTTGCATGGGAACAAATTTGGTTTTAGTTTATGATGTGGAACCTATTAGACCTTAGGATTGTATCACCTCTATTAGATAATGAATGAGAATGAAGTTGGTTTTGGTTGGAGGATTTTGATCACCGATGTATACGGTTCATATGATCCCAATTTTTATAGTTACCTATAGAGATTTACCAAGGTTCTCTCATGTGACATGATGTTTTTGTGATGTTATTTTAGTAGATAGTATACAGTAGACCTTGTGTACACAATACTTTCCAGAAAGCATGTATGTGATATGGTTTTTAGTAAAAAGAGTTTCTTGAGATTGTTTTTGATAAAAATATATTTTTAAGAAGATATTAGAATATTCTTATAGAAATGTTCATGTTGTTTAGCTAATAATTTTATATCATGTAATATATTTTTAGGGTAATATCCTATTGGGATTTGTTTCACACCCTACAAACACCTTCTAGTGTATGTAGACTCTATTATGTATGACCTGAGTATGGTAAATATGTTTTGTGGTGGTGATGCTAGATCAAATTTGTAGTGTTCCAATTATTATAGTTGTTAGTGGTGGTGGATTGAGGGTGATTTCCCTCTTGTTACATTGATACTGTTGGGATGGCTTTGATGTCCCCCTTCAATTTTTGCACGTATGGTTTTGTTTAATGTAATAAAACATTGAATCCTAAAAATTTGTGTACCTCATTTGGATATGCTTATATTTTATGTGGTGCTTATTATTATTGGTTTTTTATTATCATATAAAAGGGTGAAATCATCCCCAAAGTGTATTTTTGATACCCAAGAACATGTTTCTAGCTTGTGGGGATTAGGAACACCCATTGAGTGTTATCTCGATCCAAGTCAGGTTTCTGGTTAGATGGCATCTTGGAATTGTTTGTGAAAAAATTGTATCAGAAAATGTTATGATCTTTTGGGTCATGTTATCTAGGAAGATTCGAGAAGGACATTATTAAGGATTTCTGTGGCTTGAGGATCTGGTTGTGAGTGGGGTATAAGGATAGTACAAATTGTGATAGGATTATAGTTTCCATGGGATGTTGGGATTTGGTTTGACATATCTTTTAATTGAAATTTTCCGGATGAAATTTTTTAATTGACACTAGGTGGGGTGGGGTGGTTTGGTTTTACATGTTATTATGTTGGATGTTGTTTTTTCCCGATTTATGAAATTTTTTGAATTTTTTTGTTATTGCATAATTTTTTTAAAAATCTTCATTAATGGTTGTATTGATGGTTTTAACAAGTTATTGTTGTATTTTGTATAAATATTCCTCCCTAGATACTTCTTCTACAACATATGTAAGAGGTTGGAGTTATTTATACCACACCAATCGATTAGATATTAGTGGATGCAATGGTCTGGGTTGTCCAAGATTTGTGTCAAGGAGTGGTCTCTGGTCCTTATTAGGATAGGGAATCCAAACTAGGTCCTAGAAGGGGTAAATCTATGTATTTACTCACGAAACAACCTCCTTATTTCCAAGGTAGCATGGAAACCTAGGAATAACAGGAGTGTATGGAGAAAATATAAAGGATGATTGAGTTTACTAATAGTTATGAGGCAATCCTAGTGATATGTGTGTTTTTCATGTTGGAGAGTCCCATTGAGAAGTTTTGGGACTCAGTGGTGCAAGTTGGGAAGCATGAGAAAAATGGTTGGAAGGCCTTTAAGGTTGTCTTTGTAGAATATGATTTTCCTATGATTTTAGCATTCTCTAGGTCCTGGGAGTTTTTGAAGATTTTCAAGGGAGACCATACCATTGTGGATTATGCTAACCACTTGGCATAGATAATTTGGTACACACCCGAGATCATGTACAATGAGTAGCTGAAGGATATAATATTGGAGATGGGGTTGTAGATAGAAATACAATATCATGTTTTCTTATTCATATGGCAATTTATGTTGAGGTGGTTGATCGTTCCATGATGGAAGAAAATGATCATAGAGGAAATTTTGGTTTTTAAAAGTTGTGTTTGTAGTGGGTAGCGGTAGTTCATTTGAGAAGAATATGAAGCAGGATAAGTAGGGGGATAAGGGAGGTGATAGTTCACGACATCCTTCTCGAATTTCTTAATATGTGGCCTTTGATGCTGGGTCAGTCATGTGCCATCAATATGTGATGGAAGGACACATGTGACCTCCTTGTTCATCTCCACCTAGACCATACCCTTAGTGTGGAGATATGTGGAACATGTAGCTATTTTGAAAAGTGGTGATCCCATATCAATGTGGGGTAGGATATATAGCTTTTAAATAAATTTTTTCATGGTTAGAACAATCTAGGATAGTGGGTTCTGGGTTTAGAGTTCAAGGTAGTAGGGATATATAGTCTTCTGTGAATATTTAGTTTAGGGAAGAGCTATAGGAATGTGGTCATTATCATGATCAGGCTGGGATGAGGGAACTTCATGTGGCGGATTAGGCACAAGTGGAATTAGATATAGGGCCTATGGAATTTCATGTTATAGTTATTATTACATCATTTTTATTTTTCTGTAAATTTGATATTGGTTCATCTGTTAATTGTTTTTTCCCACATTTGTTATTTGTTATTGTTTCCAACTTATCTTATGACATATGTGATGGAGTTGGTAACACCACATTGTAAGAAGCAAGAGAAGGGTTTCTAGTGTACGTCTAGTGCACTCACATTATCATGTATCAAACTAGAATGGGAATTTATAGTGTTGGATATAAAACTCTTTGACATGATTCATGGTATCGATTTGATTATGTGACTCAATTTGAAATATACTTTTATAATAATCAAGTATTTTTTGTGACACGTGATGGAAGTATCCATGCATTTCAAGGTGAATGGGATCCTCCGTCGGGTTGTGCTGGAACTCTACTTATGGAATTGGGAAACCTTGTTTATCAGATATTGTTTCTCATGTTTGAGGAAGGGGATAGTTCTCTAAAAACTAGATTTCCTCTTGTGGTGGATGAATTTCAAATAGTTTCTCAATAATATTTCATAAGATTTACTCTATAGAGGGATGTTGAGAACTCCATTGATTTGGTACTATAAAAAAAGACAATATTTCTTACCACATACCACATTTCCCCCACTCAGTTCATGGAAATAATAGTACTGTTGGAAATTTTGGAATCTAAATCATTCATTCACTCAAGCATCTCACCTTGGTTTACCCCAGTTCTATTTGCAAAAAAGTATAATCAGACTCCCTGTTTATGTATTTATTACTAGAAGTTGAATATGGTAAATATTAAGAACATGTACCATTTTCCCTATATTAAAGATCTTTTTATCATCATAAGGGGTAATAGTAGTTCTCCATGATTAAATTTCATTCTGGGTATCACATAGTTATAAATAGAGAGGCATATGTTACGAAAATAGCCTTACAAGGTATGAATTTCCATTTTATGTATTCGGGCATGCCATTAATATTGAAAAATGTTCTAGAGGTATTTATGGTGCTTATGAATATTGTGTTCCATGCATATCTCAACTCATTTGTCATCGTATTTTTGGATGACATCCTGGTTTATTTCAATAATGAGGAGGAGAATAATATGAATTTGAAGATCATGTTGGGAATAATTTATGACCATCGTATTGATATGAAGTCATGTATGAGCGCCTTCTGGATTAGGGAGGTGCTGTTTATGGGTTATGTGATCTTTGAATGAGGGGTTTCAGTGGACCCTAAGAAGATCAACACAATGATGTCATGGGAACATCCAAGGAATGTTTTTGAAATCAAAAGCTTTTAGGGCCTAGTAGGGTACTACAAATGGTTTTTTCGGGTCATCCTAAACTAACTTCTACCATGAAATCGCTTACCTAAAAGGCATAAAAATTTAATATAGACCATAATTTCAGCCATTCATTGAGGAGATTATGAAGTAGTAGACCACATATCATATGTTGATCTTACTAGATTTTGGAAAGCGATATGTTTCCTATTACGATACCTCAGGTATGGATCCAAGGTTTGTTCTGATAAAGGATCACAATGCGATGGTGTATGGATCTCACAAACATTGACCAAAAGAAAATAATTACCCAACCCCTGAGCTAGAGTTAGCTGTAGTAATTCATTCATTGAAGACCAGACTTCATCATCTTTTTTAGGAGAAGTTTTTTGTTTATTGTAATCAAAAGATATTATCCAAATTATTCTCTTAGAAGAGCTAAATCAAAGGCAGTTTCATTGGGTGAGGTAACATTAGGGTGTTAAATTGGATATAATCAACACCCCTAGAAAAGGTAATGTGGTTTTAGATTCATCTAGCGTGAGGGTTTTGGTGATGGAAATGAAAGAGTCCAGTGATGATTGGAATTTGACAGAACACTTTTCCCTATTGCATCTTGAGAACAATGATTGTACTGGAGGTCAGTTCTTGGCTAGTTTTCAGGAGAAACTTTCCCATTATGGTGCTGATTCAAATAGAGAATCTTATTGCTATGTTATTTGAGTGCTCTATATAGTTTCTAAATGGCGGGGAGACACCTTATTATTGGTCATTGTCTCATTTGGGAGTCTTGTGATTCAAGGTTCACTATGTGCTGTCATTATCATTGAGTTAGGTGGTGATGTTGAATAGCCACCAATCATAATGGTATGTTCAACCTAGTTTCCCTAGATTTTTTATGATGTTCATTAGCAGTTTTAGTGGCCAGGTATGAGGTGATCTATAAATGAGTTTGTATCGTTGTTTCATACACGTCAACAGGTTAAAATAGAACACCCAAGGCCCTCCGGTTTAAATTATCCACTACCTATTCCTACCAAGATGTGTGAAGATATATTCATGGATTTTATTTCTATTATATCTTCTTCTCCCTAGGGGAGGAATTCCATTTTTTAGTGAATTAACATCTAACCAAAACAACCCCCATCATTTCAAAATTGGATTCATCCACGGTGGGTGATCTAGGTCATTTATTTGTTCCGGGGATAGTGAGGATTCATGGTGTGTCATTAGAAATTGTTTCAGACATAGACCCCGTATTTTACCTCAAACTATTGAGAAGGCCTTCAGAAGGAAATATGGTAACTGGTCATGTATATTACAACATGCCATCCTCAAACGAATCAATAGACAAGGTGGGAGAATTATATTTTGGAATACATTCTCCAAGAATGTGTGTTTGTTTTTTGAGGTTCATGGGATAGCCATTTTGGAATGGTTGAGTTCACGAATAAAAATAGTTACCAATCCTCACTTTTAATGGATATTTTTGAGGAATTTTATGGAAGGATGAATTTGACCCCTTTGTCACGACCTGTCCCAGTTGGGCTCGAGCCACAACTCCTCAAGCCCACCTCCAATAGGCCAGGGGCTGGTGACTAGCACCGAGTAGGCTTGCTACTAACATGGGAGGAATTGTCTATAAAACATTACACACACACACACACATCTCCATGCCCACAAAGCTGAAAAGTAAAAACTACTAAAGGAAAAGATTCATGCATACATTAAAACCCAACCACAGAGTATGATAGGAATGTAAAGTGGAAGAAAGTAAAACCCTAGGCCAACAGTTCATGCCCACCAAAATGGGTGTCTGTAACAAAGTCCGACCTGTAAAGAAAGGTGCTGGGATTGTAGTCTGTAGCCGTAGGAACACACCTCGTCCTATATGATCTCACAGAGTACCATCCAGTCTTGGTCCACCTAGAATCCTGTCAAAGGCTCACTAGTCTGCACAAGACATGACACGTGTGGGAAATGACTGTGCAGCAGTGAGTATAACAATACCCAGTTGGACACCCCGAAACCACAAAGGAAAATACAACAAGGGAAAATATACAACAAAGGAAAGATATATTCAGCTTTACACAATATATTTCTACCGAACATATAACAAGAATATCCAGATATACTCATGCACGATCAACTATCGCGAATACCACCACTAGGATCCAGCTCGAAGATTCCACTAAGCATGAAACCGGGAGAACACACTCCTAGGTCTGAGGAGAGAGAGAGATATGAAGTACTCGTTTCAGGAGAACACACTCCAAAAGTACATGGGAACATGATGCTCGGATGAGGATCACAACCAAGTCATGGGGTGATTCTGACAAGTCATTCTGACCTAATCCGCTAAGCATAGGATCGACGCCTGAGTAAAGTTGTTCACGTCGATACCAAGAACTATACCTAGGGTTCCAGGAATGAATAGAGTATTTGAATCTAGTCTCACATATGGGATTCCAACAACATATTCAGGAAGTCTTGCTGAAGGGATCATACTCTTGTATGTAGGAAAAGATACTGAAAACCATCAGGAGAAAGACTAGGGGGACGAACCCTAAGGAAACTAGCCCATGTCACAGAAGGAAATTGGCTCAAGCCATGTAATATTGGTTACACGGCGTGTATTATGGTTACACGCCATGTTCCTTGACCCTGGGTACTGCCCGTGTAAACGGCCCGTGTCATCCATTCAAACTGTCTAGAACTCAACTACATGGCATGTAGAAAATGTACATTCCGTGTTCCTGACTCCGGGTACATCCCATGTAAATGGCCCATGTCAATTGGATTCTCGGATAAAAAGTAACTACAAAACGTGTAGACTAAACACACACCATGTCCAAGCACCTAGGGCTCGCTCCGTGTATGCTGGCCATGTGGACGTACACGGTCTCGGCCCATGTCGCCTGCCCGTGTGCCAATACACTGGGTATCCCATGTATCTGGCCGGGTCTGGTCGGGGAGGTGTACACATGGTGTGTCCTTGGCCATCTACCATTCTTGTGTCTGTGTACTCTCAGAGTACACATCAGGTAATCCCACCGATGAACACATGCCGTGTATCCCATACTACACGGCTTGTAGTCGAGATTTTTCCAAAAGCGTCATCTTCCTCCTCGCGCCTCGGCCGAAACTCCAGTTCTTGATCCAACCATCCGATCATCATGAAACTCCATATTTGGGGTCATCCCACCCATACGAAACCGATTCCGTTGGTTTCAGACATCCGATCGTCCTTGATAGCATGCCCTGATCCGTCCATATGAAAATTCTCGAAGAACAAGAATTTCCAAACCACATCGATTTTTCCGCCATCATCACCGTCGCACCTCCGCTAGGTCGTCTCGATGTTGGATCTTTTATTATAGATCGTTGCTCCAACAAATGAATGTGAAATGATCGATTTACTCCAGGAACGTGTAGAACACAGACGAAGAACCCGTATGAAAGAATCAAAAAAATAGAACAAGATGGACGATCCTCAATCATTGTTCGTGAAAATCTGGGTATGTCGTCGTTAGATAAAAAACCAAACAGCCTCAATAATCAAAACCTCAAAATCCCCGCAAAAATCCATCCCGCAAGAACGATTGATCTGTGGGCTAATCTATTCGTGGATTAGTCCGCGTTCGTCATGGAAATCAAAAATGGGGAAGGAATTAAAAAACAAACATCATACCTGGATTCACGGCATTTGCTGGAGAAGATTCGGTCACCGCGTCGTCGTCGCCGGCGAAGCTCATCATGAACCCCGTCGCCGCGTTGGGAGGTTTTCTCTAGAGCTCTCCAGGGAGATTCAAGGTTATGAGAAAAGTATCCCTAACCCTTCATTTCGAAATCTATATTTAATAGAATAAAAAGATTCTTCTACAATAAGTATTTAATAAAATATTTTAATTAAACATTTTATTACGGTTATGTCCAAAAACTGGATTTCACTACTGACCTGCGCCGGCCGATGTTAGGCCTCGCCTAAGGTAAAATCGCTGTTCTGAATGCAATGGTGCCCTCAGATTTTTGATCCAAGCACCCATTCAAGAGTTATTCCACTTTTTTAGGAAAACCGCATTTGCGCGTAATTTAATTATTAAATTAAATTCAAACATTTGTTCCGGGCTCACAGGGCCTTGGAACTGCACGTCGTCTCAGAGCCTGGTCTCAAAATAATTCCCATATAATATTAAAATAATACATGGAAAAATCCGGGACATTACATCACGCCCACCCTAGGGATTTTACGTCCCCGAAAAGCCAAAACAAGGCTACTCAAAAAGATGTGGGTGCTGCACGTGAATCTGAGCCTCCCTCTCCCATGTGCTCTCCTGGAGATTCCCGTGCTGCCACCAGACACACACTAAGGGAATAGCTTTTCCAAAAAGGATCTTCTCCTGGTAGTCCTCGATCTCCACTAGGTACTTAGAAAAAGTTTCTCCATCATCGATGTCCAACTTTCCCCAGTCGATGACGTGCGATGGATCATGCACGTACCTACGTAGCTGTGACACATGGAAGACGTTGTGTACCCGGTATATCTGAGGAGGTAGTTCCAAGAAGAATGCCACCTCGCAAACTCTACTCAAAATCTGAAAAGGGCCAATGAACCTCGAAGATATCTTGCCACCTCGGCCAAACCTCTGCATCCCTCATCGAGGTGAGACCCGAAGGAACACATGGTATCCCTTCTTGAACTCCAAGGGCCTCCTCCTCCTATCGGCATAAGACTTTTTCCGACTTTGTGCAGTCTTCATCCACTCCTGGACGACCTGCACCTTCTTTGTAGTAGCTCTCACCATATTTGGGCCCATGAGTGCTGACTATCCTGGATCAGTCCTGCAATGTGGTGACCTGCAAGGTCACCCGTACAGATCCTTGAATGGTGCCATACCAATGGTGGAATGATAACTGTTGTTGTAAGAAAATTACAAAAGTGGTAGGTGATCCTCCCAGCTACGATCGAAGTCATGTATTCAACTCGTAGCATATCCTCCAGGACCTGAATGGCCCGCTCTGTCTGACCATCAGTCTGGGGATGAAATGTTGTACACAAGAGTAACTGATTCCCAAAAGCTTCCTGCAATCCCTTACACAACCAGGATGTGAAATGAGTATCACGATCTAAGATGATCATTGATGTAACTCCATGAATTCAAACTATCTATTGTAGGTAGAGGTGTCCCAAGCTCTCTACTGAACTCTGCTCCCGTATGGATAGGAAGTGGGCCGACTTGTTGAGTCAATCAATGATCACCCAGATGGCATCGTGTCCCCTGGACGTACGTGGTAAACCCTTCACAAAGTCCATGGATATCCCATCCCACTTCCACTCTGGCACCTCAAGGGGATGTGTCAAACCTAATGGCACCTGGTGCTCAGCCTTTACTTGCTGACAAGTAAGGCACCGATAAACAAACTCTGCCACACTCTTCTTCATTCTTGGCCACCAGAACTGATGTCGGAGGTCCGGATACATATTTCCCACTCCTGGATGCACCGCCAAAGGGGATGTATGGAACTCCCGCAAAACCTCCTCTTGAAAAATCACTGGTACTACTGTACACCCTCTGAAAAGAACAATGTGCTCTCCACCTTCTGAATATGCATCAGCAGCATCACCTGTTGATATCTGAGCACGTATAGTCTCACAGCTAGTATCCTCGTGTTGTGCTTCCCTAACTTGCTGTACGAGTGGATGGGTAACAAAAATTGATTGAAGGTAAGCTCCCTCATCTCTATCCATGAAGGATAGCTGTATATAGGACAACTGCCTCATCGCCTCATCCAGCAACTGCGAACTGGATTTCTTACTGAGAGCATCTGCCACAACTTTCCCCTTCCTAGAAGTATAAGCGATCTCAAATTCATAATCCTGGAGGAACTCAAGCCACCACCTCTATCTCAAATTCAGATCCTTCTAAGAAAATATATATCTGAGACTCTTGTGATTAGAGTAGATAGTAATCCACTCTCCCATCAGGTAGTGCCACCACATCTTCAGTGTGAAGACTACCTCTTCCAATTCAAGATCACGGGTCACGTAGTTCTACTCGTGTGGCCTAAACTGAAGTGAGCCGTAGGCAATCACCGCTTGCCTCTGCATCTGAACACAACCAAGCTTGGTTCTTGATGCCTCATAGAACACTACGTACTCGTCACCCTCCTATGGTAATCTCAAGATTGGGGCGCTCTTCAAACTCTGTCTCAACTGCTGGAAAGCCTGCTGGCATCTCTCGGTCCACATGAAAGGCTGCCCCATTCAAGTCAAAGCTGTCATGGGTGCTGCAGTCCTGGAGAAATCAATGATGAATCTCCGATTGTAGCCTTCCAACCCAAGGAAACTCCGCACCTCCGTCACACTCCGGGGTGGCTCCCATTCTAGCACTACATCCACCTTGGCTGGGTCCACTGCTACACCATCTTATGAGATAACGTGTCCCAGAATTTGGACCTCCTGTAAAAAGAACTAACACTTAGAGAGTTTCTCATACAACCTATGCTCTCAGAGTGTGTCCAGAACCATCAATAGGTGTCTCGTGTGCTCCTCCTCGGATGTAGAGTACACAAGGATATCATCGATGAATACCACTACAAACTGGTCTAGATAGGGTTGAAAGATCCAGTTCATGAGTCCCATGAACACTTCTGGGGCATTCGTCATGCCGAAGGGCATCACCAAGTACTCATAGTGACCGTAGAGACATCTGAAATCCATCTTCAGTACATCCTCATCCCATACTCTCAACTGATGACAGCCTGATCGTAGATCATCCTTCGAGAACCATCGTGCTCCTCTCAATTGGTCGAAGAGGTCATCGATCCTCGGTAGTGGATACTGGTTCTTCACGGTCACCTGATTCAAGCGCTGGTAATCAACACAAAGTCTCAAGCTTCTATCTGCCTTCTTGGTAAATAGCACTGGGGCCGCCTAGGGTGAAACGCTGGGTCTCACAAAGGCCTTCTTCTGCAAGTCTTCCAGCTACACCCTGAGCTCACGAAGCTCTGCAGGTGCCATCCGATATGCTGATGCTGATATCGGTGTCATCCCGGGTTGCAACTCAATGCAGAAATCTCTCCCCCGACGGGGAGGTAGTCCGGGAACATCCCCCGGAAAGACATCCTCATACTCAGCCACTACTTCTAGAAACTGGAAACCTGTAACATATGCTGCTCCAAGGGTTAGGCTATCCATCTGATGTGAAATTGGCTGCGCCTTCCTACGAACGAGTCCATCCTACATTGCCTGGGTCTCTCTTTCACTGAAAAAAGAAAACCTTGTTCCATCACTACGGACACACTGTACCCTTCGCCTAAAACAGTCAATCTGGGAATGAACTATTGATATCCAATCCATACCAAGAATGACATCGTAAGGCTTCTACGCTACCACCAAGAGGATCCAACAAAAACTCTCACCTCCAAGAGTTAGGTGACACTGTCTACAGAGGTTTGTGATCTCTGAATCTTCTCCAGTTTGTGTTTCTAAGCATTAGGGTCGAGTCAATAGCTCAAATAGAATCTCAAGGTCTCGATCAAGATAAGCAGCCAGAAAGGAATGACTAGAACCTGTGTCTTTCAATACGACATCCAAAGTAGAAAAGACACATATTTTACCTCTAATCATTCCAGGAGTAGCTGGTTCATAAGTCTCTGCCGCCTACAGCTGTCCCTGCTTCTATCCACCAGCTCCCTGAGCCTGGGGTGGACCTCCTGGGGGTGGTGGTGGAAAAGGGTCAAAACATCGACCACCTCCAGCTGCTCTCCCAACTCTTCTACCGCATCCATAGCCCCACGGATCTGTCTGCTCCACACATATCCTCTGCCTCGGTGGTCCATCCACTACTCTCGTGTCAGTAGTACGGCAGGTCAAACAATCTCGAGCGAGATGTCCCCTACCATCACATGAGTAACATCGCCTCTCTCGAGGCTGGATGGATGTGCCCTGTGAACCTTGTACAGAAGATTCCCTATCCTGGGATCTCCTCTGAAAAAGTATTTCATGCCTGGGTCCCTGATGTCGGATCCCTACTACCGAGGTCTCTACTCCAGCTCACCCATTACTAACAACTACCAGCTGTCTCTACTCTGCCAAGAAGCTCTCGACCACCAAATCCCACTCGAGAACCCCATCATATGTTGGAATGGTCATAGATATGATGCTAGCTCAAATATCTCTGCGCAAGACCCGCTTAAAAGCTTGAGCTCTGAAGTACTGATCTCTGACCATATCCATCGAGTACCGCGAGAGGTCGGTAAACCTCGATGAATAGTCAGCCACCGACATGGTTCCCTGCTAGAGCTGAAGAAGCACCAGTATACGTACTTCTCTTAGGGTAACTGATAAAAACTCCTCTCTAAAGATACGCGCAAACTCCACCCACGCAAGAGTTGCCTCGTCTTGAGTTTGGATAACCAAACTCCACCATCATCCTGCCAAGCCCTGCAGAAGGCCCGCTGCCTGGATCACCATATGGTCTGCTGGTGTCCTGACCAAATGAAAGACTCTGGACACTGCCTCAAGCCAATCCTCTGATGCCTGAGGGTCAGGATCACCTCGAAACCTAAGGGGTCTTTGCCTTTGAGACTCATAGAGTGCACTCACCCTGCGCTCCTCCTCCCCTGGTACAGCAGGCACCGAACACTACTCCACAGGTGGAGGAACAACTGGAACACCACCTGATGGTAAAGTTGGGGGATCCAGTCCCTGTATCGATGCTTCATCACTGAGGGGATCATCCTCATGATCAAGTAGATGGATCCTAGAGGTTACGCGTCGTGGAGGCATCCTGTAATGAAACAAGATGTATCTCAGTCAGTGAGTATATTGAGAGAGCTCACTCAAGAAGGAAATGGAAACCACAACCCATTCCTATATGATGCATGTACCATTGTTTTCCCCTAAAACTATTGTTCTCTTGTTTCGAGTCGAAAAGCAAGTTATCAGAGTCCTGGTGTATGGATATGTCAGTCGTTGGCAGCAACACTAGGGTCCCTAGCCTGAACGCCAAACTCGAAACACTTAACACTTTTGCTCCAAACCAACTCACAGACTCTCGGTCCTATCGTAGAACCGACCACCTCTCATACCACTCTGTCACGACCCATACCAGTGGGGCCCGAGCCACAAATCCCCAAGCCTGCCTCTAATAGGCCAGGGGCTGGTGACTAGCACCGAGTAGGCATGCTACTAACATGGGAGGCATTACCTATAATCCTATACACATTCACACACATCTCCAAGCCCACAAAGATGAAAAGTAAAAACTACTAAAGGAAAATATGTATTCATACACTAAAACCCAACCACAGAGTACGACAATAACGTAAAGTGGAAGAAAGTAAAACCCAGGGCCAAAAGTTCAATACCACCAAAAAGAGAGTCCATAAAAAAAGTCCACACTATAAAGAAAGGTGATGGGACTGTAGTATGTAGCTATAGGAACACACCTCGTCCTGTCTGATCTCACTAAGTACCATCCGGTCCTGGTCCATCTAGAATCCTGTCAAAGGCTCGCTCGTCTTCACAAGACACGACACGTGCAGGCAAAGCCCGTGCAGGGGTGATTATAACAATACCCAGAAGAACACCCTGAAACCACAAAGGAAAATACAACAAGGGAAAATATACCACAAATGAGAGATACAGTCAACTTTACACAATATATGTCTACCGAACATATAAAAAGAATATCCATATATACACATGCACGATCAACTATCATGAATACCACCACTGGGATCCATCTCGAAGATTCCACTAAGCGTGAAACCGGGAGAACACACTCCTAGGTCTGAAGAGAGAGAGATACAAAGTACTCATTCTGGGAGAACACACTCCACAAGTACTTGGGAACATGATGATTAGATGAGGATCACAACAAAGTCATGGGGTGATTCCAATAACTCAGTCTGAGCTAATCCACTAAGTAAAGGATCGACACCTGGGTAAAGTTGGTCATGTCGATACCAATAACTCTACCTAGGGTTTCAAGAATGAATAGAGGATCTGGATCTAGTCTCACAGAGGGGATTCCAATAACTCTATTTAATAATTCCTGCTGAAGGGATCATACTCCTGTATGTTGGAAATGATACCGAAAACCATTAGGAGAAAGACTAAGGGTAAAAACCCTAAAGAAACTAGCCCAAGTCATAGAAGGCAACTGGCTCAAGCCATGTAAGATTGGTTACACGGCGTGTAGTATGGTTATATGCCATTTTCCTTGACCTCGGGTACTGCCCGTGTAAACAGACCCTATCACCCGTTCAAGATGTGTAAAACTCAACTACACATAGTTTAGAAAATGTACATGTAGTGTTCCTGACTCCAAGTACTGCCTGTGTAAACGGCCCGTGTCATTATGCTTGCTGGATAGAAAGTAACTACATGTCCTGTAGAATAAAAATATTCCATGTCTGAGCACTTGGGGATTGCTTCGTGTACGTTGGCCATGTGCCCGTACACGGTCTCGACCCATGTAGCCTGCCTGTGTGCCAGTACACGGGGTATCCCATGTATTTGGCCAGGTAGGGGTACACACTGTTTATCCTTGGCCGTGTACCCTTCCTGTGTCCGTGTACTATCAGAATACACGCCAGGTAATCCCACCAACGAACACAAACCCTGTAGCCTATACTACACGGCATGTAGTTGGGATTTCTCCAGAAGAGTCTTCTTCCTCCTCACACATCGACCGAAACTCTGGTTCTTGATCCAACCTTCCGATCATCATGAAACTCTATATTTGGGGTCGAACCGCCCCTACGAAAATGATTTCGTCGGTTTTTGGGCTTCTGATCGGCCTTGATAGCGAGTCTCGATCCATCCGCGCGAAAACGTTCGATGAACGGGAATTTTTGAACCACATCAATTTTTCCTCCACCATCGACGTCGCACCGCCGCTAGGTCGTCTCGATGTTGGATCATTGATTTCCAATCGTTGCGCCAACAAACGAATATGCAAAGATTGATTTCCCCCAAGCACGTGTAGAACACACATGAAGAACCCGTAGGAAAGAATCACAACAATCCAACAAGATGGACGAACCTCGATCATTATTTTTGACGATCTGGGTTCGTCACCGTTAGATCAGAACCAAAACAACCTCAAGAATCAAACCCTTAAAATTCTCACAAAAATACGCCTCGCAAGAACAATCAATCCGCGGGCTAATCTGTTCGTGGATTATTCCGTGTTCATCGTGGAAATAAAAAACGGGTAAGGAAATCAAAAACAAACATCCTACCTGGATTCATGGAGTTTTCTGGTGAAGATTCGGTCGTCTGGTCGTCGACACCATCGAAGCTCGTCAAGAACATCGTCGCCGCGTTGGGATGTTTTCTCCATAGATCTCCAGGGATATTCATGTTTATTAGAAAAGTAACCTTAACCCCCCTTGAAAAATCTCTATATAAAATAATAAAAAGATTCATCTGCAACAAGGATTTAATAAAATATTTTAATTAAACATTTTATTACGGTTATGTCAAAAAAATTGATTTCACCACCGACCTGCACCAGCCGATGTTAGGCCTCGCCCAAGGTAAAATCACTGTTGCGAATACAACGGTGCCCTCAGATTTCTAATCTGAGCACCCATTCATGAGTTATTCCACTTTTTCTATAAAACCGCACGTGCATGTAATTTAATTATTAAATTAAATTCAAAAATTTGCTTCGGGATCACCGGGCCTCAGAACTGCACGCCGTCTTAGATCCTGGTATCTAAATAATTCCCATGTAATATTAAAATAATACATGGAAAATTCTAGTACCTTACACCCTTAATGTTGGGATGAGGTGGGTAAGGCCTTCTTGTTGGGATTGAGCCTTGTGTAAGAAAAGTTTGATAATTTCAATTTGATCAGAAAATGGTTGTTGATAGTGTAAAGTCTCTACATTTTTTATTCGGATCAGAGGTGGTGATATTTGATTTTTTTGGGTGAACGAGTGTTACAAAAAGGGACAACTTTTATGGGTCACCATCATTTGGGAAAGAAAGTTATGCTAACATCATTGTATGTAGGACCTTTAAAAATTACTAATCAGGTTTGTATCGTGGAATACATGTGATCTTTCCATCATTGTTGTTGTCAATGCCTGATGTGTTCCATGTCTATCAGCGGAAAAAATATCCCCTAGATCATTCACATTTATTTTATTTGGAAGAGATGGAATTAGAGATTGATTTTTCGGTGTTTCAATAGTCGGTATGGACTATGGATTCTCAAAAGAAAGTGCCGCATGGGAAGTCTATTATATTTTTTTGAGATCTTTGGTAGAATGTTACTGATGGGAATAATGCATGGGAGGATAATTATTAGGTTGAGGTGGAATATCAATTTTTTTTCTCAAATCAGTCTTCTAGTTGACATTCAGAGGGAGGAATGTTTTCATGCTTGGGATAATTGTCACATTTGTGAATTTTTAAAGTTGTTTTTTATACTTTCATTTATCCTTGAAGTTCTCCTTGATTTTTTTGTCAAAAATAATGGTTATGGACTTGATTGAATGTGGAGCGTGGTTGGTGTATGGTATTCTGAAATTGTGCTCGCTCTCTAAGGAAACTATGAAGTAAATGTTCATTTAGAGATTGGAGTCTACACGGTTGGGGCATGGTTTGAAAAATCGTGTAAGATAATTGTGTGGATTGTTCCTCCTGGATAGGGAGAGATTCACAGTTTCTATACATTATGGAGAACTTTGTGGGCTAACCATGAGACCTATCTAGGTTATTAAAATGTAGAAAATTACTCTTGTTCCCATTTCAATTTTAACCCTAAATCTCCTCCCATACTCCCCATTCATGATTCTCAACCATCTGATTTTCCTTCAAGCCTTATTGGTGCCTTTCAACATCAATATTTGGTTGATTTTAGCCTTTTCACTTCATGGAATCATCATGTAAGGTTCTTTTCTCATTATTTCTCCCTTCTTCAAGAGTTTCTATTCCATCATTCTTTATTTCTTATTTTATAGTCGTTTACTTGACCAAATGAGGCTCTAATCGAGATATTTTGGGTGAAATCATGATATTTATTATTATATCTTTTCTTTCATGGGACTTATGGTAGTGTGTTTTTGGGTTTACAATACATTCTAGAATTTTACTAGTTTTAGGTAGGTGATTCCATGATTTTACTATATTAAATGAGTTTGACTTTATTTCTTTGTTGCTTAAATGTGCTCAATGGATTATTTTTTTATCTGAAATATTTTTTATAATGATTTTGTAATTCATATGTGATGTAATTTTGTTTTTCAAAAGAAATCAGAATTATTTATTTTGTTGTTCACTGTGGTTCTTCTATAATATGTACTATGATTTATATAAAAGTTTAAAAAAATGTTTTCAAGAGGGAAGTTGAGATGGAAATGTTTTGGAAGATGGTTTTCCAAAAGAAATGGCACTTTTTAGGTTGGAATAATTTTCCCATATTATTTGTGGTTTTTGAATTTTGGAAGTGATGTGAAGTGTGCTATAAAAATGGATTTGGTGTGTGTATTGATTTAAAATGGGATTTTCCTATAGAAATGGTTGTATATCCTTCATACACTTCTTGTTGTGTTTCCAAATTGATGTTATTAATTTTTAAAGTGGTGTGGAATGAACTTCCAAATTTTTATTGTTTTCATGAAAAATGGAAAACAACTTTTTTATATGAAATGGTGGTTTCCACATGAGATTTGATCATTGGATCATTAAGAATTTTGAAAGTAGTGATTTCCTTATGTGATTTTGAAACTAAGAATTTTTTTTAAAAGTGATGATTTATGTTATTTATTAAATGGAATTTGATCAAAAATGGAATCTCAGGTATCTAGGTGGGTAAACTATAACAAGTAATCTATTTCATTTGGAAGAGTTTGAGGACCATATTTTTCTAGTGGGATTCATGATACTATAGCAACTAAACATCTAATATGATTGGAGACTATGAGAACATGGGTTGAATTACCCTCTAATGGATTGTGCATACGAACACTATTGGTTTTGTTTTTTTATATAGAGACCATTAGGCCTTGGGATGCTATCCCCTCTAATAGCTCTCATATGAGATGGATATTGGTTTTGGTTGGAGGATTTTGATCACCATGGTACGAGGACCATATGGTCAAACTAGTTGTACTTACCTAGAGGGACATATCATGGTGAACTCTTGTGACATTATTATTATGTGATGTTGAACTACTTGTTGTTATATGGAATAACTTATGTGCACATTAATTTCAATCTCACTTTTCTGAGAAAATGGATTTCCTAAAAAGTCTTTCTTGATCAGTTTTCCATAAAACTGTTTTCTAGAGAAATGTATCGAATATTATTATAGAAATGTGAATGCTTATTTATTTACTAATTTTATAGAATGTAATATATCTATTCGGTGGAATCATTTTATTATTTTGATCACACTCCACATACACCTTTGGGTGTACGTAGACTCTATTATGTATAACCCAAGTAATGGTTAGTTGTTCATGGTAGTGATGGTGGATTCAGTTACTGGTGTTCCACTTCGTGTTAGTGTTGGTGGTGGTGGATTGTGTATGATGGACCACATTTTACATGGAGAAATTTGGGATGAATTTTTTATAACCAATTAGTTATTTTAATTTTTTATGGTTAGTGTTGTAAAACCGAAAATATAGAAAATTATTGTACTTCATATAGTTATGCTTATAGGTAATATGATTTTTATTATTTTTGGTTGTTTATTATTATATACATGGGTGGAATCATTCCCAAAGTGTATTATTGATACCAATTTACATGTTTATAGACTTTGGGGACTGTGAACACCCATTGGTCCTTGTCATGGGCCTGGTTGGATGTTAACTTGTATGGAATCCTGGCTTAGTTCATGAAATACTAACAGGTCAATTCAATTTTTTTTAAAACCTCTTAAGCATCATTTGGAAATCATCACTCTGTAACTATATACATTATAATTAATTGTAGTTCCTATGAATCTAAACATCATGAATATGAATCTGAGAGCTATGCTGCATCTGATCAACTTCTTTATATTTCTAACGACTCTGGCGATCAATGTTACTCATTCAGACATTATGAGTATGATGCATATTATTCTGATCTTCAATGTATGGAAACCAGTTTCTATAAAAAAAACATTCACAAAGATAAAACTCCCCCTTATGTTTGGGTTAAAAAAATTAGCAACATTGAACTATCTTAGAAAACCTCATTCTAATGGAGTTGGTCCAACACAGACTAACAGAAACATTATTATAAAAAAATAGTTTTTAAGAAATATAAAAATATTATTAAATGAATATCAAAAAATGTTTATTAGATAATAATATTAATATTATGAAACCATTGTAAAAATAAAAGGACTGAAAATAGTAAACCCAAACATACATGAAAAGAAAATTTTTTATTACTCGATACATGGTTTTAATAATGAATTATTAATCAATACGTCCTAAAAGTTCATGAATAAATAATATATTGTATTTTAATTAATATAGATCTTTAAAACATTAATAATAAGAAGATATTTATAATAAACGTGTTTTCAATGATTACGATGTAAGTCTAGAATTAAGGTATGGGATTTTTGTCTCACTTTTATTTCATTGGGACACATACCTTAGATGCCACTTTTTTAATTTTATGTTGTGCATATACAACCCATGAATGACTTTTATGATTATTATCATGAAATATTGGGATATAAATTTCCATAATTTTTTCATGGTAATTATGATTCAAAAGATACTAATTTTGTAAAAGGTATTATGTTATAATCTCTTAATTTATCTGAACTATTTATGATTACGTTTATAAAGGTATAATATTATGAGATATATCTCAAGGAACACATAAAAAGTATTTTATTTTTGTTTTCTTGTGTGAAAATAATATTATTACATTCATTTTCTTCTCTTTATAAACTCATTATTTGAAAAGAATATTAATAATGAAAAACTGAATTTATTTCTATCATCAATAAAAAAACATTTTCATCCATGTCTATGTTTTCTAAAAATATTTTAAAGAAATTTATAAAATTTTCCAATGGCGTTTAAAAAAATTCCAAACAATTATTTAACTTCACATCATTTTTTAATAGGAATATTCTTGTCATTTTCCAATTGATGTAGTTTTAGATTGTTATCAAAAATGTAAAAGGAATCATTTTTTTAACATGTATGGCATCAACATAATTTTTCACCATCATGGAAACTAATTTATTTGAATCCTAATTTTCAATTTTTCAAGGATATTTTAAAATAAAATGTTATACATCATATTTTGTAAATTTTTATTTTTTAATGAAGTATTTTTAAATGAAAAATGATATTTTCATCAAGAATGTTTTTATAATATTTGATGTAATTTTCATTCATCAATGACCAAAAAATATTGGTGTTTTATATGGTTCATTGGGGATATGATCCAATGGTACCATCCCTATTATTTATTTTAAAGGAATATGTTTATTCTTGTGATGAATTTATGAAATATTTATGATTCCCGTTTAATTGCATTGGGTTAAGCTATGATGGATGTTGTATGAAACCCATTTCTTTTATCATGGGTTATGATAAGATGAATGTTTTATGATTCTATAACACAATAATATATGAATTATTTGATGGTTGGGACCTATTTATCCCACCAACTCATAGGTTAAATATTTATATCTGATGAGATAATCATGGGAAACAAGCTGATGTGATTGATCCACTATAGAAACAGTTTATGGTTCCTCATCCATTATAAAATAAGAAACATGTGATGATGCCTAATCAGTTTGGATTTTTTGGTATCGTATATTATCGTTGACTTTGGAAATGGTCTCTTTACTTATGATGATTCCAAACTTATATGACATGAACTTATAGCTCATGATAGATTTATGATGACTTATCCCTCATATGATTCATGTATTTTCTGAAATTATAATGTTTTATGTTATGGATCATGTTTACAATCCATGATATCTTTGGAATAAAATTTTTATGTTATATTCATAATATCATACCATTATTATTATCTTATACTATTAAATGGTTTTCACTTTTTATCTTCTATGTTTAACCTTACTGAGCATCTGAGCCCACCCTTTATTATGTTTCATTTAAATAGGTTAAGAAGAAAGGTTTATATAGGTTATATCTATGAATAGAATTAAATAGGAAGGTATTTATGGAATATGTTGGAGATATTTCCAGAAATAAAAATATTATATAACTATTCTCCAATAACATTAAAAATTTATGATCTTCAGGAATGTATTTTTTAATTGTAATAAATATTCTTCTAGAAAGATATAATATTTATGTATAAAAATCATGGGACAATATTAAAATATGACATCATAAGGGAATTCCATGGTTCAGTTACTGAATATTGGTGAAATCCTTTCCCTTATGTGTTGAATATGGGCTTCATAAGGTTAAACCATGTTACCTATACACAACACCCTTTCATAGTAAAATATTTTAAATAATCACCTTTTCATTTATTTTTCCTTTTTCTCAACCTATAACCTGAATTTTGAAATTTCAAATAACATAAATTTTAAAAAATTATTCTTTAAACCAATTTAAATGTTTGAACATTAGTTTCAAATTTTTTAAACGCTTTTCATTCAGGAATATAGTGATATGACTAATTAATTGGTGATTTTTATTAGTGTTGGGGTTCTTGAACCAACTATTTATAATTTGGATTAAATTTATATTTTATAATGTGAATATTAATTTAACTATCTCATGAATATTTTTCATATTTCTTCATGACTTTAATGAGATTATATAGTAGAGGATATATTGCATAAAAAGGCAATATAAATGTCCCACTACAGTGACAACCTTGAAATGCCATGAATTTATTTTTAAAATAAGTTCTCTGGATGGATAACATGATATGATATGGAACACATAATGTTTATAGTAAGGTTTTAGTACTCAAAATAATATTTAAATTATTATCTTGAAGTCCTCATATTGTAATATCAAAATATGAGAGTTTATGAGAATAGACCCGCCTGTAGGAATTCCACATGTTTACGTACAATTGGATATTACTCTCTGTGAGTGTGTGTAATGGTCCTTAGACTCTACGATTATTATTAATTAATTTCATTAATCATGGAATTCAATTTTTTCATTAATGATTATGATAACAGATTTCATTTAATTTGGTTATATTAGGTGTGTCAAAAATGACGTGTTTGAATGAACCTGGGGTGCACCAGAAGTGTTAAAGTGGGGAAATTTAAAACATTAAGGTTGGATTAAAATAAATAACATATAATCCAATTAACCCCATTATTTTATTTCTAATAGGATCTTGTATAATTCAATTTGAGCATGAAAAATACAATCAAATTAAGGCTTAAATATTACCTCTTTCATTTGTAGTTTCTGGTTTGATTCGGTCACCATTGATGTGTTGTGGAAGCCAAATGGAAAAATAAATGTCATATAGATATTCAAAACATGATCCAAAATTATAGGATCATTGATCTATGTTTTATAATTTCTAGTATGGAAAATCAAATATCATTTTGACGTCCCTTTGACCACCTATAGAACATAGACTCGATCAAAAAAGTGGGATAGATCCAATCTTGTCCTTCCTTCAAAATATCTCTCAATGAAAATGATTGTAGAGGGAAGAAGATATTATCTCTAAAAAATTAAAATTTGGTATGAATATAATTCATTAGGTTAAAATGAACTTTTATACATAGGTTATACTTTTCAAAATTTAACTTTTGTCCCTAGAATGAAATAACCTTCATTTTAGAACATTGCGCGCATGTATAAATTAATAAACATTTCATAAATGTCAAAAATATTTCATCACCCTTATGAAACACTATAAAATTTTATTTGATAAAATTATAACCATTAAAATGGAACATAATCTCTCTCAAATAATTTAACATTCCTTGAAAATCCTATGTTCATTTGAAAAATTACATTTTTTGCATTTTCACTTTTATGATAAAAAACTCATGAATACCTTGAGAAATAAATTCTATAATCATTATTATAATATTCAATAAAAAATTTGAATTAGTTTTATTTTTTATCATTCATAATCCAATAGTCACTGGGCCCCACAAGTGGGGCCCACATCATCATAAACTCCTATTCATTAGAATAGTTAGGACATGTGGAAACACTTATTGAGTAACCAATAGGTCCTTTTCTAAATTGAATTGAGTCCAAATCTTAAAAAAAGAGAAGATTATATCAACCCATCATGGCCCCTATGAGGATAAGTAATTTCATTGCTATGACTTCCTCCTATGAACACTTACTACGTAATATAATCTCTTTTTCTTGAAATACCTCATAAAGAATGATGGATAATTGTTCCCTCATCCTATGGTTGTTTTATATAATTCGTAACATTATTATATTGAATTTCCTCATTTTCCCATTTCCATAGATTAATTAAGTTACTACCATCTTGGTCAATAAGGGCCCACATGATATCTCTTCCTTAACTCAAAAGTGAAAAATTATTTCTTGATCATTCAATCAATTTCATACCACCAATACACATATCTGTTGATAAGAATAACCATTGACACCCAAAACTAGTGGTGTTCCTTTTGATGAGTATGTCCACATTATCTCACTACTAGAGATCACCAAGTGGAAACATGATGATAATAGGTCATAATGATTATGATCCCCCATCACCTGATAGCCTGACATCATATGTGTCATGTTAGTATGATGTATCTAGACTATAAGAAATTTTGTTAATATTTCTATCAAAGAAACTTGTGGTTCTAAATTTAGTTAGTAAATAATATATCATTTTGATACTCCATGTAATCTAAGTAAAATACTATGTTAACAGTGGATCCATAAATATCAACACTATTATAGAAAGAGTAAATACATGTATATTTCAAACATCATACATGTAATGGTAATAAAAAAACTGATCAAGTTGGGTCTAGGGAACCCACTATTACATCACTCCCTCTTGCACTAAATAAATATTTCTTAACATTATTGTAATCTCTCACATGATAAGATCTCGATTCTTCTGAGATATGGATTTTGTTAGGGAACTTCCACGTATCCAGTACCTAGCAATTATGCTATGTACTACCTCCCCCCGTTGAGTAAACATCCTCATGAAATTATATCCCTTAGAATATCTTGTTTTCCACTATCTATACATTACATATTGGATATTACTAGTAATAAAATTACCATAATGGTAAATCATTACTTACTCGGTGTGATTCCATGAACTGAAAAAAAACCTTTCATATTTCACATTGCTTCTTAGATACCTTCGATGCTTCAACATATTCAGTATTTATATATATGGATACCAATGGATTGAACAAGCGTGTATTTCTCATTTCCTAAGCTTGACTATGATATTAGATCATATTGATCTAAGGAAAACTTGTCCCCCCCTAAAAACCTGTATCCTTTACTCCCCACATACTAGGTACACAACATATGTACTTATTAAAATGAAATTGTACAATTTTGACTACATCTCATGTAGTTATCCTAGTTATAAATAATATATTCCTACTATAAATTAAAACCTGGAAATATCAATTCATGTATATATCATATAATATGTGATGAATTCATCTCTAATGAATTGGTAATTCAAATCACCATGTTAACCACCTCATATATCTTATACATGTCTACCTAAGAGATATATTCAATGTGACACTGGTTACAATTCCCTCTAAAATTGTTGCAACTTGTACTTTTCAATACTATACTAGTATATGTATGATTGACTAGTTCTAAGAAACTGTTAGGTATCCCTTAGTGTATCTCATTTCCTAGAACTATGGCTTCTAATTTATGTCAATCACTAAAGGGTTATTTTTATACAATTCATAACTAACGATATTACCAATAATTGTTTTCCATAGGTTAATAATCACATTTTACATGTAAAAAATGGTGCTCCCACTAACCCCCTGTAGGCATGTGGAAACAATTAATTCCAAATTTATATTTTATGACCTGGTTTCTTATATTAATCTTATTCTAGATTTTAGTAACATTCACCACTATGGGAATTCAAAGCTTACATCATCCTTTTTTGGTTACATCATATATATTTCTTCATTTATTTGTGGTCTTGACATCAATAGCTCAATAAAATGATCCTATAAATTATCTATGATAAGTAAAATTGTAATGGGTTGAGGAATAATGACATGGTATAATCAATCAATCATTATTGGTACTACACCTGTACCATCTATGTATAGTATCATTTAAATACCCACCACAGTAATCTAAATAAGAATCCTCTAGTACAGTGATACAAGGAATCAATTATTGATCTTTAATTGATCTTGAAAATCATAGAAAATTTCCATATACATCTTAATTATAATTTTTATTATTCCTTTAATAATGTATCATCGACCTCGGTGAATATATAACCATCATAATGGTTTTATAATTCCTATGTAGTATGTGTCTCTAGAGAATTCTTTTATACATGATCTAGTAGAACTTGTTCCTATGCTAACTACTTGTTTCACATTGGCATTGAATAACCCCAAGCCAACATTTCTCCCATTACCTCAAATAGATATTTTCAACCTTTTTTATAAATATAGTATGTAACTTGACTGTATATTTTCTATTATAGGGATTTATGTAATATTCTTATAAAACATTTGTATAATTATTATAGAGTGTTTTTTCTCGATGCAAGCTTGTTTACATCATAAAAAAATATTTGATATAAATATGTGTTCTTATGATATTATGAATTTCCATCTGATTATAAATCATATGATATCCATTTTTCATGATAGTTGATGTATGGTTATTGGATAATGTATTTATATTCAAATCATGTCATTAAAATTTTAGTATATGCAATGTATTATTTTTAATATTGATGTTCCATTTACATTCATCATGAATCAGATGTGTATAAAGAAATGTGTGTTTGGGAATTTCTCTACACTACATTTAATTGATCAATATTAACTTGTAAGACCCTTCATCAATCCTACTTATTAAAATAATTTCATTGATGTGTATAACGTAATGTACATTTAGAAAAACTCAACGCTACATTATATTAATAAATCAATTCATGGTCAAGATATATTTTAGCAGACCATTCCAAAGCCTATCATATCTTCTGACCCATAATATTTCATAAATAAAATTCACATTACTTAAAATCATAATGGAATATTATGAATTATGAATACCTCTAGCTTAGCCTTGGAATATTTCCTCCTCTCTAGTTGAACTAGTTCAGAACGCTTTGTGGATTACCTTTATACTAATGGTTTATTTGTCCAAAACAATGATCATATGTATGCTTGTAGTACCTATGATATCTAACTATAGAGATTCCAACCCATAATGGGTATATCCTTGAAAACTATTTAGTTTTTTCTTGAAAAAGTATTTTCTTTCCACAACTAGTTTTATTGTTATTACATTTTACATTCATAATGTGTTGACAATGATTCACATATCACTGAACTATTACATGATTATTCAACACCACAACAATATTTATTTGGAAACTCGTACAATTTTACCATGTATCCAATGGAAACATGATATTAATGATTGGGTGACACTCAGAATTTTTAACAAAAATCAATAATATTGGCAATATTGAAGTTTTTTACTTTTCACTGCTGATTTATGAACCACATATTCCCAGCATCTTGGTAAAGACCTGGAAATTCCATGTATTTTTTTTTTAATTTTATGGGAATTTTACGAGTCCGCAAAAATTAAAGGCGCATAATTCCAAGGCCCAATGTTCCCTGAATGAATTTCTGATATTTTTTATGGACGTTCTGTAATCGTGCGACCTAGATTTTTATAACATTTGAACCCGTGGTCGAAATTGAAATATGAGGACACCGTTAAGCTTGCAATGCCGATATTCGCAATAATGAACCTTCACCTTGACAGCAGTTGGTTGAGGGTAGAAGATAGTATTTCACTTTTTTGTGGAAGAAGAAAAATAAAATAATTAACATTTTATTTTTCTTTTGAAACATCCATTTTGAAATTATGGAGGTGGGAACCAACCAAGCTAGAAAAACCTCCCAATTTGAATTCATGGAGATGGAGACCACCCAAATCCCTCTTAATGGGGGAAAACATATCAACTCTCCAATTAATTAATTGTTCCATTTATTTGTACAATCATTAATTGTGACAATATAAATTAATTTGATAAACCGGTTTAAATTTCTTGGATCCTTATTTCCTTGTTGAAATAATTGGCAAAGGGGAGAAATTTGGAGAAACTCTTCCTCCAATGAAGAACACCCTCTCAAATGAAGAAAGAAGAACCGACCCCGAGCCTGGATCAGAAGTGCTTTGTGGAAGAAACAAACATAGACATTCTTCAATGACTTCATCTTCTACCTCTCGAATCCTCCAATGAAAATCAATGTAGGGGTGTGATTAGAGTGATCTTGGTTAATTTCTTTTAAGATGACTCTCTCCCCATGAGATGCTTACTAACACTCTAATGAGAAGGGTGCGGGCCAAACAAACATGGACCGACCACTCTGCAACCTTTTTGGTTTTTGATCTTTACTTCGCAATGGAGGAGGATGGCGACTGGTACCGGCGAATAGCACCTGTAGGACACGGGAGCAGCGGTGAAACCGTGCCGCTGGTGGAGGGCTGTCGCTCGTCGATCGCGGCGACGGTCGGTGCATGGCCGACCATACGAATGGGGGGAGACAGCCCGCGTCCGTGTTGCCAAAGTGTAGGAGCCGCAGCATGAGGCCGCGACAGTGAAGGAGAGTGGTCGACTCGCTGCCTACTACTGGTGGTGGTATGGCGCGTGATCATGCCGCATAGGAGGGCTAGACGTCTAGCCAGCCATGGGATTCGATCGCGGGATGCAACGTGGGCCGCCCAGTGGGCCGAGCTGTGGCAGCTATCTAGTTCGGATCCATGGCCGGACCTAGGCCTGGCTGAGTTGACCCGAACAAGGGCGGGTCAGCCCACACAGGGTCGAACCGAGGCCATAACAGCTTCGACCATTTTCTCTCTTTAGGCCATAACTTGAGCTACATGCGTCCATTTGATGAACCATATGCGGCTTTAGAAACCATGGATCGAGAAGGTCCTTTTGGTATACACCACTTGATTTTAGGATAATGATGGGGTACGTCTGCGTTGGATCAAACACGAATCCAACCAGGCTCACAGAACTACAATGCCTATAATATACAGACCGAGCGTCTAATTAACCCACTGTCTATTGCATTAATACCCCTATCACATGGTCTTCCATTGGAATACTTCTTTGTGGAACTTCATGGTTGTTGGAGTATCAACATGCGGTTTAGGGAGTGGACCCTCCCAGAATCAAGAGAGCTTAGTGCGGGAACCCTATGGCTAGCTGTAACAAGAAAAATGGATCCTATGTGGGTCTGTAATTTGGGATCCTACATGGGTATGCCTTTTAATAGCATAAGATGATTCATTAGTTACCTCTAATCATCTATTCTACCGTACCTTTGTTATACCTAGTTTTAGATAAGTGTTTACCTTTCTGGTACTTACCTTCATAGTGATATCTTTGTAATATTCTTCTGTGTGGCATACCATTGTTGTACGTACCTTGTGGTGGTTACTTTAGTGGTATTCTTTCCTTTGTGGGATAGTTGAGCTTGGGCTTTTGAGTTGGGCCTTGTGTTTCATCATGATTGAGATGGGTTTACTCGAAAACTTAGGTATATGTATGGAAAGATACATAAGTAGGGTTGTCAGTGGTTTTCATGCTTGGTGGTTTATCCTTTGTGGATTTTGTGAGACTTTCGTGGGTCTCGGGGTCCCTACTGATTATTGTGATACTCACTCTTTCATGGGCTATGCCCGCACCTTGTTGAGTTTGGTGCAGACAACGAATAGAATTGATCGAGGATGAGGGTACCATGAATGGAGGTAGCTCGGTGGTGGACATTAGACGAGGCATACAGTAGTGAAGACCATTCGAGAGCTGTACCTACGCTTCCGATAGTATCCTTGGTGGGTGTTCATAGGAGCCATTTCAGTTTACTTGTACTTCCCAATTTTCCTGCACTTTCAAGTTGGCCATTATTCTGGACCCTTTTTCTTATTATACACACACTATTTACTATATATTATACTTCTGTTGGTATCTTGTTGTGTGCTTGGCTGTTTGAGTTTACAGGTTATAAAGGAAATGCCTTACTGGTATTAAGGAATAGGCCTTTCGGTGCTAGTCACTAGCCCCTAGCCAATTGAAGGTGGGCTTGGGGTAGTCACGGCACAGGCCCCGGGGGACAGGTCATGACAAATTGGTATCATAGGAGTCGGTTCTACCGTAGAACATTGGACTCTGAACTTTTTAATAGAAATAGTGTTATGTGTAGTGAGTGAGGATATCATTTTAGGGAATCCAATGTTGGTGCGGCGGTTGATGAATCCATACACCAGGACCCTGGCTTCTGATTTCTAATTCAGTGCATGAAAACACTGATTTCATGTGTGTTTTGAAAAGTTTTCATTCTGATATTATTGAGTCAGCTCACCAGGTATAACATATTATCCGTGGTGCACCGGTTTCATTTCTGGATTCCTTCAGGCAGACAGCTAGCTAGAGTTCCCTGTATAGTACTCAATGATAGCCCACCGAGTGAAGGGGCCTTGGTACAGGGACCTTTATTAGAAGAGGCACCAGCGGAGGCACCATTGGTACCTTTACCCATTGGGCCACTTATTCCACCATCCCTAGTGGTGGATAGTGAACACCCCTTGATCACGTTGCACATCTTCCATCACCATAGGCCACCCAGGATTATGGGTGAGATGGACCCACAGGTGGATGAGGATTGGCTAGAGGCTATGGTGAGAGTTTTCCGACTGGTAGGGACACCAGATGATCTCATGGTGATCGTTTTTGCCAGTATTTTATAGGCAGTAGTAGGAAGATGGTGGAGCATGATGCTCCAAGTTCATGACGAGGTGACATTTTTCTGGGCAGAATTTGAAAGCCTATTCTAGGCAGGGTTTGTCCCACCAACCCTTCGCATCGTGCGCATATAGGATATACTTCATCTGTATCAGGGAATCATGACTATGGCTCAGTACTCAGCTTTATTCACCGACCACTTACGCTACTCCACTAATATGGTGCAGGCCCCATTTTTTATTTCTCAGATCTTCGAGCATGGAATCAGGCTGGAGATCAGGGCTTCATTGATTTCTCTTAGCATCCCGATGCAGGCGGGGGTGTTAGAGAAACCCTACTTAGTGGAGAGTTTTATTGTCGAGCAGTCACCAACAACAAGACCCACCATCATGCGTCATGTAGCGAAGTCTTCTACAGCTGTCAATAGACAATATTCACAATGGTCCAAGAGGACCAGGCCTATAGGTGGACGACCATAGGATTTAGGGTCAATTGTGAGGGGCACCAGAGATAGAGCCAGTCATGTGATGAGCAGGCAGTGTTACACTTATAGAAGGCAGAATCATAAAGCTTAAGACTACCTAACCCGCTGTATGAATGATCAGTAGATGGTCAAATGACCACCCAGGTAGAGACAGAGGTTCGACCAAGGAGGTATGCATGAGGCAGGTGGACGTGGAAAGGGATCTGTTCGTGCAGTTGGATGTGGGAGATGATTTGAGACGTTACCGCCACCACCACCAGGTTGTCCACCCAGACCACAAGGAGTAGGTGGACAGAGGCGAACTCAGCTCTAGGCAGCTGAAGCCTACAATCATGGCGCTTCAGATATGATATGAGGTACGATGTGTGTCTACTCCACCTTAGATGTAGTTCTTATAGACACAGGTTCCAGTTATTATTTTATTGCCACTGCCCTCGTTCAGAGTTCAGAGATTCTGACAGAGCTGTTGGCTCGATCCATACGGCTATAGACTCCTACAAGAGAGGATTCGTTTATTTCACACTAGTGCCAGCAGTTTGAGCTTAATCTAGGAGGCGAGAGCTTCAGCTGGGATATCCTTGTAGTGGCATCGAGTACATATGACGTCATCTTGGGTATGGACTACTTATTTCCAGTCCATGCTCAAATAGACTATATTAGATGAAAAGTGTGGTGTATTTTAGATAATGGGACTAGTTTTACCTTCACCAGTGAGAAGGGAGACTTTGCAGCACAGGATGGACTTTACTGGAGGAGAGTGAAGTAGGTCACTCATTAGTTGGCTAGCCTCAACCTCGGAGCAGATGATGTTGAGTGTTGGAGTTATCATATAGTGGTGGACTAGTACATGGATGTCTTCCCTAATGATGTTTATGGTCTACCTCCATGTTGATAGGTGGGCTTCTACAATGACCTGTACCCCTGGAGAGCACCGATATGTACACCATCGTATCAGATGGCTCCTATGGATCTTTGTCAGATGCAGGTATATCTAGAGGGCTTATCGGGGAAGGGATTCGTCCAACCCAATGTTTCTCCTTGGTCAGCCCCGATTTTGTTCTCCAGAAGGTTGATGGGTGCTTGAGTATTTGTTTTGACTATCGGTGCCTGTACTAGGTGGCCATGAAGAACAATTACCAAATCCCATGGATTGACAACCTCTTTGATTTGATAATGGGAGAACAGTGGTTCTCAAAGATAGACCTCAGATCATGCTATCACCAACTCAGAGTACGAGATGGGGATGTGCAGAAGACGACTTCCAGATGTCGGTATGGCCACTATGAGTTATTGATCATGTGGTTCAGCATGACCAATGCTTAAACAGTGTTCATGGGACTCATGTACAGAATCTTCCAGTCATACCTTCATCACTTTTAAGTAGTCTTCATCCATGACATTATGATCTACTCGACATCTGTGGAGGAGCATGCATATAATTTTCAAATTGTTCTATACACAATATGGGAGCACTGGCTTTATGGTAAGCTCTAGAAGTGCCATTTCTAGATCTAAGAGGTTTACGTCATGGGACTTGTCATCTCGGAGGATGGAGTTACAGTGGATCCAGCAATGATTGAGGTGGTACATGCTTTGGAGCCACCCAAGAGTCTGACATAGGTATAATGATTCTTGGGTTTGGCAGGACACTACCAGAGGTTTGTGGCAGATTTCCCCAGAGCTGCAGCACCTTTATCAGTGCTGATGAAGAAGCAGAATCCCTTCATGTGGTCGGAGAGACGCCAGTGGAGTTGTCATGGGCTAAGACATAGGCTGACTAGTGCCCCCATTTTGAGTATTCTAGGGGAGGGCATTGGGTACGTAGTCTACTATGATGCATTAGGGACTAGGCTCGAATGTGTCCTGATGTAGGAGAGAGAAGTTATTGCATATTGTTCACGACAACTAAGATAGAATGAGGAGAAGTACACTACCCATGAACTACAGTTAGCAGTAGTGGTCTTCACCATGAATATGTGGCGACATTACTTGATGGGAGAATGTTTTACAGTAAACTCAGACCAAAAGAGTCTCAGGTTTTTTTTCTCTCAGAAGGACTAGAACTTGAGATAGTGACATTGGCTGGAATTTCTCCTGGATATCGCTTAGAGAGAGTCTATACTCCTAACAAGGGGAACGTTTTAGCAGATGCACTCAATAGGATATCTGGTATATAGCTACTAGGTGAGGCGATAGACCATCTGACCGCTTTACGGATATCCATTGTGGAACGAGATGGAGAAACGTTTTTTCAGTCTCTTACAGTCAATCCCCCACTTTTTTTGCGACTTAGGAGGCGTATCATGGGGATAATGACTGTGAGGCTTGACGTGTTCATATATCCATAGGACATGAACATCATAGATTTTTTTGAAGGTGGGGAGCACATCTTCCTTTTCATAGGATGTATTGTGGTTCCCATGTTGCTTCATGAGGAAGTGTTGTGAGAGTTCCACACATACAATCTAGTGTTACATCCAGAAGTGGGGATGATGTACCGGGATCTCCGACGACAACACTAGTGGCCAGGAATGAAGAAAGCAGTAGCAGAGTTTGTCACTCGGTGCCTCACTTATCAGCAAATGATGGCAGAGCATCAGGTACCAGTAGGCTTAGTTCAGCCTTTAATGGTCCTAGGGGTGTGTGGGATGGGATATCCATGGATATCATGATAGTACATCCACGTACATCTAGGGGCATGATTATATTTAAGAGATCATCGACCAACTCACCATGTTGGGAAACTTCTTACCGATCAGAGAGCAGGATTCTGTAGAGATCTTGGTACACCACTTTGTGTAGTAGATTGTGTGGCTGCATGGAGTAACCTCGACGATCATCTCCGACTGTGATGCACATTTCACTTCCCTTCTATGGATGGGTTGTAGGAGGCTTTCGGGATGTAGCTTTTTTTGAGAACTTCCTTCCATCCTCATACTGATGGCTTGACTGAGCGGACCATTTAGACCCTTGAGGATATGTTGTGTGCTTGAATCATCAACTTCAGTCACAACTGGGAGGATCAGATGCCCTTGGTGGAGTTCTCAAACAAAAACAACTATCACTCCACCATTGGGATGGAACCTTTTGAAGCTCTGTATGGCCGACCTTTCAGATCACCTTTGTGCTAGACTGACCCATGGGATTCAGCACTTATAGGACTAGAGATGGTATATGCTACCACAGAGAATGTGCAGATTATCTAGGAGAAGATGAGGACTGCGCGGAGCAGGTAGAATCCTTTTGCTGATAGGAGACAGAGACCTCTGGAGTTCGATGATGGTGAACACGTCTTTATATGGGTCTCACCTCGACGAGGTTTGTGGAGATTTGGCCGGGGTGGCAAGTTATCTCCGAGGTTCATCCAACCTTTTCATATCCTCAATAGAGTTAGCGAGGTGGCTTACTGCTTATCTCTTCCACCTTAGCTACATCGGGTGCATGATGTCTACCACATATCCCAGCTGAGGAGATACATGCATGACCATTCACACATCTTTGAATGGGGTGAGAAAGACATCGACGATGGGGTGATGTTTTTTGAGGTTCCAGCAGAGATTGAGGATCGACAGGAGCGGGCCCTTCATGGGTGGTTGATAACTTTAGTGTATGAATGTTGGTAGCGTGGGAACCTCAAGGAGAGCACGTGGGAGCGGGATGCTCAGATTCATGCTCAGTAACCCCCAATTGTTTTCTTAGTTTTTGAAATGTGTTTTTTGGGGTTGAAAATCCCTGAGGTGGGGAGAATCTAAAGACCCGAAAATTACATCTATTTTTTAAATTATATTGGAATTTTACGAGTTCGTGAAAATTTGTGGCACATGATTCCGAGGCCCGAAGTATCCGTAATGAATTTCTGAACATTATTTTAAGTGCGTTCTATAAACAAGCAAGCAGGATTTTATAAAATTTGAATCGACGCTTGGAATTGAAATCCAAGGACGCCGTTCAACTCGCAGCACTGATATTCATTTAAAGAAATCTTCACCTTGTCCATAGTAGGTTGAGGGTTGAAGATAGTTTTTCACTTTTTCATGGAAGAAGAAAAATAAAATAATTAACATTTTATTTTTCTTTTGAAACCTCTATTTTGAAATTATGGATGTGGGGACCACCCGATCTAGAAAAACCTCCCAATTTTAATTCATGGTGGTGGGGACCACCCAAACCCCTATTAATGGGGGAAAACCTCTCAACTCTCCAATTAATTAATTGTGACATTTATTTGTGCCAGCATTAATTGTACCAATGTAAATTTATTTGATAAAACTATTTTAATTTGTTGCCTCGACATTTGCTTTTTGAAATCATTAGAAAAGGGGAGAACATTGGAGAAACTCATCCTCCAATGAAGAATTGTCTCTCCAACGATGAATGAGGAACCGACCCTGATCCCGAATCGAAAGCGCTTTGTGGAAGAAACAAATGCCGACGTTCTTCAATTACTTAATATTCTACCTCTCGACTCCAACAAACGACAAGGTAGGGGTGTTATTAGATTGATTTTCATTAATTTATTTTATGTTGAATCTTGCCCTAGGAGTTGCTTGCTACAACTCAAACGTGGAGAGTGTGGGAAAAATGAACATGGCTCGAACACTCTGCAACCTTCATGGTTTTTGAGGCTTTCTTCGCGATGGAGGAGGACATTGACTAGTACTGGCGACTGGTTCCAGTAGGACTCAGGAGTAGCAGCCGGCACAACGGGCAGCCGCGAAGATAGTGGCGGCGTAACCGCACTACCAGTGGAGGGCTGAAACCTGTTGGCGGTGGCAATGTAGAGGTGGCGGCCGACACATAGCCGACTGTGTGAATGGGAGGTGTCATCGTGCGTCTGCACTGTAGGCATGCCGGAATGGTAGCACGAGGCAGCGATGGTGCAGGAGGGAAGTCGGCTCACTGCTGACTGCAGGGGGTGGGACAATGCACGACCGCACCGTGGAATAGGGCTAGACGTCCAGCTAGCTGCGGGCCGCGTTGGCCGGACCCGTTGGGCCGGGTCGGACTGGACCCGGACCGACTTCGACCCTTTTCTCTCTTTCACCCATAACATGAGCTACAAGTGTCCATTTGACAAACCGTCTATGGAACCAGAAACCATGTATCGAGAAGGTCATTTTGGTATACCCCCACTTGAGTTTTGGATAAAGTTGGGGTATGGCAAGGTTGGATCAAACACGAATCCAACCGGGCCCCCGGAACTAAAAGGCCAATAACATAAAGATTGGGTGTTCGATTGAAGCACCATTAGTTGTATTGATAACCATATCACATGGCGGTCATTTGGGATACTTCATCCTGGGAATTACTGGAAGTTAGAGTATCGACATGTGGCTTGAGGAGAAGACCCTCCCAGAATCAAGCGAGCTTAGTGCAGGAACCATATGGCTGGCTGTAACATGATAATTGGATCTTATGTGGGTTTGTGATTTGGGACCCTAAATGGGTCTATGCTTGAGAGTCCCAGTTGGACCGCTCAAGGAAATCCATGTGGGACTACTCTAAGATCCTACGTTGGTCTTCTATAGTAGGATCCTATGTGGGACAGATGATTTAGGATCCTACGTGGGTTTTTCTCTTAACAGAGTAATATGATTTAGTAGTTACATATAATCATCTATACTACCATACATATGTTATGCCTGGTGTGAGATAAGTCTTTACCTTTGTGGTAATCTTCTGTGTGGCATACCATTACTGTACTAACCTTCATGGTGATATCTTTGTGATATTATTCTTTGTGGTTCACCTTTGTGGTAAGAACCTTCATGGTGTTTACCTTCGTGGTATTCTTTCCTTCATGAGACATTTGATCTTGGGATTTGGTGTTGGGCCTTGTATTTCCTCATAATTGAGATGGGTTTACTTGAAAACCTAGGTATATGTATGGGAAAATACCTAAGTAGGGTTTTTAGTTGTTTTCATGCTTTGTGCTTTATCCTTTGTGGATTTTGTGAGACCTTCAAGGGTCTCAATGTCCCAACTGATTATCGTTATACTCACCCCTACCTGGGCTATGCCCACACCATGTTGTGTTTGGTGTAGACGAGGGACAAAATTGATCGAGGCTAAGGGTAACAGTACTAGAGGTAGCTCAGAGATGTATATTAGATGAGGCATACCGTAGTGGAAACCATTCAAGAGTTGTACCTACCCTTCGGGTAGGATCCTTGGTGGGTGTTCATAGGAGCTATTTCAGTTTACTTGTATTTCCCAGTTTTCTTATACTTTCCTATTGGTCTTGGATTCTTTCCTCTTTTTCATACTGTACACACCCTTTTTACTATATAGTATACTTGTGTTCGTATTTTGTTGTTTTCTTGGTTGTGTGTGTTTATAGTTTAAAAAGGTAATGCCATCCTGGTTTTAGGGAATACGCCTTTCGGTGCTAGTCGCCAGCCCCTGGCCTATGGAAGGTTGGCTTGGGGAAGTCATGAAATAGGCACCGGGGGACGGGTCATGAAATTCTTGGAGATCACACCTTATTTATATTAATATTTCATTACGTTCAGGGTTACTACAAATAAATAAAAACATGTGACAAGATAATTGTATTCAATACCCAATAAGTAAATCTAAAAAATTACATGTATATGATGAATATTTTTAAAGAAGAAGAGACCAAATGATTCATTAATTCTGTTCACTAAACGTAAACATCCACATATATATTTCATGATTTGTGATTCAAATAACAACCTCTTTTATAACACATTCTTTGAAGGATTTTTCAAGGGTTCCTTTAGTGTTACATGTTCCATTGACCTCTTAACCTTGTACTTCAACAGGTTCACCATAAGAACTAAATATTAAACTCTCTTTGGGTTCTTATATACATGGAGAACCATTCCATGAATGCCTCAAAGTGTTCTATCCGTACTATTCCATTATTAATCTTAAACATAACTGGATTAAATGTGTAACAAATATATGAGAAAGGGATACATTAAATGATCAAGATCCAACATTCAATTAATATATATACTGTATAATCACTGCCTATTCTTATCTTTAGTTTTATTTCTCCTCATAGGATTCTCAGATACTAGACAACATGTAAAATCTTCCATGTCCCAATGTTGTATCCACAACTCAATTAATGTTGAAGATATTATTATGAAAAAACCATCATATTCATTATACATGAGTCTCCGGTAATCACATTTACACACTTTTTTCCTGGGGGTAGCTTAACTAGTATTAGGGACGCCGACCCCATGAATTTCGAATGTTGTGGTACATTACAGAAGACCATGTACTGCTCTTTAGAAACTCATTCTAGTCTAGAACTTTTCTTGGTCCAATATTATTTTAGTGTACATGTGGTATGAAATTCTATTTTCTAAAAAAATATTTAATATTTTTCTTTTAACTTGATTACTATAAGACATATTTTTTATTTTAAATATATCCCATAATTTTATTAGAATATAGGAACCATTTTTACTATTATTGGAATACTATGTCACTTGAGTATTCTAATGGAAATGATCCTTGAAACACATCCTCATAGTCTACAGGCATTGGTTACACCACTACTCAGAGATTCTAAGGATGGAACTAATGTTTCCACCGACATTAAGTCATGGCTCCTTGATATTTTTTGCAGAGTCAAATATTCTAAAAATAATTCTTTTGCATTAGTCAACTATTTTCCTGTAATGTTTCAAAAAAATCTCTATATACCCCATTTAATCGAACATTACTTCAGTCAACCTACCACATTCATAAGAACTCCACAATAATATGAGTCACCCTCAAATGTGGAGGAACGAGCACCCCATACACCCGGTTTTGTTGATATTTAAATTATGGAAGGACTTCATGAATTAATATTTTCATTGAGGGATATGGTAATTTCATATTAGTGAATTAAATAATTTTCTACTAATCATCCATGTACAATGTGATCATTCTTACAACTTAAACATTATTTTAAACATAAAAAATTCATTGTACACATTTATTTTATATTTTCATTCTTTTTTACTATTATAATATGTGATCGCATATAATAAATACTCATTCAAAAAATAATAAACATTGTAAATGATAAAATAAATAACTTTTTACCTGATCATGAGCCATTATCTATGAGTTAATCCATAGAAAAATAATGGATTTACTGTGACCCTTGGGTATTTCCTTAAATCAATACCTGACTTGAACTGTAGTGCCCAAAAATCCAATGCACTTCACTTGTTTGGTCTATTCCGGATCTCAACTTGAACCACACTTCCATGAACCCCTATGATATTTACAATGTATACTCACACACATGTGAGGGTAACTCGAGATGAGAAATTACATTTTATCATTTGAATGTGGACATGTGGTCCCTTATTCCAATTAAATATGGAGGGATGATGCACATATCGTCAAAATGAAATAATTTTTAAATTTTATAAAACGAAAATTAAATAATTAAATTAAATAAATAAATAACCAAACAAGCACCTGTGTGTATTGGGTCATGATCAGACAACATGAAATTATATTGCATAATAAAAAATAAATTTTCTAAAATTCAAATCATGTGTATTTTAATGATTTTGTATGCATTAAAATAAGTTTAATTAATTATCAATACATCCCAATGAACCAAAAATAATGTTATTAAATCCATGAAAATTTAATTTAATTTCTAAAATAATTTATAATTTTTTAGTATATTTATTTCTAAACCAGAACTCGAAAAATTAATTTAGAACTGGTGGTGGGTTAAATGGCTCATCCCGGTCGGACTCGTACTGAATTTCCCCGACCTAAGATGGGGTATCCCTTTAAGGGACATATTATTTATATATAATAATATAAAAAGATATCAAGCATCCGATATATTATTTTTAAATTATATATATATATACATGTATTTTTAATAAGCTACCATGCGAAGATTTAAAAAGCTTTCAATATACGTTTTCTCAATTTAATTAAAAAAGGTACCATGAGAAGCATTAAACTAGAGTCCACTAGAAGCTATAAACCTGATTCCTCGGCAAATATTTAGCCTTTAAATTAAATAAGTTACTTTGATACTATTTAAACTATCTAACATGGGATGATTTACCCATTTCATTTAACAATATTCCTAGACAATAATTAATCTATATTCCAAGGGAAGCTTAATCTATTTTATTAAGCAGGATGTAATCATAATTACTAATGTATCTTCCAATGGATTTTTTGACCTTTCAATTAAAAAATATTCCAAGGTATGATTTTATTGCCAATAGACTACCCCAACCAACATCTGGAAGATTGGGCTATGACGAAACTTACTAACATCTCAATCTATCTAAAATTCATTACACTAGTAATAATTGAATTTATGAATAAAATAAAACATTAAATTCTATATCACCTTTTATGGAAAACTGATCAATCTATGATTAGTAATATATTGGCTATACGAACTCATATCAACAAGCTATAATTTTTTTTGGGAATGTATCAAAACCCTATTTATAAATAAAAGATAATTTCAATGAAATTTCAATTTTTGTACATAAATATTTACATGTTTCCTCTTATTTCAATTGAAGGAACCAAGGGGGTAGTGGAATCGTGAAAGAGACATAATTTAATATTTTTAATTTACATTAATGTTAAAAATATTTAATCCACATAACCCCTTTCTTGTAATTCAAAAATTATAATGTGTAATTCAATTTAATCCTAAAAAATAAATAAAAATAAATCTAAAACTTTACCTCATTATTTTTAAGTCTCTAATTGTATTCCCTCACCATCGACGTGTCATGCTTGTATGATTACAAAATATACTTCCCCAAGTTCATTCACACATTCTCCACAATTCAAGTGGATTTCACATTTGTTTCCCAAGTGTTATCGTGGGAAATTAAGGAGCTCTACGACGTCCCTTTCATTCCCTAAAGAATGTAGGCTCGATTAAGAGAGAAGGATCAATCTAACATTATTATTCATCATATATGTCTCTTATGACTTAAGGGAATTATTAGGAGGGATTCTATCACTAAAATCAGAAAAATGGTGGATTTATAATTCAATAGTCTTAAATGATATTTTTACCTAAGTTATACTTTAAAAAATTTCACTATGCTTCTGGCACACAATAACGAACATTTTAGTCAGTTTTCCACATTTATGAGTTAATATACATATAAAAAATGTTAAAAATATTCTATAACTCTCTTGTAACACTATTAAATGTTACATGATAAAATAAAAAGAGTTAACTAGGGCCTCAATATCTCCAAAATAATTTAATGAACCACGAACATCCAATGTTCTTTTGAAAAATTACATTTTTCTCTTATTCACTTTTATGATCAGTCAACATGAGAATACCTTGAGATATAAATTCATTAATCATTATTATGAACTAGAATTATATAAATTAATTAGTATTAATTTTGATCGTTCACACTCAGGAATCAGCAAGCCCCACACATGGCGACCACTTTGTCTTAACCAACTATTCATTAGAATATGTGGAGTTTGTCTCAACAATAGCGTGTCCATCCCATAGACCAATAGTAGATTCAAGAAACCCATCATGGACCCTACGGATATAATGAATGTCATAACTATGAATTTCTCTTAAGAACACTTACTTTATAATATAATATATTATTCTAGTGACATCTCATAAAGAAGGATCCATACTTGTGTCATCACCATTTTTTGATTTATATATTTTGTGACTATAGTGGAAAAAATTACCTTCTTATACCATGGACAAGTATTAATGATATTACTACCATTATTAATAAACTTGGTCCCATGATATATATCTTATTCAACATAGAAGGAATAAATTCTACCATGATCCTTCATCTAAGGCCATACTACCTATGATGAACCCAATAAAAACTAACTCACCCAGATTTCAATATCGTGGTTATCACCTTAAATCAAAGAATGATATAAAATGGAACACACTAATAAGGATCTAAATTATAGAGGCCAATATACATGTCTGTATATAAGAACAGCCAGTGGCATCTGAACATGTGGTGTTCTTATTAGAGTGTCTATCCTTCTAATATCACTACTAGAGGTCACCAAGTGAAATTAGCATGATAAGAATTTTCAATGATTATGAGCCCTCAACACCTGATATTTATACATCATAAGAGTCCTTTAAGTATGATCTATCAAGACTATAGTACATTTGTTTAATATTACTATCATAGTTTATTTCTTTTATCAATATAGCTGGGAACTCCTTTAACCTTTTGATACAACACATAATATAAGGAAATTAACTTGTAAATAATTAATTCATAAATATAAACACTATTATGGAATGAAGATTCACCTTTATATATAAAATTGTATCCATGTAATTGCAATCAAAAGTACTATTCATGTTGGGTCTAGGAAACCCACTATTTCTATAGTGTTATTAAAGAATAATTCAAGGAAGTATTTTTCCCTTCTATATTAATGGGAATTGATATACATGAAATTTGATTGAAATAAAAATATATTATTATATATCATGGTCTTGGTGGAAAAATGAGGTTATTTTAGATAGTAAAATTAATATATATCAGACTTATAGGATCACGAAATTAGTGTCAAACCTTCTTGATGAGAAATTATTAAAAATGGTTTATATTACATAAACAACTCTCACGTATGTTTATTTATGTCTAATTATTAACTTCTTTCTCTTGGGTTCCTTGACCTGTTGTTGGATATTTATCTTGGAATTTATGAATGTCTACCTAATACCAATGAGAAATAACCGTTGAGTGTTTCACACTATTTTTTTCTATTTATACCTATTAAATAATATTTGAATTTAATTATAGTAATAAATATTATTCTAAAAATATTAATGAATATTTTTTTTTCAGGATTAATGATCTCATAAATTTGATAAATATTTACTCACATGGTAATTATAAATTTTTTGGGATATAAAATATTTATTTACTGAATTAATATATATATAATTTATTTAGGAATTCAAAAGATACTGATAAGGTCTAGTGGATCAAGATTTTTTCAGATTCTAAATATTAATATGTCAGATATAAAATAATATTTATTGTTGTTGTAGTTATTACATGATGTGGAATAAAAACAATATTATTATTTTCATATATGGAATGGAGTTAGACATGGTTTTACCATTTTCCAAAGAGAACTTTAGAATTTAAATTAATTAGAAACCCTAACCCCATGTCTATTAATTGTCACCTAATATATTCTAAGAGATGTTAACTGAGAATTGTTTTTCACAACAGATTTCTCTCAAGAATTCCCCACTTCTCTATCACATATCCTCAAGAATATGAAGATCATGATAACATCAACATGTCCAATAAATTTGAATTTATCTAGACAATAAAAAAAATATTTTCAATCAACTAGGATATAACCTAATGATTTGTCAGTGTCATTTTGAGAACAATGTTTCACATGTGGATAACCCCTATATATATTATACACTTGGATTCTATATGTGGAATGAAATAATACCAAAAAATGGTTTTAAATGGTAAACATATACTACGAAGGAATATCACATGAATGAGGGAATAATTATTCTCAATTAATGAAATTAATTAAAAATTTGGTTTGAAAAACATCAACTCTTGGTTTTAGAGACCTTCTTGTCTATATTTGACAAGAAAAAAAATTTCTTAGTCATAATGTTTTTCTGTTGTACAATATTCTAAAGATTTTTCTCATATAATATTTGTTATGTTGGGATCATCCCTGATAAGAAATTCCTTTTTGACCGTAACCTTCATGTGTTATCTAAGTGGTCACCTTCAAATTTATTATTTTTTATTTGATTTTTGATTGTTTCATTTTTAAAAATTAACATTCATTGAAATTTTTAATCCATTCTAGAAATTTCATCTAAATATCTTCATACTCTTCATTATTTCTCACAATTATTTGAAAGACTATTAAATAATTAATTATGTTTATATATAAAGATCTCATTTGGAGGATTGAATGATCCTTGATGGATAATAAAAGATTACATAGCATGTACTCTTTTTTCATGTTATGTGTCTTTATTCATTACAGAAGGATACTTGGACCGATTCTGAGAGAACGTTTAATTATGTCATCCATTTTTAAATAAATGGTTCATGTTTAGACTATCTAGGGTGTAAATGACTTTTTTCAGTATACATGTTGTGTACATTGACTATATGTTGTTCAGTCAATGTGAATTCATGTGAAAAAACTTTGGGTCACACTACAACATTAAATCAATATACAATCATTATTTAATTATTGATGAGTATATACTAGAAATCATGTATCTAAAATTTCACATCATGTACTTCATAAATGTTTACAAGAAGTAAAGAATAATTCCATAGGTTTGTAGTACTGATATCCGTCCAAGATAAGTACATGTAATGTGGCTAGCTAGTATACGCCCTGAACGTCCCCTATTTATATGGAAATATTATATTTAATTAATTAAACCTTAAACCTTATAGGCTTATGTTCCATATTTAATTAATTTGAAATTACATTCTAGACATTAGGTTTTATATTACAATAACTTTTTTATTAATTCAACATTATATTCCAGACTATGAATCATGTATGGTTATTGTATACTAAAAATATGATGAATAAATTGTATAGGATCTATAATTTCAAGTGTACCATGATCCATTAAAGTAGCCGTAAGCATAATAAAATTTTGACACATTACATGTAAAAACATATTTTGTATTATTGTGTTTTTTATAATTAAAACCATAATGAGTAGTTTATACAGGTAATAGTAGAGTTGACTCTAAGAACAACGTTGTGTAGTTTTTTCATTGATATTTAAATAAAATCATTTTATTTATATTATTTTAAATCATAGTGGATGATAACATCAATATTATTGAATGAAATATGATCTTTTGAACTAATTGATTAATAAGATATTTATTCCGAATAATTTGTGCATGTTTTAAATCATTAATTAATAAAATTAAATGAATACTATCTAGTGGTTTTAAATTCGTTATTGTTTCATATGTATGACCAATAATGAGAATGACCATATCAATGTCTGTGATGGTTTATATTATTTTAATTTATTTCATGGGGTTTTGATTAATTTTTATTAAATTAAATATAACAGTCTTTGTGTCATCAATCACTCTTTTATTTTGTAGGAGCTACCTATCTAACGTTGTTTTAGGTAGTTACACTTATCCAATAATTTGTCCCCCCTCACCTATGTGGGATTTATAAAACACATGTAAGAAATTTATATTATTATGTTTCATAAAGATTTTTTATGATGGTTTCAATGTGGGGTAGATTAATATGGAGCTGAGCCGAAATGAACATGGGAAATATATTGGTGTGCAAGTGTGATGTTGCAAATCTTTCCATGAATATAACAACAATTTTATGCCCATGGTAAAATATTGATTTATTGTCTGTTAAATGTCTCATCCATAATATAAGCTCATTATCATTTCATTTATTTATTTATATACTTCTATATTTTTCATAATTTATATTATAGATGTGAGATCATGATCAAATAAATTAGTGTACTAATACTGAATGAAGAGATTTAAATAAATGGATTATACGTAATTATTTTATTGAAACATGGTTAATTGCTTTAATAAAATTAAATTCATATTAAAAAGACATTTAATTGATAAAACAACAAAAATTTATTCATGAAAAAATAAATCCCCTCCAGTTGATATTCAGCCATTAGGCCTTCCATCATTTAAGTTAAGATAAACTGATAGTTAAAGTGTCAGTTTATCCTCCATTGGTTTAAATTTTAATTTTCCAAAAGTCCTAACTAGAATAGTAAGTAGATTTAATATATTTTGTATTGGTTTTAATATTATCTATCTAACCAATAATAATTTGGAGGCTAGTGTTGATGAAATATGAGTTAGAATTTCAAAATTGGGGATTCCAATCAACGGTTTGTAGAATTTCTAGTTTATAGTTTTCAAGATTGCCTTACTAAATAATATATTACAATATTAATGGCCTCTATCTTTATTATAATAATGGAAATATGAATCCAATCTTCTAGAATATCTATAGTGATGAGACATTCTGAGTTCTATAGTAAGGTACATTGAATCATGATAACATTGTGGTAGAATTAATAAAACAGAACTTATAATAGCCTTTGATAATATATAATATAGTGAAACAGTAATAATCTTATTTATGTAATTTCATAATAATTTAATTTTTATCAATAAAATTATACATGTGTTCCATTTTAGTGAAAAAACAATATATTAATAGTATGTAACATCCATTATTGGTTCAGATATGGATGGGTTGTGTTGTTCCTTTATAGAAATTTAATGGGATAGAACCCTTACTACCCGATCCACCTACAAAGGAGGGAAGTGTATATTAGTTCACTCTCTATGATAAAAACATGAGATATGTATTTTATGTTCTTTTTTTAATGATTTTAGGCATGTTTATTAAACTCATGATGTCACCTGAAGACATGGATTCATATAGAATTCCCTAGCATCTTTGTGGTCTTCACCAAGAGAGAGAAATTAAAGAATGGTTTGAGACGTCCAAGGTTATCTTTCTGAGAAAACAAAGAGATGGTGTGCCTACTAGGCAATGTGTTTCCAAAGTTATCGAATAGATTTATCACCTAGAAGTTATAGGGACTAAATTTCATGAATAAATGAACATCGATCTCATTATTGCATTACATTCTCAGAGATTAATACACTATTCTATTAATATCAATATAAAAAACATATATAGGTCTCTTTCAGATCTTCTCACACTTCTTTTCCAAGTTGGTAAGGAGATGAAGCGTTAAAATCATTCCATACTTTTTTTGAATTGAAGGAAAGTCTAAGAAAGGATCTATAAGTCCAAATATTATCCACAATTCCCAACCATCAAGAGAATAATAAAGGGGAAAGCAAGTGAACAATATGATATCTCTTTTTCATATATGAATAAGGGAAACTATAAGACAAACCACACCAAGGAAAATAAGAATGGGTATCATTCATATTCTTTTATTATCAAATGAAAATTTACTATTTCTAAATATTTAGTATTAGATAAAGCATGTGTATCTCACATATGTTTTCAAATACATGAACTAAGTAGATGTTGGAATTTTTTTAAGGAGAGGTAAGTCTTTGAGAAGCCAAGAGGTCCAGAATTTCGGTAGTGGATATTAAAGAATACCACCTCACATTTCTGATGAGAATAATCATGGCATTAAAAAACTCCTATTAAGTGTCTTCCATTGAAAAAAACATTATATCTATATCCAATCATAATATATATTGATTTTGTTTTCAAATTTTTGGGATAAATGTTGCTTCTTTTATAAATATTTCTCATGTAATTGTAAGGTTATTTAAATAATGTTATTTACGTTTTATATTGCATGAACCATGTAATGGAAATCAATAATGAAACTAATTCACATGATTCATAACACATCCAACTATTTCATGACCCAATAGGTAACGTAAAAGAATGTTCCACCATATTAAAATAATAAAGATATTTACATTCATTTAAACTAAATCCACATGGTGTATTTCATACATCTTTATAAGGGAAAATTTCTAAATATCAATTTATAAGAAAGGGTTAAATGGTCGTAGAGATTCATAGGTTAGTTTATAAAAATATGTGTGGACAATTTCCAATTGAATCAAGGGGTGAGTAATCATGAATTATAATATTTAATATTGATTTTATTAAATCTTTATATGTATACCTAATGAGGTATATGTCAGATTCCTTTTATAGATTCAAGGAATATAATAAAAATGTTGGGAACCATCCTGGTAAGATGATTAAGAATCCCTAATTATACCATGATGGAGAATATATTAGTCTACTGTTCATTAATTATTTATAAGAGTTTCATATTTTATCTAAACTCAACCCTCCTTACAAACCACAAAAAATGGTTTATCTAAAACGAGTAACCATGCCTCATTTGATGTGTTGATTTCTATGATGATTCATGAATGTATTACATTATCCTTTTGGGTATATCAATTATAAATAACAGCACACATTCAAAACCAAGTGGAAAATAAATAAGAAAATAAAATCTTATATGAAATTTTGTTTATAAATAATCATGTTTTTCACATGAGTTTTTGTACAAATGTGAAGAATTTATTAAGGGAAATTATAGTAATAAACATGCAATATAAAAAACATAGTGTATCTTTATAGGATAGCATAAGGGGAAAAAGTGATGATATCTATATGAAGCATGTGATAAATATGTCATGGTTGATAGATGTCCTAGATTTATTGAGAAGGATCATGTCTCTAAAAGAGAGAGTGGGAGCGATATATAATTTTATTAAGTCTAGGATCAAGATAATTAGGAGTTGGTACATGAAAAAATTTCCCAGAATCCCCATAAAAGTGAATGTTCCATAATAATAAATATTGTGTAGGACAACAATTGGGGTTATAGAACATGAAATATATTGTTTTATAGTCATTATGGATAGAGAATCGATAATATTTGATAATAAGTATCCTCTAACCTTCATAGATGTTTTTAAGTGGCACAAAGTTTTACAAATGGATTAGAAAATATTAATTCTGAAATGTATTTCATGTACCAAAACCAAGTCTATATTTTTGATGATACTCTAATGGATGTAATTATTATTGATGTTTAATGAGTTATCAAGAGAAAACTACACATGGATAGATAATTAGTTACAAATAAGACGTGATTAGTGAAAAAAATGGTTCAACAACAACAAAGAAAAAAAATAAAAAAAACATTTTAACTTGTTTTAGTGATGAAATCCATCACTATTATACATTCTATAGATACTAAAAATGGAAATGACATTTGGAAATGTATTATAAAACAACCCTCTTTTATGATAACCTTTGTGATGATTTCTATATATCCCAAGATGATTGTTTTGTGAATCCAAAGGTCGCCAACAAGATTTGAGATATCATTCATATAGTATTTTAATGCCTGAATAAATAAATTATTCTATTTGAAGGACTTATGTGAAAAAAATATATTATTTGGATCAAGATACATAGTGGTAGATCCAAGAACTTTTTTTATAATTCATGTTATATATATGGACATGATACTAAATAGATTTGATATGGAAAAATATAGGAGGGGATTGTTTCCATTGTCTCATGAAAATCATACATCATGTACAGTGTTTCCTTACCACATGATGAATGGAATAGTTTCACACAGATTCTATATGTGTTGGTGATTTTGTCCTTCATGAATGATATGTTATTTATTGGGATATATGTCCCCAAAAAATTATGTGTTGATTGAAGATATCATGATGACCCTGGTAACAACCATTGGATGGAAGTCAATACCATTGTTAAGTATCTGATATAAACTATTCATATGTTCCTAGTCTATGGAGATGATAACGAACTAATCATCAGAGGATATACAAATTATAGTTTATAGAATGATCATGTTGATCTAAAATCACATACGGGTACATCTTCACACTCAATGGAGGATCTATGAACTAGATGAGATCAATGAAATCCATGGTTACAGATTCTATAGTAGAGTATCAGTATGTTTTAGCATCAGAGGTATTTAAACAAACATAGAAGATATGAAACTCCATACAAGATCTTAACATGGTAACTAATAATTAATACCACTCCACAATCTTTTGTGATTATACTATAGAGGATACTCTTGAAAATAATCCAAATTCACATTTGCAGACAAAAAAATACTTAAGAAGAATCATCTCACGAAGGATTTTTTATAGATATGTGAAGCCATAGTGAGGAGAGTATTCATGGAATACAACATAGTTGACCCCTTGACTAAATACATAACTCATTAGAATCATGCTCTTAATTTGATGTCAATTAGACTAAAATTCATTGGTATTTTAAGCTAGTCCTAGAAAGAGTTTATTTGAGTCAGAATTCTAGAAAAAACTATTTGTACATTGGGTTACAAGAATATTTTAAAAAGTGAATATTAATTTAAATATTTTATTACATATATTTCAATGTTCTATTTGACATAAATTTTATAATTTTAATAAGTGTATATTGTTTTATAATGACATGGTAGTTCCCTATTATGATTAAAACATTGAACATTAATGAAAATATTATTAAAACAAGTTCTACATTAAGATACAATTTTATGATAGGACACATATAATGTGTAATGTAAAATTTTAATTAAGGTATTGTATCTTTTTAAGGCATAGTATTACTTGATACAATATCTTATTTTTATAATCGTACTAGGCTTGGTGAGGCCTACATGAGATTGTTTGCACTAGGATTTGTATATTCACGTCATGAATGGGGCCTGAGAATAATCCATGAATACAGTTTCATAGTGTGAAAATATTTCATTATTTAAATTCTTTTCATGTTGTAAATATATCATCCATATTTCATTAACAACAACATCAATTTTTTGGTGTACATGAAAATCAAGGGATTTACGGAGTTAATTGATTTATCATGACATGAATTGTTTCTTCCCATTCAGTTTTATTCACTACATATTTATATCTCCTCTAATTTATCTTCTAACTATGATAAAACCCTAGCTATAATCCATATCATTAATGTGGATTCTTCTCTTCTTGTATACTCCATTTGGATCTTCGGTCTTTAGTTTGGTTTGATGCTCTTCGTTTTGTGTGTGTTGTTTTTCTCTCCTCATTTTCGTTTTCTCTCTTGGATAGGGAAATGGATTTGGAATAAATTTATGATTTTTTAATAATGTGAGGATGATTATTATTCACTAACTTAAAGATTAACTGTATGATAATATTCTGGAGTCTAGATCATATGTTGGTTGTGGCAATATATGATAGTTTCTCGAGGTATGTATTGATCTAACTTCTCTAGCACTACATTTTTTATGGAATTATTTTATAAGATGGGAGAATACTTTTCTGGTAATCCATTATTCTCACTTATGTTCCTTTTCCACACTTCATGAGTGTATTATGTTGTTATTTGAATGCAACCAAAGTTGAGTTAGGAGTAACTATCTCTTGAATATAGTATTTTAACAATAATTTCTCTTAGTTTTATAAATTGTTTTATAAATAAATATTCATGATCTTCATATTGGTATATTTTTCATTGTAAATGTGTTTTTGAGAAAACATGGATTTCTCCTCATTTTTATAAATGAAAGGGGTTTTTGGAAGCATTTCCAAATAATTTATGATATGGGTTTTCAATTATTATTTTTAATGATAAAGGATTGCTTGGAATGTTTTCTAAAATATAAAAATCTAATTGAAATTGTATTGATAAATACAGTGCACAAGATCCTTGGGTACCTAAGCATAGGGTTTTGTGTGGGATATTTCCCATGTAATTTTTGGGGATGTTCACATTCATAGGTGTTTACATATCTTTGATCATAGATTAATGGTCTCTAGTACGTGATTAACATTGTAGGGGGTTTACTTTCTAGGGTTCTATTATATTCCCAAAACATTGATGCATGTGTTTTAGGAAGTTGAGCGTGCAATGATCATCTATTTTAGATACAGTCTACATGATCTATTTATCCAAACCTTTATCATCCTAGGAAAGTTTAACATTATTCATTGGATTTTTAATATTTTTTATTTAATATTTATTATTTGATAAAAGAAAATAGTTTTCAAAAATATATGTTTGAAACAATACCACCTAGATTTTTTTAAAATTATGGAAAAGGGTCCTATGATTTTAATATCAAACTATTTAACTATTTATCATTAATTTTATTACATTGATATTTTTATATCAAAATTATTTTATAGATACTTGATATGGAACAATGAGGTCAGATCCTATTGATATTGATTACTTTACAATCAAGACACTCCATCAATGGGGTGTATACCTTGTGTTATCTAATGATACTACAATGGGAAAGGTGCTACAATAAGTCCATGATGTTTATGTTTTTTGGTACATGTATATCATATTGATATGTTGGTATTTTACTACCATATTCCATGTAGTAGTTTTTTCCACTTCTTGTTTTCATTTTTGGTTGTGGAACACATACTTTTTCTTTTTGGGTATCTAATTTTTGGTTGTATTTCTATGGTTACTCTATGGTTTATGAAATATTTCATTTTGGTTATAATTTCATCTATATATGTATATATATTCCATGTTTTTTATTTTAGGATTGGTTAAATCCTTCCCTCTCGTCATTTAATGATCCTTTGGTTCTAATCGTTAACCCAGGGAGATAAGGAACAACATTTTGGCCTTACTACATTCCAGTTTGGAACCTAGTTATATGGTTTTTTTGGGATGTTATATGACAATTTGGTATTAGAGTTAGATTATTATTAGTCATGGTATATTGGATATAGGATTGTATGTATGTGATATATATTTTTTGGTTTGTTCCTCGCTAGCTCTAACTATAAAAAAGCCTCATGTTATCCTTAGATGTTGGGATGTTTGTCTCATATGATGGGGATTTGTTCCCAACCCCAAATTGATTTTATGTTTTCTCATTGTAAACTAATATGATCCTATTTTCTGAAAATATACTTCAATATTTATATTCGGTAAAATACCTTTGATTCATTTTCCCCATGTCTCTTACGCTGGTGTAGCGAGTGATTCTCCTCAACGGAATCCTCTCTAGGATCCGAATGTTTTAGAGGATATCACGAGGGAAGTTTTTCTCATGGACTATGATGTTATGAATGTTCATAACCTTGTATATAAGTCACATCTAGTATATGGGGGAGATAATTATTGATCTCAAGAGTTATTATGAAAAAATACCTCGTCCTTTAAGGTTATTTAGGAGACTAGGAACATGACTATCTAGAAAAAATCGAACATATTTTCAAAAATTTTATGCACATGATTATATCAAGGAGAAATGTGAAATTTTCAAGATTAGATGTCCCAGTATGTGTGGGAGGCTTTCCATGGTATAGGATAATCGACAAAAGTGATTGTGTCCAGTAAGCTTGATAGAGCATTTATTAATATCCATGCCCTGGATAAATGGGATACCTTGATAGTATTAATCTTGCCAGGATTGCCTCTGACAATCATCCGATTTTGGTTTCCTTTTCCCATAAAACTTCTAGAAACATAGCTCCCATCAGATTTTACAATGCGTGGTCATCTGGTCCTGACTGCATGAACATCATTAAGAACCCTTAGGAAAATATTCATGGTCAAAAGGATCTGTTTGCATGCTCGGTGAATCTGAAAATGCTTAAGGAGATTCTCAAATGTTGGTGTAAATCCAAATATAATGAAATTGACAATAATATCACCCTTTAGGAAAATCATCTTACTAAATTTTGAAATGATAATTCCTCTTCTAACTTTTTTCATGACTCTAAACAAGAAACTAACATTTCCTCTAAGGTTATCAATTTTCTCAACATTAAGGATGATCTTAGAAAGAAAATATTTGAAATCCAAATTTCATAATGATGAGGATAGGAATACTAAGTTCTATAATGTACTTCATAGAGATAGAAAGGCTAATATTCCATTGGCCTATCTTCGAGTGGGGGACCAAATTCTTGATTCAAAAGAAAGTATTACTAATCACATTGTCTCTTAATTTCAGAATATCCTCAATGGCACTAGTATTGATAAAAACATTTTCCCAACATAATTCCAATGATAGTTACTATTGAGGATAATACTTTGATTAATATCATACCTTGATATCATGAAATTAAAGATATTGTCTTCAGCCTTAACCCCGATGGTGCTCCCGGTCCAGATGGTTTTAATAATGGCTTCTATCAAAAACACTAGGATGTTCTCTATGATGATGTTTGTCATCTGGTTAAATATTTCATTGCTAGAGGCATCATCCCACATGGTATTAATTCTCAATTCTTAGTCATCATCCCTAAAATTGAGAATGCTGAAGAAATTCAACTCTTCAGACCCATTGCTCTTATAAATTCCCTCTTTAAGATTATTACCAAATTAATTGCCAATCGAATGGCTTCTATTAGAAATAGAATTATATCTTGGAACCAGTTTGGCTTCATAAAAGGAATATCTATTTAGGAATGCATCTTTATTGCCTCTAAAACCACTAATCTCTTAAATAGAAAAAATAGTGGTGGGAATGTGGCCATAAAACTTGACATTGATAAGGACTTTGATACTATTGATTGGAGATTTATGTATAGAGTCCTAATTCAGTTTCACTTCAATGACACTTTTATAAAATGGATAAAAAATTTATTCAATTCAGCTCATATTTCTATATTAATTAATAGATCAAATAGAGGTTACTTCAGTTGCTCCATGGGAGTGAGACAAGGTGGCCCTCTCTCAGTGATTCTCTTCTCAATTGCTAATGATTATTTTAGTAGGTTGATTACTCAGGCTATTGAACAAGGTACCATCAAACCCATATCTGCTTCTAGAAATTTTAATACCCCATCACATTTCCTTTATGCAGATGATATAATTATCTTTACCGAGGGGGAGAAAAGAAGCATTCAAAACCAAAATCTATTCATCTCCATTATCAAGAAGTGTCTGGTCAACAAATTAACTGGAGTAAATCTTACATTTACTTTGGTAAAAACTTTCCTCTAGGGAGGAAAACTAACATCATCAATACATTAGAGGTAAAGGAGGGAACCCTACATTTTACTTACGTTGGTGTTCCCATTTTCTGGGGTAGACCAAAATCTAATTACTTCTCCTCCATCACTGAGAAAACGCTTTGTCTTATTTCCTCTTGGAAGGGTAAGAACCTTTTGATGGCTGGGAGAATTTTCCTTGTTAAATCCACCATTTTCACTAAACTCATTTACTCTATGATTATTTATAAATGGTTGAAGAGTCTTATCAAGAACATTAATGTTGCTATTAAGAACTTGTAGGATCGAAATAATGATGTATAGATACTCAAAATACAAGAGGGGGGTGGGGGGGTGAATTGTACACTTTAAAAATTTCTTTGGAACCTTTTATGTTAGTTATGGATAACTATGTTTTTCTTAGACAAGGAAAATCTACATTTAAAAAATTTAAACTTAAGCAAATTCACAACACCTTTAATCACCAATTGAGAACTTTATAAACTTCAAGTTCTATGTACTTGCTTAAAACTGGAAAGAGATTCCGAAAGTAGGTTTCAGAAATATGAATCTGGAAATTGAAACTTAACTAAAGATTACAATATGAGATTCTACCTTAAAGCGTATAGAATCTAAATAGAACAGAGTACAAGTAAGGAAGTATAAGAAAGTTATAATTTCCTTACAATACAATATGCAGTGGAAACAAAAAATAGTAAAACTACAAGTAACAAGAAATATGTCTTTTAACCCAAAGAGAAGGGTATCCAACAACCTTGGATAAAGGTCCCTTGATTTATACTTTCAAGAAAGTCTGTCTTACCCCCACCAAGGTAATACCTCGATACGAAGATTGGAATCTTGGTCTTACTAACCCCGCAAGCCGTCAACTTCACGGTAGTTGTAACCTCTGTCTTCCTCAGTAAGGAATCCCTTGAACATTAAGGTAGTCGGCACCTCTATCTTCCTATCCCTAGAAGTCCTCGAACTTTAAGGTAGTTGGAACCTCTGTCTTCCTATCCCCAGAAGTTCTGGAATGTATCACCAACATTCGGAGTCGCACGAAGCTTTGAGAGTTAATACGAGCCTCTATCTCTAGAAACACTTTAAGCATGTAATCACATGAGTCGAAGATCAGTTTTTGAGATCTTTCAAATGAGCTCCTATTTATAGGCTCGGTCGACCTCATTTTCAACGGTCATATCTTCCTTAAAAATAAGAGGGACTTGTACACGTGTCACTTAACCAGTGGTTAGTTAATAACGGAATAGACGACATCGTTTTATAACAAAACAAGTGTAACAGAATGTACGACATCATTTTAAGTCTATCCCAAGAGTTCAGAGTGAAGGTTCGGAGTGTATGAAAAAATATTAAAGTGTAGACAAATTTTAAATTTGTAAGCAAAAAAGAAAGTTCGGAGTCTAAAAAATAATATTCGGAGTCTAAATAAATTTGGAGTGTATAAAGCAATGATAATCAGATTCTGTTTAATAGGTGAATTCAGAATGAGAATTCGGAATGACAATTCATCATCAGAATTCGTAATGAGAATTCATAATCAGGATTTATCATTATATTTTAGTGTCGATCTTCATGAGAGTTCGTATCCAGAATTCGGAGTGGAACTTTATTAGAGTTCGTATCCAGAATTCGGAGTGGAACTTCATTACAGTTCTCATCCATAATTTAGAGCTTAAATAGAATGCTTCATATCAAAGTTTTAAACGATTCTGAGAATATAGAAATGAAACTGATTTTTATACTTAAGAAAAATATGGATATAGATAATGAAAATATGATAAGAATAATTTTTCTTATAAAAGTGATCTTCCTTATAAAAGCGTTTTTCCTTATAAAAGCAATTTTCATTATAAAAGTAATTTTCCTTATAAAAGAAATTTTTCTTATAAAACAAAATTTCCTTATAAAATTGATTTTTCTTATAAAAGTGTTTTCCTTAAAGATAAGGTGTTTGTGATTTTCAAAACAAGAAGGAATAGAAAAGTCATAAGGAAAATCTTATTGACTCAACAATCTCCCCCTTTTTGGAAAGCACAAACATCCTTGCGAAAAACAAAGACAAAGGAAAAAAAACATTAAGGCTTATCTTCCTTTGCTTATGGATATTGATGAATACGACTAACTCCCCCTTAGTCTTTGAAACTCTAAGGATCGTATTCTAGATTTCAGGAATCGAATTTCATTAAGAATAAGGATGTCTTCTTTTAATGAAAAACTCCCCCTTAGATAAACTCTATTAGAGTTCTTTTTCTTTATCACCCATTGTTAAGGTTCTTTTTCCTTTTCCCCTTTTGTTAGGGTTATTTTTCCTACTCCCCCTTTGTGATTTTCAAAAATAATTTGAGGGAATGAATAATATAACAAAGTACCTGAAAAATTAGAAACAACAACAAAACAAATGAGGAAGCAAGATTTTTATTATGTTTGAAAGATCAAAAAAATGGAGGCTAAGATACAACAAAAGATCAGATTTGTCTATTTTGGATATTTTTCCTTTTCCATGAGACCCTTGAGAATAGTATTTATCTTCTTCAAGTTTTTATGGTCTTCCTCGGCTTGCTTCTCTAACAAAACTATTCTTGCACTTTGAGCTTCAATATTTTCTTCCTAAGCTTTCAAAAATTGTTCTTGCTTTAACAACTTCTCTTCAATCTCAATCCGACGATCCCTTTCATTCCTCCATTTTTGAGCAACAGAATTCAGCTTCCCATTCAGAACTCTGTCTTCTTGAATCCGGGATTTCTTCTCAGCTGTCAACTTTTCTGCAATGGAAGAAGTAACATCATTTAGCTTCCTGTCTTCTGTCTCAAATTCATCTTTAAAATTATCTTGAAAATCATCCAGGAGCCTCATCTGTTCTACAGTTTTCCTCGACCAACTAGTCATTTTCTTACAAGACCTTTTGTGGGATTCATAGCCGATAAAAAAAGTTTTGAACTGAGCCTCCATCTCAACACATTTTTTCATAACCATGGATACATAGTCTGTTTTCTGATTCAAAGTATGTTGGAGCATCTGGCATCTTGAATCAATACTTGAGAAGGTTGGAATAGAACCCACCAACGTTTTTAAAGACTGAACAACAAAGTCATGCCCCAATGAAGATGATTCCGAATCTGAGACGTTGTTTGGAGAATTATCTTCTTTAAATTGCTAATCCTTCTTCTAAAATCAATCGCCAACTTCCCTTCTATTTACAGCCATTGAGCTCGGGGTATCAACAACAAGTTTCTTTCCCTTGCCCTTTTTCGGAATGGATTGCTGTTCTAGAGGATTCTGATCACTACCAGACACTTGAACAATATTGTCTTCATCATCAATAACTTTTGAGCACCATCCTTTATATTCTGCGTTTGAGCAATATCATATAGAATTTGTTCTTCCTCTGCATCATAAGATACTTCTTGTTCTCATTTCTCCTCATACTTTCGTGGAGTAACTAACTTAGAGGACTCAACTTCTAAAATTTGGAGTGAAAAATGTCCCGAAGGTGACCCCTTATAATTGTCTACTTGCTTCAATAGATCTCTGGTCTCACCACTACAATCAACAACTGCTTCTTCCTCTTGCACGGCCTCAAATTGCTCAACTTCCTCAACATGCTTAGAAACTGTCTCTTCCGGAGTGACATAGTTTCTTCCTGGAATCTCAGGTAGATATTCCAAAGAAAAAGATCTCGGAACGAGAATGTTTGCGGAGACCATCTCATTAAACTTCAACAAAGTCTGAGCTACCTTAGCTTCAGACATCTTCTTCTTAAGCTTCTTTTGTTTCACTTGTTTTTCTAATTCATCTGCTGTTTTTTCCTTCAAGGCCTTAGCCTCCGCAGGATCCAAGCCAAAATGAGGCTCCCCTTGCTCTCTTTTCTCTTCGATTTCCCTCCACTTAGCAACTACCTCATCAGGGTAAGATTTATTATCCTTTAGTTTTGGATGTGCGGAATGGACTTACATAGATTTGGGATTCCCTATTTCAACTTCAACTTCTTTCAACTTTCTCTTCTTCACTGGCTTAGAAGATTCAGGTTCACGAACTTTCGGAACCACTTCTTCTTGAACTGGTAAATCAAAGAACTCACAAGTCTTCTTGTCGAAGGCAACATTCATCCTTTTGAGGGTTTCATCACTTACCAACATAATTTTGCAGACTCTTGGATTAGACTTTCAAGCCTCCTTGAAAGACTCAAGGCACCGAACTATCAACTTCAAGAAGATTGCTAGATACATTACGGTTTGAGCTCTCAGATTCCCTTTCTTAACATTCTCAATGATAATAAGAATGTGTTTCATCAGATTAAACTTCCTAAGATTTATCAAAAAATCTAAGATAAAGATATCACTCTTATTCAAACTTTCTTTATCACCCTTTCTCGGTACGATAAAGCCTTGGACCCATAATTCTAGAATCCGAAAATTTGTAGAAAGACTAGAAATCTTCGGATCCTTGTCAACTGATAGTCCGAGAGTCTCCAATGTATTTTTCATGTTGAAACTTCCTTTTGAATCTGGAAAAACATGAGTGATGAACTCGGCTTCACCTTCATTGTTCACCCCTAACAAGAAGGTTGCCTTGGCATAAGAAAGCTTATAAGTCTTGCCATAAGACTTAAACGACAATTTCGCCCTAGCATATTCCTTAAAGAAGGAAACTGTCTCATAGAACTCTAAAAGAAACTCCAAATATACTTCATCTTTATTCCCAGGCTTAGACACAGCAACATATTCCCAGTTTTTTAAGCTTTATGTTCTTGGATATAAGAGAATCATACTTGTTGAAGAAATCAGGTTGATCCAACCTTTCTCTATATACTAACCATTGATAAATCAGCTTAGAGGTTGACATGTCTGGAGAAGCTACTTCCACAGACATTCGGATCTGAAGACTTCTGAGAAGATCTAAACGGAGATTGCTGAAGATCGGAACGACCTTAAATCGGAGAGGCAGAGCTTCGGGACGCAAAAGCTTGGAAAACCTATGTGGGACAACCATTTGGGGTCACCATTAAATAGGAAAAGAATTTGACCATTGTTCTTCCAAATCCATCTAACGGTTGAAAGAACTGTGATATAATCTGACGGTTGAAAACCAATTCTCAAGAAAACTTGAATCGGATCTTTTGAAGTTTTTTATTAAAATAAGTATTTAAGAAAACTAGAATCCGAAAACAAGATATAATAAAATAGAGGCTAGTAAAGTATGATTAAGAAAAATTTAGTATGAAAATAAAACCTTTTGGATTGGCTTAGGAGGATTATTCGTAATGGCTAATATTCATCTTGAAGAGAGAAAAAAAAGTTGACTACAAAAAATTTTTACTACGAAAAGACATAGTTCACAAAACTTACTATGAAAAAATCAACAAATAAAAAGAAAAATCATTACAATATTTTCAACATTAAAATTTCATTACAAAAGTTTGAATACAAAAAAAACAAAAAACAAACAACTCATTATGAAAGTCTCAGTACGAAAATTTCGTTACGGAAACACCAGTACGAAATTTTCCATTCCGGAAGTTTTCAATACAAAAATTTCCATTCCAGAAGTTTTCTATATGAAAATATCCATTCTGGAAAATTTCAGTTCAGGAAATTCCCATTCCAGAAATTTAGTTCTGAAAAGTTTGAAAAACTAACTTTGAAAAAAAAATTAATTTCTCTAACAATCAAATGTACTCCCCTTATGAAAAGGAGTCTATTACTATAAGGAGACTTTTTCAACATAAAGTCAATTAAGAAATATTACCTTACGGTTATCATTCATAACTTCTATTTTATTTATTCAAATTTATCAGAAGTCAAAAATTTTATGAAAATATGAGCATGTTGATCTTGCGTTCCGATAAACTGATGAATAATATATCCTTTAAGTGTTTGATCCCTAAGAAAGTGATGCCTAATATATATGATTTTTTTCACGTGAGTGATGTGCAGGGTTCTTACTAAGGGCAATGGATCTTGTGTTATCACACAAGATTTGAGTTTTAGTAAAACTCAAACCATAGTCTGTGAGTGTGTGTTGCATCCACAACACTTGAGCACAACAACTTCCAGCTGCTACATATTCAGCTTCAGCAGTGGAAAGTGATACAGAATGTTGCTTCTTGCAAGACCAAGAAACTAGTGAATCTCCTAAGAAATGATAAGTTCCAGAAGTACTTTTTCTATCCATTCTACATCCACCAAAGTCAGCATCAGAAAAGATTTTTAGAACAAAATCATTTCCAGAAGTAAAAAATAATCCTAGATCCATGGTTCCCTTAAGGTAGAGAAAAATTCTTTTTAATGCCTTTAAGTGGGATTCCTTAGGATTGGATTGATATCTTGCATTTAAGAATACTGAGAACATTAAGTCTGGTCAACTAGCTTTTAAGTAAAGTAAACTTCCTATCATACCTCTAAAAGATGTTTGATTTACTGTTTTCCCAGCTTCATCAAGATCTAAATAGTTTGAGGTACCAATGGGAGTACTTATACTCTTAGGGTTGTCATAACCATACTTTTTGAGAAGATCTTTAATATACTTATGTTTTGATATATAGATTCTTTCTGGTTTTTGAGAAATTTGAAAACCAAGGCAAAAAGTTAACTCACCCATCATACTCATTTCAAACTCATATTTCATTAGACTTGTAAAATATTTGGTTAAGGATTGCTGAGTTGAACCAAATATGATGTCATCAACATAAATTTAAACAATAAAATTGTTTTTCTTATCATTCTTTATAAAAATGGTTGGATCTACATTTCCCTTAACATAGTTATTTTGAATAAAAAACCCGTTAGTCTATCATACCATGCTCGTGGGGCTTGTTTAAGACCATATAGAGATTTGGTAAGTATAAAAACAGGATCAGGATGGTTTTTATCTTCAAATCCAAGAGGTTGTTCAACAAAAACTTCCTCTTCAACATAACCATTAAGAAAAGCACATTTCACATCCATTTGAAAAAGATTAAAATTAATGAATTTTGCAAAGGCAACTAGAATACGAATATATTCAAGTCTAGCTACTGGAGCATAGGTTTCTTCATAGTCTATTCCATCTTGATGATTATAGCCTTTAGCAACAAGTCTAGCTTTATTTCTTACTATGACTCCATTTTCATCACATTTATTCCTGAAGACCCACTTTACTCCAATAATAGAAGTTTCATCAGGTCTTTCAACCAAGGTCCAGAATTTATTCCTCTCAAATTCATTTAGTTCATCTTGCATGGCTTTGATCCAATCATCATCACCTAAAGCTTCATCAATGCTTTTTGGTTCTAATTTGGAATGAAATTCTAGATGTTCTATTTCATTTCTTAAGGAATTTCTAATCCTTACAGGTTGATTGACATCACCAATGATACTATCATTGGGATGAATCTTAAGAAACACCTAATTTGGGTTTTGTAAACCATGTTCATCAACATAGGTTAGAAAGACTTCTGGGGTAAATAATTCAGAAATATCTTCTTGAATATTTTCCTTATCAGAAGGATCTTCTATCAAGGGTTGACAATCAGTTTTTGAAAACACATCCGAGGATGTAGGTTGGGATAGTTTAAAAAAAAGGATCAGACTCATCAAATTTTACATGCACTGTTTCTTCAACAATACAAGTATTTTTATTAAGAACTCTATAAGCCTTTGAAGTTGTGGAATAACCTAAGAAAATTCCTTCATCAGATTTTGGTTTGAATTTATGTAAGTTATATTTAGTATTCAGAATGAATACCTTGCAACCAAAAACCTTGAAGTAGGGTAGTCTTGGTTGTCTACCATTCCATAACTCATAAGGAGTTTTATTAAGAAAAGGTCTAATCAAAAAATGATTTATAGTATAACAAGAAATACTTACAGCTTCAGCCCAAAAATGTCTAGCTATAGAATATGCACTCAACATGGTTCTATTTATCTCTTGAAGAATTCTATTTCTTCTCTCAAATACATCATTCTGCTAAGGAGTTATAGGTGCTGAAAAATTGTGAGTAATACCTTCTCTACTACAAAAAGTTTCAAAATCATAATTTTGGAATTCCCCTCCATGATCACTATGAATAGTTTTCAATGGATGGTTTTTCTCATTTTTGACTTGATCTCTAAAACTTTTGAAATAAGAAAAAGCTTCAGATTTATTCTCTATAAAATAGACCCAAGTAAATCTAGTGTAATCATCAACTAGAACAAACACATAGTATTTTCCTCCAATAATTCCAGTTTGTGTTGGACCAAAAAGATCCATGTGCACTAATTGTAATGCATCAGTTGTTGAGACTTCACTGATTGATTTAAAACTAGATTTATGTTGCTTGACATATTGACAAGGATCACAAACTTTAGAAGAATCAAATCAAAGCTCCAGTAGATCCTTATACATTTTCTTCTTAGAGAGTTTGCATAAGTTTCTAAGGTTACAGTGTCCTAGTCTTCTATTCCAAAGCCAGGAATGATCTTCTATTTCACTTAGGCAAGGTAAATATTGTCTCCTAAGGTCTTCTAAATTTAAGGTGTAAACATTCTCTTTCCTATTGGCTGAGAGAATAAAATCTTCCTTGGAATTGTGAACTAAGCACTTATCATTCCTAAAATTCACAAGGTATCCTTCATCACATAACTGACTTATGCTAATGAGGTTGTGATTAAGACCCTTAACAAAAAGAACATTTGAAATCAAAGTTTTACCTAGAAGAACAATATTACCAATACCAACAATCTCTCCCTTATCATTATCTCTGAAATTTACCTTTCCTACTTTCGTTTTGATAATCTTTTCAAAATAGCTTTTGTTACTAGTCATGTGTCGAGAACATCCACTATCCATGTACCATGTGTTGCTACTGGTACTCTCTTTATTTTCCTGAAATCAAGAAGAGAATTAGACTTTCGGAATCCAAACATGTTTGGATCCAAGATTTCCAGATAACAAAATTTTGGGTACCCCCATATTATTAGAGAAATAAGCTTTGTGAAATCATAGAGATTGGGTTTTGTTTAAGGAACAATTCTTTTCCAAGGTACCACCATATTGACACTTGGTACAAAATGGGGAACTTTGAGGAACAAAATAATTGTTACTAAAAATTGGTTTTGCATTGGTATAACCAAATCCGGATTTATTTCTTAAAGGTTGTATTTGGGAATAAATTTTATCAAAATTTTCCTTACCATGGGTAAAGTTTTATAAACACTTCTTTAAGGAAAAAATTTGGACTTGAGTTTTATAACCATGTTTTTATCCTCAAAATCATTTGATTTAGAACTAGATCTAGGCTCGAAAACACTTTTCATAGAAATTACTTTTTATAACTCTTTAGAAAGTTTATTCTTCTCAGAACTTACTTCCTCATGATTTTTTGAAATAATTTTAAAATCATCATTTTTTCTATCAAGATAATTAGAAAGATCTCATATCTCTTTTTTAAGAATAGAATTCCTAGAGTTTTCCTTTTCAAGTTTTTTATTGAGTTTCGAGTTCTCAATCTCAAGAAGTTCAGAAAACCTAGAGACGTCTTTATAAGTAGGTAAAGTATTTTCTTTATCATAAGAGTATTCTTCATCTGAAGAATTATAATACTTACAATCATTAGGATTTAAAGATACATTGGTCAATGATTCAGTATTTTGTACCTTAGCCATAAAGCAATGATTGTCAATAGGTAATCTGGCTATAAGACTAAGATACTTCTGTCCTGAAGATTCATAATCAGAAGATTCATCTGAAGAGTCACCACTACTGGCACTGTAGGTGTCATTAGCTAACAAGACTTTCTTAGCTTTGGCTTTATAATACTTCTTTCTGTTCCTATCTGAATGCCTTTCTTTCCATTCTTTTTTTTGAGAAAAGGGAAATCTGGTATAATATGTCTAGCTCTCTTGCATTCATAACACGTGACTTATCCATCATTCCTATATTTTCTTTCCATTTTATTATACTTGGATTGTAAACTTCTTTGGCCAGCTATCTTGTTCATCATTCGAGCAGGATTTGCTAACTCATTTCTGAGATTTCACTTTCACTACAATCTGATTGAATAACAACCTTCTTAGACTTGGATCTGGTTACTCTCTCAGGAGTCTTAGCTTTCATATGATTTGATGTTGTTGTAAAATTAATATTACCATTCACATTATTCTTTTTTATGTTGTCATCATCTCTCTTCATTATTGTTTCATGTTGAAGAAGAGTTCTGAATAGCTCATCAAGAGAAATTTGAGTGACCTTCCTATTCTCATCTATATCAGTTCTCTTTGATTCCCAATCATTGGGCATAATATCAATTATCTTATCCACAAGGGATTCATCATCTAACCCTTTCTCTCCCATAGACTGTAAACTGTTGACTATAGTCATAAATCTCTATTGAACTTTACAAATTGGTTCACCATAAGGAAATTTGAAGCCATGGTATTCAGCTCTAAGCATAACTCTCCTAGTCTCAATCACTTTATATGTTCCAAAGTGTGTAACCTATAACTTTTTCCAGATACAATTAGCTTCTTCACATGAAGAAATTTGGCTATATATATTTCTAGTCATTGAACAAAGTAAGGTATTGCGTACCTTATAATTGAGTTGTTACTCTTTCTTTTCCTGGTTAGTGAAATTTCTAACTTCCTTATCAGTAATATTATAATCACCAGTAAGCATAACGAAATTATCCACTCTAGTATTTATAATAAAAGTCTTCATTCGATCTCTCTAGTATTCATAGTCATTACCATCAAAGATTGGTGGTCTTGTAGGATTTAGATTGTCAATGGATCCAACATTGACTCCTGCCATACCAAAACAACTTGGGAAACCAAACTAGTTAGTAGAAAAAGTTTGTAATCACAATGGTTGGAATGAAAATGTTCGGAATTACAATGATCGGAATTACAATGTTTGGAAATACAAAGAACTTTCTAAGTAATTATGAAGAGTAAATGAAAATGAACAAGAAAAACATAAAGGTGACTATAATTATTTTAGAGACCTTCTCTGATACCAATTGTAGGATCGAAATAATGATGTATAGATACTCAATACACAAGAGGGGGGGGGGGGTGAATTGTACAGTTTAGAAATTCCTTTGGAACCATTAAAGTTAGTTATGGATAACTATGTTTTCCTTAGACAAAGAAAATCTAGGTTTAACAAAGTTAAACTTAAGCAAATTCCCAACACCTCTAATCACCAATTGAGAACTTTATAAAATTCAAATTCTATGTACTTTCTTAAAACTAGAAAGAGATTCTGAAAGTAGGTTCCGAAAATATGAATCCGGAAATTGAAACTTAACTAAAGATTACAATATGAGATTCTACCTTAAAGCGTATAGAATCTAAATGGAACAGAGTACAAGTAAGGAAGTATAAGAAAGTTTTACATTCCTTACAATACAATATGCAGCGGAAACAAACGAGTAGTAAAACTAAAAGTAAAAAGAAATAAGTATTTTAACTCAAAGAGAAGGGTATCCAACAACCATGGATAAAGGTTCCTAAATTTATACTTTCAAGGAAGTCTATCTTACCGACACTAGGGTAAGCCCTCAATACGAAGATCAGAATCTCTGTCTTGCTATCCCTGCAGGCCCTCAACTTCATGGTAGTTGGAACCTCTGTCTTCCTCAGCAAGGAAGCCCTCGAACATTAAGGTAGTCGGCACCTCTATCATCCTATCCCAAGAAGTCCTCGAATGTAATCACAAAAATTCGGAGTCGCATGAATCATTGAGAGTTAATAAGAGCCTCTCTCTAGAAATCACTTTAAGCATGTAACCACAAGAGTCGAAGATCAGTTTTTGAGCTCTTTCAAATGAGCTCCTATTTATAGGCTCGGTCGACTTCCTTTTCAACGGTAATATCTTCCTTATAAATTGGAGGGACCTGTACACATGTCACTTAACCAACAGTTAGTTAATTACGGAATAGATGACATCGTTTTATAACAAAACAAGTGTAACAGAATGTACTACATCGTTTTAAGTCTAACCCAAAAGTTCGGTGTGAAGGTTTGGAGTGTATGCAAAAATATTAAAGAGTAGACAAATTATAAAATTGTAAGAAAAAAGAAAGTTCAGAGTCTAAAAACTAATATTCGGATTCTAAATAAATTCGGAGTGTATAAAGCAAAGATAATCAGATTCTGTTTAATAGGTGAATTTGGAATGAGAATTTGGAACGGAAATTCATCATCAGAATTTGTAATGAGAATTCGTAATCAGGATTTATCATTAGATTTTAGTGTCGATCTTCATGAGAGTTCGTATCCAGAATTCAGAGTGGAACATTATTAGAGTTCGTATCCATAATTCGGAGTGGAACTTCATTACAGTTCTCATCCAGAATTTGGATCTTAAAACAGAATGCTTCATATCAAAGTTTTGAACGATTCCGAGAGTATAGAAATGAAACCGATTTTTATACATAAGAAAAATATGGATATAGATAATGAAAATATGATAAGTATAATTTTTCTTATAAAAGCGATCTTCCTTATAAAATCATTTTTCCTTATAAAAGAAATTTTCCTTATAAAAGCAATTTTCTTTATAAAAGCAATTTTTCTTATAAAATCAATTTTCCTTATAAATGTGATTTTTCTTATAAAAGCGTTTTCCTTAAAGATAAGGTGTTTGTGATTTTCAAAATAAGAATGAATGGAAAATTCATAAGGAAAATCTTATTGACTCAACAATCTCCCCCTTTTTGGAAAGCACAAACATCCTTGTGAAAAAGAATGACTAAGGAGAAAAACATTAAGGCTTATCTTCCTTTGCTTATGGATGTTGATGAATACAACTAACTCCCCCTTAGGCATTGAAACTCTAAGGATCGTATTCTAGATTTTCGGAATCGAATTTCATTAAGAATAAGAATGTATTATTTTAATGAAAAACTTCCCCTTAGATAAACCCTATTAGAGTTCTTTTTCATTATCACCCTTTGTTAATGTTATTTTTCCTTTTCCCCTTTTGTTAGGGATCTTTTTCCTTCTCCCCCTTTGTGATTTTCAAAAAGAAATCGAGGGAATGAAAAATATAACAATGTACCAGAAAAATTAGTAACAAACACAAAAGAAACGAGAAAGAAAGATTTTCATTAAGTTTGAAAGATCAAAGACAAGGAGGCTAAGATACAAGAAAAGATTGGTTTTGTCTATTTTGGATCTTTTTCCTTCTCCATGTGACCCTTGAGAATAGTCTTTATCTTCTTCAAGTCATTATGGTATTCTTCAGCTTGCTTCTCTAACACAACTATTCTTGAACTTTGATCTTCAATCTTTTCTTCCCGAGCTTTCAAAAATTGTTCTTGCTTTAACAACTTCTCTTCAATCTCAATCCAACGATCCCTTTCATTCCTCCAGTTTTGAGAAACAGAATTCAGCTTCCCATTCAGATCTCTGTATTCTTGAATCCAGGAATTCTTCTCAGCTGTCAACTTTTCGTCAAAGGAAGAAGTACGATCATTTAGCTTCCTATCTTCTATCTCAAATGCATCTTTAAAATTTTCTTGAAAATCATCTAGGAGCATAATATCTTCTACAGTTTTCCTCGACCAACTAGTCATTTTCTTACAAGACCTTTTGTGGGCTTCATAACCGACAAAAAAAGGTTTGAACTGAGACTCCATCTTAACAAATTTGTCCATAACCATGGATACAGAGTCTATTTTCTGATTCAAAGTTTGTTGGAGCATCTGGCATCTTGAATCAATACATGAGAAGGTCGGAATAGAACCCACAAACTTATTTAAAGACTGAACAACAATGTCATGCGCCAAAGAAGATGATTTTGAATCCGAGACTTTGTTTGGAGAATTTTCTTCATTAAATTTCTCATCTTTCATCTTAGAAGAATTAAAAACTTCCCATATCTTTACAGCCACTAAGCTCGGGGTATCAACAATAAGTTCTTTCCCTTGTCCTTTTTTCAGAATGGATTGTTGTTCCAGAGATTTCTGATCACTACCAGACACTTGAACAATATTTTATTCATCATCAATAACTTTTTAAGCACCATACTTTATATTCTGCTTTTGAGAAATATCATGTAGAAGATGTTCTTCCTATGCATGATAAGCTACTTCTTGTTCTCCTTTCTCCTCATTCTTTCGTGGAGTAACTAACATAGAGGACTCAGCTTCTGAAGTTCGGAGCGACAAATGTTCCGAAGGTGACCCCTTATAATCGTCTACTTTCTTCAATTGATCTCAGGTCTCACCACTACCTTCAGGAAATGCTTCTTCCTCTTGCACTACCTCAAACTGCTCAACTTCCTCAACATGCTTAACAACTGTCTCTTCCAGAGTGACATAGTTTCTTCCTGGAGTCTCAGGTAGAGATTCCAAAGAAAAAGATCTCAGAACGGGAATGTTTGCGGAGACCATCTCATTAAACTTCAACAATGTCTGATCTACCGTAGCTTCAGACATCTTCTTCTTAAGCTTCTTTTGTTTCACTTGTTTTTCTAATTCATCCGTTGTTTTTTCCTTCAAGGCCTTAGCCTCCGCAGGATCCAAGCCAAACTAAGGCTCCCCTTTTACTCTTTTCTCTTTGATTTCCCTCCACTTTGCAACTACCTCATCAGGGTAAGCTTTCTTCTTTTTCGGTTTTGGTGGTGCGGAATGAACTTCCTTAGATTTGGGATTCCCTGTTTCAACATCAAATTCTTTCAACTTTCTCTTCTTCACTGGATTAAAAGATTCAGGTTCACCAACTTTCAGAACCACTTCTTCTTGAACTGGTAAATCAAATAACTCACCAGTCTTATTGTTGAAGGAAAAATTCATCCTTTTGAGGGTATCATCACTCACCAACATAATTTTTCAAACTCTTGGCTTAGACTTGCAAGCCTCCTTGAATGACTCAAGGCACCGAACTATCAACTTTGAGATCATTGCTGGATACATTACGATCTGAGCTATCAGATTACCTTTCTTAACATTATCAATGGTAATAAGAATGTGTTTCATCAGATTAAACTTCCTTAGATTTATCAAAAAATCTAAGATAAATATCTCAATCTTCTTCAAACTATCTTTATCACCCTTTCTTTGTACGATAAAGCCTTGTACCCATAATTATAGAATCTGAAAATTTGTAGACAGACTAGCAATCTTCGGAGCCTTGTCATCTGATAGTCCGAGACTCTCCAAAGCCTTTTTCTTGTTGAAACTTCCTTTTGAATCCGGAAAAACATGAGTGATGAACTCGGCTTCACCTTCATTTTTTAGCCCTACCAAGCTGGATGCCTTGGCATAAGAAAGCTTATACGTCTTTCCATAAGACTTAAACGACAATTTCTCCCTAGCATCTTCCTTAAAGAAAGAAACTGTCTCATAGAACACTAAAAGAAACTCTGAATATACTTCATCTTGATTCCCTGGATTAGACAAAACAACATCTTCTCATTTGTTAAGCTTTATGTTCTTGGATATAAGAGAATCATACTTGTTGAAGAAATCAGGATGAACCAACCTTTCCCTATATACTAACCATTGAGAAATCGGCTTAGAGGTTGACATGTCTTGAGAAGCTACTTCCACAGACATTCGGATCTGAAGACTTCTGAGAAGTTCGGAACAGAGATTTCTGAAAATCGAAACGGCCTTAAATCGGAGAGGCAGATCTTCGGGACGCAAAAGCTTGGAAAACTGATGTGGGACGACCATTTGGGGTCCCCTTTAAATAGCCAAATAAATTCACCGTTGGTCTTTCAAATCCATCTAACGGTTGAAACAACTGTGATCTGATCTGACGGTTGAAAACCAATTCTCAAGAAAAATTGAATCCGATCATTTGAGGGTTTTTATTAAAACATGGATTTAAGAAAACTAGAATCTGAAAACAAGATATAATAAAATAGTGGCTAATAAAGTATGATTATGAAAACTTTAGTAAGGAAATAATACCTTTTGGATTGGCTTAGGAGGATTATTCGTAATGGGTAATATTTTTCTTGAAGAGAGAAAAAAATTGACTAAGAAAAATCTTTACTATGAAAAGACATAGTTCGCAAAACTCAGTACAGAAAACTCAACAAAGAAAATGAAAAATACTTACAAGATTTTCAACATTAAAATTTCATTAAAAAGTTTGAATAAAAAAACTCATTATGAAAGTCTCGATACGAAAATTTCGTTACGAAAACACCAGTACGAAATTTTCCATTCCGGAAGTTTTCAATACAAAAATTTCCATTCGAGATGTTTTCTACATGAAAATATCCATTCTGGAAAATTTCAGTTCTGGAAATTCTCATTCCGGAAATTTATTTCCGAAAAGTTTTAAAAACTAACTTTGAAAAAAAATTAGTTACTCTAACAATCAAATGTTCTCCCCCTATGAAAAGGAGTCTATTACTGTAAGGAGAATTTTTCAACAGAAAGTTAATTAAGAAAGATTACCTTATGGTTATCATTCCTAACTACTATTTAATGAATTCAAATATATCAGAAGGAAAGTATTTTTTGAAAATATCAACAAGATGATCTTGTATTCTGATAAAATAAAGAATAATATATCCTTTAAGTGTGTGATCCCTAAGAAAGTGATTCCTAATATCTATGTGTTTTTCAAGTGAGTGATGTGAAGGGTTCTTACTAAGGGAAATGGAACTTGTGTTATCAAACAAGATTTGAGATTTAGTAAAACTCAAACCATAATCTTTGAGAGTGTGTTGCATCCAAAACACTTGATCACAACAACTTCCAGCTGATACATATTCGGTTTCAGCAGTGGAAAGTGCTACAGAATGTTGCTTCTTAAAAGACCAAGAAACTAGTGAATCTCCTAAGAAATGACAAGTTCTGGAAGTACTTTATCTATCCATTATACATCCACCAAAGTCAACATCAGAAATGATTTTTAGAACAAAATCATTTCCAGAAGTAAAAAATAATCCTAGATCCATGGTTCCCTTAAGGTAGCGGAAAATTCTTTTTAGTGCCTTTAAGTGGGATTCATTAGGATTGGATTGATATCTTGCACATAAGCATACTGAGAACATTATGTCTGGTCAACTAGCTTTTAAGTAAAGTAAACATCTTATCATACCTCTAAAATATGTTTGATTTACTGGTTTCCCAGCTTCATTAAGATCTAAAGAGTCTGAGGTACCAATGGGTGTACTTATACTCTTAGTGTTGTCATAACCATACTTTTTGAGAAGATCTTTAATATACTTATATAGAGATATATAGATTCCTTCTAGTTTTTGAGAAATTTGAAAACCAAGGAAGAAAGTTAACTCACCCATTATACTCATTTCAAACTCAGATTTCATTAGAATTGCAAAAGTGTCGGTTAAGGATTGCTGAGTTGAACCAAATATGATGTCATCAATATAAATTTGAACAATCAAATTTTTTTTCTTATCTTTATTTATAAAGAGGGTTGGATCTTCATTTCCCTTAACATAGTTATTTTGAAAAAAAACCAGTGAGTCTATTATACCATGCTCGTGGGGCTTATTTAAGACCATATAGAGATTTGGTAAGTCTAAAAACATGATCAAGATGGTTTTCATCTTAAAATCCAGGAGGTTTTTCAACAAAAACTTCCTCTTGAACATAACCGTTAATAAAAGCACATTCCACATCCATTTGAAAACGTTTAAAATTGCAGAATGCTGCAAAGGCAAGTAGAATACGAATAGATTCAAGTCTAGCTACTGGAGCATAGGTTTCTTCATAGTCTATTCACTCTTGCTGATTATAGACTTTAGCAACAAGTCTAGCTTTATTTCTTAATATGACTCCATTTTCATCACATTTATTCCTGAAGACCCATTTTACTCCAATAACAGAAGTTTCCTTAGGTCTTTCAACCAAGGTCCGGACTTTATTCCTCTCAAATTCATTTAGTTCATCTTGCATGGATTTGATCCAATCATCATCACCTAAAGCTTTGATAACTGGAATGGTTCGCCCCTGATCTCTTTGATTGACAATAACTAGCCTCCTCCCCCCAATAATGGTACAATTAAAAATGTCTTGAAAATGCAGAACCCCTACCTTCCTGAGAATGTCAGCCAGATTTTTGACAATTATCCCTTCACTAACATGACTGATTTTATTATTTGGGAACCGTTGCATAATGGGATCATAAATTCTAAAATTTATTATAATCACTTGTTCAAAAATGTAGAAAATTGTTAAAAATCATTAAAATATTCTGGTTAAAACCCTCGAGATTCATGGTAGTTTGGAATATTTCTCATGATAGAATCCCCATGGATACATGCCTTCAATAGTTTGGGATTAATCTTTGTTCCAAATTCTGCATGTGTAATCAGCATAGAGAGGATTTAAATAAACTCTTTCTTTATTGTGACACAGGAACCACACTATGGAATTATATCTTTGACATCTTTGAGTGCAGATGGTTTCTTTGTAGTTCCATTATCTTACAGATAAAATAGTGTTTAGAAGTTGCAGATTGTCAGCAAATCAAAAATCTCTTTACCACAACTATTGCGGAACTCCTGCATGTAATCTAGTATAGTAGAAATGCTAGTATTTTTCTTTACATCTAATTCATGATTAATGAAGGGAAACCAGAATCCTCATGGCCATTTGTGAGGCGACCTCAATTCAAAAAGATCATTGAAACAACTCCGTTCATGACTTCGGGATTCTCAGACACATTGGGGTGGATGAGAAATACCCTCATCCAAAGAATACCCTTGAAGGGTTTTGGAAACCCCCACCTACAGGATAGATTAAAGTCAACATGGATAGAGCCCCCAAAGGAAACCCTGGCCCAGCGGGTTGTGGGGCCATTTTCAGAAATCACCTCGACCAGATTCATGGATGATTATATGGCTCTTGTGGTGAAGCTTCATCCCTAGAAGCTGAGATGATGAGCATTATTCATGTGACTTCTTTTCCCAGGCTTTATAATTGGATAAATATCTGGATAGAGAGTGACTCCACTACTATTATTTAGGCCATTTGTAATAGTTCCATTCACTTGTCTTGGATGCTCACTTCGTGTTGGATTGAATTCTTGAACTTTCTTTCAGAGATCAACGTCATCGCCACTTATACCTATCATGATGCTAACAAGATTGCAGATGGTCTTGCCAACATGGGTGTTACTCATAAGATGCATTGGAGTGATGTTCTTCCTCCTCAATTAATCTCGCTCTATGTCAGGGATGTATGGAAAATGCCTTATTTCAGACCAGTGTAATCATTTTTTTCAAATAAATTATAGTTTTGTTCTTTTACTAGTACACGGCCTCTTCAAAAAAAATGAAGATAACAATGTATTTAGAGTTCCTATTTTTACAGTAGGGAGGGTGCTTGTTTTTGGAATACAATAACCATTTCCTGGATCTAGTTCTTCTTTCTATGGAGGTCATGAAGAATGGTTAAATGAGAGACTAGAAACACCTAAAGGGTTTGTGACTAGACATTAAATCAAATGTATGTATAATAGAGCTTACCACATATGCTACACATTTGACATAGCTACTCACAAAACCCCCTCCATATAATGTTACCCCTCCAAGGCTGGCTGAGATGGATGTGATATAATGACCCCCCATGTCCCACCATTTTAGGCCTATGATTTGAGAGAAGAACATAGGGTATAAAAATATCACGAAAAAATGGAAGGCATTACCCTCTAGAAATAAGATCAGCAGATAGTATAAACTATGAACAGGAAAATCCAGGACAAAATATAAAAATTAAACCCAAAAAAACAACACAATGTCTGTATGGAATAAACAGATTTGGGATCTCCAAATAAATACCCAAAATAAAAGTCTTATAGAAGAGACTTAAATCAACTCCAATGCTAGAGCAATAAATGTCCATCATGACCCATGATGCCCTCCTCAAAACAATAAAATTATTTTAAATATAAAAAGGGTGAGAATAAAACTATATGTCGTTGTATCAAACAAAAAATATCTTGTTCACATATTTAAATACCATACTAGTGCACCAATGGTTAAATAATATTACCAACAACACCGATATAGGTCTACTATCCAATATTATCCTCATAATGTCATTCTCACCAAATAATCCATCGATGTATAGTAACATTATAAAAATAATATCAACAAAAGGGTACCCCCACACAACTTTCTCATACATTTTACACTCTCACACCCCAATGTAGTATGTCTCGGAACACCCATCTCTTACATATAAAATCCTTCTTGAACACATCTAGGAAATCAGAACACATCACAACTCATCCAAATACACCTGATCTATCACATCACATATCATCACACCTAAAGAAACCTAATTTATCATATCACATCTCATCCATAACCATATCTATAATAGTTGGGTATAATGAACATGAAAGGCATCAACATTATACTCTTTTCTTACCGTGCACTACCCCCACCATAATCTATCTAATAAAACATCACCAAAATGCATTTTAAAATTCGGGATATAAATGCTTTTTCATGCTAACATCACCTAGAATAGAAATTTGGGAAGTGTGGGTATCCATCCATCCATCCTCACTAAAAGGATAATTGGAAAATCATCCCCAAAATAGTTGGTTATTAGTAGAAATAACTCAATGAAGGTGGGGTGCATTTTTTAATATAATAATGGAAATATATTGTATACATATATTAAAACACACCAGCCTAACCTAAGGGATCACAACAATAGTACAATCCAAACTCATGACATCAACATCAAGCCTCACAAACTCTTCCACCTTAGATACCAACTCAAAATGAATATTACCACAAAAGTATTCCACAAATCACATTCCTTACATTTGATGTTAATTTAATCTCATAATTTTCCATTAAAAACCAATGTAAATTAACAATCCCGCTTAATTAATCTTTAAATATCGACTACATTAAACCATGTTTCCTATATTATTTAAATTATTCATTTAAAATTTCAACCCAAGAATATTTCAATACACAATTTTCAATTTGATTCCATTACTATATGAAACTAGGACAAAAATGATGACACAATAAACCATTCCTCTTATTCCAACCATCCCCACACTACAACCATTTCATATCACACCACTTGGCATCACCATCGCCACATAAAAACCTCTTCCCATCAGAACTTCCACAACATAGCCAATTCCCATCACATCTTCCAAATCCCAAACACTTCCCATCATGACTTACACATCACTCCCACATTCTATCACAACCACCATATAACATAAATATACATCACTTCCATAATAATCAACAACACATCACCTCTATCTGACTAATTTCATATTTTACAAGGGTATTCATCAATATTACACTTTTATTTTTTTAGGGAATTATCACATAATATAGAGTTTCCATGTGAATCCTATTTATAATGTAGATATATGTGATTAACCACATTCACTCATGGTGATAAAAAATAACCAAACAGTAAGGGATCCATAGTCAAAAAACAATGGTGAAAAAAATCCCCAAAAAACCATGATTTTTAGCAAGTCATCAAGATTTTACAATCATAATAATAATAATTTCAAAAGTGATAAAACATACCATTTAATTCCCCTTCCCCCATAAATTTAAACTATCTATTAATCTTCATCATTAGTCTAGTTCATACTATTTTCACAAAATATATCAAGAGAATAACCCCTCCTACATGATATCACTAGATGTGAAACGAAAGATCCTATACCAGAAATGGAGGTTCTTAAAATATTATACAAGGCTAAAATGAGAGGAGAGCCATCAATATGAAACTAGCAGAAAGAGAACACCTTTATCACCCAAAAAAATACCAAAACATAATTTTACCAAAACATCAATAATAAATAGGTTATTCTCAACAAAATCCACTTAAAGATGAATAATATAGAGAAACCAAGAGAATCATGGCAGAGAAATAAGGGGGTCACACATAAACCCTCTACAGATTGATCTCAAAAATGGAAAGGTTGAAAGACACTTAAAGGGTTTTAAAAGGATAAGTTGGGAAACAAATAGTTCGACAAAGAAATATGATGAAATTTAAGATAATTATAAGGTTTTATAACATTTAAGTTTTATAGGATTTTTGAAAAACCTAATACTATGGCACAACCTGCTTCACCATGCAATGGAATTAAGGAAAAATATAATACAATGATGAAAAGGTGAGGGAGAACATTGAATCATGGATGGTCAAATTATCCTCTGATAATTATGGCTATCATCATGTTGTAGATCCAATAATATATAAATAAGTCTAATATGAAAAGGAAACCACCCAACTATAGAACCCACACACCATATTGGCGAAAACTGTATCCCTTCTCCATCACTCAACCATGCAAAAAAAATCATATAACCATTGAAAACTATGACCTGATCCAATAAATCATTTTTGACCACCACATTCAATAGCTACTCTCCTCCATAGTGTAGCCCAAGCATCCATGCCACCTTTATGCTAATTTTGGATGTATCAACTAAAACCACCTCTAGATCCTCTATGTTTCAAATTTCCTATCCACTCCCTATATGCCTCTATTCCATGATGAAACCATGTCTCTACACATAATTTACCTCCTCATCTAGATTTTATAGCTAAAACATCCATTAACCATCAAACTACCTTATAACCTCATGCTAACATATCAATAACCAAAATATCCACAAATTAATGGGTCAGAACTGCTAGACCATAAAAAATATAATAATAGAAATTGATATTATAGAAAATAGGAGATACTCAACCATTTTTATCCCACCTATAGGCTATATCAATGTTACAATGGAAAATAAGTGGAATTGAATTAATAATTTCAAGGGTGGAAGAGGTGGTTCATAGTAACAAGACCCCCATGTTCCATCAATAGGAGCAAGTAGTGTGCCCATTATTTTCTTCCAATTTTTTATGTTAGGGATTAATTGATATTATATTATCACACCAATTATGATTTTATAGGATTTTGGATTATGAATCCATCTACAATGATTTTTCATTGCTTTATCTATGCCTCATTACAGTGACAAATTGTTATACCCAAAGTTCACTAAGGAAAAATTATATTCTTCAAAAACTATAGGGATCCTTACACAAGTATCAATAGAGAATCACCTTCAAATAGTGGATTAATTTTAGGCGGTGGATGAAGGTTTCTCATATATTGTGAGTGGTTTTTGTTTTCACGCATCATCTATAAATTTTTTTCATTTTTATATTGATTTCTCCAACTAATTTATATCTCCAATTTTGTTGATGTGCTAAAACATCCGAAGGATATTGTGTCCTTTGTCATAGATCTTGTGACACCTCTTAGAAAGAGGAGTCATAAGGTTTTTTTTTCATCGTGATTCACATTTATAGCTGACATGGAGTTGGTATGAAATTTATTGGTTCCCTATTTTTAAATATTCAATGTCATAATTTGGATGGATTAAGAAGTTTATTCATTATGCTAAGATTGATTTTTATCATTGGAATGTTTCATTATCAACTATCGAGGAGAAATATTTTATGTTTTTGGGAGTGTGGGACTCAAGGACTGTTCCTGTGGGACATTCCAGTACATATCATAAGAGTTTCTTTTCTACCATTTCAGTTGATCCTAATGATTTTTACTCACTTTTAAATCATCCTTCCGCTGCTTGGTGTTTTCTCTATGTTTTCCTACAATAAATTTCTTGTATTACTACATAATGAGAGTTGTAGTTCATGATTTACCTTGTGTATAAAATGTAGGAAATCATGCTACCCTCTTATCGTATGGCACATACTGAACTGAAAAATATGAAGATCTAATTGTATATTCTTCTTTGGAAGGCTTTTATTTATCTAAGTGCTTCACCATAGCCATCACCCTTTATATTTTCCAAGAAGGAAGATGATTCACTATGTTTATTCATGGGCTTCATAATGTTGAACTTGGGGACTGTTAAGAATAAGTACCCATTTACCCGAGTGGATGAATTTTTTGATCAATTAAAGGGTTTGGTGTAGTTTTTGAAAGTCGATCTTCAGTCAAGATATCTTCAGCTCAGGGTTCGATAGTATGATATCTTGAAGACCAATTTTATAAAAATGTTTGAACATTATAACTATATTATCATTCCAATTTTTCTAAATAACACTCTGCCTATTTTTAGTTATTTGATAAATCATATATTTCATCATTATGTTAATACCGTTGTCATTATTTTGGTGGAAGATATAAAATTTTATTTAAAATATAACCCTAAACATGATCTTTATTTGATTTTTTTTTAAAATTTTGAGGATCCACCAATGTTTTAAGAATATTTTGAAATTCAATTTATGGATCAAATAATTGATGCTCATGGGGAATGTGATTTGAGAACATAGACTATTGGTCAATCCTGAGAAGGTGAATATTTTCATTCCATGGAAAAAACCACACAATGTCTTCAATAAATGGACCTTATTAGGAATTTTAAGATATTTTCGATGGTTCATCAATGATTTATCAAACCTATAATCATAGTTAATATATCTTACCAAGAAAGGGGTAATATTCACATGATATTCTCTATTTCATATTTATTTTTATGATTTGAAATAGCTTCATAAATTAGCATCCATTTTAATGTTGCCTGATCCTAGTAAGTGATATGTGATTTACAGTGATGCTTTTGGAATTGGTTTAGACTATGTGCATATAAAGGAGTACCATGTTGTTTATTATAAAACACATCAGCATTATTTATATGAGAAAAATTACCACACTCATGATTTTAACATTTATGATGTTATTCATGCCCTAAACTCTTGTTCAAATAATTTTTTTGAGAGGTTCACAGTCCTTTATATGCATAAGAATCTGATATATATATTTTCTCAAAAGGACATGAATCTCAAATAAATTCAATGGGTTTAATAACACCATATGTTTTAATTATAAATCACTTACACCTAGGGGAATGGGAATTTCATCATTTACACTCAAAATATTAATTTCTCACCACATAAAATCATGGAATCAAAGGAAGGGTGAAAATATATCGAGATATTCACATAGATTAATCTAGATTCTATGGAGTATTATTTTGGTATGGTTCAAAACATTGTTTGGTTATCATTATATCACCATGAGTCTATTCTATAGGTTCAATATTATGAAGATGAATTTAGACTAATTGGAAGAATGGGATGATTTTTCCATGGATATCATTATTGTATTTCCATGTACTCCACACTTAAATACTTCAATATACCTAGTGATTGATTTGTTGGAAAATATGCTCATTTTCATCTAATCAGGAAACCAACAAGATTGAGAATTTTGGTAAGATGTATGTGTTGGATATCATGTGGTAATATGGGGATACCACTTACATTTTCTCTAATAGGGAACCTAGGCTTTCTTCTAGATTCAATAAGAGTCTCTAGAAGGAAATTGGGACTTGGGTCAGTCTAAGTATAACTTACCATCCACTGATGGTTAGTAAAATGAATCCTTACATATATATATATATATATCCCAAAGTATATTATTTGTTTCTAAATATTAGTTTTTATTGGATAATGAATCCACCATATGGGATATAATGAGTTTTCTTATAATAAAATTTTTCATTCACTGATCAAGATGGAACCCTTTGAGTATTTTTATATCCACCACTTAAAGTCACCTATTTTTTAGGAATATGTTTGTGATTCCTCTCAAGTCAGACCTATTATCTTTCAGGAAATGTACGTAAGGAATCAGGATATACTTTGATTCATGGCTACAAATTTGAGTTGAAATAAATCATATATGGATCACTAATGTTGTTATTTAGTTTCTTCTATTGGTGGCCTGGTTTTCTTAAAAGTGTATCCCAAACCAAACCACTATAATCTTGAAAAATAGGTAATGTTGGCTTTGAGATATGTTAGACCACATAATATCAATGTTAGTCTTGGTTAGGATTCTTATTAGTTATAATTAAAACTCATTTGATAGGTATACAAGAGGTATTCCACATATCATATCAAAAAAAACCATCATAATTGTTCCCATTTTCTATGTTGGGAGGTGATTGAGTTAGAGATATATGTTTCTATTGTGGAAAAATATTGGATATCATTGATTCTCATATTAATATATTATTTTATAAGTATATTTTATTGTATAATGTTGTTTTTTAGTACTAATCAGCCTCTCAAGAGACTTGGCAGCATGAATCACCCATGATAGAGCAATCGCCTCACCTCTTTTTGGATAATCTTTCAATAGAATAAGTTTACAGTGATGGGAATATTATGGGGGGTGGGGGTTACTTTCAATATCATGGAAAAGTCACACTGTTTTTTTAATGTCTAAGATTTGTTAATTTAGGATAATTTAGTATTGGAGGAAATTTAGGATTTTTACAATGGAACTATGTTTGGTGCTAGCTAGCTGATCTTGTGCACATCATGAATGGTATATTCATGAAGGAGTCCTGAGAAGAATCCATGAATCTGAATTGAAGGGATGAAAATCATTAATTATTTGAATTACATTCAAATCATTAATGGTTCATTCTTGTTTTATTAAGATAGGTGGTACATTTTTTATGTACATGTAATTCAAGGGATTCAAATTGCGAGTTGATGGATCATGAAATGAATTATTTCTACCCACATGATTTTATCCATTTCTTGTGTATCACTCTTCTCATTCTCCACCCTACACTCTACCTAAATCCCTAGGGGTAATTTAGATTATTGATGAAGGATACTACTATTTCATGCTCCTCCTTTTTGTTCTTTGATCTCCATATTGGGTGGATAATATTATTTTGGTATGTGTGATTGTTCTCTTCATGTGGGAATAATTAATATTTTTTTTGATACAATGTTTTTATGTTTTTATGGGATTCTTGATCATGTGATTATGATGATTCTTAATTACATTCTGTATAAATCATGTGATAATCTTCTAGAGGATGAATATTTTGTTGGTTGTTGCACAACATTAAATTTCTTGATGTATGTGTTGTTTTAACTTCTTTACCAGAATTGTTTTTATTAAATTAAATTATAAGATGATATAATCATTATTATTGCATCCATAAATTTCTCTTATGTTCTCATTCTTTTGTTACTATGTGGATTCCATTGTGTTTGGAAATCAACCAAATTGGAGTAATAAGTTCCATCTCCATCATATGGAATTTAAATCCAATTTCTATTGGTTTTATAAATTTATTTATAAATGAATTTACATTATCTTGGTATTGTATTATTTTATTGTGTAAAAAATAGAAATGTTGGATTTCCACTCATTTATGTAAAAGAATGGTGTTTTTAAAAGAATTCTAAAATTAATTATGAAATGGGTGTTTAAATTAGGTTTTTAATGATAAAGGTATATTTAGAATGGTTTTGGAAATGTGAAAATCCCATTGAAATTTAATTGATTTATGTAGCACTTGGGAGACATGGGTACCTAGGTGGAGGGTTTATTATTTAAACTTGTCCCTTAAATTTTTTGAGGAAGTTCACATTGATAGGTGATTTATTATCTTATATAGTAGATTCATGGGCTCTAGATCCACATTAATAGTGATATGGGATCTATTTCTAATTTGTTCATATGTTCCATATACATTGACACATGGGTTCAAGGGACTTGAGTGAAATCGGGTCATCAATTTTTGTTGTGGTACATGTGATCTAGCTATCCCATCCTCTATGATCCTTGTTATGTTTTCCATTGTGATTCGGAATTGTACTATTTTGGATTTAATATAATTTTTTTAATAAATTAAATTGGGTTTATTGAATTATATATTGAAACTGTACAACATGGCATTGTTTTAAAACTTTAGAAAATCAGGAAATAATTTATTATCATTTTGATATAAAACTATTTAATTATTTATCATGCATTATTTTTTTTTGAAATGAGTATATTGAGATTTTTATATAAACACTTGATATATAACACCTGGGTGGGATCTAATAAAGCCTATTAATCATACACAATCCAGACTCCCTCGAAAACTTGTAGACCTTGTTCTGTCTTATGATATAAGAAATGAAAAGGTTCCATAGTGAAGGGGTGATGTTCATGTCTCTTTGATTTGAGTATCTAGTGTTCAGATGGTTTTATGTTTCCCACATATCACATGGATTAGTTGTTTCTAGTTTTGGTTTTCCTTTTTTGTTAGACATGTACTTTTGTTTTTTATCTGGATGCTTTTTGGATAATTCACTATAGTTGAATCTAATGTTTATATCATATTTATTTTAGGTCTTTCATCACAATGTAACTATATATATTCCATGTATCATGTTTTAGGTTGGGAGGGATCATTCCTTATTACCCCGAAAGTCCGAGAGCCAGGGGAAGACCTCCTCCTATAAGATTAAATAAAGAAAAGTTTAAACAGTACAAACCACTCATGAAAGGGGAGCTTTACACAACCTTGTAAACACGGTATGAATTATATCATTGTGAACAAGATCATTGCAATAATTAGGAAGAATGAAGGACCAACTGGAGCTCACCTCCATGATTTCTCTTTTTGAGAGTGAATCCACCACTTGATTTTCTTCTCTGTATACAAGAGAAACCTCATGGGAAATAAGTTCTGCAATCTTTGAAGATCCTATCCAAGAAGGGGGCATCCTCCATGGGACATTCCTGGACCACCCTTTGAGTATTTTCATGGTAACAGAAGAGTCTGATTATATCCAAATCTTCCTCCCGCCATAGCGAGTAGCATACCTTATTTCCTTTATCATAGCCCATAGCTCCACCTCAAGAGCATGATCATTGCCAATGTAATGAAAGAAACAACCCTTTACAAAGCCTTGGTAGGTCCTGAAGACACCACCACATCCAACAGGTGCTGGCACTCCAGAGGATGCCCCATCCACATTCACCTTTATATAATCATTTATTGGGGGATCCACCTAATATATTTCAGCACCTTAGGATTCCTCTCCCTGCCACTTACACTAAGTGTTCTCAATAATAGGAAATCAGACATGTTATTGTTCATAGAGACAGACTGTTTCACCGAAGCAAGTTTAATGCTTCGGTGAATCTCCATCATCCCCTACATGAATGAGGGCCTTCCACCATTGAATACTATATTGTTCTGGGCCTTCTAAATATAAGATATAACAGAAAAAACTACAAAAATGAGCAAGGAGTGAACCTGATCACTGTTTTATTCATGCATGACAGAATTGAATAGGGTGACAACAGAATTGAAGACCAATTGAAAATGAAAAATATCCATTAAATACCTCCAGAACCGAGTAGCAAAGGACCAGTTGATGAAAATATGATCAGTAGATTCATCGGAAGCAAGACAGAGAAAGAATACCGGGGCCAAATTCATACCTTTTCATTGAAGGGAAGATTGGATTGGAATCTTGATTTTATAGATACACCATATAAGAAGAGCATCAGATGGAAGGATGAAATCCTTCCTCACCTCCATCACCAAATCAGGTGTTGGATGTGAATTTCCACACTACATGGCATAAGACAGTCGACTGGAGAATAAATCATTCATACCATGTTCCCAGATCAGGGTGTCCTGATCCATATATTTATAAGCAGAGATTTCAATTTGAAGATTAGCTGGAATTACTGCTTGACCCTATGCATTTCCCTACAAATCAGATACATTAGTGTTCCTCAAAGATAGAGTAATGTTAGTTGTATAATCAATAGGACAGGACAACCACTGTGTTGTCTAGTAATTCAGCTGAGAGTTGAAACAGACCAGCCATTTAGAATGTGACATAAGATCAGTATAAGTGTTCCTGATTGATACCCAGATAGAGGATCCCAGATACACCTTCTTCCTCTTATGTAACCTATCAACAAATCTGTTAGAAAGAAACTCTAAGGCAATGTCAGTACCAGCAATGAGTCTCCATGTAAATTCTTGTCTATGAATATGTATAATTTCCCTTTTATATTAATATTTTTGGTAATGCATTTCATGAATCATTCACTTATATGTATTTTTATAAACCATGATTATAACTGTTCCTAGAGAATTTGGGGATATTAGGTGCCTCACAAATGATGTGTTATTAATGAATAATTTAAGGAAGGGTTTTCCCCATCCATATTAATGGAATTTATAATTACATCCCTGTGGTTGACATTGAAATATTATGTAAAATTAAATGTCCATGGTGTAACAACAAGTTTATTTCAAATAGTCAAGCAATGGATATCAGACATATATGTTAATGATACATGTGTGTAAACCTCTTGATTAAATATTATAAAAAATTGATTACATTACCCAGTTAGTGCTCATACGTGGATATCGATGTTACATCATCAATCTTGGACTTCATGAAATCTTTCCTAATTATAATGAGAAAGAAACCTGGAGTGCAACACACTATGTATTTTCATTCATATTAATAAAATCTTATTGAAATTTATGTATTTTATAAAATATTATACTCAAAACTGAATAATATTTTTATTTGGGATCAATGATCACATAAATGAAAGAAAAATTTATTCAAAATATAATTATTAAATTACACGTTTATATAAAATATATTTATTTAATAAAGAATTATTTATTTTATTTTGGTATCAACAAATTATAAGGACGTCCAGGGGACCATGATTAAGTATGATGATAAATTGTAATTTACAATCGAGTAAAATAATATTAATCATTTCACCAATTAGCGCATGGCATGCAATAGAAATTACATTATTTTTATTATAATACATTTTTATGAGTTATATACGAGTTTAACATTTTATAAAAAAATGTGGGGAATTATTTAAATTACAAAACCTAACTCCATGTCTATATATAGCAAACTATTACACTCTATGTGATTTTATCAAGAATCTTTTTTCTCAATGGGTTACACTATAGAATTTTACTCTTATATCTGTCATCCTCTATGAAATGGGAAGAACTATATAACTTATTCAACACCAAATAAATGTGATGTGATCATGAGAAACAACTCAAGAGGATCAATAGATTGTGATAGCACATGATGTTTCATCTCTTTCATTTAAAGACCAAAAGATCATGTATGGATCACCACTAGAGGTTTCTACACTTGGATCCTACAAGTGAAATGATATATTTCTAAAAAGGGTTTTGGATGATCAACATCATCTAAAAATTAAAATATCTTAGGAATAATGTAATCACTATTATTAATTAATTAGATTATTAATAAATTTATCACTAATAATATATGGTCATGGTTCGGATTACCATACTATATATATTCGGTTGGAAATATTTCATTGGTCAGGACATTCACATCTTGAGAATATGTGAATGATCTATTGAATTTGGCATTCTCTAGGTCATGATCATACATAATATGTGCTTCCACAATATATTGAACCTTAAATATTAATTTGGATTTTCAAATTCCTTAAATCCGAATGAATTGATTTTTTATTTTAAAAAACCAATACATTAATATCTTCATTTTTTATTGTCCTATTAATTATTATTGATTTTCTAGCTATTAGGTGATCAAAAATAGTGTGTTATAGGTTCTTTTCTTTATTTACCATGCATGGAACTTCTCATAATTCTACTATGGATCCCTCATTAGGTTTTTTAAATTATCTCATTCAGGTAGTTTTTTTATGAGGTTCTTTCATCCCTGTAATTTTTGTTTCATGAGAATTCATATAAATGTATTTCTTATTAAATAATACATGTTCTGTTAAGGTTGAACATGAAAAACCATGTGATATATTCTCTAATAATATTATCAGTGAATTGAACATGGAAAAGGAATATATTTTGATACCATTCTTCCTATCACTATTTTATCATTATTTAATTAATTTTTTTAATACTTTTCAAAGATATTTTATAGGAAGAATAAAAATATTGAGGGAATATTCCTGAGTTTTTATTTCTAAAATGAAATATATTGATTTAAATTAAAATTTTGATTTATGAAATGTTTTACATGTGGTTTCAAAAGATATTTTTAAATTAATTCTATCCATTTTTATTATGAATCTTATCGTTACTATATTAGGGATGTTTTGAAATAAATTCCTTGTTTAAACACCCATTTGGGTTTATGATAATGACATGGGAAATTAATAAGGTGTGATTACCCAGTTGAATGTTGATTTGGATAAAAAACAAGATTATAAATTTTTGAAGCATAATGGATTTTTTGGAACATTGTGATAATACCATCTAATGATATTCACTTGATGCTAATTAAATGATTATTATTCTTCCAATTTATGATTATTAATAAATTGATTTTTTACATTTAGGGTGTTGGGGTGATAATTTGATGTGAAGGTGGAATGCATTGGAAGTTTTATTGAATGATCCCATGTTCATACAAATGGGTATTCCCTAGTTAATCCTCATTAAAACTTATCTCACTCACCTTCTTTTAACTAGTCATGAAAACATTGAATGTTAGATGAGATTATATATTTTTTCTTTTCTTGTGGAAAAACTCATGGGATAGTGGATCCATATATGATATGAATGTTTTAGAATATGGACATGTGACCAAGAAATCATGTGTGTGTGGACATGGTATTCTTGAGACCCTTTTAGAACTGATGCATATCAGGAAATTTTTAAAATATATTTATTTATTGGACTATGGTGGAATTGTTATCATTTCTAGGTCATTCCTATGACATCATTTTACTTTATACAATATATATACCAATGATCGTTGTCACTAGATAGAATAGGATTTTCCATGATCGATTTATTGCCATTTATTATTAGCATTCTTATTAAGAAGATACACCTTTATTTTATCATATTGAAACTTATACAATTATTTTATCTTTTTCCCATGTTCTTACCTTTTCCTGACATAACCGATTTTATCTTGTGAAGTGGTTTTCAATGCATTTCTATAAAATTTTGGGTATTAAAATAATTAAATCAAATTTTATAGATTTATCTTATAAATCATCTTAAAATATGTAAAGTTCTATTTTTAAATAATAATCTTGTTTTAATGTGGTATTAATGGCATTAGTTTCCTTTTAGGAAATGTAAATCAGTGTTCTATATTTTTGTAATCTATTTTAGTACTTATATAATATATTATAAACAAACTTCAAAGAACCATTAGAGAAATCCCAATAGGATATGTAGATTACATCCTTTTTGTACCATTTGGTGGTTTCATCCTATTATTTTTTATAATAGGTATCTATTTTATTATTGAATTAATTTTTGAATTTGTGCTTGGATGGAAGAGGGAGGGTGAATTGGGTCTAGATGGGTGGTCATGAACCACTTGTGATGGGTGTTTTTATATTTTTTTCTCTATAAATTTTGTATCATAACATTTTACTAAAATATGGTTGTATTTATTTATTTATATGATGATTTTCTCTTAATGTAAATTAGATATTTTATATATTATGGGAGATGTCACTCTGAAATGTTGTTTTTGGATACCTGGTCTCTTGTCACTAGCCAATGGAGGTCGGGTACTCCCTATGGGTTCAGGATGATTTGTCAGGGATACCATTTTAGATTGTAAATTGAGTTAGTTAATCACAACCAAGGAATCTGTATGGTACTTTCTCTAGGATTTGTGATGTAGATAGAATTGATTATTTATCTCGGAAATTGATTAGAGTATCTTTTTGGGAAAGATAGTAATGATATTTATGTTTAAATTTAATTACTTAAGTTCAGAGAAATATATTGGTGATGTAAGCAAAGATAATTTTTTGTCTTCATTAATACTAGATTTTGAGTGTTTTGACCTCCATTATATTGGCATCATATAAGATACATGGTGATGATTAATTGTTCCCAATGCTACACTATTGTAAATGAATTGGGTTTAAGAAGTTTTTAGTCATGTGAACACAAAGATTGAAATATGGGATCAATTCCATCACCCTGAGTGAAATTTTGTTTATATTGGAGATGGAAAAGATAGTGGAATTGTAGAGATGCTTCTAATAAAATAGATTGTGGAACTTTTAGAGAATTATAGTGATAGGGTTATCATGTGGATTGGGGAGAAGTGAGTATATGTCATCCAATATGACTTTTTTAGGGTATTTGGTGATGGTGAGGGCTATTTATAAATTTAATGAAATTCCAAGAGATGTTTTGAATATTCCCTTTAATTAGTATGAGAATTTCTGAATGGTTGGTGCTAGGTTGGGGGTTATTAATCGGGGGTAGGATAATTAGTGGGGTTCTCAAAAATAATTTTGTGGGATTTTTACTTTGCTAAATGAAGGTTTTAGGATAGGTACCTTGTGAGTGTTCATCCATGGGGATTTATTCTTCCAACTCATCATCTTCTGTTTTCTCCTTTTGCATCTTATTTATTTTAATTTCTTTAGTAGTTCTTATAGATTATTGAATAATTTTTTTTATTTTCTCTCTCTTTAAACTATCAAAATAGATGTTTTATTTGAGTATTGACCAAATAGAACCATATGTGGTGATCCACTATAATGAAATGTTCAACCATTTTTTATTTTTCAAAGAGGTGAAAAAATATGATATACAGGTGTTTGATTTTTTTACAGTGAAGACATAACAAGTTTTCATCATGTGGGATATCTTTATACAACAAATATTTTTTGAATTTTAACATATTACCATTATCTCTTATATGAATATTTGTATGGATGATGCAAAAAATGATTTTAGTGAATCCTTCATTCATAAAAGGGTAAAGTAGGGGTGTGTTTCGTTGTGGATAGAAGCACGAGGGTTGTTTTTTGGGCATGGGAAGTAGCATGTAGTAGGATACAATGAGTATAATAAAATTAGGTCATGCCACAACGTACTGGATGTGATGAAAGAATTGAGCGTATTATATGTTGATCTTCTAAGGGAGATGTTTTTTCATGATATGATTATCAGAGAAAAGGTGGGCACATATAGAGGTGTAATTTTTTGTAGGTTTGAAATGGTCTCTCTATCATGTTTTGGAATTTAACATGGATGTTGTAAACTCATTGATTAGGATTTTTTTTATTTTCAATTGAGGTATTTTAATCCTACAAATTGGAGGGGTTTTCAACGTTAAAATTTTTCATCTCAATTTACATTATTCAATTTTTTGGTGATATTATTTTTATTAGAGATTCATGTAATATTCTTATCGCAATGAAATTTGTCCCTGGGATCGATATGTTGTATAAAAAAAATCATATATTAGAGGAGTTTACCAATGTTTATTACTAATTGGATTATAATGGTTCACGTGAAGGTATTTATTATCGTATAATATTTTTAATGAGAAAATTGATTTTACACTATGGAAATAATTGTAAAAAATATGATGTTTCTTGAGAAGAAAGTGCAGGGGTTCAAGAAATAATTAGGGAATCTAAAGAACATGATATTTGAGGACTGATATGATATGAGGGAGTCAATGATAAGAATAGTCCCATTGTATTTGTCTAATAATAAACTACTATAGGTGATGAAACTGATAGATCAAGAGGATATCTCGGTGAAGCTTTAAAGATGGTATAAATTGGAATCCCTAAAAAAATGTTTATATCATTAACAATATTGTATCATAAGTTATTGCAAGAGAATATAGATTTAGGTAACTATATGGATGAGTTCACCAATCATCTGATGGAGTTGTCATCAATAGTGGTAATGATTGATGATAAATGTGATGTGTTACCTATTGAAAAAGAAGTAGAAGATTAATATTTGATTCCCTTGGATTCATTACCTGATTTATATGATAATCTCATTGCCACATTTTTGTTTAGTAAATACACTCAAATGTTGGATGAAGTGATTTCATTTATGTTAATAAGAAAAACATGTTCAAATACTAATTATGTGAACACATTATATTAATGTGGTATTGTGGATGTGAGAGATGGATTTAGTAATTATATAACTCGATCGAAGGTAAAAAGTTAATTCTAATGGTTGTTTTATGATAAGCAAGTCCATGAGCTGAGAAAGTTCCATGATTTGAAAAATATTAAAGAATAAAAGAATCTAAATGACATAGATCATAAGGATACTAGCATAAATCTTATGAAATATAAGTTAAATTTACATTCAATTGGAATAGATTATCTGAGGATAGATTTATACAATGAATAGATGGTTGATTCATAGGATTTTTACCATATTTTACTAAAGAGGGAAATGTTTTCATCATATAAAAAAGGTGAATATGGTATATTAATGATTAATAATGAATATTTTTTTTGGTTTCATTGGTGTTGGTGATATTTGTATCACTACACATGAAATTTGTATGCTAACCTTGATGGATGTTCAACAAGTAGCATGTATACACCATAATTTCTTATCTTCTTATACTATTGATAATGATTTCTTCAAGAGTTTTTTTTGGAAATATAAGATAGAAATTATCTATATGATAAAAAAAATATATGTGAAATGAATAATCATTGGAACTCTAAAACGACTGAGGTAAAGGTGTTTGATGATGTGATGAATGAATTTTAAAATATAACTTCATTGGATTTGGGGTACAGATGGTCATCATGTATGATCTGAATACCATCAACATGGATGATGAATTAGGTGAGGTTAGGTGTTTTATGTCTTATATCTAATTATATTTCATCAGAGAGTTACACTAGTGAATAATTAAATAAAATCAAATATCAAGGAGATATACTGAGAGTTACATACTACTCAGAGGATTTTGTGAAAACAGAAAAATTGGTTACTATATGTACTCCAAATTATGTGGTGATCACTATTATTGGGGAGTTGGGTTTTTTATAGTCTTGTTTAGCTGGTAAGTATATATGTATGTATAATGATGATGTAATCATTTGGATTTATTTTCTAAGGGAGCTATCAGGTTTGTATTAGAGCTATAAATTGGTGTAATCATATTTTTTGTATAGGTTGAAGGTTGGTGTAAAAAAAACTAATTTTCCTTACAACTATGTTCATTGGAATTCATATCCATATTTATAGATATGAAGGGTGAGTTTGATAGGTTCAACCCAATTGTTTCAAGGAGGAGATAGAATCGGGTATAAAGGTGTTATATTTTATTCATTACATCACTGAAATCACATGGTTTCAAAAGGGGGATATCATTATTCCATGAATATTTTTTAAATTATATCATATTTCCATTATATCTTATTTGAGTACATGAAAGGATAATGCACACATGGATTTTATGGATATATTCTATTATAAATGGAGTTTCACAGGTGTGTTTTATTGTTAAAAAACATGTGGGGGTGATTTTTGTCCATTGGAAATTGTGTGGAGAGGGCTATAATGAGAAGTGACAAATTAGGTTCTGAATTATTTTATTGGTGGTGTCACAATGATTCTTCATGTTCAGTTATGATCTCCAAAGTGTTAATACATCTAATAATATGCTTTTCATAGAAAATTTGGAGGTGAATCTGGGTGTCATTTTTCATAGGTTATCTATGCTCCCACAATTATTCATGTTTTTTTCCTTTTTCATAGATTGTTCAGAATTTCTAATTATAGAGGAATTTTATTGAGTTTCTCATGTTTTTTAATCCCCCACCCACATCATAGGTTTCTTCTATATTGAAAATAATTATCTAAATTTACTTCATTATTTATTTTGTGCTTTATCATTCATCATATAATCTCCCAATATTTCAACTGTGATCATGTTTTTATCTTAGGATTGATCCATTTACACCCCAACATGAAATATGTGAATGTTCAGTGAGAAGTATCAAATATGTATTCCCAAAATCTTTATTTCATATGCAAGGGGTGGGTTTTAGGGAAGGACAAAGACATGAATTTTAAGCATCCGTAGGGAATAATGAAATTTATTATGATATAGAGGTTCTAGGAATGTAGTGCATGTTAGTGATGGGGAGTGCAGGTTTTGGGTAGTTTCCCAAGGATTTTATTTTGGGGATATGGTGTAGATAGAGTAGGTAGTTTTTATTTAATTTCAAGTACATCTAAGGCATAAAAATAAATTCCACTCAAGTGATTTATGGTTATTTTATTTATAGATTTAAAATTACAAAATAAAAGTGGGGATCACAAGTGGAAAAATAAATTTAAAATATATATTATTAGAAAATATTAATATTCTATATAAGGTATAAGATATACCTTATTCCAATCATACCTTCTGCAAAACTAGTGAAACATTTGATTCATTGGGCCCTATTTCATTAATTGATATCGCAACATCTAATGTGGTTGAGGTTCATTCCATTCACAACAAGTCAATTAAAACCTTCCTTGGTTGAACCTATTTCTCTATCCTTTCACTTTTCTGTGTAGAATTGAGAGCTTTTTCAAATAAGAATTGAGTTTCCAACAGTTGGTAAATTTGTAGGATATACATGAAATAGAGGGATGTTGTTTTTTTTATTTTTCATCTAACATAATTTATTAGGTCAAAAAATATATCTAAATGTTGCTAAAGATTATGTTTCATTGTAAATATAACAAATTCCTCTCCTCGGTGATATTGAGAGGGATTTTTGGGTATTTCAATTAAATTAAATTCATATTTAATGACTATAAAACCTATCAATCAGAACATGGGTTGTGTTATTCAAAGAAGATTCATGTTTAGTGAATTTATCATAATTTTTTTATTATATAGTGTAGGTATTTGAATGATTTAGAAGAATATTAGAAACTACTATTTAATTTTTTTCTATTATAAAAAACCTAGATTAATTCAAGGGGTCTTAATAATTCATTGAAATTTAGTTTTAAAACATTCAATAATATGGGTTATCTTGGATAAATCTGTTAAAATTAGAATTGGTTCATTTATTGTTAAAGTATATGAAGATTATCATTCATTTCAAAATTATATTTTTAAGACACTATCATCCATGATTAATGAATCAAGAAACCTAATCTATAATATTTTACTCAATAATAGTAGTGATGAACTAAAAAAAATAAACTTGTATAAAATTTAATATTGCACATCAATAAGATTAAGTGTTTCTGTAATAATTTTAAAACAAATAAAGAAATAAAATGAAAATATACCTTCCCCAATGGCCTACTTTTTTATTATAGTGGTATTGTAGTAGGGGAACTATTCCCCTAAATGGGGTTTTTAGGAAACAAAATTAGGCCAACATGACACTTGGCCTTCAGGATGTTAATGAACCTCAAAACATAGTTCCTTTTTGACATCATCAGTGTATGGGACAGGGGCCCTATGCCATAATTTTTTGTAATATTTGGAAGATGGTGAAGTGATAGTGATAGGTAAAATATATTTTCACTACCAAAAGGTAGTGTTGATTGGAATCACCATGTGGGTGACCTCAATTAGAGGGATAAGTGTTCTGACACTCATCATCCAATATTCATACCCCATGGACTACTAATGCAGAACTAAGGGGTTCCCTTACATATCATCATACACACCTATGTATTTATATATGGATTGATAGAAATAGGTAGTTCATCAAGAGTGGTCCAACAAAGTATCAGTGGGTGGGCAACTCAAAAGAGACATAGGTGTGTTGGTACCTATCATTAATCCCCATTCCCACACAATTTAATGGAGGGGTTCCCTACCAATATTCATTATCCCAAAATGTTACAATGGTTCATGAAGTCTTTGGTGAAAATTTTAGGTTGGGATCATGGTTTTATGATTGTTGGTTGGGGAAGTGTGTCATATGACTAGTAATATGACATGATTCAAACTACTCACTAGGGTTCATTGGGATATGTTTAGGTCTTCTTCCCACTAGACCTTCATGACATGTTGTAATGGGCCTATTTGCAATTTCTCCTTTGGTTCACGTAATACTTACCCCTCAAACCATATAAAAAGGGAATTCATTCATAACAAAAGGGGTCTTGACCACAAGTAGTCCAAAAAATGAAAGATGGATAAATCCTTGTAAATGTTCCGAATACAGATTTAAATTTTAATATCATGGTAAATGATATCCAAAATTATTTCTACATGAATTATCAATAACCCCCCCCCCCCCAACATGGTAAATATGTTCTGAATTATCATGAAAAAATATGACCATCGATAGTAAAATTGGAATGTTCACTATGCAATGTGATATTAAAAAACCTAGGGCCTCCCACTTCTCCTAGGAATTATCCGAGATAAGAAAAGATCACGCCTCTTGGAAGGGAAATTCTCTCTCAATGGCAGGACGCGTTTTCCTTGTCAAACCCATGGTTATCTCAATACATGTTTATTCTTTCATAGTATACATGTGGCCTTCCTATACTATAAAAAAATCAATTCAATGTTGAATAGTTTTGTATTAAGTATGAATGCAATGGAAAGTAAGCTCATCACTGCTAAATGATGAATATGTTGTATGACCAACATTCAGGGAGGACTGGGAATTATGAAGTTAAACTATTTCAATTATAAAATACAAGAAAAATTTATTTTGAATCTTATTCACTTCAGATCTGCATCTATTGATTTCCTAAGGATAAGGGTTCTTTCAAGGATTATTGATGTGAAGCATGTGTACGTGGAATCATCAAGAGAGGGTCTCAGACATTATCAAACAGTATGTCATGATGTTATGGGAAGGGTCTCAGACTGGATAGATAGATTTTGAATGTTTCTACAGACACTTTATGAAGGGTGATTAAATATGGATTGGTTTATTAAACAAAAATTTGTTTTTCCCATATAGATTGACACTTATTTGGAGAAAATTTGACAACAAAATACCAGTGGATGAGAACATTCAGAGGGTTGGGAGTTCCCTTTTCTCGAGATGTGATTTATGTCGTCAACATCTCAAGGATATTGACCATTTGTTATTGTCTTAGAACACTACTTCTTCCTCGTGGAAAATGGTTCTCAACATCATTGTGCAAACTACTCCTAACACTAAATTGGTTATGCAGGTTAGGCATTATCTATTCAGAATTCAATAATCCATGCAACTTCATGCACTGATGAAAGTTCCATGCACTGAAGTGTTACCGGTTTAATGGAAGGGTTTCAAGAATTTTGTTCATTGCAAGGAAAGGTTCAATGAAAACACATCATTTAACAGTATCCTTATGGATATTTAAAATGACATATCGATGGTTAATGGGAATTGAAACACCTCAGTTATGGAATTCATGATCATCCGGTGCTTAAAGGTTGCAGGTTACTATGCCAAACCAAGGGGCGTGATGAAGGTTCTATGGTATGTCACCTTTAGTGGCTAGTTAAAATTCAACACAAATGGGGCCTCCAGGATAAATCCTAAACCTTTAGGCTTTGAGATAATTTTTAGGGATCAACATGTGGAGGAGATGGAGTGAAATTATAGTTTGTGTGGGCATGCTACTGCATTGGAAGATGAAATGATGGAATTTATCAGCGTGGTGGACATCATTTGTGAAAGACACTCGAACAACATATGGTTTGAGTGTGACTCTGACATCGTGGTACATGCTGTCAGGGTGGGTTATGAAAGGCTATCATGGAAACTAGTAGCTAATTGGATAAACTACCTTGACATGATTTCATCCATTAACTACTTCATCGTTCACACCTCCTGGGAGAAAAATTACATCACATATGAACTTTCCAACAAAGTCGAACTTGAAGAAAAGAGCATCCATATCAACATTGTTCTTGATGACATGATCCCTCTTCTTATGAGGGAAAAATGTAAAATTACTTCATTTCATCTTCTTTAATTTTATATATTTTTCAATATAAGTGCCACTGTGCTCATTTTTATCAAAAAATATATAAACATATAAGATATACATATTTTTTTATATCAAATAGGCATGATATTACTTTATATGAAGGTGTATGCAATGCATTGGTTGAGTATTTCCCTCATAAATGGGTTTTATTAGATTCAAACAGAAGGTTGGTTTATGAAACCATTGTATATATTCATTCAAATGAGTTCAATGAATAATAATGAATATTATATAACTTATATTATTCATTAAAATTGTTAAAGCATCCATATTTAACTATTTAAGAGATACACTCTTTTTTTAGGGTGATGTGACGATTATTTTGATATAGTGATATGATAATCAGTTTCATGAAATGTTTTTCTACAGAAAACTCACCCTAAACCTTGTTTATCTCACTAAGAAGGTATATAACCCCTTAGAGAGTTCGATTATTCTCTTATTACAAACATGGATACTTTTGACGGTGTACTCCTTCCAAGGCAGAGAGTCATTATTTATTGCATCAACGATCTACATCAATCATGCCCCATAAATTGAAGAAGACGATTGTTGCTTCCAAAATACATGAAAACTAGGTACCATATTTACCACTATTTTTTGGATAATTTACATGTTCGATATGTTGAAGATAGATATTTATTTTCTAGGTTATCTCCCACTATAAGTGATCATTAGGTGATAAAAAAGCTAAAATAAATATCAAAGTGTTTATCATAATGTTTAAAATGTTTTTGAATCACATGTTTTTGAAGAACATTGGAATCATAAAAGTGTTGTAGCTTTTAAGACCATTACTTGAGCTACATTAAGAAAATATAATATTTGATTATAGCGAAAAATAATTCCACCCAAAATAAATAAATTTTATATGGTAATTTTTGTTGTATGAAGGTGTTCAAATAGAGGTAGAGAGATTTTTTATGTGCAATATATTATTATCCAGAGGGATTATCCAGTGTAAATTCTATAAATCCATATATAGAAGGTGATTCTGTGTATTTAAAAGGGATGATGTTAAATTGTTGATGAAATAAAGAATTGGGTAGGGAAAATGGTTGCCCTACTTGGGAAGGCAGGGTGAACCTATCCCAAATTGTATCCTCCAGTATTTATTCATCCTCATACGTTTTAATTATATGGTTACTATTACTTATAAACATTAAATGATTCCCCTATAACTAAAAATTGGCCAAACTGCTATTTTTATTCACCGCTTCTTCCAACAAATTATGTACTACCATATATCCTCTATTTTAGGGACGTCTTTATGACTACATTTCACCCAGTAATAGAGTGCACCACCTATGGGATTTATTGAGGTATTCTTAATCCACTAATTCACAGAAGACCTCTTTCCTCGATTAACCAATGAACACACTAATGGGTTTTATGTAGTGGTGATGTAACCAACTGAAATGTGTTCTAAGATGACACATTCAGATGGTTCACCTCCAAAAAATTCCCATAATGATGTAGCAGTCATCCACTTCTACTGTCATAAGTTCTCATCTAGTCTGAAGGTGTACTTCTGGCTCTCCTCTAGCAATATCCTACACTGATTCTCTCAACCAATTTTGTTTGGCCCCATTTCCTATAGGAGGTGAACTACTAAAACATCTTATTTGAGATGATATAAACTACACTACATGAATTCCTCTTCTTCTCATTTTTTGGAAAGACCAACTCTCGTAAGAAATGGGAACACCACTGGAAAGAGGAAGAAAACTTCCAAAAAAATAATTTATCATGGTTTAATCACCAAGAGGATCTAGAAAAACACAAAATGGTTTTACCATTGAATCGGTGCTACCATAGGTTCTTGGTGGATCAATGGATTTATTGATATATATGAATGGTGATCAGACACTTTAGGATATGGAATACAAAAGTACACATTTGGTCAAAGGAAATGATTCTATGAAGTATGAGGTAGCTCAATCAACCTTGGTTTTCAGGATATTTGTTGCCCATTATAGGGTAACTGATGACATAATAGTGCAAAATCATTATGTTGAGGTTCTGTTTAGTTGATGCTGTGGAGAACAAAATTCCATTCATTTATCATGGCCATACAGGTGACCAACATTTATTTTAATGACAATATTAATTGGGGAGAATAATTTCAAGAATTCAACAAGACAAAGTATAAATATGTTTAACTTCAATTTTTGGGTGAGTAACAAAAACATATGGGTTGTGTAAAGAGTTTCACTTTAATGTGGTATAAACACATTAATTTAGTAGATAATATGGAGATTACAAAAAACTAAATTGTTAGAAACATTTATACATAAAAATCAAAAAATAGAATATAATGATTGAATGAGAAGAAATAGTTATTAATTTGACAGGAATAAGTTGTATATTATATTGGTGAGACATTAAAAGGATAGACCCTCTGAAAACTTTGTGTAAGGTTCCTTCCAATGTGGAATTTTCAAGGCCTCATTCACCCAACTATGTAGTTTCATTCCAAAAAGGTTTACAAGGATTTAATATTATTATCTTGTATTTGATTGTTGATTTGGGTTACACTTAGCTAGGATACACTAAGATTCATGATACCAGATGAATAAATATGAGTATTTTCGATGTTATGTATACAAACATATATTTATTTCACTCAAATAGACAAGAATAAAAAAAAATTATTGAGATGAATCCCTATCTAAATAACTAAATGTCAAGAGTTTAATATGAATGTTGTGTCATTGCATAGTGAAATTCAGATCCTGTCTCACGAAATTGATATGATGTGAGTAGTCATCTTTTTTAGTGGGGTAAATTTCATTTAAATGGCTTAATTAAAATATATAATATCTGACACTCACCAAATGATATGTCAATTCAATATATTGTGACATAATTAATCACAATCATATTGAGAAAACTGATATGTATAACCTATAAAAAATTTAAATATTTGTATCTAGGGTTGAAATATGTTCCCAAGGAGAAACATTATGATCATTTGAATTTGAATGTTATGATGACTAATTCCACCATCCTTGACCGATACTAGCTATGTTCCACACCATTATTCTCACAAACACAAACTCAATGAAAAGTGTAAATCGATATAGGATGAAGTGAATCTTCTCGGAGATAATGGAGGAAATTTTTTCCAATATAAGTTGAAAGTTATGATCAAAGCCTACCCTATTGATTAGTCCTATAATTGAACTTTTTTATTATTTTTCCACCATAAACGTAAATATGATTTTTCTATCATATTTGGAAAAGATGGGATTTTAATTCATTATTAATAATAATATTTTTCCTATAAATAAAGATGAAATTTTTTGTAGTGTTGTGAGTATAATTAATGGTTTATATATTCTAGATAGATAAAATAAAATTTTTAACATTAAAAATAAAATGATTTGATTCGATTATATTCCCACCTACAATTGGATTATTCACCTTGGATATATAAATGAGAAAAAATTTCAATGACTCCATATATACGAATACCCAGAATCATTTAATTATGATTTGTAAGATACATGTAAATATGTTTTATAAGTAAAAATGTCAAGGACATGTTTTGGGTGAAATATTTATAGTTCCAGTGGTCTATTGGATGCATAGTGATGATTGTGGACAAATTAGTACCCAATAATGTTTTAGGTGTCAGTATTTCACAACTTTTACAAATTGATTTAGTTAGTAGGATATGTTTTTTTGATGAAACACATGTATTAAACTATTTAAATGTTCTAAGTGTTTATGAATGAAGTATAGAATAAAATATGTAATAAAATTTAGATATCTTAAATAGAATGTTTTAGTGAATACTTTAGTAAAAAAATTAACTGATCATCTAAGATATTGTGGAATAGCTTCAAAACTAACTCCTCCTAGAACACTGAAATTTAATGGTGTGTATAAATAGAGGAATAATACCATTTTGGACATGGTTCAATCACTGATGAGTTAATGTGAGACTCTAATTTCACTTTGGGCTTATACTCTAGAACCTATATCATTTCTAATTAACTAAGTTCCATCTAAAGTAGTCATAAAGACACTATATGTTATATATTTTGGGAAATACCTTGTTATTTATTTTATTTGGACATTAGGTTGTTAAAAACTCAAAAAAAATTGGATTCATACATGAATAGGTTCTAAATGTGAAAAATACTGATTTTTTATTGATAAAAAATATATAAATAGATAATATTTCTAATATTATATTAAAAAAGAAATAGTTTTTGGATTGATAATGTGTTTTTCATTAAGAGAAGACATATGGTTTAAGTATTGAGTGGGAGGAAAGGTGAAATTAGAGAAGTTTAAGACCATAAAATTTAACGAATTGACCCCAGAATCCTAGAGATGGTGCATTATTTTAATAAATTCGGATGATGACAAGGAATCAAATCCTGAAGGACTGGTCAGTTTAGTAGTCTCAGAAAATAGATTACATACATGAACATAACATTTAAATTTATAACATAAAACAAATCATCGATAATCCTTTGAGAACTCCATTATTCACTTAGCTTAACCATTAATATCAATCATAAAACACCTCTTGGAATCTTGTGAAAATAAAACATAATAAAGGGGTGAGATTAGATGCTCAGTAAAGATAAACAATATATCAATAGCTCTCACCAATTATCATAAATATTTATGTAAAGGTAAAAAAATTAAACACAGTCCTTTTAAAACATTATCTAAAACATAATATGGAAATAATGAATCAAATAATTCCATTTGAACATTCACATGGATATTATAATAGTTGAATAATAACATTTAATATAAATAAATAATCATATAATGAGGAAATCCCTAATGCTGGACATCATAACCTCCACTTCAAGGCCTTGTGGTGAGACCATAAAAAAATATTCTATTAATTGCTTATTCCATGACACTAGTTTGTCTTATGAGACCTACCGATGCAACGATGGGCTATAGTGGGCCATGCCCGTCGGATACTAATTCTGATTCCTTCCTCATATGAACATAGTGCAACATACCATAAAAATTCTTAATAAATATCACATAAGAAATATTAATACATTAATTATAAACCAAGAATGGTAAAAAAATAACACATATATATTCAACATATCATAAAACCATCAATAAAATATGGGATATTTTATCCTAATAAATCATCATCAATTACGCATAAAATCATAGAAAGGATGTCAACCTTGATGAAATTAATATAACAAATTCATTAAAACTCTTTTAGAGAAGTATCCATTTTGTCCTTTTTAATCATTTAAAAGCTTTCATAATTATAAAATAAAACATTTCATGTAAATACAACCTTGTAGGATTGTAATGAAATATTCCAAATGTTGAGGTGTCACAATGGCATAAAATACATACTCATGTAGTATATGTTAAAAAAATCATTCCTAAATTTGTCGAAAAGGGCATCAAGTACCTTTTTTGGAATCCTACGGAATGATTCCTTTAAATACGTTTTATAAAATGTCAAAAATCGTAAAATATGATTTTTAAAAATTGTAGACAAATTTTAAAAATATTTTTAAAATGTATTTTTACGAAAAATATATGATAAATATTCCCCAGTAGATACTTATGTATAAACAATCTTGGAAAAAATGAGATTGAAAACATAACACTATCCTTAAGTCTGATACTATCTGTATATGTCTGAAACACTTTTATAATGGTTATGAACAAATTAATTACTTTTACCATAATAATAATAACATTTATGATATCATTTATTGGTTTATGACTTCATATTAACCATTTATTAAAAATTACTAGTTAATTCAACATTTCAGGTAATAATCAGTTTCTTTGTCGCCTATGTTTTGACATGTTATTCTGGACCGTATTACATAGATCATGATTACATGATTTATATATCATATATATTAATAATATAAAAATCTATAATACATATATATGAAATGGAAGACACTGTTCATGGAGATGGTAGGATGTACGTACACATGAACATTGTTTCCATTTTCTTATTGTATTGAGTAGAAATAAGTGAATCAAATATATGTACATGCATATATATATATATTATTCCATTATAATTATTATGTCATATATTTCATAATTAATCTTAATATAAATTTTTAAAATCATTCTTGGTTAGTGAATGTGGAATATGAATCCCATCGTATCATGGAGATGGTAAGCTGTACGTACGCATGATTGATGATAACATTTTCTTAATGGTTAAATTGTATACTATTGGATGGAATATGAATTGTATATAAATATTAGAATGTTATATTTGTTATTTAATTCATTTATAATCATCATTATACCCATTAAATTAAGGTATATATGAAAAACGGTTTACACCAAAGTGTGGATATGGAAAGTTGTACGTACATATGCTTGGTGATATTGTTTTTTCACAAGACAGGTAAAGGTGGAATATGGTTTTCCCATATTCATATAAACAACTCATCATATAGTAGATTCTGTAGTTATTATTTTTTTAGGGTAACAACATAGGAAATGTAGTTACAAGAAGAAATAACATTGGAAGAGCCTGATAAAATGATTACCTCTTTTTGTGTTATCTTCTTTTGATTTTCACCAAAGGACTCGTTAAGTTCAATTTCTGCCTAGTGTTTTTACTCTAGGATGAAGTGACAGATATTCGGAGAAGTAGATGGGTAGGTTTTGACTGATCCAAAGGCATTTGGAGGTGTTAATTAATTATAAGGAGAAGTTCTCTTTTATAAGAGTTGTGAGGGGATCATTAGGAATAGCTTGAAATATTAATTTATTATAAAATTATTTTTGGTTATTAATAAATCCAAATTGATTTAATTCTAGGATAACTTGATTATGAATCTACATATTCTTAGAAAACAGGTTTTAGAGAATTTTAGGCCACAAATTTAACCTTATCCTTTATTTTTAACACTTAGTTAAATAAATTAACTCTTACCATGTCTTCTTTTATTTTTAAACTATATGGTTAACATAGTTACTATAAAATGCCAATAAAAACTAAAGTGGGTAATTAATTAATCTTTTAACACTATCTATGTCATTTTTATGAATCTATGATTTTTATGACTATTATAACTTTTAAAAAAACTATTATTTTACTCATTTATGTAAATTTTGACACTACTTAGTAATTGATTTTATTAAGTCATAAAAACTAGATTCCTTAGAAAAATGAATTTAATAATCCTTAACATTTCAATGTTATCCAAAAAACTAGTTTATGGCATCAAAAATCTCAAATTAAATATATTTTAATATTTATAATATCATTTATTTGAATCATTCATTAATAAGGCAATCAATGCATCATCATTTTGTCACAAATAAAAATATTTATTTATTTTATAAAAATTATAAATAAAATTCCATGATTTAGTAATATTTTTACCTTTATAATAAAAATCTGTAGTCAAAGAGATCAGTTAAATACCTTGTATTAAATTTTTTTAGTAAAATGATTGATGTTTATGTTATATTTCACTTTACATGATATTAATTATTATAACATGTCATTATCAGACCCAACTGGCACCCAAAAGCCAAAAATTAGGCATAAGTATTTTTTTGTAACTTATTACTCATCCAAAAAGATTACGACATCTGTTAGGGTGGTTTTATATTATTATAACATTTTTTACCTTTATTAACCAAATTTATCCCTTAACCAAGATAAATTAAAATAATTACTGAATTTACTATTCATATTGCCCAAAAATAAAAGAAACCAATTTAGGTAATTTGAACCACATAATTCTAAATATAGAATCCATTTTTTTAAATTAAAAAACATAGAAGTTTCATTATTTATTTTAAAATTAATTCATGTTGTCAAAACCAAAAAAACAATGTTTTAAAAGTAAAAACCGTTAAAATATTGATACGTGTTTATATCCAATTTCAATGTGATATTACTTCTAATGGAATAAATTATATTAAATTATAAAAATATAATATAATTATACATTCAAACTAACTAAAATTTTAATCTAACAATATAAATAAATTTGATTTTAAAAAAGTTTTGAATTACAATTTTTCAAATTATACTATTCATTAAAATGTGAATGTTATAAGAAAAACACTAAAAATTTTCTGAAAATAAATTTTTATGTGCCAATTATAAATATGAATTTAATTTTTTCAAATTTAATATATTAAAGTGTCAAATATTATATTTAAAAAGTGAAAGCCACTAAGAGGCATAAAAACTGCATTTTTTTTAGAAATACTTCATTAATATGAAAAATTGAATTTTTCCATATATGATGTCAATGAAACACAAAAGATGAATGATAAAATTTAATGGGATTTATAAAATTAAAAATTTGGTTAATACTATTGATTATTTATTTTTAAACAACTAGTTTGACAGGTCTGGGTATGCTCGATCTTGGTGTTGGGTGTAGCACAAGCTATTCATTTATAAAGAAGAAGCATAAAATGGAAGATTGGGGTGTTATATTATACCCTCCATCAATGATTTGCATCCTCAGAATTTAAATTCATGAGTGAAAATGAGGGGTTTGAAATTTGAAAATATCATAGGTGAAATCCCAAATTGAATAACGGATTAATGAGACATCTATTTTAAAATAATGGGATGTATGAAGGTTACCAGAAATAACACATACTAGGGTCTCATACAGGAAAACAAGGAGATGAAAGAAAATATAACCATCATGTTCTAATGGAGAGTGATAAAGAACATTATTAGGGCAAGTTAATAACTAGAAAACTATAAATCTTTATGGATCCAAGAGACCGTATGATTCATTGAAAAATATGGTACTAGGAAAACATTTTTGGTTTTATTTTAATTTACCATGTTTTGTAGAATTAATTTACTTAATAGAATAATAACACGAGGAAGTATAATTAATTGACATTTAGACTTTAATCCTTTAAATATTTTCCACCAAAAACTCATTTTCTCTTCAAATGATAATAAAACATAAAAATAATCTCTTTATCTTAATCATATAAGGTTCTATATATAAAAATATAAATTTAAATAATGAAAATATGTTATAGCAACCAAGACATCATTTAGGATAGTGGTTGGTGATGCAACCTTGTCGCCCTTAGATTGTGGTTCAGTCTTGTAACCATATTAGACGCAACATGTTAACACCAGACATGTGGGTTGTCCTTTTTGTAAAATTATAACATTCGAAAAAATAATCATAAGAAATGATTTAACATTAAACAATATAATCCAAAACAATAATGGTACAAAATAATTTGTAAACAAACCATTAATCAGTTCAAAAGATGTTAATAATATCCAATATACATTATCCAAATAAATTATCTCTTATTCTGAAATCATTATTTAAGTATGAGAAACATATTAAGTGTTTTATTACCCCCAACCATATATTCTCCAAAATGATTAACTTAAAACTGTTTCACATTACATGGGACCATACAATCTCATATTTTTTATGAAATAGTACTACATTACAATCCTTATATATTCTTTAATTCTTATGGCTAGTACATCATTGATACAGTACTCAAATGACACAATCCATCAATAACAATAGAAGAACACTGGTTATTCCTATTCACATGTTTATTTATCATAAATTGATTATTATCCAATTTCATCATTTGGGGTATACTTTAATGATTGGTACATTGATTCATGTAGTGTCCCAACTCCTTGCAGATGAATAATTGTACATTGGAAACCTTTTTCTGACCCTTGAAATCAAGAACTCGATGTCCTTTTTCTCCACACTTATAACAAAATTTCATTCCCTTGAAGCATTTACCTAGGTGATTTTTTCCATAGTTACCACATTTTTGAAAATCCTTTTTTCCCTTATTCCCATTAACCATATTTTTCTCTAGAATCCTTTTCTTATATTACTTCCCTTCTTAGCCAAAGGACTCATATAATTCATTACTTATATTATTAACACATGATATTATTACTTAATATGATGTGAACACATGGAAGACTATTTATCTTTAAAATATTTTCTTAATACCATGAATGATATGATAATTCTTACTCTTTATATATTGCGTATTGGTTGAGTTCTCATTAATTCTACTTTTCACCATTTATAAATTATGACATACTCTAGGATAGATCATATCGTACTGTATAATCCAAAAACATGAAAAATTCACAGCATTAATTGAATATTTTCATGTATCTAGTTTTGTAATCATAAAAATGGTTTCTTTGGGGAAAGATTTACTCATGAATCCTCCATAATGGTTTGTAAAAAAATGTAAATTATCCTAATAATATCCCCTTGGTGTGTCAATCTAGATGAGAATTAATTCCCATTGTCGTGTACCAGGTTATCCATAATCAAGCCTGGAACACCTTGTAAAAGTTGTTACTCATAGTTAAATCTGTTCTAGAACCTCATCCACCTTTAGTATCAAGAAAGATATGTATTTTCATGAAATTACAACATAATATCTACATTACAAAAATGTTAGGATTTTCTTCTCTACTTACCCTCAGCATCTACCATAGGGTATTGTTCCCTGAACAAGGTTTTTCTAAATTCTATTACCAACGATTTTGATAAACTTCCATTGATACAAAATGTAATGCCCAGACAATAGATGCTCAGAGCCGGTGCATTATATTAAAACATTGGTATGATTACAAGGAATCAAATCCCAAAGGACCAATCACTTTATATGTTTTGGAAGATAGATTAAATAAATCAAATTTACATTACAATTTCTATCAAAACACACAACATAGATAATACTTTTATAACACCATTATTCCCATATATTATCCTTGTATATCAATCACAAAACACTTCATAAATTCTTGGGAAAATAAAACATAAAAAGAGGTGATCTGAGATGCTCAGTAAGAATAAAAAATATAGAGGATGCTATCACAAATAAGCATAAACTTTTAAGGCATGGCCATGTTCGCAGACACTAGTTTGTCTCATGAGACCTACAAATGAAACAAGGGGCTATAGAGGGCCCTTCCCATAACCTACTAAGTCCATTCTATTCATCACAATAAAATGGTGTAACATATCATAAACATTCATATTAAATCTATCATACAAAATGATTTTACTTTAACCATAAACAATGAACGGTATAAAAAACAGCACATCCCAAGTAAACATATCATAAAAGCATCAATAAAATACGAGAAATTGTATCATAATAAATATAACCCAATTATATTTAAAATCCAAAAATGCACGTTGATATAAATGAATGTAATCTAATAAATTCATTAAAACACTTTCAGAGAAGTATCACTTTTTTTACATTGTAATAATTTAAAAGCCTCCTAAAATATAAATGTAAACTTTTCCTTCTAAAATAACCTTGTAATCTTATAAGTGACAATTCAAAATGTTAAGTCATAATAATTGAGGATAATATCCACACACACAGTATATGTTAAAAAACATTCTTTCCTTAAATTTTCAAAAATGGTATAAAGTACCTTGTTTGGAAAGCGACACAAATATTCCATTGAAAACATTTTATAAAAAGTAACACATGGGAAAAAACGACTTAATCAATTATAGAGAAATATTAAGAATATTCTAAAAAATATTTCTTGGAAACATGGATGGGGAAAATAAATATTCTTTTGTAGATACTTACATATAAACAATATCAGATAAAACAATTGTGTAATTAACCCTTACCATAATTCTGATACTTTCTGTATGTGATCAAAACTCTAATAGAATGGCTTTGAACACAATATTAACTTGTACTGGTTTAAAAATAACATTTATGATATAATATATTATTTCTTTATGACTTTATATTGTTCATTTATTAACAATTCCATGTTAATGTAACGTTTTAAGTAATAGTCTCTTTCTTTATCGCATATGATTTGAATTGTTATTCAAGAACGTATTACATAGAACATGACAAAATAATTTATATATAATATATATTAAGAATATAAAAATTTATAATAGATAGATATATGAAATGGAATATACTACTCATTGACATGGTAGGCCGTACGTACGCGTGAACATTGTTTAAATATTTTATCTTATTGAGTGGGAGTATGTGAATGACATATATGTACATATATATATATATGTGTATTATTACAGTAGAATTATTATGTAATATATTTGATACTTAATCTTAATTTATGTTTTATAATAATTACTTGATAGTGAATGTGGAAGAAGAATCTCATCGCGTCCTGGAGACTATAATCCGTACGTATGTACGAGCGACGATATGATTTCTTTAATAGTTAAATTGTATGGAATTGGATGGAATATGAAATTTAGAAAAAAAAATAATGTTATACTTATTATTTATGTAATTTATATTCATCATTGTAACTGTTGAAAAAAATTATAGATGGAAAACATTTTACACCACAGCGTGGAGATGGTAGGTCATATGTTCACACACATGGTGATATTATTTTTTATAGGATGGGTAAAAGGAAGAATATTGTTGTCCCATAATCATAAAAACATTTCATAATATAATAGATTCCTGAGTTATCATTTTTTGAGGAAACAACTTAGGAAATGGAAATAGAAGAATAACGAACATTCAAAGAGTTTGATAAAACAATTACCTCTTTTTCATGTATCTCTTTTTGATTTTTACAAAAAGGACTCCTTAAGAAGGATTTATTCCCAATGTGTTGCATCTAAGATGAATTGTGAGATGTTGGGAGAAAAAATGGGATGGGTTTGTCATATCCAAATGAAATTGGATGTTTGAATTAAGCAAATGGAGAAGTGCCCTTGCATAAGAGATGTGAGGGGAACTTTAGAAAAAGTTTGAAATAATGTTTTACTATAAAATTATTTTCCTTTTATAATATATCCAAATTTATTTAATATGGCGATAATATGAGTATGGATTGAATTACTCTCAACCAAAATGTTTTAGTAATTTTTAGGTCACTAATTTAACCTTATCTATAGGCTTTAACCCTTAGTTAATTAAGCAAACTCATACCATGTCTTCTTTTATTTTTATACTATATGGTTAATATATTTACTATAAAATGCCAATTGATCTTCAAGTGGATGATTAATGAAATTTCTAACACTATATAAGTTAGTTTGCATAATCATATATTTTTTTTACTATTATATCATTTAATAAAATATTGATTGTTTTAAAATCTCATTTATGTCAATTTTGAAACAATGTAATAATTTTTTTTAATGTCATAACAACATTATTCCATCTAAAAAAATTTACTCATCCATATTATTCCAATTTTTTCCTAAAAATTAGTGGATGGAATAAAAATGGCAAAATTACCTTTATTTTAATATTTATAATATCATTTATTTTAATCTTTCATTAATAAGGTAATAACTTCATCATCATTGTGTCACAAATAAAAATATTTATTTAATGTATAAAAATTTCAAATAAAAAACAATGATGTTGGAAATAATTTTATATTTTTAATGAATAATTATAGTCAATGATATCAATCAAATAACCCTATATTAAATTTCACTACTAAAAATATACAGGTTTATGTAATATTTCTCTTTACATTAAATTAATTATTATAACATGTCATTATCACACCCATGTGGCTCCTAAATGCCAAAAATTAGAACTTGTGTTTTTTGGTACCCAATGACTCATAAGTTAATATTTGGACACATGTTAGTGTTTTTTATATTATTATCATATTATTTTCACACTTATTTACCTAATTTACCCCTTATCCGTGGTGAGTAAAAATAATTACTAAACATTATATTCATAATGCCAAAAAATAAATGATACCTATTTACATAATTTGGACCATATGATTCAAAATATAGAATCCATTTTTAAAAATTAAAAACATAGAATATTCATTACTATTTTAAAATTGATTCCCATTTTCCAAATGAGAAAACAGTATTTTAAAAGTAGAAACCCTCAAAAGATTAATACGTGTTTATATCAAATTTAAATTTTAAATTACTTCCAATGAATTAAATTATATAACATGATAATAAAATAATATTAATATACAGTAAAAAATTTTAAAATGATAATCTAATAATATAAATACATTTGATTAAAAAGTTGTTTTGAATTAAAATACAGTATTTTTCGCTATTCCTTAATAATATGAATTTTATCAGAAAAAACTCAAAATTTATGAAAAATGATTTTTACAAACAAATTTCAAATAAGAATTTAATTTTGTCAAATTGAATTAAAAAAGATTAAATTTTTTATTTAAAAAGTGTTCCCCATTAAAATGATGAAAAATTGTATTTTTTAAAAAATAATTCTTTTATCTCAAAAATTGAATTTTTTTTTATATTGTGTTTAGGAAACACATAGTATTAATTTTAAAATTATATGAGATATATAAAATTCATAACTTTGATAATAATATTCATAACCGCATTTTAAAATGCTAGTTTGATAGGTTGTGGTACGATTAAACTTCGTGTTTTGTATTGCGTAATCTATTGAATTATTAAGAAGAACCATACCATGGATGCTTGGGGTGTTACATTATCGATTCATTCAATAAATTTCACCCTCACAATTTAAACTCGAGATTAAAAACTAGGATTTTGACCTTTCAAAATATCATAGTCGAAATCCCACATCGAAAAACAGATTAATGATACCACTTTTTTAAAGTAAAGAAATAGAAGTATATGAAGGTTACAACAAATAACACATAATATTGCTCAATTTAGGGAAACATGGACATGAAATAAAATGTAACAATCATGTTCTGATTGATTGTGATAGAGAAAATTATTAGAAGAATGTTAACAACCATTAATCAATAAATCTGCGATGTTCCATGGGACCATTTAATTCATTACGAAAGAAGGTACTAGGAATATATTTCAGTTTTATGATCTTTTCCCTAGTGTTGTATAATTAATTTACTTCATAAACTATAAACATATAGAAGAAAAATTAATTTACATATAGAGTTTAATCCCTTAACTAATCCCTACCAAAAACTCATCTTTCGCTTCAAAGGATTATAAAAATAAAAATAAAATCATTTTATCTTAATAGTATAAGGTTCAAAATAAAAAATTTTATACTTAAATAAGAATATTATGTTACACTAACCCGGAAAACACATAGGCCAGTGGTAGGTGATGGACCGTTATCTCCCTTTAGTTGCAGGTTCATATCTCTCGACCTAGTCGGATGCGACTGGTTGTTTCCCGACCTATGGGTAGTCATTTTCTTAAAATTATAAAATTCCAAAAAATATAATCATAGGTAATTTTTTACACCTAAACAACAGTGTACAATTTCCTACATATTCCATTCCAACCATTGGGCTTATCCAAAATACTTTCGTCCAAACTCATAGTCCAAAAAAATAATAAGGAAGGTCACATAACATATATGTTCGTACCTTCATCATGTATTATCTTAGAACATGGTAATAACCTGAATTACTGGAAAACCGTATTGAATATTTCCATTCTTCTTTATTCCTTATGTAAAACATAGAATACTAGATATAGAACATGAATCCAAAAATGTTGAAAAATGAAAATAATGATGGTATAAAATTCCTTTTAAACAAACCATTAATCAGTTCCAGGGATGTAAATAATATCCAATTTACAATTTCCATATCAATTATTATCTTATTCTGAAATAATTATCTTAGTATCAGTAACGTATTAAGGGTTATATTTCCCCCAACCATATATTTTCCAAAATGTTTAACTTGAAACCATGTCACTGTACATGGTACCATACAATCTCAAAACCATAATGAAATAGTACTGTAGAACAATATTTATATACTCTATAATTATTATAACTAGTACATCATTTATACAATACTCAAATGACATAGTTATTCCCTAAAAACATAAGTAAACTAATAATTTAATTCATCTATAGTTTTATCATAACTTGATTACTATCCAATAACATCATTGGAGGGATTCTATGATTATTGAGACATTGATTTACATAGTGTCCCAACTATTTGTAGATGAAGAATTGTACATTAGAAGTATTTTTATTACCCTTTCAATCCTGAACATGGTGTACTTTTTCTCTAAACTTATCAAAAACTGCAATTCCCTTCCAGAATTTACCAAGGTGCTTCTTTGAATAGTTATCACATGTGGGATAATCCTTCTTTCTATTCATCTCTTTATCCATCTTTTTCATTGTCATACTATACTTCTATTTCTTCCCTTGAAATCCATAGAACTCATATAATTATTTACATATATAGTTAGCAAATAATATTATTTCATCAAATGATAAGAATACATGGGAGACTATTTCCCTTAAAAATGATAGCTTAAAACCATGAAAGATATGATCCTTCTTACTCTTTGGATAGTGTGTATTGTTGTATTTCTCATTCCTTCTTCAGGGTCCCATTTATAAATGAAAACATACTCTATGTTAGATCATATCATAATGTATAACTGAAAAAATTGAAAAATGATAAAAATTATTTGGATATTAACACATATCTATTCACATATCATAAAAATGGATTCTATAGTTATATATGTACTCATAAATCAATTATAATGGTTTGTAAAGAAAATGTGAATTTCTGTAAGAATGTCCCTCAGGAGTGTGAAACCATGTGATTAGTAAGGCCTATTATCAGGTACAAGGATACCATGAGTTAATCCTGGAACACCTTCTCATAGTTGTTTCTTATAGGTATATCTGTGCCAAAACCACGTCCACTTATAGTATCTAGACAGTGATGTATTTCCATGAAATACCTGCATAATCTATACATTACCAAAATATTAGGACATTCTTTTATTCTTGTTCGCAAATTCAACCTTTGGGTAATGTTCCCTGATCAAGGTTTTTCTAAATCAATTTTTCAAGGTTTTTTATAAACTTCCTTTTATTCCAACAGTAGTAACCCCGACCCCAGATGCCCGGATCTAGTGCATTATTTTAATACATTGGCATGATTACAAGGAATAAAACCCCATAGGACTAATCAGTTTAGCAGTCTTGTAAAATAGATTACAGACATGAACTTTACATTACAATTTTTAACATAAAACAAGGTATAGATAATCCTATGAGAATCTCATTATTCCCATAGAATAACCCTTCATATAAATCATAAAACACCTATTGGAATCCTAGGAATATAAATCATAAGAATGAGGTTAGCTCAGAAGCTCTGTAAGGATAAATAATATAGAGGAATCTATCACAAATAAGCACATCCTTTTACAGAAAAGTAAATAAAACCCACTCCTATTAAAACATTATCTTCCACATAATATGTCAGGAATAAATAAAATAATTCCATTTAAAAAATCACATAGATATTCTACTTGTTGAATAATCACATTTAAAAGCAATAAATAATCTCATAACGAGATAATGTGTAATTTCGGACATTATAACCACTATGTCAATGCCTTGTGCCAAGACCACGCACAAATATTCGATCAAGGCCATGTGTTGAGACACTATTTTGTCTCATGGTACCTACCGTTGAATCAAGGGGATATATTGGGCCCCTCCCATTACATTATTTGTCCAATGCATTCCTCATATTAAAGGGGTGGAAGATAACATATATATTCATATTAAAACTAGAATAAAAAATGTTAATACTTTTACTTTAAACTAGGAGTGGTAAAAAAATAGCACATCCACAGTCAACATATCATAAAACCAACAAAACAATATGGGAGACTATATCATAATGAATCAACCCAATTAAGAAGAAAATCCAATAACGTATTATGACATAGAATAATGTAATCAATTAAATTAATTAAAACCCTTTAACAGAAATATCCCTTTTTTACTTTATAATCATTTAAAATCATGTGTAATAATAAAAGAAAATATTTCCTTTAAAAATACCATTTTATTATTATAATGAAAACTTCAAAATGAAAAGGTGTCATAATGGTGGAAAATTTTTGCTCACATCGTATATGTTAAAAAACATTCTTTTATTAATATATCGAAAAGGGAACAAAGTACCCTGTTTGGAAAGCAACCGAAAAATTCAATTAAAAAAGTTTTTTAAAAAGTAAAATATAAGAAATATGACATCAAAAAATTGTAGATAAATAGTCAGAATAATTTAGAATATATTTTTATGAAACATGGATGTGGATGATAAATATTCCCCGGAAGATACTTATATATAAACGATCTCAGATAAAACAAACATGATTTCAAAATTAACCATTACCTTAAGTATGATACTATCTAAATGTTTACAAAACTACTATATATTGGTTTTAAATATATTAATAACTTGTACCAAAATCATAATAATATATATGATATCATATAATATTGGTTTTTGACTTCATATTACTCGTTTATTAACAATTCCATGTTAATGAAATTGTTTGGGTAATATTCACTGTCTCTATTGCATGTGTTTTGATTTTTTATTCATGATCATATTACATAGTTCATGATTACATGATTTATATATCATATATATTCCTAATATAAAAATTTATAATATATAGATATATTAAATGGAATATAGTGTTCATGGAGATGGTAGGTCGTACGTACGCATAAACGATGTTTCCATTTTCTTATCATTTTGAGTGGAAGTAAGTAAATGACATATATGTATATATATATATTTTAAATATTATTTCATATATTACATTCTTATTATTAATATATAAATTCATAATCATTCTTGGATAGTGAGAATGGAATATTAATCTCATCACGTCATGGAGACGGTAAGCCTTACATACGCACGATCGACGGTATCATCCCCTTAATGGATAAATGGTATAGAGTTGGATAGAATTTGAAATTTAAAGAAATTTTAGCATGTTATATTTATTATTTAAGTAATTTATATTCATCATTATACCTATCAAATTAATGTAATGATGAAAAACATTTTACACCATGGCATGGAGATGGTAAGTCGTACGTACGCATGCATGGTGATATTGTTCTTCATAGGATGGGTAAAAGGTAGAATTTGGTTTTCCCAAAATCATAACAACATCTCAGAAAATATTATCTTCAGGATTTATTATTTTAGTATTGTAAAAAATTAAGAAATATAATTATGAGATGAAATAACTTTGAAAGAGTTTGATAAAACGATTACCACTTTTTTGGAATCTCAATTTTATTTTCACAAAAACAGATTCTGATGTTTGATTTATGCCCAATGTTTTTCCTCTTGGATGAATTCAGGGATATTGGGAGAGGAAATGGGTTTGGTTTGGATGATACAAATGGATTTTGAGGGGTGAATTAAAGATAATGATAAGTTCTCTTTTATAAGTGAGGTGAGGGGAAATTTAAAAAAATCATGAAATATTAATTTATTATAAAATGATTTTCAGTATTTAATAGATAAAAATTGATTTAATTAGAGGATAATATTATTATGATTCTTGATCCTATTAAATATTTTGTTTTTTAAATGTTTAGGTCACAAATATAACTTTATCTTTTAGCTTTAACCCTTAGTTAAATAAGTTAACTCGTACCATGTCTTCTACTATTCTAATACTATATAGTTAATATAGTTACAATTAAATTATAGTATAACATAAATTGTAAAATTAATTATATATATAAAACTATATAAGTCCTTTGGACGAATATTATATTTTTATGTCTATTATATCATTTAATAAAATAGTGTTTGTTTTTAAAAACTCATCTAGGTCAATTTAGACACTATTTAGTGATCAATTTTTTTTAAGTAATAAAAACATGATTCATTTGAAAATAAGCATTAAATAATCCCTAACATGTATATTTTGTCCAAAAATCATTTATGGCATCAAAAATCTCTAATTACATTTATTTTAATATTTATAATATCATTTATTTTAATCTTTCATTAATAAGGTAATCATTGCATCATCATTATGTCAGAAAAAAATATTAAATGTCCAAAAATTATAAATAAAATAACATGATGTATGAAATATTTTTTGATTTATATTTACTATTTATATTCAAAGAGATTAGTTAAATAATCATTTATTATAAAAATTAGTAAAAAGATACATCTTTATATTAAATTTCCCTTTACATTAAATTAATTATTATAACATGTCATTATCACACCGAACTTGCACCCAAATGCCATAAATTAAGCCTAATGGTTGTTTTGGTCTCCTATTACTCATCTAATAATATTAGAATAAGTATTTGGGTAGATTTATATTATTATACTTCTATTTGTAAGATTATTTACCTAATTTACCCTTTAACCGTGGTAAATAAAAATAATTACTATAGTTACTATTAATAATTCCCAAAAATAAAAATAACTATTTAAATAATTTGGACCATGTGAGTCCAAATATGGAATATATTTTTCCACATTAAAAACATAGAAGTTTCTTTAATTAATTGTAAATTAATTCATGTTGTCAAAACCAGAAAATGAGTTTTTAAAAGAAAAAATCATCAAAAGATTGATACGAGTTTATATCATATTTAAATATAAAATTACTTCAAATGAATTAAATTATATTAAATGAAAAAATATAATATAATTATACTATAAAACTAAATAAAGTATAATCTTGAAATATAAATAAGTTAGATGAAAAGTCATATTTTAATTTTATTGTAATATTTTCCTCTATTTATTAAAATATGAATCTTATCAGAAAAACACTAAACATTTATCAAAAATTAAATTTTATGTCTCTATTTTAAAAAATATTTTCATTTTTTTCAAATTCAATATATAAAAGTTAAAAATATTCGATTTAAAAATGGTTCTGCATTAAAAGGTTGAAAAAATATTTTTCATGAGAAATACTTCTTTTATCTGAAAAATTAATTTTCCCTATATTATCTCTAAGAAACACATAAGTTGAATGTTAAAATTATAGGGGATATATAAAACTCATAATGTGGTTAATACTATACATAATATCTTTTTTAAACAGCTAGATTGATAGATTGTGGTAAGCACGAACTCGGTGTTGCGTGGAGCGCAAGTAATTGCATAATTAAGAAGAATCAAACCACGAAAGCTTGGGGTGTTACAGCGAATACATTGTGTTCTTGAGGTTTAGGATGATTTGGTTCTCAAAATAGTTATGGAAGTAGAACCAACTCAAGTTACACAAGAACCTTGAAGGTTTATTTGGATTCATCAGGAATCCATGATTTATTCATTTCTCATGGATAATTTTGATTAATTATTGATCATAGAAGATGAACATAATTCCTCAAGAGAGGTTATTGCGAGTTTTAATTCTAACAAATGGTTAAAATCCATGAAATCTGATATGGCCTTCTACTACACTAATCATGATTTGAACTTGATGGATTCATATAATGGAATAATATCCATAGGGTGTAGGTGGGATTTCCATACAAAAACTGATATGGCTGGTAGTGCGTATTCTTAAAAACAATGCATAGTTTCGAAGGGTTACAAAAAATTAAGTTATAGACTATGAAGAGACAATTTCAACTGTTGTGATAATAAAGTCCATTCTGATTTTTCTAGCCATATCAACTCATTATAATTGTGAGATATATCAAATAGATGTCAAATATTATTTCCTTAATTGGAATTTATTCAAAGACATGTATATGATACATCATGAATGTTTTTAAGTTTCAAATGAAACTAATAAGGTATCAAAGTTTCAATAGACTATTAATGGATTGTAATAATCTTCTAAAAGTTGGAATATCCAGTTTCAAGATGCAATCAAAGTGTTTTTTTCATCATGATTGATGATTATTCGTATAAATAGAATCAGGTTAGTGAGTGTATAGTAGTATTTATGAAATTGTATATAGAGGAAATAGTTATTATCATAAATCACATTCCAATACTTTATTCATTGAACGTGTGGCTAGGTAAATGTTTCTCAATGATATTAATGGGTTAATCAGTCTACATAAAAGTTATGAAGATCTATATATAAGTAAATAATAAGATTATGGGACTTAGCCAAAACTATATATTTGTAATTTGATAATGATTTTTTACATGGATAACATCAAGATGAGGACTTTACCACTGTTTCAGAACATGAATCATAGGACGATTCAAGACCCTTACAGAGTTAGAAAGGATGGATAAGATTACTTATGTTTCTTCTATAAGATCTATCTTGTTTTCCATGTTATGTACTTTATCTATGTAAATAATTATTTGAACATAAATTATAGATAAAAATCCAATTCAATAAATTCCATGGATTATTGTAAAAAAATTCTTACGTACTTGATTACTAATGATATGATCTTAGTCTTTAGTGGGGAGTATGTATGTTTTAGGAAGGGTTACAAACATACAAGTTAGTAATATGAAAAATATAATCTTTGATCTCAATTTTTAATATACTTTTTCCAATATTTTGGAACAATAAGTTGGATGTGTTCCAAGAAATAAAAAATAGCATATTCCAGAAAAGTGGTGGAATACAAAGTAGCTTCATATTTTACAATGGAAGTTGATTGGATCATGGATTCTATAACTAAATGTGGAGTGGTTTAAATAATTGAGGGAGAAATTGGAATATATTATGGAGAAAATAGTGTTTTTTCTTATACTAAGGAACCATAGTCTCACTAAATCACAAGATACATACTATGTAAATACCATCTCATAAGGGAGGTCATTGATATGGGTGATGTACGTATTAGTTGGGTGGATATAGAGGATAATGTAGTAGTTCCATTAATGAAACTATTATAGTACTAATGACATAAGGTTTAGGTAGAATATTTTTTTTATATTACACGTGATAGAGTGGTTGTAATTTTTATAAAATTTATCATTATATTATAATCAAGGCATTCTCCCATTATCATTTATTAATCTGTGTTGTAATTTAATTTACTTGAATAGTCAATTGATAGTGCCCCCTCAAAGTGAGATTTTGAGTTGTCCCTAATCGATGATCGTCATAGAGCATTATTTTCATGATATGCTAATATTATCATGAAGAAAATATTATAATCACATTAAATAGTCATATATGATAATTGAATTGTAAATTCATGTGGAAATTTTTAGATATATATTTTTTGGCCTGACATGAAAATGTATATATCATGGAATGACCTAAAATATTTAATATACATAGGATTTTATTCTTATTATCAATAAATCTTACCTGAGGTTAGTGAAACACCTAGATTTAGAACCTCTATATTTCGATATTCCACTTACACTACTTTGAGAATAACTTTTCTGATATGATGGTGGTTGGGTATGTTTTAGATCATTTCATCGATTGAAACATTTCTAATATGAGATTTTCCAATTCTAAGACAAAAAATACATTCTTCCCTTGATGGAATAATGTGAGTAAATACATTATCAGGATTAGTTGATCCACATATGAAATATTTATACACATGGATAGGATACAAGATATTATCTCAACTGTATGATAAATGAAATGTGATGTTTTCTTCAACATAGTCATCATTTCTAAGAATCAAGAAATGTGAGTTGATTAAACTAGATTGAGATGTTCTATGTCTAATGGTCACTTTATATCATGGAAAAAGGGATTATATAAATTTAAATATGATATATATGATACATATTATTGTGTACATATTTTTAAATAGATATGAGTCTCTTTGATGGAGATCACACTAGACCTCATACTAGCTTGTGTAGAATTGATGATTTTTTAGAGGCATCTTTTTTCATACATCTATTAAATAGTGATTTTATATTATTTTTGTAAAATATAAGATAGATCGTAGGGTAAAAAATTAGTCCCTTAGATAAGGATATATGTTTAGACAAACTATGTTTTCTAAATGAATCTATTTTAATGACATAGTATCCAAATTATTTTGGATGAATTCACATAGAGTTATAATTTATTCCATTAGGTTCTTATGGTAATTTTGTTCAAGAGGGGGATTTTTTAAAGTGAAGAATGGGTAATTTCACAAGATTAATGTGAATATGAATATATTGCAAGAATTATATATATAATATGTGATATTATATATATATAGTGTACATTTATTACATGCATAAGATATAAGCACATTTTTATGCATAAAATTATAGAAGGGAACTAGTCTTTGAGTCCAGGTGGTGTCGTAGATCTGTGATCACACTCGATGTATCGTGGTGTTGAAGGATCTTATGATTTTAGTGATAAGGTGATTAATACGGGAGATTTAAATGGGATTTGGATAAACTGTGTTCGGTAGAATGGGATTGGGGATGAGGTAATAGTTGTTTTTTTCGATGGTCACAATAGTGAATGATGCAGTTTGGGTGGAAATAGTGATGGGTGGTGTCATTGGGGATTCACAACAGCCTACTATCAGGAGATAATGTTCTACCTAGGATTCTCTTTCAAATTATCCATGGGCCTTTCTGGCATTTTTTTATCATCGAGCCTTGGAACCTTGAGGTGATCACTTATGGGTATCAAGTGACATGATTGGAAGTAGACGTATGATTCGACATATCAATTTGGATTTGTAGTGACATTGTTGGATGGGAAGACTCGATTTTAGGTAATATTGAATGTCATCATATGTCCTTCCATCCTCATTATGGGATGGAATGGTGAAATTCTATGTGATATATCAATTGGATTTAGTTTTAAGATGAAGTGTAATGGGAAGGTGATGCATGTGAGTTGTAACGCCCCGACCCCAGCTACCCAGAGTTGGTGCATTACTACATAACATTGGCATGATCACAAGAAAGATCAAATCTCGAAAGACCGATTGGTTTAGTAGCCTTGGAAACACTAGATATATTCATAGGTTTTACATTACATCATAAAATGAAAAACTACTACAACAACATAATGTCTCCATAATCCACACTCATATCCCCACATAATATCCCTGCAGGTCATTCATAATTTACTTCTTCACTTCCTGGGAAAAATAAAACATATAAAAGGGGTGAGCTCAAATGCCCAGTAAGGATAACAAAATAGCGAAAACTTTCATAAATAAGAATAAACTTTTAAGGCAATGTATAACTAAAACAAAAGCCTTTCAAACATGAACTTTCAACATGGTATGGCATAAATAAAATGAAATAATGCCATTTACATATTCACATGGTTATTCTACTAATCGAATAATCACACGCAAAAATCAATAACCACTTTCATAATGTTGGAATGAATAATGCCAGACTATCATAACCACATAGTCAAGGCCTCGTGCCAAGACTACAAATAATATTTTGTCAAGGCCTTGTGCCAAGACACTAGTTTGTCTCATGAGACCTACCGATGCAATTTTTTTAAGAAGATACTTACGTTAAAAATTGCTAAAATACACTCCAGTGTTTTTCTGAAAACATTATGCAAGCTTCTGAAAACAAAATAACTAATTCTGAGACTGCTCGACTAATTACAGGCCATGATGGGTCCACTCCCAATCCCTTCCTGTCTACCAAACTTGAGAGTCAGGTTTTCTGAAAACATTTTTAAGCTTGCGTTAAATACGTATACATTTGCACTGGATTTTCATATATTTGAGAGAAATATCTCTTTTTTTTTGAAATCATTTAAAAATAACATAATTATAATAGAAAACCGTTATTTTTAAAATGTCCTTGTAAGCTTGTAAGGGATGCTTTGAAGATTTTATAACGGCGGTAAATAGCCGGACCCGCCGTATAAGTTAAAAAAAACATTCTTACCTTAATTCTGTTGAAAAGGTTAAAAGGGACCTTGTTTTGAAAACGACGGAAAGATTCCTTTATAAACCACTTATAAAAGTCAAAAAGGGTATAAATGAATTTAACTCATATTCTAGTAAATAGTAAAAATGTTTTGAAATACATTTTTAAGAAACATGGATGTGGATGATAAAGAGATCCCAGTAGATTATTACATATAAACAACCTCGGATAATGAAGAGATTGTGAAATAACCCTTACCAATTTGGTAACTTATGAAACATACAACCCATGAAAGAGGTATCATACAATGAAAATGTAAATACACATAAGGTAAAGTGTATTACACAAAGAATACAATTATGGGCAGTACATACACCACACAAAAGATAATAGTGGATATATGGCATGAATCTCACGGAAATAAAGAGTGAGATGAAAACCCCTTACCACGTTAATCAACTGAGTCGTATGGACAAAAGTTAATAACCACCAAATTATTTACAGAATAACATGAATATAAAGATAATCATGATAATATATATATCAAATGCCAGTACACAATACACCACTTTCAATAATTTAGTGGCGAATAATGGAAATCTCACGGAATTGAATGTGAGATAAGAAAATCCCTTACCTTGTACTTTTCCTTGGTTGGGGTATGTTAACCTCCTGTATAATGGTGAAATAATTGTTATTAAATTATACAAGAATCATATATATTAATATGATATCATATATGATCTTTTAACATTGATTTGTTAATAATATCTTAGAATTATCGTCGTTTCGGGTGTTAACTTACTTGTTTTCTTTTATATGTTTTGTTACGTAAGACATGTTTGTAAAGGATAGGTTGTATATTATTCATATCCAGAATGATATCAAGTCCTTAAACATCATTTTTAAATCATAAAATGTTAATTATACTTGAATGGATACGATGGAGAATGAATCTCATCGCGTTCGTGGAGACGGTAGTCCGTACGTACGCACGAGCGATAATATCATTCTTTTGATATTAAAATAATATATAAATGGATGGTATATCATATATACAGAATCATTAACATGTTATATTTATTATTTACATGAGTTACACATCATTATTATACCCATCCAAATAATAATATATTGAATAACAATTACACCACGACGTGGAGACGGTAAGCCGTACGTACGCACGTATGGTGACATGTTATTCAAAGGGTGGATAGAATACTGAATATGGTTGTACCATATTTATAATAACATCACAGTATATGTAAGATAATGGAGTTATTATTTTATAATGGTAAGAACAAAGAAAGAGGAAGTGGAAGAAGAAAGGAACTTGGAAAAGGGTGGTGAAATCATTACCTCTTCTTCGGGTTCTTCCTTTTGATTTGATCAAAAGGGATCCCTAGGTTGGCTTTCTGATCAAACTAAGGCCTCTAGGTTGTAGTGAGGGATGTTGGGAGAGTATTTGGGCAGAGTTTGGCCGAACCAAAAGGCTTTGAAGGTGTGAAGAAATGAGAAGGAGGAGTGCCCTTTTATAAGAGGGGTGAGGGGCACCTTTGGAAAAGCTAGAAATATTAATTTATAATAAATTCATATTCGGTTTCTAATGGCTCCAAAGTTGATTATTAAAAGGTTAAGGTGGGGATAGGTCGAAAACCACTCAACCAATAGAATTTAGACAGGTTTGGGTACTTAAATTAACCTTATCTTTAAGTATTAACTCTAAGTTAATTAGTTTCACTTTTACAATGTCTCTTTGTATTTTTTTATAATATGGTTAATAAACTTACTATATACATCCAATCGACCCCCAAGTGGTCCATTAATGATGAAACTATCATGATATAAGTCTCTTGGCCGAACCTTAGATTTTTAGGAATTTAATATCAATTAATAATACAATATTTGTTTTAAGAACTCTTTTATGTCAATTTTGACACTATTCAATAGTTGATTTTTGTGAAACTCATAACAGATTGATTACTTCAAACAAAGTCAATTAAATCAATACTAATATATCATATTATCCTATAAAATTAGTTTAATTCATTAAAAGGTTCATATTATATTTTTTTTGGGTATTTATAATATCAATTATTTTAATTTTTCACTATTATAGTAATTACTGCATCATCATTGTGTCATAAATAAAATAAATTATTTAATGTCTAAAAATTATAAATAAAATATCATTATGTAGGAAATAGTTTTAGCTTTCTAATGAATATTTAGAATCTAAAATCCAACTTATATAACCCTATGTAACAATTGTTTTTCTAAAAGATATATGCTTGTGTCATTTTTGTATTCATTTTGACTTAATTAAAATAAAGTGTCATTATCACTTACAAGTGGATCCATGGGGACCCAAAATCGACCCAAAGATGCCCATGGTCGACCATGTATCAACCAATAGGGTTAAGACACGTTTTAGGGTAAATTAGTATTATTATAATATTATTTTTTAACCCTTATTTACCGGATTTACCCTTAACCATGGTAAATAAAATATTTACCGCAGTAATTATTCAAAATGCCTAAAAATAAAAGTTACCTATTTACACAATTTGAACATCCTGATTCCAAATATGGAATCCATTTTTCTAAATTCAAAACACAGAAGTGGCAGAAATTAATTTAAAATTAATTCCCGCTGTCAAAACAAAAAGCGTGTTTTTAAGAGATAATAACTATCAAAAGATTGACACTTGTTTATGTTCAGTTTAATTGTAAAATTATGTCTAATGACCAATATTATATTAAATTGTAAAAATATATTCTAAATATATTTTAAAACCACTCAAATTCATAATTTATCACTATTAATTATTTTGATTAAAAAAGTTGTTTTTAATTAAAATTTAGAAATTTTCACTATTCATCAAAATATGAAAGTTATCCGAAAAGTACCAAAATTTCACCTTAGGCTAAATTCGATATTCTGAATCCAAAAATGAATTCCATTTCAAAATATAAAATATATATAATTTCAAAATTTAGGTATTACTATTCATAACGGCTAGTTTGATCGGTTGTGGTGTGTGTTAAAACTCGACGTTGCGTACAACACACGCTACTGTTTTATTCAAAGGAAAGCGTACTGTGGAAGCTTGGGATGTTTCATTCTAAATTTTTTGATGTCTCCATTTAGTCAAAAAGATTAAAATATTGTATTTAAAAAGGTTTCACTATCAAAAGTTGATAAAAGTGCAATACTGAAAATGAATCTGTTCTTGCATTATGACTAAGAAACTCATAATATGGATTCTAAAATTATAAGGATTATATAAAGTTAAAAATGTAGTTAATACTATTCATGACCTCTTTTAATGGCTTTTTTTTTTTGGTAAGTCATGGTGCAATTGAACTCGGTGTTGCGTGTAGTGCATGTTATTGAATTATTTTGAAGAAATAACACACTATGAAATCTTGGGGTGTTACATTCTCCCCTCCTTCAATAAATTGCGTCCTCGCAATTTGAAATTGTTCTTCGAAAATAAAAGGTTGAAAATAGATAATATATTTGTGGGAAAACCCACATCGGAAATTGGGTTACTAAAATTTAGTCTTAATATGAGGAAAAGAGAAATGAAAGGGTCACCACCAAATTATGATCTTGATTAGGAGAACATTGGTGGCAATTAGAGACATATAATCGGAGGAAAAACGTAAATATTTATAGGTAGTGATTGAGGTCATCAATCACAAACAAGTGTATAATTGAGGTCCTTAAACTCATCAATCTATGATGATTTGAAGTACCATCAGTTCAACAAAATATAGGGTATTGGGATAATACATTTTTGACGTTTCAAAATATCTTAGTTGAAATCCCACATCGAAAAATGAATTAACGAGGCCTCTATTTAAAATAAAGAGTCGAAAGTATGAAGATTACCGAAAATAACACATACTAGGGTTCCATGTAAGAAAATATGGATATGGAAGAAAAATCTAACCATCAATTATCTGATGGAGAGTGGTAGAGAACATGGCTATGAAAAGGCCAACAATCCAAAAGCCATAAATTAGTGATGATTTAAGGTACCATCTAGGAAAACATTTTTATTCTAAGTTTCTTTTCTTAATATTGAGGAATTTATTTATGAGATTGGCTAAGATCATAAGGAGATATACTTACTTTATAATTAGAGTTTTATCCATTAATAAATTTCTACCACAAACTCATCTTTTACTCTAAAAGATAATAGAATGTAAAAAAAAATTCTATTTACACTATTCGTATAGGGTTCCAAAATAAACGAATTTATAATTGATCTACAAGATCTTTTAATAAAAACTACATTATTTAAATCCAAGACATCTCATGGTCCAGTGGTAGGTGATACACCCTTGTCGCCCTTCGGTTGCGGGTTCAAGTCTCACAGCCTTGCCGGACGCGACGGGTTGCCGCCCGACCTCCGGGTTGTCCTTTTATGGCAATCCTAAATAATCCAAACTAGAACTATCGAAAATACTTCTGTCCAAACTCACAGTCCAACATTTATAAGGAAGGTAAGCATAATGTAGATCCTTTTTACCCCGTAATATCATATGAATACCTTCATCATGTATTCTTTTAATACACTGAAACATCCTGAATTACCATATTCTTTATTGATTACATTCATGCTCCCTTATTCCATATAGAATGCTGGATATACTTCATTAATCCAAAAATGTTTTAAACCCAACAATGATGGAATATACAAATCATTAATCAGCTTCAAGGTAGTCAATAATATCCAATATAATTTATCCAAATCAATCATGTATTATTCTAAAATCACCACCTCGGTATATGAACCATATTATGGTTTATCTTTCTCTCAACCATATATTTTCCAAACATTTAACCTGCTACTGGGTCACTTTTCTTTGTTCCACACCATCTCAAGTCCTTAATGAAATAGTACTGCAGTACAATCCTTATATACTCCATAATTATTATAACAAGTACATTGTTGATACAACACTCAATTGACATAATCAACATAAGAACTCTAATCATTCCTCTTCATCTGTGGTAGTATCATAACTTGATTATTATCCAATAGCATCATTTGCGGCATAGTCTGATGACTAGGACATAGGTTCGCATAGTGTTCAAACTCCTTGCAAATGAATCATTGTACATTTGAAACCATTTTCTTACCCTTGCAGTCACGTACTTTGTGCCCTTTTCCTCCACACTTATAACAAACTCCCATTCCTTTCAGGAAAGTTCCAGGGTGTTTCTTTCCACAGTTACCACATATGGGAAAATTCTTCTTTTCCCTCTTCCCTTTATCTATCTTTCTCTCTTCCATCCTTTTCTTCTCTTGCTTCCCTTCAAATCCATAGGACTCAGTAAACTCTTTACTTATCTTATCAACACATGATATTATTTCTTCATATGATGATAATACATGGGAGACTATTTCTCTTATAAATTCTAGCTTAAGACCATGAAAGATATGATCCTTCATTCTCTTTGGATCATGTGCATTTCTGGAGTTCTCATTCCTTCTACTGGGCGCCATTTCTAAACAATGGAATACACTAGATTAGTTTATGAATCAAAATACATAATCCCATACTTATAAAACACTTAACATAAATTGAACTATTTATGGATATAATCCATAATCATAAAAATGTCTCATTTGAGGATGTATATACTCATAAACCCTTCATAATGGTTTGTAAAGAAAATGAGAATTATCCTAAGCATATCCCCTGGGAGTGTCGTAACCAAGAGTGCAGCAAGGCCCGTTGTCGTGCACCAGTTCCCGTTCGAGTCTAGCTCAAAGCGGTGTTTTCGGGTTTTACCCCTAGGTACATCTGTGCCAGAGCCGCCTCTACCTGCTCGTATCCAGACAGGGATGTATTGCTCAGAAAACTCACAAAATCTCTACAATACCAAAATTCTCAGAAGTTCTTTTATACTAATCCTCAAAGTTCATCTTAGGTCTACGTGCTCTAATCAGAGTTTATCTAAATCTAGCTTCCAAGGTTTGTACTAAACTTCCTCTGATACCAACTGTAACGCCCCGACCCCAGCTACCCAGAGTTGGTGCATTACTACATAACATTGGCATGATCACAAGAAAGATCAAATCTCAAAAGACCGATTGGTTTAGTAGCCTTGGAAACACAAGATATATTCATAGGTTTTACATTACATCATAAAATGAAAAACTACTACAACAACATAATGTCTCCATAATCCACACTCATATACCCACATAATATCCCTGCAGGTCATTCATAATTTACTTCTTCACTTCCTGGGAAAAATAAAACAAATAAAAGGGGTGAGCTCAAATGCCCAGTAAGGATAACAAAATAGCGGAAACTTTCATAAATAAGAATAAACTTTTAAGTAAATGTATAACTAAAACAAAAGCCTTTCAAACATGAACTTTCAACATGGTATGGCATAAATAGAATGAAATAATGCCATTTACTTATTCACATGGATATTCTACTAATCGAATAATCACACGCAAAAATCAATAACCACTTTCATAATGTTGGAATGAATAATGCCAGACTATCATAACCACATAGTCAAGGCCTCGTGCCAAGACTACAAATAATATTTTGTCAAGGCCTTGTGCCAAGACACTAGTTTGTCTCATGAGACCTACCGATGCAATTTTTTTAAGAAGATACTTACGTTAAAAATTGCTAAAATACACTCCAGTGTTTTTCTGAAAACATTATGCAAGCTTCTGAAAACAAAATAACTAATTCTGAGACTGCTCGACTAATTACAGGCCATGATGGGTCCACTCCCAATCCCTTCCTGTCTGCCAAACTCGAGAGTCAGGTTTTCTGATAACATTTTTAAGCTTGCGTTAAATACGTATACATTTGCACTGGATTTTCATATATTTGAGAGAAATATCTTTTTTTTGAAATCATTTAAAAATAACATAATTATAATAGAAAACCGTTATTTTTAAAATGTCCTTGTAATCTTGTAAGGGATGCTTTGAAGATTTTATAACGGCGGTAAATAGCCGGACCCGCCGTATAAGTTAAAAAAAACATTCTTACCTTAATTCTGTTGAAACGGTTAAAAGGGACCTTGTTTTGAAAACGACGGAAAGATTCCTTTATAAACCACTTATAAAAGTCAAAAAGGGTATAAATGACTTTAACTCATATTCTAGTAAATAGTAAAAATGTTTTGGAATACATTTTTAAGAAACATGGATGTGGATGATAAAGAGATCCCAGTAGATTATTACATATAAACAACCTCGGATAATGAAGAGATTGTGAAATAACCCTTACCAATTTGGTAACTTATGAAACATACAACCCATGAAAGAGGTATCATACAATGAAAATGTAAATACACATAAGGTAAAGTGTATTACACAAATAATACAATAATGGGCAGTACATACACCACACAAAAGATAATAGTGGATATATGGCATGAATCTCACGGAAATAAAGAGTGAGATGAAAACCCCTTACCACGTTAATCAACTGAGTCGTATGGACAAAAGTTAATAACCACCAAATTATTTACAGAATAACATGAATATAAAGATAATCATGATAATATATATATCAAATGCCAGTACACAATACACCACTTTCAATAATTTAGTGGCGAATAATGGAAATCTCACGGAATTGAATGTGAGATAAGAAAATCCCTTACCTTGTACTTTTCCTTGGTTGGGGTATGTTAACCTCCTGTATAATGGTGAAATAATTGTTATTAAATTATACAAGAATCATATATATTAATATGATATCATATATGATATTTTAACATTGATTTGTTAATAATATCTTAGAATTATCGTCGTTTCGGGTGTTAACTTACTTGTTTTCTTTTATATGTTTTGTTACGTAAGACATGTTTGTAAAGGATAGGTTGTATATTATTCATATCCAGAATGATATCAAGTCCATAAACATCATTTTTAAATCATCAAATGATAATTATACTTGAATGGATACGATGGAGAATGAATCTCATCGCGTTCGTGGAGACGGTAGTCCGTACGTACGCACGAGCGACAATATCATTCTTTTGATATTAAAATAATATATAAATGGATGGTATATCATATATACAGAATCATTAACATGTTATATTTATTATTTACATGAGTTACACATCATTATTATACCCATCCAAATAATAATATATTGAATAACAATTACACCACGACGTGGAGACGGTAAGCCGTACGTACGCACGTATGGTGACATGTTATTCAAAGGGTGGATAGAATACTGAATATGGTTGTACCATATTTATAATAACATCACAGTATATGTAAGATAATGGAGTTATTATTTTAGAATGGTAAGAACAAAGAATGAGGAAGTGGAAGACGAAAGGAACTTGGAAAAGGGTGGTGAAATCATTACCTCTTCTTCGGGTTCTTCCTTTTGATTTGATCAAAAGGGATCCTTAGGTTGGCTTTCTGATACAACTAAGGCCTCTAGGTTGTAGTGAGGGATGTTGGGAGAGTATTAGGGTGGAGTTTGGCCGAACCAAAAGGCTTTGAAGGTGTGAAGAAATGAGAAGGAGGAGTGCCCTTTTATAAGAGGGGTGAGGGGCACCTTTGGAAAAGCTAGAAATATTAATTTATAATAAATTCATATTCGGTTTATAATGGCTCAAAAGTTGATTATTCAAAGTTTAAGGTGGGGATAGGTCGAAAACCACTCAACCAATAGAATTTAGACAGGTTTGGGTACTTATATTAACCTTATCTTTAAGTATTAACTCTAAGTTAATTAGTTTCACTTTTACAATGTCTCTTTGTATTTTTATATAATATGGTTAATAAACTTACTATATACATCCAAGCGACCCCCAAGTGGTCCATTAATGATGAAACTATCATGATATAAGTCTCTTGGCCGAACCTTAGATTTTTAGGAATTTAATATCAATTAATAATAGAATATTTGTTTTAAGAACTCTTTTATGTCAATTTTGACACTATTCAATAGTTGATTTTTGTGAAACTCATAACAGATTGATTACTTCGAAAAAAGTCAATTAAATAAATCCTAATATATCATATTATCCTATAAAATTAGTTTAATTCATTAAAAGTTTCATATTATATTTTTTTGGGTATTTATAATATCAATTATTTTAATTTTTCACTATTATAGTAATTACTGTATCATCATTGTGTCATAAATAAAATAAATTATTTAATGTCTAAAAATTATAAATAAAATATCATTATGTAGGAAATCGTTTTATCTTTCTAATGAATATTTATAATCTAAATGCAAACTTATATAACCCTATGTAACAATTGTTTTGCTAAAAGATATATGCTTGTGTCATTTTTGTATTCATTTTGACTTAATTAAAATAAAGTGTCATTATCACTTACAAGTGGATCCATGGGGTCCCAAAATCGACCCAAAGATGCCCATAGTCGACCATGTATCAACCAATAGGGTTAAGACACATTTTAGGGTAATTTAGTATTATTATAATATTATTTTTTAACCCTTATTTACCGGATTTACCCTTAACCATGGTAAATAAAATATTTACCGCAGTAATTATTCAAAATGTCTAAAAATAAAAGTTACCTATTTACACAATTTGAAAATCCTGATTCCAAATATGGAATCCATTTTTCTAAATTCAAAACACAGAAGTGGCAGAAATTAATTTAAAATTAATTCCCGCTGTCAAAACAAAAAAGCGTGTTTTTAAGAGATAATAACTATCAAAAGATTGACACTTGTTTATGTTCGGTTTAATTGTAAAATTATGTCTAATGACCAACATTATATTAAATTGTAAAAATATATTCTAAATATACTTTAAAACCAGTAAAATTCATAATTTATCACTATTAATTATTTTGATTAAAAAAGTTGTTTTTAATTAAAATTTAGTAATTTTCAATATTCATCAAAATATGAAAGTTATCCGAAAAGTACCAAAATTTCACCTTAGGCTAAATTCGATATTCCGAATCCAAAAATTAATTCCATTTCAAAATATAAAATATATATAATTTCAAAATTTATGTATTACTATTCATAACGGCTAGTTTGATCGGTTGTGGTGTGTGTTAAAACTCGACGTTGCGTACAACACACGCTACTGTTTTATTCAAAGGAAAGCGTACCGTGGAAGCTTGGGATGTTTCATTCTAAATTTTTTGATGTCTCCATTTAGTCAAAAAGCTTAAAATATTGTATTTAAAAAGGTTTCACTATCAAAAGTTGATAAAAGTGCAATACTGAAAATGAATCTGTTCTTGCATTATGACTAAGAAACTCATAATATGGATTCTAAAATTATAAGGATTATATAAAGTTAAAAATGTAGTTAATTCTATTCATGACCTCTTTTAATGGCTTCTTTTTTGGTAAGTCATGGTGCAATTGAACTCGGTGTTGCGTGTAGTGCAAGTTATTGAATTATTTTGAAGAAATAACACACTATGAAATCTTGGGGTGTTACATGAGGGCCCACATGGGACAATAAATATTATTTGGTAACAAAAGATATTATTCCAGATTGGGAATAATATCAAGAAACAATGGAGTAATAATAAGATTTGATGGAATAGTATCTTTTGTTACCAAATAATATTTATTGTCACATGTGGCATAGCATGATATTTTCACTCTACACTTGATAAAAAAATTCAATCTTATTATTAAATCAGCATGAGATAAAATTATGGGTAATAAATACAATAAGGAAATATGTATATCTCCAAATAGAAAAACATCTTGTATATTCCATGACACAACAGGCTTCATTTTATGTTTTCCCGTGATCATAATATAAAATACCAAATATGGTTTCATTTTTCACATATATGACAATGTGATGAATAACCTCCCACTTCCTTATTATTAGATATTCCATGAAGTATCACACTTTTCTAACCACGAAATAAATGTTATTCTGAGTTATTTTCAATTACATAATCATACCAACAAGTCATTTTTATATATCATGTGAAGGGAATAATTTCACTATAAATGTGAAGTGAATTCTCTCCATGTTCCAAATGCGAGTATACTAGGTTTTCTCAAGTCAGTCTAATCTCATGCAATAGATCTTGAACATAAATTTATTAAAGAATAATTTCATTATTTAATTTGGGGACCTCAATCCCCCAAATATATCATAGTGGATCCCAATCCATTTGTTGAATATTTTGATGATTAAACGACATGACTAAACCATTTCTAACAACATAAGTACCAATAATAACAATGCAATCCATATAGAAACTGAATGAATGGTTAATTGTAAATATTTATGATAGAAAACATTAGAATTTGTTATTATTTGACACATTCCAAATCTAATAATAATGGTGAAAAAAAAACAATACCAAATATGAAGCAACTACTTGAGTCCATAAAATTATCCATGAAGAGAAATACTATAGAGGACACCCTGGAAAAAAACCTTGGTGGTTCCTACATATAAATATACGCATCAATAAAAAATGATTTTTTTAATATCTAACATATGGAGTATCTAGTGATAGGATGAAACAAGAGACATATGTAAGTAAACCACAACTATATTATTCATTATACAAAATGTGTTAAATTAATCAAATCTATATATCTATGTATAAAATTTTGCAACAATGAGATCCCTGAGATTATTAAGAGGACCTTATGCATTGAAACACATTTTATAGATCTATTTGGAACAAACCACCTAATTACCCAAATGGAGAGGGACAAGCTCCTATGAATTATTAGAGTCTTGATTTTTTTTCCAATAGACCAGTACAGACACCTAAGAGGGGTGTGAATCAGTAATTGACTACATTTTATCAACATAAAATTCTCCTATGAATATTTTATCCCCATTTCTATTAAAACCCTAATTATTGTTAGTGCATATGGATATATTTCAGTTCAACTAAAAAGTTACCAAATGTGTGTATGAAATTAAAGAAGATAAAAGGTATAAAATATTTTTACAAGGTCTGTTACAAAGATATACTCCTTCTTATTATTGGCTATTCAACTCAATCACATATTATCAACTATAATGAGTAAAAAATTTATAATGGGTTTGATTCTTCTCACACCTAAAAAATCTTAAATCTTAGAGGACATCCTTTTCTAGAATAACATTGGGCTTATTGCTACACCTTCTCCCATTTTTTAATGATTCTCATGGTTATCTCACTACATACACTTATTCAAATCAATTCTATGTAGTCCCGTCATATATAAGTATGTTTTCCATTAACAATATTCTTGATAAGTATTTCTACAACCCTACACAGGATTCATCTACATCAATAAGAATGATCTCTGTTAACTCAAAGTAGAGTCTACAAATTCCTTCATATCTTAATGATAGACTGCATGCAACTCAACCTCTACTCATCTTAGCATTAAATTTCATCTAAAAATATGCTTGTTGAATCCTCACACCTCTTATCTTACAATAAACATCAATATAAAATAGATATGTAGCTTAATAATAGTATTTAATTTATCTCCTTAATCACTACAATATGAATTGGTGCTTATATTCTTCAAGAGAGATATCATCACATCTCCATCTTCTCACTCTTTAAACACACAAGAAGATGTTTCATTTTTTTCTTTTTCTATTTATTTTTCCTTGAAATCCTATATTTCGAACATTCATAAGTTCCTTCACTAAATGTTTTCTTTAATTTTAAATATCCATTAATTTAGAAACATTAAAACAGTTCAATGCTACTAAAATAGTGGTGTAAACTAATACCCACTTTTGTCCCCATAATTTTTCAACAAATTAAATTTTCAACTAAAACATAATTATATATATTCCCCCCTTTAAATTATTATCAGTTTTGAAACATTTCCAAAAAAATATCATATTATTCTTATCAAGGAGAGACTTCATCGTCTCAAAATATTTCCAAAAAATTTGAATTTAAATCTGCACTATTGTACAGTGACCTACAACAAATCATAATAGTGATATGGAACCCAACATCACTACTAGAATCAGAAAAAAATTCATCCAATTGGCGAAGCCTTAGTAAAATTATCAAATAACCATACCAATCACTCAAAACACTCAAACATCCTTGAATAAAACTAATGTTAGGTATGCTAAACAGTATCTCTAGGTTTGATTCTTCATCGTCTATATTATTCTTTAAATAAATATGATTTCATTTTCTTAATATAATAGTACATAAAATAGTTCTTCTCATTTGATCTTACTCATAACAAATTGGAATCATTTATTAAGTAAGATTCCTGATATTTTAAACATTAAATCACCTTTATGGCATCATAAGATTTTAGTTCCTTGGTATTTATTAATATTTGATACTCCATTTATCATAACACTTTGATCTTAGATTTCCATGGATAGTGATCAACTTCTAATTATAATCATTAATTAATCACAACCAATTATTAGGTTTTATGATGTTTACTCCATGATTGGATTGTTTTCTCATCATAAAGATTAATTTCATTTTCATCATATTTAAAATCTAGAAAAATTATTTTTCTTCTAGAAGAAACTTCAAATTTTATTATGTGATGAAATCATATGTTGGGGTATTTAAATTATTACACTCCTAAATCCCAATGATGAATCTCTATGTTCTATTACACATCCTTCATTTTTATCCAATAGCTTTCTAAAAATTTCTCCATGTGTTAAAACTTTAGGATCAGCTGAGGCATTATGTTGGGTACTTTAGAGGCTTATGCTCATGAAGTCTTTCAATGGACACTTATGCTCATAATTTTAAAGACTAGTAATGTATCATATAAAAGTCTTATGTTTAGAAAATTATTTATGATGGGATAAAGAACATATACTGAATTCCTATGATCATGGATTATATTTCACTAGAATTCATATATTCATGAAATTATTAACAATCAATAGGATTAAATGGACATATGGTAATTTTAGATCATCCTGCTCCACATTTCTATTTTCCCCATTGTTGGGTAGAACATCCAAGCTTCATGTATTGAGTGGTTATCCACTCCATCACACATATCATAACCTCTTATAATTATATTTACAATTAAAATATTTATAAGTGATAACAAATATAACCATCAACCCAAGGGAACTTCTCATAGACTAAGGATTGTTCTACATGACATGTGACTAGCTGTTATGATATTTGGACTGGATAATATTGTGTGGTGTTTAGGGAGTTACAAGTGTCTCAATAAATTATGATGTGGATGTAGATAATCTCCGATATTACTTTCTTTAGCATGAACCTTTTCGAAGGGAAATAGGAAACTCCAAGGATGTTGGATCAAGAGTATATGAGTCATTAGGTCTTATAACATCATTAGGGGCAGGGATGGAAGGTTTTCTAAGTCAAGGAGTATAAACCAAGAAAAATTATGATAAAAAAAAAAACTAATAATGGATGGAGGTGATGGTGTATTGATATAATATGGCTAAATAACTTTAGAATAAGGAATAATAGATGATGGAGGTGAATTTGGAAAATAAAAATGAAGTATTTGAAAAAGGAAGCATCAGAAAAGAAAAGATAATAATGAAAATCTATAGAGAATAATTGATATGTTTAAAATTTTTGAGAATAACAATTAAATATGCATTTGAGAGCATAATAATTAAACATCATAATCAAGGGGTGACTATCATTAACATAACAAACAATGAAAAAAATAGACATGATAATGCAATTATGTTTTGTTATTGTAAATGAATAATAGCATGTCATGTTCCCTTTAATAATAGACAATTCATGTCTATTGATAAGATATGTCGGTGTGAGACTATCATCTCCCAGAAAAATGAGTAAAACATTCTTCTAAAATAATAGTGCACGAGTAACTTCTAATATATTTTGATTCTTTCATTCAATTTTTTTGAGGTGAGTTATTATAAAAATTAGGAGGAAATATTACATTTTTATCAAACAAAAACACTATAATGCTCTAGATAAATATTCATGACCATATTTAGATTTAAAATAGTGAATTTTAATAGAAAACTCCGTTGTGATTTCCTGATAACGGGAGACAAACATGATAAAAAATTTAGAGTGATTTTTCAATAAATAAAACCATGTAATCTAGGAAAAATAGTTGATGTAAGTAAAAAATATATTGATAACCCAATTTATATAGAAAATGAATGGGTCCATGTATATAATAATAATCCAAATTAAATGGAGTGCATGTGTAGTGGATTTCCCAGGTATCACAGGTGACCTGATGATTCTTTTCATACTAATAGGACTCATTGTCAAAAAGAAATAAGAGAACCTAGTATGGGATAAAATTTATCAATAATGGGGTATGGTGGATGTAAAAGGTGATCATGACGATAGAGGAGGGAACGATAAAAGTTGGTAGAACACGCGAGAGTTAGGGCTAAGTCAAACACATTAACTACACCATGAAGGCATCCACTAAATAGAACCCAAGTTGTCGAATTCCCTTGAACGATCACCCCTGTATGTAAGAACAAAACATGTAACTGTAATTTTAATGTTTACTAATAGATATTAAACTAACCAGATAGTGGTGAAAAAAGAAAGAAATATATATCATTAATCTATACAAAATTAGGAAACTCCCTCAACCAAAAATGTGTACTATCTTAAAATAAATATTATAATATTACCTCCATTCACAGTGGAGTTATATGATCGAAGAATATATTTATTCCAAGTGATTTGTCTAAGTAACGCAATTCACGAACACTTGAGGTTAACCATTGGGATAGAAAATCCACCAAAGGATCACCATGAGTAAATGTGAAATTTGGGGAAGTACATTAATACTTAGAATAGATATCATAATACTCATTATCAGAGAGAGTAACCATATGATAAAAGTCATATGGAGTCTTGGTGGAATGTATATATACCATTTCAGAATAATAATGACCTAGAATTGGTGAACCATTTGGATGACCATGCAGATTATAACATGTATAAATCTTGTGACGAACTTTTCTACAAAGAGTTCAATGTTTATAGGCAGTGGTTCATCCATGGCCTCCAGAATGGACTCTACCCAATTGGAGACTATTATAAAGTGTAGTATCATGATCAATGTGGAAATTTATTAGTGTTGTAAGAGGAAAAATCACATGAACAAAAAAACTATAAACCAATGATGGATATAATGTGGTGGGTATGACGAATATTTTGGTAATACTAGTAGAGTAATCCATTTTTGGACGATGTAGTAGATAGAACAAGAATTATTTTTTTCATTGTGTGTATTCATTGTATGGGTTTTTTTGGAATGGGACACAATTCAATGATATCATCAAAAATAGATGTACACTCATTATAATTTTATGGAACCAGTTGACTTACCTATTGAAGGGAAATGAGTTTCAAAAAAAGATCAGTTATGCAAGGAATATCATTCTTTTTAGAGAACATTAGAAATAAAGAGTCCCATAATAATCTAAATTTTTTGCACTATATTAATCATTTGTAACCTATCAATACATTCATTTATGTAGCATGTATAAAATAATGGTTTTATGGTGTTCCCATTTTCCCAACATGAAATATTTTGGATTTGGAGGGGATGTAAGAATACATAATATCAATTTTCTACCATGTGATAAAATTATAGGAATCAAGACATCCATCAAAAAAATGTGTTGAAATTTTAATAGTATTTGGAATGTTAAAAGATGATTATATAGGTGAATATAAAACTAAAGTTGAAGGAGTTCCATTGAGTGTAGAAAATACATATTGATAAGGGGTTGAATGATTACAATTTGTTGAAAAAAGGTAATGAAATTGAATAGTTAGAACTTATTTTTATCAATCAAGGTAGAAAAGATGAATCATGATTTTGTTTTGAGTTCTCATGGGTCCAAAAAATAAAAGGGGTGTCCCTTGTACAAGAATGAAAGCGGAATCCTCTTGTGTAGGAAACTATAAATAGTGGTCGGGGGTGTTATGAGGGGTTGTTGGACAGATGTTTCCTAATCCTGGGATGAAGTTAAAAAAAATGTTGGAGTCCCATTCTACAATTAACAATGTTACTCTTGTGGATCAACCTCTATGGTAAGATCATTGTGGGTTACAAGGGGAAGGATGATACTTCTTATTGGTATAGGTGCTAAAACTATCTGACCAAATTTATTTGGGACTATAGGAATTATGAATCAATATAAAAGCCTTGAATAGTGACACTGATAGGGAAATGTAGTTCTGTTGACTTGGTCAACATGGAATTGTTGAAGCATGTGATTTTGTTATAGTGTTAATTCATATCTACAGACATCATGCCACTGGTCACTCAAGCACATTGAACATACTATGCAGTTTTTGAAAGAGTTTAATTATATTATTTATGAGGTCATATAAGCTTAATTTTCTATGGGTGTGTGTGGTTTTATAAAATATTAAATTTATTCTACTCTAAAAATTAATGATCTAATTCTAACTCTCTACGGATGTAGAGATTATCACCTAAACACATAAATCCATATGTCTTATGATCATATTATAATTATTTTCTTTTTTTCTATCAATATTCTTGTGTATATAATTTTTCACTAGTTCTCTTATTGTTTCTGCTACAGGTGAAGCACCATATATTCTTGTAGATAGAGAGTGGGTATGTCATGAAAGGGGTGAGTAATTAAGTCAACTAGATGTGGTAATTGGAAGATGGTGAGGGGTGCAGGATTTGGTCTTCAAAACCTGGAGGGTTGCATATCCCCATCTGATACCTAGTTGTGGTAAAATATTGTACCTAAAAGGTAGTGAGTTCTTTCTTTTCAAATGAAATAAAATTGAGAACAAAAATACACATCAGCCCATTTAAATCTTCATGATTTGATTATATTATTTTATAATAAATGTCTAAATATCCTCAAAGGATTTTTCAATTATTTGTGATTTTCCATTCTATTTTTAATATAATCCCCATTACTACTAGATTATCAATCATTCCCATTCCCATGGGATTCTATTTTTCATCAATGTTTTTCAATCAAATGTCTTATTACAGGATTATAATTATAATTATAATTTATTTATTCAAGATTTGATATCCAAAAAACCCCCTTGGGGTTGGGGGATGGGTAGGGCAGTGTTGACATGAATTTAGGGGAGGGTTGTTCAGATATTTTTAAGGATAGTGGGAGGGTCATAAATAGATATGGGAAGGGGGAGGGGAATTCCCTATCAGTTGGTGCATGTGAGAAGGGTTTGATTTTTTTTCATGGTAATCAGGAGAAGAGGGTTCATTTTGGTCAATTTGGATGGCATGAACTCTACATTTTTAAAAAAATCTAAATACTAGGTTTTCATCTAATAATAATTCCAAAATTATATAGTTTACAAAAAATTGGAAAATAATACAACTCCATTCAAGAAACTAATCATCATTCACATTCACTCACTTGGGATTGTTACAACCAAACATGTCCTATGATATGTGGAGTATTGATGGAATTGTTGGGAAAGGTGGTGATTTGATAAATTTTTAAGGATGATGGAGGGGAAGGTAGGATGGAAACATAACTATGTTAATAATTAAGAGTGATAATAGGTTGGGATATTATCCTTTGGATTTAAGAGTATGGGGGTATTTTGGTAAATTTTTATGGATACTGATGATTGAATAAAACATCCAAAAAATATTTCTGGTTTTTCCTATAAATATATTTTCAACGATTCTCACTTATACATAAGTTTATGTGTGACATCCCCAATACGATTTACTCATAAGTAACCAAGATGAAGGTCCATGTAACCTCAATGATACCTCTTTTTATACAGGATGTTTAGGACTAGAAACAATGGTCTAATGATAGTATGATTGGGAGGCTATACCTTATGGATCGGTAATAATTATATTATAGAATTAAAAAAATGAACTAAAAATGTTTTATAATCATTTCATAACATGAAAAACAAAAAAACGATTATACATACACCCTGTTATGAGGAAGATTAATCAAACAAATGTACATATATTAGACAATATAGATAGATGGAATATTGATAATAAATAAATGAAAATAGAAAGAACCAAATCATATAGGTAGTCTCTGTACATTCTTACTCCATATCAGACATACCAATTCCTAGCACTAGAAAATTAATATAAAAAAATCACTTTCCAAGTACTAACCTCCAGCCATTAGATCTACTTAGCTAGTAAGAGGCAACATGAACAACGTGTGAGTAAAACTCAATAGGCCACAAATAATGGTTTCTAATTCATTTCATGTCCCTGAGTATAAAATATAATAGTGAATTTTATAAATGATAAATAATTATAGAAGAGATGACACAGATAATAACACATACTTTACCACAGTTCAGTTTTCTCAAAACATATGAATAATAATGTAGTAATAGTATATAGGGCTATAATCCCAAGAATCCAAAAAAGTAATCAATGTCTGATCCAAGGAATGGGTTATTGAATTCTCAAGTATTAGAACTAGTATAATCTAATTAATAGTCTAAGGAAATATATGTATGGAACTACTGAGCCAAACAATGTTGATCAAGAAATGATGTTTAGCTCTGGGTAGAATATGAGGGATGAACCCTCATTATTCCACTTTTTTAAAAGCACTATATTCAACCTTTTTGAAAAGACCTAGGTAATATTTGGAGATTATATATTTGAATCCAAGAATATAATTCAAGTAATTATATGTCTTAGAACATTATTATGAATCAGTGAGATGATCCCAAACACTCTAGAGTTTTCAGAGTTTCCTTGGGAAGCTTCGTTGGCAAACCAATGAATTCTGGAGTATAATACATTAACTGGATCAAAGTTAGGATTACCCCTTGAAATTAGTATCAATGAATCATGTTACATCCATATGGTTAGTACATAACATCCAAAACTGAAATATAATACTTTCCCATGAAAATAATCTCTTTTAAACCACAAGTAGTCTCAATATAATGGAAGGGATTGCAATTATAAGGTTATTTGGAAAGAAAAGTAAAAGTATACAAAGAAATCATTCATTATGACACATGTTCATTTTGTTAGAACATAGCCAAAAGAATTTAATTAAATTTAAAACCATTTAACATTGTAATCTTATTCTCATATTTCCATATTTCATAACAGTATCATAATATACCTACATTATTACTTTAATATATATACTCAATGGTTCCTAAAACAATAAGTCTTTATTAAAAATGAATTATAAAAATGAAATACACAAAATTCATGGTATAATTCATAGACATAGGAAATAAAATCATATTAATGAATTTATCAAAATTAAACCACAACCTTGCCAGTGTCTCCCAAGGATTCCCATAAGGTGTTATATCATTTGAAAATTAAATTATTATGTTTCTTTTATTAACTACATAAAAATAAATGAACATGTTTTCTTTAGTTTTTTCATTACACACTATGCGATTAAAAATATTTAGGTAACCCATGAAATTACCATGATCCACATAAGACGCATATTATTTATGTTACATTACCAGCACACCATAATGGGTGGTTAGTTCAAAATAGAATTTGTATGTTTTCATAATTTCCAAATAATGCACACCCTAATGGATTTGTTTTGGTTACATCATATGTATGGTATTTAAGTAAATAAGATCAAAACACACCCTAAGGGGTGATTTTATTACACAGTTTAAGATTATAATGTGGAAATACTATGTTTCAAACCATACACACCTTATGTGGAGTTTTGGTTTCATAAAAATTAAGGATTTTATGGAAATTAAGATAAACTCACCATAAAGTGTGGTTTGAGTTGAGGTTTTCAATCTCAATTAGTGTATGAAAGGAATTTACTACATCTACATTGAGATTTAGACAATTAATTAAAGGAGTTATAAATTTTAGTGTTGACACTCAGAATTACCTACATACGGAATGAAGACACATTTTAAAAATGGTAATACATTTAGGTAAAAACATATAGACCAAAAACCATAAACATAAGGGGAATAACTCATTATTTATCAACCTCTAGTTCATCCCAAAATATGATGAAAAAGTAAACTGAACATTTTTTTCATGAAATAGGGCATAACTCATATAAATAGTCTGATGAAACATTATAAAAGCAATGAAAGGAAGCTAGAGGAGGGATAGACTTACCAAGGAATCTTGATCACAAGTGTTGCAAAATTATTGGTCCAAAAAATTGAGAAGATCTCCCATGGAGGAATTGATAAGGTAGAGTTGTGAAAAAGGGAAGTTTCAACAAAAATGGGGGAAGAAAAAATGCTAAAATTCATTAAGTGATGTTGGGCGAAAATCTTTATTTTTCAACTTCTAATAATGAAATTGTATTGGTCACACAGTTAATCATACTATGATCCAACTATATGGAATCACTATCTAAACACACCACACATCACAAGGTTATAGTGAACAATTTGATAGACCATGTTCGATTCGGGAAGATCCCTATTCATTTATATAGAAAATTGTATGAATTTTTAGGGCCCCTCAGCAGTCTTAAACAATCATCATCCTTAAAAACTTGGTTTCATGGTTTGAGTTAAATGGTTAACACTAACCATGTGCTAACTATTATTCCTAGTAATTTATCCTCAAACAAAATATTTTAAATTATGAACCTTTTAAATCTTATCATGGAACCCAAGGAAACTGTGAGCACCAATTTTCAATAAAAAAATTGATTTGAGGGTATTTTTTCCAGTAAATAGGTGGTGAGGATGGATGGATAGATACCCACTCTTCCAATTTCTACCATAAAGTGAAATTTGATATCCCCATTCATTGATTTCTAGAAGTAAAATTTTTAATTTTGATTATTTTTGATGAGATAGTGATGTTTCAAATGTGGAAAACATTTTTGGCGGGAGAAGGGAACAGGGATTATTTCCTTAATGTTGACAATAATATCCTACTCTAAATGCAATTTATGATGTAATGTGACTTCCCATGTGTATCAGGAGAGATGTGACTTTGTGGACTAGTTTCCTTCTGAAAAAATGTGACATGATGGCCTAGGTGCCATCAGGAATGATTTTATGTAATGACCCAAGCTTTATCAGACAAGACGTATTGTACTAGACCAAGTTTCTTTAGGTGAGATGTGATGTTCTATATTGTCTCACCTATTATTGGGAAGGTTTAATATATTGAAGAGTTAGGAGTGCCATTATGCACCTCATTGGTTTGTGAGAGCATAAAATCAGTGGAAAATTGTTGTGGAGGAAAATTTTTATCGATACACTTCTTATTATATTACTAATCTTGGATACATTATTTGTTGAGTGTGCCTTGATTCAGATGGGGTTTGGTTAGTGGACCTACATAGGTGTGGTTGGTTTGGCAATTTTCTTATAGGTGACACAGTATTCCTTTTTCATATGTTCACTAGAGACAATTTGTGTGATCTTACAAAATATACTAGAATTATTCCACTACTTATATACAAATTGATACTTAGGTTTACACGATGATTTTGTGGACTATAATGGATATTACTAGATCATACCTTTGGATTTGTTGTCGAGACACATTAATATGATTCTTCATTCATGTATTTATATGTAGATTCCTTTTATTTTTAAAAGGTTCCTTGTCCAAATTGCAAAGATTTTATTTTCTACAAAAATATTACAATATTCAGAAACACAGAGACTTATTACAATCAATTTCATAAAAACGGTTAAGGTTAACTAGGAGAATATCTGGATAGGTAAGAGTCACTCCAATTCCCATATTGGAAAGTCTATCAGCAACCATGTTTTCTTCTTGAAAGACACGTATGATAATAATTTTTAGACTCATAATAGTGTTCATGAAATCCATACACATAGTTGTATCTATCCATGAAATATACAGATCACAATTTATAATAGCCTGCAAAAGAGTAAAGAAGTCACTTTCCAACCAAATATTATTCAAGACATTAATTTTTTCAAAAGAAATATAGTGAATGGTTCTGAAAATCTATGCTTCAAGCGAAAAAAGTCACCCCACATGATCCATAGAAACATACATTGACATATGCATCATGGCCACGAAAAATAGCCCCACATCCAGAGGGACACGGGTTCCCTTTGGATTCTCCTTATGTGTTTACCTTGATCCAATGTGGGAAAGTGAAAATATATAAAACCTCTATAGTCCTCATGGTATGATGAAAATTACTAGATCCATCGAATGTTTTTAGGACTCTAATGTCCTATATATCGTTGTTGTAGTGCCCCATTAATTCTACATAAGAAGTATTATCCATGCCCAAAATTCACTATAAGAAAACATTTTAACCTAATTTCATACCATAGTGAACAAATTTTTTTGATTAATCCAAATAGAGTGAAACCCGACAGCAATAGCATCCATGAAGAAATCAAAAACCTATGGAGAACACTGGATAGAGGAGGTACAGTGCGGGAAATCCTATACACCTGAGAACCATAGGCCACACAATTAAAAAAGATCCAAGACATCATTCCGTATTTATAAGGTAGTAGAAAAACTAAGGAAGAGATGGCCTACATCCTCGTGCTTGTAGAATGGTACACATCGAGTGAAAAGAGGATGACTACAATTCTAAATCACATAATCCTTAGGGATTCTATTATAGTCCAACCCCCTGATTAGTTGTGTAATGAGGGTCTAATCCATGTCTTATTAAATGAAGTTAACTAGTTGAAATCGATATTTTTGTCCCCAGTGACATGTTCATAAAATAACATTCCATTGAGAATTACATTTTTGGATAGTTCTAAAACAAGAAGATCAAGACAAAGAATAAAATCAAAGCCATCAACCTTAAATGAGACCTCATTTTGAAACAATGTCTAATGAGTATCAAAAAATTCTTATTCTTGATATGGACATCAGTACTCAGAACAGTTGAATGAAATTCATCATGAATAACAGATCCTATCCAATTTTCAAGACAAAATATTATGTTATATTTCTTTCTAACAGTTAAACTTAATCATGTCATGATATCCTAAAATGAGGATTTATGTTTGAAAAAAATGGTAGATTCAATGTAAACATTACCTCCCTGCTTCAATTTATCAATGAAACAAGCTTTAAGAAACCCCATTGATACATCCATTATATGAATAAGATTCCATGTGAGCCTCAGAAGAATTGAATCATTAAAAATACAAATATTATTTATTCTAATGCCAACATTTGGGACCTGACTACAACAGTACTCCCATGTAATAGTGACCATCATTCTTTCATGGATATTTAAACTCCAAAAAACGTTCTTTATGTACTCATTCAACCTCTTGATTATCCCGCTCATCCGTATATAGACCATGAAGGATTAAACCCATTTAAAGACAATAAAAACCTTCAATAAACAAATCTTCTTAGCTATAGAGGGACTTTCCCTTATATGTTGAGAGTTCCACAATGACATTATACACAATTTTAGAAAATTAAGATGCTTGAGGTATCTCCTAATAGAGTGGAACTATAAGACAATAAAATGGAAAATTACCTTCTCTAATATCCAAATACGAGAGAATAAATTTTTTCCTAGAATTATAATAACTCTTCCCAAAATATATAAATTATTTATCCCAATTGAAACATTTTCTAGATACACTTCCACAATGATTTAAATGTTTCGTCCAAACGGGAACATTATTAATACTATCCTATAAGAAATGTTTGATATCATCAATATAAAAGAGATGAGTAGGGGTAGTGAGAGACTTCGATTCATTTATATCGTTTATATTTCCTTGTGAGACCATGTGAGTGAAAATCATGCAAAGATGATCCTCAGAAATAGAATAAAGCAAATACGAGAGGGGATCACCATGACCAACTCCACTATATCAAGTGATGTATCACATAGAGGAACCATTTACAAGAACTAAAACATGAGAAGATCCAAAAAGAGTGGAAACCCAATAAATCAAAGTATTACTAAAACCAAATCCTTCATGAAAATTGTACAGAAAGTTCATGTCCAAATTATCAAAGGCCTTTAAAATATCAATCTTAAGAGAAATTCTTCCTCCTCTTCCAGTTTCCTGAGAAAATTAATACATTCTAATGCAGTGCAAATACAATCCTCTATGGATAATACTATTATAATACTAAATTGATTCTATGAGACAATTTTAGAAGCTATTCATGAGAGCCTATTTTCCATAATATTACTAATGACCATATAAATAATGTAAACCAATGAAATGGGTATTAACCAATGCATCTAACAACAATTATAAATTTTGGGATTAACGTGATAAAATGTGCATTAAGGACTTGAGGGAGAACACCAGTAGTGAAGAAAGCGGAGACAAAATTACAAACATAACCATTGATCACTTCCCAATACTTCTAATAAAATAACATGCTCAAGCCATCGGGTCCAGAGACATTGCTGGAATTAAATCTTAAAATAGCATACTTAATAACATGCTCAAGGGGAGTGATCAAGAGAAATAAATTTCCCTCAGAAGTGACCATATATTCTATGATTCCCTCCATCAAGGAAACCACAAATACATACCCATTAAAGTGGTTGGAGAAATTATTAATCATGTAGTCATCGATGTATTCCCTATTACTCAATATTTGATCCCCAACATTGAGAAAAAACAAATGCTAGTTTAATTTCATGATTCTTTAGAGGGTGTTTAAATATAATTTGTTTTGATCACCCTATTGAAGACACATAATACTAAATGTCTCCTTAATAACACAATCTTTATTAGAAAGAGGATAATACAGCTTAGAAAAGATACTAACCTATTTGAAAAAATAATGAATATAATAAACATGGTTTGCCTCATTTAAAGATTCAATAAGGTATATTCAATATAGTGAATCTCCTTGTCTAGCCCACTGTGTTTCATCATGCTCTAAATATTTACTTTATATTTGAGAATCCCCATTTTAAAAATTAAGATAATAATCCCCCCATAAACCTTGCATACATATCCAAAAAAAATTAATAAGGCTATCACATTCACTTTCAAAATCCCAGGAACTATTGAAAAGAAAGGGGAGTGGCCATCACTCCTCCGTACACTTAAAACTAACCAGAATATGGAGATTATTAGATTTATATTTTGGATGTGAGATGTTGTAAAATTGACTCCCATTTTTCTTGAGCATCAGAATTCACACAATCATGATCGAATTTAATCGAAACTATATTGTTTATATATCTTCTATACCAAGTATATTTTTAACTCAAAAAACTACAATAAATCAATTTATTAACATTAATGAAAGATTTAAACTCCCTGAGATAAATATGAGAGTGTGTGGGATCCATTTTCTCACAAGAAAAAAGGATAGTATAGAAATCTACAACAAGGAACCCAAATGAAGAAAAACTACTGATGAGGTTATCAATTTCCTTATATAAACACCTTATATCCTAATATCTGCTTCATGAATATATAAATGGTCCAAATATCTGACCAATATTACATTGAATAAAACATGTGATCATCTACTCACTAATGGAGATAGTGTAATCATTTCACAAAGAATCATGAGTGAAACCCATAATGAATCCCCCTAACCTGAATTCCCATTTATAACAATCAAATGAAAACCATATTTATTAAGGCCAATAAAACAAAAAGGCAAAGATAATTTGAGATCAAATATCCATATAATTTTGGGATTGTACACCTAAATGTACCTATGAAAAGATTTAACTATATTGGAATTAGAAATACCCAAATAATTACAATAATGGGTGTTTCTTTGGAACATGATTTATAATTAAATTTTCCCCTCTTTTTTTCTTCTTTGGCTTCTTCGTTCCTGAGGAGTTCTTAGGGCCATTGGTTAGCTTTGTGAGACTCCTACTATTGGTTTTATTAACCATATCTTTAGAAATACCACATATCATTGATGATCCCAATCACCCTGAAGAAGAATTAGTCTCAAAGGAATGAGGGGGATAACTTTCTGCCTCCATGACCACTTCCTCTAGCACCGTGTCAAACAATATTTTTTTGGGTGGATACATTTTGTCCAGATCCACCACGGTAGAATATAAAGAGGTAAAATCATCTATCCTAGAAACTACCTCACATTTACCGTGAGGAACATGGATAGCATCATCATTAGAAATAGGTTGAAGTGAAGAAGTGGCTAGGGATCCAAAGATGGCAATATAGCTATTTGTACTAACATTCTACTCGAGAAGAGTGTATCCCTATGCAGATGATAAAGCAGCAGTGAGAGAATTAAAATCCAGATTGACCACCTCATGGTCAACCATAGGACCACCACCTTCAGTCAAGTCATTCACATCATTCCTGCTTGACAATTTGTGACCATTAATTAGGAGAACAACACCACTAAAGGCCCCTTCCACCTAATTGGAATGTAGTTAAGGGCTGACATTGACCTCAATTCCATGATAGTTATTCATCTCATTATTTTTTTTCTCCTAATCCTTACTTGATTGTTCTCCCTTGTCATTTAAGGGGAACATTAACTTACTCTTCCTGCCAACCTATTTCAATGAGTTATCTTTATCATCATGTTGGATTTTCTTAGTTTACTGAATGTTCCTAAAATTGGAATCAAAATGACCAACTATTTTACAATATTCAAAAAAGGTGGTTTCTGCTCATATTCAATTTTAATTTCAATCATACGATCATTTTCATGAATGTGAACCACTTTACACAGTTTAGAGTCCATATTAACCTCAAAAAATAACACAGTTATAAAATCCCTGCTCACCATCAATTTTATGTTGATCTATCATTAGAGAGGTCCCAACAAAAGATGCAATATCACTAATGATTTTAAGGTTCCAATTAAACCAGTTAAGACCATGAAAATGTTTCAATATCTGAGAAGTTTTTTTCCTTTTAGTGAATGTGTTGAAATTCCTATCCCATTTAGAAAATTTGAAGTCACCTATAATAAGAATGGTAGTCCCTTTATTCCATGAAACTTTAGGGTCAGCCTTATTTCCAATTATAATTGGAAAAGAGCCTGTCATAATCAGAATCATATTAAACATTCTCACAATCAAACATTGAACCAGTCTCGCCATTATATTAGAGTTAATCTAGGTTTTATCCACCTTTAACAGAGAAATAAAACCTTGATCTGAGAATTTTCAATCTCAAGTCTATGCTTGATTGCATCCTAATCAGTAATGACAGAAAAACTCCATCAAGAAACCAAATAGGAGTGTTTGAGCGTGTAACAAAGACATCTACACTACTAGGGGATTTCTGCAAAGAATGAACAAAGGAGGCCACATTGGCATTAGGTGCACAGTCTGATCCCACATTGAGAGAGGTTACACCATATGAAACCTTGTTATCATCCACAACAAGTTCCCGCACTAGATCTAAAAGTCCAAGGGCAAATCACTAAAGGAACATATCAATGGTTTATAGGATCTCCCACTTTCATATATATATATATATATATTCCATATATATTTTTACATTATTCAAGCATTGTGTTATGGTTTTAGTTACTTTATTTTTTATTATGTCAAAGATTGTATTGATCATTGATATCTTAGAACCTGATCCTATACTATTATAGTGGGAAATTCCCTCTAAATATGTTTTTTATAACATCGGTACTAGCCTCAAACAAGGGGATTACTGAAGCTGGGACTGAGGGGTCATTATAATCGCAATTTTATTGTTGGTCTAGGAGGGGTTTATCTAGATGGATGGGGCCATAATACTAAATTTCATGGAAAACTATATTGTACTAAAGGAATACCAGCAAAGTGACCAAAAAGATATTAAGTTAAAATGATCTCTAAATAAGATGATACAAAAAAATCCAATTAAAAATTAATGGATATGATGTTATCTAAATATATAAAGATAATTTTTTTCCTAAAAGTGATGAAGATGATGATAGAAATGTGTAAGATAAAATCTATAGTGATGATTTTTCTAAGAATCCACTAATTGAAAATGTGAATAATAACTACTTTACCAATGATGAATGAAGCATCTCTAAAAAATAATTAGTGGATAATTTGAATGAGTTTATTCTTAAAATGGAATTGAGAGATTTTTTCTCAAATATTGGTAAACACAAGAAATAGGAAAATTGGTTGAAGAAATAAAATTTATTATCAATAAATCTAGAATCATATCTTAAATAAAATTTTAGTTAGTTAAAATAGATTGATGATCCAAAGAAGTCACATATTTAATAAAATAACCACAATATCAAATGTGAAGAAATGATAAAGGTGAATGTGATATAATTTGATCTTATTCAAAAAAACTTCTTGAATCTACGATAGGAATAAGAGCCATCCAAAAATATTTCTTAAAAATAAGTGAATTTTCTAAGAAGTGTTATTGTTTAAATGATCAAAGAAGATAATCCTCATAGGTTAGCAACACGGTTTAATATGTCCACAAAATGAAAAAAAATCTAGAAGACCATGTTTCCCACCCAAACCCACAAAGTTAAAAATTCTTAAAATTTTGAGAAATAAAAGGTTGAATAAAAAACTCGACAACTAGATACTTTATTAATTCTAAATAGATTTATATGTTAAAGAAATATTATAGCAATAAAGATAATATAAAATAGGTTCACTTTTATGTAGAAAAACATTTTATAGAAGAAAATATGATTTTTATGGTTATTTCTTGTATTATAGAAGAATTTGACATAAAAAAAGTAATAGTTAATTATTTAACATTAAAATTAATCCAGGATATACTAGAAGTCATTTTTGATGGGGAGTCATCTCGTTAAAAGGAGAAAAAATAGCTCAAAATCTAGAAATAGATTTCATCCACTACACACATGTTTAAAAATATGCAATCATCCTAAAATTTTTCCAAAAGTATAACTTATTTTTATATAATATCAATAACTTTTGTATGAAAAATCTCAAAAGCATTGTGTGAGGTAATAAAATGGTAATGAAATGAAATTTTTTTTGAAACCACTCTAAAGGACACATAATGAGAATAAACATGGATTTTAGAGAGTGGGTGTTATTTCCATATGAATAGATATTTGATTTTGTTTAGAAATTTTAAATAATCATAAAGAATGGAAAATAAATTATGAAGATGATGAGTCAATCATAATCATAAGCATTGATTCTTCAACCATTAAAATGGAATATTAAAATTTAAATGATTTTTATCAATAAAAACAAAACATGATTTGTGTTTCAATACATTGGGGTGATGGAAAATAATACGTTTTTGAAGATATTACATTATTTTTAAAATGATTGATTGTGATAAAGTTGTATCAAGATGAAAAGGATGAAAATTAATTTTTTTCAACTTTTATATTCACAAGGATCATGCTATATAAGCATGATGAAAATATAGATATGTAATAATAGGTTTAGGCATTTATTCCATAGAAATATGAGAAATATGACATATAGATAAATTTTTTATGATATTATTAACATGATAAGATGAAGATATAGGATTGTAAGATATGTAATATAGGGAAGATTAAAAATATAATTCATAAAAATGTTTATATGCATTCAACTAATCACTTAAATATTATTCAATTTTACAAATGTAGATGCATGAGAAAAGAATAAACAAATATAATATAAGTAATTTATTTCCTTTGTTGATTATTTTAATCATATTTCATAAATTATTTTTGGGAAATATAAATCATAGACTAGAAAAATGATTATGAATTTTACGAGAATTAATTTGATGTAATATCAACATTACATGAAGAATATTAAAACTAATATTGGATTTGAGTACACAAATGAGATGTTGAAAAAAATTCTTGAAAAAATGACAATAGTCTGGAACATATTACACCATACACAAAACATTAAAATGGTCTTACTAAAATAAATAACAGAAACATGGTGGAGATGGCTTGAAATAAATTTATTGTAAATGATACTTCTCATTTATTTTGGAGACATGTTATTAGTGTAGCAGCTGACATTCAGAATGTTTTTTTCTTTAAAAAATGATATGACTCCACATGATATGTCCTAAAAATAAACCCCATGTTTAAAATTCCTAACTTTGTTTGGTATTCCTTGCATTATCAAATTCAATGAATAGAATCTTGGTATGTTTGATCAAATATGTGTTTATGGTATCTTCCTTGGCTGCCCACATAGAGGTAAATGATAACAATGTTATTACATGGAAACTAGAAATATTTTGGACTATGAAGATTGGAATGTGCAAAAACATTTTCCAACAAAACCCTCAAAATCATCTATGAATATAAGAGAAATTAAAGATGAAGTTGCTACTATTAAACAATATATAAAAATTTCTATCATAAGTGATGCAATAGAAATTGTATAGGATGAAGATGTTGATTCATCCATTTCATGTGGTGGTTGAAAATCACATTCATCTCATCCAGGGATGAGGAAGAAACTAACGGTCCCAACTATCATTGTAGATCATGGAAAATGGATTCAAAAAATGATAACATTGAAGACACTTTTACATACCACTTTTTATTCATAGGTTGATCCAATAGATGTTGACGAAGCTTTGGTTCTTCAACTGTGGAATGATTATATGAATAATGAATCGAATCAGATTGAGATGAATGATGCATGAGAACTTTTACCCAAACTAGAATATAATAGTATGTCTAGAAATCAATTGGTTTTTCAAAAAATGTTAAATTAAAACAGTGAAGTTGTAAGAAATAATGTCTAGTTTGTAAAGGTTACTAAAAGGTTGATGGAATTGATTTTTATGAGACCATTTCCCCATAGAAATGATTGAAATAATCATAATAATTCTATCTTTTACTTCACAATAATGATATACAATATTCCAAATGGATGTCAAGTTATATTTTCAAAATAGAGATTTGGACGAATAAGTTTATATTGAGAAATTTTGTGGCTTTAAGAATGATTCAGATGAAAACTATGTGTGAAAGTTGAAAATTCTTTGTGTGTATTGAATCAAGATCTTATTTATTTTTAATTTAAATTGGATACGTTCTTGAACAATTTTAATTTCATGAAAGGAAGACTTAATAGAAACCTCTATATAAATGAAAATCAATAGGTTTCCCTCATTTGGATTGTTTATTCTAATGATGTCATATTTATAGGGAATGATGAGTAGATGTGTGGATATTTTTTTGAAGAGATGAAGAAGTTATATGAAATGTTTATCCTAGGATAATTGAGATACTATCCTAGATTAAAAATATCCCAAATGAAAATATGTATTTCACTATCTCAAGAGAAGTATTCTAAGAAACATATAAATAGATTTGGTACATAAGATTCAAATACCATTTCCACAACCATTTTAGTCGGAATAATGTTTTCAAATGATAGTTAATGAAATGATGGTAAACCTAAATATTTTCAAAATTTGATTTGAGGTTGGTTATATATCATAGATTCAAGTCCCAATTCAGTATATGTTGTTATTCTTTGTTACAGATATCAAAGTGCTCCTAAAAAATATAATATTGTGGATACAAAATTATTTCTTAGATATATTAATGTAATCATTGTTTTTTGATTGAAATATGATAGCACGTTATTTTTTTCTTTTTTGGCATAGATGTAGATTAGTAAGGATGTGTTCCTGAGAGAAGATCCACATCTAGTTGAGTATTATTTCTAGGAGAAATCTATTTATGATGACATACAAAAAATGAAATTAAATGACATGTATCACCATAATATATGAGTATGTAACTTCCACTCAAGATAATACATTATTAGTATGGATGATGTTAATGTTGAAAGATCTGTTGGTTGATGTGATGATTCTTATTCTCGTAGGTTATGATAATGAAAGTTATATTAATCTCACTAAGAATCTAGTGAAACAGTTAAGATATAATTGCATTGATATTAAAGATAAATTTATCAAAGAGAATGTGGAAGTAAATAAACAATAGTTTTAATTTTCTCATATAAAATTAAATTTAAAAATATCTTTCCTAAACTATATCAAAAGAAAAATTTTGGAATTTTATGTTGATTATAGGTTTACAACTTCAATATATTCTAGGCTAATCTATATGATATCTATCCACTTTATCATAATTTCTATGTATATAGTTGTCAAATGGGGAGAAAATATATAACATAAATATGTAACATAAATCTATACATGCGTAAGTGGTTTTCCATTTAAAGTAAAACTATTTTTTGGGATATTTTTTAAAAGCATAAAACAATGTTTTTTCATGTGATCTATTTTCACCGTTTGTATATGTGGAAAAAATAATTTTTTTATAGGTATGAGTCAGTTCCTATTATAAATATGTGATAATGGAATAATGTTTATAAATTATTCTGAATGACTCATTTTTTTACATCATGGTTTTTTTCAATTATTCTCATTTCCTTTAACAATTTTACTCATGTAGTTTCAGAATTTTTGGATAGTAATACATTTATTTTGTTTCATAGTTTCAGTGGTTTCTGTGACTATTTTGCAAAAAAAAAATCCAAAAGGGGTGATTTTTAGACCAATATGTTTTGAGGTGTTGTTTTTAGAAGAATATGATTATAAAAGAATATGGATTGCTTAAGATTTTTTATTTGTTATCCAAAATAAATACCTTGACATGGAATAAGAGGAGAGTTGAATCACACCAATAATTTGTAACCAAGCATCAAAAGATATCTTAATCATAGGAAATATTAAAGGTGGATGAACATGATGAAAATAGAGGAAAAAATAATCCCTAAGAAGGAGAAGCACAATAACGAATCACAAATGTGGCAATCAAATATGTGAGCAATACAGACAAACATTGAGTGGTAAAAATAGGGCCAAAAATATTGGATAAATAGAAACCCATCATAAATAGATCCAAAAGTAGAATTTTGGGCATAAAATAATTTAAATAACATTTCATTCCTGTAAAATATTTAATTTGAAAATGCAAAAAATTAAATATCAATTTTATATTGAAATCAGAACTATATAGTCGTTATATTTAATTATATAAAATATATATATTGGGTTCATTGGATGAGAAATGTTTCTTTCTACCTTTTCTTTTTGTTTTTTGTGATTTTGTGGAATTATATTTTTTGTAATTATTTATAGAGGATTTTGTTTCATAGGTTCTTGTTTTACCTTATTGATTCACTCACCTATATTTGATGTTTATGGTGAATCGGTCTATTTCATAGAAATATTATTTTAGTCTTAGTGAATTATAGTCAATGGGGACATATGGTAACTGTTGTTTTTATTTTCCATTTTTTTGAAGAGGTGTTTTCTAGTGGAATATAGATTTAACATTCTTAATTTAAAGATCAAGAAAAAAAATCTAGTTAATAGATGTGATTTTGGAAAGTATTGTTGAAGTTTTCTATAATGATGTTTTGATGTAGTTCACATTAGTTGATTTTATTTGGATGAATTTTTGATTTTATTTCCATGTAAAATTTTGCTTATCTTATTCTCCCATATATATTATTTACAATAATCCATGTAATATTACTTATGTTTCAGTTTTATACTTAAAATACCATTCGCCGGTATTGTTTTACTTTATGTGTGGGCCACATAATTAGGATATTATTTGGGTATCTAGTATTAGACCATGTTATTAAACTATTGTTTCCACTTTCTCAATCCTTTCTTTATAAATCTGGGATTACTTAATCCATTTTTGACTCCACCACCTTGTTTATTTGGGTTTTCTAGATGTGATGTTCTTTCTGATTAGTCTATTCAACTCTTCCACATATCTTTTATTGATTCATTCAAGTAATTTCAGCCTCCTTCAACCTGTTCCACATTGTAAGGGGAATTTATCACCCCCTATCCCCACCATTTCTCCTCATTCAATTATTTGTCTCTCTATATTTTTATCTCATCTAGTTTCTAGAATCCCTACTAATTTTGTTAGAAATACCAGAATGAAATTTTAATAAGAAGGTGTTCGTCCCCCTAAATTGGTTGTGTTATTACTGCTAGTGTCCAATGGGAAATACATTATGCTTGTGAATCATGGAATGTTCAATATCAAGTAGTTTGAGGGAGAGTTTGGGGATGCAGGAAACTAGTATGTGATCTCATATCTTGCAGGACCTCTTTATTTCCCATTAAAGTATTCTCAATGAACCTCTGGATATAAGTATGTCATCCCTATCTATAAGAATATGTTATCATTTTATGACTTATATTTTAACTTTCATAACGATTATTTTCTTGATCTATGTTTCCTATAGTTATTTGGACTCCATGTTTTTTGAGAATTAATAAAGAATGAGTGATGGGGGAATCCTTGTCGTGCATGTAGCTCCAAAGTAGGCTAATGGACATTAAATTTCATTGTCCCCAATGCTTTCTTATCATATGCATGTTTTTGATTCAGTTTCACATTATTTTATTCCTTTAATCTCATCTTGATAACCCAACATTAACTATTGTCTTTGACCGATAAATTAAATTTCCATAAAAAACCAACTGAAACCAATTATATATATATGATCATTTTCTATTTTTTGGGGCATATGCTTAAGGTTTTCCCCCAAAATGTGGTTGTTTGTCTTTGAGTTTTTGGTTTGTATGTGTTTCACACTAGAATATAAAGTTTATATATGATAATCTAAACAAGGTATTGGGGAGATTCATGATATTTTATAATTTTAGGAAACTAATTTGAATTAAATTTATACACATTCATTGACATAGTGACAAAATATTATCTTTGACCTAATATCAAAATAAAACCTTTTTTCTTCATTAGTGGATATAAATAATATTTGAAAGAGGGTTAGGAGCATGAAATGGATGGATGGTGTGAACCAATAGAAAAATAGAAAAATTATATATTTTAATTATTTTTGGTTCGGTTATGAACCTAAACCAAACAAAAACCCAGAGGGACTATTCAATCCACATTAAAAACCAAACCACAAGAAAGAACCCACCATTTCGTTTATTTTTTTATGTTTACATTTGGTTTCAGTTTCGATGCTTTCTGCAACCACATCTACCTAAAAATTATGATGCCAACATCCGCTAAATATTTCTGATTATGGATTCATGGTCAGGTCTTCAAGCCCAAAATTTTCCAAACCTACAGTGTTTCATTCACCCATTCATCCCACTCAACTAATATTTGACCAACAACTCCTGTTGGTCTGAAGAAACCTGAAAAAATGATTAATTATTATAAAAATAAAAACAAATCTCCATGATGATGATATACATATGGATCAATCCTAATGATTAATAATATGATATTAAACCTCTAGTAGATTAACCTGGACGACTCTAACACCTCCTTGATCCATAAAAAATGAGAATTAAACCTTACAAAATTATATCGGCACTTCTTTCTACACCTGGTTCTCCTCAATTACATGATTTTCATTAAAATACTACAATCAGAGCCATGTTATTTGATTCCATGACCCCAATAACTATAGATTATAATATAAACCTAAATTTCTTCTTGAATAAATATACCCATAAAATGATAGATTCTCTAGAAATTAGTTTTCTTCAACAAACAATCCAAATAAGGATCAGAAAATGATATCATCATTCTGCCAGCAATTTAGATCCAAACCTTCTGATATTCCATTACATGGACCATGTTAGGATTCTCTTCTGATAATATTTAGAAATTAAAATATATGATATGAAATGGAATAAATGATTCATCACCTATTATTATTTCTAAAAGAATTTGGAGAGATGGAGTTATAGTATAAGGGAAAATGGGTTGGATGAATAAATAGATAGAGACCTCCTCAAAAAATCAACATCCAATGATACTCAATCTGACTTCCCATGGCTACACAACTCAAAGAACCTTACAATATATTTCCATAGATAATGAATCCTTCCCATTCCAAAAAATATATATTAACTTTTTAATAGACATTATTTGCGTCTAACTAACCCCAAAATGTTATTACTAAAATAAAAATTAATAGACTGAAAAAGAAAATAATATCATCCCAGGAGTGAACACCCCCTTCCCAAACAAAATATCCTTATCCACTCACAAATATTGGGGGGGGGGTATTCCTCTGAAGCCCAGTCCTTCCAGGGCCAACACATAACAATTTATATGGTTCCATCCTAAAACCAACTGGGAATAGGAGGAGTAACTCATCCATGATTATATGTTAGCCACCACACAATATTAAAACTGATATGGGATTGAGTTTTCACCCCAAAATCCTACCATAAAGTCAAATAAAACACAATAAGGAATTCTATTTACAAATAATCCATATTATCCCAATTATCTTACTCTTGTACCATTATTTCTATATCTATCAATACATGCCATCTACCAATAGTTATTAGGACTTTCAATACAAGGAACCACCATGGATCCATGTGCTCCAACCATATCTATCATGATTCTTCTCAAATTGGTTTTTGGGCCACCCACTTCACACATAGGCTACATGAAGGATTCGATGCCACCAGTAGGTGGATATTCCTCAATAGCCTAGTCCTTCAATTCCATAAAAATAAACTATATTAGGGTACGTTCTAAAAAACAATTGGTGATTGGAGGATTTTAACATCCAATTTTATATGTTATCTACAACTCCTTGTATAAACACAAATAAATAGACCACACCAAACAACACATGCATGAAAAATGCCAATATATATAACATATCACATATACTGTAAGCCCAACCCAACTTTCCTAAAACCACTCAAATTCAACTTGCATCAACCTTGTTTCCATTTGAGAACAAATAGAGGGATATTTATTCTTCACAAGAAGAAGAAAACCATGAAAATCATAATAATTCACAAGACCTCTATGGTTCTACTGAAAGATCTCCATGATCTTCCCAATTTCCTCTCATGCTATATTAAAAAATAATACTATAAAATCTACCTCCACTAAACATTCCATCATTTCATTTTGGGATATCAACTCTCTTTTAATATTAGGTTAAAATCAATCCCTTTTTTCAACATAATGAACCAAATGCTTGATACTTCCCAAACCTATGTTGATTTATAAAATATTGTAATTCTACAAGACACCGATTTATTCCTTAAGTTTGAATGCTCTATAGAGGTGCAAACCAATTTTCTGAAAACCCAAAATAATGTGAAAATAACCAAATGTATAATGAAATATTTCTTATTTAAAAAGTTAAAAACACCCCATAATTCTATCTATGCGAGGCACATCCAGATCAAAAAAATGTTATAATTTCCTTTTGTCTCATTAAGTATTTCTCCTATACTCATATCAATTTCCTTATGTTTCAATAAGTAACCTCATTAGTCTCCTACTACATACTCATCATTAAAGGAGAATCCATGTGATACAACCTAAAACCCATATATAAGGAATATATACTAGAAAAAAATTATGTACACCCAACCCACATTCCTTGGTACTTTTCAAATTGTTATGCTTATTTATGTTTTCATCCAGTATTCAAAACCTTACGCAAATTAAATGATTCATCAATGAAAGATACAAATCAAGTTGAAAAATCTCATTATGAGTGGTTGGGTCATCCAAAGTGATAAACAATTATACTACTATATGTACTTTAATGACACTCACACATATGGATTATTTTCATGATATATACCAATGAAAATGTACAAAGGGTCTTAAATTTTTAATTCCACATTAAAGATAAAAAATTAACCATAACCAAACATTCCATATTGAGATATGTCTTCCACTAATAGGTAAATATTTGATCAAAATCATCAATGTATTTTCTTTATAAAAAAAGACAGGGATAAACCATTATCTTGTACCAAGAAACCATATACTGAGAAATTGTTCTCTTCAATGGATAAAAAATACACCCACTCCATCAAAACCAAATTACCCCTATAAATATGAGAAATAAGATCCAAATTACGCACACTTCATAGTGTTGATTAAAAAATTGTATCATTTAGAATTTAATCCAAAAAACAAAATTCCAACTACTTTATGGTGGCCTAACCCTTGAAAAGATCCTTCAAACTCTTCAAATATCAAGATGTAATTTAAGAAAAAAGGTGATGAGAATCTACATGGTCTGAAAAATATATCCAATCACAGACCCATGATTATTAGGAAATGGAAACCCCCAAAACAACTAAGACAATCTAGGTGGAATGACTCCAAGATAGACACCAACTGTTTCTACTAAAGATTGATGTTAGGTGATGATAAATAAGGGAACACTATAGTCCCATAGAAATTACCACACTGACATTGATCATCAAATGTTGAACAAAAATACTAAGTGGTTTGGATCATCACCATTATATTCATGATCCTTCCCTATCAATCTTTTTTTGTATATACATACAGTGTAGGTAGTCTTATTGTTCAGATTATCAACTTTGTTTTTTTATGCATATAGTTATTTATGATTCTTTTTTATTAATATTACATTTCTTAAATGTGTCATTCCATTAAGGATTCTTATATTCTAAAATTTTTTTAGGATATAACCCCTAAAAGAGTTTTTAATTGGTTATAAATATCAAGATGCAAGGTATCTTAGTTCAATTTAACGTAATTTTAATGTTATTCATTTTCATGTTTCCTAGGTAACCAGTTTCTGTAAGAACTTTTCTAGAAGTATAATTATTTTTGTTTCTCAATGTAAAATATTCCCTATGATATTTTTTTTCATTTAAACCATTAAAAAAATTATTGTACGATATTATCCAAAGAGAAGGAAACATTAATCTATAAGGATTAATGTATATCCCCAATTTTTATTTCACCTCTCTAATGTATGAATCACAAAGATAAAAACATTTATTTCGTAAATTGTAGAACATAATTAAATTAAGAATAATTTGTTTTAGAAAATTAATTAAGTAATAATTTATTATTTATTAAAAATTATATGTAAAATTACATTACCTTTTCATAGTTTCCCCTTATCCTTCTACAATTTCAAACTTGAGTCCACTCACAAGTGTCTGAGGATGTAAACCACATGACCTCAAGAATTCATCCTTAGATTTCAGAGGATGTTTACTAGAACTACGGGTGAAAAAATATGTTGGAAAATTTATTCATGTGTTATCATAACCATAAATCAGAAGAAAAAAAGGATTATGAAAAATCATCCAAAAAAATCGTTAGAGTACATAGAATCAATAAATCACATCAATTCAAAAACAAATGAAAATGGGGATATATATGTATAAATATAAAATAATAACCCATTAGTTTGATCACATATACAAAATAAACAAATGAATAAAAATAAAAGGAGGTTCTACTACTATCCTCGATCCTCACCTCATTATCATATATAATACCCGTCATACTACTATAGCCCGAAAATGGTACAACAATTTCTTAGACCTATAAAAAACATATGACATGCACATGCACCAGGGAGCCTATGTAGGGTTTGGAAAATATATGCCTTCATGTACATGTATGCATGAGAAAAATACCAAAAAAAAATCAAACACATAATTATGTGTTTTGGGTCATCATGTAATAACTATACCACAACAACACCCAACATAACTTATTTATCCTATTTAAGAAAAATGTATCCATGTTCCACTATCTTGTAACATTCATGTAGTTAAAAGGTATTGTTTCATACCATGTCACGATCACTACCCTCATCCTTAGGGTACAATCCATATCATGTACCCAATCCAATCCCATTCAAGGAAGGATGGAAAATAAGTACACAATACAATCCTCCTTAGGGAAGGCCACACATCAACTACCCAACCAACCCCTATAATGGGAGGAAACCCATAACATCCTTATCCATACATGCTCATTAATGATATATTTCACAAATATTACCCAACCACTAGACACCGATGCAAGGTAGGTTGCTCATCATAGTTCACAACCACTACTGATCGATGAAAAGTTTTTAACTCAAAAATAGTACTCATGTACAACATATCAATATAGGGTAGAGCTCAGATATTACCCAACAAAATATCTCCCAAAATAGGTCACACAATAATCCTTAGAGCCCAACATTGATACTCATGGTTGGTCCATCATCTAGTATCAGCATCTGACATATACACAGTTGGGAACATACATGAATCAAATATTTGAGCACAAATCCCAGCCCTCAATATCATCATCTCATCACCAAGTTGCGAGTAACACTAGAACTACCCCTATGCCATGAAGAAGGTCTCACCATCAATCTCTCCGATTGGGCTAATCTTTCTAAAACCATCTTGGTCACACAAGAACAACATGATACACATAAAAATTATCATTCATCCAACAAAGGAATTATATAGTTCCCTCAAACCTATTCTCTTCTCATTGGAACCAACACATATTCAACACCCCATGGTGTTATCTCAGCCTGTAGGATCTATTTAACCCTATCCTATATTGGTTGGTCCATATCGTCTCCTAATTCTGAATCACAACCTAGTACTTCTATCCCATAATCATCTAAGGGTAAATTTACGTAAGATAACTAGAATCCCTATGCCAAGTCTTCAACCAATTCCCATTACCAATAATTATGTCACCCTCACCTCCCACTTTGGAGAGATCTTTATCCCATCAATAATGGGAAACCTCCACATCACACCATATCTAGCCCTGAGGGGGGATTAACCTGCTCATAGCACTCACTAAAACTCTAGTACACCCTCAAGAGTGTGTTCCCCAGCTTTTCTGAGATTTATTATTGTACACAATCCACTATTAGTCCTAAGACTCTCATACCTCCTTAACATTCCTTGAGAAACACATATAGACTATTCACATATCATATCGCATCCTGAGAGCTACATGAGGTCCCTCGTAAACTCCATTGGCACATTTTCCCATTAATGAGATCGTGGTAAGAGGTCCCAAAGTACCCATGGTACAAAGAAGAACCCATTTCATCATAAGGAGGCTCAAAGACATCCTATCTTTTTCTATAGGGTGCTCTCAATATTTATCCCGTCAACATGTCCCATGAAAACATCCACACTCACACCAAATAAAATTATTATTAATTATTAAATTTTTAATAATATATTATTATTCATGTAAAAACTCAATGGGAAACACTAAGTCACCAAAACTACATAATCCTTAGGTTATTTAACCTCCCATTACATTATTTATGTACACACTAACATCTAGGTGTCATATATACCATTCACTAACTAATATCACTATATTTACCACCATACAAAAAATGAGATTCATTCCTCTATGACTAATTTTATGCTCCTCACTAGAGGAGTATCCTTATCATCGCTCCACTGAACTAAAATCCTCCATCTCCAAAATTACATGATGCATCCCTTACTAAGTGATCATATATTAATGTAATGAATCTAGTTTTTATAGTTTGATCCTTTTAATATTTCTACATATATATTTGTATTTTTCCTTGGAGTTTGCATAGTGTTTGGGTGTCACATGTCCATAAAATCAATATATTAAAAATATTAATATATATTAAAGCACATATAGAGAATGATTTGAAATAAATGGTTATCCTATTGATCGGGGACACATATGGGAAATCAGGGAACCTAGTTTATTCAATAATGTGTGTTTTACCATTGGAACAATGTTAAATTTATAAGTGTTGGGCATTCAGTTGATGGTGAATGTTGGATGGTGCATTATGTTATTAATTAATTAATTTAATTAATTCACTAAAATTAATTAAAACCATATTCACCATCTTTATAATTCTCATTATGAAAAATACATATGGTTAGTTCCATAAATCATGGATATTAGGGGATCCATGGGGGAGAACATTTAACGAATGACAACAGATCAAGGGCAGTGATCGGTGTGCCATGGTGTTTGTGGATCTCACCAATAATAATCACCTAGAACTATTCTTAATAACAAATAAATCCCAAATAAAGGTAGGGAATTTTATTTCATGAAATTATAACCTATATTATTCAATTAATTTTGATGGAATTTATATATTCTTATTTTATTCTTTACCCATTATTTACTTGATAACGGTTATGTTTTGATATTATTGATCTGGTTTATCCTTTTGTTTCACATAGATTCCACCATTTTTTCCGACAATGATGTAATCAATGTTTGAGATCACATAAACTAATTGTGGTTTAACCATGTTAATGTGATTTTTACACATTGTAATTTGTGTTCTTCATTATTGAATCACATGTTCATAGTTTGACATATTTTAGCCAAATTTGAGTGCGAACGAACCCCTAGATTAGTGGTGAAACCATGAATGTGTTGTATATCAGATTTTTTCGAGTCGATTTTGATGTGATGTGATATATTGGTGTTGGATATATGGATCAAATGAACATCCTCAAACCTCCATGTCATAGTTCTTTCTTGGAAATGGGATAACTCGTCAACCAACCCTCATCATGGTGTTCCCTTTCCTTTTCAGAATGTGATGAGCCATTTGTAGTTGAAAAATCAACTAATGGTATCCCTAACCCTTCTCTAATGAAAAAATTAAATTTTTATTTAAATATAAAAACCCATAATGATGTGGGTTATAACACGTTCTATGTAATTTGTTCCTATTTTATTAATGTAGTCGTATTTCCCAAAATCCATCTTCGTTATTTCACACATGTTTTTTGACCTATCTCTAACCATTTTTGATTATTGTAATAAGAAATAATTGAATGAAAAATAATATAATGTAGTTTTGAAAATTTATATATTATTTTATATTTAATAAAATAATAAACTGATTGATTGTTTTCAAAATATTTTTTGACATAAAAATGATGTTATAATGATAATCTTCGACTTATGATCCGATCATAACCAGTAAATACTAATTTTTCCCCATTGAAAGTTGTAGGGTCTTTTTCTAAAAAATATTTTTTTTCTGGATTGTTTTTTAGTCATCAGTAATGGATTTTATGCATATCATAATAAAATCTGATAAATAAATTTTAATGACACAATTTTTTTTATATAAAACATTTTAATATTTTGAAGAATATTCTTGGAACAATTAGATGAGTGGGGATGAGATTCTAGTACCCGTATAGCCTCAGTATTAGTATAATAAAAAAATTAAATATATTATATAATGTGTGAACATGTTTTCTGAAATAATGAATTATTTTAGGATTTTTATTATGGTTAGGAAATATGCGGCCACAATTAAATATAGACTGCATGTTTTATCCTAGTCATTATATAACCTTCACACACACCTGATGCTCAGTTTAAGTGTCATTGTGGGAAGATTGATAAAATGATATATTAATTAAATAATTTAAATTTTATTAAATTAATTAGACCTCATTCTCCTCTATTTAAAATCCATTATATCCAAACACTAGGGATATACAGAAAAACTTATGGATTTGGGAGGGATAAAAAAGAAAATTTCTTATGAATAGAAACAAGATCATGGGCTAGTGGTCATTTTTCCAAAGTTGTTGTCTTCACTAATCAAGTTTATGGATATCTCTTGTGGAAATAATTTATAATTTTTCTTCATCAGTGGTTGATCCAATATCGTTGTTGGATTTTTGACTATGTTTGTTTAATCCCCAATTTTTTAATCTCTGGTCAAATGTGAAACAATTCTACAAAAAAATTGGATTCTTGATTGATCTTTGACTTTAAATAGTTTATTTATCTTCCTATGAATAATATTTGATGATTTTTGTTAATCATTGATTATTCCATGCATTCAACTCTTTATCTATCAATGTATTGTGGAAAAATCCAACAATGTAAAACATTTGGTCCTCTCTTTTGTGGTTATTTCCTTTCATCCATCATTCATTGAGTGTTCATCATCGATATCTCAATTTGAATAGTGGATTTAAAATACTTCAAAATCGATCATTGTGAATTATATCTTTTTCACAAATGATTGATTTTATCTTTTACCCCTAGGTACATGAGATATGAAATGACTAGGTAGACTATCATGACCACTGTGCATGGGCATGACAAGGACATGTAGGCCCATCAAATTTACTCGGACACAGATAGGTACACGGGAACTACCAGTGTACAAAGGCACATCCAGAGTAAACGAGAACAAGATAATTGATATTTCAAGTCTTGACGTAGTGTGACACACCATGTAATCCATATATATATATTGTTTACCCCTTACTTATAGGGTTCGAACCCAAATTCTCCTCATTCTAGATGAGTGTCATTATAATTAATTCCTCTGGTTCATCCCAATAAGGGAACCGTGAGGTATATATTTATGATATTTGGTTGTGTGGTCCCCTCTCGAGGTTAGTCCTAGATAGATTTAGGTTTCACTCCTTATAAATCTGGGTGTGATCCCCTATCATCCATCCCTATTTTGGTATATGTATCAATTATCGACTATCAAGGCATGTGACCCCCATCTTGGGGAGTTAATTAGGATTGTTTTTTGTGTACCCCATAGGCCATATGCATGATAACCTACCTGTGTATCGATATATAATGATTTAAAACCTATGATTCTTTATGATGAGGACCAATAGGAATTCTATCTTAGAGGATCTCCCACAATGTCATCAATAACAAAGGATTACGTTCTCCCAGACAAGAATTACCTTCAAAACATTATTAGATTTGAAGTTTGGTAGGGTGATTTTCACATTCATTGGTATATAGTGTCATTATCAAGAATATCTTGATGGATATTATCCTTTATTAAGAGATTACGTGATATTGATTCTTTATTTTTGGTGATTTTTGGGTGTCATACCGTGTATGTTATACTCATCCTTTCGTAGTCTCTTCTCACACATTTCATGTGTTATGAAGGTGACATACGTTTTGACAAAGTCCAATGTAGAATGAGAGTAGGTGGAAAATAGTTGAGATTGAAAAAATAAAATTAATTTCAGGAGTATCATGTTATAGTAGTGCCTACCTTACTAGATGGTAAATCTCTTTTTTAATTTTTATGGGCTTGTATTTGGGCCTTTGTTCTTTTCTAGACATGTTTCTTACTCTACTATGGGATATAGTCACATGCGTAAATATTAGTATCAACTAAATATTTCTTTTCAACATTATATCGGTGTTCGGAGATGTGTGTCTGTATAGGATCCTTAGTAAAATGCCTCCCATTTGATTGATATACCTACTCAGTTCTTTTTTCTAGCCCCTAACATATCAGAGGTAGACTTGGGGATTAACTCTCATCATAAACTCATCCAGGTGGGCCATGGTGGATGAGGTTATGAAAAAAACCAAGTCCAAGGAAAACGATTTTACCTAGTCCGTTCAAATGGACTACATCAAATAAAATATAAACCAACCATTTACAGGTGTAAAATTATCCATTAACTACTATGTTAATACAATGTTTATGCAAGTACACTCAATTCCAAGAACGTCTCACCCCATGAACAATATATGTAGGTATTTCTCAGTATTTAGAAAATAGAAACTCTCTCTTCCACTCTCTCAACTCCCTACTTCAAGGTGGGTCCTCAACAGTTTATAGACATGAGGGTATCTTCCTAATAAAAATAGGAAAACAAATACTTTATTCACATTATTCAATTTATTTCTAGATATAATGTGACAATGATATCTAGTTTTATTCTCCCATCATCATGAAATAGATTCAGATAACACTAATATAGGAATTATTATAATTGTTATTCATTAACATCCACTTCCATCATAGGATTGATATAACAACTTATTTTGAGGATAGTTAATCGGATGATCTATCAATGTGTCCAAAACATCATCACCATCCTTTTCATAAAAACTAGAATTTAAAGATACACTATTAAGAGGCCTAATCTTTAGAGAAATTTAAAAATTATATTCTTCCACAAGTTCCATAAAATTCCATTCTTTTTTCAATTTCATAGGATGTAATAATGGAAAACCCACTCACTTTATTTCAATTTTTTTATCAAAAAAATGTACATAACTCCATGTCTTCTTCCTCATTCAAAAAAATCCCATATATTACTATTTGAATATTTACAATGATATAAAACAATGTCTCTATCAAATAATACAGGATTTTAAGTTTGATGTCCCTCGTAGATCTCACATCTTTAAAAACCAAGTTATATAAAGAATCCTTCATTTTTAGGTCTAAAAAACTGAATCAAGATCTCTTTAAATCAAAATGATTTTATAATTTTAAATTCTCATAATAATTTTATTCAAAAATATGTAAATTAATTTAGTATATAGGCTGTTCACGGAATACATTGAAAAAATTTCAATGGAATTATCAAATTCACACTTCAGTTTTGAAAAAACATGTATACATATGATTGTTCTATGAATATATTTGATATCATGAACAATTGGATTCAGTATATATATATATATGCGTATTTATAGATTACAATCCTTGTTAATGATTCTGAGTTAGAAATTCATAATAACTATCGTCATTGTAGTGGCTCATTGGGAAACACAAGTCAACAAGGATTGTTTTTTAGAAGTACTATTTTTTTATAATCTGACTATGATTACATTGTTTCTTTTTATACCATGGTTCTTTAATTTAAATGCACATCATTCTGACATTGATGTAATATAATGTTATAAAAACATGAATTATATGTCCCTCTAGTTTAGTTGAGTGATAAGTAAAATAATGTCCTAAAACAAAATATTTTTGGCACGATTCATATAATATTCTTGAGGTAAAAATATTTTATAGTTAAATTTCATTAATGGATGATTGTGGAATCATTAAAACATTATTCCTCATCAGATAATGTAAAAATTAGTTATATATATGGTAGATTAAATGTTTAAGAGTTAAATGTTTTATTGAATATATAATGGTATGTGGATAGTATGATGCAAAGTGTATTGTTTGACCTAATGATTGAACAATTATTATTGTAAATGTTGGGAATCAAGATATATCTCCCTCATGCGAGGATCATAAATTTTTAATTGGTGTGTTATGTCAAAATAAGTTCCAGAAGTATAATTATAAAAAAATCAAATACACGGGAAGAGATAATTCAAATACTACATACATGAGATATGATAAACCTAATCTAATGTATAATATCTCCTTTACCCCATCTTTATATTACATAATTATTCAACATGATCAACTTGGTCCATAAGAATTATACTCGAGATCCTTGACACCACATTGTTAAAATATATGAAAATTGGTTTATAATGTGAACATGCTCGAGTTCAATATATTTTTAATAATTCATTCAAATAAAGTAAAAGTAAACTCCAATTTGTTTTTTATCTTCATGAGATAATGATTTTGTAACACTTTTAACCATTTCTCAATTATCACACCAAATGTGAAAAACATAGATCTTGTATTTACAATCTCTTGTAAATTTTTTTGAGTCCAAATGAAGTTTTCAATTACATGAGTAACTACTCGGTACTCAGAATCTGAACTATTCATATATATAATCATTTTTTTCATCAGTAACCATTATATTATATCACATTGTTTAACACTAAAACTCTAGATTTGGATCTCTTAAATGAATGAAACTGTATATAATAATCATTTCAAAAATCATTGACATCTATTTCCATGATCCAAATATAATAATCCCTTCCAAAGTTCATTCTTTTCAAATTGAAAATTGTGAATAATGGATTACCAAGAATATTTTTGTGGGAATTCTATAAATTGATTTTACTTGCTCACATCCATATATTTTTCGGTCAAGTCATTGTTATATTGAACATTTTTTCTGAAATTCATCAATATTTATCTATAATGGCGAAAATATCACCATTAATATAGATATAATTTACTCTAGGATCTAGTGAGGAATAAATAGATCCTTTTGTGTCATGTTTTTATCCTCTAATAGATTAATAATATATTTACTTTATGAAATGAATATAAAATGAAAAAATATTGAAACCTATATCCCTAAAAAATAAAATTGGACACCCAAATACTTTGTACAATGATTTTGAATATATTTAGTAGAATAATCCATATAAAATCACTATTAATAAAGGAAATATCATTAACATTAACTACCAGAATAATTATTCCTATATTAGATTTATGGTAAAAGATAGTGTAATCCTTCAGAATTGAACATATTTAAAAAATTTCACAATAATAATGAAATTCCCAAATAGAAATCCTACTGACTCCTACAGTTTATATCAGAAATTATGAAAATGAAATACCTTGGAGGACTCCCACTTAGTAAAAAAACTATAATGGATTATCCATATAAACTATCTCATCAATAAAATCATGAAGGAATTCATTTTTCCCATTAATGATTGTAGATATATCATGTTGATACAGTTGTACAACAATTATTGACAATTATAGAGATGAAGAGTTAGACAAAGGCCATTTTGGACACTTGAAGAAACTTATCAATCTAGTTTATTCCATACATATATTGTTATATATTTTGGTGACTGGGACTTATTTGTGAGGATTATATAAGGGTTTTTGGTGTTGTACATGTATTTTGGAAATTAATTGGTTTTTTGGGATGACTGTCACATAGTATTAGGTGCGGGGTTGTCTGAATAAGTACATGTGAAGCACGCCTGTCGTAGGGCGTGGAAAAACAATTATTTCCTATGTTAAAATGTAGATATGTGGTTGACCTAGGATGTCTTCTAAAGAGGAGTGCACACAAAACGGGTTGTCACTTTAAAACGAGGGTAAAAATGTTGTGAAAGGAAATTTGAAATTCAAATGATTAAAAAAACTACGAAATTAAAAGGGTGATTAGGTCGGGGTCGGTTTCCTAATTATAATGATATCCTTGTTCAATTTAATTCAAACCTCTTCTTCTTAGTTGATTAAAGTGAGTTTCCACAATCTTTTCCTCTCACTTCCTTGGTGAAATTATTATGGTGAGAGAAAACCTTACCAAGATCTTGGTTTTGTCAACTCTCCTTCCATGTGTAAAATAGTTTTATTGAATATCCTTAATTTAAATGGGCAATACCCGATCGGGTTTTGTTTATCCCAAACAAATATGAACATTCACTACACCTTTTACACATACTGACGATCGTCAAGTACTTCACCACTAATTCCTGGTTTATTCCATCGTATATAAACCAGAAATTAGTGGAGGGAGATATTGATTATTTTACCAAGGAATAAATAAATAACGGAATTAATATTCAAGAACGATCGCACTTGATTATAAAATACGCAATAATAAATTGAAAATAACTTTTAAGAAGAAATAAATTTATTCAATTGCGTCCAAGAACACAGGCATTACAATGTAGAAAACCAACCCTTCCCTAATCACTCCAAAAGTTTACCCACCATGGTAAGGGTAATCGAGTTGAATGGGGAAGAAGAAGGCAATAACAAACTATGAAAAGGAAAATAAATAAAAGAGAAAGCTGAAAAGTTCTCCTTCTTGGTGTCCCAGAAGAGGAATGGGGTGGAGAATGGATTGCATTGAGAGGGTGGAGCTCTCCTCCTTTTATAGCCATAATGTTTCCCCCGAATGTCGACGCATTGTAGCCCCATTAAATGACATCTTCATGCGTTGATCCCTTCTTAAATGTTGTTCATAATTTCCTTAGCCGTGTCCCCTCAAAATTCCATCGGATTGGGACATGTATTACGATAGTTATGTCCATTTTACTATGAGCATTTATTCTGTACAATCAGACTCTCCAAAACGAAATCCCTCGTATTAGGGTGCTTTAATGGCCCTATAAATGGCCAATTCACTCGGTTCTTCCTTCATAAAAGATTCTCCAAACCTCCTTGAACGTCCACCCACAGAATTTCATAAGCCTTGGGACCACAGTGGATGAGTTATGGATCCCACATCAAAACTAGGAAGAACTGAAAGCAGTTTTCTTGAGCCAACTTGTGAGCTTCTTTTGAGCTTCCATATGGACGATTCAGATTTTAGTCCAAATATATTAAATTAATACCTAGATGTTTAGAATCTGGAAAAGAAAGAAGTTTTCAATTTGGATCAGTGTAGATAATGTTATGGCCAAACTACTGAAATAATTTAAAACTGTTAAAAATCCAAAATGGCCAATTTTTACTATTCAGCTCAAAATAACACCATTATCAAAAAAATGAAACAATTCATCTTAGAGGAACAATTTTGTGGGTTTAAAACAATTATATTCAATATAAATTAATTGAAAATATTTTCTCTATCAATTCCCCCACACTTAGCACTTGGACTCCGGGACAAGTAAAAATCAAATCAAATCAAATCCAAAACACATATCAATGAGATCAATCAAATCAATTTCAAGAAACAAAAAGATATCATGCCTCATCAAAAACTGTTATTTCAAGATCTCCATTTAAGATTTTAATATATTTCCACTTCCTTTCTTATCCCATGCACACAAAACACCTACCTCACATGAATTTTCTCTCATCTCACAAATGTAAAGGCTGAACAAGGCTTTCCTCATCCAAACTCACACAAGAGTCACCATAGGTTTGATAAATTCCTGCTTATCCACCCGATTTGAGTCAAGGACATGTGTTTCTCATGAGGACTTTTCAGGTTTGTTCTGTGGCTTCCGGTTGGTAGGATTTAGATGTTAAAAGTTCTGAGGCTGAAAAAGGAAGGCTTGGCTCTTATTCAAGCAAAATTGAAAGATTCTAGTTTTCACTCAAATATGGTCTCCTTCACATCCCCTTTGTTGAAAATAGGATCCATCATCATTCAATCAGCTCAGTAGTAAAAATTTCAATCTTTTCAAACATAATTTTTTTTAATGCTCCGGATAGGCACTTCTTCTCTTATCATAAAAGCTCTAGAAAAGGCACAACTTCTCTTATCATAAAAGCTCCAGAAAAGGCATAGCTTTCAATAGAATAATTTTTCAGCATCACACACATCTCTTACACAATTTATTTTCCACCCAATGTATAACCAAATGAGGTAGTACACCACAAGACATCTTCCCCCACACATAAGTTCAACTAGATCATGCAATTTTACTTCAAGAGCAGGTATGATAGGGAAAATTGGCGTATAATGTGGCTAACCTAACAGGCAATTCATGGCTACTAGGGGCTACAATGAAGGATAAATGTAAAGGTGGTCCATAATGAAAAGGATTATTATCAAAAGGGGGCTTCAAACAAAATAAATGCCTCAATCATTTAAAACACACGTACCCCAACCCTCAAGTTTTGAAAGGAATAAATCAAATTCTGGTTAAAGCAAGCATGGTCTGGTTCTCTCAAGAAATGAGGTGAATGAAAAGAATATGACAAAAATGGTTCAGAAGACTCATAGAAAAGTGATTTCAAAGATATAGTCAGTGAAATATGGCATGGGATTCAAAAATCAGTGTACTTTTCATGAAATTCGAAAAGATTTGAACTTGAAAATAAGGCATTTCAGCATTCATTTAAGCTCATATTCATGAAATAGATTGGTTCACTCGTTGACATGGGTTTCAAATATGGTATTTATAATCATTTCAGCTCAAAAGTTTCAGAAACGCACCAAAAATTGAAAAATAAACACACAAAAATTTAAAATCACACAGTTTTATTTTGTGAAAAAAAAACATCAAATGAAAATCCTATACTACAGAGGT